>CM056810.1:20520394-23020394 GCA_029852735.1 Persea americana | reverse complement strand
TAGGAAATTTTCACACTCCGAAGCGGCCCTATAGCGGGTGTAGCGGCTCTGTAGCGGTCGTAGCGTCCGCTACGGATGTAAACGGCGCTAAATGCCATTTACTGCTATGCCCACTGCAACGCAGCGGCCGCTATTTTGTTCTATGCTCACCTGAATATTACCGTATGTATATGTATATATAATATATATGTATGGGGCCCACCCTTGGTCACCCTCAGTCCATCCAAATGGACCAAACACACGACCCCCCTAATTGCACATGTTCACCAACTTTTGGTCAAATCTGAATTTACTAGACCGTTAGATCGACCGTGTACCGATTTGAATGGACTGTTGACCATTAAACTTTTGGGGCCCAAATGGGGATGATAGAAATCATGGTTGGGGCTGATTTTTTATAGAGAGGAGGGTCCCAGGGAGTCTTTGAAATCCTCCCATCCCCATCCGCATATGAGTTCCCACCGCACACTTGAGCTTACCTTATCCTAAGCTTCAGCTTTGGAGAGCTGCCATATACACACACACATGTATTTGAGCTCCACACAGGAACTTGGGATAAATCATAGAGCATCCAACTTATGAAAATTTGATTAAATAACATGAGAATAATTTAGTAATAATTTAGTAAAGTAAATTACCAAAGCCAGCAACGTATTTTTTGAGGAAATATAAAGTGATCTTACAAATTTGAGTGTCTCAACGTGGAAGGGTGCTAGTTGTCCCTTGCAACTCAATGGGATGAATATTCATTATTCCCCACAAACAGGTGGCAAACTCCAAACAGTAGGCAATTCCCATTTCAGTCATACTTACATTTTCAATAATTAAAGACATTCAGAGAGAACAAAAAGAGATATAATCTATTAAAAAAAATAAATCTCTTTTCATGCTGCTCTTCAACGATGTATGACTTATTTGTTTTCATTGATTATCTTTTATCTTCTTTTTAATGCGCTTTAATTATTTATAAATGAAAGTATGACTGAAATGGGTGTTGCACTGTTGCTCACTGGTTGCAGTCTATTGCTTGGGGGAATATGGAATATTTATGCCATTAAGTTGTGAGAAACAACTACAGCCCTTAAACATTGAGACATTCAAATTTGTAAGATGCTTGGTATTTCATGAAAAATATGTTGCCGGCTTTGGTTATTTACTTTTCTGCATGATCTTGTTGGAATTGTTATTGTTTAGTATCTTGGTTCCCCATTTTAGAACTAATATTTTCTTTTACTTGGAAAGATGGCAAGAACAATGAACTTTTATTGTTAAGTAACTTGGTTCCCCATTTTAGAACTAATCTTTTCTTTTCCTTGGAAAGATTACAGGAACAATGCTGTAATGGAGGTTGATTTTCAACGCTCCCTGTCTTTAAGGCCAAGCCGTAGATTAGACCGAAACAATCAAAGTCAAGAAACTAAGGGTAAACAGCTTGTTATTGGAATAGATCTCATACCTTCTAGGGGTTGCGTCTTGACTATCTGATGTAAATGGTATTGCTTTTGTGGATGCATGATATGTGCACATTGTGGTCTATGCAGATGTCGAATATGGCATTTTTTCCATGGACACAATCCCACAAGATGTTCCAATGAGGATTTTATGGAAGAAGGGTTTTATACGATTGCTTCTTGTAGGAGGCATCTTGTGGATGCTTCTAATTCTTGTTGTGCTATTATTTCAAGTATGGTCTTGTCAATCTTCTATAGCTTTCATTTCAGGTATCGTAGGGAAAGTGTTGGCTGATTTTCATGTAATCTGTTTTAATGATCTAATGTCCTCTGTGTGTGTGTGTGTGTTTGTGTGGCCAGTGTTTCTTCTTCGTTGTTCTAATGTGTGTTTGAATATACAGTTATTTGTAGTAAAGAAAGCAAGGTGTTTACAGTGTTGGACAATATGGGACTTGTTCCAAGACAACATCGTGAGTTTATGAAAACTCAATGCATCCATATAAATTGCTAATACTTGTTACATAATGGTATGATGATTTTGTTCTTGTTCTGATAATGTAATTAGGTTGCCCAATTCCTGTTCTAGACAACCCAGATACTGTTGTCATTCCAGAGAGTAGTACTCTCACATTACCTCATAATCTATCATATTTCGTGGAAGATGAGCCTGCAGAGGCCCAATCTCAATCGACTCCACTTTTTGGAGGTCATCAAAGCTGGAAACAAAGAGAGGAGAGTTTTAAAATAAAGCCAACCATGAAGGTAAGCTGCATGTGCTATAAAGCATAGTCCATATTTCTTTGTCTTGAAAATTCTTGTTCTTATTGAATATACAGTTAACAAACTGATGATGATATTCTGCCTAAGCATCCATTTTGCTATTCCTCCATTCACAACCAATTTGAATATCTTGGCATAACAGATGGTTATCCCCTAAGCTGTTGGCTTAGGAAGCATGGAAATTGGAAATCACAGAGTTGTATACTGTTTTTCCCATATAAACGTTGGTGATTGCAATTGATATTGATTTTGTCACAACAAGAGGTGGAATAATGGTATCATACCTAACCTGGTTTCAGCCTTGCATGGTCCCAAGCATATGATGCATTGATTCTTCGAGATGAGCAACATACTTTTGTCAGATATGACACCTTCTGGGATTCTTCATGGGTTTTGGTATTAATTGAAACTTTCTTTTGCTGTTGATAAAATATTAATATTTTTTCCTTTTAAAATCTAAATAAAGAATAATGATATAATCATTTGATTGTTTGGAGTAAGGTTGACCTTTTTATTGTTATAAAAAAGATTTGACCTTTTTTCTTTTGTATTACTTTTATTTAAAACAATCATTTATTTTAATTATTTAAATGATATGATGAATCCATGAATTTCAATGTTTTGGGAATTGTTGGATTTGGCACCTCATGTTTATTTATTTATATATGTGGCAACTCATGTTATCGATCTTTGACACATGTACCTGTAGTCATGCGAGTTAGTGCCAAACCATTTTGGAACCTGTACCCATTCTTAGGGATGTCAACGAGCCAGGCTAGCTCAGCCTAGCTTAACTAGGCTCATTCTCGAACTCGGATTTGCTTGACTATGCTTAGGCTCAGGCTCAGATCTTTTGTTAGACAAGCAGAGCTCAAACTGGAGCTTGTTTGGTTGAGTTCGGCTCATTTGATTTTCAAAATTTGTATTTATGTTTATATTTAGGGGTTTTTACGAAAAAGAGTGATGCAGGCCCTAGGGTTAGGGCTTGCGTGGGAAGTGCTAAAAGCACGATGGGTGCCGAAGCACGTGTCTGAAGACACAATAAATCTCCGCAGAGACGATAAATGAGGACGCACCTCAATAAGAAAACCCAACTTTCATTAATCAACTCTCTGAAAAATAATTGTCTACAATGCCATATAAATAGGAAAAGAAGACTTAAGCTCTAAGAAACCTAATTAATTAAACTAGGAAACTAAATAATATTGGAAATCTAATCCTAATTACAATATTTAAATAAACTAACCACATAAAAATATATTCCTAAACCTACGTGGGCCCTACACGTGGCCATGAGGTCTATGCTGCATCAAAAAGCCTCAAATATCCCTATACCTCCAAAAGCATCCTCTCTCAAGTTGCTAACCAATACACCCAAAATGCTTGGGCATTAAAGGTGCGGCAAACTAACTACTTAACATCCTCAAATACATGTAATGCCCAAAATCATCTTATACAGTAGATTTCAGTTTTTTTCAAGACCAAATTGCCCTCCACTTTATCTCTCGTGAGTTAGAGACATAACTCAAGATTTAGCGTCCATCGATGTGCCCAACATTATTTGCAAGCTCGGGTTTTATACTTCTCTTCAATTCCATTCACCAACGTTCCCTGTGCATTCGTTAATCTTCTCTATCATGTTAGATTGATTCATATTTTCTATAAATTTCAATAATGTCCTCATTATGAATGTACACTTACTACAATTAGTAGAATATTAGCTCAAAGCTATAGGAATCCAGCATAGCCTCACTTAAAACTTTACAATCGACATGACTGCCATGTCGAGCTTAAGAATCTGTGAAGTCAAGGTTAAATAGTTCCATTGTTACTTTGTTTAACTGTTAATGTACTAATTCTGACCCTACTTTTAGTACAATTCATAGAGAATTTGCTCCAAAGTCTAGAATGCTCTCCCCCACTTTCTTCACTTTTGAGTATGCATTGAACATTAACATGATTAAGTTGCGATGTCGAGAATCAACTCACGATGTCAAGTAACAAATTGTTATGTCGATAAGAGACTTGCGAGTTCAATAGTTAAAGCTATCCCAAATAGGATATATACATGTGCATTGGGTTTGACTAACAATTCTAAAGTTGAAGCAATGATATCTGTGAATGTATGAGTTGAACCATTCCATTGTGAGTTTGCTCAATAGCGCACTCACTGCGACCCTTCTCTTAGTACAATTTGTGGAGATTTTAATAATAAAAAAAAAAATCAACCATTTCATTTTTAGAAAAAAATTACAAAAAATTTATGCTCCTCTCCATTCCCCATTTGTAATTTTACTTTTACTACAATCTATGGAGGATTAGCTACGGAGTTGAGGATTTTTTTCTCCACGTTTCTCGCTTTAGAATATGAATTTAAAATAAAAATTAACTATTCACAATGTCCAAACTAAACTAGCGAATTTGAGAGTTGGAAACAAAAATAACAAGCCGCGAAATACTTCAATGTGCGAATGCGGTCGTCTCAATCTCACAATAGATAAAGTGAACGGCAATTTGGTCCCCAAAAAAATGAAGTCTACGGTATAAGATGCTTTTGGGCATTACATGTATTTGAGGAAGCTTTTGGAGGTATAGGGATATTTGAGGAATTTTTTTCCTCCATAAAGTCCCTTACCTTTAGCTATTAATAACAAAACCTATAATATTTATATGTATGTATATAGTATCATACTTATATGTGTACTTTCTATGACGAGGAGTGTTCATATGCATCCATCATGCTCATCATATCATGGTGCTGTACAACTTGATCAATCACATGCCTCCAACCCCTTCATCCCTGTTCCACAAGTTTAACGACTTTATATTAAAGAAAAAATTTGACCCTCAATCCAACGGTCCAATCCATTCAGAGCAGTGAAAACCCAATGCATGTAGTGTAATTCAGATGGTCCCATTTGTGTTAATGGTCCGGATGGATCATAAAGTCAGCCCCACTATGTTGCCCCACTTTATGTCCCTCAACCTATAGTGAGGGATGGATGTACATGAATATTTTCCTTCTATGATAGAATTTTGTTATGGTGTGATGCAAATTATCTACATGTAGTACTGTGCAAACTTACCTATGAGTCTCACCCCGGGCCACACCAATCATTGGGGTAGAGGATGGAAAGATCTCAATGGAATCTAGGAATTTTCAAAATAACCACATCTAACCCTTTGATCCATGGATCTCAAGCTTATTTGTTTTAGAAGGCATCATTTTATTTGGATTTGGTTTTGGATTTCTATCTAACGGTAATGGGTCGGATGAGGGCCATATTTTGAGCTTGCGACTAGGGATTTGTTGGGTTGGGGGGTCTCAGAGGAATGGGGTGCACTGCATATGTGAACCGTTCACAGCGGCGGAGCCATGATTTTCTTTTAAGGGAGGCAAGCGATAATAACAGTGGCGGAGCTAGGATTTTTTTTTTTCTAGTGAGGTTTAATAATATTTTTATATTTATTATTTTTTACTTATTAAAATAATTTTTTTTCCATTTTTTTTTTTTTACTGTTATCTTTTTTTTTTTTTTTCTAAATTTGAAAAATGCTTCAATAGTTTTAAGAAGATAATTTCTCAAAACTTTGAGGACAGTTAAAATACAAAAATAATATGGTTTGCCGTAGTAAATCCAAATCGCTCAAAATAATCATTTACTCCTTGTTTTAGGACTGAGAGTTGTATCTCACTCTAATCAAAGTAGGGCTTTTATCAGATTGGTCGCATGGAAACTAATCCACCGATAATGACATACGTTGATTGGTTACTTATGATCATTTAATGGCCACGATACCTATGATAGACATATGGTTTAAAATCGCGGTATCGGCCGGGACAAAAAACCAATATGATATCGGTATCGGTCGCGGTCGTCGCGGTGTGAATTTTTCTTTTAATCCAAAAAAATTAGAAAAAATATCCAAAAAATCTAGAATATTAGAAAATGCTGGAAAACAATGTTTTTTTTTTTTTTTCCATTAGTAACAACAATAAAACAAAATATCGGTTCCCTTAAGTTATGAGTCATGTCTGTGTCGCAGTTCGCTCTCTTCTCCAATATTTCATATAATGCAACTATTATTTTGGCTCATGGTCAATTTGTTAGTGTAAAATATAAGAAAACAAAGATAACATAACAATTATTTATACACTATTAATAAGCTATTAGTATTTACTATTTAGTATCATAAATACTCCAACATTTTATTTTTTTTAAAGTAGAAGATTTAAAAAACACCATTTTTCTACACCCAAAATCATGTTTATAAGCAAATCTAGCATGAAAGTGTGTAGATCTAAGTGAAGAACACAACACAAACCCAAAAATTACGTGCCAATAATCTTTTCATTCATTTTTATGCTTTATCTAAAAATAAAAAAATAAAAGACACATAATAGTAAAAATAAGGGAGTTAAGTTGATTTTCTCTTACTAAATAAAATGATTTCTTCAAGAAATAGTGTTGGAATTTGGAAAATGTAAGAGAATGAGCTATGGAGATATGGTTGCTCTAAGGAGATGAGGGGATAGGAGAAGAAAATGGGGGAATAGGGAAAAGGTTACAAAAAATTAGGGTTTTTGACCATGACTCCATCTTGGTCCATCTCGGCCGATATTTCCAAAATATTGGCAGAGATATCGGTAAAACCGATATTTTGACCATATCGGCCGAGATGAACCAATATTTTAGGGATATTTTGCCTGACTCGGTATCGCGGCAAAATATTGTCACGGTATGGGCCAATACCGGTTCATATCGGCCGATGTGAACAGGTATTGGCCGAGATTTTAAACCATCATAGACATAGATGGTTGGAAATCCATTGAATGTGGTTACCTTTGATCATTTGATGGGCTGTGATGGCTGAGGTATGCATGGATGGTTGAGAGCACGCCACTGCCATTAAACGGTGCCATATAAAAGTGAAGAGTTAAGGTGTAATTGGCCTTTTCCAAAATTTTACTACAATAGGAATAGGTCCCACCATAAGATTGAGAGCACATCATATTTTAAACATATGCTCAATTATGGTGGGACCAACTCTTATTTGAATCCAAAGGATAGCTACATGCCCAAATTCAAGTAGTTGTAGAGAAAGATAGAGAAGAAATATCTCACAAAGACTTCCAATTGGAGAGAATTGGAAGGAGGGAAGGATTTACTTTAGCTGATTCCTTAAACTTGGAGTGATCTTTTAGAAGCAAGCAAAAGACAAAACCAACCTAGAGACTTTTCAAATTCTCTCCTTTTTATGAAATGAAAAAGCAAATGAGGAGGAGCAAAATTGAAAGATATCAAAATACTTTGAAACTAATCCATGTATTCTATTGAATTGAAGGAAATTGAGGGGAGGCAATTGCCCTTCCCCAACCCCTCCTCCTTCCGCCCCTGGCCATGTATACAACTCTTATCTAAATATTTCTAACTTATGATAATTGATAAATGTACACTATGATGTTGTATATAATCTTTTGTGTATGATACACATTTTACATTGGAGGAAAAAAAGTCACAGCTCGACTCATTATAATCGAGCTTGAGAAAGGTAAGTCAAGTCGACCTTGATCTTGGCTTCTCAAGCTTTTCTTGAGCTCCTGATACTCAATTCAAGCTCGAGCGTGAGGATGGTGCTTGTGGTTTGTTTGTTTTAAAAGAACATCGGTGAAGTTTGCAAGGAGCATGCCTCAGAGCTTTCTTTTAATGGATTTTTAAGCTTCTGTATTTTCACTGTGCATATGCTTCTCATCCTCTTGTAATGAATGAAGCATTTAGCCCATGAGAGAGTTGAAGGAGTTTTCATAATAATAACAGCACATGCCATGGTACACAACATGGCCAAGGTTTGTGCTTAGTTTGAATGGAAGACCAAATACTGAAAGGTTTCACATTCTATGAAATCTTACAACTAACCCTGAGCTGAATATTTTATCATTAAAATATATTGCGTATTTAACTGCTGAATGGTTCAATACTATTGCCTTTATTTTTGGACATCCACCAATAGGACTCATCCTGTATCTGATGTCTCTATGTTGTTTATCTTAATAACATTCTATCATTCAGATCTTTTTTGTATATTCATATTGGTCCAAAATTTTTATCAGCGTTATAGAAACTGCAGTCTAAAATGAATCATCGAATTGTTAAATTTGAATTTGTTGGTATGGTTTTGGACTAATGATCTCTTTCAGGTGCATTGTGGTTTTATGCGAAATGGGGGTGCAGAAATGGATGCCATAGATGTCACATATGCCAAGAGATGCAAATTTGTAGTTGCCTCTGGAATTTTTGATGGGTATGATACGCCACATCAACCTTCAAATATAAGTCTTCGGTCCCAAAAGCTATTCTGCTTTCTTATGGTAGTGGATGAGAAATCCTTAGATTTCATTCAGCAAAATGTTAGTGTCAAAGTGGATAGCCAGGGGGGGAAGTGGGTCGGTATTTGGCGCCTTGTGATTCTGCATCAACCTCCATTTGATGAACCAAGGAGGAATGGCAAGGTTCCAAAGATCTTAACGCACAGGCTATTTCCCCAAGCACAATACAGCATCTGGATTGATGGGAAGATGGAGCTTATAGTTGATCCATTGCTTATTCTAGAAAGGTTCGTCGGCCTGATCTTGTCTTTCTTCAACTTTCATGATGCATATTATTCATGGTGTATAGATGTGTTGCATGAGCTATCCAACATTCAAGCACCTAAGGGCAGGGGTGCTATCCCAAGTTCATTTGACAGGACCCGGCTTGATCGGCACTAACTGTCTCGTACACTGGAAGGTCTTCAGTCAGCAGACTACAAGTAGTCTATGGAGAAAAATAAATAAATGGAAGGCAACGGTTCAATGTCAAAGACAAAGGTACGAGAGAAACATGAGACAACCCAGTGGCCAGGGTGTCTCGTCTCAAACAGCTGCCCAGGGATCAAACCCCAGGCTGGTAGGTAGTCCCACTAGTGTTTGTACAACTCACCCAACCGAGCAAAAAAAGAGATACAAAATTTTGATGTTAAGAATTAGGATCTTCCAATCTGGGAGAAAAGTATAGGCGTTCACCAATCGAATGGGGAGTCATCAGATGAGTGATTTAGAAAAATAAACCATAAGTATCTTATATAATATATATGGACCTGAGCATCTCTATAGAAGTGTTTGAGACTTGCACCTCGATGCTTGCCTCTAAATGGCGCTTTCCAAACTGCACCCCCAAGTTTGAGGTCTGACTTGCATTTGGGGCTTACATGTCACGCATAAGACAGATTTGATGCTTACTAACTGGATAAAGCACCTGCTTACACTCCATACTGTGTTCATACTCCCCATTTATACATTTTGTTTTCACTAAAAAAGGAATGACAGTTTGCAATTTTAACAGCTTGAAAATCCTTTTTTAATTAATTGAAGACTGCTGTGATTAGATTTAAGTCATCCCTAGCCAATTCACTAAAGGGCTAAAAAATCAACAAACTGCTACTGTTTTCTATTTCTATAATAATATTATTTTCTATTGTAATTATATAAAAAGGTCATTACCCAGTGTGGGTCCTGCCAAAGCAGGGTCCTGGGAGGGTCTAGACTGGAGACAAACTTAACCTTTGGCAATTTTGCACAAAGTGGCTGCTCGTAGGTCTCGAACCTGCTTTATCACTCATGGCATCCAAGACTTTTACCATTTCATCAAAGCAATGACCCTCTTCTATTGTAATTATATATTTATGGAAAGGGTTGACATAGTCTCATTCTTTGAGTATCATGTCTTGCCTAATGCCTCAATGTTGTAAAAAATTGCTCAGGAGTCAGGACAAGTGTCGGACCAGATAAGTCCTCCAACTAAACTTCTTAGTGCCTTTTGCTCTGTATTCATTGGCCTAAACTGCAATAATTGGTTACTACTATATTGATTCTGGGTCATATATATCAACTTCCTTTCATTACATAGCTGCCTTACAATGTTAGTAATGGTTGCACCTTTTTGTTTAACAGATATTTATGGCGTGGGAAGCACACATTTGCAATTGCTCGTCATAAACACCACCAGAGTATCTATGAAGAGGCTGATGCGATCAAAAGAAGAAAGCGTTATGCTCGGCCTCTAATTGACCTTCACATGAAAATATACCGTTATGAGGGAATGGAGCTATGGAATCCCAAGAAAAGGACAGCCAGTGGTAAGAAAGGCCTAGGGTTCATTCAATGCACCATAAACCGTAACCAGTTTGAGTATTTTGTCAAAATGACTTTTTTGTTCAAATTTTCTGTGCATTTGGTGCTTCATTGGCCTTGTTGTGTTGGCCTATTTGATTTGTCCCCTTGTGGAAGTTCCCTGTGCCTAGTGATAGGAAGAGGGTTGGTGTCATGCCAGCAAAAGGCTATAAAATCTTATAAAACCAAACTGGGTTTACTTTAGATGTAGTACTATACCTATCCCCGTATCGTCGAAGAATCTTTATATTAGAAAAGATGATGATTGGGCAGGTTACTGTTTATTCTCACATGTCTGCCCCAAATCACTATTGGGAATTGGTGCTGATAGTGTTTGGGACAAAAATGCAGAAAGGCAGTTTACTAATTTGTCAAAGCAGGGGAATGTATCCTTTGATCTATTGTTGAGGCATTCCTTTATTTTCTCCCTTTGCCTCCCCACTTCGTGTCTCTAGTTTATTTTAATAGTAAATCTTTACCTTCAAAGGTGAAATATATCTCCTTGTTCCTAAAATAAGTTCTTCAGCAAATATTGGTTCTGATTACCACATCTTGTGATTTGGTTTACATTCAAACACAACTCTTGTCTCGTGATATTAACCTGATGCTAACATGCAGATGTGCCAGAAGGAGCCGTCATTATAAGGGAGCACACACCATTGAATAACTTGTTCAGCTGCCTGTGGTTCAATGAAGTCAACCAATTTACACCGAGGGATCAGCTGAGCTTCGGATACGTTGTGTACAGGCTGGGGGAGTCATTCAAGTTCTTTATGTTCCCCAACTGCGAATATAATTCACTGTTCATATTGCATAGGCATACTAGGGAGCATTCGTCTGTTGTGGAGTGGGTGAAGTCATTGGATGAATTTAAGACAAATTCCACTGGATTGAAAGAGAGTCGAGGGGGCTTAGGCCTGTGGACTCCTTACCCTGGGGACCTTGACTCAGTTCAACTTCCACCTGTTCAAAGAACATCACAAGCAGGTTAAGGAAATAATCTGATGACTTTTTTTTCCTTCCTTCTCTACAAAATTCTTTCCATTAGTTGTGGAATCTTCTGTTCATTAACAGCTATATGGAAAAAAGAGGGGAAAAAAGTTTTGAAAGATGATACTGTAATATCTATTACATATATTGTCATACTTAAGAGCCCCTATAAATGTTGCACAAGAGCATCAATTGCGGTGTGCAAAGAATGGGGATCATCTGATTATTTTTATCCCTTAGTTTAATAGCCTGGAAGTTGCACAATTTTCAACCATTAGATGAATTTTCTGCTATTGTGATTTATATATGATCAATCCAAAGGAGAGCAATATTTTATATAGGGAGATGCTCCTATGAGAGCTTTTTTCACCTTACAATGAGAGATAAGGTGGGGGTCTTCACATTTAAGTTATTGGAATTGGACATGGATGTGAGGGCACTCGCCCTATAAAGAAGAAAAGAAGAACAAAAAAAAAAAGCAGCCCTCATCTACAACTCGCCTCACCGACTGCTGATCATAACCTATCGCCTCGGCTACACTCTTGCTTGTCTCTATCAGCATATCATGCTCGTGTCTCTACAATTTCTTCTGAGGAAAAAGGAGAAAGAGAGAGATAACATTCCTTAAGGCAAGGCCCGTAAGGGATTACTTATCATCTTAATTGACTTCCTTTTGGGTTTAGAGTTCTAGCTAGGCAAAGCCAGAGTTCGAACACTAACCCAATCTCGATGAAAAAACAAAAAGAAAGAAACAACAAGAAAGAAGGCTGTGGCAAATTCCAGTCGGAGAGTTTCCAGTAAGGAAAGAAGAACAGGAAGGAAAAGGAGGGAAGATTTGTACAAAACGTAGGGTTTTGGGATTTTCAGTTGGATCAGAAATAGAGGGTTGAGTTCGAGGATTTTGAGGGTTTGGGTTGAAACAGAGGATAAAGGGTTGGGATAAACACAAGATATTTGATTGAGTAATAACTCGTTCGAAAGATCTGACCATGATACTAAAGAATTATTGTTATTATTTTTTTTATGCTTATGCAAATGTATCTAAGCATGGGTGGTCAAGCTTTTGAAATAATTATTATTATATGACTAATTCTACGGTCATTATTATTTTTGTGATAATCATTATATAGTATAACTAATTCCAAATGAATATACAATATGGTCGGGCTATTTCCACTATTAGATTGATTCTTTGCATAAAAAAATTAACAGATCCTATGTGTATATTTATTATCATATTTTTCATCAAGCAATTAATCCAACAGTAGGACTATTTTCGATGGAGATGAAATTTCGGATTGCCCTATGTACTTGAAAAAAGTTTAATTTGAATGGTTGGATTTCAATACTTGGTCCTAATCATGGTTCTTTTTGCTTGTTAACTGAAGATTTATCAAAATTAAAGCCTTGGATTGAGATTGAATTGTAGATTTATATATGTAGAATTGTTTGACGGAATAGTTAGCAGAGGGCCAACATGTGTCAACTTGACCTCATGTTCCGTGTACTTACAAAAAAAAAAAAAACCTCTTCCTTCTCCTCCTTCAGTGTTTCTTCATTTAAGGGGTTTCCAATAGCTCAGAAGGAAGGAGTGGAGAAGGGAGGAGTCACTTCTACATAAGATCCTAAACTTTATCTTGCAAACTAAGAATCCTCACCAAAAATAAAAAAATAAAAAAAAAGAAAAAGAAAATTTTATATCCTAAATTATCTCATACTAGTATTTATGAAAACAAGTATAAATATGAAAGACGACATACGGGTCACACGGGTCAACCCTTAATCCGACCTATTTTTTTGCGAGTTAGAAAAACTGAACTCTCACGTAGCTCGTATTATGTGCGAGTTGGGTTATCCAGGTCACATACGGGTCGGGTTGACAAGTCGGGCCACATTTTGCTGCCTCTTGGCCATAGGGACCACTTAGGATAATGAGGGGACAAAAATATTATCAGATGAGATCTTAGGAGCTAAATTTCCACTAATCAGAAGGTGTGGAGTATATCTCTCAATGAAAAAACCAGAGGGTGCAAGTTACAAATTGTCTCACAATTCATCCCTCTTTTGATCTTTTGACAATAGATAAGACTGCCAACTGGATGGGTGCGAGTTACAAATTGTCTCACAGTTCATCCCCCTCTTTTAATCTTTTGACAATAGATAAGACTGCCAACTGGAGTATGATTGGACCAGGCGGCCACTTTTTTGTGGACAAAGTAAAAACAAATATTTAAATAAAATCTCCAGGTGTAATTGTAAGCTATTTAATTGCCATTTTTCAGTCAATCAAGGTGTTAAACGAGATTGTAAAATAAAAAAACGTGGTCATTTCTAAAAGCAAAAAAAAACCCAAATATACTATGGATGGCCCCTATAAAAGCCATGAGCCAAACGTGTAAAAAATTGGATGGCCCCTATCAATGTTTTCCGCCGTTATGAGTAGTAAAAAAGTGCCAAAGCGGGTTTTCCACTAAGATGCAGAATAGTGGCAATTGGGGGTTTTTCGCCGTTATGTCCAGCGGAAAAGTGGAAATTTGTGTTAAAGTAGAAATTTCCGGTTTTCCACAGGTTTGAATAGCAGAAAAGTGGAACTTTTGGGTTTTCCGCAAGAATGAGTAGTAGAAAAGTGAGAATTTAGGGTTTTCCACACATGAGCAGTGGAAATTCTACAATTGAGTGTTTGCCCCGAGTGTGAGCATTGGAAAAGCTGGAATTGAGGGTTTTACACGGGTGTGAGCGACGAAAAAGCTTCATTTGAAGGCTTTCCCTATCCACGTAGGGGAAAAGTTGTATCCAATTTCATTTTCAATTAGAATACATAATTAATTTGTTTTCCATCCCTAAAGAGAGAGCTAGAGAGAGAAGATCAAAACCTCGCGTTTGGTAAAAAATTCCACGGGGGAAAGATTTTCACTTTCCATGATTTTATATTATATCCAAGTTTGGCAGCCTCAAATCATTGCTGATTTTTGCGCCTAAGGTTCGCGATTGATAAGATTTTGGGATCCGATTTGCCCCATCGGATATGCAAATCCTTCCTCCAAAAGGTGTAGGGTCTAAAAGCCAAAATCCCGCCCTCAACTTCCAAAATAATCACTAATACAAATTTATTATATTCTTGGTTTAATACTGACTTGCATTGAGATATGTTTTATGTTTTCATAAGTGCATTTAAATTATTGGAGAGTTGTGGTTGTATATAAATTGAAGTTCATAATTCAGACGGACTTCAAGGTTGTTTATGAAATAATTTAAAATATAACAAAGATTTAGAATGTCTTCTCATTAAGGGGAGACTCTGCACTTAGAAGTCTTTTTCTAGCTTTTCCCCGCAAAAGATAATTAATTCATGTTTTGAGTGAGAAAAGGGGTTATTAAAGGCATAGGGAATAGGGATAATTATGAGCTGGATCGAGCCGGGCTAAGGAATATCCACGCTTGGCCCGGTTTCAAAGCCATAGGCTGATTCCCGGCCTAGACATGAATCGGGTGATTAGTAGCTCGGCCCACCTAAAATAGTAAGCCCTAGCTCGGCCCGAATTAGATGTACAATTAAACAAAAAAAGAAAAGTTTAGCCATACTGTCACGAGTGTAGTTCAACTAGTTTGGTCATTTTGTATGTGTGAATAGGGTAGCAAACGGATATCCAATTCCCCAATTACTCGAAACTTCTGACCCGCAAAAAACTGAGTCTGGAACCTATTTTAGGTCAATTCTTCTCTTTTTGACATATTCTTCCATCAGATTTCTTTCATAGTGGTCCCCACTAATTTGAAAATCAAACCTCATCTCATGGCCCACAAATTTGGAAATTATCTTTAACGCACTTAATCTGAATTTTCGCACTTCAAAGTGGGCCCTACAATGGCCGCCCCTACCTTAGGATTAATCCTCAATGTAGTGTGGGCCCCAAGGCTGGCTTTTTCATGAAGTCTTTCTTCTTTTTCTTCTTTCTCTTGAATTTCATCATTGCGGCCCCCAAAGTCTGAAGTTTCCAACACAAAAGAGTGAAATAAAATTAAAAGAAGAAAGTTTATGAGGAAAAGAATAATGCAAAGCATGGGGCCCAATTCACAACGTATGAACTCATATGAATACAATGTGTTCATCGATTTTTTCGCATAAAATGCAATCATGCAAAGAAACTACATGAGCTTACGTTTGAATCAAAAGTTATTCGTGAGGATAAATAGATAATCAAAAGGAATAATTTAATGAAAACCATGCAATTACGTGAAATTTGACTGATTTTGACATGAATTGAACTTATATGCTCAAATGCATGATTTTATGAAATTCAATGGATTTATCCTACATAAGTCCATAAAATCACATGGAACAATGCAGGAAATACTCAGTTTTATGGACTTATTGTTTTACCTTTCGTCTGACTGTTTGTGTAGGGATGAGTTGAAAGGATAAGAGTCACGATCACTTTTTTGTGGTACCAGGAGACATTCATAAGGGTCTCTACTAGTACATTAAAAACAACATGCTTATACCTAGTCCCACCAAAATCCCATTTTTGTCCCTTTGCTTTTTCAATAATAGCGGTAATTTATTAAATTCAAATAACTCAAGATGATGCTTTTATTGTACTTTAATATTAGCACTGAGCCAAATGCGACTCCAATGTTTGAAGCCTTATAAGACTGGTATTAGCTAGTTACTTCCCTCTTTTCATCTTTAATCACATGTCCCATATAACACCAGTTTAGCGGTGGGACTCAAACATGAACGAGGCCATAGTACGACGGGCAAACGGGTCAGGTCAAGCTAATTTGGGTCGTGTTAGCGGCCCCTTTTGATGAGCCTGGTAAAAAATGATAGTGCTTGAACCTCGAACTCAAGACCCTTAAGTTCATAGGCAAGCAACCTAACAACTGCACCAAACAATTTTTTCAAACAAATAACCATCCACAAAATATTAGAAGTAATTTGATAAGGAATGGACCCTAACCACATAAGGTAATAAAACCATTTTGAGAAATATTTATAAAAGTAAGTTGTTTAGAATATTGGCCTCTATAAGAACTATTTTTATCATTTTTTTCATGCTTATGCATTGTATTTTAAGCATGGGCGGTCAAGCTTTTGAAATAATCATTATTATATGACTAATTCTATAGTCATTATTATTTTTGTGATAATCATTATACAGTATAACTAATTCCAAAAGAATATACAGTATGGTCGGGTTATTCTCACCATCAGATTGATTCTTTGCATAAAAAATTAAGAAATCCTAAGTGCATATTCATTATCATATTTTCCATCACACAATTAATCCAAAAATAGGACTATTTTCGACGGAGATGAAAATTTGGATTACCCTATGTACTTGAAAAAAGTTTTAATTTGAACAGTTGGATTTCAATACTTGGTCCCCACCATGGTTTTTCTGCACCTTAACATAAGATTTATAAATATGAAAGGCTACATACGGGTCATGCGTGTTGGGAGGACCAATCCTAACCTGACCCGTCTTTCAGCGGGTTAAAAAATCCTAACCCTAACCTAGGCTGTATTTGATGCAGATCGGGTTATCTGGGTCATATACAGGTTGGGTTGACGGGTCGAGCCGTGTTTTCCCGCCTCTAGGCCATAGGGACCACTGAGGATAACAAGGGGACAAAAATATTATTTGATGAGACCTAAGGAACTAGAGTTCCACTAATCAAAAGGTGTGGAGTATATCTCTCAATGAAAAAACCACAGGTGCAAGCTGCAAATTGTCTCGCAATTCATCCCACTTTTGATCTTTGACAATAGATAAGAGTGCCTACTGGAGTATGAATGGACCAGGCGACCGCTTGTTTGTGGACAACGTAAAATCAAATGTTTTTAAAAAAATCTCCAAGTGTAACTTTAAGCTATTTAATTGGCATTTTCTAATCAATCAAAGTGTTAAACGAGGTTTCAAAATAAAAAAATGTGGTCATTTCTAAAAGCAGAAAAACCCCAAATATATTGTGGATGGCCCTATAAAAGACATGAGCCAAACATGTGAAAAATTGGATGGCCTCTATCAAGGTTTCTCACCGTTATGAGCAGTGAAAAAGTGACAAAAGCGGGTTTTCCACGGTTTTGAGAAGCGGAAAAGTGGCAATAGCCAGTTTTATGTATAGCAGAAAAGTGGAAGTTTGGGTTAAAGTGGAAAGTTCTGGTTTCCGCAGGTGTGCAGCTAGGAAAAGTGGAAAATTTTCAATTTTTTGTAGACTTAAACTGCAGAAAAGTGGAAATTTATGGTTTTCCGCCGGCTTGAACTGGGGAAAAGTGGAAATGTTTGGTTTTTCGCAGGCTTGAACTACAGAAAAGTGGAAATTTCTAGTTTTCCGCATGTATGAGCAGCGGAAAAGTGGGAATTTTAGTTTTCCACATATGAGTAGTGGAAATTCTACAATTGAATGTTTTCCGCGGGTGTGAGCATTGGAAAAGTTACAATTTAGGGTTTTGCACTGGTGTGAGCAGCGGAAAAGTGTCATTTGAGGGTTTTCCCTATCTGCATAGGGGAAAAACTGTATCTGATTTGATTTTCAACCAGAATACACAATTAACTCTTTTTCCATCCCTAAAGAGAGAGCTAGATAGAGAAGATCAAAACCTCGCGTTTGGTAAAAAATTCCGCGGGGAAAAGATTTCCGCTTTCCACAATTTTATGTTATATCCAAGTTTGGCAACCTCAAATCATTGTTGATTTTTGTGCCTAAGGTCTACGATCGATAGGATTTTGGGATCCGATCCGCCCCATCGGATATGCAAATCCTCCCTACAAAAGCATTTAAATAAATGCATATTTATATTTTATAGGTATTTAGTCCATTTTTAAAATAATTGTAAAATTATTTAAAAAAAAAATACATGACTCTCTCTTGTCACTACGTTGATTCTATCCGTGTCAAAATTTTTGCATTGGACGAGTTGAGTCTGAGCCCCGAGTTTTCCAACCCTTGTGGTATGAGCATAGTTTTTTAATCTCAGGCAGCATCGGGTCAACTCATGCGAGTCAATTCAATTCTACCCAGATCTAGGTCGAGTCAGGTCCTTTCTCATATTAAGTGAATCCATGGGCTCCGTAGACTACCACTATTACTTAATTTTAACTTCCCTCTTGTGCTAGCATGCAAAACTATGCTCTACTGCAACTATTTCTATCTATATCTATTTCTAGCCCAAGTCGAGATCTTCTATGGGTTGTGCGATTCTTTGAGGGTTTGACCATGGTAAGGCTCATTAATTAAAAAAATTAGAATTACCTAGGCTGTTCCAAATTTTACTTCTATAGGAGTTGGTCACACTGTCGCGACCCCGGACCGGGGGACCCGAGGACCGCGACGGGGTGGTGTGGTGTGATGAACCACCCCTTGGTAATAATTAAATACTATACTTTTCCTTAATTTCCCACAGGTTTCCGCGGTGAGGATTCCACATACACTCATAGAACATTTATATTGGTGCGGAAGCGTGTAGCAAATCAAACTCTTAATCCAATCACATCAAATAAGACTGTTAATAAACAAGTACAGCATGATGTCAGAGTGAGCAATGATCTCATTAGCATTCCCAAAATATTAAGTTAAAGTTTAAACAAAAGAACAAGTTAATTAATATTCCCCAAAAATAATGGCCAACAAAGGCCAGTACAACCAAAGTACAAAACAGTATCATTCTATGAACTCCCCAAAATGTTCGCAGCTCAAAGCAAAACTGAACGTCTACATGACATCGTCAGCTTGCCATTCTACTAAACGTTGCGGTTCACCGACCGCCTCCTCTGGCTCCTCCTCAAAGGCAAAGACGGGAGCTGGACCTGAGTACCACAAAAATGGGTCAGACACGACGGTCTGGCAGGTGGGTGAATAGATAATACCAATAAAGAAATCCAAGCATATCATAGACATAACGAAAACTATCATAAAACAAGATGCATAGTTCATTTAAAGTACAGATGCAATATAAATCATGTGGGGCATTCAAGGTTCAGGAACTGACTAGATGACAATCACACTAGAGCTAAATCCTCTCCATCACTAAGGTGATGAGAGCACATTCAGTGCGTTGGGCTCGAACACACGAAGTGACGAGAACCAACATCATAAACATATACATATACATATAGCTAGGCAAGACCACGGCCGCGGAACCGGGTAACGGGACAGTACGGGATCCAAGTTGCAACTGGCGGGAGCACGGGGGGAGACCCAAGTCAGTTGATCAGACTGACAAGGATGTCCAAGCTTAGTGGTGCCGACTCTTAGGTTACATGATAAATCAAAACATATACAAAACTATATCAATATAAAACATACGGGCAGGCGGGGCATGGTGCTCGAAGGCACACATTTCATATTATTTTCGGTTCATGTATACACGGGCTGGCAGGACATATCGGGTGAACAAATCGGAATTTGAGAGAAAACCAGTAGATCCAGGTTATTATACAAATAACTGAATAAAACAATGCAATGAATCCTTATGCCATTAGGGACTATGTATTGGGGCATCTATATTCAAACGACCAGTATAAGGATCTTGTATGTCTAAATTACCCTTAGTATGGTACTCAAATGATAGAGGACATACTAAGTTTCCTTATGCACGTTGATGAATCTAAAGGTCCCAATACCTTTTCCGAAATGGTTTTTCTTTCTATGTCAATCTCCTTATGTCATCCCCTGGGTCTTTCCAAGGTGGTAGGGCATCAGAACAACCCATCCAAACCTTTAAATACCATATCTGAAACCAATAGAAAAGACGCAGGAATTCTGGGTAAAACTCGGTCACCTGTCGGTCAGGTGGCGGTTAGCCGCCGAGGTGATCGGCGGTTAGCCGCTGACTGACCGCGGGTCACCCTGCTAAAATGTAGCATTCTGTGTTTCTAACCGCGCATCTCGGCTACCTAGCGGTCACATGGTTTTTGGGTTGGCGGTTAGCCGCGAGCTGACCGCGCGGCTGACCGCGGTTCGCCTGTCAAAATGCAGCATTCTGTGTTTCTAACCGCATCTGGGTCGGCTAGCCGCCGGTCACCTGTCGGCTAGCCGCCGAGGTGACCGCCCGCTGACCGCCCAGCTGCGGGAACTACACATCAGGTGCAGATTTCAGTCAATTCTTTCCCAAACCATTTCACCTCCATTCCAACCATTTTCTGATGCGTAAGGGGTCTATTCCCTTCCATCTAACATTTAATCCTTTCCACCAACCACCATTCCATCAATGCACTAATTCACCTACCAATCCAAATCTCATTCAATGCAAGTACAACTAGTATTTAAGAGGATTATAATGTCCAAAATAAACTTGATGATGAATGCATTTATTATCATAAAACTAAGGGAAAAACCATGTCAATAAATACCTTTCTAAAACATTATGGAACATAATGAATCAAATGAAATATGAATAGTAAAAATCCACATTTTCAACCAAAATAAGAACTTATTCAAATCGAATCCATTCATTCACTTGCCTTGGTCTCCAAAGTATGCTAATCAAGCTCTAATCCACTATCAAGCTCAAAATCTACAATCTACACAAAAATCCCCAAAATACAATCATTACAACCCTAGAATGTCAAAATCAAGCAATAGATGGAAATAGCTCCCAATAATCAAGGTGAAGCACCTCCTAGGCTAGATGAACACACAATCAAGAGATGAGAAGAAGAACTTACATGAAGAGTCCTCTAATGGAAAGAGTTTGCTCAAAAGATAGCTTGGAATGTGAGGCTCTCTCCACAAATGGTATCAAGGGGAAGCTCTCATGGAGGGGAAGAAGATCAATGCCTCCCTTTAGCCTTTAGCAATAGATTTGAGAGAGGTTGAGAGATGGGGAAGTAAGGAGCAAGAAGAAAACCCTAGGCTGGGCTGGAATTCTCTATTTCTCAAGAAGTTGCAAGAAGAGGAAGAGAGGGAAAAGACTCCTCCTTATATAGAGAATGGCAATGGGTCCCACAACTTAAAAGTCCAATCGAGCTAAAACATCGTTCTACGAGCTTCGGACGGATTCGACGAAGGAGGAAGAATTGATCGTCGAAATTTCTACTTTCCAAAAAGTATACATTTTACGAGTTTTGGAGACATTGAAATTAGTGTCCAGATTTTGTGTAAAAAGACTGTTTTACCCCTATCAATGGCAAAGTAGGGTTTAGAGGTCTCGAATGGAAACGGAGCAAATACAAAAGTTGTCGGGAATCATAAAATACATTAAACGGAGTAAATTACCGATTTTCAGAATTATAACTAAACCCCAAAACTAATCAAGACACACTAAAAAGGAACCCCCAAAGGGCCCCACTAGATTAAAAGAGTCCCCAAAATCATTCAAAGTTATGAAAAGCTATTCTAATCCAGATTTACTCAATTTCCACTAATCACACTTATAGCTAAAACGCGTCTTAATTAACACTAATCGGAAACTCTCGGGGCGGGGTCTTACACACACCATAAGATTAAGTATATAATCAATAATGTGGTTAATAAAATAATATATAAGATTGCATTAATCACCTACATTAATCATGTTATTGATCATATGTTCAATCTTATAGGTGGGACCAACTCCTATTAGAATAAAATATGTGAGAGTGGAGACACCCTCATACATTGGAGGGCAATTATTTTTAATGGCTCAAATTCTACATTGATCAATTGTGGAGTACTACTCCTTCCACTCAAGGACCCGCGACACTTAGATGATCAAGACTTTTCAAGCCAAGGTTCAAATAAATAAATAAATACAGAAAAAAATAGAGAGGAATTTTGATTTTCCTTATGGATTCCGCACCTGATAAATTGAGAAAGCACTAAAGCGAGAGACAAAAAGAAGAAAATGGCCGAAATCATTTCTTTAAATAGGGCATGGTCAAGAATTGTCTCTTGTTCCAGTGGTAAGAGTCGTCAGTTCTTACCTGGCTTACCTGGCTATCTTGAGTTTGATCCTAGACAGCATGGTTTAAAATCGCGGTATCGGTCGCGGTCTCGGCTGGGCCAAAAAACCGATATAATATCGGTATCGGTCGCGGATATCGGTCCGTCTCGGTGTGAATTTTTTTTTTAATCCAAAGAAAATCGCAAGAATATCCAAAAAATCCAGAATATTAGAAAATGGTGGAAAACAATATTTTTTTCCATTAATAACAACAATAAATAGAAATCTCAGTCACCTTAAGTTATGAGCCATGTCTGTATCGCAGTTCGCTGTCTTCTCCAGTATTTCATATAATGCAACCATTATTGATGTTCATAATCATTTTATTAGTGTAAAATATAAGAAAACAAAGAGAATATAAAAATTATCTATACACTATTAATAAGCTATTAGTATTTACTATTTAGTAGCATAAATACTCCAACAATTTATTTTTTTAAGTAGAAGATTTAAAAAGCACCATTTTTCTATACCCAAAATCATATTTATAAGTAGATCTAGCATAAAAGTGTATAGATCTAAGTGAAGAACACAGCACAAACCAAAAAATGACATGCAAATGATATTTTCATTCATTTTTATGCTTTATCTAAAAATAAAAAATAAAAAATAAAAAACACATAATAGTAAAAATAAGGTAGTTAAGTACTTGATTTTCTCTTACTAAATAAAATGATTTCTTCAAAAAATAGTTTTAGAATTTGGAAAACATGAGAGAATGAGTTATGGAGACATGGTTCCTCTAAGGAGATGAAGGGAGAGCAGAAGAAAATTGGAGAATAGGGAAAAAGTTACAAAAAGTTACTTTTTTTTACCATTATTCCATCGCAGTCCATCTTGGCCGATACGAGATATCGGTGAGATATCGGTAAAACCGATATTTTGACCATATCGGCCGAGATGAACCGATATTTTGGGAATATTTTGACCATATCGGCCTGACTCGGTATCGCGGCAAAATATCGTCGCGGTATCGGCCGATATGAACCGGTATCAGCCGAGATTTTAAACCATGCTAGACAGTCATTCATCCTCCCTCGCGCGAGGGGTATACTATATCATCCAAGGTCTCTTCCCTCACCTGAGGGTGCCCCACCTCACCGGAGGACTAGGGGACCCAGCCCCCCTAAGCTGGGATTTAAAAAAAGAAAAAGAAAAAAGGGACACGACCGAGTCACTTGATAATGGCAGAGTTTGAGTTTGAGTTGACTCGGCCAAGTGCCCCAGAAGCAACTTGAAAAATGGCCAGAGTCCGAGTCGACTCAGACTCAGCCATTACCGAAACAACCCGGACTAAAACTTCCTAAAAACAGATGGCATTCTCTCCCTAGTCTTATAGCACGCCATGTGTTTGATAAAATGGTGACTCTGCAACTCACCCCTCTCTGCTCTTCCTTTCGCTCCTTCCTCTCCCTCAAAAAACACAACAAGACCAAACACCACCTTCGACAACAAAATCACATTCACCAAAACACCACAACAACCACCAATCTCTCCTTCCCAAAACCCTCATCACCAACTCCTCTCCTCCTTCACCAAAACCCCAAGCCCCAATCGAAACTCGAAGCCCTCGATCACGTCCTCAACGACATCCAATCCGCTATCGACCGCGGCATCAAAATCGAACCCCAAATCTTCTCCTCCCTCCTCGAAACCTGCTTCCAAATCCAAGCCTTCCACCATGGAATCCGCCTCCACAAACTCATCCCCCCCAAACTCCTCCTCAAAAACACTGGCCTCTCCTCCAAGCTGCTCCGCCTATACGCCTCCTGCGGCCTCATCGACGAAGCCCACCAGCTGTTCGATCAAATGCCGAGCAGAGAAACAACCCCATTTGCTTGGAACGCGCTCATCTCTGGGTATGCCGAACTGGGTCTGTTCGAGGATGCCATAGCGCTCTATTTTCAGATGGAGGAAGATGGGGTCGAACCGGATCGATTCACCTTCCCTCGCGTTTTGAAGGCGTGTTCTGGATTGGGGTCGATCCAGATTGGTGAGGCTGTTCACAGGCATGTAGTTCGGTCTGGATTTGGGAATGATGGGTTCGTTCTTAATGCGCTTGTTGATATGTACGCCAAGTGTGGTGACATTGTCAAGGCTCGGAGGGTTTTTGATAATATATCTAATGGAGACTGCGTTTCCTGGAATTCGATGTTGGTGGGGTACTTTCGACATGGGCTTGTAGCTCAGGCTTTGGACGTCTTCAAGCAGATGGTTGAAGCAGGTCTTGAGCCTGATTCAGTTGCCATATCTACAATTCTCACCAGATCTTCGTCTTCGAAGTTGGGTTATGAGATCCATGCTTGGGTTTTCCGCCGCGGACTCGATCAGAACGTATCAGTAGCCAATTCACTGATTAGCATGTATGCAGAGGCCGGACGGTTGGACTGTGCGTGCAACGTGTTTGAGAAAATGCCTGCGAGAGATGTCGTGTCTTGGAATGCTATAATTTCAGCTCATTGTAAATACCTGAACAAAGCGATGATGTTTTTTGAGGAGATGGAGAACTTGGGTGTGTCTCCAGATAGCATCACCTTTACTTCATTACTCTCAGCCTGCGCGAATTCCTGCTGTTTGGAAGACGGTCGGCGGTTGTTTGCAAAGATGGAAGAGGCATATGGGATGAGCCCACTCATGGAGCATTATGCTTGTATGGTGAACCTGTTAGGAAGGGCGGGTTTGATCGATGAAGCATATGAATTCATCGCGAAGAGATTAGAATTCGAGGGCGGTCCAACTGTGTGGGGGGCATTGTTGAATGCTTGTTTGATTCATGGGAATGTCAAAGTTGGTGAGATTGCAGCGGAGAGGCTGTTTGAATTGGAACCTGATAACGAATATAATTTTGAGCTTCTCAGGAAGATATATCAAAATGTAGGGAGATATGAGGAAGAGGAGAAGGTGAAGCAGATGATGATGGACAGAGGATTTGATTTATAGAATCGAGCTTACAATGGAGCTGCCTTTAGGACTTCCTTTTTTTTATTTAAAGGTGGGCAACTTACAACCTGCAGCCATTTGATCAATGAGCTTAATAGCCTTTTCTTCCACAGTATTTGAGGGAGGTTCCAGGAATGCTGAAGAACACTATGGTTTGTTTGGATCCATGGAACTCAGTTGCCCTGCAATCATTTTGCCTGTAAATATAATTACATGTAACTATGTTTGCTTGTATTAGCTGTTGCAAAGACAAATTAACTGGATATTTTAAAATCCTTGATACTGGAGGGCAGATGACATGTTCTGGTGTGTATTTTAAAATCCTTGATAACTTGTATTACCTGTAACACATCCTGTTAAGTAATCTTTAATCCCTGATTAGCAGTCTACTGCCTCCATGGATGTATAGTTACTTTTTACTATTATAATGTTTAATTATAGGGATATTGACCATACAACTGTTGTTACATCTGACATTGCGCCACAGCTGTTGAAGTATATATAATTCCTGCGGAACTCTTCGTACAATAATGGTGCAATATCGCACTGCCTTAGGATATCGCACACTGTCCTAGGTTATCACACAACATGATGTATACGATATCGCATGGCCCTAGGATATCGCACGAGGGAAATACTTAAACTTTTACCTCTCAGTGGCGAATCTCTGGTCTAAGGACAGCTCCGTGGGCAATATCCCTTAATTTTAAAATCCACACTGACGCATAGCAATGGTAGATTTGAGATATGAAGCAGATTTCAGGTAAGTTTTTTTATTTTAAATTTCTCTTGACACTCTAACCTGTTGCCAACTCACTGAACCATTCTGCATAATTATTGGGTGCGTCAGGCAATCCTGACCCGCATTAAGATGGGTTGGACAAGGTTGACCTGCCTAATCTTTCTAACTTCTCCCATGTTAATCCAAGTATATGTGATTTTTTAGTTTTTATAGATGGGATTTTTGAAAGCGAGTTCATTTGCATTGTCTTTGGTTAACTAATTTTAATTTGTAGAGGTAGCCCAACCATAACAGCAAACAACATCATCATTATTTGAAGGGGTTAGGGGGCTGGGTCTTGTTGAGCTACAGTTTGTACAGGTTGGCAGGCTGGCCGAGTCTTGTTGACCCACAGTCTGCACAGGTTGAGCATCAACAATAAACACCCATTCCAACCCAATCCATTTAGACCTGATTGGGCCGATCAATTTGCATCCCCTTATTTTAAAACATTCCTTCTGGTATCAAAGGAGAGGGATTTTGGTGCTAAATTCACTTCACTGGTGAAGTAGGGTCATTTCAAGAGACAATAAAAGAAAAGAGGTCAAATTAGAAAGTGTTATTTGGATCTCATATGAATCCCATCATGTAAATAGTTTCTGACTCATATCCTTCTGAGTTGCATGCTACCTTTTCGGAGGGTACTGCTGTGAGTTGGTTTTTATTGCTGCAACAAAGCAAAGTGGTAACTCGATTTACACATTAAGTGGAGGTATCCAAGTGCTTGAACTCGCATGAAGGTAAGAAACTATAGGCCTATTTGACTTACAAATTAGAATCATAAGAAATTTCATTGCATGCAAACTTGATATTAAGCAGAAACTGTGGGCCAATTTGGATCTTCCTTAACCAAGAGTAGTTAACTTGGTTTATACATAAACGAGGCTTCATGCCTTTGGATATAACCTAGGCTAGTTGTAACAATTTCTTTTTTCCCTGTTCTCTGTCATAAGTCATAACAGATTGTAGGTAAACCGAATGCAGGGCAACTTAATTTTGGGGTGCCAAATAGGGGATCTATCTCGACTTTTACTTATTGACTGGATGAAGAGTAAAAGATATTTGGTGGTGATGTAAATGAGACCCTCACTTTTCTAGGATTTGATTTACTTGAATGATAATCTGAAAATCATTTCTAAAAAAAAAGACTCTTTGAGTTTTGACACTCATTTGATAAAGACATTTTGTAATTTCTTTGAACTCCTAGAAATCTAATATGAAGCAACCAAGTGGCCCCTTAATGTTGATTGGGTAGCAAGTAGGCTGCTAGTACAGCGCTTGCCCGGGTCAGACTGTTTTTTTGTGTATTTGGATCGACACTTTGGGAGCAGATCCACACCCCAAGCTCTGCCCCTGGCTTGGTTACATCCTAAACTAATAGATAATGTAATAAAATCTTTAAAAATGTGTTGTTTCCAAACATTGCCTTAGTTTGGCTTGGTATTTAAATGAGTTGAATTGCACCGAGCTTGAGAGGACTAAATCGTGCTCGACTTGAATGCAAGCTTTGGCTTAGTTCATGATCGAATTGTGACAAGACAAGCTTGAAATTTGCTTGACCATGCATCCAAAGATTGAGCTCAAAATTATGCTCATATATTTTATAACATATACCTACAATAAAGGATAATTTTCTCCTAGGCCCCTCTTATATGAGCACCACTTTGGTGGACCGCTTCGAGCCAACCCCAGTCAAGAGATGTCAAAACAAGGTGGTGGGTTTGATTTATGAATGGTGGGTCTGAAAATTAGGGTCAGGTGAACAGGTCTATCCCATTCTAAAATAATATGGTACCTTTATGTAAAATCTAACATTTGGCCTTAAGTAAATGTGTCTAATGGATTCTGGGGCACCTTCTTGTTAGCCCTTGTTTGCTGCCTTTCGTTTTGGGATTGGTTACACGATTCAAACTGAAAACTACAAGGTTGCAACTTGCAACCATGGATACCTTCTGTTCTGTGCCCCCAATCTCTTATCCATCTATTGCTTGATGTACATGGTTGTGGCCTCAGATTGCAACTATGGGTGGAACTTGGATCGGCCTCAACCGGAACCAATATGCCTGACATGCAAACGTGAAATCTGGTCTGGATTTGCTTCAGGTACGGGCCATGCTAGTTGGGCTATATTGGTTTAGAAGCGATACTTTGATTTGAGTACTTAGGGATCGATACCTGAGCATGTATGTGAAACTAAGATACCAACACCACTGACTCAATCATGAGTGTGTTGCGAACTCCTGTTGTTTTCGTGCTTGGGCTGGTACCCGGATTTAACCCAGGTATTGGCTTATCTATAAACATGTGTATATATTGGTTAATAACTATTCCTATGAGAGATATCTCTCACCTTAAATGAGAGATTATGTGGGGGCCCTCACATCCATATTCAATGCCAACAATCTAAATGTGAGGACCCCACCCATATCTCTCATATAAGGTGAGAGATATCTCTTATAGGAGCATCTCCCATAACTATATCATATCAAAAGATATTAAACATTTTTTCCAAATTTATACCCTTTGAAAACCAAACTAACCCCCAAAAGTTTGGGTCACCCGATCTTAGTCAACCTGGGTTCAGTTCGAGCCCAAATTGCACTAGGTAGGGTGTTTAGACTTCAGGCCTTGTTTGGGTTGTGTACTTTCACATTTCATTCAGACATGAGTTCAAGTTTGGGCTTGCCAATTTATAATTTAGGTTAAGCCAATACCCAATTTAACCTATCCAATTTGCACCACTAATCTCAACTGACTAACTAATAATATTAATAGTAATAGATACAAAACAAAGAAAACTGTTTTTTTATGACAAATTCCCAACTTTTGCAGCCCAAGCACAAGAATTGGGCCTCACACAAAGCCTCAGACGTGATCGAAATTCCAGGACCAAGTATAAGTAAGCTGGGATTGGATTAGGGATGGCAATGGATTGGGTTTAAACAGGAACCCACCCTGCCCCACTCCTATTAGGGGCAAGTTTAGTAGTGGGTTTTTTCTTTTTTCTTTTTTCTTTTTTTGGGGGTGGGGGTTGGGGGGTGGGGGGTGGGGTTTAAGTTATAAACAAAACTCGTGGTTCAAGTGGTGTTGGGCATTAACTTAATGCATGTGGTGCCCGGGGGGGCGGCGGCGGGGGGTTAACTTAATGCACGTGGAAAGAAAATGCAGTGCTTTTGATCTCTACCACATTCATTCTCATGCATTTATATAATTTAAAAATTATAACTTGAACCCAACCCAAATGAGGCGGGTTTGACATCACATGCCAGTGACCCATCACCGGGCATAATGGATTTGGACGAGAGAAACTTAAGATGGGGCGGATTTGGGTTTAGGTTTACCCCAACCCATATCAAAACGCCCCGTTGCCATCCATTAACCTCTGCAGAACCAGAACCATGCCTGGTATGCATTGTGTGCATGTGGGCTTGCGTCTGCCACATTCTCATGTTAACAATGGTCCTTGGCATTAGTGCTCTCCAGCTGTTGATTTCATCAACTGAAGGGCTAGATTCACCCAACCTAAGGACATTTTAGGAAAATCTCCACCAAATGTCAAAGGCCCATCAGATCAAAGGTGTGGATCACCAAGTAGTGGGACCCACATACTAAATTTGGCAACACACCAATGATTGGAGTGGACCATAGTACTTTGCAATTAGCTAGGTGACAAAAAATATTCCATGGCCAGCAAGATCTCAGAGGCAAGCACCATAGCATGAATAACCCAACCACAATATGCCACGTGTTACTCCCAACGCTGGAAATATCCCTGTTGAGCTTTTGCGTTTCCATGACTCACAAAGAGCTTGTGTGATCCTCATTCAAAACAAACCCACCAAAGAAGGAAGGGAAAGGGAGAGAGAGAGAGAGAGAGAGAGAGAGAATTCCATGAGAGCCATGGGATTTTGCAGCAGCAGTGCAGTGTTGTTACCCTCTCCCACCACCAAAGGCAGTGCTAGAAATGGTCCCTCCGTTGCTTTCTCACCATTCCTCATCCAATCAATGGCTACCCAAAAGCCCTCTACAACCAGAGGTGTGGGCACCAGAAAGGTCCTTTCATCTGTCTCAATTTTCTTTCTCAAGGAATATAAGTAGTAGTTTTTGCTAGCTATTGATTGTTTATGATGAATTTGGATTGGGTCTAGAGCATAAAATTTTTTATAGCTATTCTATTGATTGTTTATGCTGATTTTCTTGGGTTCTGACTTGTGAAATCTGATTTATAAAATGGGTTCGATCACTTCACATTTTTTGTGATATTGTTTGGATTTGGCTTTTGATTTTATGTTATTTATATGACTGGTTTGGTTTTATGAATAGCAGTGATTTGTTTATTTTCCTTCTTCCAAGATAGAAATGTTTGAAATTGGAGAAACAAGAAATGAGAAATGCTTTGCCTGAGAGGACAACACAGTTCAGTCAAGCCATCACTTCATGCAGGTGTGCCCATCTTGTGTGATCCAGACCATTCATTTAGTGAGACCCACCAAATGTTCTGATAATTGGGTCATAAAAATATGAATGGTTCCTTATTTAGCATAAAAGCAGAAGGCCAAATTAATCACATAGTAGGATTGTAATTGGAGAATGTTTCATTGCCTTGTGAATTGGAGCACTGGGCCCACACCTTATCGAATGTTTAGTCTAAATGGAATGCCCATAATTTGTGGGCATTGCGTCACAGATTAGGATTGAAGCAGTTAGTACGTTTCTGCTGATTACTGTGTTTTTTCCCCTTTGTTGGTTTTGGGTCCACTGTTGGGAACTATTCAGTTCCTACTCAGGCACCAGATAATATAGAAGATGTATGAAATCTGGACAATTCATTGGTGGGCCTTTTTATATCAAGCATTGCACACCATTGATCAAATGAAGGCTTTGGGTTTCCAGCAAGCCACTGCAGCATCCATTTCATTAGGAATTGATGCTCTTTTAACAGGGATGGCTAGTCTAAGATGTTGAACAAGCAACTTTGACTTTTTGAAAAGAACCATTTGATGGATCTGGATACGGAGACTCTGACACGCAGTCGGAGATCTATGTGCGTTCCGTTTCCGACGATTGGGAAGCTCCGCATATCTCTTCGCATTTGTCTAACATATGGGAATGGAGAGTAACCAACCCTAGGGCTCCCTTATTTGATATAGACAGTTCCCAAAGAGTCACACTTATGGAACACTTCTTTGCCAAGAAACTCATATCCACTAATCCTATTAGGAGTCTTATTTGTGGGAACAGATCAAGTCTTACCATAACTGGGATTGTGTTCTTTGCTGGCCTATGCCCTGCTTGATCTGATGTGGGACCTGTGGCATGCGGGCTACATAATTCCCTACACCATTAATATGGGTGTGTAGTGAGTAGAAAAATTATGCTAATCCATTGGAATATTGGTATGCTACAAGTGGATATTTGGGACAAGAAATGCATTGAAATTTTAGGACGACTTATCCTTATTATTCTATCCTTATATTGTCCTTTCCATTGGACCTTCTTGTGTTTTATGTACTTGTATTATGGAGATGAGTTCAGAAATCTTATGCTTCTATTTGAAAGTACTATTACATTGTTCTACATTTTGGGTTGGTTTTTTACGTTGTTCAACATTTTGGGTTGATTTTCTTCTCTCTCAAAATCCTGTGCTAGGTGTATCTTTTAGTGTTGAAAATCCCATCTCTGCACTGTTTTACCTGAATAGTGTGAGATTGATCATGACTTGCTAACACGGTATTTGTCATTTTCCATGTGGAATTCTTTGTTTAGATCGAGGTGTTTTGGTTTACAATTTGTATGCATGACATTAAGATACAATAGAAAATATGTCCATTGCATTTCTTTGTCACAAAATTGCAGAGTTTGGTATTCTTTTCTTATTGTTTACAGTAGTTTTCTTTCTTGTATTTGATTCTCTCACTTTATTTCGAAACATGAAGATGAGTTTTATTTCATTCAAAAGCCTTTTGGCTTCCAATTTTGGCTTTGGATGAGGAATTAGACATTTTTATATGTAAAGAAGTATACCACATTTTATCAGCCCAACAAACTCTACACATGAAATTTTGGCAATGTGGATTGCTCATGTCACCAGCACAATATTGTATTAGTTATAGCTCAAAAAATATTTAGAAAGCAGCAACACCTCAGTTGAACTTTGATACAAGTACACAAATCTTTTAAGATAACAAGGGAAGCGATAATAAAGTATTTATGGGCATGTTTGCCTGCATTAATTTTCCTAGGAAACTCGTTTAATCTAGCATTTGGTTTTTCTAGGTTCACTTCACCCCTCCCCCATAAACCCATTTCCTCTAATAAGCTCAGAAAATGACTACCTAATAACTTATTTTCCTAGGTTCTGGGTCACAGCAAACTGAGAACAATGTGTTCTCCCTAGATTGGGTTTTCACAAGACAGAGAATTCTTTATAGATAAATGTATGTATTTCAGTTTTTACATTATAGACCTTTCTATTGGAAAGCGTATGACAGCTTCTACATAGAGACTCTGTGTTTTCATGTAACTGAGTTTGAAAGAATTCCAAGAAATGTATTCCTAAAAGGGGCTAAAATTGAAGAAACAAAGGTGAAGATCCATTAATGGCCATGATAGATTGCGGAACTTCACCCAAAATAGAGGTGATTGGAAATGGAGAACTCACAAATTCTATCACGATGCAGGGCTCAACAGTGTTCCCTCTGGGTGAGCCAGGCCGACGAGAGAAAAGCTCCAATGGCCCGCCCATCAAACTGCTAACAAGAGTTGAGCAGCTGAGGCTTCTCACCAAGGCAGAGAAAGCAGGCCTACTATCAGCAGCTGAGAATTTTGGGCTCTCACTATCAGCAGTAGAGAAACTGGGCCTCTTGTCAAAAGCAGAGCAACTTGGGGTCCTATCCGCGGCCACCAACCCGGGCACCCCAGGGGCTCTCTTGAGCCTCAGCATTGGGCTGCTGGTTTTGGGTCCCATCTGCGTTTATGTTGTACCGGAGGAGTATCCATGGGAGGTGGTCCTGCAGGTGGTGGTGGCTCTAGCCTCTATTGTTGGTGGCTCAGGGGCATTTGCCGCATCGAATTTTGTATCAAATTTACAGAAATCTAGCTGAGTTTCATCTGTAAGAAACTTGGATTATGATGTTGTTATCAAATCCCACGTCTATTGTTGTTTGGACAAGCCTTAAATAGGCTCTATATGGGCTTGTGAGTGGATCTAGTCAAATGTGACCAAAATTTGACCTGATGGGTCAGGTTCTGGGTCCCAAACCATACAGAATACAATAAGGATGATGATGATGATAACAACAATCATCACCATCCTATACTGCCATGCACGCAGCTAATATATGATTTTCCATAAGTGGGGCCCACCTTTACTCGATCTAACCTATTCACATTCTGGTAATAATTATTCAAATAAAATAACAAACTTCCCTGCAAATTAAAAGAAATCTTCCCATTATCAATAAAATAATTATTTTCTGCAACATTTTTAGTTTTTTATATCCTAGAGAAACCCCCAATTTTGAGAATACCCCTGCATTTATCCTTAGAACTAATAATTTCTTACTATTGGCCAGATTTCAAGTGGGGAAATGAGAAATAAGAAAATGTCATTCCATAAAAAAAAAAAAAAAAAAAGAGGAGAATTTCAAAAAAGTCCTTGAGTTTCGGCCTTATTTCAAAAAAGGACACAAGTTTCAAAACTTTTCAAATTAGTCCTTAAATTTTTCATGAAGTTTTCAGCAACATTAGTCTATTTAAAGTCATTTTTCAGCAACTTTTTTCTTTTTTTTAAATACCCAAATTACCCTCCATTGTAGTAAAACTCTCCTTCACTTTCTCTATATTCTCCTCATTTCCCTCGCGGTATCCTCAAGATGATCAAGAACACCCAGTATTTCCACAGCGATTGGCTATATGTAGTGGATGCTGAAACTCATTGCTTTAAATAAATGATAATTTGAATATTTTCACAATATTGAGAGAAAAAGTCGCCAAAAAATACCTTTAAATAGCCAGATGTCCTTAATTGAAAATTTAATGGAAAGCTTAGGGACTAATTTGAAAATTTTCAAAACTAGTGTCCTTTTTAAAATAAGACAAAAACTTAAGGCCACATTTGAAAATTTCCCTAAAAAAAGAAAACTGTCCGGTGTGGCCTAATTACACAAAAACTGAGTTAAAATTTCCGTGATTCTGCCAAAGAGCTTCCGCAGGTCAGAATTCCCCTTTTTCCCACCGTAGAAGAGGAAAAGGTCCAAAGGAACTTGGACAAAAGTCCCTTGAAAGGAACATGAAAACTGTAGATCAAAGAAACGCAAAGAACATAGAAAAGGCAACCATATAGATACCATGGTTTCAAAATATGATTTCGGAGTCCCTATCAGTATCAACCAAAGCAGAAGTCTTAATCATCCCTCCAAGTCTTCTTTCCAAAATATAAAGTACACTGCTTTCGTCAGCTTTGTAGAGTTCTATATAAAACAGAGACTTGAGTTTCAAATTAAAAACACAGCTCAAATTCGGTTTAAGCCAACTTATTACAAAGGACAAGGTGAAAAGCTCATATGCTAGTTTCAAGGCCAACCAACAGATCAAAGCTATTTCAGTTATAAAAACATCAACACTTACCACATGGGGTGCCCTGATATGATACCCCTCCGGAGGAACAAGCGAACCATACCCTAAAATAAAAAAACACAATCACACCAGAGAGAGATTGAGCATAGATTCAATTTTGGGTTTCTTCTTTTTTTTTTTTAGCTTAATCTCAAAAGCTTCTATCACTCGACATCTCTAAAACGAACTGCAAAGGCAAGATTCAAAATTACAGCAGTAACTTGCATGCAGTAAAAGCTAAACTATTTATCCAGAGTCAAAAAAATGAATTTCCACACGCTCATTGTAAAATCACCAATAATGGATGTGTCAAAAAAATCGATGCATTGCATCCTACTCTTTTTAACTGTCACATCTGAGCTTCGCCATCCAAACCTGTCTGGCCAACCCCACCAGAACGTCCACTTCTGCCCTGCCCATTTTGATCAGACCGTTGATAACCACGATGGCGACCTGAAAAATCACCCCGATTTCCAAAATCATTTCTTCCATAGCCCCTGCCACCATAATTTCCACGGCCCCTGAAACTGTCATTTCGGAAATTGCCCCTTCCTGGAGGAAACCGCCCTCTTCCTCCACCAGCACCTCCTGTATCAAAACAGCACCACAGTAGTGGGAGGTTGAAAAAGTTGGGAAAGGCTATAAAAACTAAAAATTTTGATATCCCAACTCATCACAGGTGGAACACTTTTTTTTATATATATTTTCACTGGAGTTTTGAGGGTGGGTGAAAAGAAGCCCAACCCAAACAGCCCACTGGCACTGAGAGGCACATAACCTGTTCTTGATGGTGAAAGTTGAATCCAACCACTGTCCGGAGTAGGAGCTTGCATCTCGGATCCACCGCAAATACAGGGATATTTAACCATATGTTATGTCATGCACTTGAACAGGATGGAAGTCAAAAAAGGAACACTTGAAGAAACTACTGAAGAAAATACAGGGAGTTTCTTTGTAAAAGGAAACGACCGGCCACAATACAACTGATCCCTTGTATGGAGGGGGCAAAAGTTTAAAATACATTATAATGCCATGCTTTATTGGTAGTTCTCTTCAAGTAAAAACTACAATAATTTCCTTAGCTAGTCTCAAAGCTGTGAGAGGAGTGCCGACATCTGGTTGTTTATTTTGAGTGGAAGTGGTCTGTGGGAGTGTGAAATGTGACATGAATTCGAAGTTCAACTTAGCCAAGTGTTCACCAATGTAACACACTGGTGGAATCCATATTGTCACACTGACCGGGCTAATTCCTCTTTAACAATCAGTGGTTCAAATTGGCACACAATCCCACCAAAAGGAGTCAAGATAGCTTAGTTGATCAAATTATCATTCTTCAAAACCTCCCAGAATGCCAGACACCACCACTTTAACTCTCAATCAATCGTACATGCAGAAATAAACTAACCTCGGGATGTAGTTTTCTTTTCCTCAACAAAAGCTTGGCGTCCTCCAATCAAGATAGGTGAAGCCTGAATCAAATATTGGCAGTTCAATATCTCACGCTTCATAAATAACAGATAATCCGGTGGCAAATAAATAGCTGAAGAAAGGAAGCGATCACATAGATGCAAAGTACCAGCCAAGGAAAACCACAATTGGGATTGAATTGTCTGGTTTGAGTAACAAGCCATGTGTCATTTAAATAGATTCTGGTTACATAAAAGATGGAAATTGCATGGCAATCTAATCTGTAACGATGTCTCTCATATCTTCTAAGATAAGGATAGTGTAATCTAGAGATGCAACAAAAATGGTACATTAGGGTTCTATATGAGCCATCAGTCCTTTAATAGACATGGTCCGTCAAAGATCTAAACAATATATATTGTCCGTCAGCTTTGAAAAAAGACACTTGCAAGTGTTCTTGAACATAATGCATTGAAAACAGTTAAAATGTGTTTGCAGCATGGGTCATTTTCTACGCATTTTGGGACAGAAAATCAGAAACAGACAGCAATCAGTCGTCCCTTTATGGAAACAAATATCAGCTGCCAGCCTGCCACAACTAGCCAGTGGTCGTAATGATTTGGATCAGAAAAAGGCAGACTCTAAAGGACCTCATTGCTTACTTGTATATTCAAGGTACATTTTTTATATTTCACAACACGTAAACGGACCTCCCCACCTCACATAGGTACCTTTTGTCTCACATAGGGAGACCAAGTACTGAGATCATTTGTTAACAAAGAAAAGACAAAGTCACCAAAAAAAGAAGGCTAACATACACAAGGTTTCAATAGTGATGGTTTGAAATTATTTTAGTTGTGGATATAATGTGTAAAAGAAGAATTCTCGCCTAAGTAATTGGCACCCACATGCCATCATAAGCAGTTTAAACATTTTGGCACCACCCCACACCAATCCATTCTGTAAAATTTTTTATCCATTGCAATCTGGGGTACATCCAAATGCTTCGCATAAATTTAGTGCCCTTGAGAGCATCTTGATCATCAAAGAGAAAAGCTGACACTGAAGCTATTGACTGTAAAGCTGATCTATGATGGATAAAAATCAGTATTAAACTGTGAAGGCAGTAGCAAGTGCAAGATCCATACCACAATTGCATTACGCACAGAACTTGATAACTCAAATTCAATGAAGCCAAAACAGAATCCTTGAGCCTGCAAAAACAGGAAACATTGTTAATTGAAAGAAGAACCCAGAAAAAAAAAAAAAAAAAGGGGCCATGTATCATTGGTTAGTCAAGGATATCAAAGGAGTGGTTCCTTTTTTTTTTCTTTTTTTTTTTTTTTTTTGAATGGTAAAGGGAGTGGTTCCTGATGCAGCAAAAACAAGGGGCTCCACAGTGCACACAATTGAGTTTGAAATGTGCCAGATCCAGCCCAATCCATGAGGCTGAGTCATATATTTTCCAGGCTTTTTTTTTCAGTAGTCATGTTCAGCTTTTTATTTCTTCTACTTTTTTTTTTAATGTTTACACATAACTCAAAACCCCAATCTTGTGGTTGTGACAACGAGCACCTTCCAACTTTGCTACGGGCTCGTCAACGGTAGTAGTAAACAGGGCAGTAAGAATCTAAATACAAGTCTTGACCGTAACAGACAAAAAAGGAAGTTGGAGTCAAACCCATCTTTTCCATAGTAAGCTCAATTGAGCTGTCAAACAAAGTAAGATTTACATAAAATTAGGTCCATAAGATAGATTAAGTTACCAATCCAACAAACACAAGATTGTGTGATCTTTAGGTCATTTAGAGACGACATTATCACCCAGTTACCGACAGGATATAGCCAAGCGATAATTTAGTCAGATTCAGTTGTAATGTTGTAACTTGTGCATATCCAAGGAGCAGTTGAGTCTATAAATACATTTCCAGACTTTTTAAAACAATTACTAAAATTCCAGAGGTTTCCCCTGAAGTGTGGACATGACCATAGGTGTAAAATCCCCTTGGTCTTCTCCAGGATTTGGCTTGTTTTGGTCTTCTCCAGGATTTGGCTTGTTATTTGATATTCAGAGACCATGTCACCCTCTTATCAGTACCCTAAGCCCACTTGCAAAAATATACCACATGGATGAAAATGAGTGCTGCTACATCCAAAGGTGTAATAAGTGTACACAACCATGTAATGAAATCCCCCATATTCGTGAGGATAAACTCAATAGATGAGACACACAAACATTCAAAATGGAGTTAAAACATGCATGGCAGCCTATCATCTGGAGTTCCTGCCTGAGTTTTAGGCTCGAGCACATATACGAACTGCTCAAATGAAGGAATTTTCAGATCACGAAAAAAACAAAATGGGTCTACATGTATATGTTATGTTCATAAAAACTTAAATGTGACGAACCTTATTACTTCTGACTTGAATACCATTGGGCTTAATAGCTCCAAATTTCTTGAACTCCTCCTCAAGTTGGGTATCTGTTGCAGACAAAGGCAAACCTCCAATATAAATGGAGTGACCCTCCACTGCAAGAGAACAGGATAAAATCTTTTGAGCACATCAAATGAAAACATAACCGATATAAACTTCTATATGCTTCTCAGATGTGCCAATATGGCAAAAGTTTCTGAGCCTTGAAAATTTAAATCGGGCAGACTCCCCAGCAAATGTGCCTTTGCCCCAAAGCAAATTGCTCATCAGGTCGGCCACACATGGGAAATGTGGACCACACATTTTATTATGGATGTCATTTGATGAACAGGCTAGTCTGGCTTTAATCATGGCACATTCACCTGGGCCAATCTGACGCCCCAGATCTCTCTCACATTTGCCATGTCTGCATATATCTGAGATTCTGAGTGCATCAAGTGCTGTTCGCATTTGCATACGCTTAAAAGTCCAAAGACATCTAAATTTGAAAGTGAACTGTTAAATTTGAGAAGAAAAAAAAGACATTAGTTATGTGAGTAATAATAAGGGGGATACCTTCTTCATGAAGATTGGTACTTTCGGAGGCATTGTTACTGGTAGGAGTCACAGCCTCAGGTGCCAAAGCAGGTGCAATTGGTAGCCGCTCAGTGTTCTTGGGTGCCACCTTGACAATATTGGTAGGTACAGATACTGCTGAAGGTGTGGTGCTATCCTTCATAACTTTCACCTGTGCCCAAATTTCCTCTCATTAGGCAATATTGAAGAGAAGAAATTTATATAAACATGCAGCAGAAGTTCACTAAAGCTCAAATGCAGTGACAATCAGGAATAAGGACCATATCGTACAAAAGATGAACCCAACAATGCATATTTCCAAGCACAAGCACTGGATAGTCACTACAATTTGTGCCAACATGTTGACCATTGCAGACTTCACTGTTCCCATTCTCTATATGTGACCCATCTGATCAGCCTGTTTTGGGGCAGGGAACATACACACCAGGCCCAATCTGTTACATACGTCTGGCATCTCACACCTATACATGTGACTACAGCTGTATGTGGATCACAGTTGTCAATTTCGTTTCAGACCCCCTTTCGGTCTGGCCGCCAAAATGAAATGTCTCAGCACTTTAGAATTTTGGCAAAACATTTCGGAGTACCGTTTTGGAAAAAAATAATATATAAATTTATATATAGATAAAAAACAAAAATAAGCCTTATTTCTTATTAGTGTAATTTAGCTAGGCATTATATAAAGGTCCCTTATATAAATATATATATATATATACATTTAAAACATATCTAACTTTTATAAGTATATATATATAAGTTGGTTTTAATGATTTAAGATCTAAAACAGGCGGCCCTTATTGTGGAGCCCACCAATCACTTGGGCCCCAAAGGGTAAAAACAAAAGGCCACAAAAACAGCATGTAAAGCCCCTTAAAAAAGGGCTTTAAAGTTTTCACCCTATTCCCCGAAACCAAACAGAACTTTAGAGACTGAGGAAAAGAAGAAACATGAAAAATAAGGAGAAGAGGGATCCCTCCCTCCCTCCTCACATCCACACATCCACTGCATGCTAGAAATCAGAATCAAAGAAGAGATATGTAGGGTTTATTTGGTTAGGGTTTGATTAGGATTATTTGGGGATGTGGATGGAGTCTGCATTAGGATTTATGTGATCAGGGTTTGAATCGTGTATTAGGATTAATTGATTTTCTGTATTAGGATTTATGTGATCAGGGTCTGAATTGTAAATTAGGATTAATTGATTTTTTTTTCTCCACTGCAACCGTTCCTCTCAGAACTTTTTTTGTTTTTTGTTTTTTTTTTTTTGTTTTTTTGTTTTTTTGGATGAAACCTTGATTTCAGCTGAAACAGTCCAAAATCTGGACCAAAAAATAAGGAGTGGGTTTTCATTTTGTTTCACCAACCAAAACGAAAAATTTTGTCCATTTCGGCAAGATTGATAACTATGATGCGGATATCCTGGACGCTATGTATGGTCTTAGAATGATTATACGGACTGTGTTGAAGGATGCCTTTTTTTATCTAATATTACTTACAATTGATGCGTAAGACTTCTTAGGGGCATCTTCTTGAACCGAAGGAGTCATCTCTACAACTGGCTGTTCTTCATTCTGACTTGAATGAACTGCTGGTTGTTCCACTTCAGCATCTTCAACAACTGAACCATCCTCATTGTCTGATGGGCCGCAAACTTCCTCGCCATTGTCAATATCCTCCTCAGAGGGGGTTCCAGGGTCTATTACAGGCCGATCAGTAGCTTGAGAGGGCTCTGACTCTAAATACCAATACCAAAAAAGAAACCTCAATAAATACCTACTTATGAAAATCTGGTTCAAAGATAATCGCCATGGTAAGAAAAACACAGGTCATGTTATGGGCAAGACCATTGCTTCTATTAAAACATCCATTTTTTCTCGCACCGCTGTGCGACACCTGATGAAAGACTACCCAAATTTTTGGTTGGTCAAGACCATGGTTTTAAATCTTGGTTCCAATCAGAAACTCAGTGACCACTAAGTCCATTACAAGACACCCAAAACACTCAGCTGACATAAGAGAGAATCAGCTGCAGCATCCAAGCAACTAAACTTGGCCAAGCTTTTAAACCACAGTCAAGATGTTTATGGTAAATTCCATCTGTTGATAATACATGTGCCAACATTGCCATGTGCACAAATAAAGCTTTCTAAAAGCATGCCCCATGCCCCATCCACACACACACACACACACAGAGAGAGAGAGAGAGAGAGAGACCTGGATCAGGGGTTAAAGGAGTGATGGGGACATTCTCACTAGGGACATTCTCACTGGGGACATCAACCAGTGTAGGATTCATCTCTGGTGTCTCGTTTTCGTCCAAATACCTAAAAAAAATCCATTAACATAGTAAGTACTACTCTGAGGATATTCTCACTCATGTGCAGGACTTGTCACCATTGATTTATTTTCATCCATATACCTAAACACATCATTGAGGACAAAGTAACCTTTGTCCTGTGGTGCAAGGAAAAATGATTGGGTAAATTTCCTCCTCACGTTGTCCGTCCCAGTCAGGAATCCAGTTACTAGAACTATCACCCCACCCTTGTAGGATTCTTGTGCATCTGCAGTCTTTATCTCTGCCTTAAAGTTCTTGTAGTCCAAGGACAGAATCTTTTCATTGATAGCCTGCAGGATAAGATGAGAAAATCCAGGTCTTAATTTAAAAAAATAATAATAATGTTACTCAAATTGCATACTCAGCACTAAAAACACAATCAATAGACCAAGCGCATCAAACATTCAAATCTTATTCCAATAAACAGCAATGTCAAAGAATACGACCATAAAAATAGAAGACAGACATATATATATATGCAAAATAATCTAATCAAAGCTTTTAAACTCAATAAAGCTGAAACAACCCAGAAAAACCAACTAAGCTGGACTTTTCTAGCCTCAGAAAATATTTTGTACAAGCCATGTGCTATTCGTTGGTTTAATTTAGAACAGAAAAAAATATGGATTGGCCTTTGAGCACATCGAAATTGATTTTTATTTTATTTTATTTTTATTTTTATTTTGGCTAACAAACTATGCTTGAGAATTAAATAGAACAGAACTGTACTATGCATGAGAAGTATACTGTAATGGAATATAATAATCACAAAAAGAAATCGCATAGAGCACCCAACCCTACAAGACCAACTACTACACATGAGCTCACAGTACAAAGGAACAGCCAATTTAATATTCTCCGCTCTATGAATGTCCAGCTCAAAAAATATTTTCTTTTCTAAAACACACCAAATCATTCACAGCCTTTTCATATGCACAAAAAGAAAACTCTGATTGAACTGCATTGTGTACTTATTTTACGCCACAGCTCCATCCCCCAATTCATTACCCATCCAATGAAGTTTTTTTAACATTTGTCAATTATGAGGCGACCCAATAAGTTCTTGGAGAATATCCACATACTCCTCTCTCTAAATTTCCTTAGTGCAATGTGTGCGGGACAGCATTCTTTGCACAACATACAGTTAACAATGTTGCCCCATATGAATCTGCCCGCCAATCTGGATAATATTCTAAAATCTCCCTAGAGTTGCTCTGTAATACTTCTCAATCTCACCACTTCGTTTTTGCCAGCATTCAATCCTGCTATCGCCCTGTCCCAATGGGGTAATATATTAGATGTGCAAAATTTCCAAACTCTTTCCTCTCCAGAATCCATCTAGGACGATGCCCAACAACTCCTCCATCACCTATTCCATAAAGACTGTTTTTCCCCTCTGCATACTGACCAAAAGATAATTACTAACACCACCTTCCACAAAATCCTTCCCCATATACTTAAAAAGACTCAAACCCCAACTCCTTATGAGGTCCAAAAAGAGTTCCGGCCAAAATTTTTACAGCAATATAGACGTGAGAAAAAGAACATTGGCAGTAACAGGTGAACGACAAATTCATCACACTGTTTACACAATGTGCACAACTTAGCACTAGACAATAACACACCTCCTCAATGAGGAGCAAGACAACTGTGAGCCAAGGAAACCCTGGAAGAGGAAGAAGAAACTCTGGAGCAAAGAAAAGGAACAAAGCTGTAAAGGAGTCTATAAAAAAAAAAATCCCTCGGAAGATTTCAATACCAACTCTTCTCACCACCAATTACTTTTACTGAGCCAAAGAAAGATTGATTTACTGCACAATTACTTTTTCCCTAATTAACACCAGGCATAGAAAAAACTCTAGAGCCTAGGCTCGGTGGTAATGTTAATGACAACGTGGTATCTAACAGCGTTCTTGGCAAGCCTCTCCAAGGGTCGGTTGATAGGTTTGGCTCAATAAGCTCATTGTCACAGGTGATGTTTTACTTCCAACACAGATCAATCATCTCCTCTAACAACCCAAATTCCACTCCCCGCTGCCCCAAACACCGGAAAAAATCACACTACCTGTTTCTCATTTGCCTGCACCAATACCATACTCAGTCTTGCTGATATTACCCTAAATATGGTTTTAAAAATAGTTTGAGCTGATTAGGACGAGTCACCTCCTAATTTCAACATTGATAGGTTGAGCTCCCCTTGTATACACATACAAGTTCAATAGGATGACATTGTGCCAAACTTTGAATGACATAGGACTGAACATGGACTTTAAGTTGTAACTCAGTCTAACTCGACCGATTCTTATTGGACTTTTGAATGCATCTTGATAGGATGAAGTTTCATTGTATTGGACTCAATAACTACAGCTTGACTGATTTGCACCTCCCAAGTATGAGTTCATTCCAATATTTTGTTACTTCATCTTGTACAGTAAGGGCAGGTTTGTGTACACCTGTGGAAAATCAGTTCCATGGAATTTTTCCTCTTCCACAGAAAAAAAATTCCCGACCCCCACCCCTCCACTCTCTTCCCCTAAAAAAAAAAAAACCCACCAGGTCAGTTGTAACAAGGGCATGTAATATGTTAAAAACCTACAGCACTAGATGCACAAACAGCTCCTGGATATTGTTGAATAGTTAATTTTCTAAAAAACAAAAAAAAAAAAAAACCCACCAGGCCAGTTGTAACAAGGGCATGTAATATGTTAAAAACCTACAGCACTAGATGCACAAACAGCTCCTGGATATTGTTTAGTAGTTAATTTGCTGCCTCTCTAACACCTAGGCATTTTGGGTGTATTGGTTAGCAACTTGAGATGGTATCAGAGCCACGACTTCCCAGGTTCAACTCCACGTAGGACAAAAAAAGGCCCCATACCACATCTTGTGTGCGGGCACATGTGCCCAGGGCAAAAAGGCCCCATACCATGTCTTGGGTGGGAGCGTACTTCAAGTCCGGGCGGCCTAGGCATTTTGGGTGTATTGAAACTTGAGAGATATGGTAAGACCACAGGAGCATGGATGAATATATCGGCCAATACATAGCGGTATCCAAGGTTGTTAAATCGTGAATCGCTCAAGGGGTCGAATCGAATCAAATCGAATCACGAATCGTAGGATATTTTCTACTTTTTTAAATATAAACGAAAAATATTCTAAAAAATATTTAAAAATAAGGATAAATTGTAGGTGTCCATAATCCATTTATTTTGCATCCATATCAACATCAATACATGACAAATATTAGAATCTTAATATATTGATGCCTGAATTATTAAATGTGATTAAGATTTCAAACAGACAAACACATCTATTATATCAAAATTAAAAATATTTATGTAAACAATCAACAGGTACCAAATATGTATGTAGGCTATAGCATGAAAATGCCTTCGGGGTTGTTTGTTTGCAATCATTTGTAAATGATTTCCATGCAAAATGGTTAACAATCGTCAAGCAGATGAGGTGTGAAAATTACGTGTAAATAAGGTCATTTACATTAAAACTTTCATACCCTTATCCTTTTTCATCCCTATGGGCTTCATATTTGTAAGCCAAACCATTCATTTTTTATTTTTTTTATAATTAAACCAATAAACTCCAAGATCTTAAAGCTAAGCATCTTATTATTATTTTCTTTTTTTGAGTTATGAAAAAGTCTCAACCTAATTTCTTACTTATGTTGGTCCCCAATTGAAGATCTGAACTGTTCAATATATTATGTGGGCCCCCCAATTCCTGCACCCAGGTGGGCCCCCCAATTCCTGCACCCAGGTGGGCCCCCTTATGGATGAAATAAGAGAGTGAGGGAGGGACAAGAATGAGTATTGGTCCACTGTGACTGTTGATTGATGAATATGAAAACGTGGCATCCGGTCAGAACAGATGAATAAAGAAATCCAGCCTGCACACAGCTGACATCTACAAGTTAAAAAATAAAAATGGATTTGAAATTAGAGAGAACAGGTGTAACCATCTGTGGGGCCCATTGGTGGTAGGTGAAAATGATAAGCAACAAGTGGCTTAGGCCATAACAGATGTCTGGGAATAAGTATTGAAATGGCAGAGATGAAATGATAATAATAATAATAATATAAAAAAAAATGCACGAATGAGACCCACATGTAAATCAGAAATCAAATACAATTTTGTCTTCGTTTCATCCAACAGTGGACCCCTCTATTAAATCTAGTTTCTCAAGATTCTAGATACATAATACAAACAGCTCACAGGTTGGGTCCACCAATAAATGGAAAAAAATATGGAATTGACAGGCAGAGAGAGGCTGGGCACTGGGCATGACGGGCTTGGATTGCAGGAGCTGGCCCCGCCCATGGATAAAAAATATAAAAATGAGGGTGGGCAGAGAGGAACAGATGAGATGAAAGACGGGAGAAGGAGAAAACGAAAAAAAAAAAAAAAAAGGGGAAGAAAATGAGTAAGAAAAAGAAGGCGTACCTGGAATTGACAAACAGAGCTGGAGATATACCTTCATCTTCATCTTCTTCTCACCAGAAGGTCTGCATCTGCTAATGGAAGGTTTGCTCGTTCGCCATCTTCTCACTGGAAATCCAACATCTTTCAGGAGCTCCTCTTCTGCAAATCTTTACAGCTGGATGCCAGGATTGCAGTCACACCAGTAGAGAGAGCATAGAGTTCTAATCTTGGATTCTCTTCCATTAATGGAAATTAATCAGTATCACATAAAGCCCCAAAATATCCCAAACATAGAGACCTCCTATTTCCACCCAAACCGAATCGTCTAAATCGTATTTGTATCGAATCGGATGATTCGTTCTTGAGTCGAACAATAATATCCCAAATACGATTCAACACCTCGATTCGTATCGTTTTCCTTCCAATACGATACGAATTGTACGATTCGTAATGCGAATAGTACGATTTTGACAACTATGGCAATATCCACCTGCACTGTACCAATAATATAATGTGTATTAATATCGGCCTTGCTACCTCAAAAAATCGCAAAAATATCGTTGTTATCAACCAATATTTTGAAAATATCGGCCAATGAACAGGGCACTCTTTCTTCCCCAGTCCTATGTCTGTACTGCCACAACACTCTATCGTATTCGTTTTTGGGGTTGAGCATTACGGCAACCAATACCACGATTTTAAACCATGCTTAGGAGTTGTTCTCCTACGCAAATTGTCTGGCCATAGTACCTGTTGACTGTTGTACACCTTGCTAACAATGAACCAAAATGCAAAGTTGAAGAAAACAATAATTGATGCAAGAAGATTTTTTTGAATTTAAACTCCAGTCTTCTTTTGTGAGTCTTTTTATGACTTCAACATGAAAGAACTTAGCATCACACCACACAAGAAGCAAGAGAAAAACCTAATGATTTTTCTCAAAATAAACTCCATATCACTGAGGATGATCATTACATATATAGAACTTGCTTGTTGACTTTCGCGAGGAACAGAATTCCCTTACACGACCACTGCGGAGCATCCAACAAATAGAAACTTGGAACAAGGACTCTCAGCACTAAAAGCTATTAAAAATCCTAAAATTTGTAACTGAGATATGCACTATTATTAAATCGGTCATAACTTCTTTAAGGGGTTTTTACCATAGAGGATATAAAAGACCATGAATTCCTTAAAATGGAGTAGACCAAAACTATATTTCAAATGTGGGTACTATACATGGGACCCCAAATTCTTTTTCCAATTCTACCTATTTTGTGTGTTATCGCATAATCGCATAATTGATGACCTTCAGTCTGTGTGATATCGCACAGTTGTGCAATATCGCATAATATGGGTAGAATTGGAAAAAGAATTTGGAGCCCTATGTACGATAACCACATTTGGGATATAGTTTTGGTCAACACCATTTTGAGAAATTCATGATCTTTTATATCCCATATGGTCAAAATCCCCTTCTTTAATACATGTCAAACTTGTATGATCTTAGTGTTGTTAGATAGGTACTCAAGTAACCCATCAACGCACCTATTTTGTGTCAATTAAACCTCCTATAGACATGAAACAAGCCCATTTATGAAAAACAAATTCGAAAAACTTAAAAAAAACAAATAAATAAAATCTAAAAATAATTTTGTCTTATGCAATTCCCTTGTTAAGTGGATGTGAGAGCCCTCTAGATCTTCGTAGGCTGGTGACTGCATCACTAATTCCAACTATCTGATTGTGTCACGCAAATAGATAGTTAAAACAAAAGAACAATGCTAATAATATTAACTCTTTTTTTAATGGTTATTAAAAATGTTAATTTACAAATCACAAATGAACCTGTTAAGGTATAACTTGCTCAAGTATGAAGGCACGCATGTCAGAATAGGCAGATCAAAATGTCAGACACAACAAGCCTTAAAAATAGGATTCAAGATTTGTCAGCATAGTAAAATCAAATAGACGTTAAATATTTTAGAACCAAGATAATATATCCAAATAACAATGAATCAAAAAGAGCTCTTCTATATTTCCAAGCACTATTATTTTCATCTTATCACTGAGAATCCATTGTTTCCACCTTATAGAATTTTAAGTTCAGCAGTATAGGACACAGTCGTTAGCATGGTTTAAAAAATCGGCCAATACATACTAGTATCGGCCATCAATGTACCGATAGTTTACTGTGTGCCGGTATGGGTTTCAACACAGTAAAATATCACAGCCATATCGGCATTATCAGTATCGGCCGATATAAACACTGTAGCGGTTCTCATTTAGGGTTTAAATATATATATATATATAGAGAGAGAGAGAGAGACAATCTACATTGAATGATGAAAAATTGAAAAAAAGAAAAAGAAAAGAAAAGGGATCGGCATTCTCATGCTCATTTATCTCTTCTTCGTCCTCTTCCTCTCCCTCTCCCTCTCCCTCTCCTCTTTTCTTCTCTTCTCCTCTCTTCCTTTCCCTCTTCATCTTCACGTTTTTTGTTCTGTTTTCCCCCTTTCACCTTGAAAAGGAAGAACAAAAAAAGGGACAAATGCCCTTTTCAAGATTTGATGGCTTTTGTTTCTATGTTGGGCAACGTGTTGACAAATGCCACTTTTAATGCTGTGTTGGGCTTGAGAAACGTCTTAAACAAATGCCCCTTTCAATTCTCAAATTCATGGGCTCCACTCCATAATGTCTAAAGTTCTACCCAACTCAATTAAATGCCCCACTTTGATAGATGGGCTGCATATCACTGTTATTTTTTAATTACAACCCATAATTTTATTTATAACGCTTAATGCACTTAAAGAGTTTATTTAAATTATAACTTTTAAGAAATTCAACAAACTTAAACCACTAAAAGGATGATCCCCTTTTATAATGGGCCCTTATCAAATTTTATTACAATAAGATTTTAGACCCACTTATCACATCAATGACATTTATAATATATATATAAAATAAAATATTAAAAAATTCAATGGAGTATCTAAACCTTTTTTTATTAAACTTTGTATCCTCTAATCAAGCCAATTAGCCCTTACAAAATTTACTACTTGAAAAATTAGAACCATTGTCATATGGATCACTAATAAAACATGTAAATAAAGTATTATGAAAAATTCAAGTGTATCATAATGGTCAAACCAATAGTAGGCCAAATCCTATTAGTGTTAAATCAGTTTGTTCTCCTTGTTTAACTAAAGTCATTAAATGGAGAATGAGCATAAATTTTATTTTGTTTCATTTTTTTACCACGAATTAAGGATATTAGTACATGGGCTTCTTTTTTTCTTACAAAGCTAATATAAATTCTATTTTTGAGTAGTTTGGATTTTCATTATGAATTACATTAATGGATCTATAAATCATGAGGATGGGGCAAAATATTAAACACTAAAAAATAACATATTTATCAATCAAAGATTAAACAACATCAATACATAATGGTATGACTTAGGGGGTCCGATGTGATTTATAATTGTTACTAACGAAAAGAAAAGTGTTTTCTATCATCTTACAATATTATGGATTTTTTGGATATTTTTTTCAAAAAATTTTGAGGTAAAACAAAAATTCACGCCGCGACAACCATGGCCGATACCACGACCACATTGGTTTTTGGGGTCGGCCAATACTGCGATATTCATCCATGATTGTTAGTAGCTATCACAATCGCCTGATTTTAAATAATATTATAGATCGATTGGTTGCACGAAAGATTATAAAGAAAGGACCCAAGTATTTAATGAAGAATCTAACAAAAGAATCCATGTTGTTAAACATGATATGTAGCTCATTGTTCATTAAATAAAGAAAGGATACCGCGATTTTCATCCATGATTGTTAGTAGCTATCTCAATCGTATGATCCAAAATATATTATAGATTGATTGGTTGCACGAAAGATTAGATAGAAAGGACCCGACTATTTAATGAAAGCAAAAGAATCCATGTTGTTAAACGTGATATGTAGCTCATTCTTCATTAAATAAAGAAAGGATACCACGATTTTCATCCATGATTGTTAGTCGCTATCTCAATCGCATGATCCAAAATAATATTATAGATCGATTGGTTGCACGAAAGATTAGAAAGAAAGGACCCGACTATTTAATGAAAGCAAAAGAATCCATGTTATTAAACGTGATATGTAGCTCATGCAAAATAATCCATGTGGCATAAGATTATATGGGCAGTGTGTTCCAGCAGCAGGGTGCCAGGGCCCACCAACTATCAAGTGTGGGGGTTTTTGAACACCATATATAGGTAAGGTGTACACTGAGAAGAGCCATAATTTTTGTGTGCACAAGTATGGGGGAATTTGTTCATTGTCAGTTCATAAAATTCATTTTTCCCCTTTTCCTATATGAGGCATGCCAAGCATCAAGCTAGGTTGATATAAGTACTAAGCTCCCTCCTTTTGTGGAGCCTACCTGGATGCACACTAGCCAAAAGGGGTAGAGATACTGGAAGTTCTGATCGTGAATTAAGGCTAGGCAAAAAATAAATAAATCAGCCCATCAAAATATCATACCTTTTATTTAAGAGGCTCATATAACAGTTTTCTAGTTACGCGAGTGCTTTATTTTTTTTTTTGTTTTCCACTCTAGAAGATTCGACCCAACACCAATACAAGAAGGATGAGTGCCAATTCATCTTGTGGGGCTAGAAGGAAAGGGGAGGAATTGGATTGATCATATATAGGCAGACCCCATTGCACAAAATAAAAATGGTGAGAAAGGCTACCATATCAACCCAGGTTGATATTTTTTTTGAAAACGAACCTAGGTTGATATTAGGTTTAGCCTTGAAATGTTATTTCTACAATTTTCATGATCTTGTGATGTATTCCTTTTATAGTATTAGTAAACAGAATCTGACAACAGGCAGCATGACTCCATCCAAACAAACTTACTTGCATTGTAGTTACCGACGTCATTACACCATTAAGTTCAGGTCGGCTAAGCATGCTCGAATCCTGATAAAACCTATAAACCAACTCTGGTGATTGGTGAAGAATATGATAATACTGATCAACAAAGGCATTGCCAACCTGCATACAGAATGACAATGTGAATAAAGAATAAATAGACATCTAAATTATATATATTAAAGCAAACGGGAAGAAGGGCTGTGGAGGGTGCCACGTCATCAGCCACATGAGTTCTCCTTTTAGAAAAATACTTATAAAAACACACAGAGCTTTGGGTTTAATGTGGGCCACTACACCTCCCAAATCTCCTCCATAAATCTCTCAATCTCTAAGATTATCGTTTCATAAACCTACATTTCTAAAATCCTTCTAATTTCCCCTAAAATCTCTCTTTTCCTAACCTTTCTATTTTATCTTCTTATCTTAATCCTCAAATCACTCTCTAATCTCAATCCATCCTAAAATCTATCTAACAAATTCTCTTATACATGTGATTGAGATCCACAAGGTGGGCCCCACATAATTATTGATATGCAAATGCTGTTAGTTTCCACACCTTTTGGTTTCTAATTGGCTACACGGCTTGCACTATAGGCCCCACATGTGAGATTGCTACTTCACAAAGGCATGAAGCCTAATTGAAGTGGCCCATCATATGCCATTAATCACATAAAAACTCATAACCCAATGATATGCATGAAGTTCTAAGATTTTTACCAATGGAAATCTTATAAGTAATCTCTAAGCCCCACAATGAGAGATTTTACTTTACAAAGGCTTGAAGTATACTTAAAGTGGCCCACCACATGCCATTAATCCATAGAAATTAACATTTTTTCAATGAGGACCAAGGGAGTTGGATGGTCAATGGAGAAACAAATAGGCCCAAAAAGAAAATAATATGCAATTGCAAATGCATATTATTGATCATGCTAATTTCTTCTTTGATGCATCGCTAGATTTTATAATAAAAGAAATACACTCCTTCAGACTAAATTTAGGAAGGAGTTGGAGTTCATATGATTAAAGAACTCAATTTAGGAAAACAAATACACTCCTTCATACTGAATTTATAATGATATTAAGAGGATGATCCTTCTATATTTCTTTGAGAGTTTGGTAAGCTTTGTGAATGGCTTGGATGGTCTTATATAGGGATGGCAATGGGGTGGGTCAGGATTGGGTCGTACTAATTTTATACCCACCTCATTTGACATCCTAAACCTACGCTACTTTATAGCGGGTCTCATGTCATTAATTTCAAACCTGCTCCATGACCTTCCATTGAACGCCATGGCCACACACACCTGCACAGTATGTCATAGGCTGGGTTTGGTTTTGGTAGTAAACTCATTACATAAAATGCCACATTAAATAAATAAAATGTTAAATATATATTATATTATATATAATAAATATAAATTATTTATTTATTTATGTAAAATCTATTCTTTTCCAATAATACCTCAGAAAAGAATCACATATTTCATTATATTTTTTGAACCCGAGCACCATACCTATCAATTTAATTTTGTAAGCTTACGCTTGTGGGGCCCACCCTTCATCCAAATGAATCAAACACACGACCCTTCTAAATCGCACATGTCTATTAGCTTTTGGTCAAATCTGGATTTACTAGACCGTTGGATCGACTGTGTACCGATTCGAATGAACTATTGACCATTAAACTTCTGGGGCCAGATGGAGATGGTAGAAATCACGATTAGGACTATTTTCTCATAAAGAGAAAGGTCCTATGGAATCCTTGAAATCCCCCCATCCCCACCCCCATGTGGGCCCCACCACATACTTGAGCTTACCTTGTCATAAGCTTTAGCTTAGGAGAGTTGTCCTATATAGACACGCATTCATACTTGTGTAATGGTCAATGCCTTTAAGTTCAATGGGTCATCATGTTATGTAAGTTTACTTCATTTTATATTTATTTTCATTACATGTTAAAAGATTCTAATATTCAAAGATAATAAATTTCTTTAGTTTAGAGTTATCTTATCTTAATAATATTTTAAAAGAATTCTTAAATTTTAATATATTTTCATTTTGGCCTGTGCTTAGCACGGGCGTTTGTTGCTAGTATACTTAAATAACACACGATCAGATCAAATGGCGGAACATACCACTTGAGCAGCAGGAGCAGTAGCACGAGCAGGAGTGGGGCTCTCTGTCTGGGACGCCATTTCTGCCGTGAGATCCTACTTATATGGTGCAAGCACACACAAATACCTTAGAGAGAGAGAGAGAGAGATTTTAGCACACAGAGGCAAGAGGCATTAATATTAACTAAATCCATTCACCAAATCGTAATTGAAGAAGAAAATTGAGCTCCATCATAAATCCAAACAATTGGAAAAGCATTTTTACCAAAAGATTTATAAAAAAAAAAAAAAAAACCTAAATCCGAATGCTGAGACTCAGAGAGAGAGAAAGAGAGAGAGAGAGAGACTCAAACCTAAAAAACATACAACTGCATAACAGTATGAAAGCCCATTTACACCCAAGACCCAAGACAAACACCACATTGAAGAAACCCCTTTTATATGGTACCACACTGAAGAAACTTAAATGCTGAAATACACATTGATTCCTGAATGCAATATGAAACCAATTTGCAGCAGTACGTAATAACGAAGAATTCAAAAAAAAGAGAGAATAAATAAAAACAAACAACAAAAACCTAATAAATAAAAGTAATGCCCTAAAAACATAGAACCAAAGTTACTTCCATTATTAGTATTAGCAGGCGATTCTGCATATCCAACACAATACTCCCCTCCCAACCCCCAACTCACACTAAAACTAAAACACACACCAAAAGGACGGATGAAGAGAACTCTAAAACCCCACCTCAAAACCCTAAAAGCAAGGGAAAGGAAAATGTTGGATCCGATTCAATTACAAGAGTTGAAAACATTAAAAGACCTAAAGCAGGGGATTGTGCAAACAACAAATCCTAAAACCCAGGAGGAGAAAAGACAAAAAAGAAATCTTTTTTTTCATAAATCACTGTTACGCTTGAAACCCCAGATGATATTTTTTTTAAACGGTTGAAACCCCAGATGATAGAGCCAATCAAACAATCATCGATTCTTGTGTAGAAAACAATAAAGTCCCAAAACGGAGGGCTGCTAGAACAACAAATCCTAATACCCAACAAACCCAATAGGGACAGAAGACCAGTGAAAACAGCTTCATTGTCAAAAATCACAGTTCCAGTTGAAACCCGTATAACAGAATCAATCAAACAGACAGATCCCTGTGCAGAAAACGTGAAAGGAGGTAAAATAGATGGCAGTGAGAAAACAAATCCCAAATCCCTCCAAACACAAGAGTTTAAAAGAAAAAAAGGAAGAAGAAGAAAGCAAAATCATTGTTATTAATCAATGTCCATGAAACCCAGATAACATAATCTACACAAAATCACCAACTCTTGTAGGAAAGATGAAGACCCAACACAAAGAGCACTAACAAAACACCAAATCCCAAAACCCTACATGTAAAAAAGGGTAGAAAGGGACAAAAACATCAAAGCCCTGGTCATGAAACACTTTTTTGATAAAAACCCAGATGACAGAATCTACCAAACAGTGATCAACTTTAAGATCCAATCCCAACAATACCAATAATAAAAGAATAAAAGGAAGAAAACCCATTAAAAAGCTCAACAATCACACCCCGAAAAGAGTGAAAATATAGAACCAAAAACCATAAAATCAGCAAAATCGATCGACACCCAGAAACGGAAATCACCAAAACAGCACAATATAAGCATTACATTTTTCTCTTCTTAAAAAAAAAAAAAACACTAAACCAAGGAAAAGGCAAAGACACAAAATTAAAGAAGCAATCGATACACTGCAGAAGCTCTCAAACCTGGAGTTTAAACAAACAATGGCTTTAGAATCTAAAGAGAGAGAGAGAGAGAGAGAGAGAGAGATGAAAAAATTCACCTTCGGAAGTGAAAAAGGGTCGAATCCCAGAGAGACAGAGAGAGACAGAGAAAAAAGAGAGAGAGCTTGCTTTTAAACAAAGCGCTCCAAAAACCTACTTCCACTGATAAAGGGCGAAGAGCGAACAGTGATTCCAGAGTCGGAAAATAACAACTACCACCCAAGTGTGTGGTCCTGCAGAGGTGGCCCACTTCCTTCCTCTGATCTCAACCGTTGAATCAGAACATGAAATGGTTAAGGGTTTTGATTTAACTATGGTTAGCTCTTCCATTTGTATTGGAAGAAGTATGAAGTCTTCACAGCAGGAGAGTAGGAGTAGGTTCGTGGTCATGCAATGTATGGTACTGGGCGTCTGGTTTTTATTGTACGAAGAAAAGATGTTGCTGTTTGAGGAGCAGATGAAATTGTGTTCACAGTCATCCGGGAGCATGCAAATATTGTGTGGGTGATTGTAAGGAACAAGTGGGCCACACCTTGGGTTGATTAATCAGGAATTTAGGATCATCCCATGGCATCAGACACCTGGATTATTAAAGTCAAACATCTCAAAGTACACTTCTTTTTATATTTCACTATTGAATCAAAAAAATTGTATTTTAAGGATTGTATCTTAGGATTTTCACTTAAAAAATGACAATTAAACCTGTATGAGTTTAGTTTATTATTTGAACATATATTTTGCACATGATCGATCCAAAATTAGAGTCTAAGGGCCGGCTGGAATTTCAGGAATTTCTGTCTGATGAATTTCCAAACATAGTGGAATTCATGGATGCCCCTTTGTGCTTGAGCATTAAAGAATTTTACAAAAATATAAAGGGAGTGGAATTCATGGATTCTCAAAGGTAATAAGAAACATTTCATATGGCTGGAATACAGAAATGCTAGTGAATAAACATGAAATTCAGAAATTTCAGGAAACGGCACGTCACATCATGTCTAGAAATTCCTGGACATGGTGAATTCATGGCAGAAATTCCACAAAAAAAGAAAAAGCCCTAATACAAATGAAGTAAGATTTATATCATGCTGAGTAATGAAATAAGTTTAATGTGAGGAGTTTGGATTTAAAAAAGTGAGAACCAATGGGTTTGTCTAAAGCTCTCTAAAATTGAATGAATCTAAAACGCCACACAATTTTAGAGCTCATTTGCATGCATATATTTAATGTTAGGTAAAATGTAGATGGTACTTTGAATTTATTAGGGTTAGATTAATAAAAGTGATACATAAGTAGGCATTTTCCTTGCAAAGAAATGGACCCTTTCAAAGACAAATGGTCATTTTGGCGTGTTGATATTGGTGTGATGTTATTTTAATTAGAGAGTAAAATAGTATATACAATGATACACACATTTTTTTTTTAAGGTAAGTACAGGTTTTATTGAAAAAAGAGAAAACCCCTAAAGTATAACAATCATAAGATCATAATGGAGCCCATGCAAAAAACAAGGCTCAAATCTCGGGCACAAGAAACAAGTAAGCCCACATCGCGGGAAAAGTCCTAAAGCACACACACTTTTAAACATATAGATCCAGCATGTTTGGAAATCCTTATCTATTTGAAATAGAGTCGATTCAATTAGAGTTGTTTGGCAAGTTGGGTCTTCTTGAAATAGAGTTGTCTCAATTAGCCTCATTCGTATCTCTACTTTTATTCCAACAAAGCTATAAATAAAAATAAAAATAACAATAAAAAAAAAAGAGGCTAAACCTCTTATTTTCTATGCCCATAAAATGGAGCTTTTCATTTTTAAGAGGATTTGCCGCTTCTTCTCTAAAGTGGGAAGCGAATAAAGGGTAGAATCGTGTGCCAAATACTCTTATTTTTCAAACTTCTACCCGCTTTAGACATTTAGACAAATAGATGTTGAAAATAGAGATGCCAACCATGGGCTTAAACCCTTTACAATTAAAAGCTACTTGTCACGTATAAGGACGCAAATGGGTTGGGCTGGGATGAGACCACAGTGGATTCATTCATACTCAAATCTTTTTCAACAGATGTTTCAATAGATTTTACGCGAAATATACATTAATTGATATTAGATGTATGTAACTAACCCCTATCAAATGACCTATTTGTCAGCATGAATTGAAACCTATGTATTCAATTTAGCCCACTTACTTGCATGAAACTGGATGCATAGATAATTCATTATCAAATGGGGCAGTTTGTTTGAATGGAATTTAAATATATAGAAAATTATTGTCAAATAAACTTGTTTATTTACATGGAATTATGAACCTATTTGTTTGCATAGAATTAAAACACATAGAAATTTATTGTCAAATGGACATGTTTGTTTGCATGAAATTGTGAGCCTATTTATTTGCATAGAATTGGAATATGAAGGAACTCATTGATGGAATGAGCCTTCATTATCAAAAGAGTATGTTTTCATGGATTTGGAAAGCATATGAATTTATTGATGGAACATACCTATTTGTTTGCACGAAATTGGAATACGTAGGAAGTAATTTATTCAAGTTAATTCCTGCAGATCAATGAGACCCATCACCACATCACGCACCTCACTTGCAGATCAACCCAACCAGTCATGCACCCCACTTGAGAGAGAGAGAGAGCATTTGGCATGTTATGAGTGAGGGAAAGAGGAGACATGGAGTGGAGATTTGCGGAGGGATACAGAGGATGAGAGTACAAATGTACCTTATTAGGAGATGATTTTGCTAAGGGTTGTAGAAAAGGGTTCAAGAGAGGTGTTTGGAATCTTGCGGGCGTTTCAAGTATGTTGTTTTAACAACAAAAAAAAAAAAAATGATTTGACATTGAACCAGAAATTATGTTCTAACGAAGCATTGTTCGCACTGACGATCATTCCACAAAATTGAAAGTTAAAAACAACCATAAATCCTTACCAAACGCTTTCTGCACTATTTATCCCATGAAAACATGGAAACAACGGAATAGATCAATGCCAAACAAGCCCTTAGTGTCTTCCCATAAATTAATCTTCATTTGCGGGTTGCCTGCCTTCTATACATGGGCTAGGAAAATGGGTTTTATATATGTAAATGTCACATATGTAAATGTTACATATGCAAAATTGATTATCATGATTGTCAAAATTGTCATTTTTAGTAGGGATGCAAACAGAACAATTTCAGGTTGGAACCATACTGGACCTAAACCCGGACCCGCTTTTAAATAACGGTTCTTGTTCCAACTCGAATCATGTTTTGTTGGTTCTAGGCCCAATACCAATAGAATGACCCGGATCCAATTCCAAAATCAGGTCTAACTAGAAGACCGTGATCCAATTCCCAAACTGGTTTTGACTTCCGTTAATATTTTTATTTCATTTTTTTTTTCTTAAAATAAGGATATCATTCAACTTATTACAATGCATCAACTCTACTACCTTCAGGGGCAGTGATGAGTGTTAAGTATTGTATATTTTACCCCTCATTAGTCCAAGTTTTATCAGCATTTCATGTGCATATCATTGCTTTACACGGAGATTTTATCCTTTTATCGAATTATCGTCGCTTTTAAATTATTCTTTAACTCGTAAAATGACGTCGTTTCTTTCCACAATTGCATTGGACATAGAATTCTGAGCGAAATCAATTACTCATTTGCATTCTTCAAGTTCGGAGGAGTAATATACACAGCGACAAAGTTTTCATACATAAATCTGATAATTTTTTTATAGCACATTTTATGTAATTTCTCTTTTGTAGGTGAACCCCGCGACTGCCCCAATCCTCCGACTAATGTCCCAACGCATCAAGAAGAGATTCCAATAATAGAAGTTTCATGGAGAACTTTTGGTGAAAGAATCCTAGGAAAAGTCGAAGAATTCTAAAATAAGAAGAGAAGACTTTAAGAATAAAAGCAGTCATTCTCTAACACAGATGAGTGGTTGGTGTATAGGTTAGAGCCTGTGTGGGTAAGAAACAGCATGTGAGAGAGTGTGTAAGCGAGCTAAGCTCACTTTTTTAAACTAAGTAATGTAATTAGTTCAATTCCATGCATGTTTTAATTTAAATTCATTAATTTTGTCTTTGTTGATTAATAGATTTTAGATCTAATTGTACTAATCTCTCTCATTTTTCTATCTCTACAGTTGATGCTTGGATAAATGGGCCTCCATTTTTCTAACAAGTAGACTAAAAGGTGAATAAATGTGCAAATCCAATCGTTGATAGAATATATTTTTGTGGAAATTGATGGAGCCTTTTGAAAGGACCATTTTAGATATGAGAAAATCAATGGATAATATTTTTGTTCATTTTTATATTTATATTTCTTTTCAATTTATACTGCCTCCAACATCAGGCTGAAAAGTCTCACTTTTTTTAGAAGTTGAACTGAAAGCTCCATCGCATTCAAAAAGGTGGAAACTGTTACAGGAGTTTATGTGAACTCCCTCAATTTGAATGGTCAAAGATAAGATTCTGTCAAACAACAGATATAACCTAGGAGCTCATTTCATATATGCCATGTAATGGTGGGAGATAAGAGATGAGCTCTATCATGGCATATCATATCATCTTTTTATGGGGCTTAGTCATTGAGCAAAAATGGAGTCATAGAGTTAATAATCAACCTCAGTGAATTGAAGTTGAGATAATTCTTGAATGTTCTTTCAAACTCATGGCTGATTCCTAGTGTCGATTACTAAACAAGTGAGGCTTATACAATGTAGAGATGCACTTTTTTTTTGCTTATCCTGCTCACGTAGATGAGAATTACTTGGATGGCTATAGCACTTGAGTCACTATGATTTCACATTCATTCCGATAACACCTAATGAATAAGATGGCACTAGGTGTAAGATGAAAGATGCAAAATGGAAACTGAGCCACTGATGCGCTTGAAAGAACGTAAACTAAGTCACTAATAGTATTGTTATTACTGGCTTCATTGTTTGGAGAGTGCAACGTCATTATCCATATACATTCAATAAACATGCACAACAACCAGGGGCGGACCCAGGAATTCTTCCTTGGAGGGGCCACTATGTCAAAATAAAAATTTTGGTGGGCCACATATAAAAAGTGTATATAATTTTTAAAACATATAAGGGCCTTTTTGAAAACTTTGGGGGGGCCATAAATAAAAAATTATAAAATTCTTTAAACCCACAAGGGGTTTTCTAAAATTTTGGGGGGGCCATGGCCCCTGCTAGCGCCCCTTTAGTTCCGCCATTGACAACAACACATAAACATAACAAATCACCGTTCAGAAAAAAAAATAAAAAATAGCTTCATCGTTTGGAGAGTGCAAAGCCACTAACTATACACATCCAATAAACATGCACAACATATAAACATGACAAATCACCATTTAGGAAAAAAAAGTACAACACTGACAACAACCTCAAAGCCTTTAAAAATAAAACTAGACTTAGAATATCCCAAAACCATGTAAACAACATTTAGATACATCCCAACACCATCTAAACAACATTGAGTTACAACATCCATCCCAAAACCATATAAACAACATTTAGATACAACGTCCATCAACTTTATAAAACAACATTCATTTGCAGCATCCCAACTAGCACACTGCTACTTTCGAAAGCCACATATCAACATGATAATAACCCTACAAAATTGAGTTGTAAAAAAAATCACTAGGATAATCAAATGACATGTCAAGACATTAGAAGAAAAATATGATACATAAAAATTGTATGCCTAAAGAGGTGTGAGAGGTGCCAATGAGCCCGTCAGAATGATACTTGTTAGAAGCATCACCTTCAATAAATGAGTCATAGTTGATGTGTGAATTCAAAGCATTGTATAGCTGAAAAAAAGTTTTCTGAATAGAAGTTTTTGGTACATGTTGAATAACAAAGAATTTCAAAATTGTGCAGAATCTCGGTCATTTCTTTCTCAAGCACAGCTATAGATATTAGAGGAAAAAATTCACTAGGATAATTAAATGACATGTCAAGACATTAGAAGAAAAACATGATACATAAAAATTGTATGCCTAGAGTAGGGGTGTACAAAAAATCCGTTAATCCGTCAATCCGGTCCGATCCGATCCGATCTGCGGATTTTAATCCGATCCGAAGGCCAATGAATTGGTGACGGATTGGAAATTGTGTAATCCGTTAGCAACGGATCGGTGGCGGATTTCATTGTTAATCCGCGGATTTAATCCGATCCGATCTGTTGTCATTAAATATAAATACAATATATATAATGAGAAAAAAAATGTAAGGAGTCACTAACCTTATTAATAGAATAGGCATACAACTCTCAACTCATACCCCTTTAATTCAATGGCTTCAAAATTCATAGGTTTTTTCTTCTTTCTTTTTTCATGTAATGTACAGAAACGGATTGAACGGATTAATCCGATCCGATCCGATCCGTTCTTCCACGGATCGGATCGGATCGGATCGGATTTGGACAGTAACGGATTGGTGACGGATTTCCGTAGGCAACGGATTGGTGATGGATTTAGCTCAATCCGCACCAATCAGATCCGTGTACACCCCTAGCCTAGAGAGGTATGAGAGGTGCCAATGAGCCCGTCAGAAGTATACTTGTTAGAAGCATCACCTTTAATAAATGAGTTAGAGTTGATATACTTGTTAGAAGCATCACCTTCAATAAATGAGTTAGAGTTGATGTGTGAATTCAAAGCATTGTATAGCTAAAAAAGTTTTTTGAACATAAGCTTTTGGCACATGTTGAATAAAAAAGAATTTCAAAATTGCACAGAATCTCGGTCATTTCTTCCTCAAGCACAGCTACAGATAAAAAAGTTACACAAAATTGATGTAATTAATTTCTTTCTTTTAATTGGTAACTGTCATCAATTTCTCAACCAAATCCTCGTGTTGAATAGCAAAGAGCTGCTGCCATTAATTCTAAATGAAACAATGATAAAATTACCACAAAAAATTCCTACAGTTTAATGACTGTACTTTCTATTTTAGTTGATAGTGAACGATTGAGTATGCCAATTTAACCAGAGCAATAAATAAAATAAAATAAAAAACTAAAACAATATATAGAAAAACCAGTTTAAGACGGTGAAAAATCAGTTTATGGGATGAACCAAGAACGTGCAGTAAGGTCATTGATTGGAAGTATTGAAAAAAAATCTAATTCTTAATAGAGCAATTAAAAAAAATCCAAAACCAAGATCTGGAAAACAGAGGATAAATGTATGCAATTTAGGGCTTTTGGGTCATGGAGATTTGCCATTTAGGGACGGTTTGGACATGGGATTTTGGGCTTCAAAATAGACCTTTGAAAACCTGTAAATTGATAATCTCAAGTTCTTTTAAAAAAAGAAGAAAAGAAAAATAGAATTCAAGAAGCGCTTCTGAGGAAAAGAGGGAGAAAGGAACACAAGGGAGAAGCAGGTGGGTGCCATTGATTGTAACTAGATCGACAATTGAGATGTGGCTGGAAGCAGCCGAGGGAGAGACCAGAAAAAGAGACAAGGGTTTTCTTCTCGCTTGGAAAAAGTCGAGCGGGAGAGAGAGGTTGAAAAGGGGTTCTTTTTTTTTTTCTTCCATTACGTATGTTGTCTCCTGTCCGTTGGATTGGCCTCACGAAGAAATGGTGGACTAGCCACTTTGCACACAGTCGATGCGAACATGACGCACCTAATTAAATCCCTTTTTAGTAAGGACATACCCAAAATTTGAGCATGATCCAGAATTAGTAAGCAGTATAGAGGCAGCTGCCACATTTAGAGCATTAAAAGTGAGAACATGAAAGATTTCAATGGCCCTCGATCTATAAAGCCTTTTTAAGTATAATAGAAGGCATCATCTCTCTCTCTCTCTCTCTCGAATTTCTATCAGCAGAGAATAATAGTTGGATGAGCGTCAAAGTTTGTGGGAACACTGTTTAGGGTAACCTTGTGAGGCCCCACCCCTTGTGGGCCCTCAATTTGATTTGAATAATTATAAATATAATATTATCTACCTTAATATGCTATTTAATAGGGTTTAATAGAGTAGTCTATTATCTTCCTAAATCTTATGATTAGACTTGTATTTAATTCTTTATAGATATATGATGATTTTTATAATTTAATTAGAGCTTTAGTTAGATTAAGCCTGAGTTAGTAATTTAGTTTTCTTAAGAGGGATGTTCCTTGAGAGAAGCTTCTAGAATTTCTAAGATTGACCAAATTATCCATGTCCTTATCCTCTCCTCTATGTAAACCCCAAGGGTTTTTTAGTAAACAACCACCCACCCTAACCTATATATAGTAACTATTGCAATAACATGAACCCTAAACTTAATTCACTCTCATTTCTCTCTCTCTCTCTAAGAAACCCTAATTCCCCAAATCCCAGCACAAGAGGAGTAGGAGATCAGTCCCCAATTGCTTCATCAACCCTATATTGGCTTCTTGGATTTCTCTTATACTTAATTTTCCATTTCTACTAGTCTAAGGCAAGTACCCTATGCTAGATAACTTAGAATGTATACTTCTTTCATTTGATTATGCAATTTCAATTCAGTTGTGTATATATGCATGTTAGATCTACCATTTGAGCTTTGTATTATGGATGTTGGCCATTTGATGGATGTGTTCTCCCATTTGGAAGATCAATGGCCCTGTTGGATGATGGATGGAGGATTATAGGAGTGTTTTTCTGTTTTTATAAGTTTCTGTGGTAAATGGATGAGATTGGTGGTGAATTGGGTGAAATTAGGCTAAAGGAGAAAAATCCCAGAAATCTGGGTTCTGTTGCAGATACGTGTACCCGGTCAACCGACCTGTGGTCCGGTCAATCTGCAACACTAATTTTTCAGAAAAACCAAGTCTCAGTTAAGGATTTTGAGAAAACTCAGTCCAGTGTACTCGGTCGACCAGGCTCTGTTCCAGGTCGACTGGATACACAGGAGACACAGAAAATAACTAGACCTGGAATTTCCTCTCAAACCCAGATTTTAGAGTGGGCAGTCGACCGAACCCTGTCCTCGGTCGACCGGACCCTGTCTTCGGTCGACCGGATACAAAGGAGTTTCTAGAAATAAAAGCCGGAACATCTATTTTCTCAGGATTTCAGTATGCATGGTCGACCGCCCAGGCCAGGAGGTCGAACAGACACACTGAATGAATCATGTTCAAGATGTTGTCTGCCATGTGACTATCTAGTGTTCCCAATGTGCGCGGTCAACCGCCCAGGCCAGGAGGTCAACCGGGCGCACTGCACAGTGGGGGGAGTCAACACCCTGCCTTTCCAGTGTTCCCTATCGACCGGGCACACTGTGTACAATGGGTTTTCCAGCCTTTAGTTTCTGAAGTTGTGAACGTTCGTGGGGCCTATTGACCATCCAAATAGACCTCCATTGATGTGCCAAGCACGAGTCAATGGTGTGGCTCAACCTTGATTCGTGGGGACCACCAAGTAAGATTTAAGGATTTGAATTATCGGTAATTTGAACCTTAAATGTAGTCAAAGATGCCCGAACTTCTGGAGCACCAAATATATCATCTTCTGGCACCTGAGACTACAGTTATGGATCTAATTAGCTGATGAGGCCCTGAACTAAGAGTGGACCATTACCTAGGTTAGACCCTTGTTTATTCCACTTGATTCTATTGCTTGGAGGACTTTATACATTATTCTTCTCTTATATCCTTGTTATTGTTATAAGCTTGTTAATTAAAGGAAAATTGGAGGACCTGAACCTACGATTACGTAGTGGTGACCCGGTGATATAATCGGAGATAAATTACCTGTGTCTGTGGCTAGGCGGGCCCTCATACGGCCTAAATTGGGTGTTTAGTACCTTAGAATAAAGATGTTGGTCGTGATGTATAGTTGTAAATGGATATGGATTGGCTACTTGTATTGTTATAGACTAAGGCCATGGTTGTGGGCCTAGTGTGGATCCAATGGTGATTAGACTTGGACTTGGACTTGGATATTATGCTGTATCCCATAATATTATACTTGAACCTCTTAGAGACTTGGTTATGACCTTACTCGTGCAAGATAAGCCTAGACAGACACAAACCTTTATTTGTTCCCTGGGTCGGCACTAGACATTCACTCAGTTGATCTAAGCTCAGCCTATTGACTGATCATCACTGGTAGGAGCTATATTGGTTGTGACTAGAGCTATCATGATGAGCTATGATTAGATGGACAGTGTGATACCGGGTCCGATCTAATTTGATATAGGGGTGTGATCGGTGCGATAAAGAGGTGTGATCGGTGTTATATATATTATTATTATCAGGGCTATTATCCCTTGCATATTTATTATATTTTTCCCCGCCGCGACTGTTTACAGTATGGGAGTGCCGTGGCATAATATCCCGCGGTAAATCCAGTTTGTGTGAGTGTGCCACGTTGTTATCTGATTAAATTAGATTACATATATTTTTTATTCTAAACTATTATTTACCGCTCAATTGCCTAGTTTATGTTTCCTTGTTATTCTTATAATTATATACCAGTCTCTATTCTCTTTATTGCATACATCATGTGTTATCTGTATATGGTGCCTTGCCAGATCCTCAGATCTGACCCATCTTTGGTGCTTAGGTTATAACTTCGACCCCGCGGGTGATGCGATCGTTGAGGCACTTGCAGCCGGCGACTACGGGTGGGGACCGGTTGACCAGGTGGTCGAATTGGAGGATGGAGCGCCTACATCGGGTGTCTGAGAGTAGTTTTATTTTAGGATTTTGAGTGAACATGTAGTGAGCGGGAAAATATTATGTATATATTTGTTATTCACACTTGAAATTTTGTTAGACTTCAGCTCTGCCTGACTTAATTTATTTTATATGATACCTGTTGCTTCCGCTATCTATTCTTATGCTTCCACAATATAACCATTGATTTTATTATTGTTCAAAAAGTTTTAAAAATTCGACCTCATTGCAGACTATGATTTTGAAAGTTCTCGGATTTTTCGGAAAGTAGCGCGCCAAATTTGGGTACCTTAGCTGTAACTTCGGTATTCGGAATTGGGGCGTTACAAACTTGATTATAAGCAGCTAGGCAGCCCCAAAATACCCTGGATGGCACCAAAGAACAATGTAGAAAATTTTCAAATGAGACTGCACAAATGAACCACGTAAAAATATTCAGACAAGAATTCAAGCCACCTATAATAAGTTACTCTTCACATAGTAAATGCAATTCCCCTTACAAAACCACCACACCACTGCCCCAAATTGGGATAATCCCACCTTTGGCGTGGCCTAGCGCCCAATATCATCAGTATCTAAGGACCCTCTAGAGCTACTATGTGAATAAAAACATTCATAGATTGGCTTCAATTAACTTCTTCATCATTGCCTGGCTTGACAAGCCATGGTTTTATAATTGTTGAGCCTCATCTCCGTTACTGATTGGGCTTAGGCCCAATAAATCTCTGGTGGGATTCTAGTATTTCCTAAATCCCAACATGTATGCCCGTTCATATCATTGTTTGGATATCAAAGTGAATTATCAACCATCCCTTTTTTCTTTCCTTTACAGAAGGCCAATCCATCCCCTCTACAACCCCAACCCACAAACATATAAACCCACAACTCCATATGGAAAAACCACAACAGGAAAAAAAAAAAAAAAGGAAAGGAAAAGCACCTTGGAGAACCTATGTTTCCAACCAACAAGAAAATCTTGTTTTTTGCCCAAGCCCCAAGCTCATTAAAGTTTTTTGCTTCACACAAGATAAAATCCCTACACAAACAACATATAAGCATTAAACCAATACAAGAACTCATCACAAAATCTAAGAGTTGCCAGAAGGCCATGAATGTAAACAACTTTCCACGTATATTTTCTTATCTACTCTTTTATTATACTCCTAGAATTTTCTTTTATCGATAAATAAAAAATTATGGACAAAAAAAATTGAAGATAGTCTTGACAAGGCAATCCCCAAAATAATAACTAATAAATTGGAAAATGATGGATTATGCGACCATTTCAATTATAGTCTTTCACATAAAACAACATTGATACGAAATCTACACATACACACATCCACTGCATGCTAGAAATCAGAATCAAAGAAGAGATATGTAGGGTTTATTTGGTTAGGGTTCTGTTGAAGGTTTGATTGGGATTATTTGGGGATGTGGTTGAGTCTGTATTAGAATTCATGTGATTAGGGATTGAATTGTGTGTTAGAGTATTAGAATTATTGATTTTTTTTCTCCACTGCAACCCTTCATCTCGGAACTTTTTTTTTTTTGGGGATGAAACCTTGATTTCTTCTGAATCGGTCCAAAATATGGACCAAAAACTAAGGAGTGGGTTTTCGTATTGTTTCACTGACCAAAATGAAAAATTTTGTCCATTTCGGCATGATTGATAACTATGATATAGATATGCTGGACACTATATTGTATGATCTTAGAATGATTATACGACTGTGTTGAAGGATGCCTTTTTTTTATCTAATATTACTTACAATTGATGTGTAAGACTTCTTAGGAGCATCTTCTTGAACCGAAGGAGTTATCTCTACAACTGGTTGTTCTTCATTCTGACTTGAATGAACATCTGGTTGTTCCACTTCAACTTCTTCAACAACTGAAACTTCCTTATTGTCTGATGGGTCACAAACTTCCTTGCCATTGTCAATAACCTCCTTAGTGGGGCTTCTGGGGTCCATTACAGGCCGATCAGTAGCTCGAGAAGGCTCCAACTCTGAATACCGATGCCAAAAAAGAAACCTTAATAAATACCTACCAATGAAAATCTGGTTCAAAGATAATCACCGTGGTAAGAAAAAAAAAGGTTGTGTTATAGGCAAGACCGTTGCTTCTATTAAAACACCCATTTTCTTGCATGGTTGTGCTACACCTGATGAAAGACTACCCAAATTTTTAGTTAGTCAAGACCATTGTTTTACATCTTGGTTTCAACCAGTAATTCAGTGACCACTAAGTCAATTATAAGACTCCCACAACACTTAGCTGACATAAGAGAGAATCAGCAGTTGCATCTAAGCAACTAAACTTGGCCAAGCTTTTAAACCAGTCAAGCTGTTTATGGTAAATACCATCTGTTGGTGATACATGTGCCAACATTGCCATGTGCACAAACAAAGCTTTCTAAAAGCATGCCCCACACGCACACACGAACACACTCACCCCACCATGAACAACACACACACACACAGAGACCTGGATCAGGGGTTAAAGGAGTGGTGGGGACAGTCTCACTAGGGACATTCTCAATGCTACCATCAACCAGTGTAGGATTCATCTTTGGTGTCTCGTTTTCATTTGAATACCTAAAAAAAATCATTAACATTGTAAGTACAACTCAGAGGAAATTCTCACTCATGGGGAGGACTTGTCACCATTGATTTAATTTCATCCGTATACCTAAACACATCATTGAGGACAAAGTAACCTTTGTCTTGTGCTGCAAGGAAAAATGATTGGGTAAATTTCCTCCTCATGTTGTCCATCCCAGTCAGGAATTCAGTTACTAGAACTATCAACCCACCCTTGTAGGATTCTTGTGCATCTGTAGTCTTTATCTCTGCCTTAAAATTCTTGTAGTTCAAGGATAGAATCTTTTCATTGATAGCCTACATGATGAGATGAGAAAACCCAAAACAAACCTAATTATGTTACTCAAATTGCATTATTCAGCACTAAAAACACAATCAGACCAAGCACATCAAACATTCAAATCTTTTTCCAATAGACAGTAACATCAAAGAATACTACCATAAAAATAGAATACATATATATATATGTAAAATAATCTAATCAAAGCTTTTAAACTAAATAATACTAAAACAACCCAGAAAAACCAACTAATTTGGACTTTTCTAGCCTCAGAAAATATTTGTACAAGCCATGTGCTATTCGTTGATTTAATTTAGAACAAAAAACTAATGGTTAGGCCTTTGAGCACAATGGAATTGAGTGTGTTTTTTTGCCAAAGTCTTGAGAATTAAATAGAACATAACGGTACTATGCATCACAAGTATACTGTAATGGAATATAATAATCACATAGAGCACCCAACCCTACAAGACCAACTACTACACATAAGCTCACACTACAAAGGAACAACCAATTTAGTATTCTCAGCTCTATGAATGTCCAACTCAAAAAGTATTTTCTTTTCTAAAACACACCAAATCAGTTACCGATCTTTTAATATGCACAAAAAGAAAACTCTGATTGAACTGCATTGTGTACTTAATTTACGCCACAACTCCATCCCCTAATTCATTACCCATCCAATGAGTTTTTTTAACATTTGCCAATTATGAGGCGACCCAACAAGTACTTGGAGAATATCCACATACTCCTCTCTCTAAACTTCCTCAATGCAATGTGTGCTGGACAACGTTCTTTGCACAACATACACTTAACAATGTTGTCCCATTTGAATTTGCCCACCAATCTGGATAATATTCTATAATCGCCCTAGAGTTCCTCTGTAATACTTCTCAATCTCACCACTTCATTTTTGCCAGCATTCTATCCTACTATCACCCCGTCCCAATGGGGTAATATATTAGATATGCAAAATTTTTGAACTCTTTCTTTCCCAGAATCCATCTAGGAAGTTGCCCAACAATTCCTCCACCACCTAGTCCATAAAGACTATTTTTCCTCTCTTTACATAGTGACCGAACAATCCCTATTAACACCACCTTCCACACAATCCTTCCCCACATACTTAAAAAGACTCAAACCCCAACTCCTTATGAGGTCCAAAAAGAGTTCCGGCCAAAAATTTTACAGCAATGTAGACGTGAGAAAGAGAACATTGGCAGTAACAGGTGAACGACAAATTCATCACACTGTTTACACAATGTGCACAACTTAGCACTAGACAATAACACACCTCCCCAATGAGGAGCAAGACCACTACGACTCTGTGAGCCAAAGAAACCCACACCTTCTCAGTGAGGAGCAAGACCACTGTGAGCTAAAGAAACCTTAGAAGACGAAGAAGAAACTTTGGAGTCAAGGAAAGGCACAAAGTTGTAAAGGAGTTGAAGAAAAAACCCCTCGAAAGATTTCAGTACCAACTCTTTCTCACCACCAATTACTTTTACTGAGCCAAAGAAAGATTGATTTACTGCACAATTACTATAAAAGCCCGACCCCGACTTAGTAGGTTTAGTGCCAATTAACCTTGATTAGGTACCTAATAGATGTTTTGGATGATCTCTATGATGGATTAGGTAGATTTTGTGGTTTGACCAAAGTTAGATATAGCTATGACCTTTTTGATAATTTTGGGCCACACATGTGTTGCCAAAGTTTAATGGGTTTAAGTGCATTTCATAAGTATGTCATTAACATTAAACTCATGTTTGGACTTAACCTAATTGGACCCAACACAATCCATTCTAAACCATTCCTCACTCAAAAGCGCTTTTTCAGAATTCCTTCATGAAGAAGCCCTTTTCCCAAATTTCATTGAAGAAATGGACTTGCATGCAAAGTCCAACCAAAATATCCCTTTAAAACCCCACCCAACCGATCCCCTCTTCTATTCTTCTCTTCCATGTTCATTATAGCTGAGGAAGCTCCTTTTTCTCTCTTCTCCTTCAATTTTCATATCATTTGCAAGAATAACCATTAAAGGAGCTTGCATGTAAGAGTGTTCCTGCCCCAGCTTCTTCTTTAACCTCATCTACAGGTTCAACTTCTTTTTCCACCTCAAGCTTTCTACATCATCTTCAAGCCTTCTTTTATCTCCATCTTCTTTTACCCATTTATTTTGGTAAGCCCTCTTCTCCTTAAGACATTTCCTTAATTAGTAATAGAGGTTGAAGACAAAAATAGTTGCATGCATGTTATTTCACTTCCAAATACTCCATTAACAATTGTAGGATTTGGACTTGAGCTTAGCAATTGGGGGTTTTGCTTCAAAACGAGCCTAAGAAGAGATTTAAGTGGAAAAGCACCATTAGAGGAAAGTATGAGCAAATTGGATTTATGCATTAACATCGATTCATTGATTGAGTTATGTTATTTATTCGATGGAATGTTAATTCAGCCCTTTTATTTGAATTATATTCATAATGAAAAGTGGGTTCTATATATACAAGTGTTAATGAATGATGAATGGATGATTGGGGAGCAAATGGGCTCATATTATATAAGTTTTGGTTGTTGGGTCATATTGTAAAGGTTGTGTTTATTTAGTATGAGATTGACCCCATAAAAACAGAGCAATTTAGCCAATTTATGTGTTTAGAACAAGCATAGACGGTTGCCCACTCGAGCCGGGCCAAGTGGAGGCTCGAGCGGGTCAGTTTCTGTACAAAAAATGGGTCACTGAATGCTGTCCGCTCAAGCAGGTAGGCCCATTGGGCCCAATAGTGTCAATTTTTGAACGGCCATAGCTTTTTATCCGTATGTCGGATTTTGGAGTTCCACATATCGTCGGAAAGCCCTTGGAATGTAGAAACCAATAGTCTACACATCCTAATTATCAAAGATTGGAATTGAAAGTTGATATGTGGACCATTGAATCGGACTTTCTCTTTTTGAAAAAGGGACTTTAAATCTAGTTGAACTCCTAGGTTGGAATCATTGGTCATTAACGGAGTTAATCCCACTTTAAAAGGCCTAAACTCTTCATAATCAATCATTGAGGATGATTGTAACATAAACACTAAACCAATAAGGTTTTTAGGTTGTAAAGGATTGACCTTGTAGGTCATAAAATGGTACCCATCATCGATTATCATAGTCTAATGGAAATTGTAACGCATGAAAAATCTTGGGCTGAGATTATCTCATTTGCCTATCCGTTTGTCTAGCACTTTACCATAGGTGTTGGTTTAGAAATTTCGGAGCATCACGCACACACACAATAAAATGTAGCACGTGCATCGAATTACCTAAAACTACACCGAAATAGATGGTTAGAGATGACGGGTAATTAGATTAGGGTTGGCTAGTAAATACTCTTGATTTCATTAATTTATTTGCATATGCATATTGGGATTAAATCATTATTGCCTCAAATATTCAAATGATTATTACATTGCAGTATTCGTATTATTTCACAAATTGTATTACAATTGTCTTACAAATGTTATCATTCATTGGTGTGTTATTCAAAGGAAGTACGTAAGTGATTCGATTCAATTAGACATGATTTGAGAGTATGAAATGAAAATAATGGATTCGATTAGAAAGGATTCGATTCGTGAAGTTTTACTCAAGTTTATTATTATTTGATTCGAATGGTTCGGCACTACTTAGCTTCGACCTTGTGATACTCGACGGGGTTACAACTTGGTTAAGTTATTCGAGACTACTACAATATATCGTATGGAGCACCAAAACTCCAGAACCGGATAGCCAAGAAAACCTTTTGTCGGGTCACTGGTTTAGTTATTCGAGACTACTGCAGTATGTCGTCTGGAGCACTGGAACTCCAAAACCGGGTAGCTAGGAGAACATTTGGTTGGGTCACTGGTGACATCCCAACTAGATTCACTTTCTATTCGAGAGGGTGAGCAAATGTAGTAGCCAATTAGAAAGTAAGTTTTCGATTTATTATTCGATAAAAGCATGATTTATTACAAAGCACAATGTGCCTAGTTGACGATTATTTGACATCTTTTAGTCTTCTGTCAGCAATTCGAAGTTTAAATAACAAGTGACTAATCTTAATTGCTCATACATTGTTGAATCATCGTATTTATGGTGCTACACTTGGTGTCACAGGAATTCAGAATACCTAAGAGACTAATTGATAGCTCTCTAGATTAGAGATTCTATCAGTAAAGTTATTGATTAGCCTATCTATCGGAGAATGTAAAAGAGTGGTAAACATGGTTTGTAATTAGATATTGCATCTTGCACTAGATTAAGGTTTGCATGTGTTTAGCTATGATTGCATTAGTATTAGAATCATATTTCCATTTAAGATAAAGCATCCAGTAGTTTCTATCATTAGAGTACTTTTGTACAATGCATTAAGGGATTTATATTATTAGTCTTGATTAATAATTTTGTAAGTTAAATTATGGAAATTTAATGGACCACTCAAGCTTTTATATGAATATTGTATATGCTTCCGCAGTTAAATGTACATTGACAGGTGACAATGGGTAACCCTCACACGTGAAATATGGAATCTTCTCTTTCGTGAATTCGGTCTTAGTCCGGAACAGGTGCAAGTTCACGGGAGTACATGTGTCACACCTTGGGAACCACCTTAATAAGGGAATTCTCAAATCCGGGATGTGACAATTACTTTTACCCTAATTAACACCGGGGATAGAAGTGACTCTCTAGAGCCTAGTCTTGGTGGTAATGTCAATGACAAAGTGGTATCTAACAGCGTTCTCAACAAGCCTCTCCAAGGGTTGGTTGATATGATTTGGTTCAATATGCTCATTGTCACATGTGATGATGTACTTCCAACACAGATCAATCAACTCCTCTAACAACCCACACAAACCACATCTTGCTGCCTTCTATCGTATTCTATGATATTTTAAAGGTACTCAAAATCGTGGATTGTTTTACCCTTCTATGACATCCTTATAGCTTCAGGCATATCTAGACGCTGATTGGGCTGGTTGCCTGGATACTCGTCGATCCACCATAGAATGATATATGTTTCTTGGACACTCCATCATTTAATGGAAATGTAGAAAACAAACTACAATATCCAAATCTTCAGCGGAGGCTGAATATCGTTCTGTTTTCAGCAAGCAGTTATATTGTTTGGCTCGGTCACTTACTCTGTGAATTTGGAGTTTTTCTCACCAACCTAATTCCTCTCTATGCTGACTACAGAAGTGCCATTCGGATTGCTAAAAATACAGTCTACAACGAGCGCACCAAACACATCAAGATAGATTGTCACTTCATCCATCAACATGTAGTTTCAGACACCATCAACCTGCCATATGTCTTTTCTCATGATCAGTTGCTTGATATTTTTACTAGGGCACTACCTCTCAAACGTCGTGATTATCTTGTTTCCAAATTGTTGCTTGGTTTCGCCCAGCATCAATTTGAGGGGGAGTATGTAGAATGGGTAAGGACCAGTTCAATAAGATCCATCAGAAGCGAGCCCGACCCAAGCTTGGCCCATGAACATAAATATCTCATGTGGGATCTCGTTAGGTTGGGTCAACATTGTATATTAATTTCTTCCTTTCTTGATTATATTGTATTCTCCTTATTTAGCTAGATGATTAATGGCCTCAATTAGGCCCTGACAGTAGCTTTCATTAGATTTGTAATGGTCTCAATTAGGTCCTGACTATAGCCATTCATATGGCAAGCAAGTGTATACATATGGTAGCCGTCTTTATCATTATAACATAGCGGGTGGAGAATTCTCCCTTTTCATATGATCTAGTTCTCTCCATCCTCGGATCACATTCACAATGCACACCAGCCAAAATGGAAAGAGATACTGGAAGGTCTGATCCTGAATTAGGGCTAGGCAAAAAAATAAAAATAAAAATCAGCCGATCAAAATATCATATCTTTATTTTTATTTTTGTTTTCCCCTCTGGTAGATTCAACCCAACACAAATACAAGAAGGCTGAGTGCCAATTCATCTTGTGATGCTAGAGGAAAAGGGGAGGAATTGGATTGATTATATATAAGCAGACCCCATTGCACAAAATGAAATTAGCTACTATATCAACCCGGCCGGGTTGATATTAGTTTTAGCCCTCAGATGTTATTTCTATAATTTTCATGTACTTGTGCTGTATCCCTTTTATAGTAACAGTAAACAGGATCTGACAACAGGTAGCATGACTCCATCCAAGCAAACTTACTTGCATTGTAGTTACCGACGTCATTACACCATTAAGTTCAGGTCGGCTAAGCATGCTCGAATCCTGATAAAACCTATAAACCAACTCTGGTGATTGGTGAAGAATATGATAATATTGAACAACAAAGGCATTGCCAACCTGCATGCACAATAACAATGTGAATAAAGAATAAATAGACATCTAAATATACTTAAACAGCACATGATCATACCACTTGAGCAGCAGGAGCAGTAGAACGAGCAGGAGTAGGACTCTTTTTCTTCTCTGACAATATTTCTGCCGTGAGAGAGAGAGAGATTTTAGCACACAAAGGCAAAAGGCATTAATATTAACTAAGTCCATTCACCAAACATAGGTTTGAGTCTTCTCAAGAAGAATAAGACTAAAAACAAGAGCTTGCTTTTTAAAAAAAGCTCCTACCACCAATGGGAAAAGGAGGAGCGAACAGTGATTCCCAACTCCGAAAATACAAGTACCACCCAAGTGTGTGGTCCTGCAGTGGTGGCCCACTTCCTCCCTCTGATCTCAACCGTTGAATCAGAACATGAAATGGTTAACAGCTTTGATTAACTATGGTTAGCTCTTCTATTTGTATAGGAGGTCTCAGTCTTCACAGCAGGAGAGTAGGACTTGGTTTGTGGTCATGCAATGTATAGTACTGGGCGTCTGGTTTTTATTGTACGAGAAAAGACGGTGCTGTTGGAGGAGCAGATGAAATTGTGTTCACAATCATCTGGGGGAGCATTCAAATATTGTGGGTGATTGTAAGGAACAAGTGGGCCACACCTTGGATTGATGATGAATCAAGGAGTTGGATCATGGAACGGCGTCAGACACCTGGATTATTAAATTCAAACATCTCAAAGTACACTTCTTTTTAGATTTCACTATTAAATAAAAAAACTGTATATTTAATGATTGTATCTTAAGATTTTATCACTTAAGAAATTTAAATTTGTATGAGAGTCAATTCTTTTAGTTTATTATTTGAACACATGTTTTACACATGATCGATGATAAATTGAATTTAATACTAAAACAATTGAACTAAAATTTATGTCATGCTGATTAATGAAAGGAGTCTAAAATTGAATGATGCTAGACACCATAGGTTTAGAGCCAACTTGCATGCATATATTTACTGGTAAAATATAAATGGTACTTCGAATTTATTAAGATTAGATCAACTAAAGTGATAGATCGGTATTCATTTTCTATCTCCCTTGGTTAAGTTTTTACTAGATGTAGATGGCTACTCTTCACCTTTGTTTTTTTTAATTTTAGCAGTTAATGCACATTTGAGAATTCCTAGGATTCAATTCCTTGCAAAGAAATATACCCTTTGAAGGCCAAATGGTCATTTTGGTGTATTGATATTGGTGTAATATTATTTTAATTAGAGATAAAATAGTATATACGATGATACACACTTTTTTTTTAAAAGGTAAGTATAGGTAAGTACAACAATCATAAGATTATAATGGATACTATGCAAAAAAAAAAAAAAACAAAGCTCACACTCGGACACTAGGAAAACGTAAGCTCACATTGCGGGAAAACCCCATAAAGTACACACACACACTTTTAAACGTATAAATCCGGCATGTTTGGAAATTCTTATCTATTTGAGATGGAGTTGATTCAATTTCTATCTGGCAGGTTAGGTTTTCTTGGAATAGAGCTATTTGAATTAGTGTTTGGTATCTCTACTTTTATTCCAACAAAGCCATTAAGAAATAGGTATCAACAAAGAGGTTAAACCTCTTATCTTCCCAAGCCTGTAAATGGAGCTCTTCATTTTAAGAGGATTCGCCTCTACTTCTGTAAAGCGGATACCGGGTAGAGGTAGAATCATGTGCCAAATGCTCTTATTTCCCAATCCTCTATCCATTTTAGACATTTAGATGAATAGATATTATAATAAAAATGCCAGACATGGGCTTAAACCCTTTATAAATAGATTGTTTGGTATGTCTTGTTACAATCAAATGCTACTTGTCACATGTAGGGATGCAAATGGGTCGGACTGCGACGGAACACCATGGTGGATTCATTCGTACTCAATTCTATTTCAACAGTTGCGACGCAAAATGTACATGAATTGAAATTGAACGTATTCAACTAACTCTTATCAAATGACCTATTTGTCAGCATAAATTGAAACCTATGTTCAATTTAGCCCATATATTTGCATGAAACTAGATACATGAGAATTCATCATCGAATAGGCCAGCTTGTTTGAATGGAATTGAAACATATAGTTGGAAATTAATTCCATTTTTTTTCTTTCAGAAACTCCAAATCGGTACAAAATTCTCATTTTGGAGGCGGGAAAGAGATATTGACAATTGGCGCCCCGAAAATTAATACATTAAGGGCGTGTTCGGCAATTAACTAGTTAAGTTAAAATAAAGTGAATTCATACAAGTAATGACAAGGGTCATATCAAAAGTACATAATTTCATAACTCCCTCCGAATCTTTCAAAAAAGTCAAAAAACAACACTCTTGCTTCATTTTATTTTATTTTTTTGGTAAAAGGACACTCTTTCTCCGTTAAAAGACAAAAAAACTCTACTTTTCTATATAAAAAGTCAAATAAATTTAAACCAAACAACTAAAAGTAAAACACCCTACATCCAAACAGGCCCTAAAGCTTCTCTCTAGGCCTATAAATAAAACCCTTCTCTCTCTAGACCCGGGAAAAAGAAGGTGGCAAAAGCAACTAGGGGCGCCACAGTCACCTCTCAAAACCCTAACCTGAGCCTTCAGTCCTTTCTCCACCTATTCAATTTCTAGCTTTCGCTCTCTTTCAATTCCAATGTCGTATGACGACGTAGAGATCGAAGACATGGAGTGGAACAAGGAACTTGGATCCTTCACGTATCCATGCCCTTGTGGCGATCTCTTCATGCCCTTGTGGCGATCTCTTCCAGATCACCAAGGCTAAGTTAAAATTAGGGGAAGAGATCGCTCGGTGCCCTAGCTGCTCCCTCTACATCACTATCATCTACAACCAAGAAGAATTCATGGACGATGACAAATCCAATCGCAATTCAAAAGACTCTGAATTCATCAAAGCTTCCACAGATAGTAACCGTAGCCTAAATTAGAAAAGGGATCATTACCGAATAAATCCCTCTAGGGCCCCATACCACTCATGGGGTCCCAACAAAACCGTATTAATGGAATAGGTCTTCACGGTATGTTTTTTTTTTTTTTTTTTTTTTCTGTCGTGTAGTGATATGGCCAATATCGGCCATTACACCTGTGCAGGCCAATTTAACTGGGAGCTGCTAAAACACAGGTTCAGTAATATTGGCCGATATCGGTCAATATTCCTGAACCAGCTCTAAACTGGTCTATATATAAACCAATATCAGCCAATATTACTGAACCTGCGTTTTCCCAGCTCCTAGTGTTGTTTGCTCCAGGTGTCTCTCTACAGAAGGCTCGCTCTTGGGACGAGGGCGTCTCTTCCAACTTCTCCACCACTCCTCTCTCCCAAATCTTCAATGTAAACGACAAACGCATCTCTTCATATTTCTCTTCCTCATTGATTTATATGAATACCCATGTAATCAATTTCTTGATTCTGCATTTTCAGTTGCTGAAATAGGTTAAGATCTTCCTTTGCCAGCCCACGTTGGGCTAAACCCAAAATCATTGCACTCCAAGTCCAAACATTTCTCTCACTCATTCTTCTAAAGATTTGAAGAGCAAGATCTATCACCCCACACTTAGAATACACGTTGAGAAGGGCTGTACCCAGTTGGAGATTCACAACAAGACCTTTTACTATCACTTGAGAATGAACCCACTTCCCCACATTCAGATTTCCAAGCTCTGCACAAGCAAAGAGCAAGACGACCATCGTGGTCTCATCTGGCTTGAACCCACGGCCTCGCATTTGAGCAAAAAGGGAAATACATTCATCTGTGAGTGAATTCTCAACACGCCCTGAGATAATCGAATTCCAAGATACCACCGTCCTAAAGCACATTCCATCAAACACCCAGCGGGCATCGGAAATCTCCTTACAAGACCCATAGAAACATATCAGAGTGTTCTGAATATAAATATCAGAATTAACCCCATTCTTCACAATATTAGCTTGAATTTGTTTCCTACATCGAAGATCCGAGAGCTGAGAACAAGCCTTGAGAAGAAAAGGGAAGGTGAGCTTGTTGGGTCTTGTTCTCCTCTTCATCTCAAGAAATTGATTACATGGGTATTCATATAAATCAATGAGGAAGAGAAATATGAAGACATGGGTTTGTCGTTTACATTGAAGATTTGAGAGAGAGGAGTGGTGGAGAAGTTGGAAGAGACGCCCTCGTCCTAAGAGCGAGCCTTCTGCAGAGAGACGCCTGGAGTAGATGACACTAGTATCTGAGAAAAAACAGGTTCAGTAATATTAGCCAATATCGGTCTAGCCGTTGTTACCTGTGTAGGCCAATTTAATTGGGAACTGGTTTAGGAGTATTGACCAATATCGGCCAATAATACTGAACCTGTGTTTTAGCAGCTCCCAGTTAAATTGGCCTGCACAGGTATAATAACCGATATCAGCCAGATCGCTACATGACAAAAAAAATACAAAAACATACCATGAGGACCTATTCCATTAATACAGCTTTGTTGGGACCCCAAGAGTAGTATGGGGTCCTAGAGGGATTTATTCAGTAATTTCCCCATTAGAAAAAAAAAAACCCAAAGAAAACAGTAAGGTATTCGGGTTTTTTTTTTTTTTTTTTTTTTAATCCATATGTACTCTATACAAGATTTTGTGATCTGGGTCTTGGTTTTGGTGTTTGATAAACATGTTGTTCAGATTGTAATCTTATAGAATTCCTATTCAATTTGAGACTTGGTTTTGGATTTGAATTTGATTTGAAATTGTAATTTGTGGTTGCAATTGATGTTAGTTTGTGTTAGACATAGGCATGTCATGGGTCATCTCTAATTGTGGAGTCAATCTATATGTACTATTTTATTAGGGCGCGTTTGACAATTAACTAGTTAGCTTAAAAGTAAGGTGAATCCAGACAACAAATGACAATGAGTCATATCAAAAGTATACAATCTTAAAATTCTCTCTGAATATTTTTTTAAAAAAAGTACAAAAAGTAACATGCTTTCTCCACTAAAGGATAAAAAACAAACTCCACTTTTCTATACAAAAAGTCAAAAAAATTCCATACCAAATAACTAAAAACAAAACACCATCATAACTCTTTATATTTCATTCTCTTTTGATTTGATGCTTCACCTTACCGTATTTCAATTCACCATACGTCTAAAGGGTTTTGGCATTATAAGAGGAGGAGATGTGGGAAGTACCAATGTTCAATCCCAAGTGGAAGCTTAGGATGATCACCAGTACATGGAGCTATTACCTAAGAGAGGAAAGGGGTTAATGGCATTTTGGGTATTTTAAAAAAGTATAGAGAAAAAAGTCCTGGGAAAACTCAATTTCTAAGCACTGATTTGAAATGTGAGTTTTTATTTATCCTGATTTGAAATCTGGACAAAACTTGAGCCCCATTTTAAAATTTTCTCTTTAATTGTATTAGAATAGCAGCACTAATATTAGATAATAATATTAGATGCTTGGAGGTCTGCTCCATATTATAATCATGCAGTCATGCTAAAGATTTTTCTACAACTAATCCACTTCTTTGACTCCAACTGAGACTCTTAACATTGATTCAAACATGGAGTTAGACTACACCCAGTCTGTAAATGGGTCACCTCCGGCTCTAAATCATATGAAATTTCCACTTTAAATTCATGCATAGTTGTTTCTGGAATTGATCTGTTGTTTCATAGGAACATTAGGGCCCAGGAGTCACTGGGCCTCGTGGAAAGGAAAGTGAAATAAAAAGTAAATAAATAAAGCATTTCCCTAAAAGGCTGTAAACAAAAAAATAATAATAATAATAAATAAATAAAATCTGTTTAATGCTTCTTTCTATTCTGAACAGCTTAGTGAGGAAAGCATATTCCAAAGTTATCTTTAGTGCCTCTTTCTAACGGTGAATGGTGGAATTATTGCTTTCTGAGAAAGCAAAAGATGCAATGTAGAAGGCCAATTGGTGTGGATTTGGATATTAACTTGTCGGACTTTTGACTGGGTCTATTCGAATTTCAGATTTTTCAGGCTCAGGCCCAGCCATGCACTGTATGAATTAGATGAGGAGAGCTCCAACAACGGAATCTCATATGGAACAAAAGGACTTCTCACCAATCAACAGAATCAGAATGTTGAAATAAAAAAGAAGTTCTGAGCTCGCTCTCAGAATATCAGCATTTACTCAAAAGACATCATGATCCATGCATTGAAATTAGTCCGAGCACCCGAATGGTGGAAAATGCAGTCCTTTGCACATCTTTTTTCTTTACATATTCAGTTGGGGAAAAAACTCAGCAAGACCAAACCCTTCAATCAGGGGTAGATGGTTGATAACTGTATTCAGTAGGGTTTAGAAAATTAGATCAGCTTCGTATCTGATCGATTTTATAATTGGATATGGCTTTGATGATGATGATGGCTATCCTCTCTCAATCATCTCTAAATAGTCCATGCCTGCTATCAAAATATGTTGGTGTATTGGCACTTTGATCATCATCATCTTTTTTCTTTTTTTTTTTTGAACTTTTGATTGGAAATGTGGCATAGACTTACAACCTTAAGGTTGCAATAGTCAGCACCTTCCACTTTGCCTTATTGTCCAATGTCATCTTCATTGTCGACATCATTAGAGTCTTCTCCCACTTATCTATGGATTTTAAAAAAAAAATTTACATCCAACTCTGGTTAAATTTTAAAACCATGTTTGTATGAACTTCACACCCCATGTCTTGCAACTCTTGTAATGCTCCTTTTAAAAGACAAATAATGATGATGATGATAATACAGCATTGCATGTGGTGTGAGTTGAGTTGCTTGCGTTCTTTCTTATATGCTGAGCCAATTTTGGGCAATGCTTTTAGGCTTGAAATGTCATGTTATCGGATTAGGTTCACCAACTTGCATATTAGGAGCATGGTCTAAGGGTGGGCAGTCAATTAGGGACCAAAAGGGGAAAAGGAAATATACTCATTAAAACCACTTAACAACCATTTAGAAGAGCACTGTTTTCCCAAAATATTTTAAATACGATTCCGGATCCCCCGTTTTGTAGTACAAAATTTTATCCTTGATTTTTTCATTCCAAGGAAATAATTGAGAGGGTGCGTTGGCTTGCATAAGATTTTGTATAGGTGGTGAAATAGGAGATCTGAACACTTTAAATACCCGAGGAGCACTTTGCCTTATGCGTTCTTCCCACCACTTAAAAGTTCAGTAATGGCCAAAATTTGAGCATGATCTAGAATTAGTAAGCGGTATAGAGGCAGTTGATTTCAATGGCCCTTGATCTATAGCCTTTATATATAAATATATAAATATATATTTAGAGATATAAGAATCTTTCGAATTTCTAAAAAATATGTATCATGTACAAAAGGAATCTCTTACAAAGAAGAGATCCTATGGGGCATCATACCCGCCAGAAAAGAAACATTAGAAAAGCAAAGCCCGGGTACAAGCGAAAATCATATAGAATAGAGGTCCCACAACCTGGATTCAAGCATATGGAATAGAGGTCCCACAGCTTGAATTCAAGCAAGCTGAGAATTGAATAGAGAAAGCAATGCATTCATTGAAACACGATGCATTACTTGGAATGAAATCTTCAATTTCCTACTCAAGTGAACTGAGCGAGTCGAAAACATATGGAATTGAATTTCTTGGAAAACTCTTAAGAACTTGTGCCACCTTCGTGACTTTTAAAACGCTTCATCCAGAAGGACTGAGAGAGTCCTTTAAAATCTTGATTAAGTGACTAACCCTTTCAATCGATATACATAGCACATCGTGAGGGAGCAACCGCAGCAACATCCATATTAGCTTGTAAAAGACGCTCTTGTTGTAGTTTCCTATCCCTCCAAAATATACCTACCAAGATAGGGTGCATATGAGAAATAGAGAGGCAGTATCCCTTGGTAAATTAGATCTCACTTGAGCATGCAAAGTGGGTCCAATAGGAGGGAGGTCCCATTTGCTACAATACCTATCAAGTCAAGAGAGCCCTAAAAAGGGCATCCCACTTCGAACTGTATATAGCCTTTTAATTATAATAGAAGGCATGGAATTTCTATTCGCATAGAATAACATAAGTGTTTAGGGTAAGTTGATCATCACAAGTGGCTGGGCAGCCCCAAAATAGGATGAACCGCACCAGAGAACAACATAGAAAACTTTCAGATGAGACCGGACAAAAGAACCACGTAGAAATATTCAGACGAGAATTCAAGCCACCTATAACAAAAGTTACCCTTCACATAGTAAATGCAATTCCCCTTTAAAAAAAAAAAAAAGAACCCCAAAAAACAACTGCACCGAATAGGCACGAGCCCGAATCTGACACTCATTCAAGCCTTTCCAGGACCAGCCTGCCATAAAACTTTAGAGTGGCCTAGGCCTGTAAAGCCCGCCCAGCGCCCAATATCATTGGGTATCTGAGGACCCTCTAGAGCTGCTTCTATGCAAATAAAGCATTCATGGATTGGCTTCAGCTAACTTCTTCACCATTGTCAGGCTTGACCAGCCTTGATTTTGCAATTGTTGGGACTCATCCCGGTTACTCATTGGGAATAGGCCCAATAAATCAATCTCTGGTGGGATTTTGGTATTTCCTAAATCCCAACGTGCATGCCAGTTCATATCATTGTTTGGATATTATAGAGTGGACTGGATCATGTGGTGCTGGTATAAGCGAATTCTCAAACATTCCCTTTCTTTTTTTCCTTCACAGAAGGTCAATCCATCCCCTCCCCAACCCCAACCAACAGACACTAAACCCACACCTCAATGGGGAAAAATCACAACAGGGGAAAAAATGGAAAAGATACGCACCTTGGAGAACCTTATGTTTCCAACCAACAATCAAATTCTGTTTTTTGCCCAAGCCAGAAGCTCATTAAAGTTTTTCGCTTCACAAAAGATAATCCCCACACAAACAACAAATATGTATTAAACCAATACAAGAACTCATCACAATCTGTAAGAGCTGCCAGAAGGCCATGCCTGTAAACAACTTTCCATGTATATTTTCTGATGTACTATTTTATTCTAGTCCTAGTATTTTCCCATATCAGTAAATAAAAAATTATGGACAAAAAAATTCAAGGTAGTCTGGACAAGGCAAGCCCCAAAATAATAGCGGATAAATAGGAAAATGACAGATTATGCAAGCATTTCAATTATAGTCTCTCACTTAATAACAGAGAACAACATTGATATGAAATCTTCATATTTTGACTCCAGATTACCATTTGACAAATCTTTCTCAGGGAACTTTCAGCAGCAAGAGAACAGCATTGATATGACATCTTCATATTTTGACTCCAAATTACCATTGGACAAATCTTTCTAAGGGAACTATTGCCTTTCAGCATCCTACAATATTGTACAGCACTGGTTGGTTTTCTTCGCTTGCTTGTAGAACATCTGTTAAAAACACGTCAATTTGTCAATATTTTGAAACTTTTGGGAACAAGCTTCAGAGATAAATGTTACATGCTCGACATATAAAACCATCAGTCAATGTGCACATTTTCTAATTACAGTCACACATTTGTAGATGGGGCACACGCTGGTATGATGATATTTATGACAGCAGATTTAATGTAAACAGCATATGTTCCGTATATTATGCGTCAATACAAGTCTACATGTACATGTGTATGGATAATAGCATGGATTGACACACATACACCAATTTGCAATTTAAATAAATGGATACATGAATGCACTTGAACATCAGAAATGGACATAAACACTGAATTATGTATGTGGATACAGGTAAAGAATTAACTGAAGTGGGTTATCCTCATTATATTATAATGACCAGCATTGGATGTGGTGCTTCCGATCTTGAGCTGAAATAAATAAATAAAGAGCACAGTTGCTCAATTGAGATGGGTTTCCCATTATGATAGTCATATTTATAAGATGTTTGATCCTATTTTTAAAATCTAATCAACGTCCAGGGAAAATTACATTCTAAAGAGATTATAAGCCAGCTAAAGAAGATAATGTTCACATATGAAACATAGCATAAGCACTGACTATGCATTCTACACTCCAGTAGCACCATTTTGCTGCCAACTCCACGTCATGGTTTTGATGAAAACGTCTAGCTGTAAGTTGGAAGGCACATAAAGACGATTGATAGCCTTGGATTCGATGCCTAACTGATGGAATGATAGTCAGCTTTGATATGATGGCCAGTAGGGATGCAAACAGGCATTTGATTCTCCAATTATCTGGAGCCTGGAGGTTCCGACCTGTAAAAAATTGGGTTTCGAACCTTTTTTTAGGTTCCAATTCTTAAATGGGTCCAGGTCTGGAACTCAACTTAGGTTTTGTTCCAGATCCATGCAAGTTTCGACACATGGACCCAGTACCCTGCCCGTTTGACCATATCTTTCTCATATCTCAGATGCTCTATTTGATTGTTCTATCAATCAAAAGATAGAAATTGCACATTGCTCCTTTCTAGTGAAAATGTTGGATACAGATCACCCTGCTACTTAACTAGTTAGGGAGATGGCGTTGCATCTTCTCCCTAACCACTGTGTTTAGATGTTTCTTTTCAATAATAATAGTCTAAAGAGGCAAAGAGGCTTTACAAAGCTTTAAATAGAGAAAACAACTAGCCCTCAATTTTGTTTCTATTCATTAATAGTAGTCTAAAGAGGGAAAGAGGCTTTATAAAGCTTTAAATAGAGAAAACAACTAACCCTAGATTTGAACTCAACAGTTAAACATTTAAAGGGTTGAGATTATAACAATAATATAAAACTAATGGACCCCACACAACTCAATTAATAAAATAAACAAACAAAACATAAATGGATTGGAATAGACTGGACTGGATTGGGCCAAACGGGTTATTGATCCACGAATCATGGGACTGTCCTGCATCAGGGCCTCTATTCATTCTCTTTGGTTATTGAAACCTTAACGGCAGGCATACAAAATGTAGTTTCTTGGTGTATGTTGTTGCAGATGATGTGGTACTTAATACTAAGAGAAGAAAAGAAGAAAAGAAGAAAAAAAAAGAGAATACGATAAGTTAGAACTTTAAATAAATAATAAAAAAAAGGCTTTATGGTCAAACTGATTGAAAATTAACATATAAATGACAGAGTCAGTATATGGAGTGCAAGTTTAGTGGATCTGGGAATGGGGAAGTGAGTTGGTGAAATTTGAAAAGAACTCGGTATCACAGATTTCGGTACCTGTTAGGAAATATTGAGAATGAGGGTGTCATTTAGACACATCAAATACTATCAATGCTGGATGGGCAAGAGAGAAAGATTCTGAATTTTTATTTGAACGTCAAATGCCACATTATTGACTAAAGGGGCACTTTTACCAGACAACAATTATACTTGTTATGGTATATGGAGCTTCACATTGGGCAACGGAGAAACGAGGAGAAGCAGAAGTACATGCCACGAACATGTGCATACTAGAGACGTGGATTTACAAAGAACACATATAAAAGGATATTTACAGGTAGCACTAGAAAAAAGAGCCAAAGAGTGTCCTTTGAAATGGTATCGGAATGTACTCGAAAGACTAGAAACAATCCTTGAAGGGTTACATGCTCAAGAAAATGAGAAAAGGGAAAACCAGTAGAGACCTCAAATGAATGAGGAAAGAAATGGCGGATTGTGGAGTCACTAAAAACACAGCTACAAATAAGGTCTGACGGACTTGCAAAGCCAACCACAAGCAGATGGAATAAGGGTTCAATCCTCATGATAATGATATGTAGATATATAGGATTGTGCAGGCAAATAGGGGACAATGCTGGGTGGGCAAGGTGGAGACAAACAAGTGGACACGATGCAGTCATCAGGTGCCACTTCGATTTGGTGGGAATTTTACAAAACGACAGTTATAGACTAGTTGTGCTATATGAAGCTAAATTGGGGCAATGCAGAAACAAGAATCGAAAGTAAATGTTAAAACCACGCTCAAGTTAAGAGAGAGATGCAGAACTAAAGAAACGATAAAATTGGGAGAGAACACATAAAGAGATTTGAGTAGCTCCAACAAAAGAGAAAGTCAAAGAATGTTTGAAATGGTATGGGAAAACCAGAAAGAATCCCTTGAAATAGAAGCAGTCCGGTGGTATTTATTTTAGTCAAACCACAGTTCAACATAAAGAGTAGTTTATTGAAGTTAGAGTGACCCAATTGATGTCGACACAAAGACAGGAAAATATGTTTAGATGAAGAATTGGAGATCGCTTGATAAGTATGGGAAGGTCATAAATCTAGAGAAAAATTCGTCCATTCTTATGCCCCCATGAAATCAACCACCCAAATTTCAGGTTCTACACAACCATGCTAGAAGAGGATACAAGATAGTTAACAATTTGTTCATCAGAGTAAATTGTAAGATAATAAAGGTACCAAGAAAGCATTACTAAAATCTCATGACCAAGAACAGAAGAAAAAGTGGATTCCCCTCTGCTGCCTTATTTGCAGCTTGTGCTCTAGATGGGTCATCATAATTTTTAAGCAATGAAAAAAATTTATGGGGAATTGCTGTCCTGTCATCGGATGCCCCAAAATCTAGACACCCCGTAGAAAAGTATTCTAGGCTTGAAACACAAGCCAGAAAGCAATTTGAATCATCTATTGAACCATTTCATCAGATATAAAGAAGAGCAGAACTAAAAGATCCAGGTGAATTATGCTGTGATGCAGAACCCTAGAGAAAGGAAGAGGAAGGCCTTGCGCTTCAGCAACAGTTGAAGAAGACTCCAAATTCGGGTTATTATCAGCCACTGCGCGGTATGCTCATGGATATCAATTCTGTGGTCACTTCTTGCATTTGAAAATGAAGCGTCCAAATCCTTTGCAATTGTTGCATTGATTCTTCCTTCTAAATCGTTTTGGCAAAAATGGCCAAACTCCTCACAAGAATAACACTGGATTTTGAAAACATCACTGGGTTGGAATGTCCTCCTAAATTGACTGTATCGTTATTTGCAACTAATGCAACCCCCAAGGAGGGCCCTTCATGATTTTGTTGTTGTTCTAATGTCGCTTGTGTTCAGTAACTCTGTTCATGCTGCAATAATTCTTGAAGACAAGCGTCTAAACTGGAGCCAGAATGCAGTTCATCAAATTGGCACTGAAAATTTTCAAATTCTCGTTAAAATTTCATACATAAACTGGTGCCTTCGTGTAGTTTCATTAATCTTTTGTTCTAAAAATAAGAGACCTATTGACACTCCAATAGACAATCTATCGACAGTTACCTGGTTATACTCAACAATCTCATTTTCTAACTAATCCTAGCATCATTAACCCAGTGGTACACTCTTTTCAAGTGATACCACACTTCTTGGGCAATGGTATATGGTCTAGGGATTAATGCCTATGATGCCCATTTACAGCAAGGACAAGCCAAGAATATGCCAGAGACACAGATTTTATAAACAAAAAGTGAGGGGATAAGATACAACACAATACGTTGCCTATTTCAAAGTATATGGGTATCATAATAAGGGTAATATGAAGGTCCGCAGAGTTCACAAGCAACAGATTATCTGAGCAATGTTTGTATTCCATGAATTCCTTCATCTTAGAACCATTTGGTTGTGACTTGGTCCAATCTACTATTACCTATAAACCGTTCCCTAGCATGAAAATCTGAAGATAAACTCTAATAAAAGGAATTGCTGCCATCAAATTGAATTGGAAGAAATTTCAGATTTTTGAAACAAGACATGACCAGAGATCAAGAAGGCTCAATGAGCAGCAAAGGATAGAGTCCCCACGGTCAACTGGTCTCAAATTAGCAACATAACTGTCAGAGACTAGATAGGCAAGAAGCTCCTCCGATCAACTGAACAAGGTACAGCAATCTCAAATGACCTATCAGTCACCAACCAGTGAAGGGATAACCTTGCAACCAAGTAAAAAGATTTCGCAAATGCTGCATAAATAGAGCCCAGAATATGAACTGATGCTGCATGAGCAAAGACAGCTCAGGAGACAAAACCCTTAATAAATCACCAAAGAGGAACAATATTATCAGATCCAAAAAAGATGTTGATGCATGAATATGATGTTGTATTAACAAGGCTTTGATGATGGCGGCGGCAGTGATGATGATGATGATATATGTTGAATTAACACCAGGAAAGCAGGAATATCCTTCTCAAGTTTGCAAATAAAAAGGACAGAAACAAAAACATAGCAAAAGAATATCAAATCAGATGCTGCATCTCTTCAAATGAGTAAAACAGAGACTAATCCTATCTCGTACAGCCCAGAACAGATGTTATCAGGGATGAAAATATCGGCCGCTACGCTACATATCGGCCGCCGCCACGCTACATTGATTTTATCGGGTAACGCACCCGTAGCGGCCGCTACGTGGCGCTGGGGGGTAATAAAACCCCTCTGACGACTTTTCGTTCTACGTTTTCAACTTTTTTCATCTTCCTTCCTCTTTTTTCTACATTTTTACTGCTGTGAACCCTTTGTGTGTCCCCCTAGTGGTCCCAACTCCATTCTGTCAAGATTTGTTGCTACAAAATCAAGAGATTCAACTATTCTAAGAAATCTAAAGAAGATTCATCATCTAGGACTCATGGATTAAAATAGCGGGTGGCGGCCGATACATATCGGCAGTGTAAAACCAAACCCCCCCCCACCCCCCCAACGACTTTTTCACTTTTTTTCTACTTTTGAGATTATCACTCTCTAACTACTATGAATCACAACTTTTAAGGAGGGGCACAGGTTCTGAAAGCAGAAATTCGATTTCGAAGGAAGAACTTCATAAAAAATTTCTGGTCCGGGGGCGCTCCCCCTTGGCCCCCGCGAGCTGACCGGGCAGCTCAATCCCCGCCGGGGGATACCCCCGGACCCCCTTTGCGAAACGCATGCTTTAAAGAAGTGGCAATCATGAAAACAAAAGGATCCTACTTGACCATGATAGCTAGGCCTTTTTTACTGGTTGTCTTTCTTTGTTGTGCTTGGATGTCTATTATTATCATTATTTGTTAATATATGATATTAAGCATGTTTAATTATATTTGGAATGTGTGTAGTAGTATAGATATGGTTACCTATTACTACTAAATTTTAAACTGGTCTTAATTTAACTGTTTTAAAAGAACCCTCATTGTTAAATAACTAAGTGGGAGAGGCCCGAGAGGGAACTTCTTAAGTTCCCATGGTCTCCATCATTGTTTTGTAGGAGATGTAATTGATTTATGTGTTGACCTTGCAGTCTTCCTCTTAATCAGATGTGTCATCTTTTGAGAGGACGAGTGTTGACCACTTCATTTCTAAATTAGTGTTGAATGTTGAGTTGTTGAGTGTTGACCACTTTATTCACTTGATTGAATTTGAACCTTTAACCTTGAGGCTTAAAGTATTGACTATTGATTGTTCAATGTTCACTAATGACCTAACTCTTAAGTCTTATGCCTTTATTTCATGTTCTAGTTTTTTTTTTTTTTTTTTTAATGAGCTTTTCATTACTTTCTAAGTTAGCATGACTAAAGAACATGAATACATGTGAAAAAACTAATCATTACTATTATTTTCTATTTATATAGCGATACAAGACCTTATATATTGAGGGCACCGCTACACCCCCTTTTCTTACTTACTTTTGCAAAAGAACCACATTTTCTTTCATTTTACAATTTTCTGGATTTTCTGGAATTTTTTCAGATTTTTTTGGTGAGTATTTCAAATCACACCGCTACGCCGCTACGTATCCCCGCTACGCCCGCCGCCACCGCTATTTTCATCCTTGGATGTTATAATCATTACGAAACCCAAGTCTGGTAAGTCCATCCCAGGGCCAACCCAAATTCCAATGTCAGTCCAAACAACAAAAGGGGAAAGTTAATATATAGGCACCCCTGCTTGAGCATCATCAAAATTTCACCAAACCCCTCAAAGAGATGTTCTTTCACTAATCAGAGATTAAACTGATGTTTTCTGATTTATTAAGTTTTCTTTCCAAAAAAAAAAAACCTATGGCAAATTTCCAAAGAAACTAACAGATCTGTTGAGATCAAAACAGGTCAAAATTCTGATTGAAAAAAAAATTGGAAAAGCTTTCATCAGTATCAACCAAAAATAGAAGTTCTTTAAAAAAAATCTTATCCATCCAACAATGTCTCCTCTAATGCTGGACAAACAGCAGAAAATGCTCACTGGGAACAATCCCTTCATGCACTGCTAGACCAGTTAGAGAGCAGAAAGGAGAATAGAAAAGGAGCTGCTCTGATTCCCAAGCCGTGCGCAGAAGCAGTTTCATATTGTCGCCAGAACTTCGGAAGTTATATGATGATGGACCACACTCAAAGAAGGCCATATTGATCAAATCCAAAGCTCTGGTACCATGTGAACTTAAAATCCAAGCAAATATAGACAGAAGTGTTGCTCAAATGAAAATATGAAATCCATCTTCACAAGCAAGCTAATGTCTAGTTCTATCTTCACGCTGTGTAGTCAGCATGCGTGCATGACTATCTTTTTCACAGAGCTCACCTTACTCATCCAGAATATCCACCAGGTGTGCCCAATGAGGATTACAATCATTTTACTGGAAAATCATAACCACCTAGGTCAAGAAAATAAAGACGGCAAGCAAACACTAAAAGGTCGTGTGTCCATTGACCGGGCTGTGGCAATCATCAGATCACCTCAAAAGTTTGCACTACATTCAAAGCAGGGTGGAGCCAGCAGACAGGATCCACATCCATCAGATGTAGGCATGTAGCTAACCACAGACCATTTCGACACAAGAAATAGAGATATATAGCACTTAGCAATGTATTTCACTCATTTGTTGTTTCTTGATTGTAAATTATTGATGAAAGGTGACACCCCCTCTTTACAAGATGTGGCTTAGCGGCTTACACATGTCAACTTGTTAGCAAACATGCAAGCAGTCTCATCCATGAGTGCATGCAGATGCATGTACTTCTACATCAGAGCCTGCATCTGAATAGTTAATGGTTTAGAGAGGAATTTAGCTGCGACCAAGGCGCAAGTAAAATGTGGCAAACTTCTGCTATGGGGCCCACATTAGTTCATGCAAATCAACAGGTAGAGGAGGGTTAAAAAGTTTCATCTTAGATTAGGGGTGCAGTCCATATGGGCATAATAATATGATCGTAACCATCTGTCTAAGGGCCCCAAACTTGAAAGGTTTTACAAGTCATGCAGCTAGGTTCACATCAGAATATTCCTCTGATTTAGAATGTATTTGCATATTGTACCTGGGAGGCTGCACTCAGATCTGAACTCTTCTCAACTAAGCTGTCCAGTCTCTCACCTCGTGCAAGCACACTATCAATAGTCTTATGCTGCACAGTTTCAAATGAAAATGGATCAGGAAAAAAACATTGATGCAATCAGTTTTCATTACCAAATCAACAAAAACAAACTAACTGGGATACACAAACCACCAGGCTCAAAAGAAGGAACTCAAACAAAATAAATCCTCTAGAATTCTTTTTTCTCTGTCTAAAAGCTGCTGTGTATTTGACATGGAATCCCAAAGAAACTGCCCATATATGTCTGCATGTTATATAAGTCATATATTTACAGAATCGTCCAATGGGGGGACTTCTGTCACAGTCATCTGGTATGCAGTTTATATAATTCATATTCAAGTTCTCAGTGCACAATTCGGTCCATGTCACAGTTCACTAATTCATTTGGGTAGGTTTCAGTTCACTGACTTTAATGAACAAGTTTGATATTAGTTTCGGGATCCAAAAGGCCACATCAAAAGGGTGACCTGCCCCAATCTGGGGCATGTTTGGTAGTGGTTTTTTGGGGTTCAGGGCAGGTATGCACATGGGTTTATAGATGTTGACATGAGTCGGGTTCGAGATTTGGCTACTCCAGCTCCATTTATATCTGGTTCATATTTTCTATTTTAACATCATGCAGCAAAATTTGCCTAGCAAAGTTGGTATTGAAGTTTTGAAGAGCGGGGTGTGTGATGCTGCAGGTTCCGAGTGCTGTACAATTGGTTGGATTACATATAAAACACATATTTTAAAATATCTTACATAAAAAAGAGTATCCGGTAGCAATCCGCCCGATGCCTGCTTGGTATCACATATCATAAACCCATCACGGGTTGGGTATAGGATGGCACAGGGCAGCTATGAGTCAGGGCGCCTTCTAGTTTACACTGACCTGTGCCAAACCATACCCATTGCATCATCATTATCATCAAAGCCTTGTCCCAACTATGTTGGGGTCGCCTACATGAATTATGTTTCTCCCTTCCACTCTCTCTTGAGTCAAATCCTCAGATAGGTTGCACCTCTTCAAATCTACTTTTACTACTTCCATCCATGTCTGCTTCAACCTACTCCTTCACCTTCGTGGGCCATCAACTTGCATAGAAAAGCTTTTCCTCATAGGCGTCATCATTGTCCGGTGTTGGACATGCCCAAACCATCTCAAATGGGTTTCTCTTATTTTATCATTGATTAATGTAACCCCTTAATGCCTCTGAAAGAACTCATTTCTATTTCTATCCTTTCTAGTTCTACCACACATCCAAGTCTAGATAGAGGGTTGCATTAGGTAGGTTGACAGCCAACATAAAATTGTCACAACCCAAACAGGAATTACAAGAACCATACCCATTGCATCACTAGTTTAATTCAATGTAGTTTCAATCAGTTTGCATGGTTTTAAGTTGAAATTCAACTAATTCATAAGCACATATTAAAGAGAAAATGTTATCCTACAAGCGTAAGGCATGTGCGGTCGAGCTCTTTGCGGCCCACTTGGGCCCACCTTTGATCAATGCAGGCCCTTTTATACTCTTTTCACCCCATGATTTGGCATCAACCCCAATTTACACTCATGGAACCTTCAAACACCGTTGGAGTGAATCTCAAATAATCTATAGTTAAGACATCATTAAACCTTAACTCTGTTAAATCAAGGGCTAGGATAATCTAGTGAGGCCAATTTTTGGCTCCCTCATGGCCATAAGGAGACCTTTCCATCTGCTTTCCTACAATTGAAGACCTGCATCTAAGTGGGCCCCACGAGCTAGACTGCATATGAGCAATATGCACTCTGCTTGTAGGAGAACATTCTCCTGCATTAAAGTGCCATCTGGTCATCTACTATTATGTATCAAGCCTTAAATAGCCTAGTCAAAATCTATATGTTGAATTAAAAGTAAGAAGTTTCTCATATGACCTCTTTTAATAAGTGCTATTAAGACAAAACCCCTTTAAAGAAAGTCATTTAGAAAGAGCAATGAAACTGAACTAGATCAATCCAATTCACAAAATAAAACTTAAGCAATATCGAACAATTGAGCGAATTGAACTGCACATTATTCAAAAGAACTAGTTCGCATTTCCAACTCTGTACAAGGTCATTGCGTTCCTCATACAAACCTGTCTGCTATATGAGAAGTACCGGTCAGGGGCCACCAAGGCCCCCTTATGATCAGTCGAACCTCCTCACACTTACTAACCTTGGTGAATCTTCACTCACTAAAATGCACACTCATCCGATATGTTGGATTGAAACAACCCATTTTTCATAGGTTTTCACCATTGATTTTTGAGGCCCTAAATTACAGCAATTGAGATTCAATTAAGCTTATTTTAGGTGAATTCCTTTCCCATGCATAGACATTCCCATCTGTTCACAACCCATGATTCATGGTTGGCGAAAATGGTCCCTAGAAAGTGCTATATGAGAGACATCCGTTGGGAGGAAATTACCATATATGTAATGGAACAGTGAGGACTGTGGAGCCCACCTGGAAGCATGACAATCAAGGGGGTAGGGGTTTTGAAAGTTCTTCTCATGATCTACTTCTATGACTAAAAAAAAATTTGAAACTTTCTCATAATGGTAAGACCTGTTTTGAGGGCCTCAAAGTTGTCCAAAAGCTATTCATTGGATTCAAGTGCATGCCAAATTTGCATTATCAATCCAGGGGTCTACAAAATTGAGATAACTATCAAAGTTGTGTAAGTACCAGCAATTTAGATTAGGAAAGGGAGGTAGGAACTTGGCCTTTCAAAAAAAGAGGGAAGGGGGAAGGGGTTGTTTGGGATGACTGAGGGGTTTGGATTGGTCATAGGGTGCTTAGGTAGGCCCTCCAGGACTTGCTGTTAGTCCCAGCCACTTCGCTTAGGAAAGGGAGGTAGGGACTTTACCTTTCAAAAAAAGAGAAAAGAGAAAGGGGTGTTTGAGATGAGTCGTGAGGGGTTTGAATTGTTCATAGGGAGCTTAGATAGGCTCTCCAGGTCTTGCCATTCCAATTCATATTGAAAATTTTTGTCTATATAAACTTCCCCAGGAAGGGACTTCTGTCATGCACCAATCACAAGGCCAAGTACATAGAGTTTGGTTGTTCATAGGGTTAGCAATCAACAGTTGGCTGCTAAAAATTCGAAACCTTTCAAATGAGTTCTACATCAAGAATCTCTCTCAAGTGAGTGTGGAGAGCATTTTCCATGGAAAATGAAAATGAATTCTGAGGAAGGATGATTTTCGCCATTCAGTATGAACATTTTCAGTGGTTTTAATTTTCCAAGGCAAGGGCAGCACATTCAAACACAAAAGGCAGAAAACCATTTTCTGTAATCTTACATTAAAGGAAGATAAACAACTCACTGCCAAAAATGTTTTCTAGAAACTAAGAGTCATTTAGTTTCCTTTCCATAGAAAATGGAAAGGCTGTGGAAATAAAATGCCACGGAAACTGTCCGACAAAAACATGCCTAAATGCTAGAATGCTCCCTTGAAGTGAAGCATTTTGACAAAGCCTAGTTGTAGTGAAAAGCGAGCAAAGATTGTGACACAAGTGAGCAATCCTGTATTATGGGGTTCTAACTTATTGTTAATAATTTCATTGGATCTCTACATCCTATAGTGAATCGTTCTGCTTTTCTGCCCAATAAAGGGCCCTTTCCATATAAGCTCCAAAATAACATCTTCCCTTTCATTAACACCACTGCAACCCCGATTTTTAATCATCATTATCAAAGCCTTGTACCAACTATATTGGTGTCAACTACATGGATTCTGATTCTACCTCACAATTTATGATGGGGTCATGACAAAAGTTTCACATCATCTGTCAACGTACCTGACGCAACTCTCCCCCCTTATCTGGCTTGAGATCGGTAGTTAACACAACTGTTCACAACCCCAACTTTTAATAAAATCTCCAAATAACTCCACCTTACTTTAACGGAAGCAGTCAGATGCCCTGATGTAAGCTGAAGGGATTGTGTCGAAAGACAAATAATCTCATTTAACCCACCATGTATTACTCATGAGTTGGTCATTTACTAATGCTTATTCTAATTATTTGAATTCATACAAACCTCACTCCATTTCTTTAATACTCTCCCTCATTCCATCCTCTTCTACCAGCACTAAATAAAATTAAATAAAACCAGAACAGATCAAGGAAGAAAGCAACGGATTAGCATACTAGAAGATTTATATATAATTCACATTTTGGTACAGTTTTGACGGGTTATTTCAATTTGTTAATATAGTATATTTAGGTTTACATCCTCCCAAAGGCAATCAAATCTGAACCTTAGATCTGCATTGAACAGATTCCAGGAGCATTATCCATGATTCCACAACCTATGATCCGCCTTTGATCACCCAAATTATAGCCCAAAAAAGCAAAAAATAAAAAAAGAGGAAGAAACTTCTGATGTGGGCATTTATCTTAAAAAATCAGCACACACCTAAACCTTGATTTCCAACCAACTGAGCCCTACAAGCCTGTCCAATTTTCTAATACCCACCCAGCTCCTTCTTTTTCAGTGTCCTTTATTAAGCATTATTTTGACTCAAAATGGACCAAAAAAAAAAAAAAAAACCCAGTCAAGGGCTTTGTTAATTAGCAAATTTCATCAAATCCAACCCTTAAAATCTCCCCAAAATCGCTCCATAGGGTTCACCGGACTTTTAAAGACCATTCACCATATTTATTGTGCACAATCACTACAATATTGATAACAGTTAAAAAACTCACAGTAGGGATGCTTTAATAAAATAAAATAAAATAAAATAAAAAAACCATCCCACCCTATCATCATCATCATCATCATCAAAGCCTAGTCCCAACTATGTTGGGGTCGGCTACATAAATTCTATTTATCGATTCTGATCTATCGTGAGCCAAAGTCTCAGATAGGTTGCACTTCTTTAAATCTATCGTTATTTATTAGTACTTCCATCCACATCCTCTTCAACCTACCCCTTCCCTTGGTGGGCCATCAACCTGCAAAGAAAAACTTTTCCTCACTAGCGTCGTTGGTTGCTTGCATTAGATATGTCTAAACCATCTCAAACAAGTTTCTATGATTTTATCACCGATTGATGCTACCACTAAATGCTCTCGAAAGCGCTGATTTATAATTCTATCCTTCCTAGTTTTCCTCAACATTCTCATCTTTACTACACTCATTTTGTGCATGTGTTGCTTCTTGATAGGCCAACATTTTGCTCCATAGGTCATAGTTGGTTTAATCGTTGTTTTGTAAAATTTTCTATTCAATCTTGTCGCTATGTGCCGATCACAATGCACTCCAGAAGCAAGTCTCCACTTCAACCATCCTGCTTTTATCCTATGTTCAACATCTTCCTCAATCGCTCCATCCTTACAAATTGTCGAGTATCAAAATGCATATTTGTTCATTGTTACTTTCTTTCTTATTGGCGGTGGTAGCGATAGAATTATTATGAAAAGGAATATAGGAAGTAGTCAAACTTGCTTGTTTCACAATGTAAAGATATCATTGACAATTGACGTGGGTTTGATTAGATTGTAGAGCAACCAAGTACAAGAAGATCCATTTCTTATTACCTGATAATTCTCATAGCATACATGCATGTTGCATAGATAGATTCTTTTGGATGAGCAGTTTACCATGCTAGATTAACATCATAAAGGAAACCATGTTGGATTTTTCATGGATTCTTTATTACTGATTTAAATGATGTTTTGTAGGTTTTTTTTTTTTGGCTAATCTGAAAAGCTGCCTCACTGGCCATAGCTTTAGCTGATAAATAATTATACCCATTTCCTCCTTTTGAAATGTATCTAAACCATTGAAATGTATATTACTTGATTATTAGATTAACACTTGTAAACTATTTTTTGTCGTGTTACTTTTCATTTTTTTTAAAACAACATCAACAAAAAGAATGAAGGATAAGTTTTTCCCTAATAATTAAGCACTACCAAACCCTAGCTAGACTAGATAGGCATAGATGAGATGCTGACAACAGTATTTTTGTATATTATATTTTTTCAAATTTAAATTTCTTTGAGCATTATGCCAAATTCATGAGGCCTAATTTGAGAATCAGACACCTCACATAGGCATCAGATTTTAAAATGTTTTCATCTAAATGCAACCTAACATGCATGGTATGAACTTATTTTTTTCAACATCATGTGCATTTCTCACTTCTTAACTTTCTCCACCCTTACAGCAATGCAAGTAGATAGAAGGATTCAAAGATGGAAGTTTGCCTCATCTAAGAGTACAGATGCCAACTAATATGAAAAGATTGCACCTAATTCCAGAATCCACCATTTTAATTTGGTCCTAACAAATGAAGAAACACAGCAAGGGACAAAAGCACAAACATGAAAAGGCTATGTCACATTCAACACATGGATCCCTATTTGCTACATTCAGCTTTACAGACTTAGTTAATTCTTTTTTGTCGTGTAAATATTACCAATAAAAATCAAACATGTGCAAGAAAAAACATGTGTCCGCATTTATCTGCACAAAAGATGAAGATGTACAAAAACATAATCAAGCTGTGGTCCATAAGTCAATACTCACAAGGATAATCTTAGTTTCATCCAAATCCCTTTGAATTTTCAACAACTTGTCAGCTTCTGCAGGATCCTGAAAAGGACAAAAAGGCAAAAGTGTGTTCTTTAGTCTTCGTGAAGAAGTAGAACTCCCATACTAAATTCACGATAGACAACAAAACAAAGGATAATGGAAATCTGACATGTTTGGACAATTCACGCAGAGTATATATGAAAAAAAAAGTCACCTGAAATTTGGTAAGAGCTTCATTCAAATAGGGCCATGGTTGAGTGACATCTGTCAGTATTGATCTCCAAGACTCCCCAAAACTCTTCTGATATTCATCTAGTACCTAGCACAACATTTTTAATTAGAAAAACCTTCGGTCTTATCATTATGGCAACATCTGCTCTCTTAAATTACAGCAACCCCCAAAAAAAATAAAATAAAGGAAAGGTGTTCATTGTCACAACTCTCAACCATGAGGTTGCGGGTCAGACTAAGCTTACCCCAACCACACACACAATAGAAGATGCTATAAAATGTTTTCTAACAATTTTATGAATACAGAACCTTGAAAGTAATGGTGGTTGAATCAATACTGAGAATGTATTGTCGTGTCCTTTATTGGAGAGCATTCATCACTATATATAGATATTACATGCCTCATTCAAGGCTCAAAGTTAAGGAAACTAACTAATTACATCACTTGCTATTCTAGGTTAGGAAACTAACTAATTAAAAGAATATGTACAGTTGTATTACTATTGAACCCCATCAATCCACGTGTGATATATGTGTTGGATCTTCTCATGGGCCTTGGGCCTGATTAACACCCCCCCTCAAATTGATATAGGAGAATCAACAAGCATCAATTTGCCAACCAAGAACTGATGACGTGGTCGTGGAAGACTTTTAGTAAGAATATCAGCAAGTTGAAGCTCAGTGGAGACATGCGGAAGGCTGATGACATCACGCTTAAACTCATCACGTATGAAGCGACAATCAACCTTGATGTGTTTAGTGCGTTCATGGAAAATCGAATTTTCAGTAATCCGAATTGCAGTTGTATTATCAGCATAGAGTGGGGTAGGATCATCGGTTGGGAACCCAATGTCGGAAAGTAAACCGCGGAGCCAAAGAATTTCGGAGCACGCAGCAAACATGACTCGGTACTCAACTTCTGTATATGATTTTGAAACTTTTTCATGCTTCTTGCATTTCCAGAAAATCAGACTATTACCCAAAAACATGCACCATCCAGTTGTTGATCTGCGAGTATCCGGACAACCGGCCCAATCAGCATTTGAATAGGCTTGAGAGATAAAGGATTGGTTGATGGAAAAAAAAACCCGCGAGTCGGTGTGCGAATAAGGCACCGAATGATGCCGTGAACAGCAGCCATATGAAGGTGACGAGGAGCAATCATGAACTGACTCATTAGGTTGACCGCATAGGAGATATTAGGATGAGTGATCGTAAGGTAGATCAAGCTACCAACCAACTGGCGATATGCAGTAGGATCGGAAAGAAGATCACCCTCCTCTCGACTGAGTTTGACATTCAGCTCGACCGGCGTATCTACTAGTGCTGAAGCAGTAAGGCCAGCCAAGTCAATGAGATCAACGGTGTATTTGTGCTGATTGAGAACTATACCTTTCGCGATTGATGAATTTCATGATCGAGGAAATAGGTTAAGGGGCTGAGATCCTTCATATGAAATATCGCACTAAGAGAAGCTTGGAGCTCCTGAATCATGTTGGCATTAGGACCAGTAATGACGATGTCATCAACATAGACAAGTACAGTGATCCCGGACGGAGCATGATGTAAAAACATAGAATGATCATACGGGCTTGGATGAAAATCCAAGCGGAGAAGAGCAGCTTGAAATTTCTCAAACCAAGCGCGAGGAGCTTGTTTCAGACCATAGAGGGAGCGACAGAGTTTGGCAACCATACCCTTCCCGGATGAGTACCCCTGAGGCAGTCGCATATAAACATCTTATTTGAGATCACCATGTAGAAACGCATTTTTGACATCCATTTGATATAGAGGCCAAGACTGAGATGCAGCAACAGCAATAATTGTGCGTACGGTGGTCATCTTGGCAACCGGAGCAAAAGTTTCATCATAATCAATGCCATATTCCTACCAATTTCCAAGAGCGACAAGACGTGCCTTATATCGATCTAAAGTGCCATCTAATTTTAACTTGAGAGAAAAAATCCACTTACAGCCAATAGGTTTGACACCCACAAGAGACGGGACAATATCCCACGTATGATTTTGCTCTAACGCATCCAATTCATCTTGCATAGCCTTGTTCCAATATTGGTCCTGCACAGCCTGAGAATAGGAATGGGGGATAGAAAAGGAAGACAGAGTGGCCATTAAGGAAGTATGTGAGAAGCCATAGCGGTCTGGTGGCATCAAATGTGAGTGGAGCGACCCAGTGAAGGATGTCCAGATGGACCAAGTGCCAGGGGTGGACCGGATGCTGGAGGAAGATCAGGAGGGGGATCCCTGGTAGGCGCTTCTCTGTTCCGTCTGTGATACACAAAGTTAGGATTAAATCGAACAACTGACGTGTTGTCAGAAAAACCAGGTAAAGACATGAAGGGAGAGGAGTCAGGAGGATCAATGTGTTTTTGAAAAAAATATTGTTGTTCAAAGAAAACGACATTCCTAGAGGTACGGAAACGACGAATGTGAGGATCATAGCAAAGAAACCATTTCTGGAAGGGCACATAACCTAAAAACACACACTGAGCTAATTGTGCGGTTAGTTTGGTTCTCTCAGAAGGAGGCAAGTGCACAAAACAAACGAAGCAAAAAACATGAAGATCATGATAGGATGGAGAGGTCTTGTACAATCGGTAATATGGGCTCTAATTCTCAATAGAGGTTGATGGCATACGATTGATAAGATGAGCTACCGTAGCTAGTACCTCAACCCAAAAACGGGTAGGAACCAATGATTCAAGAATAAGGGAACGAGTGATATCAAGGAGATGTCTATTTTTCCTTTCAACGATTCTATTCTGCTGAGGAGTATAAGGACAAGTTCTTTGATAAATAATGCCTTTGTTTTGTAAAAACTGTTGAAAGTCCGAAGACACATATTTCCCGCCCGAATTAGATAGCAAGATTTTAATGCAGATGGAAAATTGATTCTCAACGTAAGCTAAAATTTTTTTGAAAACATTAAAAACATCAGATTTGGAATGCAAAAAATAGACCCATGTGAAACGACTGAAATCATCAATAAAAGTCACAAAGTACTTATAGTGAGCGTAAGAAAGAGCTAGAACAATTCCCCATACATCACTATGAACTAAATCAAAACACTTAGTGCAGTGTGAAGTGGAAGTAGGAAACGGAAGAGTTTTGCTCTTTCCCATTTTACAAGTAGCACAGTCAAAAGGTCCACAAGAAGATAAACCAATAGATTTATTTAATAAACCAGAATTTAACATAAGGGACAAAGCCTTGGAATTAGGGTGTCCGAGTCTATTATGCCACAAACGGCAGTTATCTCTAATGGAAAAACAAAACACATTATTGTCAAATTGATTCCTAGAAATTTTAGAAAAATCCAGCGTAAACAAGTGTCCACACTCTTAGGCCCCCTCGCGATCTCCTTCCCGGACATCTAGTCCTGCACAACACAACCAAAAGCAGAAAAATAGATGTTACAATTATTTTCAAAGTTGTCCAATTGACAATAGGTTTGAAGTTAATGTGGGACAAAGGTAAACATTTTTCAAAGGGATGGGACCAGGGATATCTCCGAGAGCAGTAATGGGTACATTGTCGCTGTTAGCAGTTTGTATCTGAAGTTTGCCATTGTATTGTGACATATTAGAGAGTGAGGCATGGGAATACGTCATATGATTTGATGCCCCGGAATCAAGGAACCAAGTAGAAGATGGAGGGGACGTACCTCAGATACCAAAAGCAGAGAGGGCATTGACAATCATTTGTTGAACTAATTTAGGAGTGAGAGAGGATGAGGGCCCAGGCTGTGAGGGTGCAGATGTCGGAGCAGGTATAACTGAAGAAGCAACATAAGCATTCGGAGCATGATATTGTTGAGTCTGATACTGTGGAGTCTGATACTGTGGAGATGGACGTTGTGGGCGGCGGCGACATTCAGAGATGATATATCCCAACTTTTTACAGTAACTGCAGACATTCTGTTTGCATTGAGTTGCAATGTCCCAAATTTTTTACAACAGTAACACTACGTTTACTCAAGTTTCGAGGCGGAGGCTGAGACAGTGGCCCTAGATCCACTATGTGGGCCCCACGACTGGTGCTAGCCAAAGATCAGGGGATAGATCTGAGAAGTCCCTCTGTTCTGTCTTCTATTGGAACAAGAATGATCTGATTCTACTGAAAGTCCAATATTCTATATGGTCTTGATGAAAACAATATGAAGTTCTTGAAAAACTTTGAGAAGGAGTGAAACACCAACCTGGAGGTGCCAAAAAACTCTGAAAAAATCACCAAAGGTCTTAGAAAAACCAGGCTACCAAGGCTATATGGAGCTCTAAGATGGATGTGATGATCTGGGGTGGGCCACTTTGAAGATGATGCCGCAGGGTGTAGAATGGACTGAGACAGATCCTTGATCTATTTTCTTTGCACAAGAGAGAAGAATCTACTATGTTCTTATTGTCTTGATGCTTTGAAAACAAAAGAACAAATTTTCCTTGAACCTTGCTCTGATACCATGACAATTTTATGAATACAGAACCTTGAGAGCAATGGTGGTTGAATCAATACTGAGAATGAATTGTCGTGTCCTTTATTGGAGAGCATTCATCACTATATATAGGTATTACATGCCTCATTCAAGGCTCAAAGTTAAGGAAACTAACCAATTACATCACTTGCTATTCTAGGTCAGGAAACTAACTAATTAAAAGAATATGTACAGTTGTATTACTATTGAACCCCATCAATCCACGTGTGATATATGTGTTGGATCTTCTCATGGGCCTTGGGCCTGATTAACATTTTCTAAGCAAAACAGCAGTAGGTACCCACCTAATGAACAACAGTCTTGTGATAAAGCATAACGGCACAATAAAAATTTTTTGAATGGTGGATTGTATTAATAAGAGCAAAACAGTACAAAAGATATATACTAAAAAGCTAAGAGAACGCAACAAAAAAACCACCTGCTTGTTAAAGGTAGTCCATAGTCACTGGTCTACAGTCACCAAACTGTAGGAGAAAAGGAAAAAGAGGGAATTTTTTACTTCCATACTCCCAAGCGTTATTGTGCCATTACTAGAGGAAAATCATAGTATAGACTGCCGTACTTTTTTCGTATTAATTTGGTTAACCTAATCTACCCTCCTAAATCTGCCTGCCCAACTATCCTAATCTTTCTAAAAATGCTACTAGTCGATGCTTCCCTGTTCCAACTAGCGCTCAAACCTAGCTACCATATCACCCCAAGGACTTTTACATCCATAACCAATGGCTCTAGGCAGGCAAGCAGACTGTTATACCATTTCTACTTAGTGTTTGTGACCAAACTTGGCATATACAAATTATGTCTTCTTATAGAAGTCATAGTTTCAATTCTTTGATCTCCCTCTTGAAGAGCATACAATATTTCCGAACTCTCCCTCTGTCCTGTCCCACTTAATTCTCAACATCTATAATATTTTGTGACATCATAAATCACACTGCTGAAGGTCACACAAAAACTGGTTCACTAACCGATGCTCAATGTAACACTATGAAATATCACACACAATCGCTATTCGCTCACAGCTTCAATTTATGATAATATGCCTATAGATAAACGTCAACCACCACTAAATCACGAAAAAAACTTTTGAACCTACTTAGCACATCAAAGAAAAGAAAAAATCTCCATAAAGAATACAAGGATGATTGTAACAAAAGTACCATACACAGTTTTAGTCACTGTTTTACACAAGATGTAACTCAACTCAATCAGTTGTATATGATTTGCTTTATTAGTTTTGTTTCTGTACACAGAGCAGTCCACCTTCTCTAAGAATCATACTTAGGCATTGAATCCTGTCCATCTAGTGCCACACCAATCAATTGCAAATGGGTATACACTATAAAACTCAAATATAATGGATCTGTGAACCGATTCAAAACTCATTTAGTGGCACTGGGATATCATCAATAGTGTGGTCTAGACTATGATGGAACATTTGCTTATGTGGCTAGAAAATAACAATTATATATATATATAACCAGTAGCCTCAGAGCTTGAGAATACTCTATTTCAAAATAAAGCCTTCTCGTGATGCCATTGTCGAGGGTTTGAAACCTTATTTTTTTCCATCTCAAAAACATACAGCTCATCACATTTTTCTGATTTTTTTTGGGCACTCTTGTGGGCCCCCAAATTTCAAACCCCAACCATTTAACTTTTAATAGAACTAATAAACCTTCAAGGTGTAAAGTTTCATTATCTTTTCTCATGGACAATGAGAAATATGTGAATAAAGCAAAAACAACTTAATCCTATTTTTCTTATTTTTCTACACTCATGTGGGGCCCCAAGTCATGAAATGATAAACCTGAAGGAATGAAGTTTTAATTTTAAGATCCTTGTGGATTTTGAGATGCATGTAAAAAAATTAAAAAAAAAATTCAGTTTTTTTTAAATCTCACAGGCTCTAGAATTGGGCAATGCTTGAGAATGTGTATAGATAAATCAGATTTTTACGAAATAATTAAGCTTAGACTCCGATTAAACGATTTTATCATTAAAAAAATAAAACTCTGGAGTCAGTGGTTACTGGTTTGTACTTTTTTTTCAAAAATACCCTCGTCAATGACTAGCAACTTTTCATCTTCTTCTTCTTCCTCGACCTTCACCCAACCCACTAGATGGCAACGTCCAGTGCCAGTCCCAAATTAAACTGTTTAATCATAAAGCATGCAAGATTCCCTGTTGCTTCTATCCAGTTTGACTCTAGAAACCTTAACCTTGTTCTAATTTTAGGGATTTCTGTAAAAATCTGGAAAACCCTAATTTTATGATAAGGGGGCTTCCAAAATAATTGCAAGAGCCAAAAAGTAATAAAACAAGGCTGGCTGTCTGGATTGAAAGGGATTATTCCCTTGGCCGAACCCTAGGAACCATGCCATCATGGTTGTAGCCTTGTAGGACTCTATTCAACATGAAGAGTGTGTTCTCAGGTTCTTCTTGCTCAAATCTTTTAGGAATTAGTTCCTGTTTATGAGTTAATCTAGTCTATATGATTTGGTTTAAATTCAATTAAATCTGTTTATTATATTTGGGGTTTTGGTTTATCTCCTTTGGAATTCATTTAAGTAACACTGATCTGATGCAAGAAAAAGAAATTTTTGAAGGAACAAATGCACAATGGTATTGAGATTACAGGTGACATACTGACCAAAACCAAATAAGGAGCTGTTCATTAGGCTGTAGTCTTATAGTGGTTAATGCCGATTCCTAGTTAAGACTTGAGACCCCAGACACCAACCAGCAGTGAGAAACTGCTATGGCCACATCTCCGACAGCATGTAGAGGAACTACTATGCATAATAGGGCCCTTTAACAGGTAGTATCTAAATCGGCTGAATGAGTACAGCCCTATTCTTGTGACAGTCACTTAGACCCACGATCCTGGAATTGTATTTAGCCCGGTTTGAATTTATTTAGCATAGTAGGTTTCTATGAAGACTTGATCCAAGGGTTGTTTGACAGTAGGACTCTATGTAGCTATGAGTTATTAGGGAATTTCACACATGCTCCCTTTAGTATTTTAAGTAACTGATATATGTACTACAACTAAGAATTCCTTCATATTCTAAAGGAGAAGAAGAGTTGTAGGTCATTACAACATCGTCAATGAGGGTATTTTATTAGGGAAAAAATGTAAGAACCACTATCCTGTAGTTTTATTGTTTTTCATCATAAAACCATTTAATTAGAGTCTAAGCTTTAATTATTTCGTAAAAATCCCTAGATAAACTTAACATGGATCTTCTTTTTATTTTTCTTTTGAATGTCTGTGATCTCATTGTTATTTATTATGATCATTATCATCATCCACATAATGAGTGATGAAGAAAATGAGAATGGCCTCCTTGAGTTAGTTGGATCTATTTGTCTATGACTTTCTTTGTCATGCTTCTCTTGAAAAAAAGTCATTAGATGGATTGAAATTTGTGAAGGGCTGACTACAATCTCTGATGTGAACATGTAGCTTAGCTTTATCCAATCTACTCAATCTTGGGCCACTTATTAGATTATGAAAGATCTTTAATTTAAAACTAGTTTCATTTTTTCCTACATCGAAGATAGTAGCAGCAGCAGCAGCAATGCATCTAAGAATATAAGCACTTATATATATTTGGAAATTGGGATTAATCAACTCTTTGGTAGAGTTTGGTTCGCTGGAATGGTTTTAGGCATAATGGAATGGAGTGGAATGAGTCTGGAATGGAATGAAGCAGGAATAGTCATTTCCATTCCAACGTTTGGTTTTTCTGAAGAATCAATCCAGTAATAGAATTCTTATTCCTGTTCTTGCGTTTGGTACGCCAGAATGATAGCTAGAATGGAATAAAATTTACATAAAACTGACCAAGATACCCTTGTTAGAATTTTTTATTTTTAGAAATTTTCTTATTTCAAGCTACCCAAAATATAATTAGTTACCTCTTTTGATAGATTATCATTAAAACAACCACAACATAACACACCTAAAACATCATTTACAATAGCTTAAACATCATCAAAATATCTAAATAACACATTACTAAACTTAAACATCACTTAAATTAGCTAAATAAAGTAATTAAGTTAATATTCATTCATAAGTTTAAAAATAACATCCACATTTTCATGTGATAAAGGGGCATTTTGGTCTCAAGAAAAAATTATAAAGGCATGGAATGACCATTCTTCTACCTCCCCAGTTCAATGATGATTCCATTACATAAAGGAATGGTGATTTCGGAAGTAATGGTCATTCCACCACTTTTTTGTGAACCAAACGCGGAAATAATCATTTTGTTGGAATGACCATTCCATTCTGACCTTCATTACAACGAACCAAATGCTACCTTTGATACTTAGTAATGTCTTGATGATGATGATGATGATAGGCATCTATCTATGAATTCATCAAGTTTTTGAAATATATATATATAAGGACTTACAGATACTTGGAAATCGGAATTAAAAATATATATAAGGACACGATGATGATGAAATTAGAATAAATACACACACAGCTATCTAAATCCTCCTGGAGTTGTGCAGCCTTTTATGTTAATAATGCTGCTGAACAAGAACGAGGAAACCACCCCCCCCCCCCCCCCCCCCCCCCTCTGTTATTAATTACAAACCCCTGAATGTTGTCCTAAAAACTATTCATTATCCTGTCCCAAACAAGCAAGATTTAATCAACCGTCTTTCTGGTGCGCATATTTTCTCCAAATTTGACGTCAAATCTGGGTTTTGGCAAATCCAAATCACCCCTGATGATAGTAATGCATCTAATAATTTATTGAGTTTTCAAAATATATATATATAAGGACTTGTAGATACATGGAAATCGGAATTAATTTAACTAGTCACATTTTCTCTCTATTTTCTACCTAAAAGTTACATGAAAAAATCTGTAAAATATTTATAAACTCGGTTTTGATTTATAGCTTGTTTTAAGAATGATAAATAATATACCCAAAAGGAAAAAAAACCATTTTTGCCCGATTCATTTGCCATTATGTTTTCTTCAATTTCCACTATTTGAAGGGAATTGATATGAAAGATATTTCATCTTTCTTCAATTTAAAAAAGTTTCATTCTTTTCTACCTCCGAATAGATCTGTCTTTTTCAAAATAATACCAGTGTATCTGATAAATTTATAAAATATTTGAATAACTATAAGAATTTATATGCATTTGGAGATTAAAATTAATGAACTTTTCTTCAAATAAGAGACAAGATAAAAACTAATTTATCTTAACATATTTTTTTCTCTCTTCTTCCTTAAAAACTACACGACAAAGTAAAATAATTGAAAATTTACAAATTTTAATTTGATTTATGATTTAGCAGTCCTTTGTTTGCATGTGAAGTACACATGCGAATCTATTACATACAAATATGAGTCACATGCAAAACACATTCCAATGTTTGTCAAAATCAACATTTTCACATGTGAATCTTAGAATTTGAGCAAGGACGGAACCAGGAAATTTGCCTTTGTGGGGGAGGGGTGGAGCGAGGAGATACATTAAAAAAAAAAAAAAAAACAGGGGGCCAATGTAAATTTCTTGGGGGCAAACCCCCTAATTCCGCCAATGAATCTTAGCACATCCAATGGTTATATGTGTATTTGGATTGTGTGGACCTTTTTTAAAAAAAAATCTCAAAATCCATGATGAATTAAGACAAGATAGTTTACATACGAATCGATGGCCCATAGAAATCTAGAAAATCAGATCTACCAATTTGCACTTGTCACAATGGCGCCCAAGGGATTGATTGAATCCAAAGATGGATTTAGCCACTAGGGTACACTCACAATAGTGGCAAACACCATAACTAAAGAGAAAACTCATAGATAAATTGATTGACAATAATAACTACGAATTATAATTTCTAGTGTTTTTCCCTTGTTCATTGTAGCTTTCCTTCTTTGTTTTTGTCTAGTTTCAGGTGGAATAAAATTTTATCATTTATCCAAAAAAAAAAATTACAATGAGGTTTGATAATCCTTATATAGAGAAGTAGGATCGTTCCATCTCTTACTTGGACACTAAACCTTTCCTAAACATGAGAAGACTTAGTCAAAAAAGGAAACTATCTAATAGCAATCCTACTTAACTAATAATAGAAAAACAGAAATAGGGATAAAATTAGAACACCACATAGCTCAGTCAAAATTGGGCCTATGGGCTGAACCCAATGGACTGTATTGACCAATGGGTCAATGTGTTGGCCCAGTTGAGTTGGGTATGGTCCTTACTGCATCACACAAAGTCCTCAAATCCATTTCGAATAAAGACAAGAAATTTGACCACTAAGTTGTTTTTAGCCATATAAAGAAGATGAATGGTTCAAATCGTGATTTGGGGGCCCACAAGAATATGAAAAAACTCCATTATGATGGGCCCCACGAGAGAAAACACTATCGTGTTTTCACTATAGCAAAACTATTTTGGCTCCCATTGCTTCTGGAGGTGTAAAATGGTTTACCAAGGGTTTTCTGTGATAATTGAGGTGTGAAAATGGGCTTATTTATGCACCATTTCACACCTAATTTACGATGTGAGCCTTTAGCGGATGCAAACACATGATGATGCATATATGTTACTCATGTGGATCATTTTCACATGTAAACAAATGACCCCTTATGTAAGTTTGCTGCATTTTTTTCTCCTTTCGAATAGATTTTATCTATATTTCAAGAATAATAAATAATAGATTTTTTTTTATTGTGATTTAATTTTCTTTCCAATGATGACTCTCACCATTTAGACAAAAAAAAAAGGGAAGAACTTTTACGGCATGTCTCACTTATCTACCAAAGAAATTACGTTTATGCTATTGGCCTCAAGATTTTCGGTCATGTGCTGTTGTTTCACTAATTAGAACAAGTAGGGAATCAAAGCTAGTTCCAACATAAGATCAAAATAGATTTCCGATAGTAAATAATGATAAATAAATAAAACCACAACCATAACTAAGTTATAGTTAATTCTAGTTCCATTCAAAAAATAATTAAGTTATAGTTACTAATTTAGCATTGAAAAACTAAAACATGTACACAAATTTTAGTTTACCTTATTGAGAAGTGAAAATGCGCTTCGAACAGGATAATGGTCATCCATAAAAGCCAAAGCACAGAGACCATTTCTGTTGTAAGAGTGCACTTTGTACTCTGAAAAAGTATCACCAAGAAAAAGAAAAGAAATGATTAAAATGCAGCTTTACTTCATGAACTCTAAGTCTCGACCAAAATTAAAAAAAAAGCAATCACTAAACGGCGTGTTTGTTTGCATGAGGGGAGGAGTGGAGTGAAGTAAAGGGTAAAGTCAATAGAAAAGAAAAGAAGAGGTGGCCAAAATAGAAGTACTAAATGACACAAAAGCACCTCTTCTTTCTACCAAAATAAACAAAAGGCTACTCTCTCATGGCTCTAAAGCTTTTTGTGATTTAGTACTTTTATTTTGAGTTTTTGACCCCCTCTTCTTTTCTTTTCTCTTGACTTGAAGACCCTTTACTTCACTCCACTCCTTGCCTCATGCAAACAAACATGCCCAAATTTTGAATTTGCAATTGAAACTATAGGTGTGCCTCAACTGCAGGAACATTGTACTCAACGTGTCATTCTCAATGACTACACTTCTAAACATTCAAGAACAAATGTTTCCCCACTAAAACACAGAGATCCCATCATGATCTCACCCCAGCTTCAAGCAACTAGTATCTTCTACCTAGTGTGCATGGACATATCAAAATAAATAGGGGAAAATTAAGGCAATCCAGATTATCACTGAGACACTCTGAATGCTCTGATTGAAAATTTTATACAAACAAGAGAAGAGACAAGCCAATTGGATATAAGTGGATTGGTCTAGGCTGACTCATGTTGGTTTCGATAGGCTCCAACCATACCGACCCAAATTAGTAGTCAACAAAGATTTTTAGCTCTTCTTGCAGATTTATTAGCTTCTAATAACCCAATAGTCAAAAGTCGGACTAGCCAATCAGACAAACAATGTGCAAAAAAATATACCAAGGCGATCAGAATAATAAGCAGAAAACTCTAGCAAATCATTGTGTATGCAGAAAAATATGCCCGTATCATGTGTAGCAACTTTTTCAATCACAGAGTTCTCATCAGAGCGACAGCAGCAGCCAATAAGACAGCCACAGGCGATACAACCTCTTATTATGTATTTATTTCAATTTTAACTCAACGAGGAACAGGACACTTGCTGTCTCCAACTACTTATATCCATATATTGTATATTGTCTTACATATGCAGGTGTCACAGGTGGAACTTCAAATCCAGACATTACTGATGACTGGGTGTGATTTGTCACAGAAATTAAATGATCACAGAAGTAAATCCTCAACATCATCAAGCCATGCAAGCAACAGACAAATGAATCCACATTTTGAGCAGTAAAATCTATGGGACTAATAACACAGTAACATCAGAAAAATCCATAAATTCAAATAATCTTTGCAGCCCACTCAAGGATGAGTAATATGAATAAAAGTAGCCGTATCATGGATGGTGGATCAGATCTTTATATTGCAAAAGAATGACAATAACCTAACCTGGATACTAGACAGTAAATTTCAAGAAGTAAACAAGGACGGTATAATTCATGGATTGTAATGCCAACCCAGAGATGGGCTCTCAGTGCCAACCTAGATGACCAATGCTCTATCTAATGCAAATTTAAAGAACCACTCCATGGTAGAAGTGCAGAGCAAATACAGAGAGCTGATCAATTGAATTTGTGCAAGATCAAGCCCTGAAAGGCTGACTGCACTGAGAAGATTTTGTAAAGGTGCAAACCCTTTGCACAATAGTATGTTTTAACTGTGCACTGACAGAGACAAGGCATTCTGCACAAACTCCAAAAGAAGAATATATTTTGAAAATCAATTAAAAAAAAAGAATATATTTTGAAAATGAATGAACCAATCCCCATAACATCTGTTTTAAGAAACAAAACAAAACAAAACAAAATATATATATAAGTAAACCAATCTACTAATTATAATAGAAAGTAAACCCTAGTTACTAAGCATTTCTATTGTTAGAAGTCCTACATCTTCTTAATCAATGAAGCAAAAGGGAGTTTTAATCAAAGCCAAAAGCAAAAGGCTTTAATCAGCATGTGAGTTGCACATGCACCGTGAACTGCACATAAACAGGATCATTCAAATTGTTTTATTGGCTTGTGGGCCCCACATGTGCACCGAAAAAATTATTTGAAAAAGATATAGATGATGAATGGTATTTAAATGTCAATTATGGCAACCATTTAGAGCCCTTATAAAAGGTTTTGAGTTTAGGATATTCACGCAGTTCATCGAAAATTTAAAAATATATCCAGCCTGCATTAGGAAATAGGACGTAAAATTGAATATTGAACATCGAACATTGACACATTCCATCCAAACTTAGAAGTTTCAGTATCAGAATATTTGGAGAAAATCAAAGCAAAATCTAGCAATGTTTAGTATGCCTACAATGCAATATTGCATTATTAAACATGTCCAAAAGCGCCCAAGTACAAATATGTGTGTATGAGTACATACATACCCTAAACCTTGGAATCAGGAAATTCGTGACCCAAAAAAAAAAAATTGGATGCAAATAGATCAATATTTCAAAATCAAGAACCACATTACCAAGATCCATAAAGAACAACAGAGAATGTGAAAGTAGGAATGGAAACCCCTAGAAGCATCTGACAAACCTTCATGCTGGACTGATTGGCGTTGCCCAGGTGGCGTTCTTTTGGCAACAGTGCGTCCAACAAAAACAACGAATTCCTTTGCTCCTGTTCTCTGGAAATATCCAAACTGACTTACGTCGGATGCATTGGCAAGAATAACAGGATCGGATCCCAAATCAGAGGTGCTGCTACATTTCAGAACCAAAAGTGCCGTAATCTTCATCTCTTCTAATATTGAGAATTTTTCCCGTTAATTGCTTGAGCTGATATTTTCGTAGATTGGTCTGTCTATCAAGCAAACGTGCAAACAAAGAAAATGAGAAGAGGAGCAAAGCTGAAAAGAACTAGCAATAATTAGTGCACTTTTATATTTAAAAAATAAAAGCCATCTTTGTCAATTCTGTGGTTCATGAGCTGGTATTTTTACTCTCCTTCCACAAATGGCAACAAAGACATTTCCAAGGGTAAAATAGTTGTTTTCTTTCTTTATTTATATTTACAAATAAGAATGATCAAGTGTATTCAAGTACACATGTATCTCCACTGTTTTTTATGTCCCATAAAAAATTTGTAAATGATCACAATGGGTCATCCATTAGGTAGGTGATTGATATTAACTTTTTTTGAAAAGTAAATACACTAATTTCCATCAATTGCATTGGAGTTGTCAATCTCTAGTCTCTACAGTATACACTGCACATAGCACAAATGCGTCAGATCTGGACCCTACAATGAACAAGCTGCACCCGGAATCACATTCAGATACTCTAGCTGCCGTTTGGCAAACTTTTCGTCCATGATTAGATAACATAAATGGTGAAAGTTCCAGCACAAGTCCACCCGTGGTAGTGTCTGGCAGAAGAACAAAGTTGTCCTCATACATGAGTAGCTCGATAACTTTTGATGAGCTTTTGACCAACCATTAGCCTCTCTCCTCAATGTACTAAAATTAAAAGGCTAAAAAAACTATTAAGTTGATATGTTTGATTTTCATTCATAGTCAAGATGTGTTTGGTGCATGCCAAATTGCTTGCAGACCTAATAGTTGTCTGCCCTAGGTTATGCAATCAACAGTGATGACAACTCATACCAAATTGAGCAAGGCATCCCCACATGAACATCTGATGCTTCAGATCCTAACTGAAACACACTGGCTTTAACCTGGTGCAAGATCATCACACTAGGTCAACCACCTTTCTCAGACTTTCAAGAGCACCTTCAACCAAGAAACTCCTGAAGTGGCAAATGATTCAATATTTATTTTGTTTTCTCTCTTTTTTCTTTTTACAAAATCTTCTTCCAGTATCTATAAACAATGTTCTCTCCAAGTGATACTGATCATGGTTCAGGCCAGCCTAATTCCGGCAGAAGACTAGTCCACATTGGGGCAGATATGTGTCATATTTTTTCACTTCATAATCAATATTATTTTGCTAACCGAGCTGAGGTTGTGCCAAATCATCAAAGCCTTGTTCCAACTATGTTGGGGTCGGCTGCTTAAAAGACTTCAGGCCCATAAGCCTCCTAGGCAGCACTTACAAAATCTTGGCTAAAGTGCTAGCAACCAGACTCCAAAAGATCCTTCCTTCCATCATATCTCCCTTTCAAAGTGCTTTCGTCAAAGGTAGACAAATCTTAAATGGGGTTCTTGTCGCGAACGAATGCATTCACTCCTGAAATAAAGACAAATCTCCTGGTCTAATCTGCAAACTAGACTAGGAAAAGGCCTTTGACATGGAGGACTGGGACTTTCTTCTTTATTTGTTGCATAGGATGGGATTCCGGGATAAATGGAGGGATTGGATCCGAGAAAGTATCTCAATTGCAACCTACTCTATCCTCATTAATGGCTCCCCGAAAGGCTTCTTCCCAATGGAGAGGGGTCTGCATCAGGGAGACCCTCTATCCCCATTCCCTTTTGTCATCATCTGAGAGGCTCTCAGTAGGATGCTTTCTAAAGCAGAAGATTGCAATTTGATTTGCAGTTTCAAGCCCTCCCACAGTGCTCCATCTGTCTCCAACCTTCTTTATGCAAATGACACTTCCTCCTTTGTGACGCTGAGGAAGATCAAATAAAAAACTTGGTTGCCATTCTCAGATGCTTCGAAGCTGTTTCGGGCCTCAAGATTAACTTCTCCAAGAGCTCCATCCTAGGAATCTCAATTGATGAAGACTCTCTTCATCACTTCGCAACCATCTTAGGCTACAGAGTTGACTCTTTCCCATCCAAATACCTTGGACTTCCTTTGTGCCTAGGTAGGGTGCCAAAATCTATCTGGAATCCAGTTCTAGAAAGAATTGAGAAAAATTTGTCTTCTTGGAAAGCAAGATACTTATCCCTAGGAGGCAGAATCAAGTTGATCCAATCTGCACTTGCCAACCTTCCTATCTACTACATGTCTATTCTCAAATGCCCTATTGCTATCATCAATCGTATTGAGAAGCTTCAACATGAGTTCCTATGGCAAGGACACAAGGAGTAAAAAAAAATCCACTTAGTGAATTGGAAATCAGTTCGTTGCCCTAAAAAGTCAGGCGGTCTAGGAATAAGACCTTTAAGGAGCATGAATCAAGCTTTATTGGGCAAATGGCTTTGGAGACTGGGGGATGATTCTAAAGGTCTGTGGAGAAATATCATTCTAGCCAAATATAAAGTAAGGAGAAATGGATGGGACATCTCTACTCCACCCCAAAGGTGTTCAAATTTTTGGAAAGGGATTTGCTCTACAAAAGACTCTTGCTCAATCCATTTGCTACCATGTTGGCAATGGAGAGAGAATATCTTTTTGGCATGACATTTGGGCCGGTAACTCCCCCTAAGCAATTCAATTTCTTGATCTCTACAGATGCGCGAGAAACAGAAAAGCCAGGGTCAAAGATTACCTGGACTCAAATGGCAGTCATCAACTGTGGCGCCCCATTTTTAGAAGGAATCTCACCGAGTTAGAGGAAGCAAACCTCTTCAATCTCTTGGAGGTCCTTAGAGGGTTGGATACTAACAGCGATGTGCAAGACAGCAGATGTTGGACCCTAAGGTAGTGGCTCTTTCTCCATTTCCTCCTTCTTCACCGCCCTTCACGCAGGTCCCCCGACTTCTCATCAAGGTTGGCCCACCCTATGGAAAATTAAGGCCCCTCCCAAAGTCCTTGCTTTCGTCTGGCTAGCTCTCCAGAATAAAATTTTGACTATGGATAATCTTCGTCGTCGTAAAATGCTTATAGTGAATGCTTGCCCCCTTTGCTTAGCCAACGAGGAATAGGTTGACCACTTATTCATTCATTGCAAGCAGACAAAAGCTATCTAGTTAGCAATCCTCAAGGAGTTTGACTATAGCTGGGTTATTCCTCTATCCTTCCCCGAGATGTTTCATCAGTGGGTTTGCCCGATCTCTTCATCAAAAGGGAAGATCATGTGGCGCCTGTCACTCATCTGGACGATTTGGAAAGAGAGAAACAGAAGATGTTTTGAAGAGACCTCTTCCTCCCAAGAAGACCTAATTCTCAAAATGAAATTCACTGTAGCCTCTTGGGTCTCCATTCTCCCAGAATTTCGGGACTTTTCCCTCCACGCTTTATGTTACAACTGGAGGGAAGTCATATTATTTTGATTTGGCTCTCTTTGGCTTTTGTTTTGCTTTGCCCTTTTGTATAGCTTCTCCATTTTTGGGTGGTGGCTATATTTCCGGGCTTCCCCAATCGCTTCTCAGTATAGCTCTTTTATACTGTAAAGCTTTTGATCAATACAAGTTACCATTTCAAAAAAAACTATGTTGGGGTCGGCTACATGAATTATGTTTTTCTATTCCGATCTATCCTAAGTCAAGTCCTTAGATAAGTTGCATGTCTTCAAATCTATTTTTGCTACCTCCATAGATGTCCACTTCGGCATACCCCTTTCCCTTGGTGGGCCACCAACCTACATAGCCCAACTTTTCCTTACTAGCGTTGTTGCCAACCTGCATTGGACATGCCCAAACCATCTCGAACAGGTTTCTCTAATTCTATCCCCTATTGATGCTACCCCTAAATGCTTTTGAAAGCACTCATTTCTAATTTATCCTTCATAATTTTACCGCACATCCACCCCAACATTCTCATCCCTACTACATCCATTTTGTGCATATGTTGCTAATTGATTAGCCAGCATTTTGCTCCATAGGTTATAACGGGTCTAATAGTTGTCCTCTAAAATTTTCCCTGATATATGCTTTAATATCCACCTACAGGCCGAGCCAAGCCCAGCATTTAACACAAAGGGCATAAAAATTTGGCCAAGGCTGGACTTAGGCATGATTACAAGCCTGGTAGCTAGATATGGTTTGAATATATGCACAATAGCTAAACAGGCTTGGAATATGACTGTAATATAATGTTGTCAAGAGTTCCTCGGAAGCAAAGGGCTATAACTGAACCCAGTAGTAATATCAAGCAGGGGTTGTCCAAGGCCTCCCATAGAAACAATGCACAACAAAGGCACTAATGTGATGTAAAAGTTATAGGCTAAGAGAACCACACCATGAAGGGCAGGCACAGATAAAGAAGGTAGCCCATAGAATGCGGTTGACCTCTTGGAATGTGGGTACATTGGCATCAGAGCTCAAATTTGATAGAGATTAAAAACAAGAGGGGTATAAACATGTTTTGTTCACAAAAGCCTGAGATGAAGGTGGTGAAAGCCAGGACCGTTGAAAGGATTTGAGCTCTTCCATTTTGGGAAAAGATAACAGCAGCATGGAAGTCATAGTTGACAGCAATCTAAAGGAGAAGATTCTAGAGAATTAGGAGAGTATATCAGATACAATAGTTTGAAGCATTGTCAGTGTGTCTGAACTCCATACACGATTAACTGTCAATGCTGAGAAAAAATTGGAAAACAATAAAAAGGTGTTGGTACAAGATATACCAAAATGGAGAAGTATAGCAATTGGAAGACTTTAATAGTCATGCAGGGAGGAAAGGAAATGGGTACAACAGAGTTCACAGGGACATGATTTTGGGGAAAGAACGATCTGGGGGAAGCTATTATCAACTTGCAATGGCCTTTGATCTTACAATAGCCGACACATAAAAAATAAAAAATAAAAAAAAGAACGCCATGCGCCAATTAAGAGTGGTAAGACCGTATGAGTACAAATATATCACAAATACACTACTTACCACTTAAGCAAACAAAAGGTCAACATGCAAATAATCATTTAATGCATAGATTTTTAAGTATAATCGGGAACTTAGCCATAAATAGGAAGAAGTGGAAAAGTAAAACTCACAGGGCCAACATGAAATCCAGATGATATATACTACTCCAAAAGAATCTAGAATGACAGATGGAATAACGATTTGATGATGCTGATGATCAAAGGTTGGCATCCAAACATTGTTGACAACATTACAAAATTAGGTATTTCATTTCATGCACATGGTTCTAAAACAATGTCTCTTTTCCCAAACAAGAGTCCACATACTTTTAGAAAGGGAAAAAAATCATCTCCCTCTTTTTTGCCAAACAAAGCCTAAATTTTCTTTTGATAAATCAAGCTCTATCAAAAGGAATCATCATCATACCACTCTATAAAAAATGAAACTTTTTTTTTTGAATGTTGTAAAAATGTCGAAATTCCCAGGTGTACAACCCAAAGTTCAACAGAAAGAACAAATGAAATGGAGGGTGATAAACGTGGAGTCTTCACAAACAACTTGAAGACATGCCAATAGAGTTTTCAGACATTGGAGATGCCTGGGAGTCTTTACACAAGACTAAGAGAGGCTTTCTTCACCAACTCAAGATAGGAAAAGAGAAAGATGCTCGTTAAATTACTTTGGAAAGCCTATATGACCTGTATATAGAGTAATAGCCAACAACCTTGGCCACTAATTAGACATTACACCTTGTAATCCATTATACCTAGATACTTCAAAATGGGCAACATATCATGCTGTACCATATCCTATCAAAATGGGCAACATAGAGTGTCGAATCGTACCCAATATTTCACCTATTTTTTTGTAAAACCGGTGTCCCTACCATATCCATGGTGTGTCCCTGTCTTTCCATGCCATATCAGGGATCATAGCTTCTCATTAGGATGGTCAATAATCTTTGACTCTTAATTTAAGATTGTAATTTCCAATTAAGGCTCCTAAGGAAATTAACTTACACATTTTTCTAAATTTAAACAAATGACAATCAAGTGGATTACCACAAGATAAACCTCCTAATATATGGATTGGTCATGTGACATGACCATACTGCCCTTATTTAACATATGACTAATTAAAAACTTAAGTTACGGGCCCTCTAAATAAACTGGGTCTACGCCAGTCTTCTTAGGCTGTGTTTGATAAATTGCTTTTTGCCCATGGCCTGCATCAAAATGCCATTGATGGGGAAAAAATGAAAATTCAGAAAAGCTTCAACAAATCTGCATGCAACTATGCAAGCTTGACCAAAGTATATCCATTCAGTAAAGCATGATATGTCTAATACAACTAGAATAACCAAACCCTAATTCACCTTGTATGAACAAAACCAACAAAGACGAGAAAGAGATTGACAGAGAGAGAGAGAGTCTCAGCTAATCTAACCGCATCAATATTCCATGAGAAATCCAATGAACCCTTTTGAATGCTAAACACATATTCCAGCACAAAAACACTGATAAAAAACTAAAAATAAATACAAGAAAAAACTCAACGATTATAACAGATCTGACCATAAGCTGCAAATAAGCATTAATTGTAGCTACATATCTGACAAGAAGTGAACTATCTATCTCCTGCCCAAAGAACTAAAAAAGAAAAAATTCTTAATATACAAACAATTGCAGAAATTTCAATGATCTGACTATAAGTTCCATCATAATTTAAACAGTCAAAGAAATAATAGAAGATATAATATATATATATATATATTCTAGTATTTGAAACGTACTAATCAAAATTACGAAAATTTCCAGCAATTTCAGAACAAATCTAACCTTAAGCTCCACAAGACCATCCAAACAAGAACAAAAGAAAACAGCACACTTAATAGATACAAATAACTACGGAGCCTGAACTATCGAACCCAGTGGACAGAATAGAGAGATAAGTATCGATATTATCCAATCCAGCAGATAACGCTAGTGAATCCGACAGTCTAGAAATCCACTTCTCCCATAACTTGCACAATTCCAAAGGGCCCATTTGAACTTTCAAAAACAGAATATAGGCAACTCAGTTTACAAGTAACCTGGCTTCATGTATCTGGACAAAATGAGTCGCCTTTGAGTCACAGACGTTTTGTTCTCGGCCATAATCATTTACAGCCAAACAGAGTTATAGATAATTTATATTTGCAGTCGAACTAATTGCGCGGCAATCAAATTCCAAGAATCCAATCAGATCCCAAAGGATTCCCACGTTTCATATCTACTGGTATTTGCATTTCCCAAATGCCTTTGAAGTCCAAATCATGTTATTTGACAAAACCCAACTCTCTTCTCTCCTAAATTCCAATCCCACTCAAAATTCAACGTGCTACCAAACAGAAAAAGTAAAAAAAAAAAAAAAAATACAGCAGTTGGTGCATGTTTGTTTGCGGATCTGAGAATAAAGTTGATCGTCGATCCAAATCAAACAAAAAAGAAAAAAAAAAAAACCAAAGTTTTTCTCTTTTCAAATGGGAAATCAATTATAAAGAAGGATCCAAACAGGAAAGAGAATCGAACTGGATAAAACTGAATACCTCGAGCGGCAAAATCGATTCAAATCGAGAACTCATATAAAACAATTCAAATCGAGAACTCATATAAAACAAACGGGAAATGAAGCCCTTCAGAAACCCTAGAAAAGAAAAGAAGAGAAAGAAGAAGAAGGAGAAGAGGGGTTACTTGGAAGCGTGTTCCTTGTTCGAGTGATCTCTGCAAGAAGGGACGGAATCTGGGAATCGGAGCAGCGGGGCTTTTTATAGGCGGATCGGATCGGATCGTGTTTTCTTCTGTCGGGGAATTATTGAATGTGTTCTTTTATGCAACCAATGCATCAAAAAGGCCACTTAAGCCTTCCCACGTCAAACCAGCCTTCCCACTGACCTTTCCGGTGCAATATGTGTTTTTTACTGTCATGAACAAGGAATATAGATGTGGAACCCTCTGTGGTTATAACAAAGAGAACCTTGTCAAATAAGTATTTACATACTTCTATTTCTCTTTCAAATGTCATTCTTAATTCCAAACAAACATGCACCCACCTGAGAGTTGGTGGAGCAACACATTTGCTCCTCGTGTCTTATGTTTTGAAACTCACCCTAAATTTCCCTATATATGTATTTATCTATAGGAAAATTTATTTTTGTGGTAGTGCGCATCTGAATTGTCACTTAAGATGGGATCCCTGAATTTGATTGGGTGCCACGCAACGAACGGCACAAATGTGCAGTTCATGGGTGTGAAAGAGAAAAGCGTCCCCTATATAATATCTATATACACGAAGATGCATGTCTCTCCGTTGGTCGATTGTAGATCGAAAGGTCTCCTTAAATTTAACATTAACCAAAACATTAACCTTGTTAGCTTATCCCAACAATCGATTTAAAATCCATAAGTTTTAATGACATTTTAACTATAGAAATTTTTTAGTTTCAATCCAATGGCTGGTGATGGCTAAACAAAAACAAATGAATGAATGGAGCATTATGCTTCTTCTTGTGCATTAATTGCTTGCAATGAATTGATTTATAAGGAGCAAGAAAGGATAGAATATGATTGTGGGAGCAGAGCATTGAAACTCCATAGTGGCACACCCATTTAAAATCAAAATGGGTTGAAATGTATGGCCTCCCTGGATATGAGATGGCCACAAATTTCACTTGAATATGATTGGTCATACTATAAGATTGAGCATGTGATTAATAATATAACCAATGTTTGAGTGGTGTGACTTGAGGGTTAAACACTCAAGCTGTTTCTATGGGTTCAACACTCTAGCCAATTAAGTTTAAGAATTTACAATGGTGTCTACAAATTAAAAATCTAAACTGCTCAAAATAAATACAATTCATAATCCCTCGTATAAATTGACCTTGCTTTTTAATTTAATCATAGCAGTCACACCATAAGATTGAGCAATTGAGTGTTGGGCCCCACATATCTCATCAATTAACTATTGTAGTGCAATCTCCTTATATGAGCTTACCCAATTTTATATTTTTTTTTTTTTTGGAAAAATCAAGTGTTTGACTTACACAAATCACATCAGTGCAGTCTCTTTGTAAGAGTGCCTCGGCTTTTTATCTTAATTGGAGTTGATTCCATTATAAAATTGAGTGCTGTTTCGAAAAATAAATGTAACAAATTGTGATTTATAAATCATTCCAATGGTCAATTTTATGGATTGATCAATCTTGTTACAGTAAAATTTAAGAGCACCAATATAAGATGGGACATAAATTTTAAATGATTGATGATTAATTGCTAGGCCCAATGTGGAGTAAAGTTTTACTTCTGCGTTGCATCTATTTACCTCTCTCACAAGCTTCAAACACCAAAACAACCCACCCCTTTAAAGTTTTGAAAAGAATCTAAAGGTTAGAATAGTAATTATCACTTATTTAAAAATCCTCTCCTTTCCATTAAAATAGCTCATTTTGCCCTTTTTTTCCCTCCTGCCGCTCATTAAAGTTGCAACATGTGTAGCCATTCATTTGTTCTTCATGTCATGCACATATTTGCTAATATTACATGCTTCGTTAGGGAAAGCGGAGAAATCTCAAAGTTTTAGATGCCTTGCCTAACCCAAGTCACCTGTGTTTCCACTAGATTAGGAAATATACAATTATGAATGGGTTAGGGTAATTTATGATTAGGTTGACCCTACTATTGCTCTATTAGTTAGTGGCATCACGTAGTGTGTGGGATTGCATGAGTTAGATCCCTTCTTTAAGATGACATAAAAAGAAAAAGAAAAAGATGAGGTATAATTGTGATAACTTATATTTTAACAAATACTAATCTCTATTATACCAAAACAATTGATCAACCGCCTAAGGCTATCATTCAAAGTCTAGTTTCTACTAATTGATGAAATTCACCATTTTTTGTCATGCAAAGGAGTTTTTCTTTTCCTTTTTTTCCCCCTAGATCTAACATGGTTCGATTAAATCAAGGATATAATGTGAAAAGGTCATTAAACTCGAGCCAATTTAACTACAATCAACGCCCATGATTTCATTCAAATGAGTCTTTTATTACAAGAAAGACTTTTTTTTTATATCTTTTCTAAACGAAAAGGAGGGGGGAAACAATAAATTTGACAAGCACCAAAACAGTGACATTTAATTTGTAGCAAAAGTGGTTGACTGGTTTCCAAAATAATGTGGTAGTGTTAAAGCCATTGCTGACTCAGCAGACGCATCAGAGGGGTTGGGCCGATGACATTATATAGGTTAGGATCATATTAGGAATATTAGTAGGAATATTAATAAGAATCTTCTTTTCTTGGTGTGATTATGTTTCCTATTTAGGTTAGGACTCTATTTAGCAAAATCGACTTTGGTTATCTATTTATATTGGGTGATGTAATGCACTTTACTTAGAATGCAGTAGAATGCAATAATAAGGTTTTACTTCGTGATCTCAAATTATCTCTCCTTTCTCCCTCAAGAGTTAGAATTACATGCATCATGAGAGCAGCACCTTTAGATGAAAATGATTTACACGAGTAAATTACACGTGCAAGAGACTCACATGAGAAATATATTCCAACTTTTGTCAATTTCACCTCTTTGCACATGTGAATTTAGAGTACATCCGAATGCCATGTACATTTTTTCCACAAATTTCTAACAATTTATGATGGATCGTGGCCATAAGTTTGACCCTCTAGCCATTATAGGCTTCTTACATCTGATGAACAAATTGGATATTGAAAAAGGGTCACACAAAAGCTCAAATCGCAAATCTAGTGGTCTGGAGTATTTCAAAAATTTCTTACAACTAATATAAGGTGAATCAGCAGATGAAAACTGCCCATAGCCATTTTGAGCATTCTAAAGAGGATAAGCAATTCAAAACTTGAAATAAAGGCCCATCGGAGTGAAAAACAAATTTAATAACATGGACCGGGCAATTTACATAGGCTCATCATGTTAGATACAAAAGGAGGAATCCACAATTATAAAGTTTTTCACAAATTTCTCACAATATTCCACAAGGCAATTTACATATCACAGTTGAAATTTGATGTCCGAGACATTTTTAGCTTTTGAAGACGATTGGGTTGAAATTATGGTTTAGGGCCCATAAAAAAAAAAACAAAAAAAAAAAACACAAAACCCCTATTTCACCGTCTACGACAATGCAGTGCACGCCCAATAGCAGTAAGGTGGGACATGGTTTACCACCCATGGATATGTGAAAATGAAGGACCTTTTTTGAGTTGGTTTTCAAACGGGTTTTATGCATGTGAATCACAATAACAACAAGGTGGAAAACGGTTTACCACCCGTGGATATACGAAAATGAATAACATCTTTTGAGTTGATTTTCATATGAGTGTTGTGTATGTGAATCAGATTCCCGTAACACACACCTAATAATAGTAAGGTGGGAAAACGGTTTACTACCTGTAGATATGTGAAAGTGAATGACCTTTTTTTTAAGTTGATTTTTATACGACTTTTATATATGTGAATCAAATTCACACCAAACAAATTATATTATATTATAGCCAATGGTTTTAGCTTTAATTTTGACTAGTGGTTATAATTTTGACCTCAACTTACACTACTTTATTTTAAATCTTTAATGATCTCAAATCACTCCCCAACTCATCCAGTCTTAACTCACTCCACTCACTCTTATCTTTTCATGCAATACCTCACTTTTGCACAACTACTCTTCTATGTTATTATTTTTGTATAATTGTATCACTTTTGCAAAACTTTTGTGCTTCTCCTCTTCTATAATGGAAAAGGTTTATTTTGCGCTTGTCCTCTCCTTCAACGAAGAAGGTTTGAATTCTTCACTTCATGTTCCTCGCTAAAAGTATAAGAAATGGCGATGAAGATGAAGGGTATCTTTGTTTCCTCGTAATCTCTTATTCCCTAGCACTCAGCTCCTATAATTAAATTTGAAGATTTTCTATTTACATGATTTCTAGACAATTACATTCAAGTAATATATTTAATTTTTTTAAAATTGCCAGCTTTTCCCGCAAATTTATAAGAATTGATGATTCTTATTATACCTTATATGTTTATGTTGCTTGTATTAAGCATGGGTATGTTTTGCCAGTGTGATTTATTCATGTGATTCAATTACATACATAAATGGGCACAAGAAAATGACCCCTTAAGCATCATGCTCATGAATATTAAAGATAGATCATATTAATTTTCTAGTTCTATTTGACAAGGCCTAAAATGTTTTGACGTTTTTCTTTGATGGCCATCGAAGCGTATAAATAGATTGTTGTTTTATCATTTGAATCCCTTTGTTTTGTGTAATTGAATTTTCATAAATTTTTATACTTTAATTTTTTTTTAAGTGGTTAGAACCGAAAACAACAAATGTGAATATTCAAAATGTAACCATCACCAATCTCCCCTAGGAGAATGAATCAAGAGAATGTAAGAAGTGAATAATTGAAAGCCAACATCCAAATGCTTGGAGAAGTAAATTTCCATGCACATGTCAACCTCATATTCTTTGCCCCTTAACTTTGTATGAGTACGTTTGTGCAACGTATTTTCCTCGAAAGTAGACGTGTTTTCTTTTACGTTAGTTTCTTTTTTATGGCAATCGGTGAGAGTGGGACTCTGCACTATACTTCTATGGGATTTTTTTAGCACTAAGAGAGGAAACTCATGTCCTCCCTCTCTCTTCAGATTTCCATTTTTGTGGAAGAGGAGACATGCTTCCCTTTGTCTTGGTGTTGCACATTAGGATGTGTATGTGTACAACTACGGAAGGGGAAACACACACGTTTCCTCTTCTTTCGAATTCTCTTATGACCTATATAGGTAGGAATGTACCATCGTTGCTGGCAAAGAAAAGTAATAAAAAGCGAGTTTTTTTCTGCTCATTTCTCAGCTGCACTAGACGATGATCGAAAACTATCCTAAATCTCCAGGCACTTTCTCTCCCTATCTCTTTTTTTTTTTTTTTTTTTTTTTTGTGGCACTACGCGTGCACAAATGTACTATAATATTGTTGGAGCATTTTGACCATGAATTCAATGTATTCAATGCCATGCAAATGAACAATCTTTTAGAATGGTATCTGAGTCATCACAAGGAATGATATGTCCCTCCCTAAATTTTGTAATGCCCAAGCTGAAAGACCTCATTGACGCATGCAAATCATGGACCTATAAAAGGGTTTAAAAGTCTCTCAAAAAGCCCACTTAAAAGATTGTCTATCAAAGAAAATCTCCCGATCTAAAATGTATGGCACGAAACAATAAAAATAAAAAAAGGGTCTGAATGTTAAATCACACTTTAGAAAAATGGTGGAAAATGGCAAGTCAAGTTTCAAATGGGGACCGATGGTGATTCACAAGGGCTAACCAAAAGATTGAATTGATCATTGAGTGAACTCCGTCCTCATTGTCACTCACGAGCTGTAAGAGAAAATAAGATCCACTCATTAATAAACGAAGTAAAGATATACGGGGCAAGTTTGGTTGATGCACCGGACCCACTCCGAACCCGGCTCGGGTTATAATGCATGAAAAACTATATCCCATCCAAAGTCTATTAAAATAATATCAAACCTGCCCCTAATAGAAGTGGGTCGGGAGGGTCCCATTGAAACCCGACCCATTGCCATCCCTAGGCCACAAAGGTACAAGCCGGATCTCCTTTTGTCATTTCAGCTTCCTTCTCCATCATCCGCCCTCCTCTGCCCAATGGCTGCCCCCTCCCCTCCTGCAACAGCAGCGAAATCCCTCTTCCAAAACCTAAAACGCTTCTTCAAAAAGCCATGGGAGATCACCGGCCCCTGCTCCGACCCCGAGTACCGTAACGCCGTCCCCAACGCCATCGACTACCGCCGCTTCTGCCCCGCCACTTACCCCGCCAAGGCCTGCATCCCCTCCTCCGATCCCGAAACCGTCTTTGACATCAAGTACTACCCCCGCGACCAACGCCGCAACCGCCCGCCCATCCGCCGCACCATCCTCACCAAGGCCGATGTCGACAAGATGATGAAGGAGAAGACCTTCGATACCGCCGCAGATTTCCCCCGTGTCTATCTGTTCGATCGCGTTGTTGAGGATGGAAACACCATTGGTGGCGGGTACCAGAAATAGGTGCGTGACCAATTGGAGGGATTTCTGAATCTAGGGTTTCTTTTTTCACCCATATGATGATGTGCATGTGATGTTGTTGAATCTAGTTCAGTTCAAAGAAATTGCTATTCAATTTGATGGGGGTTCGAAAATCTTGAAATCCTTAGATTAGGTGCCGCTTGATACCTTAGTTAAGGAAGATGAAATTACTTTTCATCAATGCCCGAGCACTTCAGATCTGCTCTGATGGAAAATCCATACGTATCGTCCCATCAGATGGAATATGTTTGAGATTCTTCCTTGGCCCACTTTTGAAATATAATGGAATTACCCCCACCAACTGTAGTTAGAGTGATTCTCATCGTCAGATTGAATGTGTAGACTGTGGATTTAACCTTTTTTTAATTAAATATTTTAACTTGACCTAATGGTAGATTTAGTGAAATCTAAATTATGGAACAAATTGGGTTCATGTGTCTGGTCCATGCTTGATTTTACAGTGGAGCCAACTACTATTGGAGTGAACTTTGATGATATTTCAACGAGAAGAGGGGAGGGTGTTGATTTTGAGGCATTCAGATTTTTAGAAGATGGGCACTACTGCAGAATTTCACTTCTCCCACTTAAAACCACTAGTGAGACACTCAAGATCGATACTCATTGTTGAATATCTGTTTATACTAGCTAGCTAGGACACATGAGAGTTGATTGGACTGAATTTAAATTTATTTAATCGTTATTTATAAGTTTCTTGAATTTTCATTCTTATACACATTTTGCGACATTTAAGAATTTTGGCAAAACATGCACACACGCTCGCATGCACGCACGCTAATGTTATTGCATGATATATAATATCAGAATTAGTGCATCGAATTTGTCAAACTCGAACTACCGTTAAAAAAAAAAAATTGTCAACCTCGAACTACAAATTAAGTGAAGCGAAAAACGAACTAAATGAATTTACTCCATTGAGTTGGATTAAGTATTGAACTATGAATTACCAACCTCGAACTACAAATTAAGTGAAGCGAAAAACGAACTAAATGAATTTACTCCATTGAGTTGGATTAAGTATTGAACTATGAATCACGAACTTGAATCTGAATCCATTGAACTGCGAACCAGGTAACTATGGTCATGACATACTGCAATCTACATTCATGTAAAACCATGCCCCATCCACATCATCTTCCTAATAGCCCACTATTTCTTGTCCAGAGCCTGTGGCACAGTGGAAGGTGCTCACCATTGCAACAATAGGGTTGTGGGTTCAAAAGAGAACAAAAAAGCCTTCCATTTCTCTTTCTTAACCAAGCAGTTTACATTCCAACCTATTACAGTCATATGAGAAAATCTTGACTTTTCCTCGAATCGTGGTGGTTCTTAACTAAAGCCCTACCTCTCTAGACCCATAGGTCATCACCCAATGCAGTACCGCCGAAGCAGGGTCCAGATTGGAGATAGACCTAACCTTTGGCAATTTTGCACAAAGTGGCTGCTCGCAGGTCTCAAACCTGCGTTGTCATACATGGCACCTGAGACTTTTACCATTGCACCAAAGCAATGACCAATGCCAACTGTTATTATTTTCCTTTCCTTTTGTTCTTCTTTGCACACATATCTCTTTCTATCATCTTGATGAACATTCTTGGAGGAGTATTGATTCTCGTAATTGGAATTATGTTGCTTGCAAGTGACTTGTGCTTATGAGTCAACCTCTTTTTTTTCCATGTCAGCTTTTACCTTGTTGCCGGGAAACCTCATGCCCTCTTCCATAGAACTGAGTCCTTGCTGGTTGGCAATAGACTGATGCTCTCTGGAAGCTCTCCAGGGATACCCATTGTTAAAATTGCTACAGTCTGACATTGCATGTCATTCCTTCAACACTGTTTCAAACATAGCCAAACTTTCAGTTGAAGTATTTCCTCCATCCTATTAACTGTTATCCGCTACTACTAGGAAGCATTAACTGCCGGCTACATTCTAACTTCTTGTAAATCGTTTGCTTGTCGACCAACATATATTGACTAATTGTCTGTGAATATCTTTTTTTTTAATGGTAAAATTCATTAAAATAAAGTCATCAGTACAAGAGAACTATACCGACAAGCTAAAACACCGAGACAAAACAAACTAGATCAGCAGAAAAACCACAAGAAAGAAACAAAAGAAAGGGGAAAGAACTAATAGAACACCTCAATATCCTTGCAATTCATCATTATTTGGTCTATTGAGATCCCATGAAAAAGGGGATTCATCCAAAAGGCCATGGAAAGCTTTATCTTATCAGACACTGAGTCTGCAGTTCAGACAATCCCTTCAAAGCACCTGGCGTTTCTCTCCTTCCAGACATTCCATATGACGGCAACAAATGACAGTTTCCACATTTCTCTGGTGAGTTTGGGAGAACCCAATTGCACCCAAACCAATCCAGCACGCATTCCAAATCCTATGGGTGAATCTGCATTTAAGCAGAAGATGCTCCATTGACTCCTCATCTTGTAAACACAAAGGGCAGGCATTCACCACAACCATACCTTTCCTTCTTAAATTATCGATTGTTAGGATTTTGTTTCTGAGGGCCAGCCACCCAAACACCAAAATTATAGGAGGAGTTTTTAATTTCCAAATCTTTCCCAAGGCGCATCTTGGATTAGTCCACCCTGCCAATGCCTTAAAGAAAGTGGAGACTGAAAATCTGTTGTCTTTGACAAGAGTCCAAATTCTCTTGTCATTCCCCCTAGAATTGAAACCGAAGAGAGAAGATCAAGGAGAGAGAGAACTTGGTTCCCTTCATTCTCCTTTAGATTTCTTCTAAAGATGGGTTCCAAATCAAATGACCTCTTGACTCATTCCTCTTTAGGTATCTACTAATAGTAGCTTTCTTGTTTAAAGCGCAGGTCACTAAATCTGGAAATTGGGCTGCTAGTGAGCAGTCACCAACCCAATTATCAAGCCAAAAGCCAAAACAGAACCTCCTCCCCTGACCCTACCCGATACTTTAGGTGCCTTTTAAACTCTTCCTGAACCGATGTAATCCCTTTCCATGTGGCCGAGCTTTTGTAGGAGATGGACTTGATGTCCCATCCATTCCTTGAGCCCCCGTATTTAGCTAACATCAGATGTCTCCACAACCCTTCAGACGCATCCCCAATCCTCCAAAGTCACTTGCCCAATAGAGCTCGGTTCATCTCCCTTAAGGGTCTGATGCTCAAGCTGCTTTCTGCCTTTGGTTTACAGATTGAAACCCAATCCACCGAGTGAAACTTCTTTCCACTGTTTCTCCCATGCCAAAGGAAATCCTTTTGAAGTTTTTCTATGTGCTTGACAACTTAAGCCGGACATTTGAATATGGACATGAAAGACAAAGGTAGTTTTGATAAAACTGACTTTATAAGAGTTACTCTTCCACCAATTTTAAGATAATTAGCTTCCCACAAAGCTAACTTACTTTCCACCCTCTCCACAACTGGATTCCACAATGACTTCTTTGAAGAGCCTAGACGCAAGGGGAGGCCCATATAAGAAGTGGGAAGATGACCCATCTTACAACCCAAGATATTAGTGTAGTGATGCACCATATCCTCCTCTACTCCTAACCCAATCGGCTCACTCTTGCTGAAATTTATATTTAATCCCAACACTGCCTTGAAACAAATTATGGTAGCTTTCACATTCTTAATTTGATCTTCACTAGCTTCACAGAAGATTATTGTATCGTCAGCAAACTGTCACATGGAGATCGGAGGAGCACTTTCACACTCCTTGAAACCTCTTATCAAGTTTGCAGAGGCCACTGCCTTAACCATCCTATTTAGAGCCTCAGCGACAATAACAAAAAGAAAAGGGGAAAGAGGATCTCCTTGTCTAATACCCCTTTGTGCTGCAAAGTACCCTTTAGGTGACCCTTAAGTTAAGATTGAAAAGCAAGCTGACAAAACACATTCCTTAATCCATGCCCTCCATTTTGTTCCAAACCCCATTCTCATCAAGAGATAGTCCAAAAAAATCCCAATCCACTCTATCATAAGTCTTTTCTAGATCCAACTTGCAAATCAACCCTGGACGCCTTTCTCTATTTCTCTAATGCAAGAATTCATTGGCTATGATCACACCATCGAGGCTTCCCTCAAGAAAAAAACTCTTCCATGAAATCCATAACATCCTCCTTCACTTTTGACCAGAAGCCCTGGAAGAAGGCCATAGGAAAGCCATCTGGCCTTGGGGCTTTATCTCCAGCAAGAGCAAAGACAGTAGCTCGAACCTCCTCCTCCTCAAACTTCCTTTGTAGCCATTGTCCTTGCTCGGAATCTAATGTGTTGAGATCTAGGTTATCTAGAGATGGTCTATTCCTCTGATCCTTGGAGTACAAATCACAAAAATAATTTTGAATATGCTGTGCTATTTCATCTTTCCTTTCCAATCTGACGTCTCCTGCCATGAGAGAAGAAATTCTATTTACTCTTCTCCTTGAGGAACCCATCCCATGAAAGAATCTGTGATGCAACAACACCGTTATCTTGGAGATTGACTTGTGGCCCATGTGTGGGACCACCCAAAATTACTTAGAGATATTATTATATCTAAATTTTAAATCCAATTGTAATTAGGATTAGGTTTCTAATTTGGATAGGATTCTTATTTTTGATTCCTATTTTAATTAGGATTGTTTCTTAGGGCTTAAGTTTCTTTTATTATAATAGAGCATTGTAGAGATTGATAACCTCAGAGATTTTGGAGTTAATAGAACTTCCCTACGTGGGTTTATTGTTGGAGAGTGTCTTCATCGTATATTGTTTATGCGGAAATCCTAATTGTGCATGCGGCACCTGCGATCATAGCCCTAGGATTGCATCACTTGGTATCAGAGCGAAGATCCATATCGCTTTGATCACCGATCTCCGATTCATTGCCGACTGGAGCCTATCAGTCATCCATTGTCACCTCTAAATCCATCTGCTGCTATATTCCCATTCATTAAAAAATAAAATAAAAATAAAAGCAAAAAACCATCCCTGTTGAACAAAAACCCTGTCCAGACTTAGCCCACTTTCACTCGTCTCAATCCAACCCTTCCTAAACACCCAACCCTCAAAACCTAATTCCATCAAACCAACCCAGCCCCATCGTTTGCCCGCTGCCCAACCAATTCCCTTTGGCCAACCCAGAACTGTGCCAAAACCCTTGCGCCAAAACACACAACCGTATTCTCCGCACAGCCAAACCCATCTCCTCTTCTTACCTCATCCTAGATTTTGGAAAAAAAAAAAAAAAAGTAGCAGCAGAATGAAGGAGACAAGGGAAGAGAGTGTTGTACCTGGGTCATTGTTGCTACCCCATTTCCATTGCCGTCACCAACTCTATCCACTGATCGGTCTCTGCCTCGTTGCTTGCATCGTCCAACAAAGAGTTGTAGCAGTCTCCAGGATTGTCATCTCCAGATTGGCATCTTCGTCGCCTTGAAAAGTAAGGATTTTCCCGCTTTGTTGTTTGGGAGAGTAGAAAGGGGATTTCCTTCCCTTCATTGAAAGCACATAACCAAAGGGCTTAAAACCCTTTTTTCTTTCTTCTTTGACACATAAACCGAGATAGAAACAGGATTTGGGCTTCACGTGTCCTATGCAAGTGCCCGCTCCATTTCTGGTTGGGCATGGGTTCTAGATCCAGGTCAGTTAAGGTCAGATCCGACCCGATTGGAAAAAAAAAAAAAATAGAACATAAGAATTGACATCATCCCTTCATTAGCAGAATCTGATCAACGAAAGATTTGACCCAATAAACGGTTGAATTTTTTTTTTGCGATATCATAATCATCCACCGTCTGATTTGAGATCCATTTTCGTCGGCGTGGTCGTGGAGAGCAGATCTACTTATCAGGTTGGTCAATTTTCTTGATTGCATTAAAAAAAAAAATGGTGGTTCTTAAAAAGAAGGCAGAAGTGGAGTCTTCCTCCACAAACGGAGGGGAACCGTTGCGGAATTATCGGAAAATGTTAATCAACTATCCACAACGATGGTTCAAATCCAAGAGACTCTTGCAAGGATGGAAACCCAATTAGCCAATTTGGAAAATCAGCGTGAGGATAATCATCAAGATGATGGAGGACATAATCGGAACCAATGAGGTCCACATGTAGTAAATGTTGATCGAGATTTAGGTATTAAACTCGTGATTCCCGAATATGATGGAAAATTAAAGGCAGATGAATTCATGGATTGGTTAGTGTGTATTGAAAATATTTTTGCACACAAGCCAATGTCAGATGGTCATAAAGTTACACTGGTGGCAACTTGATTTTGCAATTATGTTACGATATGGTGGGCCGAGTTGCAGAAGAAAAGAAGGAATCAAAATATTGACTCCATTGAAACATGGGTTGAGATAAGAATCCATTGAAGCATAAGTTCCTCCTTGTGAATTATGCAATAGATCTGCGTTCAAGTTTTCAAAATTTGAAACAAGGATCTAAGACAGTTGTTGAGTATTCCGAAGAGTTCATGACCATGTAAGCTCATTGTGGCTTGATTGCTTGAATGAAGATGATGATGTATTAGTTGACAGATACTTTCATAGGCTTAGACTTGACATACAACATATCCTCACATTCAAACATTTTGATAATGTTGATGAGATCGTCCAATGTGCTATCAAAGCCGAGGATATTGCAAATTATCAAGCCAGGAAATTTAATGCATCTAAATGGGTTGTGCAGAAGAATTCATCAATACAAGATTCTAAACCAAGTGGTTCATTGGAGAAAGTTTTCACCAAGCTCGAAGGCCAAAACATGATCACATGCTTTAATTGTAAACAATAGGGTTACCGTGCAATGGAATGTCCCAAATGCATCTACCTCATTGAGAATGAAAGTGATGTGAAAGATATACCAGATGATCCTAAAGAGAAAGAGGCTGAAGCTACGACAGAATAATTAGAGAACTACCATGCAGTTGAAGGTGAATCTCTCATGGTCCTCAAGGAGGCTACGTCTACTACTGAAAAGAAATGGTTGCGAAATAATATTTTTCACTTATAAGGAACAAACAATGGTCAAGAATGCACGTTAGTCATTGATGGAGGCAGTTGTTAGAACATTATATCTCAAGCTCTTGTGGATCGATTGCAGCTGAAAGTTCGAAAGCATCATCATCCCTATTTTGCTAGATGGTTAATGATAGGTGATGAAGTGCAAGTGAGGTATCCATGTTTAGTTACCTTTTCTATTGGTGAAGATTATATAGATACAATTTGGTGTAATGTGGTACCTATAGATAGTGGTGATATCTTGTTGGGTCGCCCATGGATGTATGATAAAAATGGAACTAACGACATGCGCGACAGCACATACACATTCATGCATGGTGAAAATCAAGTCACACTCCGTCCTATGAAGCCGGCACCACCAAAGAAAGGGTTAAGTTCTCATATCACCAAGGAAGCACTTCAAGTACACAGTGTCTACAAAACAACATCAAGAAATTGAACTCTTTTCCAAGGAGGAATGATGCAGCAGCACTGTTATCTAGGAGATTGACTCGTAGCCCATGTGCGGGGCCACACAAAATTACTTAAAGATATTATTATTTCTAAATTTTAAATCCAATTGTAATTCGGATTAGGTTTCTAATTTGGGTAGGATTCATATTTTTGTTTCTTAGTTTAATAAGGATTGTTTCTTGGGCTTAAGTTTCTTTTATTATATATAGAGCATTGTAGAGATTGATAATCTCAGAGATTTTGGAGTTAATAGAATTTCCCTACGTGGGTTGATCGTTGAAGAGTGTATTCATCGTATATTGTTTCTGCGGAAACCCTAATTGTGCCTGCTGCACCTGCGATCTGAGCCCTAGGATTGCATCAATTTGGTATTTTTATCTCCTTGAGTCAGCCACCTGCATCTTGACCTTTGTTTGCATTTAATTTCCTCCTGTCTTAACTTCCTTTGGAAGTCATCTTTTAGAGTTATTCTTCTATTCCACTCATCTGCAGAAAGTTGTCCCAATTCCTCCTAATTGTCAAGGAACTGGATTTCCTCCAGAATGGCAGTCTTTTGAACTTCAATGCCTTTGTCTTGACCAACTCTTTCAATTTAATCTTCAAACTTTTCAATTTTACTGCCAATTTGTATCCAGCCCAACCCTCCACTTTTAGATCTTTCCACCAATCCTTAATGTGAGATGCCAAATGGTTCTCCTCCAGCCACATAAGCTCAAATTGAAACGGTGTTGGTCCCCATCTCTCACAATTAGAATCAAGAATTAAAAGGGCAGTGGTCAGACACTGGTTTAGGAAGGGCCAACTGATTTACTGCTGGATACAGGTCTAACCAATCTGGCGCGACTAGAAGCCTGTCAAGTTTCGACATTATGGGAGAGGATTGATGATTTGACCAGGTAAAGGATGCACCAGCAAGATGCAAATTCATGAGAGAGTGGTAGTTTATCCAATCAGAGAAGGCTGAATATCTTTGACTACCTCATCCCAAACTTACAAAGGGACGATGTGACATCTCACTTAAGTTCATCTCTTTGACCTTCGCATCTGTTGTTTTGTTTCCACTACTTAGTCCTCCATTCTTGTTTTCACTTCTTCACTTTCTGCCATTCTTGTTTTCACTTCTGTACTTGAATTTTCTCTGGAATTGTGTTCTTCTTTTATTTTGTTTTATTTTTATTTTTTTTCCCTTTTTGGGGCATAATACATCAGTTTTTGCTGTGATAGTAAATCTGCATTGTTGGTGCATCATGATTCATGAGTGTTTGGCTCACAGGCCATTTGCTGCTCAATGCATCATTTGCCTTTCCTTTGGCTGTTTTTTTCCTATTCATCTGGCAAAGCACACCTGCAATATTACCCTTCTGTAATTTTGAATGTCAATTGTACGGAAATCATTATTAAGGGTTATCTGAGACCAAATCCGAGGACGTTAATTGTGGAGCTTAAAAGAAAGTTCTGATTTAAATATACCTTTGAGTTACAGCTCGGTTATTTGCCTGATCCTCATAGGTTTGGAGTCTGGATAATGTGCCTGAAATGGATGCTTTTGCCTTATGCTGGTGTTTATGATGATGGGTTTTCTGCTGAATATCCTTTTGATGGAGAAATTACTGTTTCTTTGTGGCTCTTAATTCCATTATCTATTAGGTTGGAATCTGTCAGCTTGTCACTTGGATGTGGACATGGCTATGATGTGAGCGTTGTGGTTTAAAATATCGGCCTAACATACTGGTATCACCCGCTATTGAACTGATATACGTATCGGTCCCCCCCACACTCCAAGATTAGTCTAAGCAGCAATAGACCCTATTTTATCTTCCCCAACCTTCTTTTTCACCATTTCTCATTGAAATCTCAAGATTTGAATAGATTTCATCTGGACAAAACCAAAGAACTTAACCAAGACTTTAGGTAAGCATTTTGAGTTTATTATTCGTATTTTTCTCAAAGTTTCTTTCTCAAAATGCCTTAGAAATGATGGAAACATGTTGGATCTTGAGTTCTTGGAGCAAATCTTCAAAGTTTTGAGGATTTTTTTTTTTTTTTTTTCAATTTTTCATGATTTCACCTGATTTATGATTTTTTTTAAAAGGTGAAATAAATGCAACCAAAGCCTTGCATTGAGCTAGAGATTTGGTTGTAGACTTTTAGTTTCTCTTAGGTCTAGTGATTTTGAGCACAGATATAGAAATTTTGGTTTTGAAAATTTTGGGCCTTTTTCAAATATAGTTAATTTGCGCCTAAATCTTAGTTTCTCTCATTGCACCCTCTTAATGTTTAATGTTATGTAATTCTCTTTGAAGTTCATTGTTGTAACTTGTAAGTTGTAACATGTTTTTAAGTCATAACTTACTTGATGTTACATGATCATCATCACAGCCTTGTCCCAACTATGTTGGGTCAGCTACATGGATTTTGTTTGTCCATTCTGATCTAACTTGAGTTTTAACGTATACATGTATATCTATCATTAAATTTATGCCGCGATGGCCCCGGACCGCAACACGACCGCTTCATTTTTCAATGTTGACCGTGGGGTCAACCACGACCGTGACTTTGAACCATGGTGGACATAGAGATAGTGTGCTGGATACGATGACCTCAGGAAGCCTAATGTCCCTAAAGTGTGTGAAAAAAAAAAGCTAGAATATCCAAAATCTACTGTTTGTTTGGGGGGGGGGGGGGGGGGGGGGGGGGGGGTGTGGGGGGCGCATGTAGGTTCTGTCTCCTTTCCCCTTAATTGTTGGGGATTTAGGTGGGGGCTTTCTTGGGCGGCCTTCTTATTTGGAAAGATACGGAGCTTACCTCATGCTTGCATCTCTTTCTTGACTTTTTCAGTATTTTATAAAATCAGTCATCATTCGAAAAAAGAAAAAAGATTGGTGCGCACACCCCCCCCCCCCCCCCCCCCCCCCCCCCCCCCCCAAAGTATTTTATGGAGCCTTCTATCTATTTCTTCTTCAGGTTTTTGACTTCAGTTATTATGTATGGGCACAAGCACAACTGCATAACCTTTATTGAAGAACTGAACAAAACATTGTGGTTGTTTGTTTGTAGTCATTTACGTATGTAAATGATTCCCATGCGTGATGGCTACGCATCATCATGTTTGTTTGTGCTCATTTATGCATGTGATGTGTAAATGAGGTGTAGATCAGGCCATTTGCACCTATATAGAGATGTGAAAGCGATTCACACCCCCTCTTGTAGATAGGCACTAGATTTTGAGTAATTTGTGAAACAGTCCCAGCCCATAAATTTAATTTTGTGGGCCCCCAATTCACGATCCTAACCGTTCAATATTCTTGTATTAATGGTAAATATCAAGACGTTTAGTTATCTACCTTAGGTCTTCATGGATCATGAGAAGTTAGTGAAAAATGGCCAAAAAATCCAAATAGGTCTCAAACCATTGGATGTGCTCATGAAAATGATGATTTTGGCAAACAGGTTAATGTGTTTCACCTGTAACATTCGCATATTTAGCATTTACGTATGTAAATCTCATTTTCCCTTCACATGTAGAAGGTGAATGACCCTCAAATAACATGCAGGGAGAATTCCTGCAATATTCATAGTTGGAATTGTTCAAGTTTAGAGACTTGCATATTACAAGGACATTCCTAGGTATCTTGACAAAGAAATGGCTCACTCTGTTCTTTATTTTCCTGGGATTTTTTTTTTCCTGTGAGTTTAGGTGTTGTACAATGCTTGGCCCACATTTTGAGCCTGTGCTCCAAACATTCTGCACAGGTAGTTGGGTGCATCTTTTAGCAAGTCATCATTTGCTTGGTGGGAACCACCATGTGTCATGGATGCTGCAAAGAAATCCCCCTGCAGAATGACTGTTTGCCAGTGGTTGGCTTGCTTGCAAATAGGCTATTATAGTAGATATAGCATAAAGTGGATTAACTGTGAAAAATCTCCCAAAATGAATGATTTGGACAGTTATTGATAAAAGTATTATTGGGATTGCAATAGATGATTTTTGTTATTGCCTATCCATTGAGAGCAACCTCAATCGAATGATCTGGATGATACAGGAAATGCAAGTGTTGATGCTTCTCATCGCAGTCATGTAGGAATGAGGTTCCTTTCATAGGTGATCTTTTTTAAGATTTAACAGGAAGGACAAATGGTTTCTGTGTGAGTAATGATGCTTAAGACGGCAACTTCCCTTTCATGAACAAGAGGGGATTGAACATGCCTTATTTTATATATGAGCAAAATTTGATTCACATTTAAAAAATTTTTCCCTTAATTTCCTTAATCAACTTTATGTAGTGAACTTTGTCGAGTTGCGATAGGAGCTTTTGTGTTGCTATGCCTTTGTTGAACATCGTGTGTTATGTGCCCCTTGGCACAGGGCACTGTTGTAACTTTGAGGTTATGGGAATTGGTATCAAATCGTGTTAAAACCCAACTTTTCATGCCTTTGTGCTAGTTGTGTTTTTAATTCCATTAAACTGAACCGAATCTTTATCTTGTTTTTCAGGACTTGTGCTGCATATGCTATGGCATCGTGTAGCTGCTGCAGTTGCAGTATCTGCGGTTATGTTGCAAGATGTGGCCTTCATGACCTCCAGTAGAGTCTATGATGTTACATTGATGTGATTAGAGAAATGTAACCATTTTATCTTTTCTTTTCCTTTGTTTGCCTTGCTATGCATGTAAACTGTGTGGAACAAAAACACGTATAGCAATTGGGTGAATGCAGAAATAAAGCATATTTATGTGGACATAAATATGTATCTTTGGCTCTCTTTAGTTTGAAATTTAACATCCATTTGGTAACTTTAGATTGGCAGATTAAGGACGTGTGGTTGAGGATGTTTGGTTGTCCAGGAATCTTCTGATTGGCCTCTTGTGGATGGCTTTGTACTACAAAATACCACTGGTTGGAAGAAGAGGCCAAAGCTTGTCCTAGCTCGGCCCATTTAGTTATTGGGCCCAATAATTTTGCCTAGAATCCATCCCATGGTCCCTGAATGTCAGACCCAGGTCCATCATATTTACGTGACGGCATTAAACTCATTAGTGTTAATATGTTGGCCTGGCCTTTCAGGCTATACAGGCCTACATATGGTCCACATAATTACTGTCTAGAAAGCCGCTATAGCCCAAATCCAGCCCAAGAGGGCTTGGCTTAGGCTCGTCGTAGGAATGGATATAAGACATTAAACTCATTTGTGTTCATAAGTTGGGCTGGCCTTTAAGACCTATACAGGCCTACATATGGTCCACATACTTACTGGGCTAGAAAACCGCTATAGCCCAAATCCAGCCCAAGAGGTCTAGGCTCAGGCTGGTCGTAGGAATGGATATAGGCATTTTAATTTATGCCCTGTTGCCTCCTCAAAATTGCTTTCTCTTTACAAAGAAGAGTGAATTTTTAGAAAATTTATATCCTAAAAACTGAAAAAATAATGGGAGCATTCTTGTCTTTTGCATCTTTTAGAGATAAGGAGGACGAAACTTTTCAGATCCCATTTTCCATTCACAAGTTTTTTTAAGCATTTCAAGTGAGTTTAGTGAGGTTCTTAAGTGGGGCCCACTTAAGAAAAATAATGTAGGTCCGGAATGCAGGTCCTTAGCTCTAATCTCTTGAGTGGGGTGCATTAGAGAAAATCTAAACCATACAAGAAAAAAAAAAAAGCACCATTCTCTATGAAAATTTTAATTAATTAAGATCTGGGACCAATGTCAAGTTCATTTACAAGAGCTATTTGAATTATTTTTAATCTTTTATTTGAATATTTTTTATTATCTTTTCATGGTCTCTGTTATTTAGATAATATTAGGGACCTTGAACTCATTAGGATGCCGAAAAAAAAGAAGCCCCTCTTTTCAATGAAAAACTTCACTCAAATATGATGGAGGCTTACTGTCAGATTAATCTCTGCAAAATATTTATATATTTATAATGCCTATCTAAATATTATAAAAGGCTACTCTAAAACACTTTACTGTTATCTTATGAAGGCTACAGGGGAATGAGCCTTTTTTTAGATTTTTTTTTATAAGTCCAATAACCATAGTGATTGATCATCTTTGCTGCTTGATCATGGGCTTCATTATGGAATAACCACATATTTTGTGAAGCCAATAAACATTCAAGGCTTGATCGTGGGATGCTATGTGTTTTATGAAGCCAATATATATCTAAGGCTTGATTGTGGGATGCCACGTGTTTTGGAAAGCTACCAAGATAATGATAACTATAGTTTGATCATGAAATATCACGTGTTTTGTGAAGCTAAGTACACGTGAAGTGAATATGATAACGAACAATGGCAGACTCAGGAATTTCTCTCGGGAGGGGCAAGGGTTGTTGACTTAAATAATGTTAGTAATTTTTTTACCCGCATTTTTTTTTTACTATTAACGATCATAAAAAAAAAGTAGAAAAGACGTGTGGAAATTGTAGGAGAAAAAGCAAGATGTATAAAAATAAATAGATAAGTCAACCATTTGATTCCACAAAAAATGTTCTTCACAACTGTCCTGGACGAGTATAAAAAAAAGACATTTATCAAAAAGGAACCTAGAGAAAACAATCACAACTATGAAAAATAGAATATTCATTTATATAGGAAAAAACTAAAAATTATAAAAGGATAACCATCACTCCATCATTCCATCAATAATGTGATGAAAAAATAAAATAAAGAAATAAAAAAAAGTTGTCATCACATTCATTGCATCACTTATCAATGACGTAGGATACTCTATAAAATAAGAAGTTAGTCTAGAAAAAAAGAAACTTACTTTAGTTGGAATGGACATGTACTTGACTTTAGCCTTGAAATGGAATTGTATCTTCTCACTGTGGAGTAGAATTGTTAGTTGACACAATGGGAGAATGGTTACTCCATGCCAAACAAGAAACAATGGGGAAAGGGAATGTGAGAAGACAATGAAAATTGAATGTGAAAAGGCATCCAGCTAGGTTGCTTTCTTTAGTTGGATGAAAAGACAAACTTGCTATGTCTTTTCTTCTTTTACAACACTTAAATCTTGAGAAGGACATTAGTGAAATGACAGAGTTACCTACAATAAAATACGAAGGATCCTGGTAAATACACCCACCCTATATCTCAATAAATGCTAGGATTTGACAAAAGTAGTAGCCGTACTTTTAAAAGTGACATCCCCCTGGTTTAAAGGGCATGCTGTAGGAACTTTTTTTTTTTAGGAAGGACATGGCGTCTTTGGAGATGAACAGCTGTGATTTAGAGATGGGCCACAGTGAGTTGCCAGTGTATTTTTTCCCGCTGGGTTTCGACAAGAACCAAGAGCTCTAATCTGTGGGGCCCACTGCAGCGAAGATCAGGCTTTGTGGCTAAGATGAACTGGCAGATGCAGATGAAGGTTGGGGTCGGAGGAAAGAAGGACGTGAGATCATCTTAGCCGTTGATTTAAGGGGCCTTGAAGTTTGTTTGGTGGTCTTTAAACCACACATTTCTTTGAGATTTCATTAAATGGTGGGTGAAATTGGGCCAGATTATCGAGGAGACGAGAGAGTGAAAGTACCTGTTTTGATCAAAGGTTGTGGCCTGAGTGGGGCCTTTGTTACTCGCATGAAAATGATATCTCTTGAAGATATAGGGATGTTGATTAACACATCAGCCATTTTTTGATGTCATCTTAATTTGGAAGTAAGGCACAATTTGGTTAGAGAGCAGGTTCACACTAATAACACAAAAATCTTCCTAATCTCAAAAGTCTTGGATATTTAAAACAAATTTATTCAAACATATTAAAACATATTACATTCCTAATCTTCCAACACAATGGTTTTAGAAGGAAACCTAGAACGCATATACTGCATGAACGCATTAATTCGCGCCGCATATGGGGTAGCCCATGCAGCTGCACAATCATGTCTGAAGTGAACCCATTGAGGAATAATGGGAGGCATCGGGTAACCATCTGTCAATGCAACCTGGACGTAGTGATTATTATTTACATACCCGATAGCAATAGTAACATGTTGATTCGACGGTGGTGGAGTAGATCGAAGTGGCAAATACGCAAAGCTCTGTGCAGCACTTAAAACTTGTAATATCACATTGAACCTTGAAGCAATTAAGAGACCCATGGCTGACATGGTCATCCAATGCTGAATCGGTGCTCCTCTATCTAATGCAAAAAAGTTCAGTGAGTTGTAAATACGAGTCCACTGGTCATCAATATTAAATATTGCAATATACTGTGTCCTGAATGTGTGCAATTCTTCTATTAAGTTATATCGGATAGTTGGCCATGCATCTTCGTGAAGACCAAGACAGACAGCTATCGCCCGAAATCCGCAATTTCCATCAGGTGTTACGTCTTGTACATGCATAATGTAAGGATGCAATATATGTGGAAACTGACGAACATATGCATGTACAGAGTAGTTGTAAATAGATGAGCAACTGTGTCTCGCTGGTTCCTAAAACTGAAAAATATTTGTTGCAAGTTTTTTTTTTTCGAGGAGGGGCGTCCACGAGTGTTCGTCTTAACAGCAGGTTTACGAATTGAAGTTGTTGATGGTGTGATTATCTCCCTTAACTTCATTAAAAGACTGAATTTACCATGCCTTGTTTGCTGCTTAAACTGTTCCGTGAACACTTGTAGCTCGATGTCACAATCAATGTCATCATCTTGAAGAGATACACACGGTGATAAGTCAAGTTTTCTCCAAAATTTATCTATGGAATCAATTGGTATGGGACGATCATTGTTCAAATATATTGCTTGCTCGTGCGCAAATGGCAGTCCGTAGCTCGTACGAAGTCGACATCCGCATTTGTAGGAAACTTCTCTGACATCCTTAGATCGCTCAAATTCATTCAAAATCATATGCAATGCATGACTTGAAATGAAACCACATAATTTCTGGAAGTGCGGTATATTGAATCGATGTTGGACGATAGTTTTGCTTTGCTCAATACTTGCTTTGATAGCTATGTCATGTGATTGGATGACTTGGTGAATAAACAACAGCGATGTCTCCAAATCTGACTGTGATGACTCCAAGTATCGTTTCAACTTTGCATGTTGGCTCTCGACTCTATTAGTTGTCTGGTTTCCAAAATGTAGATATCTGTCAGTCTAGGCGGATACAAACATCTCCTTATACGGTGTCAACCATACATCCTTAAGATAATTAATCATACATGGAAAGTTTTGCAACACTACCTCAAGGTTCGCCAATTTGCACACATAGGCATTCTCAGTTTCAGATTCCAGCAACATATTCCACATTTTGTAGAATGCATTTCAGGATTTCTTGTCTGTTATTGATGGCCTGCACTTGCTCAAAATACTCCTATAAATGTGCCACTTACAGAGTAATTTCTTAGCATCGGGAAATACCTGGGCAGACGCAACCAACTCTTTGTCCGTGACAATAACTTGTGGACCGGTGCATCCATCCATTGTTGACCGCAGACACCTTAAAGCCAAAGTATAATTGAACACTTTTTCTGAGTGCATGAACACGAATGCTATGCAAAATGTCATATTAGTTGCAGTCACGCCAACAATCTCAAGGAGAGGCATCTTGTACCTTTTTTTTTTTTTTTTTTTTTAAAATCAGTATCAAGAATATTCATTAAAAGGAGACAAGTAAATTACAAATGAAAGCTGGGAAAGAGAAAGGAGAAAAAAAAATAAAGAAAAGCAGTACCTGTTTGTTTTATATGTTGCGTCCATTAAAAACACGTGCGGGAATGCACGCCATCGCTCTAATGATCCTGGATGTGCGAAGAATAAATCTTCAAGTTCATTGGTTACAGCATTTGTTCGACTTTCGAAAATGTATCCTTCACGTTGTAGGAATGACATGACAACTTGCATCTGGGTTTTACTGGCTTTCTCTGCAATCCGAAATTTCTTGCGTGCATTGTATATGGTCTCAATGGTAGACATGTTATCCGGATTCTGCTTCTTCAATGATGTCAAGATATCTCGTGGCTTCACATTTTTTGTAGACAGATGTACCGTCAACTGGATTTCGGATTTAGAGAGCCGACCGGGGTATGGATGTCCCTCCATATATGATGCAGGGGCATGGTTATGTGTTCCGCATACCACCCTTGCCATCCAGTCATCACCTGTTCGCATTTTCACCCCTTTCACTCTGAAAGGACAATCATTTCTTTTTGTGCCTGTAACCTTCGTGGAAGTTTTCTTGCTTCTGTATGTGCCACCGCGATCACATTGGAACAACAGTCTAGGACTCTTCCCGATTATACTAGTCTCTGACCTTTTAATGACAATGATATATCCTAAATTGCGTCCAGTGTTTTGAATCTAATCAATTAGAGATTGGCGCGAATTAAATACCTGAAAATGTATTAATTTTGTTAGAAATTAACAACTTTTTATTAAAAATTGAAAAATAAAACATAATTGGAATTGAGTTAATATCATACCATGTCAATGGAAAATTAGTTTGTAACATTTTCATTCACATTTTCATCTTCTTGTTTTATTTCGTTTCTGAGAATATCATCCCGACAACAATATACATTCACTTGAGCATTTGCAATTAATAAAAAAATATTTCCTGAAATAATTAAAGAATTGTATATTTACTTGATCACTTGAACCACTTGATAATCGCAGATCATTGGCCCAAATTCTCAGTTGATCCAAATTCATATCTTTTGTTGGTATGTATATTGCTAAGAAGAACCATATCTATGTATATATAGACTAAAACACAGATCTGATGGAACTAAAGAGACACACTTTAATAGAGAATATATTCCCTGCAGAGAATACATTCTCTGAAAACAGAGAATATATTCCCTGTAGCTACTAGTGAGATGAGGTCCACTTAAGTACAAATGACATGGTCAGACTTGCTGCTATTATTGCATCAGACGATATGAACCTGAAAAAGCAAATATCAATCCTCATTATGACATTCTCTTATTTTTGTGTGTGAATAGCCATAGGGTGGGTGTATAGGGTGGGTGCGAATTGGAAAACCTTGAATAGTGCAGCTCTCTTGATACTTTGGTCACTGCAAGATCCAGCATTGTGCTAAATTTTACAATCTACCTTCACTAATGGATGGATTGATTAATAAAAAAAATATTTTTAATAAGTCATTACACTTTAAATTTGTTAAATCAAGGGCCTTGATAATGAGTGGGGCTGATTTTTTGTATCCCCCTCTTTCACGAAAAGATCTTTCCATCTATTTTCATTGGTAGACATGCATTTAAATGTGCCTCACATGATGCACCACATGAAAATTGTAATTGAGCTCCCTTCAAAGAAGCTAAAGCTAGAGAAAAAACTTATATTGCAAACTACTTGGTTCAAGGAACGTTGAATATAAGGATATTTTTTTTTTTGGTCTCTGCTCGGAGTTTCTTTGAAGGAAGATTGAGGCTCAAAGATATAAGCTTTGGAGCACGTGAAAATAGAAGGTCATTGGGGTTAAGGAAAAAATATATATAGACACTGTGACTATGAGCATGTTCTTAAAAAAATACACGACACATATCCTCAGCCAGTTATTTTAGATTTTTTTATATATATTATTTTAACTGGACTTTAAGCCTAATTTTTTTTCATAAGAATCCCTAAATGTAATACTATGTAATATGTACTTTGTATCTTCTAATATTATTTCAATTACTTAAATTAATTTATTCTTTAGAACTTTTTTCTGTCAGTCACATCCTGAGAAGAACCTCCATGTTTGAAAATTTTGAGACTCGTCCATAACTATTCAACATGGGTGTTTGTAACAAAATTAACAAAAAAAAAACACAGGGTGTATGTGACAATGGTCTTATAGAGAGCTATGCTCCCATCGATTCATGGGAAAAATAGATTACTACAGTGGGCTCAACTCTCATGTACCACTGAAATGTAATCCGACCATAGAAATTGATTGGACGTTCTCAGGCTTCATCATCATTAGCAAAAATAAAGATCGGAGGCTTTTGTAGGTCCCATCGATTGGATGGGTACTGCTTTTTCATCATTTCAGTGGGAGAGACAAGCTCTAGCTAGGCTTGCCCATATAGAGTGGGTGCAAATACCAACTCCCAATTTAAATCCCAAGGCATATCCCAAAAAAACAAAAATTTGAGAAGGGGCGATGTTAGGTAAAATCCATGACAATTCCAAAATTCGTTAAATATTAAAAAAAGACAAGAAATTCAAGGAGGCACAATTACAAAACCACCCCCCACCCCCCCCCCCCCCCCCCCCCCCCTGCCACTGATAATGAATGACCATGTTACTACTTATGTGCACTTTGGTTATTATTATTCAATCAAAACTGTTATTTACATTTCATGTTTTGTTTTAAAAACCATCAAGATTAGTAGAGTATATGAACACAATCTATTGCGATTGATAGACTATGATTCAAATGATGTTTTGTATGTTATCTAGGTTTTATGATATATGCAGACCTTTTATATATTATATTTGTCATTACTTATCTTATTATATTAAATTGTTTATGCCTTAATTGGTTTTGATTACTTGTTGGGTCTCATAACTCATTATATTATAATTTTAGTTTGTGCAGGTTATGTTGGAAGTAATGAGATGCGAGAACTACAGTAGGAGAGTGTCGATTGATCATTTAGAATAGTCTTTGAAATGTTTAAACCAACCTATTATGTTTTTTTTTTAAATATGTAATTTAAGTTTTATAGTTGACCTTTTAAAATATGTGTTTCTCTAATGAATGATTGCAATTTAAATGAGAAAAAAATCTTTTGATGATGCATGTTCAAATTCTAATGTCACGACATGAAATTCGAAACACTAAATTTCGGATCTAAGACATAGACATGGTGTCAAGCTCGTTGGATTTACCGTAGCATTGCATGTGAACCTACTTTAGATTATTTTTGTCTGTCCCAGAGAACATAGATTCTATATGTCCTTATCAAATAGACAAAGAGTGTCTAAATGTTGTTTCAAATAGACATCTCACTTGTATTGCATACAAATGGTCTAATGTATCTAAATTTCTATCTAAGTTGCTTTAAGATAAATAGACCCGAAAAATTAGACTTGCTAAGTGCCACCTAAACTCGTCCTTAATGACTTCATATTTTTACTTAATGAGAGTATGCCTTACCATTGCACTGTACGCATAAGCAACTCTCACCATTAGCTTTACAACCATGGATTGGTCCCTACTTATTTCTATGGAGGGAAGGTGTCTCACGATTGTGCCACTAATGAATTAACTTTGATGAACAATAACTAATCTCATTTCTACTTGTTTAAGGAGAAAATTGTTTCATTTGTATAAGAAGACAAAGAGTCATTTACCTCTTAAGAATAAAAACTTTTCTTCATTTTATGGCAAATTGAAAAGTGACATTCTCTTTTCCTATTTTTTTCTCCCTTTTTATCCCACCTTTTCAATTGGTGGGATTTCTCTTAATCCTCATTTTTCATACTTTCATATGTGTTAAATGCCTCTAAATAAAAGAAGCGGACAATAAGACAACCATGAGAGCAGAGGTAGAACTAGGAAACTTTCCTTTGAGGGTCCTCAATGTAAAGAGACTTCTTATTTTGGGAGAGGTTGGTTTTCGTCTGTGTATGAACGAAATTCAATTCATGTTGGGTTCTAGAAGTGTGGCCCAAATGGCTACACAACTAAATGAGCGTCTTACTTGGATAACCATAAATATGGTACTCCATATTTATCACTACGATGGAAAGGGAATATAAAAGAAATTAAGAAATCCTAGAAATAGGGATAAGGGGCTACAACTTTTCTCTACATAGATACCTTGATACCCCATCAATATCATGCAGAAAAGTGAAGCAAAGGAGTGTAGTAAATCCTCATAAAGAGAGCCCTAAAAAAAAGGGATCCACGCGCATCATGCACATTCTCATGTAGCCAGGCACTGTTTATTCTTTGAGATTAAATAACAGTTGTGTAGATCTGTCTTTATGATAACATATCAAATCATTGTATATTAATCAGGTTGGATTGACAATATAATTATAATAAAAGTCTAAGTTAAATTGACAATCATATTTCCTTCAATTGATTTACTTCCATTCTTAAATCAAATGAAGAAACTGGTTTCTACAATTCCCATTAAAGATGGTTTATAATCTAAACATCTTGCATCCCTTAATTGAGTCATTAATGATGTATTTAGCCCTAAAAGGGTTAATGGCTTAAATGCAACCTGTATTCATTCAATATGTAAATATTTATATTGATTAGCTTTTTTAACATTTTTGAGCCTAATAATATCTTCAGGCTTAAAAAGTTGTAATGTTGTATCATTTTCATCGATACACATTGATTGTTCTATGGTTTTTATGGCCATACAACTATGTAAATCAAACATCCTAATTTATAGATTGTATTTAGTTTCACAGGTGGAATTTTCCATTTATTTAATTGCTCTTGAATATTAGAGTATTCTACTAATTCTGAATTCTTCACATTGGAATTATGCGAAAATCTACTAAGCATAATAACTTAGAAATCTTATGGATCTCATATATGTTTGAACTATTTAAAACTGATTAGTAAACTGTATGAACATAGATATTCTACTTACCAAAAAATAATGGATTGGTATATACGTCTGTTAACGACTGATTACGGGAAACACTGCCATCAACACCTATCCTCGGCAACTTGGCAAAATTCCCAACGCGACTTGGGGACGTCCCATGTACTATTACATATCTTATGATAGTAGAATTCTATACTCATAGCATATGTACTAACTAGGATTAAATAGTCAAAAATAAATGTAGACCCATAATAAAATTAAGCCAACATGTCCCTGATACCAAATTAAAGAAAGGAAAGGAATTAAAGAAAGGAAAGGAATAAAAACTTAAGGAGGAGACTAGAAAGCTTACTCTTTTATTCAAGGATTATAACCTTATTACAGCTCGCTAGGAATTACAGGAGAAGGAAATATATCACAAAAGAGAAGATGGAGGAAATCTTGCACTCAAAGCATGCCCTCAACAAGGGTGAGGATGCCCTTTCATAGAAAAAAAGAAACGGACTTGAATTCTTTTAGAGTCCGTGGATTACATTGAATCCTGGAGAATATGCTGGAAGGGGAGCGTTGGCAGATAAGATGTGCTGGCAAATTTGTTTGCTAGCGTCTGTGGAGGATAATGATATAGACAGATGTCGGCTACTGTAGATTCATGAGGCAATTATCATTGTCTTCTTACGATGATGAGATTAAATGGTAAGCACACCTACTTTGAATATTTTGTTGCAATTGCATGCGTAAGAGAATCCCAGAAATCTTCAACAGAGACCTCCTCATTTGGATCTTGTGATTCACCAGCCAAACAGTTGAAGGCATTATTGTCATCACTATGAGTGCTATGAGCTAATGTAATTGATGCATCATCTTTGGGAAGCTCAAAAGATTGCAAGAAAGAGTTCTTCATGAGCTCCATGCTTTTAACTACAAGCTCTTGATCCGAAATATGAGGGAATTGTGATCTAAGTTGGTCTTTAATTAGATCAAAAGGATTAGATGAAGATGTTGTCCCTATTGACAATTTTGGTTGTTGATATTGATCGATGGTTTTTTGAATCTCTTGGATTTTCTCCTCCATATCAGAAAATTTATTCCACCATTTGAACCAAAATGTCCTTTGAAGAATTGGGTCATTATAAATATTAAAAGTTGTTATTAAATCCCATTTCCAAATCCATGGGAGTCCATATTGGACAAAAAATAATAAAGAAGGAAATCCGTCAGGATAATTCTTAGTTCCCCTTAATTGAGGATGATTCTGTTGCCATGATGAAAATAAGTTTTCAATGGGCTCAGGGAGGATTTGAACTATAGGGCCAAATTTCCCCACCATTCAAAAAACCAATTAGGAAAACCAAATTTGAGTAACTCAGGGCATACGTGAATAAACCAAGAATGCTTATGCTGAGGATTTTGATAGTAGAAGGTATTCTTCCAAGTAGAAATATAATCCCAATAATTATAGGATTGTCCAGTAGTAAGTCGACAAGATTTATTCAAGTCAAATCCCCATTGACCAATTATCCTTTTTATTATGCATTTACTATAGCCAATTGGGCTGTCCTTTTTCTTTGCATTTTGCAAATTATGAGTGATTTCCACAGAGCCTGTTTCTTGAAGCATGGCTTCACATATGTACCGATATTTTCCATCCAAAGTAGCATAACTTTGAGTATCCAAATATTTACGCCTTATTTCCCATGGATAGGTCATCCATTGAATATCATCTTGATTAATGATTAGAATTGTTTCAGAAACTGATTTCTGTAAAAATTATGGTTCTTCTGTTAGAACCTATTTAGCAGATTTTGCTGATGCGACTTTAGCTGGAGTAGGATTCACCCCTGAATTGCTAGGGCTTTTATTGACCCTAGCTCTTGAAACATTTTGGACAATTTGCCAAAATTCTGGATCATCAGGCGGAGGCCGGGTTGATTTACCCAAATTGCCTCGGCCTCTGCCTCAGCTAGACATTAACCCTGCAAAATTCCCGAGTTAGGAAATTAGGAAGAGAATTAGTTTCTCCTTTTATATATTCAATATCAAAATCGACTGCAGAAAGATTAGCCTGCCAACCAGCAAAAATTTGCTTTGAAACTAAATTTTTCACATCTTTTTTAAGAATATGTTTAGCAGAACTACAATCAATTTTGAGAAGAAATTTTTGATTTAAAAAATAATCTTGAAATTTAGATATACATTTGACAATAGAAAGGATTTCTTTCTTAATTGTAGAATAATTAATTTGAGCATTTTTCCATGTACCAGAGCTAAAACGAACTAATTCTACCTTATTGGAATTAGGATTTCTCTGTTTAAGAATGCCACCATATCCTTTATTGGAAGCATCAGTTTCAACAATTTTATACCATTGTGGATTAACAATGGCTAAACAAGGTAAATGTTTAACTTTCAATTTTATTTGTTGAACTACTTTAGTGTGATTCTCAGTCCAAGGAGAAGGATTTTTCTTGAGTCTATCATACAAGATAGAAGCATCTTGAGCAATATTTGGATAATAATCTGCAATATAATTTAAGCTTCCAAGAAATCTTTGAAGTTGAGTTTTATCAAGAATTTCATCTGGAAATTTAGATGCAAATTCAATACTCCTGTCAATAGGAATAATTTTTCCTTGATTAATATTATTGTAACGCCCCAATTCCGAATACCGAAGATAACGCTAAGGTATCTGAAGTTGGCGCGCTACTTTCCAGAAAAACCGAGAACTTCCAAGATCGTAATCCGCAGTGAGGTCAAATTTTAAAACTTTTCAAACAACATCATAATCAACAATTATATCGGAAGCGAAATAAAAGATAGCGGAAGCAAATGTATCAAATATATATATCAGATGTAAAAGTGCGGAAGCCTGATAATAATCTCAAAGTGTGAATATCAAGTGTATATACATATCAGTCTAACCTACCCAATCTCACTACAAAAATGGACTCTCAAATCCCAAAACACATTTGCACTTAACCCTCCAGTGCAGGCTCTCCGTCCTCCAGCTCGACCACCTGGTCAGCCGGCCCCCATCCGTAGTCCCCGACTACGGGTCGGATCGATTATCGGGTGGCCCACCTAGGTCCCGGTCTCAACTGAATAAACAACCCATTCACCCCTTCACTGTTTCATCTACGGTTACAGTAGCTAAATCCTGGATTTCCTTTCAACCCATTCACCATCCATCACATTTCATCACATACATATACAAGACAATAAAATCACTTCAATGCCCAACCATCCATCAATCCATCCGGACCATTGATCTTCCAAATGGGTACACCCATCCATTAATAGCCATTTTACCATGAAAACAAGCTCAAAAGAAGATCTAGACTAGCATTATCAAAACATTGAAATGTAATTACACAAACAAGGAATAAGAGTATGCATCTAATGAAATTGCATAGGGTACTTGCCTTAGTGAAGAAGGAAAAGGAAATTGAGGTGAGAGAGAGATCCAATGGAGTGATAGTTGCCAATGGGGAGAGTCTCTAGCCTCCTTGTGCTAGGATTTGGGGGAAATTGGGGTTGCTTGGGGAGGAAGGTAGGTTAATTGGGGAAGATGAGAGGCAATTAGGGTTTTAGGCTCTTTTGCAATAGCTTAGGTTTATATAGAATAGGGTTTTAGGCTAATTACCTAAAGGGTATTTTGGTTCTAAATGGAATTGAAATGGGGCCATGGGTAGTTGGGTAATTAGGTAGGTTCTAGAAAGTTCCACTCTCAAACCCATTCCATTAGTGCTAATTATAATTAATCTCTAATCTAATCAAACCTAACATAAATTAAATTAAAACTATATCTAAAACTTAGGGATATTATAAACTATTCTACTAATTCCCTATTAAATAGCATATTAAAGATAAAACATACCTTATTAATTATTATAAAATTTAAACTGAGGGCCCACCAGGGGTGGGGTCTCACATCTCTCCCTCCTTTTAAAAATGTTTGTCCCCAAATGTAAAAACAAAGTCAGGACATACCTGAGGTAGAAGATGTGGATAGTCTCTCTCCTCCTGGTCGCGTAACTCCCACGTAGCCTCCTCTGGAGTGTGATGCTCCCACTGGACCTTCACCCAATGGATGGTTCGGGTCCGAAGCACCTGCTCCTTAGTGTCGATGATGGCAACTGGCTTGGCAACATACGATGCATCTGGCTGGATGTCGAGTGGTTGATGGTGCAGAATGTGAGTAGGGTCCTCAACGTATTTCTTTAACATGGAGACATGGAAGACATCATGAACTCCTGACAAAGCTGGTGGTAGCTGAAGCTTGTACGCAACATCTCCGATCCTGGTCCTGATATCGAACGGTCCAACATATCTTCGCGCTAGCTTACCCTTCTCGCCGAATTTGAGGGTACCTCTGGCTGGAGGTAATCCCGGGATCTCGTCGGGAAATACATCTGGGGACTCGCACACTACGGGAATCTCCTCCACTCCCTTGGACTTCTTGTCCTCTGATATGAATGCGATGTAACCCTCGCATCCTGCCTTCATCATCCTCTCAGCCTTCAGTGCTGAGATCATCCTGGTGCTGGGTGGTCTCCTCTCGCCCACAAACTCTACCGTGTCATTTGAACCGTCGATAGCTAGTCTGACCGTCTTCTCGAAGCAATCCATCATTGCTCGGTATTTGGCCAACCAGTCCATCCCCAAAATGACGTCGAAGTCATGCATGGGTAACACGATCAGATCTGCAAACAGAATGTACTCCCCAATCTGCACTCGGCATCCGGGGTGGTAAGTCTGGCATACTACACTCCTACCCACGGGTGTAGAGACTACTAGTGTACAAGGCAACTCCTCTCCTGCTCTACCTAGAACTAAAGCAAATGCTGAAGATACATATGAATGCGTCGCACCGGGGTCAAGAAGTACTCTAGCAAGTTGATCACAAACAGAAAGTGTACCTTTGACCACGTTCCCTGCGGCCTCGGCGTCCTCATGGGTGAGCGCGAAGACCTGCCCTGCTACCTGGGGCCTCTGCTGCTGACGCTGCTGTCCGTGGTGCCTCTGGTGATGCCCACGCTGATAGTATCGCCCTCAGGGCTGCTGCTGTGGAGCGCGCGCCTGTTGCTGGGTACGATACTGCTGCTGCGGTGGCTGGGCTGCTGGGGCAACCTGACGGATAGGCTGAGCAGCAACTGGAGCCCTAGCTCTCGGAGGGGCAGGAAGCTGTAACATAGGGGGCTGCTCTCGGCGGAGGGGGCAAAGTCTGGCGATATGCCCGGGGTTGCCGCAGTCATAACACGTGCCATGTGGGCGGTGCTGCTGTCGTTGCTGGAACTGTGCCGCCTGGCCTGCTGGTCCATGCCTCCGGTACTGCTGCTGCCGATACACTGGGGGCTGCTGTCGAGGGGGAGTGGTCCTAACCCGCTTTTGCTGTTGCATGACCTCGACCTGCTGCAGATGCTCCTCGGCCCAATAGGCCTTCCTCACAGTATACTCGTAAGTGACGTCATCAACACACGCCATGTACAACTGAACATCAGCTCTCAATCCCCTGATGAAGCGTCGGACTCTCTGATGCTCTGACGCGATAAGGTCCTCGGCGAATTTGGAGAGCTGGGTGAAGCGGAGCTCGTACTGATAGATGGTCATGTCACCCTGGACAAGGTCCTGGAACTCCCTCATCTTCTGATCTCTGACGTGGACGGGCATGAACTTCTGGAGGAAGTCTGTCCGGAAAGCAGTCCATGCTGCATCATCTCCAATAAGCTCATAAGGACACTGCACGGTCCTCCACCAATCCTCAGCTACGCTCCTGAACATATAGGCTGCCAGCTGCACCCTTTGACGTCCTGAGCACTCGAAAACTCTAAAAATCTTCTCCATCCTCACTATCCAGTCATCAGCGACTAGGGGATCCTCTGTGCCTGTGAACTCCGGCGGTCCCCTCTTCAGGAACTTCTCAAAAATGGCATTGGGTCCACCTCCCGAATAGGAACTGCCTGCTCTGGGCGAGCTACCCTCTCCACAACATCTAGGACTTGCGCTTGGAACTGCGCAAAATCCTCTATCTGCTACTGATGTGCCAAAGCCTGTGTCTCCTGTGAGACAAGGAAGGCCTGGAGGAACTGCTTAAACCTAGCCTCGAAATCCGACGGATCCCTAGCTGCGGGTGTCATCGGCGGTGGCTCGTCTCCCGACATCTGTCAAGAGAATTTAATTGTATTAGTTTAAGTATGATGCTTAGGACTTACTGATTCTACCCAATTAGTCGTCCTTACACGTATCCCAACGCTAAGATCCTCACTACGTCCTAAAGTTTCTAGTGCATTTTATTTCCTAGAGACTTGCCCGCTCTGATACAAAAAATGTAACGCCCCAATTCCGAATACCGAAGATAACGCTAAGGTATTTGAAGTTGGCGCGCTACTTTCCGGAAAAACCGAGAACTTCCAAGATCGTAGTCCGCAGTGAGGTCAAATTTTAGAACTTTTTAAACAACATCATAATCAACAGTTATATGCGGAAGCGAAATAAAAGATAGCCGAAGCAAAGGTATCAAGTATATATATCAGATGTAAAAGTGCGGAAGCCTGATAATAATCTCAAAGTGTGAATATCAAGTGTATATACATATCAGTCTAACCTACCCAATCTTACTACAAAAATGGACTCTCAAATCCCAAAACACATCTGCACTTAACCCTCCAGTGCAGGCTCTTCGTCCTCCAGCTCGACCACCTGGTCAGCCGGCCCCCATCCGTAGTCCCCGATTACAGGCGTCTCGTGGATCGCATCACCCGCGGAATCAAGGTCTGGACCTAAGCACCAAAGATGGGTCAGATCTAAAGATCTGGCAAGGCACCATATGCAGATAACACTAGATGTACACAACAAAAGAGAGTAATGACAGGTACATAATCATGAGTGAACAGAATACATAATCTAGGCAGTTGACCAGTAATAGCAGTTTAGAATCAGAAAGATAAAGTATCTAATCTACACAAACAACAAGAGGCACATTCACACAAGCTAGATACACCGCGGGATATTATGCCGCGGCTCTCCCGTACTGTAAACGTCCCATACCATAAACAGTTTGCGGTGGTTATAGGGTAATAACCATGCAAGGGATGACAACCCTGATAATAAACATAACATACAATATACATAACACCGATCACACCCCTTTATCACACCGATTACACCCCTTTATCAGATTAGCCCGGACTTGGTATCACACCGTCCGTCCAACCACAGCTCATCATGATAGCTCTAAGTAACCAGAACATAGCTCCTACCAGAGATGATCAGTCAACTGGTTGAGCTTAAAACAACTGAGTGAATGTTTAGTGCCAACTCGGGAACTAAGTACGGGTCTGTGTCTGTCTAGGCTAATCTTGCGTGAGCAAGGTCGTACCCAATGTCTCTAAGAGGTTAAGGTACAACATGGAACACAGTCTAACAACAAGTCAAAGTCCAACAACATTGGATCCACTCCAAGGCTCACAACCGTGGCCTGAGGTAACACAAGTACCATACCCTGTCCATTCCTTAAACATTCATCCTATTCTCATATACAATGAGTTAACTGATCATTTATCCTAAACCTCTTCATACTATAGTTTCACATCCCCAATCTTAGGTCGTATGAGGGCCCGCCTAGACACAGACACGGGTAAATTATCTCCAAACACTACATAGGGTCACTTCTAAGTAATCCTAGGTTTAGGTCCTCCAGTTTCCATTAATTAACAAGTTTAAGACAACAACAAGGATAAGAGAAAAGAGTAACTCATGAAATCCTTAAAAACAGGGAATTAAGTGGAAATAGGCAAAGGTCCAATCCTAGGTAATGGTTTACTCTCGGTTCAGGCCTCATCATATGATTGGATCCCTAATTATAGCCTCTGATGTCAAAGATAATAAATCTGGTGCTCTTGAAGTTATAGACACCATGGGCTACAATTAAGGTTCGAGTCAATGATGATTCGAATCCTAAAACCTCAATTGGTAGACCCCCACGAGTCAGGGCTGAGCCACACCATTGACTCGTGCCTGGCACATTGATGGAAGTTCATTTGGATGGTCAATGGGCCCCACAATCGATCAATCACAAAACCTAAACTAAACTCACAACTTACTGTTTACAATGTTGCTGGGTCGATCTGCTCCACAGGAATCAGGGTTGGGACTTAGCTTGGATCCTGGAATTTCTAGTGTACCTGATTGACCAGGTGGCCAGCCCGTCGACCTGATACATAGGTTTACCTGAATCAACAGATTCCAGGCCAAATCTCAACTTCTGCGGCTTTTAATGTGTCATGTCGACCCCGCACGTTGAACTGTGGGTTTGAGGGAAAATCCAGGTTATACACTAGAATTCAATTGGGTTCATAAAATATCCAGGGCTTATTCTAATTCTAAAATCTAATGTGATTCCTAAAAATATAAATCTTAAGGGTCCCAACTCCAATTATGTTCATTAAAGACTAAGGGGTCTTTTTCCTAATTTTTATAAACCTAATGCTAAGTAAGTAATATTAACCAACCTAAAAGTCTCATGGAATTACATCATCCCATGTCAGCCACCTTTTCTTTCACCTAATAAAATAATCCTATGCAAGCAAATTAAGCCATACACAGTGAACCCAATCTAGAAAGACAATGGTCTTATTAATATTCTAATGGCACTATGTCACAAGTCACATGGCTCTAACTCAATTCCCATACACTCCTAAGCTACCATACTTACTAATCCCATACATGTTCCCAGGCCAAACGGTTCCATGGAACCTCTTACTTTTATTCTTTTCCTATCAATATACTAATGTCGCAATACAGTGAATACACTCATCTCAACTCTTCTATTCTCCTTTCTTTATTCCAATCACATGTCATAAGGTCCTCTCTCTCTGCTCTCTTATCCCCACACGTCAACATCACTTTCTTTCTCTCTTTTTCACAACAGCAGCGCCTCACACAGAACGTGGTTCTGTAATGGGCGGTTTCTCATCAGGCGCATCAGGGAAGTGGGCCACACTAATCAAGGTTCTAATCAGGCTCCACCATCAAGGTCGCCCAGCAGTCCCTGATCTTGTGACCGGACCTGATCATGGATCAGGTCATCAAGTGGGCCCTACACACGATACAAAGTCCATAAAATCTGCCCAGGAGTTTTCTAAATCCCCTACTCCCTCGTACCACCATACACCTTATCCCTTTCCTCACTTTTCTTCCTTATCTTTCCGCTCGTCAGGTCTGAGAAAAACTCATACAGAACGGGGTTGCTGCCTCACGCCTGCAGCGTTTGAGAGGCTTGGATGGTGGGTCCCACTGGGCCCCACTCAAGATCAACCACTACCCTCAAGGTCGCCCAAGGTTCCTCTACATGATGGGTGGTCCGGATTACTAAAGGTGGCCCACCTGGGCCCCACAGTTTCCAAAAACGGAATAACTCCATGCTCGGTTTTGGGTTTTAACAGTTGGGTGTTCACTACATGGATTGTGGCCCCTCCCTAATCAAGTTCAGATCAGACCTAATGGTCCAAGTCACCCCACTATATTCGGCCCGATGGATGGACCAGATTTGCGATCCAATCAACCATTGGGTCCCACCAAGGCCTGTGCCCAACTGAGTTTCTCCCCTTCACAATCGCTTCCTGGTTTTGGAGTGCATGGATGGTGGGCCAAACGGGGCCCACCTTGCACGGGTCCACTACTTATAGGATCACCCGTGGGTCGTCTTTCAGATCTACGGGTCGGATCGATTATTGGGTGGCCCACCTGGGTCTCGGTCTCAACTAAATAAACAACCCATTCACCCCTTCACTGTTTCATCTACGGTTACAGTAGCTAAATCCTGGATTTCCCTTCAACCCATTCACCATCCATCACATTTCATCACATACATATACAAGACAATAAAATCACTTCAATGCCCAACCATCCATCAATCCATCCGGACCGTTGATCTTCCAAATGGGTACACCCATCCATCAATGACTATTTTACCATGAAAACAAGCTCAAAAGAAGATCTAGACTAGCATTATCAAAACATTGAAATGTAATTACACAAACAAGGAATAAGAGTATGCATCTAATGAAATTGCATAGGGTACTTGCCTTAGTGAAGAAGGAAAAGGAAATTGAGGTGAGAGAGAGATCCAATGGAGTGATAGTTGCCAATGGGGAGAGTCTCTAGCCTCCTTGTGCTAGGATTTGGGGGAAATTGGGGTTGCTTGGGGAGGAAGGTAGGTTAATTGGGGAAGATGAGAGGCAATTAGGGTTTTAGGCTCTTTTGCAATAGTTTCATTTTAGGTGCAGAATTACTAGACCATTTCTTTTAATTACATCTTTAAAGATTTTAAGATGTTTAAAGTGTTGTTCAATTGAATTTGAAAAAAGTAATATGTCATCTATATAGACAATAATGTAATTTGTATAAGAAGTGAATATATCATTCATGATATTCTGAAATTCAGAAGGTGCATTTTTTAGTCCAAATGGCATTACATTCCATTCTTTTTAGTCCAAATGGTACAGTAAAAGCAGTTTTATATCTATATGATTCAAGAATTTGAATATGCCAATATCCAGATTTAAGATCAAATTTGGAAAATATTAGAGCAGAATGAAGTCTATCTAATAAATCTGTTTTTATTAGGAATTGGATATCTTATCCATTTAAGGCAGTCATTTAAAGGTTTATAATTAATTACTAATCTAGGAACACCTCGTTCCTTTTTAGCATTTTTATTAATATAAAAACCAGTACAACTCCAAGGAGAATAACTTTTTTTAATTAATTTCTTTTCCAATAAATTTTGGATTTCTTTTTTACAAAGCTCTAAATAGTCTTTTTTCATTTGACTAGGACGAGCCTTTGTTGGAATTGATTTTTCATTAAAATCAGATTCATAGGGAAGAGAAACAATGTGTTGTTTTCTTTCCCAAAAAGCATTAGGAATATCACTACAAATTTCATTAAGAAATGGTCTTTGAATTTCTTCAATTTTGTTTTTTATTTGTGGATATTGCAATTGTTGTTCAATATTTAACAACATAATTTCTTTTTGTAAGAAATTAATTTGATTTTCTTTTGAAACAATTGTGTCGCTTAAGAAATTAAGAATTCTAACCTTTGGTTCAGTTATAAATTCAAATTGAATTTTTTGGTGTTGAAAATTTCCTATCAATCCTTTTGAATCAATTTTTTCTAAAGGCATTATTGAAGATAAAAATGGAGTACCTAGAATTATTTCTTGGGAAAGATTTTTAATAAGATAAAAATGCATTTGCATACATATGCCATTTTTGCATATGTGAGTATTTTTAAGTTGATAATTAATATATAATTTTTCACCACTTGCATTATTAAGGCTATCAGCGATTTTTTTGGAAATATTGAGTTGGATTAACCCTTCTTTGATACAATTAAGATCTGCTCCAGAATCAACAAGAGCAGTAGCATTTGAAATAGTATATTCTTGATTTATTACCAAAGTAATATGAATATACCATTTTCGAGTAATGATTTTATTTATTGAACTTAAAAATTCTTTTTCTTCTTCTTTTGGATTGGAAGAAGAAGAATTTTGGGCATTAAGTTCTAACTTTGAAATTCTTTGATCTATGATCATTAGTTCTTGAAAAGTTTTTGATTGAAGTCTTTTTAATTGTTGAATTTCTTCTTTCAATTGATTTACTTCCATTCTTAAATCAAATGAAGAAGTTGGTTTTAGATTTGTTTGATTATCAAGTCTATTCAAGACTTCTTTCAAACTATAATGATTAATAGGGATAATTGTTCCTTCTGTTTCACCTTTTTCATGCATAAATATCCATGTTTCAATTAATTGTCTTCTGATTGAAGGATCAGTTGATTGATCAATAAGATCTAAAAGAGATCGTTGTTGATGGGTGAGTACATTAATACTCAAACCATTCATTTCAGCAATTGCTTTCCAATAATCATTAGAAGTTGAGCATTCATTAATATTTTTACATTTACAATCACTTTGCTCTTCATATTCTTCATATTTTGAAGAAGAGGATTCTAAAATATCTATTTCTCCTGATTCTGAAGTTGATTTAGAAGAACTAGATTGAAGCATTATTTTAGATAATTGAATTTTTAAATTTTCATCAATATTAACATTTTGAATTTTTTGTTTCATTTTACATTTTGTTGCATAGTGGCCAATCTTACCACCATTGTAGCATACTATTTTTTATTCTAAACTATTAATTTTGATATTTTTTATTTTTCCTCTTTGTCTAGGAAAATCTCTAGATTTAGATTTTTTAGGAAAATATTTTTTCTTTTTATACATCTTCTGGTTAGATTCTTGTATGGGTTGTTTCCTTTTAGATTTAGGAAACTTAATAGGAGTATTATAAGCAAACTGATCACAGAATTTACCTAATTCTTTTCTTCGAGTAAGATGTTTCTTTTTTAATTGTTGTTGCAATTTTAAATCATTGTAAAGTGATAATCCTTCTTGAAGAATTACACTTGTTAATTGACCATATGTATATTGATTGTATGGAAGGGAGATTCCATCATGCATATCTCTGAGCCTTTTTCTGATTCTTTCAGCAAAAAGATTGGGTAAGCCATCAATAAATTCGGCTTTCCAGTGTTCATTGTTAGCATCATATCTTTGCACTACTTTTGCAAGAAATACATCTTTATACTATCTGAAGTGGGTTAAAGATGGACATCTTAAATTTTGTAATAATTCTCTACTTCTTTCCCTTTGATTAGCCTAAGGGCCTATGAAATGGAGAATAATTGTTTGAACTAAAGTATAAACAACTTCTTGCCTTGCTGTTGAGTATTTTCATTTTTAATTATTTTTCTAGAATTATAAATTTCTAATCGTTAATTTTCAGTGATAACATTATCCCACCAGCCTTTTAATATGCCAGTAAAACCCGTGGTTATAAGTTTGCAAATATTTGCATCAGTATTATTGTTTTGTTTACAAATAGTACTATACATCATCATTTGATGTATGACTTCAAAAATCTGATATTTAGATCTACCATCTATGTTCCAATCATAAATGGTTTTCCCATGGAATGCATTTTGGGAATGTAACCAATGTTCCTCATATAATATATCTTGAGGAGTGGAAGGAGGATAGTAAAATCTACTAGTCCTATCCCAAGTATGATGAGAACTAGGGGTATATTTAATATTGTTTATTTCATTCTGTAAAGCTTGTAATGAAACTTCATCTCCATAATTTGTTTCTGAGTGTGATCAAGATCATATGAATTATGGGATTCAATATTAGAATCAATATCAGATTCATTATTAGAATCTTGAGATAATACTTGTAATTTAAGATCTTTCATTCTATCTAACAATTGGGTAATAAATTCATTATCTTTGTCTTTTCTATTAGAGACATTAAAACCTTCTATTGAAATTGGAGGTTTTATTGGAATTTCTTGTACAATTGTTGGTTTAGTAATAATTTTACTTGAATCTTTTTCATTAATGGATTGAATTTGATTTTCAATCCTATTTAGTTGCAGACTTATTGTCTGGAGATTTACATTAATATAATTATGTTGTTTGATCATTTTAAAAATGGTAGTGTTATCGTCTACTTTTAAATAAGGAATTGCTTCTAAAATTGATGGGGATTGATCAGAAGAACTGGCTGATTCAATCCTTAATGATTCTGGGGGTGGATGAATAGATTTAATCATAGTTCGATCCAACTTTTGCCATGCCTTTTGAGATTCAGACATCATCATTATTTTTGCTTCTCCATCCAAGTAAGGATATCTAGCAGCATAAAACCATTTAACAAAGGGAATAACAATTTTACATGATTCTACATATTGAAAAAAATCATGTTTAAATTCTGCCTTTTGTTTTGCATCAAATTTTGCAAAAAACCATTTTCTAAAAGCCTCATATTTTGGCTATTGAAATTCAACATTTATTGCTTTTCTATCCACAATAAATGAAAAATCCATTAAGATAGATTAAAATTTACTTTACAAGCAGTCGGAGAATTTTGACCATTAGATGCCTTCTGTATATTCCATGTGGTATATTATTTTTTCAATTTCTGTTTGTTGAACAGTGGGAAGAATTATAGTTTCTAGTATATTACCTGATGTAGATCCAACCTCTGATATTGGAGGAGCAACAGAAGGGGGTGCAGAGAATGAATGCTTATGTCTCATCTTGTTAATATTTATTGAAAAAATGATCAAGACTACATGGTTAAGATCATCGTGTGGGGTGTTAGATTTTTTTGTAAAAAAAAGGAAAAAAGGCCACGCTAAAAACTACTCGGGATTCGCTATTCATCCGCAGTTTGTTTGCTTAAGATAGAATTATCTATTTGGATTCACCTTGTTTCTGCAGCCGTGTGAAACAGAGGTACATCCTTTTTTTGAGTACTGAAACAGATGTTGGAATTTTGGTCCCAAACACACTAAATGCATTTGGAGTTCATTTTAAGAAAATAAGATGTGCAAAGTAGATTTGCCAAACACTACCGTCTGGGGCTATGCTGGAGACATCACGTGGGTGTCTTTAATGGCTCTTGGGAGGCTGTGTTGCAAGAGTGCCATCTGGGGCTGCTCTGGAGGAATCATGTGGGTATCTTCTGTAGCTCCTGGGAAGTTATGCTGCTTACGTCGGTTGTTGGATCTAGGCCTTTGTCTGCAATCATTTTTTGGGCCTCCTGCTAGATTTCTGGATCTGTGAGATCGATAACTGTTATTTCAACAATAGTACTGGGTATCTCTATTCGGATTAGAGATTGCTGGGCTTGCATTTTTTCTACCGTTCAATTTCCTAGGACTTCATCGGTTTGGATGATTGCTGTAGAGAATAGGTATAATGTATACCATTTTCTGGATCCTTCTTAGAGGGCTTCACGAATGGTTTCTGCTATGTGGGCCCTGTATCTGAGCGCCTCATGGTATGTAGGAGGTTTTAATTGCAATCGCTCACTGTCTGTAAGCCATCCCATAGCAAGGATTTCTTCTAGGATTTTGACAACAGAAAATGTTTTGTCAAAGTTTTCATAAGGACCGAGTACCATTGTTTGCAATGTATAGGGATATTTCTTTGCTACTTTCTTATTCTTAAGGAAGAATGAGAATGTCATCTTCTTTGCTTATTTCTATGAATTTAACGAATCCATAGTTTAAGAGTATCCTTTCGTCCTCTTTTCTTAGTTCACTTCTAGGAGCTTTAGTAATCATGACTGCCGGGATATCCATGCACTTGCTTTCTACGAACTGTATTCCTTTTTTCTGCTTATCTTGGATTAACTGGGTCATTAGAATGATTGCTCTAATGCGATTATTTAGGTCATTAGCAGATCCTGCCAAGGTTCCTTCTCCATTGACCACGAAGGTTACTGAGAATTTGAGTTTTCTATATTTAGGTATTCTGAGCTCTCTTGTTATTTCTGCATAGGAGATAATGCCTGTGGAATCCACCAGGTGTTTAAAATACTGCTTGGTTTCTTCATTGGCCTGGGTTATGAGTGCTCTTTAGCTTCTCATTTGTCTAAGAGCTGAGATTATGGATTGTTTGAACTCAACCCTTGTTTCAAGGGAGTAAGCTCTCCATAGATTATTTGTGACAAGGAGTTCTTCCTTGGTAAACTCTTTTCTGAGATTCCCTATCGGGAGTTATTCTTTAAAGCGACAGTTTCTTAAGAATATTTTTGCTACAATATTTGTAGGAGAGTATTCTTCCTGGGTATATCCAGGGGGATATAGTGTTTGTTCTATATCATCAATTATATTTGGAACAAATCTTCTTTTCTGGGTAGGATTTACAGAGGTTTTCCCTGTAATAGTTTTCCAGGGGTTTTCTGGATCATCATCTGTCTGGGTTATTTTCTGGGGAGGATCAAGATCACTCGATCCTGCTTCACTTCCTTCTGAGATACTGAGCTGGCTCATCTTTTGAAATTCCAGGAATTGCTGGTACTGAGCATATTCTAGATTTGTTTGAGAAGTTCTTCCGCATCCACGCCGGGACAGTCTGCCTTTGCCTCTTTGGTACATCTGTATCATGAAGCACTGAGTTATTTCAGGGGATTCTATATGTTAGGAGAAAACTCCTTCTCGGGATATGATATCTGTAATCTCGTTGCTGTGTCCTGAAACATGCTGAACATCATAGTCAAATTCATTTAAGAAATGATGCCAATTTATAAGTCTTTCTTGGGAAAATTTGGTTAAAGGGGCGAATCTAAAGTGCTAGACAAACTTGGAGTCTGTCTCAATTAGGAATTTCTTTGGTCCGAGAAATAAGACATATTTTTCTATGCCTAATACTGCTGCTAATAATTCCTTTTCTTGGGCATGATAATTGTACTGGGCAGTGTTAAAAGTTCCTGATTTGTAGCAGCAGATTTTCCTTCTCCTTTCTCTATCATGAGGATTGGTAGTCATATATATAACACCCCATTGTTTGTTTGAAGCATCACTTTTTAAGATGAAAAAATCTTCAGTACTGGGTAGTTCTAGTGGAGGAATAGTTTTGACTATCTCTCTTAGTTCTAGAATTATATCTTTATCTCTTTGGGTCCAAGTGAAAGGGTTAATTTGTTCTGTCTTTTTTAATTTAGCAGACAAACTACTCCTGTATTTTGCTAGATCTTTAATAAAGTCATTAGCACAATTTAAAATACCAAGATAACTTTGCAGTTGTTTTCTGCTGGTTATTTCTTCTGGGAATTTAAGGATTTTTTAACAATATGCTCTTGTAGATCAACCTTTCCTTGTTTAATGTGAACTCCAAGGAAATCAATCTCTTTAGCACAGTTCATACTTTGTTTTGGAGATAATTTATATGGAGGGAAGGTACCTCAGCATTGAGCTGTCACGTCCCACAAAAAGAAACCAAAGAAAACGTGAATTACTGTATTAAAAATCAAATCTCCTTTGAATATTTTCATACAAGGTTCCAATATAATATGGGCATACAAAATTTCGTACCATGGCGAGTCATAATAAATCATAAGTAAAATCTTATGGAAGCATTAAATCAATTGGTATCGATAGCCAAACCAAACCAACACATAACCAGCTAAAAATTAAGGTTTAAGTTGACAAATAGAATAAACAAAAACCCTAAATAACTATAAGTTCATTATGAAAATATTGCTACTAAAAATGTTCTCTATGATGAATTTCACTCTTGTGCAAACTCAGGTGGCTTTGAAGCCATCTTTGGCACTCCATTCAAGTTCATCAACTGGCATAAACCCTTGAAACATTTGATCCTCCTCCGTTTTCTCGGTAGAGTAGGGATTGGTACCTATGCACCAATAAACAATGTAAATAGTAAGTAGAAAAACATAATTTGCAAATAAAATACAAGATTAATATGAATAATGACATGTAATAATCATAAGGTAATAATATTGTGAAAATGACGAAAAGAACATATAACATAAATCCCATCAACAAAATAAAATAATACAATAGTCATACAGAAGCAATGATAAATCGGGAAAACCTGTTCGTATGGTCGGCGGTCATAAACCGATTCGTAATTATAATATTTTGATAAACTGGTTCGTATTCACATCTGTGATTAGCCGTTCATATACGATCTGCAGTCGTTTGTATGTGACTCAAATATTCACATTAATAATAGCATAATAGACCTAACTAGTAATGCTCAAACACATGAATGCAAAAGGAATGGACATGAGCAAATCCTACAGTCAAACGCACAGATCTCTAGTGGATAAAAAGTTAACGCCTCTCTTCACAATCAATGGTACATAGACTCAATTAAGGGCTTTTCAATAGAGATGGGCTAAACTCTAATCCACTAGGATTCTTTGAGGCCATACGAGGTACTAAGCCCTACGTTGGTAAGATACCGCGTGCCCAGACTGTATTAAATGTTTCATAAAATAAACCAAAGGGTCTAACCAAAATTACCTAAGACTAACATGACCTTCTTGGAAATGTTAGTGTATCCCCAAGAAAATAGGTTATAAGAGCATAAATGGGATTCATTAGAAACTATCTGAGCTTTTTTTTTTTTTTTATTTTTTTTTTATAATTCTAGAAACTAATGGGGCATTGTGATATTTTAATAGAACTTCGTATTTTGTAGCTGATGCGCGTTTTCCCGCAAGTATACGGTTGTCTCAAGTAATATAGACTATGGAAGTCCGAATATCGTTCCCACGAGGATCGTTACAAGGAAAATAACAATGATCTATGAAAAGAAGTACCAACTCAAATATAGCTAACAAATGCAAATGAAAATAACAATGGAAATAAGAAACTAGATAATAACAAGGAAAATAAAAAATGCAAACTAAAAGAAAACTAAAACTAGATAATAAAGAGAAGTTAGTAAAAAAAATGGGAACAAACCAAAAGCACTGTTAGTAACAAGTTAGTAACAAAGTTAATGAAAAAAAAGAAAAATAATAAGGTTAATAAGAAAATAACAAGTGAGAATAACCCAGGTCTATCATGTTCTTTCTTATTATTGGCATAACTTTGTCATTTCTTCATTCAATTGCCTTCTAAACTTATCCTTACTCTCTTTAACTCTTCAATCTCAACTTTAAACTTCAAATTAATCTTCAATTAACACCTACAAAGAGAAATTAATATAATTGAGAGTGTGGAAGCCATTAGAACTCATAATAAATGCATGCAAATGACCATCTATAATGGAAAGATATGAACAAAGATGATGGGGAGGAACTTTATGATTTTTATGCTAAAACTAGTGTTTTGAGTTCTTTTATCTTTGAAAACTCATAAAATAATGCTATAAAAGTGTATTTTTTGTGAACTCATCAGTAGTAAGAAATCTTCTCCCTTTTAATTTCTCTAATCCATGAACAAGTCGAACACCGCCCCCCTCCAGAACCCTGTTTCCGTAAGTGAAAGGGACTTCACCCCTGGGTGCTTGGATAGTGGGCCCTACTGATCATTACCCCAAGATCAACCTCACCCTCAGTGTCGCCCATCCTTGTACGGCCACATGATGGGACCTGATCCATGATCAGATCGTGCCATGGGCCCCACAACTGCCTGATGCCCAAACAACCCCTAACCAGTAACTCACGCCCCTAATTTCTAGAACCATTAAATGGTGTGTTAGATGGGACCCACACTCCTCATGGGTCCACCACCATTGGGCTCGCCCCTGGGTCCCTTACCAGATGTGGGGACCCAATCCCAGATCTATTGGGTCAGAGGTCCCACAAAGACTTGCTGGACAAGATATATCATTTTCTCCTCAATCACACCCTTATGTTAAGGGTGTTGGATGGTGGACCAAATGGGGTCCATTGCTTATGGGACCAGCCCCTCTAAGGTCGCCCGTGGGTCCTCCTCTGGATCCAAGGATCATATCTGACATCCGGTGGCCCACCTGGGTCCCACGGTCCATGATATAGAATCAGTCCCCAACAGCCTGTGTTCGAGAGTTGTTTCAGTCTGCTCCTTCACTGGTTTTTGGCAGATGGGGTTGAGAAGGGGCACTCAATGATTCTATGACATTGATAAATAGTTTGCATAATTCCTAGGGTATTAAAGAGAGGGTTCCAATTGAAACGAGGCGGTTGCCAAGACCGACAGATGTTGCAGCAGTCTACAAAATTGAATAACAACATGGTGTGGCCATTTATATCCACTGTCTCATCATAAAATAGAGAAATCAAACATTAAGGGCATAGAAGGGGTTTCTACATGCACCAACACTCAAATCAAAGAGGAACACAAGTATTAAATTTACAAGTTCTGGTTTGGCACTTGCCTTACCTCCGCGGTTGGAGGAGACTACGACGATTCCTATTGCCAAAGCTCAATGCAGGTATCCTTGCGGAGAGAGTTTCGCAAGCAAGACGATGATCGTCTCCGATCAAAGATCCAGTGGTTAGTTCCCTGGGTTGCAAGAGCCAAGAGAGAGAGAGTTGTGGTTGGAGAGTTTTGCGGGAGAAGAAGAGAGGCATCGTGGTGTATTTGTAGAGAGGAGAGAGTGAGTTTGAGTAGAAATAAAGTTCTAATAAGAAGGGAGTTTGAGTTTTAATTAAAAGGAGTTTGTAATTTAGAGAGAACTACACCCATTGGGCTAGGCCTGGGTTAGCTACGGGTTAAGTCGCCTAGCAACAAGCCCAACTCATCGAGTCAAGGCTTAACATGGTCTCCACAAACTTATTTAACTAAGATACATTTCAATTACCATATAATAATAAGAAAAATAATTCACTTATTATAAAGTAGTCCCTACTTATTTAAATGGAGGGAAGGTGCCTCACCATTGAGCTATTAATAAATTAACTTCGAATAATAATAACTCATCTCATTTCTACTTATTTGAGAAGAAAATTGTTTCTTTTGTATAAGAAGACAAAAGGTCATTTACCTCTTAAGAATAAAAACTTTTCTTCATTTTATAGCAAATTGAAATGTGATTTTCTTCCTTGTGTCTCTTCTCCCACTTTATCCCACCTTTTCAGTTAGTGGGATTTCTCTTAATCCCCATCTTTTATACTTTCATATATGACAAATGCCTCTAAACCAAAGAACTAGACAACAAGACAACAATTAGAACAGAGGCGGTACTAGGAAATTTTCATTTGAGGGTCCCCTATCTAAAGAGATTTTTTGTTTGGAGAAGGGGTGGTTTTCGTTTATGTATGAACGCAAACCAATTTATGTTGGATTCCTAGAAGTGTGGCCCACACGACCACGTAACTAGATGAGGGCCTTACTCTGGTAGAGAATCAATCTTAAATGGCCTGTGTCTAGGACTTGTTTTAGTCTGTTCCTTCACTGATTTTTGGTAGATAAGGTTGAGAAGGGGTACTCAATGATTCTATCACATTGTTGATATATAGTTTGCATAATCCCCAGGTATTAAAGAGAGGGCTCCAATTGAAACAAAGGGGCTGCCATGACTGACAGATGTTGCGGCAGTCTGTAAACTCGAAGAACAACATGGTGTCGCCATCTATATGCAATGTCGCATCATAAAATAGAGAAATCAAACATTAAGGCCATAGAAGGGGTTTCTATATGCACTAACACTCAAATCAATGAGAAACACTTATAACGCCACAAAATCCGGTCACCTAGAATCTCAGGACGATATGGGAAAGTACCTAAGAGAATCAGAAAAATTCAATAAGAAGTACAAGTATGAATCTCATATGAGCAAGTAAATGGGCAATGCCCCATAATTTTATTTCACTTTAAGGATTACAAGGTACTTTCCGAAATTAAACTAAGTTCAATCCTAGGCCAACGTGAGCAACTACAAATAAAGGGAAGAATAGCAAATCTAGGTGATAGATATCTCTCGATACACCAAATGCATCACTTTGTAAACCCTACGGCAACGGATCAACCGCCAAGCAAACCACCAAGTAAAGAGTGGGGGGAAGGTACCTGAAAGCACCAAGGATTGGGCCAGACTCAATGAGCTAGGCAAATAGGCATGTTTAGATAACAATACATTATATTAACGGAGGGGGTAGAAGACCATATATGATCCTAGCTATACTTGCATGATTAATACCTCGATAATAAATATAGAACATTAGAGTAGAACATAAACAGTGTAGAGTGTAGGGTACGAACAATAATAGAGATAGGAATATAATAGATGTTTGATACAACATATCAGATAAATAAGAGAAGGCATTATCATCAATATACCATCTAAATTATACGAGCACATAAGTGTCACTAACAACAGAGATAACCTGAGGAAGTAGTCACGCCAAGTTCATGTCCATTGTATCTCGATCCAACCCTATCAATGTCGGCAGTTAAAGGCACTAAGCAACGACATCCATAATACATAATAATCTTACATCTCATATATATCCATAGGAGCACGACCACAGTTGACATTCAAGGGACGTGGGGGGTCGGAGCTAGCCCATCATCGTCGTCCCAACAATTGTTGATGGACATCAACCATGGAAGTCATAGCCACCTATTGCTGCCGTCTCATCGAATAGGATCGTACATGAGAGTCCATCTCATTGATGAGTGTTAAATATTGCATATTTTATTCCTCATTAGTCCGGATTTTATCAGCATCTCATATGCATATCATTTACTTTACACGGAGATTTTATCCTTTTATCACATTAACGGATTATCAGATTATCATGCATAAATTTGATTATTTATAGCTCATTTTATGTAATTTCGCTTGTGTAGGTGGACCTCGCAACTACCCCAACCTTCCACCTAGTGTCCCAAGGCATCAAGAAGAATTTCAACAAAGAAGTTACATGAAAAGATCTTGGTGAAGTGCTGAAGAATTCCAAAATAAGTGAAGAAGACTTTAAGGATAAAAGAAGTCATTTTCTAACACAAAGGAGTGGTCGGTGTATTGGTGAGAGCTTAAGTGGGTATGAAATAGGTTATGAGTTCTAATCCCAACAATTACATATTTTTTTACATAGAAAACATTCCATCCAACTTTAGCCTCTCCACCAATCAAAGCTTGCCATGAAAGCCAATCATATTGAAGGACCATATAACACAAAAAGCACATATGCTTTTAGCTTTTGGAATGAAAGTAACCAATCAAATTGAAGCAATCCATGTGAAAGCAAATGAGCCAATCAAAAGCCTTCATTGTGAAAAGAAATGAGCAAATCAAATGTCTTCAATGTTTATATAAATTGGAATGTATTTGTAGAGAGGGAGAAGCTCTTTTGGCAAGTTAGTCTTTTAGTAATTTTTACCTTTTCTATACTTTTAGATTGTAATTAGGAGCTTCTTTGTGACTAATTTAGAGAGAGTGTGTAATTGAAAATCATTAATGAAGATTTGAAGCTCTTTTTTGATGTTAGTGGCTAAAACTCTTGGATTAGGCTCTCTTTTGAAGCTATGTGATTAGTTCAATTCCATGCATTTTTTAGTTTAAATTCCCTACTTGTGCCTTGATTGATTAGTAGATTTTAGATCTAATTTTGCTAATCTCCTCATTTCTCATGCTCTACCTCTACACTTGATGTTTAAATAATCTCAATTGATGCTTTGTAGTTGGATTAAGTTCTCTGGCATAGCACGCTCTAAAGCCCTTATCTTTGATCTTTTGTAGCTTGATTTTAATAAATTATTGTCAGGGTAGCGAGATGATGATCTAGTATCTCGGCCTTTTATTTTCTTTACTTTAATCTTCATTGTTATATCATCCAATCCAATTAGGCAAGAGATTGCTAATTGGACTGTAGATTTGGGAGTTGAGTTAGAACATGCATTAGTTGGATTAATTAAATGCTTAGTGGATTTTGGATTGCCCAATCTCCTATTTTGATTGTTGTTAATTTGAATCCTTATTTGATTTGTTATTTTCACTTCTAAATTGTTAGATACACATCTCACATAACTTATTTTAAAATCTTACGCATTTCATACCACATCTTCACCTTAAATCTTCTATTTCCACCACCATTCATCCACTAGTTTAGTATAACTCATTGATGCGGATTTCGCAAGTATACGATTGTCTCAAGTAATATAGACTATGAAAGTCCAAATATCGTTCCCACGAGGATTGTTCCAAGGAAAATGATAATGATCTATGAAAATGAGTATCAACTCAAATATAGCTAACAAATGCAAATGAAAATAAAAATCAAGTGAAAACAACGGAAACAAAAAAACAAGATAATAACAAGGAAAATAAAAAATGCAAACTAAAAGAAAACAAGAACTAGAAAACAAAGAGATGTTTGTAAAAAAAGTGAGAACAAACCAAGGGCAAGGTTAGTAACAAGTTAGTAACAAAGTTAATGATAAAAGAAAAATAACAAGGTTAGTACAATAACAACGGAGAAATGTTAGATAGATCAAATGATTAAGTGTGTGAAAATAACAAGTGAAAGATAGAAAGTGAGTGGATGGAGATAAAGAAATATGCTAAAGTATTTTAAAATCAAAGGTGAAATTTATTGTGTAAATAGAGAAATGGAGTGTGAGAATTAAAACAAGTGAATAAGTGTGTGAGAATGTGAATAGAATCAAACTAAAGTAAGCAAAACAAGAAACAAGTAATACTAATGGATGATTGAATCATCTAGAATCCACTAAGTAACACTAATCCAACACTAATGCTCTTCTCTTTTACAAAAAAAAAAAAAAAAAAAAAACTCAAATCTAATTATAAATCGATGCTTAGATTTGGAAAATATAACATTAAAGCTCTAAGATAGAAATTAATAATCTAATAGCGAAGATTTTCTTCCGTTCATAAAAGAAAAGATTCTTAATGACTATCTATCAAAAGTAAGCATAAACCATCAAAAGATATTAACTCCTAAGCATGATTTATCAAACCTAAGCATAGATAGTAAAAAGAATGCTACTATAGAAACTAAGCATGGAAGGAATATGATCAACTTAGCTTCACCTAGAAGATCCAATCAAAGGAATTAGCCGCCCATTGGAGAAGATAAAGCTTTTAATTCCATTCCAAATCTTTAATTTTTACAAGGCTTTCATCACTTTCTCTCTACAATTGCTCTCAATTACATGAATAGCTTAAGTAAAGAGGAGGCTCTTCATGCTTGTATTTCTAATGCCTAGAGCTCCATTCCTTATATAGAAACATCTGTCTTGCTCTCTTTTGGTTTCTTTCCAATGTGGGACTTCACAAGAATGGAAATATAAACATATGTATGTGATTCCCGTGTTAGAAAACAGTCCCTGGATTGATGTATGATTTTGACCCCCGAAACGTCCGAATTCGAAAAAATATTGTGAAATATGATTTGTAGATCTTTGAACAAGCTTTCCAATGCTTCTAAAATTACCTCAATTGGACATCCGAGTAAAATGATATGGTCAAAACACCGACCCAGGTCTATCATGTTCTTTCTTATTATTGGCATAACTTTGTCATTTTTTCATTCAATTGCCTTCCAAACTTATCCTTACTCTCTTTAATTCTTGAATCTCAACTTCAATCTTCAAATTAATCTTCAATTAACACCTACAAAGAGAAATTAATATAATTGAGAGTATAGAAGCCATTGGAACTCATATAAATGCATACAAATGGCTATCTATAATGGAAAGATATGAGCAAAGATGATGATGAGAAACTTTATGATTTTTATGCTAAAAATAGTGTTTTGAGTTCTTTTATCTTTGAAAACTCATAAAATAATACTATAAAATTGTATCTTTTGTGAACTTATGATGCATTACTGTAGCTTAGTTCTTAGTAACTTCATATTCTAGATTGTGAATTAATTGATTATATTGCATAGTTTAATAGTTTTAATTGTTTACTTCAATTGTCTATATTAGCTATATCTTAGTTCAAATCTCCTTTAGTTGGATTCAATGCTCGTTCCATCCTTTCTCTGTGGGAACGATAATCCAAACTCTTTAGTCCTTTACTATTTGACGACATCATAGTCTTACGGTTAAATGTTGCTCATATAAGTGTAGATCACTCATCCATTAATATCCATATCTATATCTATAGCTACGGCTAAGTCCCAGTCATTGGTCTTACGTGTTATCTCAACATTTGTATCCATCCACACGTACTCGATCCGAGTGTCGGAAATCTCTTTACCCCGAAGGTACCTACTGTACTTAACCACATCTCAATAACAGTATACATGCCAATACCAGAATCTGTCAGCTGCCAACCGTACGTCAATTATCCTGTAGATCACCAGGTGGGGGTGCTCTAAACCGAATCGCCTTACTGTCATTAATATGAGACAATATTAGTCAAGGAAATGAGTCACAGAGTTCGGATTTAGCTAATCCATCCTTGTGATTCCTAATAGTTAATAATGCATACACTTGTATACTCAGCTTCTCTACACGCTTAATTAATATTATCTTGTTGTATAGTCCGTCCATCAATATCTATCGTTAAGTTCACAATATTGCAGGTTAGGACTTTAAGTGCAATGCCTTGACTTCTCACCCAATGTGGATTGATTATGGATCAAAGTCTAAGTGCAATGCCTTGATTTATAATACCTCTTGAGGTTTACATCGAAGGTTCGGACCTACCAGCCAGCCTTAGTATATGTTCTCAATAATATAAGTACCATATGTCTCATTACACCAAAATCGTTGTCCCTCTCTTCAGGTCCAGGGTCCCACTTCACATCAGACAGTGATTACGGAGTCCTAGCTGCTTAATAAGTATCTATCGTTGATGGACCCGGCTTTTTCCTTCCTCCGCCCTGGGGCTGTCGGGGTCAAGCAGACGAAAAGCGGGCATCAACATTTTTGTACAGGCACGCCAGATTTTCTATTCTACTTGAAATTTGGGGGTGGTGGTCCAGAGATCCACCTTCACAAGTAGAAAGGAAATCAATCTTTTTTCTAACTTTCCATTGCACATATATTTTTTAAAAAAAGAGACATGATTTTTTAATGCCGTAAGAGGCGATTTTTCATTTGTTTGCTGTGAAAGGCAGTTTTGTGCCGTGATAAGCGATTTACAAATCTCATCAAAATGTAAAAGACAAGAATTGTGATTTTTTTTTCTCTTAAAAAAATACAAAATATAATAGAAAAGTGAGAAAAAGGGATTCTAACTTTTCAGGAGATTGTGGGAACTCGTTCAGATCGACGGTCACGAGTCATGTATGGACTCCGCCATCGTCCTTTAGATGAGAACATATGATGCTTTGATTTTCTTGGCTTGGCTTGGACCTCAAATTTTTAGAGGATAAATACTAAGGGAAGGTTTTATATCCAATAAAAAAAACTGAGTAGACAGACTGAAAAGTCGCGTCTAGGCCATGTTGGATAGAAGGAGAGGGGACCTTTGGGGGGGTGGCCCCCTAAGGGCCTTTGATCACCTTGTGGTGTTTGTTGCAGCAGAGTTTCTTCGAAGTAGCAGAGCTTATTTGCGCAGTGTCTGGATTTTGGACATTCTTTTTGGGAATTTTCAGGATCTTGATTGCTTGATTTTTTCCGAACAATTTAGGACCCGTTCTTCTTGGAATGACCATCTTTTTATAGGCTTTTGATAGCCATTAGGTGGGTTTATGAGCATTGATTGCATTAGTGCTCCATGATGAGAGAAGGAGAGAGAACCTTGGGGGGGTGGCCCCCTAAGGGACTTTGATCACCTTGCGGTGTTTGTTGTAGTAGAGTTTCTTCGAAGTAGCAGAGCTTCTTTGCGCAGTGTCTGGATTTTGGACATTTTTTTGAGAATTTTCAGGATCTTGATTGCTTGATTTTTTTCCGAACAATTTCAGACGTGTTCTTCTTGGAATGACCCTCCTTTTATAGGCTTTTGATAGCCATTAGGTGGGTTTATGAGCATTGATTGCATTAGTGCTCCATGATGAGCGGAGTTACAAGTTTTTAATTCTTGATTTTGTAACTCCTTTTTCTTGGCTTCTGATTGGCCGATGGAGAATGATGGGCGTTTAATCGCCTTTAAACTCCATGATGAGGGGAGTTACATGGTTTTAATGCCATGATTGCTTGGACTTGTAACTCCTTTTTCCTTGCTTTTGATTGAGCCGTCTAAAATAATGAGTTAATGACCTCATTAACTTGTCATAAAACGGGACATTCAACTACATTAAGCGGTTGCCAGTGCGCTCGAAGAGTCGCAGGCCGTACCGCATCTTCTGGAATTCTTCTTGCGATGATCGCCGATAGATCCACATGTTGTTTGATGTTAGATGGTGATGCAACTTCAGACATTGATTGATACCAATGGGTTGACAACATCTATCCAGTCGATTTCTCGATCGGTCGGGCAGAAAGTGTGCTTTCTTGGTCGGCCGGTTGATGATTTTGAAGCGTCCGATGATGATCCAATGATCTTGGCGGCGTATCTGTGTTGTCGACGAAGATTAACGGATTTCGAGCTCCAAAAATCAGATTTTAGGAAAATCACAGGGGCCAAACAACTTAAAAAGCGAAAAATACCTAAAAAAAGGGGCTTTTGGGTGAAATCCGGCGACCCGGATCTCCATGGTCGCCGGTGACCATGCATCATGGGGTTTTTTTATCCCCTTTTGGTCGCCGTTTTCCTTCGTTTTTCAGGCTTTTTTTATTCTTTTTCTTCTGTACTTTTCTTGACATTTTCCACATTTATTGACTTGATTTCCCTAAAGAAAGCCTGAAGAGAGGCCGTCCAAATCGGAGCACAAAGTTTCCTATTTTTCTGGGAAAGCCGAAGACTTTGTTGCCGATTTTCCTTCAGAAGCCGAAACTAGGTCAAACGATGTCGGAATGACCTGAAATTTGAGGTGAAGGCTCCTGAGCAGTAAATAGGACCAACCATTGGCTTTTGCTTGATTTTTGAAGCTGTGTGGGTCACGTCACCAGTAGACTTGATTTTACCGCGAGGAAGATGACGTGCTTTGATGTATGGTTAATCGATGTCCGATTGACCTGAAATTTGACAGGGAGCCTATTGTAGTGATTTTGAGATGATTCATTAGCTCCGATTTGGAGGTCGTAGTCCCAGGGAGCTCTGCCGCCGGGAGGCCTGATCTTGCTTCCGAGCGTCAAAGTTGGGTCAAATGTTGTCGAAATGACCTGAAACTGGACGAGTAGTCCTTTGGAGGCATGTTGAAGTCACCCATATTCTTTGTTTGATGAGTGATAGCCTCAGTGCTTCTCGTCGCCGATAGATTTGATTTTGTTGCTTGAAAATTGATCGAGGGTTAAACATTGTCGGTTTGACTTGAAACTTGACATGGAGCCTTTTAGAGGTATTCTAAGACCATCCATAGGTTCTGATAGAAGATTTTATATCTTCGACATTGTCGCCGTTGGGAGACCTGACTTCGCTGCGGTTGTTTCCTTTTTGGGCTAAACCATGTTGGAATGGCCCAGAGTTTGATGTAGAGTCTCCTGGTGGCATTTTGAGGCCAGCTGTGTGCTCTATTTTGTGTATCGGGGTCTCTAGCTTCACCGCCGCCGGGACCTCTTGCTTAGCTGTTGGAGGAGTGAAGTATGGCCAAATGGTATTAAATGGCCCGAAACTTCATCTGTACCCCTCTTTTGGCTTTTTTTTAAGGATCTTGGCATTTTCCTGTTTGTGGTAGGATGTGGCTTCATATAGCTTTTGATGTTGAAGAGGCAAAGTGACTTTTTTGGTGTCAACAATCGTGCTCCTGCAGGTGTATAGCATCAAAGGAGGTCCTTTACCACCCAATTAAGCTTTGTTTCACAACCCAATACCCTACTTAGGTGGCTTCATTGGTCAAGGTTAAGCCTGACCCTTGACTCTTGTCTAGTGTATCTCAAACAGTCCAAATGGAAGGTCAACAGGGCCTGCACATGATAGAATTATAAAAGAAATAGGATCAAAGTGATTGTTTGCAGTGTACCTGGTCAACATCATTGATCATTGGGTCGACCTGATAGATTGCGAAAGGGGGCAAAATTGGAAAGCAGAATTCACAGTCTGCAGTGCTCTCGGTCGATCTGGAGGGTTCTCCGGTTGACCTGATACACTAGTGGGCATTTTATAAAAAAACCTGGCAGTTGGGGGATTCGTAGTGTGGCTGGTTGATCGGGTACACTCGGTTCTAACCCTGAGAGAAATTTCTTGCTCCTAATTATGGGGGAGTTTGCAGTGTGCCCGGTCGACATCCTGGATGACCAAGTCGACCAGGTACACACAAATCCCTGAATTTTAGGATTCCGTCCTCTTTGATTTTCCATTAAAACTCTATCCATTTCCATCAAATTCGACCCATATCTATACCCAATCATTTCGAAACATTAAGAACTCCTTCCACATCACAATCCCATCACAAATGGGCCATTGGTCATCCAAATGAGGGATTCACATCCATCACTGGCAAAAAACAAATAAAAAAGGCTTAGAACAACAGTCTCATACATCATATCACCCAATCAACCATCCAATTACAGAATTAGGCTAAAGAACCATAAAAGATAGTAATTAACCAACTAAGCATATTAATCAATCAAATTAAGAAATCTAAGCATATCTACTTGCCTAATTAGGAAGAAAACTCCTCAAATAGCTTGGGCTTCACTCCAAGAGCTCTAAGATCACTCCAATGGTCAGCTCTTCAACCTCTACACCCATTCTCAAAGAGAGAAGTGCATTACAAAGGGAATTCTAAGAGAAGGAGCTACTCTACAAAGAATTGGAAAGGGGAAATGGGAATTACCTTGAATTGGGGATGGGAGAGAGACCTAGAAGGTGAGAAGAGTTCCCTAGCTTGAAGATGGCTGGACCTTGATGAGAGTCTCCTCTTCTACCAATTGGAAGCCCTAGATCTAGAGAACGAAAGAATTGGTGAAAATGTAGTGAAATGAGAGGAAGGAGTGTATGAAACGTTTGGGAAGCTTGGGGATGAATTTCTTCTATAAGAATTGGTGGAATGGGAATAGTCTAAAGTGCCTCTATTGCTAATGTAAGTTTAGGATATGGATGATCGTGTTTGGGGAAATCTTAGGTATAATGACTAAGAAGTCCTTGGTTTGTTAATTGAAATAGAAGATAAGGGCAAGGGTAGTTTAGGTGTCTAGGTTTAATGACTAAGGTACCTTTAGTTGAGTGCTTATAAATGAACGGGCCTAACGGTATTAAACGTAGGCTAACTATAATGACTAGAGTGCCCATGTTTGCTTGGTTGATAATGAAGGAGGCCAAGGTCATTTAAAGGATTTGGGTTTCTAATTTGGAGGGAAATAGTTTAGGTGGAAAGACTAGAGTACCCTCATATAATAAATGGATTAATGATTAAGGCCATGGGTAATTAGGTCATTCTAAGGTAGTTGCACAACTCTATAAGGAAAACTCTTATATAATTAGGGTTTACAAGTAAGGGCTTCTAATTAGCTAATTAATTCTAGAAAAGTCAATTAAACTCCTAATAGTATTAGTAATCTTAGAAAGTTCCTTATCCTAATAACTAGGCTTAATTAGTGGGGAATTAATAACTATTCATGGTAATCACCTATTAAATAGGATAACCTCGGGTTGACTTCGTCAAACTGGGTCTCACTTGGTATTTCTAGGGATGGGTCCTTACAACACAAGTATTAAATTTACAAGTTATGGTTAGGTACTTGCCTTCCCTCCGCGGTTGGAGGAGATTATGATGATTCCTATTGCCAAAGCCCAATGTGGGTATCCTTACGAAGAGAGTTTTGCACAAAAGACGACGATCGTCTGCGATCGGAGATTCGGTTGTTAGTTCCCTAAGTTGTAAAGCCAAGAGAGAGAGAGAGTTGTGGTTGGATAGTTTGAGTAAAATAATAAGAAGGGAGTTTGAGTTCTAATTAAAATAAGTTTGTAATTTAGAAAGAACTAAACCCATTAAGCTGGAGCCGGGTTAGCTATGGGTTAAGTTGCCTAGCACAAGCCCAACTCACCGAGTCAAGACTTAATGTGGTCTCCACTAACGTATTTAACTAAGATACATTTCAATAACTATAAAATAATAAGAAAAATAATTTACTTATTATAAAGTGGTCCCTACTTATATATATGGAGGAAAGGTGCATCACCATTGAGTTACTAATCAATTAACTTCGATTAACAATAACTCATCTCATTTCTACTTATTTGAGAAGAAAGTTGTTTCTTTTGTATAAGAAGACAAAAGGTCATTTACCTCTTAAGAATAAAAACTTTTTCTTCATTTTATTGGAAATCGAAATGTGACTTTCCCTTTTCCTATTTTCTCTTCTCCCACTTTATCCCACCTTTTCTGTTAGTAGGATTTCTCTTACTCTCCATCTTTTATACTTTCATATGTGACAAATGCATTTACACAAAAGAAATGGATAATAAGACAACCATTAGAGTAGAGGCAGAATTAGGAAATTTTCATTGCATACTCTAATTCAACTCACAAATCTACAATCCAATTAGCATTCTCTTGCCAGTTTGGATTAGTTGATATAACAATAAACATCAAAGTAAAGAAAATCAAAGGCTAAGAGCCTAGATCATCATCTAGCTACCTTAACAATCAATCATCAAAACCAAGATCCAAAAGATTAAAGATAAGGGCTCTAGAGCATGCTATGAGAGAGGTTAATCTAACTATAAAGCATTAATTGGGATTATCTAAGCATCAAGTGTAGAGATACAACATGAGAAATGAGAGATTAGCATAGTTAGATCTAGTATCTATTGATCAATCAAGGAACAAGTAGTGAATTTAAACAAAAACATGCATGGAATTAAACCAATTACATTACTTAGCTTCAAAAGAAGAGCCTAATCCAAGAGCTTTGGCCACTAAACATTAAGAAAGAGCTCCAAATCTTCATTAGTAATATTCAATTACACTATCGCGCCCCCAATCGTTAAATCGGGGATTATGTGTGAGATTCGGGCCATTTAAAATTTTCTAGCGTTAATAAACAACACGTGGCCCCAATCATGTCCCATATGGATCGAAGACCGTTGTGAGGTACAAATATTTCCTCGAATACATAAAATAATAGCGGTAGCTTCAAAAATACAAGTGGAATCTCAAGATGTATGGTTAAGAGCAAAACTGAAATTTATTAACTAGAGTTCAAGTTTGAAATAGTTTAACCGAAAGTATTATTTACACAAAAGGCTTTACAAAAACTTGGGCCTCATCAAAAGACAAAAGAATCAAAAGATGAATCTAGCCACGTATAGATGTGAAGGCTGTCAAGTACGATGTCAATACGGCTAAACAATGTCGTCCGTACATTAATCTAGGAGGTCATCAGGCTGATCCGCCTGAATTTCCTCCATCGTCTCCTCCTCAGTATAGAAGGGCTCGATTACTATGCACCAAGAGTGACATTATCAAACACGACTGTCGGTAAGCAATATATATATCACGTACATAAATATGCAGTACGAATCAGAGTTAACGATAGACAATAATAAGAAATGCATAGCATTTGAATCAAAACAATCTAATATAAACATCTAGCAAAGTAGGCAGTCTACATATGCTAATCACCATGGGATAGTGTCATTGCGCTCAACACTTTCATTGAGTTGTGGTAGGGATATATTACGCACGGGATAAAAAACCCTGCAAACAACCAAGAGGATACCAGTAACCATCAATCATTAAGACCTTAAATTCAAGGGGTATCTAATGGCGTACATCCATCATGGAAATTACGATCTGCAGTTGCTCTAAAATCAAAGCCCTAACATAGTGATGCCTCAACTGCGTTGAACGTTAACAATTGAGTGGTGCTCGACACAAAGAGTCCTAATCATACATTAGTTAGCTAGGCTTTCTTGCGTGAACAAGATTCATTAACAAAAGAAAGTCTACTTTTCCATTATCAAATCAAGACCAAAACAAGCAAGCTTACTTCAAAACATCAATACAATACGTAGTCCTCGTCAAGCTTTTACAATCAAAGCCACTTAGCGTCAATACCTCAATAAAACTTCAGAATAAACGGAACAACAAAAGGGATCCTAAGTCCATCATCTCAGTTCTTCACGTGATCACAACCAAAGCAAAATAAGACAAACTAATGAACATGTTCTTTACATGTAGACAAGTACCAAACGGAACAATTCAAAATAAAAAGCGATAACAATCCAAGTCCTAAGTCAAATGTTATTCCCGCAATCTCGTACATTCCAACTCAGTCAACGAAAGGAATTAGGGTTCGCGATACCTGAACAAAATTTCTTCGCGCATAGATACAAAAGAGGGTATCTCGTTCACAATTGAGGTAGGTTGAATCCCGAGAAATTCGAAATAACCGTGAGCAATGTCGGCTCAAAACATTCCTCACACATAGTTAAATGAGTCAAAAAAGGGTAACCAAGGTCCCAGCTAAGTCTACAAGTCCCAAAGTATCTGCGATATAAAAATACAACCACAGTTATGTCTGAAATTATCATAACACCGGGTCACATTGAGGCTTTAGTAAGCATGAGCATGTACAGACAATTGACAATAGACAAATGTTTATATATCTATCTACTATTATAAAATAGAAAAAGTTGCAGTATTTTTTCACTAAACTTTTGTGGGGCCCACCCTTATAAAAATCATAAATCTACTATTATATTATATTATATATATATCTTATCTGTATATCTACTTATGTTATATTATATCTATATTTTGGTCTATATACATATACATACATATGCTATTATTATTATAAAAGAGAGGAAGTTGCAGTACTTTTTCACTACACACCTTTGTAGGACCCACCCTTATAAAAATCATAAATCTGCTATTATATTCTATATCTTATCTATATATCTACTTATATTTTATTGGGGGACATTCATGTGCATCTATCCTTCACCATAGGGTGAGGGCACTTTTTCTTTTTGCACATGAATTATGGAAGTTTACTTCACCCTATGTACTTGAAAATTCTTTTTTGTACTTGAAAATTCCCAATTATGGAAGTGTCCCTCACCCTATGGTGAGGGATGGATAGACATGAATATTCTTCTATTTTATTATATCTAAATTTTGGTCTCTATACATATTCAGACATATCTATCCACCCTTATAAAAGCGAACAAGTTGTCATCTTGTTTTACTACACACCTTTGTGGGACCCACTTAAAAATATCTACTACCCGTACCTTGTTTCACTGAACACCTTTGTGGGACCCACTTAAAATATCTACTGCCCTTATAAATCTATCTATATCTACCCTTACTACCCTTATAAAAGAGAACAAGTTGTCATCTTATTTCACTACACACCTTTGTGGGACCCACTAAAAATATCTACTACCCTTATAAATCTGGAGATTTGGAGGTATGGGCATCATTTGATCATTTCAAAATTTACTTCTTTTTGGTCTTTTATGGGCTTAAATTAAATTATTCTTCAATTTCTCGAAATATCTTCTTTTTGCCTTATGAATTCGAACTGATGACTTTGTTTTGGTAATATGTTTTCTTCTTTATGTCAAAAAATTCTTGGATTTTCCATTCATGAAGTAGATAGATTTTTATGAAAAGGGTTGTGTTTGGAGAACTTGTACATTCGTTGCAAGAACTCAAATGAGAAATCTCAATTGAGATTTTCATGTGTAGAAAATTTCAACTTCGATCCCAATGCCTATAAAGACACAATTTGCTTGTTAAAGGAAGAGATGAGAGTGCCAAGATTGCTTGAAATCCTTGTGATTTGTTGTTGATCCGTTTAAAGCTATGACTTGGGTACTGTTCTGGTTGGTTGGTGTTTTGTTTCTTTGAATTTGTAGTGCTAAAAATGATATATGTGAAATAGAATTGTGACATTTTACACATTTAGTGCTCTAACAACATTCGACAAAGTGGACTTTGTGACAATAGAAAATCTCTTTTTAATGTTGGGCCTTTTTTTATATTACTGAGATAGTGAAATTTACTTTAAATTTTTATAAGTGGTTAAAAATGAAGAAAAACTGAATATTAAAAAATGACCAGCAATGCTAGAAATGAAATAGAATTTTAACATTCAGGGGAGGTAGTGACCAATTGGACAGGTTTTTTTTTTTTTTTTTTTTTTTTTTTTTTTTGTTATTTAGGTTGTTTTTGTGTTGTATTAGTCAGCTTAGTGGATTGGTTATCTTATGTGTCATCTTTAACATTAGTGGTTTTGGCAGAAGGTTTGGCCCATTTAGATTTGTTTTTTAATCTTTTAATGCTTTTCTCACTTTCTGAAAAAAAAAAAAAGGAAAAAGAAAAAATAATTGTAACATTTTACACATTTTAGTGCATCAAACTTTATGAGGAATGATAGAAAATCGGGCCTGTAGTTCCTAAGAGTTATAGGGCTTCAGATTTTTATTAGTGGTTAAAAATGTAAAATCATAAGTGAATATTAAAAAATGTCAATCAAATAAACTCTCTTTTAATGGAAATTGATTTGAGGAAAAATGAAAGATGAATGCTCGTCCATCACCTTGGAATTCAAATCCCATGATGGTGAAAGTCCCCTTTGCATCCATAACCTCGTGTTTTCCACCCCTCACTTCTTTAATAATCTTTTAGCAAAGTTTATTTCACTATTAATTCGTATGTATGCTAGCAAATATATTAGGGTGCAGTAGAAATCCGCAATCGATACAAAACACTATGCACAAGTAGATTTAACCAAATGGCCACACTAAAAAATATAGAAAAATATTTTATGTGATTTGATAGTATGCTTGTGTCAGATCAAAAAAAGAAATATTGAGACATATATATATATATATCCTATAATGTCAAAAGCCCAAGGTCAGAGACTATCTATAGATCTGAAAACAAAAAAAACAAAAAAAAAAGATCCGCTAAATGTTGGGGGCGGGGGGTGGGGGGGGGGGCGCAAAAATGACACTTTTAGTGGCAGAAAGAACCACCGCTAAAAGGCGTGTTTTCAGCCATTAAAAAACACTTTTATTTATAGTAACAATATATTTCATACATGATTAATCTGATAGTTCATTTTAGTCCAATTCATATTACTCCACTTCAACGGAAATAAGAGAAGAATGTAATATGGGCTAGATAGATCACACAAACATGGCCCCAAAATGTTATAAATTGCGTTAAAATAGTTGTCAGTGACATACTTAACAACAGCATGAGATAATTTCTCGTATCTATTACAATAACAGGAATCGTAATTAAAACTACGACAATAATTTTATAACACATTTACATGTTATTTAGGTTATAACTGTAGACTCAATTCATTCCCATTTATATGTAAGGACCGTCGAATTTTCATATTGGGAGCTAGACCTGGACCAAGTTCGGGGTTTGATTGAATTGGCCCCGGGCTGGTTCAGTAGGCTAGACCTCAGAGTAATGTGTTTACAGCCATACATGGGCCATTTAACTTAAATCAGCCTTAATAGGTCATTTACGTTCAATAATCTATAGAAGTAGTATTGAATGAAAGGGTCTGTAGGAGGGTTTGCATGTGCCCTTATAGATTAGTTCTCGCTGTCTAAAATCGAGCGTCGCTCATGCTTCGGACCAAAGGCTCCTGAGCTGGGCTAGGCGAGAAATAGCCTCGGTTATAAAAAAAAAAAACTTAAATAAAAAATGAAAGGTTTGTAGGTGGTCCAAAGGAGCAACGTCTAGTAGATTAAAGGAGTTTTGTTTTGCAGGTTTTTTTTTTCTGGTATAATGTTTTGCAGGGTTGCGGTCCTCTTCTTCCCATTGGTCCCTGGTGGTCTCCATCCGATTAGATTAATATTTATATTTACTAGTTCGATTTGTATTGTTTTTATTTTTACCTGAATGATATGGTAAGCCTTTAAACATCAAGTGAGAACCTCTCAGATTCAACTGTCACTTCAATTAGCATATTTTAGTTCGCATGTCATGGTTTTAAAACATGTTTATGGAGGCTTTATCGCTAAAGTCAAAATGCTTACATTTTTCTTTTTCATCTTTTTTTTTGCTTGAATGTGGAACTTATTATTACTATTAATTTTATTTTTTTTTAGTTTTGGCTACTCTATCCTACGGGCTAGGATCAAAGAGTAGAATTTGGGCGCTCATTTGTCTTTACCACTGCTTGTATGGGAGGCAAAGTCTCATTTGCAAGTTTTCCTCAACCAAACTTGCATTTGCTGCTATTCCTCCCATATAAGTAAAATTTGCAAGTTTTCCTCCCATCTAAGAGGAGGAAAACTTTCATTTGCGTCTGTATCACTAATACATAGCTGTAAACTTGAAAACCGGTTCTTCTTCTTCTTCTTCTTCTTCTTTTTTAACATCATGGTCAGGTCACGGTAGGGTCGGTTCAAGACAATTTGGGGCTTGAAAGGACAATTCTAAAATAGGTCTTTTCTGTTTTTTAATATTATTATAAATAGTTTACTTAAAGTCTATTTTTCTCATCTTTTGTGATGCAAGATTACTAATTTATAATCTATCATACAAACAAGATTGACCCACTTTTACCACGTACTTACATATTATCTATCATCATGTGTATCAAGATGGTCAATAATCCCAACAAGTCATCAACCAATCAAGTTTATCCATTTGGTAGATAGTTTTCTTTTATCCCAATTTTTGAAAAATGAATGCTAATTCAGTGGTAGAAGTTATAGACAAAGAAAAAAATGTTGTAGGAATTACAAGCGGCCGGGGTGATATAGGACCACATGATGATATAAGGAGCAAGTCTTTTTATCTTTTAACTTGGCTTTTCCGGGATATATATATATATTTATATATATTGGTCCAGATCCATCAATTGGGTTTTGATCCATTAGTGGGGCCCACCCTTGAAATAGATTTAACATGTGGAACCCACTAATGGATCTACATGACATCTGCTTCAAGAGGGGCACATCGTACGATGATGAGAGACTATTTAATTGAGTCTTGAACAAAGCTGTCTGAGTTGTTTGGCAAATTTCTTTGCGTTTTATGAAATATATTTGTGTTTTTTAATTTTATTTGTGTATTTTGAAATTTATTTGCGTCTTGTGAAACTTAGTTGCGTTATTTTGAAATTTATTTGCGTCTTTTGAATTTTATTTGTGTTTTTTTAAAAATTTATTTCAAAATCTCATCAATAGAATTTCATTAATCTTGACCAATTAAATAGTAGCCGGCCATTATTAATTGCATATCCCACTAATCATGGGATATGATTTATCTTTAAATGGATAAGAGCTTTTTAAAAAAGGGCAACTTGGACATTTTAGTTCTTCAAATTTGGAAAAAAGACCTATCACACTATGAAAAGAGAGTGTGGATCTAAGGCTTTAAAATCAAATTTTGAAGGATGTATCGCCGAGTGGCCCCACATAGAATTTGAATACATATAAGTAATTTATTCAAATAGCCATGTTTGTTTGTATAAAATTGAAATACACAGGAAGTATTGATTTAGTTTGATATATCCTTTAAATGACTCTCATTCACATGTTTCTTAGGTGGTTATTTCCTTCTCTTGTTGGCTTGGAATTGGCAAGATTACATTGGAGAGCTTCATTTCTCATATTCATATTTAGTTAAGGTGTGTGTTTATATTCCTTTCAAATTCCGCTAGTTGTATGTCATCTAGTTTACATCAGAGGAAAACAAGTTAAATAACTGGTTGAGGTGTGTGTTAATTGCTATATTAAGTTGGTGTGATTCCTAATGGAATAACAGACTATGCAATCGAATGGAGGATGAGTGGATCAATAATTTTTTATTTGTATATATTGAAAGGGACATATTTAATAGTTTTGATGATAAGACAATCATGCAACACTTTCAAAACATGAAAAACCATTGATGGCAATTGGAAATACGACTTTTGATGAGATAATGTCATTTGATGTAATTAGTTTTTTTTGTAAATGCAATGCATTTTTTCTTTTTGGCATTGCTAATGTGAACAATGTACAATGAAATAATGATTGACTATTCAATTGATCGTCATCAGCCCCCCTCAATAAAAAATCCTGGGTCTGCCTCTAAGGGCAGGCGGGCGGCGGGTGAGAGGGAGAGGGGGAGAGTTGAGAGTGCGGGAGAAGGAATGTGTAGAGAGGAATGAGATTTCTATAGATTAGGGCATTTTGGGTAAAATAGAAAGTGTATAAAGTAGTGCGGGGGAGTGTTGGGAGTACCAATGTGGAGAGAGCAAAAATGGGTGTGCATATAGTGGCTCTCAAATTTGAAACCCCCACGTCGCAGGGATGTTGAGAGAAAGGGAGTGTGGAAAGAAAAATGTTGCTACCTGCACATTGAATATTGCTCTCCACACACTACAATATATAGAGACTAAAATACCCCCGTGTAAATTTACCAAAAAGGACTCCACCAAGAAGTATGAACCCCTCTCATCTGCTTTCTACACTCCTACTTCTTCCCTCTGTCACGTTGAAAAGCGACAACCCTCAGAAATCTCGTTCCTTTCGTTCTCAGCTCAGTCCCATTACTGTCCCCTCTCTTTCATCAAACATCTCATTAATATATTTTCAAAACGAAAGTTGCATTCCTTCTTAATCCCACTCCCATTGCTATCCCCTCTTTTTCATCAAACATCTCACGGTTTACATCATCAACATATCTTGATTTCATTCCAAGTTGTAACCCATTAAACTAGCATTCTGAAGCAATGGATGAGTCAAAGGACAGGCAGAGCATGGTTCCCAATTAGTCTAGCAATGACGAGGTAAGCATATTCATCACGATTTGTTTTTAAACCTGAGACGAACCGTTCGGCCCTGAATATCCGTTCCATTTCACTTTGGGCGGCATTATAGTATCGAACATTTCAATATTGAACGGCGCTTAAGGACTGAACATATTCGATTAATTCGGACATTAATGTCCGAACAAAAGAATTAAATTCGGCCGTTCATGGCCGAACAATTTGATTATGTTCGGACTTACAGGGCCGTGCAGTTGTATCATTTACATACTCTAACAAAATTTGTTCTATAGCAGTGGAATACGCCTACTGAATGCAACAAGGTTGGCTCGGAATGTGTCGTGGACTATAGCAATGGGTTTATTACCCAAGAGGTAATAAATGTGAATGAATCATTTGATATTTAAATTGATATTGTCACTTGGTTCAATCTAATTTGTTTGTTTATGTACAGATATTCAGAAGCTGAGAAGCACTAATTAAGTGGGCTCGTGATGTTGGGAGGAGAAACAGTTTCATTGTTGTCATTAAGACATCAGTAGCACCCAACAAGAGAAATAAAAAACCAAGATTGACCCTTGGGTGTGAGAGAAGTGGCTCTTATAGAGATACGAGGGTAACTAAAGATGGGAGTGTAGGGAAGAAATTGAAGCTCACTGGTTTGAAGAAATGTGGATGCCCATTCACATTACAAGGCAAAGTGGTGGGCTCAAATGATGAATGGATGTTGCATGTAGTATGTGGTGTGCATAACCATCCAGCTACAGAATTCCTAGAAGGGCACTCATTTGCAGGAAGATTAATAGAGAAGGAAACTTCATTGCTGGTAGACATGTCGAAGAATATGGAACGGCCAAAGGATATATTGGTGACATTGAAACATAAAAATGAGTCAAATGCAAGCACAATAAAGACCATTTATAATGTACGTCAAAGGCATAAAGTTGCGGAGAGGGCCGGATGGAGTCAGATCCAGCAACTGTTTAAATTATTGGCGGAGCATAAGTACATTGAGTGGGATAGGAAGTGTCCGGAAACAGATACAATCACTAACTTGTTCTTCACACACCCTACAAGCTTAGACTTATTGCGTGCATTTCCTCAAGTGTTGATAATGGATTGCACTTACAAGACCAATCGGTATCAAATGCTCTTATTAGAGATTGTTGGGGTGACATCCATAGAAAAGACTTTTTCTACATGCATTGTATATCTCCAGAATGAACGCGAATATTACTACTCATGGGCATTGGGTATATTGCGTACCAAGATTGGCGAGGGTGTTCTTCCTAGAGTTATTGTCACAAACAGAGAGATGGCTTTAATGAATGCCATATCTAATGTATTTCTCAGTGCTAAACATCTTTTATGCATATGGCATATCAACAGAAATGCGCTGGACCCATATTTGGTCCAGGTAATGGTATGCAATCCGATATTGATTTGCGGTGGCACCCCTCGTGGCGCTGTGGTACTAGTGGAACGGGGGGAATGCGCTTGACCTTGCCAAACTGCCTAAGCACCCGATCAGGATGATATGGTTCAACGATGTCCATGCATTTAAGACATCCAGTGTAATAAGCAACCTCATGAAAGGGGTGATCTACTCTGTGCTCTCGATAGGGTCCCACACTACCTGCAAGATTAATCAATAAATGCATTAATAAAAGATACGATACTCATTTACTCATTTTTTATGCTATAAATTGTAAGACCTTACCTCATGGGCACTGAGATCGTCAAGTGCCTCTCGTAATGACTGCAGATTGGACATTTGGTCCCAAGACTCTCTATGTGGCATCGAATGATGCACCCAAGGAAGATTTTCTGTGTATGTGCGGTTGGGATTCGGCCTGCACCTAAGAAGATGCTCGTATATCCATGCCTTAAGAAGAGTCAGATACCCCGCAATCTGCCTAACGGCAGTCCGGGTAGCAAACCCCAACTGTCGATATAGGTACGCAAGCACAGCAACACCCCAAGTATATCCTCGTGCTTGATCGAAGTTCATTAGTAGCCTTAGATAAACCACTGGGACCCTAGTGCCACTCTTATCTGTGAAGAGTGTACATCCCAATAGATACAATAGGTATGCTCTAGCGGCATGCCTAATGTGCTCTTCTGGTTCCGCATCAGTCACGACTCCAAATAGGTCCCTGAGCTAGTTTAACTGACGAACCCCGCACAGCTGCTAACTCTTCGTGTGCCTGCTGGGATGTGACACCAAGACCATGCTCTATGAGTGTCTTCGCTCGCTCAAATGACAACTGCTCGACTGATACAAGTTTCTCTGTCATCGGTACCCTAAGAATAGTGCCTACATTGTCAAGGGTAATTGTCATTTCACCAAAAGGCATGTGGAATGTGTTTGTCTCAGGCTGCCATCTTTCTACAAAAGTTGACACCATATTCCTGTTGATGAAACGATAGGATGTCTCCACCAGTGGAGCTAACCCTAAACGGCCAATGAGTGCACTGAACACTGTATTCTACCTTCCTTCTGCATTCCATGCCCATTCACTGATTTTTTGGGCATGGCTTAGGCATTTAAGTGGCAGTCTCTCTTGCAATACGGAATAAAAAAAAATTAGTCAAGGTACTAAATAGTTACAACATGCTTATCAAGATTAATCACAAACCTGCTGCTGCCAAATACTAAAAGCAATATACGTTTGGAAACTAGGTAGCAGCGATAAACTTATAGGCCCCCCAGGAATTTCTCCAGTCCTAGAAGAGTCAGCAACTGAAGTTCATTGACTAACTTCTGCCTGTCCATGAACTTCTTTAGGTTGCTCTTGGGCTTGCGGGTGGTCTTCAACTACTTCTTTTGCGACCACTTCCTCATCACTTTCGCTTAGATCATCAACGACAAGCCTCGGCCGCCGTCTCTTGTTTGATGATGTTGGTTGAACCCTAGAGGTATTGGGCACATCCATATCTTGAAAAGCAACAGAAAACCAGGCAAACTTCAGCACAGGAAAAAATCACTTAAATCTGTTCGGCCCTTAGTAACCGTATGGGTATTGGATGTTTGGCCCTGAGTAACTGTGTGGACACCATAAGTTCGGCAGTACATCACCGTGCTACCATCAGATGTTCGATTATACAAGGCCATTTGAGTTACATTTGTTCGGACTTATTGTGCCATACAGTAACGATGTTTACGGTTCATTATGACCGAACAGATTCTATGTATTCGGTCCCATAATGCGGAACAGTGTCGAGGAACTGAAAAAAAAAACAATTGGAAATGGGAGAGAGAGATGCAGTGGAGGTAAGGAAGGCCACAAAAAATGCAGTATATAGTGGCGGCAACAAAAACTAAAAGCATTTCTAAACAAGCAAAAGAGATGGAAATCACTCACATAGGTCGTTCAAGTAATGCACACTAGCTTGAAGATGAAGAGAGCACAGTTCAGAGGGTGGGCTCTGTTGGGGACCTCGTCCAAATCGAAATCGTTCCAGTGGGGGAGCTTGTCGAGATTTTAATCGTCTTCACCATGGGAGGAGAGTGAACCGTCCGTTCACTGAAAGGGAGGAATCATTCGTTCACTAAAATGGGTGGAAAATGGGAGGGAAGAACGGGTTGAAATGCAAAGTGTAGGGATAAATTACTTAGAGTGCAGGAGAGTACAGAGAGTAAAATAGGGGATCTTTTATACTAGAGCTGCAGTGTATGGAGAGCAATATTCAGTGTGCAGGTAAGCAGCACTCCGGGAAGAATTGAAAACTTCAACTTTATTCAATTGAATGACCGAATTGACCCCGCCTCTACTTCAACACAAAGGGAAATTCTATATGCACCCACAGGAAGTGATGAATACACCCACTTGCTGAGCTCATCAGACTCAATATTTGGATAAAACTTTTTTTCTGAGCACACCCACTATAATACCCAAACTGCCCACACGAGAAGAGCAGGCGTTTCATTTCCATTGCCATTCCCTCGTCGACTGTTTTCAAACAAGATTGGCTCCTCTTCTTCTTCTTCTTCTTCTACTTCTTTCATAGGTTTATTCTTCTTCTTCTTCTTCTTGTTCATAGGTTTATCGTTTTCAAATTAGTTTTAGGTTACAGACATTTTAAACAAAATGCCATCTGTTTGTGTTTTTCTGTCAATGAAACCATTCCAGTTAACTTGGGTACATTAACTATGGTGGAGGGAGAAGAAACCAACCCAAGATTGCATTTTTCCTTCTTCTTTCTTGATTTCAAAAGCAGTAGTGCATTGAAATGGCCTAAAATTCATGACGAAGATGTTTTCCATTTCTGAAAAAATGAGTCGCTGTTCGCAATCTGCTCGGCAATCCAGAGATGTGCAGGGATTATATGCACGGCGGATTGAAACCGCGCAGGAAATATATGCACGGCACATATAAACCGTGCATATATATATTTTGCATGGCATGTAATGGTTGAACATATGAAGTATGCACGGTTCCATATTACCGTGCATAAAGAATATGCACGGTTCCATTGCGCCGTGCAGAAGCATTTTGCATTGTATATTTTAACCGAGCAGTACAAAAAAATATGATACCTTTTATTACTCTGTTTCTTCTTATTGTTTTTCATTTTTAACAGATTGGAAGAAATGCCGAGAAGACCAGCTCGCCGTATTGGTGCCAGTGCACAGATGACCGGTGGACTGGGTGTCCATGCCAGTTCTTCGACCGCCGGCCGTCAACGGCCAACGACGTCTGAACGAAGGCGTCAATTGCAGTAGGATCCACTTCCGGAGCCGGAAGAGGAGGATGTTGACAGTTCTTCCGATGATTCGTTAGACGAGGAGGCGCCGCCGTCTAGTCCTCCTGGAGAGGCAGCAGAGGAGGGTGATATTCCCTGTGGTCCAACGGATCTATTTGTCCTAGAAAGTTTTAGGACGCACATAGCCGTATTCATATGGAATGGGGAGGCACATTTGCATTCTTTTAATGTTTTGATTAATCGTTTTTCAAATTAGATGTGTTCTAGTCTATAATAACATATATTAATGAAGATTTTTACTTATGATGTGCAGGACCGTGAGCCCCTCAAATGTATCAATCATTGGAATAAGTTGAATGATTGGATCATACCTAAGCGCAGGGATGGGGATGATATTTATGTTCCTCAGTTTTGTGCTATTCTTGAAGAGTCTGGATTGGCAGACCTGAAGCGATACGCCTACCGATATATCTCCAGCCCTTTGGTATCTAGCTTTGTAGAGAGATGACAGCCTGAGACAAATACCTTCCACATGCCATTTGATGAGATGACGATCACCTTAGATGATGTTGGTACTCTTCTCGGCATCCCAGTAACGGGTATTCTTGTCCACGCATCGACAAGTATAGGATTTACTGAGTAAGTAGATTTACTTGAGCGTGGACTGGGTGTAGATAGGGCATCTGCGTCAGCTGAGTTGAGAGTGGCGCGTGGTGGGGTAGTCAGGATGGGGTGGATCTATAGAGTGTGCGGCGATGCGACTCCCCGTTCGTCTGTTGAGCAGATAGAGTGTGCAGCAAGAGGATATCTTCTGTATTTGTTAGGTTGTACACTCTTCGCCGATAAGTCATCCACTAGAGTCCTCGTCTACTTTGCCATGTTTCTTTCCAACATCCCCTATCCATTGGATTAGGCCCACTCGGCCTCTGAATATCATATCAGTGGTGAAGACATTTGTAAAATCCAAAAGGCACTCACTGGTACCGATTGATTCAACCTCCTACAAATATATCACAAATTCTTAAATTATAACTGCACACTCAATTATTACCGTGCAAAATTATACTGCACGGTATATATAGGCCGTGCAAATTTATATTGCACGGTATATATAGACCGTTCAAAATTCTACTGCACGGTATATATAAGCCATGCAATATAATGTTGCACGGCTTATGAAAACCGAATATATATTAAATACACGGTATTGGAAAACCGTGCAGGAAGCAAGAAAAATTAAAGAAAACGAACGAAACGAAGTCAAAACATATACCTTGTTTTCGCAGATCATCAACTGCTTGTCCATATTGCAAATCTCCTACTTTAAATACACAATGTGGTGTACGGATATTTGTACTTCCAAGCTTGCTCAAGAAATGGAGGAGATTTGATGATATACTAGAAAGAAGTTGGAGAAATGACGACGAAGGAGATGAAAATCAATGAGGAAGAAGGAGTGGAGAAGGGAATGGATAAAAGGGAGAATGAATAATAAGAAAAGGAAGAAGAAAAAGAAGAAGAAGAAGAAGAGGAGAAGAGACTAGGAGACCCACTGCTGCTGCTGAACCAAAGGAGGAAGATGGATGTTGATGGTAAGGGCGATTTCATCCTTTCACCTGAGACCATTTTAGTAATTAAATTTTTTTAAAGGGGCTTGCTATTGGCACACCAAAAAAAACTTTTCTCACACAAATTCTCTCCACACACATCACAAAAATTTAAAAATTACATTATTTCTTTCCACACACATCAAAAATCCCCATTTTACCCATCTCCCCATTTCCCTCTTTCTTCCCACACACATCTCCTTCCCTTTCTCTCCACACACAAATCGAACTCCCAAAGGCCATCTCCACTTCAAACGGCGTCTGTACCTCCGGCATCGTTCTCCACTTATCCGGCGTCTCTGTCTCTCCGGCGTTCCTCTACACCATCTCCTCTTCCCTTCCAAAGGTACCATTGTCATTTTATTTTTCTTCACCATTTATTCTTTACCATTTTCTCCATTTTCGATAACCTTTTTTTTTTCATAAAAACTTTTAATGGAGGATAGATTCTCATTCAATGTAAGATTTTACAAATAATAGTAGAGTTTTTTCATGCATTAGGGCTGGTTTTCATCCATAATCGCAAAGTTTTTTTGCCCAGAAATCGCGAACTGTTTGGATCTGAACTTCCGAGCAAAATGACTTTGTTCGAAAGTTCAGGTCCGAACAAAGTCAGAATGTTCAGACCTTAACATCAGAACAAAGTCATTTTGTTCGGAAGTTCAGATCCGAACATTTTGACTTTGTTCGGACCTGAACTTCCGAACAAAGTTAATCTGTTTGGACCTGAACTTTATGTCATACAATGTTTGTATTTCTATTTCAGCTATGGACAGGCAGAGCTCTTCTAGGGTGCGACCTACTGCTTCAAATAGAAGGCGCCGCCACCGCGTGGAAGAGATTGTAGAAGAACCGGATCCTAGTGAGGTTAGTGAGGAGGATGTTGAAGAAGAAGCTGAGATGGAAATGCAATCAGGTCCATGGCCAGAAGATAGGTCCTTATTGACCAGCTTTGATACACATATAGCTCGGTATATTTGGAATGGAGAGGTGTGTTTCGTTTGTTTCATATCAAGATTGATTGATTGATTTTGTTATGAATTTCTTCGCTAATGTTTCAATTGTTGAATGTAGGATCGAGGAGCACTTAAGTGTCTAAGTCACGGTCAGAAAGTGCCATTGTGGCAATGGCAACTGAATGGATTTGAAAGGTTTAGGGAGTGGATGTCCAGGTCCAGATTGGCTCCCTTGGTGACTGCATCATACCACTCCGTCAATAAGATTATTGTATCGGGCTTTGTGGAAAGGTGGCAACCTTAGACTAACACCTTTCACATGCCATTTGGTGAGATGACCATCACTTTAGATGATGTTGCATCCATCATAGGCATCCCAGTAACGGGGCGGACTGTCTCGTATAAAGACAGAATGGCATATGAAGAAGCTCAAGCACTCCTTGTTGATGCACTAGGAGTAGAATCCATAGAGGCACATGATGAGCTTATCCAGGTGCGGGGCCAATCTGTTAGATTGGAGTGGTTACGAGAAAAGTTTGGCGGTATATCTGACGATGATGGGGAGGAGATGGTTGATTGTGCAGTCAGAGCTTACCTTCTGTACTTATTGGGTTGTACGTTGTTCACATACAAGAGTGGGACACGGGTGCCGATCATATTCCTTACACATCTAGTGGATTTGGCTAACGTACGTTCATATGCATGGGGTACTGCTGCACTAGTATACTTATACAGGCAGTTGGGGCTAGCAACCCGGCATGAGGTTAAACAAATAGCCGGTTACTTGACTCTATTGGAAGCTTGGGTGTATGAGCACTTCGAATGTTTGGCTCTAACTCCAAACATTCACTATCAGCCCGAACATCCCCGGGTCCATCAATGGCTCCCTCGTAGGGAGTCTGCTCCTTTACAAGCACTACGAGAGAGACTTAATTCCAGAGCACTGACTTGGTAATTACGCATATTTTCATACCCATTTTCTATCACATGAAATTATTATTTTGTATTGTGTATTTTCATATCTTAAGTTTGGATTCACTCTTTTCAGGTCCCTTGGGACCCATATTGTGATGTTAGGCGCTATCACCCTTTCAATGAGGTGGCACACTACTGTTGATGCATCAAGTGCATGGATGTTATTGAACCTTATCATTTGGATAGGGTGCTCAGATAGTTTGGGAGAGTTCAAACTGTTCCTTTATTGCCATTAGCCCCCATTCGTGCTGCGTGAGGTCCGACTGCCCATGACTACCATCTCGCGTATCAATACATCAATCAAGTTTGGGAGGGATGGCCTAATCACCTATTGTCTGCATTCAATCGTAGTCAACCAGTATGGCGTCCTGCAGATTGCATACCCGGATATATGGATTGGTATAAACGAGTCTCGTGGAGGATTTTAGAAAACCCGCGCTCTCACTCTAATTTTGCGCCCTTCCCGAACAAACAGAACCTAGCAGTATGGTGGACTACAAGCAACGTAATTCGGATGCACTCTTCATTCTTAATGAAGTGATGGGAAGGGGTGAGGACCATTGGGTTGAAGACCCACGGGGACTATATACCCATGTGAATCAGGTGTCCCATGTGTTATGAGGAATGTCAATTGCCGTTGCTCAACGAATAATTCGACATCCGCACATGAGTTCACAAAGCTACACCCGCAGCAGGTCAACAAGGGGAAGGAACACCTACAATTTTTTTAAGATGTTTGACTAACAAAACCAAAAAATTGTATTTGTTTTTATTTATCTAGTTTGGATGATTGTTACGAGACTTGGAACCTCTTTTAAGAAGATTTTACTTTGGAATATATTTTGTACTTTTTTCACCTATTTATATGCATTTTGTTCTCTTGCATGAATTGTTACGGATGTACAGGGTGAAATCTTTTGTGGATACAAGTTTAATTGCAGGGTTCGGATACACAGTTCCGAACAAAATGATACTGTTTGGAACTGTATGTCCGAACAAAAGCATTTTGTTCGGACATACAGTTCCGAACAGTATCATTTTGTTCGGAACTGTGTATCCAAACAAAATTCTTATGTTCCGAATAGTATGATTCTGTGCTTGATCAATTGTGCTTGAACAGTAGAAATGTGATGTCAAGAATGCTCAGAAAGAAATAAAAACAGGAGGTCAATGACTCCACGAAGCTCAATGACAACAATAACACAAAAAAACTTGTTACATGCAAACTTAGGTTTTTTGCGTTTTGTTACATTTAAAATTGTTACATTCAATCCAAATCTGTTGTCTCACATGTTGAGATGTCTGGAGTTACGAGCTCTTTGAATCGTTTGATCCATTCCTTATAATTAAATTCTCTACCATCCGCACAGGAATGATGAAACTGTCTCCACTTATTTGCAATAGGTGGAATTGGATGACTAGGTTCTAAAAACAATTGCACAAAATGATTTAGATTAACAAAACCTATTGTTCTCTCATTCTGGAAAGGCATAGGAATTGGCACAGACCGCAATGAGAGGAAAGTCAAACACCGTTCTATGCTCAAGTGATATAACACCAAATTGTAACGAGATGTTATGAGATGCCCCATGTCAGGCATAGTCATCCAATAGTCCACCGATGGGTTGTCATCATAGTATGATCATGTATCAATCAATTCTTTAACTCTGTTCTCCACTCCATATAATTGTTTGTAGTTGTCTACATGTGGGAGCAGCTCCTGTAATAAATCTTTCCTTACTTGTCTCCATCCATCCTCGGTTAGGCCAACCAATTCGGTGATGGCTTTGAAGCCACAATTACCATCAACTGAGACGTCGTTTACATGTTGAACGTAAGGTCTCAACCCCACAGGAAATGAGAGCACATAATTATTGATGTTTTTTGACCTCGTACGAACCGCCCTAGCCTTTTGTTCTTGTATTCTTGGTGCATTCCAGCCGTCCTTTGTCATTTGCTTCTGTCTTTGAAACTGATTCAGGAGAGTAGCTATCCTGTGCAGATGGCACCAACTCGAAAGCGCTTGGATCTCGTCGAGTTGAGGTGTCAACTTTCATGGTTGGTATACCTCTTGTTCTTGTTTTGACTTCGGGTTCTATCAAATGAGTACTGCCCGGTATAGTTAGCTCTCGTATCTTCTTTAGAAGTTGAAGCTTTCTCATAGAATCATACTCATTGAACCGTTGTTCAAGCAACTTCAAATTTGCCTTACAATCTAACCCCGTAGAAGAGCTTTTTGGTGGGACAGTTGGTAACATATCAAGCTTACACCAATGCGGATGTATACAACTTAGAGGAATAGGCCGCCCTTGACTTATATATTCTGCAATCTCGTGCGCACAGGGTAATCCATGTGTGCGTCGAATGACACAACCACAAACATTGGCGTCAATTCCAACTAGGTTGGCTCTCTTGGTTTCTGTTAAGATCTTTTCAATTGCATTTTTGGAGACAATACCGCGAAGCTCCTTGTATTCAGCCGGCTTGAAATTATGTTGCACAATTATCTTACTTTTATCAAATGAAGCTTTGATACTGGTATGCTGCAACTCAAGCAAACTGTGGATCTTAGTCCAACAAACTTTAAAATTTTCTTGACTTGATCCAAGTTGCCTCTTGAGCTGTGCATGTGAACTCGCAGCCCAGCATAGAATTGTTAAGGTGTGAGGCATAGTAATTAATATGCATAAATCAAACTATTAGTAGTCGTTAAACAATACATGTTCGATGTAGTATTACCAAAATGGATACATTTGTCTGTCCATGTAGAGACAAATCTTTCCTTGTATGCATCCAACCAAGTACCTTTCACATAATTTAGTGCATCGGGATACGTACTGAATTCTTGGTTTAGCTTACAGAGTTGTTCATCAAACTCCTCTTCGGTGGATGAAGACACCAGCATATTTCAATTCATAATAAACCTATCCCATTTTTCTTTCGTTTCGAACAATTTCTTGCATCTAGCCAATACGTTTCTATTAATGTGCCATTTGCACAATAAATGAGTAGCACCAGGGAATACAGTGCTAATTGCTTTCATAAGTGACAATTCTCTGTCTGTCGCAATCACATCGGGGAGAATACCATCACCAATAATAGAACGCAAAACACCTAGTGCCCATGCATAATTCTCTTTACGTTCAGCCTGAAGGTATGCAAAGCATACAGAAAATGTCATGTCTGTGGATGTGACTCCAACAGAGGCATACGATAATGATTGGTCTTGTAAGTACAATCCATTATTAACATGTGTGGAAATGCATGCAACAAATCTATACTGCTTGGGTGCGTCCAAATCAAGTCAGTTACAGTCTCGCTATTTTCACAATTCTTATGCTATTCTATGTAATTGTGCTCTGCCAACTTTCCAAGCAGTTGTTGCATCTAACTTCTTCCACCCTGCTCATTAACTTTATATTTGTAACGTGCATTGTATATTGTCTTCATTGTGGTTACGTTTAGTTTACTTCTTTGTTTCAACGTAACTAAAATTTCTTTCGGTCTAACCATGCTCTTTGACATATCAACTAGCAACTTTGTTTCCTCCTCTGATAATCTGCCTGTAAATGAATGCCCCTCTAAATGTTCCGCGGCCGAGTGATTATGTACGCCACATACGACCTCCAACATCCAATCATCATTTCAGTCTAACTTTTTGCCCCTTAATGCGAAAGGGCATTCACATTTTTTGGAATCTGTTTGTTTGATCATTTTTCTCTTCTCGCCATGTTCATGCTTATATTGTCCGCTTCTCTTGCATGTAAGGAGCACTTTAGCTTTGACACCTACGCGAGCGGCATTTGAAACCTTTATGACAATGACAAAACCGTTTTTCTTTCCTACACCACGAGCCCAATTAATCAACGAATTCCGACTGTGAAATATCTACAATAAACAAATTTATTACGAATTTAGTAACAATCAATTGTAATTTGAGTAATAAATTCACAATAGGTCTCATTACGTCTTTAGTTATAAACTCACTGGTATAATCCATGAAAAAGTCCGATCCAACCTGACTTTCCTGTGTAGATACCTGCAGGAGAAATATTTGGAGTCAAACACTGTTCGGATACACAGGTTCGAACAAAGGCATTATGTTCGGATCGGATCTTAAAGTCCGAACAAATGCATTTTGTTCGGACTTAAGATCCGAACATAATCATTTTGTTCGGACCTGAATTTCCGTACACATCGGGAACTCTAGTAGTTCCCGGGCGAGAAAATTTTCACAAAAATGGCCAAAAAAAGGAAAAAATAAACATAGAAACGGACCTTTCCACTGCTGTTCTGATTGAAAGGCACAATTTCATTGTTCTTTTCTTCCTTCATTGTACTTGAGAGATTTAATGAAAAAAGTTAACTACAAGAAGAATGAAAGATAAAGGAGATAGAGGAAAATGAGTTGGTTAGGAACATCAAGAGTATAGATGAGTTGCCTAAAATAACAATGAAGTGGAGAATAAAAAGTGGAATGAGAAGTGCAGAGTGAGAAGTGGAGAGTGAGATGGGTGGGAGTTGGTTTAGGGAAGAAGGCACGTTGTGTGTGAGAAGAAAAAAAATTTTGAATTTTGGTGGGAGATTGACTATTTTGGTCATTTTATGAAAGGGTTAAAATGTATTAAAAAAAAATTAATATCCTTACATGGGAAAAGTTTTTTCTTTTAGTGTGCCAACAGCAGCACTCTTTTTAAATCGTAGGTGTGTATAACACTTTTAAGTGGGTACATGTAGAATTTCTCCAACACAAAATTGTTTCCGTTCCACCTTGTACTTCGTTTCTTCTTCTTTCGTCCCCAATCCTTCATCCCCACTTCTCATCCTTGGACGGCTTCCACAAGCGACCATCGCAGACCCCAAGGTATTCTTCTTCCCTCCCTCTTTCCTCTTCTTCCCTCAACTTTTGCTCCACCCAACTGGGCCATCACCGTCCTCAACAGAGACCGCCGGCGGCCGCGGTTTCCATCGGAAGCATCTCTCAGGCCATTCAGTTCTTTGATTCTTTTTATAAGCAACATGACTTGAGCACCCACTACCTCAAGATTGCAATAGGAATATGTTTGTGTATTCACTTCATCACCTGTCACCTGTATTCATATTGCTTGAATTTTGTAGCCCATCTGTTGGGTTTCTTTGTGGCTGTCTATTTTATGCTTAACAATATTTGGTTTTGCATATATTAGAGTTCACTAGTCTGTGTGGTCACTCAGTTGCATCTGTGCTGCTTGAAATTGGGATTCTCCATCCCATGCTCTTTGTTGTGGGCATTTTATTATACAAGAAAAAAAAACATAAATTTATTCATTTTTATATCAAATTGACTGTGTCTGTGTGGATGGTATCCCTTCCTAGTGTGTTTAGGCCAGTGGAAATTCGGAACCACAGAACATGAAGTACATTTCCCCCTCTTTTATGGTCCTACACTTGAATGTAACAGATGGTTCCCCGCGTCGAAAACCATTCTACTGGGGCAATTTTGTAGGGTCTTCTAAATGGACCTGATGTCATGTTTATTGTGAGTATCTTGTTTACTGCCCACCATTGCATGAAGCACTTGAGGCATGCTTGGTATTGCGAGTATGTTGATTACTCAAGGCATTATTTTATTTATTTAGAAAATGAGTTTAGCTTAAAATGGCTCTTGTGCCTTTATTTTTTACATTGAAATGACTTGTCCTTCTATTTCTACAAGGAATTGTAGTTACCAGTTTCACAGTGTGCTACTTAGCATGTAAAATATTTGAAGACCAGGAGAACTGAATGATGAAACCAAAATCCAAGTTGTTATTCCTTTTTAGATCTTGAATCAGGAAACCAACCAACCAACTGCAAAGCGGATAAGGCATCAAATACAAGTTCAATTCTAACATATTCAAGTACTAAATCCAAGTTCAAATCTGATTCGTGATATAGGCTACAAATATTACACCATGTAATTAAACTGAAATAAAATTTTTTTTTTGAGAGGTAACTCCACATCTGCCTCCAACTTTGTATCAATTTTCAATAGCCTTCTACCTTTTTGTTTTTTTTTTTTCATGCACTCCCAACTTTGTTGACAAATTATGAGTTTATTCATAAGATTTGTAAGAATGGTTAAGTGTAGAATTTGCATCCTCCATTTTGTCCATGAAAAATTTTATCTTTCTAGATAAGCATGCTGCAACTATTTTTGCCCTATAAACATTTAGATTAATCAGAGCTAGGAATTTTATTTTATTTCATTTGAAAGACTTTAACAAAAGAACAAAAAACATTCTAGTTTGGGCATTTCCAAAACTTTCTACCAAGGTTAGACAAGGCATGAGAAGGCTTTAAAATCATATAACTCATGATCAAAAGGGTATTTTGGAAGCCTAATCCCAATTCCGATCACGAGATGAATTTAACTTGTCACATTATAAATTCCACCTATCCGAGGATTTGGGCCAGGATAGATCGGAATGGAGAAACATAATTTATATAGCCGACCCCAACATAGTTAGGACAAGGCTTTGATGATGATGATCTCATTATAAATTCATTATAGAACTTAAACCTCAATGGAACATCAACAAATAAAAAAAAAACTTAAATTCTAAATCGGGCACGCACTTATAAATGATTGCATTGCCATGAAGAAAAATTGTCTGTTCCTCAATCTAAAATCAACATCAATATCATTCACACTTTTTTTGCATTATCATCAATATCATTCTAACATTTGACATAGGACAGTTGCATTTTTCTCAAAATGTCTCAAATTCATCAACATCACACTCATCCTTATCGACATCAATATCATTTCAAATTCATCAATATCACAGTCATCCATATCAAGAAATTTACTGCACATTCATCAATTTACATCACATTTCCTGTATGGAGATGCAGTTGATGCCTATCAAGGTTCTCCATACATCAATTGTGTCCAGAACAATCACTTGAATTATACAAGCATCTCGGAAAACGTTGTTCAATAGGTTCCTTTTAACTTGTATTAAAAAAAAATAATCCATACCAGAGGATTCACAAGTATAAGATTTCTCAGCATTTCATGATGAAAGCTAGCATATTTGACAGCAACTGGATCAAAATAGCCCTGCAGATTTTCCCAGTGAGCAAAAACTTCTTATTTTTTGTTCAATTTGACAAATTATCAGTTTCATCATTTTTGTCTGCAAAATAACAACCGGAAGCATCAGATGCGAAAATTTACCTAAACAACAAGGAAACACTTACCTAAAGTGAATTCATCAATAAGAGACTCCAAGGATGGCATGTATTCTGTAAATCAAAATGGAGGTTTATAAAAATCAAGGTTTTAAAAACCGGACTTGGGACCCAGCCCTATCTATCCGTTGGGGCAAGACTCATGGTCCAATTGTGGGACCCAAGCAAGTTTAAGGAATTCTTTATTAATTGTTATTAGTTTCTAATTTTTATTTAAGAAGTTGCATTTAGGATTAGTTTCTAATAGGATTATTATTTGGTTCCTAGTTTGATTAAGATTGCTTTCTTCGCTCTTAAGCTTCTTTTCTTATAAATATGACATTGTAGATTGGTAATCTCATAGATTATTGGAGCTAATAAAATTTCCCTGCATGGGTTTTTCGTTGGAGACTGTTTCTTCTTCGAGTGATTGTTCTTCAGAACCCTAATTGTGCTGCCGAGTCGGGATGAGTATTTGAGTTGGAGGGCCAAGTGGCATGTTTTGAGTCTGAGTCCCATGCGACCCGACTCAGTATGTGCCTAGTCCGAGTCGACTCGCACTCAACCGATTTTTTAAACCATGTAGAATATTTTAAATGTTTGAAAAGGATGTGGAACTTGGAAGATAGATATTCATATCCCTTCTAGTAATGAAGCATCTAGAAGAACAACTCACCATCCAAAGTGTAATCAAAACCGTACTTTAGTTGAGGCTTATCTGAAAACCCAAAACCTGAAAAACCAGTTGGGTGGGGTAAGAGTTGAGGGAAGAAGAGGAAAGGGGGGTGATGGGGGAAGAGTACCTAGGGGGCACTGGTGGTCGCTGTTGATGGAGGAGAAATGAGGACGAAGAAAGGAGAGGGAAAAAGAAGGGGAGAGTGGGTTGTTTGGAAGGAACGATTGATTTTAGGGATTTATATTGAAAAAACCCTAAAGGGAATTTTGGGCATTTTCAAAACATATGAGGAGAGATGTTGCCGGCGGCAGGGGATTTTGGCCGGATGCCCTTGATTGAAATCCCATTAGAAAACTTAAGTCCTAATATAAAAACCCAAGATTTGTTTGTCCTGTTTTGATAACTGCCAAAAACTCTGGCCTGGTTTTGTAACTTTCCCTAAAACCAATGTTCAGTGGCCGCACTCCCTAGTTTTTAAACCCTTAAAACCTCTGAGCCCTATGCTTTCAATTAAAACCTAATACCTGTACCTCTTCTCTTCTGAACGATTCTGGTCTCCATTAAGGTAGCGCCGCCGTGGCACCACACCCACCCGTGCCCCCCCCACCACACACACACACATAGAAAAATCCTCCTTCCCTTTCTCTCAGTCACTCTTACACACACAGAGTTTCGGACATCGTACTGTTTTTTTTTTTTTTAATTAATTATCTTGGTTTCTGAATTCGTAACAGGGTTTTTGGCTACTGGTTCTGGGTTAGAAAATTTGTAAAAAGGGATCGCATATGCCGCTTGTTTTTCTTTTTGATTTCCAAAGGCGTCTTCACAAAACCAATTATTGTGCTCAAATTTCAAATATGGATATTCACTTCACCCCAAGATTGGTCCTATGAAGAGAATTTTTTTTATCTGATTGAACCATTGTCAAAGAAATGCTGGTGTTTCGAGAATTGTAGATAAACTATTGTATTTTGGCCCTTCATGCCCATCAAGATGTCTGTCTTCCATGTTCATTTGTAAATTATCAGCCATGCAGGACAAATGCAAAAATTATCTGTGTTTATATTTAAACTTGAGGTTTTGGTGTTGGAAAGGTGAGGAATTTATAATGGAAATATCTGGTGAAAGTTGTTCCTCTGCCCTTTTGCTTTCTTGGTTCTTAAAAGATGATGGAATCAAAGCATAGTTAGTATAACTTGCCAATTCTTGCCTTGGTGGGAAGTGATAGATGGAGTGCTGTGCAAGTGTTTATGGTTATCAAACAAGTGTTGTGCCACTTTCAATTCCTTGGATTTTTTAAGTGTTAAGTTCAGTCCAATGTCGAAAGATCACTGAAATCTTCAATTGAAGATTTGTTTCTAGAAACCAAGGTCTTTGAGAATGGTTATAGTTGTTGAGTGTTGACTGTTCCTTTGTAGTCTTGTGGACTTTAGCTTTTCAAATATCTTTCTGATTAGAATTTTTCCTTTCTAATTTCAAATGCCATCTGTTAATGATATTGTAACTGCTTGTCACCTCTTTCTATCCCCCTTCGAGAGAGAGATGCTGTCTTTTATTTTGGGATTGCATATTGCTTAGTGTTTATATTAATATTCTTTTACTTTCTTGGTTAATCTCGGGTTTTTAATATGATTTTCTGGGAAAATGAAGGCTTGATTCTGCCATGGGTTTGGCACGAGTGAAGTTCAAGGATGACGTTTTTAGAAAATAAAAGTAGGGCTTTAGTCTCCTAGTGTTGGAAGTATAATATAGTTGTCCAAGGGATACTGATCTTGAAACCATTTTTGTTCGTCCTACGAAGAAGTGATTTGTTCCAACTTTTCGGTTGGGTCTCTCAAGCTCTCAGCACACCCAAAAAAGTGATATAATATGCCTCATAAACTTTGTGAGGATTACCATTGAGCCAAAATCATATTGCCCTGATTCAAGTTCCTCCAAATGTATCAACTCTTGAATTGCCTTTTCTTTTCTTTTCTTTCTTTCAAGCTTATCGATGCTAGACATAAGTTTGATTCATATAATACTGTCTGTCTCTACTCAGTGCTTGTTTTCTTCAGAAACTGTCCAAAAATAGAAATGCTACAATTTTTCAGTGGTACATTATTCTATTAGGACAGGATTTAAATCTGTAAATTTATCTGCATGTATCCAAAGTAGCAGCTCTTCATAGAAAAATCACCATTAAAATGCTTCCTGCCTACCATTTGATCAGAGGGGGAGAGACGTTTTGATGGGAACTGGCAAGAACGAGTTTTGGAGAGCAGAGGGAGCTGTCGCTGGATATGCCAATGTAATCGAAGCTCTTAGAGAAATCATCATCTACCCCATTGTTTATTCTGAAGAATCTCAGAAGCTGGGGCTGAAAGTGAGATTCTTTTTTCTTTTAATCTCCTAAATTTCTTCATCCCAGGTGCTAATTTGAAGATTAAGTGTTCTGTTCTGTTTTGTTTTCTTTTCAGTGGCCCAGAGGATTGCTACTGTATGGCCCACCGGGCACGGGAAAGGTATGCGCTCTTCTTTTTTAAAGCTTTGTTACAAATCGAAATAGTCCCCAATATTCGTTTGTTCTTTCAGATGTTTTTATTTTGCATATGCTAACAGAAAGAAGAATTGTCACAATATAGCTTATTAGGGTTCTAGGGTTGCTTAATGAGTTATGAGCTATGCCATCTTATGTTCTTTCTAACCAAAATCACAAATTTGGCCGGAATGCTATAGATTCTGCAGTTATAATGTGTTCCACTCCAAAATAGTTATTATGAGATATCTCGTGAAATTCAAAATATATTTCACTACATTTTGTGATTTTTTCACTATGTTTTGCTAAAATCTCTACTTTATAAATTTTTATATTTTATCTGTATTTTAAATTAGTTTTTTATTTGATCTTTTACAGTATTTTTCTAGGAGTGGCATGCTCATGGGCCAGCCCAGCCCAAGCTCGACCCAACTGTTGCCCAGATGGGGCTGGATTTGGGATGTGGTTTTTAGCTCATAGGATAGACCCATGACAACTCTTTGGCCGATGGTTAAAACACCAGGCCTGGGCGGTGTATGTATTAAGGCCCAGCCTGGCCCGATGCATTTAGCATTGAGGGGTTTATTCATTTTGCAAATGGTGGGGCTTGGTCTTGACTTTTAGGTCCATGGGCTGGATTAGGCACTTATATTAGGCTTGATAACTAAACGGGGTGAGCTTGAAAAGCTTTGGCCTGGTCCGACAGGGACCGTGAATAACCTATTAATTTTCCATTGATAGCCTGAGGAAACCCAGAAATTTGAATTTCTCAAGTTAAAACTCCATCATTAAGAACCCGTTAGCAATACTTGTGACAATGTTAAGTTGACCAATAATAATAATAATAATAATAACCGTGACAATGGGTTTTTTTTTTTGAAATGGTAACTTGTATTGATAGAAAAAAGGAGCTTTACAAAAGAGCTTTACAGTATAAAGGAGTTATATTGAGAAGCGAGCGGGCAGAAACCCCAAAAAATAGCCACCATCCAAAAGGGGGGCAAACAAAAAGCAAGGAGGCAAAATGGCCACTAGCGAAAAAAGTGGGGGAAGAAGAGAACCAAATCAAATTGATGCGACTTCCCTCCAATTGAACATTATTGCATCAATAGATAAGCCCCAAAAATTTGGAAGATGGGAGACCCACGAGGCAATGCAGAATTTCATTCTAAGGATTAAGTCTTCCTGGGAGGAAGTAATCCCTTCAAAACACCGTTCTGTTTCTCTCTTTCCAAGTCGTCCAGATGCAAGCCAAGAAAGAGAGGCGCCACATGATCTTCCCTTTGGAGGTAGTAATCGGGCTAGCCCACTGATATAACAGGTCGGGTAAGGATTGCAGTATGACCCAACTGCAGTTGAACTCCTTCAGGATCGCTGACCAAAGGGCTTTCGTCTGCTTACAATGGAGCAGAAGGTGATCGACTGATTCCTCGTTAGCTAAGCAAAGGGGGCAAGCATTGACAAGGAGCATATGTCTGTGGCGGAGATTATCCATAGTTAAAATTTTGTTCCGAAGAGCAAGTCAAGCAAAAGCAATGACTCTGGGAGGGGCCTTGATCTTCCATAATGATGACCAACTTCGAGAAGCAACTAGAGTGATTGATAAGGCGGAGAAGAAGGAGGTGACTGAAAAAGAATCATCACGTGAAGGGGCCCATAGCCTGCTGTTTGGCCCTTCCCTAGAGCCGTCTATGCCATTAAGCACCTCGAAAAGATTGAAGAGATTTGCTTCTTCTGCATCGGAAAAATTCCTTCTGAAAATAGGCAACCACAATTGATTGTTTGTGCTTGTGTCAAGGTAATCTCTAATCTTAGCATTATGGTTTCTAGCTCATCTGTATAAGTCAGGGAACTGAAGCGCTAAAAGGGTCTCACCAGCCCATATATCTTGCCAGAAGGAAATTTTCTCTCCATTGCCAACGCGGTAGCGGATGGATTGGGTAAAAGAAACTTTGGAGCTGTATATCCCTTTCCAGAAGTTTGACCACCTTCGCGAGGAGGAGAGATCTCCCAACCATTTCTCCTCACTTTGTATTTGGCTACCAAGATGCTTTTCCAGAGGCCATCTAAATCTTCTCCAAGTCTCCAAAGCCATTTTCCCAATAAAGCTTGATTCATGATCCTTAAAGGTCTTATTCTAAGACCACCAGAGTCTTTAGGGCAGCAGACTGTTTTCCAATTGACTAGGTGGAATCTTTTAGATTCATCGCGGCCTTGCCAAATGAAGTCTCTTTGAAGCTTCTTAATGCGGTCAATGATTGTAGCGGGGCACTTGAGGATGGACATGTAGTAAATAGGGAGGTTGGAAAGTGCAGATTATATCAACACAATTCTGCCTCCCAAGGATAAATACTTTGCTTTCCAGGAAGAGAACTTCTTCTCAATCCTTTTAACACTGGATTCCGTACAGATTTAGGCACTCTATCCAGGCACAGGGGAAGACTAAGGTAGTTGGATGGGAAGGAGTCAACTTTGCACCCCAAAATGGTAGCATAGTGATGGAGGGAGGTGTCTTCGATTGGGACTTTGAGGATGGAGCTCTTTGAGAAGTTTATCCTAAGACCCGAGATAGCTTCAAAACATCTGAGAATAGCAACCATATTTTTTTCTTTTGGTCCTCGTCAGCATTGCAGAAAAGGAGGGTGTCATCTGCATATTGGAGGTGGGAGACAGAAGGAGCATTCTGAGAAGGCTTGAATCCATGGATTAGATTGTAGTCTTCTGCTTTGGAAAGCATCCGACTGAGGGCTTCTCCAACAATGACATAGAAATGCAGACAAGGGACCCCCCTGCCATAAACCCCTCTTAGCTGGAAAAAATCCCTTTGGGGTGCCATTGACTAGAATGGAGAAGGTAGCAGATGAAATGCAGACAATGTTTCTAACTAGGGTGCGTGGAAGTGAGGTCTCTTTGTGTGAGTAGGGGTGGAACAGGTTGGATCAAGTCAGGTTGAGGCACATACATCAAAGACAAAGTCTTACCCTGTACCGGACCCAATTCCCAATTATTAAACAGCTCAGGTATGTTCAACCTGAACCTGAATTGCATGTATATGAGTCAACCTGACCGACCCATTTAAATCCATAAAAATTTCCTTTATTTATTATTACTATTTTTCTAAAGTCTGGGAAAAGGCATAGGCCCCCATCTTCAAAAATTGAAAAACAAATTTCCCTAGTTGGGATTCAGTGAAGGTGGAATTGAGTACTCTAAATCCATCTGTGGGTCTACCTTTGGAACCCAAACCACTAGACATCCCGCTTCCCCTCTTGTTTTTTCCAATACGAAAAATTTCACATTGATTGGAGTTGTGCCCAGCGGCCCACTGGTAGATGGATCCCATCCAAAACAGCATGATTTTTAATTTGCTTAAAGTGAAAATTCCTTTAATAGTAAAAAAGGTGGACCGGTGATTTTGAGTGGTTTGGATTTCAAAGGTGGACTGCATGTATGGATTTTGTAGCGTTGGGCTTATAGAAGGGTTGAACTTGTAGCCTTTCAATGCATGTATATGGCTTGTGTGTAGAATAAAGCCCCTTCTCCTTATCTCCTCTGCTAATAGAAGTGAATGATCCAATTCATGTATCATGATATGAAGTATGATATGTTGCAATGGGTTGGAAATTGATCAGTGTGACTCACCTTGAATTGAATCACTCACAGCCCGATATGTTCATTGGATGGTTCAATTAGGGATTCGTGTATTTATTAAATAGATTATATGAGGGTCCATTTTCTAGGACCTGAATTCTGTTGATGGAAAAGTTAGGATTGCTTGATTGTAGTGGTTTTTGGGTCACTGGCAATTTAATGTGGGCAATCAGGTGGGTGATTCACTGAATTGTATGTGTCCAATATTTTGGTTGCTACAAATTCTTATGCGATGCAATGAGAATAGTATAAAATTATTCTTCACCAATCAATTGTAGTGGTAATGTTTAAGACGATCAGGTTCATGTTAAATTTCCTTTTGATAAATGTGGATTTACTGATTTAGTCAGAGTTGATTGACCCACACTTTAGAAAGTCATCTTTACAGTTCAGAGAACCTGGTCTTGTCTTATTTAGTACATCGCGTTTATGGGTTTTACGAAAGTTGATTTTTTTTCTGTTACTTCAAATTATTTTATTTCATTTGATTAGTTAATTCATTTTGTTGAGTAATTGATTGTGTTTTAATCCTTTTTTCTTTCTCTCTTTTGTGTCATATGTATTTATTTTAGTATTGGATTGGATTCTCTTTTGTGAGAGGAAGCACATCTTCATCCAGTACTCTTTCGAGTGTGATACCCGACTTTGTATTTTGATAAATAAGGGCCTTGGTAAAAAGCGAAAAAAGGTATAGGTGGTGGGATTTGAACTCATAACCTTCTACATTTTGAAATAGATGACCTCACCACCACACCACACAATACCAACATGTGATTACTTATTAGAAAAATCTCAAATGTAGTTAGATGGAACGAGGACCCTCCCCATGTGGGTCATGCCTGTGGTTAGAACGAGTTATTGTTCTAGTGAATTATTATCCATAAACAGTGGACCACATTGCTGGATAAATACAACATATTGCTCTTGCTATTTGGTTGAGCCTTGTCAAACCGACTTTGCTCAGTGACAACTTGAAAAACTTATGGAATCAAGTTGGCATGGCCAAGTATCAAGCGTGGTTCAAAGTCGCGGTGGCGTCGCGGTCGACCTTGAAATAGGATACAACATGATACGATGCGGCGTGCCTTGTGGTCTGCTGTGGGTTTTGGAAAAATATTATAAAAAAAAAGGATATCAGAAAATGCTAGAAAATAATTTTTTTTTCAATTAGCACACACTATAAACCAAAATACCGGTCCCCCTAAGTCATAACATCTTGTATTGCTATTTTACCATAAACTGTTAAAAAATTGTTCAAGTTTAATGATAATTGATAGATATATATGTATATGTTAAAAGTACTAGAAATATCATAAATAAGTAGTAATGTTAAACTTAAGTAATTAATAGTTAAGTATTCAAGTATCGAGTAAGTTATGACTTACAAACATGTTACAAGTCACAACAATGAACTTCATGAAAAATTAAATAACATTAACATTAAGAGTGACCAATGAGAGAAACTAGATCTAAGAGAAACTAAGATTGAGGCTCAAATTCACAAGATTTAGAAAAGCCCAAATTTTCAAAACAATAATTTCTAGATTTAGGCTCTATCACTAGATCCAAGAGTAGACCAAATCTAGCTCAATGTGAGGCCTTGATTGCATTTTTTTCACTAATTTTTTGAAAAAAATTATAAATTGGGGAAAGTGATGAAAAATCTTAAAAATTAATGAAAGTCTTCAAAAGTTTGAAGATTTGCTCCTGAACTCTAGATCCAACGTGTTCCCAACTTCCCATCATTTTTAAGCTATTTTGAAATGGAACTTAGAAAAATATGTGAAAAATAAACCCAAAATGCTTACCTAAAGTCACTTGGTTGAGTTTTTCGGTTTTATTGTGATGAAATCTACTCAAATTTTGTTATTAAAAAAAAAATCTACTCAAATTTTGAGATTTGATAAGAAATGATGAAAAAGAAGATAGGGAACATGAATCAGGGTCTCTTGCTACTTAGACTGAGCTTTGAGTTAAAGAGAATGAACGAAAGTGGAAGAAAGAAGGAAAGGAAGGGTTTTAGTGTTCGTTGGCCTATATTTTGAAAATATCGGACATGATATGGGTCTCAACCGATATTTTTAAAATATCGGCCGAGATGGTCCATGATAAATTGCGATAGAAGACCGATATTTTGGGGATATTTTGCCCCCTTGGTTGTTGAGACTGATACACATCAAAACATAGGTTACCAGTATCGGTTGATAAGTACTGGTATTTGAGAGATTTTGTAAACCATGGTATCAAGTCAACTTGACAAGACTTACAGTTGCACCTTAGTCTTGATGAATCGAGGCGCAGGGTTTTCATGATCTCAGTTGAATGTTGATGTTAGATTCTGTTGATTTTTGGGTTTGGGTTAAAAATTGGTTTTCCTACATTAAATTTGTTATAGCTATAATTCTGATTCTGTTTCAGACGAGCTTGGTTCAAGCAGTTGTTCGTGAGTGTAATGCACACTTGACCACAATCAGGTACTCAATCTGATTTTTTTTTTTAAATATTAATGATTATAGTAATGATGTAATGGTGATGACTGATGACAATGCACTGATGTTTTTTTACTTTGTATTCACATCTTTATTGAGCAAACTCATAGTTTTCTGTGCTGCCTATCTTCATAGACGACAGTCCCCGGCCCTGGCTTTATGATCTCCTTCAATCTGGACCATCCGATATGGGGGATGCCCTGAGGCTCCCCTAGATTGGAAGATTTTGACTTTTGGCATTAGTGGCATAAAAATAAATGGGTAAGAATAGATAGAATACAGAAGTGGGTACTATAAGGTGGTATATTGAAGGGTCCAGTTCAAAAAAATAAAAATAAAAATAAAAATTGGAGGGTCTGGAATCTGGATCTCTAGTGTGGGGAGATTTTTTGGAATCTGGAATCTTGTCACTGCAGCCCATCTGATATATTGTCTGGATTACTGAACCATGTGTCCTATGTAAAAGGAGATGGGAAGAAAGTAAAACTATACAGTTTCTGTGATGTAGAACTCTTATAATTCCCTTTTCTCTCAGAAATTGATCTTATTTTTTGGTGCAAACCACAGTCCGCATTCTATTTTTAGTCCCTATGCTGGAGAAAGCGAGAGGTTGTTGCGGGAAGCATTTTCTGAAGCATCCTCTCATGCATCAATGGGCAAGCCATCTGTTATTTTTATTGATGAAATCGATGCCCTTTGCTCTCATCGTGATTCTAGGTACGTGAGAGGAATTATATGATATTGAATTTGAGTAGCAACCGAACTTTAGAAACTACTTTTAGATCTTTTGTGGGCACATTTTCTAGAATTTGATGCAAGTTCTCTCATCTATACAGGAGAGAGGAGGAATCACGAATAGTTGCTCAGCTCCTTACCTTGATGAGTGGCAGCAAGGCATCATCAAAGCATCAATCCCGTGTTGCTGTTGTGGCGTCAACTAATAGGTTAATGTTACTTCAACACTAAAGCGCGCAATTGCAATGGGCATTATTATTTTTTTCTGGAACAGATGGTTAACTATCCCTATATGTTTGAAGCTGTGTGGAAATGGGAAATAGCATTATGGGGATGCTGGAAATGAATAGTATTACTGAATTGATCAACTTAAGTCAATATCAACAACCAGCGTGATAATGATTGAATGTTAAGGGCAGGAAAACAGTTTGTTTTCTCCTTCTAGATTCTGATTACTGTGTTGTCCATTGCTAAAGGGTAAATATAAATAAAGAATGCCTAGCACCATGGATAACCATACATTCTGCCAAAATATTCAACCTGCGTGGTTTGTGGAGGCATGCAAAAACATCCAAAAGTAACAATTTAGGCCGCAGTTTTGCATTCATGTTTATGTTCAGTGTCACAGTGTGTTTTCTATGTATTGTGTTTATTTATCATTATTCATGCTTGTTAAAATTTCCTCCATTTACTGCCTTGTTGTCTTCCATTCCATTTTTTGGGCTTCTGGAGTTTTATTTGCTTTTTTCACTTCAAGTTGTTTTTCTTTTTGGGCTCGTCAGTATAGATATCTTATAGTTTCCAGCTCTTTTCAATGAACGTAACCATTTCAAAAAATAGAAATAAAATAAAATAAAATAATAATAAGAAAGTTGTCTTCCGTCACAGGGGATGCTTGAATGGAAATTTAATGGTGAGGCACAATATTAGTAAGGGGTTTTGGAGTTAATCAATAGAATCAAACTAGAAATTTGTTCATGGCTAAGACCGGAATCATTGAGAGTGGCTAGGCCACCTATCATCAATCTTACCCTTTCACACCCCCATGCCCATGAATTGGCAGTCACCTCAATTGGCATTCAATTCAATCTATATGGATCAATGGATTGATCAGGCAGATATACACAAGCCTGAAATATGTACATGCTTTTTACATGAGGGCTGAAAATCATCCGACTTTAATTCTTTTCAATCAAGGGATAAGATGTTCTGATGCGCTGCAATTTTGGGCAGCCCCTAGGGTGTTCGTAGACCTTTCCCCTTTCCACATGTGGGTAGTGAAATGGCCATTATGGATTGTTTCTTCTAATACGTATTTCCAAGTAACAAGTGTGTTGAGTTGACCACCTACTTGTGTGAATATTTTCACAGACAATTTCTCAAGTAACTTAAGAGGCTTGAATTATGGTTGGAGTTATCCATATGAATGTAAATTTGATCCATTGTGTGCATCCAACGACAATTAGCAGGAGGGAAATTATCTCCGCTGCTGAAGGGGAACATCAAATGTTGGGACTTTGTTTCTTGGTCCATGGCTTTATTAGTAATTGATTTTGTGTACTGTGATTTTTTGTTTTCTTGCCACCTATATATTTTTTTGGTCCTTATTTTTTTCATATATTTTTTGGCCTTTTGGGTTGCTTTAAGGTCCCCAGAGGAGGAGCTGAAAAGCCACAGTATTGTTATCATTGGATGGCTTACATTGTGATTCAGACAAGAGTACATGAAATAATGGCTTATTTGTCGATATGGTAGAAGGGCTTTTGGAATTTAGGTGTTTCTGATACTTTTGTAATTTTTGTAGGTTCGAGTTCTATACACTGTCTCTCTGCTGTAACATTTTTTTTTAATGAAAAAGATGTGCACACATAAGAGAAACTGTACGGTATAAGAGATAACTTTTTTTTTTGGTGTGGCCTATGATGCCCATGTATAACGTGGATAAACAAGGACATGTGATGAGCTATTGCTGTATATTCAACTTCAATTACTGAACTGCTCTATACATCTATGTTTTATGCTTTTCCAAGGGACCAACCTTCCTTTTACAAAGTTAATACCCGAATGCCAACTTACTATCCACTTGACATTTAGCCTAATCAGCATCAGAAGGAACATAACATCCAGATCCATGTTTTTTGGTATGCAATCTCTTCCAGGAGAGGACTTCAAATATCTTAGAACCCTGCTAACTACCCCTAAATCAGGTGTAGGATAGTGCATGAACTTTTTTTTTTGGGTAGAAAAGATGCATAAATCCCCAACCGCATAGGATATATTAGGACTAGCAGTAGTCAGATGTATCAGCTTTCTAACCAGTCTTTGAAACGGACCAATTTCTTGAAGTAGGACCACCTTGACAGGGAAGAAACCCTTTGAAAACGAAAGTAGATTTTAAGAAAACTATCCAAGATGAGTGCCTATTCTTTGATGGCCTCCTCAATTTATATATCATTAGTTGCCACAATTGTAAAGATTACAACGATACAAATCCCCTTTGATTGGGGCCAATTACATCAAATTGCCTATCTAAAAAGGAATGGACACTTGTCTACAAGATTTTGTCAGGGGTGTCAACAACTACCATAATAGGCCCATGGCCTGTCAATGGTGCCAATTGATCAGAATTGATACCCCACTCAAATTGATGCTAGTGAGTCCATCGGCAACAATTTGTTTACTAGGAATTGATGACGGGGTCTTGGTAAAGCCTTGGTAAAAATATATCTGCATTTTGAAGATCCGTTGAAATATGCGGAAGATCAATCGTACTATCATCAAAGGCATCCCGTATGAAATGACAATCCACTTCAATATGTTTCGACAGTTTAGTGCGTTCATGAAGATGGGATTTTCTGTTATCGTGATAGCACTGGTATTATCAGCATATAGAGAAGTGGGCTTCGCCTGAGGAAATCCTAATTTTGATAACACCCTTCGGAGCCAAATAATTTCTGAGCAAGCAGAAGACATAGCACGATATTTTGCTACAGTGGAGGATTTATAAACATGCTTCTGTTTTTTACAATTCTAGGAAATTAGTGCATTGCCAAGATACATGCACCATCCCGTGGTTGACCGACGGGTATCTGGGCAACCTGCCCAATCTACGTCACAAAAGCCTTTGAGATCAAGAGAAGACCTAGCAGAGTAAAATAATCCTCGATCTGGAGTTCCAAGTATATATCGAATGATTCATTTGACTGCAGCTAAATGATGATGACGTGGTTTAGTCATGAATTGGCTCATTAAGTTAACAGCATAGGAAATGTCTAGACGAGTGATGGTTAAGTAAACAAGGCTGCCGACCAATTTTCTATAGTAAGTCGCATCTGAGAGAAGATCACCATCCTCAAACCTATACTTTACATTAACCTCCAATGGTGTATCAACTGGAGTGGAATCCTCCGAGCAGGCCAATTTTATCAAATCTGTAGCATATTTATGTTGACTTATAAAGATTCAGCCTTTATGACATTCTCTCAAGATAGCAAAGAATACAAAAGGAATGATGAATATTTGGTTACCTCCTTTGAGGATCGACCATCTCATTAACTAGATACAAAATGCCCAATCTTGTAAAAGACAGTAAAAGAATCTCCAAACAATAACTAACATATGTACACGGCTTTCAAATTGATGTTGGAGAGTCAATAAGCATCAATTTGCTAACCAAGAATTGATGCCGTGGTCTCGGTAGGCCTTTGGTAAATATATCTGCAGTTTGGAGACCGGCGGAGATGTGAGGAAGACTGATCGTGTCTCGCACATATTCATCACGAATAAAATGGCAGTCCACCTCAATGTGCTTTGTGCATTCATGGAAGACTGGATTTTCAGTAATTCGGTTCGTGCTTGTATTATCGGCATAAAGTGGTGCTGGTTGACTCTGAGTAAACCCAAGATCTGAAAGCAAGCCTCGAAGCCAAACGATATCGGAGCAGGCATTGGACATAGCTCGATATTTGGGTTCAATGGATGACTTGGAAACTTTATCTTGCTTTTTTCATTTCCATGAAATTAAGGAATCCCCAAGATACATGCACCATCTTGTGGTAGACCGTCGGGTATCTGATCATCCAGCCCAATCAGCATCAGAGTATGCTGTGAGAGAAAGTGAGGTTCCTGCAGGAAAAAATAAGCCACGGGTAGAAGTGCCGAGAATATTGCGTATAATACGCCGAACAGCAGACAGATAAAGATGCTGGGGATGTGCCTTGAACTGACTGACTAAATCGACTGCATAGAAAATGTCGGGGTGAGTAATGGTTAAGGAAACCAAACTGTCAACCAACTGACGATACAACATTGGATCAGGGAGAGGATCCCCCATATCTTGACTCAATTTGACATTCACTAACATTGGATCAGGGAGAGGATCCCCCATATCTTGACTCAATTTGACATTCACTTCTAGAGGTGTGTCAATTGGGGTGGAGTTATGAAGACCAGCCATGTCAATGAGATCACTAGCATCCTTGTGTTGATCAAGTATTAGTCCTTTCTCTGATTGGTGAACTTCAAGACCCAAAAAATATGCCAGTGGTCCTAAATCTTTCATATGAAAAGACTCATGAAGGGAAGCTTGAAGATGTTGAATCATAGCAGCATTAGTACCCGAAATGATGATATCATCTACATGGACGAGTAACACAGTTATCCCACCGGATTTATTATGAAGAAATAGTGAAGGATCATATGGACTTTGGCGAAAATTAAGTTGGATGATTGCTTCCCGAAATTTCTCAAACCAAGCCCGAGGGGCTTGTTTTAGACCATAAAGAGATCGCCGTAAATGAGCAACGTCACCAGGGCTAGCACCAGAGAACCCTTGTGGATGATCACCATGTAAAAAAACATTTTTAACGTCAAACTGATAAAGAGGCCAAGACTGAGAAGCTGCTGTTGCAAGAATAGTACGAACAGTAGTCATTTTTGCTACCGGAGCAAATGTCTCATAATAGTCAACACCATATTCTTGTCTATTCCCAAGAGCTACAAGTCGTGCCTTGTATCAATCCAGCGATCCATCAGATTTCAGCTTCACGGAGTAGACCCATTTGCACCCAATAGGTTTAGCAGATGGAGGACAAGATACGACATCCCTTGTATGATTCTCATGAAGTGCATCCATTTCTGCTTGCATAGCCGTTTGCCAACATTCTTGCTTCACTGCCTGAGAATAAGAATTAGGTATGGTGATAGATGATAATGTAGCAAGCAAAGAGGTATGGGAAAAACTATAACGAGCTGGTGCCTGGCGGAGACGAGTGGATCTTTGAAGTGGAGGGACATAATCTTGAGGAGGATCTAGATCAGGTGCTGGTGGTCGATCTTGAGGGGGTGGCAGTGTGGGAACATCAATTTTATGCCATCGCTCATTGACAACATTCGGTTTAAACCTAATAGGAGATGATGATAAGTTATCAGGAGAAAAATCAGGTAAAAAAGAAAAAGAAGGTGCAGAATCACTGTAATGCTGAAAAATGTACTGCGTTTCAAAGAAAACCACATTCCTAGATTTTCGAATAGGTTTGATATCTGGATCATAACAAAGAGACCCCTTTTGATTGGAAGTGTAACAAAAAAAAGCGCATTTGGCAGATTGATTGGTTAATTTAGTGTGTTCGGAAAGAGGAAGATGAACAAAACACACACAACCAAAAGTATGAAGATTTGTATATGTAGGTTGAGTGTTGTATAAACAAAAATATGGCGACTCATTATTTAATTTTGGGGAGGAAGGCGATTGATTAAATGAACAGCTGTGGACAGAGCTTCAGACCAAAAATGGGCTGGAAGCCTGGAACTGAGGATTCAAGATGAAGAGAATGGACAGTGTCAAGAAGATGTCTGTTCTTTCTTTCTGCAATTCCATTATGTTGAGGTGTATATGGACAAGGTCGTTGAGATATTATCCCTTTTTGTTGTAACATATTTTGTAATTGATAGGACACTTATTCCCCCCCTGAATCCTATCATAAGATTTTGATGCAAGTAGAAAATTGATTTTCGACATAAGCAAAATATTTTTTAAATGCATCGAAAACTTCCGATTTGGAGCTTAACAAATAAACCCATGTGAACCTACTATGGTCATCAATAAAGGTGACAAAGTATTTATAGTGCGTATGAGAAATTACTGGAGTAATACCCCAAACATCACTATGAACAATATCAAAGCATTTAGAAGCCAAAGTGTCATGCATAGGAAATGGAAGAATTTACTTTTGCCTAGTTTACACGTAGAACAATCCATCACAACATTATGAGAAGAAACAATATTTTATTAATCAAACTAGTCCTAAACAAAGATAACAAAGTTTGGGATTTGGATGGCCTAATCTATTGTGCCAAAGCTTCCAATTATTTTGAGAATGAACACAAAGAAATGCAAACCCAGGTTTATTCCGAAGATTTGATAGATGCAACGGAAAAAGACGTCCACACTTAGGCCCCTTCGCGATCATTTTCCCCGACACCTGATCCTGCACAATACAACCAGATTTAGAGAATGAGACATGACAATCATCATCTACAAGCTTACCAACAGAGACAAGATTTGCAGATAAAGAAGGAGATAAGAAGACATTTTTCCAGAGGGAATGGGTAGGAAATATCACCAACAGTTGTTATGGGAATCTTTTCACCGTTTGCAGTATGAACTTGCAGGTTTCCATTGTACTTACGAGTGTTAGATAGTGAACTAGATGAGAAAGTCATGGTTAGAGGCACCAGAATCACGATACCAAGGAGAAGACAAATGGCGATGAGTACCTGAAACACCTAATGCAGAAAAAGCATTCATAATCATTTGTTGGATCAGGTCGGCAGTGATCGGAGGATTGGGAATTGGTGTTGCCATATATGAGGGTGGAGGACAGTACGAGGAAGCAGGAAGAGCATCGGAAGAAGAAGCATCAGTTATGGCTAGGTAGGCACGAGGATTACGGTTATGAGGCCTTTTTCTGCATTCATTGATAATATGGCCAGTCGCTTTGCAGTAATTGCAGAATTTTTGCTTACATTGAGATGCATAATGTCCAAGCCCCTAACAACTGTAGCATTGAATATTAGTCATGTCTCGTCCTTGGATTTTACCTCTATCAACAGCAGTAACTGGCCTAGGATGTGGTGGTGCCGAAAAGTGACTATTGGCCACATATGTAACTTCAAGAGGACCACTGATAGCTTGTTGTGTCAAAGCGGCTTGAGTGAGTTGTCTTTGCTCCTCACGTAATAGTTCATTTAGACACTCATCTAATGATGGTGAAGGAACTCTCCCCATTAGACCAGATCTCACAGTTTCATACACTGGTCTTAGTTTCATTAGAAGCTGGTCCCAATGACTAGTTTCCTGAAGTGTTTGTATTTCATAGAGGGCTGCTTCAGAAACATGTGCATACTTAATCTCATCAAATTCAGTCCATAAATTGAGAAATCCAGAGTAGTAATCTTGGATAGAAGATGTTCCTTGTGTATATTGGGCAATCTCAAACTCCAGTTGATATTGACATGCAGAGTTGCTTTTATGATAGACTTTCTTCAAGTAACCCCACATATCCTTTGATGTTTTGTAGGGTTTTAGCTTCAAAATGAGATGGGGCTGAACAGATCCAATGATCCATGATTTTATTTTGGCATCCTTGGTTGTCCAAGAGAATATTTTTTTCTCATCCACGGTTGGTTTGGGATCAGACCCTGTAATATGCCCCCACATCTCTTTCCCTTCCGGATAAACTTGAAATTGAAAAGCCCAGGATGGGTAATTTTTTCCTTAAAACGAATGACAGGAAGTTCTGATTTTTCCATTACAGCAGATGTGCAAAATAAATACTACCCAGAACAAGACAGTGTAGAGAAAAATCCAAAAAACCACCAAAACAGACTAGATACGTGTAGAATAAGTTCAGTACTACACAATCACAGCAGCAAGCATAAACAACCTTGAAGTAATAGTCTTCCTGGGCAGATTTTCAAAAAACTGTGCACAAAACACAGTTTATACCAGAAAAAAGGTCAGACAGCCTTGTTATTGTGAACTGGATAGGCAAGTGGGCCCCAAAGAATGATCTGATCACTGAACAGTGCTGTCAACAAACTAGAATTCCTATTTTCCTATTAGAAACTTCAAGTTTCATCCAATTTGGTTGCAAATCCATGACACAGTTCCCATTTGATGAAAACTAGTACACAAAACTGAGAAATCACAAAATCGATCAGACAGCCTACCTCTGATGAGCCAAAAATCCTGAAAAAATCTTCTAAATTCCCAGAACAAATAGTCGACCACAACAGGTGTGATTCCTGCAGTTGCCGTGATGATCGTAGGTGGGCCTCACCAGATCTGGTATCTGAAGACGTGACTGTTAACTGCTGATATGGACCCAAGATGTCGAACACAAGATGGCTGGAACAAATATCCTCTGGACTGGAATGGATGATCGATCAGAGAACAAACTCTTTATGGCTCTGATACCATGACATTCTCTCAAGATATCAGAGAATACAAAAGGAATGATGGATATTTGGTTACCTCCTTTGAGGATCGACATCTCATTAAATAGATACAAAATGCCCAATCTTGGGCTGCAATCTTGTAAAATGCAGTAAAAGAATCTCCTAAAACAGTAACTAACGTCTGTACACGGTTTTAACTTGGTCTTATGTACATAATTGGGTTGGGCTTTTCTATTTTACGAGTGGGTCATGAACTTGGGCCTTGATTGTTCATTAGCACTTTAGAGGTATGAACTTCTAGTCCTAGAAAATATTGAAGCTTTCCTAGGTCCTTCATATGAAATGAGGAATTAAGTGTATCCTTGATCTCTTGAATTCTGATCATATCGGATCTAGTGATAATAATGTCATCAACATAAACAAGAAGAACCGTAATCCCAGACGAACTTTTCCGAAGAAACATAGATGGATCATTTTTACTTTGTACAAACTGAATCTTTCGTAGTGTTTGCCTGAATTTGTCGAACCAAGCACAAGGTGCTTGTTTCAATCCATAAAGTGACTGTCGCAACTTGCAAACCTCAAAGGCAGAACTATTTTGAAAACCGGGAGGAGTTTTCATATATACATCTTCTTTAAGATCACCCTGAAGGAACACATTTTTTACATCCAATTGATAAAGAGGCCATGTTTGTGAAACAGCAACGATAAGCATGGTTCGTATTGTGGTCATTTTAGCCACTGGGGTGAAGGTTTCTTCATAATTTATCCCATATTCTTGACGATTGCCTAGTGCAACAAGATGTGCTTTATATCGATCTAACGATCCATCAGATTTGAGCTTGACCGAGTAAACCCACTTGCATCCAATGGGTTTATCTCTTTTGGACAACTTACAATTTCCCAAGTGCCATTTGATATCAAGGCATCTAGTTCTTCATGCATTGCATGTTGCCAACAAGGTTGTTGAGCAGCCTGCGAATAGGAATTAGGTATGGAGACAGATGTGAAGGTGGCAAGTAGGGAGTTATTGTTAATGTTGGCCCAAGCTTGCAGGCCCATTAGGCCCATTCTTTGTATCATAGGCCCAGTCTTTGTAACTTGGTCAAAGATCTGTACATATTTAGTTGCTAATCTTTAGGATCTTGATTTGATTAGTTATTACTAATTGCTGTAATTAGGGGATTTAGCCCCTATATATATGAAATACAATTGTCCCTCTAGGGGAGGTCATTCAGCATAATTTTCTATATTCCTTTCTCACGTTGTCATGGTATCAGAGCTTGTCAACTACTAGCCAGTATTTCTTCTTCAAGATCCAATGATCTTTGGATCCTCCTGGTCATCTTCCAAGATCTGGAAGCCTTTCAGAAAGTGTTTTCTTCAACGTGATCGTCTGTGATCAGGGATGATCATCACCATATCTGCGGAATCAGCCCATCTTGGTCGCTTGGCTCTCTACTTATTTATGAAGGATTTTTCATGATTTATGGATCATCAGAGGTAGGTCTTCTACTATTTTTTGTGGATATTTGGTTTTGTCCACTTGTTTCCATCTCATCCGTCCAATATTTTGGGTTTAGATCTGTTCTGGCTGAGACCACTACCAAAAGTTGCGAAAATAGCTTACCCTTTCATCCCTCCTCTGTGATCTGATCTTTGATCATCTGGTTGGGCCCACGTGGGCTTTCTCCCACTGACGTCAAAGACGTTTTGTGCACTGTTGATTTTTTTGTGCACTGTTTGCTCTCTGTAACTGTTTTCTGCTGCTGGATTGCTGCTGGATAATTTCTCTTGATATCTTGCTGCCTATTAGCTTCATATATCTGCTGTTACACTATTCTAATCATCAGATTTGTCCACTGTTCACTTGGGACGATTTGGGATTTTTTATGCTTGTTGCTGGGTTACTGTATTGACTTGGGCCATCTTCCCCCACATGAACGTTCCAAGTTATCCGCACAATCTGTAAAATGTGCCTTCCTTGGTTATGCTTCCCACCAAAAAGGTTTTGTTTGTTATGATCCCAACTCCAAGCGTATTCGTATTTCTCGGAATGTTGTTTTTTTTGAACATCAGTACCTTTTTCAGTCTTATTCTGATTCTTCTCCAGAAATCTCCTTTTTTCAAGTACCTTCCTTTGAGGATGAATGTCCTCATTCACCTTTGCGATTTCATCCGGACAAGGTGTATACTCGTCGACAAGGAACAAATGCCACTACTTTGCCTCTTTTGCAAGAACCGGTCCCGAATCCTGCTCCAGCATCACCTTCCCCTCCACTTGCTATTCGCCGCACTGCTCGTATATCTCGTCCACCGGATAGATACGGTTTCTCTCATTCTTCATATTTTGCTACCTTATCATCTGTATCCATTCCTACTTCTTATTCACAAGCAACAAAACATGAGTGCTGGAGACAGGCTATGGAAGACGAACTTAGTGCTCTACAGCAGAACCAAACCTGGGTTACTGTTCCTTGCCCACCTTCGGTTAAACCTATTGGGAGTAAATGGGTTTACTCTATCAAATTAAAGGCCGATGGTACTTTGGATCGATACAAGGCTAGGCTTGTGGCCCTTGGCAACCGCCAGGAATATGGCATTGACTACACAGAAACTTTTGCGCCTGTTGCAAAGATGACCACTGTTCGCACTATCCTTGCCATAGCTGCATCTCAATCCTGGCCTCTTTTTCAATTTGATGTGAAAAACGCCTTTCTTCATGGTGATCTTAAAGAGGAAGTTTACATGCGATTGCCTCAAGGTTTCCCGAAACCATCCGCAGATCACGTTGCTCTTCTGAAACGATCATTATATGGGCTAAAACAAGCACCACGTGCATGGTTCGACAAATTCAAAGATGCTTTACTCAAACTACAGTTTCAGCAGAGTCCTTATGATCCATCTTTGTTTTTACATCACACATCAAAAGGAATCACCATTCTTCTCGTCTATGTAGACGATATAATCATCACTGGCACAGATACAGCCACGATTCAAGATCTACAATTTTCTCTACATCAATCCTTTCATCTGAAGGATCTGGGCCCTCTGCAATATTTTTTGGGATTGGAAGTTCATCACTCTGAGAAGGGGTTGATTTTACATCAACATAAATATACTATGGATTTAATTGAATTGGCGGGTTTGTCTAAATCCACACCAGTGGATACTCCTCTTGAACTGCATCTTAAACTCCATAGTGACAGTGGTGATCTTCTTTCTGATCCAACATATTATCGTCAACTTGTTGGTAGTCTTATATATTTGACTACTACTCGGCCTGACATCAGTTATGCAGTCAACTTGATGAGTCAGTATATGACCAAGCCTCATCATCTTCATTTAGCTGCTGTTCGACGTATTATTCGTTATCTTCTTGGCACTTCTCACAGAGGGTTGTTTTTTCCTGTTGGCTTTACAATGCATTTGTCTGCCTATTCTGATGCTGATTGGGCAGGTTGTCCAGATACTCGCCGGTCCACTACGGGCTGGTGCATGTTCCTAGGTGATGCTCTTATTTCATGGAAAGTGAAGAAACAGGACAAAGTTTCAAAATCATCCACTGAGGCAGAGTACCGGGCTATGTCTGCCGTCTGCTCCGAAATTATATGGCTTCGTGGTCTTCTTGAGGAACTTGGCTTCTCCCAGAAATCTCCCACACCATTACATGCGGATAACACCAGTGCCATTCGGATTACTGAGAATCCAGTATTTCATGAGCGAACTAAACACATTGAAGTGGCTTGTCATTTTATCAGGGATGAATATCTACGCAATGTTATCTCCCTTCCGTTCATCTCCTCAAGCCTCCAGACTGCTGATATTTTTACCAAAGCACTTCCTCGACCGCGTCATCAATTCTTGACTGACAAATTGATGCTTGTTGATTCCTCGGCATCAATTTGAGGGGGGGTGTTAATGTTGGCCCAAGCTTGCAGGCCCATTAGGCCCATTCTTTGTATCATAGGCCCAGTCTTTGTAACTTGGTCAAAGATCTGTACATATTTAGTTGCTAATCTTTAGGATCTTGATTTGATTAGTTATTACTAATTGCTGTAATTAGGGGATTCAGCCCCTATATATATGAAATACAATCGTCTCCCTAGGGGAGGTCATTCAGCATAATTTTCTATATTCCTTTCTCACGTTGTCAGTTATTAGCAAACCCATACCTATCAGGTGGTTTGGAGGGATGGGTGGACCTTCGAAGTGGTTGAAGATCAGGCGCTAGGGATTGTTCTAGGTCAAGATCCTCTTCTGCAGTTGTTGTAAGCCTCCCTCTTTGCACATAAACTACCCCTGGTTTGAATCTTATATTTTCAGAAGAATCATCAAAGTCATGTAAAAAGGAATGTGTGGACTGAGGCAAAGACACACGGTGAATTTGAAAATAAAACTGTTTTTCAAAGAACATGACATTCCTAGATGTGCGAATACGATGAATTTTAGGATCAAAACACATGAGACCTTTTTGATGTGCTGCATAACCAAGAAAGACACATTTTACAGATTGTGCAGATAATTTATGACGCTCATGTGATGGAAGATGCACAAAACAGACACAACCAAATGGATGAAGGTGACTGTAGCTAGGTGGATGACCATACAAACGAAAATGAGGAGATTGGTTTTGTAACTTAACTGAGGGAATTCTGTTTATAAGATGAACTGTGGTGGAAATTGCTTCTACCCAAAAATAAGAAGGAACAGAAGATTCAAGTAGTAGGGTCCTTGTTACATCAAAGAGATGTCGATTTTTCCATTTTGCGACCCCATTTTGTTGAGAGGTATGTGGGCATGAACGTTGGGAAATAATTCCCTTGCTATGAAGAAATTCCTGAAAATCATGAGAAACATACTCTCCACCAGAATCTGAACGAAGAATTTTAATGCTTGTTGAGAATTGATTTTCAATAAATGCTAAGAACTTTTTAAACACATCACACACTTCAGATTTGGAATGCAAAAAATAAATCCACGTATACCTACTAAAATCATTGATGAAAGTCACAAAATATTTGTGATGCGAATGAGAAATAAAGGGAGAAATTCCCCAAACATCACTATGAACTAAATCAAAACATTCGGTGGTGATATCACGATCAGGGATGAAAATATCGGCCGTGGCGGCAGTTGCCGCCACGCTAAATTGGATTTAGCGGCCAACGCACCCGTAGCGGCCGCTACGCAAGCGTGGCGGCCGCTACGGGCCGCTATAGGCCGTAGCGGCCGCTACGTGGCGCTGGGGGGTAATAAAACCCCCCTGACGACTTTTCGTTCTACCTTTTCAACTTTTTTCATCTTCCTTCCTCTTTTTTCTCCATTTTTACTGCTGTGAACCCTTTGTGTGTCCCCCTAGCGGTCCCAACTCCATTTTGTCAAGATTTGTTGCTACAAAATCAAGAGATTCAACTATTCTAAGGAATCTAAAGAAGATTCATCATCAAGGACTCATGGATTAAAATAGCGGGTGGCGGCCGATACATATCGGCAGTGTTAAACAAACCCCCCCCCCCCCACGACTTTTTCACTTTTTTTCAACTTTTGAGATTATTACTCTCTAACTACTATGAATCACAACTTTTAAGGAGGGGCACAGGTCTTGAAAGCAGAAATTCGATTTCGAAGGAAGAACTTCATAAAAAATTTCTGGTCCGGGGGCGCTGCCCCCTGGGCCGCGAGCTGACCGGTCAGCTCGATCCCCGCCGGGGGATACCCCCGGACCCCCTTTGCGAAATGCATGTTTTAAAGAAGTGGCAATCATGAAAACAAAAGGATCCTACTTGACCATGATAGCTAGGCCTCTTTTACTGGTTGTCTTTCTTTGTTGTGCTTGGATGTCTATTATTATCATTATTTGTTAATATATGATATTAAGCATGTTTAATTATATTTGGAATGTGTGTAGTAGTATAGATATGGTTTCCTATTACTACTAAATTTTAAACTGGTCTTAATTTAACTGTTTTAAAAGAACCCTCATTGTTAAATAACTAAGTGGGAGAGGCCCGAGAGGGAACTTCTTAAGTTCCCACGGTCTCCATCATTGTTTTGCGGAGATGTAATTGATTTATGTGTTGACCTTGGAGTCTTCCTCTTAATCGGATGTGTCATCTTTTGAGAGGACGAGTGTTGACCACTTCATTTCTAAATTAGTGTTGAATGTTGAGTTGTTGAGTGTTGACCATTTCATTCACTTGATTGAATTTGAACCTTTAACCTTGAGGCTTAAAGTATTGACTATTGATTGTTCAATGTTCACTAATGACCTAACTCTTAAGTCTTATGCCTTTATTTCATATTCTAGTTTTTTTTTTTTTTTAATGAGCTTTTCATTACTTTCTAAGTTAGCATGACTAAAGAACATGAATACATATGAAAAAACTAATCATTACTATTATTTTCTATTTATATAGCGATACAGGACCTTATATATTGAGGGCACCGCTACACCCCCTTTTCTTACTTACTTTTGCAAAAGAACCACATTTTCTTTCATTTTACAATTTTCTGGATTTTCTGGAATTTTTTCAGATTTTTTTGGTGAGTATTTCAAATCACACCGCTACTCCGCTACGTATCCCCGCTACGCTACGTATCGCCCGCTTCGTAGCGGTTTGGCGGCGGGCCGCTACGCCTGCCGCCACCGCTATTTTCATCCTTGATCACGATGAGTAGGAAAAGACAGAATCATACTTTTACCCATTTTACAGCTTGCACAATCAAATGAAGCATCACGAAAAGAAATATCCAGAGTTTTAACATAAACATTAATTTCTTGGCATTTGGATGTCCTAGACGTCTATGCCATAACTGAAAAACATTATCATCAGAAGTAGAATCAACAACTGAAAGTAAAGATTTATTAAGTAGAGGAGTCGATATGCTTAGAGGAAACAACCTTCCGCATTTAGGACCCCTCGCCAGTGCTTTCCCCAAGACCTGATCCTGCACAACACAGCCAAATTGAGAAAATGAAACAATGCAGTTGTTATCAATCAATTGCCCAACAGATAATAAATTAGATGACAACCGTGGTGAATAAAACCACTTGATTCAATGGCAAAGAATGAGAAATTTTTCCAATAGACTCAATGGGAAGACTTTCCCCATTTGCGGTGTGAATTTTTGAGTTCCCATGGTATGGCTGAATATCAATAAGAATGGAGGAAGAAAAGGTCATATGGTTAGAGGCACCGGGGTCTGCACACCAAAGTTGCGATGTTGGTGTTTTACCTGTAAGCCCAAGGGCAGAAAATGTAGACTATAAAATCTGTTGGACAACTTCGAGAGGAAGAGTATTGGCTGGAGTAGTAGGAGTAACTGATGGGGCAGACCGCTGGGCTACCTATTGCACAGTTGCATAAGAAGATTCTTCATGATGGGAAGTATGAAGTGCTTGATTCCCTCTATTCTGTGGCCTCCTTTGGCATTCAGAAATTATATGCCCTGCTTTTTTTTGCAATAATTGCATACCTTTTTCTTACACTGGTTAGCCACATAACCATACTCCTTGCAACAATAACATTGAACTTTGCTCAAGTCCCTAGGCTTGGCTTGACTAACAAAGGCAACATCAAAAGCAGGAGTGCCGTTATTGTCAATCGTAGCTTGAGTCAGAAGACGCTGTTCTTCACGAAGAAGCTCTCCGAGACATTCATTCAGAGAAGGGGTGGGGACACGGATCAACAGATTTGAGCGAACCAATTCATATTCTACTCGTAGTTTCATCAGAAACTGATCTCGTTGGCTGTCCTTATGTTCTTTTTGAAAATTAGGAAAAGAGGCAACAGAAAGCGTGGAGTAAACCAGTTCCGTGTATTCTGTCCATAGATTGATAAGCCTTGAATAGTAGTCTTGAATCGACTTATTCCCTTGAGAATATTCAGAAATATCACATTTCAATTGATACTTTCTAGCAGAATTATCTTGATTATAGATTGTGCTCAAATAGTCCCACATTTCATTTGCTGTCTTTTATGGACGTAAATTGAGCACAATCTGTTGGTCCACTGAGCTAGCGGTCCAACTCATGATCTTAGCATCATTGGTCTCCCATTGACCCAATTTAGCATTATCTGTTGGTTTAGGAAGAGTCCCATCCATGTGTCCCTAAAGATTCTTTTCCCTCTTAAAAAGAGACAAACTTAGAATTCCTAAGAGAAGAAATTTTTTCCATTAAACTTGACCGGCAAAACATCTATTTTATCAGCCATTTTAAGGTGTGCAAGATGATGGAAATTTCAGAAATCCAGAGTTCTCGGTTCCACAGAAAAGGCCGCCCAAAACAAAATGCAGAAACCACAAAAAATGGCTCAGGCGAACGAGAAAAACAGCACTGTTTTTCTGTTTGTGTTCAACCAAAATTTCAAACCTTTAATCTGATTTCCAGGATGAGTAGGTATTGAAATTATATAACTTGTGCTAAAGTTTGGTCCAGATCTCACAATCGATCATAGAAGCCAATCTTCCAGATAAAAACTATTTCCCAAAGCTGCTGAATGACAGAGTGGGGTTAAAAACTAACCTTTCAGAGCTTCAAAATTTCTGAAAAATTGTAGTAAAAGCCCCAATCTCAGAAAGGCCCAGCTTCAATTGACTCCTTGAGTGGGCCCAACAGCAAATCAGCTTCAACCTCAGATCTGAAGGATGACTGCTTCTAGATTTGATGTCAGAATAACCTTCTGAAAGAAACAATCTGCCAGAATGCTAAATCTGATCTTCTCTTGTCAAGATTTGATCACCCTGATAAAATATCAATCCCTGATGGACCCCACAGACTGAAAGGACACCTTCTGTGTAGTTTGATATCACCTAAGATACCAGCAAATCTGATTCACAGATCTCTGATATGAGCAGCCAGGTAATTTCACTGATGTTTGCAAGAAATCTGTAGATCTGAATGTCAGATCTCTGATATTGAACTAGGGCGACTTTCGAAAGGCTCTAATACCATGACAGGGAAGAAACCCTTTGAAAACGAAAGTAGTTTTTGAGAAAATTATCCAAGATGAGTGTCTATCCTTTGATGGCCTCTTCAATTTATATATCATTAGTTGCCACAATTGTAAAGATTACAATGATACAAATCCCCTTTGATTGGGGCCAATTACATCAAATTGCCTATCTAAAAAGGAATGTACACTTGCCTTCAAGATTTTGTCAAGGGTGTCAACAACTACCATAATAGGCCCATGGCCCATCAATGGTGCCAGTTCACCAGAATTGATACACCTTTCTTAGCATGTACACTCTGATTAGGCTCCATAGTAGAGTCAGTCACTTGCTAAAATAAGAGAAACGTGTTTCAGATGGTTTGGACATGTCATAGTAGCATCAGTCACTTGATGATAAAATAAGAGAAGCCCTTTTGAGATGGTTTGGACGTTTACAGTGCAGGCAGGGCAATGGTGTCAGTGTGGAAAAGTTTTTCTATGGAGGTTGATGGCCCACCAAGGGGAAGGGGTAGGCCAAAGAGGATGCAAATGGAAGTATTAAGGTTGGATCTTAAGAAGTGCAACCTATATGAGGATTTGGCTTAGGATAGATCGGAATGGAGAAACATAATTCATGTAGCCAACCCCAATATAGTTGGCGCAAAGCTTTGATGATGATGAGTAGAGTCCGTCACTTAGCCTCCAACTTTCTCGTTTCCTTCAACAATATGACAAACACTTCTGTTGTGATATAACAAATCCAACTTTCTTGTTTCCTTCAACAAATATGACAAATACTTCTATTGTGATATAACAAATTCCTTAACTCAACCTAGCTACTTCTCCATAGTAGAGTCAGTCTCTTAGCCTCCACCTTTCTTGTTTCCTTCAACAACTATGACAAATACTTCTGTTGTGATATAACAAATTCCTTAACTCAACCTTGCTACTTCTCCATAGTAGAGTCAGTCTCTTAGCCTCCATCTTTCTTGTTTCCTTCAACAACTATGAAAAATACTTTCTGTGTTGTGATATAACAAATATCTTGACCCGACCTAGCAACTTAAAATTAAATTCCTAAGAAGCACTTAATGGGCCCTAAATACACCCCACACCAACCACACCCTCCCACCACACCACCCACACCCACCCCAACCCCCCCCCCCCCCCCCCCCCCCCCCCCCCAACAACCCCACCCCAAACCAGGGTATTATTTTTGCTACTTATCTTGTTTACTGCATCATTGAAATTCTTTTCTTCGGGACCCTACCAGGATCACCCATGTACATTTCTTCCTGTTGGTTTCCATGTTAAAAAGCATTAAAAAAATGGAGTTGAAGTCAGGGCTAAGCCATATTTCGGCTAGGAAACCAACTGAATTCAGGTTCACTATCATGGAAAATGTCTCTTGAAAATGCAGTTTATAGGTTTGTGCGAGTTCCTTTTTTCAATCGGGCATACCTTTCAACAAGACCATTGGCTCAATGGTTTGTGTGCGTTCTTTTTGTTTTTTTAAATCAGGCTTGCTTTATACCTTTCAACAAGGCCATCGGCTCAATGGATTAACAGTGAAGACGATCGCCAGCCAACAATCGTCTTTCTTTCTGTAATCTTTTTCAATTCCCAAGTTTTTTTCTTATGGTGCTTCCTTTTCCGCCAACACTGCAGCTCTCAAGTGTTAAAGAGAAGCCTTAGGGGGGGTTTGTTTGCACTCATTTACATATGTAAATGATGCACATGCATAGTGCTTACTCATGATCACATTTGTTTGCCCTCATTTATGCATCACATGCGTAATGGGGTGTGAAAATGAAGTCATTTTTAGTGAATTATTTACAAATTTGAGGTGGTAAATGGTTACATATGTAAATAGGGAAAAGGCTCTAGTACAGTTGCAATAGGGCATCCTCCGCGTACAGGGTCGTGGGATCCCCCCCACACAAACACCAAACCAACCCCAACCCCAATTTTGTGTGCTCCAAATTGCCAATCCCAGCGTTCATGTTCGCTATTGTTCTAATAAACCCCAAATTAAACATATCTGAAATCTTCATGGATTTTGAGAAATTTGCGTAAAACATCTAAATATTTTCACTATTGATTTCTGCTTTTATTTGGGCCCCCAATTAGTGATCCCAACCATTTAGTAATCTCATATCATCGATAAGCTTTAAGACGTTTAGTGTCATATCTTAGATCTTCGTAGATTTGAGAAAATTTTCAAAAATGTCCAGAAAATTGGAACACATCTCGAACCATTGGATTTTCTCATTTTCGCATATAAAAAATGGCGATTTTGACAAACATGGTAATTTGGTTCACCTATGTAACACTTGCATAGGAAAAAGTTACATTTGATTCCTTTATGTATATTAAACCCATTTACATATCCCATGCATAAAAGGCAAACAACTCCTTAGCAATGCTCACACAAGTTTTGTCTTCAAAATGGACATCTAAAGTGGGGGTAAGATGAGGACACTGATTGATGAAGGGCAAAATTACCGATAGGATGTTGAGTGCGTCGTCACTTCTTGTGTCAGGCGACAAGTTAGGATTAGATGCAACTGAAAAAGATAGAGGATTATAATCACCTAGTTTTTTTAAGAATCCCTTGGTCAGTGATTGTTAATAATCTCAAACTTCACTCCTCTTTCATCTAACAAATGTTTTCACAGTTTTGGTGTTTCCTCAGGTGCTGGTTGTGTTAGCTCATCTTGGGGAATGATAAGGCAGGTCAATAGGAAGTGAATAGATTTCTTCTAAGCATGATTGTCCCTGTGAAGAGAGATGTCCTTCTAGAAGATGAAAAATACAAAACCAACTCAAAAAATGGTAATGTCCACGGACATAAATTTTGTACCAGATGATACGTAATAATTAAACAACCTTAGCACCTGATTATTACTCTAGGGACCGAATATGTGAAAGATTTTTTTTTTTATACATACACACTGTTTGGATGGGACAAGAAAGGGGGTCACAACTAAGAAATTTAAGAAAGAACTTCAACTGGGGTATGTCTCCCTAGGTAATGAGATGGTTTTTTTTTTTTTTTTTTGTTTTTTTGATAAAGTAGTTAATGAGATGTTAGTCAGTTAATGGGATATTTTCTCATTAGAACAAACTCAAACAAACAGTGTTTTTTATCTTGCATGCTTAAGAGTAGGGTCTTGCAACTTGCCGTGCCTGTTCTTTCCTTCAACCATCCCATTCTGTTGAGGAGCATAGAACATGTTGTTTGGAGTTCATCCCTTCCCACATTTTATTTGTTAAATACTCCCCTCAATAAAGATAGAGAAGATGATGCATGAAGTGGGAACTCTTTCTTCCTGTAGTCCTTCTGACTCTTGTAATATTGTAATTTTCATGTAATGTCTTGCATCTTATAGATAGGTGTTATCCTTTGTGGTCGTCATTCATAGGGAGATTTCCTCCTTTATAATTAATTACCAATATTGCACCTCAAGTATAAATATAATATCATTGTGTCATAATGAGACATGGTCTTCTTTAATTTCCTTGATGGATTACTTGATATTCACATGGTATTAGAACCATAACGATGTCTCTTCTATGGTCCCAACTAGGTTGTGCATTAGTAAGATACTTAGTAAGGTCTCAATAAAAGTCATAGACATGAAGGTGCCATCCAGTCTTCTGGTTTCCCAACATAAGGATCTTCTTTTTGATGAGGAACACAGCCTCCAAGATCCTTCTCTCTGTTCTTTGGTCATTTGCGCCTCCAAAACTCTTCAAGAAGCCTTCAGCTTCTCTCTGGATAATATTTTCTTGGTATCAGTTGAAAATCAAATCCTCTTCTTATTTGCAACAATGCCTGCCTATATTTTGGAATTACTAAAGTGAATCATCTATATATTCCAGATCCCTCAATTAACACATTCGGAAAACCTCAGTGCCTCTGGAGTCAACTCCATTGACTGGTGGCGCCCATGGATTATGTCCAATCTTTTGGTGATTTACGACCTGGTTGTCCAGTCCCTTGAGGGTTTTACATTTTTTCCCCATTTATTTTAAACCCCTTTAGAGAGGGTTTTGGAGTAGTTCTTTGTTTGGCCTCTTTCTCTGTGCAGTTTTCATCTCAACTGTCCAACTCTTTGGTTATCCTATTTTTCCTGCAACTTTGTTACATGGAACGCAATTTGGATTCTGTATTTAGTTTCTGCGCCTAATTTGCAATTAAGGTGAAATTTGGCATGAAAACTTATCCTATTGAAATTAGCATGAAAATTACTAATTCAAACTTTTAAACAACTTGGACTGTATTTAACTTGAATGACTTCTAAAAGGACTTTTAATCCATCTAGGACTTCTAACTAATAGCAATATACTCCTACCAAAAATGAACTGTGAACACAGCAATCAAACCATATTTGACCATATATTTCTTCCCAAAAAGAGAAAGGAGAACCTCATAGAGTTCCACTCTTAACTCTTGACGGATCTCATCAAATTGAATTATGGGCCCTTGTTTGGGTCCTCCATGCTTTCAATTAGCATTTGTTCCACTCAAGTTTCATTAATTCTGTTGACCGATTTTGATTTATTTATCAAGCTATTGATGGGGTGAATTTTTTCTTAGTTTTCATTACTCTTCCATTTGATAATTTTAGATTGCATGAGAAGCTTATATTTGATTTTTTTGCATCTAGAGTGAATGCTATAGATCCGGCATTACGAAGATCTGGACGTTTTGATGTTGAAATTGAAGTCACTGCACCAACTGAAGAAGAGCGCTTACAAATTCTTGAGGTAGGATCAATTGCTTTGTAATTTCAGAAGTTATGATTTTTTTTGCATTCTGTGTATGGCACCGACAAGAGTCAGTAATAATCAAAGTTCGATATGCATCTAGACTGTTTAATATTGGTGCTCTAGACTAGGTTGAGTTGGCTAAACTTTCAGTATTTGCCGTTCTGACTGGTTTTGGTATACACTTGGTGGAGTTTGTGGAGATGCTTAATCTTTGTAGTGTTTGTCACATGCGTTAGAGACGATTTAGTCTTTCTTTTTTAATGTTTCAAATCCTAACATTTGGGCCGTTGTCCTCTTGTACCATAAAGATATAAAAATTTACTCTTGTTGAACCTTTTATCTCTAAAATGACCAACCCATGTCAGATTTTTGACATTAGGAGCATGGTTCAAAATAGCAGTTGCTACGTAGCATAGCGGCTGCATTATCAGCCATAGCAGTTGAAGCCGCTACGCTATTTTAAAAATAGCAGCGTTACGGTCTAAAGCCTAGTAGAGCCCTGCACTTGTAAATTTAAAACATTGTTTTTCTGTTTCTTCTCCTCATTAGCCTTTCCTAAAGTTGTCTTTACCCTTATATGGTTTCAAATCACTAAAAAAATACAAGACTGGTCATTGCACAAGATTCAAAAAAATTTCAACCCCTAAAAAAATTCACATTGCTACGCCGCTATGTATCGCCACAACCACTACGTATTGCCCACCACGACCCATTTTGGCCATTGGCCGCTACGCCCACTACAACCGCTATTTTAATCTTTGATGAGGAGTTTGATTCAAGTGTGCTATTTTAATCCTTGATGAGGAGTTTGATTCGAGCGTGAAAGTATACATGAGTACCAGGCAAAATAATCCTCTAGACCACCATACTCAACAGTGAGGTCTAACAATTAATATATCTTGCATGACTACTTTATGATGGCTGTTGTAACATCCCAAATTAGAAGCTTTGAATTAGGGATTATTGATTGTGATTAATCCATTTAAGGAGAGTGACTGACTAATTGACCCCGGTTGAGGGGAAAGAGATATTGTTTTTTTTTTTTTTTAATATAATAGGTGGTTGTGTATTTCACATTGAGGACACACGATTCCATTCCCAATCCTTGTGAGTTGGTTGTTTATTGATCTGTCATATTCTATCATGTAACTAGTTTTGCAAGCTTTTCACATATCTGGATAGATTCTCCTCCTAAATTGTAGGAAATAACACCTAATTATATGAAGATTCCAAATCCTATGAAATACTAACAAGATAAATAAAAATAAGTCTAAATCTATTATGATTCTTTCCTCCTAGATATGTAGTTGGATCCCACATCTAACAAACAAGTTAAATGAGTGCTATATCATTTAATTGACATATTGAACATGTGCTAAATTGCACTACTTAAGTGAATGGGCCTCATACGACAATTAGAGGTGTGGAGGGCCATGTATCTCCTCTTACACGAGTGGGATCTTGGCCTTTGGGCTAGGCGTTTGAGGCTTGGACTGGATCCTGTCCATTATCCAAAAGCTCATTCCGTGGTAGCCCGTCTTGGGCTGCATCATTCATTTGTACTTTTTTTTATGAAGGTATTTTCTTGGGTATCCTAGTTGCAAATGCATGTATATACATTCCTTATCAATCCTCATCATTGTTGTCATCATCATTAAATCCTTGTCCTGACTATATTGGTTCAACTACATAAATTTTGTCTTGCTATTCCAGTCTATCCTAGGCCAAATTCTTGGATAGGTTGCATTTCTTCATATCTATCCTTACTACTTCCATCCCCATTCTTTTGGCCTACCCATTTTCTTTGAGGGGCCATCAACCTGCATAGAAAAACTTATCCTTACTGGGACGTTGTTGGCCTTTATTGGACATCTCCAAACCATCTCAATTCCCAAACGAGTCTCTCTTATACTTGTCTTTATGCAATATTTAAAATTGGAGCATGGGTTCAATCCGACAAGACTAATATTTGACATTTGCCCGATTTCAACATAAAAATAATTTAGTGTTGCATATTAAGCGGACTTCTGTATATGAAGACAGGAACACTGTAAGATTCTTAAGTAGTTTCGGCCAAGTATTTTATCTTTACTTGTATTTAACCTTGATGTGGTTACATAAAAATTTAAATATTGAAATATATTCCATAAGGTGCAAGCCTTGTAATATCATCTCACAGTTTAACCGTAGCTTTAATTTACTAGATTTTGTACCATTTGATCAAACTTTACTACATCTATATGCTTGTTTGTTCAGCTCTATTCAAAGGAGTTTCTGCTGGATGATAGTGTTGACCTAAAAGCTGTAGCTGCATCTTGTAATGGCTATGTTGGGGCTGATTTAGAAGCTTTATGTCGTGAAGCTTCCATGTCTGCATTGCACAAGATGTCATTTGCATCTAGAAATGATTCAGTTCTTGTAACAATGGATGATTGGAAGCATGCAAGATCCAAAGTTCATCCAAGCATTACAAGAGGCATTACTGTGGAAGTTCCAAAGGTGTCTTGGGAAGATATTGGAGGACTGCAAGATTTGAAGGTTTGGTTGTCCTTCATACTTCTTAAGGAAGTCAAGTATCTGATTCAATTCATTCTCTGCAGTTGGCAGAAACCAAATTTGTTTAGTTGTAAGCCCCTCCATGTATATATATGTCAGACTGTCAGTCCCTTTTTCCTGTAAGAATATCATCACCATCATCATTTCTGTTGTTCATTTAATTGAAGATAAAATAGTATTCAAAGCTTAAGGTCCCTTTTCATGGTAAAGAGAACCAATGGTGACCCACTGACCCCACATTATTTATGATGGGTGTTCTTTTTTCAGAAAAAAAGATAATTTTAACCCCTTCATGCATGGTGTTCCACATGACCTGTGAATGGAATTCAGAGTCTTTTCTTTTCTTTTTGAATACTTTAAATTCTCACCAATTATTATGTTTTTTAAATTGCATTAACACCTGAAACAGAGGAAGCTCCAACAAGCTGTTGAGTGGCCTATTAAGCATGCTGCTGCATTTGCAAGAATGGGAATATCACCAGTTCGTGGGGTTCTTTTACATGGGCCACCAGGGTGCTCGAAGACTACACTTGCTAAGGCTGCTGCTCATGCTGCTGAAGCTGCTTTTTTCTCCTTGAGGTAATTTTGACTTGTCTCTTTTGAATATGGATGTGTTCATGCCAATTACAATCTGATAAGCATGCATCCTACAACGCGTTCAAGCATTTAATTGAAAGAAATATTTAATTTGAGATTGTCAATGCAATATGCATTAGATCCTTTTGTCTTCTCTATTTCATGACATTGGTTTTAAACTCAAAAACTCAAGTCCACATGGCTGAGTCAACTCAACTTGACTATCTATTCAGTTAGGTTAGTCTGACCAAAATTTCGAGTAGACTCTGCCGAGTTAGCTATCAGGATCTTGAGTAGTCTGAGTTTTGGGTTTAAATCACTGTTTCACTGTGTTACCAGGTTTAGGTTTTACCCTTTAGTTCATGCCTTATTATCTCTTCAATGCATATGTAGTGGTTTGAGTGATGTGTTTCTGCCTGTGGATCCTTTTTTTTTTTTGGAAAATAAAGATTATTAAAGCTCAAGAACTGTATAAAGAAACCAAAAAGAAGAAAGAAGCCAGGTCAAAAGTGGCCCTGCTTTTAAAAATCAGCCAAGACCACCCAAAACAGAGAGCCAAAAAAAAAATAAAAATAAATAAATAATAATAATGAACACAAATGAACAGCTGAGGTCAGTGAACTCCCTCTTTTGCCAGGAAGCCTGCTTTGTCATTGGCCGTGTGCTTTATGTGATTGAAGGAGACATTCAAAGTGCTAGACAACTCTCTCTCCTCGTCAATCAGAACAACAAGATACCAGGGGGTATTAGAAGAATTTAGGTAGCATTTGGTTCATTGTAATGAAGGTCGGAATGGAATGGTCATTCCAACGAAATGATCATTTCTGCATTTGGTTCGCAAAAAAGTGGCGGAATGAACATTACATCCAAAATCACCATTCCTTTATGTAATGGAATCATCATTGAACTGGGGAGGTAGAGGAATGGTCATTCTATTCCTCTATAATTTTTCCTTGAGAGGCATTCAAAATGCCTCTTTATCAATCAAAATGTGGATGTTATTTTTAAACTTATGGATGAATGTTAGCTTAATTACTTTATTTAGCTAATTTAAGTGATGTTTAACTGTTTAAGTTTAGTAATGTGTTATTTAGATATTTGGATGATGTTTAAGCTATTGTAAATGATGTTTGAGGTGTTTTATTTGTGGTTGTTTTAATGATAATCTATCAAAATAGGTAAATAATTATATTTTGGGTAGCTTGAAATATGAAAATTTCTAAAAATAAAAAATTCTAACTAGGGTATTTTGGTCAGTTTTATGTAAATTTTATTCCATTCCAGACATCATTTCAGCGTACCAAACGCAAGAACAGGAATAAGAATTCTATTACTGGATTGATTCTTTAGTAAAACCAAACGTTGGAATGGAAATGACTATTCTTACCTGATTCCATTCCAGACTCATTCCACTCCATTCCATTCAATTCCTGCCTGAAACCATTCCAGCAAACCAAACACTACCTTAAAGCCCACCGAATAACGCAGGCTAAATCCCCTTCGACAATTAGTTGCCGAGGGTGGAGACCTGAGGGTTGACTAAGACTGATACACAAAGCAAGAAGCTCAACATTGTTAACAGAGCAGGAGCTTGCTGGACTTGAGGAAGACAAAAGAGCAGGCCACCCATGCCTGCCCTACCCAGATTACCAAATGCATTGCCATCAAAATTTAGTTTCAAAGAGTCTGATGGAGGAGGACGCCACCTTGGAGAGCAACGCACCGAATGGGAATGGGAGTTTGCCGTCTCCTTCCTACTCTGAATGATGGAGTTCGCCGAAATACCTTTGAAGTGGGGCAATGGGGAGACCCAAAGAGCCACCAATCTTTTGATTGCTTCCACCATTGTATTTACATTAGCCACTGTACCTTCAAAGCACCTTCTGTTTCTTTCTTTCCATATAGACCAAATCGCGGACAGAAAAGACAACTTCCACATGGTTTGACCTCTGATGGAGCCCACACCCATACCCCAAAACTCGACCCATGCTGGAATGGACAAGGGTAGAGGGCCACCGAGAAGAAACCAGCATAAGATTGACTTCCAATTAGTATGGGCAAAGCTGCAATTGAGGAGAAGATGGTTGATAGATTCCTCTTTTGCAAGACGTGGGGCAAGCATTTACAACGATAACATCCTGGCACCTCAAATTGTCCCTAGGTTAAAATACCTCCAAGAAGGACCGACCAGCCGAAAACAATGAATCTTGGGGGAGCCTTCAACCTCCAAAATTTCGCCAAGTTGGGGCTGTTTATAGAAATGTTAGTAGACAAAGTCATAAATAAAGAAGCAACCAAAAACATACCATCAGCAGAAGCCATCCATAATCTTTTATCTTTCCTTTGTCTAGGAATGAAGACCTTGCCAAGAATTTCCAACAAGGCCTGAAATTGGGAAGTTTCTTGCTCATCTAGATTTCTTCTAAAGATAAATCAACATCCCTCCCCCACACCCACATGGACAATGTTGTCTCCTCTTCTCTCCATATATTAGAAAACTTATGCGTCTTGGTTGACAGCACTGTTGAACAGCTGAGGGAGGGATGACCACACAGAGGCCTTTCCGGAAAAAAAAAAAACACTGTTATCTCCTTTGCCCACATAGTATTCCAAAGACTGGAGAAGCGCGGCAAAGGATCCTGAATTGACCAGCCATTCCTTTTGCAATCATATTTCGAGACGTTAATTTGCTTCCTTAAGCCTTCGGAGTCATCTACTATGCTCCATATCTATTTACCAAGGAGGGCTAAGTTCATTTCCTTCACCGGCCTGATGCCTAGACCACCATTTGCTTTGGACTTATACACCTGAGACCATTTAACCAAATGAAATTTCTTCCTTTTCTCTTTGCCATGAGCCCATGCGACAAAAATTGTCTCTGTAGTCTCTCAATTCTCTTGATAACCTTAACTGGACATTTAAGTATGGACATGAAGTAAATGGGGAGGTGTGAAAGGGCTGCTTTGATTAAGGTGACTCTACCACCCAAGGATAGATAATTTGCTTTCCATAAGAAAAGATTTTTCTCCAATCTTTCTAGCACCGAATTCTGGAGGGAGATAGATGTTGCACTAGTACACAACAGTATCCCCAAATAAGTGGATGCGAGAGCAGTGGCGGAGCCATGATTTTCTTCCAGGAGAGGCAAGCAATAGTTGACTAACAACGGGCAAAACGATGATTTTTTTTATGGAGGCAATTGATAATATTTTTTTAGATTTGCTGTTTTTTACTTATCATTTAAAAATAAGTGTATAATTCTTTTTCAGAGTTTTATACTTATATCTAAAAAAACTCATAGATTTGACAATACTCCAATATTTTAAAAATATAATTGTTCAAAATTTTGAGGACAATTAAAATATATAAATAATAGGACCATAGTTACCTGATTTGCAATTCGACCAATTCAGATTCGAATTCGCAGTTCGCAATTCGACAGTTACTAAAATTCGAAAATTTCATGGGGTAGGCTGAGTTAATTCGGTTTTCAATTCATTTGATTCACAGTTCGAGTTTGATGAATTCGCTATGTTAATTCAAATATATATATTGATATAGTTCAATGTGATTTGTATGTCCATTCAATATATGCATTAGTGAGACCCACATTGGGATTCACACATCCAAATTAAATATAAGATAAGTCCAAAGGTGGAGAACAAACAAAGAAACAGATAGATATGGTATCCTAAGATGTCGGTAAGTTGAATTGTCAAAACTCAAAACGTATGCAAGAGGAGGGAGAACATATAACCTTTAATAGACATGAATGTGATCCTCTGAGATTGTGTCTAACATTCTAACCTAGAGCAATCATGAGTAAAACGAGTGGGATTCCATAGTGGGCGTTCACATATCAAAATCCAATCGGTTCAAAATACATGCCATATACCAACGTGGGTATCTTCAAATCTTACATCAATCAGAGCTTGATTAGCCTTTAGGATTGATTGCTTGATAAAAAAGAAGTGGCCAACAAAAATTTTATGTATAATTATTTTAACAATTTTCTCAAAATGTCAATCCAACCGTGGATCAAACTCAGATTGATGAATAGTTTAAGAATAACCTATACACCTGGAGGATGATTATTGAATATGGTTTGGATTTCAATAGGTGGAACCCACTAATTCTTTCTCCTTTTAACTTGGGACTTCTCAGGATTTCTAGTGTGGATCCAACTGGATTTGATTTCCCACAAATCGAGTAGCAACGTTTGAAAAGGAGAAAGAGTATAAACGGAGAGAAAATCCACTTTAATCACAGCCATTCATCTTATGGCCCATCAACAGTGTGCCATTGAGATTGAGGAAGATGAGGATTCTTCTCAGCCTAATAAAAATTTCAGTGTCTCGAGAACTACCAAAACAACAATTTTATTATTGACTTTCCATTCCCAATGCCCAAAATTTCAGTGATTGAGATGGAGAGAGAAAAGTGTCTTTTCCCCTTCCCTTTTTCATCTCTCGTTTTTGCAAGGCCCCTTTCTCTGCTTTTTCCCTTAAAACTCTCTGCATGTTTGTGTGAAGAAGATGACGATGAGATATAGACCTGAAATCCCCCCCAGCATGCACTACACGGGAGATTACGAGGAGTCTGAGAACCAGAAATCTAGATTTAATTGCACAGAGCCTGTGATTAAGTGATTGAGTCTACGACTCTGCATATCAAGAGATTAAATAGGTATTTTACAATTTGAGTTCTACTTGATTTCTAAAATCAGTTTTTCTCTGATTCTTCTTCTAATTTAACTTTATATTTTTAATTTTTAATGTTACTTTAATATAGATCTCTCCTTTGTAACTCCTATTTTTGGAGGGTTTTTCACTTCCGTTATAACTCTTCACTCTCCAACGTCTTTCTTATATCATGAAATAAGATGTCGAACTATATCGAATCCGGCATTTTGCAAACTCTGAATTTCACCGAATCGAATAACGATTTATTCGCTGCGAACAATTCGGGATTCGGAACCATGATCACCGAATTAGGTAACTATGAATAGGAGTACCATTATGAATATAAACAGCTCAAAATTATCCTTTACTCCTTGTTTAAGGAGTGAGAGCTGGAGCTCACTCTAATCAAAGTAGGGCCTATATCGGATTGTTAATTGTAAAGCAATTTACCCATAATTAATTAAGAAAAATATGTTAATTGGTTACTTGTGATCATTTAATGGGCCACAATAACTACAACAAGATAATGAGAGGCAAAATTTTAAAAAATAAAATCCCTAAACTTTTGCTCATATGTTCTAGGGAGATAAAGAAAACGAGGAGGGGCTTGACCACACCAAAAACCCCTCCCCCCCCCCGGTGGGAGAGTACTGGCTTTACACCCCAGGATATCTGCTCGTCCAGCTGTGAAGTTCTTCTTCTGCATCACAAAATAACAAAGTATCATCTTCAAATTACAAATGGGAGATAGATGGAGCACTGTTACAAGGATCAAGAACCTTTTATAAAATTGGCATTAATAGATGGAGCACCATTACAAGGATCAAGACCGTTTTATCAAATTGGCATTAACCACAACATTCATCATTCTACTTAAGCCTGCGCCAATGAGTATTCCATTCGACCAACTGCATATTAAAATGTATTGTAACTACTACTCTTCTTCTCCTTCCACCTTCTCTTCCCTCGTCCTCTTTTTCATTTTCTCTCCTTATTTTTCTATCCATTTTTTTGCGCTTCTTTCCTTCTTCGTTTTCTCTTGCTTTCACAAAATGAGCCTTAGCGATACTTGATAACCCCTTTCCTTCTTGATCGGACCATGTGGTGCTTGAACCTATGCAAAATTCATAGGGAACCACTTCAGGGCCCATATATAAAAAATCTAAGTCACTCATAATAAATGTCCCCTTGTGTGGACCTAGGGAGAATTTCACTCTAATAGGAGATGGGCATCTGATCAGATTGATGATAACTATTTGATCAATTTGGCAGTTGGCTCCTTTCCTGTTAGAGTGAAATTTGGCCAAGGCTTATACATGAGGGGAACATTTAATTTTGAGAGGTTTAGGTTTTTAAAAGGGTGTGCCCATGATGTTCCTATAAAATTCTCATGGGACTGAGTCTTCAAGTATCCAAACATTTCTTCTTTTTTTCCCCTTTTACTTGTACCCTCTAATAGGGCCACATAAGCAAAATCTACCACTAAAAATTGCCCCCTTCAGTATTATTTATTTAGTAGAACAAATAAATGTATATAATTTATATGTTATTTTAAAATTTTATATTTTCTAGACATTTTTATTTTTTTTTATTCCGAAATGAAACTCTGAAATGTTCCATTGAAATCCCAAATTGGTTGAAACAATTTAGTTTGGAGCCTAAGCAGAACAGGGTTGGCTATGAAATTGACAACTATGTATAGAACCTGATCTTGAACAGAGCGGAGAAGAAAATTTCCACCTAAAAAGAAAACTACTTGTCATTTGTAGGTAGAGTCACTTTGATCAAGCTGACCTAATCAAACCTTTCGGTATAATCATGACCCTCTTCAAGTGCCCAGTCGAAGTCATAGAGTGGAATCGTGGGTTGAAAGATTATAGCAGGATCTCCTATGGAAAGGCATTAAAGAGGAGCAGTATCAATTTGTTGATTGAGAGTACTGTATACCTTTCGAAGGAGAGATGAGGTTGGAGCATAAGGCTCCTTGGGAAAATGTACCATTCTCTTTTGTGCAAATGAATATGGAGGTGGTGTCATATTGATGAATCTGAGGGCCTGCTAATTACTAAATATTGCTTGAGAAGGCAAGGTTGGGGTACTGCAGTGCTTTGCATGAAATTCTTTTGTTTCTCACTTAATAATCTTAAAACATTTTTAGTGGTGCAGACCTGTTCTCCATGTATGTTGGAGAAGGAGAAGCCTTATTGCGCAGCATATTTCAAAGAGCTCGTCTAGCAGCACCAAGCATTATATTCTTTGATGAGGCCGACGTCGTTGGTGCCAAACGGTAAGCATTTGATATACAATTTATCATCGACATCGTCACCATCATCAAAGCCTTGTCCCAACTATGTTGGGGTTACACACACACACACATATATATCGGGAGATGCTTCTATGAGAGATATCTCTCACCTTAAATGAGAGATTGGGTGGGGACCCTCACATCCATATCCAATGCCAACAATTTAAATGTGAGGGCCCCCACCCCTATCTCTAATATAAGGTGAGAGATATCTCTCATAGGAGCATCTCCCATATATATATTTATTTCTATCATGTGTGTATATGTATATGTATGTATGTAGATCATTTTTCGTTCTTCATTTTTAATGCTGGAGAGGAGCTCATCTATGGTTTTGAGGAATTGCAGGGTCTTTGTCATAGAAGTCCCTCTTAATAGGTGTAGGACTCATGGCTTAGTAATCTAGATTAAACCCTACTTCTGAGTAGAAACTTAAGAGAAGTGCTGCTTTTATGGCCATCAGAATGCAATCTTGACTGCTACATCTAAATTCCACTCCACAAATTTTTAATTGTGCTATTCACACGTTCGGTAGCAGAAGCATTGGACTTACTAGTGTTTTGTCAGCAGTGGAGGGGGGAGTTCACGTGGAAGCTCTATTGTTGGAGAGAGACTCCTATCGACTTTACTAACTGAAATGGATGGCCTAGAACAGACTAAGGTATGTTTTCTCTCACAACATGTCTCCTCTGGCCATTTGCTTTTGGTGGAAAGAATGAAAAATGCCCAATTTGATCTTTTTTAGGGTGTTCTTGTTCTAGCGGCTACAAACCGGCCTGATGCAATTGACCATGCACTTATGCGTCCAGGTCGATTTGATTTGGTAAGGTTTCAATTTTTAATGGTTCATCATTTTGGTTGTAGTCAACAGCTGCACATATTTACTGCATTTTGAGATCTTGTTCACCAATCTTAAACTCTTAAGTGGTAACCTGAAACTTGGAATGTTCAATGTGTGCATAACCACAACCTCAATCCTCATACGCAGTTACTTACCCCATCTTATAAAAGGAAATGCGTAATGGGCTAGGTAAATGGTAATTTACAGCGCACGCCTAGTTACATCTGGACACTGGGCAGTCTGTATCATTTATCTGGTCTTTGCATTAGCTCCAGCCTTTCTTTATGGGCCAGAATCTGAAAAGAACCACACAATTAAGTTTTTGATTTTTCAAGGTACGATGGAATTTTTTAATCATCTGCTTTAAGTGGTTGATGAGATCTTAATCAAGATAAAGTGAGGCCTATATAATGCATGATTCAGGTTGATGATTGAACCTTTTTTAGCTAAAAATAATTGGAACATTGTTTTTTGCATGGGACTGGACTAATGGACATGTCAGTCCATGTATCCAAGCATAAATAGGGACACTCTTAACTTACTATCCACAGCACACCGGGGAGTTTTTTTACCCGTTTTTACCAATTGATTAAGTTGTTGGGCTAGGTGTAACTCTTCACAAAAGATCATCATCTTAACCTTGTCCATCAAATTGGGTCAGCTTAAACAGTTCTAATATTAGATTATAAAATAAGCCTTGTGTCATAAGGGGGGTCTTGATCATCATCTTAACCTCGTTCATCAAACTAGGGTCAGCTTAAAGAGATTTAATATTAGATTATAAAATAAGCTATGATGTCAAAGTTCTTGAGCTGTCAAGCTATGAAGCACGGACACGGATACGCAGATACGCCATTTCTCAAAATAGTAGGATATGACACGTCGGGGATACGTTGAAATTTTTTTAAAAAAATATTTTTTATATGACTGTAATAAAAATCTAACATCGTTTCAATCAAAATAGCCATAAAATATGCACTTTCATTGATTTAATCATCATTAAACATTACATTCGATACTTCCAAGTTCCAACTTCTAAGTTCACAATCCAAGTTTCACCAACTACTACAAAAACATAAGCATATAACCCAAACAAACAGACAATGCATCCACTTAAACTTCAATTGCCTCGCCACTAGGTCCACCACCACCACCTCCATCACCTTCTTCACGAAAGAGCACAACCTCCAATTCCGGTTCATCAAGGGAGAGTTGTGCAATCTCAAGCTCTCCAACAGCATCAAACGAATCAAAAGCATCTCCAGCAATATCCCACATCTTGGTTTCTCCTTTCATATATTGTGGAGTTCTTCTTGAAAGAAGGCGAAGATTGCAATGAATAAAAACCAAGTCTTCAGTACGTTTTGGTGTCATCTTATTCCTTCTCACCGAGTGCACAAAGGAATAAGTACTCCAATTCCTCTCTGCACAGGACGACGAAGAAGGTTGCACAAGTAGCTTGAAAGCTAGAGTTTGAAGCAAAGGTGCACACGCACCATAGGTGACCCACCAACTTTTAGGATCCATTTCATAGCAATCGCGAATGGAATCAATATCTGCAAACTCTCTCGACTTGCTAGAGAAGTCAGCAAATTTTATGATTATCCTTTTGCGCTCCTCCAAATTAGGAAAATATTTTTTAAGGATTTTCATTCTTTCTCTAGCAACCTCCATATCCCTATGCGGAGCAACTCGACTAGGATCCTCATGAAGCCAATGCTCGCTATAGGACCTTGAATAGGTAAAAAAAAAAAAGAATTAAGAATAAGTTTATGATTAAGACTAAGACGGAGGAAAAAAAAGGTAAAGACTAGAAGTCACCTTGGATTTAGTGAATGAGCTAAGCAATGGAGAGGACTGTTGTTCTTGTTCCAACGATCCACAAGAATTCTATGCACCGCATCATAAAAGGTTGATGTGTCATCGAGTCTCTTTCCTTCATGCCTATATATTGCACCCTTCACTTTTTCTATCATGTTATCCCACATGTCATACACCAAGTGAAGACAAGGCCAATCCGTGTCACAAACCCTTAGCATATCATATATAGGAGCCGTAAAAAAAAGTATGTAAGTCATTTTGTCCCACCCAATGTCATCTAACATAAACTCTTTCACGGCTTTGGCTTTCTCCTTATCATCCTCTCTGTAGAGATTTCACCTTTCACTAATAACCATGGCTTGAAGACTACCTTTTATGAGCTTGAATCTCTTAAGTATGACAAGGACCGAAGCAAAACATGTACTTGCAACCGAAAGCAGCTTCAAAGGCACAAATTCATTAAAGATAGCGGATCTCATGGAGTGATTCATGATGAAGTTCTTAACAAAAACAACATCCTCTGCCAAGTCCGTGATCCAACTACACTCTTCATATGTCAGTTGATTGTTTTCAATATTCTTTGCCATACAAATGTTTTGCAAGGCAAGGTTGAGTGTACGAACCACACATGGTGTCCAAACAATATTTTCAAATTGTGTTTCAATGAGATGCCCCGCACCTGCCCAATTCTTAGCATTATCAATTATCACTTGAATCACATTTTGGGGACCAACATCTTCTGTCACTTCTTTCAACAAACCATAAATAAAGTACTTATCTGTAATTTCACCCGTACAATCCACGGCTTTAAGGAACATAGGCCCACTTTCCATCACAGCCATAAAATTAATCAAGGGCCTCCTCTGTGAGTCACTCCATCCATCACTCACAATGCTTACACCTTTTTCTTTCCATGTGCCTTTAATTGGTTGTAGCAATCTATCAACATGAGCCCTTTCTTGTTGGAGTAGACTTGTCCTTAGCTTATTATACCTCGGTGGCACATAGGTTGCAAGAGCATTGTTTGCGGCAAATTGGATACAACTCACATAATAAGGGCTCCTTGCTAGGTGAAATCGTAAGCCCGATGCATAGAACATCCTAGCAATTTCCGCATCCATTTGGTCACGCAACTTCAGGTTAAATGACTAACCAATAGCCGAATTACTGCCAGTTCCACTCCAACTTCCACTTCCACTCGCCTTCCTTTTTTTAAAATCATAATGCACATTAGAAGTTGGCAATGGTACTTTCTTGGGTGCATTTTTCCTCAATCTCTCATTGCATTCGTCCTCTAACCTTTTCATTTCCGCAATATCACTGCTCTTAACTTTTGAATATAATGCAACAGCATGACCAGGCTTATGTATCAAATGAGCCCTTACCCTTGTGTATGAGCTTTTTTTGGTTTGATGGGAAAAATTGCATTGCCATGACACATTACCCCCTCCACCACCAAGTTTTTGTTGTTTTGTCACATACCTCCAAAGAGGGTGGTGAGCATCTTCTTCAATAGGTGGAGAAGACACACTAGTACTATGGCTACCACCCGTACTAGAAGCCATATGACTAAACTTTGGTTGCTGGAAATACAAAATATCACCTAAGGATAATGGAATTGAGAGTTAAATGGTATCCATGAATTTGTGACTTGATGCAGAATAAACATAAGGAGTCAACACCTAGGGCTGATTGCATACTTTTGAATCCAAAATCAGCAAACAAGAACAACAAAAGATATACAAAAAAACATGAGACTTGACCACATAAATGATAAACATGTTGTCTTATTCATCCAAACAAACCGTAAATCGAGACTCTCTACCCAAAAACACCTCATAAACATATCGAACTTCACCACATAAATGATAAAACTATGAAAATCATAGCATAAACAACAAATTGGAAGAAAAGGAACAAAACCCCAAAAACCGCAAATCAAGATTTTACCAAAAGAAAAAAAAAAAAACTCCATAAACATATCCAAATTTCACAACGAAGTACTATGAACATCATAGCATAAACAACAAATTGGGGGAAAAAAGGAACAAAAGATGCAAAAGCTTCCCAAATGAGAAGAAAACCATCACTTGCAGCAGTAGAGAAAAAAGGAAAAAAAAAAAGGAAAGAAGGAAGAGAAAAGAACCTGGGAGCAGTCGTCCCTTGCAGCAGCGGCGACAGTTGTAGCAGCAGAGGCAGTGGCGATGGTGGAGAGGTTGCAGCAGCGAAGGTACGGATTTTTCTCCTTTTTTTTTTTTTTTGCTACTGCAGCGTCAGTGGTCGGAGAAGCTCGCGATGGCGACAGTGTGGTCGGAGGAGCGAGGCGATGTCTTCAGGTGCGAGCCCTAGCGATGTCTTCTCTGCTTTCTCTTCTCTCTCTTTTTTTTACTTCTCTTTCTCCCCTCCCCATCCTTCTTCCCTTCTTTTTATTTTTTTCACTTAACGTGTCCCGCACATGTTGCTCATGTTTTTTTGTTTTTTTCTAAATCAGATACGCTAAGGGTGTATCCCATACGAATTTTGGGCGTATCCGGGCGTATCCGTGTCTGATACGCTCGGGATACGGATTCGCAACCCAAAATACCGTATCCGTGCTTCACAGCTATTAAGTATATTTGTCAAGGAGTCTCTTCAAATTGAATGGTGAAATGGTTTCTTGTAGCATAAAACTACTTGTATATAGTCGTGCAAGGTTAGGATGGAATGTGTTGGAATATTGCTCTGGGTGTGCTTCATGACATGCATGTGAAAATTTTTTCACAGTGAACTGCATGGGAGGATGTTTGAGGGGAGTGCCTAGTGGCAACACTATGGTGTCACCAGGGTTCAGAGTGGGGTATGTGTGAGACTGCCTTAGCAAGTGTGAACTATGTTTGGTAACCTTGATTCAAGCATTGAGGCAATCATGGTCATCAATCTCGGGCATTTGGGCTCTAGTGCAGGACAAATGGACAATGTCATATTATTAGTTTAATTATACTATTTCCTTAAGGTGGGCCGCAAGGTTGGGTGTGAAACACTATGCAACCATATAGATTGATCGGTTTCCCTTGTGGACGGTGATATTGACAAGTTCTTGAGCTATCAAGTGAATTTACCAGGGAGTATGTTCGAATTGCATGATAAATTTATTAGTTGTGTCAGAGATTGAGAACTAGTTGTGTATAGATGTGCATGGTTTACAGGGAATGCAATGTGTTGGAGGCATGGTTCGTTTTGGACATTGTATCACCCAATTCTAAACATGCGTCTTCTGATATATTTGTTTGACTGATATATCTGTTTGTTTTGGTCCTCTTTTACTAATAGAAAAAAATACTTAAAAAAATCCAGAAGTGGAGAAGTTGTGAATCTTCATTTTCATTTGGTTTTTGAGTGTTTTTTCATCTGAAAGAAATAACAAAATATAATATAAAGGTGGTGACTAGTGAGTAGTGAGCATATGAGTTCCATTTTTTTTTTTTTTTCTGGGACAGTACCCGTTAAAAGTGGGCATCAGTCATGGCTGACTTCTTTATGTACCGAGCTATAAAAATTGGTTTCAGATGAGTATTGAAACCATGGTTGGAGTATAGTAGTTGGATGTGCTATTAGGCAGACATGACTAATAATGGCTTTCCTTGGTGGGCTTCTTGTGAGCAACGTGTCAAAGCTGAAGGACCATGTACATTATGCTGGTCTCAGGTTATTGGTTTATGGTTGGAATAAAAGTGTGGATATTGGTCCCATTTGATGCAAAATTTCTATATGGAGCAAAATTTGTGGAAATATATTTATGGTAAAGTGGAAGTGCCTTCCAATATAGATTCCAAATACGAAGAATAGGGATCTGACATTGAAGAAATTAACTCTTGGATAGCTAATCCAGTTGGTCCAACTATTGGGGCAGCGTTGGCTAAATTCAAGCATCCAGAAGATGTTCGGCAGGGATGGACTTGGGGCTCTGTGGGGCTCAGCAGGGATGATGGGTCTTGAGATGGAGATGGTGAGATTGATTTTTGGGTTCTAATGAGTTCGGAAGGAAAGGACCTTGAGATGGGTTTAGGGTTTTGATGGTGGGTTTGGGGTATGGATCTATAGAGGATGGTGGTGATGGGTGATTTGAGAGGTGCGGTTCAGTTGGGCTGTTTGCAGAAGGACGATGGGGTTTAGGGATGGTGGGTATAGGGATGATGGAGATGAAAAAAAAATCAAAGAATGTAATATGAGTACTGAGTCTCCAATACTTAATTAAGTTGACCTTAAGAGGATCCTTTGCTTTGGTACCAATACAATGCAGCCCCAACCAAACTCCTCAATGGGTTTGAATGAATCCTTCAGTGGATTCCTCTATAACAGTCAGTATCACATAAGCACTCATAAGAAGAAGCCAAGATTTAATTAATTATCAAAGAAGATGATTGCTCCCAATGGGAGTAATTTACATAAATAGTTGGGTTTTGGAGTCTCCCCCTTCTTTCCTAATGCAATTCAAATTTCCTAAATCTTCTCCAACTAGGTCTCCTTATTCTAAGGTAATTGCAGTACTAAAACTCTGCAGAAACAATCCAAATTAAATTAAAACTCTTGAAGTTCCTAATGAACTCAATCCCACAGTAAGGAGTTGGTCCTATTGGGCCTGTGGGCTCAACCCAATGGGTCTAGCCCAGCTTGCACCACTTAGCCTCATCAAATGTAGAGTTTGGAAAGTTACCGATTTTCATCAGTTTGAAGCATATGTTTTCATTTTCCTAACCATTACTCTGATGGACTATATGATGGATGAAGGTTTTACATTTTCCTAACCATTACTCTGATGGACCATATGATGGATGAAGGTTGCCGTGAAAGTTGTCTTATTGAAAGATCCTATACCTCCATTCTTCTGCCATAGTTTGCGCAGTTCCTCCTCTGCCTATCGTTAACCATCTAATCATATTGGTTAGGGTATTCCAGTCTGAGAATTTCTTGATTATTCACCAAATCATCAGTGGAACGGAACCACCAGATCGATGATCTGGATCACCACCAAAGGACCTGCATGTGTGGAAATGGAAGCCTCAACAATAACTATTTGCAACCAATTTTCCAATAAGAGGCAATGCTTATTCATTTTTTGCTTTGAATAAATTTTACTTAAACCATTGAGAAAGAAGGGGTAATGCTTGTACCCATTCCAAATCTAATTAACTGCTTTGTTTGTTAAATTTAATGACATATAGGTGCTCTATGTACCACCTCCAGATTTAGATGGTAGGGAAGAGATATTGCGTGTTCATACACGTCAGATGAAGCTGGGGGAAGACGTCAATTTGAGATGCTTAGCAGAAGATACCAATCTCTTCACGGGGGCGGAACTAGCAGGTCTGTGTAATGAGGCAGGCATGGTGGCTCTCAGAGAAGACATGTCCGCTGCTGCTGTATTTGACCGCCACTTCTGGACTGCGAGAAACTCATTGCGACCAGCTTTAACGAAATCACAAATCGAAACGTACACTTCATTCATGAAAAGAAGCGTCAGCTAGGTAATGTATTTGACCTATATCCTTCCATTTCGATATCTATCTTCATACTGCAATTTTCTTCTGATATTTAGTTGCCTAAGTGAAACATGATTCTATATTCAATGGTGGAGCAGGTCTATTATTAGCAAACCTTTGAAAGAGTGCATTACTTGTTTCAGCGTTGAATTGAGCTGGTTTCAGACTTGGTCCTCGCAATGATTAGCCAGTTTGTTTCCCGAGCTCGGATGCTCTAAAACAGGCCATGGCTACAGCTAACTTACGGCACTGAAACTTAATTGCAAGATTGCCAAGGGCCCCTTTTGGACCCAAATCGGTTTCCATACACTCAGTTTAAATGTTAAAACTCTGTTAGCCTCAAATTAGTTATGTTAAAGAACAAAACAAATGTAATTGATAACTCAGCTTATCCAAATTGCAGTATCCTGAATTATTGTTGTTATTATTATTATTATTATTATTATTATTATTAATGAGGTGTCCAGGCCTCTTAGAGCACCCTGACTAATCCTTGGCCGTGCAGTCTCCTAATCCCACACAACCTGGTAAAGCCTCAGAATAAATTCCTGGGGTTGCCATATTTTTATAATTCATCATCATTGAAACTTTGACCCAAGTCTCAACTATGTTGGTTCAGCTACATGAATTATATTTCTTCATTCAGATCTATCTTGTGCCAAATCCTCAAATATATTGGGGTGACCGTTTTTTCTTAATTGAACGTGATAAATTTGAGTGGTGTTGGCACTTTAGTTCCACACGCATACCAGTAGCCGAACGTAACAGGATAAAAAGTCTTATCAAACCTGCCTAATCCAAAGATATGTTGGGGTGGCCACATTTTAATAGCTTATGCAAAATAATAATAATAATAATGACTTAAGCAAACCAGACTTGATTATAGGGCAGGTTTTGTAACACATCATGTACGTTCCTTGCCATGGGTATCGTCGGGTTTAATCTTTTACCATTACCAAACCTATAGCACGCTGCTATCTCTAAGTTCATCAAATTGGTTATTCTTGACATGGTTTGGGATTATGTGTATATCAAATGCTACAACATAATGAAAATAAACCATATCATATATTACTTTCCAAAAGCCAACTTTTACATGACTAATGTTCGAAAGGGAGAATGAACTCATAAAGAGTAATTTCTCTGTTTTTAAGTTTGAAAGATTCCTCAGAGAGAGAGAGAGAGAGAGAGAGAGAGAGAGAGAGAAGGAAACAAGGGCTTTTAACAACAAAACCTGACAACTATTGGGGCCTCTGCTTTACTAGGATTTGATTTACTAAGATGGTGTCCGGGTATCAAGTTCCTACTAAAGGGAAGGTTATTTGATTGCTCCTAGTGAATTTCGCCTTTAGTGGTTCAAATGTACCCCCTTTTGATAGTGGGCTTCCTGCTTAAGTTAGGTAATGTTTGGCCAGTGTGATCTATTTAAATAGAGTCAGGTTCAGTTATATGTCTTTGAATTAAAGCTGTATCAATAAGACATTTTTACAAATAAACCTTTGAGGATTTTACAAAAAAAAAATAATAATAATAACTTTAAGTGGCCACTGCACTGAACATGGAATTTTAACCAGTAGTGCACCAAACAGGGAATCCATATATAAAAAGTGACTTTTTTCACCTTTTTTTTTTGTGGTTGCATTCGACCTTTTATTTTCTGTGTTGAGGGTCAACTATGATTCTCGCTATAACAAGTAAGGGTTGCATTTGACCTTAAGCAGGTATAACCTTTTCATCTTCTTCCTTTTTCCTCAGTGTTTGAGTTTTCGATTAAAGGAAGAGATGACTGTAAGATCTGCCACTTAAAGTTATTTTTTTGGTAAATTTCTCATAGAGGATTCTTCCGGAAAAAAGCTCTTGCAATTTTAAATCCAAATTTCCAGCATGTCATGGTTTTGTACAACATCACATGAAACAAATTTTGCTAAAATGGAAGAATGGATTGGAGCATTTGTTCTTTGGGCCAAAAAAATCATGCTTACACAAGAAGATACCAATGGCCTAAAATAAAAGATGCTACCAACAAGAAAACCAGATATGAAGAAGAGAACAGGGCACCTGAAGAAGAGAACAGGGCACCAGCAGTTCACATGATGCACAACCAATTGACAACATTTATTAGGGACCGAACATTTTTTAAATTAACCAACTCACCAACAACATTTTTAGGACCGATCGACAATTTACTAGGTTAAATCTTCCAGTCATCCCTTCCTTTAATTGAACACTCGAGGAAGAAGGAAGAAGGTGAAGTGGTTATGCCTGCTCGGGGTTGAATGCGACCCTCACTTGTTATAGCGAGGGTCGTAGTTGACCCTTAACACAATAATGAAGGTTGAATGCGATTACAAAAAAAATTGTGAAAAAAGTTACTTTTTCTATATGGATTCCCTGTTTGGTGTACTACCGGCTAAACCTTCTTGCTTGGTGCAATGGCCACTTAAAGTTAATTTTTTTGAAAAATACCCTAGACCTTCTAAAAAAACATGCTACAACATTTGGGTAAAGTTGTCATATTGTAATAAAACTATAAAAGCAAAATTGCTAAACTTTTATAGGAAAGTTTTTTAGGAAAATAAAATTAAATAAACAAATTGTCATTTTTCAAACCGTTCATGTCTGGGGTCTAACTTTTTGCTATTTTTGGAAAAGCGGCGAAAAGGTCTCAAAGTTAAGTCAATGAGACATTCGCATAAGCTTTTTAAATGGCCTCAAGCACTTAAACATCTTTTAGTCAAATATATCCAAAAAAAAAAGAAGAAAGTATTTCCCAAATGATATGTTATTGTATCCAGACTTAGACCTTTGGAAAATAAAACCATCTCTTGGAACAAAGTAATCTTTCCTTTTACGGACAGACAATATATCTGGTAAATGAAATTAGACATACTGTCTTGATGATAGGAAGAAAGAGTGTTCTTAATATATGGTTATTCGAGTCGAGTTCCAACCGAATTGTGACGGTTCTCAGTGGATTGTCTAAACTCATTCTCATGCATAGTATGTAGCGTTTTGTTCGCTGTAACGAAGGTTGGAATGGAATGATTATTTCAACGGAATGATCGTTAACGCCTTTGGTTTGCAAAAAAGTGGCGGAATGACCATTACCTCTGAAATCATCGTTCCTTTATGCAGAGAAATGACTGTTCCTCGGGAAAGATAGAGGAATGGCCATTCCATTCCTGCCTTAATTTTCCACATGACCAAAATGGCCCTGAAGATAATCCTCGCCACCATCACTGACAAAGACCCGACTGCAACTGCAGAGAGGAGCTGGTCCTTTGGCCGGAAGTCCAAGTCCGGCCATCTCCAGTCAAGCATGTCGCCAAGCAGCTCCAGGCGATTGCCGACAGTCTAGCACCGCCATGTGGGGCGGAGATGAACGGCTTGACGCTGTCCACTACACCAGGAGCTCTGTTCTGGTGTTTGTGACGTGGGTCCTTGTCGCTGCGGTCCCCTGCCAGGATCGGGTGGGGCTGATGACGCAAACCAAACCCTACCCCTAAACCCCCTCCCGGCGGAAACCTAATCAACCCTCGCCCCCGACCCTAAACCCCTTTCCGACCTCCCCCACCAATCTCCTCGATCCGTCGGTGACGACGAAGATGGATCCGCCGGAGATCCCCTCTCCCTCGTCCGATCCATGGTCGCCATTTGCCTCCTCTAACGGGTTCCGTTCAAGGAGGTCAACTCTGTTGGCCTGCTCCGAAAGCTGGAAGCCGATCAGTCCGCCGCTCTGGCGGAGAAATCTGCGCTGCTTGAGCCGGCGGAGAAGCTGGCACCATCTCAGTTGTAGAAACTGCTCTGAAGGCGATTGCGGATAGCAGCAGAGCTGTTGATTTGGTGGAGGATTTTGTTGTGGTAATGTGGTAAGATGGATGGGAGAAGTCCCAGAGGAGGGTATTTTGGTCTTACTTATGTAAATTTCATTTCATTCCGGGCATCATTCCGGCTTATCAAATGCAGGAACATGAATCACTATTCTATTACTGGGTTGATTCTTCAATGAAACTAAACATTGGAATGGGAATCACCATTTCTGCCTTATTCCATTCTAGACTCATTCCACTCTCCATTCCATTCCTGCCTAAAACCATTCCAGCAAACCAAACGCTACCTTAGTTCTGTGGATCCAACACAATTAGAACGTAATATGTTTCCAACGCGGAATCTATGTGTTGTATCCATATCCCACATCGATTTGAAAAAACAGATATAGTTCCGGAATCACATCCAAAATAAGATGTAGAATGTATTAGTATTGTTGAATAAAAGTGCTTTAAGTTTTTTCTCTAAAATATACAAGTGCAATGGTTAAATAGTATATGATTAGAGCTAGGTATACTATCAGTAAGAATATAATTCAACTTATTTAGGCCATTAAAACCTATATATATTTTAATATGTGAATGTAATCGTCTTGTTTTTGGGTCCTAGAGTTAGAACATATGGGGATCCAATTCCAAATTCGAATGTTCCAGATCTTATATGCATGGATTTGGATTTCTCCCAGATCCAAAAATAGTTTTCATTCCCACTTTATTTATAACTGGGAGACTTTAAAAGCCCAAATAATTAGATACCCAATACCCATTTAAAACCCTAAAAAAATCCAAGTAGAGTCGGACAAGGGACTTGAACTTATACACACTAATGTACGCTACACATGTCTTTAGCCAGTTGGGCAACATGCAGCACTAGCGAAGGGATGCAAACAGGTCAGATCTAGGACAAAATCATGGTAGATCCAAATTTAAGTTTGTCTTCTTATGTTGGATCCACCCCGGAAATTATTTGTTATATTCGAACCCAACTCTTACTGAAGAAATAAGGTCCATTCTAGATCCAAGTCCCAAAATAAGATGTGGAGTGCATTAGTATAATTTAAGGAAAAAAAAAAAACTCAAATATACAAGGGGCCTATAAATGGTATATGATTAGAGAGCTAAGTAAACTCTCAAATATCAATATGAATAAGAAATGTTATATAACCCTTTAAAACCTTTTCATATTAAAAATATGTGGACACAATCATGGATCTAGATATTTTTGTGATCTTATGAATTGACGGCTCTTGAAGATCGATGGAGACCTTGAAGGGTCCAGAAAAACATAGAAAACTCTTATGATATTCTTGAGTTGTGTAAAGTACCAGAGTTATCTACCACATCTTAGAAGGTTATGAAATTTTTTTTAGAGATTTATTGAGGATTTTATAATTGCGGGGATAAGTTTGAACGTAGGATAGAGTTGTATAGAAATTTCTAGAGTAGAGTCTGGAAGATTTCTCATCCAATCAATTGACATATGGTTTAATCATAGCCATTCATTAGAGGGAGTCAAGGTATAAATAGGGTCTTCGATATCATTTGTAATCAAAACTCCCCTATTCAAGTGTATCTGGATTCCATGTTGGGGAAAACTAACTTGAGCACAGAGCCAAATCGAGAATCAAGTGAATTGAATCATGCAACCCAGTTAATTCGGATCTCTTTACCTTTCTTATATCATATCCAATGCAACTCTTAATGAATAAATATTACGATAAATAACTTTTAAAGATTGAGAAAAAAAAACATAAAATTATATTAATTATTTTTAAGTGTTCTTATCACTTGTTAATATTATTCCTTTATATGAATCTTTTATTAGAGAATACATTTCGTGATAAATAGTTTTAAAGATGGAGAGAATTCATAAAGTTCTTACTTTTTATTGATTATTTCAAATCTTCCCATCACTTATTGATTGTTTAATTGATTCATTGATTCATTGATTGTTGTTGTTATGCTAAGAAAGGGAAATGTCATTAAATATCAAAGATACAAAATATAGTTCAGTCAACCCATACACATTAACCCTTACAAAATAACAAAATACCAGGAGATTGTCATGGGCATTGTCTCTAGAAATTTTCAATCAGAACTCTAATGCATCTGAATTTTTTAGGTTCGTAGGCCCCTAGATCAAGATCCGAACCATTAATCCTCTTCATAAGCCCATGAATGGATATGGGGCCAAGTTTTAATCCATAATTCCTCATGGATCTCGAGAAATTTCACGTACACTAACCCCGCTGATAAATAGGCATTTAAGCGGGGCCATGATCTGGACTATTTCTAAAAGAACATGCAGTCTGATCGTAGGTGTGGGTATCCTTTTAAACTAAGATAAATAAAAAATACATCAACTAATAATAATTAATAAGTAGCACCTAATATATTTATTTAACAGAAAATCTCCCTTGAGCAGACTGAATATACAGATCGTGGGGCCCCATTAGAAAATGCCAATCAAGGAGGGGAGAGTGGATGGAATGATCAGCTTATGAATAAGGGCTAGAAAACAAAAAAAAAAAAAAAAACACTAAAACCCATTAGATTATCCTAGATCTTGATTTAAGAGCATTAAAGCTAAATGGCATTTTAACCATACATTTTTCTTCCCTTTTCAGATTCAATCCCACGGTAAGTAAAGGTTGGATTGTAAACTTGGTCCGAGCCCAAAGGATGAAAAGAGTCTGATAGGGGCTGTACTAATTAAAATCTCCCATACACTGAGTTCACCAAAACCATTTTGGCCTTTGATTTGAAAGCATTGTAAATCTGCCATACACTGAGTTTTAGTGATAATTTGGATTTACAATGAAAAATACCAGGAGAAGATATGTTTAGGAACATATCACAATATTAAATGCAAAATCTCAGCAAAATTTGCAATATTGGTGCAATTTCATTTGAAAAATAATAAACACTGTATCATATTGAAGATGGAAATATGCGACGACTTGTATCGCAATGTCAGCATAGAAGTCTAAATTGGGTAATCATAACGGGGAGTATTGTTATGCATACTATGGTGATGGACACTTCCATTTTTGAAAATTTTCAAGTACAAAAAGAAATTTTCAAATACCTAGGGTGAGGCCAATTTATACTAAAGGAAAGTGTCACTCACCATATGGTGAGAAAAGTATGCATAAGAATACTCTCCAATCATAACACATTATTCTTTACCTGAATCTTTACCCTCACATGCACCAGACAGAAAGCTAAAGAGAAAAACTGATGAGCGATCAAATAGAGGGGATTCGATTAAGAAATGAAGAGGACCCATTCCCATATACTTTCATACTGCGAAATGGAGATTATGTGAAGACACAAACGTTTCAAAGATATGAAAAACAATCTAGCCTTGTCAGTAGCATCTGCTTGGAATTTTCTAATCAGGCCCAATTTCCCACACACTGTTGTTTACCGTACCTGTACCATAATTGATCGGGCCATGTATATAACAACTGCCATTCGCAGGTTTACATGGGAGATAAGCTACCTCTACTCAAGTTTATAGAGATCCACGAATCACAGGGTGGTAGCTGTGATGGCACAAGGGCTCCCACGCTACAACCCAACGATCTGTCCCGGGTGGGTGTGTTTGGCAATTAACTAGTTAAGTAAAAGTAGAGTAAGTCCAAACTAAAAAACATCAAAATTACACAATTTCAAATTTTTCTCCGAATTTTTGAAAAAAAAGTCAGAAAAGAACCTTCATTTTTCCACTATAAGACAAAAAGAACTCCGCTTTTCTATAAAAAAAAGTAAAAAAAACTACTAAATAACTAAAAAAAAAACACACTATCGTAACCCCTTATATTTTATTCTCTTTTAATTTGATATTTTACCTCACCATACTTCAATTCACCATACATCCAAACACGTCCGAGTCAACCTAGTCACTAGGCCAACTTGGCTAAAAACAAAAAGTTCACAAAGATCCAAACAAGCCCTAGGTAAGGCTCATGCGGATCAAGATGTTGGATGCAAAATACCTTATATTAGACAATTTTTTGCTTGTGCATCCAAAGATTGCTGCCTCTCCTTTTTTGAATCCCCAAAATCTTGTATACCTAAGGTTTAAAGTTTCAGTTTTTTTATCTTTTGGGGAGGTGGGGTTGTCTTTCATTGGCAAATGCAATTAGACTTTTCCAACCTTCCTCAACGTTGTCTACTGATATGCCTATAGCTTGTTTGCGCATTCTAACTTTCTGAGATAGTCAAGAATTTGGAGAAGACGGATGGGAGTGGGAATATGCTGCCCTGGATCCTGCCGCAGGTGAGGGCATAGGAAGGGGTTTTTCCCGGTACAATTCTTATGAACCCCCGGTTATGCCCAAAGTGGTTAGAACAGTAGGTTACACTGAAGCCTCAGTAAGAACCGGTAGGTATAGGTCATGGATGAATATAACGAAACAACTAAAACTGTAATTTCACTCCTTTTTATGAATATAAAAAAATAAACAAGGGAACTTAGGATTTCTTTATTATTTTTAACCCAAATCTCTATCCCTAGCGCACTCGCGTTGTTGGTGAGTCCGATGGCAGTGTAAGCCCAGTACCTTTGTGGAAAAGGAGATTTTAACCCAGGTTTGAGACTTAGCTTTGGTACCCTTTGCATCCTACGTTGAAAACCATTTTGTGGACTATGAGTAAAGGATGTTTCGAGCTAACATATCCTTAAAGATTGTTTGGAATACATGTGAGTACAACCTATACATGTCCCGGATGGAGCGAGGCAAGAGAATATCCACTAATTGAATTATTGACGAGATATCACAACCCTACTCCCTCCTTGGATTGTGTAGTGATGTTTCGTATGAATAAGGCAATTATTAATCTAGGAATGGGTTGTTTATCATCCTTAACTATTGATTGATCGAAATTGAATCGTAATGCTTTGTTATTGATGTCCACTTGCTTCGTGCATGTTTCATAGATTTTCATTATTTATGTTGTTCGGATCACATTCAGAACCTAGATTGATCGTACTTAGGATCCTCATTGATTGTCATTGCATTAAACAGTGTGATGAGGTTATGCAGCCCTAAATGTAAGGGCTTAAAGAGGAATAACATAATGGTAATTGTAATTGAGAGTGGTTGATGGAAGTGAAAGTGATTGATTGATTGATTAAACGATTGACGGAAAAGTAGTCCTCTCGTAAATTGTGGAATTATATTCACGCAAGAAAAGCACAACCCTCGCTGATTGTATAGGATTCTCGTGTTGGGCACCATTCAGCTGTTAACATCCAACACGGAGGGATACCTCTGTGGGAGGGCTATATATAGTATTGATGGATTGATGGATCGACTATAGACCATATAGGTCGATATTTCGGGCGGCCACCTGATGTATTGATTGTCCCTCCCAGGATAACACTCGATGTCTTGTCTCGGGTATATCCCGATGAATTGATTGGCCGGGCTATTCTCCCATTGCATATTCTCTACTACACTCGGTATAAGACGGGAGGGGACAGTGAGACAATCCCGTGGTGTATGGGCCGATGTGGACCGCTTAATAGCATTGATAGGACATTGTCTTTTATTGTTCATTATTTATTGATATTCATGCTTATTGCTTAGACTCCTATCATTGGACTTCACATGATCACATTGTCTTTATTCGCTTCGATATTGCATATCTATATCAATATGTCTATCTACTTACCGGCTATTCATAGTCTGATGATATTATGCTGGGTGCATAGATGCCGAGCCCATCTACCTCATGGAGGAGGAGGCATCGCTTCAGCCAAATCAGCTTGATGGCGATCGCGAGTGGGGTGTCGACGACATTGTCTGAGTTATCGTGATGTAATTGAACTACTTTTGTTATCTTTGGATAAACTTTAACTATATTAATGAAAGATGTGCCTACTCTTAAATGTTATTATTATATCATCTGTTTAATATGAAACTTTCTCTATGTTTTATGGTTAACTGAGGAAATGTTTATATCTCACCATGGACTTCTATCATGTGGGACCATGATTGGGGGCTACCTATATTTGTTTTTGTGAAAATTTTTAATTAGCCCTTAATCTCACGCATAATCTCCGTGCTTATCAGCAAGAGTGTGACACCTAAAAACCCCAAGATGTTAAGCTTCATTTATTAGGTATTTTAACCACCAAGGGATACATTAGTTGGCCTAGGACCACGGTTTGCACTTAAAGGTTGTGGGTTCGAAACTGCACTACCACAATAGGGCTACAGGGGAGTTTACCAGGCTTCCCTCTAGGCCCGGAGGGATTAGTCCAGCCCAAAGGGTTGGAAACCCTCCGATAGCAAAAAGATATTTGAAAAGAAAAAAACAACCTAATCCTCTTGCTCTAAATTTTCTACACTTTTTGTGTGTGTGTGTGTGTGTGTGTGGGGGGGGGGGGGGGGGGGGGGGGGGGGGGGTGGGGTTTGCACTTTCATGATCCAATCCAAACTGTTCAGTGTTTTGAGAAATAGAATTTGGGGCGCGGATTGGGGGTGATTTGCACTTTCATGATCCAATCCAAACCGTTCAGTGTTTTGAGAAATAGAATTTGTCTTCAGAGTAACAATGCTAAGACATACTACATAAATAAGGTGGTCCTACTCTAGCACAGTGGGGCCCACAAGGCGGGTCCACGACTTTTGAAACAACCAAATTTTAGAATTATTGTAGTACTTGAATTCTAATGTAGCCAAAAGTAAGATATTTTCTGGTCTAGTGTGAAACTCTAGAGGGAAAAAATGGCTCTTAACAAGAGGAAAGCCGTCATCCCTACAATGAGGAGAAAAGCATAGGCGATCCTCTTGAAGAATGCTGACGCTTAAAGTCAATTTTTTCATACAAGGAAGCCTCAATTATTGTCTAGTATAAGTCAATCTTTTCATACAAGGAAGCCTCAATTATTGCCTAGTATTGGCATTCTGTATTTGCTCCAAAATCCAGCTATGAACAAGTATTTGATAGAGGATTCATGGAAAACTAACACCACTAATTGGGCCCTTTCTTTATCTTTATCTTTTTTTGCCCAGTTTCACACATCCAACTATCAACATCTCTTTCTTACAAACTCTACTTGACCAGCACTCCAATTTAGTTCTCCATGACAAGAACAACATAGAGACACTTAAGAAAAGTAGTTATCATGTTCCATCATATGAAAAGTTTGTGAATGCTTAAGTTAGAAAGAGATTCATTCATTATGGAAGACCTGTACAGACATTTAAATACATACTAAAAGGAAAAGCTACAGATGATGCGCAATTTCATTCACCATTGTTATACGAAATGAAGGGGGAAAAAACTAAGTACAGTTACTCTGCAGACAACTGCTTATGCTTCCTACTACTCAGCTTGTGTTGCAGGTTAATTGCCTTATTATCTCATCAATCATATCCTTGAAAATCAGTCGTTCAATATCTAGCACGACACGCGAGGATTCCTTTTGGAAACCTACCCACCTCTCCAGTCCAGATATCACATCATTTCCTAAGATCAAGTTATTGGACTTACCAGCTTGGTGCCAGTCAATCTCCCTACACAGTTCTCTTACAAGTCGTCGCCTAATTGGGATTGACCCTGGAAGCTTATTAACTTGAAGCCAAGGCTCAGCTTCAGTTTCCAACCTCCGCGTAAGAACTTCATTTACAGTGTCAAACACGAGTTTCCGATGTAGCTTCTCCTTGTTGAACTTGGACTGGAGTAGATTTTTAAAGGTGGATCCAGCTTTCCTTTCTTCCAAAGCCATGAACACGTTGGGATTGATAAGGTGGCCTGATGGATGAAGCTGAGTTGCCCCTGAGCTAAAGTTGTGGTCTTCATCTAGGAGACCTGATGCTAGCATTATCTCAGAGATGTATCTGTAATCTGGGTCCCTGTCCTCACACAGAGAACCAAAATCTGATGTGGATTCTAAGTTATCCAAGTCAAGCCCTCTGGGCATCCGAACTAGGCACTCGATGTTCTCCAATTTGTTGTCCTTGATTCTAGAAATGAAATTGCGTTGCATATTATGCGACAAGGAATCAATACCTTCAAGACCCCGCTCCTCTTTGCCTGCAATGTAATTTGAATTTTGGGTCTCGTCATTTGAACCAGAATAATCATCATTCAAAGCAAGACAATATGAAGAATACTTAGAATTTTCTAATAAAAACATATGAAATGATAGCAAAAAACCAACTTTAGTATTGTTGAGTTAAGTAATGATACAGCCCCCACTTCTTATCATCACAGACCATTGGAGCAAAAACCAGCATCCATCAGGCTGCCACAAACTCAATTTCACTCTTATCAGAGTGAGGTGATATGGTAATCTCACAATTGATTTGGGGAGATGGTCCAACTGTTTTGTTTTGTTTTTTTTGTCAGTGTCAATATATAGGTTTGGTTAATCCAACAGCCTTATCTTGATGGTGGGGGTGGTCACTCTGTGTGCGTGTGTGTGTGTGTGTGTGTGTGTGTGTGTGAGAGAGAGAGAGAGAGAGAGAGAGAGAGAGAGAGAGAGAGAGAGCATTCTACAAGATGCAGTCAGATTTAACCACACTCTTAATAGTTGATGAGCTCAAATAATGATCTCATTGGTGAATCCATTAAAAATGAATGGGGAGAATATCATCGTTGAAGTTTTCTCAAGCAACAACAGTAAGAAGGATATCCATTCCTTCCACATTACTAACAACTACATTATGCATGTTCTTCCAAGTATAGCAATAGAACACAAGAAAAAGTTCTCCCAAGTTTGCATGAATTCTTCTAGTAAAAATATAAATTTGAGTTTGATAACTCACTTTGGAATGAGTTTGAGGCTTTCTTCACTGGAGGTGGCTGCAAACCAGCTTCATAAAATGAAACATCAAGAACAGAGACTGGACTTGGTTGTTTGAAGGCATCTTTTATGAATTCCACTGAGAAACCATCTTTACTATGACCCAACATGGATTTCTGAAAAGAACAAGAAAACAGCAACAAACCCATTTAAGAAGTTCGTACAGAAAATTTATTGTCAATGATAGCAACACAACTGATGGCCACGAATCAGGAAACCATTGATAACGGTATGGATTCTAGCAGCGGGATTAATGGTAAGATCTTCAGATAATTGATAGCCATCTCTAAGGTTCTTCTACTTTATATAAACTACTTAGGATCTCCATAGGCACAGTCAGATCTATCATAATCCTTCTGATCACATTATTGCTAGGAAAAAAACACTGCCTGTATTTTTCGGAATCATACCACCCTTAGGAAATTTCATGCATTAAACACATATACCTAGAAGATACTAGTTTAAAAAATGAATGAGGCTAGAGACAATGTTTTCTTGAACAATTTGTTCATCCAGCAGCTATACAAGACCCATCTTTTCCTTAAACCATTCCATACAACGGGACCTATTATAAATCAATAGACACCCCCCAAAAGATTCACTCATGAAATGAGTTAAGCATCTGATTTAGCCATTGTTCAATGTAGATGATTAGTTGTAATTGTCCATTTCTAAGCCAGAATTGCAAAGCCAGTATCATCAAATAAGGTAGGTAAGATTAAAGAAGGCATGTCCTATATGAGATCCACCAGAAGAGCAGGAAAGATGATCTAATGGTGGACCACACAGAGGTGAAGAAAGAAGACTTGAACTGTCAGAGTGAATTTTCTTTTACTTGGTGGCTCAAATCATGGTTCGAAGTTGAAGCACATACCTTCTGTTCTAAGCTCAAAACAGTGTCATTGACAACCGCTCGACATGGGCTCTGGTAACCATGCTGGATTGAAGTGTGCTGCATTTCTGAGGTCTTTTTGGGACTCATAATTTCTCTATATTTCTCCGAACCCACGATAATGTTGCATTGTGATTGCATGATAGTCACATGTACTTCACCACACAAATTCCTTGCTTCACTACAGAGCTCACTTGATTGGCCATCATTTTTCTGTAAGTAGTCTAATTTGGGTCTCTGTTTTCGGCCTGGAGAGCCCAACTCTACTGGCTGCACAATTTGTTGCTTACTGGGTTTGCTCAACCCCTCTGAACAGGTTGGAAGGCGGCACCGCTTTTCCAGTTCAATCTTTCTCTGCTGTGTTCTTGGGCTCGAAGAACCTGAACTACCTGTCAAGCTTCCAACATTTTCTCTGGTTGATGTTTGAGGCCTGGATGAATCTTGAATTGATCGTAACCAAAGTTTTTGTGATCTATACGCCTCATACCAGCCATTAGTTTTCTTATCCACAGGGCTGACAATCCTACTACCAGACTCTCCGATAGCAAGTTTAGGAATTGGACCCTTATGAGTTCGGTTATTCAATGAAACATTTTTTCTATCCACTGAATTGATGATCCTAAACTTATTACGGTTTGATGACCTGTTGAAAGGCATAACCAAGGAGGTAGAAATACTGGATTTTTCAATTAGTTCAAGTCTCCTAGTTACTTTTGGAAACCGAAAATCACTTTCTTTGTTAGTTCTTCTGGGTGGGGACGCAATTAGCCGATGATTTTTTGAATTTTTCCCGTTTTCCGAATTTGGACACTGATCAAAATTGTCTTTGTTATGGCTATCATAGTTCTTATGAGAAACATGGTCTGAAGCTTGTGCTCCTTTGGTGTCAATACTTCCCTTCACTTGAGTAGCTTTCAGTATATGCTTAAGAGCTCTTAGATCCCTGCTGGATTGCTGAAATTCAAGCTCCTCAAACCTCTTTTCCATTTCACCATAAACAGATAAAGGATTTGTCGGCATTACTTGCACGTCCTCGATCTGAAGAGTCGTTTCTATTTCACCAGTATCTTGCTGCCTCAATGGGGTAGTTTCACTTTTGTGTCTTAAAATGGGCTTCATGATTTCAGAATTTATTTGCCGTGGTGAAATGTGTCCACTGAAAGGGTTCCTTGGGGATCCTGAACTTTGGCTCTGTTTGCTCTCTTTGATTTTTCTTGATAATTCACCATCAAAAACATCAAGAGGTTTGTCTGCATGCGTATCCTGGTTTCTGAAAGCTCTTGTCCGAGGACTGCAACTTCTATCTCGCTGCCTCGACATTGCAGTTTCAATTTGAGATCTTGAACTCAAAATGGGCTTCATGACTTCTGAATTTCGTCGTCGTGGTGAAATATGCCCCTTGGAAGGGCTCCTCTGGGACTGTGAGCTTTGGTGGTATCTGCTTTCTTTGATTCGTCTTGGTGATTCACCATCAGAAAGAACGAGAACTTCATCTGCATGGCATTCCACCTGACCGATCTGTCCGTGAACAACTGAGCTAGAATTTGCCTTAGCCTCCAAGCCCATAAGTTTTGCAACAACACTTGGATATCGATCAAAAGTGCCTAGTTCTTGCTGTACATTTGAGTACCCATTGTTGGAAACATTTCTCTCAATGCTACTCTGCTTCAAGCCCTCCAAAATTCTGTTTGTTTTCAAATTATAGTTAGAACTTCTCATGGAACATTCCCTGCTATCTAATGACAACCTTGGGAACTCTCTGAGCTTCATGTCTGATTTGGATGTTTTTCTGGAAACAGAAGAAGTGCAGAGTATATCTTGCCCGTCATATGAGAACCGACGAGTATGCAACGGTGCTGGAAACAAAGACCCAGAGCTTACTTCACATGATGATCTAGGAAATTCTCTAGCATTTCTGTGACAATATGAGGCCTCAATAAGGTTGTCTTGAATTCTTGGCGATTCATTACCCATCGACGTCCTCAGCTTTCCACCAATTCCAGCCACATAGGTTCCATCCCTTGACTGGGGCTGCTGCAAGGGCTGCAAGAAGTCTTTATGCCTCAGAGAATGATCTGCAAGTTCTCTGTTAGTGTTCCCAACTGATGACCAACGACCTCCATAGATAGAGTCCTTGATGACATCACGGAACAAGATGGAATCCCGACTGGACTGAGAATGACAATTTGGGGACTGAACATGACTAGTAGGATTACAGTTGACATCTGCATTACGTGAATTTACTATGGAACACTCCAAGAGAGTGGCACTCTCGACAGGATGAGAAGGAAAACAAGAAGAACAAGTTGAAGATGAGAAGGAAGCACCGCATGAGCCGATTGAGTTTCTCTGATCATTCTGATGTTTGCTGGAATTCTTATCCTGAAATCATTGGTTACAATTTATGAAATTGAAATATCGGAAACTTTCAATTCTCAACATAAGACAAGTTGGAAGAAGTTTGCCAAGCCAATGTAACACCCATGGATAGATATTATAGCAAAAGGATGGAGCTGACCATGCTCTCTTCTTTTTACTCTTTTCTTTTTTCTCCTGTTTTTTCTATCGGTTCTTATTTTGAGCTCACCATGCATTGGCCTAGCAGAAGAGCCACTTACAAGCTCACCACCAGCACATGAATGTTAGATGAGTACTGGGTAGTTTTTTCATCTGTACATTTATCCATACATGTGTCCTACTCCTCCTGATGAGTGGACCAGGAGCCAGGGCAAAATAGGGCCCCACCGATGAAAGATAAGCCTCACAGACATCTGTTGTGCGGGCAGGTTTGGTCCCTTTGAAAGTAGGCCGTGTAGTGAGATATCAATATTTTGCCATATTAGACAAGTACAAAAGAAATTCCTCATCAATACTTGAAGACTGGTCAGGTGAGTTAGAAACAGGTTTTTGTACATAATCCCATTATGAATTTGGTGCAACTCTTACCGTGGATTTTCTTGGAGATGCAATTGCCTGTTTTCTGAGGTTTCCATCATTCAAGTGGGAATTACCTATAACAAAGTAACTCACAATTAGACATCATAATCAAGCAGCTAGTATTATGAGTGTAAGGATGTTTCTGAGCTTCTGCATGAAATGTAAATCTCCGCCTGCATCTCCTAAATTCATGAATGATATGCAAAAATTATACACATCACATCAGCTGTATCCTTTCTCCTGTCAATGAGGGTAGTGTTAGTGCTACTTTTGTTCATAATAGAGCCACAATTTGATTCAATAAGCTTTCATTAAGGTCCATTTGGATCTTCATAAATCAACTCTGTTTGCATGTAAATAAGGGTTCATGTGCTTTGATAATTTAGTTTCCTAGAAGAGACAGGTTTCTCATTCTTTGCCATAACTAACTAAAAGTAAACAAAGTAAGAGATAAGTTGAGTGGAGGGCAAACAAGTTCTAAGGAGTCAATAAAGGTATTAAGACTTGGTCAATATGCAAATTCGGTGGTGCCCCATAAGCCTCCATAAAAGAAATAATGGATAATGATGTAGTCAATTCTCAGGAAAGTTTCATGGAGTAGCAATACATGAAAAGTTTTTCAACTTCCCAAAGCACAAATGGCAGTAAGAAATGAGATTCCAGATTCTTGGAATACCCAGTGTTCTAAAGAGAGAACAAAAATCTGTTTATTAACCTTGATTTTAGAAGAAAGAAACGTGATGAAGATAGAAAAATAGAGTAAAAGAAAAGTGTCCAACAACTCAAGAAAAACAATAGCGGTACAATTTATCTTATGCTATAAGCATTTAGATTTTAGAAACAATACAGCACACACGCAACTGTCATGGATTGGGCCATGAAGATGGTGACAATGTTAAGCTTGTGTACAATTTCTTTTTTTCTTGGTTTCTTTTTTTTTTTTTTGAATGATAACTACCATAAGAAAAGCTTAGCAGTACAACAAACGAACACCAAAACCAAGGAAACAAGACAGGAAAAACCAAACAAAAAAATCACATCAAATTATAACAGAGTGACAATGAGATACAAATAAACTTTGATGCAGAACTCCTTCCTTTGCTAAAGCATTTGCCTCCTCATTAGAAATCCGGCTGATGTGGAAGAGAGAAATTTTAATGATTTTTTACTAAGTTTATCACTACTTCCACCACAGGGGCCTCTTCATTGGTTGAGTTCGTGTACCTGCCGCCCTTTTTTTGTGCATTCATGAGCACATACATGCACTCAAAACACACACTGTGTGTGTGGGTGGAGAGAGAGAGAGAGAGAGAGAGAGAGAGAGAGAGAGAGAGAGAGAGAGAGACAGAGATCACTCTTGTACAAATATGTGACATAGGTTCAGGTCATTCTCTACTTGTCGACATAGGTTCAGGTCATTCTCTACTTGTCACTCAAGTAGAACACATTAAGTCGACCCGCATAGATGGGACAATGTTAAGATGATTATGATGGCGATGACTGATGAAACCTATATACCAGAGCTGGTTTGGTTCTCTAAGTTTTCATCAACTCACTGTTAAGACATGGAATCTAGAGGAATGCACATGGCATCCTCATGCTGTGATTCTATGTATGAGCAGTGGATATGGTTTCATGATGCGGTCCATTGATTTGGTAAGACCCAAAGTGGATAGACCATTCTCCAAAAACAAACCAAAATTGCTAACCCTTAAAATGGTGGCCTGCAAATAAACAATTACAGCATGAGGATATGGTTTTGTGATGCGGTCCATTGATTTGTAAGACCCAAAGTGGATAGACCATTCTCCAAAAACAAGCCAAAATTGCTAACCCTTAAAATGGTGGCCTGCAAATGAACAATTAAGACCAAAGATTGAATAGTTAGGTTCATTCTAGGAGATTTTTGGACCTTGACGGCATGACCCATTAGCTATGTTGATATTTTTTTATGTCGTTCACTAACAGCTCGAGCTTTTGGTGTTACTGGTAGCTCTTGACCTCCATCTATCTGGTTTGTCTGTTCCATTTTAAGCAATGGTTTTCAAGGTTTATTTCAGTTTGTCCTCAATTCTGACATAATGAACCCTACAACTAATCTAATTGATTAGGATCTTCCGGCCATAATCTAAGCAGATTTCATGCAAATTACATGGTCTCTGTTTCATTACCAAAATAAATAGAAAACTAGAACGACCTCTATCAATCAATTATGAAAGACAAGATTCACTATTTTCAAAATCAACACCATTATACATAAGCATTCATAGCAGTGATCATTAAAAAAGGATAATTGGTATGTAGAAGCTCCATTAAAATCTTAGATCAAGAAATTTATACAGCCATGGAAGAAATCAAACTGGTTGTGGCCCTGTGGATACAGAGATACTACATGCCACGGTAAGAAAACTAGATGACAGAAAAAAAAAATGGAAATAAAAAAAAGAGAACTCTTTAGATGCTGTTAACTACTGAATAACTGTTTCCATGAAAGAAAGAGAAATTAAAGCCTGCATTGGTACTTCTGTATTGCCCCAAATCAATGGCCAAACAGATAATCATCAATTCCACAGAGCTGGTGAAAATTTGGTACACTCCTGTGCTCCAATGAAAAACTAATTAATCATGATTTGTAATAACAACTCCGATGAAATGCGAAGAACCATTAGATGAATCATAAAACACTGTTCCTCAACCTTCTCGGATTGATTTATTACCAGCACCAATCATTGATGCTGACCTGGGATTGAAATTAGATTCCACAAAAACTGAATCCCACTAAATATATCATCCAATTTCCACACTACCCAAAACGCTGAGCAAAATAGATAACCATCTGCTCGGCAAGGAAATTCAAACTGAAGAAGTGAATTGGATCCTCAAAAACCAAGTGTATGTAAAATGGTTTTATGGGTAATCTGGGGCTCATTCATTTGGACAACCTGAATCGCCTGTAACTTGTTCTTAATCTTTGCCATAACCAATTACTGGAAAGCAGAGTTTCAAATGATTAGATTTACGGGTAAACTTATTACCGGGCAAGTGGGTTCCGAGGATCCAAACTAGGCATTAGCAAAATCATCGGAAAAACAGTGATAAATTCAAATTCCAGACCAGAATGGATAAATGTATTACCTGGGGGAAGCCTTTTAAGATTGTGACATCGAACGCGCTTGCTAGGGACTACACGACGGCTTTCGAACATACGAAAAATCGCAGTCATGCATCCAGACTGCTTCTTTAGAACCAGATGTTCATTTGTTGACTCCTGTAAATGCTCCTCAGACATCTCTTAGACCTCAAATTCTCACACCCTCACAGCCCCTATCAGCCTCTTCAAATCCTTGAACACAATTCACCGTTTTATCAAAAATCATTAGAGAACCCAATATAGATCATTAGAGAACCCAATAAAGATCATATCTAATATATTCTAATGAAAGATTTAGCACTAAACAAAATTTAGTTCAGCTCTCAATATCTTGCCAAAATTGTCATGAAAAAAAAAATAGTACAATATCTTATAGATTTCCATACCTTTGGATATTTATTTCAGTGCCTACTGAAGGCAAAAAATTTCCATAAACTCAAATCAATCATCTAGGCTTGCAAACTCCAGTATCACAAGAAAACAAGAGTTCTTACTTCTTGGAGCTTTCATGAAACAACCCCAGAAGATAAAATGAATAACAGAGAATCTTCCTACTCCAAATGCCTCGATCTAATAGAGATATCCATTTCATGGGCATTGGAGAAATGGCCTAACAAGAGATGTTGGCTTCTGCAACAAACCCAAGAGAATGGAAGAACAAGGGATTTAAGGAATACCCAGTTCCCGAAATCACCTTCTGTCCAATACGCACGCCGGTGAAGGAATTCTTTCTCTTCCTGCAGATCCGAGAAGAGATGTTTTCTGGTATTTCGCTCTCAGAAGAACAGAGCTCGGACAACTGCATGTGTGTATATTTAGTATGAGTCCCTGCTGATATGACGACACTAGTTGCAACGTAAAAAGCATGTAAGGAATATATATGACAAGTGGCATATAGTAGTCGTATTGTTGCTGGTCCTTGGATACACCTTTCTTCTAAAATTTTTATTTCTATGCCATAAAAATTATTTTCCATCGCCGATGTAGTTTGGACAAAGCTTTGATGGTGATGATAAAAATTATTTTCCACGTAATGAAAGTTACGGCCCACCCATCACCAATCCAAACTGTCCACACATAGTAACCCACTAAATTACACTGGAATATAAAGTTGTTAAACTTGCAGGCCATGGATTAAGAGGTCAGAGGCACAGATTGACTGCAAACTTGATATATGAGTCCAGCGAAGATAGCTTTTTCCATCTCCCCTATTCATGTATGATGGTGAGAGACTCTCTCACAAGGGCATTTTTTGTTCTATATAAGAGGTGGAAAAGGCTTATTTTTCACTTTTTTTTTTTTTTTTTGTGTAAAGAGCCTTATTTTACATTAAGAGCGCATTTGTGATATGAGATGGTTTTGTAGAGCATTTTGTCATAGATAGGAGATTATTTTGCTTTTTCTTGAGTCTCACTAATTTGTTGTTTGGTTCAATAATTTTTTTGAAGTAGAAAAAAGTAACCAATTTTTCTCCTAAAGAAGGATTTTGATTTCTGATGAAATGAATAGAAAATAGAATTCCTTTTTCCTTAAAAATAAACAAATAAAAAATGTGTAGAACATTAAGGTTTCTTGTTGCACAAACAATCCTAAAAAGAGAAGTAGCGGCGATCACATGCATTGGTCCCACCATTTGAAAGATTTATTTATTAATTAATTATTGATGGAGACAATGTCATTGAATTTTGCGAGCATGGTTAGATTCTCCAATATTTATTAGATGATAAGCATCCGTTACAATCCACCAGACCTTCGTTTATATGATTTGGCCAATCAACCTAACTTTTATATCACATGACTTGTATAAAATCTATCATTTTTATTTTGAATTGGATAAACACGAATTGAACAATAGGAAAGGTTTTTTTATGAGCCCCAATTAGTATATTAGTACACGCTGATAGATACATGGTCATGGATCTAAAGTGAGAATGTGAGGTTTTTTTTTTAAACCTTTGATGGATTCATCTTATATCATGTGAGGACAGTGAGGTCATAGCATATCTTAGATGTTGAAAGATTCCATTTTGAAATTATTAATTTATATACGGAGACAATGGAGACATGTTACATGGGTCAGATCCACATTGCATGCATGTGGGTTTGACATTCCAGTATTGCAACTTAGTTTACACTCAACTTAATTAGGATGCACATGCAAATGGGATTTGAGATGGATTCATATTATACTTTGATAAAAAGTCAACTTTACTATCACGGGACCTTTATTCTAATCATGGCCTAACTCAGATCTTATAGCTAGATCTAAATTAATGACCTGAACTTAGACTTAGACACAAATAAAAAGACCCAAATCTAGACCAATATAATGAAAAAACATGTCAAACATTGCCAAAAATGTCCAAGTTTTTATTGTCCTCTTCTTCTTGTGTTATTTTCATGACGTTCTAAATTTTCCCAATTTTTTGAAAATATTATAAATTAAAAAAAATCTATATTCAGCAAAATCTAGCAAAGACATCACACAATTTAAATTTCAAATGGTATTCTTAATTTTATCTAGCTAATCCACCAGTATCTCAGTCGGTGAGACACCTTCCTTCGGTAGAGTATTAGAAGTATTACTAGTATTTGGGCTCAATTTGGGTTTGGATTTACACCCTTCATACTATTCATAGACCTTTTTTTTCCTGGAAGAATAGAAATATCATTAGAGACAACCAAACAACTAGTCTCCATATAGACCGCCATAGAATGAAGGGTGTATGGGCATGGGCCTATGTTAAGAAGTTGGATTCTATGGGCCAACCCGAACATGATCCATTTCATCCTTACTGTCCCCACCAACCCACCACATGCCCTACACGAAGGATAAAAATGTAGATTAGCTATATGATCCAAATTCCAATGGATGCACTAAAATATATATAAAACTACGTGGTTTCAGTTGTTTCTAAATGAATCCCATTCGAGAACGGCTCTTTGCCTTAGAGGTAAGGAGTCCTAGTTCTCATTGGGAGGTCTTCGATTTAAACCCTTCCTTCTCCTCCCTCTTTGCATACGTGAGTTTTATTACCCCACATGTGTGAATTGTGTTTATTCTTCTTGTATTTGCGAGTTTCCATCCCCACACAGGTGTGAGTTGTGTGTATGTATCATCGCATGTGTGAGTTTTCATCACCTCAAATGTGTGTGTGAATTGTGTCTATATCTTTTTGCATGTGCAAGTTTCTATCTTCCTCCCATATGTGAGTTGTGTCGGTCTCTCCTTTCATGTGTGAGTTCCCATCACCTCACATGTGTGAGTAAAGATGAATCCCATTCACTTTAATTTCAAGCCATTACAACTTGCCTTGAAAGCTAGATTATATTAATGAAATTTGACATATATTGATGTATAAGAAAGAGGGCCCTAATTGATCGAGAACTCAAATTATAGCCATAACTCAAAATCTATAGATACCAAAAAGAAACAAGGAGAATCTGCAAATAATTTGGAATCATCTTGATCATAGGTTTTTCAATTTTGCCCATTCTTTTTTATTGAGCTCTTGATAAGGTAGAGAAGACCCCATTTGATCGATCAATTCAATTTAAATACTTTAGATCCTGATTCTCTACTTAGATCATTGTTGATGTGGTACATTTGCCTCAGCATCATCAATTTGGACGGTTGGATCACGTGAACACTCTTTATTGATTGATTGATTATAGATGCACTAGTGTCTCGAGCAAAATGGATTATGGATGCCCCAGGCTTTAAGAGTTGAGAATCAAACTCAACCTATTTATTAATTAAATTCAGGATTTTAACCCGAATCCAATAAATAAATAAAAAAAAAAAAAGTTGCCCCAAAGCCCCAATTAATAAGTTGAGTTATCCTTGAGTTGGCGATTCATAATTTAACTAAACAGGTTGAGCTCTAGCCATTTCTTTTTCTTTTTCCCTGTTTTGTCAGCTAGGTTGGTGTTGTGATTTTACCAACTTGAAGATCCAGAGATCAATTCTTGACTTATATTTGTTACCGTGGTGCCAACACCACTCAATTATGAGTGTCTAGTGATTTGTTAATCCCACTAGAAATGTGTTTCCAACTGTACCCAAAATTATTAAAAAGAAAAGTGAATGTTCAGTTTGAGTTAGCTGGTCAAGTCAGCCATTGACACCCTAACTAGCAAATTTCCACCAGTTGGCATCAAGGACTAGACTAGAATTAGAAAGATAACTAGACTAGAATTAGAAAGATATAAAATAAAGTCTTGCTCAATTTCAATAAAAAATAGAGCTCTGTGAAGAAAAGTTCTGATGTGAAGAAGGTTTGGACTGTGAGTGCATAGAAAATTCTTTGTGACAGACCCACAAACGCTGAGAATCCAGATCCGGATTCCTTTCTTTCACGATACAGAGGAAAAGGTGCCATGACTCTGTCACTGGCTCAAAAGCTGTATGGGTGTCATTGGGATCTGAGATATGTGATATGTCAGAAATCCAAAGTTATTAATAGCCAATTGCCTTTTCCATTGTCAACTGTCTGACTCTATACACGTTCTCACTCTTTAACATGGGAAGCCCACTAATGATAAATCAAATTCTTGTATTGAATTTTTGCCTAGACTATATTAATTGTGCTCTCCAAGGATTTCTTGTTGATGTTGTAAGTTCTCCCTCTTTTATTGTTTACATGAGGGGAGGAGTTAAAAAGGGTAAAAGCCAAATCATAAATAAAGTTAAATAAGAGTAGGTTAAAATAAATGAAAAGGTAAGTTACTTTGCATGTGTTGGGATAATTGGTGTAAGATCAAAGAAATAAAATGTTTTATATAAAGATGATGGAGTTAAAAAACACTTTATTATATATTTTTGGAGTAACTCTGGTGTTAGGGAAGATGAGTAAAAAAGAAATCCCCATAAGCAAACATACTCTTCTAGTCCCCTCAAGTCTATCCAAACACATCTGAAAGTAGAATTTCCTATTGTTGGGGCTAATTTCACTCCTCTTTCACTTCACTCAAGTGTAAACGAACAGGCCTTCCAAAAATTTTAAAAATCCCCTAAATTGGTATAAGGAATTTTATGGGTTTTTAACATTTGTGCCTCCCTCCCCCAAATCTTTTTTTTTTTTTATATATAAAGCCCCCCAAAATAAAATTTTCTAGTTTCACCCCTGGTAACAATGGTACTTCTCAATGGATTTGCCCTACTTAATTGAATGCCTCGAGAATAATCTCTTCTTCCATTTTTTAACATCCTTTTCTCTTGAGTTATTCTTCAACAAGCTCTTCTCTGAGTTGACATTGTTGTCAATCTTTTTTATTTCTTGTATTTGTTCTTCTTTTTTTTTTTTTTGGTAAAAGTATTTGTTTCAATTGATCATGTTGTTTTTACACTTCTCTCTTATTGCTTAGGGGCTAGTTTTTATTGATTGTGCCATCCTTTCAGCCTCTATGGATGGTGGTAGATCTCGTCTTCTCTTCCCCAATAAGAAGTATAGTTGAAGATTTCCCATTTAAATAAAATGTTTGCTGGACCAACTCAATCATAAGATGGCTGTCGTGAGTTGAATTCTTTTAAATTGATTGAATATGATTGCTTGGTGGCTAGTTAGCAAACTGTAACACGCCTCTTTTGTGCACATTCTCACACCTTATGTGATTCCTTTCACCATCTCTCCTTGTGTGAAAAATATGGTGCAAAAATGACCACAGTTTCACACCATTTTCATATGTAATTTATGCATGTGATGCATGAATTGCTTGCATGATGGTGTATAACAGTTACACATATGCATCTTTTACATATGTAAATGGTATAACCAAACAAGCCTTATAAACTTAACGAGATTTGTGAAGTTTCAAATGAATGTTGTTTTAAAAAAAAAAAAAACTGAGAGCATTAGTTTTGTGTCTGTTTTCAAGAACTGACATGAGAGCTTTAGCCAAAAAAAAAAAAGAAAAGAAAAGGATGAGCCCATTAGTTTTGTATCCATCCCAGCCCTTGCAGTCCTTTATAGAAACCTTGGCCTTGATAAAAATATGTACTGTTTTAACACACCGTTAAAAAGTTTCTAATACCGCTGCTTGTTTAGAGTCATATGATACAGATTTTGGCCCTGGTACAAGATATGAGTAGTAAAAGTTTGGGTCAAACAAACAGTTGCCTTCTAGACTAATAGTGTCTTGATATCTCAGACCCACTTGAGATGAATCAAGCCCAATTTACTTAGAATCTTTAGTCCTGTTATATGTAGCAATTCATTTGATAAGTAGTTAAAATGAAGATGAAAAGTGAATTTACAAAAATGACTATTGAATAAACTCTCCTTCGATAAAAAATAAATGAAGGAAAATGGAAAATGAATGTCCAACCATCACTTTAGTATTCAATACCTAAGAAAATCAAAGTTCCGTCTATATCTTCGACTTATACCTGTCACCCGTCACTGTACGTCCTTCACGTCACTTCTTTAATAACACTTTTGTGAAGCTAATTTGACTATGAGTTCATATATAATCTAATGCAAACAAATTGGACCAAGGTCAGTTATCTTTTACATATTCAATGTGAAAATGTCATTTACATATGTTAATGTTGTATGTGTATAATACAAATGAAATACATCATATATGTTTGGAAGCAACTTTTTTAGACGAGTAAACGTTAAAGGGTTCGGATTCCATCTGTAAGTACTTCATATATCTCAAAAGCTATGCATGTTTAAGGCATAAAATTGAGTGTTTTAGAATTTAATGGGCCAACAAAAAACTTGAATGGCACAAATTAAACATTTGGGGCCACTGGAGTTGAAAAAAATAAAATAAAGTCCATGAGGTGTTTAGAACCATGACTTGCCCAGGGCAGAACCTCTATTGGTTCCCCTTCTAAGTAAGCAGTGTATAATGGCTTCACATCTCTTTAGGTGCATGAGTTTTTATACAAAATTGGCTTAATTTAAACACCACTTTTCACAGATGCATCTATATATCTATTAGAATGTGGTTTGCCTTCAGTTAACCACAGGCCTCCAAAGTATGAATCCTGATTTTTAAATATACGTCAAAACAGCTGTCCAAATCTCCTATCATGCCAATTCTACTCTCTCCACTCTCCTCTCTCTAGAATAACTAACCCCATAACTTCTTCCAAAAAAAAAAAATAACTTCCCACTTTTATAGTGAAGAGAGAGATGATGTATTGGGATTTAATGGCCACTAATCGGACAGAATGGATTTGGCCGATCAACAACCCAAATGGATTCTCATCTATCCACAACGGGCCCCACCAAGTTTATTGTCCGGATTGATATACATGTGACACTTTGGATGAGACGCGGATGCTGGACACTAATATGGCTAATGGGCCCAATCACAGAAAAGCATTGCAAGAAATTGAAATAAAATCAGAATGATGCATTCATTCTAACCAAAGTGGATGTCAGTCTACCCAAAAAAAAAAAAAAAGACCCTAAGTGGACAGGGTACCTAGATGTTTGGTATCCATACCTGAAGTTTTGGACTTTTTTGGGCCGGGTCTTTCAAATAGCCAGGTAATTGGGAGCCCACTGAAATCCCTACCTCCTTGGTTCAAGAAGAGAGTTGGTTGGACATAGAGGGCCTGCTTGGCCTAGGCTGATGGTTGTATTAAACGTACACAGTATATTGTAAATAAAATATATGATATATATATATATATATGCAAAAGTAATCCTATGTATTTATATCTATATACTGCTTATATGGCCTAGGCCAAGCTGATAAAGTTTTATGACATATATAATGATTTAGATTCCAATTAAACAATACAATATTACATAAGAAATACATAAATATAAAAGGTAATTCCTTTTGAGTTGTGTCTAACAGACGGAACTGAGTAAAAAATTGGACAAAAAATGTTGTGTCCAGGGAGGTCTTCAACGATATCTCCCATTAAAATATATTATAAGATTTGATATTTAGGTCGATAACAGGCCAGATTTTTTGGTGTAAATTAGGCCCGATTTTAGGTCTAATTCAAGACAAAATATTGGATATTGGCTCTAAACCAGGCCAGATCTTTGGTGGTTTCATGGTCCGTTCATAGGACGAGATCTAATTCAAGACAAAATATTGGGTCTAAACCAGTGATTATTAATTTTTTATTCCCTTTTATATTCACCACTCATTATTGGCCTCAAATGGACTGAAATTGGCAAGAGTTATAGCTCATTAATGACAAAGATATTAGGTCTAATTCAGGCCAAATATTTGGGCCTAAATAAGGCCAAATTTTGGGTCTAATTCAAGACATAATATTGGGTCTAAATTAGGCTTTATTTTTTGGTGTAAATCATAACAGATTTTGGGTTTATTTCAAGATAGAATATTGGGTCAAATCTAGGGTAGATTTTGTGGCCTAAATTAGGCCATTTTTTTTTGTCTAATTCAAGATAGAATATTGGGTCTAAACCATGCTGGGCTTTTCAGTTAAATCAGGTTAGAAGGGCACTCCAAATCAGGCCAGAATTATATATTTAAGTCAGAACAGAATTAATCCAAACTTATAATTCTAAACTAGTTCAGACTAATGAATAAAAAAAAAAAAGGCCAAGATTAAGCCACAATTTAGATCAAGTGTGGCTTGATTTAGGCTTATTTTCTTTTGTGTTGCAAAAATCTACACTAATTATGAGCTGTATACAGTTTATATTTGTAATTTTATCATAATTTAATGATGATAAAAAATTAAAAGATAGATGAATAAAGGTGGGCCCACGTACACTATTTCTGTATATATATAAAAAAAAGGATGGTCTGAATAGAAAACTATGAAGGTTCATGATCATGAATTTCTCAAGAGTGTAACATAATTCCTATTCTGAGCAGGAATATACTTCTTTTCGGTGACATGAATGAAACCCAAAGCTGAGTAAATTGAAGAAGCTCTAAGGATTCTCATCGAGGTAGTTAATAATTCTGTGTTTGCTGAAATCAAATTATGAAGATTTGTTAAATCTTATGGATCATGTGTCTTTGAGCAACCTATCATATGTTGAAGGATAAACAAGTTATATTACATGTTTTTCAACACGTTTGGCTTGCTAGATGTTGTCCAATTTCAATCACAACTTATTGGTATTTTAAAAATCAAATTATGAAGATTTGTCACATCTTCAGGCCAGAATTCTAGGTCTAATTCAGGGCAAAATGGCATTCCAAATCGGGCAAGAATTACAGATTTAAGTCAACCCAAAATTAGTCCATACTTATAATTCTGAACTCGTTTAGACTTAAAGGTCAAAAAATGAGCCAAAATTAGGCCAGAATTACAAGCCTAAATTAGGCCAAAATGCAGCCTAATTTGGGCCAGAATATGTCTTTTATTTATTTTATTTTTACATGTGCCCGGGCTTCATCAATCTCCATTTACACCTGACGTAAAGAATAAAACATATGAAAAAACATATAAAGATCAAATTAGCAACAAAAAGAATGACTCAAAAGTTTACTAATTAATAAATTTAATAAAAATAATTCATATAAGTCTGTGTATTTGGTGGTTCCGTGATCCGTGCATAGCACGGGGTTTTGCTAATACATATACTAAGCATAACTATTATGCACATGCTCAACCTTTTTTTACCCTTATTTCATTATATTATGGAAATATTGGGTTAGTCCTCCTCCTATTTCTCCGTCTCCCCCACTCCATCTTTAATAGACATTTTAGGTTCATCACTATTAATCATTGCACACATATAGTTGTGAATCCAAACAAATAATCTTCTTCTCCTTCTTGTGTTCTTTCCATGGCTTTGAAAGTCTTCCTCATCCTCCTCCTTTTCCACGGAATCCTTCCACTGACCCAATGCGTAAATCCAGGAAAGTGTTATGGCCGTTGGATTTACATTTGAAACCTCCCATCTCGTGTATAAATCCAAGAGAGTGTTATGGCCGTTGGATCTACATTCGAAACCTCCCATCTCGTTTCAACTTTAATCTATTGGCCCACTGCTCTGACTACCCCATCTATTGCGATTTTTGCCCTTACATCACAAAGCACGGCCTAGGCCCCAGGACCTTCAATGGGTCCCACAGCTATTACCGGACCCATCCCCACGTGCTTGAGCTCATTTTCCACCGTCAAATGCTCGAGTACCCCTGTTTCACGACAGACCCGACTTTCGCCGACGCTGTCTTCCTCCTTTACTACGCTGGCATAATATTCCCTGTGAGTTGATACCCAAAAAGCATATTCCCGCCCAGTGCAAGATGCACACACTACACAAAGTACATTCCCTTTACTCTTCCCTCTCTAAAACTGCAGGCGGTTCCTCTACTACCAATTACTCAGCACACTTCTCATTTCTTTTTCTAGCTATTCTCCTTCCACCTAAACTTTGTTTCCATTTTTTTCTTCAATTAGTATAAAGGCATGCATTTCTCCTTCTCCTCTATTGGGGATACCCATCTACTGAAAGGTCCATTAGGAGGACGAGAGGAGGAAGAAGAAGACATTAGGAGATACTCTAACGAGTGATGCTAGACATTAGGAGATGCTCATGCGTCGCTAGGGTCACACTCGTCAAACACGAGCGATGCTAGCGTCTAGCGTCGCTCCTATCAAAGTTGAAAAAAAAGCCCTGACAGACCTCATTAGTACTACACAATATTTGTAGACCCTTTACGAGGAATGTCTAAATTTCGGGATTTTTTCAGTAAAATTCTCTTTTTTTTAATGTCCTCTCAAATTTAGCTCTTTGACTTGACTACTCGAACTAAGATATACACTTTTGTTATACCAACAATGACAAACACAGAGTGGAATTTCTACACCACAGCGCTTGAATTTGAAGTGAGTTTGTGCCAACTAAAAGCCATTGTCTTGCATAATCTAGAACATAACCAAGTGAAGGATATGAGCCCAATTAAGGTGCAAGTAGTTCCCACAAGCCCAATATTGATTTAATCCAATTTAAACAAACAAGCCCAGGAGATGAGCTGACTATAGAGAAAAAAAATCTTACCCAATCTTACCCAAGACTAATCACTACATTCAAGATAGTAAATGTAAAGAAGAAAAAGGGAGAAAAAATGGGGATTCTATGATATCATGAAATTATCCGATATTCCATCATGGAGTACAGGTAATAAAAAAATTTGGCGGGAGGTCCTTTCCTGTCATTTTATAAAGTTTGGATTCTCCCTTCTATTGCTTGATTTTAATGATATTTTTTTTTCACAAAACTCCCAAAAAGAAACCTTTTAATGTTTGTAATATGGAGTTATCTTGAAGAGAGAGATGATGATGGAAAATCTAAGATTAATAAGAGTTTTGTCACGTGGACTATTCTTTCAAATGCCCATGGTGGTCCACTGCTGCCAAGCTAATCTGGTCCAAATGGGTGTCATTCATATGCATGTTTGGCCCAGTGGATGGCCCATGTTGGGACAAAATGTTAATCGTCTTGAATGGGTCACTGGGTCTATGTTCTTTCATAATTTTCTAAATGGAGGGAGAGCAGCCCAAATATAATCCATGTCATACGAGTAAGTTTTACCAAGACTCATTCTCCTTGGGATTACATGGTGACCTAAACAGCTGAGCCTACTTGCTCTGACTGAAATTAGTCACACTGAGTTTTAAGTGATAGAAGAAATCCAAGTCACATTTTGGGCCATTGAGCTGATCCTTGGCCCGGTCTATATCGGTTCAAAAATATATTGGTTGGGCTTAGAGTTAATAATCATTCACCTCTCACCTCTTTAATAATTCTTTTGTGAAGATAATTTAACCATGAATTCTAAACAAATAAAATTGGGAGTTGTTTGTCTTTTACACATGTGAAAAATGTCATTTACATACGTGAACGTTGTATATGTAAAATCTACACATATGAAACACAATATTATCTTGTTTGGAAGCACCATTTTGAGTTGACTAGATGTTGAAGGGTTCCGATTACATTTGTAAGAACTTCATGTACCTCAAAAGCTATGAATGTTTAAAACATAAAGCTGTACGTTTTGGAACTAAATGGGCCAATAACAATTTAAATGGTACAAATTAAAATTTTGGGGCTCATTGTAGTTGGAAAAAAAAAATAGAAGTCCATAACACCTTCAAAACCATGACTCGCTCAAAGTGGAACCTGTTTTGGTGCCTTCTCTAAGTAGGTGTGTACTTTTTTCACACCTCTTTAGGTTCATGAACTTTTACTTTAAATTGGGCCTATTTACATATCATTTTCAAACACAGATAAATCAACTTACAAATGGCATAACCATTACACGTATGTTTGACTTTTTTAACCCCTATTCCATGATGTTATGGAATATTGGGTTATTCCATGATATCATAGAATGCCTAGCTTTTTTAAAACCTTATCGCCCATTTTTCTTCTCTTCATTATGATCTTCTTGAATGTTGATAAGTCCTTAAAAATGTCATATGTTCTTATCATTTTAGAGTAATTAAGGACTTAATCATCAAATCATGGGCCATTTTAGTAAAAAATTATGATTTTATGTTTTTGAGCATCAAAGTCTAAATTCGAGTCAAAATTCATCCAAAAATTGCATTTTCACATAAAATCATGAATTTCTCTATTTTTGGCATTGAAAGTCAAAAATTTCTCATAACTTTTTAATCACACATGAAATGCTGAATTTTCTTTGCACCTTTAATTTAATTGAAGAAAACTTGATAAAATGGTGACATTTTATGCATTTATTTGGTGTGAATTGGGCCCGCATCTTGCATAATTCCTTACCTATATGATTAGATTATTCTTTGATCTTTGCTTTTATTTTTGTAGGGAATTTCAGAAATCGGGGCCCACGGAAGAGAATTGATGAATCAAATGCACCCTGGACCCACCTTCCTTTGGCATGGAATCCAAGGTAGGGGCGGCCATGGTAGGGTCCGCTCTCATATGCAAGAAAAAAATCAGATTTAATCTCTTGAAGATAAGTTCCGAATTTGTGGGCCATGAGATGATGAGGTGTCATATCTACTCTCCAACAAATATTGCTTACATGTCAAGATGGATGGCTAAGATTCAATTCAAGCCAAACAAAGAAGAGAAAACATTGCAAAAGAAAGTCAAGCCAAGGTAGGGACGTCCAAGCATGGGATAGTTCAAGATTGCATTCTTCCAAGTATGGCCCACTCCTATGTCATGTTTGGGATGAAATTAAATTCAGATTTGAAGAGATGTTTAAGGTGGGCCATGCTAAGAGGTTTTTCTAGCCATGAGGAGTTCAAAAGATTGGAAATCTTGCTAAGCAATCCAAGTTGAAAAAAAATTGAAAGAGTGCAAGATTGTAGCTAAATTTATCTCCTAAAAGATAGGCCTCAAGATTGAAGTTTGCAAACCAAGGATTCTCCCCACCAAGTGTTGCACGTCCAACACCACTCCAAGAAGATTAAAAAACGTCCATGAGGGGGGCCACATGGTTTTAAAATTTGTTTCAAATCTGAAATTTCAGATTTGAATTGATTCTTAACCAAAGTGGGACCCAAGAGAGGGAGTTGCATGAGATAAGAACAATCCTATTTTTACTAGGATTGTGAGCCAACCCCTAGAAAATCTCTCAAAAACTCTCCTAATCCTAATCCAACTTGGACCACACACTACCAATTCTTACCCAAATAAAAAACCTTGCAACAAAAGCTATCAAAAAATATATAAAAAGAGACACAAAGAGGGCTGGACGTGCATACCATCTCCTCCTCATGCCTTGGACGACCAGCAACTTCTTATTCCCCTTTTTCCATTAATTTTTCTTCATCTCTCCTCCTTCCATCAATATTTCATCCAAGGCCTTCCCTAAGGCACACTACCACTTGGATTTCTACGCCGTCGCGCCGCCGCCATTGCTATCGTCACTCCACCCTCGGATCATCCTTGAAATCATCTTCCCTTGCTTGGATTTCAGATCGCGAAACGAAAGCCGGTTGGATCGCCGTTCAAGACCGTGAGTCCCTCTCCTCCGTTTAGTGTTTCTTGTGTCTATGGTAAGGTTGGATGCACTTTATTTTTATTAAAAGAATTTTGTAATGGTTATTTGCTTGTAATGGGTCTTTCATTAATAAATCAAGTTTATGGGGTCTTGGTCTTCACCAATGAGTCAACATTGAATTTTTGTGCGTAGTGACAGTGCGCACTTGGTGCGGTGGTCTTGATTTTTCTTGATGGCATTAAGCAAAGTAATTATTGCAAAGTTTTAGAATTAAAATCTAATTTCTTTATTCTCTGATTTTATTTTATTTTATTTTATTTTTCTATTTTATGCACCTTAACAATTATTGCAATTGGTTGGGCTAATGAATCTTATGGTGATGCAGTGGTTAGATTAGGTTTCTAGATTAGGATTTTAATTTTCTTGGGTTGTAATTCATATTTCAGATTTGCAATTAATTTTTAATTCAATTAGAAATTTTGATTTGTATAGTTTTTTTTAGGCTAGAACTAGTTTTTTTATTAGGACATGTTTTGCGATAAATAAACTTTCCGTGGATCGATCCGGTTTCACCGGTTATTACTACAATCGCGGCCTTGCACTTGGGGCTACGATCAAATGTATTATATTAGGTAAGATTGGGTGAGATTTTTTTTCCTAGTCAAGTAGACTGATCTTTCTATGATCATGAACTATTTATATCAAAAGAGCAGAGAATATGTTCTAAGTTTATTGTCATCGTGAGCAGAGGCAAAGCACAGGACTGAAGCATATAAAAACATTCTGTCAAAGAAAAATACCAACCGTTTTCTGTTTTTTTGTCTCTCCTGGCAAGTTCAGCTCTTTGATTTGACTTCTCAAACTAAGAAACACCTGTCTACAAGTGTTCGGCCACCATTAACCAACTTCTGCTGTAACAACAATGATAAACACACAGTGGAATTTCCACACCATGGCACTGGAATTTGAATTGGGTTGTGCTAACTAAAAGGCACTGTATTACATAATCTAGAATATAACAGCTGGAGGATAAAAGACCAATTTAGGTGCAAGTAGTTCCCACCAGCGCGAAATTGGTTTAATCCAATTTAAACAAACAAGCCTAGAGAGGGGCTGACTAGCTAGAGAACAAGTGTGCCTACCCTAGTAAGTTTTCTAATTCTGTTTCCTATGATTAGTGTTCTGTATGGCAAAGATGATGATGATGATGATGAACAACAACTACAACAACAACGTGGACTTTTAGAAGTCCTATCAAATAACCAAAGTCCTCGGTGATTATTTGAGATGAGCTGGTACTCATGGTATGTGAAGCTTTATAGGTCACATAACATAAAGTTACAACACTTTGATATCCCACCCCACGGGCAGTGTAATAGATGATGATAAAAATGCCACTTTGTGTTTGTCATTGTCGGTCTAACAGTAGTTAGTGGCTAAACACTCGTAAGACGTGTTTCTTAGTTGGAGAAATCAAATCAAAGAGTTGAACTTAAGAGAATAAAGGAATATAGATATAGAGGGAGGTGCTCCTATGAGGGGCACTTTCACCATTTTAGTGAAAAATGGGTGGGGGCCCTCATTTTCATATCCACTCTCACCAACTTAAATGCAAAGACCCCCAACTTAAATGTGAGGGCCCCCACCCATCTCCCACCAAGTTGGTGAGATATATATATATATATATAATGGACTATGGATGAAGGAGTTAGAGGTATTAGATTGACTTCAAATTTGATATGTAAGTTGGCCCCCCTTGGATCTTTCAGACCCCCTTATCCCATGACCAGTGGGGTTTCATGGTGGGCCTCAATAAGCGGTCCGCACAATAAACCGTAAGGATGGTTCTTACAGGACTGCTTCCCTATATATATATATATATAAAATACGGTTGGCGTTTCCTTTCACAAAATGCTTTCTTAATCTTATGCTTCATTCCTGTGCTTTGCCTCTGGTCACCATGATAATAAACTTGCAAAATATTATCTGCACTTTCAATATAAATAGTTCATAATCATAGAAAAGATTAATCCTGATGACTATGACAAAAGACAAAAAATAAATAAAAAGAATAAAAAATCTTACCAATTCAAAAAGGTTTTAGAAAAAAATATGATATTAAGGAATAACCTAATAATTCTTTTTTTTTTTTAGAGAAGACAAAATAGAATTAAAGGAGAAACAAATTTGTACAAGAGGGATATATTGATAAAACTAAAAAAGAAGACAAAAAACACGAGACACCCAACGATGAAGTTAAGAGGGAAAGTCGACAAATAAAGTTTGATGGTGGACTCCTTCCTTGGCTAAAATGTCTGCCACCTCATTGGCTGACCGCCTAATATGAGAAAGATTAGCATTTAGGTTCCTCGCAAGATCCTTCACTTCATCTACCACATCTAGCAATCTCCAAGGGGGAGCAGACCTCCTAGACATCGTAAGACACATTCCAAATCACCCTCCACCAAAAGGGGTTGAAGTTTCATGTGAGAGGCTTCTTGCAGGCCCTGCCTTAACGCCAGCAACTCTACCTTATTTATAGAGCAATGGCACACTGAGTCTGAGAATGAGACCACATTCAAGGAGTTGCTATCATGGATTACTCCCTCAATGCCAGCCAACCTAGGATTACCATCAACACTTCCATCAAAACTCAATTTGAAATGAGCAATAGGAGGTGACCACATGGAACAACTCCGAAATCTTGCTTGGTTGGCAAAAGCAATGTCTTTCTAATTGAACATTATACTATCAATGGAGAAAGCATGAAAAAAAGGATGTGGAGATACCCACAAAGCCAACAAGAGTTTTACCTTTTCAGGAAGAGAATCCACCACCGAGTGCACTGGCTCTAAAACAAACATACAATTCAAGGGTGCGTCGAAAACAAAAAAGCATGCTATAGTCAATCGATTGATTGACCTATAGCTACCAAGTGCAACTGGCCTATAGCCAAAACAATTACGCAATGACCTGAAAACCACATCAAAAGGATCCATCTCTTAGCTACACGTTGATGCATTTAGGGATGTCCAATTGGTAGATCTAATCATATTTTAAAGACAATAATTTCGATAATATTGTTCAGTAAAAGCCATCATGATAATTTGAGATTTTGTCCTTACAGTTAATTTTGAGTTTTTATCAGCCCCATTCCCTTTCCCTCTCGGTACCCATTATAAGGCTAATATCCCAAATTATTCCAATAGGATGAAGCAACCTTACCTTCAAAGCACCTTATGTTCCTTTCCTTCCAAATAGCCCATAATGTAGGAAGGAAGGATAGTTTCCACATGATTCTACCTCTCCAAGAGCCCACAGTCATCTTCCAAGCTTCAAACAATTGGGAGATAGATCTAGGAAATACCCAAGAATAGTTGAACCGCTTCATCACTGATCTCCAAATGGTCATAGCCACTCTACAATTAACCAATAAGTGATCCACATTTTCCTCATCTACCAAGCACATAGCGCACGCGTTAACCATAATTTCCCTCCTTTTTAGTAGGTTGTCCATGGCAAGAACACCATTATGCAAAACCAACCACCCAAAAGCTACCACCCTCGGTTTCTAAAGGCTAAAAAGGAACTAATATCTGAAGAAGATAATATCTAAGGCTTGAAAGAAAGAAGCCACAGAAAAGGAGCTGTCTTGAGTTACCATCCAAATTTAATTCTTCTATCATATATAAAGTTGAGCAAGCATAGCTAACAAAGCAAGAAACTGACCTTCCTCAAAATATAGGTAAAACAAAAAAGCAAAGCAATAAGTATAGCTAACAAAGCAAGAAGCAAGAATAACCTGATATTGCATAATGAAACATAGGTAAACAAGTAAATAAAAAATGAAAAATTCCCTAGAGGTCCTTTTCTATTATTTTTTGAAGTTTGGGTCATCCCCCGTGTTACTTGATTTTAAGGTTGTTTTTCATAAATCCCCAAAAGAAACCTTATAACGTTTGTAATATGGAGTTATCTTAAAGAGGGAGATGGCTAGGGTTGCAAACAGGTATCCGATTCTCTAATTACCTAAAAGTTTTAACCTGAAAAAAACTGAGTTTGGAAGAGAAGTTAGAACCAATTTTTGAACTAGATCCAGTTCTTTAGGTGGATTCGGTTCAGGAACCAGATCCAGGTATTTCTATCGAAACGAGGTCTAAAACCAACAAAACAGGTTTTGAGTCAAAATTGGAACTGGAACCGTTATTTAGAAAAGGGTTCGGGTCCAGGTCCAATATGGTTCCAACTCGAAACCGTTCCATTTGCAACCCTAGAGATGATGATGGTAAATCTAACTTCAGTAAGGGTTTTACCATGGTGACTCTTTCAACTACCATGGTGGTCGTGGTCAACAGCACTTGCAAGCACTTAGGCCATTTGGTTCTACAAATAGACCGACCAAGCTAGTATGGTCCCCAGATTCATAAAAATGTTTGGCCTAATGGATGGGCCATGTTAGGACAAAATGTTAAGTTAGTGCATCTTGATTATGTTAGGGATGGAAACAAAAGCACGATCTACGAGACAATCACACAAACAATCCACGAGATACGGATTTACGTGGTTCGGCAAGATTGCCTACGTCCACAGGAGATTCACGTCATTCACTATTATTGGAAATTCTTTAACAGTACAAACACTCTCTATCTCTCTTGCTCTCTCTCTCAACTTCACTGTCATTAGTACAATGCTCTCACCACCCAATATAAATACATGAAACCCTAAATCTCTAGATACCTACAACCGTCGGATCTGGCCTCATAACAGATGCTTCAGATTAAACTGACACATTACAGATAAGCCCATGTAATTAACTAAAGTCTAGATCAGGTTTCACCAACCTATCAATCTCCCACTTGAAGACTAATCATACTGAATGACTTTGACAATTACAGAACACGGCTAAGAATCTCAATACCTCATCTTCATGCTTGAAGACTAACTAAAGCTGAGCATGACTTTAGTTTCTCTGTAGTCACCACCTTTGTGAACATATCTGCAGTATTCTCACTTGATAAAATCTTCTTCAGTTTCAACATTTTTTCTTCCAGAAGCCACCGTATGAAGTGATATTTGATTCGAATGTGTTCGGTTTTTGGATGAAAGGTTGAATTCTTTGTAAGATAAATGACACTCTTATTGTCACTATAAAGCCTGCTAAACTCTTACTTCTTACCCAACTCTTCCATTAACTCATGTAACCAAATCATTTCCTTACTAGCTTCTGTAGCGGCAACATACTCTGCTTCTATGGTTGAAAGTGCAACGACATCCTGTAATTGAGACTTCCAACCGACTGATGCACTACCCAATGTGAAGACATATCCTGTAGTGCTTCTGCTTCTATCAAGATCTCCTGCCAAGTTTGAATCAACATAGCCATGCAGTTTGATCTCTGATTCTCCAAAACACAATGATGCATTAGTGTTGCCTCTCAAATATCTGAGAATCCACTTAACTGCCTCCCAATGCACTTTTCCGAGATTACTCATAAATATGCTTACAACTCTCACTGCATGAGCAATGTCTAATCTAGTGCAAACCATATCATACACCAAGTTGCCAACAGCTGAACCATATGGGACTTTAGACATGTTCTCCTTCTCATATTCTATCTTAGGAGACAACTCTTTCGAGAGTTTAAAGTGGCTTACCAATGGAGTGCTAACTAGCTTAGCACCCTGCATGTTGAACCTGTCTAAAACATTTTCAACATATTATGCCTGAGATAACTTCAATGTGAGATTTTTCTTGTCTCTACTAATTTTCATGCCGAGAATCTTATTTGTAGCACCGAAGTCCTTCATTTTAAATTCATGTGACAACTGTTTCTTCAAATTGTTTATTTCATGCATATTTGAACCTGCAACGAGCATATCATCTATGTATAAGAGTAGAATAATGTAACAGTTATCAAAACTTTTGAAATAACAACAATGATCTGCATGACATTGTTTGTAACCTGTGTTGCATATAAACTTGTTAAATTTAATATACCATTGTCTTAGGGCTTGTTTCAAACCATATAAACTCTTTTTGAGCTTAGACACTATTTCCTCCTTTCCCGACACAGCATATCCCTGTGGCTGATACATATAGATGTCTTCTTCCAAGTCACCATGGAGAAATGCAGTTTTCACATCTAACTACTCAAGATGTAAATCTTCTACTTCCACAATGCTCAAAACACTTCTGATTGTGTTTAATTTAACCACAAGAGAAAATAACTCAGAGTAATCAATACTTGCCTTCTATTGGAAGCCTTGTTGCAACTAATATGGCTTTGTATCGTTTGCTACCGTCATTTTCTTCCTTCAATTTGTACACCCACTTGTTGTGCAATGCTTTCTTTCCCTCAGGAAACTGAACAAAGTCCCATGTCTGGTTTGATGATAAAGATTTCATCTCATATTCTATGGCTTGTTCCAACCTAGCCCGAGTTTCAACCTGCAATGCTTCTTCATAACATTCTGGCTCACCATCATCAGTTAACAACAAGTAAAACAAAGAAGGTGAATTGCGTTGTATAGGCTTAGGAGTCCTAGATGACCTTCTTACCGAGGCAGGTGTTTGAGGGTCCACCTGCGGGTTTTCATTTTCATGTACTTTAAGCACATCATTTTCAGAAGTGTCATCCAGTTCTAAATATTCATTGCTATCCTCTTACACCTTGTCCTTGTTTTTGTGCATCACTTTCTCATTGAATATAACACTTCTACTTCTAATGGTTTTTCTATTCTCTTCATCCTAGAAGCGGTAACCGAACTCATAAAACCATATCCAATGAAAGTGCATTTCCTAGATTTAGAATCTAGTTTGTCTCTTTTTTTAGCATCAACATGAACATAAGAGATACAACAAATACTTTTAAGTGTAAAAGGTTTACCTCTTTTTCGGTCCAAGCTTCCTCTGGTAGTCCACCATCTAAAGGTACTAAAGGCCCCCAATTGATTAAGTATGCAGCAGTATTTACTGCTTTCGCCCAAAACTGCTTGGGCAATCCAGCATATAGCCTCATACTTCTGGCACGCTCAACAATTGTCCTGTTCATGCGCTCTGCCACACTATTTTGTTGTAGTGTATTAGGAATGGTCTTCTCTCGCTTAATATCATTTGTTGCGTAATACTCTTCAAATTCTTTGCTACAGTACTCTCCTTCATTATCAGACCTTAGGCATTTCAGTTTCAAACTAGTTTAATTTTCAACCAAAGCTTTCCACTTCTTGAAAACATCAAACACATCAGACTTGTGTTTCATAGGATATACCCATAATTTTTTGGTAGCATCATCAATGAATGTAACAAAGTAAGAAGATCCACCAAGAGAAGATACTTGAGTTTGTCCCCACACATCCGTGTGTACTAGTAGCAACTTTTTTTACTTCGGTGGCCTGCCTACTTTAGAGAAAGTAACTTTCTTCTCCTTTCCAAAAACACAATCTTCACAAAACTCTAAGTCTAAGGACTTGAGTCTTTCCAGCTTCCCTTTAGAATGAAGAATCTTCATCCCTTTCTCACTCATGTGTCCGAGTCTATAGTGCCATGTGTTTGAGTCAATGCCTTCATCTGCAGCTGCAATAGAACTTGTTGAGCTGTTGGTCAAGTAAAGAGTTTCTCCTTTTTTACCGCGAGCAACAACCATATTCCCTTTTGTAACTTTCCAGAAATCATCTGCAAAGATAGTTATGTGACTAGAGCTAGCAAGCTGACCAATTGATATGAGGTTTTTCTTCAAGCTGAGTACATGCCTGGCATCATTCAATTGCCATACACTGCCGTTTGGCAATTTAATTTGAACATCTCCCTTGCCAGTTATGTCACAAGGTTCATCATCACCAAGATAAACTTTTCCAAAGCCACCTTGTCCATAATTTTTGAGATATTCTCTATGTGCAGTAGCATTAAAGGACGCACCAGAATTTATAACCCACTATTCAGATTTATAATCGAAAGCGAGAATTAAAGCATCTTGAATAGCATCACCTACAACATTTACGGAAGCTTCGTTGTCCTTATTGCCGTTCTTTTGCTTGTTTTCCTTTGGTGGAGCTCTGCAGTCCTTTTTCAAATGTCTTTTCTTGCCACAATTCCAGCACTCGACCTTCCCTTTTGAAGATCTTGACTTGCTCCTTGATTTTGATGTTCCACGACTTTGCTCTCTCTCAGATGACCTTCCTTTATTTCCCACATTCAATGCATTTCATGATGATTCACTTGAAGGTTTCCTGCGAATTTCCTCATCGAGGATAGCGCTCACAACATCATCAAATTTTAGTTTGGTTGATCCTGAAGAATTACTCAGTAATGTGACCATACCATTTCAGCTGTTTGGTAAAGAAAATAGAACCAACAAAGCCCAAATTTCATCTTCGAATTATACGTTAACCAAGGATAACTGGCTCATGACCATATTAAACTCGTTCAGGTGTTCAGCAACAACCCCACCTTCAACCATGTTCATTTTAAACAATTTTCTCATCAAGAAAACTTTATTTGAGGCGGAACGTTTTTTATACATTCGTGATAGGGCATCCATAACATCTTTAGTGGTTTTCTCCTTTGATATATTGAATGTAAGAGACTTTGATAGAGAGAGACGAACCGTACCTAAGACTTTCCTGTCGAGTACCTCCCATTCTACATTTGACATTGTTGTAGGTTTCTTGCCTTTTTCCCCAAGCGGCAAGTAGAAATTCTTCTGATAGAGGAGATCCTCAATCTGCATCTTTCAGTACGTGAAGTTTATGCCATTAAACTTCTCTATTGTGAGCTTCATGTTATCCGTCATTGCTCCCACTCAAACCATGCTCTATCTAATTAATGAATTTTTCTGCCAATCAAACTATCAATCTGTTTCGTCTACCTTGTAGGTCTTGTCGATACTAATAAATAAATAAATAAATAAAAATGAAGTGCGATTCTGAGTCCAGATGGCTTCAGAAATCAAGAATCAATTCTGGCTGTTGACCGTATTGCTGGCGTCAGGATGACGTCAGCCCTACTGCTGCTGAACTAATGGGCTTCTCCAAAACAGTACAGGCTGGACCTGACCCAAATTGACCCAACCTGACTTGCAACGGACCTTGTTTTTTAATCTGGGCTTCTGCTGCACAGGCTGGGTCAGGTCAAAACTGACCTAGGCTTGAACTAGCCTGGAAACCGACCCAACTGCCTGGGTACTTCTTCCTCATCTGGTTTCTGTTCCAGATTTAGGGATGCAGAGCCCTGCTGCCTTTGTTCTATTTCTTCAGCGTCGGTGAACGGCCAGAGATCTGCGGTTGAGCCGGCTGGTTTCCGGCAACTTGCGGCTTGGCGACGATCCCGGAACCTCCCAGTGTCCTTCCTCGTGCTAAAACAGAGACTGCAATGCACGTCTTCCTCAAGTTCGGCCTAGGGCGGTGGCGGAAGGCAGCAGCGATGATGGGTGGGGATGAGCGGCAATGGAACTCCTGGCAGCGGCGATTGGCGTAATAGATTCTCTTCTTTGTCTTCTCCGATCGTTGATCAGCCTTATACGGTTGTGGCCCACCAGAGATTAAAGAAACTGATCTCTCCGTTCACTGTGCGGTGAAATCAAGAGATCCAGACGATCTCTTCTCCTGGATGAAACCTAATCTCAATCCTAATCACGCGCGAAGCCCTAGGAAAATCCTTGGTGCATTCTCTGATACCAATTGTTAGGAATGAAACACATGCACGATCTATGAGACAATCACGCAGACAATCCATGAGACTCGGATTTACGTGGTTCGGCAAGATTGTCTATGTCCACGGGACATTCACGCCGTTCATTATTATTGGAGATTTTCACAAGAGTACAAGCACTCACTGTCTCTTTTGCTCTCTCTCAATTTCACCGTCATTAATACAATGCTCTCACCACCCAATATAAATACATGAAACCCTAAACCTCTAAACACCCACAACTGTCAGATCTGGCCTCATAACAAGTGGTCCAGATTAAAATAACACATTACAGATAAGCCCCTGTAATTAACTAAAGTCTAGATCAGGCTTCACCAACCCATCAGATTAGGCCTATGTTCTTTCATAAATTTATAATGGACACAGAATAGCCCTGGCTTGAGTTTCGACCCAAATATAAACCATATCACACGAATAAGTCTGACCAAGACTCATTCAACTGGCCTAACATGGTGACCTAACCAGTTGAACCTACTTCGTCTACCTGAAATTAGTCACAACGAGTTTTAAATGATAGAAGGAATCTTTGCCACTTATTGAGTTATTGAGATGATCCAAGGCCCAGTCTTATATTAGTTCAAAAAATATACTGGTTGGGTTCAAAGTTATCTAGATCAGGCCCAATTTTAACTGTTGAAGGCATGGGCTAGGCCGTGCATGACCCAGTCAGTCCACTTTCTAAGTATCAAGTGAAAGATTGATAAAACAGTTCGGCCTGGTCTGGTTCTTACGCATAGCCCAGTCACAATCTAATCAGTAACTAAAGCAAATTTATAAGTCCAGGTAGTGGCTAGCATGGGCGTGGGCCTAAGTTTTAGATATTATTTGGAAATAACATCATTTTCTTAGTAACATCATGAGAAAAAAAATCAAAGGAAAAAAATATATCCCATCGTTTTCTCAAGATGATAATTTCCTGAAAATGATATTTGTGACCACTAAATACTTGAGTTGGGGAGAGGATAATTCTATTTTGAAATGTGATAATGAAGATATTTTCACTGCTAGGAATAATTTCTTGCTTTAGCTGAGCTTTCACTTTTTGCATATTTTCCTTGTCTTTTCCTCATTTTTGCTTTCTTCAATAAAACTTTCCTCTTAATCATAAAAGGAAAAAAAAAAAAGAGTAAGGTTCATTATACGATTGATCACATAAAATACATGATTTGTAATTGGATAAATGCATGTGTATTTTCTTTTCTATTTTTTCCAAATTCCAACTACTTGCTTTCACACATGATTAATCCGAGGGCACATTTGCGCAAGCATGTTTTCGCATAAAAGACATGGAAAATCTGGCTATTCTTCTCATAGCAAAAATATTTTATGATTGGTGTTGCCACTATTCTATGAGGAAAATTAATGTAAAAAATGAGCTAAATTTTCTACGATTTTTGTGGGAAAGCTCTTTTTATTTTTGTTTACAGATATGAAAAAGTCCGTAGAACTAATTTTTCATGAATGTAAACAAACGTGCCCTAAGAGTGAGCTCTCCTAATTTTTTTGTTACCTACAAATTCTCTCTTAGGGTGGAACTTCTCTATCCTATAATCATGTCTCAATTTTTATTATTGCTCAAAAAAAGGATTGTGTTTTTTTTTTAATTCAGGGTTTTGGTTGCAAAAATCAACAAAAAACAAATAATTTTGAAATGAAAAGAATTTAAAAAATTAGAAATGAATATAAATGACCATTAAAACTCATTCTCATATGTGTTTTGCCACGGTTTTGCACACAAGATTTTCAATTCCAGTATCTAAAAATATCTCATGGGAAATCTACATCTTACAACAAATAGGGCGGATAGCATGTTTTTTTTTATTTTTAAGAGAGCCTGTCCTACCTTCATGTGCTCATACGCATTTTTTTTTCATGTGGGGACAACCTGAAATTCCACTCGATCTCCTCTTACTTGTGAACGGTAATAGAGGCTTGGATGTCGTTCTAATTTCTAACCCTTTGATGAGCGACCAATAAATTTTTATTTTAAAAAATGAGTATACAATCGATCCAACAACCTAATCCATTTGGATGAGTGACAAACCTTCAAACCAATAACTATCTAGAGACCCTATTTTATAGTCCAATCAGATCTCTCATTAGATACACCATCCTAACTCACAAACAAGTTGAGCTAATGAGTTCAACTCAGAGTCTTTGTAACGATTCGTTGATTTTTGTGACAATGGTTACTTAAAAAAACTGAATTTAAAACTTTTTTTAGATTCTGATTCATAAACAAGTCTAGGTTTAGAGTCTAATTAAATTTCTAATTGATAAACAACCCAGTTCTGGATCCATATAAGTTCTGATATATGGATTTAGCATATGAGTCTTTGATATTACAAAATGTAGATCAAAATCAACTTATATATATATATATATATGTATGATGCTGGAGGTAGTGAACTTGATGTGCAGTAATAAATTGAATGATATGTTTATTTAAAAAAAAAATTAGAATCGATTTTGAAACTAGATTTTGGTACTCTAAATGAACTCGGTTCCGAAATCTGATAGATCTCTGAGGATTTTACTGGAAAACACCCAGTATTTGGCTACCACACATATGAGTTCCTAATACCTAGCGTCACTCAATTCTTTTATTAGAGACGCTAGCGTCGCTGCGTGGGATTTTCATAAAACCCTCCTTCCTCTACCCTAGTATGTCGACGCCGCTGTTCGTTTTACATTCTTCCTTCCCTGCTTTGGATCAACCTTGCTCTGATATCGTACATCACCTCTAAGGTATGCGACGTTGATACCATTTGCACATTTGTGTAGCATCTCAAACAAATGTCTGTTTCGGGTTTTTTTTTTTTCAAAGAACGAAACATCTACAATATTGGTTTTTGTTTGCGTTTCACTTGTTTTGGGATATGAGATTTCCATTCCGTAATGCCGTTTTGGTGATTGATTAAAATCCGAAAATGGGACTACCCAATTTCTCCGTTTCTGTTCTATTATCATCTGTCTTCTTTCTTTTTCTCTTTGATGTATGATCTTTCCCCCTCTTTGTTATTGCATTTTTGGTGTGAAATATTTATCTACTTTTGTTGTTTGAAGAACTTTGATTTGGCAATGATTTTGATTCCAATTCCTTACAAAGAATTAGGGTTCGTGTGTTGGGTTTATCTAAATAGAATAGTGAGGAATAATGTAGTTTTTACTCTAACAACTTGAGTCAAAGCATGTTCAGTGAGACCTTGCTCTAAACACATTGCCTCCAACTCTAACTTTGAGACCTTACTCTAAAACACATTCCGTCTAATACATTCTACAACACCCATGAAGAAAATGAAGCAAGAGAGAGTCCAGGGTATCCTTGCCTACAATGACTAACGATGTTGCCAAGGCCATTCATTTAGGTACCAAGGAGATCTACTAGGTGACATGAGTGAGGCCTACCAGTAAGGCAGCAGTCACACAGGTTTTGTGGGCCTCAGTCACAGGGAATAAAAGAAAATGATTAATCTAATGCAGAGAGGTTGCCCAAAACTATTCTGCATTGGATGATCTTTTATGACTAATCTACCACTCACAGGTTGCTTAAAGTATAAGAACATTAACTCTTTATTTGTTCTTTAAAAACTATAAACTATATAAGATGATGGCTTGGATCATGTTCAATTTAAGACTTTGACATCTGAAACGTTCACGATTTCATACTTGTATGTCCCGGTAGGCTACCACTTTCTTTCTGATTGGGCAACTACATAGTGTCTAAATGGTTCTTCTTAAGATATTTGCAGATGATTTGAGTAACCTGCTTACCAAAAAGCAATAAGAGTAGCATAACTTGAAAGGAGATGGGAGGTGTTATCCCACTTATCATATTGTCCTCACAATGGCCCTCATGCGTTCACATTACAATGACTACTAGCTTGTTCTACAACAATTACTAATTTGATGATAATAGAGTCAAACAATTAGTGCATGCAACTACGCTTATGATGGAATATCACTAGAAGAAGTTCATACCTAAACAGTGGACTTTGAATAAAATATGGACAAAATACAAATACGAGTAAAAGCACATGCATGTCAAATATTAAGAATTGACATATGGAATAATGCAAGTAAAAACTGCATCCTGTTTTAGGAACTGATACTTAGGCCATAATCTAAGGGGCTATGGTTCCAGAAATTTGGGCTGGCCTAAGCACAAGGAGATGATGCCATTCATTATGCCTTTGTCTGATTTTCATTACATGTTGTCTTTGTACATTAGACCCTCTAAATTAAGGATTATTGATGTGCTCTTTATTGGTTTTGTTTAAATGAAGCCAATACTCTCAAAACTGTGTTTTTCCCTTTCTTTTTTAATCTTTAATCTTTTGTTAGCTAAAAAAATGTCCACCGGCTTAGGCTTATGCAAGGATCTTTTGTTTTCTTACTCAAATTGTTACTTCATTGTGCACTGCCATCACCTTTGTTATCATCTTGATCTGCATTACCATCATCCTTCTCTCTATGTTTTATATGGAATTGTTTCTATATTTGCCTGTACTGAACAGATGGCCTAAGGAAACAAAGCTGAAACCAGATGATAAATTGTTGTATGAGCAAGACTCACATGTCTCCAATGCCATATCAAATAGGGTGAAGTCAGGGGCATATAGATGCATTAATACGAACCCGGATAAGGACATATGGGAGTTGACAGACAGACAGAAGGAGATTGTTAGGGATGTTGGTCTAGCAAACATTTCAAAAATCGACTATATGAGAATAGGCCATGCCCTCATTAGTGGCTTGGTTGAACGATGGAGGCCGGAGACAAACATGTTCCATTTGCCTACCGGCAAAGCCACGGTAACTTTAGAGGACGTTGGATATATATATGGGCTCCCAATCGACAATATACCTGTAACAGGTAGGACTTTCCCCAAGTCACTTGTCCCGGAAGTGTGCAAGGAGTTACTTGGCATTGCTCCACGTCCTGGCAAAGACACTATTGACATTACAATTAAATTCAAGTGGCCAGAAGAAAACTTCAAGCCCTCTAAGAAGAGGAGTGAGGTTTACAAGATGAGAGCATATTTGTTCTTTTTGGTGTCTGGACAAATCTTTGTCAATTCTTCCGATGCGAGAGGGTTAGCTTCGCAGCTGGAGTTGCTTAGAGAATTCAAGCCCTATGAATGAGGTCCGGCCTGCCTCGCAAACCTGTACAAAATGCTTGGAAGAGCTACAATGTTATTAAAAGGAGAAGAAGAGAGTAAGAAAACGGATGAGCGTGAAGACAAACGTGATACTTTGAAGATTACCCTTTCAAATATTCTTACAGGCCCCTTACAGTTACTGTAGGTGATGCAAACTGCTTTTTAATAGAGTTTCAATTCTTCTTTGGTCTTTTGTATCACGCACTAACTGAGTATACTTTGTAATGAACATCTCCTTTTTTTCTTTTTGGTTGTTGGCTTGCAACTATGGGCATATTCAAGAATGTCGATCGGGAGATGTCCCACCCCATGTCCTAGTTGGAAAAAGGACTTGCAGTATCCATTGTTCAAGACATGGGAATTGAGACTAATAGATAGGAAACAAGTAACAAACATGAAAGTGATACGAAGGCACATCAATGGTCTGAAAGAAGGCGGGGTAATGATACTGACAACAATTCAATGCCTTTCCCGTTATAGTTATGCATTTATTAGTGTCATGACTAAGTGGTCAATTTTTGCAATTCACGTGGCAGCCATATGCTAAGATGCCTAAGAAGCTGTTCCAAAAGATACCAAAGGAAGATAAGGTATTGTTCACTTCTTCGACGTCCCTTCTACATTACTTGATTGTTGAAAGGCACAATCTCGAACAAGTAACAAAACAGTTCGGCATTAAACAAGCTGTCCCCCCACCATTCCATTTGCCTTTTGAGAGGGCCGAACGTCTGGAAAGGTACGAAAAGTATGGAGATGAAGTTATTGGACTGTGGGAGGCAAGGCAAAGGAATGTCCTCCCCGGGCAAAATGATTCATCAAAGATTCACAGTCTTGAGTATCATGCTTGGTGTTCATCAAATACCATCAAAGAGATTGTATGTGTGGTGGGCAGTTGAGGTAGACAGTCACCAGGTGAAACCCAGACGGCAACTCCAAAAGCAGAAGTGGAAATTAAGGAACAATCAAAGCCTACGAGTAGCACCCACTGTGAAGAGACATCCACCACCGAGAAGCATGTGAGGTTCGTACTGGATTTACTTTATATTTCCCTTTCATTTGATTGCCTCCAACTTATCCTTAATGCATAAACATCTTGACTCAGGTCCATGCTTTGTTGGACCACTTGGAACGGTCATTAGACTAGGCAGTTCGAAAGAAGGTCAAACTCGAAGATTTCGTAGTACGCTTGCAAAATAAGATCAAAGAATTTAAAGATGCATTCAGTTCGGCGTTCGGTAATTTTGGGGGTGGTGGAGTCATGTTTCACCTCCCAATCGGATGATGAGATGAAGGTAATAATTTCCACACAAGAGTTCATGATATGTTTTACCATCTGTTGATATTTGACATCACTTTGTTCTTTGTTCCTTTCGATATAGGTTGATTCTGTAACACGGAAGAGAGCTATTCCAAAGGCCAGGCAAAGGAAGGGGATATCACCCGCGACCAAGAAGCTGGACTACTCAGATCAGGTGGTGTACCTGGAGGGCATTACATCATCACCTTCTTTGGCATCTGGATTCACCTCTCCATCGGTTCCAGCTGTGGATGATATCTTCACTACATCGGTTAATGCACCTCCTGAGACGTCGATTGTTGTACACACTCCGAAGTTAGATACCAACACATTGGTCTGGAGAATAAAGCAATTGTATCTTGAAAGAAAGATTTCTCGTTATTTTGAGGACTACGACCATTCTTTGAGTAGGTCGGAGTATGTGCTTACCGAGAAACAGTTGACCCTACTAGAGAGATTCCTGGGCTTTTATGCTAAAAAGCATCGTCCCTACTTTCTGAAATGCATATATTTTAGACATTCTCAATTCATGAATGTTAATCACTTCTTCAAGTTTCCGAATCAAATGTAGGCTAACTTTCTTGGAATTTGTTGTTTTGGTAGACCAGACGAGCTTGATATCTACTGCACACTTCTGTCCGGAAAGGTTTTGAAGAATGTCCTCGATGAGGCTACATGGTTAGACACAAACATTATGTACTGGTGGTTTCAAGTGATAAAGGGTAGATATCCACATGTGATATTCTACGACCCTAGTGTCTGTGTAAGTTAATTAAGTTCATGCATTTCTAGTAACATTAATAAGAACACTTATTTCAAATACCAATATCTTCAATGCCAACCAATAAAAATACTTTACTATTGTAATGTAGATAATGTATGCTTGTATCTTCGTAGTTAATCTCTCAATGTGATGCTTCAATAGTTAATTAATGATTCAAATGTTATATTACTTGGAATAGACCTCATCTTTTGCTTTCCACCTTTATATAATGGATGAATCATGTCAAATTGAAGATCCCCTTCATAGTGGAATATCACTATTAATTCATCACTCGACATCCTGCTCATTGAAAGAACATATATCCATTAGAGAGAATTGCAGTAGCAGACTATACACAACATTTAATTCACGTAGAGGAAATTACACATGTATGTTAATCTTAAACATTAATGGTAGTTTCATTGCTCATGTAAACGCAAACCTGGGTAGAAAACATTAAGGGTACTTTCATTGCTCTTGTAAGACATTCCAATTATTTTGATTCTAGTAAAACCATTCCAAATGGCCTACATCATTGGAGTCGATATAAGTCATCTGTGATGGGTCTTATACAAGGCGAGATGAAATGGATGACAAATAGCATGAACCTATTATTAATACTCTGAAAAGCGTAAACAAATGTACAAAAATGTGCACTGACCTCTTAAATGAAAGTCAACAACCACTGAGATGAGCAATAAAGAAGATTTTCAGCATTCTGTGTATGGAAGATCTGTTAGGTGAAAATGTGTCAGTATAAAGAAGATGCGGACACTTATAGATGAGAAAAATGGGGTTTCGACCGGGGGGAAATAGAACGAATAGCGATGATAGCTTCACTTAATTTGAAATTAAGTGACGCTATCGTCACTTTGGAAAAATATTTAAAAAAAAAAAGGGAAAAGTGGCGTGAGGAATATTGCCGTAGTAAAAGTGTTTTGGGACACTCATACGTACGATGGCCAAATACTAGGTATTTTCAAGTAAAATTCTCTAAATCTCTAAATAATTTTTTAAGTCGGAACCGAACCCAAAACTACAACCGAACCCGAAACCACAGTCGGAACCATTATTTTGAGACGGGTCTGAGTGGGGTTCCCACCCGAAAGATTCCTTTTGCAACGTGCAATTTGAAAAACCATCGGTCGAGCAAACTTCAGAATCTCTCGGCCCGAGCAAATAACAAACTTGCCATTATCTATAAGCATCATTTTCCCTTTTGTCATTTTCTCTTGCTCTCATTTCCTACCCTTGAAGAGAAAGAATCTCTCCCTCTCCCTACGATCTCGATCCGATCCGATCCGAAGGCAAGGTTTGAAAACCCTAGATCTATTATCTTCTTACATATATTCCATCCATATTATCTCATTTATACTGTTGATTCTTGTCAAATCTCACCAACAATCGCACCAGAATGCCTGTCTTTTCTGTTCTAGGGCTCCAATCATGACCGTTGTTGGTGGATTTCCTTCGTAATGATGCGTTCCTGTTCCTGATCTGTTGTTTTCTTGCCTCTTACTAACCGGCATTTTTTTTTTCAGTTGCTTCTTGATGTATATGATGTTTGTTTCTGAGATTTGAGGAGTTGGAGCAAAATGCGTTTTGAATTGATGTGGTTTGTTTGTGTTTTGTTCTTGTTTGATGTTGGTTAGGGTTGGTTGGGGTCACGTTTGTGACATTTTTGGGATATGGTAGATCTGGTATTTTTACCCGTTTGGATGCAGATTTTCTCTAGTGAAATCGCATTTCCCTTGTTTGGATTTTGTTTTAGGAAAGAAAGGAATCCTTCTCTTGATTTATTTAACTTTTTAAGAAATTAGAAGAAGAAGTTTTAGTGGAGGAAGTCCTCTTTTCTTTAGGAGAATAAAACCTTTTATTTTATAAGATTGATCTTTTCATAGTGAAGAATCAATGCTAGGGTTAAGTGGTGAATCTCCATTCTCTGCCACTGCTTTTCTATGCTTTTCTCTACCCAGAGAATTCTCCTCTTGTTATTTTCTTTGCATCCGGAAGGACCCTAATAAGTTAGGGTTTGTTAGAAGGTGAAAAGAAAACAAAATAAAAAAGTGGTTTATGAGATCTGGGGTGTTTGGTTGACATGGGTGTAGTTGAGATGCTTGAGATCTGATGTGACTGATGGATAGTGTGCAGAGTGAATGTTTGTGGCAAAGAATTCCTTAGAGTGGAATAAGTGGTGGGGTAAAGTCGGGAATCTGGTTGTGGGCTGGGCCCACTTTGATTCTCGCATATGTTAGGGAAAAAGAAGTCAGAAAGAGTCTGATTATCTGATATGATCTCTTTGAGTTTAATGGTTTATAAGTGTTGTATAAAGCTGTTAAATTTTGGGGCTCTTATCATATGCTTGTGATCTTGAGGCTGTTCCCATTTGTGGCCCATTCCTATTCCATAATGAGACCTTCAAATCCCATCATTCCCTAGTGATGGGCATGAATCGAGGTCCATCTTCAGTGTGAAGTCAATGTTTCTTATTCCCTGTTTGTGAGAACACAATAATTTGGAAAGGCAATATTCCTTTGCTGTTGCCCATAACCTGGTACACAACATATGTAGTAGTCATATCCAAGCCTTTGGTAAATGGGCCTCTGTGGGGAGGAATGAAGAATGGAGAAATGAATCAGGCCTAGGTAACCTTTTGCGGCCAAATCAGGTCTCAGTTTTCCTTTTACTCCGTAATTATCTTGGAAGGTGAGGAGCCTCCACAGTCTGATAGTAAGGATTTTTTTTTAGGTTTTGTGGTACCATAAGCTAGTAACTAGTAACCATCTGTCATTATTATTTCCTTTAGTATTTTCTTATTTTAGCCTTTTTCCATTTAATTATCTTTTCGTTCTTTTGTAATTTTGTTTTTCTATTTTTCTTAGAGTTTAGGTTCAATTAATAGATTTAAGAAAGGGAAGGAAATCCATGTGTAAGAGCAAATTTCCTTCTTTGTACGTCCATGAGTCTTATGTAAGGACCTATTCTTAAAATCATCTTTGATAATATTCATATTTTATTTTCTCTTTGGAAATAGAACCGTATAAAGTAGTTGTGCTATAAGCTTGGCTTGGAGATGCTATGATTGGACAGATCTGTCTACACTAATCCGGCATTCCAGCTATTTGTCTCTTGTGCAATGTATGTAGACCATGAATATATCTTTCAACCTTCCTTTTGTTTTCCTCATGTTTGTACCCACCTCATAAGTGGATCCTTCATCTTTAGATCATATGGGGGGCCATGTTTGTGAATGGACAAGATCACACTTGGGTTTGTTGGGACCTCGACAATATTCCCATAAAGAAAAGAAAGAGGAATAGGGGAAAGGTAGAACTCAGCAAAGGATATCATAACTTGGGGTTTCGGTTTTGGCAGCATTGAATCTTTTGAAATTTCACGTTTGTGTTACTATATTGCTTTTGTTAAATAGAATATAGGGTTTGTTACTTTTTGATAAATATTTTTATAAATTGCATCAAATGCATATCCCATTATTCATATGTCTTTCTTAAAGTTTTACTTTCTTTACCAGTACTTACTTTTAAACAACTCCTGAGGGCTAGTTTGGCACTTTACTAATACAATAAAAGTCAAGTAAAGCCTCCATTTTTCCGGACAAGATGTCACATCAAATGTACTTTATTCAAAACTCCCCCCATCTTTTCCAAAAAAAAAGTAAAAAAGCAACTACCTTTATCCACTAAAATCCAAAAAAACTCCACTTTTCCATACAAAAAGTCAAAAAGATTTCATAACAAACTAAAAACAAAATACCATCATAACCAACTTATATTTTATTCTTTCTTCAAAATCAACTTTACTTCACTTTACTCTATTAGTAGAGTTACCTAACTGGCCCTGAGGGACAATTCTTATGGCTTTATTTTAGTGAGAATTTTAAATTCTTGAGAAACACTCATCAGTAAGAACCATAAGAGAAGTGGCCATGATGATTTGTTGACAGAGGCAACCTGTTTGCTGGACATTTAGTAGATTTTGCTGATGTTGTCCATGATGAGTCAGTTTTGGTATTTTTGTAACCAAACAGTGAGATTGCAACAGAACATTTCAATGAGAGCAACTAAAGGGCTGCTCTTTGCAGTGCAATTATGCCAAATTTTATTGTGTCCAATCATCTAAAACACTTCAAGGTCATCTGAGTGATCACAAGATTTTAACATGGAGTATATTTACTTATTTAGTTTGTTTTTGAGGTTGTATATCATTTGCTCTTTTAAGGATAAACTTAAGGGCTGATCACGTTGCGTTCTATACAACGAAAATGAAACAAACATGTTTATGTTAAATAAGGTCTTTATTATGAATAACTTCCTATATGGAGTGACAGAAAAATATAATGTTTTGTTTGCTAAAATTGCTTTCTTTATTGTGCACGTGCATGTGTATGCGTCCATCAGTTTTGTTCCAGTGGCTCATGTTACTTGGATGAAACACTTGTACCATGATTATACCTGTTTGTATTGGGAAGCTTTGGGTCGGTTTCATAGAAGCTAAATCTAACATTATCAAGATTTTTCTGTTATCATGCCCTCCATTCCCCTCTTCTCCTCACTCCTCTTTTCCTTTTACCATATGTTTGTGCTTCTGCGTCATCAATTATGCAACATTATGCTCTCCATTTTGTCTTTATTTTACAATCCCATCTCTGGCCCTGAACTGCCTACATCCTCAGTGGTTTTCTTTCTAACCATTGGATGATGACAAGCTCAGTTTCTTCTTCCTTTTATTTTTATTTTTTTTAAGATCCAAATAATTCTATGAAGATGCTCAGTATTGTGAGATGATAAGCATTCATCTCCTTACCTCTTTGCCTTAACTGCTCAACATTTAACTTGAATAACCATATTTGAATTTACCAAAGGGTACTCTGAAATAGAACACCCACAAGGCTGAACTGGTCAAAGCATTTTAGTCTGGAGTCAGACTGAAATGGGCTTGAAATGAAAATAACAACTGTGCTTTTGATTTCTTTGCAAAATTGGTGATGCCATTGATGTTGATGCATGCATTGGATTTGTCCAGTGCTGGATATGTCCTCAATTGGTGACAGTATATTTTGGATCGGGTTGTTATCAATCTCTTTCGACTTACTTCCTGGATACCTTTGTTAACTTGAGGTGTACTTTGTGCAATTTTCAAAAGGTGATGCAAGGGACATTATTGATTGAGGCTTCAATGAGATTTGAGATGGAACTGGCTGAAACATTTTTCTTTTAGATACTATATGGGGGCAATTAAAACTGCTTTTCCCTTGGAAGAAGCCTTTCAGCGACTAGAAATCCTTTCCCTATTTTGCAATATGTCCATTCCTATTTTTGGAATTTATTATTGGAGGATCTTCACTTTTTATTTGGGAATCCTCTCTATTTATTTGGAATGTTTTCCTCTATCTTATGATGAATGGCCTTTCTAGTTCCAAAATTTATTATTTTTGCATGTTTAGCTGTCCTGCGCGGCCATGCTTTCTATGTCCTCGTTCTAGCAACATATGGTTTTATCTAATCTCACCCTTATATTGTCATTTTGCTAATTGTGATCTGAACATATATGCATTTGTGGAGCTCGAAGTTGTCTAGGCTTTTACATGTGTTTTGCCATGAATTGTGATTGATGTGCATATATGCATGCAGGATCTGTGCCTTGGTGTATAGGAGAGCACAAAGGTCAGAGAATGGGTCGTGGAGTCAGCAGCGGAGGGGGGCAAAGTTCATTGAACTACCTCTTTGGTAGTGATGAGGCCCCGAAGCCAAATATTTCTCAACCTGCTCAGAACCCAGAACCAGCTGTAAATAATGTACCTGCCCAGAAATCAACTGCACCTTCACAACCAGTTGATAACAGTAAGCAGATTCCTGCAGGTATTCATGGGAACCCTACCAACAACTACTTCCGGGCAGATGGTCAGAACAGTGGCAATTTCTTAACGGTACAATTCATGTCTTGATAAACTTTGCAGATTCTTTTATGCTATTGAATTAGATGCTTTACATTATCTATGATGCCCTCAGTTGCTACAGTTATGCTATTGCTACCCTCGTTGATTAATGCAAGGGCCTGTTTGGTTAGATGCTGAAAATTCCTGTCTGGGGAATGGGGATATCCGAATTCCCTCAAAAGCTGTCTCGCAGCTGGATTCACAAATGCTCGAGGACCCTAAGCATTTTGAAATATGGAATTTGTAGAATTCTGTGATCTACGTTTTTGGAAAATTGCAAGCCAAACTGGGAATTTCATATGGTGGGGGAACGGCCGACATGCTGTGTCAGTAATCCCCTCCAGTATGAATTCTTACAGGATTCTTGCAAACTAATATGCCTTAATGTAGAGAATCTAATACTTTTCTAGTTCATTACCCCTTATGCCAGGTTTATGTCCATTTGGGCCTGTCCTACCCATCTTATATTGTTGGTACAAAGTGATGATTTGGATTTTAATGTCAAGATGATGTAGGACAGGTTCATGACCCATGGGTCGACCAGCCATTTGGGCCTAGTCCGATGCAACACTGTATCCTCAAATCTTAAAAATAGACCAATCTCCCAAGGGATTGATCAAATCCAGAGATGGATTCAGCCACTAGGGCATACTCACACGATAATGAGAAACATCATGATAAGATAGATAAAACTCAGAGAAAACTTTGATTGATAATAATAAGCACAAGCAATTACAATGGGGACTCATCTATATAAGGAGGAATAGAATCGTTGCTCTCTTACTTGGACAAGACTTTCCTAAACGATGTTTAAATAAAATAGAAACACATATAATAGCAATCCAAATCAAATATTCCTAACTTAAAGACTTTCAAATAAACCAAGCTACTTAATAAGACTTCTAAATAACTTAAATTCCCACAATTAATTGACTGGTCTAGTTGGGCTTGTGGGCTGGCCCAGTGGGATAGGTCACCCATAGGTCATGGGTCTGGCCTGCTTCACAGCCCATATTCAGTTTTTTTATTTTATTTTATTTCATTTAGGGTTTTTAATTTTAATGGTGATTATTTTAATTGTTTATGTTTTAAGGATGGATATTTTAATCTGGACCGTTGGAACATGATTAGATGGATTATAGAAGAAATAGGCATTTTCATCTAATTGGCATATGCATTTTTAGATGGACTATATAAGAAATAGAGATACTTCCATAAATCTATGCATTTAGTACCTGCAACCTTTGGAACCAGTTCATGTCTACTGGTTATAATTTGCATTTTGAGATGGACTATAGGAGAAATGGGGATATACTTTTGTAGGTTAGGATTCAGTTGGAAAAAGATAAAGAAGGGTATTTTTCCCCTTGTTATCTAAGATATTTTTGGTTGTTTTTTAATTAAAGCAAAATACCATATGTATGCCGATCAACTTCTAGTCTATCTTTAAAAAAAAACAAAAAAAAAAACCCTTCTAGTCTAACCTAGTGGCATATTTGGTGAGCAAGATATTTTTTTTTTTTTTTTTTTGCCCTTTTTGACTTGACATGCCACTTGCTCTGGTGTGCATATTTTGGTTAGCTACCCATTTTGGCAGTAAAATGGATGCTACATTTTAGTTTGCTCATAACTCTTGACGGAAAGAAGATGTGCCTCAAATTGCTGCATATTCTCTGTTTGGGGGCGTTTGTTTCTACTAAGTTTCCATATGTGAATTCAATACTTATGAAAATATAGTGCATCAGTACATTTGCCGATCAAAATTTGTTTGTCAATGAAAGGCATTTACTCACATTAAAAAATTGGCAAAGCGTATTGGACAGACGAGCTTTCCATTATTTGATCAATGTTTATACATGCTTGTGTCAAAAAGGCAACAATAATGTGAAAAATTAAATACTGCTGCACGTCTTTATCATACAAACCTCCCTCTTAGATTCTGGTCTAGAGAATACACACTGTTCAAAAAAGAAGTAACCACAGGTATTGACTCTTTGAGTGAACTTCACTACAATAGGAGTTGGGTCCATTGTCAGATTGATCACGTGTAAAATGTGTCCATATTTTATATGTGATCAATCTAACAGTGGGCCTAATTTCTACTGCACTGAAATGTGGCTTAGAGCCGGTACATATGGGAACATTTATCTTGGGCATTTTGGATTTTTTTACTTTTTTTTGTTTTTGTTTTTTGGCTACATATGGGACTCAAAGTCACACACTCTTGCACACACATCAATGCCACTAGCCAGCTGGGCTCAACCACCAGGGACACATAGTTTGGATTTTGTAAGGGGGCCCCACTGATAGATTTATACAGTGCAGAGGGTTTCCTTAATTCCAATATTATTAGATGATCTGAACTGTTCCCCTAATGTCTCGAATATTATAAGGATCCAGGTACTCGTTCGCCTTTTAAACTAGGGGAGATCAGACAGGGTTTGCGGGATCCACTAGCTTTACTATATACAAGAGGGGCTTTCGGCTCTTGTCAATTTGCTAAAAATTAGGCCCATTAGATGTCGTGAGCTGTCTGATGTAAGTTTCTATTTTAGCCATCCATTTTTGTGCCCTCACATTGGGCAATTATCAGCATCTAGTGGTCTTGAAATTCTACAAATTATTATCTACAAAGCCTTGAAATTAGATGGGATGTTTAGGGATTATTATAAGGTTATCAACATCTTGGTATCTCATATATTATGAGGATTTGGGTGCCTGTTGCCTTTTGAACTAGGCCACTTGGTTGGGTTTGTGGGTTCTGAGAGGCTTTTGGTTCTAGCCATTTACAAAAATTGGTTTGCATAGTTGTTATGCTATTTGATTTGAGGCCATGAAATGGATAATCAACAAATAAAGGTTGAAATCTTTATCTGGCTTTCCATTTTATGCCCATAGGTTGGATGGTTATTAAAATCCAATGGACCCCAATGAATTTTTAGATGAGTAGTCTACAAAGCCTTCTTGCACCTGATTCAGCCATTTGGCCTAAGAAAACTAGCATCCTATTTTTTCAAAAATCACTTAGGAGTTGTGAGAGGATGTTTTGAGAAGAGTTCATATATATATATGTATATATATATGTATATATATATATATATGTATATATATATATTTGAATGGTAAAAATATAAAACTAGCATCATTAAGACAATATCATGTGAGTTTTTGCTTTTTATTGGGATGATATAAAACTATAGTTGAAAGTGGTCAACAAATAAAGGTTGGAATCTTTATTTTGGCCGTCCATTTTGTGCCCTTAGATTGAATGGTTATCATCATCCAATGGGCCAATAGTTTTATTGATGACTAATCTACAAAGCCTTTTGCATGTGATTTAGCCATTTCGCCTAAAAAAACTAGTGTCCTATTTTTTAAAAACCACTTAAGTTGTGCTACTAGAGTTGTAGAGGATGTTGTGACAAGTGTTTGGAATATATTTTTTTGAATGGTAAAAATATTAAACTATTAAGGTAATATCATCTTGAGTTTTTTTTTTTTTTTTTTTTTTAATTGGGATAATATAAACTATAGTTGAAAGTAAATAATTTTTAAATTATTAAAAAAATTAAAATCTAGAAATCAATGAACATATAGTTTTCTGGGATAATATCGAGATAAATCCATTTTTGGCATAAATTGGGATTTTTTATGATTTGTGATGAGATATTCTGAAAAAAACCATGTGAATTCAAAATATTGGGTTTCTCTGTGATAGTATTTTTGACAAGTAACGAAGCAGATGGACTTGCTGGAGTACCAGAGTGGATCTAGATGTGATTTACTAACGAGAAATGACATTATCTTGAAAGGAGAAGATGATGAATCATGTGTAAATTTTTAATATCCCGTTTGAGAAGAAAAAGACCCCAAAAGGAGAGAACTTTGGGGGGATCACCCTGAAAGGTTCCCTAAATTTATTATTACCGGGCCTTATGCCCATGATTTCACTATGTGCCAATTGAATATTAACTTTCAGAATGTTTTCTGGCACAGGACCGGCCTTCAACCAAGGTTCATTCTGCCCCTGGAGGGGGTTCCTCCCTTGGTTACCTATTTGGCGGTGGCGGTAATTGACGCCTTGTTCCCTCCAGCATGATTTTCTACTGTTTCTTGGAACTGTTAAACAAAGACTTGGATTCTACTTAAATTGTTACTTCCTGTTTATGTAATATAGCTTTGCTGGAATTGCTATTTGGTGGCACAAACATTGCATGTTTGTTTTTATAACTGTCAGTTGAAAGAAAATTGCAGCTTTCGTTGTGCCATGAATGGTATTCTTTTGCAACTACTACAGCGCTTGGTTGGATACATTTAAGTCTGTTCCAAGGAATTGCAGTTTATATGGATTCTTGAGTATTTTCTTTCCAACAGGTGAAGATGATTCCACCCGAAGTTGCAAAAATGAGGATTCATTGAAATTTCTTTAGAGCCTGGTTTTTTTTGCATAGAATACATAATAATTCAGGCTCAATTGAATTCCATGGATGGATTATTAAGGAGGTGAGGGGGTAAAAAACATGTGGCAGTGATGTAGATAGGATCTTGATTTTCTTGGGATTTGAATTTCTAGGGTGGTGACTTCATTGAAGGGGAGATTATTTATTGTCATTTTTTGCATATTCACCTTTGATTCTTCATTTTTACCCACTGTAGAAATCGTATTAAAATTCCTATAAACCTCAATTGCATGAAACAAATAGGCCTGGCCCTTATAATTAAAATAGATGAACCAACATGATAACTTCAGAAGATTTAGATCTCATGGCAGGATGTAATACATCTGAATGAGTAGTTTAGAGGTGGTCGCTGCACAATCAATACCTGAGAGGCTTTTGTGGTGTCTTCTTGGAAGGGGAGAGAGGCTTTTGTGGTGGAGACTCTGTGGTTCACTGGAAATGACCGGTCGTGGATGTACTGGGATAAGGAGGTGGAATGTGCTTGTAGGCGAGAAACATATTCACCAATCGAAATACAGGTATGGTGCTGCAGTGCTAGACTATAATAAAGGATGAGGCCTCATGAGGAGTCCCGCTTGCACTGTTCAGCAGGCATGTTCTAGTATCAGCTTGCTGAAAAAACCGGTAATATCAAGATGTGCCCTTTCAGTTTATGTTTCTGTTGGAGTAAGATAGCTGCCGAAATATTTGTTGCTAAAATATTCAAACGCACAAGATCTACTGTCGCTATTTTTTGGTAGAAGAAATCTACTGTCATTGGCCTTTTGGTCTTTTTATAGAATAGAAGAGCACACGGATATGCACACTAAGTTGTCCATTAGCCTAGGAAGGATGTCTGAGCGCCATAGTGGTAGCAAACTGATTTCAAATCCTACGAGTTTCAGATTCATGTTCACCTATAATTCATCGTGGCCAGGGATCTCGCACCTTCCCAAAATTCCTATACATGCAAGGAGGACATTTCACCCCCCACATGACCCTCGGAGACTGCATAGTGACATAAAATCTAAAACCTTTTATCACCACCCAAAATGTTTATTCTGAACTTGATGTCCTTGATCATTTTACCATCTTTAATTTACACATCAGTCTCACATATAAGGCATGTGTTTTCACATGATTATGGCATGTATTAATAAGAAAAACCAAACACATGAAATTGTCTCTTTTAAGAAGTCCCCTCTTTGAATCGTCAAGCTTGAATGATTAATTGAAGGAAGAAATTAAGGAAATATCTTAGAATCTTGGATCCTTTTTTGAATCCCCTAGAACTAGACGACTCTAGAGTTTAAAGAGAGGAAAGAAGAATACAAGAAGATCTGAGAGGTTTAGAAATTAGAATGGTGAATGGCTTCTAGGGTTTGTGGAGAGGAGGGAAAATGAGAAAGAAAGCGAGAAAGTTGCTATTGTAAGGGGAAAGAAAGGCCATTACCAGTCGTTTTGGACAAGTCAGACGGTCGACATGTCCGACCGAAATTGCCTATGCCGGTTGAGTGGGAAAAGTCGACCCGAGTCCCTGACTCGACCAATTCCTACCTCCTTTTTTTTTTGTACCGGTGCCCTGACCCTCTGGCATCGAGTCAACTCAGTTTAGTCTAGAATTTAATAATACCATGCCTGTATTTGAAACCACTAAATGTAGATTTGATCTATTTAAGTCTAAACACATAAAACTCATGTTGACAAATCAAATCCGCAATTCTAAATACGTATTCAACTATCGAACATAAGTCCATGACTAAAAACATGTAGAATATGATGAAACAATTAGACATATTGTATAGGACAATCAAGACACAAATCTTGTTTCAAAACGTTATTCCTACACATTCTAATATGGCCGATCACATCACTGAATTCAGAAACCAAAAGAAAATACATCCTATGGCTCATATTTGGGTGTCTACACAATAATCTCTACAAAAGTGAACACCGATGATGTAGATTTTGATCTTAAGACTCTTGATTTCCAATTATGTTAGCCAAGGACCATTTTATTTTTAAGGACTTGACATCACAATAGTCATTGCACTTCATTTGCTAGAGATTTTCACATCGAACTACGAGTAGGCCAATCTAAAAGTTGAAAAAAAAATGATCGATCCAACCTGCTTTGATACCACTCGTAGAAAATTAAAAAATGAGGACGCACTCAGCTTACACCACAACACACAATTAGAAGCACCCCACACTTCACTGCAAAGTTACTTTCATTGCATTCAAGTGAATACAACTGGTATAAAGAGGAACTCTCTCAACTAATATATATTTCATACCCCACTTTAAAAGATTCAATTGGGAGACTCACTAGTCACTACACTCTTAATTACTTTGTCAAACTCACATCATTTTACTCAATTGGTACAAAACATGTGCATTCATGCCTTTATATAGGTGTCAAATCTGATGGACGGAAGTTACATCACTGCAAAGTTACTTTCATTGCTTTCATGAGATTAGCAGATTAATCAAATCTGATGATGGATGGAAAGTGGGGTATGGTTTGTGCTTCATGACCATATGCAAGGTCGGTTATGAAGAGGTTGTGGGTGTAGGTGACATGGGAAAATCCATGCTACTTAATAGAGGCGGTAATGATGGAGATAGGATGTGGATGCAATTCTGACCATATGACAAGGTCGGTTGACAAAAGGTGATGAGAGAGACGAGTGATATGGAGATAGGGAAGAAGGACATGTATTGCTGTTTTTGTCTAACAATGGGCTGTGAATAGAGAAATTGTGTTACATGCATTGCTACAATGAATGAACCAATAGACTTTAGAATGGGCATTGCACATCATGGATATCTAAGATGGTTTACTAGAGATCAACCCTTACTTCACTCATTACAATTGTTGAGTTGTACAATCACACAATAATAAATAAATCTGTCCAAGAATAATCATTGACATCTGTCTCACAATGGTATGACTTTTTTGAATCCATTTATATGTGTATTTTTTTTTTTCATATAAAAAACCTCTTCTTTTATCTTATTAGCAATTTAAACAAGTACATTCTAGTTGTGCTACAAACTCTCATAAAAAGTCATTTTTACATTAACTCATGTTGGATCAAAGGGTAAAACACCTGCCAGAGCAGGCTTGTGGTGGAGTGAAGATAAGTGGTGCCACATTATAAGTTTACATTCCACTTCATTTTTTTTTCACCCAAATATGGCGAAGTAAAAAGGGTCATATCACATGTCTAGTTTAACTCTACTTACTAAACCTTGTGTAGAAAGAGAATTCCCCCCTTAGTGGATTTCTATCTTTGAGGGAGAGAGGGGTTACATATAGTCGTCGTGATTCAATAACATTGACCGAAGGGTTTGGTGCGGTGATGATTAGTAGATTAAGACAGCTTTCCATATATTGAAAGTTTCTTTTAATTATGATTTGAAATTAATTAGGACTTCTATATTAAGATACTTAATTTGGTCTAGGAGTTGTCTTTCCTAGTAGGTTTGCTTTTATTTTTTTTTATAAATTGGCTTAATGTAATTCAATTTAGTACAATGCAAAAAACGAGTAGTTTAAGTGTCTTTTATTTTTCTTTCCTCTTCTTCATTCTCCCTCAACAAGAGGAATCCTGCATTCCTACCCCCGATAAGAATATGAAAATCCTTTTTATTAAGAAAAAAAATATTTTTGCAGATTTTACGGGGAAAAACCAAGTCTGCGGCTGATGCTCAGGAAAGGACCCCGAAGTTTGGATAACACAGTTTCAGTCCTCTTGCCATTTTTATTTATTTTTATTTTTGGCTGAGCGACGATAGCGTCGCCCAAAAAAATCTGGCCAACACTTTCGCTGCAACGGCCACCTGCATCATCAATTGGCCCAGCAAGCTCCAACAAGATGCTCCACGTCTCATCTCCATCAAGCTGCTAAGTCAATCGAGTAGCATGTAAGGAAACACGTAAGTCTCATCTCCCATCATCTGTAGCTGATTCAATCACATGGCATGCCAAATCTTTTCTACAGCCGACTCAAATGGGTGGTATTTGATGAGGCAGCGTGGCCCACTGTCAGCCACACTTTTCGACCGCCATCAAAGGATTAGTTATATATAAATATATGATGCCTCATGCCACTTAGAGAGTGCCAGGGGTAGTGAAATTGGAGTGAGGGCCAGAATTTCTTCCAACTTAGTTGAACTAAACAAAATTATATCATCTGCAAATTGAAGATGAGTAATAATCTCCCCACTCAGCCCGATCTGAAAACCATTAATCATTCCCAACTCTCTAGCTTTTACTAAAAGAGAGCTTAAGGTCTCCACCACAATAGTGAAAAGGAGCGGCGACAACCGATCCCCTTGCCAATCCTCTGGAAGCTTTGAACAGATTAATTGGAGATCCATTAACCAAAACTGAAATAGAGGTGGTAGAAATACACTTATCCCTCCACCACAATCTCCATATCAAAACCAACATCTTGAGGGGCTCTTCATCTACGCATCAAAGTGGTGGAAGGTTGAAATTTACATTATGGGTCCCATAATACATAAATCCTATCAGCTCAATTCAACCTTCTTGGTTGAAGTTTGCATGGTGGGGCCCGGCCTTTTATAAATCATAATGAATTAGCAGGCGCCTCAGCATCTATTGCTCTGACAGTTTGTCAAGGGCTTATGGTCCTGACTCCTCTTACCAAAAAAAAAAAAAGAAAGAGTAGAATTCGATGTGGAAAGCAAAAGTAGAAATTCCCCAACAGTAAAAGATAAACTTGAGAAGAAACCCGCTGGTGGGAGAACCTCTCTTTTCACTTTACAATTGCTTTGTGATCATTTAATAGGAGAGGTGCTCTAGTGATGGACACTCTCACCAAGTTAGTGAGAGATAGGTGGGGGCTCTCACAATTAAGTCGAGGGCCCTTGCATTTAAGTTGGTGAGGGTGGATATAGAAGTGAGGGCCTCCACCCATCTCTCATAAACTTAGTAAAAGTGTCTCTCATAGGAGCACCTCCCATTTAAGAGATATCTAAAGGTGGCCAGAGCATCAAGTTTTCTACACCCTGGTGTTTCTGCTTTACCCACCAAGTATAGAGAAAACTACACCTGGTGGTGGTTTTTTGCTTTACCCACCAGTAGAGAAAACCACACCAAAGTGGTATCCACTTTTCCCCACCAAAATATGCTCTCTCCACATCCCAACAGGCCCCAAGCCAATTTATGCCACCATAATAGTGATTTGCAAAAGCATGCATGGCAAAACAACAGAGAGAGAGAGAGAGAGAGAGAGAGAGAGCAATGTGAAATAAGATATCTGTGTGAAATTTATACGATAATTAAATCTCAAAGTGAAATTTATAGGATAATTAACTTAGTTTCAGACTAAAATATGCTTCGGTAAAAGGTCTATGATACCACCATGTCTAGAAGAAAACCTCAGGCACTGGAGCTGGATAATGACGGCATCACAATTAAGACCTGGTTTACCACATGCACTGTTCCAGCTGCCCATCCATTAAGGTGGGTATGGAAAGACCAAACATGGGCTCAGGGGACTGGTCTGATGTGACTGGTCAATGATTGTGAAGACAAAAGCAGAACCCAACTCGTCTCCTTTCCATGGGCACTCCTTGTAAGCTCCTGAAGGAGTGATTCTTTTCAAGCTGGTTTTGGTTTCATACTTGATTGGTTTTCTGCTGCATCTGAAACAAGAACATCTGAAAGACAACAAAGTAGAACAGTTAATGGAAATTTTAAATGTTAATATCAACATTCATAATCATATGCAGCCCTAAAATATTAGGTAATTCTGAAGGAAGAGGAGGGGTTGGTCATTCTTGTAAAAAGACCCATAGGTGCTTATAGCATGCGAGGATAATGTTTATAGGCTCCATTTGGATCCATGGGAGCCAGTTACCCACTACAGTAGTCCTGTAATTTGTTGTTACCCTGACCAATGCACTATGATGCCCAGATACAGCACGGATACTGCAGGTATACGCCATAGATACAGCAAGGACATGGATTTTACATGTAAAAAGTGAAGTATCGGATACGATACGACACGATACGTTGACCATGTTGAAGTATCCGTGCATCATAGCCAATGCATCTGTATACTTGTGTGCAACTGGCAGGGATTCTGACATGCTCTGGAGCTGATAAAGCCCAACTGCATATTATATATGATTAAGCTATGATGATGACTGACTGTATGTTCATGTGAAACTGAGTGAGTTGCACTCATTGATACACAGATCCGATCAGGCAGTCAAGAAAATAATTCCCCCTCTTGCAAAAATGAGTTCTCGCATATGAGAGAGAAACTGATGGTTACTTGCAGATCTAAACCCTTGATGGTTGAACCCTTTGCTCTTTTCCAGGATACCATTTGGAAAATGCCATGTGGCCTGGATGGCTAGTATATCGAGAAGGTTGAAGCACGAAAAAGAATATAAGATTAGCCGCTACAGAGATAGTGCAACCAAATGAAACTTCACTTTAGGAGTGGGGCTCACCTATTAATCATAAAATTTTCCATTTTTGGGGGCCAAATTCAAAATATTTCCATCAGATGGTTGCAGCTTCCAGCAGATGACCTGAAATTAATGGTTTTACTCAATGATCTACATTTAACAAGACAATTGGCTTATGGATTCCAACCGGATGGGGGAATTGAAAGTGATGATGATCACTGAAAAGGAAAAATGAAATGAAAGGTGGAAGAAAACCACCATCATCAGGTGTGAGAATTAAATGTGGGCCTAGCTTTGAGTGATGCATTGACCGGGTTCATGATTGGTGGTTTTTTGAAGGAGACAATGTTTAATCCATAGGCTCCAAGAATGATCAAGGGTCAGCAACTTCTTCTACAATGGGAACCAGAACATAAGGATGGAAGAATGAAATTACCTGAGCATTAAATTCAAGGTTCATGTCCTTACCATTCAAGATTTATTTTCCTTCTTTAAGGAAACAAGAACTGGGGTACTCAATCAAACATCTCAGTCATTCATGCAAAGATCCAGGAATTAGATTTGTCAAGTAGCTAGACTCTTTCTTCGCATAAAAACCATTTTCCATTTAGTATATTATTTCGGAAAAATATAAAATAAAAATAAAAATTGGAACCTTATAACTTGAATAAAAAAAGAAAAGAAAAGAAAAAGGAAAGGAGTTCGCTAATTGTGTTTTTTTGAATTAAATCAGTATGGACTCAATAGATTATTAGCCTCAATCATAAAAGGAGAGCCTGCTTGTAGAGTTAGCAGCCAAAACCATGTCCTAGGTAATTTAAAACTCATTTGAGTGCTCATGTCGTACTGTTGACCTATTCTTTCTGGATCTGGAGAATGATTATTATTATTTTTTAAACTATTTTCAATGGTTTTGAAGAAACCAAACTAGCCCTCTACGTTGGGTAAATTCAACCAATATGGTTTCCTTTCCCCCCTTCCATTCTTCCTTGAGAAACATAAAAATTGAATCAGAAATCATACATTCACGCGCAAAAATACCTTGCTGTGTTGCGGGTGAGGAATCCATTTCCACAGTTGGGATGGAGCGTATCACACAAGGATCTTCTTCCATAGGTGTGTGGAAATCATTTGGGTCAGAGTCTTCTCCCACCGGTTTGTGCAACTCATTTGGAACACCATCTTGAGAGTCAGGATGAGGCACCATCTTGTGTGACTGTTTGAAAAAATTAAGTCAGACAGCAAACATGTTAAAAAATAGGAACACCAAAGTAACTGAAATTCAATTTTCCATAACTTCTGAAACAAAATAGTTCAGATCCTACGGTCTTACAAGGTTACCTAGCTTTCAAAACAATCACACAGACAAAACATTCACAAGATATTGAAGATTCAGACATGTCAGAGTTCAATGCACTCCATAGCATCCTGCCAAAACTTCCCTCCCCCAGGTCGAGGTTTACTCCAGAAATTCACCAGAGTTCCATCCAGCTGACAAAGTACAGGACATACATGACTGCGGGGCCAGTGGACCCGCCAGAGTAAAAGATGCTTACTGCTTGGTGTATGAGCCATTTAATAAAAGTATGATCAACTAATCGGTCCAATCCATCAAATGTAAGTCAGTGAAATTGACAGTTGAAAGAGAAACTCCCCCTTTATCTACATAGAAGTGGCAATTTTTTGAGGTCCACCAGATAAAAGAATTCTGTCGTCAAATGCAGGAATCAAATATTGTGGAAAGGTTTCCATATTTTTTGGATTCAAAATTGCCTAAAATGTTTTGAGGAGAAGCCACAATAAAGGTTTGTTTATTGGGGAATGTTCTTCTTTATCAAAATTGCCTAAAATGTTTTGAGGATCCGAAAAATCAGCCTCACCAGATTATCATAGCCCTTGATTTAACAGCCTTAACATTTTTTTTATTTTTATGTTTAAGTTTAATGGCATCTTAACCATAGAATTTCTTGAGATTCATCCACTCATGAGTGAAGGTTCAGTAAGTGTAAAATTGGGCTTGATGCCAAATCATGGGATGAAATGAGTATAAAAGGGGCTGCATTGATGAAAGGTGAGCCCAAGCTGGCCCCACAGTGTTGGACTGCACTTGCACTTGCTCATAGGAGAACATTTTACCTGTTTATTAACTTATCACCATTCACCATTGACACCAATGGATGGAGAGGTCCCAAAACAAATATGGAAAGGGAGACAAAAAATGTCACACTTATAAGCACTTGTGGGTCTTCAGATGTAAAGCCTTTATGCATGTTCTTTAAGAAGCTAGGGTTCAAGTTGGATAATCAGTCAGTTAATGCATTATCTTGGGTTTAGAAACAATTTTTTCCCTTTTTTTTAATTTTGTAATTGATGGAGGACAGACCCGTGGTCCCCATGGGTCGACCCGCCTTAGGACCTGGCCCACCTTTTCCTAGTCTATTTAGAGTTTATTTATGAATAATGTTGTGTTTAGTTTGATATTTTAATCCTGGCCATTGAAGTATTGGATGGTCTAGCTTTGCTTTAGGGTTAAGTTTTCTCTTATTTAACATTGTAAAGCCTCTTGGCTTATTCAGACTTGATGATTAATGAAAAGAAAATTGAGTGTTTACTCTATTCTCTCCCCTGGAAAGGGCATGACGTGAGGCCACTAGGTGTGAAGCCCCTCCATTTTAGGCGTGAGGCCTGAATATATACCTACATCTTCCATCTCTACCTCTTCCCACCCCGCATCGTGTACCGCTCTGCATCATTAATTCTTCTTTTATAATGGTAAGAAAGGGTATGTTTTTTTTTCTTTTTTCTTTCTTCATCGTGTACCGCTCCACATCATTAATTCTTCTTTTAAATGGTAAGAAAAGGTATGGGTTTTTTTTTTCCCCCTTTTTCTTTCTTCATTGTGTACCACTCCGCATCATTAATTCTTCTTTTAAATGGTAAGAAACGGTATGTTTTTTTTTTTTTTCCTTTTTCTTTCTTCTTTTTCCTTCTTTTGGTGCGTGCGCGCGTGGAATCTCAATAATGAGAATGTTCACAAGAACCTACATGTAGTCTCTCAAGGATCAAGTCTTCAGATCATTTCATTGAAGACATTGATGAATCTATCCAATGTAAAGTTGTTGGTGAGCAAGTAGAACAAGTAGACACTCCCCAAGAGCACCATGGTGATACAACCATTCCACATAAACAAGCAAATGTTGACAATGAGCAACATTAAGGGTGGTCGTTTTTTTGCAACCATTTACATATGTAAATTACTCACACATGTGTAATGGTTATGCACATTTATGTTTGTTCGTGCTCATTTACATATGTGATGCATAAATCAGGTGTGGAAAGTGGTGTGAAAAAAGGTGTGGGTTTGAGCCCATAATTTTCACACCTCCATAGATGGTAAAATGAACCGCGCCACACGGTTACAAGGCGGATGAACAGCATTTTCAATGTGACCTAGGACCTTTTTGAATTTCACATTTCCGTGCACCCCAAAATGATAATATGAACTGTCCATCCTCTTCAGAAGGTCGATTACGGTTATGGGACCAATTTTCAGCCGTTGATTCGCCCTAAATCTTTAGATATTTACAAAAAAAGTCCAAACATGAAACTAGCCATTTTGGGAATATGTGGGCCCCCTTTTCATGATCCGAGCCGTTCAAACTCTTTAGAAGGCAAATTATGGCTATATGGTCAAATTTGACATCTTCACTGGTGAAAACCTACTGATTTTATACACTATTTGAATGTCCCTTGAGCCCCAGCCAAATTGTTTTCAATTTTCCTCTGCATGCAGGCCCCACAATCATGATCTGAACCACTTACCCTCTTTAAAATGACCAAAATGGCCATGAGACCAAATTTCAGGTCTAAATCCCCCGTGGATTTTCAGATATTTGCAAAAGGTCCAGAACTTTAAATCCGTAATTCTGAATTTTGTGGGCCCCATTTTCATAATCCAAATTGTCAATCCTCTTTATTTTCACTGCTTTTGGCTAGAAGGTCAAGTCTCGTCCCTTTCTTCATCATATATTTTAAGGAATTTATGAAAAATGGGGAAGAATGGTGAATTTTTTGTGAGAAATGGTCAACCCTTGGATGCACTGAGATTCACATGTGAAGTGTGAAAATGGAAAAACTGAATATGTCACATGTGACTCAGTTGCATGTGAAAATGATTCATATGTGAATCATTTACACACGTGGAGCATTTTCCCATCACATGAGAAATTGCCAAACGACCCTAAATGGAAGAATCACAAATGACGCAAGATGATGATCGCATAATGAAAGCAACTTCCTAATAATGAGCCAACCATAGTGGATCCGGGAAGAAACTCAATAGTAACTAAGCCTTCAACAAGGTTTCCAGATTTAGAGTTGAGGAAAGCAATGCAAGAGTGTGAAGACACATAAATAGACCTCAAGTTGGGTCCAATGGGCCTGGACCAAATGGGCCAATGTAACTTGTTGTACTTATCCTGACCAAATGGGCCCGTGTAATCAAGGATTAAAGAAGTGGAATGAGGACCCGACTTGGCCAAGTCAAAGTTTGAGTCAACTAGCACGAGTTGGGGGAGTCAATGGTCCTCGGCCGAGTCAGGTTCAATCCAATGCCGTGCCTAGGAAAATATTAAAAAAATCTAGAAAAGCATTAAAAAAATCTAAGAGAGCCGCAGCACCTGCAACAATAGTCGGCAGTAGAAGCAGCCCAGCACCAGCAACAACAGCAGTAGTAGCAGGAGCCCATCACAGCACTACTGACAGCCAGAAAAAGAACAGCAATACCAAACTACCAGGTAGGTATGTTTTCGCTTTTTTTTTTTTTTTTTAACAATTCTCTCTCTCTCTCTCTCTCTCTCTCTCTCTCTCTCTCTCTCTCTCTCTCTCTCTCTCTCTCTCTCTCTTCCAGTTGTCTCCCACCCTTTTCTTGTTCTTCTTCAGTTCTTTTGTCTTTTTCCTCCTGTCCCCACTTTTTTTCTTCCCCTCCAATGATGCAGGCGAGTTGACTCCGATTCGCATGAGACCTGACCTGGACAATGCCAAGTCTACTCGGACTCGGCTAATTTTTTAAACCATACACGTAACTGTTGTAATCAAGAAAGATTACAATAGAGGGGATCTACAGCTATCCTAAGGGACAAGTACAAACAGATAAATGGGACCATTAGGTTCAGGTCCATTGGACCCTGAGGTCCAGGTTCGTTATGTGTCCTCACAATGAGGTGACTGATTCCTTGAAATGACCAAAGGATAGAACACTTCTGGAGACGAAATGGATTCACATTTTTTAGCATGATAGAAAATGAAGTTTCAAGGCAAAATGTTCAGTAACAAAAGACTACAGTCTACAAGCATAACAAGGGGAATTAGTTTTGTTGAGATATTTTGTCCTGTAGTATAGACATGGTGAATTTGTATGATGAAAAACCTTGTGGCTAAGTTTGAATCAGGTGCTAAAACAACTATAAGTCAAGACATTACTCCTCCATGTTGACTTAAAAAGAAGATATATTGATGCAACTGTGGGCCTCAAGACCTACAAAAGGAAGTCCAAGAAGATGACCATTGAAAGCCAGCCCATCAGGCCCAGAGTGGGCCAGCCCATGGGCTGCCCATTGAGCCAAGCCCATAGACAACTGATCCATCAGGCGTAATTCACAGATAGCAAAACCAATAGCCAAGTATGTTTTCTTTCTTGATATGCAGCTTTCCAATAAAGTTTTCTAGAGCTAGAAAGGACCTAGCAAGATAATACACTGTGATTTTCTTAATTTTATACCCTTAAAAAAAGCAAACAAAAAAAATTTAGTTGTTCATCCCATGATTTTAAATTCTGGTGTCGGTTTTTGTGCTGGTCAGGACTGGGATGAGTCCATGCCACCCATGCCAGTCTGTGCCATCTATGCCGGACTGGTACGGCCTCACTGGTCCTAAAAAAGTGTTAAAAAAAGTCTAAAATGTTCAAGAAAATAGAAAATAGAAAAGTAGTAACAAATGTGAAAGTTAAGCTATTTAAGTACTATTCAAATATAGTGATGTTAATGTTATTAAGTGCTGAGTAGCTGATAATGTAATATATGACTGCTAATTTTACGGATAAATGGCATAAATAGCTTTTATTTAAGCTTAGCAACTTTCACTAACTCAAGTTTCTTTATTGGGCCCACTTAGATGCATAAAGATCAAGGGAGTATATCGATTAAAAGGCTTAGATGTGGATTAGGAGTTTGTAATAACAAGCCAGTCATTCAAGTGATCCTCGCTTTGATTTTTTTTTTTTTCATTTGAGCATTTCTCAAGGATAAATTGGTCAAAAAAGTATTGAAGTGTTAATTTTTTCCCAATTTGATTGTTAGTCAAATGAGTTATTAAGAAAAATACAAAATATAGTAGCCTTTTTGAGATTATGTGAAAAATGAAGGGTCCTATTTGTAAAAAGGAAAAACTTTTAAAGCAAAAGGGACTACTGGATAATAGTGAATAGTGATAGTTTGAAATTGGAGATCGATGGATCCATCCCTGGTATCCATGTGAAACTAGGTGCCAACACCACTCAAGCCGAAAGTGTTTTGGCAGGGGAAAACTACTGTCAGCGAGCAGTTTTGATCGCCTCATTATTCAAAAAGAGAGATCACCCTACCAGCCGAGCTGCAGCGACAATAGCTCATATGAATGCGAATAAATAATCAAGTCCTATCTTCCGGAACAGGGCTCATCTCGTACTGATGCCTGACCTGACTCGGACCAGGCTGGCACCGAGTCGATTCGGATAAGTCGACCCAGTGACAAGGATATTAAACCATTGCTCAACCTGACCTAATTCAACCAGATTGGCACTCGGGTAAGGATTTGAAACTTGGGTCAATGTATTAGCTCAACCCAAGCCCAATCCAAACTGTATGTTGGTAAACCCAAACCAAACATGACCTGGATGAAATCCACACTGGGTTCATTCACATGTGAGAAGGTGATCCTCAAGTGCGTCCATTGGCTTCAGAAACATTATAAACCCCATTCTTGCATGGTGAATTTGGTTGGCGGCTCAGTGGTTTCCTTCTTGAGAATGTTTTCCACACAAACTACTTTCCACACAAATCAGCGAGTGCATCTCTCACTCTTTTCTCTCTTTATTTATTCATTAAAATTTTTACCTTTGACAACTTCTTGTGGTTGTTGATTGGCTTGTGCATTTGTCATAGGCTCATAGCCCTTGTGTTTATTGAATGTTCCAAGTGATTCATATAAAGGGGAAGAATCCAACATCGTCCCCATATCCAAAGGATTATCAAGTCCACTGCGCATGGAGGAACAACCCAAAATCTTTAACAAAGAGAGGGCCTAGCAGTATTTTGCAATCAACCATATATTAGTACCCCAAACAGTGGAAGCCTAAGAACTTCAAAGATCTATGGAGCGACGATCCACTTTAGGGTAAATCAGATAAACTGTCTGGATGATGCAATTAACCTCATGTAAGCCTGGTCCATATAGCAATTAACCCTTAGCAATAAAATCCTAAGGAGGGCATTAGTTTATATATATATATATATATATATAAAAAAGATAAAATTTTATTTCACCAAGCAGACATATAGAAACAAGACACAACGAAAACTACAACGAACAAGGGAAAACACCTAAAAAAATTTATACATAAAAAGAAATAAATATAATCATGCAGCCCTTTGACATTAGTTAAGGCCATGCAGACCAAAGATGACATTTTCTGGCTGGCCTGCTGGGCCTGTCTGGCCTTTGACAATCTACTGATAAAAAGCATAATATATAATCATGAAACCCAATAAATAGCAAACTGTAATCATTAGACCATTCAGTCATACTTCAACAAAATGTACACATGTTGATGCTCGGGTCTGTGTTAGGCCAGACCTTGATAGCCCTACTGATAGGAGCCTACATGAGACCTTTCAAAGCAATGAGAGAAGGAATTACAGAGGACTTAACATCAACTACTATACATTTGCTGATATGACACTGTCTCTTTTTTGCTGCATTCCACTATCCACCATGCTGAAGGTCACTGCTATAAAATACTCCAGTCTGATATTTTTGTGCCAACCATAATCAAGGTTGGTCCGATCAGATATCTGGATAGCCGAACCATGGCTCCATATTTATGGATTTATAAGGCACCCACAGGAAGGCCATGACATCAATCCTCTAGATAAAAGAAGAGGCCCAGCAGGTGCCTCAGCAAAGAGTACGCTTGGTCAATGTTAGGATCCTAGAACTCATCTTAAATGGATTTTGAAAGGGACTAACCACTTGTAGATGAGAAACATCAACAGGAATTGAATTGTTTGAGTCTGAGCCAACAGTTTCCATTGGCGACTCTTGTGATGTTGATTCTTTGACATGAACATCATCAGCCTGCCTGTAATTTGATCTCATTTCCTGATTGGTATCTCCAGCGATCTTCGACTCAGTACCACATCTGTCTTTCAATTGCTCGCCGTCAACTTCCGCCCTTCTGGTAGAAAGGAACATAGTCTTTTGTCTTCAATGTTTGAAACATGAACATTGCAACTACACATTTAAAAGGAACAAAACACTTGATGAAGAAACTATTTTGATCCTCATCCCCATCAAATGCACAGTTTTTTCTCAGACCTTACACCCGTACAAGTTAAACCTGTGAGATGTCCAGAAAAATAGAACCATGGACTCAAGAGGATGGGCTAAAGTCCTGGGATAACATGCATATCTTTGGTGCTTAGGATCATATAATTCCTCCATGATGAAATAAAATTATTCTTAAATCTCACCCGGTGAAGTATGAATGGGCACCATGACTGAGGGTTGTCTTGTAAGAAAATAATATGCCACGAAGAGGCTTTCCATCAATGTTAGTTTCAATTGTGTATCCATAATGGAATGTGTTCGTGACCTTAGCCTCAAATGTCTTCGAACCTTGAGGCTTGAACTCATATGGTAAAGTTTTTTGATTTCCTGCATTGCATCATACACAACCAAGAACTATTGCAAATGAAAAGAAATTACAAAGTGATACACAAGCATCTCTAAGATAGAATCAGAATAGGAGGCAATAATCTTAGCAGTTTGCAGTTCCATAGTTCTGAAAATGCAAATTATTGAAACAGCGGAAGCATCAGTGAACTCAGCAAGTAGCAGTTACCATCTCATATTCTTCTTTGTTCCCAGAAGAGAGGTCTAGAAAACTTAACCTTTCCCTTGTAGACAAGTGTTGTCCAAAGTTAATTTTAGAAGCCAGCATTGCTAGATCTTTTTTTTTTTTTATAAGAGCGCTAGATCTGTTTGGTTCTCCTACAAACCCTTAACATGTTCCCAGAAATGAAGCATGCTCATATCCACATTCCATATTCCATACAAAAGGGACAGAGAAGAGAAGCAATAGGTAATTGGTCAAATATGGATACAGCCTAAATCGGAAAAAAGCGAAGAAGAAGCTACCTACACCTCTAGTACTGAATAGTCCTGCAGCATAAATGAAAATAGACCCTGATATGATAAATTTTACTTAGATAAGAGAGTACTGGTAACCACCAACATCTCAGCTGTTTCAAACATTGGAACTAACATCTAGATAGGCTGTCTGCATTACATATCCACCTTGTACCACTTCTGCATCCTAGTACAGAGCATAGTTGCCTAATTCTCAATTCAATCAATTTGGATTGAAATTCGTAGTCTCCAAATTCGTAGTTTGCAGTTCGATACTTACTCCATTTCAAAAATTCAACAAGGGAGGTTCCCTTAATTCAATTTTCAACTCGCCTGATTCATAATTCGAGTTTGATGAGTTCAATAGACTAATTCAAATATATTATTGATGTAGTTCAAGATGATTCATAAGTCCAATTTGATATAAATATATATATATATATATAATTCTAACAAGATTGGAGGGAATTTTTTATAGGACGGTGATTAGACCAGCTATGAACTATGAAGCAGAATGTTGGCCGATCAAAAAAGAACATATGCACAAAATGGATGTAACGGAGATGAAAATGTTGAGGTGAGTGTGTTATAAAAATAGGAAGGATAAAATAAGAAATGAGCACTTTCGAGAGCATTTATAGGTGATAAAATTAGAGAAACTTGTTTGAGATGGTTTGAGTATGTCCAACGCAAGCTGGCAACGGCATTGGTAAGGAAAAGTTTGGCTATGCAGGTTGATAGCCCACCAAGGGGAAGGGTGGGGAAGGGGTAGGCCGAAGAGGATGTGGATGGAGGTACTAAAAATAGATCTGAAGAAGTGCAACTAATATGAGGATTTGGCTCAAGATAGATCAAAATGGAGAAACAAAATTCATGTAGAAAATACCAACATAGTTGGGACAAGACTTTGATGATGATGATATTGATATATGTATATATATGGAGTAATGTACACATGTATAAATAAGTAGTTTACTAGAACTTTAATAAATATAAAAAATAATGACATTTCACAAAGAATATGAAAAAATAAATATTTGAAGACAATTTATACAAAAATATTTTATGTCTACCATGAACTAATAAATTTCAAACATTTGAGGACCAATCCCCTTCTCGTACAGTCATCAACCCTTATTTTATTTTATTTTTAAAAAGGCCTATAATTGAGGCTCACTATTAAAACTGTAATTGCTCATGGTTATTTATAACTTGCCTTGTCAGTGTTATAAATTTTAATTCAATCGGGGTTGTTATCACCTTCGATTGAGCATTACAAAATAACAAATGAATGAAATTATGTGTTCAATATATGATCAACCTAATGGTGGTTCTATCTCAGACTGTTGTGAAATTTGGCCAAAGGCCAAGAAAGCGAGACTAGTTTTGAATGATTTGGATTGGGTGATGGGGCCCCGCTCATAGATGAATAAAGAGGGACACTTCAACATATGAAATAGTGCTTGCTAGAAAATTTGATGAACATTAAACACGTCGAATATCTCGATGGGAAGAAATATCTATCCTTCGTATGAAGAGATAAAACTACATGAGAGAGCGAGATGGTAGGAGAAAGATGTATGTGAAATTTAGGATTTTCTCAAGCTTCCATTAAAACTTGCAAGGCTCTTAGTGGGGCAAATGCATGTCTATTAACAGTCTAGGTAAATGTCTCTCACTTGCATGCTATGATGCACAGATACTTCAAAATGGGCAACGCATCATGTCGTATTGTATCCGATACTTCAGTTGTTACATGTAAAATCCGTGTCTATGGCGTGTCTCTACCGTATCCATGCTGTATCTGGGCATCAAAGCTTGCATGCATCCTGAATAACTTTTACTCTAAATAAGAAATGGTCCTATCGTCAGATTTACTAATAATTAAGTAACTTTTTGTAATATTTTATACACTATTTTGCAACTGGTTAATTTTATGGTGGACCTAATTTCTATTCGAGTAAAATTTGGCTAGATCTGATGAATAGAGAACCACTTATTTTTATCATACTAGATTTCAAACAAGTGGGACGCAATGAGGAGTTTCACAAAATTTACATTTAATGTTCAATAAGTCCAAATAAGATGAGGAAAATTAATAAAGAAGCTTAAATTTCTTTGCTATAAAGGCAAATTTGTCAATTCCAATCCGTTCCAGAGAAAATTGGATAGAACGTTTTAGAATTGGCCTAGGGGAAGAACAGAATGTCCCCTGAAAGATTCCGGGCCCACTTTTAGGCCATTCTGGGCCCAATACAGCGCCAATTCTAGCCCAGTCCAGACAAAACAGAATGCCTCCCCAAAGTTCTATTTTGTTATGTTTATTAAGCAGTTTTAGTAAGTTCAAATGTTTCATATTGTCATTCATACATAGTGAAAACTAGAAAATAGTCAATTGTGGAGTGCAGTTCAATTTAAATGATGCAAATATGCAATTTAGTATTATTTAGCATTCTACTTTTCTTCAATTTTAAGTACTGTTTTAGTTTTTTCATTTTTCAAGTGTCTTTTTTGGAATGGACACCGGAATTGATCAGAATGCTGGAACATTCCAGTACAAGGCCAAGGTGGAATGGGGACTGAACAAGAATTCACAACTGTGTAAAAGTGGGTGACTTGACTTTTGAGAGAGAGAGAGAGAGAGAGAGAGAGAGAGGACGAAGAAGAAGAAGAAGAAGAAGAAGAAGAAGAAGCCGAATCCAGTAAAGTGCGAGAGAAAGAGAGGGACAACGATTTTTCAACCACTCGTCGTCCCTTTTCTTCTCGTAATTTTCTTGTTTCGAACTGCTACAAACTGTCTAGTTTTAGATATCCCGATTTGGTCAAATCGAATTCCAAATTATTTGAATCATACGGAATTCGAATATTATCCCATCAAATTAGGTAACTATGTTACAAATGCATAGGACATACGAATGTGAAAGTTTCTGTTGAAAGATACATGCATCAGAAGGAAGCAAAGAAGTTACCTGCTTGGCCATATCTTGGCAAAGGCAATGATTGACATGAATCAGGTACCATTCCAACCTTGGATATATCTTTTTCAGACCTGGTAGGAGGAAGTAGATATTGCTCTTGACACTTCCTCTTCAGTTCTTTCCTTAGAGAGAATTTTTCTTGCTTCTGTTCGTCTTGCCCATTTTCCGTTGACATATCTAGTCATTAGTCACAAATCTCACAGAAAGTTATTGACAAATCCACCATATTCAATTATAAAAGAAAGCATAGCAAGACTAGTAAAGTGACTGTACATCCACAAGAGGAATTTCATGATTCTTGATCCAAGAATATGATGAGAGTGTTTAAAGTGGGGCCCATGGATCAGTTATCTGCATTGTTGCTATGGGAAAATAAGCCTAATAGTGCACTAAAAGTTCCCCCAGTAAAACAATCCTAAATTCCTAGAACTAAAATAAACAGCACTGGAAACCGTTACGATATGGCATATACATATATATGGAAATTCTAAAAAACGCCCCTTTTTTCTCATAGGGCCCACCTTGAGTCAATCTAGTCTTTTCACACACACTACAACACCCCTATGCCCACCCCACAAAATGAATAGTCACAAGTCCAAGTTTGACACTCATCCAACACTTCCTCACCATTAGATTGAAATCATAATAAAATGATGCCTTTAAACCATTAAATTTATTTTAGGGCCATGGATCAAAATGTTAGGATGATCTTAAGGAGTCAAGCTTTTGAGTATGGGTAGACCTCTTATGGATCTTTTCATCTAATGGACTTCCATGGTCATCACGCATCCCAGTGGACCCAACTAGAAGGGGCCTTTTTTAGCTCTGTAGTGCTTCCCATATATATATATATATATATATAATATATATACACACACACACTGTTACTATTCGGCAGCTGTTACTGTTGGGTTTTTTTATTTGTTATAAATGAAGTAGTCTTAGGGGTTGCTTTGCAATAATGCAATCTCAATAAATTTGGTTTTAATAAAAGAACAAACCACAGTGACTAGAGGATGGGATACCCTTCCCTTTTACTCTTCCTTCTCTTCACAGCAATGAAGTCACTAGGCATCTTACGTGGATATGTAGCATGCTGGACATAATACATATCTATGCTCCAAGTTGAAGGGGAGTGAAGAATATTTACATGCAACGCACGTACGCACCCCACCCCCGCTGCCGCTCACACAAACACACACACACATACAGAAATTATCCAGTGCTCACCTTTTTTGGTGTTTTGGTGCACATCCCATATTGGGCCTCACCTAATCACCCATCCAAATGGACCAAACAGTCATGACCCACCGGTCCCATACACTCATTTGAATAGACTACACCGTTGGATCAACAGTCAAATATTTTGAAGGGGTGAATGTTGTGGGCAATTGACCAAGGGATTAGAATGATCAGTTGGGCCCGAAATTTGGAAGGGAGGTAGGGCCCATCCAGATCTTTGGAACCCCATGCCTAGGTGGGCCCACAACTAGGTGCACAGGGTGATCCCAATGCACGTAGCTTGCAAGGGATCACCATTGTTCGTATATATATATATATATATATGTGTGTGTGTATATATATATATATATATATATGGGGGCCAGCTCTCCTAAGCTCAAGCTTAAGATAAGATAAGCTCAAGTATGTGGTGGGGCCCACTTGGGGACCCACATGAGGATGGAGATCTAGGGGATTTTAAGGACTCCCTGAGATCCTTCTCTCTGCAAAAAATCAGCCCCAACTGTGATTTCGATCATCTCCATATGGGCTCAAAAGTTTAATGGTCAACGGTCCATTTGGATCGATAAATAGTCGATCCAACGGTCTAGATAATTCGGATCTGACCGAAAGTTGGTGGACATGTGCAATTCAGGGGGGTCATGTATTTGGTCCATTTGGATAGACCAAAGGTGGGCCCCACAAGCATGAGCTTACAAAATTTTATCCTAAGCTTGAGCTTAGGAGAGCCTTGCTCATATATATGTATATATAAAGTTGGTGGACATGTGCAATTCAGGGGGTCATGTATTTGGTCCATTTGGATGGACCAAAGGTGGGCCCCACAAGCATGAGCTTACAAAATTTTATCCTAAGCTTGAGCTTAGGAGAGCCTTGCTCATATATATGTATATATATTTATGGAGATGCTCCTGTGAGAGCATCTCTCACCTTACTATGAGAGTAAGGTATGAGGGCCCTCGCACTTAGGCCCTTGGCATTGGACATGGATGTGAGCCCGTCCAGTGCCAAAGCCTAAGTGTGAGGACCCCCACCCTTTACTCTCATAGTACCGTGAGAGTAACTCTCACAAGAGCATCTCCCATATATATATATATATATATATAAAGGTCATCAACCAGTGCGGTCCAACCAAAGCAAGGTCCTGGGAGGGTCCAGACTGGAGAGTATGGGAAATGCTTCCATGAGAAACTCTCACACTACTATGAGAGTAAGGGGGGGCCCATTGGATCCATATCCGCCCCACCCCCACCCCCGCCCCCCGCCCCGAAAACCCACCAAAAAAAAAAAAAAAAAACTCTTCTCATTGTAGTGTGAGAGTTCCTCTCATAGGAGCATTTCCATATATATATATATATATATCGATTAATTTCCTGTTGTTATGGGGAATTTTTATTATTATAGAACACAGTCTTGACTCTTAGAGTTTTTCTTTTTTTAAAGTTCCCATTAAGTCTTCAAATAAAAAAAAGGGGATCCTGCAGTGACTAGAGCGTGGAAAACCCTTTTATTCCACTTCTCTTCCCCACCGTCTCTTTCTTTTTCTTCTCCTCTCTTCACATTGACTTCTGCTGTGCATCCACAGATTGGCCCATCAGATGAATTTCTTATACCAAACATGCCAAGCCCCACACACCCACCCACGCCCACACTTCCGCGCATATTTTATGCTGAGAATCATCTAAATTAGCTTGCCCATATGCCTAATAATACAAAAGGCCAGCAACAAAGACGAAAAACAATGTCAAAGAAAGAATGTTGCAACAGTCGGAAGAATCCACCAAAACACTAGAATTAGGAACTCATCCATTATAGAGATCTCTAGCAAGCTTGAATTGTTGGAAACATGGAATGAAGTAACTGCTCTCAGGGTTCTCTTTTTGGCTCAAAGTTCCTTGGAATGAACTAAAATCCCAAAAATGAGTGAATTTCCACCTTTTTTAAGGAGCAAAAGAGTGAGAGGCACTCTTGAATTCACCTTTTGGAGTTCCATATTACTTCTCCAACAGAAAAACCCATCCTAGAACTACGACTCCGAGATAAATTCTCCCCAAGTGCCAAGTATCTCAAATGGACCCAAAGAAATCAAGTATCAGGAAAATGTAAGAATGATGAGAACAGATAATAGGCAAACCTGTGTATAAATAGTACATGTCGTCAAGGGCCTCAAGACTCTCGTTGCAACCGCCAATGAACACAAGAATACCCTTTTGCAGATCCAAACAATCTCCAGCTACAGAAAATCTGGCAGAAGGTCCCGGGCCTGCACATGTTACTTTGCTCCAAATACCAGCATCTGAAGGGGGAGGGAATATTACAGGTCAAACAAAACATGCTTGTATTATATAAAATTTTAACATCAACAAATACAGAACTTTTTTTCCTTCCAGGTTCTGATAGGCAAGACCAGAATCAGTCTGTGTCAGCATATTGTAATGCAGAATTTAAAGTAGGATTCTAATCTATGTCAAATTTCTTAATGCTGAATTCGTAATAGTAGTAGTAGAGCAGCATTAGCAGCAGCAGCAGTACAATAACAGAACTCATATTTTGTTAGTTTACATACAGGCATGACAAAAAAGGATAAGCATCAATAATTGAGCCACTGTTGCTTTATACAGAATGTTCAATAATTTTCATATATGAATGGAGCGATTAAGGGTATGGTTCTGAAAGTAGCAAACCACCTGATTTAACCAGTGTGAGCCATGAGGCCCACCTTTTTCTAATCAAAGCCACTCAAGTTGTGTGCCACCCTGCTAAGAGGAATTGGACAAAACCTTAACTAAGTGAAATAAACCATTGGGTTGATCACATGTAGAAACTAGAACTATATATATCATATCACACATTCAACCCAATGGCACATATCAATTGGATTGGAGTCAAATCTGGGCCACTGCCTAAAATTGGGAGGAATATGATATGAGTGAGGTGGAGCACAAAAAGTTGGCCCCACATAGATTAAATAAGGTCCAAGCTGTAGTCAGCACCATACCAAAGAGCAGCATCATTCTCTTATGGATGATATTAGAGAAATTAACTGATAGGCACTGCATTTCAGAAGATACAATGCTTTGTTAGGGAATCAATTTCAAACATGTGGAGCAATTGGTTCAACGTTCAATGATCCAGACGACAGTCTTATGAAATATGAAACAGATCTCATAAAAAAATTTAAATCATACATGAAATTTTTATGAAGTCGGAACCAAATCTAATGGGGGAAAATTATGTCTTGCACTTGAATGCCATTTATATATTTTATTTTTTTGGTGAATGTTATCATGATCTATTTGAGTCTTACAATTAATGCAATCTTGTAACTCATCAAAAAGGATAAGGCTAAGGTTTTGAGCACAACCAAAACATGAAGAATTGACTTTCTTTTTTTTTTTTCATTTCTGTTTTTACTTGATTCTTATGGGAATCTAAGTCCAAGAAACAGCTCTAATTTACATTTAGTAATCATGGAAGGGAGCAACTTGTTTTGGTCCTTTTTCTAATTGAAGTTCTAAGGTAGAAATTGGAAGTTAGAACGAACAAAAGATAAGGCATCTTGGTAATTATATAATATTAGCACAACTCATTACATGATATGATAAATGGAAGAAGAATGAAGTCAGAAACTATCCAGTTTATTATTTCCGAAGGGCTCTATCTAAAGTGAATGCCTCCCCGAGCTACCATCCCCACACTGGGAGGTAATGGGATAAGGTGCTACCTCTTCTCCCTGTGAAGCACCTATCTAAGGATGTTATAGGTCCTCAGCCTTTGCATCTCGAATACTGCAACACCTACCATCATTATTCCTCCTGACCTTATTGCTGTCCTCTTGTTGATCAATGATTTAAATAAATTTCATATTGTACTCGATAAAAAAGTAAAGATCTTTTTTTTCTTTTATTTTGGAAATGAAAACAACAAAAACCTATAAATATCATATGATTCAATATGTATGCTCTAGCCTTGTGATATTATAATCCATTCCAACAACAATGCAACAGGCCATCAATTGGAGTTTTAATGGACCTTCAATAAATGGGGAACTGGAGAAAGGCCCCATAAAATAAGTCTTCCAGACTGAATGAATTCATAACGGACTAATCTCACAGTCACTGGCCTGAAACAAATGGTTATGAATAGAATATGAGATGGTCCAGAAGAAAAGTCAAAGGCCAAAAGATTTAGAATATCCCCCATTCACATAGGTCTTCCTCCCACCCTCCCTCTCTCTGAGAACCACCAATGAGTGGGGCACTTTAGACCAACAGTTTAGATGACCAAAATATGGCCCCACAAGTATGGAAATGGGTTCCTCAGGAAAATATATAATTTGAAGAATGTGGGATCAGAATTTATTATTTGATTTAAGTGATTCAAGTTTGCTAACATAAAATAACTTGCGAGATTCCAAAAGCTACGCCAAGGGTAAGTTAAAACAGCTTTTGTTATTTTGATAAAAGTAGGGCAGTTTAAAAAGTAACAAGGAGGATTGTCATCATGGCAACTCAAATAGCATCCTCTTTATAGCACTGGGACCAAAACTATGTGAAATATGCATGAGAAAGAATACATACCCACATTAAGTACATGAAGGTCATCATAAAGGTTACGATCATCAGTAAAACCCCCAAAAACAAACAGGTGTTTTCCAAGAGCAACAGTTGAATGGCCAGCACGAGGAGTCAGCAGTTGACCAGAGGTGTTTAGCTCCCTCCAAACAAGTGTATCTGTTTAACATAATCATAGAACTAATCAATTTGACTAACAATTGTAGAGGATTACATAAATAGCACAAATATACTGTGACAGAGCGTTTTGTTCCACTAAATTATCAAGATCACTGGGCACATGGTTCAGTGGCCCAGGCCGTTAGATCTGATGAGTCCTACGGTGAATGCAAATGTGCCAAAAACAACCCGCCTCAGGCTATCCTAAACCTTTCACCTTTTGCCTCTTCTCATGAAAGTGGATACATACTATATTTTCTTTCTTTTCTTACTGACCAATTGTAAACCAATAACAGAAATGCTCTCTCTCAGCCTGGGGCTTATTTGCCATCCCCAATCAACAGTCTGGAAACCTGAACTCAGATCACATTAGCTAAGGTATCCTCGGCAATGGGCATCAGGAAAGAGAACATTTGTGTAGAATATGAAAGCCCGATCTCGGGTGTGCATTTTAATTTACCTGGTGCAGCCTGTTCCCTAGGAAAGTGAGGTAATTATGTAGTTATTTTACAAGCCTAAAAGGGAAAATGGGTATCTAATGAGTTGTGAATCAAACCTAGGAAAGCATCAAACTAGGAAAATGATGTTCACAGGAAGCTAAGGAACCTATATCATGAAGCAAATTCTTCTCAAGCTACTTGGGTCACTGTAAGACAGGCCTCAACTTATCAGCATCTTTTCACATTCAAAAGAGCATGCCATATCAAAATCTTTTTATATAACATAGAGCACGCCAAAGTTACAGGATTTCTTCACGTACTTTACAATATTAACTTTACGTATCACCTTTACTGTACATAAACTCACATTCAAGATCTCTATGGAAGTTAGCACAAAAACTTCACATCCATTAGCACATGAAGTTTGAAAATAAGAAACGTACCCACATCAAGTATGTGGACATCTGACAAATAATAATCTGATGCATCTTCACCACCAATAACAATTATTTTGTTCCTCCAAGATGAGCAGGTATGGCTGTCACGTGCAGAGGGTGGAGTGCCAGAGGTAATTGCACGTTTCCAAATGAAACGCTCTGCAGGTGAAAAGAACAAGTAATTATCAGCAAGAGATGTTTCTCAAGAAAACCAAAGGTTACTCGTATAAATGTTAATCCAAGCAGCACAGGTGCAGAGGTGACAGACGTGCGGTCCAAGCTATTCATCAGGTGAGCATTTTGGAAGAGTATTAGTGTAATAGGGTCATTTATGTCATTGACTTTCATAATAGCACTCCATATATATGTGTAGATCAACCTCATTAATTAAAGGGAGCGTACTGTTTTTTTATTGGTAAAGGGTAAATTAAGATTAAAATTAAAGCATTAGTACACAATATAAAGGAATCCAAAAGGATGGAAAAACATTATCCCTAGATACCAGTTGCTAATGCACCATGTATACGCCATGCCATTAACTCACAATGCGAAAAACCACCTGAATCGATGAGGAAGAGATTTTGATCTCTTCAAAATAAAAGTGGAATTTCCATAGCCCCAATTCAAGTAAGTCATCTAAGAGATAGCACTGGAAGAACTACTTTCTACTATCAACTTGTTCAAAACCATGTGACTAAATCTGTAGAGCTTCCAGAATGGCCAGCACATACACCTCATTTGACTCTTTTACTCCCACATGCTTACCAACCCAACTCAAACTCCTTTTACATTATGAGCAAGAGTCAAAAAAAGCTATGCCTATGATACTTAGATTTTAAAGTTAAGAAAGTGCAGCTTGGTGTTAATAATCATCAGCCAAATTAACTTTCTAGTGAAGGTAATGACACATAAATTAAACATCTTTTTGAAGAGTTACACTTAGCTATTGTCGTACACAAGAGTAAGGATTATTAAACTAATCATCCAATCAGAAATTTTGTTTCTTGTGGTTGTCTTTTGTCAAGGTTCTCTCTAGTATATTAGTATTACAGAAGCTCACCCCCTCTCCCTTGCTGCCTTATCAGAAAGTTATATCGTGTAAAGGGATACAAGCTTTTGGAAAGAACAAGATATGAAAAGTTAGCAATTCATCCAAAGGGAAAAAGTTGGTCAGGTTTAAATGATTGTTTACAGTGAAACACAAGGCGAATGGTTCAATTGAGAGGCAGAAAGTAAAATTTGCCCTGAAGAGATTCATGCACATAAACATGACCTTGACTATCATGAGACATTTTCTCCTGTAGCCAATGTTGTGTCCATCAAAGTCCTTTTGGTGGCAATCAATAGAAACTGGCCTATGCACCAACTTCATGTGAAGAAAGTCACCCTTCACGGGAATCTGCATGAGGAAGTCTATACATCTCCACCCTTCGCCTCCACTATTCAGAGAGACGAGTGGAGTGTATAAATTGTAAAGGATGATATATTGGATTGGTTCAAGAATTTTAGTAAAGCTCTCATAAAAATTGTTTGTTCCATCTATGCAAATCATACACTATTCATGAAACTGCCATGTGCATGTAGGAATAACAGTTCTTATCATGTGTGTCTAGATGATATAACTGTCACAGCGGATGTGATCCTACAGAGATAAAAGACTGAGTATTTACGGAGTTTGAAATTACTGAATTGGATCTCTAAAAATAGTTTTTGCAGCTTGAAGTCATATGATCAAGGAAAAGAATTGAATTTCACGAAGAAAGTGTATTTTACATCCTTTGAAGTTTGAAGTAAATGGGAAAGCTTTGAACCAGACTCAATAACACTCTAAAGGAAATAAATTATCATCTACATCTCCCGGAAGAAGAAGTCCTCCAAGATCCCGATCTTATCAGTAGTAGGAGAGTTGATATATTTGACTCTCACAGGGTCGAATCCTGGCCATACTAATGAAACAAGGAGTCAGTTTATGCATGCTCCTCCTACTACTCGCTTAGAGGCAGTTCATTAAATATTTAGATAGTTAAAATCTTCTCCACAAAAAGGGTCATTATTTTTCGAGGCATGTTCACTTCAATGTAGAAGTGTACACTAAAGGAGGTTGCTCTACTTCTACATCAATGCGAGATTTTAATGATTCGATAAGGTGTCATGATCTTTGTGATTTGCCTTTGTGAGGAGCCGAACTCATGTGGTCTAATATGCAGGAGGTTCTAGTGATGAGTTGCTTGGATCATTTTTTAAGTGTCCACAAAATGGTTGGATTTTTTTCCTGACTGTATTCAAAGAGTTCTGGCTCAGCCGGTTTCTAATCATAGTCCTCTATTGCTTGAGACAGGTATGGAAGAGGGACTTCCTTTTAAATTTGAAATTATGTGGCTTTCTAAAAAGGGTTTTCTAATGTTATTAAAGATTGGTGGCCTTCTCATTCTGTTAAGAGGTTGGATGGGCTATCAATTAGCTCAGAAATTAAAATTTCTCAAAAATGAAATGAAAGATGGGAGTGTAAAGAAATAGGTCAGCAGGTCAGCTCAACCTAATGGGTCAGCCCACAACCCATGTATTGGGTCAGCACACAAGTCAACACTGTATGAGTTGTCAATAGATATTAGCTTTCTTAAATCATGTAATCACGATTTATTTAGATAGATATCAGATTCCTTATCAATACCTGTAATCATGTAATCAGATCTCTAATGAAATCCACTAATCTAGGCTACAGTGTATAAATGTATCCTTCGTCAATACAATGCTACGGAAAATGTCTTGCAACTTCTCTCTCTCTTGTATGTTTCTGTAATCCATCTAGTGTGCTTCTGGCTTGGTTCAAGCAACTTAAACATGGTATCAGAGCTCTGTCCATCTGATCGTTTGTCCATTCAAGGTTGAGAGGAGTTTCAAAACAGCATTGTTCGTCTGATCAAGCACTGGAACATACTGTGATCAAAGGTGGCCCACCTGTTGATCACCCGGCATCAGAAAATCTTCCCATCTTGGTCGTCCATCTACCCTGGGAATTCTGCACATTTTTTTCAAATTTTTTGATCATCTGAGGTAGGCCTTTCTCCCTGATTTGTACTCATCTCATCTGAGCAAATAGTTTTCATCTAGACCGTTCAAATTTCTAGTTTCAAAGCTTTCATCAAAATTCCACCTGGAGGAGTTTCAGATTTTTGAGGCAGAGACCACTGTGTGATCTGATCATCCAATGGCGCCCACACATCAGATCTGTGCTCAAAATACAGCTCGCCTAGACTTGTTTTGGACTTTTTTTGAATTTTTTGGATCTGTTTGCTCTTTGTGGCTGTGATCTTTCATCTGATCATTCAGTGGGGCCCATAGCACTCATATGTGCTCAGATTCAAGTCCCATGGACCCCCTTTATTGGAATTTTTCAGAACTGGTTAGTAATTGTGGCTGGATTTCAAATCTGACTTGGCTTCTGGGGCTGGATTTCTCATATATTCAGTCTGTGAGCAATTTGTTTTGTTCCAATGTCTTCTGATCGAACTATATCGGGTATTACTGTCATACTCAATGGAACCAATTATCCCTATTGGTCCCATCTAATGCAAAATTTCCTCAAAGGACAAAAACTTTGGAAATACATTGCTGAGCAAATCCCTACACCAGATAGTAAGGATGCTACGTTTGAGGAATGGGAAGCTTTAGTCGGGAAGATCAATTCTTGGATTGCCAATTCGGTCAATCCATCTATTGAGAATCAGCTGGCTAAATTCAATTATCCTAAGGATGCTTGGGATTATTTAGCCAAATTGTATACTCAATCTAATGCTGCTCACCGGTATTAGTTAGAATGGGAAATCAAAAATGCAGACCAAGGAAATGACTCCATTCATGATTTCTTTATCAAAATGACTACCTTATGGGATTAACTAGCTCTAATGGAACCCACTTTTGCAACAACTGATGATGCCCATACCTTTGAGGTCTATAGGCAGCAGACTCGCCTGGTTCAGTTTCTTATGGCTCTCCGTCCTGATTTTAAATATGTTTGTGGTCTATTATTAGATCGGTCCCCACTGCCTTTCGTTTATACGGCACTCTCGGAACTTCTTGCAGAAGAACAAACTCAGCTTTCTCTTACAAAGAAGAAACATGTGGAACCCACATGTCCTGTCAGCAAATGTTAGTACCCCACAGAATGATCGCTCTTTTCCACCTGGTACCAATGACTTCTGCAATTATTGTAAGAAGAAAGGACACTGGAAATGGGATTGCCCAACCAGACCTCAAAGGCCAAACAACAAGAACAAACAATCTAGTCAACAACCCAATCGTGGTCCCATGCAATTTTATTCTCAGCGATCCTATGCTGCCAATGTTACTGAAGATGATAGTTTTGTGCTTCCGCAAATGAATCTTACATCTCAGATCCAGGCTATGGTTGATGAGCGCATGCAACAGTTATTTCTGGCTTCCTCCACAGGTTCTACTTCTCAGATGACCCCTACCCCTACCCCCTCAGCCTCTGGTTCTGCCATGACCATTTCTGGTCCTTCAGGTACACATGATACTACATGGATTTTTTATTCTAGTGCTTCCTATCATATAACAAATGATGTTTCCAAACTTCATAATTGTTATACTCCTGCTCGCTCTATCACCATCCATACAGTAAATGCCACTCCTCTACCAGTCTCCCTTATTGGCTTCGTTTCAAGTAAGTTGCTCTCTCTCACTAATGTTTTGTGTGTTCCCCACCTCTCTATCAATTTAATCTCTGTGAGTCAATTGACTTCTTCTAGATTTCTTGTCTCATTTTCTTCCACTGGATGTTCTGTGCAGGATCCGCGCACCGGGAGATGGATTGGGACCGGCCTTAGGTCAGGAGGACTTTACTATCTCCGCTCGCTGCATCTTCCATCATCAAGCATCTCCCATGTCGCCTTTGTTTCATCTGCATCACCTTTTGCTCTTTGGCACTCTCGTTTAGGCCATTTATCTTTAAATAAAATGGAGTTTTTATTTAATAGTGGTGTTTTTGGAAACATTTCTGTATCAGACATTTCTACTTGTTTTGGTTGCCAATTTGGTAAACAACATGCTTTCCCTTATAATAAAAGCACTTCTTTTACTTCTGCTCCTTTCGCTTTGGTGCATTCTGATGTCTGGGGACCTGCCTCTCAGCCAACAAAAGGCGGTTCCATTTATTATGTGTTGTTTATTGATGATTTCACTAGATATACATGGTTGTATTTGATGAAGAATCGTTCTGAGTTATACACCATTTACACTGCTTTCTCTACCATCGTTTCCACTCAATTTGACACGAGGATAAAATATTCAAGTCTGACTCTGGGGGAGAATACATGTCTCGCAAATTTCGTTCTTACCTGACCAGTCAATGGACTCTAGCTCAATTATCCTCTCCTGCCACACCACAGCAGAATGGAGTGGCAGAACGAAAACCCAGACATATCCTCGAGACTGCTAGATCGTTGATTTATTCCTCACATGTTCCTCTGCAATTCTGGGGGGAAGCAGTCCTGACTACAACCTATCTGATTAACAGAACACCATCCACTGTCTTATCTGGCACATCTCCATATGAAAAATTGTTCTCCTGTAAACCTGACTTGTCCTATCTCAAAGAATTTGGCAACACCTATTTTGTTCTGTTGCATGATAATGAGAGAACCAAACTTGCCCCAAAATCCACACTCTGTGTTTTTTTAGGGTATGGCATCGAACAAAAAGGCTATCAATGCTATGATCCTAAAACCAATAAGTTACGAGTCTTTCGTAATGTCACATTCTTGGAACATATACCTTTCTATACATTACCCACTGCATCCTCTTCTCCTGAGCACCCTATGGTCTATCCTCTTGACCCCTTTCTGGACCTGTTTCCCTCCGATACCCCTTCTCCTCCACTCCTGCAGGTGTATCATCGTCGGCCCAAAACCCCGTTTGCTCCCTCAGCATCTACAGCCCCTCCTCCTACTTTTGACCATGGGCCTATCTCCTCTACTCCAGATGTGCAGGATCCTCCTCAACCTCGAAGGTATCCTTTGCGCACCAAAATTCCTCCCTCCCGATTTGGCTTTGTTTGTACTGATCATTTTTCTCCATCGTATAAGTCCTTCCTTGTAACAATTCATACCTTGGCAGAGCCACAATCCTATAAGGAGGCAATTACTCATCCGAACTGGAGATCTGCCGTAGCAGAAGAACTTGCGGCTCTGTAGAAAACTCGAATATGGGATCTTGTTCCACTTCCCTCAGGGAAACGAGTTACTGGTTGCAAATGGATATTTAAGATCAAGACCAAATCTGATGGATCTGTTGATCGTTACAAGGCTCGGTTGGTTGCCAAAGCCTACACACAAGAATATGGGGTAGATTATGAGGAGACCTTTGCTCCAGTCGCTAAGATGACAACTGTCCGTACCTTTATCTCCGTTGCCGCTGTTAGACGTTGGCCACTCCATCAGCTTGATGTCAAGAATGCATTTTTTAATGGATTCCTTCATGAAGAAATCTATATGCATCCTCCCCCAGGCGTCGCGAGACCTCCTCATTATGTCTGTCATCTCAAACGCGCCTTGTATGGACTCAAACAAGCCCCTCGTGCTTGGTTTGAACGGTTTAGCACCAGCATTATCAGCATTGGTTTTTATCAGAGTGCTCATGAGTCATGACTTCGCTCTCTTCACTCGTTATTCGCGATCTAGATGTGTTTTCTTGTTACTCTATGTCAATGATGCTCCTGGTATTCTATCCTTGAAGCGTTTTCTTCATCGACAGTTTGAGATGAAAGATTTGGGCCGTCTGCGGTACTTTCTGGGCATTGAGGTTGTCTACTCTCCCAAAGGATATCTTTTGTCGCAAACAAAATACTACAATGAAGTTCTCCAACGAGCTGGACTCACATATCACAAGCCTGTCTCTACTCCAATTGAACATAATCTGAAGCTTCGAACTACTGATAGAGATCTACTTTCTGATCCAACTCGTTATCGTGAGGTGGTCGGCAGCTTGGTTTATCTTACTATTTACCAGACTAGATATTGCCTATGCAGTACATGTGGTAAGCCAATTTGTTGCGCGACCCACTCATCTTCACTGGGCTGTTGTCCTACGCATACTGAGATACTTACAAGGAAGTTCCAACCGCGTCCTCCTTCTTTCCTCCAGTCAGAATCTTACTCTGCATGGCTATTCTGATTCCAACTGGGCAGGAGATGTCAATGATCGGCGCTCTACAACAGGCTTCTCCATTTTTCTTGGCTCCTCTCTCATCTTTTGGAAGAGCAAGAAACAGAAAGTTGTCTCACGGTCGTCCATTGAAGCTGAATATTGTGTTGTATCTCATACTACTGCTGAAATTATTTGGCTTCGCTGGTTACTTCGGGATTTAGGAGTTCTAGTTCCTAAATCTACCCCTCTTTACGGACAGTGAAAGTGCATGAAAATTGACAACAAATGATGTCTTCCATGAACGATCTAAACATCTTGAAGTTAACTGTCATTTCATTCGTCAACATGTTCGGAGTGGTACCATAAAGCTCTTCTAGATTTCATCAGCTGCTCAAATCGTAGATTTTTTCACCAAAAGCCACTACACATCTCGATTTTCGGAGCTAGTTTCCAAGCTCTCGATGGTCACATTCTCCCATCCAAAGATTGAGAGGGGGTGTAAAGAAATAGGTCAGCAGGTCAGCTCGACCTAATGGGTCAGCCCACAACCCATGTATTGGGTCATCCCACAAGTCAACACTGTATGAGTTGTCAATAGATATTAGCTTTCTTAAATCATGTAATCACGATTTATTTAGATAGATATCAGATTCCTTATCAATACCTGTAATCATGTAATCAGATCTCTAATGAAATCCACTAATCTAGGCTACAGTGTATAAATGTATCCTTCGTCAATACAATGCTACGGAAAATGTCTTGCAACTTCTCTCTCTCTTGTATGTTTCTGTAATCCATCTAGTGTGCTTCTGGCTTGGTTCAAGCGACTTAAACAGGGAGAAGGGAAGCTTTCGGTAGCATAATGGAGAGAAAGGATCGGTTGTTAACCGATATTCAGGCCATTGATGGGAAAGAGGAGGGGTTTCTTGCAGAGGGAGATCGGGTCAATAGGAAAAATCTTCAGGTGCAATTTCACAGATTAATTTTTCAGGGAAAATTCAAATGGAAGTAACATTCTAGAAATAAATGGCTGAAAGCAAGGGGCAGGAATAATAAATTTTTCCATGCTATTGCTAGTGCCCAGTGTCACGTTAATCGGATAAATGTTAAACACTGCAACAGGAAAGGTGTGGGGAAAACAAGAAGATACATATATATATATATAGAGAGAGAGAGAGATTGTCCATTTTTTCCAGTAATTATACACTAGTGATGATGGCTTAAGGCCTCAGATGGATGGTGTTTCTATCAGGCATCTCTCTCATTCTCGTGCTTCCTCTCTCGAAGATAGATTTATTAAGGAAGAGATTAGATAAGAGGTATTTGGTCTTGGCAGTGAATGTGCTCCAGGTCCAGATGGGTTTCCAATACTCTCTTTTCAACATTTTTGGGATCTCTTAGAAGATTATTTGTTAGTCTTTTCAATGAATTCCATGATAATGGTGTCATAGCAGGAGAATTGAATGCCTATTTTATTACATTGATTCCTAAGGAGTGAGCTATTTGGATTAAAGATTGTAGGCCCATTGGCTTGATTGGAAGTTGTTATGAGATTTAAGTAAAAGGTCTTGCTAATCAGTTAAGGAAGATGCTTCTCGAAATCATTTCAGAGTTTCACGCCGCTTTTGTTGAAGGGCGCCAACTTCTTGATAGCATGCTTATTGCTCATGAGTGTATTGATTCAAGGAATTGGTAGCATCATCCTGGCTTCTTTTTTTTTTTTTATAACAATTAAAATTTTTCACCAAAAAGAAGAGGTACAAAGCAAACAGAAGAAAAGAAACAAAAACCAAAACAATAGAAAAAATTAATCAGAACTAAACATTAAAACTAACAGGAGCAAAAAACTTCCCTTGCAAGACCATCCTCCATAGTATTAGCCTATCTAACAATATGATGAAAAGAAGCTTCCACTTGTCTCGAAATATCCTGCACTTCCTCCACCCAAACAGCTAGCCTCCAAGGATGAGATGCTTTTCCCAGTACCCCACTGAATAGCTGAAAAAAAAAATCACCTTCTAGAATAGGATTGCACACACCTAACTGGAGCAACTGACGACACCCTATTAGAAGAGCAAACACCTGAACTTCATTGGCATCCAAACAATCCACTAGCCCACTAAAATTCCTAACAACATTTCCATTCCAATCCCTGATAACACCTCCAAACCCACCTCTTTAAGCACCTCGCAAAAAAATTCCATCAAAATTAAGCTTAAAAATACCAATAGGAGTACTCCTCCATGAAAGTCTATGAATTACTCTGGCATGACGGCCCCCATTAAAAACTGCTGCCCAGGAGTGATTTAGATCTTCCAAAGAGACACCAACGAATTCCTTCCACCTGCTCGCCCATGTTCTAATACAGACCAAATAATGGAATCAACAACCTCCTCAACAGAAGAAGTATCCCTAAACACTCTTTTATTCCTTTGCAACCAAAGCTTCCAACGGGCAGCATAAGGCACAAGCTTCCAAAGAATATTACGACGCCCAAATTTACTCCCTAAATGCCATTGGAGAAAAAGATCTTCAACAGATCTAGGCATCACCCATTCAATATCAAATAACTTAAAAATAGCAACCCAAACTCTAAGCATAATTACAACGAATCAATAAATGATGTGTTGTTTCCTCATCTTTTAAACACATAGGACACCCATTGACTATAAAATGAGTTATTCTTCTCAACTTATGACTATCAATAGTCAGAATTTTACGCTTCCTTGCTTGCCACCAAACCCTGAAGCAAAGCCAAGGATTGAAACCCTCCTTAACAGAAATTACAGATTTCTAAAAACCAAAAATGTTGCAAACTTGGGCCATCACAGACAAACCATCGTTTCCCAATTTATATTTACGGATCAAAATGTGCCTCCACAGTCCATTACTAGACTCCCCCACCCTCAACAAACACTTTTCCAGTAAAGTTATATTAACCTTCTCAATAGAACAGATACCTAAACCACCTTGAATTGTCGGCTTGCAAACTGACACCCATCGAACCAAATGATACCTCCTTTTTCTCAAAGGAATCATTCCACGGGAAGTTATGTTGAAGTTGTTCTATCAGTCTTAAAACACATTAAGGGCATTTGAAACAAGAAACATAGTAAACGGGGATGCTTGAAAAAAAAAAAACTTGATTAAAGTATTGTGCCATCCCATAGACAAATATCTACCCTTCCATGAACTTAACTTCTTCTCAATCAGCTCCACAACCAGATCCCAAAGATGCTTCTTAGGTAAACCCAAATATTTAGAAGGAAGCTTCCCTCTTTACAAACAAACGAACTGGCCAGAAGAGCAACATCACTTTCTTCCATCCAAACACCAATCAACTCACATTTACCATAGTTAATCTTCAAACCCGAAATCAATTCAAGCCAATACAAAATAAGTTTAAGGTTCTCCACCTTAGTCAAAGAAACATCACAAAAAATAATAGTATCATCCGCAAATTGTAAATATTTACCTCATACTATGCATTATCAATAGTAAATCCAAAAATTAGCCGCCAATGTTTAGCTTTATCCAATAGAGCATTCCAAGCTTCCACCACAATAACGAAAAGCATTGAAGATAGAGGATCTCCTTGACGAATACCCCTTGAGCTTTTGAAATAGCCTTTGGGAGAACCATTAACTAAGATTGAAAAGTTAGCTGAAAAAACACAACTATGGATTCACTGACACCATTTTGTACCAAACCCCATTCTAGTCATCATATAGTTAAGAAACCCCCAATCCACCATATCATAAGCCTTCTCAAAATCCAACTTGCAAATTACACCAGGACGCTCTTGGCGATTCCAAGAATCAATACATGAGCAATAAACACACTACCAAGAATTTGACGACCATCAACAAAAGCACCTTGTAACTCCGAAATAATCTCAAGAAGCACCTTTCGTAGCCAATTAGTAGGGACTTCTGCTAAAATTTTATACAGACTTCCAATCAAACTAATAGGCATGTAAGCTTTTATTGAAGCTGCTCCATCCTTTTTAGGAATCAAAGAAATAAAAGAAGCTCCCAATTCCCCTACAATGACACCACTTTCATGTAACTCATTAAAAAATACTAACAAGTCATCTTCTATCATGTCCCAAAAATGTTGGGAAAAATTAATATGAAAATAGTCCAAACCCGAAGAATGATCACTACCAAGATCAAACACAGCTTCTTTAATCTCCTTTTTACAGAAATGACGCTCAAGTGAAGAAAAGAGATTCTTAAAAGAAATATCATCCATCTGAGCCCTTGAACGCTTATCACCAGTATATAACTGCTGGAAAAAATGAACAACTTCCCTCTCTATGTCTTCTCTTTTTTCCCAAACTCTTCCATTAGCAGATATAGCATTTATCCGATTAACATGACATCGGGCATTGGCAATTGCATGGAAATATTTTGTATTCCAATCTCTGGCTTCCAACTATCTAATTCTTGAACGCTACTTCCATTTAATCTCATCTTGAAAAAATAATTTATGAAACTGCTGACAATTTTTTCTATTAATCCGATCCTCCTCTTCAAGCAAACCCATTTCTTCTTTTCCATCATAGCTCCAAATATCAGCTAACAATTGTTTATCCTTTCGGCAATATTACCAAAAACCTCCTCCCTCCATTCAGTCATTTTCTTTTTAGGAAATTTTAATTGTTGAGCTAAATCCCATCCATCCTTTAACTGCAAAAGAAGACCACCATTCATGAATATCAACTTGCAATCTGGATTTTTTTTTTTTTTTTTTTTGAAATGGCAACTTGTATTGATCAAAAGCTTTACAGTATAAAAGAGCTATATTGAGAAGTGGCTGGGGAAGCCCCAGAAATACAACCACCGCCCAAAAAAGGATAAGCTATACAAAAGGGCAAAGCAAAACAAAGGCCAAAGAGAGCCAAATCAAAATAATATTATTTCCCTCTAGTTGAAACATAAAGCCTAGAGGGAAAAGTCCCGAAATCCTAGGAGAATGGATACCCAAGAGGCTACACTGAATTTCATTTTGAGAATTAGGTCTTCTTGGGAGGAGGAGGAGGTCCCTTCAAAACATCTTTTGTTTCTCTCTTTCCAAATCGTCCCGATGAAGGCCAAAAGTGGCAGGCGCCACATGATCTACCCTTTTGATGTAGAGGTCGGGCAAACCCACTGATGAAACATCTCGGGGAAGGATAGAGGAATAACCCAGCTATAGTCAAACTCCTTGAGGATTGCTAACCAGATAGCTTTTGTCTGCTTGCAATGAATGAATAAGTGGTCAACCGATTCCTCGTTGGCTAAGCAAAGGGGGAAAGCATTCACTATAAGCATTTTATAACGACGAAGATTATCCATAGTCAAAATTTTATTCTGGAGAGCTAGCCGGACGAAAGCAAGGACTCTGGGAGGGGCCTTAATTTTCCAGAGGGCGGGCCAACCTCGATGAGAAGTCGGGGGACCTGCATGAAGGGCAGTGAAGAAGGAGGAAGCGGAGAAAGAGCCACTGCCGGTTGGGGCCCAACATCTGCTGTCTTGCACTTCGCTGTTAGTATCCAACCCACCAAGGACCTCCAAGAGATTGAAGAGGTTTGCTTCCTCTGACTCGGTGAGATTCCTTCTAAAAATTGGGCACCACAGTTGATGACTGCCATTCGATTCCAGGTAATCTCTGACCCTGGCTTTGCAGTTTCTTGCACATCTGTAGAGATCATGAAATTTTATTGCTAAGGGGGAGTTACCAGCCCAAATGTCATGCCAAAAAGATATTTTCTCTCCATTGCCAACATGGTAGCGGATGGATTGAGCAAAAGAGTCTTTTGTAGAGCAAATCCCTTTCCAAAAATTTGAACACCTTTGGGGTGGAGTAGAGATGTCCCATCCGTTTCTCCTTACTTTATATTTGGCTAGAAGTATATTTCTCCACAGACCTTCAGGTTCATCCCCCAGCTTGATTCATACCCCTTAAAGGTCTTATTCCTAGACTGCCCGACTTTTTAGGGCAACAAACTGATTTCCAATTCACCAAGTGGATTTTTTTTTACTCCTTGCGTCCTTGCCATAGGAAATCACGTTGAAGCTTCTCAATACAATTGATGATAGCAATTGGGCATTTGAGAATAGACATGTAGTAGATAGGAAGGTTGGCAAGAGTAGATTGGATCAATGTGATTCTGCCTCTTAGGGATAAGTATTTTGCTTTCCCAGAAGACAATTTTTTCTCAATTCTTTCTAGAACTGGATTCCAGATAGATTTTGGCACCCTACCTAGGCACAAAGGAAGTCCAAGGTAGTTGGACGGGAAAGAGTCTACTCTGCGACCTAAGATGGTTGCAAAGTGATGACGAGAGTCTTCATCAATTCAGATTCCTAGGATGGAACTCTTGGAGAAGTTAATCTTGAGGCTCGAAACAGCTTCGAAGCATCTAAGAATGGCAACCAAGTTCTTTATTTGATCTTCCTCAGCGTCACAAAAGAGGAGAGTGTCATATGCATAAAAAAGGTGGGAGACAGATGGAGCGCTGTGGGAGGGCTTGAAACTGCAAATCAAATTGCAATCTTCTGCTTTAGAAAGCATCCTACTGAGAGCCTCTCCGAAGATGACAAAAAGGAATGGAGATAGAGGGTCTCCCTGACGCAAACCCCTCTCCGCTGGGAAGAAGCCTTTTAGGGAGCCATTAATAAGGATAGAGTAGGTTGTAGTTGAGATACTTTCTCGGATCCAATCCCTCCATTTATCCTGGAATCCCATCCTACGCAACAAATAAAGAAGTAAGTCCCAGTCCACCATGTCAAAGGCCTTTTCCAAGTCTAGTTTGCAGATTAGACCAAGAGACTTGTCTATATATCTGGAGTGAATGCATTCATTCGCGACGAGAACCCCATCTAAGATCTGTCTACCTTTGACGAAAGCACTTTGAGAAGGAGATATGATGGAAGGAAGGATCTTTTGGAGTCTAGTTGCCAGCACTTTAGCCAAGATTTTGTTAGTGCTACCTAAGAGGCTTATGGGCCTGAAGTGTTTTAAGCAGTCTGCCCCAGACTTCTTAGGAACAAGAGCAATGAAAGAAGCACCAATTGTTTTGGAGAGTCTGCCTCTAGAGTGGAATTCTGTCATGAAGGCCATTATGTCTGTTCTAAGGAGTTCCCAATGTTTTTGGTAGAAAGAGATCGGGAAGCCATCAGGGCCTAAAGCTTTTGCACTAACTAGGCTGAAAATAGTTGTTTTAACTTCTTCCTCTTTGAACTCTTCTTCCAACCATTTTGCGTTTTCCTCACTAATGGTGGGGAACTGGAGATTGTTTAGAGAAGGCTTGCATCTCTCATCCTTGCTGAACAGATTGCTAAAGAAACCAATGATGTGATTTGTTATCCCTTCTCTGTCCTCTACTCTGTTCCCATTGACCATCAAGTGATCGATCCTATTGCCCCTCATTCTAGTCGATGCCAAACTGTGGAAAAACTTGGTGTTCTTGTCCCCTTCTTTTAGCCACCAACACCTCGATCTCTATTTCCATTTGATTTCTTCTTCCCTAACTTTTCGTTCAAAGAGATCTTTAAGTTCAAGTCTGTTTGCAAGGTCCGTTTCGGATAAAAACCTTTGAGATTCTTCCTTTCTGTCAATGGACCGCAATTCTTCTAGAATTTTAGCCTTTAGAGGTCCAACAGGCTCTAAATTGCACTTGGTCCAATCTTTAATCTTATTTTTCAGCATTTTCAGCTTCGAGGATTATCTATATCCTGCCCAACCAGCGACATGAAAACTGTTCCACCATTCTTTGATTAAGTCTCTGAAACGCTTGTCCTCCAACCACATTAGTTCAAAGCGGAATGAGGAGGGACCCCATTTTAAGCTTTTGGAGTCAAGTAAGATGGGGCAATGATCAGAGGTGGGCTTAGGGAGAGCTATTTGGTAGACTTTAGGGTACAGATCTATCCAATCTCTAGTGACAAGGAATCTGTCGAGACGCGACATAGTCGGAGGACTCTGATGGTTGGGGACCATGTGAAGTTAACCCCCCTTAGATGAAGGTCTATTAGGAAGTGGGAATTGATCCAATCTGGATTTTGAAAAGGCGTATGATATGGTGGATTGGGGGTTTCTTCCGTAGATGTTGGTGAGAATGGGATTTAGTTAACGTGGAATGTAGGGGAAATGCGAGGTGGGCAAGGATAGAAGAGATGGAAGGGATAGGGGAATCAGGGATTACCTTAAAAATGGCCTCGAGCCAAACTCCAATTCAGGAGGCAATGTGAGAACTCAAATAGAACTTGGGAAGATCCCAAAAGCACTTGATTTTTCATTAATCATTAACCATCCCAAGCCAAAGAGGCTTTACATCACTTATCTATGAAAAGAAATTAGCTAGATCTCATATAGACCATCCAAACACATTATTGGCCAGGATTAAAACATCCTACTAAAACAACTTAAAATATAATTAATTCTAAATAATATAAAATAAATAGGCCGGTAGATGGGCTGGACCAAAATGACCGGTCGAGATAGACTGGATGGGCCCATTAACTGGTTGACCCATGGGGACCATGGGTCTATCCTACATCATCGGTTTAAAATGGCATAAGTGGATCCATAGTTGTGCTTCATCTACTGAATTTTCTATCATTGTGAATGGATCTCCGAAAGATTATTTCAAAAGTTCTAGAGAACGGTAGCAAAGGGATCCCTTATCGATGCTTTTGGTTATTGTGGCTGAAGCTTTGAATGCGTTAATGGAGAAAGGTAGACATTGGACTTTAATAAAATGTTTTGTCATTGGTAATGCGGATCATGAAGTAACGCATTTACAATTTGCAGTTGAGACCATTATGTTTTGTGATGCATCTTTGGTTCAAGTGAATAATCTGAAAGTTATTATAAAATGGTGTGACTTTTATCTGGATTGAAAATTAATTATGGAGAATGTGAATTGATTGCTGTTCAGATGGAGGATAGCAATGTTACCTTGTTGGCTAATGTTTTCGATTGTAAAGTTGGGAAGCTCCATTTGAAGTACATAGGGTTACCTTTGCCTGGGAGTGCCAAAGAAAAGCGTATGGGATTTTGTTGCGGGGCATATAGACAAGAAATTAAGTTCACGGAAGGACAGATATTTGTCTATGGGGGTATCTACTTTCTTTTTTGTTTCAGATGCCCTAAAAGTATTTACCAAAGGATTGAGGAAATTCAGCGTGATTACCTTTGGAATGATAATATTGGAAAAAGGAAGTACCATTTGGTTCAATGGGAGATGCATAAACCATTAGTTCAAGGTGGTTTGGGTATTTGATCTATTGAAAAGGTAAATAAAAGCTTTGCTGGGAAAGTTGTCATAGAGGATGGGGCAGCCAGTCCAAGAGTTTTGAAGGCAACTTTTAATTTGCAAATATAAGATGGGTAGCGGTCATTGGTGTAATCCGATTCAGGACTATAGGGTTTCAGGATCATGGAAGTCCGTTCTTTCTGTGCAGGTGGAGTTTGATCAATGGATTTGATATAGGGCTCATGATGGTCACCACGTCAGATTTTGGCATGATGAGTGGTGACGGCAGTTGGTGTTGTGCAATTAGTTCCCAAATCTATATTAGTTGGACCAGAGACAACAAGCTGTTGTTGCTAAGAACTTTTGTATTATGGGTGGTGTTGTAGTTTGGGATTTTTCTTTTTGACAGAACCCATCTGACAACGAAGCTTCTAATCTTGCTGAGTAATTTGGCATGCTTGACGAGATTTATTTGTCAATTGGTAGAGCTAATGAAAGGCTATGGAAACCTGATGTTAAAGGTCTGTATTCTATTAAATTTTTTCTACAAGGTTTTGTCTGACTTTTCGGGTAGAGAGAGAGTGGAAGGTTGGTAGTCTTTTTGCAATCCTTCTATCCCGCCAAGAATTTCGGCCTTCTGTTGGGTGGCAAGGAAACATAAAATCCTAACTATTGACAAGTTGAGAAGACAGAATCATTTTATAGCTAATGGTGCTCTATGTATATAGCAGATGAGGAAAAACGGTGCATCATTTGTTGATTCATTGCCGCTTTGCTTATAAAGTTTGGATTGACGTGTTTAACCTATTTCATATGAATTGGGTTATGCATTTTTTTAATTCAATGGTGCATGGGGAGTAAGTTCGTACGTGGTAAAATTTTATGGAAGTTAGTATCATATGCAACTGTTTGGAAGCTTGGTTAGAGAGGAATAGTAGAGTGTTCAGAAATAAAAGCAAAGCTACTGAGGAGATTGTTGAGTCCATTGATTGGACTCTGTCATCATGGGTGGGTAAGAGGAAGGAGTTTGCTGGCATCTCTTTGGAAGATCTCAACAGGTCTTGGGCTTCTGTCTTAAGGGGCTTGCCGTTCTGAAATTGTGTATAAAATGATATGGATTCGTCCACCTCCTGGAATTCTTAATTTGAACTTTGATGACAGTTTTCTTACAGAGTGCTCAGCGAAGAGGGATTGGTGGCATCATTAGAGATTGGAATGTAAACATTGTTAGGAAATTTTTTGGGCCTGTCAATTGTTCGGAAGCCAAGAAAGTTGAAGTGTTTGCTCTTTGGATTGGGCGTCATAGGTTACATAGTATGAGAGGTTTAAATTTTATTAAGGAAGGTGATTCTGTTTCAGCTATTCATTGGGGCTTGAGGAAGGCTATTCATCCTTGGAGGCTAGCGGATTGGGTGGAGGAGGTGTAGGATATTTCAAGTCATCTAGATGCTTCTTTTTAGCATATTCTAAGAGAGGCTAATTCAATAACGGATGGTCTTGCTAGGGAAGGAGTTCTTCACTTTATTGTTTCTTTTGATGTATAGAATCTTGTTTTTTCTGAGTTGTGGCTGTCTCTTTTATTCCTGTAATGCTTCTTTGTCTTGGTGAAATAATTTTTTTTGTTATTCAAAAAAAAAAAAAAAAAAAAAAGCAGAATGAGCAAGTAATCAAACAAAGAAAATCCACAAAGGTTTATTGTACATTTTTTGGTGGAAATCTTATCATAGTAGAAGCAACAAATCAGAATGTAGATGCACCATGCAAGATTAAGTTCATAAGAATATGGGGCTATGGGAATTCTCATATGATGTCTTGTGAGTGAAGAAAGCTTTGCTAACCGATTCCAAATGTCAGATTAAGCTTCCTATGTTTCTGTATGGTGCAACTACATAGCCTAGCACATTTTCAAGAATACAGTCTGGCAAAAGCAGATCGCCAATTTCAAAATTCAGATTAAGCTTCCAATGTTACTGAATAGTGTAACTAGGTAGCCTTGCACATTCTCAAAAATACCATCCACCATAACCATGTGAAATGTATAAAAGCTAAATTTCACTTAATCAAATAAGAAGCATCCCCGAAGAAATTCCAATGTTCACAAGATGAGGATAACAGCCAATAGACTTGCTAACTAAAGCTCCCAAAAAGAATGTCATCCTGATGGTATTGTCAAGCTGGTATAATTGACATTTATGCTCCAACTTCATTATCATCAAAGCCTTGTCCCGGCCAAGTTGGGGTCTACTACATGAATTCTATTTCTCCATTCCGATTCATGCTCCAAATTGAGGACCATTAATATATTGTAACAAGGGCATTTATGTCTTTGAATTTCAAAATGAAACTCTAGTAAATGATTAAATTAACCTAGTTAAGAGAAGGAGTGTTAATCGAGTGGATTAACACACACAGCTATTCAAAAGAAACCCCTCTCCTTTGTTTCTGTACTTTCTCCTTTCTCCTCCTTCCTGCTCCACAAATCCTCTATAGTTAGATCCATTAGGCCGCAAATTTCAATTAAGTGTCGCTATGAACATGACCAAGCCCAAAAATCTAGCATGTCCACTAATCAGATGAGTAGTTGTGGCCATAATGTGAGTAATTATTCACATTCCATATACACCTAGATGTTTAAAACAAACTTTAAGGGCATGTTTCTGTGGCAGCATTTCCGTGGAAAATCTGGCCACTTTTCCGTGGTGAAAATTTTCCACATTTGGTGCATCTGCTTTCCCACAAGGAAAATGCAAAAATGAGTTAAATTTTCTGAGATTCCGAGGAAAGGCATTTCCTATTTTTGTGTAACATAAAAGGTAGGCTTCAAGTCGGTTGATAAACAACCTAGATTCTGCTCACGTTACACCACTCTTACATGTTTTGTGAGGATCACACAAGAATCATTTACAATCTCCTAGACATGAAGTTTCTCTTCTCTAAAATTCTGTATCAATATGCCCCACTAAAGTGAGACCAGACATTGAGGTCACATTCAGAAGCCCAAAAGAAGTATGGCAAAGGACCAACTAATATGAATGACATTGAAGGGTAGTTAACATAGAATTTTCCAATAGAACCAAAATGATGACAAAAAAACACAAGTCATCCCAAAAAATACAGTCCCGCTGTCCCATAGTTGTAAGCAACCATATGAATATGGGACAGTCCATGTTTTAGAGTTTCCCAGAGAAGCACAAAACATCCATGTTAATGAATACTCCAAAGCAGTAAGAAATTGTGTTATAGGTGTTGTTATCCATGTTAATCCATACTCTTATCCACGTTAATGCATGCCCCAATCTTACACCAGCCCTAGGACAACCTTTCACTGTTGTACAACATGAAAAGTCCTCTTGCTGTCCCAAGTTCCTCAACCCTGAATGAAGGCTTTGAAAACATGTTAGAATATTTAAGTCTATTTAAGTCTAAAGAATGAGGAAGAAAGGGGGGAAATATGAGGTAGAGAGAGAGATTTGGGGTGGGGGGGATTTGCCAGAATTATAGGGCTGGTCACCCAATAAAGTACTAGCCCTGTATATTTATATTAATAAAATACTTGGTATTTACATATCCGTCCTTGGTCTTTCCCAAAAATTACAAAAAAAAATCCCTGTAGCTTTAAAAAATTATACACAACCCCCATGTAGTAAAATTAAGAAATTACAGATCAGTCCTAATTTGCATCTCAACAGTATAAATGTTCCCATTGAAAATTAAGGTTGACATGCATAGCTACAGTGGTTTCTATTTTGCATTTGAAAGGAAGAACAGGTTTACAGAGTGATGGATCAGGTTAGAGACAATCATCATGTTTTTTTCCGTTTGAAATGGGAAATGAGATTAACAACAGATACTTCCCCAATAAACAGTCTACATGCTTGTAATAAACGAATATGCAATGCCAAAGAACAAACAAGTCAGCTTCATGCAAGATTTTCTGCTTATACTATGATGAAGCTCTAGATAAGTTTTTGTGTAGTGAGGGTTACCTGTGTCCAATATGTAAAGATCATTAAAATAAACTTCTTCTGGTTCATCATAAGATTTCCCACAGCCTCCAAAAATGAAAAGCCTCTTATCAACGAGGATCGCGCTGTGTCCCTCTCTTGCCTCTGGTCCTTCACCACTAATACTTGGCACTATCCACGTATTGGATGCTAAGAATATTCATAAGCATGTCAGAATCTAGCAAATGCACTAATCAGAAGCTTAGACATTATATGATCCTCAACCCAAGGCATAGTTTCCTTCACTGCAAAATTCTTTAATAAAGGGCCACAGTATGGTGATTGAGACTACGGATGTGGTAAGGTGAATGGTAGATTAGGTAATAACTTAAAAATCTCAATGTAATCCTAAACCGCATCCAATTTTAAAGTTGACATGGGAAACAGCAATGGCACACAACCCACATCAATGTACAGATGGCTACAATCTTACTACCTGGGCTATTTTACTGAAATTGTTACCCCAGGCAAGGATGCTCGAGTCACCGGTCTAGATCACTCTACTATGTGCTGCACATAAATAAACTTAAGGCCCGAGTTTACCATACATATGCTCTGCCAAGGGATCATATAATTCCTCTCAGAAGCTATCACACATACAGAAACCTTTGAGCAAAAATCAAGTATTTAGTAAATTAGTACTATGACAGAGCAATTTAAATGTATTGCATCGATTATCAAACAAGAGCAAAAATAAACCCCAATGGAAGCAACTTGTAGGCAAACAAGTAATGATTGTCTCCCATCAATCTAATGAAGCCTCCATGTAGAAACATATCTAATTCAGTCGGTTCAGTGACGTTAAAACCATGTGATTCATGATTTGAATCTTTTGACCGCATTACAAAAATCATGTTTATATAAATCAATGAGAAACAATCATCGTGGCTATGATATTTTGTAATATGAATCCATTTAGGGCTCGTTTGGTAATTTTACATGTAAAATAAAGTGTAGTAAAGCATCAAATCAAGATAGAATAAAATATAATGAGGTTATGATGGTATTTTTTTTTTAGTTGTTTGGTATCGAATCTTTTTTACTTCTTGTGTAGAAAAGCGGAACTTTTTTGTCTTTTAGTGGAGAAAGGAGGTTGCTCTTTTACTTTTTTTTTTAAAATGATGGAGGGAATTTTGAATTAAAGTGCTATTGATCTGACACCTTGTCTTAAAACTGGAGGCTTTACTTCACTTTTACTAATCTAATGAAGTGCCAAACGGGCCCTTAGGAGTTGCATTATGTTATATAGATGCTTTTAATATTATTTCTTCTTCTTCTATAATTTTAGAGAAGAAAAGAAAGTGAGGGATGTTACAACCTTACAATTTGTGGTTCACAACTTCAGACTCCTGCCTTTTCATAGCATTCAAAAATCCTTAGCTAGATTTTGAAAGGCATAATATAAAGTATTTTATGTAATGGAGAACTATGACATCAATACAAAAATAAAAAATGAAAAACAGAATAGACAATAAGGAGTCATGTAAGGAAACAGGACTTACAAGTGTCTAAAATATGCAAATCTTTGAGAGGGCTTTTCCCATCTGTACCCCCGAACACATATAGGTTGTTACCGACAGTGGTGCAACTATGACTATCCCTGGGAGAAGGTGGATTCCCCTTCACCATGATCTTACTCCATGTCTGTTTAACTACAACAGCTCAAAACAAAAACCCAAAACTTCAAAAAAGAAGTTCCAAAACCAGAGATAAATAATTGGTACTGCTACATAAATAAAGCCCGAGAAAAATCATAGATGGAACTGCAAATGCATCAAACAGAACATTTAGAAGGGAAAAAAAGTAAGGCATAGATTAAAAATGCAAGAATAAACAGATTAGAAGCGCCCCCCACCAAAAAAAAAAAAAAATTCATAAAGCCATGGAGGTCATCCAAACAGCTATAATTAGATAACTACAAATATATTGATGAAACCAATGCCCTCTTTGTTTACATGAGAAGAGTAAAAGAAGAGTAGGGGTCAAATAGTGAATAGAGTTAAAGAGGAGGGCATTAAAGTAAAAAACACCACATGGCAAATTTTTACTTCTCCCCAATTTATCCAAGTTGGGGAGAGTTAAACCACAGTTACTAATCCGTTCCATTTTAGTTGGAATTGGCTAGAACGTTCCAGATTTGGCTTGGGGTGGAACCATGGAGGTCATCCAAACAGCTATAATTAGATAACTACAAATATATTGATGAAACCAATGCCCTCTTTGTTTATATGAGAGTAAAAGAGTAGGGGTCCAAAATAGTGAATAGAGTGAAAGATGAGGGGGTTAAAGTAAAAAACACTACATGATAAACTTTTACTTCTCCCCAATTTATCCAAGTTGGGGAGAGTGTTGTAAATTCTGTTCCATTTTAGTTGGAATTGGCTAGAACTTTCCAGATTTGGCTTGGGGTGGAACTGAATAAAGAATTCTGATCCCACTTCCAGCCCATTCTAGTCATTCCAGGCCAAATACCTACCCCAACTCTAGTGCTATTCCTGCCCATTTCAGATGGAAAATAATGCTCCTGAAAGTTTCATTTTATTATGTTTATTAAGTAGTTTAATTAGGGTCATATGTTTCGTGCTTTCAAGTAAACGCAGTGAAAACTAGAAATAATCAATTGTAAAGTATAGTTTATATTAGAAGATTTACAGGAAAAATCCACTTAGACTCAGTGTAGACCAAAAGGTTCATCAAATTCTGATATAGACCATATAGGCCCTTCCACCACTTTTTTCACTTTTGCGCTTAGCAGCGATATTGTAGTTCATTACAGTGTGTTGGGCGGTGATATCCCCACTTAACTGAATGTTCAACTATGATGAGCGGGGATATCACCACTCACCACAGGTTTAAAAAAAAATCACAACTTACATTACACATTCACATTTGAAGAGATCTATCCTTCTTCGTAACATTCATTCACCTAAAAAACATAGAATGCACGTATGACCGCACTAGAACCATAAAACTTGAAGCGTTCATTTAACAAAAACCTAAATCATAGACCTGAAAAAAATAGAATAGCCTAAACACCTTAACACCTTAACCCATTTCTCTTTTTCGTTGCAATCTGCTGTTGTTGACTGTGGTTTTTTACAGGATCAATCACCTATAATCTAATTTTAGATGGTTCTTGGCCTTTTTCATATCAAAGACATTAGAAAATCTCTTCTAACATGCAACATTCAAAGATTCAAATACATTAAAAAGAAATGGGAAGAACATATCTACTGTAGAAAATGAAAACAAAGCATAAATCAAAACCAATGCAAGATTTTAACGTAGGGCGGGTTCTTGTGTAGAGTGGTTCGGGTGCAAAGAGGTTCTGAGTGGTGGTGATTGATGAGTGGGGCTATCTGTGAGAATGGAGTGCTTTTGGTGATAAGCTCCCACTTGCACCCAAGTCCAAGACCGTTGAGGTCACCATATCCTGAAGGAAAATGTTGGGTAGGTAGGAGGTTAGTTGGTAGACGTGGAAGGAATTGGAGGAAGAAGAAGAAGGAAGGGGAAGAATAAAAAACGATCAGGAATATCACCGCCCGTGTATGCAGGTGTCCCCGGCAAAATAACAAAATAGAAAAACAAAAAAGGCCCCGTGGGACCACTATGGTGTAGAAGTGGCGAGCAGGTTAGAACCGTTTATTAAATGGGTTAGACATTGCTAACCCGCATCTGGCCCATTTATTAAACGAGTCAAAAAACCCTAACCCACACCCACTATGGGTTGACCCGACCCAACCCACTTTACCTGCATAAGCCGGGTTGGGTTGACCTGCGTAACCCGCATCGATCTAATGGATCAATCGACCCAATGACGCAACCTACGATCTACGATCAAAGAATAGATCAATTTCCCGAAGGATTGATCGAATCCAATGATGGATTCAACTACTAGGGCACACTCATAATGATGAGAAATAACATAACCAAGAGAAAATCACAATACCCAGAAAAACTCGTATTTAATTGATAATAAGCATTCCATTACAACTGAGTCATAATCATCCTTATATGGAGTAGGATCATTTGGACACCAAGACTTTCCTAAAAAATAAAGGAAATTAAACCACTAAACTCTCTTAACAATCTAACTAAAATAAAACTCCTAATTTAAAGTGTTCTAAATAAATCAAAAATACTTAATTAAGACTCCCAAACAACTTAAACCTCTAATTAAATAGATGTCATGTTGGGCCTACAGATTGGGCCCAATGGGCTGGCCTACCCATGGTCTGACCTACATCACCCAACCACGGTTCCCTACCTGACCCAAACTAACTTGTAAGCTTAACTTGAGCCTAATTTCATTTCAATAACCGTTTGAGGTGTAGTACCTAGCTTAAAGTGAGACCAAGGTCAACTAACTTTTTTATTTTACACACATTGAAGCAATTCGTGCAAACTCTAGCCCTTTGTGAATGACGAAGCACAACTTTGTTTCAAAGACATAAGGTTTGTTACTCAGTTTTCCATCCATAAAAGGTGGTCCAATTGGCCAAGGCCCATTCATCCTTTTCTAGCCCATGGATTGAAACAATCCAATTCAATTTTAGCTCTTTTCTTGTTTTATATCATGTCTATTGTATTTTCTTCAGATCCATAATCCATGTCCTAAGAAAGAAGACCATATAAAAATGTTCTTGAGTAAGCTAACAAAGGGCATACTTAGAGGGGGAAAAAAGAGAAAAAGAATTATTTAAACCTTGAGTATGGTATATATTTTTAAAATAACGAATATAGAAATAGAATAGCAGATCTAATAGAAATGAAGTAAAGTTTTTATCGAAATAAAAAAAATACTATAAAATTGAGTGGTAAGTTTCAGTTGGATAGTGGAGGCTGCATTACTGGATATCGTTAGGGTCCTTGTCTCCTTGGGATTTGGACTAATAATTACAAATTAAAGGAAAATTTAAACGGGTCATGTGGGTTAGGTGGGTTAGGCAGGTCAACCCTAGTCCGACCCGTTTATCCACGGGTCAGAAAACCTTGACCCATGACCGACCTGCATATTCTGTGGGTCAGGTTGCGGGTCAGATGCGGGCTAGGTCGGGTCGTGTTTTGCCCCCTCTACTATAGTGAATAAATAAGTTTTGAGTCGTTTTTGGTCTTCAATGACTCTTAAGGGGATTTTTCCGCGAAAATCCTCTTTAAATTAAATTATGTAAATATGCATTTTAAGTATCATTATTGCATTCTATTGTTTTTCATTTTTCAATTTTAGGTATGCTTCTAGCTCTTTCATTTTTCACGTGTTGTTTCCGAAACGGAACACCAAAATTGATCAGAATGCTAGAGTGCTCCATTACAGGGCCAAACCGGAACAAAATTAACAACTATGCATAGAACAAAGGGGAAGAAAGTGGGATAAAGGCCCTAAGCCTCTACTTTATGTCACATTGGAAGTTTACTCTCCACTTCCCCATTCAAAAACCCAATTAAAACTTTGTCACATCAGTTACTTGTTTACTCTTTTTCTACTCTATTACTGCTAAACAAAACAAAAGGTAACCAAAACAAACAGTTTAAAGAACCAAAAATATGTCAAACTCCAACTCTCAAGCATCATCACGGTCAATCAATATTCATGTGCATCCATCCCTCACCATATGGTGAGGGACAAACTTGATAGGCCCACCTAGTGCCCCACTGATCATGGAACTTTGGGGAGATGGAAAGAGACATCTTGGATGGGGCCATATATCAAGTTTGGGGTCAACCCCATGGCTCTAACCAATAGTTGTCAAATTTGTTTCGATTTGAACAAAATGTCCGAGCTATTTCGTTTCGAAACCAAAACCGAACCGAACAACTCGCTTGAAGATGTTAGGTTCAGATTTCGTTAAACTCGCCGAAATATACAGTTTCGTGCAGAAAACCTTAAATTCGGACGAACAATATCCGAATCAATAGATTCGGACGAATCAGGGGGAAGACCGTTAAAGGAAAAAAAAAAAAGGAATGAATGTAGTCTAGCATTTTAGCGAATCTGAAACGAAATAAATGAAATCATTCGAAATACCTGTTCTCGAGCAGCGACTTCGACAACATGCAACCTTCAAAATCCCCTTCAATCTATAAACTGGGTTCAAAGGTGCAAGTATCAACCACGAGATCTTCTATTTCCCTATTCCCGTTTCAATATCTTGCAATTACTCTTCCGTTGAAGGGCTGTCGATTGGGTTTCTCCCTCGCCGAGGGTTGTCAATTGGACTTCTCCCTCGCCAAGGCTGTTGGGTGGATTTCCTTTGTCGTCAAGGGTCGTCTTTGCCGACTTTGCCTGATTTCTTTGCAAAAAAATCTCGTTGAATCCTCAGGTATGCATCGATCGCTCACTCTCCCTCCGTTTCTTCCTCGTCATTTCCAAGTTTGCGAAAGGGTTTGGGTTGGGAGCTTCGTTTTATAAGGGTCTTACAAAAGAGTAAAGGTACTGGACACCTTTTATGGTGTGGTCTTGAACACTTAAGAAAAATAAGCGGTCCCGATCAGATACAAGAAGTGAGGCCCACTTTTTGTATTAGTTGAAAACTGATTCTATTTGATATAAATTTATGGAGATTGATAGTTGATCAAAGGCTGCGTAATCATGGTCCACCATTTGATCACGTGCTGCTTAACATAATTTGACTTCACGGTGGGCCTTTGGGTCATTGCAATCTCAATACTCAATCTTCCATTACTGATAATTTTGTTTATTTAGATTTTGTCATGTGGGACCTTCTAGCTTCTTACGAATGGTATTTGGTAACCCTGCGTACACCTGGTCATTAGGACTACAAATTAGGCAGGCTAACCAGAGTGAAATTTGAACACATCTAGCCCATGCCCCTTAAGGATCTTTTTATGTGTTGATGAGGCCCACTTATTTTTAATTGTCAATGTCCAATGTCCAGTCAAATACTGAGAGGTCCTGATGATTTATGAAACCATGTAAAAATTATAACGAGAGGTCCTGATAATTTACAGAAAGTGAGGCCCACTTATTTGTAATCATTAAAAAATTTTATATATAAATTTTTAAGTGAGGCCCACTTATATATATATATATATATATTCCGAAACGAATATCCGAATTGGAAAGAGAAATGTCCGAATTGGCCAAAATGTTTCATTTTGGAGCCAAGCTGAAACAGCGTCCGAAACGAACTTGACAACTATGCTCTAACCTCTTCATCCGTGGTCCACAAAATTTATGACTTTATTTTATAGAAAAAAAATTGACCCTTAATCCAACAGTTCAATCGGATCAGTGAAAATTCAATGGATCCCGTGTAATTCAAGGGTCCCATGTGTGTGGATGGTTAAGATGGATCATAAAATCACTCCCACTATATTGTCCCTCACCGTTATATGGTGAGGGATAGATGCACATGAACATTTCCCATATATATATATATATATATATAGCAATAACCCTCACCTCATCACCCTCGGACACATGTGGATGAATAGAGACCGTCATAATAAGATATGAGAGAGAGAGAGAGAGAGAGAGTAAAAACTATCCGAACATCAAAAAAAAAAAAGGGCAAGAACACGAATAAAACTTCAGAACCAAGGCACAACACCAGACAGTACAACAAGAAACTGGAAGAAAATTTTAAAAAACAGCAAAAATATAATGAAAATTTTTCTCAAAGACCCAAATCATTGCCAGACAAAAAATTACAAGAAGAAAGCCTCAATAACAAATTCCAACCACAACATGAACAAACCACTAGAATTTGTGAACCTACACCTAACCACCTATATCAAATACACACAACAAAGAGATGTAACAAAAAGTTCAATAAAAACTTAAAAATACCCCCAAAAAAAAGTACAACCAAATTCACAACCAGACAAAACCAAATCCCATAGGACTTCTCACTACAAGAAATTGGGACCAGAGAAATAGCAGAAGGCCTTTTTGGAGTTACTGCTCTGTGCTTCACTATTGGAGCTGTTTTTAGCTACAGCTCTTATAATAGATGGTCTCGTGGTACTTAGTTTAATAGTAGTTACAGTCTCAGAAAGTAGATCAGCAACTTTGCTCAAGACACGTCTTCTGTATGTAGGCCATACATGCCTTAGTAAGTAAGATATCCCTGCTGTCACAAATTACAACTCTAAATACAAATCAAATACCAAATCATCATCAGAAACTGACACCCATTGAAAAAACTTTCTCAAAAGCCTTAGAACCCAAAAACAATGCCTGAAACCACAAAAGAAAAGCAGCATTTCAACCAACAGCAACTACCAAAGGCACAGGCAACAAATTCATACAACAAAACCACCCATGGCTATAATAAACAGATTCAAGTAAGAACAATAACCAGGACCAAGAAAGAAAAACTCCAATAACAACTGAAAAATTCCAATAACCAAATGTCGAAGGCACAAAATTGATGAAAAGGAGGAGAAGGAACAAAAGCAAGATAGAAAAACCCAAGAATAAACTCCAGACTAGAAAAATAAAGATCAAAATCCTACAATAGCCCATCAAGAAGATTCCAAAGATATAGCAAAAGTACAACTACCCACATCCATCCAAGGCAAAACACCAAATACAAGTAAAAAAACAATCCTCAAACAACAATAAATGAATTAAATATCCAAAAAAAAGCTCCAAAAACTACAAATTCTCAATAGCCAGGTATTGAAGGTGCAAAAACTTGAAAAAAATTATCAACTGCAGGATAAAGTCAAAAACAGAAATTCTATTGGATCCTACAGAGCCTGTTCATGCACAACATAACAAGATTTGGTTTGATAATAGAAACGATTCTCCTAAAGTGAATTGGCCTGTCCTTTTGTAGGGGGACTTATGCGGTGATTGGAACAGAGACAAATTTGGCTGTGAATTCCAATGTGGTGGATAAAATCAGACGTGGATAAAAAGATAAGTGACTTGGACAAAAAGAAACAAAGTGACTTGGACAAATCTTGTATAACCTCGGACCAATCAATTGAATATTGACTAATACGTAATCGATTGAACATTACTTGAAAACAGTTTTTCTGTTCATAAACGAAATGTTCCAAATGCTCCCGGAAATTAATGGTCCCATTGGACCATTTGTATCTATATACATTAGGATCCCAATTCGTGGATCTCTCAACTTGAGGAATAAGAGGATCAAACCACTTCTTCTTAATCATTTTCAAATTAGATAAATGTTGGTTGATCGTATATTTTATTTACAATACTTAGATGATTCAGAGTATCATTTCCTACTTGATGCTTTTGAATTACATATTCAAAGTTGCAATTGGATCGAAAAGGGGTAATTTATAATAAAGTTTTCGTGTTGTTGATTTCTAGATCTCATTTGCCTTAAAAAATCTATAATAAAATCACATGGAGAAAATTAAAAAGGTACTGCAAAATTACAACTACTCACTTGCATCATCAAAGGAACAAACACCAAGTGCATGAAAAGAAACAACCTCAAAACAATAATGAAGTGAATTCAAAATCCAAAATAGGAGAGCGTACAAGAAAAAACTGTGAATATCTCAATACCCACATGCCAGAGGGAGGAACATTTCCAAAGACATGTAGGTACAAGAAAGATAATGTCAAGAAGAAGCTCCAAACCAGAGCTTTTAGATTCAAAACCCATGCCTGAACCATCCCAAAGAGTCTGCCAATTTGCAACAACTCACAGCCATTAAAATGCACAAACACCAATATGCATGTATAAAAAACCACAAGAACCCCAAACAATACAAAACACATATAAAACCCAGAAAAGAAAAGGAAGAAAAGAGGGAATTTTCAGATGTAACCAGCCTAAAACCAGAACTTTCAAATTCAAAACCATGAATGGACCATAGTTACTTGATTCGGTCAGGCAGCCTTCGAATCCCGTCCATTCGAATCGAACAATTCGTTGTTCAATTTGGTCATATTTGAGGTCCTGAGAAAACAGAGTTCGTTGCAGTTCGTCCAAGGTCCCGGTGGAGAAGAAGCTGAGAGAATGGTGGCACAGCTTTTCCTATGGTCTCTATGCAAGAGAAAAATGGGTAGGCTTTTAATGGTAGGTGGTACAGGCCGACTAGCAACTTCCTTTCTACCGGTCCCTTGTATGAGAGGAGCAAAATGAGCTTCTCTCTCTTAACTATCGGACCTTTCCAATATCTTCCAATGTACTACTTTCTTGTTTTACTAAAAAAAATTTACTACTTTCTCTCTCTCAGCTCAATCATCTCTTCCCAGGAGAAAAGTATGGATATTTAATGCCTTCAAGTCCTTTTAGAGTTTTAAAAATTAGATACATGAGAAATTGATGGGGCCCATAGTGCAGCCACTTGCTAGAAATCCAAATCAGTGAAAAGGATTATTCTTATCTTTTATAGGATTCAACAAATTTTTATTTCAAACAAACTTGGGCCCACTGTAAAATTCATTACATATAGAACAGCTGATTATAATAACAAAAAATGTGCATGGTTTTAGATTGGTCAATGTGATTATGGGGCATTCTTTTATCAAATTGGAAATTTTCATCGGGCTTATTAGTGGGAAGCATATATTTTATTACAACTCAAATAGCCTACCTAACATAGTTAGGACAAGGCTTTGATGATGATGATAAAGATGGTCTTTATATATCCATTTGTATTTATTTAAATATTATTATTTATATACCTATTAAAGAATCTAAAGTTTTATTAAATATTTACATATATATGTATATTTAATTGGACTTGCGAATTAGAATATCAAACTAATAGAACTCAAATTGTGACTCAAGCGAATCGAAAAACGAATTAAGTAAACCTACCCCATCAAATTTTTGAATTTGATTGAGTGTCAAACTTCGAACAGCAACTTGATTTCGAATTAGTCGTATCGCAAATCAGGTAACTATGCCATAGTTACCTGATTCGGTCGGGCAGCCTTCGAATCCCGTCCCATTCGAATCGAACAATTCACTGTTTGATTCGGTCAGATTCGAGGTCTTGAGAAACAGAGTTCGTTGCAATTCTTCCAAGATCCTGGTGGAGAAGAAGCTGAGAGAATGGTGGTGCAGCTTTTCCTATGGTCTCTATGCAAGAGAAAAAAGGGTGGGCTTTTAATGCTAGGTGGGACAGGCTGTATAGCAGCTTCCTTTCTACCGGTCCCTTGTATGAGAGGAAAATGAGCTCATCTCTCTCAACTATCAGACCTTTCCAATGTACTACTTTCTTGTTTTACTAAAAAAAATGTACTACTTTCTCTCTCTCATCTCAATCGTCTCTTCCCAGGAGAAAAGGATGGATATTTAATGCCTTCAAGTTCTTTTAGAGTTTTACAAATTAGATACATGAGAAATTAATGGGACCCATAGTGCAGCCACTTGCTAGAAATCCAACTCGGTGAAAAGGATTATTCTCACCTTTTATAGGATTCAACAAATTTTTACTTCAAACAAACTTGGGCCCACTGTAAAATTCATTACATATAGAACAGCTGATTATAATAATAAAAAATGTGTATGCTTTTATATTGGCCAATGTGATGATGGGCCATTCTTTTATCAAATTGAAGATTTTCAGCAGGCTTATTAGTGGAAAGTATATATTTTATTACAACTCAAATAGCCTGCCTAACATAGTTGGGACAAGGCTTTGATGATGACGATAAAGATGGTCTTTATATATCCATTTGTATTTATTTTTGTGAAATTTAATTATTTATATATCTATTAAAGAATCTAAAGTTTTATTAAATATTTACATATATATTTAATTGGACTTGCGAATTAGAATATCAAACTAATCGAACTTTAATTGCGAATCGAAAAATGAATTAAGTAAACCTACCCCATCCAATTTTTGAATTTGATTGAATGTCGAACTTTGAACTGCAAACTCGATTTCGAATTAGTCATATCGCGAATCAGGTAACTATGGAATGAACCACCCCAAAGAGAGTTCCAAGTTACACTTACAACAACCCACGACCATCAAAGGCACAAACACCAAAATGCATGTATCAAATTACCTCAAAAACAAACCAAACCTACTTAAAATCCAACGACAATCAAAAACTTGGAAAGAAAAGGAAGAATAAGCAGAATTTTGATAAAAAAGACTTTTATTTTCAAAACCCGTGAATGGACCACACCAAAGGAACTGCCAAATCGCAACAACCCACAACCGCCAAAGACACTAACACGAAAATGCAACCACATGAAAATACCAAACAGGTTCAAAAACCAACAACAATCAAAATCCAGTAAAGGAAAATAAGAACAAGTAGAATGTTGAGATGTAACAAGCTCAAAAGCAGAACTTTTAGACTTATAACCCATGAATGAAATATCCCCAAAGAGAACGCCAAATTGCAACAAGACACAACCCCGACACAAGATCAGATATATTCAAAACCAAACGGTGACCAAAACCCAGGGAAGGAAAAGAAGAAGCGGTACTTTGAGATGTAACAAGTTCAAAATAAAAAAAACTTTTAGATTAATAACACCATTAACCAACCACCAAGAGAGACTGCCAAATTGCAACAACTAACAAACACCAACGGCACAAACACCAAAATGCACGTATCAGAAACCTCAAAAACAGCCCAGAACAATACCAGACCAACGATTGAGATGTAACAAGCTTAATGTCAGAACTTTCAGATTTAAAAGCCGTGTATGAACTGTTACAAAAATAAATATAAAAATGTATGAACCACCACAAAAGAGAATGTTGAACTGCAACAATCCACAATCATCAAAGGGCACAAAATACAAATACCATAATGCATGTATCGAAAACCTCAAGAATAACCTAAAAACAAGCCGAAATGAATTCAAAACCAAATAACAATCAAACCCAGAAAAGAAAAGGGCGCTATTTTGAGATGTAAACACCAAAATGCACGTCTCAATGACATAAATAACTATGGAAAATATATCAACTGCATTAAAAAACGAAAACACCAGAACCCCAGAAAAGAGAAGGAAGAATGGGCAGAGTTTTTAAGATGTAGCAGCTAAAAATTAGAACTTTTAGGTTCAAAACCCAGGAATGCAACCCACCACACACACCCCGCCGCCCCGCGCCCCGGCCCCTCCCCGCCCGCGCAACCCACCACCCAACACCCCCCCCCCCCCCCCCCCCCCCCCCCCCCCGCGCCACCCACACACACACACACACACACAACCCAACACACACCCAAAGACACTGCAAAATAGCAACAACCCACAACCATCGAAGGCACAAACACCTAAATGCATGCAATAAAAACATCAAATACAACCCCAAAACAACATTAAACGGATTCAAAAGCAAACAACAATCAAAACCCAGAAAGGGGACAAAAAAAGGAGAAAATCAGAATTTTGAGATGTACCCACATGTATCAAAGACATGAACGTCATTGGTCTGGCAGTTGTCTTTGCCATAGCCCCCAAAGACGTAGAGAAGCCTTCCTCCTTTGATTGCATTGCATGTATGACCCCACCTCTTGCCAGGGCCCAGAATCCCTCCAATTCGACCAGGAGATTTCTTTCCTTCTGCAGTCTCCCTTGGTCTTCCACTCAACTGCACTTTCTCCCACCTCATTTCAGACCAAACGAGACAAAAGAGAAAAGGTTACAAAAGTACAACAGCCGCAACAAACCCAGGAAGCTGCTTTCTTTTTTTTCTATGTGCTGATGCAAGTGCTAACAAGGGTTTTTTAAGGGTGTATCAGTGATGCAGAATCCAGGGTTATTTTGTCTTATAGAAGGAAGGTGAGGTATGAAAGGCAGGTCATGGGAACAGGGAAATTGTAAAAGGAGACAGAGGGAATGGATGGAAAAAACAGGGGCAAGGAGAGTTCTAAAAATAAATGGATTTTGGCATTTACACCCCCACTGATTTCTAGTAACCTCAAAAGCCCACCCATGTTTTGCAATTTTCAAGAGCCCTAAGCCCTACTCTGTTTTTTTTTTTTTTTTTTTTTCTTTTTTTTTTTTAAACAACCTCATAGTCTCAAGGTGAATTTCTTTGTGGCTTATTGATTTTTATATGTGTGATTCTAATGAAGGCTCTATTTAGCTCCATGATAACTAAAACTATTGGACTATTTGTTTGTAAGGTAGAGTAACTGAAATGAAATAGAGTGTCAAATAATAATAAAAGAAGTTGGAGGGAGTTGGTTGTGAAAGTATAAAATAAAAAAAATGAGTTGGTTGTACAAGTATAAAATAAGAAAAATTTACTTTCTGTTACACAAAATGACAAAAGAAATTACTTTTAGTTATTCAAAATGACAAAAATTGATATTCTAAAAGGCACAAAATGACAAAAAAAATATATACTCTTAAACAACACAAAATGACAAAAATAGTGCTTTTACTCCCAATTGCCTCCACCGTTTTTCTTCTACAGACAAATACGCCCAAGTTTTCTACCAAGTTAATGAATGAGATCTCTTATTTTATTTTATTTTGAAATAATAACAAAAGAGAAAATCATTAAAGGAAACAAGAGAGCAAGAAGAACAAAAGAAAGGAGCGTGGGGGGAGGTGTGAGAGCAATGCATCACCCCAACCTCAATAGAAAAAAGAAACTCCCCTATTACATAATTGCACCCACCCAAGGAAGAAACCTATCAACCCCTTGCTTAACTAATGCATCTGCGGCGGAATTGGCGGATCTAACCTCATGACAAATGGAAATAGTGATGCCAACTAACAACCATCATTTTCATTAAAGTGGGACTGAAACTTCTAAAGGTTAGCCTTCTGCTTAGAAACTCACGCAACTGCATTAGAAGAGTTACTTTCCACAACCAGGGGACGACCATATCTTCTAGAAGATAGCTTGATGCCTTCTAAAATAGCTAACACCTCATATTCATTTGAATATCAACCCCTTATTGTTGCGAAGCACTCCTCCAATCACAGATGGGTCTAGCTTACCCCTAGAAGCTCCATCCACATTGAACTTTAAAAACCCATTAGGAGAGGGGCACCAAAGGACAAATCTCCTTTCCTTCAAAGGGCAACACTCAACGCACGCTCCCTAGTTGGAAAGCAAGTCATTCGTGTTAAGATTTGAGAAATCCTTTATAGCCAAGCTCATCTTGCAATCTTTAAGGCTATTTTAGAAATCAACTATGATGTTGAAGAAGAAGTGCCCTTTAAAATCATGTCATTTCTTTCCATCAAAATCAACTATATGATAGGAAAATGAATCATCTTCCATAAGACACGGCCATGCCCCACAACACACCCAAGGCGCTCACCTAGCCAAGACAATCTCTTATTTTACCCCACAAAACACCCAAGGCGCTCACCTAGCCAAGACAATCTCTTATTTTATTAGTAGTAGGACTCAATCTACACCTCAAGGCGTCAATAGTATAAACACTCTTCTCTAGTGCCACATGCTATTGAATTTGTAGGTATTCTAAGACTGTATTTTTAGGAATGACACTATTAAAGAAAAAAAGGGTGAATACTCAAGTCACTTAATCTCCCCTTTAATGAAAAATAAATTAAGGGGAGATGGAAATGAATCCTCACCATCCTCCCACCCTTGCTATATTAGTCTTGGCGTAAGATAAGGGTGTACCACTTCCTAAAGTGTATACAATACCTCTTTTGTGGGTCCTCCCTCCAAGTGTGGGGACACTACTGCGGGCCAGCTCGGTCCCGGCGGTTTCGTCCTTACAGTTTCAAATCATAGATAAGATGCAACTCTCTCCATCGATCTCTCCAAAGATCAGTGCACCGTTTTCCTTCTTTCTATCTTCTTCTCTCAATAGTTGTTTTCCATCCGAAGCCCTCCCCACAACAGCCACTCAGATTTTTTGAGGTCTTTCAAGTAGTCTCAACTCTCAAACAAGAGTTGCTCTGACTTTTGGCCGAGTATTAGGTATTTGAGTTTTTTTCTTAATTCATGTTCTTTTGATTTGTTTTTTTTTTTTTTTTTTCCTTCTCAAGCATGTAGATTTTCCCCACTTTTGTTTTTTTTTTTTTTCAATTCGTTCTCTTACTGCCAATATCTTCTAATCAGTTGATTATTTTCTATTTTGTTTTTTGTTGATTAATACTCTGTATTTTAATCTATGTTTCTTTGGATGGGTTCTTGCTCTGTTCTATTATTTGACGGCTTGGGAGTTCTGTTTATAACCTATCTGTGTTCAGGCGCATTGGATAATCTATGTGGATATTTATACATGGCCATATCTGCAGGGAATGTTATGGTGTTCTTCTGGGTTTTTTTTTTCGATTTATTTTGGTCTTTTTTGGTCAGCCCAGTGCTCCAATGGCTGGGATTAATCAATGGCTTTGTTGTTTTGTTTATCATCTATCTATGTTCGAGCCCACTGGGTGATCAATGTGGATGTTGATATATGCCCATATGTGTAGTGAATGTCATGGTGTTCTTCTATTTTTTTTTCTTTTTATATTGGTCCTTTTTAGTCAGCCCTATGTGCATATGGTGTTTGACAAAATGCCACAGTGATCGGAAATCTGCTTAATTTTCTTTTTTAATTTGAAGAGGCTTGAAGAAAAAATAAGTGGATTATGCACAAATGAGGCATACATCTTTCGCATTGAAATTCTTTAGTGAGGAACAACCCAGATTCAAGACTGACTATGATTCGAATTTTGCACGAGATGTTTTTTATTTTATTTAAATTCTTATAATTATTCACATTGAACATTGAACTGGCAATTCAGATTATCAGTGATGCTTAACATTTAAAAATATGGTTCGGATTTGATACCTTCTGCTTCATATAAGTCTTCTATCCAATTGCTCATAATTCATATTGTTGTATACGTATTCTAATTTTTTAATTGCTCTAATTCCCAGTCTTGAAGATTAAATAATGCCAGCTGAGAACATTTTTTCAGCATGTCTCATATTTTACTGCATTACTTTGGACACATGTTGCTTGTGTGCAGTTAGTTTCTCAGTCCTAAGGATTGCTTGAAGAATGAATTATTTGATCCACTGTCCAAGAGTATTCATAATATCCTATGGCCTTTAGTATTAATCATATGAAGATTTGACTCTGGGTCTGTATGAAGAAGCAGAAATGCCATGTCCAAACAGATTTCCCATTTTCACCTTGCTTTTCCCATGTTGCCATATGGAAACATATTTAGTATGTTGTGTATACAACGTGCTTTTCCCATGTTTGATTCTTTAGAAATCTGCAATACAAACAGATTTCCCTTTTAACATGGTTGAGATTTCCCATGTTGCTAATATCTTCTATAGAAATCTATACATATACAGCTTTCACCACTCTTGCCATGAAATTGAAGAACACCTAGGTTGATATTTCAGCTTTCAACTCTGTATGTATACAGATTTCCCATTTTCAGTTTCAGATACATCACATTTTTCTGTCTGTTGAAAAAGGTAGAGAGGGAAAAAGTGTTCTACTTTAATGTTTTTCTCCCTCTTTGCTTGAGATTTAGGAGTAAAGGGTTGCTCTAATTCCCAGCCTTGAAGATTAAACATTGTCAGCTAAGAACACCTTTTCAACCTCTCTCATATTTTACTGCATTACTTTGGAGTTTGGGTTGCTTGAAGAAGGAATTATTTGATCCACTGTCCAAAATATCCTATGACCTTTAGTATGTGGCCCATGGTGTATTGATCAAAACCCTTTTTTCTTAAGGGCCTAACCATTTACCTATCAATCAAGGTAGTATGCATATTCTGACAGGTAGATGCTAATAATAATGGAGATCTCTCCTTATTGGGCTTTTTTGCTGGGCTGCATGCCTTTTTTTTTATTTCACGGGCTGGTGGTTTCTTTTGTTTTTTTGTTCCTGGTTTGTAGGCTCCCTTTGTGTTGGGCATAGATATTTTCTCTATATTTTATACTCGTGTAGTGCTCTCTATCCAGCTTCTAGAGCAAGAGTAGAATTCATTTTGCAATTTGTCTTCTTATACTACATTTTGCACAGAGGTACCGTAATCAAACCTTTGCCATGCTTTTTATTGTCTAAACTGTCTATTCAAAGGCTACAAAAAGGATTACAAGAACTTTCACAACCGAAAAATCCGTCCAAGACACTGCAAGCATAGCTAGCAATTAAAGGTTTTTTGACCGTTGACATCATGGTGTCGAGGATCTCTCTTTTTTTGGATAATGCTCGGGCCAATGTCCAAAAGCACATGCGGCCAAACTTCACCGTCTCACTACCAAAATATGAAAATATCATATTTTATATTTCTAATAAAATTTTAAGAATTTTGTGTATCATTTATATTATGAATTATATTGCCCGTGCTTAGCATGAGTGTCCATTGCTAGTTATTATATATAAAAGAGACTGATTTCAATTGGAAAATTTTAATTTGTTTGGACTCCCTAATTTTTTTTTTTTTTGACTCTCTCATCAATGCCCCTAGCTACACATTTCATCCCCACTACTCCCATTTATATATATCGAGCTCTCATTTATCTTTGCAACCGTAGCTCGTCCCCTTTACCCTTCTTCATAATTATCCGCTGTGGAACCCATCACAAAAGAAGAGTCTTGTATGGGGAGTTTGGTTTAAGGTGGCCTTAGGCGCGCATTAGCAAAAGGGGTACTATACTACCTTCGGACGTATCGTTTATAGAGACATTAAGGCCTCTAACATTCTATTCACAAAAGATTATGAGCCCTCATACTAAACTTAATCTCTGAAAAGATTTCTCATTTGTTTTTAAAACCAAGAATTCGTATCTGAGTAGGTGTTTTATGTATGTGCAGATTTTTAATTTTGGACTTGCAAAGTGGCTTTCTCACCATACGTACTCCCAAATCAGCCCCTGGTAATGGCTGCCTGAGACACAAGTAGAGAATATATTTGATTTTGATCATTGGTTCTAATCTCCAATGTTTATAGAGAAGTCTTGATCTTGGATTTTTGGCTCTCTTTTTATTATTATTTGATCTAATGGACCTCTTCTTATCTGGTTCTTTTTCAATTTTTTGGTGACTCGTCAAAACTCCTGTCCTTTTTGCATATATTTTTGGTTCGTTTTCTTCTTTCCATGCAAAAAGTTCCCGTATTTTTCTATGGTAAGCAAGGGCTGCATAATTCCTCTTCTTTATTCTCTCTCAATGAACATAAAATTTTTACACTTCAAGCATTTTATGCATTAGGTGGGCCCTTTGGTTTGATCAAGATCTATCATTTTGATGGAACGGACTTTCTTTTTCGCTTCTCTTAAAAATGCGGTTGAATATGGACTAATGGGTGTATTTTCTTTCTTATCCAAGGTTCGTCTCACCAATGAATGATGGGATTGTTAGAAGATGGGCTGATAGGAAGAAGATCATTTGAGATGTGAGACTTGAGAGGTGATATGGAGAGTCTTTCATAAAAAAAAAAAGGACATCATCCCGTGCAGGTCCCACTGAAGCAAGATCCTAGCTATGAGGAGAGTCTTTCATCATTTTTTGTAAAGTAAAATTGAATTAAATATCTCAAACCTCATAATTTTTTATATGCTTTTGTACCTTTTGATATGAATTCAACTAAACTTTCATATAGCTGCCATGATTTTTTATTTTTTATTATGTTCTAACATGCTTAGTAATGGCTAATGAGAGTATTTGAGACAACTTTTTATTATGTTTGGCTCGACCAAAGGATAATGGTTTTAGTCTTTTTTTTTATTTACAGTCATTTATATGAAAATTTATTTTATTTTTATGGGTATTTTCATGTACTATTGTATGCATAAGGTGTTAATAACTACTATCAATCGACAAGACGATAATAAACAATACTAAAAGTGATATTTCCATTGTTGTTATATAAGATGCAAATAGTCGGTTGCTATAACATGCAAATATATTTATTAGTCTCAAAGAAGTCTCAGGAAATCTAAACATTTTCTATAACTTGATGAGGTACTTGTATACCCATTTTATCTCCCAATTGATCAATTTCTGCATAGTATAGTAGTGAAATGGGTTTGTTTTTTTTTATTTTATTTTTTATATTGGGTTTTACTTCATTTTTATCGCTTGATTTTAATCTTTATTTACTCTTTTATTAGGCCCATGAAACTAACCAACCTTTCCTGGTGAATGAAATCTGCACCACATATAGGAATATTAAAAAAAGCAAATAAATTATCAAACATCAATCAAACTAACCATGATCAATTTAAAATCCTAAGGATTTCCTATCTTATCCTCAAGTTTGATCTGGCAGAGGATTTGATTTTTAGAGTGGGGAAGGGTTTCAATGATGGAATCTTTTGATATTTAATACCAGTCCATCTCCTACATCTTAGGTAGATATATATTCTTTCAAAAGCTTTTATTAATTTATGTCATTTTTCTAGTGTTTGATTTTCAATCAGACCATTAGTATTGGAGGGCTTCTCTTTTTACTCATTTTCATGTTTTTTTTTTTTTTTTTACTATCGACTTCATTGTATTCCATTTTCATTTACTATTGGTTCTCAATATTCTATTTGGGCAAAAAATAAAATATCATAGAAATGCTTCAACACAAGCCAAAAATATTTTTGTGTTGCGCGGGTTCATTTCATCTTTGTTTGGGTAAAATCACATATTTTTATTTCTTAACTTAATTTTATGAATGTTATCATTATGTTTATCAGTAAAACTTTTTTCATTTTATCTTTTTTTAAGTATTCTTTTTAGTTTCTATTTTTCTCTTTGAAGTAGAATTCAAAGATTTTGTTATTTTTATTTTTCTATAAAATTATGATTCTAATCATTAGGTTTGATCTAACTGAGGATTGAGTCAAAAAATCTATTAAAAAGATTACTCTCTCGGAACTCTTGCTATAATTTATCTAAATTGTCTATTTAAAGGCTAAAAAAAGAATGACGAAAATTTTCACAACTTAAAAATCCGGCCATGACCTTGCTTGTTGTATAGCTAGCAATTAAAGATTTTCTTTGACCTTTGACATCATGATGTTGATGAAATAGTCTCTCTTCTTTTAGATAATTCTCGGGTCCAACTCCAAAAACACTTAGCCGCTCCAAACTTGACCATCTCACTACAAAACCTACCTCTAATATGAAAATATCATATTTTCTATTTTTTTGTAAAGTTTTCAAAAGTTTTTATATTTTATATTATGAATTATATTGCCCGTGCTTAGCTCAGGTGTCTTTTGCTGGTTATAGGATCAAGATAGATCTTACTCAAACAAAATCAAAATCCACACCTCAAGCACCAGGAAAAAAATTCATTATTACATTCATGCATTAGCAAGACAAATAATCATGATAAGCTTTGCAGTACCAATGCATAAAATTGTATGAGGTCATGACTGACCCCATTCATTAATAGAATCATTTCTTATTAAATATTTAATTTATATATAATTTACCATATTTGGACGAAAAAGTAGTGTAGTAAAGTAAAGTCCAGCTGTCATTTTTTTTACCATAAGCCACTTTTTTTTTTTTATCACATAAAACTATGTAAGTGTAGACTGTGTAGTAAAGTAAAGTCATTACAAAGGGCAAATACCTTTCAACTCTCTCTCCTACTTTACTTCATCTTACCTTATGTTACCTCAACTTTTACCATGCTGTGACATCAATATTTATTTTACTTTACCACACACAAAAACAAATATGCATTGACCTAGATGTAACATATTATCTCTTTACTGTTTTTAAATTAAAAAATAATTGTGGTAAAGTAAAGTCTAGCCGCCACTCTTTTACCATAAACTTTATTACAAGTCATTTTTTTTAACTTGAAATTTGAGAGGCTTCTTTTTGAACTTGTAGATCTCATAGACAATGTGATATGGAACATTGGATTGATGAAATGCTTTTTGGATGGGGTCATAAGAAATTAAAACATGGACCCATCTTTAGAAATTATGGTAGAAATTAGTACCTGGGGCCCACCTTTAGAAATTATAACATGTATTGCCCACCCAAAAAAATACCAACCTATTTCACGTATGTGTTGTCCCACACAAATTTTATGGAACTCAATTAATCTGTCTCATATACCATTTGAGTGGGACCTATCAAATAATTTTTTTACTAAGCTACTTAGGATTTGATAGATTAAAGATCATTGTCATCCAAGTTACTAACATTATCTACTAGACTCATTTGATGAAACATCAATATATATCTATCATGGGGAAATATTCATGCACCTCATCCCCCACCATATTATGGTGAGGGACAACACAGTGGGCCCGACTTTATGATACATCTGAACCATCTACACATATGGAACCTCTTGAATTACATTGGATCTAATGAGTTTTCACTTGTTCGAATGAATTGGACCGTTGGACTGAGGGTAGAAAAAAATCTTTAATATAAAGTCATTAAATTTGTAGGCCACGGATGACGGGGTTAGAGAAATTGATTGTCTCCAAACTTGATATATGGGCCCATCCAAGATGTCTCTTTCCATTCCCCCAAGTCTCATGATTAGTGAGGCCCTAGGTGGGCCCCATTAAGTTTGTCCCTCACCATATGGTTAGAGATGGATGCACTAAAATGTCCCACATCTATCATGTGTAGTGGTGTTTTATTTTTATTTTTGTGCTTTATAGTAAAAACCTTCAATCATCATCATCATTCTTATCTCTTATATAATTCTTTTAGAAGACAATAGCATTTCAATCTAGATTTAATAAATAAATTAGTTTAGTCTTTTTGCTAAATAATATATTTATATATTTTGCTTTATTTTTCTTATAAGTAATGTTTTAAAGAAACCAATAAAATTAGATATATTTTTATTGTTTGGCACGGGCTAATCAGAAGTGTCACATCTCAATTAACTAAATTCAAAATGCTATCTCCTAAAATCTTTGCATTAATATCATGCATCCTCTTTTTTCTGTTCCCATATGGAGTTTGGACCATTGATTTTGATGACACCATAAATTTTGTCGGTGACATTCATAATGCAATTTGGAATTTTCCGATCAGATTTTTATCCGTGTGTTTCCTTGAAACCTTAGCCCGCCCATCATGTTTCTTAGAGAAACTCTTCTTTGGAACTCATGAGAATGTTCTCTCCACGTCAAAATTTACCTAAAATCTTATATTTAAATTATTATGCCCATCTTCAATTTTTCAATTTCAATATTGTAAATAATTATATAATTTAAAAGACATGACAACATCTAACTTATAGCATATTTCTTTTCTTCTTTCTAAAAATCACATGGAAAATAAAAATGGGTGAAGTTTATAATTCTGAATTTGGGTTTTAGTTTTTGTCAATTTATTTCAAAAATTTCTGTTTATGTAGAATTTTGATGCATAAAATAAATATCAATGATGCTAGATAAATATTCTATTAATGGCTTTCATTTTCATGACTTTATTTGTTTATAATTTAAATGGTAGTGCATGATTTTATTTGACTCATTGCATAATTTAAATTCATTCTTAGGTGTACAAATATTATTATTATACTTATAAAAATTCAAATTTTTGCCAGTTAAGTAAGAATGGCTCATGACCGGCCGAGTTGTAAGGAGCGTTAGTTCTTACCTAGTTGCTCGGTTCGAACTCTGGGTACATACGTCACCTCTTGCCGCTTGTGCAGGCTTCTTTCCTACTTGAGTGAGTTTCCTTTCCATGTATGTGCGAGCTCTCTATTGGATCCCAACTCCTTAGCTTAGAGTACCCAAAAAAATCCTTTTGCCTGATGGACTGCGTTAGAGATTTTCAGCATAGCAAATTTGATTGGACATGAACAAATCCACCGTCTCATCACCCTTACGGGACCCACCCACAGTTGGCACCCACAAAAAAAGTTTTTATATAATAGGTGAAAACTAGTTCTCATCTGAATATTTCCTATATATATATATTAAAGCAAATGAGGAGGTGGGCTGTGGAGGGCGCCACATCATCACCCACATGAGTTCTCCTTTTAGAAAAATATACACAAAAAACTTACAGTGATTTAAGGAGCCATGTCGTCACATTTCACTATTTTTTCTCCAAAAGTATTGCTATCCATATCTTCTATCTCCTAAAATCTCTCCATCAATATCCCCTAAAATCTCTCTATTTTGCTACAATTACTCTCTCTCAACATCATCTATCTTCCATCTTCTCAAGATTGTCATATTTTTATTTTAATATCTGGGGCCCACCTTTCAACAATTCACACTAATAAAATTTTCATAAAAAACATCATTTTCTTTTAGTTTACAAATAGAGCTCTACTCTATTCAAAGATTGTCACATGTGAACGAAAATCAGACCCAACCTTTTGGTAGACCACTTCATGGATGAGCTTGTGATAAAAACGTTTTGAGGTTGGAGTTTTTTTGGTTGAATCTTATAGGCATAATTTTCTGATCTGATTATATAGACATATGACCATACGTTTAGCACACCATAAATTACACTTCCGTGGGCTCACATGGACTCATAATTAAGAGATATATATACATTGATCCAAAGTGGGCCAATTATTATTGGAATCAAATAACACTAGCCCGTGGTTTTAAAGTCTCATAATTTATGGCTTTTAAAGTTAAGATGTTTATACTTTTTTTTTTAAATCGAGAGCCAAAAAACGGTTTGATCAGTTCTAAAATAGTATTGGTGCTACTTCAAGGGGGTAGAGAAGAAATTTGTGCAAAGTGATTGAAATGACCATTGGCCAATGTGAAAATAAAAATATGGTGCATTTGTGCAATGAGAGGATTGTACATTTTTATGATTTTATTTGTTAACAATATTATGTTGTTTGGTGTAATGTATTTTCCTTGCATAGAAGAAAAAATTGAATAACTTTTCTTTAATAGAGAGGACTTTGATTTTCTACGAAAATACAAAATTTCATTCTTATGAGGAAATAAAAATCTGCATAAATTATATTTTTGTATTTGTGATTGAAGATGTGTTGACTGTTTTTATATAAATATGTATGAATATATTCTTATATGTTTATAATTAATTTTGATATCTCATAAATTCAAAATGTAATATCTTATTTTTTGCCCCGGGCTAAGCACAGGGCGTTGTTGCTAATATATATATTAAAGTAATAGGGGAGGTGGGCTGTGAGGGGCAGATAAGAGTTTCATGGGAGGTGGGCTGTGAGGAGTAGGTAGGGAGTTCCCCTTTCAAATTAAATATTAAAAAAAAAAAAACTAGAGAGAGATTTCATAAGGTTGGTCCCTGTCCAACTCATTCACACAGTTTTAAACATCACTGCACCCATCATGTTAGCAGTCATATATCCTAATCTATATCTAACTTTTCCATTTTGAATTCAAGATGATAGAGAGAGATTTTACACCATTTGTCACGATTGGTACCGTTTGTAAGAGAGCCCATTTCACTTGCCCAAGGTACATGGGATCTATCAAGATGGGCCATCAATAGAGAATTTAGCAAGCATTTACTATAATTCCATTTCACTTGCCCAAGGTACGTGTGATCTACCATGATGGCCAAGGTACAGTGTAATTCCATTTACTATAATTCCTATTCCATTTGTCTAATTGACTCATCCAACAGTGGGGACGGGGTCCACTCTTAAAATATATTCAACATGTGGGATCTAGGACCCACTGATGAACCTACATAGATAAAAAATGAAAGGAGAGAATAAATTGAGTAGCAGTTTGGATTTCATCCATCAGTGGGATCCGCGGATAGATTTAACATGTGAGACCCACTATGGATCTACATCCAAGCCAAAAAAATAAATTGAAATGTTATCTTCAAATCTCTCCATTTGGATTTTTTTTAATGAGCTAGACTCTTAAAGATATGAAGGGATTTGGTTTATAAGCATTAAATGAGAGATTGGGATGCATGTTTCATGGTATGAAGGGATACACACAACCAACTCAAAACCCAAAGATTTTTCCTACTATTTAGGAGAGCTGATTGGGATGCATCGTTTCATGGAATGGAAAATCCCGGTTATTATGTGGCTGGAGGGATTACAACTATGGATGATGTATTTACCAAAAAAAAAAAACCTATGGATGATGAGATGATAAAACTGGCATGTATGGAAAGGGCAACCCACATTTCCAATCTATATTTGTGGGCTATAAAGTATTTTAATAAGCAAAAGCTTTGAATATTTTAGAGTTTATGTAGGTTCTCACAACACCAAGCAATGGCTGCCAAGTTCTTGATTTCAAGGATATAAATACAACCTTGGTTCCAGGAAGGTAATTGTTTTAACTCAATTTATATTTTCTTTTTTTTTTTCTTTATAAAACAATGTCTATCTGCATAAGCAATGATTTTAAATTCTAATAGTTTAATGCAAGTATAACGGTTTTTTTTTTATTCTTTTGGGATGGTTTTCCCTAATTGTTGGAGAGAGCAAATGGTGACAATTTATTTTTATTGATTAAGTCTTCCAAGGATGCAATGAATTTATTCACTTAATCTAAAATCAAGCAAGATTTTTTGGTTTCCAATTGTTCATTTTTAATATTTAGGATAATAAGAATTTCCATTCATATCGAAGAAGATGGTTTATTAATTTTTTAATTTTTTGAAGGATTTGACATTGATATAATGAGGGTTCCGGGGTGGGTTATGTTAGTTAATCCTTTTGATGTGTATATTATGTGGTAGCCTCCCTTCATGTTTTCTATAGATTCATGTCAAATTGAATTTTCTTTATGTATTGATGTGAAATGGTCTAGAGATATATTTTCAACATCAATAAGATAATGGTTGATAATCATTTAAAATAATGGTTGATGTGAGATGGGTATTATGGCATTCTAAAATAATTAATGAGACCATTTCTTAATGATTTGTCAACTTTTTTTTTTATTATAAACTAACTATGATGGTGATTCTTTTTGAACTTTTTTTTTTTGGTGGTGAAAGTTACTTTGATGGTGATTTTGTTTCTTGAGGAGGCATTCCTTTTAAAGCCAATGGAGAAAAGACCAAGGTTTGAAGCTCCTTTGTTACGGTCCTAAATGATTGTAAGACTTAATTTGAAGCATTCTATCAGTCCTAGGGCTTTTGACGTATTGGTTATGTACATAACATTTGATATCAGAGTCAACCTCCATGTCTTGGGCTCAAGTCACGGAAATGGCTACTTGGAGTAGAGTGAGAGCCATCTAAAAAAATAGGGAAAATGACTATCTACCGCCAAAATGAAAGCCGCCCCGGAGAGGGCTACCTCTCATAAGAGGGGATAAAAGCTACCTACCGCCAAAGTGAGAGCTGCCAAGGACGTTGGCTGTGGATGGCATGTTACAGTCCTAAATGATTATAAGACTTAATTTGAAGCGTTCCATCAGTCCTAGGGCTTTTGGCCTATTAGTTAGGTACATAACATCCTTTCTATTATTTTATTATCAGAAATTACTTCTTTTGGATTGAATTTATTTTTGCCTGTATGCTATTTCTCATTTAGGTTAAAGATTCTTTTCTTAATTATTTTTTGTAAGGGATTAACTTTTACCATAATGTTCATTTGTGAAGATCATCACCTTGCTGATATTGATTCCTTCAATTCTTATTACTTTGGTTTGCATTTCAAGCCTCGTGGTTGCGGGTTGTTTACAAATTAATTTCTACAGCCCCTCCATTTGGCCTCAGATGGTTTCAAGCTGAACAAGAAGAACAAAAATAAAAAGATTATATGTTTGTACATGATAAAAGACTGCAAAAATCAACTCTGTAAGTCCATGTCTGAGAGTACTCTGTTTGCTCGGACATGGCTTTCTGCCCGTGCAATTTTCTCTTCTTCTCTCTTATTTTCTTCCCCAAACTTCTTCAATACCTCTGTCATGGGTTTAGGATGGACTTACTGTGTGTATGGTCGAGTGAAAGCCAATTTCGATTGATAGTAATCTTTGACAATCATCACTTGTTTATCAAAAATTGCATTTGTACAATCTAAGAAAGTTACTGGTTCATGTACCAGTGGGTGTTCAAAGTTGTGTCATTTTGAGTTATACCAGTATGGAGAATCAGAATGAAGCCATGAAAATGGCTTACACAACCAAGTATTAAACAAAAAATCCCTTACTCCTCATAGTGAGATAGAAAAAGAAGGAACATTAAGCAGTCAATTTGGGTTAGAAAGTGATGGTTAGGCCATGGATATTCAGTTTTCCCCTCTGGAGGAACATCTCCAGAGGTTGAAGACTAAATTTGGGAGGCTAAGCTTCTGTCTTGCAAAGGTCCAAAACAAAGTCTCATCTTTTTTAACAAAATCCTGAAGAAGGGGAGGAATTCTCCTCGAAGATTCTAAGTCTGTAGAGAGCGGGAGGCTTTGGTAGAGTGTGAAAAGGATTGGAGAGGCTTTGAGTCCAAGGGTCCTTTTTATAGAGTGGGAGGGCAGTTGCAGCGATTCAAGAGAGTTAGAATTTAAAACTGTGAGCCAACAGTTTACTAGTGTGTCATGTCCGAGAGGGTCATGTCCGACAGACAGATATAGAGTCATGTCCCATGATCTTGAACTCTAAGTGCAGAGCCTCGATTGTAGTAATAATACTGGTGAGACCAGGTCGATCCACATGGATCAATTGAGAGAAGGTTTTCCAACTTTTAACTTTCCCTAAATAAAATCTAAAACTAACCTAATTAAAAATTAATTACAATCATTCTTACTTTAATTAAAATATTTAATTGCAATCCAATGAAATCAGAAATTCCCTAAAACTAGAAACCTAAATCTAAAAAGATTCTCAAGTTGCTACAAAAGAAAACACAAGTTAGAACCTCCAATTAGATACTTACTTAAAATAAATCTTACTATAAACACAAATTACAATTAAAACCTGAATCAAATTATATTAAGGACAAACACTCAAATATAAAAGGAAACAAATCAAATCAAAATATGTTAGAGAATACATCAACTATCTAAAATTTTTGAAATTAGAAACTTTTCGAGTTTAAAAATCATCTCATGAAACACAATTAGAAAGAATTTGAAGATGGGAAACTAATCAAAGTTACTAACAAAAAATAAAATAAAATGGAAACTAATCCTTAGCTGTGATTTTCCAAAACTAAAACAATACAAAAATTTTCACTCAATGTATGGAAAAGCTAGTTTTCTAAATTAAATATGATCCTAACCTAATCTAATATGCAGTTAAACTTTCCTTAAAACCTATTTCAGATCTGAAATCTTATTTCTATATCCTAACATGAAGCAAATATAATGATGAATGTAGAGAATTTTATGAATATGACTAGGGCTGGCAAATGGGTCAGGTCGGGCTGATTCTGGTAGGGTCAGTGGTGGACAACTTATTTTGGACCCCAACCCGTAACCGACCCATTTTTTAAACAGGTTGTGAACCTTCAGACTGCACGCGATAGGTCTCGAGTTGGGCTAACCCATATTAAATGTGGGTTGGGTTGGGTTGGCCAGACCTACCTAACTTATATGTACTGGTAAAAATAAGTAAAATGGTGAACTCAATCTCACAACCATTGAGATTTTGAGAGGCAAACATAACCACTACACCAAATAACTATTGTATATAAATATTTATACAAAAAATATTAAAAATAGTTAGATGAGGATGAGAACCTAACCACTTTAGGGTATTAAAACTACTTTGGAACATTGGCTAGTAGTTAGACTTTAGCTATATATGAGGTATTTATGAAGGTAGCTATATTTTTAGACTATTGACCTCTATAGATACTGTAATTATTATTTTTTCGTACTTATGTGTTGTACTTTAAGCATGGTGGTCAAGGTTTTATTTTTATGATAATCATTATACAATAAAATTAAACCCAAATGAATATATAATATATATAATTGATTAATAAAAATAACAAGTTATTATAATTTATAAAAAATAACAACATTATTGAATAAAGACAAATCCACACTAACAATGTAGAATTGAAGAAGATGGGGAAATTTTCCATGTAACTGATGTGCTACCATGCATACCTGCCGAGGGAGAAAGGGTAGAGTTTGATTATTTCTTTTTGTGGCTTTGACTTTTATAAATCGTGAATTATGTAAAAGGTGTAAAACATGATGATAGACCCCACCTATTAAACTCACAATCATTAAGACAGACATCCATACTATTTATGGGATATCCTCTAATTTCAACTCAACCTGGGTTATTTCCACTATCAAATTGATTTTTAGTATTAAAAAAATAATAAATCCTATCTGGGTATTTATTATCATATTTTTCATCAAAAACTTAATCCAACAATAAGACATTCTTCGATGAAGATAAAACTTTGGATTGTCCTATGTTCCTGAGAAAAGTTTACTTTGAATGGTTGGATTTCAATACTTGATCCTCACCATGGCGTTCCCATGCTTTAACTCAAGATTTATCAAAATTAAAGCCTTAAACTTAGAGTGAGTTGTAGATATTTATTTGTGTAATGGTTAATTTGGCGGCAATGTTAGCAAATGGCCAACATCTTCCTTCTCCTCCTTTAATGTTTCTTTATCTAAGAGATTTGCATAAGCTAAAAAGAAAGGAGTGGAGAAGGGAGAAGTCACATTTACATGAGATCCTAAGCTTTGCTTTACAACCCAAATTGTGGATTCTAAAAAAAAATAAAAAATAAATAATATCTTATATTATTTCTAATAATTCGTTATAAAAATAAATATCAATATAAAAGACTTTATATAGGTCATGCAGGCTAGGCAGGTCAACCCTAACCCAACCCCCTTTTTTGCGAGTTGGAAAAACCTACCCTAACCCAGCCTGTATTTTATGTGGGTCGAGTTATGCTGGTCATATGCAACAAGAAATCCCATATATATGCAGTACAATCATATGTGATGAAGAAGATAATCCAAGTATAAAAGAATACTAGCAAAATATACCCGTGAGAATAATGATGTTGGCCGGGTGTCCTATCTAATAGGAGAAAACTGCTAAGTTGCGTTGCTTTTAAGATCAATTCCTAAATTAATTCCAAGGAAGAAGGAAGATTTGGTTTGGGGTTTTGGTCCCTAAATTATCTAAATGAGAATGGAATTTGTTTCAATGAAAGGAAGGCTTTAGGGTATGAATCCACCTTAGCCTTGTACAATGGCAAGTGAATACCTAGGGTTTCGATATCAATGCTTCAAAGGCACATTTTGGCTACAAGCCTCTATGGAGTCACCAAGTGGATCATGTGGTTTAGATTTGGGCGTAACCTATCTCTAGGGGATAGATTATCTTGGACATAAACATCATATACATTCAAGCACCATTACACGAATATATAGCATTCAAGACTATAAGAATTGAATACTAAAGGTAGATCCAGCATTAAATGAGAGAACCCAAACAATGGGTAGCATTCACATCATGTAATCAAAGCATTACAAACAAAACCCTAGAATCTATACATTGCCAAAGTACTTGACTAGGGCTTCATCATAGCCCCAAGATAAAGAGTTAGTTACACATGGTGGGAGAATGATGAAGAATCCTTGATGAAACCTCCATTGATGCTCCTTGAAATGCTTCCATCCAACCTCCGGTTGCCTCCTCCAATCTTTCATAACCCCCAAACTCGTCCTCTTTCTTATATATATTTTTCCCAAACTTTTCTTTCAATTTGCGGAACCAAGGACGTGCACCTTGCGACCGGAGTCTAGACGCGAGAGGGCAGTAAGTTGGGCGTCTTTTTAGGGACCAGTCCGGACGCTAGCAGGCAGTCTTGCCCAACTTACTCTAAGTTGAGGCAATATCCCTCCAATTTGCTCAAACTTCACTCCCTTCACCTAAAAACCTGTAAATATGAAAATGTCACAACTAAGCACATGTAGTATCATCCCAAGACATAACAAAGACGCTCATCACAGCCTCACAGTGATTGATGGGAACTAGCGTCCCCATGGTGATTGACAATATCTAGTAGTTGTCGGAAGCATGCCAAGGCTTTAAATGAACGATAGATTGAGTATTTTAGAAAAATTGAAGGAGAAAGTTGGTGAAAAATAATGTTAAATGGTAGGATGTCTTTAATTGAATACTTACTAGAAAACATAAGCCCTTATTTGAAAAGTTTTAAAACTTATATCCTTTTTTAAAATAAGGCAAAAACTTAAGCCCTTATTTAAAATTTTCCCTATGAAATTCGAAGGGTTACTTTGTTTCTTTTAGGATGTTGAGAGGAATTGAGGAAGGCATTAAAAAAGATTTATTTGGTTTTAAGAAATGAGGGAGAGGAGGAGCGTTCCAACTTAGTATTTAAAGAGAGTAAAGGAGAGGACCCAATCGAGCTTGTAAGAGCTAATGTGGCTCAAGAAGAAAGCAAAATACAACTCTTTTATGGGTATTTAGCTTTAAAGAAAAAGAATAGTCAAAGTTGTGTGACCAATCATGATGCATTCCAATCATGGGGACATAAGGGTTGAAAGGTCCATATATAAGCTAAAGAGATAACAAGACCTTCATAACTCTAGATTCAAAGGCTTTAAACCGGGCTTTTCTTTCTTTCTTTCTTTCGTTTTTCCCTCATTAATTCAATAGTAAGTTGTGATGCCAATACATGGAAGGATGGTGCATGAGTTGTTGGATTGATCATAGTCATGCACAAGTAAGTAACACTTTGATGGTGTATTGGAGAAAGACTCAACCAAGTTAGAAGTAAACCAGTGGAAAGATTTCTAACACGTCAAGCTTGGTGTTGGCATGCAAAAAATCACATATGCACCCAACACGCCAAAATCAGACAAAGATCATGGAAGGATGGTGCATGAGTTGCTGGACTTATCGTTGTCATGCACAAGTAAGTAAAACTTTGATGGTGTATTGGAGAAAGACTGAACCAAGTTAGAAGTAAACCAGTGGAAAGATTTCTAACACATCAAGCTTAGTGTTGGCATGCAAAAAATCATATATGCACCCAACACGCGAAAATTAGACAAAGATAAGTATAAAGATCTGCACCACAGACACAGAGTCAATAATGCGTTACTCAAATCCTTTATTAACTCACTTTGTGGTAGAAAGATATGTTCAGGGGATTTTGATAATAGGCTCTTAGATAAAAAAAAAGGAGAAGTTGAGTTTTTAATTCAGTTTTGGGTTTTGGATCTTGAATTTAAAAATCAGGATTGGGATTTGAGTTTTTAATAAGGGCGTTTGATTTTCCGAGTTTAAGGAAAGAGATTGTATTTGCAATTGAAGATTACAATTTTTTTTTTTTGTGATTTTCATAAAGGTTTTATTGATAAATAAAAGGATATTTTTATTTTTTTTTAAATTGGGTTTCCAATTTGGGGTTTTGGCTGTATATATTTGGGGATTGAAATTGAATATTGTGAATTTTTATTTGGGGCCTTGAACTTTTCTAAAAAATTATTGAAATTAGGTTTGGTAATTTATATTAAGGGTTTGGATATTAAACTGTAGATCTTATTTCTTTCGAATTGCTTTCTAGGGATTATCTTATTTTAGGAAATTTTTTATTCATTTTTAAAATTCTCTTACTACCCATATTGTTTGTAGAACAAATAAAGATTATATTTTGAAGAATGAGTTCACTGCAGGTTAATTTAATTTGCTTTTCATTTCAGGGATTTTACTTTCTATCAAATTGAGTAGGATTCTTAAATTACATAAAAGGCTATTGATGTGCACTAGTTCCCAAATAATAGAAAGGCTACTGATGTACATTTGATTACTTCTTTAGTTATTTTTTTGAAAACATTTTGTTTTAATTATTCTTAAATAGTAGAAACCCAACTATTGTGGTGAGTACCAAAATGTCTTACTAAGAAGAGGGCATCGACAAAGTGGATGCGAATAACATTTTTCTAAGTTCTATCTTAATTGATATTGTTTGTAAAATATTATTATATCACCTGATCATATTAATTCTTATTTGTAATGGTTTTATGATTATTAATCTTGATTTTTATTCAATTTTCATTAGGTTAACCTGTCATCGCACGAGCTTTATGCCAGGTTTTAACTTAAGAACCTCAGTTGCCATAGGTTTCATATGCCTCTTATGTATGAGAGATACGCAAATGGGGCTTTTACATATGTAGATGTTACATATATGAAACAAATTGCCATGTTTGTCAAAATCGCCATTTTTGTGTGAGTAAATGAGTACATCTAACCGCTTTAGATGCATTTAAATCATCTGGACTTTTCCACAAATCTCTCAAATAAATGTCTTGATGTTAATCATTAATAAGAATATCAAACAGTTTAGATTATGAATCTGGGCCCACAGAAGTACAGAGAATAAGGTCTATAAGTTGGGCCCACAGATAGACCCAAATTCTAGTGGGTATTACATAATTCTTAGCTTAGGTACCGTATGAGTAGGCCGACAAAACCCCAATATGGCTTCTTCTATTTCTCAGTAAAAATATATGACCAACAATGGTTAAGTGTATAGACACAAAGGATTTCTTTTCAAACTTATTCCCAGTTTATTTTATTTTTATTCGGTCATGGAAATCAGGGAACTTGTTTTTCACCCCCCGGATGGGCATGTTGGGTGATGCATCCATAGAAAGTGGTTTTGGGCCTTTCATGCACAGCTCAGGTGGAGGGCAAAGAAGGCCTCTTTCAGGGTGGGGTAGTTTGTCTAGGACCACAATGTAATCTTGAAAGTTGAGATTCGAAACTGCGACCACGATTTACTCTTGAAAGTTGAGGTTCGAAACTGCGCTATCACACTGGGGTCACAGAAAATTTACTCGGCTCACCCTGGGCTCAAAGGGGTTAGTCTAGCCTTAGGGGCTGGGACACCCTCGGATGTTAAAAAAAAAGAAAAAAAAAGGATTCTGATCAAGAGCTAGACTTCTGACCTTGTGTAAACCAATGGGCCAAGGGATAGTCTCGGGTAGACAATTTCTATGGGGTGCAAGCCTCCCAAAAGGCAATGGAGACATGCAAAAATTCATTCAATCCGGCCCTTTTAATTATTTCTTCATTAGCACACAACTCAGTAGAAGAGAAAGCAAACCGGCTCTTAGCATTGTTTGAACTTCCCGGCATTATAAGAATTCCAAAAACGGATTGTTTAATGGGCTTTCAAAGGCTTTAGAACTCTTTCAACCAGAATTTAGAGAACTAAACCTAAACATGTCTTTACTCACCCATAAATTGTTGTATATCCATCCAATTTTCATTCCAATATAATTGATTCATATCCTTTTCATGTCTTCATTCTGTTATCACGTGATCCTAGTATTTTGTAGACATTCTGATTAAAACCATTTTTTTTTTCCTGCATTCCTTGAATGGATTCTTGCAGGAATGGTCCTACACCCAGACATCCAATCCAAAGCATAAGTTGAAATAGACAATGTTCTCCAAAGATCGCAGTTGATCTCTGATTCTGACACATCTAACCTTCCATAGCTTGGATCGATAGTGAAACCCTCCAGGCCCACTTCTTTCATGGGCCCAGCTTGCAAATTGCAACGTCCACATTGGTTGGAATTCCATTCCCACCGGCACGATGGCGATGGTGACCGCATGGGCGATAACTGGACGAGAGGGTCTGGCCCGACCCATGTTCAAAGCCGAGATGTTTACTATGGAAGATGCAAGTGTTTTGGGCTCTGATTTGAGGTTGGCACCTTTTGGGCCTGGTAGAAATGTCCCTCTCCTGGGAAGGCTATGGGCCTTGCTAGTGTATACATATAATCGTCCCTGCTGCTTCAAAAGTTCAAATGGCTTCATAAAATCGTCTGGATTTGAGTGAGTGCTTGTAGCCGTCTCTTGAGATGAAGACCCCTTTGATGTGTAGGACTTCTTAGGTTTTAGTGGTGGACTCTTATGAGAGGATTGAAAATATGCTCATGTATATATATAGCAACAAAGGCCCGCGCTTAGCTAGGGCACTAAAATGAGAATGTATAAAAAATAAAATTACAAAAGGAAGTTATTTTATAGAAATGAAGAGTATTAGTAAACATGATAAACAGATGATTAAGGAATTGTTCTGGTGAGTTTCAAATCCCGAAAAAACAAAGAACACATTTTGGGCTGATGAAGCACAAATTATCCCTAACTTATCACCAGTAGAAAAATTCATATTTTATCTTTTACTTTTTGAGGGGGAGAATTGAGAATAGACCTTCATCAAAGCAAAAGTTATTATTTTTGTATCGCATTGTTCAGTTAACCATGAGCAATTTACCATCTAAGCACACTAGGAAAATTGGAAATGTGTTGGTCCCAGCAAACTGCATTGGAGAAAATCTGTGTCATTAAAAAAAAAAAAGTTGAGTCCAATAAATAGTGACCTATCAGGCTTAACGACACGCTACACTTCATTCACAATCTTGATTCAAATTGAATGATTTTTCTGATTCAACTCAATCATTTTTAAAAGGTTACTGCATGGCCATAAACCACCAAAAAACGATCACCTGCACCATTTCCTTGAAAATGAGACTTGAAATTCTGATCTACAAGATGTTTCAATCTGTATCCACTTAACATCAAAGTCAGAATGGAAACTATTCAATAAGATCATATAACCTCACCCCATAAGGTTCACTGATACGGAAACTCCATCAAATGTCTTATTTGCCAAAGTTGCTTCTTAGATTCTGAAACACATTAATATTGATCATCTGTTGTATAGCTGATGCATAGTCAATAGTTTAATACAAGATAGCATACTAACAACAGATTTTCTTCATCTAACATACATTATAGCATACATTTGATTTGCAGATTTAAGTTCCACGTTACCTACCATGAAATCAGTAAAGCAGTTTCCAACCTAACACACAAATGAAAATCCAGATATAAAATCGATACTTGGATGGACGAAGTTCACCTGCAAACCAGAATGAAGATTGATGCTTGAATATATGAATCACCAAGAGATTGAGAGAGGGGTGATGGAGATTTTAGAGGGAAACAGAGGATATTATAACTGTAGAGGAGAGATTTTAGGAGATGGAAGTGGAACGGGTATGCAATATCGAGAATTAAGGTGACGTTTTTCTTAGTATTTCTTCAAAAGGAGAACTCACTATTTGCTTACTTGGCACCCCTCACAGCCCACCTCCCCTATTGCTTTAATATATATAATATATGAGAAATTCTAAAAAATGTCCCACTTTAAAAATGCCCCCTTTTCCGCCCGTCTTTTTTTTTTTTTGTCATGGGGCCATGTTGAGTCAATCTAGTTTTTTTACATACACCACTCCCCATGAAAAGTCACAAGTCTAAGTTTGACACTTATCCAACTTTTTCTCACCATTGGATTGAAATCACAATAAATTGATGTTATAAACCATTAAATTTTAGGGCCATGGATTAAAAGGTTAGGATGATCTTATGGACTCAAGATTTTGCATATAGGTAGGGCTCATATGGATCTTTCCATCCAATGGATTTCCATGATCATTATGCATTCTAGTGGGCCAAATTAGGAGGGGCGTTTTCTCCTAAAAAATGCTCGGGCTCTATGTAGACTCCATTTATATATATATATATATGAGAGGGGCTCTCCTAAGTATAAACTTATGTTATTCTAAGCTAAATCAGTATTGGTCCCACAAATCAAAGTCGACTATCTCTGTTTTTGGCCTAATGGAATTGGAAAATCCAGTTCTGATTGGATTTATCTTGATTTTGGAGACGATGATATGAGACAGTTTATGATGGAGAAGATTTTGTAAACGATTTTAGCTTAGGTTAATATAAGTTGCAGCTTAGGAGAGCCCCCATGTATATATTATGGGAGATGCTCCTATGAGAGTAACTCTAATGTTACTTTGAGAGTAAGTGTGAGGGTCCTCACATCCATATCCAATGTCAATAGTTTAAATGTGAGGGCCCTAACCCTTTATTCATATGGAGAAGCTCATGTGAGAGTTACTCTCACGGTACTATGAGAATAAGGGGTAGGGGTGCTCACATTTAGACCCCCACCCTTACTCTCACAGTACCGTTAGGAGCATCTCCCATATATATATATGTGGAAATTCTAAAAAACGCCCCCTTTTAAAAATGCTCCTTTTTGAGGCCGTTTTTTTTTTTTTTTTTTTTTGTCATAAGGCCATATTGTGTTAATCAAGTCTCCTTACCTCATTGGTATGGAGTTGGGTTTTTATTGGGAAGGTCAGGGATTCAACTCTCACCTCCTCCTTATATATTCCTGCATGTGTATATACGAGTTTTCTTCCCACCTCGGTGGGCTTCCTTCCCGGGTGTGCCGGGCTTTCTTCCCACTTTGGTGGGCTTCCTTTACCAGGTGTACAGGGCTATATATATATATATATATATATATAAAAGGTCCCAGCCACTGAAGCTGGGGTACCAAAAAAAAAAAAAAGTCTTTTCACACATACTACCCCCTAATGAATAGTCATAAGTCCAAGTTTGACATTCATCTAACTTTTCCTCACTGTTGGGGTGTGAATGGCAAGGAACACAGTTCACCTGCCTCTATTTTTCTCCCTTTACTTTCTACATACATGCAATGGTGGGTTGTGGAAAATAGAGGCATTGCCTCTACTTCTCTATTCCATTTTGAGATTGCCAACTCTACCAAACACTTCTATTATCGAAATCTCTACCCGATTTTTAGATTTTAAGAAATAAAAGTAAAAAATAGTGATGTCAAAACGAGGGCTTACTCTCATGGTACTATGAGAGAAAGGGTATGAGCCCTCATATTTAGGCCATTGGTATTAGATATTACCGTGAGAGTTACTCTCGTAAGAGCATCTCCTATATATATATATGTTGTTTGTTTGGTGCAGCTATATATGCAATTTTGAATTAAAAAAAAAAGACCGGTAAAATTTCTTTGATTAGATCAATATTGTTCAGATTAGAATAAAATATTCTTTTATACTTGGATTATCTTCTTAATCACATACAATTGTAGTGCATATATATGGGATTTCTTGTTGCATATATGTGGTGATTTTTGTTGTGAATATGTATTTGTTTTTACTTTTTACAGGTCCAGGTTTTCATGGTATCAGAGACATTAGATCGTGATCCATGGATTGGGCATTGGCACAATAGCTTCTTTTCACCCCTTTTTATCTTGCTACTTCACTTTCCATCATAGCATAATCTCCATCTATCATAGGATTGATCATTCGCACATCGACCCCGCACTTGTAACAACCAATCTAACCGCGCACTCAGGCTCCATCTGCTTTCATCGACGCTTCATTATAATGATCAATGGTTTTATTTGCTTCCATTTTCTACGTCTGGATCTACCATCCACACCATTTGTGGCCAACTGTCAATCCGTTGTGTGACCCACAACTGGGGATTCTGATTGTTTAAAACTAGAGGATTTCAAAAAAAAAACACATCAGATGGACTTTATATCAAAAAGAACATTTTAGTTTCCCTCACACCAACCCAGCCTTTCCTCCTGGGAATCCTTCCTTTTTTTTTACCTAAAACTAACGTGGATCAACTTGATGTGAGGGAAACTAAAGTAATCTTTTTGGTGTAAAATGCATCTAATTATTTTTTAATCCCCTTAAAACAAATGGAAGTGGTGATTACAAATTGAAAATTGTGATCCGCATGAATTAGTGCATTGCCAAGAGGCAATGCCACTAATTCGATGCTAGTCTTGTCAGCACGCACTAAGAAGCATACAACCACCACACTCTCCTGTGCGTGAGTGCTTCTCTTTCTCGGTCCCTCTTCCTTCTTCTCTTCTCTTTCACCTTTTTTTTGAAAGAAATCATCATTCAAAGCCCTCTGTGATGATCAGATGCCTTGCGAGAAGACCCACTGTTCAAATCACCACCAACCAGACTATGGAAAACCTTTCATTACTTCTGGGCTTGTTGGTGTATTTTGGAATTCCATGTTCCGGGCAAATCCCTTTTCAATTCCAACGCATAGAAAATGGCTTATCCACACCACAAAATTAAGAAAAAAATTGTTCAAAATTTCCATGTTTCTGTACAAAGGGAAAAAAAATAATCGCACGGGACCACAAAAAGGTTGTCGGCAATCAAAGTTTCTGGCATTGTGGCGACTCCTCTTATACAAATGCGGCCTTCAATTGGTGCGGAAGTAACCAATTTTCTTTTGTAAGTTTTGTTGTTTGGTTCTGTGGTTTCTTTGTTTTTTTAATGAGAATGGGTCTTTTTAGCTAAAAAAAAAAATCAGATGGCTATGATAGCAGTTGTGCTTTGCTAACAGTGGATCATCCAAGTAGGGCCCACTGCATCAACAATTCGATCTACTGTCCAATTTACAGTGCGAGGTGAGTTATATACATTGAACACAGGGTATACTTTATCAACATTGTGTCATTCTAAACCAGCCATTAATCAACATAATGGGGTCCATAAGAAGACAGCATCTCTCTCTCTCTCTCTCTCTGTTAATTTTTCTTTAAGTAGCATGTAAAGGGTACCAAACTCCTAATCAGAGAGGTGAATTTTGTCTAATTTTACAATAATCTCATATCTTCGTGAACGGTCCCATCCCCCTTCCACCTTTTTCTTCTACAATAACCACCTCTTTTACTTGGACAATTTTAGTTGACCACTTGAACCCGCATTCAAATACGAATCTTCAATCAATTAATGGACGAGTTATTTTATTGTCAAAGGATGAAAACGGCATAGGTCTAGGCTAAAAAAGATAAGATTAAATCTAATACTTGGTCTAGAAAAAAGGCACTTGGTCTAGAAAAAAGGCACACATTAACAAGTGGTCATTTTCTAATAACAAAATCATGTAGTTATGCACAAAATTCTCGTTTGATTATACAAGCAAGTGGGTTGGTGTAATATTATCAAATTGAATAATCTACCCACCAAAAATGCCTAAAAGAACTGAGTTCTATATAGACTCCCATGTAAGAGTGTTGGACTTGTGAGGAAGAAAGAAGAAGCAATAAAGCGAGCAATGAGAAGAGAGAGATGAAGAGAAGAGGCCTTTGTTTCATGGTAAGTTTCTTTGCAGTGCTGTTCCTAGGCTGTCTCTCTACAGCTGGTTGTGAAAGGGTCGAGAAAGAAACAAGATGCAATGGGTCCATGGCACAGTGCTATGAAGAAGAGGAGATGTTCATGGAATCTGAAATTAGCCGGAGGTTTCTTGCAGGGACAGGCAAATATATTACATATCCCGTTTTGGGACGTGATAAGACAGGAGCAGGTGGTAAGTCCGAACAAGGACAGCCTTATAATCGAGGCTGCAAAAAAATATACGGTTGTAGGGAGGACTCTTAGGATAGAAGTGTGAATGCTCTCTCTTCCTCCCTCTCTCTCTCTTTGCCTCAAAATTAAGCATCAATTGAAATTGAGAAATCCTCAAATCAATCGAGTATAGAATATGTGATTTTGCTTTTATTTTAATTTAATCATGTACTGTACGTGTGAATGGTTTGATTGTAGCCTTGCTGATGGAAGTGAATTTGGTTGAGGGCCAATGCAAGAGAGTGCTTGTAAGATCGTTGATTATAGAGATGAGTTCATAGATTTAGAGGGGTTGGCTCATGGAATTTCATTAGGGACAATTACCGTACGTACTGCATTAAAATTGACAATTACCATAGAACAGTTGGAAAAAATGTATTTACCGCAGAACAGTCCGATCCATAGGATATTGCACGCTGCGATATTATAGGGAAGTAGGATATCCTACAATCAAAAGCGGAAAAAATTTGAACAGTTAGTTTTTTTTAATTTTTTTCCTTGACTGTGGGACCACCAAACCACTATATAAACCATTAGATAGCTGTATGAGTGTAAGAACTAATATTAAACCAAATTTGAACCGTTGATCTATCACGGTTATCTAGAAATTAAAAAAAAAAGCTTATAATTTATTCTTATAATTTGCATAACAATGTGACTTTTTGCAAATTTCTAGATAACCATAGATTACTTATGTTGACCTTTGAATTATAAATATCATGGTATATTTAAAATTTTTATTTTATAATATATTTATTTTCAAATGTTAATATTATGAATTATGTTACCCGAGTTAAGCACGGGGGCTTTTCACTAGTCACAGTTGAGACGAGCAAGAGAGAAGTGACATGTTTATAGAATAGAGAAGGGTCTATTATTATTAAACCCATCCCAAGGGCCTATTTATAAATATTGGAAACCTTAGGGGTTATAATTAAAAAAATAGTTGTAAGGGCGAAAGTGTGATTTTTATAAAAATTGAGCAAAATACTAATGCCCCCTTTTCTCTACCGTCAAATCCACTTATTTGGGGATATGAAAGGTATTAAAATGCATAGGTGGGGGCCTTTTTACAAATTCTAAAACCACAGGGGCCTATTTGCAAATCTTAAAAATCTTAGGGGGTATATACAAAAAACTCATTTTTAAAATCATACAAGGAATTTACATATATATTACCTTTCCAAATCTGCTACCATTATTCTGGAATGCAAAAGGGAGTCACTCAGCATGTCATGTTCTTCATCTTGCAATTCAAACTTGCAATATTAACCAAACTATACATCCCATACTTAGGTTTCAGGCTAGGGTGGGAGTCATATGACATACTCTTTACAAAGATTGGTTCATTTATGGAGTTACCACCAAGAATACCTCTGTTCTTCTTCAAGTGTTCGTTTTACCTCTTCCCCAACAATACACGTTTTTGCATCCATGGGTGTATGCTTTTCCTGGGACTGGTTTACCCCATTTTGGAAGGTCCGGAGGAAATACGTGCCTAGGATCCAACGCTGTACGAGTTGGGTAGTGGTGTGGCACTGGAACAAGCAACCTTCCACTGATTTCAGACTCCATCATGGACTCCTGTTGATAGTAGCATTGGGCAATGGAGCCATTGCATTGAGAAGTAGCAGCTACAGAGAGAGTGCCACAGCCAAACAGCACCCCTAGCAAACCTACATCGAAGAAAGTCAAGTCTCATTTTTACGCTTCCGATGTTTCAATCTTCCTTCAACTCAGGGATATTTATAATTGAGAGAGATTCTCATTTTAATCATCCAAACACAACCAGACAAATTAAATGATTGTTTTTTTGGCAGGTGGAGTAAATTTTAAAAAGAACCCCTTGAATTTTTAATTAAATGCAGACGTCGAGATCACTAAAGTCCTATGCATCTCTAGGCTTGTTCATTTATTATAACTCCACGAATTCTTAAATTCGCAGACAAGGTGGAATGCCAGAATGCTCGTTTGAATTTGGGCATTCAGGAATTCCACCAAAATGCAAAGAGGGTGGAATTCTTGAATTCTTAAAGGCCAATTGGTACTTTTCATGTGCTGGGATTCAGAAATTCTTAACAAGAAATAAGGAATTTGGAAATGCATGTCCCGAAAACCCCAACCACTAGAATTTCTGTCAGGAATTCTAGTAAAAAAATAGGCCCTTTGGTATTCTTTTCAATAACTCAACTATTTTGTTATAAGATATATATATATATATATATTAATTTCTTTTACTTGGCTCAGGTGCCAAGTTGGAGAGGAGTAAAGCCACATACCAGGGAACCCACCAAGGATCAGTCCCTGGTGGGTGGAAATAGGAGCAGGAGCCTTTAACACTAGGTCATCCCTGAACCCCACTTTTTTTTATTGGGGCCAGTTCTCCTAAGCTCAAGCTTAAGATAAGGTAAGCTCAAGTATATAGTGGAGCCCACCAGGGAACCCACATGGGGATGGGGGTGGGGGGGATTTCAAGGACTCCCTAAGGTCTTTCTCTCCGCAAAAAATCAGCTTCAACCGTGATTTCTAGCATCTCCATATGGGCCCAAAAATTTAATGGTCAATAGTCCATTCGGATCAATACATAGTTAATCCAACGGTCAAGTAAATTCGGATCTAAGCAAAAATTGGTGGACATTTGCAATTTAGAGGGTTCATGTGTTTGGTCCAATTGGATGGACCAAAGGTGGGCCCCACGAGCATAAGCTTACAAGATTTTATCTTAAGCTTGAGCTTAGGAGAGCCTTGCTCTTTTTTGTTATAATATATCATCCAAACAATTGATCAAATCTCACGGTTTTGAACACTTTCTTTGAGGGATTTACCATCCAGAGTTTTTTTCTTTTAAAAAAAAAGTGTAAATGGAGACAATTTATAGGCATCACCATCCAACCAAATATAAGAGGATTTTGGAACATAGTCGTTCAGTTCTAAAATAAAAAGAGGATTTAACCGGAAAAAGCACTTAATGCGCACATGTTACGCATTCAAACACTTTAGCACTTAGGCCACCAATTTGAGCAATTGGGCCCGATTTGCATTTTTTTATTACATATTTGGCACATCGTCGGCGCCGACCTTATTTGCACTGAATAAGGTCGGTGATGACGCTGTTCGCGAACAATTTTTTTAACATCGTCGGAACTTCGTCGGCGCCGACCTTATTTACACTGAATAAGGTCGGTGATGCCGCTGTCCGTGAAACCCATATAATCCGATTTAGAGCTTCATTCTTCCCACTTCTCCAAAATTGTAGAGTTTGTTTTCTTCCTTCAGAGAGAGGTGTTCTACGATAGTGTGTTTGTCCACTATTGATTGCCTTATTAATTTTCGATCAATCCCCTCCTGCTATTGGGTCTACAGAAAGGAGGTAATGAAAACTTTTCTCTTCAGACGATGGAACCCTAGAAATCAATCTCCTCTTTCTATTGACAACGTATCATGCATATAGTATCATTTAATGCATGGACAAATAATTCTTAGGCAGAATACATTTTCTCTTTCAATGTATGCTGTTTATTGTTTGTTTCATTGAATATAGTATATGTTACACAGGAGCCCTATTTACTCTTTTGGAATCCACAATGATGGTCCAACTAATTTATCTATTTTATGATGTTCTAATATAGTATGTCAGACGTTGAGCACCTAGTAATCTTTCACTATGATGGTGAGTTTGAATTTGAGCTCAATCGTCCTCAATACAAGGGTGGAAGGCAGAAGATGAGATATCTCTCGAGCGGTGTCACGTTGAACAAGTTGTGCAAAATCGCTTTGGAAGCTTCGAGTTGGGCAACAACTTCCTGTCAAATAACTCTAAAGTATCTTCTACACAATGGGAAATTTTTTTCGATGATAGATATCGACGATGACAGTGATATCAATTGTTTATTAAAATCGTCCAAAAACAAAGCAAAAGGGATATTATTATTCGTGTCAAGAAGGCTATCCGATGAAGGCACTTTCCAACACAATCATGGCAATAGTTATGTTCTGAAGTTAAATATATATTTCAACTGATGGCAATAGGTATGTTCTGAAGTAATTTTTTTGTCATAACTCCATATTGTAGATCTGTACAGGATAAAAGAAACGAAACCATTCGAGAAGCTCCGAGCATTGGAAAGCCTGATATTAAATTAAAGGTTGCATTACCATTGTCACCTCCATCTTTGAAAGATTTTCCCACGATTGATATACAGGAGGATGATGATACCATATTCCCAACAACATTGTCCTATTTTGTAGACGATGATGAGTCCATGTTTGAAGAAGTCAATGTAGAACTGTTTGATGTGAATAGAAGCGAAAGTGTGCGCAGTGCTCCCGCAACTAATGTGGATGTGAATGGAAGTTTAGCAGCTGCTCAACTAATTAATTTAGGTGTCCAAAGAGATATTACAAGCATAATTGAAGAAGAAGACTTTTCAAAATCTCCCTTCGTGGACACCATGATCCCTGAAGATGTCGTGCCCGAAGAAGGGACCGGTTCAACTAGGGAGATGTGGCTAGGCAGGGAGTTTCCTGACCATGAGGCTTTTAGAAGAGCTATAGCAAAGTACGCAATATACAACAACTTTACCTTGAAACACGAGAGGACTAACATGAAGATGGTCACAGCAAGTTGTAAAGGAGTCGACTGTCCCTAGCGTATACATGCCTCTATGGTAGATTCTGGTCCACACTTCAGAGTTCGAAAGTATAATTCCACACACTATTGCTCCAAACCACTTATGGGAACTGCACATCGGCAAGCAACCGCGAAGCTAATAGCAGAGTTCATTGAAGATAAGGTGCGATGCAATAACGATCTTAGGCCCAAGGAGATCATCAATGAATGTCAGATTAGTTTGGGACCCGCATTACATACAGGCGAGCACATATGGCAAAGGACCTTGCATTGTACAAAGTGAGTGGATCGTACGAGGAGTCTTTCATGATATTGCCGCTCTATTGCAATAAGCTTCATAGAACCAACCCCGGTTCATACACTGTGTTGGACATCAGGCTGGATGATCAATTTAGATGCTTCTTTTGGTCTTTCGGTCCATGCTTAAGATCATTCCAAACCTCTCTAAGGCCACTGACAGCGGTGGATGGATCACACCTTCGTGGCAAATATCCAGGAGTGCTGATGGTGGCCGTAATACATGATGGAAATCATCAACTTTTCCCCGTTGCATTTGCCTTTGCCGAAGCGGAGAGGCGTGATAGTTGGAAGTGGTTTCTTGCACACTTGTCCTTCTCGTTGGGTGAGCCAAAAAATCTCACAATTATATCTGACCGTCAGAAAGGTCTGATTCCTGCAGTACAAGCCATAATGCCAAGTGCAAAGCATTGTTTTTGTTGCCATCATATAGCTGAAAACATAAAGGCGGCTTTCAACTACCATGGCATTATAAGAAAGTTTTAGAGCACAGTGAGGGCATACCGACCTTGTGAGTACGATGCTTGCATGGACCACATAAAGAGTGTAGATGAGCGTGCAGATAATTACATCCATGCGATCGGCCATTAGTTCTGGGCAACGACATTTGCTCATGGACGCAGGTATGGCATGCTTACCAATAATGTTGCAGAGTGCACAAATAGTCTCCTAAAAGACACCCGAGTTCTCCCGATTACAAAGCAAGTGGAAGAGATACGTGCAAAACTGATGGAATTCTTTCAGAGACGGTCAACTCAAGTACAAAGCATCACTTCAGTACTAACTCCGTATGCAGAGAAGTACCTAGCCACAGAGATGGAGGAATCATGAAGGCTGATGGTACGTGTAGCGACATTGAATGAATATCAAGTGCAATCTGCAGAGTTTGTTGATGTAGTTAATCTAGATAGTAGATCATGCTCGTGCCGCAAATGGGACGTAATTGGGATCCCATGTTGCCATGCCGTTGCCGCCATGAAAGCGTGGAATATGAATCCATATGACTATTGCAAGCAGTGGTACCTCACAAGCACGTATTAGAAGACGTACAGTGATGTCATTCATGCCACTCGTGATAGAAAGCAATGGGAATAGCAAATTGTGACCGGGAGAGTTCTCCCACCAATGGCTAGCAAGCAACCGGAAGACCAAAGAAGAGCAGGATCCGAGTTAAAGATCGACATCGCCAGCGAAGAGTGATAACTTGTTCGAGCTGTAAGGAGAGGGGTCACAATCGTGGGATCTGTAAAAATCCGCCAGTTCAACAATGACATTAATTGATGTTGTGTTTTGGGTCTGTTTTTTTATACTTTATGTTGTATGTATGTTTGTGGAATGTTTATGAATCAAAATGGCAGTAATGCCTTTTGCTTTTTTGGATGTTTGTGTTGAAAAGATGTGTGGAACCCACTATTTTATTGTGGAAGATGATGTATGCCTTTTAAGCAACGTAAGGAATCTGCATGAATTTTTTTTTCATGCAAGTGGAAGTTATCAGTACAGGGTCGGCGGTGACCTTATCCGTATACAATAACGTCACTATCGACGCAGGTTTCCAATTAATTTGACCAAAGTTGTAACTTTTTTCTGGGTGTATTATATACATCGTCGGTGATGACCTTATCTGTGTTAAATAAGGTCACCACTGACGTAGGTTTTGTAATTTTTAAACCAAAAAGTTGTAACTTTTCCAAGCGAGTTGTGGAAAAAATTCTAAGTATAGGTCGGTGATGACCTTAACTGTGTACAATAAGGTCATCACCGACGCAGGTTTTGTAATTTTTAAACCAGAAGTTGTAACTTTTCCAAGCGAGTTGTGGAAAAAATTCTAAGTATAGGTCGGTAATGACTTTATCTGTGTTAAATAAGGTCACCACCGACGTAGGTTTTGTAATTTTTAAACCAAAAAGTTGTAACTTTCCAAGCAAGTTGTGGAAAAAATTCTAAGTATGGGTCGGTGATGACCTTAACTGTGTACAATAAGGTCAGGACCGACGCAAGTTTTGTAATTTTTAAACCAGAAGTTGTAACTTTTCCAAGCGAGTTGTGGAAAAAATTCTAAGTATAGGTCGGTGATGACCTTAACTGAGTACAATAAGGTCACCACCGACGCAGGTTTTGTAATTTTTAAACCAGAAGTTGTAACTTTTCCAAGCGAGTTGTGGAAAAAATTCTAAGTATAGGTCGGTGATGACCTTAACTGTGTACAATAAGGTCACCACCGATGCAGGTTTTGTAATTTTTAAACCAAAAGTTGTAACTTTTGCTTGAGAAAATCTAGTACAGGGTCGGTGATGACCTTATCTGTGTTAAATAAGGTCACCACCGACCTTATGTTCACTGCTTTTTCTGCTACAGCCTCGGTAAGGACCTTGTTTAAGGAAGGAAAAAAATTGGGTGGGAGTGTGACATGTAATTACATAAAAACACATCTATATTCTTAAAAAAAGTTGAGGCTGTATTTAAATACAAATAGAAACATTTCATGAATTCAATTTACATTCAATCATTCAATCGATCAACATCCCATATGACAATTAATTTTTTTTTTTGAAACATGGTTAAGTTTAAAGTGTCATTTACATTCAATCATTCAAGCTTCCCATTTACATTTAATCATTCAGTCAAATAACACATATTTTCACAACATAGACAGGAGAGGGTTCATTGCAAGTCGGGTGGCAAGCTCGGGAGTGGAGGGAGGTTAAGCTTTGGAGCATTTCGAATCCAGTTTTGCTCGAATATGTCGATGACAATTCTCCGCCGATAATACGAGATGTCTGACTGCGTGAACTCGATGGGACGACGATAAATGTAGTGTTCAGCGAACGCACAGGCGAACAACCCGCAGTCATTTCCATTATCTTGAATGGGATGTCCGTGTTTGTTGTAATCGTCCACATCATAGGCGCCGACCACCCGAAATCCATGAAGCGCCGCTGAAGCCACAATTTCTGTTCAGACATAGTGAAAATGAATAATACTTCAATTTTGAAATTTATTTATTATCGAAAAATCATGCTGCCAAGACGAGAAGATATTTACGAATCTCTCACAGGTCTTAAGGCCCCAAATCTCTCCCAAGGAACTGTTGTAGCACTCCCAACGATTCTCATCGACATATCCGACCAATAAGGACCATTGATTGTGAGCATGTAGTACATAGACTAAATTCTTGCACTCCATCGCGTCCATTACACGTTCTCCCTTTGGCCCAAGGCCATATCATCCCCATTCTTTATGCCCTTCTCCCAGAAACTTTGCAAGAAAAGCATCAGCATTATCAAACAACTAAGACATAAACCTATTGAGGAAAAACTCCCAAGTCTTCAATGTTTTATTGCACTTACATATATACTAGGCTCGGCCAAGTATGCATCCTTGCACCTCTCCCGTAGCACTTCGAACCAGTAATATGTGATCGTCAAATCCATCCAAGTGCCCTTGTCCAATAAATCTCTGAGGGACATAGAATCGACACATGAGATGATCATATCTAGCTCTTCCTTCCTGTCAATGCAATGAGTTGAGTGAAATTGAATTAATAAAAGACCCAACAACTTGATAATTACTACGGATAGTATTTTCAATAATTGCAATTACCTATGTGTGTAATATTTGTAGAAATCCAACAAAAGTTCCTTCTCCACTTCCATCAGATGATAATCCGTCTGGGGCAATGGATGTTGATAATCAATAAACCTATCGGGGATCTTCCTCAGCCTTGGAATGTGCTTGCACCTCCATATCAATGAATAAATTGTAGCCGGTGAAGGGGCTTCAATGACTGCCTAGCAAGTGACATTCGGAGGTGTGTTGTATCCTTAAGGACTGGGTGAGACAGAGATAAGATCCTCGATAGGGATGTCATCCACATCACCAAAGGGCGCGTCAAGGTTGCTGGCATCAACTTCATGTGGTTGCTCGTCAGCCGAAGTATGGGAAGCTGATGCATTCATGAGGGAGTCCTCTACCATTAAGGGAGCCTCGATACTAAATCGAGGTTTCTTTGCGGGGCTTTTTGAGGACCTCACCTTAATCCTTGCATGTTTTGGCATTTTGACGGCCTGCAAAATGAAGCAAAGTATTGTGAGGAAATCACATTACCCATAGATTGTAACCAATTCATATCCTTGAAATTTATTTATATACACTTACTAGCGGGTCATCATCTTCCGAAGCGGAAGTACTACACGTCTCGACGTAGTCCTCGTATGTAGTCCCAAATGTGGACCAAAATCTATCGACCTTTTTCTTAATTGAAGTTATGAAATTATTTAGGTCCACATTTGCAACGATCAAACGATCGCATGACCGTACGATGTGGTCGAGGAAGAGAGAGACCTGCAGTCCATATACTGAAAGGATCCCGTTAGAAAATATATTCACAAAATCAATGTGAAGCAAAGTAAGTGATACAACTCTAAAAGTGTGAATGTCATACCCGAGTCTGTGGGACGGTAGGACAAGGGGCATTGGGCTGGGGGGGAGGATCCCTTTGTGGCTCGTTGCGCTACCTGACACGACCAATACGCATGATGGTATTTGCTTCATACCATCTCATGTACGCTTCTTTTTCCTCCTTCCCGCCTTTTAATTTTCCTTTTCTCTTCAGCACATTGTTTGCCCGTGCTTCCCATGACTTCACCTCTTCCTCGTGCACTAGACTCCAATTTATAATAAATCTCCCCTTATTTTCCTTTCTTACGATGGGCTTGACGTAGCGTGGAGGCACTGTTTGTCTTAAGCAAAACTGCCTCATAACCCTAGGGGAAGGGTGACGCTCCAACACCGAATATGATATAAGGGGAGAGTCTGTCGTGAAAAGTGCTCTGTCGGCCTTAGAGACGTGCCTTAAAAATTCCTTCCCGTACTTTCTGTACGGTCGCCACTCAAACTGTGCATGAAGCATTTGATAAATTAGAACACATAAAGGAAGTATGAAAATGATAGAAAATTTGAAATGAACTAAGGCTACCTCTTTAGACGTGAGGTAATTGAGTTGCTTCCGCACTTCTCGTACGATCGTCAGCTGAGTCATTCCTTCAAGTCGATTGGCCCATGTAACCATCAGCGGAAACTGTATGTCATAGTTCAAACGCTGGTTTGGACTTAAACCTCGACCGATCTTCATTCTGGTGTATGCCCAGATCTGTCAAAATAGAAGGAATCATTAGAACATTAACATATAAATAGTGAAAGGATGAAGAAGTGTTATATCGACCTCACTTGCAGAAGCTGGAGGAGGCCAAAAAGAGACTTAAACTTCTTCTTAATATCATCGCCCTCGTCGGTAGGGTCGGGCATCTCACGCTTCTTCAGCCCTTACCAATGAACTCCTTTGTTTAGCATTCTGTACAAGTTTGCTAAACAAGCGGAGGCCCATGAGTAGGGCCTAAACTCTCTAAATAACTCTAAAATATAAAAGGAGCCTCGTGCCCCTGAAGAATTACAAAGAATCTGTCCAACAACAAAAAAAAAAACAAATAGGCTAGAGTTCTGCACATTTCCTCGGCCTCTGTCATCTTCTTCTTCTTCGACTGTCTCTTGCTTTTCTTCTTTCCCTTTGGCTTGATCTTCTCTTTCTCCCTCAACTCCTCTGGAGTGGGACGGAAGACACGTTCCAGCCATGTAAACTTGAGGGAAACCCCATTGTAGTCTTCTTTGGGTTAGGGGACAACACCTAGCAGCTCTTGATAGAGCTCGTCAATCTGATAGTGGGTGTACGTACGCCCGGTTACGAGCGGACCATCTATAGGAAGGCCGTAGATGTAAGCTACGTCATCCAGTGTGATGGTGGCCTCACCGGATGGGAAATGGAAGGTGTTCGTGTTCGGCCTCCACCTCTCAACCGGCCCCATGATCAAGGCATGGTCGATCCTCATCCACCTCATCTGAGCAAGATGATACAGCCCAGCGTCCCTGACCCACTGCATTTGACGCTCATTTAGGTCTCACTTCCCATAGTCGGGGTTAGTGGGAAAGCATTTGTAGGTACTCAACTCCTGTGAGAAAAATGACAGTTTGAATAACATTAGCCATAGATCGAAAAGAAGTTCAATTGATTAGTGGTTGTGTGGAAGAGAGTATACCAAATCGCGTTTGATAGCGGTAGATATGTGATGCTCTTGCTCGCACAAAAGCACTGCCGGTTGAGCACTTGAGGCACTAGCCTCTTTCCGGGGCAATTCTTCGTTGCTTGTATTCTCTTTAGACATCTGTGTATGTCCAAATTAGACATGATAGTATTGAATGTTATGAACGCAAGCATGAATAAAATGGCAAACATATATAAAAAATGTTCACAAGACGAAAATAGTTAACACTAAAAAATTTCATGCTTAAAAGAAATAGTGAAGCACTTGGTGTGTCTATATGTTGCTCTTAAGAACCACTTGGTGCTTACTCTCTTCATACCTGTTAGTAAAGTCTACTCAAATGGTACAATATGACTGTACCCAAAGTCAAACAAAAAGCCAGTAAATGACAAGCTAAAACTTTTGAGAAAGCCATTCAAGTCAAAAAGCTAAAAATTTGTTGATCAAAGACAAAAGACATGGAATGCAAGTTTAACGAATTTTAAAGTAGAGAAGATGATCTAAGCCTAATTTAAAAGAACTTAAAATCATAATGATGATTTCTACATCTAAGAGCATTTACGTGGGGTTGATTAGCACAGTGTAGGGAAAAGTGAGGACAATCTAGCACATTGTATGCTACATGAAAATTCTAATATCAAGGGACTGAAACTCAGTAAAAGGATTCAAAATAGAACATGAATTTTGCTGGTACACATTGTCAACAGCTTGTTCGATTGGGCTAGTGTGACCATGACAACCCCCTGTTTGAGTTCGAAACTCTCATTTTTTCAGTGTCACCAACTAGCCTCATCCACTCATTTACACAAAAAGACCTCAAAATTCATGCACCATGTAGAAGATAGGATATTTGAACTCTGCTTTTTTATAAACAAATTAGTACTAGGACTCTATAAGCAGACAACATGTTCGAAGATGATGATGTTGTAGAATAGAAACCCATATTAAAATAAACATACTTAAAAAAACAAACACTTACAGGACATGTAGAAGACAAGATCTATCACATGGAGTACAAGATGCAATTAGAGAAAGGCTCACAACATACAATATAATACTACTCAAATCAAGGCTCCAATATGTGGGAAGTGGTGAAACTGCAATGCAACATTATCTCCAATAGTTGGTTGTCACTTGGTTCCGCCACTTCACTTTACATTTTGAAGCCTCCAATGGATGATACCCCAATTTGAAATCCAAAAACAAACATAAAAAAATAAATTAATCTGTTATCTTAAACCTTTGGGAACAAAAAAAGCTCAATTCAATCACAAAATAAGAACACTTACGCAAGATAACAAATTCAATCTAACTGCCAAAGACAATACGGAACCATCGTCCTTCTCAAGTCAAAAAACCCCAAATTCGCCTACAAACCCTAATCATAGTGCAAACAAACAATGTACAAATTGAACAAGGACGTTCAAGCTATCATGCACTTCCATATCATATGCTGGATGGCGGGAGAACCAGAAGGAGGAAAAATACAAAAAACATTGAGAAAGATTTAAAAATGGAAGGAGATAGATAACTTGGAATCTTGGTGGAAACAATGAACGATAGAAAAAATGATTAGGAGCAAAGAGAAGAGAAGCAGTTGAGGATTTCAGTTAGGAGCCTGGTGCAACTGGAAATGGAAGCAACCGCTCTTCCGCACTCGCCCAAGATCAGTCTCGACGGTATGGTGGAGAAGAGAGAAGAAAAGAATGAGAAGAAACAGGGAAAAGAGCCCTAAAAAGGTTCGCGAATTGCGTCCTCACCGACCTTATTCAGTGTAAATAAGGTTGGCGCCGACGATGTGCCAAACATGTTAAAAAAAAATGGAAACGGCCGTGGAGTGGTGCGCGGACAGCGTCATCACCGACCTTATTCAGTGCAAATAAGGTCGGCGCCGACAATGTGCCAAATATGTAAAAAAAAATGCAAATCAGGCTCAATTGCTCGAATTAGTGGCCCAAGTGCTAAAGTGTTTGAATGCGTAACATGTGCGCATTAAGTGATTTTTCCGGTTAAATCCTCAAATAAAAATGTATAATGCATGCATTTATAAATTTCCCAAAATAAATCTTCTATGTTATATCTTTCAAAAGATGCGTACTAATACTCAAAATCTTAATAGAATTGTGTCATCTGCAAATTATCGATGTACATGAATAATACACATTATATTATATGGCTAGGTTATCCAAACTTTTTATATGACTTAAAGATAAAGAAAATCTTCATATACTTAATTTTAAAACATTTCTTGAACTACTTTTTGCAACGTAGACACACATCCTTGCATATAAAATCATATTGAAATAACCTTAACTTTTAAAAATACTGGTAGGAAACTTATAACAAGATAAAATAACATTAACTATAAACCCCGAAAAGAAAATGCCTATTATATCCTGGTTCCGCCCCTCATTAAACATATCAAAGAAAATCTACTAACCCAGGACATAAAACCTACTCAACTTTATAGTGTTTTCCTTTTCATCATCTAATTCTTATTTTCTTAATCAAGAAATCTAAATTATACTCGAATGTGACCAATACGATAATTTTCATCAAAGTTTTAGACACGAGAGGCTAAATATTTATATTTGAACCTGACCAACTCTTCAGCCCCTAATAGGAAAATATTATATTTTAATCCTCTTATATATTTTTACCCCAATATAATTTAAACATGAAATGCCATATATTGTTTTTTTTTTTATAGATTTATAGATTTTTTTCATAATTCTTATAATTTGAATTCTATTGCCCGTGCTAAGCGTGGCATATTTTGCTAGTATTCTTTTATACTTGGATTATTCTTCATCACATACGATTGTACTGCATATATATGGGATTTCTTATTGCATATATATGGTGATTTTTGTTGTGAATATATATTGTTTTTACAGGTCAAGGTTTTCATGGTACTAGAGACATTAGACAGTCATGGATGTTGATCATATTGAGATTCACCCAATTTGTTAATCATTAGATGGTGATCAATGGGCATTGGCACAGTAGCTCCTTTTCACCCTTTGATCTTGCTACATCATTTTCTATCATAACATAATCTCCATCTATCAGAGGATTGATTACTTGCACATCGACTTCATCTGCTTTCATTGATCTTTCATTAATGATCAATGGTTTTATTTGCTTCCATTTCCTGCGTCTGGATCTACCATCCACACCATTTGTGGTCAACAGTCAATCAGTTGTGGGACCCACAACTGGTGATTATTTGATTGTTTAAAACAAGCAGAAGTGGTGATTGCCAAATTGAAAAATGTGATCCGCATCATGAGTTAGTGTCTTGCCATTTGCCAGCAGGCAATACCACTAATTCGGTGCTAGTCTTGTCAGCACGCGCTAAGAAGCATACAACCACGACACTCTTCTGAGTCTTGTGGCCTGTGGGTGAGTGCCTCTGTCTCTCTCTGACACACACATTACCTCTTTCTCCTTCTTTTACACCTATCTTGGAAAAATCATCATTCAAAGCACTCTGTGATGATGAGACGCCTTGGGAGACCTACTGTTCAAATCACCACCAACCAGACCATGGGAAACCTTTCATTACTTCTGGGCTTCCATGTGCTGGGCAAATTCCTTTTCAATTCCAACGCATGGAAAATGGCTTGTCCACAAAGTTAAGAAAAATTTGTTCAAGATTTTCATGCTTCTATACAAAGGGAAAAAAACATCGCAGGGGACCATAAAAAAGTTGTCTGCAATCAAACTTTCTGTGGTATTGTGTCATTGTGGACTCCTCTTACACAAATGCGGCCTTCAATTGGTGCTAAAGTAACCAATTCTATTTTGTAAGTTTTGTTGTTTTTTTAAATCTTTTTGCATGGCTGAAAATAGCTATGTGGGCAATTTTCAAGTCTTGATACCTTGCATAACTCGAGATATTTGTAAAACAATATCAGCCATTAATGCATTATGCTTTATATTGGATTTGTCCCTGAACAGTAAAATTCTTCTATTTTTTATTATTATTTTTGGGAGTGTGAATCAAGATCCAAACCATTGGAGATGTTCAAAAGATCAAACACGACCATGAGACCAAATCTCGACCGCCGTATCATCAACAATCTTGAGATACGTGCAAAAAACATGATCCATTGAATATAGTTTTCTGGATTATGTGGGCCCCAAAACAAGATCCAAACTGTTAGATCTTTTTAAAAGGCTGAACATGACTATGGGGTCAATTTTCAAGGCTTGATACCTTGTGGATATTGAGAAATTTGTAAAAAAACCTCAACTATTGATATAAACAAATCTATTTAACATATATCCTTTCATTACCAAACACGTCTTTTTTATTTTAACCTCTTTTTTTAATGGTTCTACTTTGATAGGTCTATCAAAAAAAGAGTAGAGATATCAAACAAGGCCTTACTTCATCTTGATTATCTTGCTACATAGATTGGCATGGATTCTAAATGGGTCTTTTTTTTAACCTAGCCAAGGGCTAAGACCTAATTGAGAGCTCGTATGCACACGGGAAGACAGCACACTCAAGTGGGAAAGAAGACCAAACAGGCGGAAAGAAAGCCTACACAACTGGGAAGGGAGTTCGCACACGTGGGAAGAGGTGGTGTGCCAACAGTTCGAATCCTGGGCGGCCATATGAGAATTGTCACACCTTATGATTGGGGTAAGGAGCCGTTCTCGCTATATGGGTTATGGTATCCAAGTTAATGATCTACATTAACTATTCAAAGTAAGAGGAAGAACCAATTTTTTTTTTTTTTTTCTTGCAATTTATCATCCATTGGCCACTTATGAAAAATCCAGATTTATTATGTTGGTGGGTCCAATTCTTATTTGTGTGGAATTTGGAGAGGATCAATAAGAGATGAATCCATTTAGTTTGGATGGGTTGAATTCCCTTATAAGTGGTCCCCACTAATTGGTTCTCGAAACTGCCCACTTTGAAATTTAGTTTTCAAATTAGCAATTAGGGTCTACTTACCAAACATCCAGATTTTTTAGTGATCTCTCTCATGTTGGTTCCAACTCTAATGTTGTAAAATTTGGGAAGGACCAAGTCATTTAGTTTGAATGGATTCCTCATCAGTGGTGCCCCGGTAATGGGTTCTTAAAATTGCCTACTTTGAAAATGATGTTTTTCAAAGACATCAATCTTTTAGGTAGTGTTTGGTTTGCAAGGTTGGAATGAAATGATCATTCTAACGTAATGATCATTACCGCATTTGGTTAGCAAAAAAGTGGTGGTATGACCATTACTTTCAGAATCAGAATCACCATTCCCTTATGTAGAGGAATGGTCATTGCACTGGAGAGGTAGAAAAATGCTCATTCCATTCCTTTATAAATTTCCATTGAGACCAAATTGCCCGTTTATCACATCAACCCCTCCTCCTCATCCCAGTCGCCGGCCGGAGGGGGGGGAAAGGAAGGTGGAGGAGGGAGGCCGGCCAGTTGTTGCCGTCGGGGCCTACCGGCTAGTCTCCTTCCAAGCCCCCGACTGGGAGGGGGGAGGAGGAGGAGGAGGATATTTTGGTCAGTTTTATGTAAATTTTATTTCATTCCGGACATCATTCTAACGTACCAAATGTAAGAACATATGGTCATTCCATTACTGGATTGATTCTTCAGTAAAATCAAACGTTGGAATAGAAATGACCATTTATGACTCATTCTCCTCTCCATTCCATTCCTGTCTAAAATCATTCTAGCAAACCAAAAGCTACCTTAAAGAGAGAGAAATTGGGAGCTATTTTAGAGAAAAAATAGGAGCCATGCATTAAGCCTTTCCTTTCTTCTTTTTCATGACAACTGTCATTGAATGCAAATACACTTCCCTTTCTTTCAATCGTTAAATGCATAGCGATCTTCTTTTTTTTTCTTCTTGAAAATGCGGGTGGGTGTGCAGTGTAATTATATATATATATATATATATATGCCGGGTGGGTGTGTAGTGTAATTATATATATATATATATATATATGTATATATGAAAATTCTCAAACTGCCCCATTTCAAAAGGGGCATTTACGCCCCTTTTGATTTGTCTAGTTAAATGATGCCACCTCATATTATGATGTTTAAAGATTGGAGGAAAAATAGGAAAAATAGAGAAGATTGGACATTAGAGAGCGAATTCGAGACAAGAGGGAGCCCATGTTTTGGATATTGGAGAAAAATTTCCTTTGAATGCACTTATTATTTAGGAAATTGGAGAAAAGATAGGCAAGCATTAGAAAGAGAAACTCAAATATTTCATATGAGGTATGTAGTGCAAGCTGTGTAGCCAATTAACAACCAAAAAGAGCAAAGGAAGGGCTTTCCCCTACTTGATATGTAGGTTAGCCCAACTTAGATCTTTCAATTCCCCATTGTTTCATGATTTGTGGGGTCCCAAGTGGGCCCCATGAGGTGGCTTGTCCAGTAAGACGATAGGAAAAGCTTTATATGAGCATTACTTATATATATATATATATAAATATAGGAAATATTTTTATGAGAGTAACTCTCACACTACTCTGACTATAAAAGTAAGGGGGAGGACCCTCGTGTATTTTGTAGAATGGTTGTGTTTTGGGTTATAGCACTGTTATTTTCACTTACCCAATATTCCGAAGGAAAGATCTGGCAGAAGGTGCTTTCTTAAGACAGTCTTACAAATGGTTTGTATACAAGGGAGACCCCGGATCTACTGCCCAAACGGAGGACCTCAAAATCAGGTCAATAGAATCCATCAGAAGAAACTCTAGTATTTTCTCATATAGGTTTTTGGGGATGTCTTCAAGAGTGATATTAAAAGACCCACTCTTTCTATACAAAATTATTCATTTAAAACAAGTACTCATTAAAGGTTGAGATTTTTTTTTTGGTAAAGAAAAGGTTGTGATTAATAGACATTTATAATACTTATAATATGAACAGACTTATCATTTACACCTCGAGTCTTGACAAGAGATATATCTAAATAAATAAAATTTATACATAATAAATCTTGTACTAGTAAGTACTATTTAAAAAAAAAATACCCAACAGCACATGTTGATCAACATCTAAAACGGGCTCCTAAGCTAGGCTAGAACTTGAATTCTGATACATTATTAGTCTCGAAATTGATGCGTAGAACATTGGTTGATCATGACAAAAAAACTTTACCTATTTGGGCAATACAATTTGGTTTTAGACAAATTTTATAGCCATGCTTATAGTCAATTTTTTTAAAATCATACATGAAATTTAATTATATATTACCTTTCCAAATCTGTCACCATTTTTCTGGAGTGCAAAAGGGAGTTACTCAGCATGTCATGTTCTTCATCTTGCAATTCAAACTTCCAATATTAACTAAACTACAGCACAGAGAGAGAGAGAGAGAGAGAGAGAGAGAGAGAGAACTACATCACATAGAGCGAGAGAGGGATTACATACTCTTTACAAAGACTGGTTCATTTTTGGAGTTACCACCAAGAGTGCCTCTGTTCGTCTTCAAGAGTTTCCTCTCTCTCTTTCCGTACAATATATGTTTTTGCATCCAGAGGTGTATGGTTTTACTGGGACTGGCTTGTTACCCCCTTTCGGAAGGTCCGGAAGCAATGTTCTAGGATCCAATACACGAACAGCTGGGTAGTTGTTTGGCACTGCAGCAAGCAACCTTCCACTGATTTCAGACTCCATCATGGACTCCTGTTGATAGTAGCATTGGGCAATGGAGCCATTGCATTGAGAAATGGCAGCTACAGAGAGAGTGCCACAGCCAAACAGAACCCCTAGCAAAGCTACAAAGAAGAAACAATGGCCTCTTTTCAAATCAAATCTCATTTTCACTCTCCCCTTGTTCCAATCTTCCTGCAACTCAAGAGTATTTATGATTGAGAAGGATTCCCATTTGAGTCTTCCAAACAAAACCAGACAATTTAAATAATTTATATACATATATATATATATATATTTTTGGGTAGGTGGAGTAAAAAGACCCCCTTGAAATCAAGCTGAGCATACACAGCATACACAGGGAAGTCACGGCGAGCACCAACCTCACAACCGCAATAGCGGGTCAGCGTGGAGTATATCTCTCAGGGAATCAAGCATCTTCAGCACCATGAGAAGCTCATTCCTGAACCGGAAATCAAGCGCACACCTGGTAATTTTGCTCAAATGGCGAAGGTTGCAGGCCGTAGCGAGAAGGTCTCACAAGCCTTTTGTTTTTGTAGTTTTGTTTGCGAGTGGGATACACATACCAGTATGCCCTCGGGGATTTTATCGATGTGGAAGTGGATCCCCTGTTTGGACCAAACAGGGTTGGTCCAATGAGGGGTGCCACATAGGAAGAAAAAAAAAAAAAAATTTCATTGGTGAGATGGGATGTGTTGATGGGATATTTTTCTCCCATGTGGCACCCCCTAATTGGACCAAATAGGATTTTCCTGGTTGGTCCAAACAGGGAATCCACTTCCTATCAATGTAACAGAGGCGTATAACTAACGTGCCTTGTTTTTCAGAGTCCGGATCCCCTGTTTGGACCAAACAGGGAAATCCTGTTTGGTCCAATGAGGGGGTGCCACATGGGGAGAAAAAAAAAAATTCATTGGGGAGATGGGATGTAGTGATGGAATTTTTTCCCCCCATGTGGCACCCCCTCATTGGACCCTGTTTGGTCCAAACAGGGGATCCGGACTCTGTTTTTCACCGTTCGCTATCCTTCCTATCAATGAATTACCTTTTCCAGCAAAAAAAAAAAAAAAAAAGATTCACAGAAAAGTTCATCTTACCAAGAAGCAGCTGGATAGAAAGCGACACCGCCAAACAGTCATGCTTGTGACTTGTGACTTGACAGACTACTCATGCATGCATGTGAGAGGTTCCTATCTCTCATTCAAAAGCAGACCATTTGAATAATTGGGGTTGGTGGGAGGATGAGAAAGGTACAAAATTCATCATCAGAGAACTCGAATGGTCTTTCTGTGAATTAGATTCCTAATTATACTACATGGGTATGTTCAATCTGCCGTTTTTATATGCGAAATTAGTCGAATTTGGGAATATGGGGTTCATCTTTTGTCAATTTAGGGAAATTTCAAGTGGCTCTGATGGGGTCTAGGAGTAGTAGGTAGTTTTTGTGGGTGATCCGATCCCTTACAAATATCATATTTGCTACATCTGGTTGAATGAATCTTGAGGTTCTGCTATTTTGATGAATTTACGTTGTTTTTAGTCAAGTGAGAGGACTTACAGATAAAGGGTTCATCTTGGCAAAATTACTTGTAGATTTACAGTGTTATATATCTTGAGAATATTTAAACAAACTGCTTTAATTAAGGGTGCATCTGACTGCATCGATTGATGGTTCTACTCGTCTGATTGCGGATTCTGCTTTACTCAATCTGTCCGTTGCTGATATTTTTATATGCCTGATACTGATTGAGCATATGATTGGATGGTTCGGGTCAATAGGGCAGTAATTATCTGGACTTTTTTTTTTTATAACATGTGGTATCGGCTGCCCGGCCCATCTCAGGAGCCTTTTGCTAGAGATGTCAAGCGGGCTAGGCTTGCTCATTTCGGCCCGCCCAGGCAGTCAACGGCCCACAGCATGGCACTGCCCGTGCTGGGCTGAGGGAACGTGCGCCAGCGGCTCATTTCGGCATGACACGCTGCGGGCCAACCCATCCATAACGGTTTGCCCGCCAGGCCCGTCCAATAGCAAAAAACGATTAGCTTTTTTGTAAACTGTCCATTTTACAACCCCCCCCCCCCCCCCCCCCACCCCCCAAAAAAAAAAAAAAAAAACAGCCATAAAACAGTCATGCAAGGGGTATTTTATGTCATTTTCAATTCTACAAAGTTTATAAATATTCTAACCCTCCCATTCTCTTTTCTCACAAACTTATATAATTCTCTTACTTTATATATACTCTCTAGTTCTCTCAAAGCATTCAACTATTTCACTCTCTCTAAGAAGTTTTTGAAGGACCAAAGATCAAGTCATTAAGAGACAAGATTAAAGGGGCCTTAAAAATCTTTGAGGTATTCATATCATTTAAATTTGAGGTTGCATATCTATAAGTTTATTCTATATTACGTTAACTCTTATTTTCTCCCCTTTCTTATATTAATTATAAAAAAAAGAAGGCTATTAGTATTAGTATTAGTATTATTATTTTTAAATTTAATTTTTTGAAATATGGCCAGACGATCTTCTAGAAGAGTTCCTACAGAATCTTCTTTCGTTAATTTAGAAGGAGAAGAAGATTTTATTGAATTAGAAGATGGAGTATGTGATTTACCACCCCCCTTTCTAGTAGTTCCCGTAAAGCATCTAAGAGGAATAGAACTTCAAAAGTTTGGCATATATATGAAACGTTTGAAGCTGTTGAAGACGGAAAGAAAGTAAGAAAGTCTAAAAGGCAAAATGCAAATATTATAGTAAGTTTTATGGTGCCGAATCAAAAAGGGGTACCAGTCATTTGTTAAGACATTGGCAAAAATGTCTAGTCTTACATAAGCTGATGGATGTAGGGGCGGGCGGCCTGGTTCACAGACCCAAATTTCTACTATTTGTGGTAGTAGTAGTAGTTTGAGTCTTTTTTCTTCTAATGCACAAAGTGTTAGACGAAATCTTGTTAAAATGATTGCGTTATTCGAATTATCATTTTCTTTTGTTGAAAATGAGTATTTTGAAGAATGAGTCCAAAAATATTGTCAACCACAATTTCACAGTTCAAGAAATATAGCTAGAAATGATGCTATTAGACTTTGGCAGGAAGAAAAGAAAAACATTAAAAATTACCTTGCAGAAATTCCTAGTAGAGTAGCCATAACTACAGATAAATTGACTTCTAAAGGTGATGATAGTTATCTTTGTATTACCGCACATAACATAAATGCAAAATAAATTATTAATAAATGAAAAATTAGTCTTAATTGTCTTGAATGGCCACACAGTGGCACTAGAATAAATACCTTTATTTTGAAAAAACTAGATGAACACCATATTAAGGAAAAACTTATATCTATAACTTTAGATAATGCAAGTAATAATACAGTGGCTATTGAACTAATGAGATTGCATATGCCACTTGCAACTTTGATAGGTAGCTCTATCTTCTAAAACAAATGTGTATGTCACGTCTTAAATCTCATTGCAAAGGTTGGTTTAAAGTATATTGTAAGTTATACAAATGCTATTAAAGATATTGCTAAATTTATTTTCTTCTCCGCACAAAGAAGACAATTGTATGCCCAAATATATGCGAGGCAAGGCGTATCAGCTATTAAAATATCCAAAGAGGTAGAACATAGATGGAATTCTATTTATGATTTGTTAAACAAGGCAATTGACCAAAAAACAGTTTTGAATGAATTTTGTGCTTTTTATGCACAATATTTGTTGATGAGTGATGAACATTGGGAGTTGTGTGTCCATATAAGAGATTTATTAGAAGCTTTTTATACTTCAACTTTATTTTTTTCTGGGATATATTATCCCACATCTAATGAAGCTTTAATGAAGCATTTTCAAATTACTTTACAACTTAATAGATTTAGAGATAATTTTTTACTGAATAACACTATTAGAAACATGGAATAAAAATTTAATAAATATTGGAAAAAGGCTCCAATGACACTTTCTTTAGCTGCTATATTTGATCCTAGGTTAAAATTAAGTGGTGTAGAGTTTTTTTATTGATAGAATAAATAGAAATATGAATTATCAAGATTTAAATATTTTCTCAAATATAAGGGCAAAATTACAAGCACTTTTTTCATTTTATTGTGAGTAAATGGCTACAACTGGGGTTAGTATGACCCCTTTAGAAGTTCGGTAAACAGGTGAAGCTGTGTGGTATTCTTCCTTTTCCACGGGCATAGCATCTAGTTCAAGCTCAAGTAATACAATGACGGAGTTATCCTGGTATCTTGACGTCGGTGTAATACAGGTGTATGATGCATCTAGTTTTGACATTTTATCCTGATGGAAGCAATAAGAAAACATTTATCTGGTGTTGGCTGCTATGGCCCGTGATCTATTGACTATTTCAATGTCTTTTGTAGCATCAGAATATGCTTTTAATGCAGCTAGACGTGTGGTGGATGATAAAAGAACAAATCTAACTAAAGAAACAGTGGAGTGTTGTGTTTGCCTATGAGACTGATATTTGATAGATAAGAGCAAGGAAGAGTTGACAACAATGGAAGATTATGATATAGTAGAGTGCATTAGTGGACTACAAATCTGATTTTTTACTTTTCCTTCATTGTAATATGTAAATATACAAGTTTTTTATTCTTTTTTATTTTTATTCTAAAAAAGGATTGTAAGGTTTTGAAGGTAATCTTATTTACAAACCTTCAATAAGTTAGGATCCAAATGGTTCTCTTCTTAGTAGAGTAGGTCGAGTTTGACCGAGCCACTTAAATATCTTTGTCATTCTCCATGCTTGTGATCTAATTTTTAGTTTTAAGCAAAAATAAAATAAAATAAAAATAAAGAGGCACGCTGAGCACGCCCGCCCTGCCTTGCCAAAAAATCTCCTGGCGGGCAGTGATGAGCACTGCCCTCTTGACATGCCTAGCTTTGGCCTGAGTTCCTGAGTCGAAGGGACACTCGATTCTCAACGGTCGAAAAAAAATCCCTAGGAGCACATGCAAATCAAGAATCAGAAATAAAAAATCGAAACGGTCAGTAGCCGTTTCTAAGCAGACAAGGTTTACAACCTCGGGTTTTCGAAACATATCAAGCAAAGGAAGAAGAAACATTCCAAAGGTAAAGTAAATGTTTTCTCACTCATCGTTTTCCTACTCTCAGTTTCATTGTACGGATGAGAGGATCTCTCGACTCGACGTTACCCTCAAGTGAAGTAAAGTTGATTTTGAGGAAAGAATAAAACATAAGTGGGTTATGATGATATATTTATTTTTTTTAGTTGTTTGTTATGGAATCTTTTTGACTTTTTGTATGGGGAAATGTAGTTTTTTATTTTATTTTTGTGGATAAAGGTAGTTGTTTTTTGACTTTTTTTTTGGAAAAGATGGGGAGAGTTTTAAATAAAGTTGATTTTTTACGAGAGGATCTCTCGACTCGACGTTACCCTCAAGTGAATTAAAGTTGATTTTGAGGAAAGAATAAAATATAAGTGGGTTATGATGATATTTTTTTTAGTTGTTTATTATGGAATCTTTTTGACTTTTTGTATGGGGAAATGAAGTTTTTTTGGATTTTTGTGGATAAAGGTAGTTGCATTTTAACTTTTTTTTAAAAAAGATGGAGAGAGATTTAAATAAAATACATTTGATGTGACATCTTGTCTGAAAGAATGGAGGCTTTACTTGACTTGTATTGTATTAGTAAAGTACAAAATGGGCCCTCAAGTAATCTACATCCCTCTCTTTCTCCACCAGGCATTTTTGGAGACTTGCCGATGTTGTTTCTGTTTTTGGTCTAAGAGAATTGTTTCGGTTTTGGGGAACGGTTTCCGTGGAATTGCTGCTGCTTGCATTTTACCTCAAGGCCCAAACAACGAGTATCTGATATTTACAGCTCTATCGGTCATATTTAAAAATTCCTTGTGAAGGTCGCAGGACAAGTCCTTGTCCCGGAGCAGCAGCGGCAGCACGCAATCACGTGGCGTTTTTTTTAATTTATTTGGTGGCCCATGTTGCTTTCGACATAATAGAATAAGGAGTCCGGATCCCCTGTTTGGACCTGTTTGGTTCAATGAGGGGGTGCCACATGGGGAGAAAAAAAAAATTCAATGAGGAGATGGGATGTGGTGATGGGATGTTTTTCCCCCACGTGGCACCCCCTCATTGGACCAAACAGGGTTGCCCAAACAGGGGATCCGGACTCTAGAATATGATACGCAGGAATTTAGATTAGAAAGGAATGGGGAAGTTTGTAAGATTTTTCTCTCATATATTATTACTGCTCATATGAAGATATGCTTTCACTGTTCAATCATTCATGGTTACTTGCCTGAAAGATTTCCGGATTTGGTCAGCGATGATGCCCAATTACTGTAAAATGAGCAACATATAATGTCGAATTGCACATGATACTATACCTTTTATGTGTAAAATTTGTCTTCCACGTCCATGGTATGCCCTGCTGTATTCCTGATATCTAGGCTACAAATTTGGTCAGTACTCAGTTGGGCTGCATCTTGTTTTGTTGATTTTGTTGAGGAGGAAGTTCAACAAAAGCAAAAAACATTCTGATTTCATTAATTCTTGTCATGCTCGAATGAGGGGTTTTTGGATTCAAAGAGAACAAGCTATAGCAAGCAAGCATCTTGCATCAGTTGGGTCGTTTTAGTGACTATTACTAGAAGATTTGGGTTTAAATAGTTGGAAGAAGGCATTTTCCATCAGTTTATGAAGTTTTTTTATATCAGACGATCTGATCCTGAATTAACAGTGTATGAGTTTAGAGGCAGGGATGGTCCTGTAAATTTGCGGAACTGAGAATGTGGTTGGGGAGAGTTCTTGCAAAAGATTGGCCGTCGAAATGTAATGTAATTTCTAAAGAGGGTCTGTTTTTGGGGGCGGTTGGTTTTTCGGAGAAGGTTTTGTTTTGGTAGTATGGGGCGGATGTTGAATTGATGAATCTGAGTGTAAGAGTATGGTGATTTATTTATGTTGGTTGGAGAAATATTCAATGTTGTTGACGTGTTCTTATATGGGAGATGTGGGCTACGTTCAAATTTCCCTTTTGTAGCTGGGTAAACTCTGAAGTGGGATTAACCCAATGTAAGCATTAAAAAATGAGTGTTCATGTGGTCAATAACCTAACTTGCCAGTAATATCTATTTAGCAATTTTATTCTGTAAAACGATTCCATGACTAAAGATGTACCGAAACAGCCCATTTCAAACCCTCAAAGGAGAAAGAAGAGGCTGATCAATTTGCTGCCTATTCTTATTCTGTAATTGCAGTGTCATGGTTTCGCATTCCAGACTGTATACAATTGGAATCAGAAGTCAGTGTACTGTCACAAACTTTCCCTATTTTAACATCGTATCCTTGTTTTGGCCCATATTTTTCCTCTTTAGTGGTGTTTGGTTGGTGGGATTTTTGACAGTTATTCTATTTGCTAGGAGATTTTAAAATTCCCTGTTTCATTGGTATTTCCTCGTTTCTTCTCTTTCTCATTGAAAACCTCTTTACTTTCTCAACCATATTTTTTTTCTCTTATTCCTCTAATGAAGACGCATATGTTCTCTTTCTCATTGAAAACCTCTTTACTTTCTCAACCATATTTTTTCTCTTATTCCTCTAATGAAGACACATGTGTTCTCTTTTCTACGGTATGATTCTGTGAATTCGGATTGTTCCTCTGCTTGATCGAGATTTTTTCAGTGGTGATTATTTCCAACTAAAAGGTACTGAAATGGGTTCTTCCATCTCATGAATTCTTCTATATGTTTGTTTGCTTTTCATCATTTTTTTGGCCTTTTCCTTGGAAACGGGACGAAGAGGAGAGGGGACATCCCCTTTATTTGTGTTTTATGTATGCTAGATGTTTGATAATTTGAATGTATGGTAGTTGAAAGTTTAAGATGCTTTCCGCGGAGTGTTGTGGCCTTTCAGTAAGATGCTCCTGTTTTAAGATGTTTGATAATTTGACTTTTGCTTCATTGCAATTTGTAATTTTTATTTAATTATTTTGAAGTGACTCAGTGTTAGAATTTTGTGTTGGCTTAATTCATTGGTTGGACAAAACTCTAGGAGTCCATTGAGTTGTATTTCGTATTTAGAAAAGGACTCTGAAGATAGAAGACTGAAAGAATTAGAAGAAGAAAGCTGGGAGAAAAATCACTGAAATTCCGAATTATACAGAATGTGATTCGCTCGAGCAACTAGTGAATTCGCTTGAGCGAACCTCAGATAGAATGTGTTTCGCTCGACCCACCTTAGTGATCGCTTGAGCCATGATCTGATATTCAAATACAGTGGCTTGTCAGCTTGAGCAAACTCCCAGGTCGCTTGAGCGAACATGGGCGCAAATTTAGAAACTTGGGCGCAAATTTAGAAACATGGGCGTAAATTTTGTGTTGGCTTAATTCATGGGTTGGACAAAACTCTAGGGGTCCATTGAGTTGTATTTCGTATTTAGAAAAGGACTCTGAAGATAGAAGATTGAAGATTGAAAGAATTAGAAGAAGAAAGCTGGGAGAAAAATCACTGAAATTCCGAATTATACAGAATGTGATTCACTCGAGCAACCAGTGAATTCGCTCGAGCGAACCCCAGACAGAATGTGTTTCGCTCGACCCACCTTAGTGATCGCTTGAGCCATGATCTGATATTCAAATACAGTGGCTTGTCAGCTTGAGCAAACTCCCAGGTCGCTTGAGCGAACATGGGCGTAAATTTAGAAACTTGCCAAGTTTTCTATCTTGATTTGTCTCAAAGTTGTGTTGCTGATTCCTAATCATATTATAACACATGAGGCACGAATCCAAGGCTATTTAAAGGACTCAAGGGCTATTCTATCCTGAATTAGAAATTTAATTGAGAGAATACATCTCTAGAGTTTTATTAAAGAGTTGTATTGTCAAGCTCTCTAGAGTCAGTTTCTTCTGCATCTTTTGTAGAAGATTATCTTCTTGCGAGAAGATCTGAGGAGTTAAGTGCTGGATTGAGTCTATTGCAATCAGCGGTGTCAAGTCGTTGAAACGTAAAGCGACACAAGGTAACTTTAGTCATTAGGTATGGGATATCTGGGGAGGAAATCTGAGTTTCTTGTAATTGCGAGATTCATAGTGCTTGATTAGATCCAGTTTGGATCTGTGATTTTTCACCCAGGTAGAGTTTTCCAAGTAAAAATCTGGTGTCCTTGTGGTATGTGCTTGTGATTTTATTTCCGCTACATATTTTTTGTTTTTGCACACTTTTTTGACTGATTTATTGAGTGGATAAATCTAGAGATCTCGTACCCCAAACTTTCAATTGGTATTAGAGCGGGTTGCACTAAGTTGTTGTGTTTGATCCAAAGAGATTTCTAGAATGGTACTCAATCAAGAAGAGACATCAACTACAAAGCCCCCTTTGCTAGATGGTTCTAATTATGCATATTGGAAGCAAATGATGATTGGGTTCCTTAAGTCCATTGATGATGATGTTTGGGATATTATTGAGGAGGGCTACTCCAAACCAACAATTGTGGCTGATGGAAAAACTATTCCTAAACCTAAAGCCCAATGGTCTAAGGATGATAAGCATGCCTCCAATTGTAATAACAAGGCCATGAATGGTATATACAATGGAGTGTCTGCAGAAGAGTTTCGTAGGATTTCCATTTGTAAAACTGCAAAAGAAGCATGGGAAGTCTTAGAGACAATATATAAGGGTACAGACACAGTGAAATAATCTAAATTGCAAAGGTTGACTAAAGAATTTTAAACCATCGTGATGGAAGAAGATGAGACTTTCAATCAATTTTATGCAAAGCTGAATGATATTGTTAATTCTGTTTTCATTATAGGTGAGGAAATTTCAAAAAACAAGATTGTTAAGAAAATTCTGAGCTCTCTACCTTCGAGGTTTGATTCTAAAGTTGATGCTATTGAAGAAAATAAGAATCTAGATACCCTCAAGGTAAACCAATTGGTTTGAAATTTTTAGACTTTTGAAGCAAACCGTTTGGATAAAAGAAAATCAAAAGATAACGGTATTGCTCTGAAAGCCATCTCAGAATCAAGAAAGAAATCTGAAAAGAAATTTGATCCTGATTCTGAATCTGAGGTTGAAGATGATATGGCTGAAATGTTTAATTGCTTCAAGTAGTACATGAAGTCAAAACAAGCCAAGTGGAAGAGTTCCAAATCTGAAAAGAAAGATTTTGAGAAAGGAACCAAGTGTTTTGAGTGCCAAGGCTATGGTTATTATGCTAATGAGTGTGCCAACAAGAAAAAGGATATAAAGAAAAAAGCTCTCAACACAACTTGGGATGAAGAGTCATCAGAAGAAGAAGAAAAAGATACCGAGGCTGATTCTTCAGAAAATGTGAAGTTCGTGGCTTTCATGGCTAAGTCCTTGTCTGACAATGATTCTGATAAAGATCATAGTGATGAGATGTCAGATCAAGAAAAAGATTGAGAAGAGTTGTATCATACTACATACGCTGATTGTGTCAGGATGATCAAGTATGGTAACAAGATCACTATCAAATTCAAGGCTGCTCAAGAAGAAAATTCTATACTGAAAATTGAATTAGAGCAACCGATTCAACAGGTTCGTCTCTTGGAAAGTCAGAAAAGCTGTTTGACTGAAAATTTGACTACTGATGGTCAAAAACTTGAGAAAGCTGAAAAAGAAATAGTGAATCTAAAGAAGGAGATAGTGATGGTGAAAACTGAAAATCATAACGTGCAAGAAAGACTGAAGATCACTCTGTCTGAGTTAGAAGTCAAACAAGTCTCTCTAAACAAGATGAACACTGGTTCGCAAATTCTTACAAACATCTTGAATAGTCAGAAGTCTCATTTGGACAAAAGCGGTCTTGGTTATTATCATGGTGCATCCACTTCCAATGCTAACGATAAAACAATTTTTGTTTCAAGTGTTACATATACTACTCCACATCACATGTTAATAATGTGATGAGTAGTATAAAGAAAAAGAATGTGTCGTATGTTGATCACACATCCACTTGTCATCATTGTGGAAAGAAAGGACATATTCGTCCCCATTGCACGAAGCTGAATAGTCTACCTAAGACCATGCAATGGCGGAAGAATTCTTCTCCACCCAAGACGACTCAAATTTGGGTTCGAATGTCTAATTTGCCTAAGGAGTTTGCTCACACTGTGATGAAAGCTCAAACTACACAAGTGTGGGTGGCTAATTATAATAAGCCTTGATCAAGGAGGTCAAGCTCCCACCCCAGTGCTAATACGATGATACATTCAAGGGGAGTTGAAATTGAGGGGGAGCTACTGCATCCAGATTGACAGAAGATGTTTGATGATTTTTTGTTTGTCAATTATGGACAAAAAGGGGGAGAAAGGTGTCGGACTAAGGGGGAGAACAAGAAGTTCAAAAGAAGTTAGAGACAATGCGGATCTACATGTGCTGATTGCAATATATGTGCTGATTGGAAAATTTTTTAAATTTCAATATATTTTGGGTTTTATTTCGGGTAGATAAAATTGTATTGTCATAGGGAGTTTTGTCCATGAATTGCTAAAGGGGGGAGATTATTAGAATTTTGTGTTGGCTTAATTCATGGGTTGGACAAAACTCTAGGGGTCCATTGAGTTGTATTTCGTATTTAGAAAAGGACTTTGAAGATAGAATACTGAAAGAATCAGAAGAAGAAAGTTGGGAGAAAAATTGCTAAAATTCCAAATCATACATAATGTGATTCGCTCGAGCGAACGCCAGACAGAATGTGTTTCGCTCAACCCACCTTAGTGATCGCTCGAGCTATAATCTGATATTCAAATACAGTGGCTTGTCCGCTTGAGCAAACCTGGGTGCAAATTTAGAAACTTGCCCAGTCTTTTATCTTGATTTGTCTCAAAGTTGTGTTGCTGATTCCTAGTCATATTATAATACATGAGGCACGAATCCAAGGCTATTTAAATGACTCAAGGGCTATTCTAAAAATATCTCTCATCTCTCAAGTTCCAAATTAGAAATTTAATTGAGAGAATATATCTCTAGAGTTTTATTAAGGAGTTGTGCTGTTAAGCTCTCTAGAGTTAGTTTCTTCTACATCTTTTGTAGAAGATTATCTTCTTGCGAGAAGATCTGAGGAGTTAAGTGCTGGATTGAGTCTGTTGCAATCAACAGTGTGAAGTCGTTGAAGCGTGAAGCGACACAAGGTAACTTCAGTCATTAGGTATGGGATATCTGGGGAGGAAATCTGAGTTTCTTATAATTACGAGATTCATAGTGCTTGATTAGATTCAGTTTGGATCCATGGTTTTTCACCCAGTTAGGGTTTTGTACGTAAAAATCTGGTGTCCTTGTGGTGTGTGCTTGTGATTTTATTTCCGCTATATATTTTCTATTTTTGCACACTTTTTGGACTGATTTATTAAGTGAACAAATCTAGAGATCTCGTACTCCAAACTTTCATTCAGCTAGGCATTAAATAGCTATAACCGTTCTCAAATTAATGGAAAAAGAAGAAAAGAGGTGGAAGCAGTGTAACTGTTCTCGACCCAACCATCCTCTTGTTTAGGACGCAAGCACTTTCTTCTGTTCTTTTGTTGTGGTGAGGTGTATCAAAGAGTGAGGTGATATGAAGATGTTCAAGTTCAACAGAGATTAATGGAAAAAAAAAATAGTTGGGTTCAGTTGGCCTGCATTGGGTGCGGATTGAAGTAGTTTGGACCTTTTATTTACGGGTCAGATATAGATTGGACTTCAACTTGTAGATACTTCATAATATGTTTATTCATTTTCTAGATATGTAATCTTGTAACCATATCTAGGCTTGTTTGGTGCTATTATAGTTTTCTACTAGAGCTCATGAAGCCTACCTTTTGTTTCATTCAACCCTCTCATATTACATGCACAAATTTCAATCAGACTTGACTCTCTTGTGAATACAGAAAAACAATCCAAAGGGATATATATCGGTGAAAATTGGCAGGTACCTGTACGTGATGCACGTTAATATTAGCAGGTTGAATCAAGCAAAGGTGCACCCCATCTATATTAAATCATTTAAGTTAAACACAAGAGTGGAAGTTAGATGCATGTGCTATACTTGGTAGGCCTACCACTGTCATACATGTGGGAGTAAAATAAACCTCTACAATATTAAGAAACTTGAAATTGCATAAGCTTGCACTTTAAGAATATGTAAAGCCACAAGATACAATGGAGTAAAAGAAAAAAAACTACAATCTTATGAAATTCGGAACTGCTAATAAGGGATTTTTACAAAATAATTAAGTTTAGAGTGTGATTAAATGATTTTATAGAGAATATTAAGAAAAATACAACTGAGAAGGGGTTTTTTTCCAAACACTCTCAATGCATAGAGATGTTGATAATGTTTGAACTAGATGTGAAAATGTAAGAAATTATTTTTAATAAATATTATATATATAGATGCTTTTATCTTGATATGTTACATGCTAACAAATAGACCCATTTTACAATAAACATGCCCTTTTTTAATCAGTGAACTCTTTTTATACTAATTTCATTTAAACAAACATGTCCTTTTACAATGAAGGAGAACATATTCCTATTCCATAGCAACAAACATGCTCATTTCATGCATTCAATCTTTTTAATAGATTATTCACACTATATATCAATATCAGTAATCTACACAATCCATGGATCACAATAAGAAAAATGAAAAAACCAGTACATTAAAACATTCATAATGAATGTAGCCACACAGATAACATAGATTCAATGTTCTTAGGAGATTTCTGATTCTAGCTTTATATTTTTTTTCCAGACTTACATTTCATCTTTCGTTCGATCTCCGTCCATCATCCACTTCCATCCTTTCGCTCGAGATTGATTTGTTCTAATGATACAATGTCACAAAAATAAAACAGGCATCCTTAACCAAGGGGGATACTTTGTTCACTTATTTGTGTATCAAGTGTGGAGTTACTTCTCCCTCAAATACAAAACCTAGCCCAAGATCATTAGCCTAAGAGGGCAAATACAATGACAAAAAACTTTTCTCTCCATCTATCCACCTACTCCAATTCAATATGGCAAGGATTCAAAAAACAACATTAAAGAGGTATATATGGTCCCTTCTTGACTTCATTTTTCCTTTCCCAATCTGTATATGTTGGTTAAGTGCACAACAGATTGCATTAGTACATGTTAAAGGAAAATGATCCTTTTGCAAATGACCGTGAGACAATCCTACCACTCAAATTCGTACTTGTTTGTGATTGGAGTATCAGTTGGGATTTTAGGTGTGAAACAGAGCAATTGTCAACAAAAAGGTTTGTTGGGAGAGCATATAGTTCTCAACCCAAACCAATATATAATATATAATAGGCGGCTGTGGTTGTCGAGGAAGAGAATGAAAAAAAAACCTCCAACTCTCGCCATACGGTTTTGAACTACTCCATTCCGATCCTACCGACATGTGCAGATTGGAAGAGTTTCTGAAACTATTTGGAAAAATTCTTCCTATTTTTAATAACATAAAAAACATTCCAATATACAAATACAAGACTTGATAGAAAACTCAATTTTAACAACACTATAAACTCAATTTTAATAACACTATAAGCCTCTCAAAAGAAAGAGTATTGTCAAACAGAGTCAACCTTGGCATTTCTATATCCACATTCAATCATCAGCATGAAATAAAGTTTAGTCATAAAAAATAAAAATAAAAGCTAGATAAGAAGTTCATCCCAACATTGATAGAGTTTGGCAGGCTATGACTTTCCACCTGTTCAATTGAAAGAAATGACGACTAAATGCAAACTAGAGATCAAGAAATGAAAATGGGGCATCATATTAAGCTCTAAACAACCATTCAAAAAAAATAAATTAATGAATAAATAAATCTCAAAACAGGGAGAACAACTGGCAAGCCAATGTGTGGACTGTGGAGTGTTTGAGTGAGAGAGATAGAGAGAGGAGGTTTTTTTTATTTTTTGTCCAGATATCTTGATGCCCACAACACCATGGAGCCACACCATATTTTCAATTTTGGATAACTTAAAAGGGGGAGGAGAGAGATTGAAGGGTTGGGGGTGGGAGGAGGGAAGACACAGAGAGAATGAGAGATGAGGGATAAAGAAAAGCAAAGAGGGAGAGACGTTGGGGAGAGGGGGGAGGAGAGAGATCGGTCATCGAAGAATGAGGAGAGAGAGCGCCGAAATGAAAAGTGATGGAGAACAAATATAAAAATAAAAAGTGAGCACGATGGGTTTCGAACCTGGGATACATCGTGACGGAACACGCGCACAATGCAACGGCCGCGTTTTGAGGTGTGGTTTCGTTGCATACGTGAAGCACATGTGATTCATTCTACCATCATCCCAGGTGCGTAAAATTAGGTGTGGAAATGAGCAAAAATTTACATACTATTTTCAAACGTAATTTACATAGATAATGTGTAAATAATTGCAATCAAACATAATGATGCGTAACAATTACACATGCGAACAATTTACATATGTAAATGGCCGCAAACAAACGACCCCTTAGGGGTTGTTTGTTTGCGCTCATTTACATTTGTAATTAGCGAATATGGATAATGGTTACGCATCTGTCATGTTTGTATGCACTCATTTACGCATGTGGTGCATAAAAGAAGCGTGTGAATGATGTGGAAATAAGCCATCAAATTTGATCACCTCAAGAGATGATTAAATAAAGAACACTTATGATCATGTTTGCACTTGTAGTGGTAAATTTTCATCTTCATTCTTCATCCCTATGAACAATATTCATAAACTATATTAAAGTTAACTTAAGGCACTTATGATTTCCAATGTAATAACAGTGTTATTTGTTACTTTGCAAACGAACGAAGAACAGCCCGCCGAAGCTCCTAAAGTTCTCCTATATAACCAACAAAACCATATATCGGAAGGAATTCGTCAGGGAGAGGTATATTCTAACTACATATAGACTTTCTTAGTTGACTTTATCAATCTTACTTGTGATTCCTTTTAGTGTATGATTCTTAACTAGCATTCTAATGCTTGATACTAGCAGGAATTCGGTCGCCTTAGGTGCATCCTAAAAAACCCGGACACAACAATATGGGGGCTTACACAAACCCAAAAGGAATATGTGAGGCAAACAGGTCTCCATCATTTGGCAGAGATAAGTCGTATGGTAATAGATCACTCGTTAATTGTGGTACTGGTAGAGAGGTGGCGTTCTGAAACAAACACGTTCCATTTTCCATCCGGAGAAGCAACCATAACATTGGAAGACGTTGCTTATATATACGGCCTACCCATTGATGGCCCCCGAGTAACGGGTCGAACTTTCCCAGGGAGGCTAGTTCAACAAGTCTGTTAGGAGCTGCTCGGTATTACTCCACAAAAGAAGGTTGATTACATCGGCATGACATTGAAATTTAAGTGGCTTGAGGACAATTTCAAGACTGAAGAACTGGAGAAGAAAAAAAAGAAGAAGAAATACAAGGACTATGAGATTCAGGAAACACGGGCCTACCTCTTCTTCTTGGTGTCCGGTCAAATCATCTCCCAAACTTTCGGGGCCCGTGGACCTGCTTATCTCATTGAGTTGTTTAAAGAATTTAAGCCTTACGCATGGGGGCTGGCTTGTCTTGCGAATCTTTACAGGATGTTGGCAAACGCTACTCGGTGGAATAAGGAGAAGACCAGGGTAGGAGCGGAGGGGAAGAAGGAACAAGGAGAGGAGGGGAAGAATGACCATGGAGAGGAGGAAGGACATAAGCGCATATGTTCTTCCTTGGAACCAGCATTCAGGAATATGAGGTGGAAGTGAGACTAAAGGGTCTTGTACTGTAACAAATGTACAAAATCAGAAGTCCCTAGATTTGAAGATCTTAATACTAACCGTTCTTTGGCCATTTTTCCTGGACTGTTGGTGTCTAATTTTTCTTGTTGTGTACATGTGAAAGTGAAAACCGATGATCAACAATCAATCCTACAAAGTAAATATGAGGGATTTGTGCACGTCCATGGGAGAATCTTCTTTCTTTTCACTCCTAGATATAGAGTTTACCTGTTACATTGTCTTTGTAATCTTCTCTTGCCCGTTATTGAAATACCCCTGGACGCACAGTTTGTCCCTGGATTAACCATTGGACCAAAGTTGACCAAGAAACTCACACTTCTTAATGTCTACCTGTAGGTCACTGATCAAATTAGTTGGGTCTTCTGATTTGGAAGATGTTTGGGATTCCCATCCACATTATACCACTGGACTACTTGTCACTTCATCTGTATGGGACACCAAATTATTGGTTCAGCGATGTCCATAAGTCTGTATTTTATGTTGTCTACAGGGAAACTATCACCTAGATCACAACATTTTTAACAGTGTCCTAATACCTTGTTGTCCTTTTCCTCTTCTGATTTTCATGTGATATCTTACCTTTTCCTATTTAATTATCATTCTGATGTCCTACTGCTCCATTTCCATATCCATTGATCACAACACTTTCATTTGTATGTTGGACAACCGGCCATTTTTAAAGTATTTTCTGGTGACATTTTCGGTTTTCCCATGCTATTTTATGTAAATGGTAAAAACGCCCTTCCATGTTCTTACTTTTCCCAGCTTTTTCTTACAAAAACTTCTTTCTTATGCTTTTGAATAAAAAAAATGATGGGGATAAATTTAAAAGACGCAAATAAATTTCTAAAGAACGTGGATAAATTTAAAAAGATGCAAATAAATTTCAAAAGATTCATATAAATTTAAAAAAATGTAAATAAATTTCAAAAGATGCAAGTAAATTTCAAAAGACCTAAATAAGAATAAAAAATGCAAATAAATTTCAAAAAATGAAAATACATTTTCCAAAAATAAGATAAAACAATTTCTCAAATTTCAGAAAAAAATTCCAAAAGCTCAAGTATTTTTGCCAAAACTCACTTAAATTTGTTTAAAAAACGCAAATAAATTTGAAAATACGCAAATAAATTATAAAAGACACAAATAAAATTAAAAAACACATAGATTTCAAAAAACGTAAATAAATTTCCAAAAAACTTAGGTAGATTTTCCAAAAACTCAGATAAGTTTATAAAAAAGCTAAGATAAATTTTCCAAAATACAGAAAGATCTGCTAAAAAACTCGATTAAATTTTCCAAAATGAAGATAAATTTATTAGAAAGTCAGATAAATTTTCAAAAAACTCAGATAGATTTGCCAAAAATTCAAATAGATTTCTCAAAACTCAGATAAATTTTTCAAAAACTCATTTAAATTTATAAAAAATCAGATAAATTTGATAAAAACTCAGATAAATTTGACAAAACTCAGAGGAATTTGACAAAACTCAGATAAACCCCCAGCGCACCTTACATAAGTAGGACCACACTGCAGGCTTCTGGTCTGGGCTGGGCGGGTCAGACCTGGCCCAAACCGAACCTGACCTTGGAACCCAACTGTCGGATCTTCTTTCTTCGATTTGGGTTTTGGATCAGGATCTGCTCAACGCCTACCAGATCCCCTTCTTCTCCGATTCCTCTTTCTTTAGCTTCAACAGCTGGTCGGAATAGCAGCAGCAACAAAGAATGATTGTTTGGAATGTGGTGGAGAGTGGTGGAGGAGGACCAGGACGAGGAGGCTATGTCTTCGATGCGCCTTCACCGATGCCGCTACTCGGTGAAAATCCGTTTTTTTCACAGAGGGGACCCCTTCAGTCCAGTAACTTACCTTCCTTTCGTGCCAGCTGTCGGAGCCAGCCACTGCTACTGTTCTGGCTAGCTGTTGGAGCAAGCCACTGTTGTGCCCCAAGCAGTAGGCCAGCTTTTAGATCCCTGTCATTGTCGTTGGGGAAGAAGAGGCAGCAAACCCTCACCAGCCACTATCGCAGATTGCAGTAAAACAGAGGCGCGATTTGGGTTCTTGTTTTTTCGGCTGTACCCCACATCGCTGAGGACAATTGTACGACGTCGGAGGTGGGAGCGCTGCAGCCGTCACGTCGCCAAGGAATAAGAAGAACGGAACAGGAGAAGGCGGTCTTAGTGTTCCTTGTTGCAGAAGGAGAAGAGAAGAGGCATCCCGTCTCTATTTGCTGGTCAGGCTGACCTCACCCGTTATCTGCGTTCGTTGCCGGAGAGGAAGGATCTGGCAGTTTCCGTCGTTGCTGCCACTTTTCCATCGTCGTTGTTGCTGGTCCATCGCGGAAGAGGAAGAATACGCTCGCCACTGCCGCTGGTCCATTGCCAAAGAGGAAGAAGACGTAGGAACAATTCCGGTTCCTGTTGAACTTTGCCCTAAGAATAATGGAGAATGAAAGATTTAAAATTTTATAATTCAAAATTTTTTGCCTAAACAATTGAGAGGGCAAATTAGTCATGAAAACGTTATCTAGGGACCTCTTGCCAAAATATGTTCAGCTGTATGGACTATAGGCCTTAGAGAAAAAGTTGTTAGACTGGAGGCCTTACAAGACCAATGTGAGGGACTGTTGGCTAATTTACTCTAATATCTAAACTAACTTCAGTTCAAATCCCACCCCCACCCCAGACCCCACCACCCCATCCAACAGCACCGCCCGAGGGGGAGAGGAGCGAGAGAGAGACAGGGAGAGGGAGAGGGAGAAAGGGAAAGGGAGCGAGCGAGAGAGAGAGAGAGAGAGAGAGAGAGAGAGAGAGAGAGAGAGAGAGAGAGAGAGAGAGAGAGAGCTGGAGGTCGAAGCCGTCGAAGGTTAAAGCTGCCAAAGGAGGAGGTCGAAGCCATTGGAGGAGGAGGAGATGAGGGGGAAGCGGGTGAAGCCAATTGGGAGAAGGGATCGAAGAAGAAGGTATGTATGGGGCTAGGGAGGTGGGAGAAAGGGTAGTTTGGGGATTTATCACAAGAGCACATTCAAAATAATTTTTTTTTAAATGATGGGTGTGCAAAGAAAAATTGAGGGTGCATTTAGAAGCTCTCTATCTATATTAGTGGTATTTAGTGTATATTGACCCAAATACCCTCAACCTGTGCGCTAAGGCAACATAGAAAGTCTAAGGCGCGTTTGTGCTCGTAGGTTTATCTTGGAAATGGGGGCAACAAGGTGCTGAACTTTCTGGTGTAGGGGACGTTGGTGTTTCGTGCAACGACAAATTGATCGAGTAAAATTGTTGTGCTTTCCTCGCTAGATATGATCCATAAATCCTACCATCCCACCTCGGACGTTGGCACCATGGAAGAGAAAATGATTTTTTACTCTTCCTTAGAAGGTGTACAAACGCACTCTAAATTAGTTTAGTTGAGAAAAGATGATATACATATACATATATATATGGGAGGTGCTCCTATAAGAGACACTCTCACTAAGTTGGTGAGAGATGGGTGGGGGCCCTCACTTCCATATCCACTCTCATGAACTTAAATACAAGGACCCCCAACTTAAAAGTGAGGGCCCATACCCATCTCTCACCGACATTGATTTTGTAAAGACTCGAGACTAAAGCCGTCCAAGAATCAGCCTCAGTAGTCCTAGCAGATGCATAAAAAGGTTGTGAATTAGGGGTAGTGTCACGACCCATGCCCGAGTTACGATAATCCAGGGCCGCAATCCATACTTACTCCCATGAACTCTAAATTAACTGAAGTTAAAACAGAATCCACAAGGGATAACATTCATTCGTACTTGTCAATTGTACAAATTGTGGAAATGTACATTGACAAAATAATTCAAGATTTACATGTATACCAAAATAAAGTTCTTTATACATGTATCATTCCTTTGCTTTCCTCCACCAATCTTTGCATATTGGTGACTTCAAGTTTTCAAAATATTACATTCCCAAAATAAATTTCAACTATCTCAAAAGAATTCTCAAAAGAATCACCAAAACATTCCTAGTCCATTCGCGCACTCGAATACCCATCTCAATTGGTATTCTGACCATCCTATTCAATCAATCCTCCCGGAGGAACCGCAACGGTCTCATCCGCTGCCGCCAGGGCCGCTGCTGGGCCGGCATGGGCAATCAGACCTGTAATGCCATCAATAACACTAATGAACACGACGGTTCAACAATGCATAAACAAAACTTGTGATAGCACATGTTAGCACATATACTAAACTCATGCAATCAGTTTAGCAATTAAATCTCAATTCTAGACAAGTCTAGATAATTCCTACAATGACAATGGTTGAGTACAATAAATCATACAATAGACATGTACAAGATGGCAACTACCATAGCTTTCATTTCAATTCATTTCATTTCATGTCATTTGCCATCTTCCCTCAAAGGAATGATTCATGTTCCGAATGGAAGGCATCAATCAGTACCTGTAGATACGATCGAAATTTGTGGGACTTACCAGTGTCCGAGCCAGGGACACTAGCATCACCACGGAGCTCTGGAACGCCCCAAATTCATCTACCGTAGTAGGAATAGTCATTTGGCTCAGGGCGGAAGGGCGCACCATTTATGACCCCGGACTCATGGACATAATATTTATTAATTCATTTAGAACCTCATACAATAGGTAGGTAGTGTCAGACTCAAGGGTCAATACATTTCATTATCAATCCATTTCTGGATTCAATTCTATACAATGATTCCATTCTTAACAATGGAAAGGAAACAAACAATAACATTAATCTTTTGATATTGAAATGAAGTGATACAGAATACAATGGCATGCGAGAATTACTAATTACACGATTTTACTCATTTCAACTCCAGTTCTGACCCACCATTTTGGTGTAACCGTTGGTGATTCAATGTACGTGTTATTCTCGATGGACATTACATTTGTATTTATATGTACATTGGAGTCCCCGTAATCAACACCTATAGAGGTATAGCCCATAATCAATTAACACTTAACCCATTATTAATTCAAGGGTTCAATTCTTGAAGCTTCTATTTCGTTGTTCACAATCCTCACCAATCTCTATTTGCATTAATTAGCCACGAAGCTAAATTTAGAGGACATATAAGTATCCAAAACCATTCATGTTTCCTATGCAATCCAAAACCAACTGTCGATCGGACCGTTAGTGAATGATGAAGAAAATAGAAGGAAGGAGGAGAAGAGACTAGGCTTTGGCTTGAGATGGAGATGAGTGAATGAATAATTCATTTCATTCTAATATATGGTGTCTTCACACCAAAACCCCTTACCATTAACTCTATTTACATTTAAAGTCAAATCAAGGCTCATTTGACAAATTTCAAGTCAAACGCACTCGAGTCTATTATGAAAATTAACGTACTCTTCGAGATACACTCGTTGGTATTAAGAATTTCCGTATTTGATGAAATACGTGAAAACTCGTATTTACAAAAAGGTCCTTAATTTACCTTGGTTGAGTTTAAACTCATCTTAATCAATTCAATCCCATTCAAATCCACTTCATTAGGCTTAATTCTATCAATTGAGATTAACCCATCTCATTTTGTTCATTAACCATAATTAGCACAATTAATTATGCTTAAGTAACACTAATCTCCATTAATTAGCATTAATTACGATTAGTCCGGGTCAGGGCCTAACAGGTAGATTATGAAATTAAACACGTAAAACAAGCAACGTGTGGCTGTTAACTTTGTGCTCTCTGAGTCTGAGTTGTTAGTCATCACAGCCGTGTGCTTGCACTTTATCCTAATCAATATAAATCTCATTAAGATTATAGATGTTCTTACGGTAAGAGCCTACAAAATGGAGTTTGATATTGTGATTAAATTATTTTAAGAGCATGAAACCTACCGAACATGACACTAGCCGATATCCAGGAAGAAAAAGAAGTGAATCTCCACAAGGGTGATTCTCAACCTTTATATTTATTTCTCTTAATTTCTCCACCTTGTAGAAGTTTCTGACTCATCTTTTCTCATCCAAATGGACTCTTAACCGTAAAAGGAATATCTACTATTAGCAATAGTACAATACATTTCAGTATTACACAGAGAGAGAACATCCAGTACTAATAACAATACAGTAGAGTGGTGCCGAGAGAGGTCAAAATCCTACATGTTCTTAGCATGGTCTGTCTTTTCCATAGACGCATTGTCTTGTATAAGATTTCCCAGGTGCGGCGCCATTATCTGCAGCAACATTCTTAATTAAAGCAAGAGTGGAAATGTATTTATTTGGTTCAGCGAGAAACCTTCTACTGATTTCAGACTCCATCAAGAACTCCTCTTGGTCGTAGCACTGGGCAATGGAGCCATTGCAATTAGCAGCAGCAGCTCTAGAGAGAGTGCCACTGCCAAACAGCATCCCTACCAAAGCCACAAAGAAGATACAAAGGCCAAGTTTCATGTCTTCCTCCCTCTTTCTCTCTTCACTCGTTTAGATCATCCTGCACCTCTTGGTGTCTTTATATATGCAAGTGAAAGATTCCTACAGAGAAGAATGATTATGACATGGATGTCAATGGAGTACCCCAACTGCCGGGAGACGGTGAACCGAACAAAAAAAAAAAGCAGCAGCATATGGACCATTTTTGGTTCATATTTCCAAAAATTATGTTTGTCATATCCTTTAAAAGATACGGATTCATACTCAATTTTTTAGAAAACCATGTTATATACAAATTATAGATATGTATATGAATAATGCAAATTACATGGCTAGTTTGTGTGAGTTTTATGTAACCTAAAGAAAATTAATCTTCATATAGAATCGAATTTAATATAGTTGACTTTAGAACATTATCTTGAATTATTTTTGGCAATATAAACATTGAAAAACACCCTTTCTTATACAATGATATTGAAATCCTTAAAAACAATATAAAATACTAATCACTAGAAAACTTGGAGACAAAATAGACACATATACATGCAAATTTTTGCTTTTGATCTTATCAAAGGAAATCTACTAATCAAACATAAAACCTACTCAACTTTTTAGTGTTTCCATTTTCATCATCCAATCTCTCAATAATTCTAAATTATACTTGACGTATCCAATACCATACTTTTAGCACATACCCAATAAATGAACTTGGTTTTGGATTTAGATGTCAGTAAAAATTTATAAAGTTTACTTCCATTGAACATTCTTAGTTGCCTAGTGAAAAGCAATGAGACTTATGTATGTGGATGTAAAGGAGAAAAATATCCTTGGTCCTTTTAAGGTAAGGTCCAAATGTGGGGTAGTGAGTGAAGTCTCCATCCAAAGCATTGTCTTTCAGCAAGACCCACATGAAAGGTTTATCCTACCAAGACAAGAAGCAGCTGTACAGAACGTGACACCACGCGCCAAACAAATGGCTGTGAGACTACTCATGCAGGTGAGAGGTCAGAGGTTCCCATTTGAATCTTCCATTCACAGGCCCGACTTTTTGTCTCTAGTGAGCGGATTTTAGTGGCCATCTGCTGCTGACTCTTCTATTGGTCCTTGCAAAGCAGTGATGAATAGCTGTTGCCTGATTTTTTGGACTTTTTTTTTTCTACTGGAATTTAAAATATCTGTGTGCAAAGAATTTATAAATTCTTTATAAACTGTTTCACATGTGGAATTTCTAAATTCTCCTCTTGAATGGAGCATGCAGATTGAAATTCTAGCAAAAAAGCAAAGCGGAGCTGTTCGTGGAATATGAAATTGGCCGGAGGTTTCTTGCAGGGACAGACAAATATATTACATATCCCGTTTTGGGACTAGATAAGACAGGAGCAGGTGGTAAGTCCGAACCAGGACAGCCTTATAATCGAGGCTGCAAAAGGACATATGGTTGTAGGGAGGATTATTAGGATGAAAGTGTAAATGCTCTCTCTTTCTCTCTCTCTCAAAGGGCCTTAAAATTAAGCATCAAGGGGGTCCCTATTTTATGATCAACTAGGATGGATCAAATGGCCAGCCCCACTATGACCTTATGGTGAGCACCAATGCCCAGCAGAGGGATCCCCCCTTAAATAGGTAAGGTCTAAATGTGGGCAGTTTCAAGTCTCCATCCTTCATAAAAAAAAAAAAAGTTTTTGGCCAAAGCGTTGTTTTTCATGTGGAGAGTTTGAACTGCAAGATTCACAGAAGAGGTGATCTAACCAAGAAGCAGCTGTATAGAAAGTGACAGTGCCAAACATTTATGCTTGGGAGGCTCAGGCACCGATGCATGTGGAGCGTTTCGCATCTTAATCTTCCGTTCCCAATCAGACTTTTAAATAATGGGTCTCTTGTAGTTGTAAGATGAGATGGCTAACTACCAGATTTGACTAGCCAACTACAGACTTTTCTATTGGTCCTTACTAAAGCAATGATAAATAGATGTTGCCTGATTTTTGTGTCGACCATTAATTTGGATGACTTGTATTTTTTTTTTTAAGGATTTTATGAAAAAAATTCTGAAATTTGGACATACCTACGAAAGGGTCTCCAAATACTGTATTGTACTAACGAGGTCCGTTAGGCCTTATTTCATTTTTTTTTTCAACTTCATATGAGTGACGCTGGCGTCACTCCTGTCTGACGAGGGTGACACTAGCGTCACTCGTCTGAGTATCTCCTAATGTCTAGTGTCACTCATGTCTGATGAAGGAGATGCTAGCGTCGCTCGTCAAAACATCTCCTAATGCCTTCTTCTTCCTCTCCTCATCCTATTTCTCCATCTCATCCACACCATCTATTAGTCGGATTCATTCTTCTGAGAGTGCACCCCTGAAGCTAGTTTCAACTCCTTGGCCGAAAACAACTCAGGCGCATCGATTCCTCTGCTTTTAGAATAAGGACCCAGTGAATCTGAAATACTAAAAGGGTTCATCATATCACTGAAACTCCCACCACCGAAACAAGAGAACCTGACAGCCCTTCCAATGAAAGCAGAGTTTGGGGGGAACTAAGAGAAGCTTTGCGGTAGGATCCTAGCATCAGTGTGCATAAACACACCCCCTTTGGACATTGAATTTGGGAGGTTCCAGCCAATATCAAGTGCTTTTTCTATCCCTGATCGTGAAGACTCAGGACCTAAGTTCTTAAGGACTACACCATTGGATGTGCTTGTGTTGCTCTAAATGTTACGCTCACTGAAACCTAGGTTTTGTAAGCTTTGGTGATCCCATAGCCCAGGGCAAAATGAGTTAGCCATGGAAACAAATGAACTCATTGATGGATTTGTGATAGAACTGTTTGTAGGAACTAAGCTCGCAGATGGGTTGGTGAGAATGGCACCATTGAATCGCCAATTTGATGATATATTGTTATTAGATGTGTGGAAGTTTAAAGGATAATCACTTGTACTCTCCTCAAAGTAAATCCCTCTAGATTGTTCGTTTGAATTTACAACTATATGTGTGCAATGATTAATAGTGATGAACCTAAAATGTTTATTAAAGATGGAGTGGGGGAGATGGAGAAATAGGAGGAAGAGAGGAACAAGAAGATATTAGGAAATGCTCTGACGAGCGACGCATGGGCAACAACGAGCGACGCTAGCGTCCCCTATGTGTCGCCCATGGTGACGCTATCGTCGCTCAGGAAAAGTATAAAAAAATAAAAAAAGTTGGCGAGAAGACCTCGTTAGTACTATACAATATTTGGGGACCCTTTATGAAGAATGTCCAAATTTCGAGACTTTTCCCGTAAAATCCTCTTTCTTTTTATCTCTATCGAGGGTTTTCAATCCCTTAGATTGGACTATTTTCTCCGGACCTAAAGGAAAGCCGGGTCTAAACTATTCTCACCTCGAAAAACAAATGCATCATTCATTCAGGGTTGGGGTCAGTTCCAAGTCGGCTATTAATTCCAGCACTCTAGCTATATCCAGATTCTAGAACCATGGTTTCACTCCGCTCCCAGTCCACGGGTCTGAAACTAACTTGGACACAGACGGACACTCAGCTTTTTTGGTCCAATTTTATGGACCCAAACCCACTGTTCAAATCTGAGAAATGATGAAAATAACCACTGTTCAAATCATCATTCAAAGCCCTCTGTGATAACGAGATGCCTTGGGAGACCCACTTCAAAATTCAAATCAGGACTAACAAGACAATGGAAAACCTTCATTACTTCTGGGCTTGCTGGTGTATTTTGGGATTCCATATTCGGGACAAATCCCTTTTCAATTACAACGTATAGAAAATGACTTATCCACAAAATTAAGAAATATTTGTACAAAATTTTCGTGTTTCTGTACAACAGGAAAAAAAAAAACCGCACGGGACCATAAAAAAATTGTCTGGAATCAAATTAAAGTTTATGTGGCATTGTGGACTCCTCTTACACAAATGCGGCCTTCAATTGGCGCCGAAGTAATTAACCAATTTTCTGTTGTAAGTTCTGTTGTTTGGTTCTTTGGTTTCTTTGTTTTTATTTTAATGAGAACGAGTCTTTTTACTTTAAAAAAAAAAAAAGTCACCAATTTTCTAACCACACACTACTAGTCTCAGCTAGAAGATAAGATTCAATTTCGAGGATTTTACAAAAAAAAAAAAAAAGAACGAAAAACACTTTAGATGACCAGTGGGCCTAAAAGATTATTTTAATCGACCTTGCACCAGATCAGTCATTTTGCCTGAAAAGGTATTTTTTTAACATTTTCAACTAGCGTCTCTGGAAACCTTAGTTTTATGATGCTAAGAGTCTCTATAGACCTTATATTATATAAAAAGTAGAACAAAATATGTGTGTTTCCTCGTATTTCGTTCTCAACAAATCCATTTTCCTTCACCACATTCTATAAAAAAGGCCACTCATTAACAAGTTGTCATGTCACGTCACACAAGTGGTCATTTTCTAATAACAAAAACAGGTGGTTATGTACAAAATTCTCTTTTTATTATACAAGCAAGTGGTTTGGTGTACAAAGACCAGAGTTCTATATATATAGACTCCCATGTAAGAGTTTTTTGAGTTGTGGGCAAGAAAGAAAAAGCAATAAAGCAAGCAATGAGAAATAAAGCAAGCAATCAGAAGAGAGAGACAAGATGCCTTTGTTTCCTTGTAACTTTCTTCGCAGTGCTATTCCTTGGCTGGTTCTCTAATGCTGGTTGTGAAATGGTTGAGAAAGATATAAGATGCAATGGGTCTATAGCACAGTGCCATGAAGAAGAGGAGCTGTTCATGGAATCTGAAATTAGCCGGAGGTTTCTTGCAGGGACAGACAAATATATTACATATCCCGTTTTGGGACCAGATAAGACAGGAGCAGGTGGTAAGCCCGAACCAGGACAGCCTTATAATCGAGGCTGCAAAAAAATATATGGTTGTAGGGAGGACTCTTAGGATAAAGTTGTAAATGCTCTCTCTCTCTCTCTGGATTATTAGGATAAAAGTGTAATTGCTCTCTCTCTCTCTCTGGATTATTAGGATAAAAGTGTAAATGCTCTCTCTCTCTCTCTCTCTCAAAGGGCCTTAAAATTCAGCATCAATTGAAATTGAGACATCCTCAAATTGATCGAGTATAGAACATGTGATTTTGATTTTCTTTCTGTTTTAGTATATAAATTACGTGTGAATGATTTGATTGTAGCCTTGCTGATTGAAGTGAATTTGGTTGAGGGCCAATGCAAGAGAGTGTTTATATGAAGTTGATAATAGAGGTGAGTTCATAGGTTTAGAGGTGGAATTCCATGAGGCCTGTCCTAAGAGGATCTGGATTTGCGGTGTGAGTGGTTGGGTTGCATTCTTGCGATGAAATGAGCTCTCTCTCTCTCTCTCTCTCTCTCTCTCTCTCTCTCTCTCTCACAGCAGCCTTTGTGCAAGCCAGTTTGTGGAGGGCCCACCTAAGAACAACTAAGATCAATCTACATCATGCTAAATAGGCACTTGACATTTTCTTAACAATTCTCTTTCCTAGGCTACCCTTCACTAAATCTCAACCCAGTTTTTAAATCCATCGTACTGCATCTATCTAAACCACTTAAAATCACTATTTCCTTTATTACCTCATCTAAATTTCAATCCACTTGGAGTTGACCCCACCATCAGATTCACATCCTTTTTTAATTATCAATCTAACAATGTATCTAAGTGTGAGAAATAACAAAAGTGAGAAAGTAGTCATTTATGTGGGCTTCATAAAGAAATTCTTAAAGCCTACATTTAAATCTTGGGTGGCTAATGATGCAATCCAATATCTCAAAAGACAACTTACTAGGTCTAGTGACCAAGGAAAAGAAAAAGGCTCCATATATTAGTCAAATTGGCGGTGAATTTTTGTGGTTTTTATGACCCAATACCCATATATCAAAACAGTGCGGCTCACCTTCAAAATCTAAACTACTCAAAAATAATAATTTCAACCCAGTTGGATATGAGGGGCAATTGTAAGATTGATTGTTATTAAAACATGTAAATTAACCCAGTTGGATATAAGGGGGACCTCGCTAATGAACTTATAATGGTGGTAGTCGAGAGGAAGAGGCAGAGCCGCAGAGGAGGCTCCTGGAGTCTCGGTGGTGATTGTCGCGTCGATCGTGGTGCTGCTGTGTGGAATGAGGATCGGGAAGGGTTGCTGCCTGTTGGGCGTGGGGGATGGGGCGAGACTGCGCGAGGATCTCCAGAAGAAGATTCTTTTCCTAATGCTAGTTCCTTGACTGCAGGTTGGAGGCTGCCTTTCCTTATTTCTTGATGTGTATTTCTTCCCTTGCCTTCTCTTTGGGTTTTTTTTTTTCTTTGCAAAATAGCACCGAAAATTAAGGGATTTTGTAAATCACAAATCTTAAAATGATGGGGGGGCCAGCCGATTTCTCCTCTACGAAACTCTTAGATCATGCAATCCCCCCCGCCCCCCTCGACTGGCAGATTATTGATGAATTTTAAAAATTGACTGGTGTCAGTAATTTCCGAGCTTATTATGGATTAAAAATGGCCATGTGAGAGGAATATATTTAATTTGGGCCTTATATTTGTTTAGCCCTATAAAAGCATTATTGGAATAAATCTGTTTATCGTCCGTTAAGATGTTTGTAAATATGTACTATGGTGTGGCCCATTTTGGCTATTTTTCAAGATTAATGTTGGTTTTACTTTGATTGAGATATACCTGATTATACTGCATTTGGCGCAAACCTAATTAGATCATAAGATAAGATTTATTTTGAACTAAGTTTTAATAGCCTTGTCTCATCAATTGAAAGAAGTATACTTTGAGTGTCAACTGCGCTTACGAAATGATTTATTTGAAGTCAATGTCATTACTCCTCTAAGTGGGGCCTATTTTAGCATTAGAAGTTAGAACCCATATTTGCAAATGGGTCAAATTCTAGCAAACTTCAATGAAATTCAATACATTTTGAATCATTTGACATCTATAAAGTTAGTAATGTCTTTTAAGATATTGGTTTACGTCATTTTCTGCTCAAAATTTAAATTAGGCTTTAAGAATTTCTTTGTGCTCAAAATTTTCATAAGTCCCACATCTTAAATGACTCCTTTCACACTTTTATTATTTAGATGCATTATCAGATCGATAATAAGAAAATATACCTTAATCCAACGGTGGGGCCAACTCCAAGTGGATTGAAATTTAGCCAATAGATAATAAATGGAATTGTGGTTTTTAGTGGTTTAGATAGCTGTGGGATGATGGATTTAATAACTAGGTTGAGATCTACTGAAGGGTAGTATGGGACAGAGAATTATTAAGAAAATGGCAAGGGTAATCTTGGAAAAATAAAACTTCCTTAAATTAAGGTGTGTCACGAGAAAACGGTTTTAAGTCTCTTGATTTGATGAAACCGAAGACGATGTTTCTTCCTAGGTCCTGGGTGGGCCTGTTAAGACCAATTTACCTATGTGTAAAATTACCAAAATAGATTTCATTCGTAGTTTCATACCCCATTCAATATCTCTCTACACTCAACCACCGCACCCCCACCCCAGCCATCATCACCCCCTTTGGTAGCACCGCCATAGGAGGAGGAGAGGGACAAGGACATGGAGAGGGAGAGAGAGGGTGGGCGAGGGAGAGAGACGGGGAGAGAGAGAATGGGCGGAGGCGGCGAGTTGGGAGAGGAAAAGAGGGAGGAAGCAGACGACAGCGAGCAGGGAGAGGAAAAAGGGAGAGAGGGTGGCAGCGGGTGAAGGCGGGCATGGAGAGGGAGAGAGATAGGGAGCGGGAGAGAGGGGTGACCTCAGGCAGAGGCGAGCAGCGATAGGGAGAGAGCAGGGAGAGGGGGAGAGGGAAAGAGAAAGAGGGAGAGGGAGGGAGGGTGGAGGGCGACGGGCAAGGAGATGGAGAGAGAGAGAGAGGGAGAGGGAATTAGACAGGAAGAATGAGAGGGAGACAGGGAGAGAGGTTCGGGTGAGAGCGAGGGGGGGAGAAGGTGAGTGAATTTAGAAATCAAGGGTGGACAGGTTTGGGTATTTTGGGAAAAAATGGGTGTTTAGAGAGACATTTTGGAAATTCTTTGACTTTTTAGGGTGTTTAGAGAGAATGGATGTGCTCAGAGAAGTTTGGGGTGTAGCATTGGCTGCTCCAACTTGAGGGCCGGGAGTTGGATATGACTTGTCTGGCCCAGCCCGGTCCTAGCCCTAGCCCTCCCACTTTTTTACTTTATAATATATATATTTATATATGCAAATATATATTAAAGTGCCCTCATAACAATCACCTAGCAGTAATAAAATGAGAATATGAAGATAATTTCATAGCCTCATACCCATTGCAAAATTCCCTAAAAACCAATGCACGCATACTTGGTTTGTTTCATCTCTATTTAAATATTAATGTTATATGTTATACTTAATGCATAAGCAATAAGTTTTTCATGGGTGCTTTCTATCCCTCACTTCTAGTTTTATTGTTTCTTATTTAGGTTTTAATACTGTTTTTAACATATTCTTGCTTGTGTAAAAGAGAGTGTACTTCTATTAATAAGGATACACTTTTTCCTCTATAGAGTGACTTGGGATGTCAACTTGGGATGCCAACCAATTTATAAACATAGTTTATATATGCATGGAACTTCAAGGATATGAGGTCATCCAAATATCTTTAATTTTAACTAGATAATTATAACTCTTAGTTTTTTAAATTCTAAAATAATAGTGATTTTTTAAGTGCATTTATTTTTGTGATTGAAATCCAACAACACCAAATAGTCATATCAGTGTTAAATTGAAAGTAATGTCAATTCATAAAGGTCGGTGAATATAAATGGCTTAGATTTCTTAAAGATAAGACTATGTTTGAATAATTTAGTACATGGAATTTCTTGTGAAAAGTGTGAAATGGAACAGATTTTTCAACCTTTCCTTCTTTGACAAAAAAGAAAAAAAAATACCTAGAACCCAAGTTACCAAAGCATATATGATTTTATCTAACAAGAGAAAAATTTTAGAGACAGCTTCTATTCTCCAAAGGTTTTCTTAGCAATCTCTTTGTGATAGAGGTTATACAAGATTACGCTCCGTTGACACTCAATATACTTGATAAACGTGTGGGAAAAAATAATGGCTTTCTTGTTTTGAGGCCCTGAACCTTGCCCTGGCCCTCTGGGGTAGGATAAGGGCCTAAGCAGTGTGGGCCCTCAGAGGACTTTGGTCCGCTGGGGCCCAGCCCTGATATATTGAGGGTAAGATAAGGACAATCCTAGGCCCAGGCCCAGTCCAGCATGGCCCACTGATACCCTTAGTCCTTAGTAAAGTGCCTTGGTGGCAGGGGGTTTCAAATCGAGACAAGGTGTAAGGTTTTGTTGTTGGCTTGTAGCATGTATTAGAATTTAGATGCTAGAGTTTTTAAGGATTTGTATGCTTCTGAAATGTAGGCTGAGTTCATGATACCTGTTTCCCAAGAGTCTCAGCTTGTAAGCATCTCTAGCTCTGGAGTGCTAAGAACACATTCTTCTTATGTCATGCACATAATGAATTTTTTCTTCAGCATGGAAGCACCAGATTCTATAGGCATTATAATATTCTAGAAATTATCCAATGGTTGATAATGTAGCTGAATTAAATATGTCAGACACGTGAACTAAATCAATCGCATGTATAACTTGTAACCTGCCATATGGCATGTGTTTTCTTTTCATTCTTTTGAAGAGAGATATATTTAAATAAATAAAATTAATACATAACAAATCTAGTACTATTATTGCAGAGAGAAGGATCCCACGAAGTCCTTAAAATCCCTCCATCCCCATCGCCATGTGGGTCCCCAGGTGAGCCCCACCACATACTTGAGCTTACCTTATGCTAAGCTTGAGCTTAGGAGAGCTAGCCCCTTTAAAAAAAAAATACCCAACATCATATGTTGATCAACATCGAAGTGGGGTTCCTAAGCTAGACTAGAACTTGAATTCTGAAACATTAATAGTTTCGAAATAGACGCCTAGAAAATTGGTTGATCATGACCAACAACCTTTACCTATTGGGAAATACAATTTGATTTTAGATGAATTTTAAAACCATGGTCTTAGTCAAATTTTAAAGAGTATTTTTTTAATATATATATAAACCCCTAGGGTTTCTGACATTTTCAAATAGGCCCTTGTGGTTTCAGAATTTGTAAATAGGCCCCTGCCTATGCATTTTAATATCTTTCATATCCCAAAATAAGTGGATTTTAGTGTAGAGAAAAGGGGGGCCTCAGTTTTTATCTTATTTTAACCGCCTTAGTTTTTTCCTTATTTTAACTATTTCTCCAATCGCTTTATTTATCATTAAGAAAACCATCCTTATTCGTACGATTCTCTTTTTCCTTTTCACTTTAACCTTCTTTTTCTTAATTCAACTTACCCTCTTGATCATTCTCCTTATATAATCCAGTCGTCACGTGTACATCGGCAAAGATCTTCACCGTCGGCGGCCAACCACATCCTCTCTTTTAACATCGAGGTGGTTTTTTTATAGTTTTCTTCACATATGTTTTTTTTTTTTTTTTGTCAAACATCAAACTCACTCAATACTAATCCAAAAAAACACCCTAAAAAAATCAACCAGTTTTACAATGAAGAGAGAGAGAGAGAGAGAGAGAGAGAGAGGTGACCTTGATTTTGAATCGGTTTTTTGGGACATGGTTTGGGCATTCCGGCCGAGCCGGATAGAAAGAATCTGACATAGGCCCCTTATTCTTCAACACGTTGATGAAACAAATCAAACCCACAAAGACTTCTATGAGAGAGAGATTGGAGAAATCAAACTAGAAAGATGAGATTTTGAGGAAGAGAAGAGGTACAGATGCAAAGAGACCGAGAGAGAGAAAGAAAGGAATTGTTTTTCTCTTTAGGGCACGTTTGTGTACATGTAATTTTTGTGGAAGTGGAAATTGCCACATCAGCAAAATTCATGGGTTTCAAATACTTTGGAAAAGTATTTCCGCGGAAGGCAAAAATTTATGTTTGGTGCAAAAAGTTTTTCCTTGATGAATTATTGCTGATGTTGTTTGGTGCGGCTGTGGATTCTTGACGGAAAACTACAATTTATTGTTTGGTGTGGCAATTTTCTGCAGAAAAATAACAAAACTACAGTGGTATGATCATTTTTAAATTACTTTCTATTTACTCATTTTTTCACACTTATAAGTATAAAACCATGGATTATAAGAAATTTAAGACAAAATAAATGGGCATGTGGGACAATGAAAGTATGTGAATTGCATAAAATCTTATTTTTAATTAGAAAGAGACTTGTTATTAATTAAACCATAGGCATCAGATTTTATGATCACTCACTTACAACAATAGTGTTTCTTTCTATGATTTCTGTCTGTTTGGCAAATGCCGTAAACTGGCCTTTTCTTCTTCATCTACTGTTTCCAATAATCCATTAGAACTTACACAAATTGATGTTTGGGGACCTTCTCCACTTTCATCTGATTGTGGCTTTAAGTATTATATTATTTTCTTTGATGAATTTAGCAAATATACTTGGTTTTACCCAATAGTGAGCAAATCAGATGCTTATTCTGTCGTTCTTACATTGAAACTTCCAACTTGAAAATGTTCTCTCTTTAAAAATTAAGTGTCTCTGTTTTGATGGTGGGGGAGAGTATATGAGCAAAAGGATCAAATCTTTACCAATGAACAGTGGGATCTTAGATTAAATCTCTTGTCCCTGCACACCCAAACAAAAAAGGTGAACAGAAAGGAAACGCCATCACTTGGTTGAGACCAGTCTTTCGATGTTGTTGGGAAGAAAGAGATTGGACTGGGAGGAGAATAGAGAGGGAGAGATCGATCTTGGGGCATGGGTGCAAGCACAGGGCGAAGAAGAAAGAGGGGGAAGTGGCCAGGTAGGGTGGGGTGGCGGGGTGTGGTGGCTGGATGGAGGGGTTTTGTCGCTGGAACAGGGTGGAGAAGAGAGAGGGGGAAGAAAGAGGTGCCCGGCAAGGTGGGTTGGCTGCGCGTAGTGGCTGGCAGCAGGGGAGATAGAGAGGTTGGCTGGCAGCAGGGAAGAAAGAGGTTGGACTGGGAGGATGTACCTGCATGACGCGATGGCTGCCGTCCACAAGGAAGCTGTCGTCTCTCGTCGATGAAAGAGATTTTCCAGAACTGGGGGCTAGGGTTTTGGATGGGGGGGGGGGGGGGGGGGGGGGGGGGGGCGTTTTAGTTCCCATAAAGCGCCCCCCATCCATGGGGAGTATATTTCCATAGTGAGGAAGGAAAAGGCTGAGCTGATAAAGTGATTCCCAGAAAAAAAAAAAAAAAAACTGCACCAAACATATGAAAAGTAAGTTTTCTGCAAAAAACTATCTCCATTTCCATGGAAATGAGCTACACAAACATGCCCTTTTTTTCTGTGAGTGGTGAAACGTTGGTGGGTTTTGAGCGCTTCATTGTGATATGTGAAAAATAACCATTCTTTCCTGTTTCTTTATTTTCAACACGTTTGATTCTGCGAACTGGTTACTTTTGATTTCTTCTCTCTGCCTCTATTTTCTCTTTTTAAGAGGACACTCTCAAGTTGCTTGGGAGCTACTGTTGTTGACGGTTCGGGGTATTTTTTTTGTTAGTTTTTTACGCATCTTTTTTTATATTTTGGTTGAAATCCTTTTGCAACTGTCTTTTTTGAAACAAGGTTGAATAGTAAGAGTGTTTACAAAAAGAAAAAGAAATTTATTGTTTCGTGTCGTCCCAACAACAATTTGATGAACTATCCCTCCCACCCTCTGCTGTCTCCCATAAAACAAATCTAAATAATAAAAATCATTAGGTTTTCTTTATTCTTTGTTCTAGACTTTTAAATTGCATTTACCTGTGTATTGATCCCCATAATATGATGTGCTCATAAATCTAATAAAATGATTCTTTCCACCTATCCAACCAAACTCCAAGGGGTAGTTCAGTTGGCCTAGGACCACGTTTTGCACCTGAAAGTTGTGAGTTCGAAACTGCAATACTACACTGGAGCTACAGGGGAGTTTACTTGGCTTCCCTCTGGGCCTGGAGGGATTAGTCCAACCCAAAGGGTTGGGAACCCTCCGATAGCAAAAAAAAAAAAAAAACCTATCCAACCAGGAAAAACTTGAAATACATAATTGATTAGACGATCCATAGCAATAGGTAATTGTCCATTGATTCGATATTGAAGATGAGCAATATTCCAAATTATTTCACTATATACTTTATTATCAAGATCTTTAAGCGATTGAAACAAATGAAGTCAGGATCAAATTAGAATTCTCATTTTTTAACTTATAACCCATCACATTCCATGATCAGCAAATTGTAGAGGTCTGATGGTTAGGTTCTCATTTAGAGCTAGGAGCTTAATTTTGTTCTTTTCTTTTTGGTTTGTACCTCAAACATCAGTGGATAGACACAACTGATAGTGAAAAAAAAAAAAAAAAAGTGAAGTTACTCTAAGTTGAAGCAAACACAGTGGGTCAGGTTTGAGTTGAATGGTTTTATATATTTTTACCTGTGTCGGATTTGGGAAAAACCATTATAAAAGTTATTTATAATATATTAAAAAAATCTTCCATAAAACATTGGGAATCATTATATTTTTAAAATTTTGTCGTAGACATATATTTACCTGCGTTTTGGTCCCCAAACTATATAACAAATTATGTATTTATTCTACCGTGCTAATTGTGACTAAGGAACACAAGGTTAATAAAATTTAGTAGCACTAACAAGTTTTAACCTTTTCTAAAAATAAAGTTCACTTAAAGGGAAGTGGGGTGTGTGTGTGCAGGGGCGAACCCAAGCATATGAATGTAGGTGTAGTCCCCAAGCTTATGAATGTGGGTGCAGTTGCACCCATCAAACCACGGTGCCCTTCCAAAGCCTATATGAAAAGTCTGGTTCCACTTCCAAAATCCCAATAAAAGTTGTGGGTCCGCCTTCAAAACCGATATGAAAGTTCTTTGTTCGCCACCAAAACCAAACTACCTAATAGGTTCCATACCCCTCAAATAAAAATGCTGGGTCCACCACAGTGCATGTATATATAGAAGAAGTCTAGAGGCTAAGTACATTTTGCGTTTAGAGAGTATCGAGAATCCCTTACATTTGAAAAGAACAACTTAAAATGAATGGTCATCTCCTTTGTATTTTAATAATCGAATTTGCATTTTTTTTCTTTACTGAAGTTCCATAAGCATTATATTAAAAGACTTTTAATTTGTGCTTTCTCTTACTGCCATTAAGATGGGTTATTACAATGATGTTTTGGTTAAATTCCACTATGGGGGCGCTTTAAGCAAGATCTGATTGCAAAGAAAACGGTATATGTTGGGGGAGATAAGTGTTGTGAAGTGATGAACAAGGATAAGACTTCATATATTGCTCTTTTAGATTTTTCAGCATCCCTTGCTAAAGCAACTGAGGATTGCATCACGATGCATTATAAGATTCCAGATGTTGATGTTGGAGAATCATTAGGGTCCATAAGTACTCACAACGGGGTGATTGAAATATTTACAGTGACAAATGGGGTAGAGCCAATATTGATTTACATTTGTACTCTAATTTCTCCATAAAGCTCAACAAGACTCCATCTTGTTGATGTTGTGCCAACTTCAGTCATTCCAAAAGTAGGTCCTAGCAATAGAAAAGGTCCAGGATATTTGGACCCTCAACTCTTTGATTATTGAGTCTCCGTCAAACTACCAACCACTGCAAAGTTCTTCTGAAAGTGAATGCTAGTTCTTCTGAAAGTGAATGCCATGAGGATCCACAACAGTACGATGATGAAATCGATCATAAGTCACAAAAAATGGAAGTAGGGCTACAATTTGTTGATGTCAAACAACTTAGATTAGCATCACGGCAACCACCACCCTCCTTGACATCATCGCCGTGATGAAACAAGAGATGTAGATGAAGACCCTTTTACTGGTCGTCATCCAATAGGCAAACAACAAGGTCACTTGTGCACTTTAAAAACAACTCGGGCGTAATAAAAGTACATGTAAAAATACAGTTGTTTTTTTTTTACCCCAGCTTCAATGGCTGGGATCCTTTTTTTTATTATTATTATTTTATTATATATATATATAGAGCCCGGAACATCTGGGAATAAAGCCCACCGAGATGGAAAGAAAGCCCGGCACACCCGGGAAGGAAGCCCACTGAGGTGGGAAGAAAGCCCAGCACACCCGGGAAGGAAAGCCCACCGAAGTGGGAAGAAAGCCCGCATATACACATGCATGAATATATAGAGAGGAGGTGGAGGTTGAACCCCAGACCCTCCCAATAAGAACCAAACTCCTTACCAATGGGGTAGGGAGCGGTTCTTGTAAAAATACAGTTGTTAGTGGGAGCAAAAGGTCACAACCTAATAAGACCATCTGATTTTTTGATAAATGTTATGAGTATACTGCTATTGCATGTATTTATGAATAAATTTTATTTCTTTTTCTGAACATTTATATATATATATATATATATCATTCATTGTCCTTTAAATTCTAATTCTATTTTTCTTTTTTCCTTTGCTGGAATAATTTACAAGTATAAGTTTGATTTTGCCCCTTACGTTAAATTCTGTTTTTTATATTTCATCTCCTTTAACATGTTTCTAAACTACTCATCATCTAATCAACCTCTCATTTGCAAGGTCTGGCATAAGAAGTTTGAATGAATCACAATGGGTGGATCTTCATTTTAGTTGATTAATATTAAAGCAAAATCATGAGACTAATAATTTAGCTAGGAAACTGGTCCAAAGTCTTAATGTTTATATGTTGATGCATGTTGCTTAAGTACCAAGCTTACAAACACAACATAAATTTTTTTCCTTTGGTTAAAAAAACTTTGGATTAGCGCAATGCGATATTTTAATTGATACTTTGATGCTACTTATTTAAATTGGGAAATGGGTCTCAATTTGAGATGAAGTTGGAGTTGAATTAAGAGGATTTTACAAAAAAAAATACAGATTAGATGACCAGTGGCCCCAAAAGATCATTTTAACCTATCTTGCACCAAATCAGTCATTTTCCACGAAATGGGGTTTTTTTTTTAGCACCTTTTATTAGCGTCCCTAGGGACCTTATTTTTATGAAGGTAATGATCATGGGATTTGTGTTGAACTTTTATAAAAATGACAACTTTGCCCTTATATCAATTAAGCAAATATGAGTATATTATTATTTACTAAAATTTCATTATTATATCCCAGTTCCCAACGGTCTCCCTCAATAACTTTTTAATGCACATGAAGCCTAATTATGTATTATGAAACTTCCATCAATTTGATAGTTGGTTGGCTATTGATTTTGGGGACACGAAATGTATTAAAATGAAAAGGTAGGGGCCTATCTGCAAATACTAAAATCATATGGGTCTATTTACAAATCCTACAAACCTTAGGAGGTATATGCAAAACGCTCTTATAAAAAAAAGGATTTTACGGGAAAAATCCTAAAATTTGGCCATTACTCGTGAAGGGCCCCCAGATCTATGCAGCACAAACGGAGTCTGGATCTTTTCGTGAAAGTAACACTAGCGTCGCTCTGCGCGATTTTCTTAGAATATAGCAGTACTCCATTTGTTTCCTTTTCCTACTATTCCTTCCTCTTCTCCCACCTATTTCTTTCAATTAGCACCGGTACTCATGATGCTGTGATGACTGCGTGGGTTTTATAGCATGTCAGATTTGGCCATAGATGATAGGCTGGAATCTACTTGTGTGGGTTTTGAAAAAAGGATGACCAAATTGAAGTGGGATATATTTGATAGACCGTTGATATGCAAAGTTTTTGCTATCATTTTTCTTTTCATGTGACATTTTCTTACTAAATTTGGATTCGCTTATCTCAGGGCAACAATGGCTGGTACTGGTATGGAATAGACTGCAGTTTCCCATCTGTTTTGTCATCTATACGAGAATGGCCTCGATGGCTTTGACCTGCTACAGTAGATGTACCTCATAGCGCAGGTCTCACTGATGGTCTTCTCAATGTTAATGCTCTTGTGAAAAGGAAAAGGCCTCTTATTTATGTGTATGATTTACCTAATTCAGGTCAGATTCCCTAGCACAATACTCCAAATGGTTGAGCACCATCTTTTCTTCCCTTTTTTACCATATTATTTTGCAGGGCCGGCATTTCAAGTTTGAATGTGTAAACCAAGGGCTTGTTTGACAAATCTTATCTACATAAAATAGATCTCTATAATAGAGATCTGTTTCAAATGGAGCAGTTTGAAATAGATGTTTTAAATATGAGCACGTTTGGCTGGACCAAAAACTGTTTGGAATAAATGTTTAAAAATCCAATGGTTCAAAATTTTTCATTAATTTCTTGAGATCTAGTATGAATCATGGTCTGAAATTTGTATCTATGGTTGTTTTCAGTATTCCTAAGAAAATCAATGGTTAGAATCATGAATATGGGACCCACATAATTCCATAAATGCAAATATATGGTTTTTTTTTTTTTTGCAAATATCTCAAGATTTGAGAATGATCAATAGCTCAAATTTGAATATAATGTTCTGTCTAATCATGTGAAGAGTTTCAATGGTTCATATCACCCTTTAATGTCCCATAAGTTTAAATTAAAAAAAAAAAAAAAGAAAAGGAAAATGGATTGGTGACAGGTCACTTGAAATGCAATTTTTTAACTTGACCAAATCCAACGACTCTTAGTTTTTTTTTTTTTTAATTTCCTCAAGATGTACACCTAATCACTAGTTGAGATTTGGACCCCTAGCCGTTTTCACTATTCCAAAGAGGATCAACTGTTCTGATCATGATTATGGGGCCCACAAAAGTCCAGAAATATGGATCTATGGTTTTGTGGTTTTTTTGCAAATATCTTGAGATTTGGGAAAGATCAACGGTTCAAATTTGGATACATGGCCGTGTTTGGTCTTTTTAAGATTTCTAACCGTCCAGATTATCATGTAGGGTCTCGAAAATGTTAAGTCTATTAACCGTCCAGATTTCTAACCGTGTTTGGTCTTTAAGCGTTTCCAAATGGAGGGTCCTGTTCAAGTTCTCAAACAGTCTATTAACGTTTGTAAATGCCTAAATGGCATTCAGACAATAAGAGGTGCAAATAAGACCGGCCCGAATCGATTCTGATCAGAAAGCAATATTGTGGATGGAGCCGCTGCATGGCTCACAGTTTATTATTTTGGCTAGATTTTTAGACAGAATGTCATAATAATTTTTAGAAGATTTACTCCTGCAATTTAGCAATTCATTTTGGTGCACTTCGGGCATTAGGTTCCATTATCGAGTGCATTGATCTGGACTTTAATGTGGATGGAGGACAGCTAAAATCTCTCCACTGGAAGATTCTAACCCTTTGGCTTTTATCCATTTTCTGGACCCATGCTATAGTCTCTTTTTAACCATGTAGCCAACAAGTAAGGGAGCTAGGATCTTGTTACGTGGGACTCTGTCAAATCATTCCCACATTACCGTGGCTTCCGTCAGATCAATCTGAATCTGGATTGGATTATGGGACCATGCTCATGTTGGCGAAGCAAACTATACATTTGATATGGCACATGACCCTTAAAATTCTATGTTTTAGGAAAATCGAGCAGAGCACAATGTTGACGAAGCGAACTATACATTTGACTAGCATCGTTCCCCTCGGTATTTAAAAAAAAAGGGAAGAGGTCTAGACGGACTCAGTTTGTACTACACAATCTGCAGGGACCCTTCGTGAGGAATGACCAAATTTTGGGGATTTTTTGTAAAATCCTTTATAAAAAAAAAATTGAGCAAAAAACTAACGCCCCTTTTCTCTACCATCAAATCCACTTATTTGGGGATATGAAAGGTATTAAAATGCATAGGTGGGGACCCATTTAAAAATTCAGAAACCGTAGGGGCTTATTTGCAAATCTTAAAAATCCTAGGGGGTATATACAAAAAACTCATTTTTAAAATCATACAAGAAATTTACATATATATATATATATATATATATATATATTACCTTTCCAAATCTGCTACCATTATTCTGGAATGCAAAAGGGAGTCACTCAGCATGTCATGTTCTTCATCTTGCAATTCAAACTTGCAATATTAACCAAACTATACATCCCATACTTAGGTTTCAGGCTAGGGTGGGAGTCATATGACATACTCTTTACAAAGATTGGTTCATTTATGGAGTTACCACCAAGAATACCTCTGTTCTTCTTCAAGTGTTCGTTTTACCTCTTCCCCAACAATACACGTTTTTGCATCCATGGGTGTATGCTTTTCCTGGGACTGGTTTACCCCATTTTGGAAGGTCCGGAGGAAATACGTGCCTAGGATCCAACGCTGTACGAGTTGGGTAGTGGTGTGGCACTGGAACAAGCAACCTTCCACTGATTTCAGACTCCACAGCATGGACTACTGTTGATAGTAGCATTGGGCAATGGAGCCATTGCATTGAGAAATAGCAGCTACAGGGAGAGTGCCACAGCCAAGCAGCACCCCTAGCAAAGCTACAAAGGAGAAACAATGGCCTCTCTTCAAATCAAGTCTCATTTTTACTTTTCCCACGTTTCAATCTTCCTTCAACTCAGGGATATTTATGATTGAGAGAGATTCTCATTTGAATCATCCAAACACAACCAGGCAATTTCAAATAATTTTTTTTTTTTTGTTTTTGTTTTTGTTTTTGGCAGGTGGAATAAAACGACCCCCTTTAATTTTTAATTAAATGCAGACCTCCAGATCACTAAGGGCATGTTTGGCAATAGGCGAGGAATCAATAGATCTAATGATTCTTCATTACCACTGGAATAAGGATTCATCGCTGAATATTTGTATAGTCGAGGATCTCACATTGGGGGAATGTTCATATGTATTTTTTCCTCACTTTTAAAGTACATAGGGTGAGGTATACTTCCTTGTCTTCTTATACAAAAAGGGAAGTGTCCCTCACATTGATATTGGTGTGTATCAATGCATATAGCTGGAAAAAAATAGGGTTCGGTGCGCAAATCCAGTTAAGTGAGGATTTTCAAATCTCGGAGGGGGGTGGTCGGGTCCGAAAATCCTAGCAAATGAAGATTTCTATTCGTCCAAATCCTTGAGAACTTACAATTGTCAAACATGGATTTACCATAAATTTAGGAAAACCGAAAATCTTTTACTTGAAGATTTAATTGTCAAACATGGCTTAAAAGTCCTTTCCTATCTATTTGTCTATTTGTACCCTTTTCAGTAACTCAACTTTTTTTTGTAATATGTATACTGTACAAACCCTTCAGTTAGATTTTAAATGACATTCGCGGATAAACAAATGATCAAATTTCGCAGTTTTGAACACTTTCTTTGAAGGATTAACCATCTAGAGAATTTCTCTTTAAAAAAAAGTAAATGGAGACAATTTATAGGCCCACAGGCCCTAGCTAATATAGGACGATTTTGGAACATAGTCACTCAGTTCTTCTGATATAAACATGTAAAATGCATCTTTGTAGATTTTCCAAAATTATATCTTATATGTCATATCTTTCAAAAGATACGGGCTGATACTCAAATTTCTAATAGAGTCGTATCATCTACAAATTGTAAATATACATGAATAATACACATTATGTTATATGGCTAAGTTGTCGAAACTTTTTATATAATAAAGAAAAAGAAAATCTTCATATACAATGCTTAATTTTTAAGCATTGTCTTGAATTACTTTTCGCAACATAAAACATCGACAAACACCCTTAATACTCAATGTTTTAGAAAAATCATGTTATATACAACTTATAGATGTATATCAATAATGCAAATTATATGGCTAGTTTGTGCGACTTTTATGTAACCTAAAGAAAATAAATCTTCATATAGAATTTTATTTAATATAATTAAATTTAGAACATTATTTTGAATTATTTTTTGCACTATAAACATTGACAAACATCCTTACTTATAAAATCAAATTGAAATCCTTAACTTTAGCAATTATTTGTAGAAAACAATATAAAATAATAATCACTGGAAAACTTCAAGAAAAAATGCACACAAATACATGCAAATTCTTTTTTTTTTTTTTTTTATCTTATCAAAGAAAATCTACTAATCGAACATAAAACCTACTCAACTTTTTAGTATTTCCATTTTCATCGTCCAATCTTTAGTTATTGTTTTGAATCAATAAATCTAAATTATACTTGGAAGTATCCAATCCCATATTTTAGGATACACCCAATGAATGAACTAGGTTTGGATTTAGATGTCAACAGAAATTTCTAAAGTTCACTTCCATTGAACATTCTTAGAGCAACTCCAACAGAACCGTTATTTCTCCAACTCAGCAAGCAACGGTAGTAAATGGCATATCACTTTGCCTCCAACAGAATGGCTAAAACCACGTGGCATTTGACACTGGGGTTGGTATGCCAAATCTGGCATACCAAAAAGTAAGACTTCAAATCTTTTTTTAAATAAAATAATACTGATGTTTGTTGCAATATCACTGTTTGGGATGGAACCCTTGGTCAATGAACGTTTGTGGTTCAACGAGATGGAACCCATAGTGATGACTTTGCCTCAAATGAGATGTTGCATTTGAAGTTGGTACCAGTAGCTGTTTGGGATGGAACCCATAGTTAGTGAACGTTCCACGACTAGATTTATAGCCGTTGTAGTTTCTTTTTTTTTTTTGGACTTTTTAAATTTTTAATGGGTAATTATAAATTGTGATAATTTGAGAAACTCTTGGAGCTTGGATATCTATAAATTATGAGTGTTTGAAGCATGGTTGTTAATATCGTTTCAGACCTCATTTCGCTCTGGCCTGCAAAATGAAAAGTTTCGGCCGATTCGAGATTTCGGGGAAACTTTTTGAAATACATTTCGGGGAAAAATAACAGAATATATATATACATATATAGGTAAAAAATTAGAAAAAATAATAAATATAGATTTAATCAATTTTACTAGTTTTTTTGGAATTATGTTTTGTGAGAATATAAGAAATACGAAATATATGTGTAAAAAAAGTAAAAAAAAATTAATTCTGTAAAATTCCATTTCGGCCGAAAAGTCACATTTCGGCCGAAATCAATTCCGGCTGAGATTGACTGAAATTCAAATAAAAAAGTGTTGGCCGAAGTTTCGTTTCGGCCACTTAACCAAAACGAAATGAAATTAATAACTATGGTTTGAAGTCCTTTTTTTCCTCATTCACACTATGGATTTTCAATTCTCTCAATTTCTTAATTTTTCTACCAAATATTCATAATATTTTGGTGAGGCATCCGAATTCCCTATTGATGATGCCCTAAAGAAAAAGGCCATCGGTCGAGGTGCCGGCTTTAGTATAGAAGAAGACCGTCTTCTCATCGGTTCGTGGTTGAACACCAGTCTGGATGCTATGCATGAAAACGAGCGGAAACTTGAGGCTTTTTTGGAACGAGTGAGAGAATACTATCACAACAATAAGCAATTTCCCAGTAATCGTACAGACAAAATGTTGTCACAACGATGGCAAAAGATTCAAGCTTCTGTCAACAAATATTGTGGATGTCTTCCCACAATTATTTCCAGAAATCAAAGTGGCACGAATGAACAAGATAAGGTAAAATTAAATATATATATATATATATATATGTGAAGGTTTTTTTTTTATTCTTAATTTGAGCTTACATTTAATTTTCAGATTGCAGGAGCAAAAAAAGTTTACGAACATCTATACGGATCAAGATTCACCTTGGACCATTCTTGGATCTTGTTGAGGTACAAACCGAAGTGAATACAACTACAGCAACAAGTACTAAAGAAGACATCCGTAAAAAGAGAAAAATCTTCAACTTCTGGCTACTCATCATCTTTTAATCCCAGCACTCCCATAAATATTGAGGAGGATGAGACAATTAACAATGCTTATGATCCCATAACGAGACCACTAGGCACGAAGGCTGAGAAAAGAAAGATCAACGAGCCCACACCTGTTGCAGATGTAGAAGATGAACGCGATAAAAGTCTTCCACCCAATTACGATGCACAAGAGGCTGAATGTAGTGACCTTGCTGTGTCACGTGACCACACTGCAGAATTTCAGGATTTTATTAAAAACCACTTGTGTATTCGCGACAAGAGAGTATATTCTCAACTCCAAGCCGATTTGATTGAGCACCTGTAGCATTTCCAAGGTCAATATCAAGAAGCTTGTGATTGACTATAATATTATGTAATTTGATTTTACTTTTACAATGAAAAATGGGTTTCAAGTACAATTTGTGTATTTTCTATTTTTTAATAATTTATTAGTTTAATAACATTTAAACTGTACCAAATACCATTAAATATAAGTAAGATATATATAATAAATAGATATATATATATATATATGTAATAAAGTAAATGAAAATTAAATAAAAAAGAATAAAATAATAACTTGACTTTTCTCTTGGAGTTGCCCAAGTGATATGAAAATTTACATATGCATTTTTATGTCATATAAGCCTTTATTTTAAAAAATATATATTCATATTTAAAGTGTCTCTCGGAGATACTCTTAGTTGCATAGTCAAAAGCAATGACATTTATGTTTGTGGATGCACAGGAGAAAAATGAGTACCACCCAATTAATATGTTCTCGGTCCTTACAAGGTCTCCAACCAAAGCGTTGTCTTTCACATGGTGAGTTTGTACCGCAAGATCCACTAAATCTTACAAGCAGCAGCTGTACTCGTCTAGTAAGATAAGATTGTTTGTTAGCTATTGGATTTTTAGTAGCCGTCTGGTGACTCTTCTATTGGTCCTTGCTAAAGAAAGCAGTGATGAATGGCCGTTGCCTGAAATTTTGGCCTGTTCTTTTTTACTCGAATTCAAAAAAGTTCTATTCAAAGAAATTATAAATTCTAAACTGTTTGAAATGTGCAATTCCTAAATCATCCTATTGGATTGAGCATCCGCATCAAAATTCTTTTTAAAAGCAAAAAAGATGGAATTACAAAAATTACAGAGGTCATCTGGGACTTAGTGGCTAGATTTGAAATTCTGGCAAATAAACAAGACATTTGCAGATGCTAAAGGACCAACCATTAAATGATTTCCTTCTTTTTTTTTTTTTTAATGGTAAGCAGTATTCATTCAAACAGAGGCAAATATACAGTAAGGTACGATCATCTAGTAAAGATCCTCCAAAGGGGCATCCCCTATTAAACAATCAAAAGATAATAGATAAAAGTATTAAAAACAGGCCAAAGAAAACAAATTTAAAATATGCCATACATGATTAAAAATGAATCTTCTATAAGATGAAATTATCTGAGAAACCCTCTCTGGAAAGGTGCTTTTTTCCTTTCGTCTCCACCATGCTGGGATGAAGAGGTAGATGTCAGGGTTCCCTTCTTTGTCACTCACAACTGCAAGAACGATATGTGTAGCTCGGTCAATTTCTTATCGTGAGACTGATGAATTAACATCTAGATTCGATAAGCGTGAAAATCTATTTGGCATTGGGGCTTTTGGTGAACTTCCTGTATATTTTTTCCCGTGAGACTAGTAGATCTTTGACGAGTGGTTTTCTTTTGTTGGCATCTATCATTGTGATCACCAGCACTACTTACTTTATTGGTTTCAGGAGAATGATCACCTTTTGCAGCTATTATCTCTGTAGGGGGAGTAAGAGGGCCATTAGACTTTTCCCCATTATTACTATCCTTTTGGACCTAGACTCGTTTATTGTTTTGAACCCAGACTATTAAATGCTTTCCATACTTCCAATGTATCCGGTGCCATATTTTGCTACTCCCAATGACCAAATATGATTAGGACTATATTAGGATTATATATATATATATATATATAATACAAAGTTCGCTTCTACTTTTACTGTTTGCTGGAAAGCAAAGAGACTATGTCTTTATCCAAATTTTTAGGATGAAGAGGCAGCTGTAAGGTGAGTAATACCACGGAGTAGTATAGCTTCTAACTACCTGTGGATGTCAAAGGTACCCATTGGAATCTTCCTTACATAAGACACACAGGTTGAATGATAGGTCTCTCTCTACAAACATAAGACACCCCACTCAGTGGCAAGGGTATCTCATCTCACACAATTGCCTTGATCGATCCTAGGAAGGTAGGTTGTCTCGCTATTCATAGAGGCCGGGAGGGGCAATTGCCCCTAAACAACTTTTGAAAATTTCACATAAGATGATGTCTTTTAAAAAATCTATACAGGTGGTTTTGTGTTTTTTTTTCTACTTTTGCCACTCCTCACTTTTTGTTACAACCAAATAATGAGATTACAAAAGAACCTGGGCAGAACTGTCTTTTTATTTCTTCAAAAGCAAGCCATCTTTGTTAGGTCTCCTCAGACAGCAAGTTTATCTCATTTTTTATCTCCTTTTTCTTCTCCTAATTCCTGTACCTTGTGTTTCTCTCTTTGTTTCTAAGTACTTATTTGCATTGATTCTCAAATACAACCATATAGGTAGTTCTTCAACCAATTTTGTCTCCTTTTCTTTTCATTATTCCCTTTTTTTACTCGAGTGCAATAGATTCCTCTTTGATGAGTAAATTTAAATGCATATTTCAATTTTTTCTTCATGCCTTGTGTATTCCTACCAAATAGAGTTACTTCTTGGTGTTCTTCCTTTTCTTTTTTTTATGTTGTGAGATTTTTTTTATGCCATGTTGTTTAAATCCACCATGATTATTGATTTGGATTAGATTGGTTTGAAAATCTAGGGCCATGTAAATGAATAGATTCGATTCACAAGAATGATGCCCCACTAAATCAAATGAGGGTAATCTTTATAAAACTCCCAATTCTATTACTTATCAATTCCATTACTTATCACTTTTTGCCCGTCGTCTTATTATAGGTTAGAATTGGTCGAGGGCATGTTTGTGTACACACCCTTTCTATGGAAAGAGGAAATTGCCACATCAGTAAATTTCAAAGATATGGAAACCTTGAAAAGGGATTTCAATGGAATTTAGAAACTCATGCTTGGTGCGAATTTTCTTTCTCGCTGAATTGGTGCTAATATTGTTTGGTGCGGCTACAGGTTCCTTATTGAAAATCAAATGAGTTATCATAGTAATAATACCTATCACAGAAATAATCATCATACATATACCCAACTAATCAAAGAAAATAAAATCATAATGCAATGATGATGGCTATCTGATATGAGGATATTTGGGCCAATGTCCATCCATATGCTTTGTGACTGAAATGAGTGGAACGGATTGCAATGAACTGTTATTCAACTTTTGAAGGAAGGGCAGGACAAGTCTGATTGCACTTCCCAGTGCGGATTTTCATCGCGGATTCCCTATACAGTTTCTTCCCAGTGCGGATTTCCATTGCAAATTTCCTTTGCGGATTCCTTCCCAGCGAGGATTTCAGAAAAGGGCAATATTTTTCTTCAAATACAGTTAGTATTATTTGAGTTATCCTCAAAATCGATTTATTAGAATGCATGCAACTAGTTTATAATGCTTGATTACGGTAATCATGGTACTCGTGTGCTATTCATTATCATGTTTGTTTTATTTTTCGAACACTATTTATGTGAATGGATCACAATATAAAACCAAAGGTTCTAAATTTGAACCCGAATTTCACAGATCTATGGACCAACTTCTAGTTCTGATCAATTGTTAACACCAGAAGTTCTACTTCAAACCTGAAGATTTGACAGAACCAGAAGTTCTAATTAATTGTTAGAACTAAAAATTCTACTTCAAATCTAAAGATTTGATAGAACCAACAGCTATAATTTCATGTATTACGAACTTGAAGTTTTCAATCAAGCCTGAAGTCTTGAAAGAACCAATCGTTCTAATTATCAAAGTTGAGAACCCGATGTTCCAAGTTTTATTTTGCTAACTTATTTTATCATGATTAATTCCTCTCTTAATTTACTTTTAAGGATTTTTGCACGTCCAACACTAGTTTAATGTTCTTGAAAAATATTGTACTTTTTTTCCTTCACTTTGGTTTTTATCCATTGGGTTTTTCTTTCGCAAGGTTTTTAATGAGGCAACTGTCATTGAATGGTGGTTATCCAAATGAGAGTGTTATGAGATATGGATTATGGATGGATGCCCACATAAGATAGTTAGGATTATAATCTTATTGTAATTAGGGTTTCTATATTAAGAGATTACTTTGTCTATAAATAAGCATCCTCCCTTTATATTTATATATAAATTAAATAATAGAAGAAACTCTCTCTCTTCTCCCTCTAGTCTTCTTTTTTAAGTTTTCTCCATTTTCTAACAGAAACACGCAACATATATATGGCTTTCAACATTGTGCTTTATGTTTTACCAAAAAAAAAAAAAAACACATTGTGATCTATGAGTTTGAGTTGGTAGACATCAAAGCCGTGTGCTTGCTCTTTATCCTAATCAATAAATATATCATTAAGAGTTGTAATCTCACTAAGATATAGATGCGTTTAGGGTAAGCTCCAACATAATGGAGTTTGATATTGTGATTATATTTTTTTGAGAGCATGAAACCTACCGAACATGACACTAGCCGATATCCATGCTTAAATCCACCCAATCACGACTTTCAGAAAAAAAAAAAAAAATTAAGTGAATCTCGACAAGGGGGATTCTCAACCTTTAAATTTATTTCTCTTAATTTCTCTACCTTGTAGAAGTTTTTCACTCATCTTTTCTCTTCCAAATGGACTCTTAAACCATAAATGGAATATCTACTTTCAGCACTAGTACAATGCATTTCAGTAATACAGAGAGAGGGGGAGAGAGAGAGTAATAACAATACAGTAGAGTCCTACAGAGAGAGGTCAAAATCCTACTTGTTCTAGCATGGTTTGTCTTTTCCATAGATGCATGGTCTTGTATAAGATTTCCCAGTTCTGGGTTTAGCAGCAGCAGCTAGATTCCGAATTAATGCGGCAGTGGAAATGTATTTGTTGTGGCCAGCGAGAAACTTTCTACTGATTTCAGACTCCATCAAGAACTCCTCTTGGTCGTAGCATTGGGCAATGGAACCATTGCAAGTAGCAGCAGCAGCAGCTGTAGAGAGAGCGCCACTGCCAAACAGCATTCCAACCAAAGCTATAAAGAAGAGACAAAGGCCAAGTTTCATGTTTTCCTTTCCTCTTTCTCTCTTCACTCGTTTAGATCTTCCTGCACCTCTTGGTGTCTTTATATATGCAAAAGAAAGATTCCCAATGCCAAGAGTGACATAGATGTCAATGGACCCCAACTGCCCAGTGACTGTGAAAAATTAAAAAAAAAAAAAAAAAAGGAAGAAATGAAAAGGAAAAACCCTCCCACACAAACCCCACCCCCCACTCCCCACACGCACAAACCCCACCCCACCCCACCCCACCCCACGCCCCCGCAAGCCCTCTTGCATATGGACAATTTTTGGGTCGGATTTATAATTCTTCCCCACATGTGCGCCCGCCCCCCGCCCCCCCCAAAAGCCCCAAAGTTTGGGCCCAATTGGTAATCTTTAGGCAATGGCTTATGTTTCACTATAATGAGAAAGATAAGCGTCTCCATTGGAATAGATTGGTCAATAATTGACGGTGCATATCATTCCAATTTCAATAAAAATTTCGTCTTGTTCCTATTAAGAGAGTGGACAGAGTGGAGCATGATAATATGAGTGGCTTTCATTAACCAAAGAAGGCCCTACAAAGGTACCTCAATCATCAACAATCGATCGAGTTCAATAACTCTACCCTTTGTTATATGAACACCATAGAAATCCTTCGTTTGGTTTTAAATGCCGGTTCCATGATCAACAATGGATCCAATTTTGTTGTTTTGAACACTTTTTTGAAGGAAACGGTCTAGAAGGTTTTTTTATTTTATTTTTTAACAGTAGATGGAGATGATTTTCGGAGAAACAAGAGGCATTTTGAAACATAGTCAGTTCTTGTAAAGTGCAAAATGCAAGTAGATATGATTTTCCAAAACTTATGTATGTCATATCTTTTAAAAGACACGGATTAGTACTCATTTTTTTAGAAAAATCATGTTATATACAAATTATAGATGTATATGAATAATGCAAATTATGGTTAGCTTGTGTGACTTTTATCTAACCTAAAGAAAATAAATCTTCATATAGAATCGTATTTAATATAGTTAACTTTTTAACATTATCTTGAATTATTTTTGGCAATATAAGCATTGACCAACACCCTTACTTATAAAATCATTTTGTAATCCTTAACTTTAACAATTATATGCAGAAAACAATAAAAAATACTAATCACTGGAAAACTTCAAGACAAAATACACGCAGATACATGCGGGGGGATATTCATATGCATCTATCCCTCACCATAGGGTGACGACACTTTCCCTTTTTGCATATGAATCTCACTTTTGTGTTTCACCCTATGTAATTGAAATTTTCCTTTTGTATTTGAAAAACACTATTTATGGAAGCATCCCTCACCCTATGGTGAGGGATAGATCATATAAATATTTTTCATACATGCGAGTTTTTGTTTTTTATCTTATCAAAGAAAATCTACTAATCGAAAATGAAACCTACTAAACTTTGTAGTGTTTTCATTTTCATCATCCAATCTTTAGTTATTGTTTTGAATCAAGAAATCTAAATTATGCTTGACGTATCCAATAACATACTTCTAGAATACACCCAATGAATGGACTTGGTTTCGATTTAGATGTCAAATAGAAATTTCTAAAGTTCACTTCCATTGAACATTCTTAGTTGCCTAGTGAAAAGCAATGACATTTATGTGTGGATGCACAGGAGAAAGATGGGTACCACCCAATTAATGTCCTTGGTCCTTATTAGGTAAGGACTGAATGTGGGTGATGAAGTCTCCAACCAGAGCATTGTCTTTCACGTGGACAGTTTGTACTGCAAGAGGTTTATCTTGGAAACGGATCCCCTGATTCGTCCAAATAGGGCTCTCCTGTTTGGACGAAAGAGGGGATCCGGATCCGTTTATCTTACCAAGAAGCAGCTGTACTCTCTAAGTAAGATAAGATTGTTTGAGCATATCGAGGAGACAATTCAAATATAGATACGGCCTTTTCAAGATAAAGGCTTACGTCGGAAAAAATAAAAAAAGATATATATAAATTTGGCAACTTACTTGGACAAGTTCATGACAATGTCAAATTATTATTTTATTATTTTTTTAATTTTCTCTAATTTACTTATTACATATATCTCACTTATATTTAATGAAATTTGGTATAATTTAAATTTTATTAAAATAATAAATTATTAAAAAATAAAAAATGCACAACTTGTACTTGAATCATTGGAAAAGCAAAATAAAATTACATATTGACCTTAGAAATGCCACAGGTGCCCAACCAGATCGGCTTGGAGTTGAGAATGTGTTCTCTTGTTGCGAATGTGCAAATGGTTTTGAATGAAATCCTAAAATTATAGAGTGTGGTCACGTGACACAGCCTTTTTCTTTGGGGCATCATCAGTAGGGAATTCAGATGCTTCACTGAAATATTGTGAATATTGGGTAGAAAAATTAGGAAATTGAAAGAATTGAGAATCCATAGTGTGATTGAGGAAAAAAAGGACTTCAAACACTCATAATTTATAGATATCCAAGCTCCAAGAGTTTTTCAAATCATCACAATTTAAAATTATCCATTAAAATTAAAAAAAGTCCAAAAAAATAATAAATCTATAACAGCTATAAATCTAGCCGTGGAACGTTCACTGACCATGGGTTCCATCCTAAATAGCTATTGGCACCAACTTCAAATGCAACAGTCATTTGAGGCAAACTCATCATTATGGGTTCAATCCCGTTAAACTAGGAATGTTCACTAACTATGGGTTCCATCCCATAGAGTGATATTGCAACAGTCATCACTATTATTTTAAAAAAAGTTTTGAAGTCTTACTTTATGGTATGCCAAATTTGGAATATATATATATATATATATATCCCAACACAACCTTCAAATACCATGTGGTTTTGACTATTCTGTTGGAGGCAAAGTGATATGCCAATTACTACGGTTGAGAGTTGAGTTGGAGAAATAAAGGTTCTGTTGGAGTTGCTCTTAGCATCGGATTTAAGTGGCCATCCACTGAATCTTCTATTGGTCCTTGCTAAACAAGTGATAAATAGTTGTTACCTGAATTTTTAGTCTGTTATTTTACTAGAATTCAAAAATTTTATATACAGTGAATTTGTAAATGCTTTAAATTAAAACTGTTTGACACGTGCAATTCTTAAATCATTCTCTTGGATGGAGGATCCAAATCGAAATTCTAGCAAAAGAGCAAAGAGGTTGGAATTCCAGAAATTACAGAGGTCATTTGAGACTTAGTGGCTGGATTTGAAATTCTTGCAAAGAAACATAACATTTGTAAATGTCAAAGGACAAACCAATAAATGATTTCCATACTTCCAATGTATCCGGTGGTGCTGTTGTTGTTTTTAAGATCAAGTGGGAGATAGCAGAGACATGGAGAACACTCCCAACCCTCCCCAAGTCCCAAATCCTCCCCAAATCTTCTATGTCATATCTTTCAAAAGATATGTACTAATACTCAAAATCTTAACAGAATCGTATCATCTACAAATTATCAATGTACATGAATAATACACATTATTTTATATGGCCAGGTTATCCAAACTTTTTATATGACTTAAAGATAAAGAAAATCTTCATATACTTAATTATAAAACATTGTCTAGAACTACATTTTACAACGCAGCCACACACCCTTGCATATAAAATCATATTGAAATAACCTAACTTTTAAAAGTACTGGTGGAAAACTTATAACAAGATAAAATGCCATTAACTATAAACCCGAAAAAAAGAATGCCAATATCCTGGTTCCGCCCTGCAGTGAACATATCAAAGCAAATCTACTAATCCAGGACATCAAGTCTAAAGTCTGCTCAACTTTATAGTGTTTTCCTTTTCATCATCTAATTCTTATTTTCTTAATCAAGAAATCTAAATTATATGCGAATGTAACCAATACCATAATTTTCATCAAAGTTTTAGACAAGAGAGGCCATGAAATAGTTGTTATTGTTCAATTTGTTATATCTTGTTTCAACAAATTACAATTTCTTATTCTTGATAGGTGAAAATAATTTTTAGTATTTTGAAGAACTTTTTTAGCTTTTTTGACAACATTATTGAAAATTTATTTTTCTATATTTAGTATATTTTATAAATATTTCTTTACAAAAATTGTAGATAGAAAAACCATTTCCGCCTTGAACCCAAACGACTTTCTACCAAAGCAGCCCCTAATAGGAAAATATTATATTTTAATCCTCTTATATATTTTTACCCTAATATAATTTATGCATGAAATGCCATATATATATATATATATATTTTTATAGATTTGTAGATTTTTTTCATAATTCTTATAATTTGAATTCTATTGCCCGTGCTAAGCGTGGCATATTTTGCTAGTATTCTTTTATACTTGGATTATGTTCTTCATCACATACGATTGTACTGCATATACATGGGATTTCTTGTTGCATATATATGGTGATTTTTGTTGTGAATATATATTGTTTTTACAGGACAAGGTTTTCATGGCACTAGAGACATTAGGCAGTCATGGATGTTGATCATATTGAGATTCACCCAATTTGTTAATCATTAGATAGTGATCAATGGACATTGGCACATTAGCTCCTTTTCACCCTTTGATCTTGCTACATCATTTTCTATCATAACATAATCTCCATCTATCACAGGATTAGTTGTTTGCACATTGACTTCATCTGCTTTCATTGACCTTTTATTAATGATCAATGGTTTTATTTGCTTCCAGTTACTGCGTCTGGATCTACCATCCACACCATTTGTGGTCAACAGTCAATCAGTTGTGGGACCCACAACTGGTGATCATTTGATTGTTTAGAACAAGCAGAAGTGGTGATTGCCAAATTGAAATGTGTGATCCGCATCATGAGTTAGTGTCTTGCCATTTGCCAGGAGGCAATACCACTAATTCGGTGCTAGTCTTGTCAGCACGCGCTAAGAAGCATACAACCACGACACTCTTCTGAGTCTTGTGGCCTGTGGGTGAGTGCCTCTCTCTCTCTCTCACACACACATTGCCTCTTTCTCCTTCTTTTACACCTATCTTGGAAAAATCATCATTCAAAGCACTCTGTGATGATGAGATGCCTTGGGAGACCTACTGTTCAAATCACCACCAACCAGACCATGGGAAACCTTTCATTACTTCTGGGCTTCCATGTGCTGGGCAAAAATTACGTTTCAACTCCAACGCATGGAAAATTGCTTGTCCACAGTTAAGAAAATTTTGTTCAAGATTTCCATGTTTCTGTACAAAGGTTAAAAAAATCGCAGGGGACCATTAAAAAGTTGTCTGCAATCAAAGTTTCTGTGGCATTGTGGACTCCTCTTACACAATTGCGGCCTTCAATTGGTGCTAAAGTAATCAATTTTATTTAGTAAGTTTTGTTGTTCGGTTGTTTGGTTTCTTTGTTTTTTTTTTTGTTCTTAATGAGAAGGAGTCTTTTTAGTTAAAAAAAAAAATAGTTACCACTTTTGTAAGTATAAACCACTGGTCCAAAAATTAGATGGGTATGATAGCAGTTGTGCTTTGCTAAAATTGGACCATCCAAGTAGGGCCCACTGCATCAACAATGTGATCTACAGTGCAAGGTGAGTTATATCATTGAACACGGATATACTTTATCAACATTGTATCATTCTAAACCAGCCATTAATCAACATGCATGTGAATTGGAACTCTACTAAAAAAAATCAGTTGTATTGTTTTAATTTAATCATGCACTGTATGTGTGAATGGTTTTATGGTAGCCTTGCTGATTGAAGTGAATTTGGGCGAGGGTCAATGCGAGAGAGTGTTTATAAGAAGTTGATTATAGAGATGAGTTCATATATTTAGAGGGGTTGGCTCATGGAATTCCATGAGACCTGTCCTAAGAGGATCTGGATTTGCTCTCTCTCATCCTAAGAGGATCTGGATTTGCTTCTCTCTCATCCTGAGAGGATCTGAATTTGCGGTGTAATAGGTTTGATTATTGCTCTCTCTCTCTCTCTGAGTGGCCCTTGTACAGGCCAGTTTTTAGGGCCCACCTAAGAACAACTATGATGGATCTATACTCATGCTAAACATGCACTTAACCCAATTTAACACTCATGTGGCCTAACGTTGAATGGAATATAATTGAGGAGCACGTGTCACACGAAAGTGTTTCTTAATGCAATCTTGAGGACATGGTTCTAATCATGTCACCGAAGTATCACAACCCATGGTCAACCTTCCAAGATCATTGCTTGATATGCTTTTTGCATATGCTGTGATGTCTTTGTGAGATATCTGAAAGCGGTGGTCACGTCTATTTTGTCAATCTTGATAATCTTGATATTCCATGTTTGCCATCACTAATTTTTTTATTATATATTTCTCAAAATCTTTAAATCGGATAGAGATTTTGATGATAGAGGTGTTTGACAGCATTTAACAACATCTAAATGGTGTAGAGAAGTAGAAGCAATGCCTCTATTTTTCATAGCCCATCATTGCATGCATGTACAAAGTAGAGGGGAAAAAATAGAAGCAGGTGAACAACTTATATATATATATATAAATATATTTAAAATCTAAGAGTGTAAATCAAGATCTAAACCATTAAAATCGCTCACAAGATCAAACACGGCTATGAGATCGAGTTCCATCGATTGGATCATCACCAATCTCGAGCTATGTGCAAAAAAATGCAGGCCTATGGATGGAACTTTCAAAAATTTGTGGGCCCCAAGCGCAAGAGCCAAATTGTTAGATCTCTTTGCATGGCTGAAAATAGCTATGTGGTCAATTTTCAAGTCTTGATACCTTGTGGAACTCGAGATATTTGCAAAACAATATCAGTCATTGATGCATTATGCTTAATATTGGATTTATCCCTGAGCAGTAACATTCTTCTATTTATTATTATTATTTTTGGGAGTGTGAATCAAGATCCAAACCGTTGGAGATGTTCAAAAGATCAAACACGACTATGAAACTGAATTTCAGCCGTTCGATCATCAACAATCTTGAGATACGTGCCAAAAACTTGATCCATTGAATGTAGTTTTCTAGATTATGTGGGCCCCAAAAAAGGATCCAAATTATTTTAGAAGGTTGAACACGGCCACTTAGCCGGTTAAACACGGCCATGGGGTCAATTTTCAAGGCTTGATACCTCGTGGATCTCGAGAAATTTGTAAACAAATATTCAACCATTGATAAAAAAAAATCTATTTAACATATATCCTTTCATTACTAAACACTTCTTTTTTATTCTAGTTTCATTTTTTATAACTCTTTTTTTAATGGTTCTATTTTGATAAGTCTATCAAAAAAAGAGTAGAGATACCAAACAAGGCCCTACTTCATCTTGATCATCTTGCTACATCGGTCGGCATGGATGCTAAATGGGTCTTTTTTTTGGTAACCCAGCCAAGGGCTAGGACCTAATTGAGAGCTCGTATGCATACGGGAAGACAGCCCACTCAAGTGGAAAAGAAGACTACACATGCAGGAAGAAAACCCACACAAGTGAGAAGGGAGTTCGCACACGTGGAAAGAGGTGGTGTGGCCATGGTTCGAACCCTGGGTGGCCAGATGAGAACTGCCACACCTTACGATTGGGATAAGGTGCCGTTCTCGCTATATGGGTTATGGTATCTAAGTTAATGATCTACATTAACTATTCAAAGTAAGAGGAAGACCCTAATTTTTTATTTTTTTTTTTTCAATTCATAATCCATTGGCCACTTATGAAAAACCCAGATTTATTGTGTCGGTGGGTCCAATTCTCATTTGTGTGGAATTTGGAGAGGATCAATAAGAGATGAGTCCATTTAGTTTGGATGGATTGAATTCCTTTTATAAGTGGTCCCCACTAATTGGTTCTCGAAACTGCCCACTTTGAAATTTAGCTTTTAAATTAGCAATTAGGGACTGCTTACCAAAAATCCAGATTTTTTTTAGTGATCTATCTCATGTTGGTTCCAACTCTAGTGTTGTGAAATTCGGAAAGGACCAAGTCATTTAGTTTGAATGGATTTCTCATAGGTGGTCCCCCAGTAATGGGTTCTTAAAATTACCCACTTTGAAAATGACGTTTTTCAAAAACATCCATTTCTTAGAGAGAGAGAGAGAGATTGGGAGCCATTTTAGAGAAAAAATAGGAGCCATCATGCATTAAGCCTTTCCTTTCTTCTTTTTCATGACAACTGTCGTTGAATGCAAATATACTTTCCTTTGTTTCATTCGTTAAATGCATAGGGCGTTTTTTTTTTTTTTTTAATTATTATTCTTCAAAATGCGGGTGGGTGTGTAGCGTGTGTGTATATATATATATATATATATATAACCCAACCCTCTCCTCAGCTCAAGCGAACGGGAGAGGGCTGTCTGCTGCCTAGGCCGGGGCCCACTATTTGGTCTATCCAAATGGACCACAGTCAGGGCCCACCTAAGTTGCATATGTCCACAAAAATTTGGCCCCGTTCGATTAAACTGGACCGTTGGATTGAGTGACACCCATCCAAATGCATTGTACGCCGTAAAAATTTTGTAGTCCAGATAGAGATGATAGAAATTATCTTTAGAGCTGATTTTTTGTAGAGAAGAGGGCCCTAGGAGGGGGCCCAAATCCCCCCAATCTCCATTCCCATGTGGGTCCCCAGGTGGACCCCAGGCCGAGCTGACGCCCTTATCCTCAGCTCGAACTGAAGATAGGGGGGCTCATATATATATATATATATAATTTTGCATATATATATATATATGAAAATGTTCAAACCACCCCATTTCAAAAGGGGGTTTACGCCCCTTTTGATTTGTCAGATTAGAGAGAGAATCCGAGAGAATAGGGAGCCCATGTTTTGGCTATTGGAGAAAAATTTCCTTTGAATGCACTTATTATTTAGGAGATCGGAGAAAAGATAGGAAAGCATTAGAAAGAGAAACTCAAATATCTCATGTGGGGCCTGTAGTGCAACCCGTGTAGCTAATTAATAACAAAAAAGAGGAAAGGAAAGGCTTAATCCCTCACTTGGTATCTAGGTAGCCCAACTTGGATCTTTCAATGCCCAACTTGGATCTTTCAATCTCCCATTGCTTCATGATTTGTGGGGTCCCAAGTGGGCTCCATGAGGTGGTTTCTCCAGTAAGATGGTAGGAAAATCTTGAACATGAGCATTACTTATATATATATATATATATATAGAAAATATTTTTACCCGTGTATTTTGTAGAATGGTTATGTGTTTTGTGTTATAGCACTTGTATTTTCACTTACCCAAAATTCTAGAGGAAAGATCTGACAAAAGGTGCTTTCTTCAAGACAGTCTTTCAAATGGTTTGTATACAAGGGAGACCCCGGATCTACTGCCCAAACGGAAGACCTCAAAATCAGGTCAATAGAATCCATCAGAAGAAACTCAATAGCATTTTCTCATATAGATTTTTGGGGATGTCTTGAAGAGTGATATTAAAAGACCCACTCTTTCTATACAAAATTATTTATTTAAAACATTTAAAACAAGTATTCATTAAAGGTTGTGATTTTTTTTTTTTTGGTAAAGAAATGGTTGTGATTAATAGATATTTATAATACTTATAATATGAACAGACTTATCATTTACACCTTTTGACAAGAGATATATCTAAATAAATAAAATTTATACATAATAAATCTAGTACTAGTAACTACTATTTTAAAAAATATCCAACAGCATGTGTTAATCAACTTCTAAAAGGGGGTTAATTCTAGAACTTGAATTCTGATTCATTATTAGTCTCGAAATTGATGCGTAGAAAATTGGTTGATCATGACAAAAAAACTTTACCTATTTGGGCAATACAATTTGGTTTTAGACAAATTTTATCACCATGGTTTTAGTCAATTTTTAAAATCATACATGGAATTTTACATATATATTACCTAACCAAATCTGTCACCATTTTTATGGCGTGCAAAAGGAAGTCACTCAGCATGTCATGTTCTTCATCTTGCAATTCAAACTTCCAATATTAACCAAACTACACCACTTACACTGAGAGGGAGAGGAGAGAGAGAGAGAGAGAGAGAGAGAGAGAGATTACATAATCTTGACAAAGATTGGTTCATTTTTGGAGTTTCCAGGCACCAAGAGTGCCACTGTTCTTCCTCAAGAGTTTCTTTCTCTTGTTTTACAATATTCGTCTTTGCATCCAGAGGTGTATGGTCTTGCTTGGACTGGCTTGTTACCCCCTTTCGGAAGGTCTGGAGCCAGTACTATTTTAGGATCCAGTACACGAAGAGTTCGGTAGTTGTTTGGTACTGCACCAAGCAACCTTCCACTGATTTCAGACTCCATCATGGACTCCTGTTGATAGTAGCATTGGGCAATGGAGCCATTGCATTGAGAAATAGCAGCTACAGAGAGAGTGCCACAGCCAAACAGCACCCCTAGCAAAGCCACAAAGAAGAAACAATGGCCTCTCTTCAAATCAAGTCTCATTTTCACTCTCCCCTTGTTCCAATCTTCCTTCATCTCATGAGTATTTATGATTGAGAAAGATCCCCATTTGAATCATCCAAACGCAACCAGACAATTAAAATAGTTGTTTTTTTGGTAGGTGGAGTCAAAAGAGTATAGACCCCCTTGAATTTCTAATTAAATGCAGACATCCAGATCATTAATGTCCTATCTATCTATTTCGTATCCTTTGGGTAACTCAACTTTTTCGTTATATTATATATTGTACAAACAATTGATCAAATTTAGCAGTTTTGAACACTTTCTTTGAAGGATTTACCATCCAGAGTTTCTTTCTTTTTAAAAAAGTGTAAATGGAGACAATTTATAAGCGTCACCAGCCCTACCAGATATAGTAGGAATTTGGAACATAGTCCCTCAGTTCTAAAATAAAAATGTATAATGCATGTATTTGTAAACTTCCCTAAAATATATCTTGCATGTCATATCTTTCAAACGATACGGGCTAATACTCAAATTCTTAATAGAATCATATCATCAACAAATTATAGATGTACATGAATAATACGCATTATATTATATAGCTTTTTGTATATACCCCCTAAGGTATGTAGGATTTGCAAATAGGCCCCTGAGGTTTTAGTATTTGCAAATAGGCCCTTGTATCTTCATTTTAATACCTTCCATGTACCTAAAATCAGTAGTCTTCCAACCACCATAGGTTTTTGGAGTAAAATGATACTTTTGCCCATCTCTTTTATCATTATATGCATAATTTCAAAAGCTTGGACGCAATTTTTTTTATTATAAAGCATGCAACTTTAACAATTGCACTTACTGAGAGAGAATAACTCTATATAAAATCAATTTTTCTTATTAATACAAGGCTCAATTTATTAAACCCAAATTGATCATGACGACAATCAACACTTATACTTATAACCGATTATGATTCATCCAATCCATACATGGCACCATTAGATTGATGTAAGTTTCAAAATACATGTAAAAGAAATATTGGGCGAAGGGGTAAAAAAAAAGAAAATTTATCTTTTAGAAATGGGGGGGGGGGGGGGGGGGGGGGGGGGGGGTGGGGTTGGGGGAATGGGGGAATTTTAAACTTTATGTTTGGGGGCTCCAAGCCTTGTACTTGGGTCAACCTCTAATCACGTGCATGAGAGATTTATTGAGAGAAACTATTGGGACTTGAGATAAAATAATGATATTTTTATAAATAATAATATACTCATTTTTGTTTGACGGATATAAGGGCACAGCTGTCATTTATATAAAAATCCAATGCAAATCTCAAGGTGGCAGCCTATTCTTGTCAAGAATATTGATTTGGGGGACATGAAAGCTATTAAAAAGGAAAAGGAGGGGCCTATTTACAAATACTAAAACCTCAAGGGCACATATACAGATCCTATAAACCTTAGGGGGGGTATATACAAAAAGCTCTATATTATATGGATAGGTTATCCAAACTTTTTATATGACTTAAAGATAAAGAAAATCTTCATATACCTAATTTTAAAACATTGTCTTGAACTACTTTTTGCAACATAGACACACACCCTTACATATAAAATCATATTGAAATAACCTTAACTTTTAAAAGTATAGGAGGGAATTTAACAAGATAAAAAGCCATTCACTAGAAAACTTCAAAACAAGCCACGCACATACGTGCAGATTTTTGACAAAACTTAAAGCCATTTTTAGCAATGGTCCCCAAGAAATCTTTTTTTCAAAATGCCCCCCAGATCCCTATATCCTGGTTCCGCCCCTCATTGAACATGGCAAAGAAAATCTACTAACCCGGGACTTAAAACCTACTCAACTTTATAGTGTATTTACTAAAAACTTTATGTTTGGGGGCTCCAAGCCTTGTACTTGGGTCAACCTCTAATCACGTGCATGAGAGATTTATTGAGAGAAACTATTGGGACTTGAGATAAAATAATAATATTTTTATAAATAATAATATACTCATTTTTGTTTGACGGATGTAAGGGCACAGCTGTCATTTATATAAAAATCCAATGCAAATCTCAAGGTGGCAGCCTATTCTTGTCAAGAATATTGATTTGGGGGACATGAAAGCTATTAAAAAGGAAAAGGAGGGGCCTATTTACAAATACTAAAACCTCAGGGGCACATATACAGATCCTATAAACCTTAGGGGGGGTATATACAAAAAGCTCTATATTATATGGATAGGTTATCCAAACTTTTTATATGACTTAAAGATAAAGAAAATCTTCATATACCTAATTTTAAAACATTGTCTTGAACTACTTTTTGCAACATAGACACACACCCTTACATATAAAATCATATTGAAATAACCTTAACTTTTAAAAGTATAGGAGGGAATTTAACAAGATAAAAAGCCATTAACTGGAAAACTTCAAAACAAGCCACGCACATACGTGCAGATTTTTGACAAAACTTAAAGCCATTTTTAGCAATGGTCCCCAAGAAATCTTTTTTTCAAAATGCCCCCCAAATCCCTATATCCTGGTTCCGCCCCTCATTGAACATGGCAAAGAAAATCTACTAACCCGGGACTTAAAACCTACTCAACTTTATAGTGTATTTACTAAAAACTTTATGGTGTCTTCCTTTTCATCATCTAATTCTTAATTTTTTTAATCAAGAAATCTAATTTATACTCGAATGCAACCAATACCATAATTTTACCATACACCCAACTTCTGAACATGATTTGGATTAGCTGTCTACAAGAACTTCTGAAGTTCACTTCCACTGAACATTTTTAGGTGCCTAGTGGAAAGCAACGAGATGTAGGTTGAGACCATGCCCTCTTCCTCTGCTGATCATCTTGTATTAATGCATGTGAATGTATTATTAGGAATGGTCTAATTGTGGGCGCTTTAAGTCTCATCCAAAGCATTGTTTTTTCATGTGGAGAGCATTGTTTTAAGTCTCATTGTTTTTTCAAAGTTTATTTCTCTTTACTTCTCCACCTCGTTGAAGTTTTTCACTCATATTTTCTCATCGAAATGGACTCTTAAACCATAAATGGAATATCTACTGTCAGCAATTGTACAATACATTTCTGCATTACACAATGAGAGAGAAGATCCACTAATAACAATACAGTAGAGTGCTACTGAGAGATGTCAAAATCCTACATGTTCTTAGCATGGTCTATCATTTCCATAGACAAGATTTCCCATTGATGAACGTAGACGAAGCAAGGGCTAAAAATGTTTGGTTCATGTGTTCAAACCTTTTTGTTAGAAGATAAGCATCAAAGCTTTAAAGATGTTGTGTCCAATCCTGTGGCACCATATTGGAAAGAGGCGATAAATAGTGAAATTGAATCCATTATGCAGAACCATACATGAGAACTAGTGGATCTTTCATCAGGTTGCAAACCTCTTGGGTGCAAGTGGATATTCAAGAGGAAAATGAAAGCAGATGGATCAATCGCAAAGTATAAGGCCATGCTTGTTGTTGTTAAAGGATATACAAAAGGAAAGCTTAGACTATTTTGACACATATTCACCAGTTACGAGGATAGCATCCATTCGAATGTTAATTGCAATTGCTGTTATAAACAATTCCAAAATACATCAAATGGATGTAAAAACAACTTTCTTAAATGGTGAATTAAATGAGGATGGAACAACCAGAAGGATTTAATGCTCCGGGTCAAGATAAGAAAGTATGTCGGCTTGTTAAATCTCTGTATGAATTAACATGAGAAATTCGACAAAATAATGATGCCAAATGGGTTTAAGATCAATTAATGTGACAAGCGTGTATATGTCAAGAACACTAACAATGGCTGTGTCATTATTTGCTTATATGTTGATGATTTGCTCATTATGGGTAGTAATGATGAAATCATTCAAGCTACCAAGAGATTGTTGAACAATAAGTTTGCAATGAAAGATTTAGATGTTGCCAATGTCATACTAGGAATAAAGATTTCTAAATCATCGGATGAACTGATATTATCTCAATTGCAGTATATTGAGAAAATAGTCAAGAAACTTAATCAAGATTATAGCAGTCCAGCGTGAACACCTGTAGATATTAGTATCCATTTATCCAAGAATAATGAAAAATGTATATCACAACGAGAATATGCACAAACAATTGGTAGTCTAATGTATGTGATGAATTGCACTCGTCCTGACATAGAATACGCTGTCAGTAAATTGTGTAGATACACAAGTAACCCAGGATCAGACTACTGGAAGGCCATAGTTGGGGTTTTAATATACTTAAAATACACCCAAAACTATGGAGTGCATTATTCGATATATCCAGCTGTACTTGAAGGCTCTCTAATGTCATTATGACCATTGAGTACATAAAGTCAACAGATAACATTGTGGATCCATTTACCAAAGGTTTAGCGAGAAAGCAAGTAAATCGTTCATTAAGGGGAATATACTTAAAGCCTATGAATTAATAGTCTCCATAATGGCAACCCAACCTAGTTGACTGGAGATCCCAAGATCTAGGTTCAAAAGGATAACTGAATTGTTTGTGACTTAACGATATCACTATGGAGATAAACTTTCCTGTTCATTCCTACGATAAAAATAGTGATACCTGTAGCGGTAATTAAGGTAAGCAAAGCTTTTAATGATTCTTATATCTTGGCTAATCAGATCGGGTATAGCAGGATACTCTTAATAAGAATCATCCACGTGAGTGTGAACTAGGCCAGTTCTATGAGAACTATAAAGGTAAAATCTCTAAAGCACTCATGAAACCAAGCATTTTTCAGGGCCAAAATGAACATAATCATGAGAACCAATTGTGTCCGGGAAGATTCAGTGTGAACTCTATTGTCTCGGTTTATGCAAGAGGTTGAGTAGTTTAAGACATCATGTTCACTGTTCAATCATTAAATCTGATAGTTATTCACAAGGGAAGGTTCAAGGTCACAAGCTACCTTTCTCTATACAGAAGATTTCCAACTGTACTCTCTCTGTGTTTACATATCATTTCATTGCTATCAGTCAATTTCATTCATGCGGGGGATTGTTGGAAAAAATGGATAATAGCATCTTATTTTGGTCTAAGTTTGAGCCAAAATAATAGTGGGCCCCACTTATCACTTTAGGTGGAACTACATGGGAATGTAATCTAATTCATGAATAGATTGAGAACATGTATTGGGTTGCTCTAATCCATTGAGGAGTGAATGAGAAATTGACTCCTGACTTCACTACTTGTACATGGTAGTGCTTGGTAACACAAGCATGTGGAAAAATTAAATCCCACATTCCTTGGGAACAAAACCTACTTTGGATATAAATATGAATACCTTGGTAGTAATGGTTGGGCCCTAAGGAGCACCCTACTTTTGTGGAGGAGGGAGGACCCAAACCAAAGTAGGTTAACCACCACACTCTCGCTCGCGCCGTCTCACGCTGCACAGAATGCAACAGTCACCCTGTAGAACCGAAGCAACCCCTGCATGAAAGTCTTGGAGCAGCCTAATTAAAGCCATTCGATCATATGTTTTGAGCATTCATTTTTACTGCATATGCATTGCGTCTCTGCATCATCTGGGTTGTCCGCCATAGTCAAGAGAGAGTGTCACATTTGGTTCGCGAGTCACACAGCCTATAGTGCTGCTACTGTGTGAGTGATTGTTGTATCTTGAGAGACAGACATCATAGAAACTCGTAAGCACCACTGCGGGGGCCAGATTTTTCTTAAGGAAATAGTGTAATACACTAGCCTTCGTCATCAACTATCATCATTCGTTCTCTGTTTCCTACTTGAATATTGTTAGAGGATTTACTTTCAGGATTACAGTTCTGCCTTTCTCATTATTCTGTTTTTATTTTTTCATTTCTGTTAACCAATATTCTGGATACTCAACTAAAAGTGCATGTACTATGGCTAACAGTATATGCAAGTGAGATTCCCAATAGAGAAGATTGATTATAACATGGATGTCAATGGACCACAACTGTCCGGCGATGGTGAATCGAAAAAAAAAGAGAGCATATGGACCACTTTTGGATTAGAAATCCAAAAATTATGTATGTCATTTTCTTTAAAAGATAGGGATTCATACTCAATTTTTCAGAAAACCATGTTATATACCAATTATAGATATCTATATGAATAATGCAAATTATATGGCTAGTTTGTGTGAGTTTTATGTAACCTAAAGAAGATTAATCTTCATATAGAATCGTATTTAATATAATTGACTTTAGAACATTATCTTGAATTATTTTTTGCAATATGAACATTGAAAAACACCCTTATAAAATCATATTGAAATCCTTAACTTTAACAATTTTATGTAGAAAACAATATAAGGGGGACATTCATGTGCATCCATCCCTCACGATAGGGTGAGGGAACTTCTCACTTTTGCACATGAATATTCCTTTTATGCATATGACCATTTATGAATTTTTCTTTTTTGCACATGAAAATTTTCAATTATGGAAGTGTCCCTCACCCTATGGTGAGGGATGGATGCACATACATATTCTCCACAATATAAAATACTAATCACTAGAAAACTTCGAGACAAAATACACACATATGCATGCAGATATTTGTTTTTGATCTTATCAAATTAAAATTATGTTGCTTTATATATGATTTTTCAAATTATCGTGTTTGATCATCAAGGATTTTCCATTTTTGGCCTGGTTGAGTTTTTGCGTCTATGCATTTCGCATTGAGGATAAAACCCTCTGATTAAGGGGGAGTATAAACATTGTCAATTCCGAACGAAAAGAGGGAGATGAATAAATGTAAGCACTTTGTGTTAAATGTTCTATTCTTACTTTCATGAAACTACGTTTGATCTTTTTTTCAATATGTGAGTAAAAGGTTTTTGCAGGAACCACAGGAACTAGTGATCAAGATTGGTTGGTTTGAAAGTATTGAAAAAAGTATGTGTTGGGTGTGTGTCTGGGTAAATGTTTTTATTTTATTTTATTTTAGTTTTTATAACTAGGTGTTTTATTCATGAATTGCCAAAGGGGGAGATTGTAAGGAATATTGAGTGTTGGCTAATTCATTGGGTAATGGACAAAACTGAGACTTCTATTTTCAAAGTGCTTTATAGGTGGACTGCCCAGATTGAAGACCGCAGAAATATAGAAAATTGTGTAAAAGATAGAAAATTGAGTGGGCGCTCAAGCAAACCCACATTTTCTTGAGAGCTTGGGCACTCAAGCGGATCCATATGCGATCAAGCGCAAAATATCTAGAGATCTCCCGCGCTCGATCATTCCTTTTTGCGCAAGAGCATGTTTGATGGCCAGAGACCAGATTGAGCATCCATTCGAGCGCAGGTATGGCCGCTGGAGTGCATGCTTCGCGGAAAGTCTGATTTCTTCTAGAATTCTTTCCCAATTGGATATACAATCCTTTCCAAACACCAAAGTAGCTTTTGGTTAGCAAAAAAAGTGGCGGAATGACCTTTACCTCCGGAATCACCATTCCTTTATGTAGAGGAATGGTCATTCCACTGGGGAGGTAAAGGAATGGCCATTCGATTCCTACATAAATTTTCCACAAGACCAAAATGCCCCTTCCTTCCCCTTCTCCACAGCCAATGCAAGCATCTCCACCCATCCTTCCCCTTCTCCACAGCCAACGTCAGCCCAATCTCCACCCATCCTTCCCCTTCTTCATAGCCAATGCCAGCCCCATCTCCACCACCACCAACCGGTTTAGCCGCTGCTCCGCGTACAGCTGCCAAGCCACCATCGGTACCCTAGCACACAGACCCTCTAGCACCGAGTTCCACCTGCAGTGATTCACGAACACACCAACCGACTCGTGACTCAGCACGGACATCTGTGGCGTTCACAAGTTCAAGCCCCCTGCCTTTCGTCCGCTCCAAGAACTCCTCCGACAGCAGGGCGCCCAAGTCCGGTCGGGACTCGTCGTTGGAGGGTGGACTGTGCACCACCCATAAGAACCTATGCCCGCTCCTCTCCAACCCAATAGCAATCTCATTGAGCTACGCCACGGAGAAGAGTCTCAGGCTGACAAAGCACAAGAACACGATGCTCCGGCTCAACTGCGAGTCGAGCCACTCCACCGACCCCACCATCACCCCCTCTCTCCGCTTCTGCGATCAACGGCCCGATGCAGTAGATGCATGGGGTTCGCCCATCAACAATGCTGGCCCTAATATGTAACGCCTCCACCACAGCAGAAAAATGGTGCAAACTGATCGATCGAGAGAGAACAGAGGGGAAGAGAGGAGGAAGAAGAAGAAAGAAGAGAAGGAAGGTGGAGGAGGGTGGAGGGAGGCCGGCCCAGTTGTTGCCGTCGGGGCTGCCGGCTGGTCTCTTTCCAAGCCGGTGATTGGGAGGGGGGAGGAAAAGAAGGAGGGTTTTTTTGTCAGTTTTATATAAATTTTATTCCATTGCGGGCATCATTCCAGCATACCAAATGCAAGAACAGGAATGGTCATTCCAATACTGGATTGATTCTTCAGTAAAACCAAACGTTGGAATGGAAATGACCATTCATGCCTTATTCCATTCCAGACTCATTCAACTCTCCATTTCATTCATGTTTAAAACCATTCTAGCAAACCAAACACTACCTAAGGGCTTTGCATACATGAATCACAACTTATATAAAGCCTCTCCCTCTCAAACCTAGGTTACATCTCTCCAACTCCAAACCTTAGAACACTTTGAGAGATCCATCATCATCTCCAGAGCAATCATTCTTCAGTGTTGAAGATTAAAGCTTTGGAGTTTTGTTCATCTACTCTCTCGCAGCAGATACACCTTGAAGACGTGTTCAAGGTGGTTGTTGCAAGTACGATGAAAGTGTACAAGGCATCACCAATTCAAACAGTCCTTAGGTTGAGTTGCAATTGGGAAGGGTTTTGTTGTTAGAAACCATATGCTAGGCCTAAACAGGTATATGAAGCCCTATCTAACTTAGGACTTGGGAGATGTGGGACTTCCTAACACTCCCCATCACTTGCAGGCCCAATAGATTCCATGGATGGGCCTGCCACGTGGACCAAATAAGAATGATGTTAGAAACCCACTCTGATACCATGTTCAAAACTGTATACCAACCTAAAAGCTTAAGCTGATAGGTGAAAGGCCCAAACAGGTATATGAAGCCCTCTCCAACTTAGGACTTGGACGATGTGGGATGTGGGACTTCCCAACAACTGTGAGTTTTGTAACTTTCATATCACACAGTGCTTGGTTGTTTGTCGGCCTAAACGGTAAAAACCGTGGTTTTTTTTTTAGTAGGGCTTTCCACGTGCAAATCTCGTATCTCCTTCTCTTGTGGTTGATTGCTTTTTATTTGTACTTAGTTTAATTAATCCTAGATTAATAATCATAGTTGATATCTAAAAGAGATACTGATTAGGGACCTTAGCCTGTGTTAAGGCCTAAACTTGCAACTTTCAGCACCTCTTGGTGTCTCTGTATATGCAAGTGAAAGATTCCCAATAGTGAAGACTGAATATGACATGGATGTCAATGGACCCCAATTGCCTGGCGACGGTGAACCGAACAAAAAAAAAAAGGCATATGGACAACTTTTGAATCAGATTTCCAAAAATTATGTATGTCATATCTTTTAAAAGATTCAAATTCATACTCAATTTTTAAGAAAAACCATGTTAGATACAAATTATAGATGTGTATGAATAATGCAAATTATATGGCTAGTTTGTGTGAGTTTTATGTAACCTAAAGAAAATTAATCTTCATATAGAATCTAGTTGACTTTAGAACATTATCTTGAATTACTTTTGGCAATATAAACATTGAAAAACACCCTTATAAAATCAATATAAATAACTGATCACTATAAAACTTGGAGAAAAAAAATACACACATGGAGCGTTTTGCTTTTGATCTTATCAAAGAAAATCTAGTAATCGAACATAAAACCTACTCAACTTTTAGTGTCTCTTGGCTTTAACTCCTCCTTTACCAATCCAAACAGCTCCCAATGGTGTCTTGATCGTAGCCCCAAGTGCAAGGCCGCGATTGTAGTAATAACCGGTGAAACCGGATCGATCCACGGAGAGTTTATTTATCGCAAGACCTGTCCTAATTAAAAAAAAACTAGTTCTAGCCTAAAAAAAACTATACAAATCAAATTTCCTAATTGAATTAAAAATTAATTACAAATCTGAAATATTAATTACAACCAAAGAAAATTAAAATCCTAATCTAGAAACCTAATCTAACCACTGCATCACCATAAGATTTATTAGCCCAACCAATTGCAATAATTGCTAAGGTGCATAAAATAGAAAAATAAAATAAAATAAAATAAAATAAAATCAGAGAATAAAGAAATTAGATTTTAATTCTTAAACTTTGCAATAATTACTTTGCTTAATGCCATCAAGAAAAATCAAGACCACCGTACCAAGTGCGCACTGTCACTACGCACAAAAATTCAATGTTGACTCATTGGTGAAGACCAAGACCCCATAAACTTGATTTATTAATGAAAGACCCATTACAAGCAAATAACCATTACAAAATTCTTTTAATAAAAATAAAGTGCATCCAACCTTACCATAGACACAAGAAACACTAAACGGAGGAGAGGGACTCGCGGTCTTGAACGGCGATCCAACCGGCTCTCGTTTCGCGATCTGAAATCCAAGCAAGGGAAGATAATTTCAAGGATGATCCGATGGTGGAGTGACGATAGCAACGGCGGCGGCGCGACGGCGTAGAAACCCAAGTGGTAGTGTGCCTTAGGGAAGGCCTTGGATGAAATATTGATGGAAGGAGGAGAGATGAAGAAAATATTGGAAAAAGGGTGAATTATTGTTGCTGGTCGTCCAAGAGGATTGGGGGGTATGGTATGCACGTCCAGCCCTCTTTGTGGCTCTTTTTATATATTTTTGATAGCTTGGGTTGCAAGGTTTTGATTTGGGTAAGGATTAGTAGTGTGGGGTCCAAGTTGGATTAGGATTAGGAGGGTTTTTGAGAGATTTTCTAGGGGTTGGCTCACAATCCTAGTAAAAATAGGATTGTTCTTATCTCATGCAACTCCCTCTCTTGGGTCCCACTTTGGTTAAGAATCAATTCAAATCTGAAATTTCAGATTTGAAACAAATTTTAAAACCATGTGGCCCCCCTCATGGACGTTTTTTAATCTTCTTGGAGTGGTGTTGGACGTGCAACACTTGGTGGGGAGAATCCTTGGTTTGCAAACTTCAATCTTGAGGCCTATCTTTTAGGAGATAAATTTAGCTACAATCTTGCACTCTTTCAATTTTTTTCCAACTTGGATTGCTTAGCAAGATTTCCAATCTTTTGAACTCCTCATGGCTAGAAAAACCTCTTAGCATGGCCCACCTTAAACATCTCTTCAAATCTGAATTTAATTTCATCCCAAACATGACATAGGAGTGGGCCATACTTGGAAGAATGCAATCTTGAACTATCCCATGCTTGGACGTCCCTACCTTGGCTTGACTTTCTTTTGCAATTTTTTTCTTCTTCTTTGTTTGGCTTGAATTGAATCTTAGCCATCCATCTTGACATGTAAGCAATATTTGTTGGAGAGTAGATATGACACCTCATCATCTCATGGCCCACAAATTTGGAACTTATCTTCAAAAGATTAAATCTGATTTTTTTTCTTGCATATGAGAGCGGACCCTACCATGGCCGCCCCTACCTTGGAATCCATGCCAAAGGAAGATGGGTCCATGGTGCATTTGATTCATCAATTCTCTTCCGTGGGCCCCGATTTCTGAAATTCCCTACAAAAATAAAAGCAAAGATTAAAGAATAATCTAATCATATAGGTAAGGAATTATGCAAGATGCGGTCCCAATTCACACCAAATAAATGCATAAAATGTCACAATTTTATCAAGTTTTCTTCAATTAATTTAAAGGTGCAAAGAAAATTCATCATTTCATGTGTGATTAAAAAGTTATGAGAAATTTTTGACTTTCAATGCCAAAAATAGAGAAATTCATGATTTTATGTGAAAATGCAATTCTTTGATGAATTTTGACTCGAATTTAGACTTTGATGCTCAAAAACATAAAATCATAATTTTTTACTAAAATGGTCCATGATTTGATGATTAAGTCCTTAATTACTCTAAAATGATGAGGAAATTCTACATTTTTAAGGACTTATCATGTCTTTAGACACCAAATCTAAATTTCGCCTTTTGTCTTCTAGACCATTCAAACCATCACATAACAATTGAATTTGTTGATCTCCATACTTCTTCCCTAGGCATGATTACTAGAGTATACGGGTCTATTGACTATAGAATAAGAAGGATCCTTTGGGACTATCTATCCAACACCTCCCAAACAACTCTCCCCTGGTGTGTGATTGGTGATTTCAATTCTATCTTCTTGGTGTCCGAGAAACTTAGCATCTGCCCTCCCTTTTCCCCTTCTGTAAAGGATTTCAATGACACGGTTCTATCCTCTGGTCTTAAGGATCTAGGCTTTAAAGGTAATAGCTTCACTTGGGCAAATAATAGGCAAGGACACGCCTATGTTGCAGCTAGATTGGATCGAGCCTTTTCCAATTCAGCCTAGTTGGACAGATTTAAGGATCCCATGGTTACTCATCTTCCTAGGTTGTCTTCAGATCATAGTCCCCTTCTTCTTTCCCATAGAGTCAAATCATCTCCAAAGAATAGCCCTTTCAAATTTGAAGAAATGTGGTTAACCCATTCCTTTTTCACAGCCGTGTTAGAGAAAAGCTGGTCCCTCACTGGAAGTGGCAATCCTTAGTACATCCTCGCTCAAAAGCTCAAAACCCTCAAAGGAAACCTCAAGGTCTTGAACTTTGAAGTCTTTGGGCAGTTGAAAAGGAACATAGAAGATGCTGAGAAACCTGTCCTTGAGGAGCAATTTGCTTATGATTCAAATCCAAGTGATCAGCTTCTTTTTTATCTAAATTCAGGTAAATCTGCCCTCCATAACTGGCTGAATGCAGAATCAACCCACTGGAAACAAAGGAAAAAGTCAGATGGCTCCAATATGGAGATAGAAATACAAAAGAATTCCACCTTTTAGCCAAGTCTAGAAGTATCCACAACTGAATTGACAAGATTTCTGTGGAAGGTAGTCTCCTAGAGGATGAAGAGGAAATCAGAGCCCAGGCCCGTATTTATTTCTCTCAACTTCTGCAATCTTCCAGTTCCATTCTAAATGAAGCTCTCTTTGCCTAGGATGGTCCTTCTGTCAATGTTGAGAAAAACCAATCCCTAGTGGCAACTCCCTCCCCTACAGAGATCCGTGAGGCGGTTTTACGGCAATCAATGCCTATAAAAATGGGGTCATTCCAAGAAGAACAAGATCGATTGGAAAACAAAAAGCCCGAAAAAAATCCAGAAAATTAACAAACTTCTGCAAAAGTTGCTGCAACAATATCTTCTCCGTCAAAGAGACTCTGCAAAAAACACCACAAGGTGACCGAAGGCCCTCGGGGGGCCAAACCCCCCCCCCCCCCCCCCCCCCAAGGCCCTCTCCTTCTGTCCACATGGCCTAGACGTGACTTTTCAGCGCATTTACTCAGCTTTTTATTAGATATAGGACCTTCTCTTGGTCTTTATCCTCTAAAAATTTGAGGTCCAAGCCAAGCCAAGCGAATCAAAGCATCCTTTGTTTTCATCTAAAGGATCATGGTAAAGTCCATACATGACCTACGACCGTCAATTTAAACGAGTCCCCGCAATCGACTAAGAAGTTAGGATTATTTTTTTTTCTTTTCGTTGTATTTTATATTTTTCTAAAGAGACAAAAAAAAATCACAACTCTTGTCTTTACATTTTAATGAGATTTGTAAATCGCCTTTCAGGGCAAACAAATGAAAATTGCCTTTTACGGCACAAAATCGCCTTTCACGGCATTCAAAAATTCATGTCTCTTTTCTTAAATATATGTGCAATGAAAAACTATAAAAAAAATTGATTTCCCTTTCTACTTGTGAAGGTGGATCTTCAGACCACCACTTTTAAATTCCAAGTAGAGTAGAAAATCTGGCATACCTGTACAAAAAAAATGTTGTTGCTTCCTTCTCTTTGCCCCCGAGCATAGAAAGGGTTGGAACACACGAACTCCCACGTCTGCCGACCCCGGTAGTCTCGGGACCAAAGAAAAAGCCAGGTCCATCACGCGTCATGTTCACTCCAGCAAAATCCTTGATTCCATCATAAGAAGGCTAGCAGGATGGATGACAAAATGTCTTTTTTTTTTTTTGCAACCAGATTCACCCTGGTTAAGCATGTTCTCAGCTCTATCCCACTTCACATTTCTTCGGTCATCCCTCTTCCTAGTAGAACTTGCCTTCAAATAGAGAGGCTGATGAGGAATTCCCTATGGTCAGCGGATTCGATTAAATCCAGAAGCAATTTTGTCAGATGGAAGAAAATATGCCTTCCAAAATGTTGTGATCTAGGGCCTAGGAGAAAAGATCAACCACGCTCAAGAGACACAGAAATTTACGTGGTTCGGCTTTTGGCCTACGTCCACAGGAAGATGGGAGAATTCACTATGCAATATGAAGAGGTATACATCATAGAGACTCTTAGTCTCTATTTATAATATCGGTCCAAAACCTTGTTATATACAAACACTACTTCTAATTACAGTAGACCTACAATAATAGACCTACTTCTAATCACAGTAGAACATAGACAATGCAGGAGCTCGATTTACCAGATTTATTACTTCTATTGAGTCAAACAACCTAACAAATCTCTACCTTGGCGAACATTGAAGCTGATCCTCATGCACAAAACACGTCTCACCGTCTCCACCTTCCCTTTAGGGCACTTAGGTACTAAGCACAACGATCAAGTCCAAGCAATGCTTGAACTTGAATTTAACCCATTCATTCATGAATGCACCAAATTGCTTGTAACATTGTCCAGGTTTGATCCGTACGATGATTTCTTTAAACTGCATACACGATCAAGAACCTTAAACTGCACTCTATCTTCACTGGAACCTCCTTTTCCTTCCTTGTAGAACTGTTTGCATTCGATGGCCTGATTTTCCTCTTCAAGAGACTCCATCTCTTTGGGCATAGTCGCCGCCTGTTGACTACTTTCTAGCCCTTCCAATAAGTCAAGAGACTCAGTTGTTAATGCGTATGCAACCATTTTACCACGGCCGCTATCTGATGTCAATGAGTACGTCATCATATCCTCAAAACCGTATTTAACCAGTGGTTTCCTTTCTCTCGGCAGTCTACCAGTCTGCAGCATTTGCGGCTCTGTTCGCTGCACCTGTTGCACAGTTTGACTATCCCCTGTATCCCGGGAGGAGCCGAATGTATTCTCCTTCCTTACTAGGACGTCTGACTCCATCTGAACGGTGTCACTGCTGCTACCTACTTTTGTCCTCTCCACATACTTACTTGTATCGAGTAAAGCATCCTCATGAAATTGTCACGACCTGGGCCCGAGTTATGATAATCCGGGGCCGTGAACCATACTTACTCCCGTAAACTCTGAATTAACCGAAGTTAAAACGGAATTCACAAGGGATAACATTCATTCGATCATACCTGTCAATTGTACAATTTGCGGAAATACACATTGACAATTAATTGCAAATGTACATGTATACAAAATAATGTTCCTTATACATGTATCGTTCTTTTACTTTCTTCACCAATCATTGCATATTGATGAATATTCCAATCCTTAAAATATTACATTTCCAAAAATGTATTTCAACTATTACAAAAAGAATTCTCAAAAGAATCTCCTAAGATATCCATAGTCCACTTTGCGCACTCAAACAACCATATTAAATGGTGTTCCGACCGTCCCATTCAATTAATCATCTTGGAGGAACCGCAACGGTCTCCTCCACTGCCGCTGGGGCCGCTGCAGGGCCGGCATGGGCAATTGGGCCTATAATGCCATCAATAACACTAATGAACACGACGGTTCAACAATGTATAAACTAAACTTGTAATAGCACATGTTAGTACATTCCTCGATTCATTCAATATATCTAGTGAACAATTCCAATTCTAGACAACGGAGGAGCATAATAAATCAATCAATAAGCATGTACAAGATGGCAACTACCATAGCTTTCATTTCAATTCATGTCATTTCATTTCATTTACCATCTTCCCTCAAAGGAAGGATTCATCTTCCGAACAGAAGGCATCAATCAGTACCCGTAGTTACGATCGGAATTTGTGGGACTTACCAGTGTCCGGGCGAGGGACACTAGCATCACCACGGAGCTCCGAAACGCCCCCAAATCATCTACTGCAGTAGGAATAGTCATTTGGCTCAGGGCGGAAGGGCACACCATTCATGACCCCGGCCTCATGAGCATAATCATTTATTATTTCATACAATAGTTAGGTAGTGCCAGACTCAAGGGTCAATGCATTTCATTATCAATCCATTATGGATTCAATTCTATACAGTGATTCCGTTCTTAACAATGGAAAGGAATAATCAATGACATCAATCTTGTGAGATTGGAATAAAGTGATAAAAACACAATGGCATGAGAGAATCACTGACTACCCGATTCTACTCATTTCTATTCCAGTTTCTACCAACCATTTGGGTGTAACCATTGGTTATCCAATGTACGTATTATTCTCAATGGACATCACATTTGTATTTATATGTACATTGGAGTCCTCGTGATTAACACTCATAGAGGTATAGTCTACAATAAATTATCATTTAACTCATTATTAATCCATAGGTTCAATTCTCACAGTTTCTATTTCATTATCCACAATTCCCCATCAATCTCTATTTTTACATTAATTAGCCACAAAGCTAATTTAGAGGACACATAAGTGTCCAAAAGCATTCATATTTCCTACGAAATCCAAAACCAACTGGACTCAAACGGAGTCCCCCGATCGATTAGCCAAATTTTCGGCCTCAATCAATGCCCTGTCCAGTATCATGTTCGCTCGAGCGGACCCAGACAGAGAAGTGGTCGCTCTAGCGAACCCAAAGTTTGCTCGATCGAACTCAAACAGAGAAATGGTCGCTCGAGCAGACCCTTGTCCGCTCGAGCGCCTTCATCCAGACAGTGGTTCGCTCGAGCGAACACAAAGTTCGCTGGAGCGAACGCTTCAGAAAATCAGTCCGGATTTCTGCAACTCTCTCTCTTCTTCATTCCTTTCTCCATTCATTTCCATAACCACCTGCAATAAACCTTGGACCTCCTGTCCACTCCTCATTCATCATTTAATACACACATTTATAACATTCCATCAATCCATAAACAACCAATCCATTCAACATTAAGTGGAAAATGCACAAACCCACTATATGAAATCTCCATTAACAACTACAATACTAACAACATTCACAAGTAGGGTTTATACTTGCCTCTTTTTGAGCTTCTTTGACAAACCCTCTTTCTATGGCTTGGCTTGGCACTAATCTCTCCAAAGGGAATCCCAAGCTCTTCAATAATGGAGGGTGCACTTGAAGAAGAAGATGAAGATGATGATGCCTCTTTAAAATCTCTCCTAACTTTCAATCCTCACTCTTGATGGAGAAGAAATGGAAGAGAGGGAAGAAATGAGCCTAGGGTTTGTAAAAATGGGAAATGAGCCATCTCTTAGCTTATATAAGCTGACTTTTTGCACTAAAGTCCTCCTCCATTCTTCTTATTTACATTGTGGGTCAAATGAAGACCCATTTGACCAACCTTATGTCAAATGAAATCAAGTGAATTATGAAAGTTGACGTACTCTTCGAGATACACACGTTGGTATCAAGAATTTCTGTATTTGACAAAATACATGAAAACTCGTATTTACAAAAAGGTCCTTAGTTTACCTTGTTGGAGTTTAAACTCTTTCTAATCAACTCAACCCCTTTCAAGTTCACTTCATTAAGCTCAATTTAATCTTTCGAGACTAACCCAACTCATTTTGTTCACTAATCACAATTAGCACAATTAATCATGCTTAAGCTACACTAATTGGGATTAATTAGTCTTAATTATGATTAGTCCGGGGCAGGGCCTAACAGAAATGCAACATCCCTGCTGATGATAAGTGTGGGTGAATCTTGATGAAGCATATCCCACCAAGATGCACTTCACAGCCATTGGTTATAACTTATCGGTTTTCACGCGAGCATGAGCCGGACAACGGAAGATCCTCAAGTTAGAATAATCAGCTGGATTACCTAACCACGTTTCTTCCGGTGTTTTGCAGCCAATCTTTGTGTGTGGAGACCTATTTATCAAGTGGCCTGCAACATTTACTGCCTCAGTACAAAAGTCATTGGACAATCATGCAATAAACAACATATAACGAGCTCTTTCCAAGATTGTTCTGTTCGTCCTCTTTGAAACTCCATTCTGATGTGGAGTTTCTGTAGTGGTGTAATACCGAACTATAAACGTGTTGAGACAAATTCATGGCTATCTGAGGAAGACACTGCAGCTCCACTTGTAACAGTATTTTCGGACAAAACTCACAAGTCTCCAACTCTATTGCCTCTCATAAGAACTAGAGCACCCTTCACAACCTTCATAACTCCACCTTCAGCTAAGAACTTACAACCGTCAAAGTCCAAGGCACCAAGAGAAATAAGATTGTTTTTCAGATCAGGAACATGCCGAACCTCTGCTAACATTCTGACGATTCCATCATACATCTTGATTTTGACTGTTCCAATTCCAACCGTCTTACATACAACATTGTTGCCCATCAAGACACTACCACCATTGATTTCTCTAGAAGTGATAAACTAGTCCACACAAGGACACATGTGGTAGGAACAACTTGAATCAAGAATCCATTCATCCTTATGACGAATACCATTTTCAATGACAAAAAGTGCATTGTCGGAAACATAATCTGATATTCCATCTACAACACTGACTGAATCATCAGATGATGAATCTTCTATTATTTTTTTCCCTTTCCTATGCCTTTAGGGACAATTTTTTTTCTGATGTGCCATTTCGTATGGCAATAATAACATTCAATGTTTTTCCTATTGGATCTATGTGTTGCCCTTACTACTGGAGTCTTTTGTTCTTCCTCGTACTACCCAACCCTCACCCGAACCATCATTGTCAGCCGCAACCTTTTTCTTCAACTCCTTAGAGTTCAAGGCTACTTTTACATCCTCTTTGGACAGAGTATCTACCGTACATCATGGTATCAACAAAATGCTCATCTGAGGGTGGTAACGAGCACAACAACATAATAGCTTAGTCTTCATCATCAATTTCAACATTGATATTTTCCAGATCCTTAATAGCTTTTGTGAAAAAATCAAGGTGAGTTGTAACAGATGTACCTTCCTGCATTTGTAACGTGAACAGCCCTACTTCAGATACAAGCGATTTGTGAGAGACTTCATGATATAAAAGTTTTCCAACTTCTGCCATATGCCAGCAACAGTTTTTTCTTGAGCAGCCTTTCACAGTACCCCATCACTAAAAAATAGCAGAAATTGACCGTACGCCTTTTCCATCAAGTCTTCCTTCTCTTTATTTGAAAAATTTTCAGGCAGAGCATTCTTTTCCTTCAAAGCTTTATGCAATCCAATCTAAATCAGCAAAGCATGCATCTTCAGACATCAAAGATGGAAGTCGTTGTCTCCAGTGAATTTCTCAATTTCAAACTTCCTAGCCATTCCACGAATCTTTCACTGTACTTGTGTAGATCTGGTCACCACGAGTACGCTGGAAGAAACGGATCTAAAATCCAACTCTGGATGGCTAAGATATCGTAGAAACAACTTTTCTTGCTCCAATCAGTCAATCTCCTTCGTTGACCATTGAACAACTAATCATTTTCCACAACTGCGTAGATATTCTCGTAATGACTCCGAAGATTCAAACAGATCTCCGATCAGAGTCTGAATCGTCAGGATATCGCAAAAACAGTTTTCAGCCTTCGATCGGGTCAAACTGACTTGAACCGTACGAATTTCTGATGTCAATGCTGTATTGGTGCCTTTCTGCAGGCTTTGCTTCTGGGCTTCTCCTGCGGGTTGGGTCAGACTTAACCCGTGCTTGGAACTTGATTAGATCAAGAGGGACGAATCCCTTCTTTTTCTCCGATACCGGTTCCTCTACCTTCTGCAAGAAGGCAAGTCCGTGGCCCACTTCGAGGTTGTCTGATCTTTTGCAAAATCCAGCCAGAGAACACCCTTCTCTTCTACTTTGAGGTCGTCCCGATCAACTGCACCAGTTTTCCACCATCGATCTGTCCAGTAAATTGATTTGGAACCAGGGAACTAATCCATTCTCTTCTTTGCGATTAGTGTGGCCCTGTCGAGATCAAATGATCTCTCTTTGCACGATCCAGAAAACGTTATGTCAATCTTGAGATCTAATCCGTCGATCAGGCAGCCACAACTCTAGCCCTTTGAGATTCGATCCGTCGAATCTCCTCTGATCACATGAAATAGCTCTAATACCAGTTTGATGTGATCTAGGGCCTATAAGAAGAGATCAACCACGCTCAGAGACAAAGATTTACGTGGTTTAACTTTTAGCCTATGTCCACGGGAAGACGGGAGAATTCACTATGCAATCAGAAGAGGTATACATCATAAATACTCTTAGTCTCTACTTATAATATTAGCCCAAAACCCTGTTACACCCAAACACTACTTTTAATCACAGTAGAACATGGACATTGCAGGGGCCCAGTTTACCATATTTATTACTTCTATTGAGCCATACAACCTAACACAAAATCTGAGGGTGGTCTGGGTTTGAGGAGGTTAAAAGAGCTAAATGATGCTTGGCTACTAAAGTTAGCTTGGTCAGCTATCATTGAAGCTTCTCTTTGGGCCAAATGGTTCAGGGCAAGAAACCGTAGAGGCAACTCAATCTGGCATCCAAGCAACCCAAGAAGTGGCTCCGGCATATGGAAGAAGCTCAAATCCATGTATTCTTTTCTTCAAAGGGATAGTAGATGGATAGTAGGAAATGGCAAATCTATCAATCTTTGGTTTGATAAATTGATAGACAACGTTTCAATTGCCTTAAGGTTTCCCTATATCCAGTTCTCAGAGAATGACTTAGTAGCGGACATAATATTTGATGATGCATGGCACATCCTAATCCTGCTTCTGATAGTCTTGCAGGAGCTCATTTCCCATGCCACAAACCTCATCCTGATTAGTGCAATCTCTGCCCCTGACTCTCTTTCTTTGCTCAACAATTCTAAAGGCAAATTATGCCTTTATTGCCAGACCCCGACCCAGGATTAGTATTTTTAATATTTGTTTTAACTATGATTAGTTTCTAGGCGAGATTAGAGGACGTTTAACTTGGATTGTTAGTTAGATTAGAATTTTGAATAGCTTTGGGAAGTTTTGAGAGCATTGAGTTAGGTTTGACCGGGCCTGGGGTGGCCCGTGTGACACATGTCAGTGTGGGAATTTGATTTTTGATTTCGAAAAATGTTGGTTTCAATCTTTTTGGATTTTTTATTTTGATCCTAACAACTTTCATATTCACTCCGTTTGCATTCGAACCCCAGAGATCTCCTTTTTTGAGAAAAAAGGGTAAAACTGTCTTTTCACACCCAATTGTGCATAAATTTTGAAATTTGAAAATCATGAGGAAAATATACGTTTTGAAAACTAGATTTTTCGAAGATTATTTTTCTCTTCTTCGTCGATTTCATTCGGGACACACAAATAGGAGTTTTAAGCCTTTGAAACTCTAGGACCAATGGGGCCCACAATTCAGTCAACCCACTTATATAACTCACATTGATACTCTTCTTCCCCACTCTTCATTTCATTTCCTGCAAACTGAACTAAGAGAGTTCCCCACCTTTGCTTGTCTTCCCTCTCCTCTTGCATGCCTATGAAGCTCAGCCCAAATTGAAGAACAAACCACACCATTGTTTTCTCCATCTCCCAAGCTTTCCAACCATATTGTTTTTGGAGGAATTGAGCTGGACCCATCTTCTTCTCCAAGCTCTTCTTTTTGGTTAGAGCTTCTAGAGGTTAGCAATGGCCTCCATCTTTTAAACTTGAGTTTGTTTGACCCTTTAGAGCTTCTATATCATGCATGCAAGGTCTTCTACAGAGAAGCCTTTTCTTTTTCAGAAATATTGAGTTTTTGAAGTGCTCTTATGGGGATTTTGGTGTAGATTGGAGGTAGTATAGAAGAGGAGGGTTCTTGAAGTGCTTGGGACCCAATTTGATTGTGAGGCAAGTGAATAATTAGATTGAGATTGCATGCTAGAAAGAGTCTATCTCCTTTCTTATTTCTGATTTTTAAATGTCTATATCCTGTAATGATTGCTTGATTGTGAAATCTTAGAATGGTTTTTGATGTTGATATTACTACAGGTGATGTTTTAGATGCATGGGACTTCAGTTCTGTTTAGTAAAAGGATGAAAACTCAATTTGGAGAATTATGTGTTTATCTATTTAAATCTTGAAATTTTGTTTTCTTTTCTTTGGTATGTGATTAGAATGAATGGTGATTTTAGTGGTTGAATGGAAGATATAGAGGTGAAAGAGATGTTTGGAATGGGTAGGAAAAGATTGAAATGAATGGAAGAAAGAGAGTGCCAGAAAGCAGTAGAAATATGCACTAAATGAGACAGTTTCTGAACTGTTCGCTCGAGCGAACAGGCTACTGTCTGTTGAAATATAAGGCAGAAACTCATCTACTCGAGCAAACTTTGTATCAGCTCAAGCGAAAGAGCTTTTGGAATGGCTCAATCGAGCGAACTTTCATCCGCTGAAGCGAACCTGGTACTGTTTGGCGAGAATGGGAGACAGAAGCTCGTTTGCTTGAGCGGTCTTCATGACAGCTCGAGCAAAGGACCTTCTGGGAGGCTCCGCTCGAGCGAACCTACATCCACTCAAGCGAACCTGGGCTTTGACCTGGGGCTTGTTTCTGCACACTATTGCTACATTTTGAAGTATAGTAGGAGGTTTGTTCGGTAATTAAATACCGAGAGAATGCTTTTATAAATCTCAATACACATTTAGTTTCCCAATTATTGGAGATCTTCATAGGCACCAAATTTATTAATTTAAAAACCGATATTGAGATACTAAATGCGTAATGAGACAGTTCTCGGTGAGCCAATCAACCATGACTTATCACCCCATTCTAGGCTAGCAGATTTATATAATTTCTTATAAATTGTTTTGATATGAATTTGAGTGGTTTGCCACATTTGAAAAACATTGATAGGGCTACTCATCTGATTTGTTTTGAAATTATCCGATTGTTCTGATATAGAGTAGTCCTTTCATTGGTTTGAATTATGTTTAGTAATTTGAATGGCATCGTTTTGGATTTGAATCGACACCACTAAGCTTGGGTCACTTTGTCGGGCTGATCGCTCGTCTTAGGATCCTCAAACTCTTTGCCAAATGCAGTTTGGACCCTCTGTCTGTTTGCTCTGGCCATGGAAAAGATTTTTGTCTGTTCCGGCCATTTCGTATAGCAACGGTTCTGCACCGATCATTTTACAAGGCAACGGTTTCTGTTCGTTTGCTCTCGTTACTTCGGTAATAGGAGAATATAGCTAAATGTGGGTTGCCAATATTTTGATTTATTATCAGTCAGTTTGAAATGTTTTAATATGAATCTCCTTTTTATACAGGAATTGCTATTTTGACTCATCGTTGGCATTATATTTCTTTTAAATGCACTTTATGATTTTAAATATGTTACTGATAAAAATTGTATATCTTATCTGTTTTATTTACCTGCCAAATTGTCATGTCTGATATTCTTTTGTTTGGTATCAGATGTCGGACCTGCAGCCGTTGAGGCGGAGCATGCGAATGAGGCGGTAGAGCCGCCGTTGGAGTGCGAATGGCAGCCCAACGATGTCATGTAGACGTCGTGTTGGGATATGAGTCTAGATAACATCTCTTGGGGAGTGACAATTAATTTGGGAACTTTGTTTAAGCCTTTGTTGGCTTTTTGTTGGGATGTAAAACTTAATGCACTTTTGTTTGATCCTCACAACTTAAACTAACTTCAGGTTTATGCTATGGATATATTTCCCTTCAGATGCAAATCTTGCTTCTCTATTTGTTGTAAATTGATTAATTGGTTGTGGTGGATCGTCTGAAATCCTCATTGCGGAATCCTATGGGAAAATAATTAGAGCGTGCGGGCGGAATTTTCTGGCTCGTCGCACCACGGCTCCGGATTAAGGACTTGATTATCAGGGCCTCGGTCCGAGGGCGTGAAATTTATGAACCGTGGAATCTCTTGAGAACCATATACACTGTAAAAAGTTGGTCTGTTTGATTTGGAATAAATTAGTCAACCCACGTTTGGCCTGCTTGAACTGGCATCTTATGCACAGGAGAACTCCGACAGAAGATTGGACCAAACACAAAGGTTGGTCTCTAGCATCTAGATGCCACAATTGCTTCAATGGAGAGGAAAATGATCTGCACCTGTTTTTCTCTTGCGCCTTGGCCCAGTAGTTTTGGATTTGGCTTCTCAGCCGTTATGGAGTTATGCCACCCTTTCCTCTATCTGCTTCAGCTATATGGAAGTCAATTGCTAAGGATGGAGATGTCTCTGGAAGAAAGTGTGCTGCTGCTATGTCTATGGCACCTCCGGAGCAACTCAAAGCACAACAATAGGATACCTTCCCTTGAGAGAGCAAAGGCAGTTTTCTTGGATCGATTGAAGAGTATGGTCATTTCAATCCCATGTTAGATTTCGGCCTTTCCTCCTCATCCTATCCTCGTCTTCTTTAGAGTGCTTATATAGTACTGTTTGATGGTCCTTTTGGAGTATTTTAGGTTTAGGTCATTTTACGTTTAGGTCATTTTAGGATTATTTTTCGTGACTTTTGACATAGATCCTCCGTTGAGGTACGTTTCTCCTGCTCATTCTTTGTGTTATTTTATTATTATTATTATTATTATTTTGTGCCTTCTTGAAAGTGATTGGGACACATGGTAACCCACAAATGTTGGAAGTGGCATACAAGGATTGATCCTTGGGCAAGCAAGTGACAACTGTTGTTACCCGCCACCTGAGCAACCACATGTTATCACTCTTTTTTATTTAAAGGTTCGTTTTAAGGTATGTTTTTCTTTTTCCATATATAGAAAATTAGTACCCATGAGATGTGGATTAAATATTGTAAAAATACCTAGGTGTAGAACTCATTAGGGTAATGCATTATTATTTGATTGTTAGTTAATGTTAGAGAAATATGTAGTTTTATGCCTTTCTAAATGTCAATGCTTAGATTGTAAACTTTTAAAAAACCATACTCCATATGGAAAGCTACAAAATTAAAAGGCTAGATATTGTAATTCTCTTGCAATGCTTGGGTAAATGGTTGGAACTGGCATCAAGGTGATAGTTTCTGTCTTAGAAGAAGTCTTGTAGTTGCTAGGTCAACCAATGGTTTTGGACTAGAGCATATTTGTGAGAGTCAAAAGATCCTTTGCATACTTGGACTGAGAAATAAAGAGACCGGCAGGACCTCTAAACACATCAAAGCGCAAAGAAAATGATGAAACCTGCCCAAGTCTTTCATCTTGGAAGCAAGATTCAGTTGGACAATAAGCTGGCGGATAAAATTTCTATTGTTTCCAGTAACTAGTAAAACATCCACATACAGGAGCACAAGAGTAATAGGACACTTTAAATGCTTTATAAATAGGGATGAGATAAGCGGTAAAATAGATTCAGATTTTCTTTCATAATGCCAACGAGATAAGCGGTAAATGCATGCAAATTACCATCTTAGCTCTAGCAATTTTCCTTCTTGTTCATTGTGGGCACGTTGGTGTGGGTGGACAATGGGAATACTTCTCCATGCTTACAGAGAAGCCTACATTTGGTGCGGCAGAAAAGCAAAAAAGAAAAAAAATGTAAAAACTACTTTTCCACGATTCCTCAGAAAACAATTTCCAATGGTCAAGGCCATTGGTTTGGAGACCCAAAGTTCATTGATTTTTAAGTTCCATCCTTAAGAGGCCCGTAATCGCCGGGATCATGAGATTAGACATTCGGGCCCCACTACCTATAAAATTGCTTAGATAAGGCCCGGTTTTGCGGAGGACTCCATAATGAGGCCCGCTTAATAAAAATTTAATTTGAACAGTTGCAATCCGCTTTTATAGAATCTTCATGTGGGCCAATTAAAAGTCCCCTATTTAAACCACAGACTCCAAGTCATTTGAGGGTTTCCCAAACGATGACTGTGAGTGTACCATTCACGTTCCGTTATATCATTGCGGGCAACTTGCCATACACGGGGACAACTTGCCGTGCAACCAGGCAAGGATTGCCCAAGGTGACATTGGGGGGGCGGGGGGGGGGTGTTTAAGAGGGCATTTGCAACAAGAAAATTTTTTGGTGATTAATTAATGATGTATAGAAGTTTCATTTATATATTATTAATCATATGTTGAATATTACAATGGGATTAATTTCTATTTCTGAAAGATTAGGCATATCCTTATAAGGGAAGGACATATATTTTGACCTGTTCTTGTTTTCAATAGGCAGCCGGAGGCCACTATGGAGTTTGTCTAAAGACTCGTACGCAATTTTATAGTTAATGAGCCCCACATGCGTGGTCTCATGATGGGCTGATGATTGCAACCCACAAATGAGTGCCTCCTCTTAACGATGACACTTAAAATATCAATGAACGTTGGGTCTCCAATCCGATAGCCACGTAGTCTACATGCAAGTGGGCTCTAGTGATCTTCATATGTTGCCATGGCCTGTGCGGAGTTTTTTTTTTTTTGTTTTTTTCCTTCCCCTCTAGCTCTAAGGAACTAAGTTGTGTTGACATGAAAAGCTTTTGTTTATTTTAACCCCCAACCCAAGGAGATTGGGACCATGAGAGCACTCACATAAGCGAGGAGAGGAGAGGTAGTCTATGTTGCCACGAAAATTGTGAACATGGATAATGTAACAATTTAAAGAAGAAGCAGAGAAAACATGAGAAGAAAAAAATTTGCACAAGGAAATGCCAAAAGAAACCTTTATTTCTTTCCCACTTTTATTTTTATGTGGGCTTTACATTTCTCACATCTCGGGTGCAAGTTGTTTATATATATATATATATAGGAGAATGTTCACATGCATCTTTCCCTCACCATAGGGTGAGGGACACTATCCTTTTTGGACATTTTCAAGTACAAAATGTACTTTTCAAGTACATAGGGTGAGGTACACTTCTTTGTCTTCATGTACAAAAAGGGAAGTGTCCCTCACTCTATGGTGAGGAAAAGATGCATATGAACATTCCTCATATATATATATATATATACAGCTATCCCGTTCAACTTTGGGGATCAAGTGCTAATAAAAATATGAGGGACTGGGAGGGAACTACCGGCCATTGCATGACTTGGCCGATAGTTTGCTGCAGAAATGAAGGTTGGCCTGCTGTCAGTTGTAGGGCCTTTGCCTTCTTCTTTGTTCTTCTAAAGTTGTTGGAAAACACCCCAATGAACTTTTCTTAGGGCTTTTAAACTCAGAGTGTGTAGATAGATGGGTTTAGCTGTCCTTTAGACAATCTTTAGCCTACCATTCACTTTTTCGGGGAAGCAAAGTGGGAATCCTGAGGAAGTTGTTGGTTTTTTTTACTAATGGAGAGAATCCAAGGTTGTACAGCTTCGGGGCCATTGTATGACAGACCGGAATGACGAACACGACGTAGTCAAGGACCTCATCCCTCCTTACGTGAAGAAGACAAAGAAAGTCCTAAAAGACTAAGAATGTTAGGTTTTTTATATGGTGCTCGACATGGTTTCAAGTACTAATTGAACTCTCTGGAGAGCTTGACAGAGCTTCCTCTTGATTACTGAGCTTATCAAAGTTTCTGCAGAGTCTAAGTGAAGTGAATGATGCTTGATTCTTTCCCAAATACTACTATTTATAGCCTTCCAGGGAGTGAAGACAGATGCTGGAAGTAGACGAGTGGAGAAAATGGAGAAAGTGGGGTGAAATGGGCGCCAAAGAACTACCCTGTCATAGATTGACGGGCGTTCTGGAGCCATGTTCGCAGTTTGAATCAATTAATGTGGGCGGTCATGTGCAAAACTGCCTCAACGTGAGAAAACTACTTGGCAATGGTCGGCTGGTTGCTTAAATTAGCAAACATCGGCTATCTGAGACATTGCGCTTGATTGTCCTAGGCCTCAGCATGGGGTGGTCCGGGGCAGTGAAGGGTTTGGTCTTGTTTCTTGTGTCTTGAAATCTTAAGCAGACCTTTTGTAACGTTTTGATTATTTATATATATATATATATATATATATAATTATTTATTTTACTATTATTATGTAATTGATTGTATTTTAGTTAAATACGCGATTAGTGTAAGTGGGGACCACGTTAGGCTTAGGTTTGGTGAGTTAGGCTTGTTGGGTTGGTATCTTGACCCATAGTTAACCCAGGCCCAATTTAGTAGGTTTAGTTCTTTTTTTATTAAAACTCTTGTTCTCTTCTAACCCAAACTCTCATCTATAATTAGAAACTCTATTCTTTATTCATTTTAGAATTTAAGTTAGATTATAACTCCTATTCCCATCCTCTATTTATACAACACCACACTATTTTATTCTCCCACACAACTTTCTCTCTCTTCCAACTTTTCCCTGGATAGCACTTGGGCTTTGGCAATAGGATTCTAGACCGTCTCCTTCAACCGCGGACCTCATGCAAGTACCTAACCATAATTTTTAGATTTAATACTTGTGATCTTCCTTGATTTGCATGTAGATGCATGTAGAAACCCTTTGATGTCTTTTTCTTGTGATAATATGATTATACGATCTTGTTTTGAGATGAGGTTAGGGACATTAGGGGACATTTGGATCTATTTGTTCAAATTCTATTTACTGCTGCAGCAGTAACCACGAACTATAATTTTGAGATTTTGAAAAACCCCATTTTACATCTACGACTCTGTAATCGACTTCCACTAAGATTGGGTGGCTGGTTGGAGTTAGATAAAAAAAAAAAGTACTTCCATCAAACACCGTGCAGAACCAAGCTTGAACAGAGTTCCAGAAACAGATCATCTGGGATATGTTACCACGATTTGGATTGTGGGGCCATGGTGGACCCACTAATGCTTGATCAGGGCCGTGGATCTGGTTGTGGACCTAGGGGCGACCCTGATGGTGGTGGACCCATTTCGGTCCCATCTTGCCCCTCATTTAAAAGCTTTGCACAGTTTGGGCGTCAATTGCAGTTGGGGTTCGATTTTAGACATCAGGCAGTTGTGGGGCCCGTGGGACGATTTGATCACAGATCTAGTCCGCACATCCGGTTGTATAGAGCTGGGCGACATAGCTTGTGAGGTTGATCATGGGCTCTTGATACATAGGGCTCACTATGCTAGACTCCTTGCAGCGTTAGGCGTGAGTCCATCGTGATGAAGTGGGTTCTGTGTGGAAAGGAGATGAGGGAGGTTCTGACTTGAATTGGGAGAAGAAAGCCTCCTCCACGTGGCAGGATGTTTGAGACTTAGAGTAGGTATTACTGTATTAGGAATCATTAGAGCTGAGTAAATAACGTCTAGGCACACGGTATCTTACTAACATGGGGTTTAGTGCTTCATATGACCTCGTGGAAATCCTAGTGGATTCGAGCTCAACTATTGGAAAACCCTAAATTGGGTCTATGCACCATTGATTGACAAGGGATGCGTTGATCCTTTATTTATTAGAGATTCCTATGGTTGTTGGGTACGAGACCTTATGTTTGACCTTAGGATTGGCTTATGATTATTCTTTGACATTTGGGTTTGCATACATCATTGATATTGATAATGGTCTATTAGTTGCATACCCCATGTTGATTGGATATGGACCGTGATGTGGCTTGGCAATTGATTGAGATATTGTGGATGTTATTCGAATGATTGGATTGGTATTGATTGTGGATTATTGTGCAGTCAGCTATTCACTTTGACTTAGATTTCTGTGTCAGAGCATTACAAGTCACTAGGTTTATTCTACTATGATATATATATATATATGTGTGTGTGTGTGTGTGTGTGTATTGATTGGGTCATATTCGAACGACGACAGTTGTAATTGGATGGCTGATCACCGATGTGTGCGGACATTGTAATATTCGAATTGAATTCAAACCAATTGATCCGGCCTTTGATTACGAACCGGTTTATGACCGCCGACCTTCAAACGAGTTTTCCCGCTTTATTAGGGCTGACCACCCAAAGCAGTGGCATTGTTGCTGTGTGATTATTGTATTGCTCTATTGTGTTGATTGGATATAGGTGATACGTTATTTCCATCATTGTCGCAGTGTTATTCTCGTATGATTATTACCTGTCATTATTCTCATTGATCTTGTGTTTTATTTATAAATTATGTTTTTGTCTTTGCTGTTTACCTTGTTTATTGGTGCATAGATACCTATCCCTACCCTGCCGAGGAGACGGAGGAGGGTCAAATATTTCAAGCGTTTGAGCCAGTGAATGAACTCGAGTGGAATGCCGATGATGGCTACAGAGCCGTCTGAGTTCGCACGGGAGTAACTTTCATCATAGAGACCACTTGAGGACCTAATTATTCATAATGAACATAATTTTATTTAGTTGTTGTTTAGTTTATTTGGAAACTTTAACCTTAAATATTAAGGTAGTTATGTGTTGGTTTAATTTTGAAAAAATTGATATTGATTAATTTAATGCTTCCGCAACTATTTTATTATAACTCACCATGTTTCGAAATTTTGTAGACCCATATTTGGGAGCTTGTGTTGCATTAAACATAGGAAAATGAATGTTTATTCTTATTTTTCATATTATCCCTTAGTTGTAGTTTTGGAGGCGTGACACCCTTTTGACCACTTGGTTCACCTTCCTTGGACTTTTACCCCATGCTTTGACTTTTGGGAGTGGATCGGACTTTGACCTTTAGTTAGCCGGTTGTCATCCTAATGCACTTGTCTTTGACCTGATTTTCCTGAAAATTTTCTAGTGCCAACTGTCTGCACCCACGGGGAGGACACACTCATACACACGAGAAGAGGATGTCTGCACAAATAAAGATGGAGCATCAGCAAATGCGGGGAGAAACCTAAGGATTGATCGGTGAGACGCAGTGTTCCCAACCAATTGGATAACCCCTACTTCTCGTGCTTACATGAGAAGTTGAAAAACATGAAATGAACAGCCCAGATAAATGCTAAGGGTAAGTGGTCATTGGGGATTTTCTCTTTCCCATACATTTACCACTCATCTCGTGGCATTTATTATGGAAACAATGCACGATTTTACGGGCTCGTTCCTTCCTTTCTAAACCTGTTTGGATGGATAGTGAATTGAAGTAAAGTGAGGTGAAGCATCAAATCAAGAGAGAATAAAATATAAAGCGGGTTATGATGGTATTTTATTTTTAGTGGCTGATGGAGAATTTCCTTAACTTGTTGTGTAAAAGGAGGATGTTTTTTTTATCGTCTAGTGGAGAAAGGAGGTTGCTTTTTTACTTTTTTTTTTAAAAAAAAAGGAAGAAATTTTGAGTTTGTTTACTTTTGATATGACCTTGGTCTTTTCTTGTCTGGAAAATTGTGCCTTTACCTCACCTTAATTTATTTCACCACCCATCCAAACACGGGGTTTCGCCTAGCTAGCATTTTTTGCTCCAGTAACTCAACTTCTTTTGTATATGTATGTGCACTATACTAATCCTTCATTTAGATTTTAAATGACTGTTCCATGATTAACAATTGATAAAATTTTGTAGTTTTAAATAGAAGGCAACCATCTGGAATTTTTTTTAGGTAGAAGATGGAGAGTATTTGTGGGGGTCACAAGCCGTACCATATACAAGAGAATTGTGGAACATAGTTAAAGTGTACATGTATAATGCACCTATTTATAAATCTTTCACAATATGTATGTTATATCTTTCAAATGATATGGATTATACTCAAATTTTCAATAAAGTCATATATATTACATACAATTATTGATGTATATGAATATTGAATAGCACACATTTATATGGCTAGTTTGTGGACCTTTTAGATGACAAAAAGAAGAAGAAAAAAAGTCTTCATACGCAACTTTAATTAATATAATTAATGTTAAAACATTGTATTGAATTATCTTTTGCAGTATAAACATTGACACACACATGCTTACATATAAAATAATATTAAAACACTAAATTTTAACAGTTATTTTTAGAAAGAAATATTAAAATACTTACTAGAAAACTTCAAGACAAAACCGCACACATATGCATGCTATAATTTTTGGTTTCGAGCTTATCAAAGAAATCTACTAATCTAGAACGTAAAACGCAGTCAACTTTTTTAGTCAATAAATCTGAATTATACTCGAATGTATCCAATACCATACTTTTTCTATGCACCCAAGTACGTACTGAACATGGTTTGTATTTAGATGTCTACAAAATCTCTAAAGATTTTTTTGGTAAAAGGGAGATTTCATTAAAAGAAGAAGAAGAAGAAGAAGAAAGCCGGCAAACAAACTACAAAAAATAAATAAATAAATAAATAAACACAACGGAGACACCAAAAGGAAAACAAACATAGGCCTATTCACAATGAGGCCATTTAAAGTTTATCTCAGATTGTCCACAACAAAATCTCTAAAGTTATACTCCAGTTGACATTGACTTGTGGAAAGCTATGAGATTTATGCATGTGTACGTACAGGAGAAAAATGGGTACCACCTAACTATTAACTATGTTTTTGGATTAGGAGTAGCCCAGCAGCTGAGGGCATGGGGCGAGGGGGATCAAAAAATCTCCCCGGACATGGCCCTGTATGGTGACAGAGGTTCCGATAATCACCGGCCCCACTTGTCCCACAACCAACAAGCCTTCCTTGTTCAAAACAGGTGCAAAGCTCTATACAGCGGTCTAGTTTATTTGGATGAGTGCCAAACCTTGGGATCCATGACAATCAAGGAGGTCAATTAAGATGGATCACATGGCCAGCCCCACTATATATGACCTTATGGTGAGCACCAGTGCCCAGCAGAAGGATCCCCACTAAAATAGGTAAGGTCTAAATGTGGGCAGTTTCAAGTCTCCATCCTTTAAAAAAAAAGTATTTGTCCAAAGCATTGTTTTTCATGTGGAGAGTTTGAACTGCAAGATTCACAGAAGAGGTGATCTTACAAAGAAGCAGCTGTATAGAAAGTGACACTGCCAAACATTTATGCTTGGGAGACTGCACAGGCAACCATGCATGTGGAGTGGTTCCCATTTGAATCTTCCATTCCCAATCAGACTTTAAAATAATGGGTCTCTGGTAGTTGTAGGATGAGATGGCTAACTACCAGATTTGACTAGCCATCTACAGACTGTTCTATTGGTCCATACTACAGTGATAGATAGCTGTTGCCTTATTTTTGGGTCGACCATTATTTTGTTTTCTTTTTTCTTTTTCTTTTTTTTTCTATCGAAGTTTCAAACCCTTTGGGCTTGACACCTCTGGGTCCAGAGAGAAGCCGGATAAACTCCCTTGTAGCCCTAGTATGGTAGTGCAGTTTTAAACTACAACCTCCAGGTGCAAACCGTGGTCCTAGGTTAATTGAGCTATCTCATGGTCGAGAATGACAAATGATGCTCATGAGGTTCTGCTCATGATAAATTTGCGTGGCACTTCAATAGGGCTCACTTATTAAAAATTGGGTGGTAGAAAATAAATATTCTTCTTGTCAAATTTACTATAATAATATTTGGGCCTATCATCAAATTGATTGTGCATTAAACAAGTTGATAAAACATGTGTTTTTTCAAGCAAGCAATTTGACGGTTGACATAGTTCTTTTTGGAATAAAAATTGGGATTTTGACCATAGTAGCCTGAAGAACTGTTGAAATTTATAAATATACCCGCAGAACTATTAGTTGTAGGTTGCAAAACTTACGATCTTGCCTATAAATAATAAACTGTGTGATATCCCATGCTTCTAGGATATTGCATTGTGATAGATAGGGGTGCTCATGGACCTGGCCAGCCTGAGACCAACCCGAGCCCAGCTTGGCTGGGGCCAGGCTTGAGGCTTAGCTTTTAGTTCTTGGGCTGGGCGTGGATATAAACTATGGGCCCGTTTAATATACAGCTGGGCTCGGATTAAGTGGCTGAAAAACCGAAGCCCAGCCCGTCCGAGTAAGAGGTACCATTTAATTAAAAATACAAAAAACAGTATATAATTTTTTTGTGCAGGGAGGGAGTAAAAACACACATCCTCACAAACACATTCAATCGTCCTATCAAGATAACGGACATGCTGGGTTAGGGTACGTCCCACCTTTTTTTTAACAAAATATAATACATTTGGGCTCGCGCTTAGCCTATTTTAGTTGGGCTCGGCTCGGGCCAGGTACTTATGGCGCAAGTCAGGCTTCGCACGGGCTCAGGCCAGTTATGTAAAATCCGGGCCAGGCCTGGATATTGCCCGGCCCGGCCCATGAACATCCCTAGTGATATATCTTACATCCATAGGTATTCGCACATATTTTATTTACCTTCGTGACAAATATTTTCACCTTTTCCCTCAAAACCAAAAACTTTTATTTTCTTTGCATTATGGTTCCTTGCTATAGAAACCCTAACCTGCTGCTCTTAGAATAAATCTCTCCTATTATCCCCGTTAATCCATCTCACTCATCTCAAGAGGTATGTCAGCCCTATATCATCCTTTGGAAGACATAAAAAAATGAGTTTTATGTGGTATAAATTTATTTTTTTTAATGGATGGAAAATGTAAAATCATATAACAAGAGTTAGATCCTTACATTTCTTCTGAAATCTAATAGGAGAATGTAAAAGGGAAGAAAAAAGAGAAGAAAGAAGATTCATTGCAGTAAAACTCTTTTTTTGGTTTTTTTTTTTTTTTTAGCAAGTTGGGGTTAAAGATGCATTAGAAAAGCGTCCTTTGTTGTATGTATAGTTCCAAGGCATTTTTTTAAATCTCAACTGTCGAAAGGCAAAAGTCTGATCATAGAGCTACTCTATGGTCAAAATTCCATAGGATTTTATACGAAGATATATATATATATATATATATAACTCAACGTGAGAATCTGATTTTCAGCTATTTTGGTTTGGATTTTTTCTGTACAATTACCATTAGTCATTAATTTTCACGCCTAGTGACCAAAGTCAAGGTATTTTCCTGGGTGTTCTCCGTATTGCATCATTTTTACAGTATCACAAAACTTTATTGCGATATTGCAAAACTTTATTGCGATATTGCAAAATTTTATTAGATTATATAGAGAAAAAAGTGCCCGTTTGAGATTTTAATAAGGCAGTTCAGAGAATGAGTGTGTTTGATGGAAACCCAAAGCCTGTAATTTATATCATAGATACCCAAGTGTGTTTGATGGATGCACCAAACGAGACATATCATTTGGAAAAAAAAAAAAAAACTACACTCTAAGATGCAGCCTAAAATCCATGATATCATCGGATTCATTAGTTTATATGACACACTATTCCCATGATATTATGAGATTTATCAGTTTCTATAACATTCGCTTTCTGCAACCCACAAATAAATTTAATTTTTTCATAACATACAAAAAATGATATTTTGTAAAAACTAAATACACATATGACAACTATTTCTCAACTTCTATATATCTTCGAGAATCTTTCACCAAATGATACGAAGAAGAGGAGAATAAGAAAGGAAAAAAAGGAGAATGTAACATGAAGAATGTGACAAGAGGAAGGGAAGCTGCAAGAGAAAAGATCCCTCAATGTAAGGTCGAGAAAACTTCCAGATCCTTTCTCTTTTTATTCCCGCAAAAAGAAAAGAGAAGGAGCTAAGAAGGGAAACTAAATGAAAAAAATTGGGTACTGTTTTTTTTTTTTTTTTTTTTTACATTGGGATCCCATGATATCTTAGAATTTGGGGTGAAAAAGGTAAAATATATATATATATATATATTGAAAAAAAATTTGACCAAAGTCAAACAATTCTAGTGACACTATATGAATTTTGTCATGAAATTGGGGAGATTAATCGGGTTTAAGGAGGATTAATAGATCAAAACCCAAAAAACAAAAAAAAAAAAAAAAAAAAAAAAAACCCATAATTCTTTGAATCAAAACCCAAAAAAATAACCTTAATTCTTTGATTAGCTCTAGAGACCAAACAACGGGTTTGCAAAACCCAAATAGACCCAACTTTCAAGCCACAAGGGTTATCAATTCTCTTAAAGGGATAGCATGGAACTGTAGAGGAGCAAAAACTGCCTATACAATTTGGGAATTAAAGAGACTATGTAAAGAATATGCTCCAAACTTTATGTTTCTATCTGAAACAAAATCTAACGAGGAAGAATGTAAAAGAATGGCCAAAAAGCCGAATTTTGCAAACCTGGAAGTGGTCCCAGCAAATGATCTGCTGGTGGTCTCATCATTTTTTGGCAAGAAAATATGAATTTATCTCTGTTGGAAAACAAATAAATGGTTCTTTCATTATACTATGGGGGACTATGATGATAGATGGTTTGCAACATTCATCCAAGGACCTCCCTACTCCTATGAAAAGCCTAAGTTTTGGGGTTTTTTATATGGCATTGGTGAAAGATACAAGGGTCCTTGGATGATCATGGAAGACTTTTTGATGGAATCCCTTCCAAGAAAAAACGCCCCCATCCATTTAGATTTTTTAGTATGTGGTTGAGAGAAAAAAGCTGCGAGGATATTATTATTAACAGATGGATCATATCAAAATTAATAAATAAGGATAATATTAGTAACATTCTCTATCTTATTTGAAAAGATTTTCTTAAATGGAATAAGAATTCCTTAGGTAAGATTGAAGAGGTTATAAAGGAAAGCCGAATTGAACTAGAAAATGTTAGGTTGGGAGAAGTCAATGATTCTGATCTAGCCAAGGAAATTTATCTTGGCAATAAACTTCAAGAGTACTTAGCTAGAGAAGAAGAGATGTCGAGGCAAAAATCAGTGGAGATATGGCTCAGGGAGGGAGATAGAAATACTTAAAGTTCTTCCACTCTAGTACAATAGCTAGGAGGAAGGAGGGTGGATAGTAGAGAGGAAATAGGTAAAGTCTTTTGCAAAATGATCAAAAGAATTATGACTTCTTCTAGGATAAGGGATCTAAGTTAGATTAAGATTTTTATTAGACCTCAGATAACCACAGATTAAAATCTTGCTCTCATTAATGTTCCAACAGAGATGGAGATTAAGGAGGCTGTGTTCCAAATGAGCCCTCACAAAATCCCGGGCCCGGATGGTTTTCCGGCAAAATTTAATATCTGTGATTTGTGGGAGACAATTGACATAGATATTATTCATCTAGTCTGAGAATTCTTTAACACTAAATTCTCTTTGAAAAAATTTAATAAACTTTTATTATTTATATTCCCAAAAAATTAACCCTCAAAGTGCCAATGAGTTTAGGCCCATTAGCTTATGTAATGTATTATAAAGAATTACAGCTAAAGTAGTGGCCTATAAACTCCAAAAAGTGATGAAGAAAATAGTGGGCCCGTTCCGAAGTGCTTTTCTCAATGGAAGAGCTATTACTGATAATTATATTGTGGCTCATGAAACTCTCCATTTTTTAAAAAAGAAAAGGAACCTTAAGTATATGGCCTTGAAGCTTGATATGGCTAAAGTTTATGACAAGATGGAACGGGATTTTACTGGGGTAGTTCTTGAGGCTTTTGACTTCCACGAAAGTTTTGTTCAAATTATTAGAGAATGTATTTCCTCGGTCACCTTTTCAATCCCGGTTAACGGATCCCCTTTTGGAAATGTTATTCCAAGTAGAGGCCTAAGACAAAGGAATCCTTTATCTCCATACCTATTCATTTTGGGTGCTGAAGTAGTATCGCAAATGCTAATTAAGACGGAGAGTGAAATGTTCATTCATGGAGTCAAAGTAGCAAGAAATGCCCCTAGTATTTCACATTTATATTTTGGTAATGACAGTTTTCCCTTTTGTAGTGCTAAAGTTATAGAGCTAGGGAAATTAAAGATATTCTGGATGACTGATATGGTATGTAAGGTCAAATAGTTAATTTTGAGAAATCAGTGGCTTATTTTGGTAAAGAGGTTAACAGACCCACAGGTTAATTAAGGGAAATGAGAAATATCTTAAAAACCCTATTATGTCTGAGAGAGGTAAAATCTCTCGCTTTGAAACTCTTATAGCAAAAATTAAAAGTAGAGTTATATCTTGGCAAGGGTCTTTATTATCCCAAGCTAGTAGAAATACATTAATCAAATCGGTTGCCTCGGCTATCCCAATTTACAATATGTCAATTCTTCAGCTCCCTAAGAAAACTATGGAGGAGATTGATAAAATGATGAGGAAAATTTAGTGGGGAGATACAATTGAGAAAAGGAAAGTCCACATGATAAAATGGAGTGAAATTTGTAAATCGTTAGATGAAGGGGACCTTGGGATTAGAGACTCTAATACGAATAACTTAGCTCTTTTGGCTAAGACGTGTTGAAGATGTCATACTAATGAGAGTCTTTTATGTTTGAAAGTCCTTAAAGCAAAATATTGCCCCAAAAAATCACTTTGGGAAGCCAACTTCAAGAAGGGAGACTCAAGGTTCTGGAGGGCTTTTGTTGAGGTAGCTGATTTTATTAATAAGGGAAATTCTCAAAACAGTCCTTAACTTTTGGGTGATTTTCAGAAAAGGGTCAAAAGAATTCAATATGTCAAAAACATATGAAAATTCTCAAAATTTATTTAAATCAGGTCCAATCCAACAATCTATACCCACCGCCGGCAACTTTGTATAAATAAAAACTCGAAAGGACAAAAGTGCCCTTAGTGAGTAGTAAGTACGTAAAAAGGAAAATTTCAAAACAGTCCTAAACTTTTTAGGTGGTTTTCAAAAAGAGACCAAGGAATTGAATATTTCAAAAAGGTATGATAGTTTTCAAGACTTCTTTCAATTAGGTCCTATTGGGAGATCTCCATCCACTGTTGGCAGGTTTATTTTTTTCTTAATTTAAAATAAAAAAAAATCCATTTGATTTCATTCCTTCTCCAAAATGCAAGACCAACTATAAGATCACTTTTGGTTGTTCCAAGTCACTTATATAACACAATGCTTTGATTGCAGTGAAATTTACGCTAATAATTAGAATGCCCAACTATTGGATTGATCATGACGTGAAAACTAAAATTAACTTATGACTAGGTTAATAATTAGAGTGCCCACCTAAAAAGTTTGGGACTGTTTTAAAATTTTCCTTTTCACCTACTTACTACTCACTAAGGGCACTTTTGTCCTTTTGAGTTTTTGTTTATACAAAATTGCCGGCAGTGGGTATGGATTGCCGGATTGGACTTGAGTGAAAGAAGTCTTGCAAACTTTTATATGTTTTTAAAATATTGAATTCTTTTGACCCTTTTTTGAAACACCCAAAAGTTAAGGACTTTTTTGAAAATTTCCCTATTAATAATAATGTGGGATGGATCCTTGGAAATGGAAACAACATTTCTGTTCGGAATGATAGGTGGATCCCTTGTAAAAGAGGCCTTAGGAAACCATTCTCCCGTGTGACTAATGTGGGCATTAAAAATTAGTGTCATGTGGAATACAGATAAACAATGGAATATTTAGTTGATTCGTAAGGTTTTTTATGATCCTACCTAAGCATGACAAAGAGAATAAAAGAGTGTAGTTCCCAAACAAATCCAGAGAACTATCAACCAAATCAGCTTTTAGGATCCTATTTAACGATGGTAGGCCTCAAACTACTTCAATTGTTAATTGGAAGGATTTCTGGAAAATCAAACTACCCCAGAGAGTTTTTTTATTTGGATGGAAGTGTCTTAGAAATGCCATACAGGTTTGCAAATTAGTGAACTCTAAAGGGAATTAGTCCAGATGCCACATGCCCTATGTGTCAGATGAGTGAGGAAACGAGCACTCATGCTCTATTTCAATGTGAGCATGCTAGGGCGGCTTGGTTCGACTCTTTTATGGGGATTCTAAGTAATTCTATTCAGGAGGTGTGCCCAATGGGATGATGGAAGAGGATCAACAAGATGAGTGGCTCATCTCCTCATTCTTCATCTTGCCAAATTCAAGCTTGGGTTGTGGCCCTTTGGTGGGCCATTTGGAGATATAGGAATGATTCCATTTTCAGGGGGATGGATTGTCATCCTTTGAAGATTCTCTCTTTTGCTAGTAAAGTTGTGGATTCTTATAATCTCACCTCCAATGCTAGTGGCACTCAATCCCTGAAGTTCCACACTAGTTTGCCTAAAGGGGCCAGTGATAACATTGCTAGAGTACTTTGTGATGCAACCTTTAGAGCCTCTTATGGGAAGGCAGGTTATGGGTTTAAGCTATTCGGGTTGGTGACGATCTCTTTTCTCCAGGTTCAGTGGGTGGCCCAAAGATTTCCTCCGCTAAAGAAGCTGAGGCAAGAGTTATTCTCTCAGCCATGCATATTGCCAAAAGCTAGGGATTCTCGGTAGCTCATTTTGCTTCTGACTTGCTCGAAGTGATTCAAGCAATAAAGGGTGGTCTAGATTGGTCTATTGCACAATTGTGTATGATATTTTGGAATATGTTTAGTATTTTAGTTCAGTTGAATTCTTTCATGTGTCTAGGACTGTTAATAGGATTGCTCATGATTGTGCTAGGAGGTCTCATGGATTGTAGTTGAGTGAGATCCATTTTGTTGCTCCCTCAAGTTGCTTGTTGGGGGTTGTTTTGTTGTTTGTGTTTCTGTCTTTTAATGAAGTACTCTTCTTTACCAAAAAAAAAAAAAAAAAAGAAAAAAAAAGTTGATATTGGAACTACCTGGTACTACACCTGATCGTGAGAGTTTTTTTGTGTTTCACAAGAAATCATAGCATAGTGCTTATCTCATTTTTGAGATATTATATTGTAGTTGTACAGCAGGCAACCCATGGGTATATTAGTAATTTCAGAGATAGAAAAGTCTCTGGATGGTCAAAATCACAATAAACTGGGCTCGACATACTTTTTTTTTAGAGCCTGCACCATGGTTTTAGCCTTTTAGGGCTTGTTTCTTTAGCTTCTCCAAATGCTCTCATCCACTTGGAATTCCAAAATCCTCATGGCCAAAGAAGCTTTAGTAAATGTTAAGGATGTTGGGTTTCAGAGAATTCAAAATGATATTTTTGACTCTTAGGTGGTTGGAATTCATAATTATATCAAACAAACATAGCATTTCCAAATGCCAAGAGGACAACCGTACGATCAATATTAGAGACTCTCAAAATCAGAAATTATCATTAAAAATTCTGCCAAAGAAACAGGCCATTAGGCTCGTGAGAAACTGAGCCATATAGTGCTTGTTTCTAATGCTAACGAGCAGGCCCTGAGTGGACAATAAGTTAGTGAAAGAAGATGTGGTTCAAACAATCTTAATGATTTGTTCTTGGGTTCCCAATTTTTAGGATCTATGCTACCACATTGATTAGATGGGTTTAGACTGTTGGAAAAAAATGGATAGAGAACCATTATTTGGGTCATCTTTGAGCCAAAATAAAAGTGGGACCCACTTATCCTTTATATGGGAATGTAATCTACTCCATGAGTAGATCAAGGACATGTATTGGGTTACTCTAATCTATTAAAGAGTGAATGAGAAATTGTCTCCTAGACACCACTACTTGACTCGGGCCTGGGCTTGGCTCGGCCCACAACCAATTTATATATTTTTGTAGAAATTTATTTTTTTCCAAAAGGGATGTGTCCAAAGTGGTGTGTCCATTCGCATATGAAAGTGTGTGTCCAACTCAAGAGGTGTATCCATTCGCATATGAAAGGGTGTGTCTAACACCCAAAAGGTGTGTCCAAAGAGAAGCATTTGTTCACTGAAGCAGGCTATATATATTATCTTGTCCATGCATTTTTGCTCATTTCATTCCTGCATTGCATTTGGGTGAAGAGTAAGTTCTGTTGCACTGTTTGGTTTGACCACACAGGTTGTAGTGTTGCTCCTGTGTGTTCTTGATCATTGTATCATGAGAGACAAACACCACCGAAGACTCGTAAGCACCATTGTGGGGGCAAAATTTTTCTTAAGGACATAATGTTAAACACTAACCTTGATCAGCCTTCTACTACGAGTTTTTGGACTTTATAACTTCAACAATACTCTATTTATGCCTTCAAACAGTAAGTGGATTTACATTTATAGATTGCATTCTGTAGTTTTGTTTAGTAGATTTTTTGTTTAGTGTAGTACAAACCTATTTCCTAAGTACCGAACTATTTCTATATGTACTCGGAATCCTATTGAGAAAACAGTTCAATTGAGAAAACAGTTCAATTGGGATTGCATGCATTAGTAACCATACGCATACTGGATATAAGAGGGTTTCTTCTTGCCTCTAGCATGACCATCTTAATATGGTTGCCATAATCGTTTGTGGCAGTTCTAATTGCCTCTTTCTGTCCAAAATGAGAAGCCAGGCATTTGAGTGGGTGCCTGTTAGGGGTGGTCACAGACCAACCCAGGCACAACCAGGGTCTAGCCCCATTGGACAGGGGTTTGGCCTTGTGTTTAATAACTTGGGCTGGACCTGAATATAAGCTTCTGACCTGCTTAATATATGGACTGGCCTTAAGGTAAGTGACTCAAAGTACAAAACCAGGACTAGCCTAGATTATGCATATAGTTTAGTGGATGATTTACCCAAACAAGTGATAAGGAATCCCAAAGTAAGTGATAAAAAGCCCAGCAAGCCCAGCAAGAATGCACGATTGACTAAATGGGCAGGACCAGGCCTAGCTCGACCAAGGCACATGATGCCTACATCGGGCTTGGCTAAAATACAAGTCCGTGTTTCTAAAGTCGGGCCAGGCATGGATATGCCTTAGTCCAGCCCAACCCGACCGATGAGCCACTAATGCCAATATGCCATGTACCCAGCTATATTATAGCTCAGTTCGATGGGGATATGGGGAGCTTGTGAGTTCTAGCACCCCTACCCAGTCAAACAGAGAACTTGTACAAAGTAAAGAGATGATGCTTCAATTCTGATTGAGGTACACATTTTCCAACTCTGAAGTCCAAATACACCCTCATTCATATAATTAAATTTCTAGGAATTTTTGGACATTGTACTTTTTTTTAATGAATCGAAGGTGAATATTTTCACAAAAATCAGAAGGTACGGATAGTCCTTTTATTGATTATATACATAAAGATAAAATCATAAACACAATCTAAACCATCTAATTAATTGAACAGTATTCTAATATTGACCCTTAACTAATAAAATAAAATAAAAACAACTAAAATGCCATAAATTTGTCGTCGGCCTATATCCTAATGGCTAATGGGCCGTAACTCTCAGTTTTTTTTTTTTTGTTGCTAAAGGCAAAAAGAACATATTAAGAGAATAGGGAGAACAGAGGGCATGGCCCCCAAGAATATAAGGAACATCTGTACACTCTCCAAAATCAAAAGTGGAGAAGAAAACAACCAAAAGGAGGAAGAAGACATAAAATTAGCTCCCACCCGAAAGGAGTGGGAACAAGTTGCTCAGAACAGAGAAGGAAAACCTGCAAGGAAAATAGAGATGCCACTTGGCCCAAACAGAAAACTAAAGAAAAAGCAGGGTCATTTCTACTGATCAACAAGGCGAATCATGGCTCTCCGAGATGAATACCCAAAAACTGGAAAAGGCAGTCATGAGTTGGCATTTGAATGGAGATAGGGACACATAAGATATCATCTTTGATATGCTGAAGAAAGCACCTCCTGAGCCCGAATGGAGAGACAACCACATTGTTGAAGGTTGCATCATTCCTTCTCCAAATACAGAAAATAACATTGAAGGACACCATTGCTGCCCGCTGTTTGAAATACTCAGATCTCCTCCCTTCAGAGAGTGCTGACCGTATAAGGGAGGCGGAGAGGGCCATAGCTCTCTTGAACTACCTGAAAATCGAGCTCCTTGGAAAGCTAATGCAATAACAATCTAATTAATCCGTTTCATGCCTTGCGAAAATCTTTCGGTGCATTTAATCTGATCACTAATTGAAAACAAAAAATAAAGACAGGATAGACTCTTGTGTGTGCCTGGTGGACTGGGCCTAGCGCTTGAGCTTGGGTAGTTCCATTGCGACCCTGTTAAAGAATCATGGAGCTATCCAAACTATCCAATGAAACCTTTACTCTCTATTGTTTCAATCCTCTTTCAATACGGAATGAGAGAGTGCAGAAATAATTTCTCCTTGATTGTCTTGGTAGCAGGGAGCTTTAGATTTTTAAAAAAAAATGGTGATATGGGTCTGGTTGGAGCGTGGAGTATGGAGTGCATGGATTAGAGGGTAGAGTTTGGTTTTTGACAGTTCTCTGCTTAAAACAATTCTGAGTAGTACTGATTGAAAATCGGACTTGTACTTAAGCCCACACCTCATAAATTGCGGAATAGAGCAGAAATTCACAGAATTTAAGAAACTTGTAATTGAAAGTAAACTTCTACACTCACCTGATACTCATAGAATTTCACTCTATTCGATTGGAAACTCTTTTGTTTGACAACTGGAGAGTCATCTTGATCCCAAATCACACAACACATGCAAATAGAAGAGACAATAAAACTAAAATTTGATTGAAAAATCGAAAAATCTAAGAAGATACTTGGACATTTAGAGTGTGTATGTGTGTGGGTTGGGGGTTGGGGGAGGGTTATAGAACTTGAAGTCTCCTTAAGATTTCTTGTACAACTAAGACTCCTCGTAGTTGAAGTCAGATATTCGAGTTCTAATGCATTCTAAGTTTATGGAATAAACAGAGAGATATAAGTGGTATAGGTCACGGCCAAACCATTAACCTGTTAGGCGATACAACATGGTTTCAATTTTTTCTTAAACCATGGTTTTGGTCTATTTTTAATATCATAGAAGGAATCTACATATGTATTACCTTTACAAATCCGGCCCAAATATTTATTTATTTTAAAGTGCGAAAGGGAGTTACATTACAACTTACACATCATGTCTTGTACTCCTTGCAATCCAAACTTACAACACATTAATAACATACTACATGTTGATATAGAGAGAGAGAGAGAGAGAGAGAGAGTCATATAGCGAACTCTTTACAAGTTTTAGAGAGAGGAAGAGAGGAGAGATCCACTAGTAACAATACGAGAGAGAGAGAGAGAGAGAGAGAGAGAGAGAGAGAGAGACCAAACTTACAACACATTAATAACATACTACATGTTGATAGAGAGAGAGAGTCATTTAGCGAACTCTTTACAAGTTTTAGAGAGAGGAAGAGAGGAGAGATCCACTAGTAACAATAAGAGAGAGAGAGAGAGAGAGAGAGAGAGAGAGAGAGAGCAAACTTACAACACATTAATAACATACTACATGTTGATAGAGAGAGAGTCATATAGCGAACTCTTTACAAGTTTTAGAGAGAGGAAGAGAGGAGAGATCCACTAGTAACAATACGAGAGAGAGAGAGAGAGGAAAATCATACATGTTTTAGCATGGTTTGAATGGTTCATAGGTGCAACCTCTCGTATAAGATTGTTGTCCAGGATTGGGGGTGCTAAAAATAGCTCTGTTCTCAATTAATGCTCTAGTAGAAATGTATTTTTTTTCTGCTTCAGCAGGAGACCTTCTACTGATTTCAGATTCCATCAAGAACTCATCTTGATTGTAGCATTGGGCAATGGAGCCATTGCATTGAGAAGAAGTAACTATAGAGAGAACCCCACTTCTAAACCCCACCCCCAGAAAAGCCACGAAGAAGAAACAGAGGCATCTCTTCAAATCAAGTCTCATTTTTTTTTCCCTTTCTATGTTTCAATCTTCATTCACCTCATGGCTATTTAGTCATGGGAGATTCCCATATATATAGAGTCACCCACACTCAAAATGACCATCTAAATAATTGGTTCCTTGTCGGTGGAGTATTAAAGCCTTATCCCATGAAATCGACTCCATATATATGGTGAGTCTGCATTCCCAATTTGCCAAATTTTCTGCCATCTTTTTAGCACCCCACCTTTTATTAGGGTACAAATCCTTAGATTTGATTTAAATGACAGTTCCATGATTATCGTGAATAAATTTTCATGATTGAATTTGCCTAATGTGGACACATTTAGAACTTCTTTAAAATGATGGATTACACAGGATTATGTGGCGCCAAGCCCTGCCAAATATAAGATACAAGAGGGTTTTGGAAAGTAGTTAGGCAACTGTTGTAATATACATGTATTATATGTGTATATATGAAATTCTCAAAATGTACATACTGTGCACAATATCTTTCAAAATATACTAGTTAATACTCGATCGAGTTGAACAAAATCATATAACACAGATTCTATATGAATAATACACAAATTAAATGATTTTTTTGTGAAGTCCTTCATATAACTTTAAGAAAAAGAACTTCATAAAAAATTGCATTTATGGGCTTGATTTTAAAGCAATCTCTTGAATCATATTAAAATGCATAGCTTTTAAAGTTGGAGAATATTCATGTGCATCCATCCCTCACCATAGGGTGAGGGACACTTTCATAATTGAAAATTTTCATGTGTAAAGATGAAAAGTCATATATGATCATTTGCATAAAATGAATATTCATGTGCAAAAAAAAAAAGTTTCCTTACCTTATGGTGAGGGATGGATGCACATGAATATCCCCCTTTAAAGTTTATGAAAAAAAATAATATAAAATACCATTCACTAGAAAACTGCAATACAAAACACTCATTCACAAGCATATACATCCAATCATTTCTTTTCTGTTTTTTCTTGAACATACATCCGAACTTTTGTTTGTGAACTTATAAAAAAAATCTACCATACCCAAAAATATCCCTAATCCACTTTTTGTTGTTTTCTTTTTTATCGTCGAATATTTAGTTATAATTTTCAATCAACGGTCTACGCTATGATCGATTGCATCTAGTATCATATCTTTACTGTACTCCCAAGTCCCAACGGCCAAATATGATTAGGACTTTGCTGTTAACAAATTTTACAATGTTCAATTTCAGTGGATACTCGTAGGGCCTGTTTACCATCTCATAATTAGTGGTTAAAAATGAAGATCCAATGTCAATAAAAAAAATGACCGTGGGGGAAACTTCTCATTGAGGTGATCGAAGAAAATTTTGGATGAGACTATGGAATATGAAGATTCCGAATAAAATTAAAATTTTTGCCTAGAGAGAGCATTCAGGGACGCATTGCCGACCGAGACAAATCTTGCGAGGCCCATATTTTAATCAAAACTGCTTGTGGTTTTTGTAAGGTTGGAGTTGAAGACTGTATGCATGCCATGTGTTCTTGCCCTCATAATATCATAGGGATATGGAGGGAGTCATTTCCGAGGGTGGGGCTAAACGTCTATGGACAACTGTCATTTGATTTGTTTGATTGGAGTTGGTTGAGAAGGAACCAACGTTTGACTTGGAACATCCTTCTCTACGGCATCGGGGTTATGGCAAAGAAGCAATCACATTGTACTCAATGGTGAGATGATGGATTCGAGGCTAATAGTGGATCTGGGAACGACTCTGTTGCAGGATTTTAGAAGTTTTTAAGTCAAAGGAGGTCTGTCACGAAAGAAAATACTAAGGTGGAGTTTCCCACCTGTGGGTGTCTTTAAACTTAATGTTGATGGGGCCTTGTTTCTTAAGATCAAGAGTACAGGTGTGGGAGCTATCCTAGGGATGATAAAGGAAATGTGATCATGGCTATGAGGAAAGTAGAAAATGAGATGGATGGAGCTGATGATGTGGAGGCTATAGCTGCACTGAGAGGTCTTCGGATGATTTGCAATGTGAAGGAGCTTATCCTCGAAGGTGATTCTCTGGCTACGATTGAAGCGGTGAATTCCACCTCTCAAAATAGGTCCGGATTGGGACCTTTGTTTGATGAGATAAAGGGATTAACGAAATGTTTTCCTAAAATTGAAGTACAACGAAACATGTGAGTAGAGTCGGGAATGCAGTGGCTCACAAGTTAGCTAGGCATGCCCAGTTTATCAAAGATGTAGCTCTGTGGCAGTATTGTGCACCAGATCTAATCAAACATGTAATTGTAGATTCTGCTTTGGCTTCTCGATAATATTATTTGAGGATCTTTTATAAATAGATAAATAAATAAAAACAAACTTCCCTTTAATTGCAAGTGAAACAAAGGAGGTTAGGAAGTGAATATGCAGTGATCGCTCAGGTAATTATTCAACAACAAGGAAAGTTAAGGTCCCATCTACATCTCCATGTTATAACCTTCACCCGAATCACCCCTCACCTCATATCATCAATTTCACTCAATTTCAAAATCATAATTCTTCGGTGGAATTCATTTGATCATGAATTCTTATGCGTTATACTACAAACTGACATGCCCTTCTTGTTTGGTGGAAAGCAAAGAGATATAGGATCAGAGTAGAAACTACCTCACCATCCTTTATTTATGCATGTGAAAGTTCACGAGAAAGATGGATTCCACCTAATCAACAACCATGTTCTTGGACCTTATTGGGGAAGGTCTAGATATGGTTGGTTTGTGTATGCATCCAAATCTTTTTTTCACGTGAAGAGTTCGGACTGCAGGATTCATATGAGTAGTTACCTTAACAAGAGGCAGTTGCAGAGAGTAATACTACCAAACAGTATTGCTTGTGACTACTTATGGATGTCACAGGTTTCCATTTGGATCTTCCAAATACAAGCAGACAGCTTGAATGACAGGTCTATACTGAGGTATGACTTGCGGATACTGGATACAGAAAGGGCCACGCTAATCTCGGGCCATACAATAAATATATATATATATATATATATTTACAAGTTTTAGAAATTTATTTAAACTGGTAATAGATATATTCAAATATAGCATTTTAGCGGTGATATTATTAGAAAGAAAAAAAAAATCCAGTATTGAGATTGGAAAAACAATAATTTGATGTGGAGCTTGGTTCGATTCAAAATAGAGATGTTACTATCAAAATCGAATTGAAGTCAAGATTGAAAGCTAACGATCAAGATTGAATTGAAAGCGTTCCACTGTAATAGATTGTTGTGGATTTGTTGAGAGTCAAAATTAAAGGGTGATAATCAAAATTTATTATAAGCCTTCCGTTATTATCTATAATAATAGGTTGGTGTGGGGTTGTTGAGAGCCAATAGTCAAAACTAAATTGAAAGCCTTCTGCTATATTATATAAGTAATAGATTGGTGTGGAACTCGACGAGAATCAAGATTGAAGGATAACTGTTAAAATTGAATTAAAAAGCCTCCACTGTGGTATACAATAATTGCTGACCACCAGATTTGACCGGTTTCAGGGAGAACCCAACAGACTGATACAATTGATGATTGTTTTTATCTATCGAGAAATTTTCACTGTTAGAATGATGGCACCGTGATCATGAACCAAACAGAAAAGGGCTTAAAGAGCATTTCATGGTTTAGTTCTTGAGCCTCGGCCCTCTGCAACATTTGGCGAGGGAACTATCTAAAAAAATTTTATTGCGAATAAATTTAACTTGCCATTTTAGTAGATAGGAGCATGTTGAAAGGATCCGCTTTATGAAGAAATAGAAGAATATTCGTAAATTAGTCTTCTACTAAGAATTAATTTAGAAGAGGATCTAGTACTTTCGGTGGGAAAGATGATGTCGAAAGAAAAAAAAAGGAGTAGTTTCACCAAGGTTTTGTGACGTGGGGCGATCACTTCATTTAGATGTGGGGCAACTATTTATTACTTATATTAAAGGATAGGACGTCCATGCACATTGAAATCTATATCATAGATATAGATTGTTGTCATGAAATTGGGGAAATCGGGTTTAAGGAGGATTAATAAATCAAAACAAAAAAAAAAAAAAAAAAATCTTAATTCTTTTAATCAAAACCCAAAAAAAAAAAAAAAAAACTTAATTCTTTGATTAGCTCTAGAGACCAATCAACCGGTTTGCAAAACCCAAATAGAACCAACTCTCAGGCCATAAGGGGTATCAATTCTCTTAAAGGGATACCATGGAACTGTAGAGGAGCAAAAACTGCCCCTACAATTTGGGAATTAAAGAGACTGCGTAAAGAATATGCGCCAAACTTTCTGTTTCTATCTGAAACAAAATCTAACGAGGAAGAATGTAAAAGAATGGCCAAAAAGCTCAATTTTGCGAACCTAGAGGTGGTCCCAGCAAATGATTTGCCAGTGGTCTTGTCATTTTTTGGCAAGAAAATATGAATTTATCTATGTTGGAAAAAAATTAATGGTTTTTTCATTATACTATCGGGGACTATGATGATAGAAGGTTTGCAACATTCATCCAAGGACCTCCCTACTCTTTTGAAAATCCTAAGTTTGGGGATTTTTTATATGGCATTGGTGAAAGATCATGGGAGACTTTTTGATGGAATCCCTTCTAAGAAAAAATCCCCCCGTCCATTTAGATTTTTTAGTATGTGGTTGAGAATAAAAAGCTGTGAGGATATTATTATTATTGTTAACAGATGGATCATATCAAAATTAATAAATGAGGATAATATTAGTAAAATTCTCTATCTTATTGGAAAAGATTTTCATAAATGGAATAAGAATTCCTTTGGTAAGACTGAAGAGGTTATAAAGGAAATCCGAATTGAACTAGAAAATGTTAGTTGGGAGAAGTCAATGATTCTGATACAGCAAAGGAAATTTATCTTGGCAATAAACTTGAAGAGTACTTAGCTCGAGAAGAAGAGAGATGCGGAGGCAAAAATCAGTGGAGATATTGCTTAGGGAGGGAGATAGAAATACTAAAAGTTCTTCCACTCTAGTACAATAGCTAGGAGGAAGTTTAATAAGATAGATAAGAATAAAAATGAGGAAGGCAGGTGGGTGGATAGTAGAGAGGAAATAGGTGAAGTCTTTTGCAAAATGATCAAAAGAATTATGACTTCTTCTAGGATAAGGGATCTAAGTTAGATTTTTATTCCCAAAAAACTATCCCTCAAAGTGCCAATGACTATAGGTCCATGAGCTTATGTAATGTATTATAAAGAATTACAGCTAAAGTAGTGGCCAATAAACTCCAAAAAGCGATGAAGAAAATAGTGGGCCCATTCCAAAGTGCTTTTCTCAAGGGAAGAGCTATTACTGATAATTATATTGTGGCTCATGAAACTCTCCATTCTTTTGAAAAGAAAAGGAAGCTTAAATATATGGCCTTGAAGCTTGATATGGCTCAAGCTTGTGACAGGATGGAATAGGATTTTACTAGGGCAGTTCTTGAGGCTTTTGGCTTCCACAAAAGTTTTGTTCAAATTATTAGAGAATGTATTTCCTCAGTCTCCTTTTCAATCCTTCATAACGGATCCCCTTTTGGAAATGTAAGTAGAGGCCTACGACAAAGGAATCCTATATCTCCATACCTAGTGTAATGCCCCAATACTGAATACCGAGATTTCCGTCAAGGTACCTGAAGTTAGCATGCTACTTCTCGGAAAATCCGAGAACTTTCGTAGGTCCGTGATGAGGTCCAATTTAAAACTTTTTGACCAATCATATATTCAATAGTTGAAATTGCGGAAGTGTAAATAATCAAGAGGAAGCAATTGTAATAACAATGGAATTATGAGACATCATCAAAGATAAATCAAATGTAACAGAGCTGAAGTCAAGCTTAAATATCAAAGTATGAAGATTAATAAGTTTAACATATCAGTCTACCTCCCTGCCCACAACAGAATCACTCAAACCCAAAAATCAAATAGACTCTCAGACACCCGGTGCCGGCTCTCCAAATACCAGCTCGACCTCTTGGTCGGCTGGTCCTCATCCATAGTCACCAACTACGGGCGCCTCAAGGAATGTGTCGCCCTCGTAGTCGGGGTTAATACCTAAATACCAATAATGAGTTAGACCTAAAGATCTGGCAAGTCACAGTATACAAATAACATAGAATGTATGCATCAAAAGAATAGAGACAAGCATATAATCATAAGAGTAGCAATGATACATAAAGTAAGCAATTGAGTAAAATAAAACAGTTAGAATCAGAATGAATATGTTATCTAGTCTAACAAACAATAACATGGTACATTCATACAAGCTGGATACCGCGGGATATTATGCCGCGGCCCTCCCATATTGAATAAAGTCGCGGCGGGAAATCTCACCGGTGCTGGGGATGACTAACCCCGCAAATACATTCATCAACCTCACCACACTCATCACTCGGGAGACCGAAACCGGTATCACACCGTCCGTCTAAAACATAGCTCATCATGATAACTCACTCATCAATCAACACTCATAATAACTCCTACCAGTGATAATCAGTCAATAGGCTGAGCTTAGAATAACTGAGTGAATGTTAGTGCCGACTCAGAGAAACAAATACATGTCTATGTCTGTCTAGGCTTGCCTTATGTAATCAAGGTCCTAACAAATCCCTAAGAGATCAAAGTACCATTATAATATCATGGAGCACAGTCCAAGTCCAAGTCTAATCATTGAATCCATAATAAAGGCCCACCAAGCCATGGCCTTAGTCTAAACAATCCAGGAGATATCACAATTCCAATCTAATACCAATCAGTCCATTATCATCCATAATGAATCACATGTTCACATAAAACTAACCTCTTCATTCTAGGGTAAAATCCATCTAACTTAGGCCTTATGAGGGCCCACCTAGACACAGATACGGGCCATTGATCACCGATCACCAGTCACATCACCTGGTCACTTCTAAGTAATCTTAGGTTCAGGTCCTCCATTTTCCATTTATTTAACAAGTATAAGCAACAACAAGGATATCAAAGTGACAATAATGTCTTAAATGAGGTAAACCTCCAAATCAAGAGAATCAACAAGAATATCAAAGGTCCAATCCTAAGTAATGGTCCACTTTCAGGTCAGGGGCCATATGAGTTAATTTGATTCCAAACTGAAGTTTCAGATGCCAAAGGATACTTTGTTTGGTGCTCCTGAAGTTACGAGCATCCTCAATGACGGTTAAGGATCGAATCACCGACAATTCCAATCCGTAAGCCCTACTTGGTGATCCCCAGGAGTCATGGTTGAGCCACACCATTGACTCGTGCTTGACACGTCAATGGAAGTCTATTTGGATAGTTAATGGGCCCCACAATCGATCAATCACAGAACATAGGCTGAACCTAAAACTTACTGTTCACAGTGTGGCAGGTCGACCTGCTACATAGAGAAGAGGGACTGAGATTCGGCTTGAACTCTGAAATTTCCATTGTATCCGGTCAACCTAGTGGCCAGCCGGTAATCAAACACATTACAGGCCATTCTCAGTCTTTAAAATTTTCAGTGTGTCGGGTCGACCGAAACAGGGTTCGGTCGACCACCCACACTGAACGCTGGGTCTGTGAGAAAAGTCCAGGTCCCAGTTAATACTTGAATTTCATGTGTATCGATCCGGTTGACCAGGCATTGGGCCAATCGACCGCACACACTGGCTCTGCAAAATTCCCCAGAAAAATAGCTGGGGCTTATATTTCCTGAATTTTCAGTGTCACCAGTCGACTGGGATAGGGTCCGGTCGACCGAGTACACTAGACTAAGTGATTCTTAGAAAAATTAACTAAGACCTGTTTTTCTCAGTTTTTAGTGTAGCCGGTCGACCGAGCAAGGGTCGGGTCGACCAGGTACACGCGGCTGCAACAAAATCCAGTTTCTTGGAATCCATCTCCTTCAATCCCATTTTCAATCAAACTACCTCCAATCTCCTCCGTTCACCATATAAACATCCAAACAACAAAAACACTTCGATAACCATCCATCCAACAATAAATGAGCTATTAATCTTCCAAATGAGATAAACACATCCATCAATGGCTAAAATCCATGAAACAAGCTCAAAAAGGTAATCTAAGCATTCCAACATCATATGAATTGAAATTTCAGAATAAATTGAAAGAAAACATGCATTCTATGATATCTAGCATAAGATACTTGCCTTAATCCGAATTTGCAAAGGAGATGACCAAGGAGAAGAAAACCAAGCTCCTACTAGAGATACAAGCCCTCAAACAATCCCCAAAGACTAATACTATAGAGGATTCTAACACCTAACACCAATCCACAAGAGCAAGGCAAGGAAGATTGAAGAGATGAGAGTGAGCTAGGGTTTTAGAATTAGGGTTTAGGGGAAATGGGTGGCACTTAGGGTTTTCTTGGGAAATGTAAGGGGGTTTAGCCTATATAGGTTTAGGTTTGAGAAATGACCAAAAGGGTATTCAAGTTTAAATGGGAAAGAGGATAAGGCCATTGGCAATTTGGTCCTTCGAAGAGTTTCTAGAAGCTTCTCAAGTGGAAAGAGCCCCTCCTATAAAACATTATTTACTAGTTAGGGCCTCAAACCTCTACAACAATTACAAAAGACACCCTATGAATCCTATAAGTTAAACAAAAGCCTAATTCGTAGAAAGTAGGATAAGACTTAGGAAAATATCCGTCTACCCCTTACTAATCCCTGTTAATTAGTTCAATTAATCTATAAATAATATAATTATAATATTCAAATTCAAAATGAGGGCCCATAGGGGGTGGGGCCTCACACCTAGTCATTTTGGGTGCTACTGTCGTGAATGCTAACTAAGGCGAAGAGTGAAGGGTTTAATCATGGAGTCAAAGTAGCAAGAAATGCCCCTAGTATTTCACATTTATATTTTGCTGATCACAATTTTCCCTTTTGTAGTGCTAAAGTTAAAGAGCTAGGGAAATTAAAGATATTCTGGATGACTACTATGGTATGTTGGGTCAAATAGTTAATTTTGATAAATCGATGGCTTATAATGGTAAAGGGGTTAACAGACCCCACAGGTTAATGAAGGGAAATGAGAAATATCTTAAAAACCCTATTATGTCCAAGAGAGGTAAAATCTCTTGCTTTGAAACTCTTATTGCAAAAATTAAAAGTAGAATTATATCTTGCCAAGGGTCTTTATTATCCCAAGCTGGTAGAAGTACATTAATCAAATCAATTGCCTTGGCGATCCCAGTTTACAATATGTCAGTTCTTCGGCTCCCTAAGAAAACTATGGAGGAGATTGATAAAATGATGAGGAAATTTTCGTGGGGAGATACAATTGGGAAAAGGAGAGTTCACACAATAAAATGGAGTGAAACTTGTAGATGGTTAGATGAAGGGGGCCTTGGGATTAGAGACTCTAATACGAATAACTTAGCTCTTTTGGCTAAGACGTGTTGGAGATGCCATACTAATTAGAGTCTTTTATGTTCGAAAGTCCTTAAAGCAAAATATTGCCCCAACAAATCACTTTGGGAAGCCAACTTCAAGAAGGGAGACTCAAGGTTCCGGAGGGCTTTTGTTGAGGCAGCTGATTTTATTAATAGTAATGTGGGATGGATCCTTGGAAATGGGGACAACATTTCTGTTTGGAATGATAGGTGTATCCCATGTAAAAGAGGCCTTAGGAAACCAGTCTCCCGTGTGACTAATGTGGGCCTTAAAAATTAGTGACCTGTGGAATACAGATAAACAATTGAATATTGAGCTGATTTGTAAGATTTTGTATGATCCTACCGATGTGGATAATATCATGAAAATGTACATTCCTAGGCATGACAAAGAAGATAAAAGAGTGTGGTTCCGTGACAAATCTGGACAACTATCAACCAAATCAGCTTTTAGGATCCTATCTAATGATGGTAGGCCTCAAACCTGGAAAATCTAACTAGCCCCAGAGAGTTCTATTATTTGGATGGAAGTGTCTTAGAAGTGACATACAGGTTCGCAAATTAGTGAACTCTAAAGGGAATTAGTCTAGATGCCACATGTCCTATGTGTCAGAAGAGTGAGGAAACGAACACTCATGCTCTATTTCAATGTGAGCATGCTAGGGCGGCTTGGTTCGACTCTTTTATGGGGATTCTAAGTAATTCTATTCAGGAGGTGTGCCCAATGGGATGATGGAAGAGGATCAACGAGATGAGTGGCTCGTCCCCTCATTCTTCATCTTGCCAAATTCAAGCTTGGGTTGTGGCCCTTTGGTGGGCCATTTGGAGATATAGGAATGATTCCATTTTCAGGGGGACGGATTGTCATCCCATGAAGTTTCTCCCTTTGGCCAGTAAAGTTGTGGATTCTTATAATTTCACGTCAAATGCCAGTGGCATTCAATCCGTGAAGATCCCCACTAGTTTTGCCTAAAGGAGCCAATGATAACATTGTTAGAGTACTTTGTGATGCAACCTTTAGAGCCTCTTATGGGAAGGCTGGTTATGGGTTTAAGCTATTTGGGTTGGTACAATCTCTTTTTTGTAGGTTCAGTGGGCGGCCCAAAGATCTCTTCTGCTAAAGAAGCAGAGGCAAGAGCTATTCTTTCAGCCATACATATTGCCAGAAGCCATGGATTCTCGGCAGCTCATTTTGCTTCGGACTCGCTCAAAGTGATTCAAGCGATAAAGGGTGGTCTAGAATGGTCACTTGCCACAATTGTGTATGGAATTTTGGGATATGTTAAGTATTTTAGTTCAGTTGGCTTCTTTCATGTGTCTAATACTCTTAAAAGGATTGCTCATGATTGTGCTAGGAGGTTTCATGGATTGTTGTTGAGTGAGATCCATTTTGTTGCTCCCTCTTAGGTTGCTTGTTTGTGGTTGTTTTGTTGTTTGTTTTTCCATCTTTTAATGGAGTACTCTTCTTTAAAAATAAAAAAAAAAAAGTTGATATTGGAACTACCTGGTACTACACCTGTCCGAGAAAAGTGATTTATTATTATTATTATTATTATTATTTTCTTTTTTGTTGTTGTTGTTTGCAAGAAATCATAACATAGTGCTTATCTCCTTTTATTGAGATATTATATTGTAGTTGTACAGCAGGCCACCCATGGGTATATAAGTCATTTCAGAGATAGATAAGTCTCCTGATGGTCAAAATCACAATAAACTGGGCTCTACGTAGTTTCTTTTAGAGCCTCCACCATGGTTTTAACCTTTTAGGGCTTGTTTCGTTAGCAAAATTCAGAGAATTCTTGTTGGGAGAATTTAAAAATTCCCCAAATGCTCTCCTCCACTTGGTATTCCAAAATCCTCATAGCTAAAGAAGCTTTTGTAAATGTTGAGGATGTTGGATTTCATAAAATTCAAAAAGATAATTTTGACTTTTAGGTGGTTGGAATTCAGAATTATATCAAACAAACATAGCATTTCCAAATGCCAAGGGGGGCATTCATACTATCAGTATTAGAGACTCAAAATCAGAAATTATCATTAGAAATTTTGCTAAAGAAACAGGCCATAAGGCTCTCGAGAAACTGAGCCATAGAGCTTGTTTCTAATGAAATCGAGCAGACCCTGAGTAGCCGATAAGTTAGTGAAACAAGTTGTGCTTCAAACGAGCTTGTGCCATTGTTCTTGGGTTCCCAGTTTCTAGGATCTATGCTACCGCATTGATTAGATGGGTTTAGACTAGCATCAATTTGGCCTACTGAGAAAAGAGTTCCAATGTGATTACATCCATTAGTACCCATACTACGCATACTGGATATAAGAGAGTTTCTACTTTCCTGTAGAATGACCATCTTACTATGGTTGGCATAATCTTTTGTGGCAGTTTCTAATTGCCTCTTTCTATCCAAAATGAGAAGCGAGCCATTTGAGTGGATGCCGGTTAGGGGTGGTCACAGGCCAACCCAGGCACAACCAAGGTCGATCTAGCCCTCTTTGGACAGCGGTTTGGCCTTGTGTTTAATCACTCGGGCTGGACCTGAATATAAGCTTCTGACCTGCTTAATATACGGACCGGCCATAAAGTAAGTGAAAAGTTCAAAATCAGGACTGGCCTAGATTATGCATATAGTTTTGTGGATGATTTACCCAAACAAGTGATAAGAAAGCCCAAAGTAAGTGACAAAAAGCCTGGCCAGACCAGCACGATTGCGCAATTGACTGAATGGGCAGGATCGGACCTAACTCGGCCCAGGCACTTGATGCGAGCGTTGGGCTTGGGTAGAATACCAGTCTGTATTTCTAAAGTCGGGCCAAGTATGGATATGCCTTAGACCAGCCCGACCTGGCCGATGAGCCACTAATGTCATGTCCCCAGCAATTATAGCTCGGTTCAATGGGGACATGGGTAGCTTGTGAGTTCTAGCACCCCTAACCAGACAAATATAGAATTTGTAGAAACTAAAGAGATGATGCTTCGATTCTGATTGAGATACTCATTTTCCAACTCTGAAGTCCAAATACACCCTCATTCATATAATTAAATTTCTAGGGATTTTTGGACATTTTACTTTTTTTTTTAAAGAATCGAAGGTGAATATTTTCACAAAAATTAGGAGGTACGGATAGTCCTTTTTTTTTATTATATACATAAAGATAAAATTTAAAAAAAAAACAATCTAAACCATCTAATTAATTTAACAGTATTCTAATATAGACCCCTAACTAATAAATAAAAAAAAACAACTAAAATGCCGTAAAATTGTCGTCGACCTATATCCTAATGGCTAATGGGCCATAACTTTTTTTTTTGCTGCTAAAGGCAAAAGAACATATTAAGAGAAAAGGGAGAAGAGAGGGCATGGCCCCCAAGAATAGAAGGAACATCTATACATGCTCCAAAATCAAAATCGGAGAAGAAAACAACCAAAAGGGGGAAGAAGACATAAAATTAGCTCACAACCAAAAGGAGTAGGAACAAGTGGCAGCACAGAACATCACTCTTAAAAAGGAAAACCTGCAAAGAATATAGAGATGCCACTTGGCCCAAACAAAAAACATAAAGAAAAAGCAGGGTCATTTCCACTGATCAACAAGACTAATCATGACCCTCCGAGAGGAATCCCCAAAAACTGGAAAAGGCAGTCATGAGTTGGCCTTTGAATGGAGATGGGGACACATAAGACTGCATCTTTGATATGCTGAAGAAAGCGCCTCCAAATACAGAAAATAACATTGAGAGTGCTGACCATGTGTTGAAAGTTGCATCGTTTCTTAAACTCCAAATACAGAAAATAACATTGAGAAACACCATTGTTGCCCACTGTTTGGAATCCTCGTATCTCCCTTCAGAGAGTGCTGACCATGTAAGGGAGGCGGAGAGGGCCATAGCTCTCTTGAACTATGTGAAAATAGACAATGTCGAGCTCCTTGGAAAGCTAACTCAATAACAATCTAACTAATCCGTTTCATGCCTTGTGAAAATCTTTTGGTTCATTTAATCTGATCACTAATTGAATACAAAAAATAAAGACAGGATAGACTCTTGTGTGTGCCTGGTGGACTGGGCCTAGCGCTTGAGCTTGGGCCTTTATAGAGGTTTCCTCTCGGGTAGTTCAACTGCCACCCTGTTAAAAGAGTTATGGAGCTGTCCAAACTATCCCATGAAACCTTTACTCTCTATAGTTTCAATCCTCTTTCAATACGGAGTGAGAAAGTGCAGAAATAATTTCTCCTTGATTGTCTTGGTAGCAGGGAGCTTTAGATTTTTAGAAAAAATGGTGATATGGGTCTGGTTGGAGCGTGGAGTGTGTAGTGCATGGATTAGAGGGTAGAGTTTGGTTTTTGACAGTTCTCTGCTTAAAACAGTTCTGAGTAGTACCGATTGAAAATCGGACTTGTACTTAACCCCACACCTCATAAATTGCGGAATATAACAGAAATTCTCAGAATTTAAGAAACTTGTAATTGAAAGTAAAATTCTACACTCACCTCAAATTCATAGAATTTCACTCTATTCGATTGGAAACTCTTTTGTGTGACCAGTGGAGTCATCTTGATCCCAAATCACACCACACATGCAAATAGAAGAGACAATAAAACTAAAATTTGATTGAAAAATTGAAAATTCGAAGAAGATACTTGGACATTTAGAGTGATGTGTGTGGGTTGGGGGTTGGGGGTCGGGGGAGGGTTATAGAACTTGAAATCTCCTTGGTTTTATTGTACAACTAAGACTCCTAGTAGGTGAAGTCAGATATTCGAGTTCTAATGCATTCTAAGTTTATGGAATAAACACAGAGATAAGTGGTATAGGTCATGGCCAAACCATTAACCTGTTAGGCGATACAACTTGGTTTCAATTTTTTATTAAACCATGGTTTTGGTCTATTTTTAATATCATAGAATGAATCTACATATGTATTACCTTTACAAATCCGGCCCTATTATTTATTTTTTTAAAGTGCAAAAGGGAGTTACATTACAACTAACACATCATGTCTTGTACTCCATCTTGCAATCCGAACTTACAATAGATTAATAACATACTTCATGTTCAGAGAGAGAGAGAGAGAGAGAGAGAGAGAGAGAGAGAGTCATAGCGAACTCTTTACAAGTTTTAGACAGAGGAAGAGAGGAGAGATCCACTAGTAACAATACGAGAGAGAGAGAGAGAGAGAGAGAGAGAGAGAGAGAGAGAGAGAGAGAGAGAGAGAAAATCATACATGTTTTAGCATTGTTTATATTGTGCAAAGGTGCAAGGTCTCGTATAAGATTGTGCAGGTTTGGATCCGCTATTAAAACGATTGTCCGGTTTTAATGCGTCAGGAAAAATGTATTTTTTTTCTGGTCCAGGAAGAAACCTTCTACTGATTTCAGATTCCATCAAGAACTCATCTTGATTGTAGCATTGGGCAACGGAGCCATTGCACTGAGAAGAAGCAACTCTAGAGAGAGCCCCAATTCTAAACCCCACCCCCAGAAAAGCCACGAAGAAGAAACAGAGGCATCTCTTCAAATCAAGTCTCATTTTTTCTCCCTTCCTATGTTTCAATCTTCATTCACCTCATGACTATTTATTCATGGGAGATTCCCATATATATAGAGTCACCCACACTCAAAATGACCATCTAAATAATTGGTTCCTTGTCGGTGGAGTATTAATAAAGCCTCATCCCAAGAAATTGACTCCATATGGTGAGCTCTACTTTCCCAATTTACCATATGTTCGGCCATCTTTTTAGTACCCCACTTTTTATTAGGGTACAAATCCTTCGAATTGATTTAAATGACAGTTCCATGACCATCATGAATAAATTTTCATGATTGAATTTGCCTAATGTGGACACATTTAGAATTCTTTAAAATGACAGATAATGCAGGATTCCGTGGCGCCAAGTCCTACCAAATATAAGATACAAGAGGGTTTGGAAAATAGTTAGACAGTTGTTGTAATATACACTAGTGTGAGAGGCCCATGCCCAACATAGGCCAAAAAAACATAAAAATAGATGCATAGAGGAAGCAAGTAAGGGAAAAGTAAATATTTAGATCGATTAGATGGGCCCATAAAGACATAATATTGGCCTAGTGGCCGGAAATAAAAAAAATCAACAACAGTAAGCTATACAAATTTAGGTTAAGATATTAATTTAATTAAAGTCAAACTAATGATGGAAAGCATACCAATCATTACCAAAATTACTATATTTAAAATCTAATATCATAACACTAAAACTATAACATAAAATTCAATTAGTATATTTAACTACAAAATCTAATATTATTTTAATTTTAATTTTAATATTAACAATAATATTAAGTAAAACTTAATTTAAAATACTAATATTGTAATTTCAACAATAATTTATATTACAATTTTTTTTTCTTGATAGATTTATATTACAACTTTTTGCAATGTTAGTGTGATAAAGAGAAAAAACATCTAGTCCAATATAAAAGTAAAATCCGTGCATATCAAAGAACACATAAACAAAAATTTAAATATTGAATTACCAATACAAAAAGATTTAGAGAGGAGGTAGTAAGGAAAAGATAAAGATTGTGGATTGATTCGTGGGCACATAATGATATAATGCTCTAACCCAAGCTATCATATAATAATAATAGGAATGGAGTTGAAGTAGAAGATACGATGAGGGATTTAAAATTTTGATTATTGGAAAATTTTAAAAGATGTTTTATATTTTTTAAAATTGAAGTATAAATTATAATGTTAAAAATAGTAATAAATAAAGCCAAGTAAACATGTTTTTTATATGATAATATGATGAGAATATGATGGTTCTCATAAAAAAAATAGTCATTTTGATAGAAAAACATTGGTGCTTATCAATCGATGTTATAAAGATTTTTTTTTTAAAATAGAAAAGATTTAGAGAGATTAAATCATTACCTTACATAATCCATGGTTCTTTCTTCCAAAAGCAATCATAAAGCCGACAAAGAGATTTAGGTGTGAGATAGAGTAGGTTTTATGGGTGGTCCACTGATGGGTTAATGGGAGTATGCAATAGATAATTCAAAATTGAATGACTAAGGGAGAGAGACTGAAGGTATTATGTCACTAATGAGAGACAGAGATTATATGGATTTTTGAAACTAATTAGGGAATGATTAATTTTAGAAGGGTAATTCCGAGGGGAAGGTGAAGTAAAGAGTAGAGGTTTCAATACCTTGATTTTATTATATTTGTGCTTGGGCACAAATTGAGTGTCAATTTCAATATTAAATGTGAATTGTGAAATCAATTGGCTTCTGCAATGGGCCACACAGATTGATCTTTCAAAATATTAATAGGAAAAAAGTAAAAGAACTTATATTTGAAGTTTTATGAATGGTCTTATGGGCATTATATTATCACATAATTAGTATAAGTCTCAATCCATACACCAACTCTAGTGGGCCAGCCTTATCGCATAATTAGTATAAGTCTCAATCCATATACCAACTATAGTGGGCCAACCTTATCACATAATTAGTATAAGTCTCAATCCATGTAGCAAAACTAGTGGGCCAACCTTTATCATCATGATAATCATGTGATAGCTATTTTGCTGTAATAGACGAACCTTGTGTTAAGGCCGAAGTATAAGTGGCTAAATTCAGAATTTTTCTCTTGAAGCAAAATAAATAAAATTTAAAAATAAGTACAAAGTAAAAGATGAAAATATGTAATTAGTTAATTTCGAGCCCCATCATTAGAATGACCATGTGATGAATATAAATTAATTTCATTAAAAGCTAAAATAAAAATTAAAATATATATTAATATGATTTGATAAAAAAAATCTAAAAGCGGTATAATACCATAATAGTAAATGGGTTCCACCAACTTTTACCATCATAAAACACTTAATTTTGGTTAAAAGACTTCTGGGGAGCTAAGCACAAGCCACATAAAAGATGGTTCTATTAGCTTTAATTGGTTTGAACTATTTATAAGTGGACCATTGAGAAATGCCATAAATATGTCAAATAAGTCTTAGAAGATATTCATGACATATCTTCTAAGATTTATTTGACATATTCGTGAAATTTCTTAATAGAACCCACCATGAATATGTCAAATAAATCTTAGAAGATATTGAAGAAAGGCCTCTTACCTGACTGCCTAAGGTACCTGGGCATACCACCTTTCCTCACCCCAAGGGTTCCCTCACCCCAGCCAAGGTCGCATTGAGCTCCCTCATCTTACCTGAGGGCTAGGGTCCAACCCCCATAAGCTTGGTAGAAAAAAAATATAATAATCTGAGAAATATAGAGGAGGGGTTCGAATTTTAAAGATGACCCAAAACTAATTAAAAGATGGGTTTCACCAATCTTTCATCGTCATGAAGCCCTTAGTTTTAATTAAATGACTTTTATGGGCTTCATATGGTATAAAGGATTGGTCAATTAGTTTTGATCATTTTTGAAATTTTTATTAGTGGGCCCCCATTGAGGAGTATCATGAATTTGTTATTGACTTTTAGGTGATGAGAATTTTAAGTGGCCTATTTATCTTGATTTGTTTGGAATTTTCCTAACTGGGTGCAAACATGGTAATCTAAGCAATGTTGTTGTGAAGGAATCATTGAAATGAGCCCCACATAAACATAGAGACATAGCGAGAGTAGGCCCTGCAATAAAAAGATTGCTAGGTGTTTTTTTTGGTAACAAAGTGAGAATAGATAAGAGAGGATGGTTAGAGTTGAAGAGATTTAATATAAACTTAAGATAAGAGATTCGTTGGTGAGGAAGAAATTTGCAAAGTAAAAAAACCTAAACTTTAGGTTAAAAAAACCTAAACTTTAGGTGATGGAGTATTAGAGTATTTGAGTTAGTTTCGTGAGATTAGATTAGAAGGGTAATTTGGGAATATAGCATTACAAAAAGTTTGAGAATGCGCCACGTGTCGCTCCTCATGAAAAGCCTGCTGCTTTTATATATATATATATATATAATGTATTATATGTGTATATATGGAATTCTCAAAATTTACATACTGAGCACAATATCTTTCAAAATATACTGGTTAATACTCAATCAAGTTGAACAAAATCATATAACACATATTCTATATGAATAATACACAAATTAAATGACTTTTTTGTGAAGTCCTTTATATAACTTTAAGAAAAAGAACTTCATATAAAATTGCATTTTATGGGCTTGATTTTAAAGCAATCTCTTGAATCATATTAAAATACATAGCTTTTAAAGCATATTAAAAAAAACAATATAAAATACCATTCACTAGAAAACTGCAAGACAAAGCACACATTCACAAGCATATACATCCAATCATTTCTTTTCTTTTTTTCTTGAACATACATCCGAACTTTTGTTTGTGAACTTATAAAAAAAAAATCTACCATACCCAAAAATATCCCTAATCCACTTTTTGTTGTTTTCTTTTTTATCGTCGAATATTTAGTTATAATTTTGAATCAATGGTCTACGCTATGATCGATTGCATCTAGTATCATATTTTTACTGTACTCCCAAGTCCCAATGACCAAATATGATTAGGACTTGGCTGTCAACAAATTTTACAATGTTCAATTTCATTGGATACTATTAGGGCTTGTTTGTTTGCATAGAATACGAACTGACCATCTTGTAATTAGTGTTTAAAAATGAAGATCTAATGTCAATACATAAAAATGACCGTGGGGAAGCTTCTCATTCAGGTGATCGAAGAAAATTTTGGATGAGACTACAGAATATGAAGATTCCGAATAAAATTAAAAATCTTGCCTAAAGAGAGCATAAAGGGACATATCGCCGACCGAGACAAATCTTGTGAGGCCCCATATTTTAATCAAAACTGCTTGTGGTTTTTGTAAGGTTGGAGTTGAAGACTGTATGCATGCCTTGTGTTCTGGCCCTCATATCATAGGGATCTGGAGGGAGTCATTTCCGAGGGTGGGGCTAAAAGTCTATGGACAACTATCATTTGATTTGTTTGTTAGGGAGTTACGAAGGGTTTGGATTGATCATGCGCAATAATATGGCCCTACAAAGTGGACTTTATTTTATTGCCCAAATAATGATTTGGAGTCTAATGGTGTTCCACTACTAACCTCTTCCTCTTAAATTTCATTTTATTTATTTTACATTTTTAAGAAAAAAAAAAAAAAAGAAACGTTGATTCTTATTGCTTAGAATTAATGATTGTCGAAATTGTCAGAGTAGAAAGCAATGTCTTTAGAGCAAAATTTCAAAAACCTTATCAGTCGTCCCGGCCCGAATAAAATACAAATGTAGGGAGGGACAATAGAGTTCCAGTATATTCAATTGTAGCCTGGACCATTCCTACGCTAAGAACATCCTAAAAATACTTTTTTAATTCCAAATGTTGTCCTAGTTAAAATTGTAATGAGAAAAACACAAGAAGAACATGCTAATTAGTCCTTCTTAAATTCATTTTTTCAAATTCTATGACTAAAATTCAGATAATGTCACCAGAGTCGTTTAACTCTGGTCAACATTTTCTTTTTAAATTTTTTTTACCCCAGATTGATCCAATTATATCATGGGACCAATATATGTCACAGAAATTGATAAATCTCATGATATCAAGGGACTGTCCTATGATGTCATGGCTCTTTTATGCAGCATCTTAGGGAGATTTTTTTTCTAAATGATAGAATTTGAGAAATGGTAATCAAATGTGTATTTGTTTTTTTATAAAATGTCATTTTTCATGTTCTATATATATATATATATAAAGCGTTCATTTGCTATAGCAGAAAATGTATGATACAGAAATTTATAAATCCCATGATATCATGGGACTAGGTATGGTGCAAAAATATTAAAGAAAATAATATTGATCGGAGTCAAACTCCTCTAGTGACATTATCTAAATCTAGATCAAGAGATTGGAAAATTCAGACTTAAAAAGGACTAATATATATATGTCAAAACCCTTAAAAACAATACAGAATCAATTTTGAGCAGCTATTTATATTTATTCTTATTTTTTGAGTTTTAATAATCTGAAACTCGTTAAAATAATTTTCCAATGATGTTGATATATATATATATATTTATTTTTTTTGGTTTTTGGGGGTGTGGTGCGGTTTTGGGTTGGTGGGGGTGGCGCGCGGCGGGCGAGGTGGGGGTGATAATTTTTTGAAACAGATATTTGTGATATAGATGATGTGGACCGGAGGAGAAAATTGAAAAAGAACTGGATGGCCTAAAAAGTAGGGCAATGGAACGTGGGTGGGGCATATAAGACAGCTTTTTTAACTTGTTTGTTATGGATCTCCTTTTTGTCTACCAGCTTCTCCACCTTTGAAAAAAGATAAGGTTGGAGTGTTTCCTTTGTCGCTGGAATATGAGAATTGTCAAATCAAAACCAGCCACACAATCACCAAGTTGCAAAAAGGAGCTTGATGCATATTGCAAAAGTTGGGTCAGAAAGTTGGGTCAGAAAGATCATCCTTCGTTTCAGTGCAATACTACAAGAGAGATGCATTGTGATATTGCAGAGGCCCCATTTTCAATGAATCGTGGGGCCAACCTTTTCAAAATCCGAGCCAGCCATCACCCCTAAGACCTTTTGTAATGATCAATCTATAAGTTATCATTCAAATGGGTGAAATCGGCACATCAGATTAAGCTCTATCTGAAACGCGAGATAAACTTGTTTTACTCTTGCCTTTCTGGGATAGAAATGAGGGAGTTACCCATGAGTGATTAATGTAGCAGTTGGCCCACTAAAAGTTTTTTCTTTTTTTTTGAAAACTTAGAAATATTAAATATTATGGTCCTAGGGCTAATGACCATCTCCAGTTTTAAAAAGTGGGCCCCACTATGCATTGAGGATGGGCCTTGCACCATACTATAATGCAATGATGTTGCATTATAGCCCTACCCGCAAGAATAATGAAGGCAAAGGTAGGACTTTGATGGATCATCACTACAGTATAATATGGTGCATCATCTAGTCAGTTTGTTCCATCATCTTTTATAAGAGTGTAACTTGAAGTGCATTTATCTTTGGTATGCATTTCTAACCACTTGAATTTCCTTTCCATGACTACCCATATTTAATAAATTGGATTATTTTCAAAGTGACCCTTTCACAACTCCTAATAATTGTTTAACATGGGTCCACCATTTAAATCACAATGCAGGCCCCACATGTAAGAACTATAAAATAGGGTATACATCTTTAGCAATTCTCTGCATGTGAAGCCATCTTTAACAATTAGAATGTGAGACCTACCTTTGCTAGAATTACAGCAAGGGCCCTTCTTTTGGGATTGTGAAATCGTACCCAATTTTACAATTTGTTTGCAAGTGAGGAGGAGTCGAATAAAATAAAGGGTCAAATGAAGACAAACAGAAAGATAAAGGGGTTAAGAGTAGACTAGACTAGATGACAAAAGACCACTCTTAAAAGAAACTAAATGGCAAAAAGTTAAAACTTGGGAAGAAGCAGTTTTTTGTTATTTAGTGCATTTTACTCTCAAAACCGTCATCTTTCCTTTATTTTACTTCATTCCTCCCCTAGCACCTAGTATAATGGATTTATCAAGCCTTACAAAGAACTCTGTCATACTCACCAGAATCTCTTGGAGGACCAAAGGCCTTCTATAATTAATTTCTTGTGTGCGTCCAGTGTTAAAACTACAATGCAAAAGGGATTAAGTGTTGGATAAATAAATCTAGGTTTAGTTAGGATTAATTCAGTCTCATATCTCCATAGGCAAGTGTGCTCTAGAGGCCAGTTATGTCAAATCAAGGTCTTTCCCTATTCATGCCTACAAGCCTCCTCAATGATGGCCACCTTCACGGGGGCCACTTCTGTGGGGGACTGCCTCTCCACGAGGGCTGCCTTCGTAAAGGCAGCTTCTGTGAGGGTGTCGCGACCACAAAATTAGGGTAGGTTAAGGAGTCATGATATCGAGGATTATTGTAGCATAATCTTTCTTTTTTCTAAGGATCTGCACGGGTGAGAGTTACGAGATCCATCACCATTATGGAACATCTAGTGAAACTTCCATTGCGGTATAACCTGAAGTCTGGAGCTCATCGGATTCCATGTTGCAACACTAATGTCTCACTAGCTGCGTCATCTTGTTCATCAAATCATCAGGCTAATATAAATATATACAAGAGATAACAGAGCTAGTAAGTAAACAGGATAAACCATTCCCATATTTCAAGTTAGAAATTTATAAAAGATGTATTGGTTACATTCCCAAAATAAAAGGCCAACAAAGGCAAGTACAACATAATACAACACCCTAAAATAAAACTCCCATGTATATTAGCGTCTCATGTGTAAGGAACGGAGTCTATATGACAACATCTGCACCAAAACATTCGCCACCTGCGGCTCATCAACCGCCTCCTCAAAAACCGTACTAGGGTACAAGTCGGGATATCATACCTACAACACCAAGTGTAGATCAAACAAATTGCCTGGCGAGTATCCAAAATAAAAGACAAAGTTTGCAAGTATAAAGTATAATATATTTGACAAGTTAATTAATTAGATGTCAAGTAACAGTATGACTAGGTAAAGTCAGTGCATCATAAGTAAATTAGCAGAATCATTAATGACAGAAAGTAGACTATATTCTAATTGCCAACCACGCTGCTTCATTCTCGAAAGGGGGCATTTGCCAGCCCCAAACGATCAGGCTGGTAGTACCTTCAGCTTACCCGAAAGTTACAACTGTCAGGCGTCATTAACCCTACCACGGGGAAACCTGAATCAAGCCAAAGCAGGGCCCTGCCACAGGGAAACCTTTATCGAGCCTGGGTAGGCAGCTACTTTTGTAAGACTGGTCATATACAGAACTACAAATTGTAGCGAGCAATATATCTAAATATATATAGTAATAATAATAAACAGTTGGGTGATGCCGACTTGGGAATCAATGTAAACTCGAGATTTCAAGTGCAAGACAGTCCAGTGTCCAAGTCAGGTTATGATTAGAGGTATTGGAGAAATTTCCGTTCTCAGAGTGTGTATAAATGCATATATGAGGAAAACAGATAGTTTAGTGTTCAAATTGGTGTTCAGTCGAGGGTACATGAGTAATTCAGATACTCTCAGTGTATAAATACAAGTATAAGAGGAAACAGATAATTCAGTCAAGTGTAAACAATTCAAAAACTGGAAACAGTGCAGTGTTGGGCTAGAAAAATAGTCCATCTAGGTCTAAGAAATCTTATAGAAAATCAGGCGGCATTTCGGGTAGAAATTAGGTGTACAAAAAATCCGCTGATCCATAAAACCGATCTGATCCAATCCAATTCGTAGACTTTTTACAGAACCAAAGGTAAATGGATTGGTGACGGAATAAAAATCTTGTAATCCGTTAAAAACGGATTGGTGTCGAATTTCACCCTCAATCCGCGGGTTCAATCCGATATGATCCAATCCGTTGACATTAAATATAAACAAAAAAAAAAACTTCAAGGGTCTAAATATAAGTTAATAGATCTAAATATAAAAGAAGAAAAAACTTCAAGGGTCAAAATATAAGAGTTCAAGGTTACAATAGATGGAGTGTGATTTTTTATGAATTTAACTTCATGTTTGGCTTTATTTGTTTATTAGATCTCTTTTGGTTGTAATGTAGATACAAACAGCTCTTTGTATTGATCAATTGGGTAATTTCCGGAAAGAAAAAAAAAAAACATATTTGTACTTTTTATTTTTTTTCGTGGATTGTTAGCTTGTATGTTGAAACTCTTTGCAACATGTTTGGTCTCTCTCTTTAGCATAAAATTCAACGGATTGAACGGATTAAACTGATTCGATTCGGTCCTCCATGGATCAGATTGGATCGTTTTTTAACAATCACGGATTGGTGATGGATTCCAAATCTATCAGTCCGTAGGTAATAGATTGGTGATGAATTTGGTTTAATCTGCACCAATCCGACCCGAGTACACCCCTAGTAGAAATGGAGACCCCGAATGGGTACAAAAAAGGACAAGATGATCCAGGTAACTCGGAAGGAGTTGGGCAACTGAATGATCGCACACCAACCAAAGAAACCGCCTGAGGATTCGAGTACATCCAGAGTCAAAACAGGGCAAATACCGTGCGCTAATTCCCAAAGAGCCCCATAGGTCACAAGGCTATGGCCAGGTAAATCTGAGTATGAAAAGATGCATAAAACACAACAAATAAGAGAAACATGCACCATGCATATTAATACGGAATAACTAAATAAGACATTTTATCAACCCTACTGAGTAGTCAAGAATCAATTACTAACATATCTTTTAGTCATTGATCACCTTGGGCATGCAAGTACAATGATATTCAAGACTATATGCACTAAAGGTTGGGTATCATTATTGGTTCTACACTTGGTGCACTCTAAAGGTGGGGATATCCAAAATCCAAAGTCCAGATAGAACGATAATCACCTTGCTCGACGTGCCTCTAGGTAATCCGAAGAGTGAAAATAGTTAAAATCATATCAATCAGTGTTCAAGTACAAGGCACATCCTAATTCTAGGTGTTTAGTCCCCTTTATAAAGGATAACCATGTTCAGCGGGTTCCAAAGGAGTTGCGGATCTCAAAGACCCTCAACTAGGTTCACTGGAGGTCCCTCGCAGTCCTGGGGACGCCCACCGGCTATTTTGGGCTGATTGCCTAATGGCTGGCGGGCAGTGTTAAGGAAAAATCCATGTTTGGACAGGGTCGAGGTATGGGGTCCAACAAAAATAAGTGTTTGGTTTCCTTTGTGAAAAGTAAACTTAGTTAACATGTTCCAAGGGGTTTAGGGGTCTTAAAGACCCTTAAATAGGGTCACCAACCATCCCTGCAGTCCTGGGGGTGCCCACCGGTGGTTCAGGGTTGATTACATAAAGGTATCCGGGTATTCTTAAGAGAAACTCACATTTCTAAGTAAGGTTTGGTCACAAATTGGTCCACCTATCAAGCATCTAAAGGTCCCAAAATGGGTGGTCTGTTTGGCCGGCTGTAAGGCTCTGTTTGGCCTATTTTGAGCCCATCATATGGGGCTTTTGCTCTTCTAACATTTTTGAAATCGAGAACCATAAAAAACCACAATTTTTTTACAAGAAATAACAATCCAAACATAACTAAAATCATGTACTTCTCAATATCCAAACTATGGAATCTAATTTTGAGAATAAAAAAAAATAACCATCACATACTATGATAATTAGATTGGAGACTTACCTCGGCCTCTAAGCACTCCCAAAGCACTTCTAATAACCTTTAAAACTAGCTGGAAACACCTCTTAAAATTCCCCCAAAAACAACTCTAAAAATCTCATAAGAATCACAAATCCAAGCTATAATCAAAACCACCTTAAGCATGTGAAATGTGAAGCAAATGAACCTCTAAATCATGAAAACAATCAAAGGAGAGGGAGCCCTTACCTCTAAGAGGCTCAAACAAGAAGGAGAAAAGTGATGAAGGAGCTGTCAGCCATGAAATCGCGCCAAAATGACATATGATGCGTAAGAGATGATGTAGAATCGATTGGTGGGGTCGGATTTCTCAAGTGGGGCCTCAAAGAGGATGATCTCCACCATGGAGATGAGAGAAGAAAGGAGAAGGAAAGGGAGAGAAGAGGAGAAGTCTTTGTTTACCGGATTGATGGGGTGAATGAGAATAAATGGGGTTGGTGGTAGTAGGTGGGGTAGGCGAGATATTTGTGAGTTTGGTTAGCTTGTGAGTTTGTTACACTTTACCTGAACTTGTGACGCATAAACATAGGTTGTTGGGACCTCGACTGGAGTTGGTCAAAGAAGAACAACTATAGGCCACGAGGAGAGCTTCCCAACGAATCCAAGATTAGGGTTTTGGGAGATCCCCGGCAGGAATTGATATTTTCAGAAATGACAGGTACACCTCAAAAAGTGTGTCAATGGTCAAACTAGGCTCTTGGGGCCTTAGATGAATTTGGGTCGAACGTGAAAGTTTTCGGACAGGTCAATATCTAATTCTTGAGCTCAAGAACAATGCACTTCGAGGTTTCGAAGGAAAAGTCAACTATTTGGTCAAAATCTATCAATTTATAAATGAATTGGTCAATTAAAGGGTTTCGGGGCCCGGTTCCCAAATTGATTCGAGTTGAATACAAAGTTGTCCAAAATGTCAATCTCAATCTAAAGAGCTCATGATAACAAATCTACAAAATATATGAATAACCACTAGTCTCTCTCGAAATTACAGACAGGCTCCAATAAGAGGTCAAACTAGACTCTAAAGCTCTCAAAACTCCTCAAAGCTATTCAAAAACTATTCTAACATACAAAACACCACGATTGGCTTCTAATCCCACTTAGTAATCCTAACCACATAATGAATTAATGTTAAACAAAGGGATTAAGGGTCGGGTCCTTACAGGGGGTTGCCTCTCCGTGAGGGCCACTTTCATGGGGGCCACTTCTGCGGGGGCTACCTCCATGAGGGTTGCTTATGTGGCAATAGTCTGAGATGTTGGCCTTTAGGTCTTGGGCCTATGCCACTCGGCTACCAAGGGCAAAATGCCTTCTTTAGAGAGTTTATCATTTTTTTATGTGTGAATAGAGAGAATCCGGAAATATGACCTATCCATGTCGGATTTGGAATGCCATGAAAGAGGAAATGCATGTTTCCTCTTCTGCAGTGCTGCACAAACGCCCCCTTGTTGATGAGAACCAAGTCATAGCACAGAGAGTTTCTATGCAACGAGAGGATTCCACCATATAAAGGAATACTTCCTTACTATTTCGTGCACCCACGGTCACATAGTTCAGTAATTTTCCTTGCAAGGAAGATGAATAAAGTAGTTTTTTTCTCAATAAGGAGGGTTTTGATTTGCCATGGGAGGAATAAGAATGCAAAATTCCTTTCTCCCGTGAAAATAGAAATTCGATTAACATGGAATTCTCTTGTACAAATAAGTTCTAAGATTTTGACAATGACCCATAACATTTTCTTTTTCCTATTTTTTTTTCTTTTTGTCTAGCTATTCTCAAATTCAAAATGTATCAGCACTTGATTCTCCCCACTTCTCTATCTCATTTTGTTTCTATGCAGGAAACGATTTGCATGTTGCCTCATTATTTGATTGAACCTTTAAAAGGGCTACCTTTGTTGATCCATATGACTCAAATTGCCTATCTTGCCATCCAATAGTGGACCCAACATTTTCTTTTGAGGGGGCAGACGATAGCCATAATGTTTTTTTCTTCGTTACTTGATAGTTTAGTGGGGTGATGGTTTATTTTTTTATGGTGCATGGGCCACCTGGCCATAGCCCCTTTCAGGCTTTTCCGAGGTCCAAGGGGGGGGTGCCCCCAATAGCCAATAATACATGGGTCCGCCCTTGTTTTCATCTAGTGGCGTTGCCTCGAGTTTCACTCTAACTAGAGTCTTATACTAGATTTATACCATGTGGATAACATGACTATATATTTTGCATATCAATTTAACGTTGCAAAAATATAGGGATGAACTTAGATTATAGCTGTGACCAGCACCATACTGATGGCAGCAGGGAGTCATTTCTCTATTTCGTTGACTAAAACATGAACAAAGAAATGATAAAATGAAAAAAATCCAATTTTCTTATTAGTTTTAATTAAGAACCTTTTATTTTAGTAGAAAAAAACCGAAAAAAATCAAATCAATATATATTTATATTCCAATGTGTAGGTCCAATCTATTCCAAATCATGTCAATAAATGATTTTTTTTATTTTTTGCCAAAACAAATCAATAATTGATTGCCGCCAGCTGTAGCTAAGATGATTAGGACATAGGAGTTGTTTTGCTGTAGAACATACAACATATAATTTCCTTTTTGAGATGTTTCCCTATAACTTACTTTTAGAGATGACTTTTCCCTTCACCTTACCAAAGTCTGAATATTTTCCCCTAGCTACAATTAAACCATTTTAAGACTAAAATACCCATAGTGTAGGCTATGACATAATAAAAATGTATTCTTGTAAATAGGTTGGGATTTGGTCAATGAAAGCCCTCAAACTTGTATTATTGCATTTGTTGGTTGAAAATGCAATGGTGTAAATAGGTTTGGATGAAAATATATAGCATTATTCTATAGTTGAAAAGTGGTGATCTAATATGTATTTTCTTATATTCTTTTAAATCTTAGGGAATGTTTGGATGGATATGTACGGAATAAAATATTTTTTAGATTTAAATACTAGAAAAATTATTTCAATATTGTTGTTATTTGGGAATTTCCAAAACATTCAATAGACTAACTTTGAACTAAGCAGTTTGGTAATTATCTAATATTATATTAATATATGCTAAGTTCAAGATTGACCTTACTTTTCAAATGAAGGAAATGGTCAATAACTTTATAATTTTTTTCAGTATTTTTTTAAATGACAAGATGACGACAGCATTTTCTAGTAATTCAATCAAATGAAAATAAAAAATATCCAATTATATTTTTAAGATAAGGAATCCATGATAAAATGCGTTTCTTTGATTTTCTCGGAATTATATTCATGCAAACAGACATGTTATAAATTCTCAAGAGAAGCGATTTTATCGTTAAATAAGTTCCTTTGAGTTTGTAGGAGTTTAGTTTCATGTGAACAAATAGATCCTATAATTCATGGAAGAATGGATTTTTTTTAAATTCTTAGAAATTCAGATCCATACTAATAGATCATATTTTAACAATAATGAATTCATTTCTTTAAAAATATTTGATAATTTAATTTCATGCAAATAAGTATGCCATGTTATATGTTCGGTTAAGATATTAGTGGTAAAGTAGTTCCATATAATTTCTAAGAATTATCTTCATGCAATAAAATCGACCCTAATCAAGACAAGCAACTAAAGTTCATGAGTCTTCCATCCTTACTATCATCAATCAATGTGATTTTTTGGTGTTTGGGCCCAGAAAATGTACTAATCATGGAAAAAAGACCAATTTGTATAAAAAGAATAAATGAAGATATAATTAATTTATCCTATTTTAGCCGCACCTTTCATTGTTTAAAGTTTTTATTATATGAACAACCACTCCAAATATATTCATTGCATCATATTTCACTTTAATAGGTAAAGGTAGATTGTACACATAGAGGTGGGCCACACAGGCTGGCCTGTCAATGGGACCCTTTGAAATAGGTACCCGGCCCAGCCTAAGCCCGAAAATACAGGGCTTTTAAAAAAATTTGAGGCTTGGACAATATTTTTAAAGCCCTGTCAAAATGGATAATATTTTTAAAGCCCGGTCAACATGGGATTAGGATTGGGCAGAAACAGCCCAGCCCATTCAGGCCCTGCCAGGCCCATTGCAAGATAATTATACTAATTATTTTATAGATGACTGAAATAGTTTTAGAGAGAGAGAGAGAGAGAGAGAGAGATTTTGGCCTTTTGTTAATTAGGTAGGCCTAAGGCCTGTCTTTCCCATGCATTCCGTTGTTTGTGATTCATGCTATATGTTTTATGCATTGTGAGTTGTTTTTTCTATCTGTGGGCATGTTTCTAAACCCTTGCTATTGAAATTGCTTCTCTTGTGATTTGTGCCTACCTACTTAGAAAGAGGAGAACTATCGCCTTTGTGAATAGAGGGATGTTTGAGATGATTTTCACTTTGGTTAGCAAAACAATAATTATTTTGACAAACAAAACTGGAACAAGAGAATTATTCTGCTACAAACCATCCGTAACTTTTTAATATTGAATGTGGGGGCACATGTGGGATACATACAAAGTGAGCCGGCTACGGGGCGATTGAAAATGGAGCACACGTTATTTTGTTAATAAGATTTCCTGCAACACCTTAGTTTTTTCTTTTGATATTTCAGTGAATATGAGTATATTACTTATATTTTTTTACTTCTGTTAATTTGTGATTTCTTTTTTACATTACTTGACCCATATAAGATACTCATATCCATTCATTTCTATTGATTTTATGTTTTCTACTGTCACCAGCAAAAAAAAAAAAATTAACCGATGCTACATTACTTGACCCATATTGGATACTCATGCTCATACATTTCTATTGATTTTTTTATTTTCTACTGTCACCGGCAAAAAAAGAACAAAAAAGTTTTAACTCCGTAATATTGCTTCCTGCATTGCATTGCCGATCTCAAGCCCATAAAAAAGGAGGGTTTAAAGTCCGATTCACACCGGGTATCTTGGTGATAGTAAGAATAATTAGATAATGTTCTCCTTATGTCAAGGATCGGGCTAAGCCCAGGCCCGGCCCTGTCCCATCCCGGTCCCGTACGGGATGGGATTTGATGTAGGCCCATTCAATTTAGGGCCGGAATTAGACAACTCCCAGCAGGCCCGTCCAATTTTTGGGATGGGATTAGACAACTCAAGCACAAGCACGGCCCGTCCGATTGAAAGGCCTACACACAGCGTGCAATGACCAAATATTTGATAAAGAAAGAGGAATATAAAAATCATACCAAGAGGGAAAAAAAGTAAAAACCAAGGAATGAAGATGCCTCAAATAAAAGGTTTGGTTGGTTTTGACATTTCCCCTGGCATAGAGAAGGTGTAGGGAAAATTAGAGTTTTTGAGAAGGTGGAGGGAAAACTCATCTCTAAAAATAAGCTATAGGGAAAAACATCTTCCTTTTTTTATAACTGATTGAAGTATTGATATATATATATATATATATATCTCCTAATATATAAATATTTCAGCTGGTTAGCACATCACAATTCAGCATGAATATCTTCTTGCGGTGCACCAATGTAAAAGAAAGCATAAATTCACCCTATATCAGCTAGGGGAATTTCAAGATTTAGGAAGAGGAGTGGTCGCATGGGGAAGAGCATTAGTTCTATGAGATGCATAAATATGTTGGGGATTAAGTGTGATCCAATGATAAGAATGTCGCAGATTAGGGTTTTACTGTGAAGATTGGTCACAAGCAAATGATCACTTACAGTAAGTTCATGGGTTAGAGTTCTTAGTCATCATGGTCATGTAATTTGAAGAAATTGTGTGGCCCGCTTACCACAGGACCCACATTGGATTAAGCACGTGGCGAAGACCACGGGTGAACCTTTTGAGTAAATCCTAATCATTGACCCTAGAAGAGTTTAGATCAAGACCTCTTCAAAAGAAGGATATTGTTATTGATCTACATTCTTGGTAAATTCATCCAGCCGAAGAAAAGGCGGCAAATAGCCAGGGTATTCTCCATCTCAAGATTTAGCATTTTACTATGTAGTGAAAGATTCTCAACTATATATCATTTTTACCCACCCAAAATGATCATGCAAGGAACATACATATACAGCATTAGAGAGAAAGAGAGAGATACATTGAAGGGTGGAAGGGAGATGAAAAATAACACATGTTCTAGCATGCTCTAAGATATGGGTCGTTGCATCTTGGGTTTGAGTAAGATCTTCCTAGCATGGGGTTAGGAGATGCAGTCTATCCGAATATAGTACGGAATAATCCAATCGTTTCTGCTGCATTGAAGAAAGAATCCCTTCGCTGATTTGGGATTCCATAAAAAACTCCTCTTGATTATAGCATTGGACGATAGATCCGTTGCATTGAGAAGAAGTAGCATTAGAAACAGTGCTACTGCCAAACAGCAACACTAGCAAAGTTGCAGAGAAACAAAGGCCTCTCTTCAAATCAAGCTTCATGGTTTTCTTCGTTGCTCTCTTCTCACGTTTCAATTTTCCTTCATTTTCCAATGGCTATTCTATTTATGGGTGTGAGAGATTCTCGTTTCATCTTTCTTCCATACACAACCAGACAGCTTAGCTGATTGATTCCCACTTTCGGTGCATTTTAAAATTGCCAGCCATTTTGATTCACTAGTCCGAGGGAGTTTTCTCCTAGGAGAGGACTGCAAATTGTTCATATGGAGTCCGGCTTGTGAGGTCCAGGGTGCCTGTTGGTAGGCCAAAAGTCAACCGAGATAGTGACATGTCTCGCTAAAGCGAGACTTCTTCTCGCTATAGCGAGAGTGGAGAAGTGATGCGCCGGTTTCCAGTAGAAGGTCTCGCTATAGCGAGACTAATGCTCGCTATAGCGAGCTGGGCACAGAAAGAGCAGTCTGATCCGGACTCTTATGAGAAGTTTGACACAAACTGCTATTCTGAGTGGATTATGATTAGGAGCCTTATGCACGAACTTGAGGCTATATATAGGGTGTTTCTCTCAACCCAAAAAAAAAATACACAATTCTCATTAATATGAGTTAGAGATATCTTTGAGAGAGATTATTCTCTAGAGCTATTGAGAGATCGTTCTAAAGGGCTGCTCTAGAAGGTGTTTGCTGCTTATACTCTCTTGTAGAAGATTAATCATCTTGCTTGACAAGGTGCGAGGAGATCAAGTAAGGAGAACGGTGCACGGTGGAAGTCGTGTTGGTGGATTTTGTGCAAGAACAACTACAGTCCTTATGTCGAGGTACAGACTGAGGTAAAGGAGCTGTAAGTATATCTTGTAAACTATTCGTGAAATCTTGATTTCTAGATCGTGGTTTTTTTCCCAGGAAAGGGTTTCCAAGTTGAAATTGTGTCTACCTTTTTGTGGTGATTATTTGGTAGATTTATTTACTAGTTCTATATTTTATAATTAGTTACATCCGCTGCATTGATTGGTTAAATTAGAACTAATATTTATTCTAGTGGGTCCTGCAAAATCTTCAATTGGTATCAAAGCGGGTTATACTATTTTATTGTGTTAATCCTATTTTTGCTGAGAATGGATATCCATCGCGAAGGCACTTCAACCAATAAGCCTCCTCTGTTGGATGGTAACAATTATGCTTATTGGAAAGCCAGGATGGTGGCCTTCTTGAAAGCCATAGATTTGAAAGTTTGGAAATCTGCTGTGAATGGCTATTCCTTGCCCATTATTACTACTAATGGGGTAATTGGTCCCAAACCTGAAGATAAGTGGACTAAGGAAGAAGAGTTGGCTACCACTTGCAACTCTAGAGCTTTGAATGCTATTTATAATGGAGTTAGCATATCTGAGTTTCATAGAATTTCTACATGCACTACTGCAAAAGAGACTTGGGATATTCTGCAGACTGTGCATGAAGGGACTAACACTGTCAAACAGTCGAAACCATAAAGATGAAAGATGATGAAACTTTTGATGAGTTCAATTCGAAACTGAATCCAATTGTGAATGACACCTTAACTTTGGGTGAGCCAGTTCCTAAGAATAGAATTGTGAAAAAGATTCTACGGTCTCTTCCAAAAAGGTTTGATGCAAAGGTTGTGGCTATAGAAGAAAATAAAAAACTACACTCAAGGTTGATGAGTTAATTGGCAACCTACAAACTTTTGAAGCAAACCTTAGGTCTCATGGGAAGACACAATCTAAAGGTATTGCTTTGAAAGCATCCAAGGAATCATACAAGAAAGCTGCAAATGATTCAGATTCAGATTCCGAGGAAATTGACCCCCAAGTTGCTGTACAGTTCATGAAGCAATGCAAGCGTTTTACGAAGGGGAAGAAAACCAATGTTAGGATCCCTAAAAATTCTGGAAAGAAGAAATCTTTTAAGGGGATTCAATGCTATGAGTGTAAAGGCTATTGACATATTGCTAATGACTGCGGAAACAAAAAATCTAAAAAGAAGGCTTTGAATACTACTTGGGAAGATGAAACTTCTAATGAGAATGATGAACTCCTAAGTCTAATAAGCCTGAGATTGGCGAGGGAAAGTTTATTCCTTTTATGGCAACTTCTGATTCTGCTGCTTCCCATGTTTCTTCCGAAGCCGAGACTAACCAAGATACTGTGTCAGATGAAGAACCAAATTGGAAAGCTGAATATGAAACACTTTTCAAGAAAACCATGAAGATTGTTAAAGTGAATGAAAAAGTTGTTATCAATTGGAAAGTGTCTGAAGAGAAGAATTCCTCCTTGAAAGCTGAACTTGCAGAAGCACTTGCAAAAGTACAAAAATTGGAGAATGAAAATGATAAGTTGGCTGACAAATTGACTGCTGAATCACAAAAGTGTGACATACTTGATTCTGATATGAAGACTTTGAAAGCAGAAAATTCTGACCTAAATGGAAGACCCAAGATGGTTCTATCTGAGTTAAATACCGCTAAGGCTTCATTGCAGAGGATGAACACTAGATCGAAAACATTAGATGACATCCTGTGCAGTCAAAAGGCACACACTGACAAGCATGGTATTGGTTACGCTGACGGAGCATCCTCTTCGAATGCCAAACGTAAAAATTATTTTGTTAAAAATTCAGTTGTTACTAATCATGTTGTTAGTGTTGCAAAGCAAGCTCCAACGAAGCAAAATGTGTCACGTCTTGAACGAATTCCCACGTGCCATCATTGTGGAATTAAAGGACACATTCGACCCCATTACAATAAGCTGCGAAGTTTATCGAATCAAAAGCAATGGAAAACGCAGAAGGCTGAGTTGAAAAAAAAAAAGAATATGAAAGTTATCTGGGTTAAGAAAGAAGACCTCTCTTCTGCATTGGTACACACTATGCTGAAAATTTTAAATTCACAAGTGTGTGTGCCTAAACTTCATCACCCCTGATCTGCAAGATCAAGCCCTCACCCCAGTACTGATACAAAGATCATATTGAGGGGGAGTCCATATTGAGGGGGAGTTATTGCATCCGGATTGACAGAAGCTGCATGATGATATTTGTTTGTCAATTGTGGACAAATGCAGGGGAAGAAGAATGGAGCTAGTGGGAGCTTTACAAGCCAAGGTAATTCAAGATCTGAAAAGTTCAAGCAAAGGCAATGCAAGATCTACAGTGCTGATTTTTTTTTTTTTTTTTTTTTAAATTCAATGTATTTTGATTTTTTCTTTTGGGTAGATCATATTGTATTGTTTTAGGGTGTTTTGTCCAAGAATTGCCAAAAGGGGGAGATTGTTAGGCCAAAAGTCAGCCGAGACGGTGACATGTCTCGCTAGAGCGAGACTTCTTCTCATTATAGCGAGAGTGGAGAAGTGATGTGCCGGTTTCCAGTAGCAGGTCTCGCTATAGTGAGACTAATGCTCGCTATAGCGAGCTAGGAGCAGAAAGAGCAGTCTGATCTGGACTCCTATGAGAAGTTTGACACAAATTGCTATTCTGAGTGGATTATGATTGGGAGCTTTATGCACAAACTTGAGGCTATATATAGGGTGTTTCTCTCAACCCAAGAAAAAGACACACAACTCTCATTAATCTGAGTTAGAGATATCTTTGAGAGAGATTATTCTCTATAGCCATTGAGAGATCGTTCTGAAGGGTTGCTCTAGAAGGTGTTTGCTGCTTCTACTCTCTTGTAGAAGATTGATCATCTTGTTTGACAAGGTGCGAGGAGATCAAGTAAGGAGACGGTGCACGGTGGAAGTCGTGTTAGTGGATTCTGTGCAAGAACAACTACAGTCCTTATGTCGAGGTACAAACTGAGGTAAAAGAGCTGTGAGTATATCTTGTAAACTGTTCGTGAAATCTTAATTTCTAGATCGTGGCTTTTCTCCCAGGAAAGGGTTTCCACGTTAAACTTGTGTCTGCCTTCTAGTGGTGATTGCTTGGTAGATTTATTTGCTAGTTCTATATTTTGTGATTGGTTACATCCGCTGCATTGATTGGTTAAATTGGAACTAATATTCATTCTAGTGGGTCCTGCAAAATCCTCACCTGTGCTAAGGTGCAATGTTGAGGACATAGAAAGTTCTCATCATGGATAAGAGTTATACAAACAATGAGTTCAAGTACGTTATAAGAACCCTTGTGGCTTTAATAAAACTGAAGCATGTATGGTGAATTGAAGTATGGTGAGTTGAAGCATAAAATTAAGAGAGAATAAAATATAAGGTGTTATGATGGTATTTTATTTTTAGTTGTTTGGTATGGAATCCTTTTAAGTTTTTGTATAGAAAAGTGGAGTTTTTTTTTCTTTTAGCAGAGAAAGGATGTTGTTTTTTTTTACTATTTTTACAAAATTCGAAGGGAATTTTAAAATTGTGTATTTTTTATATGACCCCTTATCATTTCTTGTTTGGATTTACTTTACTAGTTAATTGCCAAACACTCCAGGGTATTTTAACTATTAGAAATTTTTTTTATAAAAAATACTATTAGATTTTTTTTAAATTCAATCCAATCGAAAAGAAAGAAATGAGTGTCAAATTGGACTAAGATGTCGCATTGTTTGGGGGGTTGTAGCGAGATGAAGGGCGTACATTAATTGATCAAAGGTGGGTCTAAATAGGCCCCATAGAGCTAAACTGCAGTCTGAAATCTACTTGAAGATTTCTCGAGTTGGACAAAGACCCTATAAACAAATTTGATTAATGATCATGGCTGTGTTATCGGCTTAGTATATTCTGCAGTTTGTTATTTTAAATTATTTTCTAGAACTTCTTTATTCTAATTGAAAACGACCAACTAATAGATCAATGCCTAATCAACATGATGTCAGCCAATGGTTACAGCAAACTATGTTAGAGATTATGTAGCAAACTAATAATTCTTAAAACCATGCTGCCAAGCGCTGTAAACTGTTAAAATGATCATCTCTAGGATCATTAATGGATAAAAAGCACAAGGTCTCGGGACCAATATTTCAGGGCTTGGGTTTTACTTTATAGAGTTCTTTGCTGTAAAAAAATACCCTTAACATGCGAATTGTGCCTTGGCATGCCTCATACAATATAAAAGGATTATATAGTTGGTTAGTCATCTATCAAAAATTAGGTTTCATTGAATCGTTAAATTTATATAGCGGGTTTTTAGCTGTTAACTGATTTTTTATTCTTATTGCTAAGATTTTGATCTGATGGTTCAGAATAATTTAAGATGGACACCCTTCGTTGTATATATATGTGTAAACAAGTTACACATCTTCCTAGCATCTTAAGCAATTGAAAACCGAAGATGCAATTTAGTTCAAATCGAAAACTCTTTTCTATTCCAAACAATTAAAATCAGAACCTTTTTTTTTTTATTGTTGTTGTTGTTGCTGCTGCTGTCATACCAAGTTCTACAACAAATGGTAAGACTCGATGCCTTTGGAAGATGTGCCACCCAAATTGCTACGGCATAGGAATTGATTAAGGTCAAGTGTTTTGAGTTAGGAAATTTAAAAGAAGAGGGATTTTCAGTGTTTTAATTGCTTTGACTCGAGAACAATAGAACATGTTTTTCTTTCACATAACGTCATGGCTAAAAATGTAGTTTAAAGCAAAATGGCTTCTTAAAAGTTTTTATAACACAAATTTAAAAAAGAAAAAAAAAAATTTTGGAGAGGGCATGTAGAGTGTGGGTTTCTATTTTATACTGCTCTTTTTTTAGTCTCAGATCACATGGTTGGAAATGTTCAATAAATCTGATTTTGGATGAATAAAAATTTCAAGATTTTCCTCAAGTTCCTTAGGTCAATAGATCCCACCACTACCACCAACCCATATAGGCAGGACCTGGACTTGAGATATGGGTGGGTGGGGTGCAACTGATGGGGTTAGTGCCTCGTCGATCGATAATTTGAAAACTCATGATTGGCTCAAGTGGGATGAAAAACGATATTGGTCCATGCCATTCTTGAATAAGAAGTAGTAATTCAAAGCGGTCCCAACCCTTTACATAGAGATGCAAACAGGTCAATTCTAAGCCGAAACCATATTGGACTCAGAATCAAGATGGTTTTCTTTCGGATCCAGATCCTGCTCGGAGCTAGTTTGATGGCTACAAACCCAATTCCAATAAGAAGACCCGATCGAGTTTCGAAAACCAATTCCGATTAGAGGAGCGGATGGTTTTGACTTTATTATTATTATTTTTCTTGAAATAGGGATATCATTCAATTATATTGCCTATTAAATTATGCATAGCAATATCCAACCAAAGTTGATTTTGAGCTGCAATTTGCAATATTAAAGACTCATATTGAGACCTTTTTCTTTGTTTTTGCTTTCAAATTCGATCATTCACCATCTCCCTAACCAATTGAGTAATAGTCAGGGCAATCTATATATATATATATATATCGAGCATTTGTACGACAAAGGAACAATTAAAAAGGTATAAATTTTGTACTCTAATTGATAGAACCATCAAATAGATCGTTTGAAGTATGAGAAAAGTTATAAGCAAACAAGCCAGGTGTTGGGTACATGGTCAGAACCTGTATGGACCTGGAATAGTAACCGTTTATCAATTAAACATAAATTGGGTTTCGAATGCAGGCTTGTTTATGAATCCAAGCCTGAAATAGGTTCCAAACTCGGACATTTTATTGGTTGGAACCTCCGAATAATCAAAGATTTTGGACATCTGTTTGCATTCCTTCTACAACTCGGTCCAAGTTGCAGAACTCATTCCCAATCTCCAAATTTAATTGGAAGCAGAGAACCTGAAGCTGGACCTAAATGAAGAGCTTGGACCTGGTCTCAAATCAACACCCAATCACTTACATATACTTGTACATAAGTATAATATACTTAATGCCTATGAATTCTTATCTGATATATGGTTGTCACATATAGTGTATGGGCTGTTTGAAATTCATGAACCCAGGTCCAAATCTGAATTTTAATTGGACTTATGAAGTGGACTCATAGCCTTACCAAAGTTAGAAGTGGATCCGAATATCCCTTTTAAAATTTAAGTCCTTCAAGTATAGGACCAATTTTAATTTAAATATTACCAAGAACAAATTAAAGATGGTAGATTATTCTGGCCAAATAAAGGACCAATATCTTGGATGCATTTGTGGGACAAAGGGATTTCATGACAAAAAGGGAAATTATTCTCTGTGCAGTCCGTTGTTTCGGCATTTGGTGTGACACATTTTCCTTGTAAAAAAATATGAGTTGATTTTCCTAAACATATAGCTAGGATTCCAGTTTTTCATAGGAAGAGTAGGAATGCAAATCCTTGAAATACATAATCCTCTTATTGCGCAAGCAAGTTCGTTTAAAAGGACAACATGACTGCAGATTTGTATCTCAACAGGGAAACTGTTGTTCTAATAACACACAAATTTCACGTTGGAATGAAGACTCAGATAGAGAATTATGATCTAAAGGTAGCTCTAGCAATCTCTACATACTATAACATTTTTTTTCAAGTACAGAACTGAGAAATCTGTGGCAGTATATAACTTAAGATTTGGCTGGATCACCTCCCATTGCATAAATAGCAACTGGTGGACAGGAACAGACTTGTATGAAGGAATCAGAATCATTCATGTGTAGCTGTTCCTAGTGATAAAAATGGACCCCATTTGTTTCACCAACACCAAAATGGCCCAATGGGGGCTCAACGTTAATTGTTGTGGACAATTGGGCCCAAGTGTAGGTCATAAACCCAACAGATAATTGGCTCAGATACATGTCTCAAAAACATAAGGATTTGAGGTTACCTGCCCTTCAGATATGCATGAAGCCCACAACAGCTGCAATAAGGTCCAAAAATGTTTATCAGGATTTAATGAGTGCTGTTTTATCTAGCATATTCTGGCCTAGACAAAAATTGGCCTTTAAAAAGTAACCAAAAGCAGAAATAGCACAAAAAAAAAAAAAAAACCCTCAACTTCATCCATAAATTCAGAGTCGAGTGGATTCAAGACTCACTATTTTTTTTTTTTATGACTTTATTAAGAAAATTGGTTTTGTATCTTGTATTTTGAGTTTACCAGAGTAATCCATTGGGTTAGCTAATGACCGGGTTAAGGATCAAGGGTATTTTATTCATTGTACTTGAGTTTTCATAGAGGCTAAGAAAGTGAAGATTATATATACAATGTAATCTGTAACCCTAGACTCTGAAGAGAGTCAAGATGTGAATCAGTATTCTCTTGTCATGGATGTGGCCGCATAGTCGAGCCACGTAAAATCCTCTATATATCTCTTGTATGGTATGATTGTTCGATCACAGCTTTCGCGCTTTTGCATGCCCGCCTACAACAATTGGTATCAAAGCCCCAACAAATGGTACAAGAAGGACGGCCACAATCTTGCTGTTGAAGATCGAAGAAAGTCTAAACTGAGTCTTAATTCTCTGTTGTGGTCAATTGGTATCAAAGACCGGATTATGGGTGTGATCAATGTGTTTTTGTCATTAAATCTTTGAAATCACGCAATCGAGTGAAAAGATCAGGAAGGCAAAAGGAAAACCCCTTATCATTGGGCTTTCAGTTGTTGCACAGTAAGGAGTCGAGAAGCCATCTTTGGACTTCTCGATTTAATCGTCTTAATTGAAAGTAGAGTATTAAGAAAAAATTCTTTAAACTGCAGTTTGTAGCAAACAATCTTAATCTTTGTTTAAGACCGGATCGGCCAGTGGATGAAGTTCGGACTCGTAAAGAGAGTTTGGGTTCGGTACCTAGATGAAAATATGTTGGTGGTTGTTGAGGTTAACGTCCACCCTCACTCTTGAGCGGTCATAATTGTAGTCGAGCCCTCGCCCTCACCCTCACCATAAAACTATTGTTGTGCAGTTTCCTATCACCAATTGGTTTTGGGATAAGTGGTACCTCAATGAGGTGTAAGATCCTACAAATGGTATCAGAGCCTGGTAAGTCGGGTGTTCGAATCACGGGACACGTATTTTGGGAGTTCGAAGTAGGAGTCAGGGCGGGTGTACCGTTGAGGGAGGGATTGTTGAGGTCAATGTCCACCATCGCTCCTGAGTAGTCATAATTGTAGTCGAGCCCTCGCCCTCACCATAAAACTATTGTTGTATTGTTTCCTATCACCAATTGGTTTTGGGATAAGTGGTACCTCAATGAGGTGTAAGATCCTACAGTGGTAGAGAGAGAGAGAGAGGAGGCAGCAGTTCTCCTTTATCGGAGAAGGAGAAATAAGTGAGAAATAAGGTGCCCGAATCAATTTGCTGTGGATCTATCGAATCAGAGAAAGAAGGGAAGATTCAGTTCATGTTGCATGGATAGTAACCTCGACAGGTGTTGCAGAGACAATAACCTCAGTGTTGGTGTAGAAAAGTTAGAGAGGTGAGAGATCTGTCTCCCACTGGTGTCGAAGTTTTCAGAATCACATGGGGCTAAATGGAGGAATGTTTTTTCTTCTTCTTCTTCTTCTGAGGATGTAGGCAAGATTGCCAAACCACGTAAATCTCTGTGTGTGATTTTCTTTCTTCTTGTATGGCTTATTCAATTATCAATCGCGGTGATTCTCGCTTCCTCGCACACATGCACAACAAGTGGTATCAGAGCCCCAACACTTCTTAGATAGTTCGCTATCTTTTTCTTTAAAAATTTTAGATGCTTGGCAGGTAGCTTAGTTAGTGAGGCACCTCCTTTCCACAAAAAAATGACAATGGGTCAATCATTGGCTATAGTGTTGATGGTGAGGGAATTGAGTGAGTGTGTGTGGGCAAATTTACCTAATAAAAAGTTTTTAATGCTTTCAATGCAACCATTGGTAGAGCCAGGTAATTGTTGCATCTGGTTGTTATCCAAAAGTTAAAAACTTTAGCTTTGAGTTTCATAGAGCAATGCCAGCCTTATATTTCATTACCAATGGCTTGGGATGCAAACGGGGCCGGATTCTGGATGGTACGATGGTGGATCTAGTCCCAAATCCATCTTTATAGATTTGGTTCCAAAAACATATCCGATGCGGAATCTACATGTTGTATCTAGATCTGCATTAACTTAAATAGATCCAGTTCCGAATTTAGACTCAAAATGCAATGTAGGGTGGATTAACATAACTAGATTAAAGAGCTTCAAAATATATTTCTTAGATATACAAGCATAACTATTAAGCAGTATATATTAAAGCTTAAATGGTATATGAATAAAGCTAAGTATATGAATAAAGCTAAGTACATTCTCAACTATAAATATAACCCAAGCTATTTGGTTGTTGAGAACCATATATTTTAATATGCAAATGTGATTATTCTAAATCCGGATTCGAATGTTCTGAATCCTATATGCATGGATCCGGATTTGGATTTGGATTCGAATTCTCCCATATCCAAAAATAGATTCCATTCTTGCTTTATTTAGAATCCGAGACTTCAAATACCCATTTACAATCGACCTAATCGCCCCCAAAGTAACTCCTGATAAACTTACAACTAGCTTTCGCAAAATCGGAGCTCATCAATTTCCCTTCTAGTGAAATTTAGGCCATTTTGTTTATCTACACACACCCTCGATCCAATCCAACGGGTTCCTCTTAACATAAAATATCATATGCATATAAATTACATTGACCAATAAAGACACAACTAATCAAAGATTAAAAAAATAAGATCTTACTCCTTAAAATTTTACCATTTGGCAACCACCGCCTAATCTTCTACTAAATTTGCCAAAGCCCTATTAAGCTTCATCTGATTTCCTCCGCAAAATCGAACCATATTGAAAATGTGAGTAAGCAAGGCATTTTTGTAATCCATAATATATAGTAATACATTCGTACAATTATATATACATTAAGAAACATAAGAGCATCAGACCAGGCCAAGCTTGCAAAATCTTTGTCCAAGCTCGACCCTCGGGCTTTTTAAATTACAAGTCAATATTTCACGGTTTTTTTATGGGTTGGACCGGGCCGGGTACCCTCATTTGGGGCCCCAATTGACAGCCCTAAAATGAACCCCTTTCTTTCCTCAACGCCTGTTCTTCCTGCGACGAGACGAAAATGTCTCTCTTTCGAGCTGCAAAAACAACACAAAACCTCCGAATACTTCTCCTTCGACCCTTCCTTTCTCCTCCATCTCCATCTCCATCTCCATCTCCATCACCATCTCCATCTCTCTCTCTTCTTCTACAAACCACACAAACCAACCCTCTCTCTCCTCACAACACTCTCTTCTTCCCCAGACCCTTCTCTTCTCTCCTCAATTCCCCTCAACCCTCCTCACAAATCGCCCAATCCGTCGCCACCCATCTCCTCAAACCCTCCCAAGAACCCCACGAAATCGACCCCAAACACTCCCTCTCCCTCCACGACCGCCTCTCCGCGCACTTCTCCGATATCGGATTCGACTCCGACACCGTCCTCACAATCCTCCGTCTCTCCTCAAATGCAGGTCGCGATAATGTCCTCTCCTTCCTTTCCTGGCTTACCAACCACAGCCGTGGGTTCAAACTCGATGATTCTTCTCTCAGGCATTTCGTCGAACACCTTGGTCGCAATAAGGACTTCAAAGCTATACACACTATTCTCGTCGAAAACCGCGACGTTGCCGGTTGGGATTGCTTTGTTGGGTCTGTTGATCGATTGGTCCGCGCTGGTCGCCCCACCCAAGTGATTGCTTTATTTTATAGGATGGAGAAAGACTATGGCTTTGCGCGGAACAGGGAGTCCCTGTCTGTAGTTGTTCAGGCGCTGTGTGAGCATGGATTTGCTGGGCATGCAGAGCGTTTCGTTAAAAAGGTGGCGGATGAGATTTTTCCTAATGAGTTTATCTGCAATTCGCTTGTGAGGGGGTGGTGTGTGGATGGGAAGCTTGATCAGGCGAGGCGGCTGGTGGGTGAGATCCATCGTGGTGGGTTTGAGCTTGGGACAACGGCGTATAATGCTCTGCTCGACTGTGTATGTAAGCTTTGCCGAAAAAAGGACCCGTTCCGTCTGGTCTCTGAGGCTGAGAAGGTGCTTGTTGAAATGGATGTTTCAGGTGTACCCCGTGATGTTGAGACATTCAATGTACTTATCTGCAATCTGTGCAAAATTAGGAAGACTGAGGATGCACTGAAGCTGTTTGAAAGAATGGGTGAATGGGGTTGCTCGCCGAATGCTGAGAGTTTCATTTTACTGATTAAGAGTCTTTATCAGGCTGCAAGGATTGCAGAGGGTGATGAAATGATTGACCGGATGAAGTCAGCTGGCTTTGGTGTTTCTCTTAATAAGAAGGCGTATTACGGTTTTCTCAAGATTTTGTGCGGGATTGAGCGAGTTGATCATGCGATGCGGGTGTTTGTGAAAATGAAAAAGGATGAATGCTGCCCCGGGGAAAAGACTTATGAGCTGTTGATAGGGAAGCTGTGCGCACATGGGCAAGTGGCAAAAGCCAATAATCTTTTTCATGAGGGTGTGAAGAAGGGGCTTGCACTGACGCCTAAGGAATATAAGGTTGATACAAGGTTCGCCCCAAAGCCCAAGAGCAAGAAGAAGCAGCCTCAGAGGGAGACATTGCCTATGAAAATGGCAAAGAAGAGGCGAAAGCTTAGGAAGCTCAGATTGAGTTATGTTAAGAAGCCGAAACGTGGGATGAGGGCTTATTGATCAATGGGATTTTCAGTCCTCTGCAGCCTAGTGGAGTGGAATTCTTTCACTATTACCTTGGTATTGGTTTATTTTCACATTTCTGAACCTTTTGTTCTCCTTGAGTTTTTGAAATCAGGATATTAGAATTTAGTTTAAAGCTTGTTTGCTTCATGTGCCATTTTCAGATTCTTGTGGTCCCTTTGTCTTAGCTGTTCTCTTAAAAATTTAAGCAAATAAGCAGCTGCTTCATCTTTCTCACAAATCCTTTTGTTGGCTTTATAGCCTTTCTTGTTTTACTTATCAATGCATGAAAATTTTGGGTATTTGTAGTCTAATCCAGAGAGATTTAGGAATTTTCTCATAGGCGTTCTTCGTAGAATTGTTCAGTCGTAGGAGCCACATGGTCAATTTGGGTTGAAAGCAATAGGACTAGTTAAGAGTCTATAATATATGCTTCTGCTTATAACATTGCTATTAAGGCACAATCTCTCATTATTTTATGGGACACCTTGACTAGAGAGTTCGTGGGAATATCACCAAATGAACACTAGTAGTACTTGGAGTCACGGCTCATGAATCTATGTTCTTCAACAAACTGATTCTTGTGTATTTGTTTAGCCATTTTAGGCCTTTATGTCTGTTGTTTTCAATATAAATAGTTATCATCTCACCCCCTAGGATTTCGCCATTGGATAGTCTTGGCGCTGATCAAAACTAATCATATTTGCTGGCAAAGATAACATCTAAATTAATAGGGTATTACAGTACTATTTCCACTCTCCCAAATTATATTCATTTGGGAGCACAAGAAAAGAAAGTTCCTTAAAGAGCTCCAGAATTGAAGTTGCACGACTTATACTCAAAATCACAATTGCAATAAGATACTTTGCCTTCGATGTTGAAGACTTGAGACAAACCTCCCCTGCTCCATGTTGTACACTTAACTTAAGACAAACCTCCCCTGCTACTAAAAATTTCTTTAAAAAGATACGAACACTGCCACATGGCAAAACTAAGTCAACTTTCATTCTTCAACAAACTTAATTTTGAATTTGAAGAACACCCTAAGTGCCTTGTTCTTCCATGGAGCCTCGCGGAGCCCATTTAGGCAAGTCCCTGTTGTCCATAGTGCTAACATAATAAATAGGGAGATTTTCAAAAAAGTATTAAAGTTTTTCTCACTTTTCAAAACAGGGCATAAAAATTTGCTTATTTCATAAAAGTTGATAAGTTCTCCAATTTTCTTTCAATTACGTCCTTTCTGGCGGTCAAACCCCATTGCTGCCCATTTTTTATTCATAACTTTTCTTATTGACAAGAATCCCCTTTCTTTTAAAAAATTACTAGGTTTGTTAATCTTTTACCCCATTTTCCCTCTTTCATCTTCTTCCTCCCAACCCACCAGCATCCTTGAAATTCCCCACGGGCAGCAATTAGAGGCCGCCGACAACCACAGCCGCCAACTGCCAACATATTGCCCAAGCTTTTTTATTTCTAATCTCTCTCTCTAGATCTTCACTGTGGAATGAGATTATTTTCTGGTAGATGGGTATTCCTCCAAAGAAACAGTTAAAGAGAAAGCCCTATGTAGAAAACCCTCACCCCCTCCAAGTTCTTTACTCTGTTTTGAGTACACCAATTTCCCTCCAACAATGATCCCTCCAAACAAACAGCCCTTAACATTTAGATATGCAACCTGTAATCTGTGGATATATATTTTTTTCAGCAAATACTCAAACAGTCCTCTATTAGAACTTATATCATTTTGAGGATTTCTACTGTGCTTGTATGATACCATAAGTAGAGTCTATTGGTTCTCAATTGATGTGAAACTGAGTTCACACTCATAATGAAAATCAAATATGGCAAGCATCAAAGTTGCTTTCCTTTTTCTTTTTCCATTTTTTTTTTTTTTTTTGTAAAACTGTGTCCTTTTCAAGCCATAGATAGAATAATTAGTGGTGTTTGATGAAAGGCACTTTAAGAATCATAAGGATTTCAAAGTTGAACTCAAGGAATTCATCCAAACAAACAGCCCATTAAAAAAAAATCTCAAAACAAACAGCTCATCTCATAGTGAAGAACATAGAGGGAAAGAAGACACCCTGGAATATGGCTCCTGCTGGTGGCTGTTGTCGGCTTCTGCCAGCTGCTGATGGAGAAGATCTTGCAGTGTGCTTATGGATTTGGGAGGAGAAAGATGAAAAGTGATATAGGGTAAACGGGTTAAAGAAATCCTTTTAATTTTATAAAATGGGCGATATTGTCACTAGGAAAGTTTTTGGGAAAAACCACCGGCTACAGGGCTTCACCTCCAGAAAAAGGAAGTATGTGAAAGAAAACTACAAAACTTATTAACTTCTAGGAAATAAGCAAATTTTCACGTCCTATATTGAAAAGTGAAAAAAAAACCTTTAATACCTTTTTGAAAATTTTCCTTATAACTAATTTACAAATCATCTTGTCAAGGCATATCTGTACATTTTTTAATGGCTATGGATACTTAATTTATTTGCATGTCACTTTGTTCGTATAGTGATATTCCTAAAAGTTTAGCAAATATGTTTCACTTACTCTGATTAAATTTAAACAAATTGATTAGTTTTAGACAAGATAGAGAAAGACATTGATTGTCGCATTTTCCAACAGGATAGTTTCTTTTTTAAATATTTCATTTTTTTGTGACAAAAAGAAATTGGTTTTGCGGCGGGCTGCGATGGCCGCATGCAATGGCATATCTGTTTTCTAATTTGCAACCATGTTACATCATCACAACCTAAACAAAGGAAGGTGCTCACTCAACAACTATTGAGGGGGAGAATTATGCTTCTGCATAGTATACATCAGGTAGCTCTTTCTCAAACTCAAGAACTTGATATCGAAGAGCTCACCCAACAGGTGGCTGTACTCATAGCTTCCTTGAGTGATAAGACCTCAATGGAGAAGTCAGGTACAACTGCATCTTCCACTAGTCATCTTGTCTCATGATCTTCCACTTGGTCATCTTGAATTATAGATTCAGGGGCCTTAAACCTCATCAGTACCACATGACTGATGATTAAGGAGGTTTTGTTTTTCTTTATGTAACTTTTGGTGGTACAAATTAGTTGATTGCTCCTCATATAATGCTTCTAGGAAATGAACCTTGCAGGTCTTACCTTCTTTGTTCTCATCTTCAGCAATTCATATTCCTTCCTTTTCATCTAATTTGCTGTCCGTTAGTAGTTTGTAATGAAACAAAGCTACAGTGTAACCTTTTTCTTTCCATCCAATTGAGGATTCCAGCACTTGGTCATGAAAAGACTACTGGTGGTGGCCATGAAGAAAATATGCTGTATTTTCTGAATCTCGGAATCACCACTACTGCTTTTTAACTCTTGAATCTGTTAGCAATAAAAATTGAGTATACATTTTGCTACTCAATTAGGTCATGGTTCCTTGAAATATAATGAGTTGTTAGGTAACTTAGCTTTGTGTATAGTCTAGATTACTGTGTGAAGCATTCAGTCTAAAAGCACTATAAAATCTCATTTTGTCCAGGTCTTAATAGAAATAACATCACTCAAAATGATTCATTCTGAAGCAAAGTCTATGCTTTGTTCATGGACTGCAAAGAGCGTTTTGTCTTGGGGTGGTGGTAGCTTTTATAGAGGGGTTTATTCATTCATTGGTGCCATCATATGGGCTTACATGGATCTACTTACCCATGGGGATAATTAGATTGGGTTGAGGAGTCTAAAATCCAAGTGTGGCAGCTGGCGGTTTCTATCTTCAACATACTTTGAGATCAGTTAGTGAGGATACAGAACAGTGGGCAAAGTCAGTGTCTTTATAAGGGAATCTCTGATGTTTTGATGTGCAATACCTAGGTCTGTTGTTGTGTGCTTTGACTTCTTGGGACCTCCAATCCTTATGTATTCTTTTTCAGTTTTCTTTAATAAACGTTTTAAGTTTCGAGTCAAAAAATGAAGCGCAATGCTTTATTATATAACAAGGTGACAACCTGCATTACATTTTTGGCTCCTTACAAATTGTCAAGTGAGGTTGGGGTTCTCAATGTTCTTTTGTAAATGCAAACATGTGCTTGCTCTTTGAGTGAAAGAACACACTAGTAGAAATGGGTGTTAAGTTTACAAAATTGAGCAACAGTGTGTATAGGCCTTATAAAAAGTATGACTGAACTAAATAAGACAAAACTCTCATTGTCAATCGACGATATATAATATTAAGCATTTGGAATATGCTGCTCTTGACATTGGTGTTTCATATGGAAGGAACCAGAACTTTCTGAGGTACATTTTTGGGTGAACTGATAGAAAGTGTTTCAAAATGTGGATCCATAGATATGGTTTAAAAAGAAGCCTGCATCAAATATTGCTACAATTTGAGGGGTAACGGCTTTGTCTGTTAATGGGCTTCCAGGGATAATTAATCCAATGTGTAAATTTCAATTGAGGTCATGCTTTTGTGTGTTGGAATAACAACTTTTTGTACTGGATGAAAATGAAAGAGTTACGATTAATAACACCACTTTCTTATTCTGACCAACTCGGTGATTGGTTCTTTCAGTACTACAGACTACTTACCTTATATAAGTGTAGGCATAGACTGGCAAATATGTGGTTCCTGTGTAGGAATGATGATGAAACTGTTGACAATCTTCTATTGCACTGTATGGCTGTGCTCCAATTTGTGATCATTTCATTGGTTGTTCAATATGTGGTGGATTGCTCCAATATGGTTTGAGCACGGATTTCTGCCTTAAGTGTCAATTTTTATTTATTTATTTATTTGTGTTCCTTTAAAATGACATTCTTTCTTGGGAAGGCGAAATTTGTGTGATAGCTGGTACCTTTGCATTCTTTGTGGTATCTGGTTTAAAAGGAACAAAATGATCTTTGCAGATGAAACTCTTCAATGCACAGTTTGGTGGAGAAAATCCTTGTCAGTTGCCACTGGGTTATGACTCAGAGTTTGTCGGTGTCCCTTGCTTGCTTGAACATTGGTGTTATATTTTGTGCAATAGCTATAATCTCTGTCGGTGTCCCTTGCTTGCTTGAACACTGGAGTTATATTTTTTGCAATAGCTCTCTCTCTCTCTCTCTCTCTCTCTCTCTCTCTCTCTCTCTCTCTCTCTCTCTCTCTCCTCTCTTTTCTGATTTAAATGAACTTACGTTGATGATGGAACACCAAGGGCAATGATGATTATCCACCTCTTCGAAAGCGAGCTCAGGATATAAAGACAATGTTTTATCTTTTGTGTGGTTACATCAATTTGATTAAATCTAGCTTCTAGCTAATCTTCCAAATATCAATAATATTTAATTTTGAGTAATTGCATTAACACTTCCTATGAAAAGTAAGGAGGTTCCCTGTAGTTCAAATAACCAAATGGAGGTTCAGATTGCAGGAATATGGCATAAGAATGGGTAGAGTTTATAAGAAAATTCAACCTCTGGAAAGTAGTATTTTTATTAAGACGAACAGTTTTATTCTTGCTCTCGCTGTAGAAAATGGTGCACCTATATCTGACAAAAATCCCACTCCCATCATTCAGCATGTATTCAAAGAAGCCAATGAAGCAGCAACTTTGCTGGCAAGTGCCCCCCATGATTTAATATTTGTTTACATGATGTGGCTTATGTGAGGACCTTTGATATATAGTTTTCTATCGCTCACTAACAGCTCTAGCTTGTGGTGGTTTTTATTATTAACAGCTGAAACATTTCCCCAAGCCCTTGTTCAAGATTTGTTCGGTGAAAACTATGGATGTTGCACCCTGGATTCCTGTATAAATCATAGTTCAACTAAAGCTATATCAGTCAGATAAGATTATACTAGGAGCATCTCCCAACTTTAATAACTATATATTATGCAAATTTACTTTTATAAAATTCAATGGTTAATGCCTGGCTATGTGTCAATTTAGGATCAATGTCAATTCAACAAAACTCAACAAGGGTAGGCATTAGATTGATCATAAATGGCTCCCATTTATGAAAACAAAATGAGTCCCAATCCCTTGTTTGGAGATATTGTTTTGTCCTATCAAATCATGTCAACTATATAAAATCTTTTCTTTTCTTTTTTCATTTCAAGGAGGGAGCATTAGTTGGTATGAGATTTTTATATTGTTTTATCTTACCAAATTATGCCAATTGTATAAAATCTGTGTGCCACTCATTTAGGAGAATTTTGTGCATATCAAATGGGTTTTTTTTTTCACGTGCATGCTGGCCCATAGGTCTAAAACTTCTAGTCCACCCAACCTGACTCAAGCTCAACACCCTTCATTAAAAAAAAAAAAAAGTCCAAAAACAACATTCTTAAACCACCAAACAATAAAAGCCCATCTACTTTTTATCCAATAAGTCAAAAAGATTCCTTATGGAGCTACTAAAAATAATTCTCTCTTGATTTGAGGTTTCACTTTACTTCACTCCACAAGTAATTTTTCCAAACAAACCCAATATATATGTCATACAAAACAAATACGACTTCCATGAGCCCATTGGTAGAATCCATTAGAGCCTTGAGCAAGGCTTTTTTGTTATTACATATTATGGTGGAAGCTTTTCAATTTAATTTTGACATTTATCTTTTTAACTTGACCAAACCCCATATCAACCTATTATTATATATTATAATAGAAGTTTCCATTCAATTTTGACCATCAATGAAACCCACATCAATCAATTATTATATATTACAGCCAAAGCTTTTCCATTCAATTTTGATGACTATCTTTGAATTGTTGGCTCTCACCAAGGTTCACATCAACTTATTATTACATGTTATAGATAAAGGCTTTCAATTTGGCTTTGACTCTCATAGAACCACTTGCCAACATATTAGTATATATTACAATGGAAGGATCTCAATTCAATTTTGAACACTATTTTTTCAATTTTGACTCTCACTGTATATTATGATGGAAGCTTTTTTAATTCAAATTTGGCTTCTACCTATCCATCTTTACTCTCATTGGACCCCATGTCAATCTAATACTGTATATTATAATGGAAACCTTCTCAATTTAATTCCAACTGCTGCCTTTCAATTTTAACTCTCATTGGAACCCATATCAACCTTCAATTATAAATATTATAAGGTGAAATTGATCACTTGGATATTTAAAAAAATATATTTTTAATTTAAGTCATGGTAGACATCAAATCATTATTGTCACGCCCCCCGAACCCGATTAGAAAATAAAGGGAGTGAAATTTAGGGCTAATTAAAAATTTTGCCCTTTAGGCCCAAGGATCGTAAGTCCGCTATGTGGATATTGCATTTCAAACCTCATGAATATAACACTGTGTAGAAATCATACAATTCGATGCATATTTAAATGTCAAACAATTGATACTAAATCTCGTTTATTAATTTAAAGTTGTAAAGAACAATTAAAGTTAATCAAAAGTTAATTTACTGTAATGGCCAACCCAATAACTAAGGCCATTAAATAAATGAAGTCAATGAAATAAAGATCCAACGAGGAAACAGTAAATGATTAAAGAATTATAAAATCTAATAAATGTCCCCAAGTGAGTCTCTCTCGTGTCGGAAGTGATGACGCTACTCTACGTCATCGGCACGCCACTCTCGCTCCTCCTCTGCTGGTTGGAGATCCTCTGCGATCTCCTCACCTGCCTGGTCATCGTAGTAGTCACATAGGGTGTCTGCACACCAAGGAACAGAGTCAACGACATGCTGAGCAATAGATAAGCAAGATATAAGTGAACATGACATGCATCAAATATCAGAATAATGACAGATATAATAATCGGGCGAATACAAGGAATTGAAGTTAGGCCTAAAGCATGAATAATAACCATCAGAAACAATAACAGGAATCCTAACAACACTAACAATCACCACTATCCATACAATGCAATGCAAGTAACAAGAGGGAGATTCCGCGGATGTCCAAGCCATCTCACGAGGTACCAGTAACAATCTCAATCCGGACTACTGATACCAAAGTCCGGCTCCGGGGTATCCAAGCTCCCGCTCCTGGGAATAATAGCACGGTCCAAGCCCGCTCCCAACTATTCAACGCCATGGACGCCATCCAAGCCGACTGCCCACCCCGATGTCCGAGTAACCGGCCCATCAATAAATCCCCAAACTGCAGTTGGTCATGATATGCAAACAACAACCAAGTGGTGCTGACACAAGAAAAGACAAGACAAGCAAGTCTGGCTAGCTCAATATACAAGACATGCTCAGAGGGATTATCTCATTCAAGCCAATACAAGACCAATCACTCACATGATAATCCCTTTCAGTCTAGCCAGTCATGTTTATCAATTACATGACACAGGGTCCTAAGGTACACTCTAAGTCAGGTCCATATCCTAATTCTACAAGAGTTTATGTTTCATAATTAATTAAGTGTATTATGCCAAGAGAGTGTACAAGGAAACGATAACAACGGATACAAGTCACATAAGTCAAGGAGGAATTACAAACCAAACCTAGGCAAGCGGTGCCATTCATGTATTGTATTTGTTTAACGGAGTGCGTAAGGAAAATTGATTCAATGATGCTTCTAGGAGAATTCCTTGGTGTACAATCATGTTAAGCATCTATTGAGACAATTCCATACGCATTCAGTTAACCCATGCATACTACACGAATACCTAGACACCTAATCAAAGCACACCAAGCCACGTGCTACGATTTTAATCATATTAATGGTCTGGTGAAAGTATATTCATGGTTTCCAACATCTAAGGCCCAAACCTAAGTTACCGGTCTTGTTTCTAATAAAATATGAGCTGAAGCAATAATCCAAGTATTTACATCACTTCCTGATCTCTGATTGTAACGAAACTAGAACGATTGAATTCTACGACTCAAGGGTTTTCCAACGGTATATTATACATAGAAATCCAACGGGCGGATTAAAAGTTATAAGTGTTTGAAGTTTCTAAGTGCTGTCAAAATTTTACTATCCGATCAATTGGACAGTGCCAGAATGCACTTACTGAGGCATGTTTTCTGTCCGATTGATCGGACAGTTTGCCTGATCGATCGGACAGTGAACTATCTCAGTTAACTGAGGTAGAAAACTTGTCCGATCGATTGGACAGAGTGTCCGGTCGATCAGCACTGTACCGGAACCTCACATTTGGGTGTTCTGCCCTCTTCCTCTTTAGGCCATTGCATGGAAAACCTGCAGAAATGAGCACCATGCTCCCCCATTCATCACAATCACCATTTCTATGCATTTTATCAAAATAAAAACATCCTAAGGCTATCAATTGAATCCTTTAATCCATCCCAAATTCCCAAACCTAATCTAATATTTTAATCCCCAAATCAATACCATAACAAGCTTGGAATTAGGGAAATCTAGCAAGAAAGCATAGCCAATCAATAGAAATATACATCACATGTTTAAATATAAAATGCGTATCTACTTGCCTCAACCAAGAAGAATATGAAATTGGAAAAATTCGAGGAGAAGCCTTCTATTACGAAATCCACGAATCTAACACAACCAAACGCAACCTAAAACGCAAAGGAGAAGAAAAGAGAGGAAAATATTGAAATCAAAGCTAAATCTAATCAAAACAGAAAATGGTTGAAAAATGAAGGTGAGGGAAATCTTACCAAACTAAGATCAATGGAAAGAAGAGATCATGAGGAAGAAGATTACCGGTTCAGATTTTTGAGAAGGTCTCTCCCAAAAGTTTTGGGCTTAAGAAGATGAAGAGGAAGAAAGAGGGCTGCTGTAGCTCTTCGTTGCAGAGTTTCGTAATAGGTTTAGGGCTAATCACTGCTTAAGAGAAGAAGGGAGGAAAAAGGACTAAATTGCCCTTAAGTGGGTCCGGTGAAAAGATGGCCCACTTGACGGGTTTCTGATCATCGGATCAAGACGAGCCAAGAGACAAAAATGATTAGCACGATGAGACCTTTCGAACCCAAAATCACGGCGATTGGAATTTTTCGAAAAAACACTCACTTTTCCCTAAATTGCAAACCACCCCCTGCTATAATCAAACGAACTCGGAGTCGCACGAAACTTCACAAACACTATTCTAATGCTAAAAAAACTCTTTTATGATCTAAACCCACCTATTTATCTAATAATACAATAATTATAATAAATACAAAATAAACGGGTCAGCGGGCCTGCTATTGAGCCCAGTTGACCCAGTAAGGTCGCGGACCTTATAATTATACTAGAAATTAATTCAAATAGCTATTAGGAATATGAAATCCACCAAGCTGGATCCATGAGAAAAAAATTGAAAAATATATGAAACTGTGATGAACCCACTAAATGATTCTCATGGTTTCAAAAATAATTTTTAAAATAAATTTTGCAATTGATTTCAAATAATTTTTATTTTTATTTTCGAGCCAACCAAAGTGACTCTTATTTTGAAATAAGCACTAATTTTTTTTTTTTTTTTTTTTTTTAGGGCCCGATCCCAACATGTGCCTACTTTGCTGGCCGAGGACTTTCAAAGATGAAGAAGAATCAGAAGGGGGCTATCATGGTCTTTCCTATGACTTTGGAAAAAGATAAAGCAGACATTACCCACCTGTGACCCCTTTTTTTAAGGAAAGTGTTGTTGGTCTTAGGTAGATCTCCTCCTTTGACCCTCAACTCATTAACTCTCTTTTAGTCAATACACTCCTATAAAACTTTTCTTTCTTTTATATTTTTACCCTTGAAATGGCACCTATAAAACCTATTTTAGCTTTGAATTCTTTTACATTCCATAGAAAGTAGACAAATAGGCCCAATCGGACTTGAAAAGGCAAATTTGATCTTAAGGGTATGTTTGGTAACCATCCATGGTAGAAAGCGGATTCTATGCTCTGGATGATTCCTTTGTTCCAGTGGAATCAAGCCATCATCATATAGGATTTGTAAAGAGAGTCCTTGGTTTGGCATTGAAAAATTATTCCCACCATTAGTAGAGTATATGATCCAATAATTGTAAGTTTTTTGGAAATACCTCAAGATCTATGAAAAATCAAGATCTCAACTTTTTACTCAAAATCAGTTTTGGGCATCTAGAGCGTTTGAACCGTTCAGATTGTGCGAAGGGGTCCCACAAAAATAAAAAACCAATATTTTAGAATTTGAACGTTTTTACAAATATCTCAATATCTAGACATGATCAACGGCTAAATTTTTATCAACTAGCCATTTTTTTACCTTCCAGAGGTATCACACGGTTTAGATCATGATTATGAGCCCCACATGAACCAAAAATTTGAAAGAAAAAAAATGCAGTGTTTTTCATCTCCTTTTTTTGCATTGTGTGAAATTAATGGCCGGTAGTTTTTGGTTAATTTCTCATGATCCATGATGAATTAGGTTGCCAAATTTGGACTCATAGTCATTTTAGGCATTTTGAAGAGATTGGACAGTTTAAATTTCACAAATGAGCCCCACATAATTCCAGAAATCACCATCCAACGGTCGGGACTGTTTTATAAATATCTCAAAATTCGTGAACAATCAACAGTTGGTATTGACTCTCCAACCGTTTTGGGCCTTTTAAACAAGATTATTGGTTCAGATCTGACTTGTGGGGCCTAAAAAAACTAAGATGTTGGGAAAAATGGTCACCACTATACTACCGCCACATGTACTGTAGCACCGCCATTCCACTATTGCGTTGATTCTCTCTTTCTTACATAGGAGTGTCTAACCGAGTGAATGCATAGGAATGTGGATAGAGGGAATCAGTGAAGTGATTTTTCTTGCATTACCAAACGTGGGTTTTTCACGGGAGCACAGAAAACATGCGAGGAATCCTCTCTGAAGATGGTTACCAAATGTGCCATTTTTCTCAAAAAAAATAAAAATAAAAATAAAAAGAAGAAGAAGAAGAAGAAGAAGAAGAAGAAGAAGAAGAAGAAGAAGAAGAAGAAGAAGAAGAGAGAGAGAGAGAGAGAGTCAAATAGTTGGTCCCATCTTTCTGGGGAAGGTACCTATTCCCTTAAAAAAAAAAAAGCCCTACTATTTAATAAAGATTCTTGTTTAGAGAGGGATTTTTATCCCAATGTGCTAATAGCCTACTTAATTGTTTTATAAGCTTTGTTGTTTAGAGAGGGTGTTTAATCCACATGTGCTTAAAAGCATAAATTAACAAAAGGTTTCTCATCGTGTGATTGGATTTTTAACCTTGTGCGCTTTACCAACAAACTTTTTTGGAATTCTCTTTAACCATGCTCAAAATGGTGAGAATAAGAATGAACATGAATTTGACAGGCACCCAATCATTGCTCATTGCTGAATTGAGTCACATCATTAGCCTAACTGCCATGTGCTTGTGGTATGGGTGCCATGAAGATGAAGGTCTGAGAGGGCCTAACCATGATCAAGTCATCACACCCATGCCAAATTTGACCCTCCTCCAACCGGTGCAATGGGCGATGGGTGCCTGAACTCCACATGGCGCACTTGGATCCATGACAATCATGTTGGAGTTGAGGGTGCAATATATCTAAAATGAGACCTATGGGTGTATAAAACCTCCACCTTATGAGATCATCCTAAATAGTCCTTGGGTTCTTGGTTTTTTATTTTGGTAAACCACCCTTGAGTTTGATGGTTCTTCTGGATTTCAATCAAAAACGATGAGTAACTATTGGACAAGTGTGAGGGGAAGAGTTGTTATCCCCAGTACAGGTAGTTCATCTTGCATCTGCACTTGCATCCTAGCCCAACGCATAGATCATGAGCTTTTAGGGGCTGAAAAATTACAGGCAGGCTCATTAGTGGCACAATGATCTCACCTAGGGCCACCACGGATCAAGTTCATCAATGTACTAACTACCTCTCATGAACGAGAGATGAAAATGTTTTTCATTTTTATTTTTTGGTAACTTAGTAAGGGGCTGGGATTCAAGAGAGAGCCCACAAACATATAGAAAGGTAGCAGGTTGGGACCTAAGAGAGAGCTTGCAAATACATGAAAATGTAGTTCACTCAAATGAAAAAAAAGCCAACACAAGCGAGAAAAAATAATATAAACGGAATTCGAACCCCATGCAGCGTGATAAAAACTGAAGGAGCCATTGTCGGAAGATGAAGAGGTTAAGATGATATAACAGGATTAATAATAATATGCACCATGTTCCATACCAATTACCAAGTACCCAAAAGAGCTTTCTGTCAATGCCACACCCGACATGTGGCCCCCCATAAAACCAGAAGCTATGTCTAGGGTTAAGGAACAGTGGGGCCCACATTTGCAAACATACAGAAACTTGAAAACGGGAGTCGTCGCCGCGGGCGAATTACATTGCCTCCTTTTTCTTGCAAGCCATGAAGTTTCCTCATTTTTTTTAGACCCGTTTGAACGCACACAATGCGAATCTCGTTTATTTGTTCGTTTCCCCATTTCAGAGCCTCCTCCTCCTCGTCGGCTTCTAGCTGACATTTTTTGAATTGAATCGCAAAACCAGCCAAACCAGGACTTTTCCTGAATGGGTCATCATTTTTCGCTCATTTGAAGAGGGCTCTGGTTTTGATTCTTGCTGCCTAATCGACCCATATTCATCTATGGATTCGTCTCCTGCTCGAGCAAAATCCTTCGCACAAACGGAAATAAACTGGGATAAGTACGATTTAGTTTCTGCCTCTAATTCCTGCTTATCACATCTCGTCGTAGATTTTCACATGTTGTTCTGATTTGGGCTGTCCCCTATTTTCAATAATCTTTATTGGGTTTTTGTTATTTTACTTGATTTGTATGGGGTTTGTTCTGTTCATGATAATTGATGGTTGAGATGGGTGTTTTTTTGTTCTTTCCGAATTTCAATTGATATTGTGCTTGTTTGGGGGTGTTTGGACAAAGGATTTATATCAATATTGAACCTCTATCGGCGGGAAAACTGATATGTATTGGCAGTTTTGGGGTATGGTTATTTGTATATTTGTCCATATTCGTGTACCAGCACATACCCACGATGCATATCAGCCATATCATTGATATCCAATAAGTATGCATGTATGTTTTAATAGAATCTGATTAATATTGGCCTATTGCTGAAATCTTGGTTTGGAAAAACCCAATATTGTGATATATAGAGCAGAAGTTAGAAGGCTGATTTTAAAGCATTTTGTAATGGTTTTGTTTATGACCTGCTCCTCAATGCAAAGGCGGACAATATTGAAAGATTTTGTATTATCGGCATGAGTAGCAGTTCACAAAATAAGGTACTCTAATTAAATCTGCCAAATTCAAAAAATACAGATGATTTGAGTTTAGGCTAAACAAAACTCAGCACTTCTCCAAGCATTTTGTTGGAAATCTGCCCGCAACGACCTTATATGGACTCAGTTTAACTCCTTAATCCCTTCAATTTCTTTGGCTCAAGGAAAAAATACCTTAAAACAGGCTGCCAACCCTTTGCAAAAAACTTTACTTGTTCGGCTGGCTGAAAAACCTTCAAATATGAACGCCTTTCTTGATCTGTTTCCTTAGGGCCTGTTTGTTTAGCATAAGTCAAGTAGTAAAAAAGTGATCGATGTGACGTAAAGTTTTACTTTGTTTGGATGGAAGGAGTAAAAGGAGAGTAAAACTGATGCGACATAAATTTTTACGTAATGGATTGGATAGGAAAAGGGGAGGGGAGAGTAAAGCAGGGGTTTTACACGTCTATTACCCACTTTGTTTTGCTCTCCCCAAGTGTAATAACTTGGGGAGAAGTAGATCCTTTTACTTCAACTCTGTCTTTAACTTCATTCATGATTTGACCCCTACTCTTTTTCTTCTCTTCTCATGTTGGTTGTCTTTTACTGTGGCCTTTGGGTGATGCTCTAGTACCCAGTTAAAACTCTAGATTTATAGAAATCTTGGATTTTATCTAAGTAGGTGAGTATAACCTCGAGAAGAAAAAGGAAAATAAGGAGAGATAAAGGAATTGGAGAGGGATGATTGTGACCCATAGGGATGGGGTGACCATCTCAATATTTAAATTTCTCATGGTTTCTTAAAAAATTTACAGAAGGAAACCCCATGCGAATACCAACAATTACATAAAACCCCTAGAGAAACTGATTTACAAGTAAGTCCTACTCCCTAATTCAGAACATATTTTTAGTAGTTTCCTCTGTGAAATAAAATCAAGAGTTGTTTTACAATCCTTTGGATACTAATTGCAATCAATCAAATAATCGCACTAGATGGCAGTGCATATGGTGGTTCTTTATGCTGCACCAAAGAATAGTCCCATTCTGTCGTTATCCTTGTTACTACGTGTCCTTCACAATTTAAACAATTATGCTGCTTCTAATAAAGATTGAAAAAAAGTTATCTTTGCTAGGTTTGGCTATTCGAGCATCTATTACTACTTGATAGCAATAGACTGGTATGGAAGCATTCTTGAATAAACTTCAGTGCTGTTATGGCTCTTTATTTGTCTTTTCTTTCTTCACTTTTTCCTCATGTACTAATTAAATTAGGTGAAATGTGAATCTTCTTGTGAAGATGATTGAAGAGGAGCTTTGTAAAGCACATACCAGTGTTGCACATATGGTCGTTCCTTAGCCTATTTTCAGAGGTGTGGCGCCACACCCTGAGTTTTGGTCCAGGAAATGCTGCAGTGGGACTCACCTGATTGGTGGCCTGGTTCTTGCACCTGCTTTGGCATGCTTGCTTCATTTTATTTATTTTTTTGTGACAATATCCTTAACTTTTAACAAGGTCTGATTATGGTTCTTTAGAATCTGGAACTAAAGTTTTTCCTTTGATTACTATTCTAATTTTTCCCTTGATTATGATTCTAATTTTTCTCTCAAACTGAATTGAGATGTTTTTTTTTTTCAATGCTTTAGTGCTTGTTTATTTTCTTTTTTCTCTTTCTTCTTTTTCCTTTTTTTTTTTTTGGGAACTTTTTGTGTGGTTTATATGCTCATTCTTACAATCCCGTTCTGCAGGCTTGACAAAACTAAGTTTTATGTCGTAGGAGCTGGCATCTTTACTGGTATTACTGTTGCCTTGTACCCGGTTTCTGTTGTAAAGACCAGGCTGCAAGTTGCTTCAAGAGATGTGGTAGAGAAAAATGCATTTTCTGTTGTCAAAAATTTAGTAAAAACAGATGGCATCCCCGGTTTGTATAGAGGATTTGGCACAGTCATAACTGGAGCAATTCCTACCAGGATTATCTTCATGACTTCTCTGGAGACGACAAAGGTGGCTGCTTTTAAAATGATAGAGCCGTTCAATTTCTCCGAACCAACACAGGCAGCCATAGCCAATGGTGTTGCTGGAATGACATCATCTCTTCTTTCGCAGGCCATATTTGTTCCTCTTGATGTGGTATATAATTATTTACTTTGCATGCATTTCCATTTATATTGATTTGTTAATCAATGTTATGTTGAAACTGAAACCTTGTCAATTTTTCATGGATTAGGATCTTGTGTGCGTTGAATGCTATTTTTATCCTTGTCAATAACATTGTTGATAATAAAATGCCTTGGTGTAAAATTGCCTGGAGTTTGATTCATAGTTACAGAGGGGTCTTATTGATACTCCTACCAAAGAGAACCATAGTTTACATTCTGAAAGTGGCGAGATGCTTCATGACAAAAGTGCTCTGCGATTTGTTAGGACGTTAATTTCTTTGAAAATTGCTAGGCCGAACATATCATATGGCTAATTGTTGTTAGACAATTCATGCATGATCCTTGGACTGGACATCTTGCTGTCGTCCACTGGATTCTTTGATACTGAAGGGGAGCACTAGGACAAGTATTCTATGTACTTGTCATGATCATTTAATTGTGGTAGTGTATACATATGCTGATTAGGCAAGTTCCAAGACAAACAGGAGATTGGCCCCGAAATATTACACTAGTTGGTGGGCATTTAGTCTCATAGGAAAGCAAGACACAACTAGTTGTTTCGCAGTCAATTTCTGATCCAAATATCAGGCGACAACTCATAGGAATTGTGAATTGTTATGGCTAAAAATATTGTTACGAGAGTTGGGCTTCAAAAGAATCGTGCCTATGATTTTATATTGTGATAATAATTCAGCACTTCATATTGATCCCAATCCAGTGTATCACGAATGCATCAAGCATATAGATGTCGATTGTCACTTAATTAGAGAAAAGGTCACAGAGAAATCTTGTTATTCTATACTTATATAGTGGATCAAGTTGCCTATTTTCTCATGAAGGCAGTGGCTAAGAATTGTGTTATGTTTTGTCCAAGCCGGGCATAGGAAACATATATGCACCAGATTGAGGGGGAACATTGTGTGACAAGGAGGTCTTTTCATAATTTTAGAAAAGTCAAGGACAATTTTTGTAAATACAGAAAATACTAGGGATTTTTTTATTATACTAAAAATCTATATTTCTCAATATAAATAGAACACAATGCTAGTCGCCCGACCCTAAGTTGGGCATCCAGAAAGTTCCCTCCCCATTTCTCTCCTTTCCTCCCCCCCTCCAATTTTCTCTTATTTTCTTAAAATTCCTACATTTTCTAGAAAAATCAGAATTAAATCAAATATTTTGAGTTACAGTTTGGAAGAATATTTGGCAAAACATATCTAAGTCATCCATCAACTAGTTCACAAGTAGATTGAACCAAGCAACATGAAAGCAATGTACAATCAACAATGAGAGGCACTAGAATATCGAGCATGCTACATTTTCATCATAAATGCTAGAGTAGCCATAAGAAAGAAAACAGATAGTCATGCTAGTGGTCAAAAAGATTGGTGACCACATCTATAGCTTAAGTAGTAGTGATGAAGGATTCATTATGATACCTTTGTTCGATAATTAGTAAGGATTGAGAGATTGAGTAAGATGTCGAACATAGGATAAGAGCGGGAAGGTTGAAGTGGAGACTTGCTTCTAGAGTGCTTTGTTATTGGTACATTCCAACAAGATTGAAGGGAAAATATTATAATTCAGCAATTAGACCAGCTATTACCTATGGAGCAAAATGTTGGCCAATCAAAAAGCAACACATGCACAAAATGAGTGTAACACAAAATGAGTGTAACGGAGATGAGAATATTGAGATGGGTGTGTGATAAAACTAGGAAAGATAGAATAAAAAATGAGTATTTTTGGGAGCATTTAGGAGCAACGTCAATAGTTGATAAAGTAAGAGAAACTTGTCTAAGATAGTTTGAATATGTCCAACGTAGGGCAGCAATGTCGCCATTGAGGAAAAGTTTTTCTTTGCAGCAACATAGGCTCGGATGGCTTTCCTATGGCCTTCTTCCAGCTCTTTTGGGCTGATGTCAAGGAGATTATGGATTTTATGGAGGAGTTCTACCCAAGAGGGAAGCTCCTTAAAAGCTTGGGGGTGTCATTCCTATCTCTTGTTTCTAAAAGAAAGGGAGAGCTTGGAGTCAAGGACTACAAATTTATATGTCTTATCGGGAGTATTTACAAGATTTTAGCGAAGGTGTTGGCCGGAAGAATTAAGAGGGTGTTACCGAACATCATATCCAATGAGTATGGAGCTTTTGTGAAGGGGAGGCAAATTTTGGACGTGGTGCTTGTTGCTAACGAATGTTTGCATTTGATGAATCGAGAGAGGCTTCCGGGGCTGATTTGGAAATTGGATTTGGAAAAGGCTTATGATAGAGTAGATTGGGATTTTTTGGACTATCTCCTCTTTAGAATGGGGTTTGGAGCAAAATGGAGGAAATGGACTAAAGAATGCATCTCGTCCGCTTGCTTTTCAATCGGTCGCCGAAAGGGAGCTTAGAGGGGTATTAGACAAGGGGATCCCCTTTCCCCCTTTATTTTTGTTATTGTGGTTGAGGCTTTGAGTAGGATGATTAAGGCCGTGGCCTCCAAAGATTTGATAGGTGGCTTCAAGGTGTGTGATAGCGTCCCTCCAACTTCTATTTTGCAGTTTGCAAATGATACTCTTATCTTTTGTGCAGCTAATGAAGATCAGATACAAAATGTGAAAGCTATCCTATTGTGCTTTGAAGCAGTGCCGGGCTTAAAGATCAATTTCTTTAAGAGTGAACTGATTGGGATAAGAGTTGAGGATGCTTTGCTGGCCCACTATGCGGATATTTTGGAGTGTAAGGTAGGTCACCTTCCCTCTTCTTATTTGGGACTTCCCTTCTGTCCAGTCTCGGTTTATAAATCGATGTGGAATCCGATTGTAGAGAGGGTGGAAAACATGTTATCTTTATGGAAAGCCAATTATCTCTCTATTGGAGGAAGGTTAGCTCTCATAAAATCAGTCTTAGCTAACCTCCCGGTGTACTTCATTTCCTTATTTAAATGTCCAATCTCGGTCGTCAATCATATAGAGAAGCTCCAAAGGGATTTTCTTTTGCATGGGAGATAAAGTGGAAAGAAGTTTCACCTGGTGGATTGGGCTTCAGTTTGTAAACCAAAATTAGAAGGTGGATTGGGTATAAGGCCCCTTAGGGAGATGAATTGAGCATTGCTAGGTAAGTGGCTATGGAGGCTTGGGAATGAATCTGAAGGGTTGTGGAGAGACATTTTGCTAGCCAAATATGGTGGCTCGAGGGATGGATGGGATTTCCACCATGCTTCCTACAGAAGTTCAAACATATGGAAAGGGATTACTTCAGTTCAAGAAGACTTTAAAAGAAATCTTAAGTATCGGGTAGGCTCGGGGAAGTAGGTTAGGTTTTGGCTTGATAGTTGGGTTGGAGAGCGACCGTTGGCAGCCCAATTTCAAGATTTGGTGAATTGTGCTATGGATAGGGAAGCTGCGATTTCAAGTTACCTGGAAAGGATTGGGTCCGGAAGCCAATTAATTTGGAGCCCTATCTTTAGAAGAAACCTGAAGGAGAATGAGGAGAGTCAGATGCTACTTCTTTTTAATCTTCTAAGCTCGGTTATATCCCTGGAGGACAAGATGAAAGAGTTTGGAGTTTGGACTACTTCTTGCGACAGCTGGTTTTCAGTCACTTCTTTCTTTATGGCTTTGTCAGAGAGGGGTAGGGATGGTTCTGCTTTTGGAAGGCTATGGAAATTTAAAGCTCCTCCTAGAATTTTGGTGTTTGGTTGGTTAGCCCTTCGAAACAGAATCCTAACTATGGATAATTTAAGGAGAAGAGGTATGGTGGTGGTGAACTGTTTCCCTTTGTGCCTTAAGGACGAGGAGTTTGTGGATCATCTTCTTCTTAGGTGCAACTTTGCCTACAGGATGTGGACTGTGGTGTTGGGTTGGTTTGGTTGTAGCCGGGTCCTCCCTAACTCTCTTTTGGATCTTTTTGAAGCTTGGAGTGGTCCTTCTCTGGCACCTAGGGGTAAAGAAATGTGGAAGCTGTCATTCTTGGCTGTTATTTGGATTATCTAGAAAGAGAGAAATGCTAGGTGTTTCAAAGGGATTGCTTCATGTGCGAATTCAATTACCGAAAAGATAAAGCATTATGTAGCTCTCTTGGTGTCTATTATCCCAAATTTTCAAGGGGTTCTGCTGGATCAAATGTTGGTAAACTAGAAGGAAATAGCCCTTTCTTATTAGTTCCTATTCCTTTCAGCTATTGGTTCTATTTGTCCTGTTTGGTTGTCTCCCTTCTGGGTGTTCTCTGTAAGCTTTTCAGTATATCTCTCTTGTGCTGATTGCTTTTTTATTAATGAAATTTACCTTAAAAAAAGCGGATAGATTGAAGATGACATGGATGGATGTAGTAATGATAGATTTGAAGAAGTGTAACCTATCCTAGGATTTGGCTCAGGATAGATTGGAATGGAGAAATGGAATTCATGTAGCTGTCACCCACATAGTCAAGACAAGACTTTTATGATGATGATAATCTAAAGCTTAACTGGCCTACTCATGTTAGGTTTTCGTATGTCTTTAACATTGAGGATTTTGACCTCTATGCAAAGCCCGACTCCATGACTGAAGATAATGAAGATGAAGGTGACAACATGCTGACATTGAGATCTATTCGAACCTAGGAGATCAGTGATCTAACTGAGGAGTTTAGGAATATTTCCTTTTTATTTCCCTAATTATTTGTTAGTAGGTTTCTAGTTTTATTGAAAAAGTTGTAATCAGGATAGTTTTTAATGCTGGATTAGGTTTTCTTAGCCCCTAAGTTTGCTTTTCCTATCTAAATTGTATTGTAGAGAAGGAATTCTCAGACTTTTGATTAATAGAAATTGTGTGGGCTTTATCCTTGGGGTGCATCCTCGTGAGAAGTCTCTGCGGAGACGTGTGATAGTGACTGCGGACACATGCTTCGGCACTTCCATGCAAGCCCTAACCCTAGGGCCTGCATCATTAAGTAGGTACATTTACTAATTTTTCTTTGTTTTTAAGATTTGATGGCCTAGATATTATCTTCCAAGCTGTGTAGTTTGGATGGAAAGATTAGATGGGACCTTCTTGAGTAACTGTTTCATGGTTAGTAGAGTATTTGATTCATGTTTCTGCTTTGTTCTTCACCTTGTTTTTTCTATTTTGTTGCATGGTAATTGAAGATAGGGAAGTTGGAATTGTTTGATCCCTCCATATCTTTTTTTATGGCTCTGATTAGTTAGACAGTCCCAATCTACATCAAATTCCTGTATAAAATCAACAAAAATATGGGAGGTGATGATGTCATCATCTTCATTTTAGAACCCAATTTCTTGGTTTTTATAAGAAATGTACCCCATGTTGGTTTTAAGAATAAAAAGCCTGATCTGTGATATAAAATTTTAATTGGCTTACATCATGTTGGTGCTGGTTTTTATTTATTTATTTATTTTATTTTTTTTAACTTCTTTTTAAATGTAGAGTCTTGTCATATTTTCCTTTATTAACTTAGTTTAACTGCAACATCTGGTTGTTATTATCGTTGGTTGTTTTGCTTTCTTCACACCTTATATTAAACATGAATGGGTGTTACTACTTATATTAAATGTGAATGGGTGTTACTATCATTGGCTGTTCTACTTTCTTCACACTTTATATTAAATGTGAATGTTATTCCACTTGTTTATCTATGGCTAAGAAAGAAAATAATCATTTAAAGTTGCAATGTATGACTAAGTTTGTAGTGCATTTGTTGTATATTTATCTATTCAAAGATAAACTTTATTTGAGATTATCCATTTGAAAATTGAATTTGCAATTATGGTGAGTAGTGACTTGAGTATTAGTGCAATCAAATTAGTCATTAGATGCTTTTGTTTTTGGATTTTTTTTTCATTTTTGGAAGTTCATTGAATGCTTATTTGCAAATAAAATGCATTTGTTTTTAGATTAGCCAAAAGTTGATGGTGCAAGGATACTCAGGTTATGCCACATATAATGGTGGCATAGATGTTGCTCGTAAAGTTCTTAAGTCCGATGGCATTCGAGGATTATACAGGGGGTTTGGCTTGTCAGTTATGACCTATTCCCCATCGAGTGCTGTATGGTGGGCTAGCTATGGTTCCAGCCAACGCTACATTTGGCAGTAAGAAAGTAGTCATGACCTTTTCTATTTGATAATTAATAAGCCACGTGCTACTATGCTGAATTATTCTTACTATATGTTTGTTGGTCTTAAAACATTTATGTTACTGCCTCTAGAGTGTACAATATAGTTGTCAATTTCAGTTCAATTCAGCCGAATTAGAAGACCAGTTTTTTCTGTTACTGCTTCTAAAATGTACTATGTAGTTGTCAAGTTCAGTTCGATTCAGCCAAAATAGCAGACCAATTTCGAGTCAGCACACCAATTTCGGGTCAAACCACTGGCACAATCGAACAACACCTGAACAATAAACAAAATATTCCAGATTTTGGTCCATTTGTAATGTGGTTTATAAATTGCTTGTCATATTGTGAATTGAGATTTGAGAATGCATATCTTATTTCACATTGTCATGAACACATAGCTCATCTATTATTAGTTTGGCATGTAGAAATAACATATTGCATTATTAATTTACTAGAATAAATTAAATGTATACATATATATATTTTAAATAGTTAAATTCATTAAAAGCCAATTGTACAAGAGACTTGTACTGAAAAGGAGAACAGCAACAACGATTCCCCTAAAGCAGGAAACGAACAAAACAAGCCCCACCAAATACAAACTAGAACGACAGACACATAATTACAGGCAACCCCCAAAACATTACTATAGGACGGCCACATCTTTTCAATTGAACATGATTTGGTCTACACCCTACAGAATTATCTCTGAAAATGGGATTTATTAACACCCATTGAGCCACAGAAAATTTAATCTTTCCACAAATCAACTTTCCATTCGTCGTGATTTCTTCAAAACATGTGGCATTCCTCTCCTTCCATATATGCCAAATAACTTCAAGATAGGTGAGCTTCCACATCTCCTTCCCCTTATGTGATCCGATGGGAGATTTCCAAGCCATAAACAAATCCTGAACATGCTTTGGGAAGACCCAATTGCAACCAAACCAACTAATTACAGTGTTCCAAATCTTCACTGCACTATAGGAGGAGGTGATCTATTGTTTCCTCGTCTTCCAAGCACTAAGGGCATGCATTGACCACAATCTTCCCTCTTCGTTTGAGATTTTCTATAGTAAGAATCCATCTTCGGAGAACTAACCAACCGAAGACCACAATTCTTGGCGGAGCCTTGAACTACCAACTAATTAAATGTATATTATCTATATTTTATTTTTAAACCTTTAATATTTTTTATATTTTTCTACATTTATATAGAGGGCTCATCCAATGCGCACAGTGCGCATGAAGGCTTCCATGTGCACCTCACTGTGGGGCCTACTTGGGGACGGGGCTGGGGGTGCTCTCTTCATCTGGCTGGGGCCTACTTGTGTACAAAAAATGAGCCCCATCCATGTGATCATCCTAACCTCTTCGTCAACGGCCAACAAGTTTCACCCCTTGAAAAATTGACCCAATGGTGCTGTCCATTCGGACGGGTGTAAAAAAAAGGGACCGGTATAATTCAAGGGGATCATCTGTGTGTGATCTATTCAGATGGGTCATCAAGTGGGCCTTACTTTAAGGTGTGCAAGGTATGAGGTGTGCATGTGATAATTTTTGCATTACATATATTTTTTCCAAAACGGAACGTGGAAATGTATCTTGAAATTCTGAATCGGCCAAAATATTTCACTTTGGAATCAATCAAAAGGGATTAATTTTCCTATCCCATGCGATAAATGGCAAATGACTCCTTAAGTTTTGTATTTTTTGCTACACAAACACACCCTTAGGGGTCGTTCGTCCATCTCACATGGGATGCGAAAATGCTCCACATAGGTAAATGATTCACATATAATGAATCACTTCCATATGCAACTTTAGTCACATGTGAAACACATTCATTTGTTTGTCATTTTCACACCTCCTAACATGTGGACTTGAGTGCATCCAATGGTCAATCATTTTTCACAAAAATTTCACCATTTATCACAAATTTCTTAAAATATATGATGAATAAAGGAACGAGACTTGACCACCTAGACAAAGATGACCATCCCACCCCCACCGAACTCAATTACAGATTTTTGGATCTGGAATTTTTTTGCAAATATCTAAGAGTCCATGAGGAATTTAGACATAAAATTTGGTCCCATGCCTGTTTTGGTCATTTTAAAGAGTTCAACGGTTCAGATCATGATTGTGGGGCCCACTTGCATAGAAAAACTGCAAAAACAATAAAAAATAAAAAAATACACAGACTGGGTTCAAGGGACATGAAAAAATAGTGTATGGTGATGGTGGATACATCCAACAGTTTCAAGTTTCTTTCAAATATCTCACAATCTGTGATGAGTTATGATTTCAAATTTGATACCATAGCCATAAGTTGCCTTCTAAAGAGTTTGAATGGTTTGGATCGTGAAAATGGAGCACACACATTCCCAGAATCATCAATTTTCAGTCTGGACTTTTTTTTAAATATCTCAAGGACGAATCTACGGTTGAAATTTGATCCCATTAGTTGTAATCGATGTTTTGAAGAGGATGGTTTTTTTAAATTACCATTTCGGGGTGCGCAGAAGTGTATATTTTCAAAAAACTGTCTTGGGCGGTGATCACGTTGAAAACACTGTTCATCCGCCTAGTAGCAGTGAGGTGTGATTCAGTTTACCATCTATGGAGGTGTGAAAAATCTGGGCTCAAAATCAGCCCATTTTCACACCTATTTTACACTCCTCATGCATAAATATCAACCCAAACAAATATAAATGTGCGTAACTGTTGTGAACCATTTACATATGTAAATCTGTGCAAACAAACAACCCCTTAGATTTTGTTGTCTTTCCCTGACATTTCTACCCGTATAAATGTTGTCAATTATAGCACTGATGATTTGGGACAGGAAAGAAAAATTGTATGGTACACTGCCTGCTCTTTTGAACATCTGATGTACATCAAATAAACATCTTCTTTGTACTTAACAGCAAAAAAGAAACATCTGCTGTGCAAAAATATTCAGACGTGATTTGGTGTTTCCAAATGCACCACCAGAATTCGCTTTAGCTTGAATAATATGGTCCAACTAATATTATTTCACCATTATAGATGCATTTCTGTGTCCTCGTTAATATATTGTGTGGACATATTAAATTATTTCACCCTTCTTCTTGTATGGCTTGGACAGGTTCTTAGGTTACGGAGCTGACGATAAGGAACATGTTCCAAGCCAAAGGACATTAATGCTCGTTCAAGGAACTGGAGGAATCGTGGCTGGAGTAGTGGCATCTTGCATTACTACCCCTTTGGACACTATTAAGACAAGATTACAGGTGCTTTAAAATATCTAGTTGATAGAATTATGATTTATGATCCTCTAATATGATAAGAATATAATTGTTGTGCCTTCTGTTTGTAAAATTGTTGGTCCATTGTTCAGTGGTTCAAACCATTAATCTTATGTAACCCAATTTAGATAGTTCTGGCTCAAAGACTGCCCAGGTTCGTCCGAAAACCACAACGATCCAATTGACTGATAAAAAAATTACCTTCTATATCCCATGTTGCGGTTGATTTATTTCCAAGTTGACTTTGTATCTTTAATTGTTGTAGTGATTTTTCCCCCTTCAAATACTGCTATCTTCTTCATGGTTTTTATGATATTCAAGAAGGAATTTTGTGCATTCCGTCAAGGATCCATTTGGTATCCTAGCATTGACTTGGTGAATTTGAAGCCATGGTTTTGTGTCAGGTCATTGATTATCCAGAGCATGTAGCCCATTCCCCTAAAGCACCCCAGTTGGAAGATCCTAGAAGAGTAGCCAATCCAGTCTTGTCCTCGTTTAAATCGAATCTGAATTCTGAATCGTCTCTGCATTATTTTCTTAAATTCTAACTGCTGTTTATCAAATTGAAGGACTAGGATGGCCTCATTGGGAAGGTGTGGGGATGGTCTTCCCAGTATGGATTCCACAGGGCCTATGCATGTTTGTACATAAAGGCCCGTGAATGATCTGTTGTGATTGTTGAAGATAAACTAGAGCCTATTCAGCTTTTTGTAGCACAACCATGGACCTAATTATTCTGAAACTGGCTTATCTAGATCCAAACAACCAAGCATGCACGTACACAATGGTTTTATTATTCTTTTTATTACTGTTGTTTATGTTGTTGTTATTGTGGAAGGCAACAGGCATGTATCTGATTCTTACAGTAGTAAGGAGCCTTTTAATCTTGTATTTTGTTCCAATTCTGCTCTCAATATTCAAAGTGCAGTTATAAACAGTGAGCATCTTATTTGCGTGATTGTGCCATGCATCTTGGGTCGTGGGGCCCATCTTATGTGAATGCAAACGTTTTTGCATCTTATTTTCCCTCTGACGTCTGAATCACTACAAAATTAGTGACGTTCAGGAAAAGAAAATCTCATATTCTCTCCCATTCCTTTTCTTTTACCCATTAGAGAATGGCTATATAGTTCTGGTGCTAGAATAAAGCAAAAAACCCTTCATTTAAAAATATATAGAAGAGTTGAGGTTTTTCCCTATAGCTTACCTCTAGAGATGGATTTTCCCTCCTTTTTCCCAAAGTTTGAATATTCTCCCACTGCTACAATTACAACATTTTTGGACTAAAACACCCTTACTGTGGGATATGACATAAGAAAAATGCATTTTGGGAATGAGTTTGAAAATTTGACAAAATTATAGTATTGCATTTGTGGGTTGAAAATGCATTGGTGTAAATGAGTTTAGATGAAAATGTATAGCGTTATTATGTAATTGACGCATGGCTGCGGTGCCAGTAAGATTGGAAGATGAACCTCCCTTAGTAGAGGCATGGTAGGATCTGTTGCAATTTTGTGGCCTTCTCTGACACTCGGAGATGACATGTCCAAGCTTCTTGCAGTAATTGTATAATGTCTTCTTGTGCTGAACAACAACATGGTCGTACTCTTGCAGCTATTGCTTCGTGTTTTATTCAGATCCCGTCCTCTAGTGTTTGTTTCATAGGCAGCATCATGAGGACTAGTTGTTCAACTTCTTTGTTCCAAGGTGGCTTGCGTGACATAACGTTGCTCTTCCTGGAGCAATTTGGCAAGACGCTCAGCTAGTGATGGGACAGGAACTCTGCTTATCAGATGTGATTGAATGAGCTCAAATTCCTTGTGTAGTTTCCTGAGGAATTGGTCATTTTTGCAGGGCAGGAATGCTTGCCTCTGCATGGTGGCATAAACCAGTTCTACAAATTATGTCCAAAGACTAATAAATCCAAAATAATATTCTTGTACTAACTTGGTCCCCTGACAATATTCTGAAATGTCAAGTTCCAGTTGATAACGTCTGTTTGTTTCAGTTGATAACGTCTGTTTGTGTTATCTTGGCTATGGACCTTTTTTAGGTATTACGGTATTACCACATATCTTTGGCAGTTTTATAGGCTCTCATGGTGAGCACAAACTGTGGTTCCACAGGAGAACTCAAGATACATGTTATAATTTTGGCATCGTTGGTAATCCATTAGGCTAACTTGGTTTGATCCGTGGATGTGGCTTTGGTAACAGTAGGTTTTTTCGTAGTGCCATCAATGTGATTCCACAGTTTTTGCCCGTTAGAAACATCTGGAATTGAAAATTCCCTGGAAAAATTTGTTTTTTTTTTTTTTTTTTTCCGTTAAATGGATTGGACTTCGGATTATGAAGATCAATGGTCTTGATGAAATCGAGTTGCAGAAATGAGGAAAAGTCAGAAACTGTGAAAGATCTTACCAAATGGCGACCAAAAAATCTGAGAAATTCTATGGAAATCCAATGAAATCAGTCAACCCTAATCCTTAAATCTCTAGCTTGATTGGATTTGCTGGGTGGGCTCCACTGAAGAAACCGACGCTCTTTCGATAGCCAAGAACAAGTCGATGACAAACTGCTTTATAAGGAGGGTCCGCACAACCTCAAATCTTCCATGATCTATCCTATTGAAGGATAGATGACTCATGGAGGAACTCAACTGTATTGACAATCAATTGTATCCAAATCGACTGTACCTCCAACTCACAGACATGACCCTTTGAGCAGTGAAGTGATGAAGAAAGTTACCAAAGCCACAAGGGCTCTCCTTATCAACACAAAGAAGATTGCAAAAGAGAGAGATTCTGGAATATTTGTCTGTCCTTCCTTTGGAAGGGATGCCTCTATATATAACATTCTTTGAGTTATTTATAGAAACTAAATCCCCTTTATTGGGGTGATTACATTGTTGGACAGGGTTTCATATACTTGTTTGGGCCTTCCGCCTATCAGCTTAAGCTTTTGGGTTGGTACATGGTATCAGAGCGGGTTCCGATCCCGTCGTTCTTGTGAATCCCACGTGGTAGGCCCGTCCGTGAAATCTGTTAGGCCTGCATGTGAGAGGGAGTGTTGGACATGGTTTCATATACCTGTTTGGGCCTTCCATCTATCAGCTTAAGCTTTTGGGTTGGTACATGGGATTATATGGGATATTATAGTAATTATATCCCCTTAATTAGGGTTTGACTCAACCGAATCAACTCTTACGCTATTACAACTATGCTGGGCCCTTAGTGGGTCTGGTCATTGCATGACAAGCCCATATGTTCCATGTTAACAGAAAATACATTTCTGAAGAATCTCAATCCTACTTTTCTCATATGGCATTGAGTCACAAACATTGTGTGCATATACACCAGATCTTAATGGAATTATTGAACAGAAAGACATGCACTATTGAAAATCACAAGAACCCTTCTAATTGAGTTGAATGTTCCTAAATAATACTTGTCAGATTGTGTGTTGACAGCAGCATTCTTGTAAATCGAATGCCATCCAGAGTATTGGGAAGAAAAAGTCCTTTCCAGGTTTTATGTCCAAGTGCTTTGATGTTCTCTGTTCCTCCTAAAGTCTTTGGGTGTACTTGTTCTGTACACGTTCTAAGACAACGAGGGGACAAGTTAGACTCAAAGGCAATGTAATATATATTTGTGGGTTATTCAAGTTCACAAAAGGGCCACAAGTGTCACCTTCATGGTAAAAATGAAAAGGTATTTTGATTTTTGACTATGGATGTAAACATTCCGTGAAGACATTCCCTAGTATTCTTCAAAAAGTAAAGAGATACATCATGTAGATAGTCAGGACTCAGGAGGAGACTCTACTTCTTATTCAGTCAGTTTCTCCTCCATCTTGTCAAAGTTCTACTGATGAAGAAAAAGAGCAAGTTTCTCATACTCTTGAGAAGAATAAGACTTCAGAAATACCAAGGAAGCCATTACAAGTGTGTTCCCATAGAAAAGAAAAGATTAAACCTTTGTTTCTCATTTGGCATATCATCAGTGGAAGCCTTGTATTCAGACCCTTCTCAGTCAGATAATGCTTTACAATACAGGTTCTAATTTTGATCTTCCTATAGCATTGCATAAGGGTACACGATCATGTGTTACTCTGACATCCAATCTCAGAGTTCTGTTTCTTATCCGTATTTATCATCCACCTTTCATGCTTGTCACTCGATTATCTTCACATCATATACCACACGTGTTTTTGAGGCAGTTCTCATCCTATGTAGAAAGATGCTATGCTTGATGAAATGCAGGTGCTCAAAAAGAACGGCACTTGGGAATTGACAACATTGCTTGAAGGGAAGCGAATAGTAGGATGTAAGTGGGTATTTACACTCAAACATAATCCAAATGGGCCGATTTAGATATGTAGCTAGACTTGTAGCAAAGGGTTCACACAAGCTTATGGTATTCATTATTTTGAGACATTCTTACTAGTTGCCGAGTTGAACTTTGTCAGAGTGATATTGTCTTTAGCAGCAATTTTTTCCTAGCCATTATATAAAATGAGTGTAAAAATTCATATTTCTTCATGAAACTTACAGGATGAAGTGTACGTGGATGGCTGGATCCACCATGAGGCTTTGTAATGAAAGAACAAAAGTAAGTGGGTATTTTACAGGAAGAGGTAAAATCCTATTGGCTTGAGAAGGCTATGTATGAGCTGAAGCAATCACCTCGTGCCTAGTTTTGCAGGTTTAGTAAGGTAAGTGATTCTACAGAAGATGTCATGCAGATTATACTGTGTTCGTGAAAGGAAAAGGTGTTGGTGTCGTAATGTTGATTGTGTATGTAGATGATACTGTGGTCAAAGGAAATGTTGAAAATAAATTAAGGATTTGAAGATCTAAATTGGAAAGGAGTTTGAAATCAAGGATCTTGGAACGTTGAAATACTTTCATGGTATTGAGGTTGCTAGATTTAAGAAAGTAATTGTTATTGCATTTGTAAGTATACACTGGATCTTCTTGAAGAAAGAGGAGAATTGGGAGCAAAACTAGCTGATACTCCTATTGGACCAAGTCATAGCTTACAGTCAGAGAGCGGTGAACTGCTTCCTGATAAAAGATCCTATTAGAGACTAGTGGGAAGATTAATTTATCAAACTATCACCCAATTAGATATTTCAATTCGTATGCTGTAAGTTTGGTACATGCATGCCACATGAACTGACCATTTTCTGTGGTTCAAAACATTCTCAGATAGCGAAAGGAGCACCAAGGCAAGTCATTTTGTATTCATGTCATGGGCACATGAATGCAGAAAGCATATAATGATACTGATTGGGCAGAATCCAAGGTCTAATAGAAAATCTACTGTTCGGTTCTGCACAATGGTTTGTGGAAACTTGGTCTCATGAAAAAGCAAGAAACAGACAGTAGTTATACGATCGAGTTCTGAGGCTGAGTATCGGGCCTTGGCCATGCCTATTGTGTTATAGTTGAGAATATCATAGAAGAATTAGGTTTTAAGCAAGGTCAGCCTATGATTCTTCATTGTGACAATATTTTAGTAATCAATATTGCAAAGAATCCATCATATTGTGAGCCGACAAAGCATGTGGGAGTTGATTGTCATTTCATCTGAGAAAAGACCGAAGAAAGGATAGCAGAAAGGATAGTATATAGAAGTCAGATGACCAGATTGCAGATTGCCTCACAAAAATAGTATTCATAGGACAATTGAGTGTTGTTTTAAATTCAATGCCACTATTGCTGAATAACTCGAAGCCAAGCCTTGTTTTCGCACTATTTCGGATGCAAAAGGAATGGAAAAATTGGATTCAACTGTCAACTGCTCTTATCAGAAATAGGATTTGACTATGGATTCGAGCCATAGCACATGGTTTCATAAAATCCGTACAATTTTCCCTATCTAAATCGAGCGGGTTTTACAAAAAGAAGATGCTGGGAGTAGAAGAACCCAACTCATTGTTAAAAAAAATGGAGAGAGAGGAAGCTGAACCAAGTCAAGACGATATGGATCAACCCTTCTTGTGCGAAAGATCTTACCATTTTCGAGGAACTAGAGCTACATCTCTTTCTAATTTCCATCCAAGAGTTCTTATTTGTTTCCACCATGGTTTAAACAATCGTCCGAGTCCGAGTCGACTCGGACTCGAATCATGGGACTCGGCTGAGTCTCATGAGACTCAGCCGAGTCGCAAAGGATTGCGACTCGGCCATGCGACTCGGCCGAGTCCCAGGAGACTTGGCCGAGTCCTCTGATGTTAGGACTTGGCCCGACTCGGCCGAGTCCCGTGCGACTCGGCGAGTCGACTCGGACTCGGCCATGAACGAGTCGGGTCCCAAGCCCGGGTTTTTAAATCTTGGTTTCCACGCTCTTTTGAGACCTTGAAAAATGGACAAATTCCTCTTTTTAGGAATACATACAAGATTCGTCACCACTAAAAGGATAATGGTAACCCCAACATTAATTACTTAATTTTCTGGATTTAATAGGAATAGAAATACATGTCCTACCGAGACAGAATTTGCGACTTGCTATCTCTTAGCTAGCAGGCAAAGATTTATACCTCCATGAAAAGACTGATTCATTCGGATCAATAGGAGGGTTCAAATACATTGCATTGCTAGAATACATTTGTATATTTGAAACAAGTTGACCTACTTGCTTCTCTTATGGTACAATCCTCTTCCCGCTAAGCTCCCCCTTTCTTTTTGGTCCCCAGAGACAAAATGTTGGTCTGGTGCCAACAGTCAACCATATGACTGACCGGCGATTATTCTGGCTTCATGCAAGTGAGTTGCAGCTTGCAATCCAAACTTAGGATGGGTTTTTGGAGAGCGGAATCGCGGCTCTTTGTGTTGGCCATTGTAACATGTGTCACCGAGCGCATTGGGAGCATGATGACTTGACATCATCCTCACCTTCCTTCGGCTTATCACAGGTGGTTTGTTTAGGGTCCCAAACTCAATGGTGGCAACTAAACACCCTTGTACTTGTTGCTGGACATAACTCAACACCTTACGGCACAAGCTAGCGACAACCATGCACCACGTGTCCACGTTCTCAAAGGCTCCCCTCTTTCAAGAGGATTTACGACATGTCAAGCCTTCGTAAGGTTTTTCGCTTTGCATTGAATTAAACCACATGCTCCACCACTTATGCGGCCCCCCGCCAATTCCTTTAGATTTTCATTATTGCGATTTGCGAAGGTACTCCCCAAGCAAGATACTTAACGTGTTAGGTACAGCATTGCGCGGGTCAATATGCATAGTGCCTAGTATCCATCATCTACGGCTAGGACTACTGGGGTTATCTAATCCCATTTGCTCCCCCACCTTTAGTCTCTCATATGACAACTGAGTGTTGTTTTATCTAAGTTGGGCTGGTAAATATATATGCACCAGCTTAATGGGGTGTTATTGAATAGAGAGAGTGGGGTTTATCTATAAATTAAGCAATGTCAGTGTCTTATTTTTAATTTGGGAAAATACATGGGCTTTTGTAAATACAAAAATTGTAATAAAGTATATATACGGTTGTGGTCTTCCGACCCTAAGCACCAGAACTGAATGCTTCTTTTCTCTCAGTTCTCTCACTTCCCTATTTCCTCTTGTTTCTCTTTCTGGCGTTTTTATACGTTTAATGAAAAGACCCTAGATTGTCTTTAATCAAAACATCCAACTTGAACTGCATTAAGAACAATTTTATCTTCTTTTGAGAATTTTATGATCAATTGGATAATCTTATACCAAGTCAAAATGATTTTGGCAATAAAGCTACTGTCATTGCTTAGCTAATTTTACTTTTCTCAACTTGATCGATTAACTTCTTTTTTTTTATTTATGGTAAATCAAGTAACTGTTAATGGTCGTGGGTTTTATTTAATTTTCTGTTACATGTTGCAGGTAATGGACCCTGAAAAAAGAGGAACTGCAAGACAAGTTGTCAAACGATTGATTGTTGAGGATGGCTGGAAAGGTTTATACAGAGGCTTAGGCCCAAGGTTCGTCAGCATGTCGGCCTGGGGAACCTCAATGATATTAGCCTACGAGTACCTGAGTATTGGTCTCCCTCTCTTATTGTATTCTATACTATCTTTTGTTTATAGTGTTTCTGCTGCTCCTTTTATTGCTAATAGAGTTCTGCTTTGATACTCCATGGGCCTTTGGTCCTCATCTTGGGAATCCATAGTGTTGGGGTCCCATTACGTTTCACCATTGGAGACCCTGTTTGTTTGTGTTTTCTTAGGGCCTTCTTATTCATAGAGGAACTATAGAAGCCGCATGGTGCTGGGCCCTGAACTCGATGAGAGTTGCATATGCTAGAAATGAACAGATAGCTTTAAGCATAGTTTTTCTGACCGGTTAGATCAAACTTGGGCACTAAGTGGGTTAACAGAACAAGGAGGCTTGGCACCTCAACAAGTTGAGTCAATAAAATCTTCTGGGACGATACATAACCTATTGTAAGTATCCTGATATCATAGCTTAATACAGCACAAACAACTAAGCCAGACAAGAATGAGTTGCCAAGTCGGTAGTCAACTAGGTTGCTCAACCGGGTTTCACCAAGGCCTCATCCATATTGAGTTAGAGAAGATCCAGTCACTGAGTAAGTGACCGGTTGAAATCAACTCAGATGAGTTCCTAGTTGATCACCAGTTGCAACTCAGAAAGCTATGGCATAAATTGTCTGTTTATGTGGTTCTCCTTGTTCGGTTGAAGTGCAGACAAGCTCCGCATTTACATCAAAACAGGAACACATGTTGTATGTTCTTGTTATTCAGCATCATCGGCAACCCTAATCGTCAACAGGGGCTGCACATGGGTGAGCACCCAGTCCAAAGCTAATTAAGCGAGTCATTAGTTATTGGAGCCAGGTTTTGGGCTCACATCTTGTCCAAGTGTACAAGTGTTCCTGGTCCGGTATACCGTCCTAAAAACTCGGAGCGCTGCCTTGCCATTCACTGAAGATCCCCATAGAGTGCTTAATGATTATAGTGAATAGGGTAGCAGCTAATTAGAAACCATGGTAAGGGATGCTATAAAACAATTCAGTCTGTAGGATTATAACCCTTTGATGTTTGCTTATTTTCAATTGACTTTTGGCTACTACTGTCCTCATTCTTTAAACATCAACTGGTATGCCCTTGATAGAAAAGTTAAATCATACACACTGGGCGAGTTACTTCCAGTATGTATGGTGGAATGATATACCTCAGCAAACTCAAGACTGTATTTCATTTTACTGGTTGGTACGTTCCAAGAATATTAATTGTATTTTTTAAATCCTGCCAGAAAGGTCAAAACCATTTGCCATATTATTTGAGAAATGGTCATATTTGGGAAACAGAACCATAAGCTGTAGTATTAATAACAAAATCTATATTGTGGGGAGTCGCATTCACTGTTATATAAAAAAAATCGAGTCACATTCACTATTTGGATTTTGTTGTAATTTTATTTACCACAAGAAAGAAAAATGTGGGATCACCATATGTAGAAGTGACTTTGATTCAGTAATCAGCATGACTCCAGCCACAGATACTTTGATCTCTAACCTGTGGAGAGTCGAACCCAACAGTTACCTTGGTGACAGTGGGTCTTCATCACAGAGTTTACTCTGTCATACTGAGTTATATTTTTTTTGCCTGGTGTAAAACGATTATTTTTTCCGTCTCCAGCATCTACATTTGAAATATTTATTGGTCCTGTTCAATTATGCTATAAAAGGTTAATATTTTACGATAATGTTGAAAGCATTTGCTATTTGGGCTACATCCATTTCGACCTCTAACTGCTGTAAAGACTAACAAGCCTGTCTGTCATTTGCAGAGCGCTTGTGTGCGAAAGACGAGATCAAGGTCTTATCTTGATGACTATTTCGAACACCCTGGTTTTCCTATCTCTGAAACTGGAGACTGGGCCATTCAGAATTCAGTTGTAACAATTGCTGCAGTTAGCTGTGTTATGAAAAACCATCATTCAGCACTGGAGAAATAGGAGATCAGCTGTCGAAAGAAGCAATGCAGGAGGGATTTTAAGTGCCTCCAACTGACTGACCACATCAATATTTGTTAAACATCAGAGGCAGAACTATGATTCATTGGTGTTGATCCTTATTTGAAATTCCTGCATGATTTTTATCATGCAACATTTTCATTGAGTCATTATTTTGGCCAAGATTGTAATAAATATCATGCCTTTAGGAAGGAATTCCCTTTCATTCATCAGATTTCCTTCTACTAGACTCTTTCTAATCTTACTTTACATACGTTTCCATCTATGCACCAACTAATAGCATTGACAAGCTGGGGTTCAGACTTCAGATTATTTGATGGAGGTATCTGCCAAATCAATTGTCTAGATCAATAAATTGTGCTATCATTTGTGTAGAACAGATGGACTTCTATAGGCAGGCCACATGCTGTTTATATGCAGGCCTGCTTGTGCGGCCCCACTAGATGCATGCCTATCGTCGGGGTGGGGAAGATGGGCTGGGTGGGAGATACCCTGGGTTATTAATATATTTAAAATATGTGCCCCAATGATGGCAAGTAGTTCAAACCTGACTTAAATAAGAGTAATGTCAACCTTAAATTGATGATACAGGTCTAATCTGCTAGTTAGGTGTGAGTCATTGTAGCAAAAAAAAAAAAAAAAATGATGGACATGGGAAACGTTGGATAGTATTTTGATCCAAGTCTACTTTTACGCAGAACACTTGGCTGAGTGCATATTCAGGGGTTGGATTTGGTTTGAATGAGGGGCCCACTTGGGCCAAACTTACTTGTCTACAATTTCAATTCCCATGTGAAAGTTTAGAAATCATCGTTTCTCTTGAACTGAAAGAGGATTTAAATTATATGGAAGTTTATAATTTATAATCTAACAACAAAAGATTTCCTGGATTTAAACAAAACCCTTGAGAGGTACACTTTTTGGTCATGATAGCCATCCAAAAGATTGGACTCCATATTTGCATAACCGTATGTCTTTTGATGATTTAAACTAATAGTATTGGGTGACTTGTTTACACTTGCTAATACTTCTCCTCTCGTTTCCTTTTTTTTATTGTTAACATGACTTTAACCCGCAGCATCAATAGTGAGCACCTTCCAGTGTCCCAGGGGCTCTTGTACCTAAGCAGTTCTCTAATCAGATTAATCTGAATGAACTTATATCTAAAACAGCTACGCCTGATCAATATAATAGTGGCCTAGGTAGTGGGACCCATGGGCAGATCAAATTTTAACAATCACCTGACTTCTAGGCACTGTAGAATTAATTGTGAGAAAGAAAAAACAATCAAGAAAGAAAAAGAAACATGAGCTTTACCTAAGAATTGAAAATTGTCTAATTTTAAGCGCCTATATCAATGTCTGGTCTGGTGTGATTTAAGGGGAGTTCTGTTGGCACCACAAAAAATGCTCTTCACACCGAATTTCTCTCCACACCCATGCATAACATTTGAATGTTTATTGGTTTTACTCTCCGCACCCATCGATTACCCAAACTACCCCGGCCATTTAGACCTGCAACCCACACACGATCTCCACCTTCACGTCATGGTTCCAGCCCTTGATTCATCTGTCACACATTCATTTTGACTAGTAGGCAAGTGAAGGGATCGAACTACAGGAAGAGCGAATTTGTTGTGGTCATTTTCAACGAGGAAGGCAACATCACCGATATCTTTGAATCTAGGGTAAGCTCACCACCATTCTCATTGTGATATTTTTGCAAATAGGTGTTTGTATCTACTATTTTGCATGAAAATATGTTGAAGGGATACAAATGTTTTGAATGTTATCACTTAGTTGTTGTTTATTCGCACTGGTGTGAGTCATTCAAACGTTTTTTTTTTTTTTTTCCCTTTCGCGCGATGTGTTCGATCCTGAAAGTTCGAACAAAAAACAAATGTTTGGTTTCTAAGTTCCGAACATTAACAGAGTGTTCGGAAGTTACAATCCGAACATAGTTATAATGTTCGAACATTATGGTCCGAACATTCATTAAGTGTTCAGAACTTAAAAACCGAACAGTGCTAGAAGTGTTCGAACACACAGTGTCGAACAGTAACTGGTTAATGTAGTTTTTACACTCTTCTTCCAATGTTTCAAAAATGGATAAGCCAAGCAGTTCCAGGGTAAGACCGACAGCTTCTAACAAGAGGCGCCGTCGAAGAATTGAAGAGTCAGTAGAAGAAGCTGAGGAACCGGAATATGATTTGGAAGAAGGCAACGAAGAAGGACCAACTATTGAACAACTTGATGAAGAAGAAGCTGTCAGTGAACAAGAAATAACTACAGGGCCAGAAGATCGTTCTTTGTTGTCCAGTTTCAACACACATATAGCTGTGTATATTTGGCATTCACATGTATGTTCTTACTTTATTTATTTTTTACATCAAGATCAATGCATTAATTACAATCTTCAATAATGTACCATTTTTTGAATACAGGAACGGGTTGCGCTGAAGTGTTTGGGCCATGGACAGAAAATACCACACTAGTATTTAAATGAGAGCGACAGGTTTAGAGACTTAGCGGCTAGATCTAACTTGAGTCCGCTTATCACATCATCATATCGCTCTGTTAGTAAGATCCTTGTCTCTTATTTTGTGGAAAGGTGGCAACCTGAAACAAACACCTTCCATATGCCGTTCGGCGAGATATCCATCAGTCTAGATGATGTTGCCACCATACTTGGGATACCGATGACTGGCCGTTCTGTTGCGTACCATGGTAGAATGTCATATCAAGATGCTCATTCACTACTTGTTGACGCTTTGAGAGTTGATCCAAATGAGGCAAATGATGAGTTACAACAGGTTCGGGGCTAATCTGTAAGATTGGAGTGGCTGAGATGGAGATTCTCAGGCATATTTGATAAGGATGGAGAGGACATGATTGATTGTGCGGTGAGAGCATATATGCTGTATTTATTAGGATGCACATTGTTCACCGACAAGAGTGGCACACGTGTGCCAATTATATATCTAACACTCTTGATAGACTTGGAGCGTGTCCGTACATATGCATGGGGTGCCGCTGCTCTGGCTTACTTGTATCGACAGTTGGGATAGGCTACCCGTCATGAAGTCAAACAAATTGCTAGATATCTTACGCTACTAGAGGCGTGGATTTATGAGCATTTTGAGTGTTTGGCTCCAACTCCCAATATTCACTATGCCATCGGTCGGCCCCGAGTTCATCGCTAGCTCTCTCGTAGGGAGACTACTGCTCCTCTACTGGCACTGCGAGAGCGGCTAGATTACCTAGGTGCAGACCATGTATGGGTTTTTGCGTAGTTCATGAGTTATTGGATTGAATGACATCAAATTCTTAATTTAGAATAAATGACTCATAATTGTTTTGGTCATTGCAGGTCACATGGGATCCATATTGTGATGTTAGGCAGCACCATCCATTTTATCAGGTCGCCTTCTACTGTGGGTGTATTAAGTGCATGGACGTCGTTGAGCCCTATCATCCAGATAGGATCCTTAGGTAGTTTGGTAGAGTGAAAACTGTTCCATCAGCCCTGTTACTTCCGATTTGTGCTGCTAGAGGCCCGACGACAAATGCATACCACATTGTGTATCAATATTTTGATCAAGTCTAAGAAAGATGAAATGATCACCTATTGTCTAGGATGAATCGAAGCACACCAGTTCGACGTCCTTCTGATTGTGTGCCAAACAAATTACATGGGTTGGTACGCACGAGTATCATGGAGAGTGCTTCAAAACCCTAACCTCCAATCAGTTTATCGCCCACGTCCTCGAGCGGCGCAATCTAGTGTAGACATTGATTATGAGATGGTATGATTAATTAAGCAATATTAAGCCTTTTGAGTTTTAATTTATCATTGAACTCATGAATTAATCCATTGACTTGCAGCGCAATGCGGATGCCTTGAGCATCCTTGATAGAGTGACCGAGAGGGGTTCGGAGGGTTGGATTGAAGACCCTTATAGTATATACACTGCAGTCGAGCAGGCAGCACATGTTCTGCGTGGAATGTCTATCGAAGAGGTGGAGCGCACGGTGCAACATCCCAGCATGATTGCCCATTCTTACTCACGCAGGAGCCGCAGGGACAGTCGATGATTTATGAGTGAATTTCATGTGTTCCATGACTTGAATATAATGTAAATGATTTTATGGGTTGTGTGGGTTGGCATTTGTTTGCCTTTTTTGGTTATATGGATTTTATGGGTTGTGTGGGTTGGCATTGCCAGCAAATTTTGGAATAGTGCAGAACAAATTATGAATATAACCCAATTGCATTTCTGATTCAATTTGTTGTCCAAACATGGGGTCATAAATCAGGATAATACATGATCTCTGCCAACCATATGGCTAAAAAAATGTTTGAAAAAAAAAATACAATCTCTTCAATCCAACGAGATAGTCTCATTTGTAGCTACATCTGGACTTATAATCTCTTTAAAATGCCTGATGCGATCTTCGTATGATAATTCCCAACCGTTCGCGCAAGGATGATGGAATTCTCTCCACTTATTGGCAATAGGTGGAACAGGATGATCTGGGATCATGAATACCTAAAAAAAGAAAGAAGAATAGTGTCAACTTCTTAACATATTACAAATGTAGACCAGATGAATGAATCATGTTAAACACCTTAACATATTACAATTGTATAACTGAACGAAATGGTTTTGATTAACAAAACCTATTGCTATCTCCAACCGAGTAGTTGCAGGTAACGGTGGTGACCTGAGAGGAAGAAAGGTTAAACACTATGCTGCGCTGAGGTAAAATAAGACCAAGTTGTAACGAGATGCAATAAGATGCCCCATGTTAGGCATAGTCAACCAATGGTTATATGAAGGATGATCCTCATAGTATGACAGTGTCTCAATGAGTTCTTCCACTCTGTTTTCCACTCCAAATAATTGCTTGTAATTTTCTACATGTGCCAGCAACTCCTGTAAGAGTTCTCTCCTAACCTGTCACCATCCATTTTCATCATTATGACCAATCAAAGCAGCAATCGCTCTAAAACCACAATTACCATCCGTTGCAACATCTTTGATAAGGCATATGTAGGGCCTTAATCCTTCTGGGAACTGCGTAGTATATGAACTGGCATTTCTTGATCTTGTTCTCACGACTTTCAGCTTTCCTTTTTTTGTTTCTGTTGCAATGCTGCCTTAGTGCTAATGGGAGCAAGAGAGTGACTATCTTGTGCAGATTCCACCAACTCAAAAGCACTTGGTTCTCGTCTGGTGGATGTATCAATCCTACTACATGGTCGCCCACGGGTTCGGGTCTTTACTTCAGGCTCCAACAAGAATGCACTGTCTGGCTTTGATAGCTCCTTCATCTTCTTTAAGAGTTGTAGTTTTTTTGTCTGATCGTATTCATTGAACCGCTGCTCAAGTAACCTCGACTCCACCTTGCAGTCCAACTCTATAGTAGAACACTTCGGAATGGTATGAGGATACATATTAAGCTTGGCCCAATGCCGATGTATACAATCAAGGGGAATTGGCCGTCCTTCTGAAACATATGTAGCGATCTCATGTGCACATGGTAACCCATGTGTGGCACGAATAATACATCCACATGCAATCCTATCAATTCCCTTTTCGCTGCTATTATGAATCAAAGGAATGATTTCCTTTTTAATTTCCTTCTCCATTGCAATATTATGATTGAGAGAATTGCAACAGTAGTTGTTTGGATTTGTTTTGACGAAGAGGATGAAGACTTTCGATAAATGGGAAATGTGAAGGAATGAGGAAATGTGAAGGAATGAGGAAATGCAATGGTCTTCTGTATCAACAAGGGGAGATCTATTGCACAACGAGATTTGTGTGGGAAGAGACCGGAAGCGAAGGAATGAGAAGAGGAAGAGAACTGTGTGGGAAGAGAGACATCGTTGTTCTGTTGGATGTGAGATGTCTATTTTGGTCATTTCAACTAATGATTTTATTATAAATAAAAAAAATATAATATTTGCGGTAGGAAGAGCAATTTTTGTGGTGCCAACAGAACTCCCCATGATTTAAAGGCCTTATCTTTTTGGACAGCCTTAGGCCACCCATAGACCTTACCAACTACTCTTTTTTTAATGATTGGCGTGCATTCAATAGGGGCTGAAGTTCACCATGAAAACCTATTGAAAATCAGAGTCGTTCAAATGAAGCTCCTCATTGTGCATAGAAAGACCTAAAATTTTACTTCAATAAATGTTGGCCAACCTTTAAATTGACCATAAGATTAACAACATGGTTAATAAATATGTTTAAGATAACATTTTACTCCAATCAATGCTGGCCACCCTTTAAATTGACCATAAGATTAACAACATGGTTAATAAATATGTTTAAGATTATATTAATCACGCTATTCATGTATAGGGGGAATATAGCTGCACAAACATGTGATAAGGGCATGTTTATGTGGCAGCGGTTGAAGCAGATGTAAAGTCTTGTAGGATGTTTGGAAGCTCTAGTGTAATTAACAGGAGCTAAATAAATTAAGGTCTAAAATAAAAGCTCCAATTTTTAAGTTTGACTCCAACAATAGTATGTTATGATAAAATTATAAAATCAAGTCCTTTTTTTAATGAAGAAATTGGAGCCCATCTTTTAAAAACTAGAATATAAAATCCACGATTTGCGTCATTTTAAAAATCCTATGAGTTCATCCATCATAGAAGTTCATTGGATTGAAATATCTATATAAAACCCACCTATATGTAAAACTTTGACTCCATAAGATCATTAATCTTTTGACCCAGGGCCCTAAAATTTAATAGTATAGAGGATTATTGTGTCATGATTTTAATCCAGTGGTGAGGATAATAACCCGTGACTATTCATGAGGGCTGTGAAGCACGGATACATTAAAATGGCTCCCGAATCTGTATCACGGATACGCCCAGGGTACGTCTTGGACACGCGAAAAGCGTATCCGAATTTTTTATGTTTTTTTTTTTTTTTTTTTTAAATACCGAACACGTGCGGGACACGATATGGACACGAGCAGGACACGTTTTTCGCTGGAGAAAAATAAAAGAGAGGTGGGGAAGAGAAACATGGGAGAGGAGAGGAGAGGAGAATAGAAGGGGAAAAAAACAACGAAGAGAAGGGAAAGAAGGAAGAGAACAAACCTCGCCATCGCTGTGTTGTGTCTGTGCCGCATCAAACCCTCCATCGCTCACAACAAACCCTCCATCGCTGTGCTGTGTTGTGCCGCTGCCGTCAAACCCTCGCCAGTCGCCATAGCTGTGTTGTGCTATGCTGTGCTGTGCCGCTGCCATCAAACCCTCGCCATAGTTGTGTTGTGCTGTGCCGCTGCCATCAAACTGACATCGACACACCTTCGCCGCTGCATCAGGTTCTTTTCTCTTCTTTCTTTCCTATTGTTTCTTTTCTTCTCTTCCTCTGTATTGGTTAGTTTTTGTTGGGGTTGATTCTATTCTGGTTCTTCCTCTGTATCTGGGTTTTTTTTTCTTCCCCCTTAAATCATTTGGATTTTAGGGTTTTTTGTGTGTGTGTGTGTAATGTGTTTAGATTTTCCTGGTTTTCTGGTTGATTTGATGATTTGTTTGCTGATCAGAGGCTTGTATTGGCAAGGTTCTGTCTATGCTGCTGCTGCTGTTTCTTTTTCCTTTTTTGTGTAATGTGTTGATTTACTGCGGCTGCTGCTGTTTTTTTTTTCCTCTGTAATGTGTTAATTTGCTGCTGCTGCTGCCGTTTCTTTTTTTCAGTAATGTGTTGATTTACTGTTGCTGCTGTTTTTTTTTTTTTTTTTTCTCTGTAATGTGTTGATTTGCTGCTACTGCTGTTGCCGTTTCGTTTTTTTTGTAATGTGTTGATTTGCTACTGCTGCAGCAGTTTCTTTTTTTGTGTAATGTGTTGATTTACTGCTGCTGCTGTTTTTTTTTTTTTTTTCCCTGTAATGTGCTGATTTGCTGCTGCTGTTTCTTTTTTTCTATAATGTGTTGATTTGCTGCCGCTGCTATTTCTTTTTTTTTTTTTTTTCTTGTTTGGCTGTATATTGTATCCCAGCTCCCAGACTAAGTCTTATATTGGGATCTCTGATTTTGAAGACCACCTTTGGCCACTGTGGACAAGCATAACCCTTCCATAAGTACTGCTTTCTGTCTTGTGTCAAAGCAACTTGTCCTGTATATGTATCCATCTTTTTTTTTTTTACTTTAGATTTTTATTACATAGTCATATAAAAAATATTTAAAAAAATAAAAATTCATCGTATCTTTGACGTGTCGTATCCTTTTTTTTTGAGAAATTGCGTATCTACGTATCCGTATCGTATCGTATCCGTGTCCGTACTTCATAGCATGAGGGACAGTGCGTGTGAAAAGATTAGATTAACTTGATGTGAGCCCCATAAGAAAAGGAAAGGGAAAAAAAGGTGTTTTTAAAGGGGGGCATTTTGGAGAATTCTCAGTCATTTTCCTTGGAAAGGCCCTTTCTGCGCTGGTGAAACACATTTTCTGATTGCCTCTGGCTCAGGTAGGTTCTCCCTTGTGTTGTCTTCTCTCTACCCTTGTTCATGTTCATGATGTATCATGTTGATCTGTTTGTTGTTGCCATCCATATTTGTTCCTAGAGATTTCTCCTCCCTCTATTTCTCAGTTTGGTATGAAACATGTTTGATGAAACGACTAGTAGACATATCTACTTGAAGAACAGTCAATGTTCGACAAATGGCTACTCTCTGACTCCGTCTTGTTTGTTGATGTTGAAAGTTGAAACTATATTTTCTTCAAATGGATATCTCTTGTTTAGATTGTTTTTTTTTTTGCACTTTCATGTTGGTTAAGCAATTTTAGATTTTCAGGCCTGTAAGTGCTGCATCTCATCTTCATGTAGTGTGGTGTGTGATTTGGATATATTGCTACATAGAACTAGCTCTCTCTCTCTCTCTCTCTCTCATAGTTTTTGACAGCATACCCATTACCCAGTTTCTAATTCATGGGTTTTGAATTTTTCTACTTTGGCTTTTGGCTGCTGATTCTGGGGTAGAAAATTGGTGAAGGATTTGGTATGCCTGCCACTTTTTTCATTCTAATGTCCATGCTACCTTCACAAAGGTGCTTTTTGTGCTGAAATTTCAAATATGGAGTGCCCAAGATTTGTTATTATAAGGGAATAATCAGAACTGTTACATCAATAAGAAACATGCCCATCTCATGATGAATTGCAACATAAGATCTAAAAATGTTGTTCGCATTTCTACTGATTTAGTAATAAAAAAGAATCAATTTAAGGATTGATTAATACAAGTTGGCTTTTGGAAATCCCTGTAAGTTGGTGATTTTGTTTTGTGTGTTTGGTGATTTGATTCTACTATTCTCTTGTTTGTTTAATTAAGTTTATGTTTGTAGTTTTTTGAAAGTCTAACGTCTCTTGATTTACATTTGGGATAATTTCGACAGTAAAACATATACCACATATAGAAACAATAGAGAATCCAGGAAGAATGATTGAAATAACCCATTTTCTTATCATCGGTTGAATTCTTCTTCAATCTGACACTGATTGAACCACTATCTGTCTTGGATAAAACTGTGAGATCTGATAAGAGGGATATTTAGCCAAATGCTAATCCGCATTATACCCTTCTCATCCCCTGTAATCTTGCAATGGGATCCATCCAGATGGACCCCACGCAAACAGGGGTATATTTTTGCGAAGAGAACTGAGGATTTATTATTTGTAGCAATTCCCTGTATATGTTTTTGAAATAAATGATTTGGTTGAGACAGGGCCTTGTCATCGAGTCATCGTGGTTGAGTTTCAACTTTCAACTCCATCAAGTTTCTAGGTTTTTGAAACAATGATCATTGTAGACTGCCATTATCGTAGGAAATGATACATCAGTCTCTGTACTGTTTCCTGAATTTACTGCATCCAGTATATAGAGATAAGTCTTGTTTTGATGGTTAAGACCACGGTCTTTCAGTGGAGTGCTTCATTTATCACTTTGCTGATAGCCTTGTAAATTATCAGACCGAGTGTCCTGAAAATGACAATTAAGAATATCCGTATATCACATATTTGAAATGGCCGATGATGTGAGTGTGACACCCTTCTCCTTTGAGGGGTACGTGAAAGGAGTGCGGAAAGGTTTGCGAGAGAGGAGTACATGATGTACACCCATCTCCTGCCTAACCCAAAAGAGGAAAACTGATTTTGACGGATCTCTTTCACAGCCACTGGCGGATCCAGAGGGGCTGGCCAGGACCATCCCCCCCAAACCAATTTCCTACCATCTTGATGTTTTTGCTCCTCATATCTTATGGCTTTGATCTTTGATTAGGGAGTTTTGATTTTTAAATTTGAAAGTTCCCTTGTTTTGCATGACGTTTGCAAACAGCAAATGATAATCTTTGAAAAATAGTTGGACAAGGAATAAGATTCTGCACCCATAATGCTGATTTTCTGAATGTAAATTCCGAAAAGTTATGAAATGGATCCACATCATCATCATCTACATCTGGTCAATGCAGAGATCTTGAAGCAGTACCATGATTGCAGGCACCACATGATATATTGGCTGGAGTCTGAGTCTCCACTTTCACTTGAAATCAAATTCCGAAGTCTATATTTCTCATAGTTACCTGATTTGCAGTTTGATCAATTCACTCTTGAGTTTGTAATTCATAAATTGAGTCTAAACTTTTTTCCAAAAAATTGATGGGGTAGGTTCATTTGATCTTCTTTTTTATTCGTTTGAATTGGAGCTCAAGTTTAATCGATGAGCTAGTTCAGTCCATGCTATAAACCCATTCTGGGGCCCACATCTAATACCCAAACCACTAAAAATAACTACCCTTCCTTATATTACCTTTGAGAGTCGGGGCTGCCGTCAAATTGATCACGTGTAAACTTGTAATTAAAATAAGAAGCAAAGGAAAGTTCCATGTTTTACAGGTGATCAATCTTAAAGGTGGGACCAACTCCAATGGGAGTTAGATATGGACTAATGTTAATACATAGGGGTGCTGTGCTTTTGACTAGGTTGGATTTCTGAGGTGGGCCTCACTAATGGATGGGATGTATAGAACTCAGCTTAGGGTATTTTATGAGAACAGTTCATGGACTGAACTGCGAATTGCTCAAAGCAAGCTTCAGAGTTTCAGGGCCTAGGTAAGTATGATAATTTTATTATCTCTAACTGGCTAAGCACATAAAATCACAATTGTAGCATGCTCCACAATTGTCCTTGAGATGATATTTTTGCTGCCAGAACACCCAAGCACGAAACGAGCAACTCCATAGTAGTATTAGACCGGGCATGTAAAGACACACTTATCAAACAGATTCAGATATGCTCAAGAACACTGCCTAATATCTCCATCTATCTTTCAGTTCTTCTCAAAGGACCATCAGCATATGTAGTATAACACGTGAAGCATAGCATCTTAATCTGGAGGCAGGAATATCCAATATTGTAATGATTTTGTCCTCGTAACAATCGGATTGAAATCTACACCCCATCTCAGTGAGATCTGTTCTTTAATATCATTTAAAGTTACATCAATACTCAATCCTGTTGCAGCAGAACTCTGTTGGGGGGACATATCTGATGTCTCCCTTGAAATATTCTGCCTGTTAAAGGTCCTTGATATTCTACCCACACCTCTTTCTCATCAATACCCCCCTAAGCGATACCACCTCATGGAATTTTGGGCTCCATAAACCGCATTCCTACCATTACTCCTATGACCAATCCCCCATTGGTTGATGTTTGTTCCTCCTAAACCTGGCCTACGAAATTGAAGACCATACTACGCATACTGGACCCAAACAGCGCATCCGTATTAGACTACCATTAATCCTCTGAACAGGATAAGGGGTTGGTCAGTTGGTTGGCAGCCCCACTTGTCATCCGGACCTGGGTGCCCAGGGGCCGATCCCTGGGTATGCCACTCTTCCCACCTTTTGGGCTTCGCTTGATCTCTTTCCACTTGTGTGGGTTATCCTTCCCACTTTGTGGGCTTCCTCTTTTCACTTGTATGGGCTCTCCTTCCCATGGTGTGGGCTTTCTCTTCCCACTTGTGTAGGCTCTCTTGGGTCGTAGCCCCCTAGTCTGGGGACTCGGGTACGCCTCAAAAAAAAAAAAAAAAAAAACTCTCTGATCAGTTTAGCTTTTGTTCTATATCTTACAAGCGCAAAGCCTCTTCTGCTTCTAGAAACTTTGTCAACTAGAAGAAAAGAATAAATTAGAACTCCTACCTCACCAAACAACCTTCTTAAAACGACTGTGAGAGATTCAGAACAAACAACGAGTGCAGACTGCTGAGAGCTCCTTCATTCGGGACCTATCATCTTCACACTTTTTCCATACCATCCAGAGCTGATTTTCACTTGATCCTTGATTCTTCTCCTTATTTGATTACACTGTGGAGAATTCATGCTCCCCCATCATGTATCCGGTGTTTGAGAATCATAAGATTTCACTATAGGTTAGACTTGTTTTTGTTCTGTTAAATACATGACCTAAGGTTGCAATCACAATGGCTTCTATCAGGAACCATTCAAAAAATAAAAAAGATAATAAATAAATAATTCCTATCAAGAAAAGATTGGTTTATAATCTGCACTCATTTTTATTATATTTCAGTTTTGACAGGAACAGTTTCTAGCATGCAAATATTCAAGCAGGTACTTTGCAGTGCTAAATATGGTTTTAAATGCGTTGCGGATTTTGGCATTTCTAGAGGTAATTTTATTTCACTTACTATATGGGATTTACATAATGGGATGTAAACATGAAGATTGTCATTTTTTATAGAATTTAAGTGAAATATTAAAAAACCAAGTTTTCTGTTTCAAGCTTGTGCCCCATGTTTCTTCATGGTCGACGACTATTTGTTTCTTTGGTTTCCATTAATGGCCATTACTTTTATATAATATTTATGGCCTTTGGTTGTCATAATGAAAGCGTTCTTCATAATGAAAGCGTTCTTTGGACATCATTACTATTTGGGGTTCGCTTTATGAGTTATACTCTTCCTTTCATCCCTATTTAGAGCTATGTTCTTTGTCACTTCATGATTTAACATTTAGTACTAACTAATCGATTCCAAGGCTTTAGTGTTTTCCCCTTCTAGTTCCTTGCAAATTGATCAAAAAGTGGGTTTCTTCTTATCTTCTAGATACTTGGTAAACAGTAAACCATCTCAAATGGCATTCCTTGATTTTTTCCCCCTCTTATGTGTGCATTTTTAATTATATCCTTCCTATTGCTCCATAGGCCAGCCTTACCGTACAAATCTTAGCCATATTTACATTTGACTTCTCTTCCCAACATTAACATGTATATAACAGTCCTAATCATAATATTATCATTACAGATACAAAAGTAGAAGCATAATTTATTCAAATGTTTATTGCAACATGAACTGATGGGCTTTTTTTTTTTTTTTTAATGAAAATGTTAATCGTGCAGCAATGGGTTTTTCCTTTCTCCATTCATTGGTAGATTCCTCAGTTGAAGTTCATTCACCAGAGCATGAAGTAGTGATTGCTCTAGGTAGCAATGTTGGCAATAGACTTCAAAATTTCAATGAAGCCCTGCGTTTAATGAAGAAATCTGGCATTTATATCACAAGACATGGCTGTTTGTATGAGACTGAGCCTGCTTATGTAACAGATCAGCCCTTATTTCTGAACTCTGCTGTCAGAGGCATTACAAAACTGGCACCCCATGACCTATTAAAAGTACTCAAGCAAATTGAGAAGGAACTGGGCAGAACAGATGGGATAAGATATGGCCCAAGACCAATTGACTTGGATATATTGTTCTATGGGAACTTTAAGATCAACTCAGAAGTTCTCAGTGTCCCACATGAACGCATATGGGAGAGACCATTTGTACTGGCTCCTGTTGTAGATCTGTTGGGGTCATCTGCAGAGAATGATGACATCATGAGCTGGCATTCGTTTACAAAACAAGCTGATGGGATTTTTGGGGCATGGGATAATCTTGGGGGTGAATCTTCAATTGGAAGAGAAGGACTAAGACGGGTTCTACCTATAGGAAATCGGCTATTAGATTGGTCAAAGAAAACCCATGTCATGGGTATTCTCAATCTAACCCCAGATAGTTTTAGTGATGGCGGGAAATTTCAGTCGGTAGACGCTGCAGTTTCTCGGGTCAAATCATTGATCTCAGAAGGTGCAGATATTATTGATTTGGGTGCACAATCAACACGACCCTTAGCACCGAGAATTACTCCAGAAGAAGAATTGCATAGGCTAATCCCCGTTTTAGAAGCTATTCAGCCGATTCCCGAATTAGATGGGAAGGTTTTGTCCGTCGATACCTTTTACTCAGAAGTTGCAGCAACAGCAGTAAGCAAAGGGGCCCATGTTATCAATGATGTATCTGGTGGGCAGTTGGATCCGAACATGTTCAAGGTAGTTGCTGATCTTGAGGTTCCTTACGTTGTAATGCATATGCGTGGGGATCCATCGACAATGCAGAGTGGTGAAAATGTACTCTATGAAAATGTGTGTAAACAAGTTTCTTCTGAGTTGTATGCACGGGTTAGTGATGCAGAACAATCAGGCATCCCTGCTTGGAGGATTATCATGGACCCTGGAATCGGTTTTTCCAAGAAATCTGATCACAATTTGGAAATTCTCATGGGCTTGCCAACAATCCGAAGGGAGATTGCATCAAAGAGTTTTGCTGCTTCACATGCTCCCATGTTGATTGGGCCTTCCAGAAAGAGGTTTTTGGGCGATATCTGCAGTCGCCCAATTGCCGAAGAGAGAGATACTGCCACTGTTGCAGCTGTCACAGCAGGGATTTTAGGTGGTGCAAACATCATAAGGGTGCATAATGTTAGGGATGGTTTGGATGCTGCAAGGGTCTGTGATGCATTATTAAAGCAAAGAAAAGCTCATGTGTGATTCAGTGGAGAGAAAACTTATTGTTTTACAGTTAGTATATCAGCAAATCTCTCTTGATACTAGAGCTAATTTCCTGAATTGTCTCAAACTTGCATCTCATTCTGCAATCTGTTTCCTCAAGAGCAATTTTCCTTCATTTTAACCTTCCCTTGGGGCTGTGGGGTTTACTTGGGGACGGGGCTGGGGGTGCTCTCTTCATCTGGCTGGGGCCTACTTGTGTACAAAAAATGAGCCCCATCCATTTGATCATCCTAACCTCGTCATCAACGGCCAACAAGTTTCCCCCCTTGAAAAAATGACCCAATGGTGCCGTCCATTCGGATGGGTGTAAAAAAAAGGGACCGGTATAATTCAAGGGGATCATCTGTGTGTGATCTATTCAGATGGGTCATCAAGTGGGCCTTACTTTAAGGTGTGCAAGGTATGAGGTGTGCATGTGATAAGTTTTGCATTACATATATTTTTTCCAAAACGGAACGTTGAAATGTATATTGAAATTCTGAATCGGCCAAAATATTTCACTTTGGAATCAATCGAAAGGGATTAATTTTCCTATCCCATGCGTAGAAGGCAAATGACTCCTTAAGTTTTGTAGTTTTTGCTACACAAACACACCCTTAGGGGTCATTCGTCAATCTCACATGGGATGGGAAAATGCTACACATAGGTAAATGATTCACATATAATGAATCACTTCCATATGCAACTTTAGTCACATGTGAAACACATTCATTTGTTTGTCATTTTCACACCTAACATGTGGACTTGAGTGCATCCAATGGTCAATCATTTTTCACAAAAATTTCACCATTTATCACAAATTTCTTAAAATATATGATGAATAAAGGAACGAGACTTGACCACCTAGACAAAGATGACCATCCCACCCCCACCGAACTCAATTACAGATTTTTGGATCTGGAATTTTTTTGCAAATATCTAAGAGTCCATGAGGAATTTAGACATAAAATTTGGTCCCATGCCTGTTTTGGTCATTTTAAAGAGTTCAACGGTTCAGATCATGATTGTGGGGCCCACTTGCATAGAAAAACTGCAAAAACAATAAAAAATAAAAAAATACACAGACTGGGTTCAAGGGACATGAAAAAATAGTGTATGGTGATGGTGGATACATCCAACAGTTTCAAGTTTCTTTCAAATATCTCACAATCTGTGATGAGTTATGATTTCAAATTTGATACCATAGCCATAAGTTGCCTTCTAAAGAGTTTGAATGGTTTGGATCGTGAAAATGGAGCACACACATTCCCAGAATCATCAATTTTCAGTCTGGACTTTTTTTTAAATATCTCAAGGACGAATCTACGGTTGAAATTTGATCCCATTAGTTGTAATCGATGTTTTGAAGAGGATGGTTTTTTTAAATTACCATTTCGGGGTGCGCAGAAGTGTATATTTTCAAAAAACTGTCTTGGGCGGTGATCACGTTGAAAACACTGTTCATCCGCCTAGTAGCAGTGAGGTGTGATTCAGTTTACCATCTATGGAGGTGTGAAAAATCTGGGCTCAAAATCAGCCCATTTTCACACCTATTTTACACTCCTCATGCATAAATATCAACCCAAACAAATATAAATGTGCGTAACTGTTGTGAACCATTTACATATGTAAATCTGTGCAAACAAACAACCCCTTAGATTTTGTTGTCTTTCCCTGACATTTCTACCCGTATAAATGTTGTCAATTATAGCACTGATGATTTGGGACAGGAAAGAAAAATTGTATGGTACACTGCCTGCTCTTTTGAACATCTGATGTACATCAAATAAACATCTTCTTTGTACTTAACAGCAAAAAAGAAACATCTGCTGTGCAAAAATATTCAGACGTGATTTGGTGTTTCCAAATGCACCACCAGAATTCGCTTTAGCTTGAATAATATGGTCCAACTAATATTATTTCACCATTATAGATGCATTTCTGTGTCCTCGTTAATATATTGTGTGGACATATTAAATTATTTCACCCTTCTTCTTGTATGGCTTGGACAGGTTCTTAGGTTACGGAGCTGACGATAAGGAACATGTTCCAAGCCAAAGGACATTAATGCTCGTTCAAGGAACTGGAGGAATCGTGGCTGGAGTAGTGGCATCTTGCATTACTACCCCTTTGGACACTATTAAGACAAGATTACAGGTGCTTTAAAATATCTAGTTGATAGAATTATGATTTATGATCCTCTAATATGATAAGAATATAATTGTTGTGCCTTCTGTTTGTAAAATTGTTGGTCCATTGTTCAGTGGTTCAAACCATTAATCTTATGTAACCCAATTTAGATAGTTCTGGCTCAAAGACTGCCCAGGTTCGTCCGAAAACCACAACGATCCAATTGACTGATAAAAAAATTACCTTCTATATCCCATGTTGCGGTTGATTTATTTCCAAGTTGACTTTGTATCTTTAATTGTTGTAGTGATTTTTCCCCCTTCAAATACTGCTATCTTCTTCATGGTTTTTATGATATTCAAGAAGGAATTTTGTGCATTCCGTCAAGGATCCATTTGGTATCCTAGCATTGACTTGGTGAATTTGAAGCCATGGTTTTGTGTCAGGTCATTGATTATCCAGAGCATGTAGCCCATTCCCCTAAAGCACCCCAGTTGGAAGATCCTAGAAGAGTAGCCAATCCAGTCTTGTCCTCGTTTAAATCGAATCTGAATTCTGAATCGTCTCTGCATTATTTTCTTAAATTCTAACTGCTGTTTATCAAATTGAAGGACTAGGATGGCCTCATTGGGAAGGTGTGGGGATGGTCTTCCCAGTATGGATTCCACAGGGCCTATGCATGTTTGTACATAAAGGCCCGTGAATGATCTGTTGTGATTGTTGAAGATAAACTAGAGCCTATTCAGCTTTTTGTAGCACAACCATGGACCTAATTATTCTGAAACTGGCTTATCTAGATCCAAACAACCAAGCATGCACGTACACAATGGTTTTATTATTCTTTTTATTACTGTTGTTTATGTTGTTGTTATTGTGGACGGCAACAGGCATGTATCTGATTCTTACAGTAGTAAGGAGCCTTTTAATCTTGTATTTTGTTCCAATTCTGCTCTCAATATTCAAAATGCTGTTATAAACAGTGAGCATCTTATTTGCGTGATTGTGCCATGCATCTTGGGTCGTGGGGCCCATCTTATGTGAATCCAAACGTTTTTGCATCTTATTTTCCCTCTGAAGTCTGAATCACTACAAAATTAGTGACGTTCAGGAAAAGAAAATCTCATATTCTCTCCCATTCCTTTTCTTTTACGGTTTTACCCATTAGAGAATGGCTATATAGTTCTGGTGCTAGAATAAAGCAAAAAACCCTTCATTTAAAAATATATAGAAGAGTTGAGGTTTTTCCCTATAGCTTACCTCTAGAGATGGATTTTCCCTCCTTTTTCCCAAAGTTTGAATATTCCCCCACTGCTACAATTACAACATTTTTGGACTAAAACACCCTTAGTGTGGGATATGACATAAGAAAAATGCATTTTGTGAATGAGTTTGAAAATTTGACAAAATTATAGTATTGCATTTGTGGGTTGAAAATGCATTGGTGTAAATGAGTTTAGATGAAAATGTATAGCGTTATTATGTAATTGACGCATGGCTGCGGTGCCAATAAGATTGGAAGATGAACCTCCCTTAGTAGAGGCATGGTAGGATCTGTTGCAATTTTGTGGCCTTCTCTGACACTCGGAGATGACATGTCCAAGCTTCTTGCAGTAATTGTATAATGTCTTCTTGTGCTGAACAACAACATGGTCGTACTCTTGCAGCTATTGCTTTGTGTTTTATTCAGATCCCGTCCTCTAGTGTTTGTTTCATAGGCAGCATCATGAGGACTAGTTGTTCAACTTCTTTGTTCCAAGGTGGCTTGCGTGACATAACGTTGCTCTTCCTGGAGCAATTTGGCAAGACGCTCAGCTAGTGATGGGACAGGAACTCTGCTTATCAGATGTGATTGAATGAGCTCAAATTCCTTGTGTAGTTTCCTGAGGAATTGGTCATTTTTGCAGGGCAGGAATGCTTGCCTCTGCATGGTGGCATAAACCAGTTCTACAAATTATGTCCAAAGAGTAATAAATCCAAAATAATATTCTTGTACTAACTTGGTCCCCTGACAATATTCTGAAATGTCAAGTTCCAGTTGATAACGTCTGTTTGTTTCAGTTGATAACGTCTGTTTGTGTTATCTTGGCTATGGACCTTTTTTAGGTATTACCACATATCTTTGGCAGTTTTATAGGCTCTCATGGGGAGCACAAACTGTGGTTCCACAGGAGAACTCAAGATACATGTTATAATTTTGGCATCGTTGGTAATCCATTAGGCTAACTTGGTTTGATCCGTGGATGTGGCTTTGGTAACAGTAGGTTTTTTCGTAGTGCCATCAATGTGATTCCACAGTTTTTGCCCGTTAGAAACATCTGGAATTGAAAATTCCCTGGAAAAAATTGTTTTTTTGTTTTTTTTTTTCCGTTAAATGGATTGGACTTCGGATTATGAAGATCAATGGTCTTGATGAAATCGAGTTGCAGAAATAAGGAAAACTCAGAAACTGTGAAAGATCTTACCAAATGGCGACCAAAAAATCTGAGAAATTCTATGGAAATCCAATGAAATCAGTCAACCCTAATCCTTAAATCTCTAGCTTGATTGGATTTGTTGGGTGGGCTCCACTGAAGAAACCGACGCTCTTTCGATAGCCAAGAACGAGTTGATGACAAACTGCTTTACAAGGAGGGTCCGCACAACCTCAAATCTTCCATGATCTATCCTATTGAAGGATAGATGACTCATGGAGGAACTCAACTGTATTGACAATCAATTGTATCCAAATCGACTGTACCTCCAACTCACAGACATGACCCTTTGAGCAGTGAAGTGATGAAGAAAGTTACGAAAGCCACAAGTAGGCCTGTCAATGGGATGCGTTGAGACGGGTAGAAAGCCCGGCCCGTCCCATCCCAAGCCCGAAAATATGGGACTTTTAAAAAAAATTTAGCCCAGTGGGTTGGGCTTGGTCAATAATAGCAAAAGCCCGACCAAAATGGGACTGGGACTGGGCAAAGGATGCCCAGCCCGTTCAGGCCCGGCCCGGCCCGCTTTAAATAAGTTTTGATAATTTTTTATATATTACCTAAATTGCCCCTCACTTGACCCATATAGGATACTCATTCTCATTCATTTTATTGATTTTCTGATTTTCTACTTTCACCGGAAAAAAAAAAAGAAGAGGTTTTAACCATTCCTACATTACTTGACTCATATAGCCTATAGGATACTCATTCATTTCTATTTATTTTCTATTGTCACCGAAAAAAAAAAAAATTTAACTCCGCTATGTTGCTTGTAGTTGTTGCATTACATTGCCGGTCCCAAGCCCGGAAAAAAGGAGGAGGGTTTAAAGTCCGGTTCATACCGGGTGTCTGATAACAGTAGAAATAATTAGAGAATGTTTTGCTTATGTTCAGGATTGGGCTAAGCCCAGGCCCAGCCCGGTCCCAGCCCGGGCCCGTACGGGACGGGATTTTATGTAGGCCCGTTCAATTTAGGGACGGGATTGGGCAACACCCAGCAGGCCCGTCCTATTTTCGGGACGGGATTGGACAACCGAAGCCCAGGCCCAGCCCGTCCCATTGACAGGCCGAGCCACAAGGGCTCTCCTTATCAACACAAAGAAGATAGCAAAAGAGAGAGATTCTGGAATATTTGTCTGTCCTTCCTTTGGAAGGGATGCCTCTATATATATCATTCTTTGAGTTATTTATAGAAACTAAATCCCCTTTATTGGGGTGATTACATTGTTGGGCAGGGTTTCATATACTTGTTTGGCCCTTCCACCTATCAGCTTAAGCTTTTGGGTTGGTACATGGTATCAGAGCGGGTTCCGATCCCGTCATTCTTGTGTATCCCATGTGGTAGGCCCGTCCATGAAATCTGTTGGGCCTGTACGTGAGGGGGAGTGTTGGATATGTTTTCATATACCTGTTTGGGCCTTCCATCTATCAGCTTAAGCTTTTTGGTTGGTACATGGTATCTCACATACATGGGATTATATGGGATATTATAGTAATTATATCCCCTTAATTAGGGTTTGACTCAACCGAATCAACTCTTACGCTATTACAACTATACTGGGCCCTTAATGGGTCTGGTCATTGCATGACAAGCCCATATGTTCCATGTTAACAGATAATACATTTCTGAAGAATCTCAATCCTACTTGTCTGATATGGCATTGAGTCACAAACATTGTGTGCATATACACCAGATCTTAATGGAATTATTGAACAGAAAGACATGCACTATTGAAAATCACAAGAACCCTTCTAGTTGAGTTGAATGTTCCTAAATAATACTTGTCAGATTGTGTGTTGACAGCAACATTCTTGTAAATCGAATGCCATCCAGAGTATTGGGAAGAAAAAGTCCTTTCCAGGTTTTATGTCCAAGTGCTTTGATGTTCTCTGTTGCTCCTAAAGTCTTTGGGTGTACTTGTTTTGTACACGTTCTAAGACAAAGAGGGGACAAGTTAGACTCAAAGGCAATGTAATATATATTTGTGGGTTATTCAAGTTCACAAAAGGGCCACAAGTGTCACCTTCATGGTAAAAATGAAAAGGTATTTTGATTTTTGACTATGGATGTAAACATTCCGTGAAGACATTCCCTAGTATTCTTCAAAAAGTAAAGAGATACATCATGTAGATAGTCAGGACTCAGGAGGAGACTCTACTTCTTATTCAGTCAGTTTCTCCTCCATCTTGTCAAAGTTCTACTGATGAAGAAAAAGTGCAAGTTTCTCATACTCTTGAGAAGAGTAAGACTTCAGAAATACCAAGGAAGCCATTACAAGTGTGTTCCCATAGAAAAGAAAAGATTAAACCTTTGTTTCTCATTTGGCATATCATCAGTGGAAACCTTGTATTCAGACCCTTCTCAGTCAGATAATGCTTTACAATACAGGTTCTAATTTTGATCTTCCTATAGCATTGCATAAGGGTACACGATCATGTGTTACTCTGACATCCAATCTCAGAGTTCTGTTTCTTATCCGTATTTATCATCCACCTTTCATGCTTGTCACTCGATTATCTTCACATCATATACCACACGTGTTTTTGAGGCAGTTCTCATCCTATGTAGAAAGATGCTATGCTTGATGAAATGCAGGTGCTCAAAAAGAACGGCACTTGGGAATTGACAACATTGCTTGAAGGGAAGCGAATAGTAGGATGTAAGTGGGTATTTACACTCAAACATAATCCAAATGGGCCGATTTAGATATGTAGCCAGACTTGTAGCAAAGGGTTCACACAAGCTTATGGTATTCATTATTTTGAGACATTCTTACTAGTTGCCGAGTTGAACTTTGTCAGAGCGATATTGTCTTTAGCAGCAATTTTTTCCTGGCCATTATATAAAATGAGTGTAAAAATTCATATTTCTTCATGAAACTTACAGGATGAAGTGTACGTGGATGGCTGGATCCACCATGAGGCTTTGTAATGAAAGAACAAAAGTAAGTGGGTATTTTACAGGAAGAGGTAAAATCCTATTGACTTGAGAAGGCTATGTATGAGCTGAAGCAATCACCTCGTGCCTAGTTTTGCAGGTTTAGTAAGGTAAGTGATTCTACAGAAGATGTCATGCAGATTATACTGTGTTCGTGAAAGGAAAAGGTGTTGGTGTCGTAATGTTGATTGTGTATGTAGATGATACTGTGGTCAAAGGAAATGTTGAAAATAAATTAAGGATTTGAAGATCTAAATTGGAAAGGAGTTTGAAATCAAGGATCTTGGAACGTTGAAATACTGTCATGGTATTGAGGTTGCTAGATTTAAGAAAGTAATTGTTATTTCATTTGTAAGTATACACTGGATCTTCTTGAAGAAAGAGGAGAATTGGGGGCAAAACTAGCTGATACTCCTATTGAACAAAGTCATAGCTTACATTCAGAGAGCGGTGAACTGCTTCCTGATAAAAGATCCTATTAGAGACTAGTGGGAAGATTAATTTATCAAACTATCACCCAATTAGATATTTCAATTCGTATGCTGTAAGTTTGGTACATGCATGCCCCATGAACTGACCATTTTCTGTGGTTCAAAACATTCTCAGATAGCAAAAGGAGCACCAAGGCAAGTCATTTTGTATTCATGTCATGGGCACATGAATGCAGAAAGCATATAATGATACTGATTGGGCAGAATCCAAGGTCTAATAGAAAATCTACCATACGGTTCTGCACGATGGTTTGTGGAAACTTGGTCTCATGAAAAAGCAAGAAACAGACAGTAGTTATACGATCGAGTTCTGAGGCTGAGTATCGGGCTATGGCCATGCCTATTGTGTTATAGTTGAGAATATCATAGAAGAATTAGGTTTTAAGCAAGGTCAGCCTATGATTCTTCATTGTGACAATATTTTAGTAATCAATATTGCAAAGAATCCATCATATTGTGAGCCGACAAAGCATATGGGAGTTGATTGTCATTTCATCTGAGAAAAGACCGAAGAAAGGATAGTATATAGAAGTCAGATGACCAGATTGCAGATTGCCTCACAAAAATAGTATTCATAGGACAATTGAGTGTTGTTTTAAATTCAATGCCACTATTGCTGAATAACTCGAAGCCAAGCCTTGTTTTCGCACTATTACGGATGCAAAAGGAATGGAAAAACTGGATTCAACTGTCAACTGCTCTTATCAGAAATAGGATTTGACTATGGATTCGAGCCATAGCACATGGTTTCATAAAATCCGTACAATTTTCCCTATCTAAATCGAGCAGGTTTTACAAAAAGAAGATGCTGGGAGTAGAAGAACCCAACTCATTATTGTTAAAAAAAATTGAGAGAGAGGAAGCTGAACCAAGTCAGGACGATATGGATCAACCCCTTCTTGTGCGAAAGATCTTACCATTTTCGAGGAACTGGAGCTACATCTCTTTCTAATTTCCATCCAAGAGTTCTTACTTGTTTCCACGCTCTTTTGAGACGTTGAAAAATGGACAAATTCCTTTTTTTAGGAACACATACAAGATTCGTCACCACAAAAAGGATAATGGTAATCCCAACATTAATAACTTAATTTTCTGGTTTTAATAGGAATAGAAATACATGTCCTACCGAGACAGAATTTGCGACTTGCTATCTCTTACCTAGCAGGCAAAGATTTATACCTCCATGAAAAGACTGATTCATTCGGATGAATAGGAGGGTTGAATACATTTGTATATTTGAAACAAGTTGACCTCCTTGCTTCTCTTATGGTATAAGCCTCTTCCCGCTAAGCTCCCCCTTTTTTTTCGGTCCCCAGAGACAAAATGTTGGACTGGTGCCAACAGTCAACCATATGGCTGACCGGCGATTATTCTGTCTTCATGCAGGTGAGTTGCAGCTTGCAATCCAAACTTAGGATGGGTTTTTGGAGAGCGGAATCGCGGCTCTTTGTGTTGGCCATTGTAACATGTGTCACCAAGGGCATTGGGAGCATGATTACTTGACTTCATCCTCACCTTCCTCCGGCTTATCACAGGTGGTTTGTTTAGGGTCCCAGACTCAATGGTGGCAACTAAACACCCTTGTACTTGTTGCCGGACATAACTCAACACCTTACGGCACGAGCTAACGACAACCATGCAGCACGTGTCCACATTCTCGAAGGCTCCCCTCTTTCAAGAGGATTTACGACATGTCAAGCCTTGGTAAGGTTCTTCGCTTTGCATTGAATTAAACCACATGCTCCACCACTTTTGCGGCCCCCCACCAATTCCTTTAGATTTTCATTATTGCGATTTGCGAAGGTACTCCCCAAGCGAGATACTTAATGTGTTAGGTACAGCATTGCGCGGGTCAATACGCATAGTGCCTAGTATCCATCGTCTACGGCTAGGACTACTGGGGTTATCTAATCCCATTTGCTCCCCCACCTTTAGTCTCTCATATGACAACTAGTGTTGTTTTATCTAGGTTGGGCTGGTAAATATATATGCACCAGCTTAATGGAGTGTTATTGAATAGAGAGAGTGGGGTTTATCTATAAATTAAGCAATTTCAGTGTCTTATTTTTAATTTGGGAAAATACATGGGCTTTTGTAAATACAAAAATTGTAATAAAGTATATATACGGTTGTGGTCTTCCGACCCTAAGCACCAGAACTGAATGCTTCTTTTCTCTCAGTTCTCTCACTTCCCTATATCCTCTTTTTTCTCTCTGGCGTTTTTATACCTTTAATGAAAAGACCCTATATTGTCTTTAATCAAAACATCCAACTTGAACTGCATTAAGAACAATTTTATCTTCTTTTGAGAATTTTATGATCAATTGGATAATCTTATACCAAGTCAAAATGATTTTGGCAATAAAGCTACTGTCATTGCTTAGCTAATTTTACTTTTCTCAACTTGATCGATTAACTTCTTTTTATTTATTTATGGTAAATCAGGTAACTGTTAATGGTCGTGGGTTTTATTTAATTTTCTTTTACATGTTGCAGGTAATGGACCCTGAAAAAAGAGGAACTGCAAGACAAGTTGTCAAACGATTGATTGTTGAGGATGGCTGGAAAGGTTTATACAGAGGCTTAGGCCCAAGGTTCGTCAGCATGTCGGCCTGGGGAACCTCAATGATATTAGCCTACGAGTACCTGAGTACGGGTCTCCCTCTCTTATTGTATTCTATACTATCTTTTGTTTATAGTGTTTCTGCTGCTCCTTTTATTGCTAATAGAGTTCCGCTTTGATACTCCATGGGCCTTTGGTCCTCATCTTGGGAATCCATAGTGTTGGGGTCCCATTACGTTTCACCATTGGAGACCCTGTTTGTTTGTGTTTTCTTAGGGCCTTCTTATTCATAGAGGAACTATAGACGCCACATGGTGCTGGGCCCTGAACTCGATGAGAGTTGCATATGCTGGAAATGAACAGATAGCTTTAAGCATAGTTTTTCTGACCGGTTAGATCAAACTCAGGCACTAAGTGGGTTAACAGAACAAGGAGGCTTGGCACCTCAACAAGTTGAGTCAATAAAATCTTCTGGGACGATACATAACCTATTGTAAGTATCCTGATATCATAGCTTAATACAGCACAAACAACTTAGCCAGACAAGGATGAGTTGCCAAGTCGGTAGTCAACTAGGTTGCTCAACCAGGTTTCACCAAGGCCTCATCCATATTGAGTTAAGAGAAGATCCAGTCACCCAGTAAGTGACCGGTTGAAATCAACTCAGATGAGTTCCTAGTTGATCACCAGTTGCAACTCAGAAAGCTTTGGCATAAAGTGTGTTTATGTGGTTCTCCTTGTTCGGTTGAAGTGCAGACAAGCTCCGCATTTACATCAAAACAGGAACACATGTTGTATGTTCTTGTTATTCAGCATCATCGGCAACCCTAATCGTCAACAGGGGCTGCACATTGGTGAGCACCCAGTCCAAAGCTAATTAAGCGAGTCATTAGTTATTGGAGCCAGGTTTTGGGCTCACATCTTGTCCAAGTGTACAAGTGTTCCTGGTCCGGTATACCGTCCTAAAACTCGGAGCGCTGCCTTGCCATTCACTGAAGATCCCCATAGAGTTCTTAATGATTATAGTGAATAGGGTAGAAGCTAATTAGAAACCATGGTAAGGGATGCTATAAAACAATCCAGTCTGTAGGATTATAACCCTTTGATGTTTGCTTATTTTCAATTGACTTTTGGCAACTACTGTCCTCATTCTTTAAACATCAACTGGTATGCCCTTGATAGAAAAGTTAAATCATACACACTGGGCGAGTTACTTCCAGTATTTATGGTGGAATGATATACTCAGCAAACTCAAGACTGTATTTCATTTTACTGGTTGGTACGTTCCAAGAATATTAATTGTATTTTTTAAATCCTGCCAGAAAGGTTAAAACCATTTACCATATTATTTGAGAAATGGTCATATTTGGGAAACAGAATCATAAGCTGTAGTATTAATAACAAAATCTATTTTGTGGGGAGTCGCATTCACTGTTATATAAAAAAAATCGAGTCACATTCACTATTTGGATTTTGTTGTAATTTTATTTACCACAAGAAAGAAAAATGTGGGATCACCATATGTAGAAGTGACTTTGATTCAGTAATCAGCATGACTCCACAAAGATACTTTGATCTCTAACCTGTGGAGAGTCGAACCCAACAGTTACCTTGGTGACAGTGGGTCTTCATCACAGAGTTTACTCTGTGTCATACTGAGTTATATTTTTTTTGCCTGGTGTAAAACGATTATTTTTTCCTTCTCCAGCATCTACATTTGAAATATTTATTGGTCCTGTTCAATTATGCTATAAAAGGTTAATATTTTACGATAATGTTGAAAGCATTGGCTATTTGGGCTACATCCATGTCAACCTAACTGCTGTAAAGACTAACAAGCCTGTCTGTCATTTGCAGAGCGCTTGTGTGCGAAAGACGAGATCAAGGTCTTATCTTGATGACTATTTCGAACACCCTGGTTTTCCTATCTCTGAAACTGGAGACTGGGCCATTCAGAATTCAGTTGTAACAATTGCTGCAGTTAGCTGTGTTATGAAAAACCATCATTCAGCACTGGAGAAATAGGAGATCAGCTGTCGAAAGAAGCAATGCAGGAGGGATTTTAAGTGCCTCCAACTGACTGGCCACATCAATATTTGTTAACCATCAGAGGCAGAACTATGATTCATTGGTGTTGATCCTTATTTGAAATTCCTGCATGATTTTTATCATGCAACATTTTCATTGAGTCATTATTTTGGCCAAGATTGTAATAAATATCATGCCTTTAGGAAGGAATTCCCTTTCATTCATCAGATTTCCTTCTACTAGACTCTTTCTAATCTTACTTTACATACGTTTGCATCTATGCACCAACTAATAGCATTGACAAGCTGGGGTTCAGACTTAAGATTATTTGATGGAGGTATCTGCCAAATCAATTGTCTAGATCAATAAATTGTGCTATCATTTGTGTAGAACAGATGGACTTCTATAGGCAGGCCACATGCTGTTTATATGCAGTCCTGCGTGTGAGACCCCCCTAGATGCATGCCTATCGTTGGGGTGGGGAAGATGGGCTGGGCTGGAGATACCCTGGGTTATTAATATACGTCAACCTTAAAATTGATGATACGGGTCTAATCAGCTAGTTAGGTGTGAGAGTCATCGTAGCAAAAAATAAAAAATAAAATTTGATGGACACGGGAAACATTAGATGGTATTGATCTAAGACTACTTTTACGCAAAACACTTGGCTGAGTGCATATTCAGGGGTTGGATTTGGTTTGAATGTGGGGCCCACTTAGGCCAAACTTGTCTACAATTTCAATTCCCATGTGAATGTTGAGAAATCATCGTTTCTCTTGAACTGAAAGTGGATTTAAATTATATGGAAGTTTATAATTTATAATCTAACAACAAAAGATTTCCTGGATTTAAACAAAACCCTTGAGTGGTACACTATTTGGTCATGATAGCCATCCAAAAGATTGCACTCCAAATTTGCAAAACCGTATGTCTTTTGATGATTTAAACTAATAGTATTGGGTGACTTGTTTACACTTGTTAATACTTCTCTTCTCTTTTCCTTTTTTTTTTTTTTTATTGTTATCATGACTTTAACCTGCAGTTTCAATAGTGAGCACCTTCCTGGGACGGGGCTCTTGTACCTAAGCAGTTCTCTAATCAGATTAATCTGAATGAACTTATCTAAAACAGCTAGGCCTGATCAGGCTAATAGTGGCCTAGGTAGTGGGACCCATGGGCAGATCAAATTTTAACAATCACCTGACTTCTAGGTACTGTTGAATTACTTGTGAGAAAGAAAAAACAATCAAGAAAGAAAAAGAAACATGAGCTTTACCTAAGAATTGAAATTTGTCTAATTTTAAGCTCCGATATCAATGCCTGGTCTGGTGTGATTTAAAAGGCCTTATCTTTTTGGACAACCTTAGGCCACCCTTAGACCTTACCAGCCACTCTTTTTTTTAATGATTGGCCTGCATTCAATAGGGGCTGAAGTCTACCATGAAAACCTATTCAAAATCAGAGCCGTTCAAATGAAGCTCCTCATTGTGCATAGGAAGGCCTAAAATTTTACTCCAATAAATGTTGGCCAACCTTTAAATTGACCATAAGATTAACAACATGGTTAATAAATAAGTTTAAGATTGTATTAATCACGCTATTCATGTATAGGGGGAATATATCTGCACAAACATGTGATAAGGGCATGTTTATGTGGCAGCGGCAGAAGCAGATGTAAAGTCTTGTGGGATGTTTGGAAGCTCTAGTGTAATTAACAGGAGCTAAATAAATTAAGGTCTAAAATAAAAGCTCCAATTTTTAAGTTTGACTCCAACAATAGTATGTTTTGATAAAATTATAAAACCAAGTCCTTATTTAATGAAGAAATTGGGGCCCATCTTTTAAAAACTAGAATATAAAATCCATGATTTGCGTCTTTTTAAAAATCCTATGAGGTCATCCATCATAGAAGTTCATTGGATTGAAATATCTATATAAGACCCACCTATATGTAAAACGTCGACTCCATAAGATCATTCTAATCTTTTGACCTAGGGCCCTAAAATTTAATAGTATAGAGGATTATTGTGTTATGATTTCAATCCAGTGGTGAGAATAAGTTGGATGAGTGCCACAATTTGGACCCGTGATTATTCATGAGGGACAGTGTGTGTGAAAAGATTAGATAAACCCGATGTGGGCCCCATTAAAAAGGAAAGGGGTAAAAAGAGTGGGTCTACCTGCACACTACATTTTGCTCTCAACACACTGCATTTAAAAAAATAAAAATAAAAATAAAAAAATCCTAAACTACCCCTCTCCCTCTCCTCCCGTCCCTCTCCCTCTCCCTGCTCCGCTCCCTCCTCTCGTCTCTCTTCCTCTCCCTATCTCTCCAGCTCTCTTCCTCTCCCTATCTCTCTCCCCCGCAAGCCACTACGCCAACCCATCTCCTTGCCCTCTCCTTCTCCCTTTCCCCATCTCCTCCTTTCCGACAACCTCATCCCTCTTCCCATTTCCTCCTTTCTCTCCCTCTCTCTTCCTCTCTCCCCCTCACTCATTCTCTTGTACAAAGGTTAATCAAATACCATACCGTCAATTTTCACCATTTTTAGTGTGTTTCTGCGATTTTGCTCATTAGCTTCCGCGGGACGAAACAAATCGAGTTTGTTCGGCCACACAGAGCCGAACATTTTTTATTTGTTCGGTCCCATGTGGCCAAACAAATCAGGGAGAAGGGTAGTTTAGGAATTTTTTATTCTTTTATTTTTTTATTTTTAAATGCAGCGTATAAAGAGCAAAATGTAGTGTGCTGGTAGACCCACTCGGGTAAAAAGGGTGTTTTTAAGGGGTGTGGGTGGGGGGCATTTTGGAGAATTCTCAGTTATTTTCCTTGGAAAGGCCTTTTCTGCGCTGGTGAAACACATTTTCTGGTTGCCTCAGGCTCAGGTAGGTTCTCACTTGTGTTGTCTTCTCTCTACCCTTGTTCATGTTCATGATGTATCATGTTGATTTGTTTGTTGTTGCCATCCATCATTGTTCCTTGAGATTTCTCCTCTCTCTATTTCTCAGTTTGGTATGAAACATGTTTGATGAAACGACTAGTAGACATATTTACTTGAAGAACAGTCAATGTTCGACAAATCGCTACTCTCTGATTCCGTCTTGTTTGTTGAGGTTGAAAGTTGAAACTATATTTTCTTCTCTTCAAATGGATATCTCTTGTTTAGATTGTTTTTTTTTTTTTTTTTTTTTTTTTGCACTTTCATGTTGGTTAAGCAATTTTAGATTTTCAGGCCTGTAAGTGTTGCATCTCATCTTCATGTAGTTTGGTGTGTGATTTGGATATATTGCTACATAGAACTAGCTCTCTCTCTCTCTCTCTCTCTCTCTCTCAGTTTTTGACAGCATACCCTGTTTCTAATTCATGCGTTTTGAATTTCTTTACTTTGGATTTTGGCTGCTGATTCTGGGGTAGAAAATTGGTGAAGGATTTGGAATGCCTACCACTTTTTTCTTTTCTAATGTCCATGCTACCTTCACAAAGCTGCTTTTTGTGCCGAAATTTCAAATATGGAGATTCACTTCATGCCCAAGATTTGTTATTATAAGGGAATAATCAGAACTGTTACATCAATAAGAAACATGCCTATCTCATGATGAATTGCAACATAAGATCTAAAAATGTTTTCCGCATTTCTACTGATTTAGTAATAAAAAAAATTAATTTAAGGATTGATAAATAAAAGTTGGTTTTTGGAAATCCCTGTATTTTGGTGATTTTGTTTCGTTTGTTTGGTGATTTGATTCTACTATTCTCTTGTTTGTTTAATTAAGTTTACGTTTGTATTTTTTTGAAAGTCAACGTCTCTTGATTTACATTTGGGATAATTTCAGCAGCAAAACACATACCACATATGGAAACAATAGAGAATCCAGGAAAAATGATTGAAATAACCCATTTTCTCATCATCGGTTGAATTCGTCTTCAATCTAACACTGATCGAACCACTATCTGTCTTGGATAAATCTGTGAGATCTGATAAGAAGGATATTTAGCCAAATGCTAATCCGAATTACACCCTTCTCATCCCCTATAATCTTGCGATGGGATCCATCCCCATGCAAACAGGGGTATATTTTTGCAAAGAGAACTGAGGATTTATTATTTGTAGCAATTCCCTGTATATGCTTTTGAAATAAATGATTCAGTTGAGACAGGGCCTTGTCATCAAGTCATCGAGGTTGAGTTTCAACTGTCAACTCCATCAAGTTTCTAGGTTTTTGAAACAATGATCATTGTAGACTGCCATTATCATAGGAAATGATACATCAGTCTCTGTACTGTTTCCTGAATTTACTGCATCCAGTATATAGAGATAAGTCTTGTTTTGATGGTTAAGACCACGGTCTTTCAGTGGAGTGCTTCATTTATCACTTTGCTGAAAGCCTTGTAAATTATCAGACCGAGTGTCCTGAAAATGACAATTAAGAATATCCATATATCACATATTTGAAATGGCCGATGATGTGAGTGTGGCACCCTTCTCGTTTGAGGGGTACGTGAAAGGAGTGCGGAAAGGTTTGCGAGAGAGGATTACATGATGTACACCCATCTCCTGCCTAACCCAAAAGAGGAAAACTGATTTTGACGGATCTCTTTCACAGCCACTGGCGGATCCAGAGGGGCTGGCCAGGACCATCCCCCCCAAACCAATTTCCTACCATCTTGATGTTTTTGCTCCTCATATCTTATGGCTTTGATCTTTGATTAGGGAGTTTTGATTTTTAAATTTGAAAGTTCCCTTTCTTGTTTTGCGTGACGTTTGCAAACAGCAAATGATAATCTTTGAAAAATAGTTGGACAAGGAATAAGATTCTGCACCCATAATGCTGATTTTCTGAATGTAAATTCTGAAAATTTATGAAATGGATCCACATCATCATCATCTACATCTGGTCAATGCAGAGATCTTGAAGCAGTACCATGATTGCAGGCACCACATGATATATTGGCTGGAGTCTGAGTCTCCACTTTCACTTGAAATCAAATCCCGAAGTCTATATTTCTCATAGTTACCTGATTTGCAGTTTGATCAATTCACTTTTGAGTTTGTAATTCATAAATTGAGTCTAAACTTTTTTCCAAAAAATTGATTGGGTAGGTTCATTTGATCTTCTTTTTTATTCGTTTGAATTGGAGCTCAAGTTTAATCGATGAGCTAGTTCAGTCCATGCTATAAACCCATTCTGGGGCCCACATCTAATACCCAAACCACTAAAAATAACTACCCTTCCTTATATTACCTTTGAGAGTCGGGGCTGCCGTCAAATTGATCACGTGTAAACTTGTAATTAAAATAAGAGGCAAAGGAAAGTTCCAGGTTTTACAGGTGATCAATCTTAAAGGTGGGATCAACTCCAATGGGAGTTAGATATGGACTAATGTTAATACATAGGGGTGCTGTGCTTTTGACTAGGTTGGATTTCTGAGGTGGGCCTCACTAATGGATGGGATGTATAGAACTCAGCTTAGGGTATTTTATGAGAACAGTTCATGGACTGAACTGTGAATTGCTCAAAGCAAGCTTCAGAGTTTCAGGGCCTAGGTAAGTATGATAATTTTATTATCTCTAACTGGCTAAGCACATAAAATCACAATTGTAGCATGCTCCACAATTGTCCTTCAGATGATATTTTTGCTGCCAGAACACCCAAGCACGAAACGAGCAACTCCATAGTAGTATTAGACCGGGCATGTAAAGACACACTTATCAAACAGATTCAGATATGCTCAAGAACACTGCCTAATATCTCCATCTATCTTTCAGTTCTTCTCAAAGGACCATCAGCATATGTAGTATAACACGTGAAGCATAGCATCTTAATCTGGAGGCAGGAATATCCAATATTGTAATGATTTTGTCCTCGTAACAATCGGATTGAAATCTACACCCCATCTCAGTGAGATCCGTTCTTTAATATCATTTAAAGTTACATCAATACTCAATCCTGTTGCAACAGAACTCTGTCGGGGGGACATATCTGATGTCTCCCTTGAAATATTCTGCCTGTTAAAGGTCCTCGATATTCTACCCACACCTCTTTCTCATCAATACCCCCCTAAGCGATACCACCTCATGGAATTTTGGGCTCCATAAACCGCATTCCTACCATTACTCCTATGACCAATCCCCCATTGGTTAATGTTTGTTCCTCCTAAACCTGGCCTACGAAATTGAAGACCATACTACGCATACTGGACAAGACAAGGAGTTGCTCAGTTGGTTGGCAGCCCCACTTGTCATCCGGACCCGGGTGCCTAGGGGCCTATCCCTGGGTATGCCACTCTTCCCACCTTTTGGGCTTCTCTTGATCTCTTCCCACTTGTGTGGGTTATCCTTCCCACTTTTTGGGCTTCCTCTTTTCACTTGTGTGGGCTCTCCTTCCCATGGTGTGGGCTTTCTCTTCCCACTTGTGTAGGCTCTCTTGGGTCCTAGCCCCTTAGGCTGGAGACTGGGGTACGCGGCACGCCTAAAAAAAAAAAAAAAAAACTCTAATCAGTTCAGCTTTTTTTCTATATCTTACAAGTGCAAAGCCTCTTCTGCTTCTAGAAACTTTGTCAACTAGAAGAAAAGAATAAATTAGAACTCCTACCTCACCAAACAACCTTCTTAAAACGACTGTGAGAGATTCAGAACAAATAACGAGTGCAGACTGCTGAGAGCTCCTTCATTCGGGACCTATCATCTTCACTCTTTTTCCATACCATCCAGAGCTGATTTTCACTTGACCCTTGATTCTTCTCCTTATTTGATTAACTTGTGGAGAATTCATGCTCCCCCATCATGTATCCGGTGTTTGAGAATCATAAGATTTCACTATAGGTTAGACTTGTTTTTTTTCTGTTAAATACATGACCTAAGGTTGCAATCACAATGGCTTCTATCAGGAACCATTCAAAAAATAAAAAGATAATAATTAAATAATTCCTATCAAGAAAACATTGGTTTATAAACTGCACTCATTTTTATTATATTTCAGTTTTGACAGGAACAGTTTCTAGCATGCAAATATTCAAGCAGGTACTTTGCAGTGCTAAATATGGTTTTAAATGCGTTGCGGATTTTGGCATTTCTAGAGGTAATTTTATTTCACTTACTATATGGGATTTACATAATGGGATGTAAACATGAAGATTGTCATTTATTATAGAATTTAAGTGAAATATTAAAAAACCAAGTTTTCTATTTCAAACTTGTGCCCCATGTTTCTTCATTGTCGACCATTATTTGTTTCTTTGGTTTCCATTAATGGCCATTACTTTTATATAATATTTATGGCCTTTGGCTGTCATAATGAAAGCATTCTTTGAACGTCATTACTATTTGGGGTTCGCTTCATGAGTTATACTCTTCCTTTCATCCCTATTTAGAGCTATGTTCTTTGTCACTTCATTATTTAACATTTAGTACTAACTAATCGATTCCAAGGCTTTAGTGTTTTCCCCTTCTAGTTCCTTGCAAATTCATCTAAAAGTGGGTTTCTTCTTATCTTCTAGATACTTGGTAAACAGTAAACCATCTCAAATGGCATTCCTTGATCTTTTCCCCTCTTATGTGTGCATTTTTAATTATATCCTTCCTATTGCTCCATAGGCCAGCCTTACCATACAAATATCCTTCCTATTGCTCCATAGGCCAGAATTACCATTCAAATCCTAGCCATATTTACATTTGACTTCTCTTCCCAACATTAACATCTATATAACAGTCCTAATCATAATATTATCATTACAGATACAAAAGTAGAAGCATTATTTATTCAAATGTTTATTTTGCAACATGAGCTGATGGGCTTTTTTTTTTTTTATTTATGAAAATGTTAATTGTGCAGCAATGGGTTTTTCCTTTCTCTATTCATTGGTAGATTCCTCTGTTGAACTTCATTCACCAGAGCATGAAATAGTGATTGCTCTACGTAGCAATGTTGGCAATAGACTTAAGAATTTCAATGAAGCCCTGCGTTTAATGAAGAAATCTGGCATTTATATCACAAGACATGGCTGCTTGTATGAGACTGAGCCTGCTTATGTAACAGATCAGCCCATATTTCTGAACTCTGCTGTCAGAGGCATTACAAAACTGGCACCCCATGACCTATTAAAAGTGCTCAAGCAAATTGAGAAGGAACTGGGCAAAACAGATGGGATAAGATATGGCCCAAGACCAATTGACTTGGATATATTGTTCCATGGGAACTTTAAGATCAACTTAGAAGTTCTCAGCGTCCCACATGAACGCATATGGGAGAGACCATTTGTACTGGCTCCTATTGTAGATCTGTTAGGGTCATCTGCAGAGAATGATGACATCATGAGCTGGCATTCGTTTACAAAACAAGCTGGCGGGATTTTTGGGGCATGGGATAATCTTGGGGGTGAATCTTCAATTGGAAGAGAAGGACTAAGACGGGTTCTACCTATAGAAAATCGGCTATTAGACTGGTCAAAGAAAACCCATATCATGGGTATTCTCAATCTAACCCCAGATAGTTTTAGTGATGGGGGGAAATTTCAGTCGGTAGACGCTGCAGTTTCTCAGGTCAAATCATTGATCTCGGAAGGTGCAGATATTATTGATTTGGGTGCACAATCAACAGGACCCTTAGCACTGAGAATTACTCCAGAAGAAGAATTGCATAGGCTAATCCCTGTTTTTGAAGCTATTCAGCTGATTCCCGAATTAGATGGGAAGGTTTTGTCTGTTGATATTTTTTACTCAGAAGTTGCAGCAACAGCAGTTAGCAAAGGGGCCCATGTTATCAATAATGTATCCGGTGGGCAGTTAGATCCGAACATGTTCAAGGTAGTTGCTGATCTTGAGGTTCCTTATGTTGTAATGCATATGCGTGGGGATCCATCGACAATGCAGAGTGGTGAAAATGTACTCTATGAAAATGTGTGTAAACAAGTTTCTTCTGAGTTGAATGCACGGGTTAGTGATGCAGAACTATCAGGCATCCCTGCTTGGAGGATTATCATCGACCCTAGAATCGGTTTTTCCAAGAAATCTGATCATAATTTGTAAATTCTCATGGGCTTGCCAACAATCCGAAGGGAGATTGCATCAAAGAGTTTTGTTGCTTCACATGCTCCCATGTTGATTGGGCCTTCCAGAAAGAGGTTTTTGGGCGATATCTGCAATCGCCCAATTGCTGAAGAGAGAGATACTGCCACTGTTGCAGCTGTCACAGCAGGGATTTGGGTGGTGCAAACATCATAAGGGTGCATAATGTTAGGGATGGTTTGGATGCTGCAAGGGTCTGTGATGCATTATTAAAGCAAAGAAAAGCTCATGTGTGATTCAATGGAGAGAAAACTTATTGTTTTACAGTTAGTATATCAGCAAATCTCTCTTGATACTAGAGCTAATTTCCTGAATTGTCTCAAACTTGCATCTCATTCTGCAATCTGTTTCCTCAAGAGCAATTTTCCTTCATTTTAAGCTTCCCTTGGGGCTCTGTTCCTGACCTGCAGCACATCATCTCAAATTCATGTATTCTACAATGATCCAGCGCCTGCTTCCGCTTGGGAAGAAACTTTACTTCCTCCCAAGGCATAATTAATTTTGCAGGTGATTCTGCCTTCTGCATTACGTCAATTTTATGCAAGGAAGGAAGATATATACTTGCTTGTATCTGTGAGAAGAATGGTACCATTGATTACACCTTTGTCAATCACATTATTGCTGTTTTCTCTTGAAATTACACCCTGATAAGTCCTTAAAAATGCATAATTTTCTTATCATTTTAGAGTAATTAAGGACTTAATCATCAAATCATGGACCATTTTAGTAAAAAATTATGATTTTATGTTTTTGAGCGTCAAAGTCTGAATTCGAGTCAAAATTCATCTAAAAATTGCATTTTCACATAAAATCATGAATTTCTCCATTTTTGGCATTAAAAGTCACAAATTTCTCATAACTTTTTATTCACACATGAAATGATGAATTTTCTTTGCACTTTTAATTTAATTAAAGAAAACTTGACAAAATGGTGAAATATTATGCATCTATTCAGTGTGAATTGGGGCCCGCATCTTGCAATACTCTTTTCCTACGTAAATAAATAATTCTTTGATCATTGATTATACTATTTGTATTTTTGTAGGAAAAATTAATTTCTTGGGACCCGCGGAAGAGATGAATCAATTGAAGAATTAAAGAAGGAAAACCAAGCTATTGAAGCTCTACATGGGGTCCACACTACCCTTGTTTGAAGATTCAAATCAAGCCAAACAAAGAAGAAAAAAATTTGCAAAAATCCCTCCAAGGTAGGGACGTCCAAGTATGGGATAGTTCAAGATTGCATTCTTCCAAGTATGGCCCACTCCTATGTTATGTTTGGGATGAAATTAAATTCAGATTTGAAGAGATGTTTAAGGTGGGCCATGCTAAGAGGTTTTTCTAGCTATGAAGAGTTCAAAAGATTGGAAATCTTTCTAAGCAATCCAAGTTGAAACAAATTGGAAGAGTGCAAGATTGTAGCTAAATTTATCTCCTAAAAGATAGGCCTCAAGATTGAAAGTTTGCAAACCAAGAATTCTTCTCAAGAAGTGTTGCACGTCCAACACCACCTCCAAGGAGAGAAAACACGTCAAAAGGGGGCTGGCCTTATTGTTTCAAAATTTGAATTAAATCTGAAGTGGGCCCAAGAAAGGAAGTTGTGTGAGACATAAAGAATCCTATTTTTAATAGGATTATGTGCTAAGATATCCAAGGAGATAACAAGATGGAAAACCCGTAGAAACTCTCTAAAAACCCTCCCAATCCTAATCCAACTTAGACCCCGCACTACTAATCCTTACCCAACCAAAATCTTGGACCACAAACCATCAAACCAACATAAAAAGAGCACAAAAAGGGCTGAACGTGCATTCCATCCCCCCTCACACCTTGGACAACCAGCAACTTCTAATTCCCCCTTTTTTCATTAATTTTTCTTCATCTCTCCTTCTTCCATCAATATTTCATCCAAGGCCTTCCCTAAGGCACACCACCACTTGGATTTCTACGCCATCATGCCGCTGCCGTTGCTATCGTCACTCCACCATCGGACCAGCCATTCATCATCTTCCCTTGTTTGGATTTCAGATTGCGAAATGAGAGCCGGTTGGATCGCCGTTCGAGACCGCGAGTCCCTCTCCTCCGTTTAGTGTTTCATGTGTCTATGGTAAGGTTGGATGCACTTTATTTTTATTAAAAGAACTTTGTAATGGTTATTTTCTTGTAATGGGTCTTTCATTAATAAATCAAGTTTATGGGGTCTTGGTCTTCACCAATGGGTCAACATCAAATTTTTGTGCGCAGTGACAATGCGCACTTGGTGCGGTGGTCTTGATTTTTCTTGATGGCATCAAGCAAAGTAATTATTGCAAAGTTTTAGAATTAAAATCCAATTTCTTTATTCTCTGATTTTATTTTATTTAATTTTTATTTTATGCACCTTAACAATTATTGCAATTGGTTGGGCTAATAAATCTTATGGTGATGCAGTGGTTAGATTAGGTTTCTAGATTAGGATTTTAATTTTCTTTGGTTGTAATTAATTTTGAAGATTTGTAATTAATTTTTAATTCAATTAGGAAATTTGATTTGTATAGTTTTTTTTAGGCTAGAACTAGTTTTTTTTTAATAGGACAGGTTTTGCGATAAATAACTCTCCGTGGATCGACCCGGTTTCACTAGTTATTACTACAATCGCGGCTTGCACTTGGGGCTACGATCACACCCTGGGCTGCCAACTATGGTTAAGTGGTGTTGGCATTGTGGTTTGACACACATGCTTAGGGATCGATCCCTAGATCTCAAGTTTAAAAGTATCACTCCTGACCAGTAGCCAAAAAAAGCCCACACTTGGCGCTTATATGAAAATCTTGGGTTGGGTTTTCCAGTTTCACTCAAAATTTAAAGATTCCATCCTAAGGCAAAGACAAATCAGTTGGAATGCAGGATCCATCACAAGGAAGTCGAGTTTTCTTGCTTCTAAGGTTGCCCATCCATCCAGTGCTGTTCAGATGAAGTTCTCTTCTTGGACTCTAGGTTGGCATCCTCAGCTCTGGAGTATTCTAAGTCAGTTGCTGCTCTTTTTTGCAATGTATTTATGTTTCCTCCGGCCCTTGTTTTTTCAGCTGTTGTTTATTTTGGATTAATTGCCTCTTTGCTGTAGCTTGTTGATTCTTTGGCTTTTTGCTGTTTCTAAATTTCATGTTTTCTAGTCCTCAGAAAGAAAGAAAAAATCTAATTGCTCATGCAATGTTTGAGGATCTAAATTGTTCATCTGGTGGGTTTTATTTTTATGGGGCCAGTGATTTGGCCATCCGACCCTTGCTCAGATGGTCTCACGGCTGATAATGTCCCAACAAGCTCTCAGATTTGAATTGCTAAATGTTGGCATTCACATTGATTTGGAGGTAATTGATTGAGGGGTGTGGATTCTCCAATCCAAGATGTTATTTCCACATCCCATCAGTTATGGGCCCCATCAAATCAACAACTCGGGCCAATAAATCAGAGTCCCACTTGTATGGAATCGGAAAATTTGCTATTTTTCTGGAGTCTGGATCCCTTAAGCTTCAGCCTCGGGAGAAACTTTTGAGGCTTCTCAATGAGGCCTACTTATAATACTCGGACTAAATGCCCCATTCTTGTGGTGCCATAAGCAAATTTCACTTTAACAGGAATTGGTAATATTTTATTTCCTTATTTTATAAGTGATCCATCATTTTGGGGTCCAACTCCTACGGGAGTGTAATTTGGACCACGATAGAGTTTTCTCTGAATGGTTTAGATTTTCAAGTTGATGAGCATCCTGAATTTATCCGAGCAGAAGGATTGGAATTCCTGTTCTGAGTACAGTAGTTCCCTCTTCTTTTGGTCACCGTTATAGCTGACCATTTGGGCCACCAAGGGCAAAGCCATCCTACATCCAACCAATCCAATCCTCTTGAATCCAAAATGCTCAAATTCGCTTCCCTTTCTATTGGCCAGGGATGAAGTTCCACTCCAGGAAGTGTTTGTTCCACCGTAAAATTGAAAATGTGGAAAGCAAAAGGTGAAATTATGGCTTTCTTTTATGGGACATTTACCAAATAATTAAGTGTATAGTGTAATTAATCGATTTTATGAAGAATGATAATAAAACCACCATTTGTACTTTTTTTTGACGAAATTACCCCAATTAACGATATCGCCAACTACTAAGTTGGCGATATCACCAACTGCTTGTGTTTAAATCCATGAATTTTTTTTTTCTTCGTGAAACCCTCTTCTCTCTTTTACCCATTCATCCGTTTCGTGGATTAACCTGGTATGGACTTTTTTGGTTGTATTGTTGAATAAAATGTGGAGTGAAAATTAGGTTGGATGGTGAGTCATTCATGGGTCTCACGAAGAAGACCCAAAGAGAGAAGAGGGTTTCACGAAGAGGAAGAAAATTTATGGGTTTAAACACAGGCAGTTGACGATATCGCCAACTGCGGTAATTTTGTCAGAAAAATGTACGAACAACTAAATGGTGGTTTTGTTATCATTCTCTATAAAATCGATTAATTATACTATAAGCTTAATTATCAGGTAAATGTCCCTTCTTTTATTTACATATAATGTCCAGGTGGGCCGAACTTTGATTAGAGTGAGATTTGGCATAGCACTGTTACACATGATGATAAGTGTTTAGGATTTTATAGTTGGGCCCATCCAATAGATTTCTTGGTGTGACCTGAAAATTCAGGGCCTCTTTTTTTTTTTTTTATATATATATATATATATATATATTTCTTCCTAATCTATCAAATATTCTCTTTGGTGGAAAGGTGGGTCCCACTTGAGCGAAGTATCAGTACCTTGAACTGGGGATCATGACTCGTTTTACTCCTTCAGAGTACCGAACTTGGACAAATGGTGGAGAGCTCAGTTTTTTAACCGTTGGGAGTTCACAACGGCTAGTTGTACTTTTGACGTCTCTTTTTCTACCAACTCCCAGTTGCAGTAGAATTCTGTTCATTTCCCCTTCTTCTTTCCATCATACTATGTGAGTCTGGTATGGGGAAGGACAAAAGCTGATGAAGCAGATCCAAAAACCAAGGACACCCCATCTATCAACACCTTTCCTAATTCCTAATTCCTGATCTGGGTTTCCTATAACACCCTGTTTCTCAATTTGATTTTGGTAGATCCTCCTCAGACTCCAATTCCTTCAAAATCCAAAACCTCCAAATTTCCTGATCTGGGTTTGCAGATATGGGGAAGGAGAAGCTCATGGAGCAGATCTTCCAGCTCAAGCTCACCTCCAAGTCCCTAGTTCGCCAGGCAAAGAAATGCGAACAGGAGGAGAAATCTGAGAAGGCGAAAGTGAAGAAGGCAATTGAGAAGGGAAACATTGATGGCGCAAGGATCTACGCCCAGAACGCCATCCGCAAGCGCAACGAGCAGCTGAACTTCCTGCGCTTCGCATCCCGCCTCGATGCGGTGGCGACCCGCCTGGGGAGCCAGAGCAGCTTCCAGGCCATTGGGAAGTCCATGGGTGGGATAGTGAAATCACTCGAGGGGGTGCTCTCTACAGGCAACATGGAGAAGATTTCCCAGACCATGGATCGGTTCGAGAAGGCGTTTGTCAACATGGAGGTGCAGTCGAGCTTCACGGAGAAGGCGATGGCCGGGACTACGTCTCTCTCCACCCCTGAAGGAGAAGTCACGTCACTGATGCAACAAGTTGCCGATGATTATGGGTTGGAAGTGTCTGTGAAGCTTCCGCAGGCTGGGAATCAGGCTGTGGGGTTGAAGGAGAAGGGACTAGCAGTTTCTGAGGAAGAGTTAAGTAGGAGACTGGATGTGTTGAAATCTAAGGGCTAGGGGTATGTTTGGTTGCATCCAGGATTGCAAATGGTTTGAATAAATAGAGTAGAAATATGTGGAGCTTGTCTGATTTCTAATGTATGAAAATAGTGAAATGTTGTAAGAAGCTTACAGTGAATGTAGTGGTTGAGTTTTTCTTCTTCCTCTTCTCCATGGCCTTTTTCCTATTGTGAGCCTCTGGCAATTTTTCTAATGCATTAATCATATGGTGCACTCCCTCTCCCTTTTTTGGTTTTTTTTTATCTTAATGTAGTGGGGACCTATGACCAATCTGATCGTTTTTAAGCCCCAAATCCAATTGAGTTGAGACTGATCCTAGTTTGATACTGATTCAATCAACCATTAACCACTTTTGGATGTTAGATTCATGAATTATAGTCACTAAAAGGACCAAGATGAGCAGTTGGAATCATTTGATTGGCCATCATTTTCCTCTAAAAGAATGTCCACCTTCAGGAGGGGTCTACCTGTATGACAATTGTCTTACCTTCCCTAAATGGGATCCACTGTAACTTAGAAAAAATAAGCTCAATTAAGCATTGCCAGATGTCCCGACATGCTATTAAAGTAGAAACTTTAGCCTTATAAAGTGAGTATCTGTTATGGCCATCAATTGTGTCTACAAGAATGTAATTCCCTTTTAACATGGGTTTGGCCAAAATTTACCCAAAGTAGGAGCTGGTGTTGGTCTCACCGTTTGATCAATCTGATAACAGGTCCAGCACCTATTAAAACGAAAGATTGGCTAAGTCTCTTTCTTGAATTTCACTAAGTACGAGCATTGTTAAAAGATGAGTGTGGATCCTTTTGAGTATCTCACAAAGAGTCTTTCGGTTGATGAAGTGGAACTCTACAATGGGATCATCTATTGAGTGTTCAAGCGGCCAAGTGACAATATCAATCATGGAGAAATTTCTTCTAAGAGTGGACTAATGTAAGGTCCACTTCTATGGGGCCCACTTGGGCTCACAATGCCCAATTATATTCTCATCAAATGTTTAATCAGCATTCGATTGAATTAGAAAAAAAAAAAAAAAAGAGTGTATGGTTAAAAGACCATTAAACTTTAAAGCTATTAAATCAATATTAGGATAATCTGATGGGCTGACTTTATTACAGAACCCTTATATACGAAGTAACCTTTCCATCTATCTTACCCCTAATCTCAGGATCATGCTTCCAAAATAGGGTTGTCAAAGGGTCGAGTTGGCATTTGTTGTTACCTTACTTTCACGCATACAAGCTAGGCTTGAGCTGGGCTAAAGCCATCGATGGGTCTACACTAGCAAGGCCCTTACCTTCTCTCAAGGGCTAGGGCTGGGCCAAGGCTGAAAGAAGAAAATAATTATTATCAGTTTTCGTTTTCTATATTTTAAACACCACCCATCAACTGTTAATCTAATGCCAACCTATCTAATTTGCTGTTGATAATTTCAATATGGTTTACAATCATGGGGACTTTGGACTGCGGACTTAAGATGAAGAAAAATTGAGTTCAAGGGGTATTGAACAATACTATTGCTACCATATTTTGATAGAAATGATTCACAAAGGAAACTTAATAGAGCTTGACATCCGCCGTTCGGATTTTTGTTTCTGTGGAAGAGGAACGTGGGTTTTCTTTTCGACTGCTTTATACAAACGAGCCTGCAATGAAAAATATTCATATTTATTAATATATTCAAAATATTTTTTATTTTATACAAAACATTTTTGGTTTTGAAAAGGAATGCTTGTTTTGTCATTTATCTTCTTTCATTGTTTGCATTATTTATTTTTTTTCCTTTCCCTAATTTCTAGGCGAACTTGTGATATTTCAATCATTTTCAAGATTTGGCTTTTAAAAAATTATCTCTATTTTTCCATATATTATGATTTGGTTTTCGCATATAGCACAAACCTTGATAGTACCACTCTCCCCCGTTCGACCGGATCTTAGGAAATAGTGGGAATGATGAAAGAACGGCTCGCTTTGGAATCAATGAATGAATGACAAGCTCCAAAGAAGGGTGCGGACCTTAGTTACCAATGGCTGTGGATCAGGACCAAATTCGTATTCTCGAGGCGGTGGCATAAAACTAGTATCCAATTTTCCATCCGCTTATCCTATTGTTACAACTCTAGGGCTTGGTGAAGGGGGTGCAGTCCGAGTGGCTAGCCGGCTAAGCGAAAGAAAGAAATATAAAGCCTTTTTCAATAGACTAGTGGAGCCCTGCACGTGCAATGCAGGTGCAAGGAACACACTCTTTTAGTATGATAATATGGGAAAATAAAGTTTTTGAAAAACTCAATATTAACGATCCCAATGGAGAATGACTAATTCACATATAGCTAATTTTTTTTGGTAAATTAAGCAATTTACAATCACTAATTGTTCTTATGAAATTCAGTAGAAGCTTCAATAGAAAAAAGGTTAGAAGAAGATGGAATAACAAAATATATGAAAAGAAACTAACTGAAAAAAAAGTTGAAAACTAACCTTTTCTGGCCATACATGATTAGGCAAAACACTCACCAATTTCAATATAGATCGATCGTTCAGCCTATTTTCCATTGAAATTTGTCTAAAACCTAGCGCAAAATATCAAATTCATGTTGAGAAGCATCAAATGACAGTAATACCAATACAAAGAAATTTGAATATCATTGGAAGAAACAAAATTGATATGTCAAGATAAGGGCCAGAGCAACAACTTAAAACGCTTTATTGAATTAAGATGACACCGCTACCAAATTTTGAACTATGTAAATTTGTGACACTTCTGTTAGCTTTTTATATATCATAAATTGGTTATGTTACATTCTAATTTTGTAGTAAGTAAATCTTTGAAACAAATATCATCATTTGAAGCAAGACAACCAACTACAAAGAGATTTACCAAATTTTGAACCATGTAAATTTGTGGCACTTCTGTTAGCTTTTTATGTATCATAAATCAATTCTTTTACATTATAATTTTGTAGTAAGTGAATCTTTGAAACAAATATCATAATTTGAAATAAGACAACCAACTACAAAGAAATCTTGAGCCATGCACTCTCAAGGTGGGCACAACTACTTCATTCAAAATTCATAAAAAAATTTAATGGAAAATTCATTATATCTAGTATTATAGTAATGTGGTTACAATGTTGGACAGGAATCAAGTCCAAGAGTAATACTAGTTCCGCCTGAGATGATGCCTTAGATGAAGGATGCATAATCATAAAGAAAGACAATTAGCACATTTAAACAAAGTTTAGCATGTATAATGATAATGAAGGAATGCATGTTGCCGGAATTGCCTAAAACAAAAAAACAAGGGCCCTAAAGCAATCACTTCAAATCAACATAAGAGGGTGGATCTAAAAACATGAGTTGGCATATCAAAATGATGGGTTCCATTGCATCATACTCATAAAAACTTGAAAGGAAAAATAAAATACAATATCATAATCCAATAAGTAATAAGACAAGCTATTATTAACTTGCATTAGATGTTGGTTTGATATATAGCAATAAAATTTAAAAGAATACCAACTTGCATGGAATGAAGAAATAAAGAAAAGTCTTATATGACAAAATCTGCATACACTTGCATATTTACAAAAAACTTTTATGACACCGAGATTATCTGGCTACTAAGAAAATGAAGCATCTAAATAGACCTTAAGCCTCTCCGCAGCATCTCCAACCTATGATAGAGAACAAGACACATTTCGCCATCTGTTTCTCATATTGCCGTGCCTAATTTCGGCCCTACTTATTATTGAAAAGTTCACTTTTAAGGAGGTATGTGAATGTTTCATTTTACTTGCAAATATATATCATGCAGGTGTATAGGACGTTTATATTTTTATGCATTAGTCTCATTTTGCTTGTGACTGTTGAGCATAAATTGAAAAATATCAACTGGTTTGGTATCTTATAAAGCAATATGTTAGCATTCTTATTCAAGTCGAAATTTTCTACACATGAAAATCTTAATTGAAATTTCTCATTTGAGTTCTTGCAACAAATTTACACATTCTTCAAACACAACCTTTTTCATGAACATTTGAGCTAAGCATTTCATCGAAATATAATAATACTAAGTGGGGCCCACAGATGTGTAAATGTAGAAAAAAAGTATGACAAGTTCTTCTACTAAGTGGGGCCCACAGATGTGCGGTTCTCTTTTATTTTATATATAAAATAATATTAAGTGGGGCCCACAGATGTGTAGATGTAGAAAAAAAGCATGACAAGTTCTTCTCTTTTATTGGGGCCCACATATGTGTAGGTCTCTTGTATTATATATAATATAATAATATTAAGTGGGGCCCACAGATGTGTAGGGAAAAAGCATGACACTTTTTTTTTATATTATTTATAATAGTAGATATATGGGTAAATAAATATAAAATATAATATTAAGTGGGGCTCACGGATGTGTAGTGAAAAAGCATGACACTTTCTTCTCTTTTATATAATGGTATATATAGTGATAGATTTATATTAGATATATTAGATTAAAAATTAGATAGATAGACATAATATAATATAATAATAGATTTATGATTTTTATAAGGGTGGGCCCCACAAGGTGTGTAGTGAGAAAGTACTACAACTTATTCTCTTTTATAATAGTAGAAGATAGATAGATAAATAAAATAAAATAAAATAAGGGTATAGATAGACATATAATAAAATATATATAACGCTGTCTACACACTTCGTGAGGCCCACTTAAGATCCAAATGATAGCACCTACATCAACTATCATGCTTCATGGGTTTCCATTTCTACACCTGTACTGCTTAAAAAAATCCCTTCCCCTTCAACTCTATGGAGAAGGAAAACAAATTCTAATAGATAATGGAAAGCTTTTCCATGCCTCATAGCATTGTCCTTTTAGTTATTGTCTACTTTGCTTTTCTCAACCAAGACACTTTCTGTTTGAGTTTTCCATTTTCATATCTCACATAACAAAACAGTATCAAGTTTACATTTTAAATGCTATGCGCAAATTCATATTTCAAACATAAAATGAGAACTAAATTCAAAGTTCTACCATAAGGAAATATGAAACACACACAATTTGAAAGCCTGCAGTTAAGATTCAAGAAATAAAACAAATATATACTTAAAATTATTAGAGCACGAAGGCTATCAATGGGCCTAACTTTGGCCCAAATAGGAATGAAAAAGAAAAAACCAACTCTTCATCATCATTTTGTTAACTCTGGTTGCACCCATTTTTCTTAGAATGAAGATTTTATTGCAACATTAAAAAAAATTGAAGAAGAAGACACAATCAAACGATAATAATTTTAGTAGACGGTGCTCACTTACATGCATGAAAACTCCCTCCATTCCAAAAGAAGCTAAGAGTCAATGAAGAATCTGTTAAAATGTCATGTTCTTCCTTACACAATTACTCACAGAAGAAAAAAACTCTTACTCATAAAATTCCCTGTATTGAAAATCTTGCAGTATCTGAATAAGAAGAATGTTAAAAGAAAAATGAAAAAAGAAGAGGGAAAAAAATTTGAGATATTGATTTGAGATAGATTCCAATCTTATCAACATTTTCCTTTTCTTTTCTCCACCACCTTAAAAAGAAAAAAAAAAACAAAGGAATTAAAAAAATATTAGGATCGTGTGTGCCAAGTTTGGTCTAGATCCGGGTTCATTTAAGTATAGTAGGGGGGTAGTTAGCAATTTTCCAGAGAATTTAGGGGGCTTTTTTGTAATTTTAGATTTTTGAGATTATGGTACCGTTTGGTAAATGTTTTTAATTCGTAAACTTTAGTCTTCTAGCTCATCTTGATCCGGATCCTCAAAACCCCTCTAAATCCAAGCCTAACCCAGAGTCTATTTTAAACTATGTCTCCATCTTTATCCATCAAATTCACTATCTCTTCTCTTTGTTCTTTAACTCTTTCCTTTTATCTCATTCCTCTCTTTTCAGTGGGCAAGTGCGTAATAAAACCATTGTGCATCTTTCTCTCTTTTATAATAGAAGTAGACAGTAGACTAGTATGCCAATCCAACAAAAACAAAAACTACAAAAGTCATGATCCACAAACACTGGTCAACGTCATAAATAAAGGCCGGCTAAACTTAATCCGACCCTTCTATCCGACCGGTGTATAATATGGGTCGGATTTTTCTGGCCCACATAAGAAAGATTGGGTCAATTTTAACCCAACCGACCCGTCTATAAACCCCCTAAAATCTGTCAACCCTTATTGCCGGTGCAATCAGAGAGAGAGAGAGAGAGAGAGAGAGAGAGAGGAGAAGCAAGAAGAAAAAATTGTCTTTGCCGGAGACCCCACCATGACCGATAAGAAAGGATAGCAATTTCTTTTGAGATGGCAAAGGAAGGTATTCAATTGCAAGTGGGTGGAGATGAGAAGAACAGAGTCAGTATTGTACACACTTTCAAGTATCTCATGGGTCAGTCAGTGTTTGTCCCTTTTGTTTTAAAGTTAGATTCATTGTTTTGATTCTTGTTTCACAGTTTTTGTTTATTGATCTTTTCTTGTTTGTGGGGGGAGAACAGCTACCCAACTCCTATCGAGGGGGATTCCTTTTTTCTTTAATACATGGATTGTGAGACACCTTACAGAAGAGGACTATGCGGTATATTTCCCTTCTTCTTTATATATTGTTTTGATTGTTTTTGTGTGTTTACACTACATTCTCAATCACCCAAAATGAATGTTTGTGTCCACTACTTCCCATTTGATAAAATGAATGTGTTTGTGCCTGATACTTTCCATGACATTTTTGTTTTTGGAGCATTACTTTCCGTTACTCATAATGAATGTTACTTCCCCATTACCCAAAATGATATGCTTGTGTGTTGTGTGTGTGCTTCTCATTACTTGCAGTGTACTTCCCATTTCCATTACTCAAAATGAATGCTATTGCCCATTAGCTAAAATGGATGTGTACTTGCCATTACTAAAAAAATGAGTGTTCTTGTGTGTACATTAAAAACTGAGGACTTGAGATCAGTAGGTCGAGTTTGGTTGGTTTTTTTTTTTTTAAATAACTTGGGGGATTATTAAATATTGTTTATTATCTTATTTCTTTTTTTTTTTATGTTCAATGATATTTCTGTAGTGGAATGTTTCGGCATTCTGGTAAATTCCGGTGTTGTGCTCTGGAAAAGGCATGTTTGAAGGAAAAAAAAATACATAAAAGAATACCTAAAATTGGGAAAAAATAGTTGAATGCTAAAATAATGCTAAAAATGCACACTCATATCACTTAAATCAACAACTTTCCAATTGGCCATTTTTTAGCTTTCACTACATATGAATGGAAGTATGAAACATGGGCCGGAATTGAGCCGGGCTTGAGACCTGAACTGAGACTGGGACCGGAAGAGACCGGAATTGAGACCGGAAGAGTCCTGTTTCTTTATGTTATTCTCTATGGAAGTTTGTATAATTGTTATGGTAACAATTTTCCCCTTTTATGAGATTCTCATGTCAATAATGCTGAGGACCATTCTTATTGGTCTGTGATGGTGCCCTCAAATTTTTTTTTCTTTTTTGTTGTTTGTTTTTTTAAAAGGGTCGAGTGGAAAAGTAGTACTTAAGAAGCTAACCCCAATACATGAGATGAAGCTTTGATGATGATGAGAAACTTAATGAACTTTATTAGTTGACTGTTTTTTAATTTAATTGCATGAAATCTATGTGGGATTCTCATATTGCATTTCTCCCCTTGTAATGCAGCTTTATGCAGTGCAATTTTATCTTTTCACCACAATCATTTTGTTTCTAAGTCGGGAAGGCTTTCGCCGTGCGTGCATGCGGACAGATATTCCACGGTGATACCTAGTTCTCATCATCCATTTTAATTCAGTATATATATTTATTTTTGTTCCATTTGTCTGTTTTCTTGCTGAACCACAAGCATCTGGTTGATTGACACTTTTGTTAGTGTTCTATGGGTTCAGTTGCCTGTTTTCTTGTTTTCCTTTGTAAGTTCTCTTATTTCATTGATGGCAATTTGGGCTAGAGTTGGTAAGAGTCCTTTATTTATTTATTTTTATTTTTTTATTCTGTTTGGGTAAAAGGTAAGAGATCATTATGATAGTGGTAGATTAGCTTTGTTCGTACTGAAAGGTGGATTGGTGATGAGTTCAGGATTATCTGATACTTGTTCCAAGAAATTTATCAGCCTTTACATCACTAACTACTACAGAGCTTTATGACTCGGCCATGTTACTTGAAGATAAAACTCAACTCCTCAAGAAGAATCGTAAATCCCAGTTCTGAAAAAAAAAAGAAACTTTTTTTTAAATGCTGGAGTACCACACTCTACTGCATCTAGAAGCAAGGACAAAACTCTTAGGAACACCAATATACTTGCTGGAATGATGAAACAACAGGTTTTCTCAAGCATATCACATCAAATAATGTCCTATACATGTTGGATGTACTCAACATGATATAGACACCATCAAACAACACCAAAAAGTTAAAAAAACAATGTTCATATAGTCTGAGTTCTCACCAGAAAAGCACAAAACAACCCTCAATCGGTAATACTGGCTATGAAGAATTGTTTGTGGGCCCTTGATTATTCAAATCTTGGTAAAAGAAGGCCATGATCCTCAGCAACATGTAGAAATGAACGCAGATGATTCACTCATTCAGTTGAAAAGCTCGTTGTCATGAGCAGTCATCTGAGTTTTGTCACCCAAATCTTATGAGAGCCTTGGGAGCTTTTTCTAGAAGATTTAATTTACCCTCCTCAAAACACCATGGAACTGTAGGGGAAAGGTATCCACAAGCCCCCTAGAATCTTCTTCTACCATATAGTGGTTGAACCAAAATGAAAGCTTGTTGCTGACCATGCACAGTCGACTGCAGTTGACCATCACGAGACCTGTCTATCTTTTCCTCGCTAACATTCTTACTGCCACGCCACTTTCTCTTTTCTCCCCAGTCCTCTGATATCCCATGTGATGATCATCATTCATTATCTTAATTATTTCTTCTAAGTCTTTTTCCAATTTTCCCTGTGATGCTCTTTTCCCTTATCCTTCCTCATGCTATTTCTCTGTGCTATCTGCTCTTTCTAGTCCCTAATAATTGAATTTCTCCCTGGACTTCTCCTTAATATATTCCAGACTGTTGTCCAAGATGCTTGATCCTCTGAGTCTGTGTGAGAGCTTCATCTTCAGTGGCATGGGCTTAGCTTTGATATCTTATCCTTGCTTTTTTACCCTGTAATTCATAAGCCTGGTTCTCTGGATTTTGGTTCTTCTGCCCAATCTTGTTCTGGTTGCCTTGACTGTGAGGAGATGTCACGTAAGGACTTTATTGGATATTCACCCATTAAATGAACATGCACATGGCTCCTCCTCTCGTACTATTATTATGTTTATCCTCTTAGGGGCCCCGGCCCTCATGCCCTTAATCTCCTTGTACCACATCTTGTTGCAGCCTACTAACATCCCTCCCCTCCTTTTTTTCCTCTCATCGTCGTCGTGAGTGGCCGACTGCAGCGGGATGGGAGAACTCTCTCTCTCTCTCTCTCTCTCTCTCTCTCATAAGATCTGTACCTGTGCCCAAACAAAATCGAGAGCACTTAACGCTCTTTACTGAAACCTGACAGCCCCTTATTCCTATTACAAGAAGAGCCAGTCCCTTTATTCTTGTTAAAAAAAGAGCCGGCCTAGAGATTTCCTCATTCCTCTGTCCAGCCGATCTGAACCTCTTCCTCCTTTCTCATGCTGGATTTCTTGATCTGAAAGAAATATCGAATGCTCAGTCTACCGCAACAACACAACCTAGTGATCTGATACCAAATTGATGCTAGCCCTAGGGAAGGTTCTGCATCAAAAGTGCTGAGGCATGTAAACAAGACTCAAGAAGACGCACACGAAGAGTACAAACCTCAGAAAAATAATCATGAAGGAAAAATAGTATTAAAACTTCTGAACTGTTTGTAATCTTCTACATAGCTCATATAAATAAGAAAAGAAAACTTAGAGTCTTAAGACTCCTAATCAAACTAGGAAAGTAAATAATAATCAAACTAAGAAATTAAATATAGTAATCTTACTGAAACTAGAAAGCTAGTCCTAATTATAACTTATTAATAAATAAGAAGCAAAATCCTTAGACGTTCTTGCGTCCCATACGTGGGCCACGGGCCTGGTTGTAATGGTTCATTGGCCTTTCATCATATTATGAAGAGAGATTTTCTCCGCTGTGTGTGTGTGTGTGTGGTGGGGTGCAGCTTTTTGGCAATCCCCCACCTTTTTGAGGGTCAGATTGTGGACATCCTGATGGGAGCCTTTGGTTCAGGGGGACCTTTCTTTTTTGATGGCCCTTGGCCTCTTTCACGGTTGGATCAGGACGTTGGCATGCGAACGTTCCTGCAGGAGAAAATTTCACCTATAATGATGCTGCTTGGAGGCAGATTGTCAACAAAGTGAACATTCTGACCATCCTTCTACTCTGGTGTCTTCCATTTCCAAACCCATCATCCCTTTGATTTCCAGTTCCATTCTCCTACTCGGTTGTGATTTCATGTATTCTGTTCTCTGTCTTCTGTTAGTGGCTTTAGTATTGAATTTATAAGAAATGGTGCTGACCTTTAGCTTGAAGCATTTGTTTTTTCATTATTTTTCAACCTCACTTTCAGTAATTACTACTTCAAGTTCAACTGAATAAGGATTTTTTTTCCATTTTGTGGAAAACTGTTTAGGAATCATGGAAGTGTTCTTTTAGGACTGGTTAATTGTTGGGTTCTAACATTTCTTAATTACTTTTTACCAATTTTTAAGCAACTTTGAATTGTTACTTCATCAATTTTTATGTTGATTAGAAAACAATCTGCATTGTCGACATGCATTACTTACACCATGTGTTGTACTGTGGGATTCCATTTATCACTTGAAATTTCACGAGGTCATCGGCCGAAGCAGCTTGATTGTGGATATCACTGTTGGTTTCCTCAGATGTGTTTCTTTGAGATATGCATTACATAATGATGCTTTTGATTTTGAATTTCAGCAACGGTGCACAGATGGAAGAAAATGCTGTAAGGTTATTAAGAATAGCCTGGTGGACTTTTCCACTTGGCATACTTATTACATTCATGGCAAGCACTTTTGTCTTTTGGTGGCAAGCTCTTAAATTTTCTGATCCGTATGCACAAGCCATATTGATCCATGGTAATCTTGTAATTTCTATCACCAATGTTTCAGCTGCTTCTTATTTGATTATGTTGTATAAGCATCTGCAGATCCTTTATTGGTTCTTCTGTAGATATATTAATGAAATTTCAAACAATGTAAACCGTGCCATTTTTCCTGAAGGATGGTTTGTGTACTTTTTCCTGTGTTGACAAGCTTACATAGAAGTTTGGAATCAATTACATGAAGTCTGTTGATATTTTCTTTCTTTAATGATGTTATTTCAAATTGCCACTTGAGATCAATGACTAGATGATTGAATATAATTGGGAACATGCACACAAAATAATATTGTCACTTGAAAGCAAGCTGAGAATATTTTTGATTTTTTATATGTTTTCTGGTTTCCAAGTTAGAGAGCACGTCTGTTTGGACTGACCAAACATGTGAAACTTGTGAAACCTGACACTCATATTTTGTATCCTTTCACTACCAGGGGAAGACCTCTTGATATACATATTCGTTCTACTGTGAGAACTTAGAAGACCTCGAGAGTCTTAATATGATGTACCTTTTCCTGCCTTTTCCTGCTATAGATTGATTTCAGGATAACATCCTTGACATCTAATCTTGCAGGAACTGTTCCTCAAGATGGAAGTATACAGTTTTTTATTTTCTCAGACTTTCAACACGCTCTAGTGACTACAGTGGTATGACTATGAAGCTTGTTTGGGAAAACATATTGTGGATGATGAAGACATTGCCATTCTTGTGTGCTTTTTTATATGTTTGCAAATTACTTAATGATCGAAAAATGTTTGAAACACCTTAAATTTAAAAGTAAGATCTCCATGCAGAGTTTAATAAAATAGAGAGAAAAAGAGAAATAATGAGAGTGGAAGAAGAGGAGAAAAAAGACCTGAAATTCTTGCTTGTTATTTTTTGGTCAAATAACTTTAATTTTTAAATTTGTTTTTAGCTACATTGGAGACTCGAACTCATGCACTCACACTCACACATCTCCCTTACCAGCTGAGCTACAGCTCGGGGATAAGGCATGAGCCCTAACTTTATTATGGATGTGGTGATGTACCATATTTGTTGGAAGTAGGTGGGCCTCGTGGATAGGTTTTTAAAACTTTTGACCCGCTGGATACAGGGATCAAGTACCCATAAGGCCAGAAACCACATCTAGGATCCAAAAACCTCAAACACATGATCAAGATTAGTAAAACACTATCTCTAAGATAGAAAATAGCAGCACCATGCGTTCATAATAAATCTACAACATACAAGGAGTAGATTATACCTTGGGAGCTTGGTAGTGCTCTAATGGAGAAGTTGACAACTTGCTTGATGAAGAACTCTTTCTTTATAGCAAATAAGAATCTCCAAGACCTCGTAGTCTTCCACGCTATAACCCGTTTCAGATTTCTATTCTCAAAGAGAGTGGTGGGGTCTCCAAAAGAAATCAACTAGAACCTCAAAAGCAAACCGGAAGAGAAACTAGAAGAGAGAGGAGAGGGAACTAGAGCAACTCTTGCTCTCTTGGGCGTGAATCAACTCTTGGAATAGTAGTGGTGGACGTCCAAAGGGGGGCTCCCTTATTTATAGCTTTTGCAACCTCCTCCTCTTACTAATTATTTAGAAGCCCTACTTCCATAACAATTAGTAACTTTTTATTCCTTTCCTTTTTGAGTTCAAATAGAATTAGTAACAATTTAATAATCTGGCCAGCATGGGGACCACTAGGGATTCCATAGAAAGCTGGCTCCAACTGGGACACCTTGACCCCACATCTCATGTGCAATCCGGGCCCACAGTTAATTGCAAATAACTCCACTAAATAAATGCAACTAAACTCCAGTCTTAGGAATATATTACAAAAAGGCCCTAAAGTTCCCTATGACCACAAGTAGGCCCCTCTATCCATATCCATGGATCAATTGGATAAACCTGTCCAACCAATTTAGATCCACATCTTATTATCCTTAAGACTGAATCAATCACAGTGATCATCAGTACAATCCAATTAACTCTTAATTGAGATGGGTGGTGCGCACTTACCAATGATAAATCCATTATCTGGCACAAGGGGATAATTAGGATAGATTCCATCTTGATAATTATATGTTCCTACAGTCCTACTACCATGTACCCAAGACACCGAGGTGTTGACCTACAATTGGCCTCACTCATTGGTGAATCAAAGTAAATGAATAGATAGAAACTTGAGTTCATTAATATCTCAGGGAGAGCAAACCTTAAAACAATACACAGTGTTCCATAAGGTGCTTCTCATAGTCTTTCAATATGTACCAGCATGATGATCTAGAGTCTTACACTCTGATGATTGAGACAAATCATACTATCTTATAGTGATCACAATGCTGCAACCTTATCAGATAAGATGCCGAATCTCATCACCGGTTGTGAAACAATTCAAGTATAGGATCATATTATACTCATGACAACAACAATAAATCATTATGTTCATAAAAGAATTGCCAACACTCTTCCTCGAGTTGGAGCATGAATATCAATTATGCCTAGCTTGCAACAACTTTGACAAAGTAAATTCCAGTGAACGCCTTTGGTGGGGATAAAAAATTGTTAGGTTTGGGGTCGAATCACTCAGACCTGAAACTGAATTACTAATACAGTAAAAAGGAACCTAGACCCGGCTCGCTACTGGGACCCAAATCGGGTCTACGTTGTAGGACCCATACCCAAATTAAATTTAAGAAATGAACCTGGACTTGGATCTGATTGAAGGGCCAGATTGAAGGGCAATGACCCGGACAAATCAAGACTTAGAAAACTTATGTACTTAAATAATATACTTACATACCCAAAATGCCTATCTATATACTTTTTTTTTTTTTATTTGAATCATTACATATATACATACAAAATAATGAAATATACAATCATGGAATTGGGTTTTCATGTTTGTAGGAAAAATGGGACTAAATATTTGATCCAGGCCAGATCTTTTCATCTTCAGTCCTTAAATATTTGGGGGAACCACTTTCATTCCTAGCCTTCGGTGAAGAGATGATGGGAAGCTGATCTTTTGGAGCATGGACTTTGTATAAACCAGACTTACTTTGCAGCAACCCTTCCTTTGACAAGACGGCAATCTTTCTTGATGTGTTTGGTCTACTCATGCCATTTTGAATTTGAAGATATACAAATTGCTGCCCTTTTATTATAGCATAATTTCATGGAAATTTTAATTCCATTTCCAGTTCTACAAAAAATTTTTGCAATCATAAAAGTTCACTCACGACAAGAGCCTGCGGCACAGTAGAAGGTGCTTGGAATTGCAACCTTAGGTTGTGGGCTCAAATCATGTTGCCATTCAAAAAAGAAGCTCACACTAACACCAAGAGTCATTGCATGATGTTCTGCTTCAGTTCTTAATGTCCCTAAAACAGGTTTCGTGGTCTTTCATGGAACCAGATTCCCCCCAAGAAGAGTGCAATATCTTGTCATCGACCTCCTGTAAAACTGAGAACCAGCCCAACTAGCTTCTGTACTCCATGTCAAGATTTCCGTGGCTGGAGTATAGAATACCTCATCCTGGAAAACCTTCTATCTAAGTAATAGAGAATATGATACAGAAGATATAAATGGCCAGTACAATTGAAGCAGAATTCCTAAAATAAAAAAAAACTAAAAAGAATTCCTAAAATTAAACAAAGAAAAAAATTAGAATGCGAAAATAATACTAAATACGCATAATTATGTCATTTAAATTAAGCTAAACTTTACAATTGACTATTTTCTAGTTTTCACTGCATATGAAATAAGTGGACCTATGATATCCGGATACTTGTACAAGCCCAACGTATCCGTATCGGACCGATACGACACTTGTATTGGTACCTGATACTACACCGATACTTCTAGGGAACATGTTTAACATATCCTACTTATAAAGTCCTTTATTTCATATAGTTTTCTTTTAATATTTCTACTTCTCGCATAAAAAATGCTAGAAAGGGACGAAAACAATGATAATTTCATTGATTCAAAAGTGATCTAAAGAAGCAATTAGGACACCCTTATCCTATCCTAGATATTCAAAAGTGAGGAGTCGTATCCCCGATCCCCGTATCAGTGTTCGTATCCATATCCGTATCTGGGCATCCTAGATGTGGACTTATTAAAACTACTTATTAACCACAATAAAATGAAACTTTCCGGGAGCATTCTGTTCGATCCAGAGTGGGCCAGAATTGGGCTAGAATTGGGGTCGGTATTGGGCCCATAATGACCAGAATGGGCCCGGAATCTTTTTGGGGCATTTTGCCCTTGGTCAATTTTGGAACGTTCCAGCCAATTCCCAATGGAATTGGTAACTATGACCTTGATTCCTGAAAATGTTCAGCTACTCATTTATTAACGACTTCTGATTTGGTTATTTTATTTCATAAAGCGATAATATTAGTTATTGGATGCTTTCCTATTAGAGGTTGGCTCATAAGATCAATTTGCTTTATTTATGTTATGGCAGGATTGGCATGTGCACTAGAGTTGTTGGCCGAACCCTTGTATATTCTTTCTCAGAACCTGCTTCTTCTTAAATTACGTTTGGGGGTTGAAACATTTGCAACGTTGTCACGTTGCTTGACAACCTACATCATCATTGCCAGACAAGTGAACATGGTAAGTGCTAAAATCTTTTTTATTATGTTCAGATTTTTGTCATTGTCAGGACTCAGGATATATATCTAATAAGGAATTCAAGATCATAAAACTGTATTGGCTAATTCTTAGTTCCACTATAGATTTGTAGGTTGCCATGATTTCCTCAATCTCTTTGTGACGCAGTTGCTTTGTTTCCTAGAAATCAAAGTTTTATTGTAAATTACCGAAGGGGTCTAATCGAATTGAGTCCATAATCTCAAAGATCGAATTGATTCAATAATCTCAAGATTTTTTCATTTTTATTGCTGTCATCACAATCGATAAAATAACTGTCTAGACATACATCTTATGACCTTTTGAATTGTTTGTCGTCGCCGTTGTCATGGTAGTCACCATTATTATTGCATCACCATTTCATCTCTCTGCAATCCAATTTTTCCAAATCTCTGTAGAATCCTTCCAAAAAAAGAAAAAAAGTAAAAGAAGGGGGTTTGTGGGGGTTTTATGTTATTGAAAAAGAAAAATTCAAACTGTGAAGTGTAGCAAACAAGAAACAAAAGTTTGATTGTCCATTCATATCTATCAATAAGACAGCTGGTACGAATGTCGTGCATTAAATTGTAACCTGGTAACTAACAAAGTCCAAGTCAATTGACTCATGCATCTCGGATTGTGTTTATGAAAAATTTAGAAAGGTTTGCTACTTGATAAATGCTTGCTCTGTAGAGTGTTGACACATTAATCCACCAACCACAGTGAAACGAAGGCTGACCGAAGTTAAATACTCCAACTGGAAAACATAATTACTCTGGAGAGCCAACTCTTTTTGGAGTGCCCACTGCCTAATGGAAGGCTATACCCTTGATTTACCAATCATATTATGGATCTGCATTAGCTTCTCATTGATATATCCTTCGGTCCTTGTCCCCCATATCCATTTGGAGAGACCAGTAGGCTTTATGTCTAAATGTGTGAAGATGTGTATAACCTTTATCTTTATTTTGTCATTTGGGTACCATTGTCACATGTGGGTGTCACATATAAGTTCAAGTGGAATAGATGTCGTCAATGCCCTACTTGTAACATGAATGTAGTTGTTCTTAAGTTATTCTGTTGAATGAAAAATTCACAAGCTAATCTTCTAATTTTTTATACCACAACTTACTCTCTTGGGATGCAACTGATAATGCCCTACTTGTAACATATATGAAGTTGACCTCGATTCATCGTTTTGGTTTAAAAACCCACAAGGTAATCTTTTGACTTTCGATAAAACATCCTAACCTCTCTGGACACAATTTCTTCTAACAACATGACAATTTGCCTTCTATGTTTCGCACACTCATGATCATTGGAAAAGATATGAATTGCAGTCATGTTATGACAATGAGGCTTCATTGGATGTGAACCACAATCCCCAATTCTTTGAATGATATATTCACTAGCTCATAGTCCATGAGTCATCACGTGTTATATAGCCTTGACACTTGATCTAGGTGCTATCCATTTTTTTTTGGGTAATGAGTAAATGAAAATAAGGTAGAGAGAAGATTAGATTAGAACAAAGGATACTGAAGCGAAGAGCATTATACTCACCACTACAGAAACAAAAATTGTATAATAGAAGCAAGATAGGAACCACCCTGCCCTCTCTTTGAGTCGCCTCCACTATTCCATTTGTTGAACGTCCAATATGGCAATAAACCCCTTGAATTGATAGGGACAAAGATTTATCTCATTTCAAATAGAGAAGGAATCTCAATTTTCAACAGACCTTTATTTGATGAAGACACTCATGAGAGGGCATTTAAAGAGTCACTTTCCACAATCAAGCTTTCTTGGAACGAATGCGAGAATATCCTTTATCCCATTAGTTCATGAAAGGATGTTTCCTAATTGCCTTCAAGAATCAACGAGACTGAAAAGTGAGATTTATATAGCCTTAAGTCTTCTCATAGAGCAATGACTTAAAACTTTATTTGAGTCAGCCTCCTGATGGGGCCTGAAAAAACTAACATGCAATGCATTTCTACTACATGGACACGTTAACCATCATAGTTACATCGTTGATGATGTAGTGGACATAGATGAAAATAGCGGCCGCTACGTAGCGTAGCGGCCGCTATATCGGCCGTAGCGGCCGCCACCGCTACGCTACGGCCGATTTATCGGCCGCCGCACCCGTAGCGGCCGCTACGTCCGCTACGGGGCCGCTACGGCCGCTACAGGCCCGCTACGGGCCGCTACGACCGCTACGGGACCGCTACGGGGCCGCTACGGGGTGAGAAAAATTCCTACTTTTCAATTTTTTTAAAAATACATAATAAGAATTATTTCTTTTCTTCTTCTCTTCAAATAACATTTCTATACAACTCTTTTACCCTTTTATGTTTAAAACAACACCAAAAAGCACATAATCTCGCCGAATTACAGTCGATTCAAAGAGTTCTTCTCTAAGTACATCCTATTAGACACCCCCTTTGGTAGATGTATTTTTTTCTCTAGGTACTCTTAAGTCTTGATTTCATGATATAGTTTTTTCTTTTCTGAGCCTTTCATTAGTTTCTAAGTTAGCATAATCAAGCAACATGAACACATGGATCATTACTATTATTTTCTATTTATACAGCGATACAGGACCTCATATAGTGAGGGGACCGCTACGCCCCCTTACCTTAGTTACTTTTGCAAAAAAAATACATTTTCTCTCATTTTCCAATATTCTAGATTTTCTAGAATTTTTTCATATTTTTTTGACGATTTTTCCAAATCGCACCGCTACGCCGCTACGTAGCGCCGCTACGCTACGTATCGCCCGCTACGTAGCGTTTTGGCGGCAGGCCGCTACGCCCGCCGCTACCGCTATTTTCATCCTTGGTAGTGGAAGCCCACCAAATTAGTAAAAAGGTGTTTTTCTAATACCTTCCAGAATCAACCGGACCAAAAGTGGGATCTGAAGATCTTCAACCTTCTCATAGAGAAAGAACTTCAGCTCTAACACCACAAAAAAAGAACTTCAGCTTTGTTTGAGTTGGCAGCTTAGGAGTGGGACCATCTCTTAAACTTCCTTTTGGAGTAATCATTATTATCCCAGGAGTCATTCTATTGGCACACAAAGTTTTGCTCTTCCCACTCAGCCATTTTTGTTTTAAAAATACCCCTTGAAATTACCTTTTTGCCCACCCTTCTCCCCCCACCTCCCCTATCACCTCCGGCTCCAGCTCCAGCCTGCACGGCGGCGGCTGACCCTCTCCCTCCCTCCTTCCCTCCCCACTGTTTTCTCTCTTTTCCTCCCTCTCCCTCCCCACTGTTTTCTCTCTCCTCCCTTTCTCTACCCCCACCTCCCCTTCACCTCCGGCCAAGACCGACGGTGGCCACGATCCTCTCCCCTCCCTCCCTCCCCCACTGTTTTCTCCCTCTCCCTTCTCATCTTTCTCCCTACCTCTCCCTTCCTTTCCTTTGTCAATGGCAGATCGGGCAGCCCGGGCTGCCCGATTTGCCGCTGCCCAAGGAAAGGAAGGGAGAGGGAGAGAAATGGGGAGGGAGAGAGAGGGAGAAGGGAGAAGGGAGAGGGAGAAAACAGTGGGGGAGGGAGAGGGAGGAAGAGAGAGGGAGGGAGGGGAGGGAGAGAGAGAAGGGGAGGAGAGGATCGTGGCCGCTGCCGGTCCAGGCTGGAGGTGAAGGGGAGGTGAGGCCGGAGGTGAAGGGGAGGTGGGGGGAGAGAAAGGGAGGAGGAGAGAGTGAAAAAAGTGGAGAGAGAGAGAGAGAGAGAGAGAGAGAGAGAGAGAGAGGAGGAGGAGGAGGAGGAGAGGGGTCAGCCACCGCCATCTAGGCCGGAGCCAGAGGTGAAGGGGAGGTGGGGGGAGAGAAAGGGAGTAGGGTGGGCAAAAAGGTAATTTCATGGTTTTTATTTTTATTTTTATTTTTAAATGGCTGTGTGGAAAGAGCAAAAGTTTGTGTGCCAATAGAATGACTCTTATCCTAGTCATTCTCCATATCAGAGTGGGATACGCCTTGGAGTTTCGTTGCTTTAACCCCCTTCTCACATAAGCATACACTGACTACACTCACAACACAACTAATGGAGCACTGATATGAGAGGCCACAACGCATAAGGGATTCATTTCCTTTGTTTTTTTATTGCTTATTCCATACATCTGCAAAATTGCTAATGGAATCATTTTCTTTACTTGGGTTTGATATAATTTTTTGGACTATGGTTTATGGATTTATATGAACTCACTTTACACAATACTAAAGTTTCTGATTAGCAATATTATATATTTGCATGAAAAAGGTGAGTGTACTGTCTAATTTCTTTTTCTGCAATTGCAATGGAGCTTTAAAAAAAAAAAAAAAAAAGGCTACTGGGCTTATTTTGCTATCTTTGGCACATGAACCTGCTTTGCACGATACCTATAATGTTTTTTTAGCAATATCACATCTATGCAGGAAAAGGAGATTGTATTTTCTTTATCACAAATTGCATATGGAGCTTGTTTGTTATTTGGCTACTGGGGTTATTTTGTCATCTTTCGTCCTGTTGGAAGTTCCAATCTTTTCCCTTTCAGGTGCCTCTCTTACCTTCAGTGTAATCTATTATTTTTGTGAACTGTTTATAACAGGTTTTCTGTTTTTTTATCATTCATGTACTGGATTAATTGCTTTCATGTGGGAAATTGAAATTCTTTTTCACATTAGTTTGATAGGTGCATGGAGTTGGTTCTGCGCATCTAGAGCTACACTTTGTTAGTGAACCCACCTATCTAATTGAATGCAGGGTAAGGAATATGCTAGACCATGACAGACAGCTTTCACAGATGTGCATCTTGTTCACTTTTCAGTCCTTGTGGAAGTTGATCCTTCAAGAAGGAGAAAAACTAATTCTTGTATTTTTTGATACACCCTATAACCAGGCTGTATACGGCCTTGTAGACAAATTAGGTAAGCTAAAGGCCTTTTCCCCTGATTTATTTATTTATTTTTATTATTTTTTCTTTTGGAATGTTTCTTTCGTGATGTTCCAATGCTAATTTAACAAATTAGCAGTGACTTCTTGGCTAGGATATGAGACTGTCGTATGGATGTGTAACCATTTTCCGTGTGTTATTTATCTGGAACCTATCTGGACTTTCATCTTGTATATCCTGGTGATCATTTATATGTTTAAATGAACTTCCTGTGTCACTTTTCAGGCAGTTTAGTTGTGAGATTGGTGTTTCTTCCTCTAGAAGAAAGTTCATTTTCTACATTTGCGAAGTTTGCAACAGGTTACTTTCTATTCTCTTCTGATATAATGAACAGTTAGTGTTGAAGATCGCATGTAGTAGATTTCATTCATTTAGTTTTTTCCCTTATCTTCCTTCTTAGATCGGAATGGAGAAACAAAATTTATTAGTCCACCCCAATATAGTTGGGACAAGGCTTTGATGATGATGTCCCTTTTGCGTAATTACTGTTACATCAGGAACTTCTATATATATATATGTATATATGTATATGTATATATGTACATATGTACATATATATACACATATATACATATATATATTTACTTCATTGACTCATGTAATTAGCGTAATATTTGACTAAAAGTTTATTTCTAATGTGCGCATGTCCACATTGGAGTATGCACGAATATTTTCAAGTTGAGATTCTGCTTTTATTACATGGTATTAGGGATGGTTGTTAGTATCGGGGTTTCATCCTTCGTTCCTTCTTCTCCTTTACTTCTTTGTTTTGTTTTCTCTTCTGCCTCCTTTTGCACCTCCTCCCTTCTTCAACAATTCATAATGGGCTGTCCTACTTAATGGTAATCAGATTATGAATGGGACAAACTCATATCCACATATTGTATGGACATGGTTTGTAGTCTTCCAGGTGACTGTCTTTCTTCCTGGCACAACAAGTTTTAAGCAACAGAAACCGCTAAGTGGGAAATGCTTACCGGCTATTATGTTACAATAATCGATGCAAACCCTAGGAGTAGAGCTTGCGTCACAAGTGCCGCAGCACAATGGTAGTTTCTGTAGAAACAATCACAATGAAGGTGCCTCTCCAACGATGAAATCCCAAAGGGAATTTCTATTAAACTTCAAACTTTGAAAGTTCCATCTCTGCAATGCAATATATAGGGAAAACAAAACTTAGGCCTTAAGTTACCTAATCAAAATAGGAAACTAATAATATTAGAAACTACTCTAATACAACTTATTAAATAAACTAGAGAATAATAACAATTAATTAAATAAAGTAAAAATTCTCTAAACTTCCTTGGTCCCACACGTGGACCACGAGTCTTATTCCAACGATATGGTAGTGCTGTTGCATCATTTCCCCCGGGTTGGAAAAGAGTTCGACCTCAAACTCGGTTTTGTCTTGATATTGCTTCTGTAGACATTGTGTACTTGAAGCGCTTCCCTGGTGGCACTGGTTCTTTGGCGGTGCAGGCTTCATACGATGGAGTGTTATTTGCGTTCCATTGTGAGCAAACGTGTATGTATTTTCTCACATGTCATTAGTTCCGGTCTTGTCATACATCCATGATCGATGTAATAGGATATCATCACTATCCATTGGTAGCACATCACGCCAAACTGTTTATTTGTAGCCCACACCAATGGCAAGGGTAACTTGACATGGATGTCGCACTTGAACCTCATCACCTGTCACTAGCCTTCGGTCAAAGTAGGGGCGATAATGCTTTTAAACCTTCAACTGCAAGTGACCCACAAGAGATTGGGATATAATGTTTTCGCAACTGCCTCCATCAATCAAAACTGTGCATCCTTGTCCGTTCACAGTGCCTGTTGAGCGAAAAATATTATTTTGCAACCATTTATTGTCATCTGTAGTTTGTAGGTGTAGTTTCGTTAAGGACCATGGGAGCTTCAAGGCCCTCCAGGGACCCACTTCCTCCACTTCCTCTGTCTCTTTACCCTTAGGATCATCTGGAGTATCTTTCACATCACCTTCACCTTCAATAAGGTTTATGCGTTTTAGACATTCAAATGATCAATGCCTCTGTTGTTTACAATGAAAGCATGTGATCCTATTCTGGCCTTTGGGTTTGGTGAAAGCTTTTTCTGACAAACCACTTGGTTTAGAATCTTGTACTGATGGGGTCTTTTGTGCAGTCCATTTAGATGCAGTAAATTTTCGAGCTTGATAATTGGCAATGCCCTCAGCCTTGATGGCATGTTGGATGATCTCATCAACATTATCAAATTTTTTAAGGTGAGTAGTTGGATGTCTATTTGTAACCCATGAAAATATTGGTCAACCAAAACATCATCGGCCTCATTTAAACCACAACGAGCTTGTGTTGTCATAAATTCTTTAGAGTACTCAACAACCGTTCTGGATCCTTGTTTCAAGTCTTGAAAGCTTGAACGTAAAGCTCTTGAGTAATTGATAGGAAGGAGCTTTTGTTTCAAAAGGTTCTTCATTTTAATCTATGTCTTAACAAGGTCGATATTTTAGTTCCTCCTTTTCTTTTGCAACTCGGCCCACTATATTGTAGCATAAGTGCAAAATCGAGTTGCTATCAAAGTGACTTTATGGCCCTCAGTCATTGGGCTTATGTGCGAAAATATGTTCGACGCATACTAACCAATCCATAAATTCATCCGGTTTCAATTTTCCATAATATTCGGGAATCACGAGTTTAATTCCTAAATCTTGATCAACATTGGCTACCAGTTAATCTTGTTGATTCTGAATATTTCCTCCATCATCTCAATTAGCATCCCCATGCCGATTAATTTCCAAATTTGTTATTCTGGCATCCGTCCTTACAAGAGCTTCTTGGAGTTGAGTGATCGTTGTGGATAATTGAGCAACAGTTCCAGATAATTCCGTAATGTTTTCAGCCAATTCTTCCACGGATGTGGATGAAGACTCCACTTTTGCCTTCTTTTTTTTAGTCATTTTTTTTAATGCAAATGGAAAACAAATTAACTGACCTGACAGGTAGATTTGCTCTCCATGATCACGCATGTGAAAACGGATCTGAAATCCTACTTTATATGAACCTGATATTGCAGAAACAAGCTGGAGTGACTTGGCTTTGATACCAACTGATGGAGGCCCTAGGAGTAAAGCTTGCATCACAACTGCCACAGTGCAATGGTAGTTTCTGTAGAAACAATCACGATGAAGATGCCTCTCCTACGATAAAATCCCAAAGGGAGTTTTATTAAACTTGAAACTCTGAAAGTTCCATCTCTACTATGCAATATATAAGGAAAACAAAACGTAGGCCCTAAGTTACCTAATCAAACTAGGAAACCCATAATATTAGAAACTACTAATACAATTCATTAATTAAACTAGAGAATAATAACAATTAATTAAATAAAATAAAAAATATCTATACTTCCTTGGGTCCCACATGTGGACCACGATTCTTGTTCCAACGATACGCTAGTGCTGCTGCATCAATAATGTTTTAATGGCTACTGAGATTGATTAGAAAGTTGAAAGAGCTATTTGATTGTTAGGAAAACAATGATGATCTGTAAATGAGATCATCATTCTCTATGCAAATGGGCTGGAAGTGTTAATTGTAATACAACTAGTTGATTGATTTTAATTTCTTGTGAGTAGCCATCTACAACTGAAAGTGATCTCTTGAGGAATGTCTTCCTACATCAAGTTATATTGCAGTTGTAGGTAGAGAGTTAATCTTTGATCATTTCTGTGGCAGTACAATCTCCCCGAAGTAGCTTCAGGCTAGGAAGCTCACTGACAGATGCCTTGAAGTTTGTTCTCTTGATTGGTATGGTTTTCCATCAGATGGTACTATTTTTTTTTTTATTTTATCTTAAAAATCTTCTACCAGTTTATTATTATTTATGTACATCCCAAGACTTTGTGATTTTAGGATTTAGGCCCCAGCCAATTTTATGATTCAGTCGATTTTCAGAACATTGGTTGCAACTTGCATATCTAGTTGTGTATACATTCACACAATTTTGAATAGGATTCACATGCAAGTTCTTCCAAATCTTGTGTTGCATGTTGTAAAATTATATATTTGTGATGTTTATGTAGGTATAGATGCATGTGTTTCTAGATACGTGTATTCCCTGTTTGGCTTTGCTTGGTGGTAAGGCCAAGTGGGTATTAGTATAACTAATTTCTAATTAATGCTTTATTCTTATCAATTAAACCATCTGGAACAAATTATTTGACTTACTTTCATTCTGTAGGTCTTGTGGTTATAGCATTTGGCCCAAGCTACTCTTATGCTCTCATTAGAATACTGTATGGGAAGAAATGGAGTGATGGGGAAGCTACTCTCGTCCTTCGTTGTTATTGTTTTTATGTCATCGCTTTGGCTATGAATGGTTCGTAATCCTTTAAAAAAGTTTCATAGATGAATGGTGTATAAACTTGGGCTTGTTAAATCTGTGATGATCAACATTCTAATTTTACATGTTCTCCGAATTTGAAGATATTTTGGTTGTAGTTTTTATATAATGGCTAGCTAATCTGGATACTTTTATATATTTTGGTCCTATGCTATGATACCTGGATACTTTTACAAGCCCAACATATCCATATCGGGCTGATATGACACTCTTCTTGGTACCCGATAATGCAATGATACTTCTAGGGTACGTGTTTAGCATATCCTACATACCAAGTCCATTATGTCATATTTTAATTTGAATTTTCTCACCTCTCAACGTAAAAAATATTAGGAGGAACATAAGCATTAATAATTTCATTAATTTAAATGTGATCTAAAGAAAACTAAGGATACCGATATCGATATATGTGCCCTAGATTTCCAAAAGTGCATAGTTGTATCCCTGGTCCCCATATTTGTGTCTGTACCCATATCCGTACTGGGCATCATAGGTCATGTGCTTCATTTGACAGTAGTAGGGTTGGGGGCTTGCGGCTACATGTCTCCTGGTACAACCTCAAGCAATTTCATGCATCACTCATTCACTCATGCTAAGGATTTGGCTCAGGATAGATCATAATGGAGAAACAAAATTCATGTAGCCGACCCCAGCATAGTTAGGACAAGGGTTTGATGATGATGATGATGACTCATTCACTCATGCAACTCTTTGTGCCCCCAGACTGGCAAGTTGCTTAGGCCCGTTTGTTTGCAAAGAATTGAATAAATAGAGGAAGTCATGCTCAAATGGGCTACAATAAAGTACATTAAAGAGGTGAAAGGTGAAGGATTTAAGGTAGAGATGTAGATGAGACTTTGACTTTGCTTGGATTTGAATTACTAGGGCGAAGGCAGGGTAGTCATTTGTCATCTCCCCTTGCTTTATTTTGTATTAAAGGGGAGGTTGTCTAATGAAAATTTTTAGATATTCACATTTGTCTCTTCTTTTTTAACCACTTTTAGGAATATCATCATCATCATCATCATCATCAAAGCCTTGTCCCAACTATGCTAGGTTCGGGTACATGAATTCTGTTTCTCCATTCCGATATATCTTGAGCCAAATCCTCAAATAAGTGGCACATCTTCAGATCCATTTTTACTACATCCACCACATCCTCTTCGGTCTACCCCTTCCCCCTTGGTGGGCCATCAACCCGCATAGCCAAACTTTCCTTTACCGGTGCCGTTGCCCAAACCATTTCAAACTGGTTTCTCTAATTTTATCAACTATTGATACTGGCCCTAAATTCTCTCGAAAGCGCTCATTTCTAATTTTATCCTTCCTAGTTTTACCTCGCATCCACCTCATCCACCTCAACATTCTCATCTCGGCTACTTCCATTTTTTGCATATTTTGCTTTTTGATTGGCCAACATTCTACACCATAGTCCTTTGGGTTTTCAGCTTGTCAGTGTAGTTCTCTTATATTGCTTGCTTTTTTCTTTAATGAAAATAGCCATTCAAAAAATAAAATAAAATAAAATAAAATTCTACACCATAGGTCATAGCTGGTCTAATCGCTATCTTGTAAAATATGTCATACAACTCATAGGAGTTCAATTAGATGAAACAAACGGGCCTTAGGAAATTGATTTGCAAAGTCTGTCATTGGTTACACTCTAGATCAAAGTTACAGGAATTCTAGTATGTTGGACTTAATCAAAATGTACAGTCTGCTAAAGCAGCTGATTTAATGCATATGAGGCCCTTGGTTTTGTGTAAGCATATTGGCCTGTCAGTATCTCTCTCTTGTCCTGCTAAGCTTTTGATATGCAAGTTACCACTCAAAAAGAAAAATGAAAATAAATAAAAAAAATAAAATTTCTGTTCTTTTTTTCATCTTGCTCTTATGTGGTTATAGCATACTTACAAACTTGCCATGAACGTAGCTATCCTGTACAACACCAGCATTATCTTCTATAACATGATATGATGTAAATACATAATATTACATTTGAAAGTTCAAACCTTTCCAATGTTTCAGGGACTTCTGAAGCATTTCTAAATGCGGTCGCTACAAAGAGCAAAATTAAGCAGTCAAATGCTTCCTTGTTAATATTCTCTGCAATCTATGTAGTATTGAATGTACTGCTGATTCAATTTGCTGGAGCTGTTGGGCTGATTGCTGCTAATTCATTTAGTATCCTTTCACCTATGGTTGCTTGTTTCTCTGACTCAGTCCATTGCTTTGTATCTGTTTTTTTTTTTGGCTGAAACATTGCTTTGTATCTGTTATCGGAAATTATTTATAGATTTTAATTATTCCAATCATAACTCATCATAGTTTCAGTTATTGTTTGCTAATAATTATTTTTTGTGAATCCACTGGTCATATTTTTTGCATTTATACAACTACTGTTCTCAAAACATGTATTAGCTGTTGCGAGATAAAAAACGACAATGAAGTCAAGGAATAGATAGAGAGGTTAATACAAGATTAAACCTACTAGAGAAAATATTACAATCGAAGGAGAGTTCAATGGTCATGTAGGGAGGGAAGGAGATGATTACTACAGATAAAGGGGGGTTATGGTTTAGAGCAAAAGAACCTGTGCAACTGACATTAGCCCTTAGGGGTATAAAAAGCATTCAAGTTCTTTTTGTCTGCTTCTATGGTGCTTCTTTGATAAGTTAACTTATTGGGGTATGCTGTGACACCAAGTTGAAGTTTTAAAGGGGTGTGCTGTGACACCAAGTTGAAGTTTAAAAGTTCAGAAAAAAACCCTAATTAGTGTGGAAGAAATTAGAAAGGAAAGAAAAAAGAGAAATAAAGTTATAGAGGGAGAGAATTGGAGAGAGGAGAGTTAAGTGGTGTTTCAATTAGGGTTAGATGACCAGGCCTATATATTTATAGTCTATAGATGTGTGATAATTTACATAATTTGCACAATAACCCTTTTATTTTACATTGTTGCAAACAGTTCCTGAAAATTTACAAAACTACCAAGAAAAATCCCTATGTCTCTCAACAACTAGGATTGTAATTTGGCCCATAATTGTAGAATCATGAATTATAAATTGTGTCGTCACATTATGGGGACAGACGGTTCAGCTTGTTTCCCTGGCTTGTATTGTTTTCTTCAATTTTAGTTTTTTCATATAAACAGTGAACTGATCTTTTATCTCCCCCTTTTCAAAATATGTGCAATGGGCCCACCTGTAACACATCCATCTATGCTCCCTATGAATTGGCCCCATCTAAAATTCACTTGGATCAGAGTGGACCCACTGTCGGATTTATCACATGCAAAAACATGATTTATTCCATTGAATTAATCATGGTGTGTGTATTGGAAAGGTTATATTTATGCATATCTAGGTCTAACAGAATGTAAAGACTAAAGGTTACTCTGTTGATAGGTTATTTTGGGATTGTTGAGATTTTTCCTTTTAACTTTTTGTTTGCCCAAGCTGACTGTGTATGGAGAATTTTTTTTTTTTGTATGATCTAATTGAGAGTTTTGGTTTCAAGTCTAAACTTTAGTCAAGACTTGTTTATTGTTGATTCAAGAAAGTCCTGGTTCAATTGAAACAAGCTTTGGTGCTCTACTACAACAAATCCTGAATTTTGTGATGTTGTTTCTGCAGATAAACGTAGAATTCCATCTGCTGAGTCTAATTCTCAGATTTTGGTTGTCCCCATATATGTTAGAAATTCCAGACTTTGCAGTGTTCTCAATTTTTTGTTGAAGAAGACACATGCTTATGTATTGCGCGAGCTAATTATAAATCTTGAAACTCTCATTGTCATAGAAGCTAGAAACTGCCCCATTGAGACAATTAGAAGGGTTAATAGTTGATGGTGCTGGGAGAAGAGGGGGTCAGTCATGTCCTTAGAGAAGTGGTAAGGAAAGACATGGCATCATATAACTGATGGCATGGCGTTGAACATGAATACATCGTAGAGTGGAATAACAGAGCTCATAAAGGTTGTGTTGAGTTTTTTTGCCTCATCTTATGTAGATTTTTTTTCTTCAAATTGGAGTAGAAGTATTTTGAGGCCACCCCAGATCGATGGCAAAGAGTTTTGTTGATTACGGTGGTCAATTTCTCATTTGACAATAATCTCAGTGCTGAATTGAGGGAGGGATGATATCGGATTTTAGATGGATCAGTTTAAGTTTTTTTATCACCAATCTATGAATGAAAACAAATATTTTTAGTTCTAAGGAATATTTACTGCTGTGTTTCCTGACTGGTTTAAGATATGATTTTGAGGATCTTGTACTCTGCAATGTTCATCAAGCACTACTTCCAGGTATCTAAGCAACTCATGTACACATTGACATCTATTTTACACCAACTTCTGCTGGGTGTATCTATCATGTTAGCACTTGTAACTTGTTTGCATTGACATGGAGCTTATAGTTAAGACAGTTTTGCTTTTCAACAGAACTCTACTGCATTTGCTTTTCGTAATTGCTTGCCTTCGGGCTGGTGGATTCTAATTTTTTTGGGCACTGTGACACTCATTTCTGAGAGATTAATTCTGGACCGGGACAACTTCTGGCCAACTATGTTCATTCACTTTGCCATCGGCCTGATGTGCTTCTGCATCTCCTCAGTTGTGATGTATGTACTTCTTCACCTTCTCTCATTTCATTTTTTTGTATATCTTGCACCAATTTTCAGTGGCTCAGAATGGACTCAGAAATTGTAAATAATATTTTGGGCTTGATCTGCTGATTCATTTGACAGAATCTGAATAGTTACAAATTTGAATACAGACTGGGGGCTAAGAGATTGATCAAACTGATTCGCCAGTCTCAGTTCTGAATCAATCCCAGTTGTTGAGCGTTGTCTTATACAGAACTGTGACAAGTAGCTTCTAATGACAATGACAATTGAAACAGAGCTTCATGGAATATCTGAATTTGCAAACATTGTATTGTCGAGACAACTGGGATGCTCCTGCTACTATGTTACACGTTCATGTGTTTTCTAGCAACTTATATATTTAAAATTTAAATAAGTCCCTAAGTTTTTTAACAAGTCCTTGAGATTATTTTATTGAGTAATTCTATTATATTTTCTTTATCAGTCTCCAACTCCACCAAAATAATAGGAATCATGTGGACGTCACACCCAAATAATAAATCATAGTGGGCTTCATTTTGGTTGAAGGTTGCTTCCGCTCACTTGATGATAGATTTCATGAAGGGCATCATACAATAGTTGTCAATTTCATTTCGGTTCCCATTTCGGTCTGGCCTTCAAAATGAAATATTTTGGCATTTTGGAATTTTGGTAGACTTTTCGGAGTAACTTTTCGGAAAAATATAAATAAATATATATAAAAAATAAAATAAATACTAAAATTTAGTATTATATTTAAATTTGGCTAAAGCCCTATTACACCTACACAAAAGTCCTACATTATCAGTATACCAATATCATGAGGTATTAAAAAAAAAGTAATTAAAAGAGAAACATAAAAGGCAAATGGGCCTTTTTGAAAAAAATAGAAAAAAGGGATGACTATTTAACAAAGTTTCCAAAGATTAAAACATCGAATTGGTTCATCTGCCCTTTCGGCTTTTCGCAAACCTGAGAGGTTGAGACTCGACTCAGAGAGAGAGAGAGAGAGGATTGTCTGCAGCAGTGTTGTCATCCGCAGCGGCACTGGCACCAGCCAAGTGCTTTTTCCTCCCCTCTGCTTTTTTTTGTCCCTCTTTTTTTTAGATGTGAAAAATACTTGTGCAACAACCTCTTCTTCTATTCCTTTCCTCTATGCTGTTCTTCTTCCTCTTCTTCTTCTTCTCCTTAACTTTTCTTTGAAAAAAAAAAAAAAAGGGAAAGTAAGGATTTTGGGAATTTCGACCGAAACTCAAGATTTTCGGTTGAAATCCACGAAATTTTTTTATGGTAACTTTTTGGTAGAATGGCTGAAACGAAAATTTCCAGCCATTTCCGCCGAAACAAAATGGAAATGATAACTATACATCATACTCAAACGACTTAATCGTGGTGGACCTAACCAATCTAATAATGAAATCATGGGATGGCCCACCCCAAGTTTATAATAACATTGGCCCCATCCACTTGATTGTGGAATCACAATGCACTCACATCACATACTGATGCAAACCTTGACAGGGGTTGGATTGAAGCTTTGCAATGTGCCGAAGCACGAAAAAATCTATTCTCCAAAACTGGTTCTATTGTTCTAGAATCCTCATATATATTGGAAAACAAACCATAAAATTGTGAAGACATTGAATTTTGTATGTTCCTTAGTGTACCATGATCTCTAGAGGATCACCTTTATTTGATAGTTTCTCATGTACCTTACATTATATTTGATTCAAGTAGTTAGTCGAACTTTATTGTATTTGTGTAGTATTACTCATTACTAATATTATACATGAGACTCCATTTTAAATAGAGTGGTTGGGAGCATTAACCTAAATCATATAGAGTGATCCTCTAAATATCCCAAGTCACATGGTCCTCACTATTCTTTGCATCCTCTTGATTTCCATGGCCTCTGGTCACACCCAAGTCATCTCAGTTTGGCTCGAAGGGACCAACTATGATTAGTAGGCTCATCTCATGACAAGTTTCTTTAAAGGAAGGAAACTTTGGAGATACATTTCCACCAAAATAGAGAAACCCATAGAAACTGCTATGGAAGAATCGGAATATGACATTGGTAAGATCAATTCTCAACTCGCAAAATATGTTGACCCTACCATTGGAGTTCAACTTGCAAAATTTGCTCATCTTAAGGATGCTTGGGATTATTTAGCCCACCTATATGTTCAAACCAAGTCAGCCAAAAGATACCTGTTGGAAAGGGACATTCGCAATGCTCAAGGTGATGATTCAACACATGCCTTTTATGTGAAAATAACAGCTCTGTTAGGGGTGGCAAACTTGATGACACTCAAAATCAAACCCGAATTTGACCGACTTAGTCCTACCCACTTTATATACAGTTTGGACACAGGTCAAAAGAATCTGACCCGCATTTACTCAGGTAGGGTCAACCTGCATAACCCGTCGACCCATTTATATTTCTTACCATTTATGATGTACCGCTATTAGCTTTACTACATAATTGATAATGTGCGGCCATCCAATTCCTTAAAATTGAGGAGAAAGGCCTTCTCAACCCCCATTTCATTAATTAAAACTCATTCCCTAATGAAGTAATGATTCTACTGTTTCCCATGAGTGTATGAGGTTTTTGCTACCCAATTTAAATAAAGAGAAACATCTCTCTTTGTAACTATTTCTCCAATCGATCCTCTCTTCCAGGACTCCCATTCCTTAAAAAAGAGGACTATGACTTCTCAATCCCTAGTTTGAAAAAGAGAAACATCCCTCTCTCAATTTCCAATCTCCAATCTCTGATCTCCGTCTCTCTCTAGACATTCTCTCCAAGTCATATCTCGTGGCCCTTGAAAATATGCAACTCCTAATCAAGTACTATCTTGGGTAGATTGTAGTAGATCCATAACATCACCATGACAAAAAAGTGTGACATCTGATCTAGCTTCGACCATAGAGGCATGAGATGGAAGGTTAGGATCAAAGTATCTGTCTTCCAACCTATGATATGGCAATCAGGCAAAGCATCTTAAGTGGGTCCAACTTTAGTCTACATGTGATTTTCCATGTTCTCTAGGTTGGATCAGGTTAAAAGATTTGAGTCACATTGGATTTGAGTTACGGATTGGCTTGCTTTGACCCACAGCAGATGCATGTTAATGTTTTTTTTACTCATTTTGAAAACAGGTCAATTATAGATTGGGCTTCGAAGATGGACATTCCCAACTCAACCCATTTGCACCCCTAACTTTATAAGATCAGTTGTCATTTTAGGGCCAGTTTGGCAACCTGCTAATAGAGTCAAGTGAAGTAAAGTTGATTTTGAAGAAAGAATAAAATATAAGTGGGTTATGATGGTATTTTGTTTATAGTTGTTTGTTATGGAATCTTTTTTACTTTTTGTATGGGAAAGTGGAGTTTTTTTTTTTGTTTTTTTTTTGTATTTTAGTGGATAAAGGTGGTTGCTTTTTGACATTTTTTGAAATAGATGGAGAGCGTTTTGAATTAAAGTGCTTTTGATGTGACATCTTGTCTGAAAAATGAGGGATTTACTTGACTTTTACTATATTAGTAAAGTGCCAAACTAGCCCTATGGAGTCACAGTTTACATGTGCTGCTGACTTTGATATATTGTAGACATTGTCAAGAAACTAGGCTTGTCCAATTTTTTATGGTACTGTGACGAAGTTTGAGCATGTTAGGAGCTTTCTCTAGCATCGTTCTCTTCTTCCCTCAATTGATTTGGCTTTATTTGAACTGCTGTCTGTGGAGCAAACTCGGTCTTCTCTTGCTCCCAAGAGAACTAAAGACATGGACCAAGTCTCTCTCTGCATCTCCTGCTTCACAACCTGGTCTTCTTGGCCTCCTTGCCAAAAAGGCGGATCCTTTAACATCTGCGACCTACTGCAAGCAAGGACACTGGAAGAACCATCCTATTCGTCTGAAAGTTCTACATTGGCAACCTAGTCAACTACTCAACCCAACCTCTGTACACAGACGGGTGCTCAGTATACAGCCTTTCCACAGCTATGAAAGCTTCTACATCTTCTAATCTCACTTCACAGATCCAGTCTATCATTGTTGAGCGGCTCCAACACATGATGTTATCCTTGTAGAGACTCCTATTGGAATTAGAAAGCTAATCCTAATTACAATTCATTAAATAATAAAATAAGAAACAAAAATCCTAGACTTCTTTCGGTCATACATGTGGGCCACGGGGTCTGGTTGTATCGGCCGAAAGGCATTGCATGATTGCATCACATACATATTTTATGTACCAATGTATTCTACCCATTTAATTATTGTAGTACCCTCCTGCCTCCCCAAATATAATATTTTAATAAAATAACAATAATAATAATGAAATGGTGTACCACCGTACCCAACCTAATGATTTAACATGTTGGGACCCCAAAATGTAGTATCACGGGACCCACCCATTGTTATGAAAAATCAAAATCGTTTCCCAAATTTAAAGGAATTAAAGGAATTAATCAAATCATATTATGAATCGTAGGGTTTTTTTTTTTATACAAAATGAAAAAAATATTAAAAATTTTAAGAGGGGTAAAGAAAAAACTGTAGTTATTTGTAATCCATCTGTAGCACTACATAAATACAATGTCAAATGAGTCTGATCCAATCATATGAAGAATAGCATCGACATATATTAATACATTATAAATGATATGTATGAATAGTTAAATATGATTAAGATATTAATATTACTAAAAAAACAAATTGCAGTATTTTTCTTGGTTCTTTTAAATAAAAAAAATTAAAATTAAAACCCAAATCATCGACCCTAAATGGTTAGGATGTCTCCTGAACTTTAAAAAGTGTTAATGAAGAAAAAATAAAAAGTTAAAAAGATGAATATGGGACAAAACTCATATGTATAGTTGAACGCTTTAGTCATATGCTTGTTCCTTATTTATCTCTAAAACCTCCAAAATCAATAAAGTTCTTAAGAGGTTTCATTAACCATTAGATAACCTTTTAAAAATAGAACAATAATTATAAAAAGAAAAAAGTATAAAAAGAAAAAAGGAAAGAAAGAAAAAGTAAAAGATCACTAATATTAAACTCTTGGTTGTGGTGATTCCTACTTAGCAAATTTGCTTGAATCATAAGATTCGATGAAACAAGTATCGAATTATAAAACGCACATATGAATTCTAAGATTTATCTGTAAAATGGGATTTGTTGAATAGATATGAATAATTTTTTTCATGGGACTCAAGATACGAATTGTAGGATTCTAACATCAATGGGCCCACCCATCGAATGATAAAATCTTGTTCGATCTCACCTTAAAAAATATGTAATCACAGTCTGCTCCACCCATCTACTGTTGTAATCATGATTTTTATCTCTCATGTACATAATTTTTGTTGCACACCTGCATAGGGGTGCTCATGGGTCGGGCTAGCCCAGCCCCCAATCTGGGCTTGGTTTGGACCTTAGTTTTTAGTATTATTGCCGCGCTTGGATCTAAAATCTGGGCTGGACCGGAACAAGTAGTGCTTGTAGATTCGTGAGTAATTTGACTGAATGAATGATAGAAACCGGAACAAGGGATAGAAAGCTTGCTCGGCGTGGCCTGATTGACTAAATGGGCATGTTTGTTCTTGATATGTTTCAGGCAGGTTGGGCTCGGGCCAGCACTCAAAGTCTGTGTCGGGCTTGGGTCAGATATGAGTCTGTGTTTCTTATGTTGGGTTGGCCATAGGGGTGTTCATGATCCAGACCCTGCCTAGCTTTAGAAACATAGGCCCCGGCCCAATCCCAAGCCCAACATGGACAGTAAAAGTCAGGCCCAAGCCCGTCCATTTAGTCGATAATGTCATGCCAGGCTGGGCCAAGCCAGGCTTTTTACCAATTGTTTGGATAAAATACACTAAATTACAAGCACTCATTAGTTGGGTTGGGCCAAGCCAAGCTTAGGGATTTCTGTCACTTAATCCAAGCCGGACCATTTACTAAATGACCCAGATTATACACCCAAGCCTAGCCCATGAGCACCCCTAGTTGGGCATTGATAAGCCTCAGCTTGGGCCAGTCTTGTCCATGAATACCTCTACATATGTATTGAATGAATTGCCATTTAGGGCCTGTTTATTTGCATTGAATACATAGGATTTTGTGCCATAAGGTGGTTAAAAATGAAGAACCAAAGGTGAATATCCAAAAATGGCCATAAAATAGTTGCCATTTTGTTTTTGGTTCAAATTTTAGTGCATTTCAGTCAACATCCAAAATTTATGTCCAAATTCCGGTTCTTTGTCTGAAATGCCCAAAACCTAAGGTTTCGGTTTTTTTTTATTTTTATTTTTAGTGAGAAATAGGAAGAGAGAAAGAGACTATAATTGGTTGCTTGAAACGAAAAAAGGGAAGGAAGAATGAGAGAAAGAGAGGGGGTTTGTACTTGTATAAATCCTAACCAAAATCCCAAATGAATCCTTATACAGCCCAATCATACAACAATACGAGAATCAATTGAAACCAAGTATCAATCCAAACACTAATCAAACCTAATAGAAACCCTAATTCATATTTCAAAAAAGATGAGCAGAAGAAACATACTTGTAACTGCATGCCGATTCAATCTCCTTCAAATCCGGCGTTGCATGCATGGACTCCTCCCCTCTTTCTATTTTGCTTGTGCAAAGGGATGGGGCGACAAAATGATTTGGACATAGAAACTGACAGGCCCTTTTAGTAGTACTGTACTTCTGTTGGCCTTTTGAGTTTTGGGGCCAAACGAGATTGATGAGATCTACAAGGAGGCCCACCTATTAAAACTCTTAAACCATTTAAAATAGGGCCCGCGTATTTTATAAATATACTAGCAAAAATTTAAAATTTTATATTAAAAATCTTAACCCATTTAAATTTTTATATTTATTTTGAAAGTTTCTATATATATTATTTTATAAAACATTACTCTGAAAAGTTTTGCCGAAATTCCGAAATGCTAAAACATTTCATTTTGGAGGCCAAACCGAAATGGGGTCCAAAACAAAATTGACAACTATGTCAAATAACTTCCCCTTTAATGGAAATAGAGTCAAGGGAAGATGGAAAATAAATGCATAGCCATCACCCCAGTAATTCAAATCGTAGGAAAGTCTAGGTCGCATGTACATTGCTACCTTGTATCACCTATTTAATAATCTTTCGGTGGAGCTCATTTGAGCATGAATTCCTATGTAATCTAATGCAAACAAACAGCCCCTAATGTATAAAGTAAGGGTTTGGTTCTGAAAAATGTGAGAACTTTTTTTATTCCAGAAAACCAATTGCCTATTTATTTATTGATTTATTTATCGTGACATAAACAGCTATAGAAGTAGAAAAATATCGTTCTGATGATGGGTTTTTCTTCCTGCAACTGTTTTGTAATAGTTCCTGTGATACAAATTTGTACACCAATATATTTGCTTTTCACTAAACCATGGGGCTTGTAGAATGGAAGAGGATTATTTTTTATTTTTTATTTTTTACACTAAACCCATTGCCTCTTTTAAGCCTTAGAATAGAGCAGAATCGAAGAGTTGTTTCTCATTTTTCCAAAACAATAAAGGGAGACTTCTCCATTCTTATCTTTCTTCTCAACCTTTTAATTTATTTTTTTTCAAACAGATATCGGCGGGAAAAGCCTTTCATCAACAAAATCATCCGTTTGCGTGACCATGCTGAGTGATACAAACCAACACATGCCACACTTGGGGGTGCTGACATTTGTGATCTCTTTCAATATTATTTTTCTAGTTCCCACCTTGTTGACAGGTTACAGGATAATCCAGTTGTGAAGGAGATGATGCGCAAATCCTCTTCCCATCAACTTGTCACTCTGAAAAGGTTGTGAATTTGTGGTACCATTATTCTACTTCCGTATCTTGGTGACAGTCTGTAGCAAGGATCATCCAACTGTAATGCAAGAAAGTTCAAATTGTCAGTTGCCACCAGAAGAAAATGCGACAGGACCTTTAGAGGAGGATTGGTTTGTTCTTTTGATCCATACCCATTTATGATGGAGTTTCCACTATATGGTCATCACTAACTATCCTTTCCAAGTTGAGTATATTCATTGGAGCAAGGGAAATAGCTGTTTTAGATGTATTAGGAAGAGAACCCATTCAATGCGTGGGTTAATTAACTTATGAACAGGTTGACAAAGAACATACACATTGATTAATGTATACGTGTCAATTGTTCAGTGGAGATGTTAAAAATTCTCTCATCAATTTGTTGAACTGTCCAACAAGCGACTGCCAGTTAATTTGTAATAGAGCCTCCCCACAGATTTAGAGGCAAGAAAAGTTCCCTATCTTGGGTTTTCCATGAACATCGTGAACTACTTAAAAAACAATCTATCGTTTTCCGTTGTCTTGGGTTTTTTGTTGCTACTGCAGGTCACTGTCAGAATGTTAATTGGCTCATTGGCTGCCTTTAAATGCTTGCCATATTCTAGGCCAATCCTGAATTGATGGGAGAAGGCAAAGATGATGATTTCCACTGAGAAAACAAATTTTGACAATCATTTCATGGCTGCAAAATGCATGGTCTATACCCCAACTTGAACGAAAAGACTGAACCATTGATTTAGACCTCATTTAGTTCCCATCTTTGGATTTCCTGGTTATAAATGTGATCAGAGAATTAAATTTCATTGTATCATTTTTTGGGAGTTGGCATTTGTCTTTTTTGTGTGTGTGTGTGTGTTGCGGGGGGTGGGTGGGGTGGGGGTGGTTGTGTGGTGGGGGTGTGGGGGGTGGGGGGGGGGGGGGGGGGGGGGGGGGGGGGGGGGTGGTAAGGGATTGGATAATTTCTATTACGTTTACTTCAGATATTTGGACTGGGAATCTCCAATTTGAATGAATGGTCTTGGGCTGAGAGTTGCTCAATGGAGTCTGGACCAGAACAGACTCAATTCACATCTAATTGACACTTGCTTTGCATGCTAAAGCTGTTGATGGGATTTTCTTTTCTAGTGAACTCTTTTTAGTAGAACGACGATGTTATATTCCATGGGGAATGATACAAGTTTTAGTTGGCATATCTGGGCTCACCAAAATTCCCAAATGAGAGAGAGACATTGGGGAGGGTAAGACCTGCACGAGCTAAATGGGTGTATTAGGGAGTGCAGAGGAGGTCAACAAAATAACCCTTCAGAGTCTGTTTGCATTAAAATGCTAGGAATCAAATACATAGGGTGGTTAAAAATTAAGATTAGGTGAATTTCCAAAAATGAGTATCAAATAATATCTTATTTTGATTCAATGTTATCTTATGAGCAGACTACGTACTACTCATTTGCAGTCCATCTTGTGCAGCCCATTTAGATATTTACTTATCGGTGGGGATGGGGTACATAGGAAGGTCTACTTATGGAAAAGGCCCAAAATTTTTTTAAAAAAATCAGCCCTGTCGGTTCATCCTAGCCCTTAATATAATAGCCTCAAAGTTCAGTGTTCTTTTAACCATAAGGTTTCTTTGAGATCCAATCCAGCAGTGGGTAATGATTTAATTAGAGTGAAATTGGAACTGGTGCTAGATCATGGGGATGAGGGTGTAAAAGAGCCAGCGCTGTTCAAAGATGGGCCCAATTGGACTTGCATATATTGTTGCTTGTAGAAAATTTCTGTGCAAACAAAGAGGGCCTTAGGGACCCAACAAGCGGTCTAGCCACAAGTGATTATTATTCTGAATACTCCTGGATCTTGTTGAGATCTTTTTATTCCCCGCCACTCCATGATTAACACGGCCTCAGGTGGGAATCACGGGCTATACCACACCATCTTGTGTGCATACATCATCAAAGTCTTGTTTCAATTATGTTGGGTCGGCAAACCATCTTATATGTATACGGTTGTCAAATTTTCATGGGGTTGGTGAGTGTGAGGAGGTCGAAGTTGGAATTGAATTGATGATATAAGTGGGTTTCACAACATAACATTTATTCAGGAGGCAAGGAAATAGATCCTATGGTTCCAGTGATACCCGGACTGAGATTAGGGTCCTAAAATCTGGCCGGACAATACTAGTCATTGATAGTCATCTGATCTCATGCGACGAACATAAAATTAATGAAAAGCTTTGCAGACAGATTTTTTTTTTTTCTTTTTTCTTTTTTTTGATGAAGTACAAATTAGGGCTATAACAAGTGGAGACCATTTTGCTTCAGATGGGGAGCCTACTATATTTAATTGAATATGGGTTGGGTAAGAAATTGGACTCCTCATACCTAGGCATCAACATTCTTAAGATGAAGTGCAAATTAGAGCCAAAACAGGTGGAGTCCATCTTCTAGATGCGGAGCCTATAATATTTAATTGATATGGGTTTGTGTTAGATTTGGAGCATTCATACTTATTCACTAACCTGATTTTATGTTATGACAATAACAATTTGAAACATAAAATATACATATGAATGATATCATGTATAATGGTAGATTATAGCTTTAAATTTCATTTTTATACAAGAAAACTCTCACAAGCCTTCAACAAAATGTAGATTATCAAATCTTTTGGTTTTCTTTTTTCTTTTAATTTTGTCTAAAGTACTTCTATAATAGATGAGCCCAAATGAACAACTGTGGTAGCTTGTATGTCACATCAATCATTATATAACAGCTTTGACCTGAGCATTACAAGCAGGGATGGCAAAAGGATCAGACCCCTCCTCACCCAGGTCACACCCTCCTCACCCTGTATTTTACTCACTTTTGATAGGTTTGAGATTCTATTCTATACTCTTTATAATTTAAAGAAATAATACTTTATTAGTAATTTTGTAAATAAGTCATAATCAGACAGTGGGTTGGGGCGGCCAAAATTCATGTCCAAATCAGGTCAGCATATTTAAATGGGACCCCTAAGAACCAGTCAAATCACTGCCAGGCCCACTCCACACCCCTAATGGCTGGGTCAGCCCAGCTCACCAGTATAATCTAGCCCGATTCTATCTATCCATTTCTTCCGCAAGCAAACTAAATGTACAGTCCAGCTCTATCGGGCGTACTTAAGCCCACCTTTAATCAATACAACCTCATAATTTGGTACCATGTCCAATTTTTTTTGCTCTTCAGGCTTTTACTCGTCGTTGGATTGAATCTCAAAATAAATCTTATGATTAAAAGACCGTTATATTCTAAGGATGTTAAATCAAGAACCAGCATAATTTGATGTGGCCGATGTTTTTGCAATGCAAACCTTTCCATCTATCGTACGCTCAACGATAGGAATGCATCCAATTGAGCGCCACGACCAGGACTGCATTGCCATTCCCATTTAGGGATAAGAAAAAGGTGTTTCGGAACCATATCATAACCACAATTTTAAAGAATCAGCAAAAGCCAGAACCTTTATACACTGGTCAACAAATTGGTTCTATATATCAGTTTGTTTGGCCCTTTTTATAACACAATTTTTTTTTTTAAATCATTAGAAAATAATAAGTAGGAATCATCGTTTTCTGTAATTGCTGTTAGGTGTGCTATATGTAAGCAAATTAACAAGATATAACATAAACTAAAAAGGAATAAAAATGAAATTTCAATACATTTTAATTTCTGGGCCTACATAGAAAATCTATGACAGCCATGGTTAAAAACCTTCAAATATTGGGTGTGATGATACCACTTTATTTTGGCCGAGTTCCATAGTCATAACCACCATGATTGGAGCTCGGGCTAAGCATGATGGTAGTCAATAGAAATTTATGGCGTACAGTTGGCTTTCTCAGTCTGGACTTTGGAATTATCTGGATTCGACTTTTTATCAAGTCCCATTTTTTGTCTGATTGGATGACCTTAATCATCTGGTTTTACTCTTTACACCATATGAGAATTATGTTTCTAACCACTCATTTGATGTGACCATTTGAATGGTGATGATAACAGGTGCAAATTGGTCTGGTACTTGAGCTCCAGATTTGGGCTAAACCGCACTGAACATAAACTACAGCCAAGACTTTTACCTCAGCTGAGCTAGCCCAGGATTAGGGCCTGTTTTTTCAATCTGAGTTGAGCTGAGGTAAAGTTGGCTCGAGCCCAAGGTCGAGTTAAGTCGGGTTAAGGCTTCATTAGCAATGATTTAGCTCAAGTTAAGTTTAAGTTGTACTCTTTGAAAGAATGGCCTCTTACGCGTTAATTCTCATCAGATTGCACAGAGTTTGATGTTACTTTCCTTCACCCGAGCAGCTCCGTCACTTAACCGGAGAGCTCCGTCACCTCTCCCAAGGTCTACTGCCCTCACCGTATAGCTGGGCACCAAAAAAACAAAAGTTGTACTCCTAGCTGTGACCCAGTGCGTTTGGAGACTTTGACGAAGGCTACTTGAACAAACCATATGCAATGACTCAAATCACAAGTAAGAATTCTTTTGTAAATTGTGGACCACTTTTTCTTTTTTAACAGAAAGAACCCAAGTTCACAAGAAGTTAAGATCATCCCATCTACACAATGGGGCCCATCAATGGACGGTTTGGATTAAGGTCCATATATTTAGTGCATACCTTAGATTATATCCTACTCCTCAAGAGCATCAAGATCAAGATGAGTCGTGGCTGTTCATGAAAGATAAACAATCGTACACGTGATGGGTATTGCTGGCTCTCTACTGTCAGCCATATGAACTTGGACAAAGACTCCAAATGAATAATAGATTAGGTATATTTCTTACATTACTTATTCTTTCATTCCAACCACATTGATATAAAAATGCATATGTAACAAACTTTTGGATTTAAAGAAAGAAAAGCAATCTTAATAAAAGACCTAGTTCATGGAATTTTTTTTAGCAAATGATCATGTCCATCAAATGAGAAGAGCCCACAAGAGTGCCACTAAAAGACAAGAAAAGGAGCGGTACATGAAATTTTCACCGACCTAAATAGACTAAACTATTGAATTTATTAGACTTTAAACTTGTGGGTAGCAAATCAAGGAGTTAAGTTCATTGGATTGACTTGAGATCTCATATTTGGAGTGGTGGTTTCCATTGGATTTTTCAATCCCCACCTCTCTCATGATTTGTAGGACACCTAGGTGGGCCCAAGCAGTTGTCTCGCACAGGAGCACTCCTCTTATATATCTATGTAAGTACAAGGGCCTTAGTTTGGGCCTTGATCAGAGCCCTTTTTTAAGTCCCAAGTCTAGGTTTCCATCTTTTATCTGAACTAAGGGGTTACACCTGGGCCTAACACAGGTACTAGTCCTTAAAATTAATTTGGCCATGGGTTGGAGTCCGGGTTAGGTCGGGTTGGCAAATCGAGCCAGGGGTTATTAATGCTGTTCCAAAGCATCAATTCAAACCGGACCCATTTATTAATTGGGTTGTACTAGTGTCTTAACTCGGACCCAAAACCAGATTGATGCCAAAATTTGAAGGGCATGTATGAGGGTATGACCCATACTGAACCCGACCCATTTCCTAATCAGTTGGCCCATAATTATCAGGTCTTGTTGACCAGTGGAGCCAGGACTTGCCAGCCATATCTTGGTCCCACCTTGACCTGCAAGCACGACCATAAAAATATTTCCACAAATCATATCAGCAATCGGCATTCTCTCCACCGACACAGACACGGAGAAAGAAAGAGAGGGACAGAAGAGTAAATCGTACTGTCGGCATTTGAAAAAAGGCCACGGTTATTTTCTTCATCAAGGAAGGTATTGTGAACGTATTTTCCTGTTTTCCGAAAATGCCCTTCATCTGTTAAAAGAAGTTGCTTGTATACTGATTAGCGGTTTTAGAAATCAGTAAATTACCTAATTCTAAGTTGAGGAAATGTAAGAATGTAAATGGACCGAGCCGAGTCAAATTTGAGCTCGAATCAGTTATCCAAAGCTTGGGTTGAGCTCGATCGAGTCACGCTCGATAAGCCCTACTCGACCTCGACTCAACTCTTCTTTTTCAGGGTTGGACTCAACCAGAAACATATACACCGAGCCTACTTAAACTTGAGCTTGACTTGAATTTCTCCAATTATATAGGTATATAAATGAATTTATCTTATGTGGGTCCCACTTAACTATAAAATTATTTATGATCGAATAAAAGATATAAATAAAAACTAATCAAACGAGCTGCGCCAAGCTTAAGCTCGAGCTGATGCCTTAGAAAGTTTAGCTTGAGCTAACACTAGCTGGAGCTCGGCTTGTGAGCTAATTGAGCAAACTCAAATTTAGTTGATTAGCACATGAGACTAATTTAATTTCAAGCCAATTTGAGCCACCCCGGGTTCCACTAGTGAATACAAAGTCAATTACATATTAATTAGAATCTTTAATACTGTGAAGCTAACATAACTTTAGATCACTCAAACCATCACTTTAATCCTGACTCTATTCATTGATACATGACCTAAATTTAAATTTAATCGAAATAATATTAATTTCATATTGAATACATGTGGAAAAAAAAAGGGTAAATGGTGTTTGTCCATTCTCATTTGATTGAGATTTTATACAACTAAAGGGAAGAAAATGTGCAACTCATGAATAATCCAAATCATCCAAAGATGTGCTATATTGAGCATAGAAAATAATTAAATTTATTGAAAACTTATTTTTATTAGTGCTTAGTCATATTTTTATTCAGTCTAATGACAAATTTGGCTTCTTTTAGAGAAGAATTGAAGGATGACACAACTTTTCAACTTCCTTATTGGAAAAGAGAGATCAAACCTTAATTATGAACGATTTGGAATCATTGTAATGATTAAACTATCATGAAAATTTTGGGAAATGCTCAATGAAAAAAATAGACTTAATGTATACTCTTCAGTTTTAACCATTCATCCTTTTTCCTCTTCAACAAATTATTTCTTTCTTTCCTTTTGTTCAGTGGGGAAAACACAAACAAGCTTTATATTTAGTATATTTATTGAATTTTACATTTAAATAGATGATACAGTGCCACATTTGGCTAGCACAATTGACTTACTCCCAATAAGAGTAGATGTCTTCCCCACTGAGCATAAAAATTATGCAAGCTCTATAAGTAGAGTGTCATGGGAAGATGATCAAAGAAAATGAATTAATAAAACTTTGATTTATCTCATTCCAACCTTCATGTATACATAATAAGGAGCAGAAATACACTACATGGGGGGCATAAATGTTGGTGGGGACCATCTTGATCCAATTAGGATATACTTTTTACCTAATTCTTAAAAAAAGAAAATCCAAGGTTCAATCAGTATAAAGCTGATGGGTTTATTCATTAAATATATTTTAATTAATGTATTTATTTTATAACAATGTAAACTCAAAGTCACATAATCATACACTTACACTTGTACCCCTAACCAGCTAAGCTAAAACTAGGGACATATTTTTATTTATATGCTTAGTTATGTCCAACAATACGTATCACTCTAACTGATTTGCACTCATTGCCCAATCAAGCGATGCATATAGTTTCCACAGTAATAAAAGTTAGGCAAAAAACATGTGGCATCATTATCCCGCCAACTAATCCCATTATGTAAAAAGGAAGGTTTAGTAGATCTCTTTCTATAAATAGTCTATTCTTTATCACTTTCTGAAATACCATAATTCCAAATGTTCACCACTTTCATTCTACGTGCCTTCATTTTCTGTGTCAAATAGCTAATGATATTGGATGAGGCTCCTTAATAAAGAATTCATTTATCACAAACTCTGTTGCAATGGCTACCGCACCTTCACCTTAATCATAGGAAAGATAAAATGCCTTTAATTTCCCTTATGAGCTCGATTATTTACATAGAATACGTGAAAATTTATATTCTAAATGGTTAAAAATAAAGACCAAAAGCAAATATACAAAAAATAACCATCAAATAATTTTTTTATTAGAAAGTTAATCAAGAGAAGATGGAAATAGAATACTAAGCCATTACACTAGTAATTCAAATCTTAGAAAATTCAAACCTCATTTTCTTTGTTCCTTTTTTTTCATTTCTTTTACCTCTCACCTCTTTTAATAGTTCTTTGGTGGATCTATCCGTTTCTATCTATACAATTCTTTTGAAAGGCATAATAAGAGTATTTTTAAAATGGGGGAGAAAAGGAGAAGAAAATAGGGGTGGTGGAGAAGATATTTTGATGGTTCAAATTTGTGAGATATGGGACATTTGCATGCATAGGTAGAAGTAGTAGAATGACATGATGAGGGGTAGAATGGGTACAAATGTCACTGTACCATGCCCAGTGTCAATTTCGTAATTAGACAGGGTCACATGGGCAGAAGGCAAAGCAGTGAAGTTTACTGGAAGGTCTGATGATCTCCATAGAACATAATTGGGTTCCCCCGGTCTTGAACTTCCTACTACTTGTTAGATCTGTCATCAGTCTTCACATGTGAAAAAGCCCACTCCTTTCCTCCTCTCTCTCTCTCTCTCCTGCTCTAGATCTTGAACTTCCAAGGAGGAAGAAAGGGAAAAATCTGCAGCAGAAATGGGGTTCTTCAATCTCTCCTCCATTAGTGGATCCATTTCAAGGCTAACAAGCTTCACTATTTTGCTTGTGGTCTTGGTTTTCTGCTGCAGTTTCTCTTCAACAGGTGAGTACCCCAGATCTCATTCTCTCTCTTGAACTTTTTTTTTTTTTTTTGGGTTAGTTTCCTTTTGAATGTAAATGCGTCTTGGTTGGATTCAGAGTTTCAGTTCATTTTCATGGATGCAGCATTCTGGGGTTTGGTGTAAGAAAGAAAAGAACTTTTTAATGTAATTCTCATGGAAAATTATGTTATTCGATTCTGGGGTAATATAGGGAAGGATGCTATTTTGTTTTGCTTGGATATGTTTTTATTTGTGATGCTCTCTGGGGTTTTGTATAAGAGAAGTGAGGATTTTTCTCATCTAATGATAATAAGAAATTTCTCTCTGGTTTTGGAGGAATGGGGAAAGGTGGAAAGGTGTTTTTTTTTGTTTTGTTTGGATTTTAGAGATTTAACCCATTTTCATGGATGCAGCATTCTGGGTTTTGGTGCAATGAATTAAAGAGAAAATATTATCTGAATTCTCCTAGAAATTATGATAGTTGGTTTTGGAGAAATAGAGAAACACTGTTATCTTGAAGACTTATATAAAATTTAGGAGCTTTTTGATGTCTTGTACATGGATTTTCATTGAATTTCGAGATTCTTGACTCTGGATTTCTGAAATCAGTATTTCGGTATTTTGATGATGGAAAAAAAAAAAAAAAAAAAACAGAGAGAGAGAGAGAGGAGGGAGCTTCATGCAACCTTTTTAATTGATTTAGCAATTGGGTGTTGGAGAAATTAAGAAACATCTGTTTTGACTTTTAGTGCTAGCTGTTTTATATTCTTTTCCACCTTCATGTTAATAGATATTTAGTCTATTTTAAGAAATTGAACTCCTTTTCTTGGTCTTACCTTTTTCATGTTTTGATATAATCAGTAAAAATGAATATTACAGCCAGTGGCGGACCCAGGATTTTCATTTGGGTGGGGCGGATGATGGTCAATTGAAACCAATTAAAAGAAATAGAAGAAAGAAAACTCTATGCCTAACGAGTTGTTCCAACAGAAATAAAGAAATGGTAGAATGTTTTCGTAAGAATTAAGAATTAAGAAATGGGCAATGGGTTTTACATAAAGACGAGGCAAAAAATAGCTATGGGTTTTACCATGTCCTTCTTCTATATTGAGTCCTACTTTGGAGATCTATTTAGACAAAAACTAATAACAATCCAAATATATCCCAACAACTCAAGAATCAAAATAAAACAAAGTAATAAAATTCCAACAAATAGAGAAAAAAACATTCATCTCTTAAATTCTTCCAAAACCCACAAAATAGGTTGCAGTTTCAAATCTTTATTTGACGGTGCCTTTTGTTCTTACCAAACAAGAGAACTTATACAAATAAATAAATAAATAAATAAATAAATAAACAAACAAAACAAAGAGAGGACTTCAAAGAAATCCAAAAAGTTCAAATATCATAATTAAACAATTTCAGACTTCCTAATGTGACTATCAAATGTGGCACATCGATGAAGAAACCGAAAGGAAAGAAGGATGAAGAAAAGAACAACGAATTGTATATGCAACAAGTGCATAGAGATAGAGAGAGAGAGGAACTGGGCATAAAGAAATCTATCAAAGAAAGAGAGCAGTAACTATGACGATAAATAAATCAATGAAAGAAAGGAGAGACATGTGTGGGAGTTGATCTGGATTGCTGGTGTAGACATTGTATTTAATGATTGCATCGCTTGGAAGCGCCCACCCATTGTTCTTGATCCACGGATAATAGATCAGCTCTTCATCAGTCGGATTGGAACGAAAGCCTAATGGAACCATGACCGTCGTTGTTTTTCAAGAGAAGAAAAACTCTGAAAATAGTTCCTTTCCTATCAATTCATAGTATTAAAACAATAATTTCAAAGAAGAGAGGGTCAGAGAAGGGAGAAGAGAGAAGAGATTGAGAGAGGGGAATACTTGCCGTATTGTTGCTGGTGAGACTTGAGCACAGGCAAAGACTATGCCGTTCAAAAGGAAAGAGGACGCAAAAGGGGAGATGAGAGATGGAGAAGGAATAGGGTTTTTCTCAACATGGGGTGACGGCTTACAGGTTAAATGGCATGCCTCTATAGCCGATAGCCCCCTTTGGGAGTTTTGCCATTCAACCTCGGGGGACCGCCCCAGGTCCACATATTGTGGGTCCGCCCCTGATTACAAGCAACGATTGTATTTGTAGCAAACGAGAAAATGATCTCTTAATTTGAGATTTTTATGTTAATGTGGTTTTGGTTCTGGTTGCAAGCATGGAATGCGGATCTCTATTTATTCTATTTAATCGGTTCATCTTCAGTTGGATTTAGAAGCTGGAGAGAAAAGCAGAGGAGATTTCATGTAATTTTTTTTATGAGATATGATACTGTTCTCTCTCTCTCTCGCTTCTATATCTATCTATCTATCTATCTATCTATATGTATATAAAATGCTTTTGGGTTTTGAGTTTAGGCAGTTGTAGATAAGAAAATTGGAATCCCCCCCTTGGGAGATTTAGCGATTGATTGCTGGAGTCAGATTGTTAAAGGAAATCAAGCATCATTAAAACTTTTTTCCACATATGTGGCTACTTGAAATCAAAGATGGCATGTAGATTATTATTTTGTATAATGTAATTCAAGAATTTTTTGAAATAAATGAAAATAAAAGATTATTTAAGTATGATAGGTAAGTGGAATCTCTTTTTACCAAGATTATTTTTTTACGGGGGGGCATATTATGTTTATTGTTGTTGTCATTGTTATTAGTTACAGCTGATTGTGTGATGATAGAATTATTTTGATTTGTGGTTGAAACTTGAAATTATATGAAATATGCACCAGTTACCCTTAATGAATGGGCTTTCAATTAATAGATGCCAGTGTTCCATCATGCCTTGAGCATTCTGCTAATACAATTTGGAGAAAAGATATGGTGGAATGGTATTAGAATAGGATGAGGGATTTTATTTATGTTTAAGATGTTAAAGTATGTGATTTTGCAAATGAAATAGACAATGTAAATTTGTAAGTTCAGGAGTTGGCTATTTGGAGATGGAAAATCTTTCCAAGTTTTGTGCTCAAGTTTTATGAAAAATGATTAAAGCAATAACAATGAAAAGAATAAATAAGCATTAGCCTCTGAAGATTAGGATTTTAACTTTTGCAAAGTTGGGGTTTCTTTGCTTTACCCCTTTTCTTCTTTGGCTTGTGGGCTATGTTTCTATTATCATTTCAATTTTTTTTTATTATTATTTTTTTAAATTTGCAGAAGCTTATGACTCCCTTGATCCAACTGGTAACATCACAATCAAATGGGACATTATGCAATGGACTCCAGATGGTTATGTGGTAAGTGCATAATAATATCAAGGAAATGTTAATGCTGTTTTAGAATTGTGAATAAATATTTTCAATTCACTCATTATACCTCAACTCAACTTTTGTTCATCCAATCTGATTCTTTATCAGTTACATTTTGATACTCCTGGGAAGTAAAAAAGAATAATTGTTTGTTTTTTTTTTTCTCTGACTGCTTGCCATCAGCTTCAACAATTGAGCTTTAGTAGCTATATTGAGCAAACTTAAAACTGCTATGCTAATACTTGAATTGGCCTCAAAAGTCTGTGCTTGTATGATAATGTCACCAGGACATTTGGATGTAGAAGCAACATGAGTTTTGGACATTTCTTCTAATGACAATAAAAAATTTGGGAAACCTATATTTTATACTCCTTTTTGTCTATGTCAGAATATGTCCTTGTTTCATTTTTCTTTTTCTTTTTTCCTTTTTTTCTTTTTGAAATGGTAACTTGTATTAAACAAAAGTTTTACAGTATAAAAGGATTATACTGAGAAGCAGCAAACGGAAACCCCAAAAATATAGCCTCCACTTAAAAGGAGAGACGAAAAACTATATAATGATGGGACAACAAGGTCCCTAAAGCGAAACAGAACAGTAGAGGCCGTAGTCAAAGAGTTGCCACATTCCTCCCATTTATTGATAATTAGAGAATTCTGTGTGTTTTACCAAGCTACATGCTGTATCTGCTCCTTTTATATGGTAATGATTGAACTTTGCATTTATGGTTGTTTGCAAGTTTCGGTCCTAACAGATACTCATTTTTGTAAACAAAAGTTGGAAACTCACCTTTTCTTTCTTTGGTGTCAGCAAAGTGGGTGATGGGCATCTCTCATCCACTTTAAAGTAAATAACAAACCTACCAACATGTAGCTTTGTGGTCAATTTGACAGTGCTATTGAAAAAAAAAATCTGACTATCATTTTCCTTGAATAAATTTTTTTAAACCATAATATGTAACTTTATTTTCCCATAATAAGCAACATTAGTGATCGGTACTCAATCAAATTAGTTATCTGCAAACCCTGCCCGGTTTATTTTAATCATCAACTAATTTCTGTCTGAAACTGTTGAACATGACAGGCGGTTGTTACTATGTACAACTTCCAGCAATATCGTCATATTCAAGCACCCGGATGGAAGCTTGGATGGACATGGGCAAAGAAAGAGGTGATCTGGTCCATGGTTGGAGCTCAAACTACTGAGCAGGGTGATTGTTCAAGATACAAAGGAAACATTCCACATTGCTGTAAAAAAGACCCCACAGTTGTGGATCTTTTGCCGGGAACTCCTTACAACATGCAGATTGCGAATTGCTGTAAAGGAGGAGTTATCAACTCATGGGTTCAGGACCCACCCAATGCACTGAGTTCGTTCCAGGTCAGTGTGGGCGCTGCAGGGACTAGCAACAAAACTGTTAAAGTTCCAAAGAACTTCACACTCAGAGCTCCTGGTCCTGGGTATACATGTGGAATTGCGAAGGTTGTGAAATCAAGTCAGTTTTTGTCATCAGATGGAAGAAGAGTGACTCAAGCTTTAAGTAAGTTTACTGAGGCTCATTATCCTTTCACAAGTCTAGTCAGATTTCAGCGTATCTTGTTTTATGTTTTTATGTTGACGATCGATTGCGACTTCTTAAAACTGTTACTGACAGCCATTTTACTTGGTTGTAATTTCTGTGGTTATTCTATTCTTCTTTTTTCTTTTTTTAGTTTTTGTCTCTATATATTTCTTTCTTTTGTGGCGATTAAATCCTGTTCTTCCAATCAATATAGTAACATATTTTTTTTTGTTTTTGATTTTGGAGTTGTGCCTTAGTCATAGTGGTAATGGCCTTGAGTTGTGACTTCGAGGTCAAAGTTCAAAATTTACGATATCCCATGTTGATTTTATTGATTCTCATGTCATAATCTGACAGCATTCAATGCAAGCATACCATAGTTGTTAATTCCGTTATGGTTTGACCCTCTAGTGGAATGTTTCGTCATTCCAGTCAATTCCGATATTCTTTTTCGGAAAAGATGCAATTGAAAAATGAAAAAATATATATATATATATATATACAGAATACCTAAAATTGAAAAAAAAATTAAATGTTAAAATAATACTAAAAATGCATATTTGCATCACTTGAATTAAACTACCCTATAATTGACCATTTTCTAGTTTTCACTGCATATGAATGGAAGTATGAAACATGGATTGAAATGGGGCGGAATTGGTCCAAAATCTGAACCAGGATTGGGACGAGAGCAACTAGAATGGATCGGAACAACCGAAACGGACCGGAATTGGGTTTGGGATTTTTTAGGGGGGCATTCCGTTCCACCCAAGGGCAATTCTGGAATGTTCCGGCCAGTATTGGCTGTAACGGAATGTAATTGACAACTATGAAGCATACAATTATAAACGGTGCGTGCATATAGAAATTTGCTGTAGCTGAATTGATTTCATTGAAAGGAAAAGGAGCTTAAAGAGCAAGAATTCCTTGAGGGAGGAACTCATTTATTATCTCAAATTTGTATGAAATGCAGGTACCATTTTAATAGACTCTTGCTTGTTTTGCAAAGAAATGTACCATAAATGATATTGACATGCAGTACAGGCATCATCTTTCACCAACTTCCCTTTTGTGGATGGTCTACTTAATTATTTTTGTCCCTGATGATGAATGCTCAATGAAGTTTTGGTTTCCTTTCTATCATATTAAAGAAGTTCGGGGGTTCCTGTGTGATGATTGCTTTCCCTGGGCCCTGTTTGGATCCTCAGAACATGGTTACCCTGCAGACTGTAATCAGTTTACTTGTAAACCTAATTATCAGTAACTCTGTTTACGTGTAATTGGTTACGGCAAAGAACAAAACAATTGTCACAGCTAACTCAAGCTATCCAAGTGTGTGAAACCTGATTTTCATGTAAACTTGAGTTGCATAACTCTGGTTATCCAAACCCAAGTCATGTCAATTGGTTGTTTTTGAAATTCAGAAAAAGAATCATAAGGCTTTAATAGAATTTACTTCTGTATTCTAGTTATTACTTATTAGTTCTGTATTTCAGATTCTTAAAATTTTCTTTTTCAGTTCATCCCCATGATATATCGGTGGAATTAGGTCTTAGCTGGCAAATTTTCTGAAAATGGTACTGCAAATAACCTAAAAGATGTGATGTTGCAACTTGCAATGAACAAGGATATGGTTTTGCTTCTAACAGGCTTCTCACTGATCTCTCTTAACTTAATGTAGTGACATGGAACGTTACGTGTACGTACTCTCAGTTCTTGTCCCAGAAGACACCCACTTGCTGTGTTTCTCTTTCATCCTTCTATAACGATACAATTGTCCCGTGCCCAACTTGCACTTGTGGCTGCCAAAACAATAAGACTCAACCAGGGTCATGTGTAGAGTAAGTAACAAGTTATGATTTTCTCGTTTCATTGTACAAGTACTGCCTTTTCCATTTTAGTTTACTTTTGGTTTGGTGATGAAAATTTAGTTGTCGTAATACTTTTTTGCAGAGGAGATTCACCATATTTAGCTTCAGCAATTGCTAGTGGGGGCAAAAATAATTATGCACCTTTGGTCCAGTGCACCACCCACATGTGTCCAGTCCGAGTACATTGGCATGTTAAGCTCAATTACAAAGAATACTGGCGAGTGAAGGTCACGATCACAAATTTCAATTACAGGATGAACTACACACAGTGGAACTTGGTTGCCCAGCATCCCAATTTTGACAACCTCACACAGATATTTAGCTTCAATTACAAACCATTAACTCCTTATCAAGCCATTAGTAAGTTATCTCAGTCACCCATGTTCTCTTCAACTGGTTTTTATTGGTTTCTTAGTGGCATGTTTCCATCATGTTTCAGACCATTGGGTTCAAACAATGTTGAGTATGATTGAGTTGTATACTTGTATATACTCTTTGGGATATCAATTCCTCATTTCTTATGTAGAAGAAATTTCATCATCCCCCACAAAGCCTTATCCCATTAAAATGGGGTCGACTAGAATAGGTCAAATGATAGTAGTCTTGAGTGTTGGTATATAGGTTGTGTAAGGTTATGTGCTTTGTCATCCTCTTCAGAAGTTATCGTGCACAGTTTGCTAAGCTTCTGCATAACTGCAGATTCAAGTTGTTTATTGGGTGGGCTCCATCATTTATTATTCCTGGCTCAAAAGCGAGGTCATTGATTCATTTGGTGGGCCATGTGAGAAATAATTTATGGGTCCACCTGAATTTTGGGCCAGCTCCTTTACAAGTTGGGGTCCATCTGTTGCACGCCTTGGATGTTTGGTGAATTCTGAAATGGGTTGATGACATATGAAAACATTCTGGAATATGTAGGTTTTCTCTATGCTGTTGGACATGTTGATAATTCAAAAAAAGTCTAAGTCTCTCTCTCTCTCTCTCTCTCTCTCTCTCTCTCTCTCTCTCTCTGCGCACGTGTTATTGCTCTTATAATATAATATAAGATCTGTGTTTGTGTTTGTGTGTGTTCCCCCCGGGTGTGAATAGAGGAACAAGAAATTACATCTAATTTTTGAATTTGGTTGTGTAGATGATACTGCCATGTTGTGGGGAGTGAAATTCTACAATGATCTGCTCATGCAAGCTGGTCCTCTTGGAAACGTACAGTCGGAGCTGCTCTTTAGAAAGGACCAAGCAACCTTCACATTTGATAAAGGATGGGCTTTCCCTCGGCGAGTCTATTTTAATGGTGACAACTGTGTCATGCCACCTCCAGATGCTTATCCATGGTTGCCAAATGCTACTCCTCAACAAGCTGTTGTCTTGACCCTTCCAGTCATGGCTTTTGTGGCATCTCTCGCATTCTTAATAACTTATGTCTAGTAAAAGCACACATGCCTGCTTGGAAAATTTGGATCAGAATTCCCACCCCAGATCAGATCACCAGATGCCTTTTAAAGTGGGTTGCTGCTGAACTAATTTATGGTTTCAAACAGATTCTGGCAGTAAGAATTCAGGCGTGTAAACTGTTTCCACGAGAATTTGTATCACTTTCTAATTTTGTATTGGCAGAATGAATTTGCTGTCATTTTGGCTATGACCATTGTTGTATACAGTTATCTATTGTAATGCATTTTAATTTATATGATCATCTTGCTTGTAGAGGAACACATAAAATGTTTTTTCATATGTAATAAAAATGATTCCCAGAGTGTAGTCTTATTTGACCTACATCTTAGAAATTTTTAGTTCATGTTCATTGGCTAGTGATAGGTACTTTAATTATTCAGGAAAGATATGGTCATTGGTTTAAGTATCACTTAATAATCCATGATCCTGATCATTTGTCTGATGGCTTCCACCATGATATCTATTTTCTCCTAACATTTGCTCAATAATTACAATCTGAATCCTTCTGGTTCTCTCTGCATTTTGGGGCATTGTTTCTCTCCCGCCCAACCCATCTAACTAATGATCTGGATCACCTGAACCTCACATGTACAAACTAAAGTTCCAAGGTTAGCTCGACGGGTCTTATATGTCCTCTATTTTGATACTCATATACAGAATTAAATGCCCTTCCTCCCATCAATAAAGCCATCATTCACACAAAAATTAAAAAATTAAAAAAGAGAGGCATGAAATGTGTATTGTCCTCTCAGTTGTACAAGGCAACAGGTAAACGCATGTAATGGATCTGTAGGCGCAGGTTTCCTGGAATAGTAATCTTGTTTTACAGGAAATATGAACTACCTTTTGCAGTGGGGTGTGGCTTCCCAATAATGTTGCATTTTATTTGTCAGTTCCATCGAAAGGAGACTGGTTTAACACCTTGTCAAATAGCTGAACTGTTACTTAGGGTCAGATTTGCCCGGCCAATCTAATTTGTGCCTAATGGGCCAACAAACATAAATAGCTTTTTGATAAGTACGTCAACCAGACTCGGGTAGTTAATGGGTCAAGTTGACTAGCAAAGTCCACAGCGGGTTGACCAGGAAGGTCATTAAATTAACTTTTAAAAAGAAAAACTCGTTTAAGATGGTTTAGACAGTCCAGTGTATGTCCACAACAATGCCTGGGAGGAATAGTTTGTGTATGTAGGTTGATGGCCCACGGAGGGGCTGAAGAGGATGTGGATGGAAGTAGAAACAATAGATTTGAAGAAATGCAACATAACTGAGGATCAGAATGGAGAAAAAGTATTCATGTAGTTGACCCCAATTTAGTTGGGACAAGGCTGGTGGTGACTCTAATGATATTTGAAAACTGTCTATCCAGTAACCCTTTTAATGTCTAGGTCTTGTTGACTCAGCTGGTTTCCTAGTCGACTTACCAGGTTAGAAAACTAAGAGCTTTATGTTTGTGTTTGTACAGAGATCAATTCAAGTATTTCTTTGCTCTTCTGGAATGGGGTGTTTGTGCCCGGTGGGTGTTAAAGTTTGTTTGAACTTGATGTTTCCTTGATTTCTAAAATTTAAAAGTCTAAATGTAATCCCCCCAATAATTATACGTGCATGCGTCAAAACTAGCAGCACCTGTCCCTTATTAAAGTGGGTAACTCTCATCTCAAAATCCTTTGATAGACAATTACAGCAGGGAACATATTTTTGTCAACTCTTTGATGATGCCTATACAGAATTTTTCATGGTTTTAGGCTGCCAATTCATCTTATCTACATGTCCAAAAAATCATGATTCATTCCTGCCTTTAAGAAAAATTATAACAAATTCTCTGAGTTTTTATCGTTCCATCACCATCACCATCACCCGATGAAGATCAGTGAGAAAATCGCTAAAGCGAGAAATGTTGGAAGAAGAAGCACCTTTACTGGGGCAGAATTCGGCAGAAATGGGTATGTATCGGGCGGTGGTAGCATGCATTCATCGCCGTTGAAATAAACTTTCCGTGGAAATCCCCATCCTTGCTTGAGGCTGAATGTATCTTTGTTCTTCTGGAGAAGAATCTCTGATTGCACATTCCCAGATGGCCCAGCTTCCATGAGTAGATCATTGTAGTATTTCATTCCATAAAACATTCCAGTGTCATCTGTGCAAACAAACAGGGGCCAAGAGTTACTGTGTGCATGCAATGTGCCTGTATTTACTTGTGGGGTTAAATTTTATTATATACTCTTACTGAACATTTAATAAAATTAAAAACTGACCCAGTGAAAACCCTCTTAAGAACTTTTGTTGGGTCCCTGGCTCACTTCTCATTATGGTGGGCCACTAGATCGGAATAGATCAAATGTGAATTTTCATGGGCACATGAATATCATTCTGATCAGAGTGAAACCACTATAATGAAGTACCTTAAGCTAAAACCGTAAATCTTTCGGACCCTTAAATTAACATGCAACCAGAGTGATTTTTGTCCCATGTCTAATCCATGATGGGGCTTAGTGATTATCGTGGGTCCCAAAAAAATGTTGAAGGATTGCCATTGGACTTGGAAGGTCATTTTACTTTAACTATATCATGATAATGTTTTGAGGGGTAAGAATGAATTTGGTTGAGTGCAGTTTATTTCAATGAGTTATGGAAATGCAGGGCATGATCATTTTTTTTTAATCCTTTCATGACCTAAGAGAGTAGGTGGGCTGAATTGATTGAATAAGAGCATCTGCTTCCCTTGAGCCAAAGAAAGTGTTACATGTCTATGAGCTTGGCATTTGGGTCTTATGGTTTTCTCATGACCATTGATCTGATGGGCCCTAGTGCAGGAGACATCCTCCATCAGTCCAATGGTTTTGATGATCCAGTTGTGGGCCTACTCACAAAGGAGCCTCTAATTCCCATATGGTTAGGTTTAATTCATAGGTACTTGGAATATTGCATATTCAAAGCCCCTTGGAAAAATAAACCCTCAAAGAAAAAGGTCTAGGAAGTGCTAGGGGCTGAACCACCTTCAAGCATGTTTGGCCTTATTGCCACTGCACAGGTGGCGCTGCATGTACTTCAATCAAAACCGTTCCTCATGTGATCCCCACCAGTCCAAAAGTGGGGCCACTACCCAAAACTGCACCAATCAAGCAATCGTCAAAAATCATTCAATCTATTCGATTGTTAAGACTTTTTGATCGTTGAATCATACTGTTGCTCGGTTTGGTTAACCACCTGTCTACTCAGACTGGATGACTAGGATCATTCGTTTGATTAGTGCAATTTTTTGGGTGTCAATCATGCAAAGTGGGCTCACTTGATGAACAATCTAGACCACCAGACACATGACCAAGATATTCCCATTCAGCCCAATTGCCTACAATTGAGCTGTGTTTGAAGTTGAACTGTATGTGCACTCACTTATAGACTGGTATGGAACTAGGGGCTTGTAATCAAAGCTAAAGACTTGTGTGACATTGTTGAGGTTGGGGTGCTGCATGACGAGCGTCCACTGTGTGTAGTTCAACCTGTAGTTGAAGTTGGTAATGGCAACCTTCACACGCCAGTACTCCTTGTAATTGATCTTCACATGCCAATGCACTCGAATTGGGCACATGTGGTGTGTACACTGCAACAGGGGCGCATTATCCTTCCTAGGCGTGTTGATCCCTGCTCTGCTTAGCAGTTTCGAGTCGCTCCTGCAATACCATTGTCCATCACCCCATTTAGATTCAGTCATTTATGGCATTTGCAAATCCCAGGTTTTGTACATGCAAATATAGTTTGGTTTCTGCTTTGAATTTACATAAAACTAGTCTATTGATGTAGTCATTAAGAAGCTGAATGTTAAGCAGCATAAAATGGCAAGAAGACGGAAGTACATGGGGGCATAGATGTGTGGATAACAAGAACAAAGAATTAGAAAACAATTGACTGGAGGAGGTTTATGGGTGGTTTATCATAGAAAATAAAGACTATTCTTTAAGATGGTCCTTTCTCAGCTGGCACTGATTGATGCGATACGGCTCAAATTGATGATGATAGTGATTATGGTGGTGGTTTGGGAATTGGGATGCACTAAGAATATAAAAAATTAAGCACGTATTTGAAGTGTTTCAAGTATAAGGTACTAGAAGAGAGAGAGGCAAATAAAGACTTTGAAGTTAAGAGGCAACAAGTTAGAGGCAACATGCTAGATTGTGATTTGACAACAAAAACGGAATCTACCAGGGATGAGTGGAGAAACATAATTTCACTAACCCACCTTTAGATAAGGCTTCAATGATGATGATGATAACAACTACACGCACATTATTTTTAAATTGTGTCTATATATATAATAATACATTTTTTTTTTGCTAAGTATACATATAATTATACTTGTAAATGTGGAAACACTTCCTTTTTATCTATTTTTTTTTTTAATCCTAACTACCCTCCTAAGCTACACTAACTATTGTATCTTTCTTGAGGTGCTTTTAGCAGGTATCTACTCATTCCAACCAGAGCTTAAACCCGGCCACCCTGCATCCCCCTGGAGGACTTTCATGTCCATTTTCAGCTAAGCTAAAAGCTTGGGACTATTTGCAAGAACATTTTGTTATTGGCATATGTCTATCTAAAACTAATCTATGCACATGCACTGCCATATATACCATATTAACCATGGGTTCATGTCAAATTCAGCATTTCGTATAATGTAGCATTGGAAGAACAAAAATACACAATGCATGGATGAGCAAAAATCAATTTCTGATCTGTGTTTTAAGAAGTATGGGGGATAGATTCGGGAGCTTACTTGATGCAGTTACTTTTGCCTTTGCACCCACAGGCACAATTGGGACAGGGAACGATTGTCTCATTGTAGAAAGACGAGAGAGAGACACAGCAACTTGGGTTTTTACTGGCTAGGAATTGTGAATAAGTGCAAGTCACATTCCATGTCACTGCGAGAAAATAAAAAAAAGATCCAATGTCAGAAAACAATCAAACATCACTAGTAGATTCATTTAGAGAAGCTTATGAATCCAATTTCAGTATACCAGTAATGTGACAGAGAATCCACTATTCCCTGACGAAAAAACCAATTCACAGCTACTGAATTTCAGCTAACATGTATAATTCTAAATTGGAACATCATCTCAGTTCATGGTGTAAGAACTTAAATGTATTGTTATTTATCAGTCATTACTTATTAGCATTGGATAATCCTGTTATGCAATTTCAAGAAAGGAAACGTACTTAGCGCTTGAGTCTTCCTGCGACGGTCTGGTGTGAAGAAGGTGGTGGAGGGCACAATCGTTGCAGGGCCACATGTGTACCCTGGCCCCGGCCCAAGCAAGGTGAAGTTCTTGGGCAACTTGACTGTCTTGTTTGAAGTCCCTGCCAGCCCAACACTCACCTGGAAGGCTGAAACCGCACCAGCAGGGTCTTGGCCATATGATGAAATCACGCCACCCTTACAGCAGTTGGTGAATTGCTGATTGTAGGGGACTCCAGGGAGCAAGTCAACAATCGTTGGAGTCCTCTTGCAGCAATGTGGAATGGTTCCTTTGAACTTGGAACAGTCTCCTTGCTCTGTTGCTTGTGCACCTACCATAGACCAGATCACTTCCTTCTTGGCCCATGACCATCCTAAGGTCCACCCTGGTGTCATGATATGCCGGTACGTTTGGAAGTTGTTCATTGTGACGGCAGCCTGGGAAATGTCAGGAAATTCTGTTTATTACAATGTAATTTGATGCATGACATGTAAGTATGTAACACGATCACTACTAATTGAGAGACTGGAGAAAAAGTAATAAGATTTAAGACCAAGTGTCCTTACCACATATCCATCCGGGGTCCATGACATTACATCCCATTTGATCGTTATGTTGCCGTTTGGATCCAATGGATCATATGCACCTAGGCCAGAAAAGAAAAGTAAATCATCACCATCATCATAGCCTTATCTCATCAATTTGGAATTTATCTTAATACATTCTACTCACGTACTAAAAAAAACGATGTAACTCAAAATTCCCAAACATAACTATTATCGGGGCATTTAGATTTACACGGAAATATTATTATGGCAGCCGGCCTCTGAGAAGTTCTTGCGAATCAATTTGTGGGGCCCACATGGACCGACATACGAATGATCTACCACCTTCACGCTCGCTACTTCCCCATGAATTGGCATTCAATCCAGTTGATATGTGTGTGTGTGTTTGCATTTAAGTGTGAAAAGTCAATATACAAGATCAGCCTGTAATCAAATGAACAACTTATAAATACAGTATCTGAAGCTTACCAGCATGAGAAAACATGCCAACAAAGAAGAAAACCAAGATGGCCAATCTCAGCTCAGCAATGGAAGAAAACCTCTGAGACTCGCTGTGGCGAATGTTTCCATGGATTCTTGGAGTTCTATCACGAATTGGGTCATCGAATCTATCCATCTCCACACTGGAAATTCACAGATCTGATGTTCTTCTATAGTGATTTAAGAAGAGCCCCAACAATCAGAAGAGAAACGGGCTTGTGGGTTTTTAAGGAAATGAAGAGATTGCACTGGAAAGGTAGGGTTTGGTGGTGTGTCACATACTGGTTGTTGGGTTCTTCACATCATCATTCTCAGCCTTTTCCTCTGTTTTAATTCCCCCGCTTTGAAGTAATGTGTTTGCTGGGGAAAGAAGTATACAACGCGGGAAAATTCAGATGTTTGAAACCAACGGCCCAACGGTCATCTGTTGTGATCAAGACTCTTTATGTATTGTAATTTGTATGCATGTAATCTCCCATTTATACGAACCAAGAAGCTAATCATGGTTCATGCAGGAAATGATCAGAATTACTTATTGGCACACTAGCTTACATATGCAGGGTGGCAATGAATTGGGTCGGGTCGCGGTCGGGTTGAGCACCATGGCTAACGTCTGTGTGCCCAACTAGAGCCTAAATCAACAGGCCGGAGTCATTTTATTAATCGGGTTGAAAATATAAAATACATGCCAACCTTAAAAAAAGAAGGGCCAATCCATGACCCTAAATTAACAGATTGGGTTGATCAGGCTGACTCAGCCAAAACTGTTTAAGCCACCTAGTACTTACATTTAAGTCGACTCATATGGTTCTAGCTGAGTTTGATATATTTTTTAAACTATGGTACTGTATTGGGTGGCCCACCTTAGTTTTGAGTTGGGATGATTCAGTCCAATTGTGAGTTCTGTATTGTGATGGTTTTTTTTTTTGGTTCCGGGAAAACTCCTCTGTAGCCCCAGTGTGATAGTGCAGTTTCGAACCCATAACCTCCGGGTGCAAACCATAGAGCTATTGGGAATGTCTTAAAATTGAATACGAGTAAAGAAGTAAAATTCACAAAGTCGATCCACATAGGTATTTGATTTTGCTTGGGGGATGATGATGATGATGAAGTGAACTCCGCATTGTGATGGATTGTAGAACTACTGAGTATGTGGCTTTAAAATGGATTTGAGTGAAAAAGAAAAATTCACAAAGTCAGCCCACAAAGATTGGATTCCGCTTCAATGATGGTGATGATTAAATTTCTGTATTTTGATCACGCCAACATAATCAAATAGCATATCATCTTAAGCTAAATTCACATAGCAATAATAACAGCAGTGATGCAAATGTAGAAATTCTCTTTTATGAACAAATGTGGTTTCTCTGTTTTCTTGTCATATCTTGGAAAGAATGACGAGTTTATTTCCTTTATTTATTTCATGTTCCTTACATTCATTCCTAGGTTCATCACATTTTAACTTGTGAAGTAGTAGTCCATGGAAGTGAAATCACAATTTGTCAGGTGGATGCTATATGCTGGAGAATGGCACACTTCAGATGTAGGTTTGGTCCACCATGGATAGACCATAGACATTGAGCCTCTTGGACTAGGGATGTCAATGGACCCTCCACGAACAGGTTGCCTCCGAGACCCAATCCATTTACATCCATATGCTGCTCATGATGGTGGGACCCAGCTCTAGAGTCATCCACACATGAGCCCAACAACTACAAGAGTAAAAAATGAATTAGATGCCCAACCTGCTTGAAGTCAGAACTGAAAGGAAGGGGTTTGGAGCAAGTGGGCGGTCCCTTTTTGACAGGGACTTCCCATCTGAATCCAAGATCTGAATGCTTGGGTGACACAGTTTCTCAAACTCCCATCTGACTTTAGGCCACTCTTTCCCAGCTGTCAGGGGTCACAAACACATGCAACAGTATCATTTCATAGAGGATTTAAATCAACACCACCTTACTATGGGCATCATTTTGTAGTTTAGAAATGTTTGACAACTAACTGATTAGAGACCATAATCATTTTATGAGATTAAGAGCGTGATTCGAGCATCTAAAACAAGTTGAGATCACTGTGAAAAAGTCTAAGGTCAATATTTCAATAGTACTATATTGATTTTTAGATGGATGAGTGGTCTTGGCGTTGTCTTAAAACTTGACTAGATTCGACTCACTTGACTCGCTCACAAAGCTGACCTCAGAGAGTCAGGTGAGTCTTGCTGAGTTTAACATAAAACTCAGGTAGACTTGACCGAGTTATTTGAATCAGATTTAATATTCTATGAAATCCTATAAAATGAACATGTATCTTAAATGTTTTCTTTTAGGAAATGATTCTTAAATGTTACCATACTTGTCAAACTCTTAATTTAAACGAATTGAAAGGAATGTTGTTTTTATATAACACAAATAAGACATGCTTTATCCTATTTATTTATTTTTGGTAGAACCCTCTCTTTGATTTGTCCTATTTAGTTAGAAAGTGGAAATAGAGAAATGGGAAGAATATAAAGTAATGTGGTTGAAATGCAAATGTTACATACCAATGATATGTATGAGTCATGAGAAGGGGATGAAATTAGGATTGAGTAAAAGAGAAAATTCAATGATAGCTCGAATAGAATAGAAATAAAAGAGTTTCATTTAATTGTCCCAATGCAAGAAATGTTACATGAAAGGCCAATAAATACTAAAAACCAAATAGGTGGGAAATGCATGCTAAATTATGCACTGTTCTTAACAAGGTTACCTAGATCACCAGATCGTGATTCGGTGTTTGTAGTTAGGGGTAGGCTGAGACAGTTTATATGTTTGGGTCTTGATCTTAAACACAACCATTCCTTTTAGAATATTAGAGGGGGACAAGTTCAATATATCAATGTCTTGAAATCTTAGATCTTAAACTTGACCCCACTCTTAAGTCTTGATATATACAAGTGGTTAATTAACTATAATTAAAGTGAGATGAATAGATCATAAACTTGGCTCCACCGCAATTCTTGTTTACATACAAGTGGCTGTTTACCAAATAAAATGGAGATTATTACATGCAAGTGGTTGATTACTATAAGTCTTGATTGTAATACATGCCTTCAAAATTTTCATTGTGGAGCTAGCTGACTTCTAGTAGGCGACCATTGGGTTAAGTAACACTGTCCATTGTGAATCTCGATGCTTCAGTAGTGGATAATAAAAAAAAATAAAATGTTAATCTCAAAGCTTGACCCCAAATAAAATGAAGAGAGAGAGGGAGAGGGAGGAGGAGGATGATTTTCATCGATCATTAAATACTATTGAATTGTCCCAAGTTATATAGCTCAGCTGGTGAGGACACCAACCTCCACCTACAAAGGGCAGGCATGTGAGATTTGGAAGGGCAAATAACCAATTGCAACTCATGGAATCGTATTAGTCATATCGCCGACATACAGTCCTTCTTATTCCTTCTACATAATTACAATACCAAAAATTTGTAAAGTTAGGCATTTCACACATTCAGTTTATGTGATATTATTGTTAATTGGCATTATATTGAATTCCTAATCTAAATCAGGTAAGGCATTTGTTAAAACCACACCCATCATCTTGCTAAATAAATGATATGGAGTTTAGTGCCCCCACTGTGATGCAACTCCGGGCTCCAACATTCAGAATAAAGCAGGTTGAAGCTGCAAAATTTTTTTTTTCCGAAAAGGTAAGTATTTATGACATAACCAATATGCCAAAAGCCTCGTTTCTGATGAAAAGCGTCAAATCAAATCTTATAATTATTTAGGACCGTCAAAGACTATCATGCTTCTGCAGCCAACATTCTCTATGGCTCTTACTCTAACTGCAGGTAGCTATTTTCCCCTTTTAGTACGTCCGACATCCTCAATGGCATGTAGCCGTTTTCCTCTCTTGGTACGGCTCACACTTTATTTCAGATAGCTCTCTCCGCGGGGGCTTTCATTCTGACAGTAGATAGCCATTTTCTCGATTTTTTTAGATGCCTTGTACTTTACTCTAAGTAGCCCTTTCCGTGACTTAAACCCGCGACGTAGAGGTTGGCTCTGATACCAAATGCTATGGATCTAACTGATACGCCAAAAGTTCTAAGACTGATGTAACGTGTCAAATCAAGTCTTTTAACTATTTAGGACTGCAACATACCCACACACATAATCCCCTAAGTTCCTCACCATTAGAGCAATTGCCAAGCATTGATCTTTTGTTAATTCTGTGGAAGGAAGCTACCAGTGGATTGGCTTGAAGCTGCAGAGTTATTGATTACATCGAAGTCATTTTGCACTTTCTAATGTGGACTAGGCACTCTTGCTTGGCCATCTAGAAAGATCACCTACAATTTCCATCTTCAGATCTTCATAGCTGTCATAAATCATAATAAATACGAGGGGCAGGCTTGCTTGTATGCATCGAACACAACTTCTACATGAACCATAATTCTAGAACAACAATTTTAAATACAGCAAAATCCTCTTTTTCGGGTTTTTTCTAATATTTTGTTTAAGCTGAAAGCATGTAATATCTACCTGCATATGAATTCATTGGACACAAATAAATTAGCTGTCAACTTGACACTAACCCAAATAACCTTGTCGAGTCAGCCACTTTAGGGTTGCTTCCACGGTCCGACATTTCTACTTTGGGGATAAAGAAAAGTTCAATTCAAAGATAAATACCGGATTGAACACAAATCAAGAGCTAGAAATATCAGATAGGGCTGATTTTTTGGTCTCGCCCCTATATTTAAGGTGATCTTTTCATCTATCCTCTTTCTTTTATAAGCATGCTCTAAGTGCCCCACCGGCTGGACTATATATATATATATATCTATATATATATATATAGAGACAGAGAGAGATATGAGAATACCTTCCAAAATATGTTTTGAACTCTTTGGCCTCCAAAATCGAGTTGTAACATCTACAAGTCACCCGATGAGTGGTATCAGTTTCACCGAGTTTTGTTTCTTTGGATTAAGATTCAACAGGGTGATATATGCTGATCTCAGTATGGTGTTGAAAGAAGTCTTGTCACCTAATTTAATCAATGTGAGGCTCAGTGATTAGAGCAGGCCTACGTTTGATCGAACTTGCTCATAGCGCAAGCCTCTTTTGCCTTTTTTCAATGCCCCAAATCCCAAACGTCTGTGATATTCACAGTTGGATCGTATATAGTCATATTTTCTTAACATGATCAATCCAGCAATGTATATTACTCTCTTGAAGTGGAATTCAGGCTGCTTTCTGTATAAGGGGAGGATGTGTGATATGATCAGCTTTGATCAACCGTATTACTCTCTTGAAATGAAATTCAGGCTGTTTTCTATATAAAGGGTGGACGTGTGATGTGATCAGCTTTGATCGACCCAAGGTGAACACACAGGTCAAATGGATTAAGTGGTTTAGTTGCCATCAGCACCATAATGACAGCAGCATAAGATCATTTCTAATTTCGAATTAGGATAAGTTACAACATTTAAGCAAAACAGGACCACAGTGGCAAAGAATTTTGTGGTGAAACATTCAGCAAGTCCTTAGTTTTTTCAATATTTTCATGGAAATAACTGATTTAGAGTAAACGCAAACCTTGCTCTTTTACTTTGCAGGTGAAATTAATGGGCAAGAGTTCTGAATTGTGATACTAAACCCCTCAAAAATCAGTAGTGTTTGTTGGCATGATCGAAGGAGATCTGACGGATCGGATCTTCAAAGGGTTGATCGGAGAAGAGAAGGGAGCGCTCCCTGTTCTGGATTGGTACGCAGGCAGAAGCTACAGAGGATCTGGGTTCCATCAAATCGATCATCACATCCGTAGCTACAGACGCTGGGCCCACCTCCGGCTACGCCACCATCGGTGCTTGTCACCGCCGTCGACGACAGCTGCCGTAGCTAGATTCCAGAGAAGCCCCACATCGACGTTGTGTTCACTTTTGCCGTGGAAGAAGAAGAAGGAAACCGGAGAGGACGACAACTGCAGGGAAGGGCGATCGGTTTTTTTTTTTGGGGTTTCTTGCTTAAGGCTGGGCCCCACCTCGCCGTGAAGAAAATCCCGCCGGACTTCTTCGCCCATCGCCGGAGTCTTCGCCGTCGCTGCATGTCACCAGAGGAAGACCGCTGCCTGCGCTGATTGACGGATCGGTGTTCTGTTGCAGAACAGAACAGTTGAAGAAGAAGAAGAAGGTGGGCCTGCTGCAGTTGTGGTTTGAGTCCAGGTCAGGTTAAGCCTGACCCGTTTCAGAAGCCCGTTAGCCAGTCCAGGTTGGGCCAGTGCAGGTTGACCCGACCCCCTCTGCAGAAGCCCAGAAGCAAAGTAATAGGCGCTGACGTCAGCAGATTCATCCGGTCAAAGGCTGTTTGACCAAATCGAAGGCTGAAAATTGTTTTCGCAATATCTTGATGATCCGGAGTTGGATCTGAGATCCGTTTGAACCTACAGACTCGTTGTGAGCAGATCTACGCTTTTGTGGAAGAAGATTGGCGGTTTAACAGTCAACAAACGAGATTGACTGATCGGAGTGTAGAAACTTATTTCTGCGACATCTTAGCCGTCCAGAATTAGATTTCTCTTTCCCTTTACGCTCTGGACAATCTTTTCTAAAATGCCCTTCCTTGTGACATTTGAAGCACTTTAATTTTCTAGTTTTTTATTTTAACTAGATCGGCCTTTTCTATTCTGTTCTTTCTTCTCTGTTCTGCCACGCACTACCAAACCCTCACCAGAACTGTCATTGTTTTCAATTGCAACCTTTTTCTTCAACTCCTTGGAGTTCAAGGCTGACTCAACATCTTCCTTAGAAAGAGTTTCTCTACCATACATCATGGTATCAACAAAGTTCTCATACGAGGGTGGTAAAGAGCATAGCAACATGATAGCTTGGTCATCATCATCAATTTTGACATCTATATTTTCAAGATCCAAAATAGCTTCTGTAAAAGAATCAATGTGAGTTGAAACAGACGTACCTTCCTGCATTTGTAATGTGAACAATCGCTTTTTCAAATACAAGCGATTCGTGAGAGATTTTGTGATGTACAAGTTCTCCAACTTCTGCCATATGCCAGCAGCAGTTTTCTCCTGAACAACCTTTCGGAGTACACCATCACTCAAGAACAGCAGAATCTGACCATACGCCTTTTCTAGCAAATCATCATTCTCTTCATCTGACAATTTTTCAGATTTTCCCCTCAAAGCTTTATGCAACCCATTCTGGACCAACAAAGCATGCATCTTTAGACGCCAAAGACCGAAGTCATTATTACTGTGGAATTTTTCAATCTCGAATTTAGCAGCCATTCTGCAAATCTTTCACTGGAACTGTGTAGATCTGGTCACCACGAGCACGCTGGAAAAAACGGATCTGAAATCCGACTCTGGACGGCTAAGATGTCGCAGAAATAAGTTTCTGCACTCCGATCAGTTAATCTCCTTCGTTGACTGTTGAACAACCAATCTTCTTCCACAACAGCGTAGATCTGCTAGTCTTCGGAAAGCAATGTAGAGTCAAGTTCAGGACTGCTGTTCATCAGACAAAGGGTACTCTGGATTATATCCACTCTGATCTTTGGGGTCCCTCTCGTGTTCCATCTCTTGGTGGTGGTTTATACATGTTGACCTTTATTGATGACTATTCTCGGAAGATTTGGGTGTATATCTTAAAGCACAAACATGAAGCTTTTGCACAGTTCAAGCAATGGAAGGCTATGATTGAGAAGCAGACACGTAAACAGCTTAAGCGCTTGAGAACTGACAATGGCTTGGAATTCTGTAATAGTGCTTTTAATGAGTTCTGCAAGAATGAAGGTATTGTGAGACATCGTACAGTCAGAAATACACCACAACAGAACGTCGTTGCAGAACGGATGAACATGACTATTCTAGAGAAGACCCGGTGCATTCTCTCTAATGCAGGGTTACCTAGGAAGTTTTGGGCGGAAGCTGTTAACACAGCTTGTTATCTGATAAACCGGTCTCCATCAACAGCTATAGAATGTAAAACTCCTGTAGAGGTATGGTCTGAATCTCCTGCTGATTACACCAACTTGCGGATATTTGGTTGTCCTGCCTATGCTCATGTAAATGATGGAAAGCTTGAACCAAGGGCAAGAAAGTGCATATTTCTAGGGTATGCAGATGGTGTTAAAGGATATAGATTGTGGTGCTTTGATGGGAAATCTCCCAGATGCATTATAAGCAGAGATGTGACCTTTGATGAGTCTGCTATGTTGAAACCGAAGGAGTGTCAAGATGTTGGAAAGGTGGAGGATCAAAACGGTGTCAGTAAACAGGTGGAGCTTGAGAAGGAAGCTCCAGAAAAATTACAGGATAAGGTGCAAACAGATATCCCAGTTCAACAAGATGTAGAGGAGATGCAAAGCTCAAACGAGGAAAGTGCAGCTCCGGATGATTACATGCTTACTCGGGACAGAGAGAGGAGGCAGATTAAGAAACCTTAGAGATTCGAGTATGAAGATATTGTTGCCTACGCTCTTAATACAGCTGAGAGTATTGAGTCTGAGCCAGTTACATATCAGGATGTCATCACTAGGAAAGAATCAGTAAAATGGGCTGTAGCCATGGGTGAGGAGATTGAATCTCTTCACAAGAATTAGACTTGGGAGCTAGTAAAACCTACGAAAGGCCAGAAGATTGTTGGATGCAAATGGGTCTTCAAGAAAAAGGAAGGAACTCCAGGGGTGGAAGATACTAAGTTCAAAGCACGATTGGTTGCAAAAGGCTATACTCAGAAGGAGGGTGTTGACTTCAATGAAGTGTTTCCTCCTGTGGTGAAGTATAGTTCTATCAGGGTGCTACTTGCTACGGTTGCTAAATTCAATTTAGAGTTGGAGCAGCTTGATGTCAAGACTGCGTTTTTACATGGCGAGCTAGATGAACAGATTTATATACATCAACCAGAGGGGTTTGAAATTCATGGAAAGGAAGGCCACGTCTGTTTGCTAAAGAAATCGTTGTATGGTCTAAAGCAGTCTCCTAGGCAGTGGTACAAGCGTTTCGACACCTTTATGGTTGGAAACGGTTATTGCAGGAGTGTATACGACAATTGTGTATACCACAAGAAGCACTCCAATGACTCGTATGTCTATTTGCTGCTATATGTTGATGACATGTTGATTGCTGCAAAGGACATGTCTGAGATCAACATGTTGAAAACTCAGTTGAGTGGTGAATTTGAGATGAAAGACTTAGGTGCTACGAAGAAAATTCTTGGAATGGAGATTCAAAGGGATCGGAAAGCAGGCAAATTGTCTTTGTCACAAAAGGGGTACCTTGAGAAGGTTATGGAGCGCTTTGGTATGCAAAGTTCGAAACCTGTGAATACTCCATTGGCAGCCCATTTCAAACTTTCCGCTGCTTTGTCACCACAAACTGAGGAAGAGGTGGAGCACATGTCTCATGGTCCTTATGCTAGTGCAGTTGTGAGTATCATGTATGCGATGGTTTGCACGAGGCCAGATATTTCACACACGGTTAGTGTAGTTAGCAGATACATGGATAACCCTGGAAAGGCCCATTGGCAGGCAGTGAAATGGATACTCCGTTACTTGAGAGGTACTACTGATGTTGGGATAGTTTATGACAGAAGTAATAACACTTCTGGAAGTGTTATTGGATATGTTGATTCAGATTTTGCTGGAGATTTAGACAGAAGAAGGTCCCTAACAGGTTATGTCTTCACTTTTGCTAGTGGTGCCATTAGTTGGAAGGCAGCATTGCAATCCAAAGCTGTCTTGTCTACCACTAAAGCAGAATATATGGCAGCTACAAAGGCAGTGAAAGAAGCTATTTGGCTGACAGGCTTGGTTGAAGATCTGGGATTGGAACAGAAGCTGGTTACTGTTTTCTGTGATAGTCAGAGTGCGATCGATCTGACACACAATCCAAAGTATCATGAAAAGACCAAGTACATAGATGTTAGGGCACACTTCATTGGAGATGTCATCGCCGAGGGTGCTATTGCAATAATTAAGATTGCTACGGCGGAGAATCCAGCAGACATGATGACCAAGACTATTCCAGTAGTCAAGTTCAAGCATTGCTTGGACTTGATTAATGTGATCAGTACCTGAGTGTCCTAAGGGGCAGGTGGAGACGGTGAGATGTGTTAAGTGCATGAGGATCAGCTTCAATGTTCGCCAAGGTGGAGATTTGTTATTTGTTTGGCTTAATTGAATAAATAATAAATAAGCCGGGCCCCTGTATTGCCCATGTTTTACTGTGATTAGAATTAGGTCTATTATCATAGGTCTAATATGATTAGAAGTAGTGTTTAGGTGTAACTGGGTTTGGGCTGATATTATAAATAGAGACTTAGGGTCTCTATAATGTAAAAAAACAACTCTCTTCTGATTGCATAGTGAATTCTCCCATCTTCCCCGTGGACGTAGGCCAAAAGCCGAACCACGTAAATCTCCGTGTTCTCTTGTATGCTTGATCTCTCTTTTCCTAAGCCCTAGATCACAACAAGTACAAAAAGAAGCATCTCTCCTTTTGCAACGTCAAGTTTGTGAAGAAATTCCTTGACAGTGGTGTCCTCTTCATATACAACAGAGGCCATTATTTATCTGCAAAAGTAGCCAAGTAGTTATACACTGAGAAAAATGTGTCCTTAGAAACTTCATTACTTAGGACTGTCACCTGTTGGGCCAGAATAGATATGAGGAAAAAAAAATTAGAAGAAGAAGAAAAAACTTATTTCTCTCCCATACTGATCTTCTAGAACTAGTTATTCTTTTTTAGAACCACTGCAACTGCTGCCGCAATGGGATCATCCTTCCTCTCCGTTTCTTCTTCCTTCTCCCCTTTGTGTTCCTGAGCCAACTATTATTATGTAATTCCTCTGCACTTACATGGCTGCTAGGTACTCTGCCCGAAATATAGTCATATTGGTTGGAGAAAACAGTTAGGACTGTTAAAAGAAGATATTAGGTAGGTAAGAAAGATTAAGCTGAATTTGAATTTTAAATAATCTTGTAGTAAGTTATTCTTTTTTATAAATGGAGGGATTTATCATAGGCCAATTAAGGTGAAATTATGGGAAATATCGCATCCGATATGATCTAGCAGACCGCTGGCACTCACAGACTCAATTTGCGAAGTGATGAAGCCAGAGATGGACGGTGATCCCCAAGAAAGAAGATTTGATCGCTTTTGCAAAATATCTATCATTTATATTTTCTTTTGATATCAAAGGGTTTCTATTTTTAATGTCAACGTGAAAAAGATTACCTGGATTTGGATTTTAAATAATGTTGTAGTAAGTTATTCTTCTTGTATAAGTCGAGAGGATTTCCTCTCAAGCCAATTACAGTGAAATTATGGGAACACGGTGATTCTTGAAAATCTACAGTATACAGTCCAATTTCTCCTTAGGCTGAGCATAGCGGTCTATTGTAAATACAAAACTTATTTTTCATAGTGAATGTACAATATTATTAGAGGATTTTACAATAAAGAAAGAAATACACATTAGAAGCACCCAAATTAAGAAGGTCATTTTATTTTCCCTCACACCAACCAGAGGTGAGGGTCGATATTGACCCTCCACAGGAAAAAAGAAAAATCATTTTCCTTCTCCAAACCCAATCCAATGGGGAAGACCAAATGTAAAGAAAAAGGCATTAATTAGAGGATATTACGAGGATCCCCTTTGAGGAAGAAGAGGTAGAATATTAGAAAACACCCATATGAAAATCTCATAGATTTCTCTTCTTGAAATCAATTAATTTCGTTGTCCCATTCTGCATGTAGATCAGTTCTTTGGGACTGGATTTTTTTAGTGGGGGGTGCCTGTAATCAAAGTCTCCAATGTAGCAGGAAACAAAATCAGTTAATCTCGTTCCTCTTCATTTTTATTCCTTTCAATTGGAAGATGAGTTCTGAGTCAGAAATACAAGAAAAACTCAGACATGCAAATATTCATATTAACCGAGGAACATAATACCGAATGTTCATCCCCGTCTTCCGGTACTCTAGTCCATGTCGTCCTCGAATCTCGTTGATGAATCAACATTCAACATTCAAAAACCCGATCTAGCAGGCTCTGATACCATTTGTAGTATCTTACACCCATTGAGCTACCACTTATTCAAAAACCAATTGGTGATAGAAAACGGCACAACAGTAGTTTTATAGTGAGGGCGAGGACTCAACCACAATTATGACTGCTCAGGAGTGATGGTAAACGTTGATCTCAATACCTTCCTAATTGACAAGCAGACCCTTTAAAGACTCTAAAACGTTTTGTCACATTGGAGACTTTGATTACATGCACCCCCACTAAAAAAATCCATGTCTCAACTAACTGATCTATAGCATGGGACAATCAGATTCGACACTCACCTCCTCTCACACCCACAGCCATAGCTCTCTTCTTCGTTCCAACCACATTAATCTCTTACTTACCCTCTAAAAGAATTTAGAAGTTCTTGAATTGAGATACTTCTTGCATACGGTTTGCAAGAGTCAATGATATATTTATATGCATATGGATAAGCATTACAAGTGATTTAGTGAGAGAATCAAGGGATGTTACATAGACTCATATAAGAGTTGTTAAAACCATAAGAATAGGTCAAAGCATCTTATCGCCAACATTCCCCCTCAAGTTGAGCGATGGTGAAACAACGATCAACTTGTGACGCAAAGCTTGAAAACGCATAGAATATAATCCTTTTGTTAAGATATCAGCGGTTTGATCCTCAGAGGAGATGAATCAACACCCAATTCTTTTCGAGCAACACGTTCACGAACGAAGTGGAAGTCTACCTCAACATGTTTGGTGCATGCATGAAAAATAGGATTCGCCATGAGATAGATTGCACTTAAATTATCACACCACAGAATTGGAGCATTGGCCAAGAAGATTCCAATGTCGCGAAGTAGTGTTTTTATCCACAAAAGTTCAGCAGTAGTGTTAGCCAACCCTTTGTACTCAGACTCAGTACTTGAATGAGCAACCGTGGGTTGCTTTTTGGAGCTCCAAGATATTAAGTTTGGGCCAAGAAAAATGCAGTAACCACTGGTAGAATGTCAATCATCTGGATTGCTAGCCCAATCAGCATCAGAGAATGCGGATAGGAGCAAAGATGATGATCGACGTAGAAAAATGCCATAAGAGATGGTTGCCTTGAGGTATCGAAGGATACATTTGACTGCAGTCTAGTGAGTTGTCGTTGGCCGATGCATGAATTGGCAGACCTGACTAACAGCAAAGGATATATCAAGTCTGGTCATGGCCAAGTATTGAAGCGCTCCCACAACTTGTCGATATTCAGCGGCATCATTAAGTGAAGTGCCATCAAACAAAGAGAGTTTAGAACCACATGCAATAGGTGTTTGAATAGGCTTGGCACCATCCATAGATGTTTTCTTCAAAAGATCAAAAATATATTTGGACTATGAGAGGAAGAGACCACCAACTAGCCTTTCAACGTTGATGCCAAGGAAGTAATGTAATGTGCCTAAATCTGTCATTGCAAATTCTGAATTTAAGGAGACAATGATAGATTCAAGCTCAGCCGTGTCATTCCCTGTTAAGATTATGTCATCAACATAGACTAAAATGATAACAAGAGATGAACAAAGCCGGCGAATAAATAATGATGTGTCAGCTTTGGAGCCTAAGAATCCAATTTCATGAAGGAAGGAACTAAACTGTTGATACCAAGCCCGAGGGGCCTATTTCAAACCATAGATGGCCTTGCGAAGCTTGCACACATGATGAGGAAGGGCAAGATCCACAAAGCCTGTGGGTTGTTGCATAAAAACATCTTCTTGCAATATCCCATTAAGAAATGCATTCTTTATGTCCAGTTGCTTAAGCGGCCAATTGAAAGAGACAGCCAAAGACAACACCAGACGAACCGTGACAGGCTTTACAACCGGACTGAAAGTAGCATCAGAGTCAAGACCTTCTTGTTGATTGTAGCCTTTGGCGACAAGGCGAGCCTTGTAGCGGTCTATAGAGCCATCAGCTTTGCGTTTTATGCGAAATACCCATTTGCAACCAACAACATTTTGATGTGGCTGAGATGGAACGATCACCCATGTACCATTAGAAATTAAAGCATTGTATTCATCAGCCATAGCAAGTCGCCAACGTGGATCTTTATTTGCTTGAGTAAAACAGCTTGGTTCCAATGAAGTATGCGCATCAAATAGACCCATAACTGGGTATTGTGAAGAATAAAAAACCCTTGGTCTGCGAGTGCCATCTTTGGAACGGGTAATCATATGATGAGATGGAGTATTGGATATAACAGAAGTAGGTGCATCATCTAAGTGCAAAGGAACAGTTGCAACATCCGCGGGTTGTGGAACAATTTGAGTGGTAGTGTTCTGTGGGACCAGGTAGGTTATTGATTGCTGTTGTGGAGCAAGCTGTTGTGTGGCAGCAACAACTAGCAAAGAGGGAGCAATATTAGGTGATTGTTCATTGGATGGGGGCTGTTGCACAGGTGTCTAGATGCTGGTTGTGACAGTTTGTAAAGGGAGACCAACATGGTCTGGCTGTGCAGGCACTTGTGTGGTAGGCATAACTGTAACACCCTGACCCGAGTTAATTAAGATTAACTCTAATGAATCAGGATTAATGCTAATTCAACATGTTTTATGGAATTAATGTTGATCAATGGCTAAATTGATATAGAATTTGGCTCAAGTGGTCAAATTGAACTTAATGAAAAGAATAGTGAAAGTTCTGAATGGACTTGAAATGGTTTTAGGCTAAACCATGCAATGTAAGGACTTTTTCGTAAATACGAAATTACACGTATTTCTTCGAATACGGAAACTCTTGATACTCACACGTATATCTCGAGGAGTACGTTAACTTTTATAAATGTGACGATTCCATTCGACGTGAATTGGGTCAAATGACCATTCATGTGACTTGAATTGTAATTAGGGGAATATGAGGGGGGTAAAATGCAAAAATGGGGATTATAAGATGAGGATGAACTCATTTGAGTTCATTCTTCATCCCAGCCGATCTCTTTCTTTCCCTTCTTCTTCTTTCTTCCACGTTTTCTTCCTTAAGTGGTGTGATTGAGAGACTTGTCAAGGGCTTGTGAAGAGGGCTCCATCTTCACCATCCTATTCTCCATCTTCTTTCTTATTTTTTTTGGAGTTTAAACTTGAGAAGATCTCAAGATTACCATCAAAGAAGCTACAAGTAAGTGTTGAGTTGAATTCAGCACTTCTATGGTTTCATTATTGAGTTATGGCTCAAAGAATTCACAAGAATTCTGTTTTGTGGATTGATTTTGGTTTTTAGGTTCAAAAGGAGGTTTGAATTGAGGATTCCACTTAGATTCAAGCTAGACAAGGGAATTCTTGCTAAGAAGTTCCAAACAAGGCAAGTATACTCAATTGTATTGATTTCAATTGTTAAGTGATTTGTTAGAACTCAAGGAGTTCAGTTACAGAGAATTCGGTTCAGAAGTTTCTGAACTTCTGGGCGCAATTCGGTCAGCCGCCAGGCTGAGCGACACCTAACCGAGAGCTGACCGACATAGGTCGGCTAGCCGAACTTATGAGTTCGGCTAGCCGCGGGTTGACCGCAAGGTGACCGAAAATCTTGTCAGGGTTTTTCCATCCGAAGTTGAGCTTCTGGAAAACGAACCGTAAGCTAACCGAAGAAATTCGGCTAACCGAAGAAATTCGGCTAACCGAAATTTGAATTTCGGCCAGCCGAGTGGGTGACCGCGTAGGTGACCGAATTTGGACAAATTGTCCTGTAGAGATTGAAATTCTGGAAGCTGACCGAATGTGGTTCGGTCAGCCGAAACCCCTAATGCGGCTAACCGCTAGGTAACCGCCGAGGTGACCGAAATTGAGGGAATATCAGAATTGGTTTCTGATAATTTCCTAAACCTTCATGGGTGTTAGCTAAACTTATGTGAATGTACATTTCACTAAAAAGTGATGTCATCCACAATAACACCTACATTGCATAATGAACGTTTCACCCGAATGTTGTTTTAGGAAATTTAATTGTTTATGACTTGAGTTGGCTTGTCCTCTCTCGTCTATTACTGTTATGCTCCTTGTTGAGCTATCATTGAATAATGAATTGAATTAAATTGAAATTGAATGGATTTGAATACTATTGTTATATATTGGAACCAAATTGTTAACATATGATTATCATAGAATTGTGTATACATTGTTGAACCGTCGTGTTCACAGTGTTATTGATGACATTACAGGCCCAGTTGGCCGTTCTAGTGGTTCCGAGACCGCGCCGCCAACGGAGGAGACCAATCCGGTTCCCCCAGGAGGATTGAACGAATGGATGTAAATCGGAGGCGACCGGTTTCGAAAATTTTGGAAACATGTTGAATAGATTCATTTTGTTGTAAACAGTGATCACATGCATTGTATTTGAATATGCATGGGTGATTTAAATAGAAAATGAAATGTATAAGTGAACTTTACTTTTGGTAAAGAATTTGTACATATTAACATTAAATGTCAATGTATGTATATATTTCCGCAAAACAATGTACATTTGACAGGTATATGTAAGATCCCTTGTGAATCTTGTATTAGCTTCGGCGATGCGAGGTTTACGGGAGTAAGTATGGCATCGCGACTCGGGGTTTGGCCGTGGTAACCCTAATCTCGGGCCCGGGTCGTGACAATAACACATGAAGACCCAAAGGGTAGTAGAGGTGGTGGACAATGGGAACATTAGCATGCAGAGTAGGGCTGGACCAGAGATGAACCTGAGAAAAGGGGAATACAGACTCATCGAAAATAACATGACGAGAGATAATAATCTGTCCAGTAGAGAGATTTAAACATCAGTAACCAAGATAACCATGACAGTAGCCAAGAAAAACACATTGAGCTGAGCAAAAATGAAGCTTATGAGAAGCGTAAGGGCGTAGCCATGGATAACACGTGCAACCAAAAACACGAAGAGAACAAAAATCAGGCTTAAATTGAAAAATACACTCCCATGGGGAACTATAATTTAGAACTTTGGTGGGTAAACGATTTATTAAATAAGCTGATGTTTCAAAGGCATAATCCCAAAAATGAATAGGAATGGAAGCATGAGCCATCATTGACAGTCCCATTTCAACTATGTGGCAATGTTTTCGTTCCGTGGCTCCATTCTGTTCTGGAGTGTATGGGCATGAGATATGATGGCCAATTCCATTAGAACGGAGGTAATTTTGAAAAAGATGACTTAAATACTCACGCCCACCATCAGTTTGTAAAATTTTGATTTTACGATCAAAGACATTCTCAACATGCAATTGGAATGAGATAAACACATCATAGGCTTCAGATTTGTTAGCCATAGGAAATATCCATGTAAATTTACTAAAATCATCAATAAAATTAATATAATAGCGACAACCATTGGTAGAAGGAACTGGAGCAGGTCCCCATATATCAAAATGTATCAATTGCAAAGGAAGTGGTGAAACAGAAGAAGAGAGGAAAAAGGGCAATTTATGACTCTTGCCTAGCTGACAGGCAGGGCAAACATGGACTATATTAAGATCAAACCTTTTACATGGGAAACCATGATAATTTAAAACTCGGGAAACAATAGGATAGGCCGGATGACCTAATCGCTGAAGCCAAACATCTAAAGAAACAATTGAACTAAGAAAAACAGAAATTGGAGGTGCAGAAACTGGAGATGATGTAGTCCCTTTTGCCGATTCTAGGATATAAAGCCCATCTTTAATCATTCGATGGAGGATGGTCCCCGTGCTCCGATCCTTGACAACAAAACCATCACGGTGAAATTCAAAGAAAACATCATTATCCTTGGTAAATTGACTGGCGGATAACAAATTGGGAGAGATGTTAGGACCATTCAAAATATTACAAAGACGAAAAGAAGAATTAGGGGTGCTAAGAATGAAGGAACCAGTATGTTTAATTTGCACACCTAAATCATTACCCACAACCACCTGATCAGGGCCTTGATAATTAGAGTGAATGGCCAAGTTGTTGAGGTCTGAAGTAATATGATGGGTTGCAGTAGAATCTGGGTACCAAACTTGAGTGCTTGAGTTGACCATGTGTGCCTGAGGGGGAGGAGGGTGATCACTTTGATAAGCCTGATTGAATCGATGATAGCAATTGAGAGCAATATGACCATGACGATTGTATACTTGACAACGGCTAGAGGATTGGAAATAACCTTGATCACGTCCACGACCGCGACCATGCCCATGCCCACGACCTCGTTGAGTATCACCACCAGATCCACGACTTGAGGAGCGGCCACGATTATATTGTCCACCAGAACCCCGCATAAACACATTGGTAGCCGGAGAAAGTAAAATAGGTGGAGATTCTAAGAGGGGAGCATTGTGAGAAAGAGCATTGGTAGAAAGTTCGAGACGAATCTCTTGATTAAGAAGAAAGCCATATAAATCATCAAGGCTTATAGGTTATGGTCGGGTGGTAATAGAAGTCACAAAGGACACATGCTCAGAACTGAGACCCCCAAGGATGTAGAGAGTTAGGTCAGCATCGGAGACTGATTGTCCAACCATGGACAAATTATCAGCAATGGACCTGCTCTTTTGAAGATAGTCAGCCATAGAAAGGGAGCCTTTCTTGAGTGTTTGAAGTTGAAAGCGTAACTGCATTACTCTGGCTCGAGATTGAGATGCATTCAGATGCTCTAATGTCACCCAAACAGATTGGGAGGAAGACAGGCCAACGCACTAAGCAAGTACTGGTTCTGATAAGGAAGACATTAACCAACCAAGAAGAAGTTGGTCTTGACGCTGCCAGTGAAGATAATATGGATTAATAGTTGTAGTTGGTTTCTGAGTATTATCTAGCAGAAACTGCGATGGGCATGGCAGAGTGCCATCGACATATCCAATAAGCTGATGGCCCTTGAGGAAAGGTAGAAACTGTGATCGCCAAAGAAGATAATTGGAACGGTCCAGTTTAATGGAGATGGCAGGGTTGGTTGCAGAGAAAGTAACAAGGGAAGATGAAACTGAGGAAGAAGAGGATGATGTAGTGGCCATCGCTATAGACGTTAGTCAGAAGAGCTCTGATACCATAAAAGAATTTAGAAGCTTGCATATTGTTTGCAAGAGTCAATGATATATTTATATGCATATGGATAAGCATTAAAAGTGATTTAGTGAGAGAATCAAGGGATGTTACATAGACTCAGATAAGAGTTGTTAAAACCATAAGAATAGGTCAAAGCATCATATCGCCAACACTCTCTCTAAAACTTCTCTTTGATACCGACCCTCACCTATTTAGGAGAGATCTTGAAAAAATAAGTTAAAAAAAAGATTTTGTTGGCGGGAAGACCGGTTTGGTATGAGGAAACATAAAATTACCTTACGGTCTTGGGTGCATCTAATATATATATATATATATATGTATATATATATATTTTGTTGTAAAATCCTCATATTGTTAAGAGATGAAACAATGTAAAAAAAAATGTTAATTAGTAAAGGCAAACAAAGTGTTTTTGAAAATGGTTACTTTATTTACCTGTCAACCTTATAGATCTCATGTATTTTGATGCCCCTTAATTTGACCGTCTCATTGTCGCATCTTTGTAACATGCAAATGTGTTGTTCAGTTAAAGTTTAGATTTGGGACTCAATTACTAGGTTTTTTTTTTTTCCTTCTTTCTTTTTCACAGGTGATGTGGATGATGAAAAACACATTGGATATCATGGAAGGTTGTGGAATGGACCTCTTAATATGAGAAAGAAGATACTATGGTCCGCGATGTCATTGGCTTTTATATGGAAAATTATATATAAAAGAAAGAAGTATGGTTTTTTTTTTTTCTCTAAAGAGAATCATATATAAGCCCATTATGGTGATAGTGGACTGGGTTAAGTTTGACCTGTGCATTGTGTCATACCAGAATGGAGCTCGTGGGTTTCAAGAGCAGATCATGGGCTGCATTGAGCAGAATACCTGGGCAGATTCTTGCCATGTTGTTTTATTGATATAAATATATGGGGGTGATTCTTCACAATCCCAAAGTTACATTAAAAAGAGGCTTTTAATCATCAAGTGCACCATTCACATCAATAATAAATGGATAAAAATACAGCATAAGTAATTCATAGTCAACAATCAACAAAATTAACAAAAAATAATGTTTTAAAATGAGATGGCAATACTTTGGCACGAGCATAAGCAAGTCAGCATAAGCATAAGCATAAAGTTTATATTGCACATAGTCTATAAGCGGACAAAATCTACAGTCAACAAAAAATGGTAAATAAAAGTAAACATGTCCAAGGGACTTAGGAATGATCTAGTGGTAAAGCTCCTACTCCCATCCCACCCACCAGCGATATATTAATGTTATCAGAATTGTAAATAGCATAAAAGATACTTCATAAGAAAAAAAAAATCCTCATCTTTTAGGAGTGTAGAACCATTAGATCACAATATCTTTCTAACTAGTGATTGAGGTGTTAAATAGTTGTTTGTGTAGTTTATATCTTTTTTTTTTTTTTTTTTTTTTCTGCTTCAAGGTAAATTACTATTGATAAAAGAAAAACCGGGGAGAACAATGACAATTAGCCCCCAAAGCCATGAAGGCTACATATAAAAGAAAAAATAAAGACTATACAGGGGAGAAGAAAGCTATTCTTCCCAAAGAAACCAAAATAGGATGAAGAGGAAGAGGAAGAGGAAGAGAATCCTTTACAGTTCGCAAACACAAAATCATACCTTTGATCCGGTCTACAAAGATCACCTTAGCTCTCTCAATTGAAGGCTTTCGATTGTTGTGCTTCGAGTCATTTTGAAGGAGCCATAGGACTAAGATGGCATGGAAGAAGATTATAGCCACAAAATTTCTTCCAAAGACATCTCTATCGGCCGAAATGGCTCCCCAAATAGCTATTGCAGTGAGAGGAGCAAAGAGAAGATTGCCAGAAGGTCTGAGAAACTAGGACCACAAGACTTGAGCCAGATTGCAGTAGAAGAAAAGATGGAGATTTGATTCTTCGCTGAGAAGGCAATTGTTGCATCAATAAGCTATATAGCAGCCTTTATATTTTGCCAAGTAGTGTATCATCACCAATTGGTTTTGGGATTATTGGCTAGCAACTTCATGATCGTATCAAAGCCAACATGTCCGTGTTGTGGTCTTGTGTGGGCCTGTACTTTTGGTCTAGATGGTTGTTGTTTGAGAGACATTCTCCTCCAGAATCAGAACTTAGTATTTTAACACGCACATAGAATTGATTTTCCACATATGCAAAAATAATAATAAGAAAAACTTTAAAAGCATCGAAAACATCATATTTCAATCTTAAGAAATAGATCCAATTAAAACAACTATGGTCATCAATGAAAGTGATAAAGTATTTATGATGTGAACAGAAAAAAAACAGGAGTGATTCCCTAAACATCACTATGAACCAAGTAAAAGCACTGTGGGGACAATGAACTGTGTATTGAAAAAGGTAAAGTTTTGCTCTTTCCCATTTTACATCTAGAGCAATCAAAAGAAACATCATGTGAAGAAATTTTTGCATTATTATTATTATTATTATTATCAATCAAACTAGATTGCAATAGAAACATCAAAGTCTTGGAATCTGGATGGCCTAATCTATTATGCCATAGCTGCCAATTATTTTGAAAGTAGTACTACGCAAAGCAACAAAAGGTTTATTCCTAAATTGTGTAGATAAACAAAGAGGAAAAAGTCATCCACACTTAGGCCCCTTCGCGATCACCTTCCTCGACCCCTGATCTTGCACAACACGTCCAGAAGGAGAAAATGGGAGTTTACAATTTCTATCAACAAGTTGTCCAATAGATAATAAATTTGCAGTCAAACTAGGAGAGAATAAGACATTTTTCAGGGATAGTGAGGAACATCACCGACAACAGTAATTGGAAGTTTTTCACCATATGGTGTATGGACATGAAGATTTCCATCATATTTTTGTATGTTTGAAAGATTATCAGATGAGGTCATATGATTTGATGCACTAGAATCAAGGTACCAAAGAGATGAAGAGGATTGTTTTGTACCTAAAAGACCAAAAGCAAAAAAGGCATTGAATATCATTTGTTGAACTATCTCAAGGGTGAGAGATAGTAATCCCATGATGGAAAACTGCACAAACAACTATTTAACACCCTCCTTCGAGCGGGACACCGCCCGGATCCGGAAGCCCGCACAAGACTACAACACGGTATGAGGAATGCTTGCCCTGCACACTTGCCCCCGCACAAACACACAACATGGCATGGGCATTTTTTTTTATTTTTAACTTGTGCGGTTTCAAACCAGGGACGTGTTGGGTCTGATGCCATCTCATTCCACACACAGAGATAAGAAATATGATTTGAATGAATTGGATGATCCTCGATGTGAGTATGCACCCTGATATGGGTTCAATTATTGAAATGCTAAGTGAGAAGATATGATATATTTAGGGAGCATCTAAATGTTGGTCTATATTAACATGGAGCACTCTAGAACTCCACTATACATACGTACATTTATAGTTTATACACTTATTCAAAATCTTATTTTGTAGGATTCTGGACTAATGGTTTAACATACATAGTTGATCTAGCATGTATTGAGCTATATCCCATGTATAGCTTGATACAGCTGAGATGAAACTTAATGGTGATTAGTACTTGAAACCAAATTAGTTGTCATGATTAATTAAAATCATAAGAAAAAAAAGGAAATATAGAACACTCATGTTATTCATTATTTAAACAACAAGTTAATTCGTCAATTTTCTAGTGCATCAATATATTTAAAACACACAATGATGCAAGGAACATAAATAAATAATACATTAACCACAAAGTAAAATTGTTATTCATTGTTGAAATGGATACAAATTGACTAGACAGCAAATTGTAATGCCTACATTTGAAAATAAGAGAAAGCTAGAAACTTTAGACTGTAAAGGGCAATCCTCATGGATTCAAGCTAACAAGGTGTTAATGACAAATTCAAGAGTAGAACATATAATTGTGCACTACAACACCACTACAACAGAGTGCAGAGAAAGCTAGAAACTTAAGACTGTAAAGGGCAATCCTCATGGATTTAAATTAACAAGGTGTTAATGACAAAATCGAGAGTAGAACATATAATTGTGCACTACATGCACCACTACAACAAGCAGCGTGCACAGTGAATTAACAAAGATAATCCACTTGATGAAAAATAAGTTTATGATCAGATAAGAACAAAAAAAAAGAAAAAAGAAAAAAGAAAAGAAAGGATTATAGGTTCTATAAAAGCTTTAACTTAGAGTTTTCTTTGAATAGATATCTTTTCTCGTGTTATAAGCAGTATTCTTTTGTAACAAGTCCGGATCTAGTGAGAGAAAACCTTGTCGTGACTGTGAGTGGACTAACCACGGTCGACCACCACATCACCATGGGATAGCTTGCCATGCACGCGGGCAGGCAAGCTGGCAGGCTGCCCCATGGTGACGTGGTGGACCAAAGGACACCCTCCATATACCCACTAAGAGGATCCCGATTCTTTTGTAACTTTCTAAGGGTGTATTTAACCTATTGATTGCTCTATAATGTTGCTGCTTGGTTGTTCAAATGAGAGTCCATGTTTGGTTCTAAAATGATCCAAATATAATAAGAAGAATAATGGTCTCAAGAGCCCACCAAAATACAAGTGTCTAAATTAAAAGTATATGCAACCGGTTTCTTTATTAATTACCCCTCAAGTATAGTTGTCAATTCCGCTCTTTTCGCCGTTCCGATTTAACCCTGTATGGAATGTTTTGGTATTCCGGCCAATTCCTGTATTCCATTTCGGAAAAAAAACTAATAAAAAATGGAAAAAACAAATATAAAAGAATGCCTAAAATTAAAAAATAGTAAAATACTAAAATAATACTAAAAATGCATAATTACATCACTTAAATTAAAACTACACTCTACAATTGACCATTTCTAGTTTTCACTACATATAAATGGAAGTATGAAACATTGGCAGGAATGGGGTGGAATTGGTCTAGAATTAAAGTCGGAATTGGGACCGGAACAACCAGAATGAACCGGAACGTAGGAAACAATACCGGGGTTATTCCGTTGTACCTAAGTCTAATTTCAAACGTTCCGGCCAATTCCAGGCCAAATGGAACAAAATTGATAACTATGCTCTCAAGAGACTCTGAATGGAAAGCAACACCGTTTTCACATTATATGCAGATGGATCATTTGTCTTGAAAATACCATAAACAACAAGATAACAATTTTTTAGCTTTTTCTCATATTTTTCTACTGATACAGTGGCCAAATGGTAAAGTTTTTCTTCGCAAAAGGCATGACTGGTTCAATGGGCCATGTTCTTGGGGGCAAGTATCACCGTGGACAGAGCATGTGAAATGGAGCATGAGCAATGTCTTTCATATGTGCCCACAACAACAAATTGTGTAGCAGGAATTTCAGGAGCATTTTTCTTACTAGGAATTTTCATGTACCTAAAATGCAATATTCTTATGGTCATAAGTTCAGACAAGGCTCAATAGATGTATCACAAAAGTCTTTCCACAATAGTGTAAATAACAATGATTTTTTAGTTAATCAGAAAACCTTATGTCATAGAATCTTTAGCTTTTTACTGATGCAACAATCATTGTATTCTAACACAAGTACCATTTGAATGAAGATCCTATGAAACTACGAATAAATGGAAACAAAACATAGTTCAAGTTGAATAGACAATTATACACTTTCATTTGAAATCTTTTTCAGATAACATTAAAAATCAACAAAACTTTGGTTAACATCACAATAAGTGCCTAGGATATTTTTCCTGCTAGCCACATGTCAGAAATCCATTCTAACACCACCATATATCTCTAAAACAAATGACTTACGCTTAAACAAAGCCAATACTCCAATCATTAACAAACCATTCTCAGCATCCAACCCACATCCCCAACATAATCTCAAAACATAGACAGCCCAGAACACTCCTCTGCATTTAGTCAAAGAACTTCTAAGTTCCAATCATATATCTAAATCAGATAGCACCACAATCATACCCTACCAAAATAGAACAAAGTAAAACTCACGAATATAACATGCCTATCCTCCCAAGTGCAAAACCATCTTTCTTCTCTCATGACGTCTATACAAATCACAAATAAGGCCACTACACGACATGTAGAAGCGAACCACAATGCCCTCCGTCGCCATTGTCGTCGATGTTGGAGTCAACTCCATTGGTGTTGATGTTAGAAGATCAACAAAGCTCACCTTATGACTGTCTCACTAGGCCTTAATTACAAGAGGTGTCTTCAGGGGCGGACCTACATGTGGGCTTATGGCCCCCCTTAAGTTTTCAAAAATTTATTTTTTACCACTAAAATTTTTGTGATTTTTTATTTCCCCCCCTAAAATGTTAAAAGTTTCTTCTAATAATTTTCATTTGGCTCCCCCTAGTTCCATTTTCAGGGTCTGCCCCTGGGTGTGTTTGAGTTTAGAGTTCTTGCTTAGAAACTTATTTCAGGCATACAGTGATGATCTAAGCCTTCCATCATCATCTCTATCACCCACCATGTTGATCTATAGTACACAATCACAGATCTCCATAACGAGTGCCGAACCCAAAACAATGCATTCCTTGATCGCATTTGTTGTGGCCAAATCCTCAACCATCAAAGCTTTTGCTTCATTTAAAAGCTTATAAACACTACAAAGCATAGCAGCCCAAATATATATTTACAGGGGACATTCATGTGCATCCATCCCTCACCATAGGGTGAGGGAACTTTTCCTTTTTGCATATGAATATTCATTTTATACATATGATCATATATGACTTTTCCTCTTTTATAGAAGAAAGTTTTCAATTATGGAAGTGTCCCTCACCCTATGGTGATGGATGGATACACATGAATATTTTCCTCTATATATATATGTTAAAATCAACTATGAGCCTACCCAACAAGATTTTTACACATATTGCAAGAGAAGTGCAAAAGGGATTAATATGCACTACTTTGGGATCACAAGGATTAGGTGTTGGGGTGTTCTGAAGTACTCTACACTATAGTAGCACTAATGAAGTGGAAGATTTTTGCCCTTGTTGATAGCACTTGGTTTTTCATGGAGAACCATACGTCGGGTGAAAATATTTTCAAAACTTGGCGGCTTCTCTTATAACTTTTTCTTTTTTTATTGTGCATAAATTAAGGAACCTACTAATTGACACCCATGGAAGGGTGGGTTTAAAATTTGAGTAAATTAGCCAAAGGTTTCTTAATACTGTCCTTCAAGGCCTTTAATTCACAAGATTTTCGGTTAAAGCCTCTGGTCCATGTGCCTAGACTTATTGCAAGTGGAAGTCCTTGATTTGCCCTTCTAAAAGAAAAGAGCACCTTCCTCCTCGAACCTCCTCCCTTCCCAAATCTCCTTCCTTAATTCTAGGATGATCTTAGCTCAATACCAGTTCTAATCCCTTAAAATCATATCTCATAGTTGGCCAATCTAAAACTTCAAATTCCTAATTTTTCTCTAAACTTAAAATTCAAATTAATTTTAAGACTTTCTTAAAATCTATCCTCTTTCTTATCGTTGCAATGAATCTTAGCAGCACCAACACCAGAAACTTAATAACAATATCAATTGGGGTGTTCTTTAGGAGGGCACTCCAATGCAACAAAGCATCAATAGTAGCAGCAACAACACCACCTCCCCGTCCTCTCTCTATCTTTGAGCTGTAGGTGGTCTGTTAGCATCAAGTGAGGTAGAGACCATATTGGAAAAACTGTTGTAAAAATGGCCTCTGTTTTGGGGGGTGAACTTCTCTCGCATGGATGTTGCGAGCCATCGTTTTCTAATAAAAGACTATGACTCTTTTATATTCAACTCTTCGAGGCTATGGCTACCAAATAACTCCTTTGTTTGAGATTCTTGACAATAGTAGAGACAAATACCATGAGCTCCTTTTGGACGAATGCCGGAAGTAAGTAGAAAACTGACATTATTGCCTATGATTGATACTTTTGAACATCTTACAAGCTTTTGATTGATGTGTTGAGTGAAGTTCTGCTTCAATCGCTCCACAGTAGTACCATTGGTGGGTCATTTTGTGAATATGTGTTTTGTTTGATATATATATTTTCTTAAAACTAATGTCCCAACTATGGCTACCAAATAACTGCTTTGCTTGAGATTCTTAACGATAGCAAAGACAAATAGCTCCTTTTGGACGAATGCCAGAAACCGTGGGACGGTACGTGGAAGTCGTGGGGCCAGCTCAAGGCATAGCAGCAGCGATGGGTTGGGGATGTCGAGGATCTTTCTGGCCAAATCGACCTGAGTTCTGGCAAGAGTGGGGATAAGAACGGGAATGGGAGATGGGCGCCTGCAAGTAATTTGTCCTTGCTTGCAGTCAACGTGGCAGTGGGGATTTTGATCATCTGTGGTCGTACTGCTGCAAGTATAGAGGGTTAATGATGTCGTCGACGGTGAAAGGAGAGGGGAAGTGTAGCCAGCCAGTGGTGGAGGTGGGAGTACAACACGTTGGCAAAATGGAGGACACGGTGGTGTTTGTGGCTCTTTCTGTTGCCATTGTTCTGTACATGGATGCTTGCAAGCTGTTTTCACACAAGATGAGGAAGTAGCTTTGCCAGTAGCAAGACTTTTGCTGATAGTGAATTCTTAATGTGTTTTGATTTGTGAGATTCTTTTTTATTTTTTGTTTTGATTTTTCTTCCTTTCTGTTTTCTTGTCAAGGCTTTTTTTTCTTGGGGTTGTGATGAGCTCTCTCTTGATTTTGTTGATGAGGAAGAAGTGAATAGAATGTTTAGTTACTAACATTGATTAATAGTAAAGGATTGATTTTATTTATTTATTATTTTTGGCTTTGTGGTTGTATAAAGTGATAGAAGCAGATCTTCTTTAGTTGTCATATGTGTTTTTTTGTTTGTGGTGGAAATTTATTTGGTTTCATTGGTGATGTATCACCACTGTGGTTTGTGGTAAATCATAGGCTGTTAAAGATCATCATCAACTCACTGCCGAGGAAGAAGGGATATGGGCCACCTGTAAAACATACTGTTCTATTTTATGATTGTGCTGATCTGTTATATGAGGTATCCCAGTTTATGTTTTGAAGAGTTTCAATGAGCAAGTGAAGACCGAGTCTTCAGCCAATAGATTAGTCTGTTATAATTGTTGCTATTGTTTAGGATAGTTATGGATTTGTTACTACTTTTTAGGATCTTTATCTATTTATGTAATTTGCGCATTTTGAATCAGTAATGCAAATTAGCTTATGTTTCAGTTTTTTCTCTGTTTCAGTTAGTACAGATTTGAGTTTGCATTTACATTTTGGTGTTAGAGCCAAGTTGGCTGTTTGAGAGGAGTCGTTGGACTCTTGTGAGCCTGCTGTATTTCTGAGAGCACAGCTAGTTGTAGCTGCGAGTATGGATCTCACTAACAATGTAGGTGGAATTGAGAAATTAAACAACTCGAACTATGACTACTGGAAGTCATGTTTAGAGTCATATCTTCAAGGTCAAGACCTTTGGGAAGTGGTGAATGGGGCTGATGTAACTCCTTCTAATGGCACACTTGAGACTCAAGATGCTTCTAGGAAGTGGAAGATCAAAGTTGGGAAGGCTCTGTTTGTTCTCAAGGCTATAATTCATAAGGATATGCTGGAGTATATTCGTGATGTCAAGACCCTAAAGGAGGTGTGGGATTCTTTTGCTTCTTTGTTTTCTAAAACAAACAATGCAAGGCTTCAGATGCTTGAGAATGAAATTGGGTCGATCTCTCAAGGAGGTATGTCAATTTCCGAATATTTTCTTAAAGTTAAAGGAATCTGTCATGACATTACTCAATTAGATGAAGAATCTAAAATCACTGATGCACACAAGAGAAGGATAATCATTCGAGGCTTAAAACTTGAGCATAATGGGTTTATTACAACTGTTCAGGGATGGCCAGTTCAGCCATCTCTAATCAAGCTTGAAAGCCTTCTGGCCAATCAGGAGAGTCTTGCTAAACAACTTGCTGGAGTTTCAATGAAGGAAAATGAAGAAGTGCATTTCACTGGACGGGGAAGCAAGTTCAGTTCAAAATCAAAGATGGGTCAAGGAACCTCTCACAGAGGGGAAGCATCCAAAGGTCGTGAACTAGAGAAACAATATCAAAGTCCAAGAAAGACTGTAACATGTTACAACTGTGGAAAGATAGGCCACTTTGCCAGGAACTGTCGAGCACCAAAGAAGTCTGAGGAAAGTAATTCAGCTACCTCAAATGATGCACATCCAACTACAGAAAGTGATGATGAATGGAGCGCTCTTATTTCCATTCTTGAAGATCAACTTGGCTTGTCTGAAGAAAGAAGTAGTTCGCTGGACAATATAAGGTCTGAAGTAGAGTTATAGATCGCTCTAACCAACCATGTGGCAGCATCTTCTAGTTCCATGAAGGTGACAAGCTTTGACATACACAATCCAAGACAGACTCACGAAGACAAATTCCTTTGAATGTATTTATTTCTGTCCCCATTCTTTGGAGAATCAGACTCAATATATAGAGTTGTACATGCCTTAATCAAGGCTTTTAAGTTAGGTAACTAGCTAATTACATCAATTGCTAATCTATCTTTAGAAAGAAAGCTAACTAATTTACAGGAAAATCTAATTAAGAGAATCTGTACAGCTGGTACAAGTTGACCAATATGCATGCACGTGAGATATGATTGATGGTCATGGGCCTTGGGCCTTGGGCCTGTTTAACACCCCCCCTCAAATTGATGCAGGAGAATCAACAAGCATCAATTTGTCAACCAAGAACTGATGACGTGGGCGGGAAAGACCTTTGGTGAGAATATCAGCAAGTTGAAGTTCAGAGGAGACATGTGGCAGGCTGATGACATCACGTTTAAGCTCATCACGAATAAAATGACAATCAACCTCGATGTGTTTAGTGCGTTCATGAAAAACCGGATTTTCTGTAATCCGAATAGCACTAGTATTATCAGCATATAGGGGTGTGGCGTCTGTTGCTGGAAAACCAATGTCAGAAAGCAAACCACGTAGCCAAAGAATTTCCGAGCAGGCAGCAGACATGGCACGATACTCAGCCTCAGTGGACGATTTTGAAACTTTGTCATGTTTCTTGCATTTCCAAGAAATGAGACTATCACCCAAAAACATGCACCATCCAGTCGTCGATCTGCGAGTATCCGGACAACCAGCCCAATCAGCATCTGAATAAGCTTTGAGAGTCAGAGGAGTGTTGGATGGAAAAAACAACCCACGAGATGGTGTGCGAATAAGATACCGAATGATACGGCGAACTGCAGCCAAATGAAGGTGACGAGGAGCTGTCATGAATTGACTCATCAAGTTGACCGCATAAGAGATATCAGGTCGAGTGATCGTGAGGTAGATCAAGCTGCCGACCAACTGGCGATAGGTGGTGGGATCGGAAAGAAGATCACCTTCGGCACGACTGAGTTTGACATTCAGTTCTACTGGCGTATCAACAGGAGCAGAGGCAGTCAGCCCAGCTAAAGCGATGAGATCAACAGTGTATTTGTGCTGATTGAGAACAATACCTTTAGGCGATTGATGAACTTCAAGACCGAGGAAGTAGTGGAGAGGGCCAAGGTCCTTCATTTGAAAGGACTCATGAAGTGACGCTTGGAGCTGCTGGATCATTTCGGCATTAGGGCCGGTAATGACGATGTCATCAACATAGACAAGGAGAATCGTGATCCCAGATGGAGCATGATGTAAAAACATAGAAGGATCATACAAGCTGGGACGAAAATCCAAACGGAGAAGAGCAGCTTGAAATTTCTCAAACCAGGCGCGAGGAGCTTGTTTCAGACCATAGAGAGAGCGCCGAAGTTTAGCAATCATACCGGGGCCAGATGAGCATCCCTGAGGTAAGCGCATATAAACATCTTCTTGGAGATCACCATGGAGAAACGCATTTTTGACATCCATTTGATAGAGAGGCCAAGATTGAGAGGCAGCAACAGCAAGAATAGTGCGGACGGTGGTCATCTTAGCAACTGGAGCAAAGGTCGCATCATAATCAATCCCATATTCCTGTCTATTGCCAAGAGCAACAAGACGCGCCTTATAGCGATCTAAGGATCCATCAGATTTTAATTTGAGAGAAAAAACCCACTTACAGCCAATGGGTTTGACACCCACAGGAGATGGTACAACATCCCATGTATGATTTTGCGCTAACGCATCCAATTCCTCTTGCATAGCCTTATTCCAACACGGATCCTGCACAGCCTGAGAATATGATTGTGGAATGAAAGAAGAAGATAAAGTGGCCATTAAGGAAGTATGGGAGAACCCATAACGGTCTGGCGGTACCGAAAGCCGAGTGGAGCGACGCAGGGAAGGATGGCCGGAACCAGGTGCTGGAGGAAGATCAGGAGGGGGAGCAGTAGTAGCCGCTGTGCGGTTCCGTCTGTGATACACAAAGTTAGGATTAAAACGAACAACAGACGAGTCATCAGAAAAACCCGGTAAGGATACACAAGAAGTTGTAGGCAGATCAATGTGTGTTTGAAAAAAATACTGATTTTCAAAAAAGACGACATGCCGTGATATACGGAAACGACGAAGGCGAGGATCATAGCAAAGGAATCCTTTCTGGAAGGGTGCATAACCTAAAAAAACACACTTAGCCGATTGAGCTGTGAGTTTGGACCTTTCAGACGGTGGCAAATGCACAAAACAAGTGGAGCCAAAAACATGAAGATCATCATATGATGGGTTGGCCATGTACAAACGGTAATATGGGCTTTGATTCTCAAGGTTGGTGGATGGCATACGATTTATAAGATGAACCGCTGTAGCCAGTGCCTCAACCCAAAAACGAGTAGGAACCGAGGATTCCAGAAGAAGGGAACGAGTGACATCAAGCAGATGTCGATTTTTCCTTTCTGCAACTCCATTCTGCTGGGGAGTATAAGGACAAGATCGTTGAGAAATAATGCCTTTGTTTTGCAAAAACTGCTGAAAAGCAGAGGACATGTATTCCCCACCAGAATCAGATCTCAAGATTTTAATGCAGGTGGAGAATTGATTTTCTACATAAGCCAAAAAAATTTTAAAAACATTAAAAACATCAGATTTAGAATGCAGAAAGTAGACCCATGTGAACCGACTGTAATCATCAATAAAGGTCACAAAATATTTATAGTGAGCATGAGAAAGTGCTGGAGCAATGCCCCATACATCACTATGAACCAAAGCAAAACACTGAGTGCTGTGTGAAGTGGAAATAGGAAAAGGAAGAGATTTGCTCTTTCCCATTTTGCAAGTAGCACAATCAAAAGGCACACAAGAAGAAGATAAACCAGTAGTTTTATTTAATAATCCAGAATTGAACAAAATGGACAAAGTTCTTGAATTCGGGTGTCCAAGTCTTTTATGCCACAATTGGCTGGTATCACTAATGGAAAAACAAAACCCATTGTTGTCTATTTTATTCCTAGAAAGCTGAGAAAAATCCAGTGGAAACAAGCGTCCACACTTAGGCCCCCTCGCGATCTCCTTCCCGGTCACCTGGTCCTGCACAACACAACCAGAAGAAGAAAAAGAGATGTTACAATCATTTTCAACAAGCTGCCCAACTGACAACAGGTTGGAAGTTAAGGATGGACACAAATAAATATCTTGCAATGGAATGGGACCAGGGATGTCACCGACAGCAGTAATGGGAACATTGCCCCCGTTAGCAGTTTGGATTTGAAGAGGCCCAGTGTATTTGTGCACATTGGAGAGTGAGGCGCATGAAGATGTCATATGATTAGACGCCCCTGAATCAAGGAACCAAGTAGAAGATGAAGGGGAGGTACCTGAGAGACCAAAAGCAGAAAGGGCATTGACGATCATCTGTTGAACCAATTCAGGAGTGAGAGAGGATGAGGATGAGGATGAGGGTCCAGGCTGTGAGGGTGCAGATGTAGGAGTAGGCATAACCGAAGACGCAACATACGCATGCGGTGGCTGATACTGGGAAGTCTGAGTCTGAGACGATGGACGCTGTGGGCGGCGGCGACACTCAGAGATGATATGTCCCGACTTTTTACAGTAATTGCAGACCTTCTGTTTGCATTGAGTAGCAATGTGGCCAAATCGTTGACAACTGTAACATTGCGTTTTGCTCAAGTCGCGTGGCTGAGGCTGAGAAATTTTACTGGCAGATAAGGCGACTGAATAAGTCTCAGTCGTTTGATGCGCGAGATGAGCGGAGGTCGCAATGCGCTGCTCTTCACGTAGGAGTTCATTTAAGCAAACATCCAAGGATGGTAATGGCATCCGATTCATCAAGGCAGATCGGACACTGTCATATTCACTACGAAGTTTCATCAAAAACTGATCCCTGTGACTAGAGGCCTGAAGATCTTGAATAACAAGCATAACATCCGGAGCCACATCAGCATATTTTATACCATCGTATTCTGACCACAGTGTACGAAAACCAGAATAATAATCTTGTATGGACAAGGTTCCCTGGGTATATTCAGCAATCTCACATTCAAGATGAAATTGACGTGCTGAATTATCTTGATGGTATACTTTCTTCAGATACCTCCACATATCCTTTGAAGTGGGGTAAGGTTTGAGATTCATGATCAGATGAGGCTCAACAGAGCCCAAAATCCAGGATTTAATTTTGGCATCTTTAGTATGCCAAGTGGATATCTTCTTCTCATCATCAGTGGGTGTAGGGTCAGATCCAGAAATATAGCCCCACAATTCCTTAGCCTCAAGGTAGATTTGGAATTGGAAAGACCAAGCAGGGTAATTTTTTCCCGTGAATCTGATCAAGGTAACCTCAGATTTGTCCATCTTAAAATTGATATTGGCCAAAAGAAACAGAGCAAGACAGCAAACAAAGAAGAAAACTGTTCCCAGAACAAACAGTAACACAGCCGTAAGTAACAAACAGTAAGCAGTAACTGTTCCCAGAACAGTCGTGTGATGCAGCAACACAAATTCAACCCAACAGTGCCTGACGAACAATTTTGCAAGAATTACTGTGTTCCCAAGCAGCAGTGAAAAGAGGCAACAGGTGAGTCACTCGAGAGTTACTGGATCCCAATTATAAGCCCAAACAGGGCTGACGACCAAAAAAAATTGGGATGTGGCTGACGACCCAAAAAAAAACTGGGTTGAGATGTGGACGTGGGCCCCACTAGATGATCATATGGGAAATCAGAAGGTATGGGTGAAGACACAGAAGATTTTCTCAACTTATGGAAGAAGATTCATCCAAAAAAAAACCCAGATCCAACTTTTTGGACGGCTGAGATGAAATCAAATTAATAATCTTGATTATTCTCTGAAGGCAGTAGAAGACTTACCTGGGATGAGGGAAAAAATCCTGAAAAAGCACCAAAATAACTAGAAAATACTGTCGACCAACTTGGGCTGGTTCCGCAGAGGTGTGGTAGATGATCTGAAGTGGGCCACGTCTTGAGTTGAGATGATCCGTGATGATCAAGGATGATCAATGATTTTCCAGACCTTGGAAGATGCCAAGAATGATCTTATAGATCATTGGATATGGAAAAATAAAGCCCTAGCTCTGATACCATGACAAGCTTTGACATACACAATCCAAGACAGACTCACGAAGACAAATTCCTTTGAATGTATTTATTTCTGTCCCCATTCTTTGGAGAATCAGACTCAATATATAGAGTTGTACATGCCTTAATCAAGGCTTTTAAGTTAGGTAACTAGCTAATTACATCAATTGCTAATCTATCTTTAGAAAGAAAGCTAACTAATTTACAGGAAAATCTAATTAAGAGAATCTGTACAGCTGGTACAAGTTGACCAATATGCATGCACGTGAGATATGATTGATGGTCATGGGCCTTGGGCCTTGGGCCTGTTTAACAGAAGGAAGGTACTTTGGAACAACCAAATTATATTAAGGATTGGATTGTCGACTCTGGCTGCTCCAATCATATGACAGGAGACGAACAAAAGCTCATCAAAAATACAAAATATACAGGTAAAAAGGTGGTTGTTACTGCTAACAATGCTAAAGTACCTATTGCTCATGTAGGAGATGTTGTCTGTATTCCAAAGTCCAGTGACAATAATTGTGTGCTCAAAGCTGTCTACCATGTTCCAAACATGAAGAAGAATTTGATGTCAGTTTCTCAGATTACAACTTCAAGTAATTTTGTTATTTTTGGTCCAAATGATGTGAAGGTATACAAAGATCTGCAGATTGTTGGAAAACCTTATATGGAAGGAAAGAGAAAGAATTCTTTATATGTTATGACAGCCCAAGATGCATATGTTGATAAAGCTTGGAAGAATGAGACTGTCGATTTGTGGCATTCTCGTCTTGTACATGTTGGTTACTTGATGCTGAAAGGAATGATGAAGAAGCAGCTGGTAAGAGGGCTTCCAAAGCTAGAAGTTCGTCCTAATGTTGTTTGTGCTGGATGTCAGTTTGGGAAGGCTCATCAGTTACCTTACTCCAAATCTGAGTTTCAAGCAAAACAACCACTTGAATTAGTTCATTCTGACGTTCTTGGCAAGGTGAGCACTCCATCCTTTGGAGGTAAACGTTACCTTCTAACTTTTATAGATGATTTCTCAAGATTTGTGTGGGTGTATTTTTTGAAAGAAAAATATGAAGTCTTCCAAAATTTTGTGGAGTTTCACAAACAAATAGAAAGTGAATTAGGCTATAAGATCAAATGTTTAAGGTCTAATAATGGTGGAGAATTCTCATTAAATGAGTTCTCCACATTCACACAAAAACATGGGATCCGTAGACAATTCACTTGTCCAAACAGACCTCAACAGAATGGGGTAGCAGAGAGGAAGAATAGACACTTGGCTGAGGCATGTAAAAGCATGATGCATGCTAAGAATGTTCCAACCAGATTCTGGGCTGAATGTATGAAGATTGCTGCGTATGTCATCAATCGTCTTCCTCAACCAAAACTCAATTTCATGTCACCTGTGGAAAAGTTATTTAGCGTCAAACCAAATGTAAGTCACCTTCGTGTCTTTGGTTCAGTTTGTTATGTTTTTGCGCCTGACCATTTGCGCAGTAAGTTTGAAAAGAAAGATATTCGATGCATCTTCACTGGATATGAGGAGATGTGTAGATCCAGCCACTGGACATGTTCATGTTTCTAGAAATGTGGTCTTCGATGAGGCCTCTTCATGGTGGTCAACCGATCATAATGCTCTTCTAGATAGCAGAGAACTTGAGTTAGAAACTCAAGAGAATATGAATTCAGATGTTGTATCTGAACCAGTGCTTGAAGAACCAGCGGAGAAGCCATGCCTAGAAAAGAATCCCAATCAAGCATACACATCATCGAATCCATGGAGATTTGGTGTTCACCAGATCAGAAATGCAGAAGAGGCAAGACCATCCCAGCTGGATGAACTAGAAAATGAAGACAATGCTAATAAACTGAGAAGATCATCTAGAACTCGAAAGCCACACCCAAGGTATGCAAATTGTGTTTTAACCACAGCTTGGGTGGCTACAACTGATGATGCAGACAGTGTATATGAACCTGTTTCATTTGAAGAAGCTGAAGGAATTTTGGTTTGGGAGGAGGCAATGTCTGAAGAAATGAAAGCTCTCAAACAAAATGAAACTTGGGAGCTTGACCATGACCAACTGAAGTAACACCTATTTCGTGTAAATGGGTGTACAAAGTCAAAACAAAGGCGGATGGATCTGTGGAGAGGTTCAAAGCTTGGTTAGTGGCTAGAGGATTTTCGCAACAGTCTGGTCTTGATTATGATGAGACCTTCAGCCGAGTTGCTAAGATCACAACTATTCGAGTTCTAATTGCTATAGTTGCAAGCAAGTCATGGAAACTATGGCAATTGGATGTAAAGAATGCGTTTCTACATGGCGAGGTGGATCGCGAAATCTATATGGAACAGCCAAGAGGTTTTGAAGAAATTCGCAGTATGTTTGCAGGCTAAAAAAAGCAATTTATGGACTGAGACCGGCTCCAAGAGCTTGGTATGGAAAAATTGCTGAATTTTTGTTAGCCAATGAATATTCCATAACCTTCTCTAACTCATGTTTGTTTGTAAGAACTGTTGATACAAGGGTGTCCATTGTTTCAACTTATGTTGATGATTTGATAGTCACAGGAGATGATTTGACTGAAATTTCCAGAATCAGAATTAATCTTGGAGTTCGCTTCCAAATGAAAGAATTGGGAGAACTCAGACATTTTTTGGGACTGGAGATTGTTAAGAGTGAAGGAGGTATTTTTCTTTGTCAGCAAAGTTATGCAAAGAAATTGCTTGATCGGTTTGGGATGACAAACTGCAATGACATAGCTACACCTGTAGAGGTTAATGCAAAACTCCTAACAGAAGAAGGAAAAGAACTTGAAGAACCTGTGATGTTCAAACAACTTGTTGGGAGTTTAATTTACTTGACTCTAACTAGGCCTGATATAGCCAATGGAGTAGGAGTTGTTAGTCGTTTTATGCAAAATCCAAGAAGGCCTCACCTTGATGCAATTCGCAGAATTCTCAGATATGTTAAGGGAACTATGAATTTTGGTCTTTTATATGAAGCATGAAAGAAAATTGAAATTAGAGGGTTCTGTGATGCAAATTATGCGGGAGATGTGTCAACCCGAAGATCAACTACAGGCTATGTGTTCAGTCTAGGATCTAGTGCTGTATCTTGGTGCAGTAAACGGCAACCAACGGTTTCTTTGTCGACTACAGAAGCCGAGTACAGAGCAGCTGCTATGGCAGCTCAAGAAAGTGTGTGGTTGGTTCAATTGATGAAAGATTTGAATCAAATTACAAGTAAAGTGGTTATTATGTACAGTGATAATGAAAGTACAATTAAGCTTGTAGAAAATCCAGTTTTCCATGCTAGAACAAAGCATGTTGAAGTTCATTATCACTTTATTAGAGAGAAGGTTTTGCGTGGAGAAATCTTGTTGCTATCAGTTCATATAGATGAACAACTAGCTGATATTCTGACGAAGGGATTGTGCTTAAAGAAATTCTCTAAGTTCAGAAAGAAGATTGGTATGGTGAATAGAGAGTTGAAGTTGAGGGGAAGTGTTAAAGATCATCATCAACTCACTACCGAGGAAGAAGGGATATGGGCCACCTGTACAACATGCTGCTCTATTTTATGATTGTGCTGATCTATTATATGAGGTGTCCCAGTTTCTGTTTTGAAGAGTTTCAATAAGCAAGTGAAGACTGAGTCTTCAACCAATATATTAGTCTGTTATAGTTGTTGCTATTGTTTAGGATAGTTATGGATTTGTTGCTACTTTTTAGGATCTTTATCTATTTATGTAATTCGTGCATTTTGAATTAGTAATGCAAATTAGCTTATGTTTCAGTTTTTTCTCCGTTTCAGTTAGTACAGATTTGAGTTTGCATTTACATAGGCAACTGATGAAGATGAATGCATTAAAACTTAAAGTTGTTTGAGAAAATCCCTCTTTGACAATCTAATGAATGCATTTCTCTTTTTTAAAGGAAACATAACCAAAGGGCATTTGTAGGTTCCGTGTGCATGTGACCACAATTATAAGTTATCATTAGGTGGTCATCATGGGAGTTGGAATGAGAGTGATCTGGAGAGAGGAGTTTTCAAATAAAATTAGGATCAATCTCAATGAGTTTTATGTAGACATAAAATATAAGATTATGCAAGATGTGTAGGGTCAACATTTTATTATAAAAGAGTATGAAAGGGAGCATGATGAAGAAAGAGAGCTCAATATCAAGCGAGATGAAGGACAATTATATAATTCCAGCTGTTGTTGAGGTAGGGATGTCAAATGGGCCGGGCCGGGCCGTGTTGAGTCAACGGCCCATGGCTTGGCACGGCCTGGTCAACGACACAACCAGTTACACGGGCCGTGCTGGGCCGAGGGTCCTGGACCCGTTTGGCCCATTTGGCACAGCCCATCAGGCACGTGGGCAGAACCCTGCGGCCCACCATGCACAACGGGCCTAGCCTGCTAGGCATAGCCTGCCTGGCCCCCCCAAAAATGGCTATTTTTTAAAAAGCTATCCATTTTACCACCTCAACTGCCATAAAACGGTCATATAAGGGGTATTTTATGTCATTTTCAATTTTACAAAGTCTATAAATACTCAAACCCTTTCATTCTTCTCAGTGGAGTAGGTCGAGTTTGACCGAACCACTTAAATATTTTTTTCGTTCTCTGTACTTGTGATCTAAATTTTTATTTTGATACTGAAAAGAGAAAAAAATATAATTGGGAAAAAAAAGAGGCAAATTGGGCATGGAGGCACAGCACGGCCCGGACCGCTCCAGCCCGGCCCATGGCGGCCATGCCATGCCAGCAGGCTTTTTTCCTAGTGGCGGCCCGGCCCGTGGCACGGGTGGGCCTCACTTGGGGCGGCCGGTACAGCCGGTTTGAAAAGGGGGTTGAAATCTATCTCTAAATTCTTTCTAGTAGATGATGATGATGATGATCTTAAAGGAAGGTCTCGTTCATATAAGTGAGAGCCTTACGAAGTGTTATATATAGTTAAGTGTTATGTATAGTTTTGGATTTTATATCTGGTTGGTTTTAATGTTACCAAACAAGTGCTACACGGCATATTCTTAGCGGAACAATTTGATATCATATTGCGAAACAAGTTCTATCCGGCGAACTCCTAGCACATCCAAATCCCAGTACAACCTAGTCTCGGCATAAGATCATGAACAACATGGAAATGATGCCAAACAGGCCCTTAGCTTTGGCATCATATTGTGCAAGAGTGAATGCTTTAGCTTTGATTTGGGTCACTGCACCTCTCATCACAACATAGTTAAATTCAAATAACTTTTTTCATCTTTATCCTCTCTTATCCCCCACCCCCTCTCTTAAACCCCCCCTCATTACATCACATTTAAATTCAAATAACTTTTTTCATCTTTATCCTTTCTTAAACTGATCATAGAAAAAAAAAAAACATAACACAGAGAAAATATTGATCACAATAAAATTTCCTTCTGCTCCTTTAGAAAGACCCCGATACCAGTAGCAGCCCAAAAGGGGTAAAAATATAATCCTCTTTTTCCTCATAAGTTTCTTATGGTTCTATAAGTACTCAAGGATAATGGCATAGTGCCTCGCATTTATTAAGATTTAAGAGGATCATCAAACGAAGCCCAGAACTGATGAGTCTCGACTGGAAAAAAAAAAAAAAAACACAAAACAAAAAACAACTGCTAATTCTAATTGTTGGACCAGAAGTTTATAATTTTTTTTTTTTTACTAAAAGATGTGCCAAACCCATAAATCAACCCAACTCATTGGGTCACCAAGGGTGGGCATGAATCTGGTAGGCCTAACTTGGTCAGCAAGTGGGCTATGTGGACCACTAGCTTCTCAAAGATTAGGGGTGTTCATAGGCCGAGCTAGGTGAATGTTTCTTTGCTGTTTGTTTCTTTTTCCTTGGCTGGGACTTGTAATTCTTGAATGCAGCAAGAATACATATTAGATTTGAGTTGATTTCTATTTTCACTTTGCATCATTGGAGAGATAGGGTGGCTGCCCACCTCTGGAATAGCAATTTGTGCTTTTTATTCAAAGATAATAAATTTTAATATTCAAAGATAATAAAATTTTTTATCTTAGATTTATTTTGTCTTAATAATGTTTCAAAAAACTCTTAAATCATAATATGTTTTTATTTTTGGCACGGGCTTAGTTGGTTTTGGGAGGAAAAATGTAAAGAAAAATAAAAACCTGTCATATGGGAAGGGTTTTTTTTTTTTTTTTTTTTTTAATTTTTAAAAAGATTTTTATCTAGCAGAGACTTGATTGAAAGAATTGTGGAAAACTTTTATACTTATTTGAGTTATTCAAATCTTCATGTAATTTTTTGAAAATGAGTCAAAAGTTATATACGTTTCTGAAATCTAATATTTTTTTTATCCTACTTACACTCATATCAATAATTTGGGAATTTTTACAAAAAAAATAAAGTTTAAACCATAATTAAACGATTTTGTAAAGAAAAACCATATTGAAATGACGTGATAATGGTTCATACATGTTTTTAGAAGAAATTACCCTAGTTGATGATATCGTTAACTTAGTTAATGATATGGTCAACCTCCTATAACTTTTCTTCTTCTTCTTTTTGGACTTTTCTTTTTCTTCCATGGTTTACGTACCTAATTGTCTTAAGTTTGGAGGGGATGATACTGAAATTTGGCGGAAGATGAATATATATTTCAAATAAATGAAGAAAAGTCGAAAGGAGCTGATGAATGCATCAAAGAAGGGTTTGACAAGTCTTTTACAAATTGCATAATGAAATGTGTTCAATCTGTTCACTATCAAATCCATTTTTAAACCTGGTTCAAAGATTCCTTATTAAGGGAACAAAAGGCACTCTCGTGATCTAAAATTACATATAAATAATACAATCATCATTATACTTATATCTCTTAAATTAATATCATTAATATTAGACATTTCAGAACCATCATCGTCATCATCATCATTTTATATAATCATAAAACAAAAAACACAATAGGCTACAAGATATGGAAAAATATTTTCTTCATGTGTCCGTCCCCCACCAAATATTTATACCTCATTACATGCCAATTTCAGATTAGAAGGTACTTTAGTGGCGGTTAGCCACTTAGGGAAACACCAAACGCCCCCCTTAAGGAGTTAGAGCGACTGAGTTTAGTCTTAAAGGAAAGGGGGCAAAAAGCAGTCGACATATTAAATTGATAAAGTTTTGTTCCGATTCTACTTTAAAAAAAATTATACTTAGCAAGAGTTCATTAATAAAACTCATAAAGCCAACCAAAATAGATGTGAAAAAACCTATCATATAATATTTATATGAGAAAAGTCCAAAATATAAAAAAAGACCTAAGTTTAAATTTTCACTACTAAAAATTGAGAGGCTTATATATCTTAGTCTTAAGGTAATGTTTTGCAACCAAATCCTCGAGAAAACCATAAAGTTGTGAAAACTCATGCTTGGCAATTGTAAATTCCGGAAGATCTAAACCACTCGAGGATTTTCAAGTCAAACCCTCATTTTGTGTATTTGCACATTGAAACCAATTTTATTGGCTATATTCATCAATGTGCATTGATATTAATGTGAAATCCTTAGCTATACATATTAACGATGAACCCCTATTCCAAGGATATAAACGAATTCTCAAATTTGCGGGTTTCTCACATATTCCTCACTTAAGAAAAAAGGTGCACTTATAAAGTCTTCTCAGGTTTTCATCCATATCACCTTATTTCCACAATAAAATATAAATAATTACCTTTTAGAGTGAGTTCGCACAATTAGATGAATCCATGGTACAGAGAGAATTCTTTCTGACTTTTCATACAATCCACTATTTGATTGTTGGGTGCAACACATTTTCTCATGCAAAATTTAGAAAATGAACTAATTTACCTTAATAGAGAGGATTTGACCCCCTATTGAAGGGATAGGAATGTAGTATTCCTTCCTTTGGAAACAAAGATTTGTGGAGCTTGCAGAATTGCCCCATTTCACAAACAAGTCTTCATGGTGCATTTGTGTGATAAAGAATTCCATGATACAAAGAAAAATTATTTTACTTTTTGATGCAGTCTCGACATGATGCAATCGGACTGTCTAGGGCCCAAATAATTCAAATCCAGAAAATATTCAGCTACTGTACTAATATGCAGTGAAGAAAAACAGTACTCCAAATATTTAATGGTGAAAGAACAATGCTGAAAAATCACCAAACTCACCTTAAAGAGTCTTTTCAATCACATATAGTCCACACGACCAAGGGAGAGGAAGAATAAAGCCCAAACAGTGCTTTATTAATAATATTGAAAAACAGTATTGTAGCATGAACACCGAAGACGACCACTATAGTGCTTAAAAATCACTCAAAACCTACATAAAACCCTAAAATCTCTTACTAATTAGAGTCCTATCACTAATAGAAGTCTTTCCATATAATCTCTAAACCAAAAAAAGAACCAAATCTAAAAATAAATAAACAAAATCAGTGCTGAAATCAAATCTGGTGGTCAAAGATACTTTGGAGTAGATAGGCTGTGGACCCTACATGGCCCACTCTTTGATCACAAGACCCCCACAATCTGAAAGACAACTCCCAGGCGACCCTAATGGTGCATGTCTCTCATGAGTTGGGCTGGATTTGACCCAGAAACCTGCTGCCCAAAATCCAGCAACGTGAATGCTCTGTTTCTATAAAATGAATTTTCTTGATATTGCAAAGTAGCCCCTCATATTTACTGTTATATTTAAAGAGCCTCTGGCAACTGATTTTCTTAAATATTTGGGTACTGTTTGCGGCCAAATTGATTTTTTTGCCCACTTACAATTGTGTCCACCTCCAGTAGGTTTGATCACAAGCATGTAATCATTGTTTTTCTTTACCCTTGTCAAATTATGGAAATTGATCTGCATTAATTTTTCATATAATCCGTTGTTAATTTGTTTATTGCAACACATTTTTCATGCATGAAAGTAACAAATTTTCTTCGGTGGAGGAGATTTCAACTTCTCTTATAGAAGAGGTAGGTGTAGATCGAGAAATTGCGAAAAATTAAATCCTTTGAGTGCACAAACAAGTTTTTTATTTTTTTATTTTATTTTTTGAAAGCCTTCTTTTGACAGATATGCAAACTTGCCAACACTAGGCACCGTTGTATGACAACATATGCCGGTTCTGATCCTGGTTCCAAGTATAAAAGTATCACACCGAATCGGGATACCCAGCATATATATATATATATATATTTATATATATAGGGGTTGTACTTGAAAGTTCCCATAAAGGGAGTGTTCCTCACCAAAATGGTGAGGGATAGATGCATAAGAAGACCCCCCATATATATATATATATTTATATATGAGAATGTTCACATGCATTTCTCCCTCACCATAGGGTGAGGGACACTCCCCTTTCTGGATGGTGAGGGACACTCCCCTTTTTAGACATTTTTAAATACAAAATGTACTTTTCAAGTACATAGGGTGAGGTACACTTCATTGTCTTCATGTGCAAAAAGGGAAGTGTCATTCACCCTATGGCGAAGGAAATATGCATATGAACAGTCCTCATATATATATGTATATATTTATTTATTTATATAGGGGACATTTATGTGCATCCATCCCTCACCTATGGTGAGGGAATTTTTCCTTTTTGCACATGAATATTCCTTTCATGCATATGACCAAATATGACTTTTCATCTTTTGCATATGAAAATTTCAAATTATGGAAGTGTCCCTCACCCTATGGTGAGGGATGGATGCACATGAATGTTCCTCATATATATATATATATATATATCCTATGATGAGGGATGTATGCACATGTATGTATGTATATAGGGATGTATGCACATGTATGTATTTATATATATATATATATATATAATGACATAGCAATATACACTCTGATTGGTCCACCACATCATCATGGGGAGCCTTTGCCTTGGACTGGCAAGCAGGCTGCCCGTGCTGACATGGTTGACCATAATTGGTCCACTCACGGTCACTGAGAGGCAAAACCTCATCAGATTTGGACTCGTATATCACACTTGAATCCCAAACGTAAGTTAAAAAAAAAAAAAAAAAATGCATGCCTAGGAGGGAAACCTGTGTTGCCATGGGAGTGCTGGTCCCATCCATGCATGGGCCCTAAAATCTCGGCTAAAATAAAGGAAAGAAAAATTCCTGCCCTGAAGATATTTTGATTTGATTTAGGCCAAACCCAGACTTCGCAGCCCACAGGCAAAGTTACAACTCACAAGTGGCAACACTACTCTTCCAAATCCACCCCCAGCCCCCCAACACGACGAACTAAGTTTCAAACATGAAGCTTGACTTCGCTTGGAAAGTCATGTGATTGAATATTTCTGCCGATCCTGGTTGAAGACTCGTTCAGATCTGTTTAGACCCATCTTACTCAGCCCCACCGTCGGCATAATCAGGAACATCTAATGAACTGGGTCAAGTCACCTTGACAAGGCCAACAAAACGTGTTTTTAGACTATGGTCTGTGGTCAGGACTAGGACAGGCCCCCCTACTCGTCTGGTTAAAATCCACCATTCTTGGGCTAGTTTTTGACTTGAATTAGAAATCACATTAGGTTTAAGTACACTTGGTGATTCTCTCACGTAATTCAGTTACATTCCATTTCCATGAACCGCCAAAACTATAGCCAGAATTCCATGGATCAATGGGGAATATGCCAATTCTTCAATCAAAGGGCCCCCACAAATAGACCGCAAGGAGCCCACAACAAAGATAAGCAAATGAGATGGTTATAAATGTTGGCTGTCACTTATTTGCTTGACCCACATCCTGCTGATTTCTTTTTTGGAAAGAACAAAAGTATGGGCATGAACATGATAGCCAATTTACATTTTTTATGTTTAAAGGAGATGGCCGGTACTTCTTTTAACTCAAATTCAGGTTTTTTTTCAAAAAAAAGAAAAGAAAAAGCTCAAATTCAAATCAAAATGAGATTAAAGTCCGACGTCAGTTATTTTCGACCTTTTTATTTGTTTTTAGATCAAATTGAAATCAATAGAATTCATAATTTGGCCTACCTAAGTTATCCGCTCACGTCCACCACAGTGCTCGCGAATTACTAAGTCTAAATCGTAAACTCATCTAATTGTTATTCACTGTTGAATTGAAATAAAAAATTGATAATCTTGTAGAGTTGACATGTAGCAGACCCTACAATGCATTGAGATCCGATCACTTTTGCCTCATATAATTGGCATGGCCCTAGTTGAGCCCTAATTGAGCCCTACAAGGAGTTTGTATGATGCTAATGGTTCCCCCTGGAATAAAAGTTTATTAACACTGTGTTTTTGTTTTTGTTTTTGTTTTTGTTTTGGTAAAAGAGGCAAGATTCATTCCCTGAAAGTAGTACCATGCATTGGACCCACTCCAACCATAACACCGCTAAACTTCCCATCTCCTAATCATAATTGGCAGGGCCGAGGAGGGCCCTATAAGAGAGTTCACTCAGAATTATGTGTAGATTGTTTCCACAATAAAATCTTAAAAAGTATCATGATACACAATACACACCTATATGACCATGACAAATATTACATATCATCAATGGGCCAGTACATGCTAATGTCTCGTCCTTGACACTCTACCCTTGTTTTGCATAGGAATTTTAAAAGTATAGACTCATCTCAAAAGAGATCAACATGGAGATAATTAAAAAAGTGAGGTGCAAATGACATGAACCAAGCAGTAAAGGATATAAAGTTGAGAAGTAAATGGGACCATGACATTCCTAGACATTGAATTATTAGGATAACAATTCATTTCCTTCTTTCCTTGATTGGATTCCTATTGAAGGATCTTAATCGACCCATTTGGATATTTACCTCTCACCTTCGTTTTGTAACTATTTTTAACATAAATCATCTCAGTTTCCTCACTTCAAATCACTAATTTCATCAGAAAATAATATCATCGTGTAATATTCTGGCTGTCTAGGATCATCCATGCTGAAAGGATGTGATCACAACATCCAGTGGGCCCCACACGCATAGAATGGAAAGGATGAGAATCACACTGCTCCACGCATTCGAGAATCGAGATTCGACCCCCCATCCGGCACGACCTGACTTTTAAAAGGTGCGAAAAAGTTTGAATAAGTCTCCAGTCACACCCCACACGCCCTCTCACGTGCTGCACTCCCTCCTCCCGCACACTAGTTTTAATTTTTGGGAAGATTTCAAATAAGGTCTTAAATACTTATCTTATTCTAAAAAAGTAAACAAAAAAATATATTCTAAACTAGTCTCTAAGATTTTTAGTAAATTTTCAATTAAAGACATCCGACCATTTAAAGTTTTTTTTTTAGGCGACTTCTTTTCTCAAAATTTTTAAATACCCAAATTGACCTTCATTTAAAGCCATGACATTATTCCAACAGCCACTATATTTCATGTATATCTTTGACCAAGTGTACATTCTGCATTTAGTTTATAGATTTAGGATCTCATCAATCTTAATTGATACTGGCAATTGTAAATTTAGAATGACATGTACTATTTTATACAAAAGTTATGCAAAGGAACATACAAGGTTTTTCTCGTACAATCATTTTCTCGTTTTAGATTTCTCTGAATGTTACATGGGATCGGAGCCATTAGTCATGAGTTTGAAACCCCTGCGAGGTTCGGTTCCGTTTGTTCGGATATTAATATACATTGTTGTGCCGTTCACCATCAGCTCCGCCATAAAGTTGCTTGGTTGTTATTGATCACCATAAGAACACTAGTGAAGGAAATAGAAAAATATATAGAAAAAGTGCAGGAGAGTTTTATTTCAATAAAAGATAATTGGTATTATTATAAAATTGAGGCAAAATTTGCTAAAAAATAGCTTTAAATGGAAGGATGTCTTTAGTTGTAAACTTTTTAAAAAATTTTGGGACTAATTTAAAAAGTTTTGAGACTTGTGTCTTTTTTTTTTAATAAGGAAAAAAGTTGACGCTTAATTTGAAAATTTTCCTTAAAATTTTAACTATATAAACGACCTAAACCCTTCCTCTGCTCTCTCGCATTATCCTCCTGATAGCTCTCTGCAGCCATGGCCCATTCATCAGCAGCTTTGACGCCAATCTTGAAAGATGAGCTCGATATCGTTATCCCAACCATCAGAAACTTGGATTTCTTGGAGATGTGGAGGCCATTCTTTCAATCCTACCATCTGATCATTGTACAAGATGGGGATCCGTCGAAGAAGATCAATGTCCCAGAAGGGTTCGACTATGAACTCTACAATCGCAACGATATTAACAGGATCTTGGGTCCAAAGGCCTCCTGCATCTCTTTCAAGGATTCTGCTTGCCGATGCTTCGGTTACATGGTCTCCAAGAAGAAGTATATCTACACGATCGACGACGACTGCTTTGTAAGTGTTTTTCTTTCTTTCTGTTTTTTTTTTTTTTTGGTTTTTTGGTTTTGGGTTTTTGTTATTATGGTGTTTTAGATCTGGGTTTTTGGTTTGGGGATGAGACATTGGGTTTGGGGGATGTTTGTGCTGTTGGGTCTTTGGTTTTGGGTTTTTTTTGGGGGTGTGTGGTTATTGAGAGAAGAATGGTTTGAGTTTTTAGGGGGATGGGATTTATTTTTGGTAGAAAGATCTGATTTTGTGGTTTGTCTATCTTTTTGTGGGGATTTGTTTTTACTTGCTGATATTTAGAATACATGATCTCCAGATCTCCAAGAAAGATATCCTTTTTTTTTTTTTTTTTTTTTCTCTGGGTTTTTCTTTTTGTTGTTTTTGTGGGGTTTTGGATCTGGGTTTTTTTTTTTTTTGGTTTTGGGATGAGAGATTGGATTTGGGGGGATGTTTGTGCGGGTAGGTTCTACTATTTGTGGGGTTTTGAGGAAAAGGAGTTTGAGTTTTTGTGTATTGGGGATTTGATTTTATTAGAAGATCTGAGTTGGGGTGGTGTGGTTATTTATTTTTTATTTAACTTGGTGAGTTTCTGGAAGTGGAGGAATTGGTATAGTATTGCAAATCAAATCTGAAACTTGGGGATTTTTTAGCACGCGATATCTTCTTCTATTGCTGTTATTTTGATTGGATCTTTCGATCTTTATGATTTTACTTCGGTTTTTTGGAGGTTGACTTGAATTTGTTTCGTTTATGATGTTAGTCGGGTCTATGTTGTTTTGTTTTCTTGTTTCCTTCACATATCTAGCTCTAGTAATCATATAATGACTTCCATTCCGCTGCATTCTTTTGGATTTCGGATGGTCAGTTGACATGATGTATATGTGATAGTGTTAAAATGCTTATATCCACTGGAAGAAAACTTATACAGGTGTTGGATACTTGGATCTGCCTGTTCTGTATCCTAGCTTGTTGAGACACTAATGATTTTCTGAGCTGTTGCTGGTTTAATTTGTGTGAGGCCCATCATCTATGATCTATTAAGTTGATAAGAACTCAATGTCTTTGGTAATCCGAATTGTTGTGAGCTTTAAGTTTTGCAGTTTTCTGGGTCTACTTAATTGTAAATTACTGTTCATTTTGAGTTTGACAGACGTTAGATCAACAAGTTTTTAAATGATTCAGTGTCTGCTTTCTGGGATTTAACAAGGCATGAGCCATCTGGTTCAGTAATAGCATTCTCAGGATATTTGCAAAGCTACGGCTATTTGGATGTTGTTTACTGGTTTTGTATGAGATATTGTCTGTCTCCAATGCTGAAATCTGACTTATTTTCTGCGAAATGACTGATCAGCAACTTGACCTCTGCAGTAATGTTATGTTACGTGTCAGATCAAAGTGATCTAGATTATAGTTATTTCCTTTTTCTTGATCGAGATTTGATTGTTTCCCTGGCTTTGGGATCCCATTGTCTGAAAGCTAAATGAACTTGAGGTCATTTTGATTTATAGTTGGTGAAATTGAAACTCAAGTGGGGACATTTTGTTGTAAATCATCTACTTGCATTGTCATTATTGTCAAATTCTTATTCCATCTATTTGGATATATTTATAGTTCATAGAGTCAAAAAAGGTTCATTAGCATTCAAAGAAAAAAAAAAGTAAAAAGGAAAAAAAAAAAAAAGATAAGGAAAATAAATTATTGAGTCAAAGAAGGTTCATTAGTATTCTATGCCACTATTTTCCACGTCCATCTTCTTGGTGCTTCATGTAAAAGTGCAATGCATGTCTGCTTCGTTGAAGCTGTGCTTGGTGTGGGCACACCATCTAGATAGCCATTCTAATAATTAATCAGTCTCCTTGTCAAGGGGTCTGACATCTAAGCTCACCGGTGGGGATCCACATTTTATAATGTGGGTGTCGCATTTGTGATGTCCAATATTCTCATACACCTAGTACCTACCTAGTGAGGAGAGGATTTTGCTGATGTTTTGGTCTTGGAGGTCTAGACAGTGCATGGCTTGAATCTGGCATACCTGTGCCATCTCTAAATGTTTGGCTGCAAGGGAAGAGAGCAGCGTGTAGTACTTGAGAAACTTGAATTACTGTTTCCATAAAAAAAAAACTTAAGATTTTCCTTTTTCAACGAATCTGTGTTTTTATGTGTAATTCGTGTGATTGTTTTCCATCTTGCTTGTTGTTCTGGGCTGACTGTTTGTCAATGTGTGGCAAAAGCATTAACAACATCGATTGATAGCATGACTCTTTAACTATTTTAGTGAACTTCTTGGTAACTTAGTTGATTTAGATCAAACTTAAATCCACTAGGCTTACTCCTTATTGAGTTTTTTCGGCTCTAAACTAACAACTTGATGTTATTGCATAGGTTGCAAAAGACCCATCTGGGAAAGAGATCAATGCTCTTGAGCAGCACATAAAGAACCTTCTTTCCCCATCAACCCCCTTTTTCTTCAATACTCTGTATGACCCATACCAGGAAGGTGCTGATTTTGTTCGTGGATACCCTTTTAGTCTACGGGAAGGAGCTCCTACAGCCATTTCTCATGGCCTTTGGCTCAACATTCCTGACTACGATGCACCCACCCAGCTTGTCAAGCCTCGTGAGAGAAATACCAGGTAGCAGCAGATCTTTAGCCCTGTAGAAAGCTCTTATATGTGCTTTCAAACTTAAGATTAGGGTGTTTACTTTGTGAATTTCATCTTACCCATGGCAGGTATGTTGATGCTGTTCTAACGATTCCCAAGGGAACCTTGTTCCCAATGTGTGGGATGAATCTAGGGTTCAACCGGGAACTGATTGGCCCAGCAATGTACTTTGGACTAATGGGTGATGGCCAACCAATCGGACGCTATGATGACATGTGGGCTGGCTGGTGTTGCAAGGTTTGCTACAGCTCCTTCAGTCTTGTACATCTGTTGCACCATCTATTTGCTTAAAACTAATTTTTTCAAATTTGGACTTTATATGAAATCATGAAATCATAGAGGAACTAATCTCATGACGATTTTTTTGGTGATACTCCTGTTCCTATTTGAACTCTTTCCAATATCATTTATTGCATCCAATATCCTTTAGTTTTGAGTTTTTGCCTAACTAAATATAGCATGATTGATGGTTTTGCGTTCCATATATTTTAAAGGCACCAATATATTTGTAATGATCCATGTGATTGCCCTGTTGTTTAGTTACCATATATTTGTAAGACACAATAGAAGAGTTAGCATCTCAAATTGGTGCATCCTCCATCAATGCCAGTGTGCAGATCTGCTTATCTGTCTCCTTCAATTAAAGATAGATCGAGCAATTTAAGAAGACATGCAGAGTTAAATTGTCATGTTTTGGGAAGTAGACTTCAAAGCAGGCACCTCACACACTCAGAGAGAGAGAGAGAGAGAGAGAGATCATCAAAGCCTCGTCCCAACTATGTTGTGGTCGGCTACGCAAATTTTATTTCTCCTTTCCGATCTATCATGAGCCAAATTCTTAGATAAGTTGTACTTCTTAAATCAATTTTTACTACCCCATCCATAGCCTCTTTTGACCTACCCCCTCCCCTTGGTAGGCTATCAACCTTCATAGCCAAACTTTTCTTACCGGTGTTGCTCCTGGCATGTGTTGGATATGCCCAAACCATCTCAAATTGGTTTTTCTAATTTTATCCCCTATGGATGCTACCCTTAAATGCCCTCGAAAGCCCCCATTTTTAATTTTATCCCCTCTAGTTTTTCCACACACATCAATTTCAACATTCTTATCTCTGCTATATCCATTTTGTACATATATTGCTTCTTGATTGACCAACATTCTGCTCCATAGGTTATAATTGGTCTAATCATTGTTATGTAAAAAATTTCCTCCGATCCTGTTGGCATTCGTCGGTCACTATATTGTCCAAAAGCAAGTCTCCACTTCATCCATCTTGCTTTTTATCTTATTTTTGACATCTTTATCAATCAATCTCGTATCTCATGGTGTTCAAATTTCTACTTCAACCATCCCGCTTTGTAAAATTGTCACAACCCAAACATGAATTGTGAGCCGTGTCTTACAAATATAATATGTGATATTAAGGATCTTTGCCCCTGGAATAATTCAGTGCCTAAAATGAAACACCTAGAAGAGTAGATATATTGAGGATCTCTGCCCCTAGAATAATTCGGTGCCTTTTATATTGTTCCTTTAGGCTGCTTTTATGAGCTGCTTTTGGGTTGTATCAACTATGGAAAAGTAAAGTAACCTGATTTTATATGAGAAATGCTGATATCCTATCATTTACTTTTCAGGTTATCTGTGATCATTTAGGTTGGGGAGTTAAGACGGGTCTGCCTTACATTTGGCATAGCAAAGCGAGCAACCCATTTGTGAACCTGAAGAAGGAATACAAGGGAATCTACTGGCAGGAAGAGCTGATTCCATTCTTCCAATCTGTAACCCTTCCCAAGGAATGCACCAGTGTTCAAAAATGCTACATTGCAATCTCGGAACAGGTAAAAGACAAGCTCGGGAAGGTGGATCCTTATTTCGTCAAGCTAGCAGATGCCATGGTCACATGGATTGAAGCTTGGGATGAGCTCAACCCCGCCGGAGATGCTGCAGCTGAGGTATCCAATGGCCCTGCCAAAGCATAGGTTCATGCGAGTCCAACGAATGGACTCGTCTATTTGCTGCAACTCTGTTGCTGATTTACTCTCTGAGCTTTTGGCTGGATTATTGGGGTTGTTGCTTTTGCAGGTGTATGGGGATGTAGTGTTATTTATCTATCATACAGTCTAGGTAGCAATAAAAGATCATCAACATTGGTTTGTGATGAATTGTGCGGTGGGGCGTTGTTAGGTTCTTTCTCTCTCTAGTTTTTTGACATGGGGTCTTGTAGCTGTGAGTTGATTGCGTGGAAAGTTGAGGGCAATTTTGCAGATAGGTGGAACGTAGTGGTATTTATCTCACTGGGACTTATCAATCAATAAGAAAAGATCTTTGTCTAATGGGTGGGTTCTGCTATTGTTGCTATGATTAGACTAGTAGGCCATTATTAGATTGTTTGTCCCTTCTGAGAAGGGTGCTTTTGTTGACTAATTATTGATGGGCATGTTTGGATTTGAATTTTGAAAATGGTTGGATGGCGTTCCTGTGATTTGAGTTGTCAATTTTTTCTTCTCAATCTTTTTCCATAAAGCAAGTATTCAAATTGAAGATGACACAATGAGGGAGACAGTCCCCTGGTGGACATGGGCCTCACCAACACTTCGGCTTTTACCCATTTTTCAAAAGCCACTAAAGGAGCATCTATCCCAACATAGGTGTAAATTTAATTTACCTGTGTTCACTCTGAAAGTTCTGGTTCATTGCCTCTTTGGTCGAATGCTTTTGGATCTTCCTAAGTCAAGTACAGGTTAAGCAGTTTGTGTAAATAGTGGTTCATGCATTTGGATAACCAAGTTAATGGAGAATTTTCTCCTATGAGCCAACTTGGGTCAATTCTTGATCGGTGCTGCAGCCCCCTTATTTTTTTCTTTCTAGGCTTTGGTATTGATAAAGACTCGAGAGTGTTACTCTAGACTTGAAGACCTAGGAATCGATCCTGAGCGTGTGTAAAGCTAAGGTGCCAATACCACTCAACCGTGAGTGTGTTGGCATTAGTGGGTTTTTTGGCTTCCCCTTCTTCACAAGGAGACCTTTTCATCTCTCCTTCTTTCCACGATAGATATGTATCTAAGTGTGCCGCATGACCTGTTAGCTCATTGGAGATCATTGTCCCTGAGTTACGCACATATAGGTTAACTCTTATTTGTTTTTTGTCATGACTAATTACAGGTCCTCTAGAGTTATATACTGATTGCACTAACAAGGCAGAATCCAAAGAGGTAAAGGAAATGAATCGAACTCATTAAAAAAAAAAAAAAAATTTTTTAGATTTTTTATGCCTATATTAAGACTGTCAACCATTTTTCATACCTCCACATTCAGGTAGCCTCCATGGATTGGTGGTAGCCCAAAAGTGACACTAATCCAAGTTATTCTCTACTATTGGAAGATCAAAATGTCTCAAGTGGACAACCATTAAACTTTGAAGCCTGAAATCAAGAGTTAGGATCATTTCTATACGATTCTAAATCTAATGAATCTACATGGAACCCTTCTCCCATTGTCCATGCGTCTTGGTGGACCCGAACACGAGGCGCTGTACTTGTACCTCCTTTTGTGGTCACCCACACTTGTTCCTTGGATTATCCCAGTTTGTAGGCACTGGGTCAGGTCAGTTTGGGTAGAGTTTTATTATTATTATTATTTTTTTTTTATTATTTATTATTTATTATTTATTATTTATTATTTTTATTTTTTTATGTCAAGAGTTTGGGTAGAGTCAAGACCACCTGATTTAAGCCGCTAATCACGGTGGAAATGTCAGGTGCAACTTGCAACCATGAATTAGTTGTCAGGCTAGGATTCTAGTTAGCAGGTTGAGACACAAATGGTCTAGTTGGTGCTCGATAGTTATGATGATGTCTTGGATCTGGCACATCTTTTTAGCGTAACCATGTCTGTTTAGGTTGGTTGGTTTCAAGGATTGCCACTTTGCCAGCCAGCCAGCATGTAATGTACCCAGGGACTCTACTTGGGTCGGGTCAAATATGAACCTCACCTGAAAAAAAGGGATTTGGGTTTGGGTCAGGCTCAAGCCCGAATTTTGAAAACCCGCATACATTGACCTTGTTCGGATTCGGATTTGGGCTTCGGGTACCCATATTAAGCCTGAGCGCCCACTTTATTTATAATTACTAGCCGAGAAAGCCTGTTTCTAGCCTGGGCCTCATAACAAAAGTAATTAATTCTTAAAATGGAAGCCCTTTAAATGAATTATAAAAAATAATAAAAATAAGCAAACTGTATTATTTATAAATTTTACACACACTTTAAACTGACTAAGATTATGCTTAAACACTGATTAAGTTATTAAGTGTATAAAAACATAAAATTGATGGATTAGGGTGCCATACATTTTTTGGACATAATTACCCCACTGACGATATCGTTACACCTATGATGATATCATCACCCATTCATCATTTTTGTCGAAACTTGTAACTTTTCTCTCAATCTCTCCTCATATAGTGCTTGTTTGAGAGATCTAGTCTATTTTTTAAAGAACATCCAAAATAGACTTATACAAAAAAGAGCCATAGAAAAAAGAGGCTAAAATAAAATGAGGTATTTGGTAATGCAAGGGTCTATGCTAAATAGACATTTTTATATAATTGATTGAGATGTTTTTCACATATTTCTTGAGATACACAAGGTATTAGGTCATGAAAATTGACAACATGAACGTGCTCAGCTTTCAAAAGAGATCTCAAGATTCGGATTTTGTGTTTGGGGCCCACATAGTCCACAAAAATTATACCTAATGGTTTACGTGTTTTGCACATATCTAGAGATTGGCGATGATCCGACGGGTGAAATTTGGAATCATGGTCATGTTTCATATTGTGAACATTACTAACGGTTTAGATTTTATTTTACACTCCTCTAAATAATAAGAAATTGAAACAGTTTACTGCTTATAGACAAATGTAATATTGAGCATAATACGTCAATGGTTATTTTTGTTTTGCACATATCTTGAGATTCACAAGGTATTATGTGATCAAAATTGACCAAATAATCCTTTTTAGCCTCCCAAACATATCCAACGATTTTGATCTTGTGTTTGGGGCCCACATATCTTAACAAATTATATCTAATGGCTCACGGTTTTTGGCAACGGTTGAAATTTGAATATATGGCAGCCGTGTTTAACCTTGTGGGCATTTTTGATGGTTTTGATATTGATTGGCCCTCTCAGATTTGGAGAAAAAATTGAGAAAATCGAGCTGGGCGTAATTATGCACAAAACACTGTAGTTCCGCCTCTTCTTTTTTCCCTCTATTTCTCAACTACTTCATTAAGGGGGCTGTGGAAAGTAGAGGCATTGCCTCTACTTCTCTAAAATGGGTAGATGCTAAAAGGTGGTGCCAAACACTTTATTTTTTGAAACCTCTATCCATTTTAGAGAAATAGAGAAATAGAGGGAAAAGTAAGACCTGCCAAACATGCACTTAGGTTGTTTGGTGAGGGTGTGGATCGTGAGAGAAGGTTAAGAAACTAGTATAGTGGGTGAGTAAGGTGTGGGAGAGTGATGATATTTTGTGATGAAGGAGATGGGGTTGGTGTTGTCCTGTGGTTGTTGTGTGGGTTGGTTGATGAAGGGTGGTAGTGTGTTTGAATAGGCTGGTTGGGTTTGGTGGGTTTGAATGAGTTAGTAAGTCTGATTTCTGGGTTTGATCCATTCTGCACTTTCTTTTTTCACATTCCAATTGTTCTTCTCTTCCTCTTTTGCTTATTCTACTTTCCAAGTTTTAGATCTTGTTTGACTTCATTCCAATGTTTAAGTTCTCCAATCAAACACCTGCAACTCGCTACCCATAGTCTCTTCTTTTAGCCACCATCACCGTCTCACTCTCTTCTTTTTCTTCTTCCTCCTCTTCTTCCCCACTAATTCAATCCATCACACCCATCTCATCACCTTCATCACAGCCGTCTATCTTTCTAAATCTCTCTCCACCTCTCCACACCCTCACCAAATGATCTAGATGAGGATAAGAGAGCGGAGTTGTAGGTTTTAGAAACGGTAAAATGGGTGACGACGTTAGAGGGGTATTCAGAGTTAGAGGTCGGATTTGTAGATGCTATGAAATTGGGATTGGTAGCTGTGATGAGATGAGTTCAGAATTCTCGAAGGTTTGTGATTGGGAGAGATCTTCCAAGATATGAATTGGTTAGTGGGGGCCATTCTTTCTCTTGAAAGCTAGAAAATGGATGGTGCAGTTGAGATACATTTTTGAATTTAAATTGATCCACCATTAGCCATATCAACATATGGAAGTGGGACCCAATTAATACATCTCAAAATTTTGAATTTAAAAAAGAAACCACCACATCTTGAAACAACTCATTGAACGGATGACTCTGTCTTTTATCCCTCTTCGCAACTTAAAAGCATGCCACTCTCTTTTCTCTCCATCTAACCTCCTCTCTCTCTCCCTACTTTTTCTTTCTCTCTCTTTCTAAATCTTCACTGCCCTCCCTATATCTCACATATTTGGTCCTTCTTACGATCTCTCATTTCGGCGAGTATAAAAGAACCTAAAAAGATATGCGAGAGATTCAAATTCTTTTTCTTCAAAGTTGAGAAATGACCGGTACCTGCATGAGTAATTTTGACATGTCGATGAATTGATATACTGTACAACTCCTACCTCCCATGCTGGCACGCAGGCACGCACAGAGTTCTGCTTAAGTTCAGAATTACATGAAACCAAATGAACAGAGTTCTGCTTAATTTCAAAATTACATGAAACCCAACTATGGTTCGACAAAACATGTGCTGTTGTCAGCACTGGATTCCAGACATCAGCTCTATATCCCGTCTATTCCTCTTGAATGGAAAAAAAAAAAAAAAAAAAAAACCAGATTTGTATCCCTCTTTGATCCAAGAGTCCTTATTACCAAACCTGTATCCCTTTAATAATTGAATGATGTGAAAAAAGGGAATAGGCCGAACCTGATTTCCTAAAAGTGCAAATAATTCGTTATAATTATTATTATTTTTTACCCCAGTCAGGGGGTTGGGATCTAAGAGAGAGCCCGCATACACACGGGAAGGTAGCCTACTCAAGTGGGAAGGAGGCCCACACAAGCGGAAACGATTGGTTATCCATAAAATAATTACAACACAGATGACACATGGTAATATTTCATTTAAAAAATATTACATTCACACTAGAGGAGAATGGGAATCCTCTTGTCGCTTTCTTTTTTCTAACATTATGAATCAGTGGTTGTCTCACATAAGACAATAAATTAAAACAAGAAAGCAAACACTACCAAAAAACATGGAGCAATGAAGTCATGATGCCTTCCAACTCTATAAATTAAGGTAATTTGAAGTTTTTATATAGTATTCAAAATGAGTAGAAATGCAATATTCAGAAGCACATTGTCTAAGAGTGTGTTCTTCTCATTTATTTTTACTTTTGTTTTAAGGGCAATTTCATATTTTGAATTTTCTTCAAAGTGTTGTAAAAGATAAAAGAATCAAGTTGGGCTTTCTCATATGGTTTTTGGTTAATTTCGTGTATATGCTCTTTTAACTTGTGATATAGCTATAGAACCGGAATATAATTTTTATTAAAACTCCAAATTTAATCTCTTTTTTTTAATTATCATGGATGCACAGGTTAATACTTTTGGCAATTTAATTTGGTTGGGTATGTGCCTTTTGGGTTATTGAATAAAATTAGTATTTGACTTGGGCAATACTAATTTTGGGTGTGCCTTAACCTTTTTATTAATTATTATTTATTTTAGATATTAATTTTCACTTATAAATCAATTTATGTAAGACTCAACCGTGCATCACATAGGGCTTTCTCACTTTTATTGAATATTAATTGAATGATTTCTGTTCATTTTTTCTGAGTTGATAATTAATTTAAATATTAATATTAACTAACTATTTCATTTGGATTATATTTAACCCTGCATCGCAAGGGGATTCATGCCAGTAATAACTTACGGTCTCAATACGTGCTTCCCACATGGATGTTGATGTGGCATTGCGGGAAAGGCTCTATTTCGAAAAAGAGAGCTCTCAGGCCCTCTAAAATCATTTTACTATGTAATATGGATTATTATAAAACCAGTCGTGATCCTATGCAAGCGGCCTACATGGAGATGGGGTTGAGGGGACTGACAGATATGGTTACAGAAAATTGACCCCATCCGATCATCCTAACGCCTTGGTTAGTGGCCCATGAGCATTCAACCTTTTTTTTTTTTTTGGTAGAACCATGAGCTTTCACCGTTAAAAATGGTTGCACAGTTGATCCGTTCGGATGGGTGCAAACTCCTGTGGTATAATGACTATCAGGAAGGGTCCCTATGAGTGGTCCATTTAAAGGGACCATCAAATGGCCCCACTTGAGGTGTGCCCAAAAAAAAAAAAAAAAAAAAGCAAGTGTGCATTGCATGATGAGTCGTTATAATGCATATGTAAAACATAATATATAAACTATAATATATTTGATGCAGATATATTTCCTAAATTTTATCTCTTCGAAAAGAAAACTACCCAAAGTTTTGATACCTGGCATTGAAGCTTGAGGATGGAAATGGGCTTTGTGCCATATAATCTTCTGTTTGATGTGAGTTGAGCACTAACTAACTTGTATTCTTTTCTTTTCTTTAGAGCGAGTTAGAATGCATAATTCCGATTCTTCAATGGCAAGACTCGGGAGAATTTGTGACACTCAGCCCAATAAATCCATCCATGAGGCCTACATGTCTTTGTGTGCTGTTATGTTCGCATTTCATCATCACCACCACCATCGTGTTAGTCTTGATCCATTAAAAAGCAGAATTCCAAACGATAAGTCTCAACCCTGATCCTAGTTGTAAGTGGCATCATGTGTAAGTTCTTACTTAACTATCCAAAATTTGAAACCTGGGCATTCCATCTTCCCTCATCCAAGGGCTATCTTACTTTACCCGAGGTCTACTTCCTTTACTGGAGCGCTGGAATCTCAGCCCCCTAAGCTGGTGGTTAAAAAAAAAAACACCTTTGACCCCGTTAAGGCTCAAGAAGTATACTCTTTACAATTTTTTTTTCTTTATCCTCACATGGGAGAGTGTATTTTAGTCATAGCTACTCAATGACAATGTGACTGGGCCCCACCTAAAGCCACATAGGCAAACTAGAGACAACCAACCCCCATTAAAAGATCTAAGCCACACTTGGAAATGGATGACTCTCATTTTAAACATGGTTCTATTATCTGTAGAATTCCATATAATTGGTCCATACCACTGATATACATTTCCCATTTCATATGTGAATCACATATCATCTCTTTTAGTTTCATCAAAATCTTATACATATCCTATTGGTTGATATTTAAACTATGATAATATTCAGTTGAGAGCTAGTTCTCACAAAATATATGAGAACTTTTTTGTAGCCTCAACCAAAGTCATTCGACATTAGCATAGAAAGATGATAGCTGGCTTGGATGACAAGAACGCATGTGGTAAACCACCAAACGATTTAATGGGCCTTGTGCAATCAATCATAAACCATTGGGAGGATCTTGCACCTAACAAATTCACCAGTAATTCTGATCACTTCCTGCCTGGCATCTGAGGCAAGTACACAATTAGGTATGGTAAATCCTGAACCGATCCACATGCCATCTGAACTGGAAGGAGAGAGGATGCAACTTGGACCAGGTTAAGCCTCAGCTGTGTATCCTTGCCCTCATGAAACCCAGTTCAAGCTGGGCTTGTTTGGGCTTGAACCTGAGTTTTGGGCTTAAGCCTTAAAACCCAAATTGGGCCGGGTAACCAAATTACATATTTATTAGGATAACATACAGTTCATATACGTAACACAAACATTTAGATGAGAACCGTCATGCGCTCACCTTATTTTCTTGGCCACATGGCCCACCTATGAGCAAGTAAGTCCCTCAGATATTACTTACTGTTGGATTGAAATCCAGAACAATGATGCTTTTCATAAAACATTAAACTCAAAAGCCATATAGATCAAGTGGTTAGGATGGTTTAATATGCTTGGTATTTTGCACACCCTAGGTGGGGGAGAGAGAGGGAGAGAGAGAGAGAGAGCCTCTGGTGGGCCTCAAAGTTGACTTCACACTGTATTATGGGTATATGGTCTGCGTGAAAATCTCAATCTCCCTCTAGGATGTCGCTCATGAGAGACATCTGGCGGACCCTTTTTTAAGCACATGGGCCCCCTATCATCAATCAAACCTCCTAATACTCCCTACCCTCTTATGAATTAGCTCAATCCTAAATTTGATAAGTCATCCAAATGTTACTCACCATTGTATTGAAATTCTAAAATTAAGAGTGATGCCTTCTATCATAAAAGAACTTGAGGGTCATGAAGGAAGGGGTTAGAATGCTGTAATTTGGGTTGAAATGTTTATACACATGTAGGTTCCATTTAAATCTTTCGATCTCTCACTTCACTCATCATTAGCATGGCCCAGGCTGCACTAGGTGAGCCAGGAGAGGGTGGTTTACCTGGGGCAGGGCTGTACTATAAATATCACGTGTATGTACCACCTGGGCTTGGGCTTGATCATAGTAATTCGGGTTTTTCTGGTTGGGCTCGGGATGGCCCACTGGCAATTTGGAATCCTATTAGCTATTCTCTCTCTCTCTCTCTGAAGAACACACATTACCTTGTATCAGAAAATACTAGTCCGTGCATTCTCGAATTTGTTTCCAGCTTTGAGGTCCATGCAATACACCTTTACCTCGATAACTTATCAAAAAAGAACTGATTTGTGTATTTTTTATGCTTTAATCAATCTTTACTTGACCTCATCTTGGCCCATGTTTCTCCTCGTAGGAAGTAAAAAGGAAAAGCTTTCTTCTTCCATGTTGATTTTCTTCAATAAGATTTTAGCCTTTCACTCCTATCAAATCCCAATCATCATTTACCCCCCACCCACAAAAAAAGCCCAATTGTCCGGGTCTACTTAAAAACTACCTCATTGTGATCACGGGCGGAACCAGGATATGACATTGGGGGGCCATTGTTTGTGGGGGGGGGGGGCGGCGGCATTGCAAAACATGGCTATAAATTTTAAGTAATCTAAAAGGCTTTATTGCAATTTAGGGGGGACTATGGCCCCTGCCAGTCCCTCCCCTGATTGTGAACTTAAAAAGTACTTTATTGTGAGGCTTCGCCACCGAACCGTGTATTGCATTTCAATCACCAGATAACCTCTTACCAAAAAAAAAAGAAAAACCTAGATAACCGATAATTAGATACATCTATTGGGCCTATGTTTAGGCTAGGTGTCCTCTTAGGCCCTTAAGCCCATCCCAATTTTGACCAGGCTTGGGTAGAGTTTTAGACCCATTAATGATATCGGATTCGAGCATCAATAATATTAGAGACACTGTTTTGGGTGGCAGATACAACTTTGGTGTATCATGTATCTGTATGATTTCATTTAAATCCATTTAAGAAGAAAAACCCTATCCATTTAAGAGCTATGTTTGTGGTCTGTACGCGTGTTCAAGTGTTGGGCTTGAGCCTAACCCTGATTCCCATAGATGATCCTGAACCTGCATTTCGGGCATGAACATAAATGGGCTCAGCCTGGGCTGTCCATTGATTGGCCAAAGCCCAGTTCACAACACCAGTGCATTTGACCGATACATCGATTTGGGTCATTGGGCCTCGTTTTCTTTTCCTTTCCTGCAATAGTAAAGCCTTACTTTTAAGTCTTCGTTTGATCCATCTGATGAAGAAATGTATGCACACATCATTTTACAAGTAGGCACTTGAAACCATCTAGATCATGGGCCCCATTGTTATTGGGCTTAACCCAAGGGAACACAGTGTAGTATCTTGGAAACGGTTCAAATGGGCGAACAAGCAGGCCTATTTTGAATAAACAGATATTCAATGGCTTGTCTGATCAATCTGATTTCTTGGCCCTACAACATCTATGGTGGAACATAGAGTTTGGATTGTTTTATTTGATCTTGCTGCCATGTCCGTGGAAATGAATGATCAAAAGGTAGACATGGATTGGTGATAGTTTCCAGTATAGGACCATTTTGACCTGCAATAAACTGTTATGAAAAGGGTTCCCAAAATGGGCCAGATTCAAAGTAATCAAGTTGCTCTGTTGAAAATTTAGGTTTTATCCATACCAATCCCCAGGCCATTGTTAGCCTTGTTGGTAAGTATATAAAATTTAGGTTTAATGGAATTTTAGTGCCATATAGGAATTCTCTATTTCTTTAGCAAAACTCAAAAGGATTTTGGATTCTCGGAACTTCAAAATGCTTAAAAGGAGGGATTTGTGAATCCCACCCCATCCTCTAGCATGTATGGCTTCTGGGAATGTGGAATTCCAACGAATTTAATCAAGTTCGAGTCAATCTAATCAAGATTAACGCCCTTTGTTTCACTTGAATCAAATTAAATCTTAAAAAGATGAAACTTCAACCTTTTCCAGTTTTATGTTTGATGTCATTAGCAAGGCTGGAAAACTCCCTTAGTTGACTCTCGACTCTCCCAAGTAATCTCATTTTCATAAAAGACCGAGACAAATACAGGGGGGCTTCTTTGATTGAGCAAGGCCAAAATCTCTTATAAACACACGGCTCTTGATTACTCTCTCCAACCAACACATCTTGTGTGATATTCCATCATCATTCATGGATCAAGTAGGAGAGAGCAACTAGTGTGTCCATTTGATCACAGTTGTTCATCTTAAATATTTCTGATCTAATTAACATCCCAATCTAAACCATTGGTACAAGATGCAAGGGAAATACTATCACCATCAAGCTTCATCATCTGCATCGATGGTGCAAGTTACGCTTCCAATCTAGAGTGCTAATTATGTCTAGTTGAATGCATATATCAAGATCCATTTGGCTTCTATTGTTCTATGCAAAACCATGTTATAAATTATTGCATACAAGTTTGCATAAAACAAAAATGTCAAAGAGCCTGCTTTCTTAATCTAGGTTGTTTTCAGATCATTATCTAGCATCCGGTCCAACATATCACCAATCTGAATCATGGTTTCAAGTGCCCTATTCCATAAAAAAATTCTACACTTTTTTAGAGTCAAATTTGCGGTTTTAGTCCAATAACTATTTCTAGTAAGTTTTGAATTTCAATACTTCAGTCAAATCTCAGCTTATATATCATTTCAGTCATTAAAGAGTATTTTATATATATATATATATATATGAAGTCATTATAAATGGACATCAAAAGAATCCATCCATTTTGTTTCCTAAATTTGTGAAATAATTAGTTTCCTAGAGAGATCTCTTGATTTATTAAATTTGGGAGAGATGGTAATCTATCCCTGCCCCTTCCTCCTCACTACATCATGCATCTATGATACAGGTCATGTGAATTGCAAATTGTCAAATGCATCTATGCATGATACAGGTCATGTGAATTACAAATTTCAAATGAGATTTTCTTGGTCATCATCAGGTCATAGTTTGATAAAGAGGTCATGTGAATTACAAATTGTCAAATGTGATTTTCTTGGTTATCATCAGGTCATAGTTTGATAAAGTTGACCCAAGAAGGCCATATTTTGGTTGCTACCAAAGTTATCATCAGAATGCATATAGAATTTCAAAAATCACTCTATTTCCATAATTTTCACCATATGTTTCATAAGAGGAACCCCTCTCAATTTATACACAAAAATATTTCAATTTCAAATTCAAATTCAAACTAATTCTCTTATCCTAATCATATATAACAATTCTCTAACAATCCTCTAACAACTCAATATTCTCTAACAATTCCTAGGTATTTAAGTTTTGCATTTCTAAAGTAGTTAAAGTTGAATAAACAGATATGAACATTAGAACTTGAATATACAACCACCACCCTAATAATTTAAATACTAAAAATCAGAGATCCCATCAATATCTCCCCCTTTATCCTTCACCCCGGACCTCTTTAATAATCCTTATTCAAATCCATACAAACATACCAAGTGACCTTAAAAGGCCTTTTTTTTTGTTTTTGCCTTGTGGCACTAGCCAAGGTGGCTGGTCGTTGAGAGGACCCGACTGACACGGGAGTCAACTAAAACCCCAATATACGTTGGAAGAAGATCACCAGCACAAAGAAGAAAGGACTGCTTTGCAAATGCAAAGAAGAGGACCAAGGGATCGAAAAGTAGACAATTGGGTGAGAACACCATTAGATAATTAAGCGAAAGCACTATTGAATTTCTTCGTATAGCCATTCCTACCATTCCAACTAAATTTATGGCAAGAAGAGTTTTTTTAAGTTCTTTAAGCACCACTCTCAACCATTGGGCTGTCTCTTTATTCTCGGCCTAAAGGACTTTTATTATAATTAACAATCACATCCTCTTCGGCTTTAGTTCTTGGGATTGGATTTGTCGTTAAGATTTCTTCATGGTGCCACCAATATAAATTGGCTATCATGCCGATATTTTGTATCATTTTGGTTGTGTATTGGTCCAAGCGCCTAACGACAGGACCACATGCACAAACTCAAGAGTTGAACATAAATTCAGGATTTGGATCCTCTGATGTTTCCAAAGTAGGAATCTCTCTGCTGCATTTCAAAACAGGACACACAGTAGAGTTTAGGGTATTGGGATTTATCATTCATGTACCTTCCAAATATAAGGTTCATTAGATAATACCAGCTGTCTAACTAATCTAGCTAATAGCATGAAATAGTATAGAAACCCAACAACACCAAAGAATCTGAGGTGATTTAGATGACTGGATCCCAAACTCCTCTTGAATAAAGTGGACAGTGGGCACTTCAAAGTATCAGATAATGGTAACTTTCTATTTCCTTTCTCTCTTTTTTTCTTTTCTTCTTGTATTCTCTGTGTGTATTCTATTTTCATTCAATATAAGTTATTGTTACTGATAAAAAAAAAAAAAAACCAAAGTATGGGATAATGTGACAGACAATCTGGATCCATCATGAAATAGGAAAAGGATAGAAGGTTGAAACATAAAAAAAGCATGCATACAAACAAAACCACCAACTTTAAGAAAGAAAAAGCAAAACTAACCACTAACCTTAACCACTTACACATTATGGTAACTTAGATTCACAAATCACAACAACCAGTAGTACTCAAAGGCAATCGAAATTGTAACAAACGCAAAAGACAATGTGTTAGAAAGCTGCATTTGCAATGGCTTGTCCTCTCTTGATGCTCTCCATATGTGTGGTCTCATAAACAGGCAGCCCATTTGAGTACACACCCAAATCATAGTTCTGAAGCTCAAACAGATCAGAGCTTGTATCACTCTCTGCACTATCTTCAACTTTCACACCTTTCCTGTTATTGAGATTCTTCTCCTTTGATGCAAACACGTCACCCCAAATGCCATCTTTCTCTAAAAGACCATGACCATGATTCCTATCCCCCAACAACCCATTGTTAGAAATCTTATTCTTCTCCACATTTGATTTGAATGTCTCATCCAAACATTCCAATCTCTTGTCATCCAAACCATCATTTTTTAAGCAGAAAGACACTGACCTTTGCGGCCCATTGCATTTTGGCACAGACCCAACTTGTTTGTGATCTGAATGGCTTAGGAAGTCCTTAATTACCTTTGTGGGGGTGTGGGAATATGGGGGAGGTGTTCTAAAACCAGAGCCTGAAGAAGAGTAGAGGGATTTTGCATCAGTGTTGTGGAACCCCTGGAAGAGGCTGATGCTGCTCCTCCTCTTCCTCCTTCCACCAGGGCTCTCCTCTTCATCTTTCATTGATTGGGTGGTTGACTTTGCCTTCTTCTTGGAAGAGGTCTGACTGAAGAGAGAATTCAAGAAGCTGGCCAATCTGCCACCTGGGGAGATAGGTTGCTTGCTTTTCTTGTCTTTGGTGTGCTTTTCAACCCTATGAGGCTGAAACTGAAGCTGATTTCTCATTGGCATGTCTAAGCTCTTCCTTGCTTTTACCCAACCCATCTTTTCTTCTCTCATGGCCTTCTGAGAGAGAGCTGCACCAGCACAACCCCCGGTTTCGGTCCCACCGGAGAAGTACCTCGCCGCTTCGAAGACGTCGAGTTCGCCAGAGTCATTCCATCTATAGGTTGGCTTCTTTGTGATCTTGTTGGAGTCTACAAAAGCCATGGTAGACATGGTTTGAAGTTTTGTGTGGAAAGTAAGAAGCCAAGAGAGTTTTGTTTGAGGCTTTTCTTACATGGGGTGTTTTGGTACTTATATGGGGAGAGAAGAGAAGAGAAGAGAGAGGGAATTTCAAAGGGAGAAGGATTGTAGATAGAAGGACTGAAATGAAATGATTGAGAGTGGTGGCAAGGCACTTGGTTTTTATAATCTATTGCTCCACTATAATAATAGTAAGAGTGAATTACAATGTGGAGTGTTTTTGCTTTTATGGAGAGAGACCCACATGAAAGTCATTTTCTTTTCTAACAGGAGAGAGGGAAGAGAAAACAATGTAATTATCCTTTCTTCTCCTGTCAAGAGACTCTTAGCCTTGACTTGTTACTGTGGGTGGTGAGGACAATTTGTCATTGGATTCTTCAGCTCTGTTTGGGGGACAGTGGAAATAGGTTGTGACGTGCATCTATATGGGAACCGGATCCCCTGTTTCGTCCAAACAGGGGAGCCCTGTTTGGACGAATCAGGGGTGACACAGGGGGGGCGAAGGGGGGCGGAAGAAAGAAAAAGTACTTTTCCTCTTCCTCCGCCCCCTCGCCCCCATGTGTCGCCCCCTGATTCGTCCAAACAGGGCTCCCCTGTTTGGACGAAACAGGGGATCCGGACTCATCTATATGGGTACCATTCAATAAATAGTAGTACTAGACAATATGACAGAATGCTTTACTTGGATGAAGTTATTGTTTTACCTTCTCTATGAGTCTTTGGGTTAATTTGGACAGAGAAATCCATCCACTTGGGTGGTGTGGGTCACTTTCTCACCACTTACTTTGATGCTTCAAAAGTGTGTGTGTGTGTGGGCATGTGGGCGTGTGTGTGTGTTAGAGAGGGACAGATATGGACAAGACCAAGGATGTTAAATTGGATGTGATGGACAAGACCAAGGATGTGAATAGATTGAACCAACTGATCGGCCGGGTCTGGGCCATGGCTAAATGGCACAGTGAATCCAAGTAAGACCCAAATGTTCTAAAGATGGGGTTTTTATGGATGAATGAACACGTAAATCTTTGGACCGTTGCAAATAATCACTTGTGTTTTTTTTTTTTTCCAAACAATCTCAGTCAATCACCCAGACTAGCATTTGTAGATTTTCAGCGAATGGATGAAATTGGACATATTTGGATATAAACGGATGAAAATACAGTTAAAACAAAACTTGGTTTAAGATAATTTTAGAACAATAGGTCAGTTAACTCGGATTTAATGGACTTCTTATTAATTCATAGATTCAATCTAAATTAGGTCAAGTGTAAGGAGATTTTCACCCTTCTACAGTAAGATTCAATAGATTTTATTAAATTGTCAAAACCCCTCTATAATAACAACTAGGGCCAATCCTTGGCTATAGCAATGATGCCCGATGGTGATTGAGTGTGAGTATTTTCCATACCAGAAAAGTAAAAAAAATTCAAAATTTCAATGCTTGATTGTCGGTCAAGGTGCTTGATTGAGATTGTCAAAGTAATAAAGGTGGTTATATCTAAAATAAGAAAAAAAAAAAAAAAAACAACACAGGTGAGCGTTTTTTATGATAAAAAATAGGTGGTTATTTATACGATTCATAAATCTACTGAATTTATATGTTATTTAGGTTTTAACATAAAATATGACAAATGCTCTTTTAACACCCCCTTTTACTGGTTTTCCTTTTGTGTTTTTCATATAGGAGCTCCCCTTTTGTTAAACTTGTTTCCACATAAGAAAAACCATCCAGGCATTTTCTAGAACTACTTACCCAGAAAGACCAAATTAAGGATAATCAAGTCCTAGAACTAGCTATAGAAAGTATCTCAAATTTAGTGATATATTTAAAGAACTATCGAAATTTACATTATATGAGAAAATTCACGATCATGGTAAAATAAAACTTAAAAAAAAAGGAAGATGTACAAAAATTGTTTAAAATAAGATTTCATATTATGATTTAAAATTATTTTGTTCTTGGCAACTCTTTTGAGCAAAACCATAATTTGAAAACATCTAATATTTTCTTGGGAAGGTGATTTCCCAAAACGAAATTCGCAATAATGGGGATGCCTAATGAAATTGGTACCCCACTTGATTAAATATAATTTAGGACCATAATTTGAAAGATTATTAATGGGAGGCATGGATGATTATAATCTGAAAGATGATCAATGTGGAGCATATATGTATGATTAATGGTGTGTGGAAGACTTGTTAATATACCTGTCTCAATTTCATACTTTTTCCTTGGGTAGAAAAATGTGCTTAAAGTAGAGTTGTCCTTAGACAAAGTAATATAATCAGGGCCATGAAAACGATTTTAAAGGTGTCTCTTGTTTTTACTTTATCTTCCTCTTGTCTGCTATACTGCCAGCATGAGAATCTCAACCATCCTTCTTCTCCTTAAACAGAGGCAATCAGCCAAACAAAAGCTGTACGGTATATAGTAACACCTTGAACAAAATACCCTACTTTTTACTGTGATAGATAGCTCTGTTAGTGGATCTGGGTCCAGCCCGGATGTGCCCAAGCCCAAATGAGCTAACACCACATTTCGACTTTCCATTGGGTTGGGCTTGGAGTCTAGAATCAAGGGTCCGAATTGAAATATTGTTATCAGGATAATATCAGGACAATCATGTTGAAAATAAGATAACTTTCTAATATTTGCAAGTAAGATAAAGTTAAGAAACTAGAAATCTATATGTATCTATAAAGAAAAATTAGTATGTTTCTTATCACATTTCTTTATCATGATAATATTGGGATACTATTGTGATAAATTCATTCATGATTAAAAAAAAAAAAACCCAGTATATTGAAATATGAGCGCAATGAGATATTTTCAAGAAAATATCACAAAATTATCAAGCTAAATTCTTAATATCGACGATTCTGCAACACTAGTCCTACAAATAACCGTTAATGAACTCAGGCCCTTATTGGGCTCGAGCCTTTACAAGTTGAACCAGACAGGCTCGAACATTGGTCCTAAGGTCTCTGATGGGTTTGGGCCCACAAAAGTTTCTTGGGCCCTGATCTTGGCCCATGTGAGTTTTGCCTGGCTCTGGCTCATTCGCAGCCTTAATTGTTATTTTTTTGGTTCCAATAGGTTGGCTACAGGATAATCACTGGCTTCATACTTTTAGAGTTGGCACATTCAAATGCTTGCTTGTTTATTAATTGTGATCAGGAATAATGCTTTAAAACTTGAATTACATTTGACAAAAAATCTCAATGAGTTAAATCATGAGTTTATTCAAACAAACCATCAGATTAAGAAATAGGAGTAGTCATGGGCTATGTCAAGCCACTGAAGTTTGTCCAAGACTGGCCTTTTCAAAATATCAGGCATAATTAGAGGTGTTCATGGGCTGGGCCGGGCTTGAGCAAATCTAGGCCCAGACCAAGTGGGAAATAGGCCATAAAGTCAGGCCCAAGCCCGCCCTTTTAGTCAACTGGGCAGGACTGAATCGGGTTTTTGATCAATTTCGTGGGCTTTCTAGCAAATGTTTGGCATAATTAAATTGAATTATATGCACCCCTTGTACGGGTCAGGCTTGGTGCTTTCTTTCACTTAATCCAAGCTTGGTCCAATTATTAAACGGGCCCATTATTAAGGCATGTGAGTGCCTAAAAAGCAGTGAACTGTCTAGGCCTATTAAGAGCTCTTGCTTAATTTAAAATCCTCTCTTGCCTGAAGAAAAAGAAGAAGAGAACAACTAAGACATTCAGGTTTAACTCTGGTTATTCAAATGCTTGAATCAGATTTACGTGTAAATTGAGTTGATCGTGCAAATCTACTGGTTTTTTTTTTAAACCCTAGCCGAGTGGTAAAAAATTACTTCCCAAATATAAGACAAGTTCTCGCGGACAATCTAGGGACCCATCCCTGGGTTCCCAACCAATTGGGCAACCCCTTGTGTCAATATACCGTTAGATCAATGGTAAGACACTTGTTCCTTATTGAGCTGATCAACAATTAATCTTTGATAGTTGAAGAAAATGCTTAACAGTTTGGGGCAAATGGCAGAACAAGCGAAAAATAAAGATCAAGTTACATACACTTGTTTCAAAAAGATTGGCCCCCATTGAAATAAAAATAATAATTTTCAACACGGCCAGTTTCCCTTTCTTCTTTATTATTTTTTCTTTTTTTCTCTTTTTTTTTATTATAAAAGTCCCAAAGGTTTTATACTTTTGAAAGCAATAAGAATATTAATAAAGACATAAAAAATCATCATTGAATCAGCTCTCTTAACAGGCGGCCCTCATAGGCTAGTCCAGTAATTTAGGATGTGCATGAGGGCTGGACCCAAGCCTAATTTTCTGGCCCAATATTTGAAAAGGCTAGTCTAGGTTATATATGCTTAAACATCTGCCCCGCTCTTCATACTTAACAATTAAAGTGGAGTAGATAAACCACTTTTCCTATACCCATTTTTTCGTATTCCATTTTAGCAAGGTTAGGGCCACCACTTATCAATCCAATCATTTTACACACATTGCCGCCCCTCTTGAATTGGCACAATTCCAAATTTTACATTGTTTTGGACATTATTTATTGTTAGATTTGTCACAGCATGATGTATAGCATTTAAACTCCAAGGACTTAAAAATTAAGAACTAAGATAATTTCATTGTCCGAATATCCTATATCTCCTCATCTAGGTCCAAAACTTTTCATCACATGTCTTCCTCGATTGTCATGCATCTAGGTGAGTCCAATTGTCCGGGAACTTTGTATTCAAACCCTTTAAGGAAGTGGGGTACATGTTTTTTGCAAATTAATGGCTGTGCTTCTGCAAAACTTTCAGTCTCCTGGGCTTGATCTGGGTCATAATATTAGACCCGATTACTGAATGAACCAGTCTTGGAAAAGCAATGGCTGCCCTAACCAGGACCATGAGCACCCTTAGCCTTAAACCCAGTGATGTGGGTGTGACATTCCAGTAGAGTATTTTCCAATCAAAAGATAATAATGCTATTACCAATAGGTCACAGGTGTTCTCTAATTTTTATGTTTTTGATAGCCCAGCTAAGGGGGCTGAGGTCCATTAGAGTATCGGCACACATGCAAGGAGAGAACCCGCACAAGCGAGGAGTGGGGGAGACCGGGGATCAATCTGGCGAGATCAATTAACTGAACAACTCTTTGTTCTCCACAGGTGCTCTCTAATTAGATCACATCTGAGGAACATTTCTACAGAAGCCCATGAAAGTTTGTTAGAGGGCGGGCCTTCTATAATCATTGACTTTTTGAAGTGCATGAAATTGTGCTTTCAGACAGCTTGGGAGCATGATATGAGTGATCGGAATCAGTTTAGTATGGCCCTAATAGCACATCAGCTACAGTTTGTAAGAAGAACCACTTGAAAAGTCTAATCATCATATCAAGTGAGCTTCCCTATCTTGTGCTCATTGATAAAACATGGTTTGAGTAATGTGATCCCACCTACAATCATCATGACCCTGTTGACTAAGCTGCTTCAATTATTATCCATGATTGACACTAGTGGCTTTTGCCACCAGCTATTGTGTCAATCAGGCCAGTAAAGATGTCAATGCATCCAAGAAAACCTGTTATGAAGCCTAAGTTTAAATTTGGAAAAAGATTTGGCTCTGGATATGAAATTTGAATTCATGCTTATAGGAAATATTCTATATTCATGCATTTTCTTCTTCGTTCAAAAATTGATTTTACAATGTAGAAGCTTATATATATAAATTATATATAAGCTCTATGGTAATGATATCTTTGGAATTATGAACTTTACTACAAATTATCTTGTGGATTGGATTTCAGCATGACTGTAAACGCAACATAGTCACATCTTGGATTAGAGTTGACCCATCAGCCTGAAAAAAAAAAATCGAATATGTTGATTCGATCAATATTCCAGAGTTGAGTTTGTTGGAAATCATGATTATATATATATATATATATATATGCGGTCCCAACAACTACTACTTAGATTTCAGTTAGTTACTTATAGCTGAGACAAAATATCATGATCACTTAGACTTGATGAAGTTGGATGAAGCAACCAACTTTATTTTCTTTTTTATTTTATTTTTATCTTTCTATGATCATGTAGGAAAACTCGTTGATGTCTAGACTTAAAATTATGCAGTATTTAACATGCAAGATCTTTTTTTTTTTTTTTTAATTTCTTCTTCTTGCATATCAGATAATATATAATTTTGCAGTCCAACTTCACCAAGTCAAAGTGTTGCATAGAAACTTGGCCGAGTCAACCTAATTTAGATTGATTTCAAGGCTCTTTAGTTCCTCTTGCATTTGACTCCGCCTTTCATCAAAATAAGGTGCCTTGACAGCATGGAGCAAAATATCGGCTGATACCGGTTCATATCGGCCACTATGAACCAGTATTGGCCCATATTGAGAAGATATTTTGCTGCTATACCAGACTCGGTATTGCAGGGCAAAATATCCTCAAAATATCAGCCAATCTCGGCCGATATCGTGAAGATATTGGTTTGATTGATATCTCGATATCGGCTGAGATGGAGTATTGGTCAAAAACCCCATCTTCTTCTCCTCTTCCCTCATCTCCTTAGGGCAGACATGTCTCTATAATCTCATTCTCTTGCATATTTTTAAATTTCAAAACTATTTCTTGAAGAAATCATTTTATTTGGTAAGAGAAAATCAACTTAACTCCCTTATTTTTACTATTATGTGTTTTTTATTTTTTATTTTTAGATAAAGCATAGAAATGAATGAAAAGATCATTGGCATGTCATTTTTGGGTTTGTATTGTGTTCTTCACTTATATTTACACACTTTCATGCTAGATTTACTTATAAACATGATTTTGGGTGTAGAAAAATGGTTTTTTAAAATCTTCTACTTAAAAAAAATAAATTATTGGAGTATTTATGTTACTAAATAGTAAATACTAATGGATTATTAATAGTGTATAGATAATTGATGACCGATATTTTGATTTATTATTGTTACTAATGGCAAAAAAATATCATTTTCCAACATTTTCTAATATTTTGGGTTTTTTTTTGGATATTCTTGTGATTTTCTTTGGAGTAAAAAAAAAACCTTACACCGCAATAATCGCAACGGACCGATATCTGCGATCAATACCGATATTATATCAATTTTTTGTCCCGGCTCATACCAAGTTGACAGAGTCACAAGTTAACTCTACCAAATTTTCCTACCTTGTATAAGTGTTTGATTATTTTAAATGAGTATCCATAGTTATAGCTCTTCGCTTCAAAGAATTCTTTCCAATTTCCTAGTTGCAACCAGCCTTAAATTCAGCACAGTCAAATCATGGTATCATTTGAGTATCTTGAGCACCTTGCAATGAGTCGTATGGAACTCTATAGTGGAGCATACCTATTGAAAACTCAAACCGCTAAAAATGAAGGTTTTCATCTTTAGTGATTGTCCACAACTCTTGTAAAATTAAAATTTGGGGAAAGCCCACTTGATAGGGAGTTGCGGTACAGATTTTCCATGGGTTGGTCCCTATGTGGAATTTCACACCCCTCATGGAGAGCTGTGGGTTTTAGATTTTCAGTAGGTGGGTCCCATTGTGAAGTTTCGCACCCCTTACCTGAAGCTTGAGTGAGACACTTAAGAGGATTCAGAATTTTAACTTTGCATTATAATATCATTTACATCTTCATATATCGTTCAACTTTTCAAGACTTGGTAAATGGCTTTCATTGTTGCTCTTTCAACTATTCCTTATTGCCATAGCATTATGACCCATCAAATGATCACAAACCACAATTAATCAATCAACAAATATTTATTAATTAATTATTGGTGGATTCATTCACCTGTGATTTATTAATCTGGCAACGAGACCTTTGATTGGAGAGAGTCAGTGCTAAAACAAGGACAAAATATGTCTTGAAAAATGCTGGGCCATTTTTAAATTTAGAATTTTTTGATATTATATTGAAAACTTGTGTCAAAATAAAAAAAAAAAAAAAAATCTGATCCTAGCCAAGAAAATAGAAATATAGTTGAGCTTGTTGGTTTTATATTTTGAGAAAACTTGCAATTGGCCGGTGCTTCTTTTCTGTCTTTCATAGCATGTGTTGCATTAGTTAAATTCTTGGTATAGGAGGTGATTGTATCAAGACTTAATGCTTAATCGTTTGGGAGTATTTAATCCCTTCAGAACAACTCCACCCTTTTGTTGAGGCAACCATCGTAGTTAATATTTTCCTTCGGATTTTGTGTTCAATCATACCTTTTACGTGTAATTAATTTGACAATTGGTCTTAATCCAACTAGAGTAAAACTTTGGCCAACACCAACACTAGGGTGCTGTATAAATAATAACAAAAAAAGACTAGTGTGGACAATGATTTTAAACTATTTTAGATGTAGGCCCATCACCAAGGCTGTACATGATCGGGAGCTGTAGCTCATTTGATTAAGGACACCAGCTCCATAAAGGAGTCAGTATGCGGGAGTTCAAGTCTTTTTTCATGCGTGCGTGCAAGAGTTGAACTCGCGCATACTGACCCCGTTATGGAGTTGGTGTCCCTAATTAAATAAGCCACAGCTCCCGATCATGTACAACCTTTGTGATGGGGCTGCCTCTGAAATAGTTCAAAATCGTTGTCCACACTAGTCTTTTTTTGTTATTATTTATACAACACCCTAGTGTTAGTGTTGCACGCACAAAAAGGGCCCCACATGAAGAAAGGATATTTTTAAATCTCAAAAAAGGAGTTAAATGAATTGACATGTCACTACATGTTGTCTTTCTATCAATATCTCTACTCCTCTTTGCCAAAATCTTATCCATGACCATGAGAGAGTGTATAATACTTCCTGTCTGAGAAAATCTATTCATCATTGATAAATGATACAAATTCCATAGTTTAAAATGGTGGGTGATCGTATTAGTTGGGGCTTGGCCCTTGTCTTGTAGTACTTGGATGTGAGAGTGTTTTTTTATTTTATTTTATTTGGTTGAAAAGGAGCTTCATCACAAAAGGAAAACAAAAACAACATAAGAAAACGGTCAGCCCTCAGCCAAAAGCATAAGGGAAGCCCTTTTCCAACTTACATCCCGTCTTGAGAGATAACAAAGCTTAGCAAGCATTTGAGCCTGTCCATTTAAGGGTCTAGAAATATAATCAAAGCCTACAAAGCAAAAAAGAAGCAGCTAGAGCTTTGATATCCAAAATAATGGGATTTATGGACCAATCTTTATCACCCTTCCAAGCTTGCACAACTTCCTTGGCATCCGCCGGAACACAAATTCTTTCAAAATTATTTTTCTTTGCCTTTTCCAAATTAAGCTGCTAAGACCACCCTTGTTTCGTCCTCTTTTGAAGAGGTGACTTTAGGTCCTTAGATAGCCCCTGCATCCACAATTACAATGTTTAACATCATAATATAACCAAAGGTGGCCTTCCCCTCCTTAGCCTAATAGGCTGGATCAGAGAATATAACGAGAACACCTTTATTTGGGATCACTATATGGCCCTACTTAGATCCCCATCCTTTCAAGTGGGATGGTCCCCATAATGTGTAGGACCCTCTAGCATCTTGGATGTGAGAGCTTGGAACTCGGCTGGGGTGTGCATGTGGAGTCTCAATCCTTATCCAACTCATATAAATGGGCCAGATACCTCCAACCTAGAGCAGATGTGGGTCTACCCAACCTGATCTGCCCAACCCAATTAGCAGTGTCTTTTGCTTATAATAAAGTAATACATGAGGTATGTCGGTCAACTCACTTATGCACCACATACGGCATTGCACAAATGGGTGTGCAAATAAGGCATTTGCACAAATGGGTTCATAATTTAGGTATGTAGTGTATAAATGAGGAGTTTGGATCCTCTGTTTCGTATAAATAGGGATATATTGTTTCATCTAATCCACATTCGCAAAGTGTGTAAAATCTTATAATAGCTAATGCAGCCTCTCAATTACTTTCTTGAAATGGAAAAAGAAAAAATCAGGAAAAGATTTTACAGACTTGGCAAATGTGGATTGGATGAAATAATATTTCCCTATTTCTATGAAACATGGGATCTGGACTCATAAATGAGGTGTAAAAATGGTGTGCAAATAAGTAAAGTATTTGCACAAATTAATGTGATTCATAATTTAGGTATGTGGTGCAGAAATGAGGTATGAAAATAGTATGCAAATAAGACATTTACATACCAGAATCTTCACAATTGAATTAGTGTGAAAGTGAATAGACCCTTCCGAAACGGTGCTAGTATACTCTTTTACATGGTGTTTGCAGTCTTGTGGGATTTTCTCATTCTTGTGGGCCCCATCTAAACTGTGCAATATTTTTGTATTATTGGTAAATATCAGGATGTTTAGTTTCATATCTTAATATATTCTTTGCAGAGTTCAAAAAATTTGTGAAAAACATCTAATGTTTAGTTTCATATCTTAATTCTTCACAGATTTTGAAAAGTTTGCAAAAAACACAAAATCCAAATGCATTACAAACCATTGGCTGTACTCATTTACTCACATAAAAATGCTGATTTTGACAGATATGGTAATATGTTTAACATGTTTAACATTTGCATACATGACATTTGCATATATAAAATCCATTTTCCTATCACATGGGTAAAAGGGAAATGGACTTGGGCTTTTTGTACAAAAGCTTTAAATGATATCTAGATTATTAGAAAGTTAATTTTTCAAAACAAAACCATTTATGGTCTATATGGAGGGAGGGCATTTTCTTGGTAGTGGTCGTACTCTTTAGAGGATGATTCCCTTTATTATTTTATGGTCCGTATGAAGGGAAATGAATGACAGGATTTTTAAGGGTGGCTTTTCTTCCCTTCCGGTGTTGATCGATAGAATAACTATGAGGATCACTAAGTGGGCTTTGATCAGAAAAGAGTGCTCCAATTTTAGTCTTAATGATATCCTTCTTAATTGGGAAGCATGCATGGGTTGCAGACCAAGTAAAGTGAGGAGAGATGTTCTTTGGTCTCCATCCTCTCCTGGTGTGCTCAAGTTTAATGTGGATGGTGCTGCGAGGGGTAAATCGGGGTTGGCGGGAATTGGAGGTGTTCTTCGGAATAGTAAAGGGGAGGTTTTGTTTATGTTTTGAAAGTATGTGGGTGTTTGCAATTCTAATAAAGTGGAGGTTTTGGCTATTTTGTAAGCCCTCCGATGCTTTTCAAGATGCTTCCAAGGTGATCTTATGATGGCGAGTGATTTCTCTAATGCGATTGCTTAGGTGTCTCATAGGAAGCCTTTTCCTTGGAAATTTCAATTCCTCTTTAATCAAATTCGATCTTTAACTACTACCATTAATGTTGTCTTCCGTCAGCTTAGAGCAACCAACTATATGGCTGATGCTTTATCCGAGGAAGGGGTGGAGAGAAGCTATCTTTGGGAGGGTTTTATTATGTAATTAGGGTAGGGTGGGGTACAATGCTCTTCCTGTGTTCTTGCCTCTTTGTTGTTTTTCATTTTATATTATCTCATTCTCTTAATGAAAGTTTCAGGTACCAATAAAATGAACAAAACATTTAATAAGTATTTAATTAAATATCCGATTTTTTCTAAATATCCAACTGAGTGTAAGCACCTGGCTACCATTGGATCCTAAACCGTTTGGGACATTTGTTTCCTCACTTCCTTTTACTAAGAACCATGCATTCTAAAGTTAAAATACATGGTTCTCTGCCTCTCAATTGTCCCATCCATGCCTTGAATTTATCTCGTGGCTCTCTGTAGATGAGAAGGGAAAGAGGGTTGTCATGGACTTCTTGTTTAGAAGCTATGATCATGGGGAGGAAAACCCAAGAAGATCTTTAGAGGCATAGCCCAGATAGATACCTTCCATAGCTTAATGGATCCCTTGCCAGTCATGTATGTCTTGATACAGGCTACAAGGGAGTACAAGTGGAGACCGGTGGGGGCACTGGGTTTGGTATTTGGTTAACAATGTTAAACTGTTATTAACATGAATCCTAAGATCGTGAACAACATGATAATCACATGTAGGATTTAATCTTAAATAAATTAAAGAATACCTCCAGACATCCTGAAGCAGAGAGCTTTCCGATCCTGCAGTCTGGTGCTGTTACTGATTGATGCCGTGATCCGTCGAGGAAGAGACTAGGTGAATGGTTTCGGTTTCTCTCTTCTTGCCTATAAACCCTAATGTGTTGAGTTTCGTGAGAGAGTATTAGTGATGGACGAAATACTCTATTTTATAGGTGAAGAGAGGACCGAATTTCCAATTAGGGTTTCCTTGGATTTAATCTCAACCGTCCATCAAGGTAGAGAATATTATGGAATACATCTCATTAAGAAACCGGTTTGAGTAAGTAATAGCATATATCCTATTGAAAACAGAATTCCTATAATGACCACAATTCGGGAAAGGGAAGGACTTATGGTCCAAGTAATGGACCTAAAAGTAATTTTCTTACAGTCTCCCACTTGGTCGATAGGAAGATCCTTTAGTGTTTTTGTATGTTAGGAATCATAAGGCGCGCATTATAGGCTAAACACTTCTTTAGTCGGTTAACATAAGTGTCTTGGCTATTTCGGTGGTCAAGAGGAGTCATGGCGTGCACACATTATTTTGCAACATGCTTACTTCCATGTACTACGTCATTGACAACCTTCATAACTAGACCATAATAGGAGATTTACGTAATGGTCTCATAATGTCGTTGTTTAAAGACTGTTTCTGTTTACCATTCATCCAAACATAAATATGTACACAATGGAAAAAAACAGAAATAGCAGATGTAGAGTTGCATTAAGAGCTCAATAAATGTCAAATACAAGTACAGAAATAAAAGGCAGAAAATGATAATTAAGAACTATCGGCAAGACCCATGCTTTCAGTGTGTCCCTGAAAGGTCTTTGGAGGTAGTCCTTTCGTGAATATGTCTGCGACCATGAAACCTGTACGTATAAACTCAATGACAAATTTCTTTAATCTAACATCTTGCTTCAGTGATAGATATTTAAGGTCCATGTGTTTGGCTCCCTTAGATATCCTGTCATGCTTGGAGAAGAAGGTTGCAGCGTCATTGTCACAGTAAATAGTTAATGGCTTAGAGATGAAATTCAAAGCTCCAAACTGAGAGATAAAATTACGCAACCATGTGCCCTGAATTGCAGCCTCATAACATGCCACATATTCAGCCATCATGGTGGAATCGTAAATCAACTCGGATTTCTGGCTTTTCCATGATATGGCACCTCCACATAAGAGATACAAATAGCCAAGAGTGCAAAGTCTGGTGTCAGGACAACCAGCAAAATCTGAATCTGAATAACCAGTCACCTGTAGGTGACTTGATTTTCTGTATGTGAGCATATAATTCCTTGTTCCCTTGAGGTATCTCAGTACTTTCTTTGCAGCTTTCCAATGAGCGATTCCTGGGTTACTTTGAAATCTACCCAGCATGCCAACAGCATGACTAATGTCAGGTCTCGTACAAACCTGTGCATACATCAAACTCCCAACGAGAGAAGCATAAGGATATTTTTCCATTTCGTTACGTTCCAATTCGTTCTGTGGACACTGCGTAAGATCAAGCTTATCTCCTTTATGCAGTGGAACAGGACTAGAGGAACATGTCATCATGCCAAATCTCTCTAGAACTTTGTCAATATATACTTTCTGAGACAATCCCAAAACACCAAGTGACCGGTCACGGAATATTTCTATTCCTATCACATAGGAAGCCTCACCCATATCTGTCATTTCAAAGTTTTTAAAGAGATAATCCTTTGTTGCATGTAATAAACCAAGGTCACTACTAGCCAGTAATATGTCATCAACATACAGAACCAAAAATATGAACTTACTCCCACTGATCTTGAGGTATATGCAAGGGTCAACTATGTTTTCTTTGAAATCGAAGTGAGTAATGATTTCATGAAACTTTAGGTACCATTGCCTCGAAGCTTGTTTCAGTCCATATATTGATTTCTTAAGTTTGCAGACCATGTCTGCCTGACCTTCAATTATGAAGCCTTCAGGTTGACTCATGTAGACTTCCTCTTCCAAGTCTCCATTAAGAAAGGCAGTTTTCACATCCATTTGATGTAACTCGAGGTCATAGTGAGCTACTAATGCCATGATAATTCTAAGAGAATCCTTTCTAGACACAGGGGAAAAAGTCTCAGTATAATCAATGCCTTCTTTCTGATTAAAACCTTTGGCAACAAGTCGGGCTTTATGTCGTTCAATATTGCCTTTGCAGTCGCGTTTGGTCTTGAAGACCCATTTACAGCCAACTGATTTGTGTCCTAGTGGCAATTGAACAACTTCCCATACTTGATTTTCATCCATAGATTTCAATTCATCCTTCATGGCATCAATCCATTTGCTAGAATTAACATCCTTAATGGCTTGTGAATAAGAAACCGGGTCTTTAATTGTCCATTCTTCAGATTCTATTTGGTAAAGCATGTAATCATCGGAAATGGCGGATCTCCTTTGTCTTTGAGACCTTCTTAATGCCGGGTCCTCTGGTGCATTATCCATATGTTCATTGGCGATAATCTCATTATGGAGTTGTTGATCACTTATTGGGTTTTCCTCATTGTTAAATGGTTCAACAACAGGAGGATTTCCAACATCTTTCGGAATAGAGGGTAAAAGGACAGGTACCCTAATTTCCTGAATGATCACATCTTGAGGTGTATTACTCCCACTGATTTCGCCTTTCTCAAAGAATCTAGCATTACCGGTTTCAACAATTCTCGTACTATGGTTAGGGCAGTAAAACCTAAATCCTTTGGACTTTTCTGGGTAACCTATAAAGTAACCACTGATCGTTTTAAGATCCAATTTCTTTTCATGTGGATTGTAGACTCTAGCCTCAGCTGGGCAACCCCAGATTTGGAGATGTCGTAAACTAGGTTTCCATCCTTTCCATAGTTCAAAAGGTGTCTTTGGAACTGCCTTACTGGGAACTCTGTTCAAGATATAAACAGCTGTGCGTAGAGCATCCATCCACAAGGATATAGGTAAGTTAGCATGACTCATCATGGATCTAACCATTTCCATATATGTACGATTTCGCCTTTCAGCTACACCATTCTGCCATGGAGAACCAGGCGTTGTGTATTGGGCAACAATTCCAAGCTTTTGGAGAAGTTTTGCAAAAGGTCCAGGGTGTTGTCCTGTTTCGTCATACCTTCCATAAAATTCACCACCTCTATCTGACCTTATGATTTTCACTTTTCTATCTAGTTGCCTTTCGACTTCAGTAATGAACACTTGTACAGCATCCACAGACTGAGATTTGTCATGCAACAGATATAAATAACAATAACGTGAGTAATCATCAATAAAGGTAATGAAGTATTTTTCTCCTCCAAAGGTTGGAACATCAAAGGGTCCGCAAATGTCTGTATGAATTATTTCAAGAAGCTGGGTACTTCTTGTAGCTCCTTTCTTTGTGTGTTTTGTTGTTTTGCCTTTAATACAATCCACACATTCGTTAATATTAGTAAAATCTAGATCCGGAAGGACACCATCTTTTACTAATCTTTTGATTCTTTCACTGGATATGTGACCCAGTCTTTTATGCCACAAGAAATAAGAGTCGTTTTTAGATGACAGTCGTTTTGTTTCCTTAGAATGCAGGGCAAGATGGGTTTCAGCAAGTTGACTATCAAGATGAAACTTGTATAGCCCATCAATCAAAATTCCAAAACCAATACGACTAGAATTTTTAAATAAACTGAATTTACCATTTCCTAATTCAAACGAGTAACCAATTTTATCAAGTGCGCTTACAGAAACCAAATTACGGGAAATAGACGGAACATAAAGAGTTTGACATAAGTCTAACTGATAACCGCTATCTAAAACAAGACGAAAAGTGCCAATAGCTTCAACTGGAGCTTTGTCTTTGTTTCCCATGAAAAGGAAGTTCTCACTTGGGTTTATGGTTTGGATCGTAAGGAATCCCTGCATTGAATTGGAAACATGAACATTAGCACCAGTGTCAATCCACCAAGTGTCAGAAGAAACATAAGTAAGATTTGATTCAAAATAACTTACGAAACCCATAGGGTTACCTTTCTTTTCGAACCATTCTTTACGTTTAATGCAGTCTGCCTGAAAATGTCCAGGTTTCTTGCAAAATTTGCATACGTTTTCCTTCTTTTTCTTCTTGGGGTTCTGACTAACCTCATTAGATTTGGGTGGTGCCCTTTTCTGGCCTGAATTTTGCTTTCTCCCAGCTTTATGTCCAGCTCCTTGAACGAGATGAGCTACTTTAATACCTTGTTGATTCAGCCTGGCCTCCTCTTGAACCAGTTTGTTAGCCAATTCATTCACTGTCCACTTATCCGTAATAGTGTTGTAGTGAATTTGGAAAGGCCCGTACTGAGGAGGTAAACTATTTAGGATAAATTGGACAAGAAATGCCTCATCCACTGATAGTCCCAAATTCTTTAATTTAGCTGCAAGGTTGGTCATCTCAATGACATGCTCATGCATTGAGCGAGTGCCGTCAAACTTCATGGTTGTAAGATCTGCCATTAGTTTCCCAGCAAGGGATTTGTCTGCAGTCTTAAACCTATCTGTAATGGCCTTCATATAGTCCTTAGCATTCTCAGGTGTAGGAAGGGATGTTTTGATGTTGGCGGCAAGAGTCATTCGCAAAAACATAGTGCTTAGTCTGTCAGACCTCTCCCAAGCATTAAAGAGGGTCTTTTCCTCAGGGGTACTTGTTCCAGTTCAAGTACCCCCAAGGTGAACTCAACTTGCTCTTTCCATTCTGAGAAGTTGGTTCCATTGAGCTTAGTGACAGAGGTAGCATGCGAAGTCAGATTAGTGGGTGCAATAACTGCAATAGAGATATAACAATAAGATTTCAATAAAATTAAGACAACACATGCATAATATATGAATATATATGACATAAAATTGAGGTGCTCCTGTGGGTAGTCACCATAATTTCTATACATTATACCATCGAAGGTCGTCATATTCAAGGTGGTGTAAATGAGTGATGTTACTCTTAATTAGGACAGGTAAGATATCTGTGGATATCTTTTGTCTACATATAAACAAACACTCCGTAATTATTGTTCAATCGCATGAATAGAATCCACCTGTGGGGGACTAAAAGCTTTATGCGCTTGAACAATATGTAATGTAAACATCATGATGGTACGATTAGGGCCAAAATTCAGTGTTAAATTGTTAGGGTCACTGTGGTGAGACCTAACCCTAAGCATACAACTTTGGTAATCAAAATTAGCTTAATATGACTAGAAACATTATATATCGCATGCATTCATGATAGATCATTCGTTATATGAAAAGTACTGATAAAGAAGGCCGAGCCCCGGAGGGCAGTCCTCCGGCTCATTGGGGCTGAAAGCCCCATGCCGGAGGACTGCCCGACGTGGGCTGGCCCTTAAGGGCCGCCCACCATAAAGGCGGGGTTCGGGGCGGCAGCCCCGAAAAAATATATATATATATATATATATTTTTAGGCATTATATCATCGATTATAAAGAAATATACTAATGATAATCAGCATAATATGGAATGATTATGAAAATATGATCCAACTATATGGCCTATTTTCTGTCATTCTTTTCGATCATCTGTCTTTATCTTCGACTGCTTCAAAACGCCATCTTCAGTCTCGAAACAGCCACCACTCCCAGACACGACGTTCTAGTTACAGATCTATTTAACTATTACATTGAATTTGTACTCACGCAGGAGTTTATACATAATTGAAAATTCAAAAAAAACTTAAATAAATTACGATCCAAACCATAAACCCAAGTGAGAACTTCCTTTTCATGGGAAACAAAGACAAAGCGCAGCGGAAGCGTGGTGGGCCCATAACCCACAGGTCCCAGGATCGGAACCTGGCTCTGATACCACATGTTAAACTGTTATTAACATGAATCCTAAGATCGTGAACAACATGATAATCACATGTAGGATTTAATCTTAAATAAATTAAAGAATACCTCCAGACATCCTGAAGCAGAGAGCTTTCCGATCCTGCAGTCTGGTGCTGTTACTGATTGATGCCGTGATCCGTCGAGGAAGAGACTAGGTGAATGGTTTCGGTTTCTCTCTTCTTGCCTATAAACCCTAATGTGTTGAGTTTCGTGAGAGAGTATTAGTGATGGACGAAATACTCTATTTTATAGGTGAAGAGAGGACCGAATTTCCAATTAGGGTTTCCTTGGATTTAATCTCAACCGTCCATCAAGGTAGAGAATATTATGGAATACATCTCATTAAGAAACCGGTTTGAGTAAGTAATAGCATATATCCTATTGAAAACAGAATTCCTATAATGACCACAATTCGGGAAAGGGAAGGACTTATGGTCCAAGTAATGGACCTAAAAGTAATTTTCTTACAAACAAGGGTCTGAAGAGTGGACCATTTATACCTGGAGTTGGTCTGGCACCTTTGTTCCCCCATGATGGTGGCTTGACAAGAGGTTTGTGTTTATGGTATAGGTGCATTCTACAGATGCTTGCGGAATGACATGTGGGTTTCATGGTGTGTTATTCCTAGAGAGGTTGATCATGCTCCCTTTCCTGGATGGAATCTCTTGGTCGCAGTTTGGCTAATATCAATAATCTGGTTTGTTACTTTGTTCGGGGTTAGGGGATACAATTTATAGTTTGTGATTTCTGGCATTTACCAAAGAGGTAAACAAGCCAAGCTGGCTAGTAGCTGCTTCAGCCCAGCTCAATCGGGGTTAATTTTGGTTCGGTTTGGTTGTTTCATGAGCCAAGCTCAAGCTATGCCCTGCTTAGCTCCAACTCAGCTTGTCAATGAGGTTTGGCGCCTCGAGATTAAGCTCCAGTTAGCTTGATATATCATATATGAACATCTATACAATGGCGGATCTAAGTGTAACAATGCATTGCACGGCGTGATTTGAGAAAGTCTTTAAATAATACCTTAAAAATTTTATTTTATTAATTGACTTCTTAACTTAACTATTGCCCGCACAACCTAAATGAAAATCTTGGATTTGCCACTACATGTATATATACACACACACTCTTTATACTTTAGACTAAAATATATTTATTCTTCTACAAAATAGCAATAGCTTTATAACAACATTAATAAAAGAAAGAATAACATTAATCGATGATATATTGATAAGTTTAGTTTGAGGAATTAAAAAGTATGAGAAACAAGCTTTTTTTTATAAAAAAAATCATATTGACATTGCTAACTACCTACCATTGGGTCTTATATAAGGGGTCTTAGCCCTTGGATGGAGATAACATGCCTCATACGGGTTTCGAATTCATGGCCTCTGACTCTAATATCATGTTAATACCCAGAAACACAAAAAACTCAAGTCTTTTTTAGTAAATGACATAATAATTTATATTAACAGTTTGTGGCCCAGAGTGGTCAATGAAGGGTAGTACCCTAATCGTGATTAAATAAGTGATGTGTAAAATAGTATATACCTACCTAAGATAGGTATATTTCATAACATATTGCATATGACGTTTGGTTGACTTCAGCCTGTTTGTCAAGCCAAGCTTAGCTTAGCTCAATTTATAATCAAATTTGAGAAATGGGATCAAGCTTAATTTAACACTGTAGAGCTTAGCTTGGCTTGCCTCAGTCCAATTTGCGATCAAGCCAAGCTTAAGAGGACGAAAGCCCAGTTCAGCTCAACTCGGCTCAGCTCGTTTACATCCCAAAATGATATAACTGCCTTTGGGGGTCAAGTTTTAAAATATAAAAAGATTTCAAGACATGATGGAGGCAGGTCCCAACACAATTGGAATTGCATTTCTATCCAAAATCATATAGTTGGTTCTTGGTTTGATATTGCATCCATAAAGAACTGACCCACGATCTGAATCATTGTGCCCCCAGATCATAAATGGCAGGGTGTTCTGGCAATGAAGGTAACCCTGCTCACAGTTCAAAAATTGAGCCCGTCTTGACCGAGTCAAAAAGTAAAAAAGTGAGAGAGAGAGAGAGAGAGGATATTTTGCTTGTTGCTGAGCTTCAGATCTCCCATTTCAATCACAGAAAGTAATGTTCTCTAGTGATGGAGCCACCATCAAATGTGCTCCGATGTCTCTGTCAAAATATGGCTTTCATAAGTTACATGTAATGCTCTAAAACCCAAGAACCTTCCTCTTTTTTTGTTCTCTAATTCTTTTTTATGTGTTAGAGATAATCCCGAATAGATAGGAATGGAAACAAGCCATGCTCATCTCTATGCTCAACTATCATTATTCTATATAGATGGCCTCCATTAATGTCTCGTGCTTATCCAAACACCACCCTTTTCACAAAAGAGCAGAAGCTTTTCATATCGTCCTTTTCCCTTTGTTCTTGCAAAAGAGAAACTGAAGAGAGAGAGAGAGAGAGAGAGAGAGAGAGGGGCCACTTACATCTCTATCACTCTTCACTTGATATTTTCTAGTAGGGAGATGAATTGAAGCCGACGTTGAAAGGGAAAAACAGTTTGTAAACTGTATATAAAGTTTGCTTAAGATGCTTGTGAGCTTGCAACTTCGCCAGCCCAACCCCAATTGTCCCAACCTTATGCAAGCGCACTTGTCCCATTCTTTTGACACATATTGGCCCAATCCTATATTTTGAAGCCCGATTTGAATTTCGGCTGGTTCGGGTCGGGCCCATCCTACATTTATTGTGCCGTTCGTTAATTGTCATATCGGGAAGTTCCAAATCTTTCATCGCCTAAGTAATGAGTTTGATAGGACTTCATATATCTATTTGGGTCTTCCACCTATTAACTTAAGCTTTTTTGTTGGTATATAATATCTTACATGTCATACCAACAAGCCCCTCTCCACCTTCCCCCTCCTCAACAAACCGAATGGATTGGACCGGATCGGATCGTTGGATCGACTAATATTGATGCAAATGGACTGGAGTACTTGTGGGCCTCGAATGATAGAGTTAGGATAATCGGATGAGACTGCTTTTGAACATAGGGCTAGAAGGTGGGCCCCATAGTGTAGTGCTCAGGGAATGCCTGTGAGTCGCGCAAATAGGAGTGGGTCTTTATGTGAATATTCAAGTGAGAGCCATTTTCATTGTTCTTATGTGCACATACTAACCCCCATGAATAGCCACAACCCTGAATTTTGAGTCATACACACATACATGTACTCAGACATACACAAAACTATTTAGGATATTAGGGCTGTTGATAGGGCCTTCTTATGAGGGTACCACACCCGGCTCTCATAAAGCACGTAAAATAAGGCTTCCCTTTTTCACAAAATGCCCGGTATATGACAATATTTTCAGTCTCACCCCTTTGAGAGTTTGGCTAGGACAATATCAAGCCCGGCTCTACCCTCACGTATTATTATTATAACATATATTTATATAAACATATTAATACCATCTTGTACACCTTTTACACATGATTTATTTCGATAATGTTAGTTTTAACTACATATGTTAATGTATGAAATTAGTTTTCATAATTTTATTAAATAAGTATTGATGTTTTTCATTTCCATATATAATCCATTCCATGTTCACAAACAAGCTAAGTTGATAATGAATTTCTATATATTCCAATTCCATGTAGACAAACAGATCCATTTGACAGTAAATTGCTATATATTCCAATTCTATCCAAACAAATGGGTCCATTTGACAAATAACATGTTATTTTACTAGACTTGGGATCCTAACTGGTGGATTGGGCTCGAAGCTTTAAGGCTAAAATGAAGATCCTTTTATTGGGCATAACCCAAGTCGACCTATTCTCCAATTGGGCTGAGCTGGTTTGCTTCTGACCCAGGTAGGTCTACTCGTTGTGGGCATGGAGGGTGTTATTAACTACCAATGATGGTTACTGTCCAAATGGCTCTTCTTGTCTAATTCCAAACAGGTCATCTTGAGTAGTAAACAACTCCAATGGACATTCGAAAACCTAAAACCTATAAATTCCAAGCAATCTCATTAAATTAATAAGCAATCATCTCTCTTTTTCGCATCATGTCACGACCCGGGCCCGAGATTAGGGTTGCCACGGCCAACCCCCGAGTCGTGATTGCCATACTTACTCCCGTAAAAATCGCATCGCCGAAGCCAATACGAGATTCACAAGGGATCTTACAAATACCTGTCAAATGTACATTGTTTTACGGAAATATATACATACATTGACATTTAACGTTAACATGTACAGGTCATTTACAGAAAGTAAAGTTTACTTACATATCTCATTTCCTATTTAAATCAACCGTGCATATTCAAATACAATGCATGTGATCACTATTTACAACCAAAATAAATCTATTCAAAATGTTCCCAAAAATTGCTAAACCGGTCGCCTCCGATTTACATCCATTCATTCAATCCTCCTGGAGGAATCGGATTGGCCTCCTCCGTTGGCGGCGCGGTCTCGGAACCACTGGAACGGGCAACTGGGCCTGTAATATCATCAATAACACTGTGAACACGACGGTTCAACAATGTATACACAATTCTATGATATCATATGTTTAGCATTGTGGTTCTAATGTATAACAATTCTATTCAAGTCAATTCAATGCAATTCAATTCAATGCATATAGTTCTTCCCTGAAGGAAGCACTCAATATATGTAGTTCTCCCCTGAAGAGAGCATTCAATTCATTATAGTTCTCCCCTGAAGGGAGTATTCACTTCATTATTTACACTTTATCAAGTGTCTTTTCGTTGTCCTCTAGCATAGGCGGAAGGCGCACCATTCACAACCCAGCCTTTCAAGGACTCATTTCATTTCAATATTACTCACTTTATTAAGTGGCTTATCAAATGTGTGGGATTTACCAGTGTCTTAATCAGAGATCACCGGCATCACCACGGAGCTCCGGAACGCTCCATCTACTGCAGCAGATTTAATCTTTTATACCTTACAATGTTTGTTCATTTCAGTTCTTTTCGTTTCATTTCATTGCATTTCATTGTATTAATTCAATACATTATTCAATGATAGCTCAACAAGGAGCACAACAGTAGTAGACGAGAGAGGACAAGCCAACTCAAGTCATAAACAATTAAATTTCCTAAAACAACATTCGCGTGAAACGTTCATTATGCAATGTAGGTGTTATTTTAGATGACATCACTTTTTAGTGAAATTTACATTCACATAAGTTTAGCTAACACCCATAAAGGTTTAGGAAATTATCAGAAATCAATTCTGATATTCCCTCAATTTCAGTCACCTCGTCGGTTACCTAGCGGTTAGCCGCATTATGGATTTCGGCTGACCGAACCACATTCGGTCAGCATTCCAGAATTTCTCCACTTACAGGATAATTTGTTCAATTCGGTCACCGACTCGGCTGACCGAAATTCAAATTTCGGTTAGCCGCATTCTTTCGGTCAGCTTACGGTTCGTTTTCCAGAAGCTAAACTTCTGATGGAAAAACCCTGACAAGATTTTCGGTCACCTTGCGGTCAACCCTCGGCTAGCCGAACTCACAATTTCGGCTAGCCGACCTATGTCAGTCAGCTCTCGGTCAGGTGTCGGTCAGCCTGGCGACTGACCGAATTGTGCCCAGAAGTTCAGAAAATTCTGAACCGAATTTTCTGTAACTGAACTCCTTGAGTTCTAACAAATCACTTAACAATTGAAATCAATATAATTGAATATACTTGCCTTGTTTGGAAACTAATCAGCAAGAATTCCCTTGTCTGGCTTGAATCCAAGATGAAATCCTCAAGCCAAACTTTCTTTTGAACCTAAGGACCAATCAATCCATTTAAGAAAAGTTTAATAAGTTTCTTATGTAAGAAACCACTCCAAATCACCAAAGTGAACTCAGAAATCCTAAAACCAACACAATTCACTTACTTGTAACCTCTTTGGTGGAAATCTTCTCAAGTTTAAACTCCAAGAAAGTAAGAAAAAAGGTGAAGAAGATGATGATGAAGATGGAGTCCCTCTTCACAAGTACTTGCCAACTCTCCCAATCATCACTCAATGAAGAGAAATTGGAAGAAAGAAGAAGAAGAGAAAGAGAAGGAAAGAAAGAGCTGCTGGGATGATGAATGAACTCAAATGAGTTCATCATTATCTTATAATCCCACTTTTTGCATTAAACCCCCTCCTATTTCCTCTAATTACAATTCAAGTCAAATGAATGGTCATTTAAACCAATTCACGCCGAATGGAATCGTTACATTTAAGGAAGTTAACGTACTCCTCGAGATATACGTGTGAGTATCAAGAGTTTCAGTATTCGACGAAATACGTGTAATTTCGTATTTACAAAAAAGTCCTTGCATTACTCAATTTAGCCTAAAATCATTTCAATTCATTCATACTATTCACTATTCTTTTCATCAAGTTCAATTTGACCATTTGAGCCAAATTCTAAATCAATTTAGCCATTAATCAACATTAATTCAATAAAACATGTTGAATTAGCATTAATCCCGATTAATTAGAGTTAATCTTAATTAACTCGGGACAGGGTGTTACACATCAAAAGATCTATTGGGCCCTTATTAGTCTACTCGGTCAGAAAACAATAGATTAACATCATCTTTAACTGAGATCCTAGCCTGTACCCATTTCTAGCTTAGCTCAATCAAATAAATGGCGAAAAACAATTTAAGGAAGTGACATTGTAACATGCCTTGAAGTATTTTTATTTATTTTCCTCTACAAAACAAGGAAGATCTGTACCAACAATATAATTTTATGGATCACCAAGGCACCGACTCCAAAAATCTTTTTTTTTTTTTTTAAAGGATGATTCTATTAAACAGAAAATGAAAGTAAAAAAAACAGGGGATGGGGGGAACCCCCTAGTTATCGAGTCGGGAAGAGCTCATTACAAAACTAAAAACACAAGTCTGCCTCCACTTAGCTATTCGATGAGCAGCACCATTCAATACCCCATGAATATAGTCAAAATGAGCATTTTCAAAAGTGCACGATAGGGATAAAATATTTAAAATAAATTGACCAATCCTCCACTCCATTGATGGCACCAATGACTTCAAAGGCTTCTTAGAGAACTTGAACCCTAGTGATTCTGCGACTTTTGGCCCTCTTTAGCGCAAAGAGGATTGCCCCCGTTTCAGCTTCCTTGGAGTTGAGCATCTTCAAGCCTTTGGAAGCAAATGCATTCACAAGATTGCTCTTAGAAAGCATAGCATTACTAATATGTCTTTCCTTTTTCTTTTTCTTTTTTTTGAAAAGGCAGCATTTGTGAAAATCTTGAACTCGTCATTAGTGACCATGGGCGGTAAAGAGGGTTAACTCCGCATAATTTTAAATTGTCAGTGTCTCTCCGAGCCATGGGATGGAGCATCATTTTTTATGCTCTTGAAATTATTTGAAATGTGTCTAGGGATGCTCCCTTGAAATGACCTCATTTCAAGCATTCCACATGGCCCACCAATTTGCCAATATTCATGTTTTCAACATATGCTCATGGCCAAAAGATGTCATAACTTTCGGTTCATTACAATTCTTCCACCGAACGGACATACAATTTTTCGGAATATCACTTGATCGAAGATTAGGAGGTAATGAGAACTAAACTGCCCTTGCAATGTTGCAATGGAATAAACCATGTTAGATCGACTCATTCTTTATTCCACATATGGAACAAATCCTATTTAGAGAGCTTATCCTCTCATTTGGGGGGGGCGGGGGGGGGGGGGGGCGGCCCTCAAAATATCTTAAGCCAAAAGCAAACTCCAACAATCTTAAAACGTTTTATGCCTGTTAGTTAGGGCGAAATTTGTGAGATTTTGTGGATGTTCTCTTGGCTCTTTGACAGTGCATGCATGATTTCATTTGGTGCGTTGATCAGCACATGCATTGTCACTGCTGGTACAATAGTCCATAGGCTTTTGTTAGACAATATGTACTTTGGGACTGAGCTGTTTGCACGATAGGACCATATTTTGGTTTTCATTAAGAAAAGGTCCACGGGGCTGTTTGCACTCATTTTTTATTTTTTTTTTAGCAGTACCTAAGTATATTTTTAACACCTATGGGCTCTCTAAAAATGCTAATGTTGGTGGGAAAGTGTTGGGCCTATTTTAACCAAGTTCATGATCCTTTCCTTTTGAGGCTTGTTTATGAATTTCTGAATCTAAGCTGGAGAATGCAACTGTGGTATGATTGCCCAAGTGTCTTCTACCCTAAAATTACAAATTTTGCATGTGGATGAGCCTCATTAGGCATTCTTTTGTTATGGGCAAGGCCTAATCATGTGATAAAAAATGGTTCTTGAATATTTAACACAGTATTTTAGGCTGTAGTAGGCCATTCTTTTAATATACAACTTCTTAGCAGGCTCAGATCGTTGATTTATATAATTGGATCATGGGCTTGGTTGCCATAGGGGCAAAACTTGTCTATTTTTGTTGGGGATTAAAATCGTCAATGGTTTTTTTATTATTATTATTTATCATTATGGCTCATGATGATAATGATTGTTTATTTAATATGGATATGAGTTATATCATTTGATTTTTTTTCTAGTTTAGATCATAGCCAATGATGCGATTAGGGATTTAAGCGGGTTAGTTCTGGTCTAGGCCGATGGTGGACCCGAAGCTGGAATCATTAATGAGAAGATGGAAATGGAACTGGAACGAGTTTCCTAGTTCTCGAACTAAAATTGTTAATGAGAAAATAGAACTAGAACCAGTTCCACATATGGGATAGATTTGGGCCTGGGTCCAAAAAGGACCTGGACCCGTTTATTTATTGGAGCTTAAATAAGGACCGAAATCCGATTTTTAACAAGTCGTAACCTTTGAATAATTAGAGAATCGGAGACGGCCAATTATATTCTAAATAGGATTCATAATATTACACCCTATGAAACGTGGGAAGATAGAAAGTCAAACATCAGTTACCAAGATGTATGAGTTGGGAGTGTATGGGTTTAGGTAGGCTCTTGGATCCTAAGAGACCAAGCTGGGGTCAAAGAGTCGATGAATGCATCCTTTTATGTTATGCTCAGAACAGTAAAGCCTATAGATTGGAAATCTAGTAGTGTTTTAGATAATAACACAATACTTAAATTTCAGGGTGCTATTTTCACTAAGAATATATTTTCACTCATTCCTAGGATTGATAATCAGGTAGATCATTTGCCTTCATGAATGATGAAATCTTGAATACAAAGAGTATCCTTTGGTCAGGTAATGCCTCCCACTCTAAACTCAACTGCGTTAAATGGGCTTCCATACTCTTCCAAAGTCTGAAGGAGGTCTTGGCATTAGGAAAATAGCAGATGTTAATACTGCCTCATTCATCAAGCTAGGTTGGCATGCTTCCACTATTTCTTCCCTTTGGTCAAATTGGTTCAAGGACAGATACTTCAAATACAAACCAATTTAGCACCAAATGAATTCCATTTATGGTTCTTGTATATGGGAAAAAAATGAGACGCCTGGCTCCTCTTATCCATAGAGGCATTACTTCGATCTTTGGTAACGGTCAAGACATAAACCTTTGGTTTGATTCTTGGAATGAAGGTAAGCCTATTTCAGAAAGATTTCCTCTAGTGCAATTACCCCTGGACTAAAGTCTTTCTTCCCTTTTCCATTCGGGATCCTGGTCTCTCCCAGATGATATTCTGTCTGCAATCCACCATCAATTATCTAGACAGCTCTCAGATCTCTCTCCCAAGCCAGATGTTAGAGATAGCCTCAGATGGAAAGACTCTATTGATAGCTAGCTAACCTTGCAAGCAGCATGGCATCTAGTCAGTCACAGAGCAAAAATCCTTCCTTGACCCAAGTTGATCTAGAATAACATCTCCCTGCCCAGAACAAAGTGTTTCGGATGGCGCCTGATGTAAAGTCCGCGACCTTACTGGGTCAGTTGGGCCCAATAGTAGGCCCATTGACCCGTTTATTTTGTATTTATTATAATTAATGTATTGTTAGATAATTAGGAGCGTTTAGCTCATAAATGAGTTCCTTTTAGCATTAGAATAGTGTCTGCGAAGTTTCGTGCGATTCTGAGTTCGTTTGATCATAGCAGGAGGGTAGTTTGCGATCTAGGGAAAATTGAGTATTTTTCCGGAAAATCCCAATCACCATGATTCTGGGTTCGTTGGAAAAGTCTCATCGCGCTGATCATTTTTGTCTATTGGCTCGTCGTGATCCGACGATCAAAAACCCTTCAAGTGACCCATTTCTTCACCGAACCCACTTAAGGGCAAACTTGTCATTTTTCCTCCCTTCTTTTTTTAAACAGGGATTAGCCCTAATTTCATTACGAAACTCTGTAACGAAAGAGCTACAGCAACCCGTTCTTCTTCCTCTTCATCTTCTAAAGCCCAGAACTCTTGGGAGAGATCATCTCGAAGATCTGAATCGCTAATCTTCACCCTTGCGATCTCCTCTTTCATTTGATATCAGTTTGAGTAAAACTTACTCATCTTCATATTTCAATCACCTTTCCTTATGGTTGGATTTAGGTCATTCTTGATCTTTTTCCTTTCCTTTCCTCTTCTCTGCGATTTAGGTTGCTTTTGATCGGATTAGATTCGTGGGTTTCGTGTTATTAGAGCTTCTCCTCGATTTTCCCCCCAATTTCATCTTTTTCTTGTTTAAGGCAAGTAGATATACAATTTACAATTTAACATGAATGCTTGTTCATTTAATTGGTGTTGATCATATGATAGGATACCCTAATGCCAAGTTCTTTGGATTTGAATTGAAGCATAACATGCTAGATTAGGTTTTTGGTAAAAGCCTTGAATGTTAATTTGTGATTAATGAATTTGGAATGAATGGAATGGATTGTTGGGAGAGCATGGTAGCTCAATCTCGTGCAGGTTTAACCATTGGAAGGATTTGGAAGGATTGGAATGGTTTGGAATGGATTAGAGATGATTTGGAATGGAAGTTCGTCAAAAATTGGGTTTTCTGTGTGTGAACGTTCGAACGTTCAGACTCACAGAGAATGGCTGGGATTGCACGTTCGAACGTTCATTCTGAAGGTTCGAATGTAGAAGCCTGCGGATGATTTGGCGTGCGGGTGGTGCAGAGCTGAACGTTCGAACGTGGGCATGTTCGAATGATTGGCGTGGAAGTATTGAACGTTCGAACGTTTATTTCGAACGTTCGAGACTTCGGACGTTGGGAGACTGGACGTCAAATGTTTGAACGTTCCTCTCATATGTTCAAACGTTTGACTGCGCTGGTGTATTGGCCTGGAGCGCGAGAGTTCGAACTTTCCCTCCAAGAGTTCGAACTCTTCGAATTTGACTGATGTTTGGGTAGGTTTCCAAAGCCATGACTTTTGAACCGTTTGTCGAATTTTCGCTAGCCATGTACCGTTGGAAAGCTCATGGAATGTAGAATCCAATGGTACATGTTTCGCAATGATCGGAGATCAGAAAATGAGGTAATGAAGAAGGACAATAATGCAGACCATGTTTTGTTGGAAACAAGACTGTTAACCTAGGTTTGGGCCTTAGATCTTGGAACCTCTTAACCACTTTCATGTGACCATTAATGGAATTTAATCAAAGCATGTGGCTTGGTATGCTTTGATGAGTGTCTAGGTATTTGTGTACTAAAATATGGAGTAACCGAATGTGTATGGAACTGAATCAACAGATGCCTGACATGATTGTACACCAGGGGAATTTTTGGAAGCATCGATGATCCGATTCCACACGTACTCTATTAGAACATGTTGAATACATGAATGACACCACTTGCTTAGGATTGGATTGTAACATCTCCCTTGACTTGTTAATTGTATCCGTTGTTATTATCCCTTGTACACTCTCTTGGCATAAAACACTTAACTAACTATTAAACATAATCTCTTGTACAATTAGGACTTGGATCTGACTTAGAATGTATCTTAGTATCCAATATCAAAATTGATAAACATGACTGGCTAGTATAGGGGATTATCAGGTGAGTTTGGATTTGTCTTATATTGTTTTGGAATAGATAATTCCTAAGATCATGTCATGCTTGTTAAACTAGCCAGACTTGCTTGTCTTGGTTTTCCCTCGTGTCAGCACCACTTTATTATTATTTGCATGTCATGGCCAACTGCAGTTTGGGGGTTTTATTGATGGGCCGGTTACTCGGACATTGGGGTGGGCAGTCGTCGGCTTTGGACGGCGTCCATGGCGTTGAATAGTTGAGAGCGGGCTTGGACCGTGCTACTATTCCCAGAATCGGGAGCTTGAATCCCCCTGGAGCCAGACTTTGGTATCAGTAGTCTGGATTGGGATTGTTATTGGTACCCCGGGAGGTGGCTTGGACATCCTCGGAGTCTCTCTCTTGATTCTTGCATTTGCGTGGTGTGGATAGTGGTGATTACTAGATGATTTTAGATTTCTTCTTTATTGTTTCTGATGGTTATTATTCATGCTTTATGCCTAACTTCGATTCGTTGTACTCTCTTGATTATTATACCTGTCATTATTTTGACACTTGATGCATGCTATGTTTTTATTGTACTTTACTTATCTATTACTTAACATGTCGTTGACTCTGTTTCTTGGTATGCAGACACCCCAGGTGACTACTATAACAACCAGGTAGATGAGGAGATCCTAGAGGATCTCCAACTAGCAGAGGAGGAGCGAGAGTGGCATGCCGATGACGTAGAGTAGCGTCATCATACTTGGCAAAAAAGAGCCTCATGGGGACTTCACCAGATTTTGATTTAGTCATTTATTGTTTCTTCGTTGAATCTTTATTCATTGACTTCATTTGTTTAATGGCCGTAGTTGTTGGAATGACCATTGTAATTAAATTAACTTCTCTTTTAGTTTAACTATTTCCTTGCAACTTTAAATTAGTAAATGAGAATTGTTATTCAATGTTTTGATATTTACTATGCCTTGAATTATATGATTCCGCAAAGGGTTATATTCTTGAGGTTCAAAATGCAAAATCTTCACAACGGACTTACGATCATTGGGCCTAAAGGGCAAAGATTTTAATTAACCCTAAAATTCACTCCCCGGATCTAGTTTATTTTCTAATCGGGTTCAGGGGACGTGACACCTGATGCACAACAAAACCCCAACCTTTGGCATCCAAATGAAGTGTCTGCCATCAAGAAGAAGATACTGTTCCACACCTTTTCTTCTCCTGTGCCCAAGCTAGATCTCTCTGGCTCTGGCTTTTCGGGCTGCAGATCTGAGGCCTCCCACTATCCTCACTGCTGCTGCAATTTGGCAAGCTCTCTCCCTGGGAAACGACTCAACAGGCTCCAAGTTTATGGCTACAATCTTCATGAATGTCATCTATGCTCTCTAGAAGGTAAGAAACAAGTCCAGTTTTGAAGATTACAATACGCCCCTCAATCTCATCATTTTGCAACTGGAAGAAGATATCTCTTCTCTGCAGAAAATTAGAAAATCCTTTTGTAGCTCCTAGCTCATGGCAATTTGCCATTTTGTCATAGTGTAAGTTGCTTTACTGTTTCCTCTTATTTCTCTTCTCTTTTGGCCCTTTGGTGTAGCAATTGGTGTGGTCCCATTTGAGTAGTTCAGCTTGTTTGTGGGGGTCCTCATTGACCCATGTAAATTCTTTCCCCCATTTTCTCCTTCTCTCTTTTTCAATACAATTACCCTTAAAGCCAAAAAAAAAGAAAGTATCCAATGAGCCCTAGTGAACTGGTTGGACACAGTGACCCTAGTGAAACTTGGAGGGATGAAAGAGCCTCGGAAAGTACTACGTTTCCTTAGCTAATCCTTTTTATTAAAACCTCAAGATATTAGTAGAGGCAGCATAAATATTTTTCAATACTCCCCTCAGGTAAAGCCCACTCCTTAACACTCTACCATAATGTGGAATCACGTCGGTGCACTTTTGGAGACACATATTTTGCAACGTCAAGTCATTCATCTTGAGATTTGAACTCGTAACTGGATGATAGGCCTTGATACGGTATTAAATTTTATTAGATAACTATACATACTAAGATCTCGAGGCGTTAGCAAGTCGACATAAATACTTTTGCATGTTCTATCTCAGGAGGAAACCACTCCTCAATAGAAGATCCAAAATATAACTTTGGCTTTGATTAATTGTATATGCTCCTAGTGGTGTGACCAGAAGAAAACAAAAGAGAGAAACATTAGCTGTGTATAGCATGAGAGCTTGAGATTGCAGGATGTCTTTCTCCAAGAAGAAAAACATTAAAAGAAAGGAAATGGTTTCTCGTATTTAATTTATTTTTTGGTATCGGTGGTGCGAAAGTAGTTTCCACATGTGCATGAAGCTCTGCACAGTGAAGAAATCACGACAGCATAGCACATTCCCAGAGTGGTGAAGATAATAAAGTCATCACAGCACATCCCTAGAATGAATGGTGAAGATAAAGTATAAAACCTTGATATGGACTAAATCATACAAATTTATTTTAAAAAAATACAAAACCTTGGGGATTATGCGGAGAATCGTATCTTCCAACCTTTAATATATATATATATATGTTTTCGATACAAAGCACAAACATAAAACTAATTTCATATATGTGAGCCAAGTGGGTTAGACAAATTAATCTTATTCCTAATCCCCCCTTCTAATGAATTAGGAAAACCCGGCCGTTGATCAAGCCGTATTTGCTCTAGGCCAAGTTTGTCGAGTCAAATACAAGCGGGGTTAGCAGGTAGAATTGGATTTTGTCCCCTCTCTACCTACTATACCATCAAAGTTTCAGTAAAAACACATTCTATTAGAAATGCTTGCAACCATATTTGCTCTGAAAAAAGACAAAGGAAGAGAGTACTTAGGTGGTTCAAAATTCTCTATGATGAGAATTCTTACAATTACCCTGCCCAAGCAAGCCCTAGACAGTGTGTCCGCATTGGACGGCACAAAGGATGCCTTCGTAGCCAAAATCTCGACACGTATCTACGACGACAGTACGAACGACTATGCCTCGTACAAATATTCCTGTGCCTTCTCCCAGATATTTCCATCTCAACAGTTGAGTTCCAGCTTTCCATCGGAGCTCGACGCGTCATTCACAATTCGTACCATTTCGACTACCTACAACTACATGCATTGCAATTAGCTCGACGCGTCATTCACAGATCGTACCATTTCGACTGCCTACATCTACATGCAATGCAATTATTCTTAGCAGGTTGCAAACTGTAAAGACTGTTGCCTACACTTTCGGGCTTAATCATGAGACCTACTTCCACCAATCTCTCAATACCTATCTATCTTTACTCACAAGACTGATACATTTGGTTGGTACTTACTGTTTGGCCAGATTCACTTGTATAAGTGAAAAACAGGCTGAACATTGACTGTCCATTGGTTTAAGGCAATGGCTTCATGAACTGTTTCAGTGTCGTCATCTAACAATTTGTACTTTTGATTAGAAAATTAATGAGATTTGACAAATTTATTTTCTCTAATTGAATACCAAACAGCTTATTTATATGGTCTAATTGGAATAGCCTATGTTTCAAACAGTTCTATTAGTTAGCTCTATCTCAAAAAATTAGTCTAGAGTCCAACATGTGAAGGTCTACAGTCTAGAGTCCAACCCATATCCGGCCTGCTTTTATAATGGGTCAAATATCCCTCCACCCCGTTTTTACAATGGGTTAGATATCCCCACTTAACCTACTCCTCGTGTGGCTCAATCCAACATGATCTGCTGAAACTTTGTGGGTCAAACAAGTTAACCCGACTTGGAACAGTTTGGCCTTAGCAGCCCCATCTTCAGTTCAAGAACGATATGAGATCAATTACCTAGTTTTTACCATTGTAAAAAGTTTGTCGAAAGTCCATTAAAGTTCTTTCAGCCCATCCATTGCACTCCAATTTCTAGTCCATGTATAAATGGTTAGTCCAAGCTCAACTTCCTTTCAAGAACTATACAGATTAAACCATTTTGCAGGTCAAATATGGGACACACAAGTTAATTGGGTTAACCATAACCCAATCTGTTTTTATGCAGGTCAGGAAACCCTGACTTGTGACTGACCCATTGTTTATATGGGTCAGGTCTGATAGGTCAAATAGGGTCTGATTAGTGGGTCAGGTTTTAGACAACACTTGACACAAGAATAGTAATATCATCTTTACCCAAAAAGAAAAAAGAATAATTGTCTACCAAGACTTGAAACAAATAGAATAGTTGGTTGCATGGAAAATCAAATAACTTTTCCTGTCCATCATGGAATTCTCTTGTCACATAAATGCACTCTAACTTGTCTTATCTCATTATTCTTTTGACAAATTTTGCAAATTTGCTCCAAGTTAGTATTCTGAAAACACTGGCAAATTTAATAAAAGGTTTTTTCTTTTTTGAACATAAGGGCCCCTATATTTTCAGTTGACATCATGAAGGCTCCTGTATTGAAGTTAACTAGAACTTCTCCTGAACCATGCTTAAATGACCAAGGCTCTCAATTAACAAACAGAATCACAACTTCGGATTAACCTATGATCACTCCATGTCAGGTGATTTTGAGCAACATTGAAAGTGAATCATGTGTAGTTAAACAATTGTCTACCTCGCGTTGATACAACTTCTATTGCTTCTTAATGGATGACACCGGTCAAGTTAACCGGTTCAGGTTGGGTTTCGACCTAAATATTTTTCAACGAATTGGGTTTTTTTGGTAACCCAGTTAAGGGGGTCGGGATCTAAGTGAGAGCCCACACACACGGGAAGACAGACCACTCAAGTGGAAATGGAAGCCCGCACATGCGGGAAGAAGTGACGTACTCAGGATTTGAACTCGGGACAGTCAGGTGAGAACTTCCACTCCTTACCACTCAGGTAAAGAGTCGTTCTCATCCGAATTGGGTTAGGAGGGAGTTTGTGTTCCTGCCACGTTTAAAATTACTTTAGTAAATTATGAATTTGCTCAATGATTGCTGTATAAGGAACTGAATATATATTTTCATGAAAAACTCATTTTGAAGAATTAGATATTTGAAAATTTATATTCTGTCTTACAGTAAACTGTAGGATAACAGTGTGTTATCTGCAGCATATGGCAATATCAACGCACGCTGCAAATAACACTTAGTTTACTACATTTCTATAATGTGTTTTTGGTTTTAAACCCTTCATGCAACAATATTTTGGAGAAAAGAAAACGTTTCTGGACATGTGTCGTTAAAACCATTTGGGAAGAGGGTAGATGAATAAAAATGAGAGTAGTTGGAAGAAGATACGTGGTAGACTTGTTCAAATCAACAACCTAGCCAAAGTTCAGAATAAAAAACGCCTAGCTAGGGGTACTCATGGGCCGGGTCAGCCTGAGCCCAATTTGGGCTAGGCTTGCATATTCAGTAATTGGGCAATGTTTGGATTAAGTGACAGCAAGCCCAAAGCACAACCCGACCCAGCTGGCCTGACTAATGAGTGCTTGTAACTTAGGTTATTTTATCCAAACAATTGGTAGAAAGCTCAGTTAGGGCGGGCTCAATTGACTAAATGTGCGGGCATGGGCCTTACTTCTTACGACCTGTGTCGGGTTTGGGCCGGCGTCATGCCAATTTTTCTAAAGTTGGGCCCCTAGGCTTACTGATCTGCTTTTTAAAAAGTGGAGAAAGAGCCCTGCATCAATGGGGATGGTTTTATATTCAGAAATACATTAAAATTGACGTACATGGGAACAGAGGTCAAAAAGTAAAAAATAGAGGTGGAAATGACAGGAGGCCCTTGTGGGTTAATATGAAATGTTTGGTCACGACGCCTTTGTATCCAAGCATATATAAGGGATTTTTTTCTTGTAGAAACCCCTTAAATGTTTATTAATATTCCCAAACTGAATACTGAGAATCACTTAATTCGACCCAAACCATGACAAGTGATTACACCAAATCATAAACATGTCATGTGTCGGTTAAATGCAGTTCAGGACAAGTGTGAGTCAGGGTCGGATTTTATGCCATTGATAACAAACTATACCCCACACGAGGAAAGGAGACATCGGATGAGGTAAGGAAGTCCTCGGATGAAGGAAGGGGACCTCAAGTAAGGTGAGACAACCCTCGGGTGACGGAAGGTGGCATACCTAAGGGTCGAACCCTGAATAGCTATGTGAGAATTGACGCACCTTACTAATGGGATAAGATGCCATTCTCAACAAACCACCTTCCATTAATGGACGCTCATCCTAATTTAAGGCTATTCAAACTCAAATTTACCATAGAACGATTTAAAAAAATATATGAAAAAATTCTAAATTTGAGAATACCCCAACATTTTAAAGACATAAAAAGGCCGTCCCCCTTAACTGGGCTTTCCCCAAATTTTATTTTGACATGAGTTGATCCCATGAGTCCCTTCATCTTTAGACATTTGGATTTTCAATAGGTGGGGTACTGCTGTGGAATTTCCATTCCTTTATAAGGTGAGTGGGCCTTGACCCCCCTATAGGTAGAAGGGACAGGTCTAGGCACACCATATGTTAGGAAGGAAAACGAAGGCACGAAAGTTATTGAAGTGAGGAAGCTTTTAGGGATATCTTTTGGAAATCATGAATCAGAAATAGCCACGAGTGATGCATTTGGAGGAAAAGGAGAAGACACAAGGATAACGGGGAGGATTCTTCGGGATTGTAAAATTAATGGGTTGGTCCCGGTGGGGGTTTCTGTCCATAATTTTAATTATGATTATTGTAAGTTGGAACATCAGAGGATTGGGGCGGCCTAAAAAAAGATTAGCGGTGAGAAAATTAATTAGAAAGCATAGAACTGATATTCTTGCTTCTTCAAGAACCTAACATGTCGAAGGATATTGATAAAGTAATATGCGATATTTTGGGTTCTAGTTGTGCCAGTTGGGAATGGGTGCAGCCCGTAGGTGCTACTAGGGGCTTGATCTTTGTATGGGATGCAGATATATTTGAGTTGGAAGATGTCTTTAAGTCTCAAAGAACTATAGCTATTAAGTTGAAAGTGTTGCAGATGGTTTGGTTTGGGCTGTGTTTAAGGTCTACGGGCCTAATGAGGACTCCAAAAGAGGTGATTTCTTGAAGGCCATTTCAGATACTAGGAGACTATGGTAAGTCCTTTTTTCAATAAGGGTGTGGGTTTTAGAGTTGGGGAGGGAAAAAGTGTTCATTTTTGGTTTGGTGATTGGGCAATTACGGTCTCTTCTGTCTAGGTTGTTTTGAGTTGTGTCTAATAAAGTGGCATCGATGAAAGATTGATATTTTTGGGATGGCTCTAAGGTATCATGGCACGTTTCTTGTAGGAATGTGTTGTGTCAGTCCAAGGCATTGGAGTACGAGTCATTATTAAGCATTCTTGCTAACGGTTTTTTGGTGCAGGGATGAGGAATACATTCATATTTGGAAGCCTTGCCCTTTAGAGAGTCTGTCTGCTAGATATTTTTATGAGGTTTCCTACTTGGATTTGGGGAGTCCATCTCCCTTGTGTCACCTATCCCTTGTGTGGTGTGACATGATTTCCCTATGGGTTGAGGTTTTCTTCTGGTCGACGGCTACTGGTAAAATCTTTACTATGGATAATCTTAGAAGACGAGGCATATTGCCAGAAGCCATTTCAGACATTTGTGCTTTAGGTGGGAAGGAAGAAGAATCTATCAATCACTTGTTCTTGCCTTGTGACTTCGCTTATTATGTTTGGAGATTTTCTTATATATGAAGAAATGCTCAATTTCTTGGTGTATGCCAAGAGGTCTAATTGAATTAATGGAGGCTTGGGGGGGGGGGGGGGGGAGCTTGATCCCCTTCTCTATTCTTTGGTCAATTTGGTTGGTCAATTTGGAAGGAGAGAAACAATAAGATCCTCAAAGGCGAGTCAAAGACTGAGGAGGATATTATCTTTTCTATCTTTCTTATGATACCTAAATGGGCAAGCATTAGAAAAGAGTTAAAGCACTTGAGTATGGATAATATCTTTAATAATTGAGAAGCTTATTTGGGGTGTAGTCATGCTGAGAAGAAACTTAAAGTTGCTTGGTCTTCCCTTTCTCAAAATGTTTTTAAATTTAATGTGAATGGTGCGCCAGAAGGAAAGCCAGGTCTCGCAAGTGTTGGTAAAAACATAACTGATGCCTGAAAATCAGCTAGAATCAGCACAATCACAGAAGATCTACTGAAGATAAGGAATTGCAGTTTTCTCTTCCTTTATTCATGCCTTGTAATCAAATATGTAAAACTGTTATTTATTTTGTTTCCATTCTTTCTGTACAGTTGGGGATTGACCCATTCAATTATAATCTCAAAACACAGTATAAATATAAAAGGCAAACACTCGGTTGTAAAGGCCATTCAACGCACAACACTCTGTTTTTTTACTTTCATGGTATCACGGTCAGATTCTTCATACTAGTTGCTTTTCTCATTCCCCTCAAAGTAAGATCTGTTCTCAATTTTTTTTCCCTCTTTTCTTTTCTTTACAAATGGCGTCCAACCCTTCACCCTTTCCCATTACCAATCTCTCCAACCCGGTATCAATCAAACTAGATAATACCAACTACCTTCTTTGGAAAGACCAACTTGAATCCATCTTCATTAGCTGTGATCTCATGGGCCATATAGATAGATCTACTTTTGCCCCACCATTAACTATTACCTCAACTATAGGGACAAATTCCTCTACCACCTCAATTACTCCCAACCCTACATACCATGTATGGAGAAAAACCGATCACTTTGTCAGAGCATGTGTTAATGACACCTTAACTAAGTCCCTTTCTTCTCATATCCTTGGCCTCAAAACTGCAAAGGAAGTGTGGGATGCACTTGCTGAACTTTTTCAACAATAGTCTATAGCCAGAAAAACATATCTCTGCAGTGAACTTCAAACCATCCAAAAAGGTTCATCCTCCATCACTAACTATGTTCATCGCATCAAAACATTGGTCGATTCCCTTGCTGCAATTGATGAATGTGTAAAAGACTCCGATTTAGTTGGCCACACCTTGAATGGCCTTGGATTAGAATATGGTCCTTTTATTATCACCATTGAAAACAGCACCCCACCTGTTTCTTTCACTAACCTTCGGGCCAAACTTCTCACCCATGAACAACGGCTTTGTTAGGCTAATAGTCAAACTGCACTGACAAAGCCAAATAAAAGTCGTTGGCAGAACTGAGGCAGAGTAGTGTCTCACTATAGCGAGACACATTCTCACTATAGCCAGAGTGATGTAGGTGCGTTCCAGTAGCAAGTCTCGCTATAGCGAGACTAATGCTCGCTGTAGCGAGCGTGGGCGCTGAAGACTAGTCTGATCCGAACTATATGGAAGAGTTTGAATATGAGTGCTGGTCTGATTGGAGTTTAATTAGAATACTCATGCACGAACTTAAGGCTATATATTGGGTGATTCTCTCAACCCAAAGACACAAGATAAGAAGTTAATTATCTCTCTTGATATGAGGTTAGAATACCCTAAGAGAGATTTCCTTGTTTCTTTAAAGCCATTGAGAGATCGTTGTGAAGGACTGCTTTAGAAGGTGTTTGTTGCTTCTACTATCGTGTAGAAGATTGATCATCTTGTTTGACAAGGTGTGAGGAAATCAAGTAAGAAGAACGGGGCACGGTGGATGTTGTGTTAGTGGATTCTTTACAAGAACAACTACAGTCCTTAGGTCTAGGTACAGACTAAGGTAAATGAGCTTGTGAGTATATCTTGTAACTGTTCATGAACTCTTGATTTCTGGTTCGTGGTTTTTCTCCCTGGATAGGGTTTCCACGCTAAATATTGTGTCTGCCTTCTTGTGGTGCGTGATTGGTAGATAGTTAGTTCTACTTTATTTGATTGGTTATTTCCGTTGCATGTTGATTGGTTAATTAGAACTAGTATTCCATTCTGGTGGGTCCTGCAAAATCCTTAGGCTTCGTCGTGGCTATGGCACACAATCCACAGCCTTTTCAGGTCCACATTCCCAGACAACACTCCTTACCACAGAAACAAGTTAGTTTCAGCCTAAAATATTCAAAGGAAATCATAAAGGCAGTGGCTCATTCAAAAAGGGGCAAACCCCCAATCACCAAAACTTCAAACCACAAGGGTATGTACAACAGGGGTCTTGAAATTTTCCCTGGATTTTTTCCAGGACCTTGGCCTTCTCCACAACAGTAAAATAATGCTCGTCTAGCCTTTGGCGCATTTGAATCTCAAACTCCTTAGCCTATCAAATGTCAAATTTGTACTAAGATGGGTCATGCAGCCCGCAAATGTTTCTTTCGATACTCTGCCTTCGCTGGTCTTTATATGACTCCTCCAGGTACCAATCTTCATCCAAGAGCGCCTTTTTCCATGGATACTCAATGCGTGCCTGATTTAAGTGCAACATCACATATGACATTTGATCCATCAATGTTGCAATAGTTTGCAAATTATTTTGGGTCTGATCAAGTCTTTGTTGGAGATGGTAAGAGTATTCATATCTCACATACTAGCTCCACTACACTACCCACTTCTGCATCTGATTTACAACTTAAAAATGTTCTAGTGGTGCCCAATATTGCAACAAATTTGTTGTCAGTTTCTCAGTTGAATTTTTTCCATGGGGTTTTTTTGTGTCAAGGATCTGCAAACAGGGGTGAAACTACTGACGGGACCACTCAAGGGTGACCTCTACTCTCTTTCCGCAGAACAGGGCTCGACAAAGAATAACTCCGTGGCTTTTCTAGGAAAACGTCATTCATCTGAAGTATGGCATCAAAGATTGGGGCATCCGTCAGCACAAGTTCTTCAATTACTCAAGTCTAGTGATGATTTAAAAATTTCCCACTTTCTTAATCCTAATAAAATTTACGAATCTTGTCAGTTAGCAAAGAATCAAAAACTGCCTTTTGGAACTTCTTCTAGACAGTCTTCTTCTCCTTTGGAACTGCTTCATTGTGATTTATGGGGGCCAACGGTGCCCTCTGTTAGTGGTTTTCATTCCTATATAATCTTTGTTGATGATTATAGTAGACACACATGGACTTATTCGCTGCACGCAAAATCTAATGCTTTGGAATGTTTTCGTCATTTTAAATTAATGACTAAAAATATTTTTTCAACAACTGTCAAATACTTCCAAAGTGACGGTGCTCTAGAGCTCACATGTGGTGTGTTTAAATTTTTTTTGGATGAATGTGGGATTGTTTCTTGAATTTCTTGTCCTCACACGCCAGAACAAAATGGCATTGCAGAGGGGAAGCACAAACACATAATTGAAATGGGTTGTCTCTTTTATTTCAAGCCAAAATGCCAAAGAGGTATTGGTTAGAGGCCTTTCTTACTGGAATCTATCTCATAAACCGCCTCCCGACACCAGTTTTACAGGGTTGTTCTCCACATGAAATATTATATGGGACACCACCGGACTACTTGTTTCTTTGTGTATTTGGCTGTCAATGCTTTCCTTGCATGCAACCTTATATACCTGACAAGCTGTCACAAAAATCCATTGCTCGTGTCTTCCTCGACTATAGTCAACATCACAAGGGCTACGGGTGTCTAGATCCAAACAGTGGACGCGCTTACACCTCTAGACATGTGATTTTTAATGAGCACTTTTTCCCTTTTTCTCTTCTCCATCTTGTGACACTCCATCAAGTACTGTCACTCTGCCAGTACCTCAACCTGCTGCTTCATATACAATTGCGGAACTTGTTGCTCATACTCCCTAAGCTGGGGTTTCTGGCTCTTCCATTGATTATACCGACTCATCTCCATCCACTTCTCCATCCACTACAGTACCTTCACCCACATTGGCTAAACCCACCACCACCTCCTCACCAACCCATCCACCACCGTCCCCTGCTCCCAAACCTACATTGGCTGAACCCACCACTACCTCCTCATCAACCCATCCACCACCGTCCCCTGCACCCAAACACTCTATGATTACAAGAACTCAAACTGGCAATAGAAAACTTAAAGTTCCGTTCTCCCTCGTTAGCACTCGTCAGCCACTTCCTACTATTTTCTTGTCCACCCTTCATACTACACCTATGGGACCTACATCCTACAAGACTGTGGCTAAAGATGTAAATTGGGTCCTGGCCATGAATGATGAATATGAGGCCCTCCTTAAAAATAATACATGGTCACTTGTCCCTGCCTCTCCTTCCATGAATATAGTTGAATGTAAATGGGTTTACCGGATCAAAACTAAGAGCAATGGATCTATTCAACGATATAAAGCGCGGCTCGTTTCAAAAGGCTTCCACCAACAACCAGGAATTGATTCCACAGAAACTTTCAGTCCTGTTGTCAAGCCAGCCACAATCCGCACTGTTCTCTCAGTTGCCATCTCCAGAAATTGGCCACTTTGACAGCTAGATGTAAAAAATGCCTTTTTACATGGCATGTTAACCGAAGAAGTTTACATGCAACAACCACTAGGGTTTGTTAGTGCCACTCATCCACCACATGTGTGCCGTCTTTGTTGTGATCTAGGGCCTATGGAAAGAGATCAAGCACACACAAGAACACGGAGATTTACGTGGTTCGGCTTTTAGCCTACGTCCACGGGAAGACGAGAGAATTCACTATGCAATCAGAAGAGGGTTATACATCATAAAGACCCTTAGTCTCTATTTATAATATCAGCCAAATACCCAGTTACACCCAAACACTACTTCTAATGACAGTAGACCTATGATAATAAACCTACTTCTAATTACAGTACAAGATGGGCAATACAGGGGCCCGATTTATTTATTATTTATTCAATTGAGCCAAACAAGTAACAAATCTCCACCTTGGCGAACATTGAAGCTAATCCTCATGCACTTAACACAAATCACAGAGAACAGAAGGGATTGGTTCCTCGGTGCCGGATCGTTTTGGAAATCTGGTGCTGTTGATCGGAACAGATCTGGAATCTCGCTGAGAGGCCTGAATCTCAGGTGTTGTGAGGTTCGCGAGATCGGAGAAGGAGACTTTGTTGGAAGGCGTCGAACAGAAGAAGAATTAGAAAGAGTTAACTCCATTCTGTTTGGTCTCGCCGAAGGAACAGGGTTTCTGTTTGGTCTCCCCGCAAACAAACCGGAACCGGAGAAGCCTGCACCTGCGCCGGAGTCGCCGGAAGAAGGTGGACTCCGCTGCGCTATTACCGTGGAAGAAGAAGGAAACCGGAGAAGAGGGGATTTGGGTGTTTTCTTTAGGTTGGGCCCCACCACGCCGCCGAGGACAACAGGACGTCGCCGGAGCCGCTGCCGGAGAAGAAGCGCTACCTGCGCTGCGTGACGCCTGCGCCGTTGCCGTGGAAGAAGAAGACTGGAACCGTCCTCTGTGTTCAGTTGCAGAACGAAAGAGGAAGAAGAAGAACCCAATTCCTTTTGGGTCTGTTTCTGGGTTGGGTCCAGTCCAGGTCGGCCCGACTTGTTTACCAAAGCCCATCTGCCAGGATAGATCCAGGTCGGGTCAAGTCCAAGTTGACCTGACCCGTGGAGAAGAAGCCCAGAAGCAAAGCCCACAGGGAATCGCTGACGTCAACAGATCGTACGGTCAAAGTCAGTTTAACCAAATCAAAGGCTGAAATTGTTTTCGCGATATCTTGACGATCCGGAGTCCAATCGGAGATCCGTTTGAACCTACAAACTCGTTGCAAGCAGATCTACGCTGTTGTGTAAGAAGATTGGCTGTTCAACAGTCAACGAAAGAGATTGACTGATCGGAGTGCAGAAACTTATTTTTGCGATATCTTAGCCGTCCAGAGTCGGATTTCAGATCCGTTTCTTCCAGCGTGCTCGTGGTGACCAGATCTACACAGTTCTAGTGAAAGATTCGCGGAATGGCTATGAAGTTTGACATTGAGAAATTCGATGGAAATAATGACTTCGGTCTTTGGCGTCTGAAGATGCATGCTTTGTTGGTACAGAATGGGTTGCATAAAGCTTTGAGGGGAAAGAATGCTCTATCTGAAAAATTGTCAAATGAAGAGAAGGATGAGTTGCTGGAAAAGGCGTATGGTCAGATTCTGCTATTTTTGAGTGATGGTGTACTGCGAAAAATTGTTCAGGAGAAAACTGCTGCTGGCATATGGCAAAAGTTGGAAAACTTGTACATCACGAAATCTCTCACGAATCGCTTGTATCTGAAAAAGCGATTGTTCACACTACAAATGCAGGAAGGTACGTCTGTTTCAACTCACCTTGATTCTTTCACAAAAGCTATTATGGATCTGGAAAATATCAATGTTGAAATTGATGATGAGGACCAAGCTATTATGTTGCTGTGCTCGTTACCACCCTCGTATGAGCATTTTGTTGATACCATGATGTATTGTACAGATACTCTCTCCAAAGTGGATGTAGAGGTAGCCTTGAACTCGAAAGAGTTGAAGAAAAAGGTTGCAGCTGACAATGATAGTTCGGGGGAGGGTTTGGTAGTACGAGGAAGAACAAGAGACTCCAGTAATAAGGGCAAACATAGATCCAACAGGAAAAACATTGAATGTTATTATTGCCATAAGAAAGGGCACATCAGAAAAAACTGTCCCGAAAGGCAGAGGAAAGGGAAAGAAATAGAAGATTCATCATCTGATGATAATTCAGTCAGTATTGCAGATGGAAGAACAGATTATGATTCCGACAATGCACTTTCTGTGATTGAAAATGGTATTCGTCCTAAGGATGAATGGACTCTTGATTCTGGTTGTTCTTACCATATGTGTCCCAATAGGGACTGGTTTACCACTTATAGAAAAATCAACGGTGGTAGTGTCTTGATGGGCAACAATGTTGCAAGTAAGACGGTTGGAATTGGAACAGTTAAAATTAAGATGTATGATGGAATCGTCAGAACGTTGGCAGAAGTTCGGCATGTTCCTGATCTGAAAAAGAATCTTGTTTCTCTTGGTGCCTTAGACTCCGATGGTTGTAAGTTCTCAGCTGAAGGTGGCGTCATGAAGGTTATGAAGGGTGCTCTGGTTCTTATGAGAGGCAATAGAGTTGGAAACTTATATGTTTTGTTTGGAAATACAGTTACAGGTGGAGCTGCAGTGTCTTCCTCAGATGACCATGAATCTGTCTCAACACACTTATGGCACTTGCGCCTGGGTCACATGAGTGAGAAGGGAATGACAATACTGAGCAATCGGAATTTGCTATGTGGCACAAAGACAAGCAAGTTGAATTTCTGTGAGAGATGTGTCTTCGGGAAGCATCGAAAGGTCAGTTTCAAGATAGGTATTCATCGCACGAAAGGTATCCTTGATTATGTTCATTCAGATGTATGGGGGCCTTCTAAGGTTTACTCCAAGGGCGGGTCCCGGTTTATGCTGACTTTTATTGATGATTATTCAAGGAAAGTTTGGGTTTATACTCTGAAGACGAAGGATCAGACCTTTGTTACATTCAAGCGATGGAAAGAAATGGTTGAGAAATAGACTGGCAGAAAGGTGAAGAAGTTGAAGACAGGTAATGGCAATGAGTATAGATCGACAGAGTTTGAGAACTATTGCACGGATCATAGCATAGTTCGGCATTACACCACTGCAGAAACTCCGCAGCAGAATGGAGTTGCAAAGAGGATAAACAGAACGATCTTGGAAAGAGCTCGTTGTATGTTGTTTACTGCAGGATTGTCCAAGGACTTTTGGGCTGAGGCAGTAAATGTTGCAGGCTACTTGATAAATAGGTCTTCACACACAAAGATTGGTTGCAAAACACCGGAAGAAATGTGGTTAGGTAATCCAGCTGATTATTCTAACTTGAGGATCTTCGGTTGTCCGGCTTATGCTCGCGTGAAAACCGATAAGTTAGAACCAAGGGCTGCTAAGTGCATCTTGGTGGGATATGCTTCTGGGGTGAAAGAATACAGGTTGTGGTGTACTGATCAAGATTCATCCAGATTTATCATCAGCAGGGATGTTACATTTCATGAGGATGCTTTACTCGAATCGAGAAAGCAGGTGGAGAGGACAGAAGTAGGTAACAGCAGTGACACCGTTCAGGTGGAGTCCGACATCCTAGTGAGGAAGAAGAGTGCATCCGACTCCTCCCGAGATACAGGGGATCATCAGACTGTGCAGCAGATGCAGCAGATAGAGTCGCAGATGCCGCAGACGGGTAGACCGCAGAGAGAAAGGAAACCGCCGGTTAGATACGATTTCGAGGATATGAAGACGTACGCGTCGACATCAGATAGTGGTCGTGATGATGTGGTTGCATACGCATTGACGACTGAGTCTCTTGAAATAATGGAAGGGCTGGAAAGTAGTCAACATGCAGCAACTATAACTGAAGAGATGGACTCTCTTAATGAGGAAAATCAAGCCATCGGATGTAAGCGGTTCTACGAGGAAGATGAAGGAGCTTCTAGTGCAGGTAGAGTGCAGTTTAAGGTTCCTGATCATGTATGCAGTTTAAAGAAATCATTGTACGGGTCGAAGCAAACTTCTAGACAATGGTACAAGCGATTTGGTGCACTCATGAAGGAATGGTTTAAATTCAAGTTCAAGCATTGCTTGGACTTGATCAGTGTGCTCAGTACCTGAGTGCCCTAAGGGGCAGGTGGAGACGGTGAGACGTGTTAAGTGCACGAGGATCAACTTCAATGTTCGCCAAGGTGGAGATTTGTTATTTGTTTGGCTCAATTGAATAAATAATAAATAAATCGGGCCCCTGTATTGCCCATCTTGTACTGTAATTAGAAGTAGGTCTATTATCATAGGTCTATTGTCATTAGAAGTAGTGTTTGGGTGTAACTGGGTATTGGGCTGATATTATAAATAGAGACTAAGGGTCTCTGTGATGTATAACCCTCTTCTGATTGCATAGTGAATTCTCTCGTCTTCCCGTGGACGTAGGCCAAAAGCCGAACCACGTAAATCTCCGGTTCTTCTTCTGGTTATGCCCTGTTTCGGACGGGCGGCGTGATCATGCGATGCCAGCCGAAACAGGAACACGGAGACAATCCGTCTCTTTTCTGGCGTGCGATTGTTGTATGCTTTGACCATGACATGCATGATCCGTGGCCCACTTCGAGATCAAACGATCTCCCTCTGCGCGATCCAGAAAACGCTATCTCAATCTTGAGATCTAATCCGTCAATCACGCAACCACAATTTCAGCCCTCTGAGATCTGATCTGTCAAATCTCTTCCGATCACACAAAATTGCTTTGATACCAGTTTGTTGTGATCTAGGGCCTATGGAAAGAGATCAAGCACACACAAGAACACGGAGATTTACGTGGTTCGGCTTTTGGCCTATGTCCACGGGAAGACGAGAGAATTCACTATGCAATCAGAAGAGGGTTATACATCATAGAGACCCTTAGTCTCTATTTATAATATCAGCCCAATACCCAGTTACACCCAAACACTACTTCTAATGACAGTAGACCTATGATAATAAACCTACTTCTAATTACAGTACAAGATGGGCAATACAGGGGCCCGATTTATTTATTATTTATTCAATTGAGCCAAACAAATAACAGTCTTCATAAAGCAATATATGGCCTTAAACAAGCACCATGTGCATGGTTTCAAAGGTTCAGTACCTTTTTACTTGACATAGGCTTTACCCGCAGTCTTGCTGACAACTCTATGTTTGTGTTCCACTCAAAAGATGGTATGCTCATTTTACTTCTTTACGTGGATGATGTCATATTAACTGGTGATAGTATGGCTTTGCTGAATCAATTTGTAGCACATCTTGGCACTGAGTTTGCCATGACTGATCTTGGTGACCTTCACTACTTTCTGGGGGTGGAAGCGAGCCGTATGTACAAATGCTGGCCTTGTACTCTCACAGTCCAAATACACACTTGATCTCTTACATAAAACTGGTATGCAGGGCTGCAAACCCAGCAAGACTCTAGTCATGTCTGGCTCTAAATTATCTCTGCACTCTAAGTCTCCATTGTCGGATCCTCATGAATATCGCCAGGTAGTAGGTGCCTTACAATACCTCACCATCACTTGCCCAGATCTGTCATATGCAGTTAATCAGGTTTGCCAATTTATGCACGCACCAACAACCGAGCATCTTCATGGGGTCAAGCGCATTCTGCGTTATCTCAAGAACTCTATTGGTGCTGGAATCATTCTCAAACCAGGCCCTCTTTCCCTTGTTGTTGCCATCTCAGATGCAGATTGGGCTGGTTGCCCAGATTCACGTCAGTCAACCACTGGGTCTTGCACTTACTTAGGATCTAATCTCCTCTCTTGGGGATCCAAAAAGCCACCCACAGTTTCAAGATCCAGCTCGGAAGCTGAATACAAATCTCTTGCGATCACAGTTTCCGAAATGTTATGGCTTTCCTATCTCTTACATGATCTTCATGTCCCAGTAAAGTTACCTATGATCATACACTGCGACAACATAAGTGCAACACATATGGCAGCCAACCTAGTTCTTCATGCTAGAACTAAACATATTGAGGTTGATTATCACTTTGTTCGTGATTTAGTGATCAATAACATACTTCAAGTTCGGTTTGTTCGACCCAATTATCAGATTGCAGATATCTTCACAAAAGGACTTTCCTCACCTTCTTTCTTACAACATCGATCCAAACTCTTGTGGTTACCACCCATCAGTTTGCAAGGGGATAACAACATAACTGATGCGTGAAAATCAGCTAGAATCAAGACAATCACAGAAGATCTGCTGAAGATAAGGAATTACAGTTTTCTTTTCCTTTATTCATGCCTTGTAATCAAATATGTAAAGCTGTTATTTATTTTGTTTTCGTTCTTTCTGTACAGTTGGGGATTGACCTATTCAATTGTAATCTCAAAACACAGTATAAATATAAAAGGCAAACACTCGGTTGTAAAGGCCATTCAACACACAACACTCTATTTTTTACTTTCAGTTGGAGGCGTCTTAAGGAACTAAAAGGAAGAGGTGTTGCTTATGTTGTCAAAACATGCAGGCATTAAAGATTCCAATGAGGTGGAAGTGTTGCCTATTTTAGAAGCCATAAGAATTTGTACATCTCATGGTTATCAAATATATTGGTGGAAAGCGACTCTTCAAATGCAATATCGTCGATTTCTTCTTTAGATAAGAGTCCTTGGAAATTTCATTTCTTATTCAATGAAATCAAGACCTTATCTTCATCTATCAATGTTGGGTTTCATCATGTGTAATGATCAGCAAATGGCATAGCGGATGCTTTGGCAAAGTCGGAAGTAGAGAGAGATGTTCCTTTTTTTTTTGCTCCTTTGTAATTTGTATTTTCCTGCATTGGTATTTAGCTCTTATACCTTTACATGTTTGTTCTTGTGCTTTTATCTTTATTTTATACTTTTAAATCTTTAATCTACTTTACTGTTACTGTTAAAAAAAAATAAAATTGACCTTCGGCCTCAGCCCCTAAATTCGTTAAATGCTAGTTGGAATGATAGCATCCAAAACATCGCAGGTTAGTACGACGTTTTAAGATTAATCTTGTTTTTTAACAACAATAGAGACATTCATGTTGGACACTTCGAAAATGCATCGTCATCTTCCCTTTGCATGATCGAAAGCATTCATTTAGATGGTAATTGGAATTCATTTGTAAATGCTAGTTAGAAGTTAATATTGAAAAGTGTTTATTATGCCTCTACTAACGCCTTGAGGATTTGATAGCAATGGCTAGTTAGGGTCCACCAGTAGCGAGCCAGGAGGAATGACTCGGCGCGGAAAATAAATGTGTGTCGCCAAAAGTGCGTCGACCAGGTTCCGCCTGAGGGGGAGTATTGAAAAGTATTTATGCTGCATCTACTAACGCCTTTAAATTTTGGTAAGAATGGCTAGTTGAAGAAATGTAAGAGTTAACATAATATAACATTATATGCACCATTAGATTGTTCTAAAAAACAATTAGAAATTAATAACTTTACATTTTAAATAGAAGAGACCACTATGGTCAGTTACAAGGACATGCTTGCCATCTATGTCACGCCCCACCCTAGACACATGCATGATATTGTCCGCTTTGCCCCACGGGCCTCACGGTTTTATTTTTTATGGACCGGAATCCATCAAAAGGCCTCATGTAAGGTAAGGATGTAAGCTCTACATATAATCTTATTCACTTTCCTCTCTATAGTTGATGTGAGACTCCGGAGCGTCACAATCCACCTTGCTATATCCTACAGTATAGTACTACTATATGGAACCCTGGTATCTTAGATTAGATTCACACTAGTGTACCAACGATCTAATATAGTAGGTAAAGAAAAAGGGTAAAAAAATGTAACCATGTTCATCTCTTTTGTATATATATCCCATTTCTATTTCCTGTTTCTCTGTCCATTATCATAATTATTTGTGTTGCACCATTAGTTTATTACTCTTATTTACATGCTATTTCTAATCTTTTACATGCCTTAGATATAGACATTCCAGAACGAAATAATGCACATGGCGTGCATGGTTGGAACCAGGGTTTCTCATTGTAGTGGTCATCCACAGCAATGTCCCTGTCAATATGACTCAGTTTTTACTGACGAGGACATCAATATTAACTTATGCCGGATTCCTTGTCTAGTTCCGAGTGTGACTATTTTTCCGGCTTTTCGTTTTCTTTTTGCTGTTGCCAGGTTGGCCCTTTGGCCAGGAGTGAAATTGTCAACTTGAAAACGGAAAGGATTGAGGGATTAATCATTTGATCCATCCCTCAACTAGCATTGTGTGATATTGAGGTACCTACACCACTCAATCATGAGTGTGTTGGCGAGCATCACTAGCTTTGATCTTCCTCAGAGTCTTTTTGGATGTGAGGTGAATCGAAGTGAGGTGAGGTAAAGCCTTCATTATTCAAATAATAAAAGAGAATGGATCAAATCAAAAGTACACAAATTCAAAATGTCCTTCATTTAAAAAAAGAAAAGCAGAAAATCAACCTTCATTTAAAAAAAGAAAAGTAGAAAATCAACCTACTTTCTCCACTAAATGACAAAAAATCATCAATTTACCCAAAAAGTAAAATATATCATCTATCAAGTAGCTAAAATACAGAAGTCCATCATAATCTCCTATATTTTATTCTCTCTTGATTTGATGCTTCACTTCACTTTACTTTAATTTACCATACATCCAAATATCATTGAGGACATTTCTGTATAGCATCCACAAAAAATAGGCTCTGCTTATGTTTTCTCTTCTACCTGAAGAAGAAAGAGAGAAAATATTTCCACCCTTTTAATGGGGATGCTTTTCCATAGAATTGCAAAATATTTAGCTCTTTTTTTTTTTCACATCAAAGCAGCCACACAAAATCTCTCACTATACAAAAGCACAAACGCGTCCGATTTTTTCTTGTCCTTTCTGCAAAAGATGGTTGAACAAACCTGTTAGTGTAACTTGTCCTAAAGAGAACATCACCCCGCATGCGTCAGCCGTAGGTGTCGTTTCTATCTTCATTGTTGTGTTGGGTTCTATCAGTGGTGCTATTTTTGCATTTCAATTGATATTTTACTAAATTCGGTGGCAACACCAATTACGTAGCATTATTGAACAACACCATGCATAAGTTTCAACTTTACCTTTTCTTCTTCTTTTTTTTTTTTTTTAATTCTCATTATGGCTATATTGAAACCCTTAGATGACTTTTGAAGCCCCTCATCTATTTTAGTTATTTTGATAAGCGTACACGAAAATAAAGGATTTGAAGATTTTCGAATCTTATTGTTTCTTTTAGGTAGGGATGTAAACGTGTCATTTCGAGTCGGAATCGGAATTGTTAATGAGGAGGTGGAACCGGAACCATTTTGAAATCGGTTTCTTGGTTCCAGAACTGAAGTTGTTAATGAGAAGATGGAATTGGAATCGGAACTATTTATGCGACGGGTCTGGGTCCTGGTCTAGCTAGAGAATAATATGAAAAATAACCTAGTTCTTATGAGAGATTCTAAAACATGGAGGTAATATATTGGGTCTCGGGTCAGAACCAAGGTGGAATCGGAATTGAACCTATTTAGGTCACGAGTCCAAAAAAGGGTTCGTACCCGGAACCATTTACTTATCAGGGCGTAAATAAGGACTCAAACCTAGTTTTTAATTAGAAAATCGGGGACTGGTTTACATCCCTACTTTTAGGGCATTTTTGTTTTTAAAATCAGGGACCTTAGTTGTTAATGATTCATACTGTTAGTAATTAAATATTAAAATTTTTTTTTAAACAAGCATCAAATAATCTTTCCTGTTAGGGAAATAGAGTCAAAAGAAGATAGAACATGAACCACTAAGGTGATTGCCGGTTTGTTTATTTTCATCTTCTTTTGATTCTATTTCCTTAAAAAGAAGAGTCATTTGATGCTCATTTTTTAAAATACACATATATTCAATCTTCATTTTAAACCACTTATTTTATGAAATCTATTTATTCAATTCATATATATTATAACTAATGCAAACAAACAAGCCCTTAGCCTTGTTCTTTGGAAGATCTATCTCGTGTTTGGTACTGCATGGTTCCACTCTGCAAGAACTCCGAATCATTCTCTTGAAGCTCATCCTCTTTATGATAAATGATCCGCTTGCCCCGAAATGACCTGGCCCTATAAGGAAATCCCAATTCATTGGTCCTTTCTATATAATCAAACAGATTACCACAAGAGCACCATATTCTAGGAGCCCAAACTATGTGATTGAATAAATCCTCCTCTATCTGTTGTGGGTCAAGGGCTCCTTCTCTTTCCCCTTCTTCAAACTCCGATTCGTATTTTTTATATAGAAATCTCTGAAGGTCTTTTTTTTTTTCCCTCTTTTAGATGGATGCAAAACTAGGAGACAAAGGAGGGAAATGGCCTCCACAAAAGATTCTAAAAAGCTCTTATAATTTTTTAAAACCTAATGCATTTTTCACGTATGGAATCTCAAGACTTTTTTTTCCACATAGTCTGCACTAGTGGTGGGCCCATGATTTTCGTTTGGGTGCTGCTAAAAGTTTGCTACACTAAACATTTGAAGAAAAGAAATTTGCTATACTTTGCTAAACTTTTTTCACATAACCAAATAGTGCCTACACGATTTTCTTTAGAAAATGTCCAACTGTTGGTACTCAACTAGATGCCCTCCTACTTTTCTTTATTCTATATAATATATATTTATATGTGTGAATATAAATACTACAATGCCTTTATAAGAATCACTTAACAGTAATAAAATTGTGGGATCGGGTATGAAGGAAATTTTGCACCTCCATACCCATTATGAAATGCCATAAAAACCTTTACGCACATACTTGGTTCATTAATTTCATTAAAAAATTTGAAGTATATTTTCAGTAAGAGTATTTTCTCCTAGCATGTGGCCCTACTTTTGTTGGTGGAAATTGTAAATCCGCACTTTTCTTTTTAAAAATCTCACAGTATTAGTATCTCTTTATTCTTTTTTTTTAAGGCTCTTGCCATGTGATCAAATATGGTCCTGATGTCACGTCTTAACTAAAAAGAACCATGGTTGGGATTGCGTCACGTTGAACCCTAACCTTAACCTTGAGTGGTTCAATCCCTAGTACATTTTTAGAACATTTCATTTGAAATATAATGAATTTTAATTTTCCAATCCAAAACTAATAAATTTCCGCTGCTAAAAAGGACAAATAGTAGCAGAAATAACTGCCAATGCATAAGAGGGACTTAAGGCCACGTATGTGCAGCTACATTAATGTGGTGGTTTGGGTTGGGGTGGGTAACGTTTTGGAATTCTTAAATAATGTCCCCCTCAAGGAAAATCTTGTTTCCAACATTGGATGGGAAGAACTCAATCCTTTTGAAGCATAAGAGCTGATTCAAGTTTTTGTGCAAAACATAAGGAAGAAAAGTTTTCACAAAAATCTAAGATCTTGGAAAAACCCCAAGAGAAAGGTCACCCTTTCCACTAACAACTTGTTTGTACTAATATAGTAGAAACGTGGCTTCCTCTTCCACGGCAAACTGATTCTACCCTCTTCCGCGCATCATACTCGTGTTTCATTTCTGACGATGAAAGTAACGTATATTCTTTTAACTCCTTCCTTGATGAAACCTTGTTGCACCAAATGACATATGAAGTGTGTGTGAAGAAATGTGTAACTGGGTGTTAAAAGGTGGGTCCTGAGTGTTGGGTCTTTCACATAAGGCATGGATTTGCTCCCCACAATCTTGTATTTGAAACTCCAGATTTACCTAATGCACGAGTAGGGGTGAGTGCTTCCACCCAGAGGAATAGTCCTGACAGGTTAACGGCATGAGCATACCTACATTATTGAAAAAGAAAACAAGAAAGCCTCCTCCACTAAAAATGTATACAACCGTTTCCTCCTTTCTCCATCACTGTAAAAATAAAAATAAAAAGAAGATCGCACTGGTTTAAAATCAATCTAAAAGATGGTCCACATTGAAAATGCACAAAGAAGTTCACAAAAAATGATATCCATTCCACATTGTTTACGTATGTACCCTTCAAAGAAAAAAGAGAAAACTACAAAAAAAATGACCCTAGATGGCAACTAACTGAAAAACGTGCCACTAGTCAATATGGCACGGAAGTGGTCCCCTCGGACCTCTTCCATTTTTTTTTATTAAAGATTTAAACGTGTGACGACGTCATCGTCACATTCAAACTCATACAAATCGCCCGAAACTCCATTTCCCCCATTTCCCCCTTCTTCCTCCCATCGTTTTTCCCTTTTCTCCAGCAGTTTCCTTTCCTCCTTCCTCAAAAGTCATTAAGGTGGTCCCAAATGTCATTTTCCAACCTATTTTGGATTGTAGCATCAAGATTCGAGTGCTTTATCAGGCGGAGGTATTCTTCTTGTCGCTCTTCTTTGTCTGTATTACAAAATGACGATTTATTGGGGTTTTTTCATTTTCTTTCCCTTTCCTTCACATCTTAAAATGGTTAATATTCATGCACTATACGTGATTTTTGCATTTAATCAACCCATCACTTAGTCCTTCTATTTTCCCCCTTCTCGACTAGGTAGTCAACCCTAGTGGACAGGCTGAGATTTCATGCAAAATGTGGACCAAGCTGGAAATGCTTTTGTAACTTCCGGTCATGGCAAGTCTCTGCCAAGGGAAAATGAGGAGTCAAAACCCATCAAATTATGCATCTACATCTCTGACAAGAACTTGAAATGTAAGTGGAGTGGGATCTCCCGCAAGTGTTAGCAACACAAATGCTACATTCAGTACAAAAAGCTTGACCTTTGTTTGAGCCATACATTATTAGTTAGTTGTAATTGTGTAGTTCTCCAAACTAAAATTTCTAGGAGTTTCCGTTTTGATATAGTTTGAATGGAGCGAATTTGCTTACCATATGAAAAGATCACTTTGGCTGTAAGCTGTCCCTAGAATTCTGGATTTTTTAAACTTGGAGCATTCAGTTAGAGAGAACTCCAAATGTACCCCCCTCCTTTCTGGAATGCCCAAGGCTAATTAGCATTTCTAAGAAGTGGACATATGAGAATTCTATATGGCAAGAATTGTCTTTTAGAATGTTATTTTAAAGAATTCTTCTCCATCAAATAAGGCATTTGGAGTTCTATGGAGACAACACATGCACTTTTGTCGTAGATTCTAGATAATAGAAAATCCTAACTCAATGCTTGAAACCAAACATACCATCGAGCTTTTGGGAGCTACTATTAGGGACAATATTTGGAAGTCTCCAAATCTTCTAGACAAGATATCACCAGATGCTTGCAGCCAAACATACCTTAAACTATCTATTCATCTTGGAAGAGGTTCCTAAATTTTTTTATTGCTAAAAGGGAAGCAAGTAGTTGAGGACTATTTGTCTAGGTTCTCTTATGTTATGCATTTCACTGCTTTTAATTTCCTGAGTAGTTAGGTTTACATCTCTCTCTGTTTAACCCGTTTTGAGAGTGAAAAGCTGCATTAGGAGTTATGTGGCGCCTTGCCATATTCCTTCTAGGCAAGACGAGGGCTTCATCTACTTTACCAAAGTCAAATATCAAAAACTTTCTCATTCTCGGAATGTACTCTAGTTTGGAAAAAATTTCCACATAATATCAACCTGGTAACCATTTTTTTTTTTTTGTAGATGGCTGGAAGGGAGTAAGAAATAGGCTTCTATATAATCAAGCCAATCATATTTCAAAAGCCATAAACCAGGGAATATATATTCTTAGCCACCTTTCATCTATACATATACTATTGAGTTGACCTTTTCTTAACTATAATCACTTGAAAATGTCTGACAGGAATTCGATACTTTTAGATGCATACCAATGAACCCGGACAGAGAAAAATGGGTGTTAAATGAACCCCAAAAGGAATATGTCAGGCAATCGAGATTGTATAATTTGGCGAAAATAGAACATATTAGGATAGATCATGCCCTCATTATGGCCTTGATAGAAAGATGGTGTCCTGAAATTAACACCTTCCACTTCTCATCAGGTGAGGCAACTGTCAATCTTGAAGACGTTGCCTAATTTTACGGGCTACCTATCGATGACCCAATTGTTACTGGGAGACCTTTCCTGAATTCATTGGTGAGCGAAGTTTGTCTTGAATTGCTTGGGAAGGCTCTTATTCAGGGTGCCGATGTAAACGGGATAAATATTAAATTTACATGGTTGGAAGCTAATTTCAGTCAGATCCCACCAAAGAAACAAAAGCAGAAGAAGAAGAAGAAACTTTCTAAAGCCGAAGAAATCTATAACATTAGGGCATACCTATTCTTCTTAGTTTCCATTCAAATTATGTTTAACACATTGGGTGGAAGGGGGACGTCATACATACCTTCTCTAGTTGTTTAGGGAATTTAAGCCATGTGCATGGGTTAAGGATAAGGCGGAAGATGGACATGAGGAGGGAGATGAATGCAAATCGTCGAACAAGGGTGATGGTTCGAGGAAGTTTAGAACCTTGAGTGGACCTCTACAACTTCTCCAGGTAACGCATTTCATTTGAATATAATAATACTTTTTATACAACTCTTAACATATTTGTTAAGTAATGGTGACTGTGCTTAGCCGTTATGGGTGTACACGAGAATGCAAATTGGATGTTGTCTACTAGAAATGAAAGCTGGGAAAGTGACATTTAGTTTCCATTGATGAAAACCTAGACACTTAGGTTGAATTCGTCACAAGCTGTAACCACATTTAGAAAGACCCAGCAATAGCTAAACAAAATGTCACAAGACGGTACAAGTTCAAACGGTCTTTGGTATATATTTAATTTATTCCAATTATTATTATGTGTTAAGTTATTGAATGGTTTTTTACTTCTTTTATGTAGTTCAAATGGCAACCTTACGTTAAGCTCGGAAAGAAATCTCAACATAATGTTTCTAAAGCCACAGTGGTCTATTCTCATCCTCAACAGTCCTAACTTTTTATTGGGTAGTGGAGCAACACAATGCTGGCCATGTTATGAAACAGTTTGGTCTTAATCGGGAAGTTCCTCCACTGTTTAGCATGCCCTTTGCAAGAGTGGAGCAAGTAGGAAGGATACTGTACGATTACGGTGCAAGCGGAAGGGTACCTAGTTATTTACTTTGGGAAAGTAGATGCAAATGCATTCTGAAAGGAAAGAAATAAACTTCATCGGCTTATACTGACAAGTATATTCATTGGTATCGGGCCAACATGATTATGCATATCAGTCGGGCCCAGACTTATGAGGAGATTGATACAACAAAGACCCAACGTGATGAACATGAGGGTTGCTGTGAACGGAAGCTTGTAAGAGATGGAGAAATTTCTTCAGGATTATATTTAGATATGCCACATGCCTAATGGATGACTTTCTTTACATTTCCGTAGGTAATTGAACTCTTACTTCATATGGAGAGGTCAGTTGACCTGGCTGTGTGGAAGAAAACCTCAATTGAGCATTTCTGGAATTCTTGGATCAGGAAGATCTTCAATTTCATATGTGGGTTGAATACAAAATTCGTCAAATTTAAGGACGATTACTTATACAGCTTAAGTATCAGAAGATGTAAGCCACAATTCCATCAGTTTATAGTTATTCACTTTTACTTTTACTTACACATTTGTCATTCTAAGCAAGTTTGGAGTGCTTTGACTAAAAAAAAAAATTGATAGGATAAAGAGTCCAGTGACAAAAGGAGGGTTAAAAATGCTACAGTCAAAAGTCCAGGGCAAATGACATGAAAGAAGCAAAAGAGTGCGAAGTGCAATAGTGATGTTCCAATAGAGCCTTGCATGCACCCCACTGAAGAGGCCCCTGAGGTTTCCAAAGGGAATTTTCCAATGGAACCAGACTCTGTTGAGAGACATACCTCTACACCGGTCGCGAATTTCAATGAGCCGCCAGTGGTTGATATCTTCTCCACCCCTCGATAGCCAACAACCTCACAGGCAATTATAATTTCACCAGTGAGGGCGTCCATTGATTCTTTAGTTTGGAGGTTAAAACAATTGCCTCATACAAGGAAGATTCCAGAAAAATTTGACGACTACTAACACTCAATGGGTGGATCAGAGTACTGTCGTTCCAAAAAGGGTCAGGTTTCTACCGAAAGGGTTCAAACAATATTTCAATGAGAGGTTAACATTTTTTAGCACACCTTCCTATTAGTTTCATTCCATATATGGTCTTATGTATAAAGCATTTTGTAGGAAAGAAGAGCTCGACATTATATACACATTAGTAGCCAGCGAAGTGATGCAATCTGCTCTAGAGGAGGGAATTTGGTTTGACACCAATATTTTGTATTATTGGTTTGATGTGTTGAGGGGGTAGTGTCAAACGACCTTTTTGGCAGACTCAAGCATTTGTGTAAGTATATAGTTTCCACAAGCAATAGCACTTCACTGCAATCTATACTAAAAAAAAACCACTTCTAAATGGCAGCAAGCTGGTGGCAGTCCGGTTGGCCTACCGCGGAAAAAGCATCCTTTGGTTCTAGAGGTTCTCGAGTGTGTGAGGCTAGAGAATGTAAAACACTCATTTTCGTTCTTCATTCTGTCAATCATTTCACTTTACTTGTTAGGTACACAGACGAGAAGAAGTGGGAATTCTCTAACAGTTCAAATAGTGATTGTCACACTTTAACGAACTGTAAACGTTTCATGAGTATACAGTCTATTTCCAAATTGAACAATCATCTGCCTGGCCTTTCGTAACCGAACTATTCAATCTTTTATTAGTCTTGCAGGTTGAGTGGCTGACAGTGAAGTACAACAATTATGGGTGGGCAGACGCATACATAAGGACGATCAACGTAAAAACAAACATCCCACTGCAGGATAACAGCTACGACTGTGGTATCTTCACCATGACGTTTATTGAGCTCTGTATCTTTTGTTGTCCGATTACTATTACGCAAGTTGACATGATGTACTATCAGCAACGAATAGTCATTGAGTTCTTTAAGCGCAACTGGGAGTTGAATGCACACCGGCCGAGTCTTGATAAGATAACGATTGATGCAATCATGCCTGAAGATTGATGCAAATATAGCCACAGTTTAGACAGTTCTGTTTTGTTATAAATACCCTCAAAAGGTGCTACTATGAATGGTCCAAGTTTTTTAGGGTCGTTTTGGATTGGAAAGGAAGCTTAGTCAGGGACTTGTAAACTTGTAAAAGGATGATTGAATGCGACTTATTTCCTATTTTTTTTATGGAGAATGATGGTTGTTAGGGACTTGTAAAACTGTCAAAGGATGCTTGTTATTTCCAATTTTGGATGGTAAAGTCCGTTTGTTATGGATTATTGAATCCTGCCTTGTTATAGATTATTGAATGCTCCCAAGTTATGAACTTCTATTTATGGTAAGAAACTTCTATTTATGTCCTCTGGATCTTGTAGTTCGTTTGCACATTTGACAGAAATCGCACCAGTGTTTTTTCTCTTTGCAATGTATCAGTGATGACGTTGTTGCTTCATAGAAACCAATGCAAGAAAACATTTGTTGAAATATATGACGACGTCGTCACATTTACGGCGTCGTCATTACTTCACAGAATCTATCACCAAAAGGTTTTTGTTGAAATATCTAACGAAGTTGTCATATGCATGACGATGTCGTTGCTTCATAGAATCTAATGCCAATAAAGTCTATGTTCAGATATTTCCCCGACGACGTTGCTTCACAGAATCTAATGCCAATAAAGTCTATTTGTAAATATCTGACAATGTCGTTGCTTTACAGAATCTAATCCAATTAAGTGTACGTGCAAATATGTGACGACGTCGTCATATGTATGTCACGCCCCGAGCCCAAGGCTGCACTCATCTCGAGGCGCGATGTATGCCCAAATGGGCATTAGAGTCAAACTCATTGACCCTTCGTTCCCCACGAACGGAATTCACCAATAAATAGGATATCACGTGTGAGGTTCAAATTTTCATAAACCAATATTTCCACCTATATAATTTTGTCAAATAGTTATCCAATTGTAAACCAATAATATCATATCCATCAAGATATAGAGCATAAAAGTTCATAAGCATAGATTAAAGGTTCAAGTTTAAGATCTAGAGATACAGAGAAATAAAGAAGTAAGTTAAGTTAAGGTTTACAAGCCATAGTCTAAACAGGTTTATAAACTATAACAAAAGATGTGACAATTCCAAGCCATGGTCCATAGGTAGTGTTGAGATGTCTAAAAGACATCATTTGAAGTTCATTCAACTATGTGTTGAGGAGATTCCTCCTCCTCGTTGATCTCCGGGGCGGTGGCATCGAGGTACTCACCTATAACGCCAAGTAGTGCCGACTTGTGGAATGAGGTGTACAAAATAATAGAATATAGTATATAAACAAATTATATCATGTGGTAAATAATCAGAACTTATCATAAGTGTAACTAAACATAATCGAAAGCGGATATAACATAACAGGTGCAATAAATAAGATATACACAAACTGTATAGAAGTATGATCAAGTGTACGAGAATACTGGAAACGGAATGCAAATGCATGCATATAGATCATATACGAAATTAAGATGTGAGCCAAGCCAAGCCTATGGTCTTAAGAACACTCGTGGTCTTCACCGTCCAACTCGGTAAAGTACAAATGATTCTGGCATTAGTGGCCTACAAAGAAACCCTTTGCGTTACTTAATTTGGACGCCGAATCCCTTAGTATAACACAATTGGTTTGGATAATAAACATGAAGAACAAGAGGCTCCTTGCTGGTGTACGGTTTCTTACACCGCACCCACATGAATAACAAGTCCATTGAGCATGATATAGGGTTCAAGGGATCCATCCTTAAAGTCCAACTATCAGCCAAAACCATCTAAGCATACTACGGTTTATCACCTGGCTCGCGGTGCAGCCCGGTTGCTAAGATTTACTTAAAATCCAATATCCTATTTATCCCCAAACCTCAAATCAATAATTTACAAGGACTAATGGATTCTACGCTTTAAAAGCTTTCCGACGGTATGTGAACCTCTGAAAACGGACATACGGTTCAAAAGTTGTGGCAGGTTGAAAGTTGACCTACTTTAGACATGTATCAAGTGCGCTCAAGCAGGCAATCACGCACTCGAGCGGGCACCAACCCGAGAGCATGCGCCCTCGAGCAAGCAGTCCAGAATTCTGTATCCCAATCTGGAACTTCCCTGCTCTCTTCCAAGGCCAACCATTGCCTACTCCCAGACTTTAAAAAACATTTGATGCATAAATTGAACCTCCAACTTGCACATAAAGATCCCCATATCACCACTATTAATACAATAAGAAAAATAGTCCATTTCTAACATCAAAACATGAACAAAAATCCATTTGAGCAAAGAAATGGGTACCTAACATGATTGAACATATTTAAAGAATCAAATAGGGATGCATGCATATAATCATATGAGTTTAACTTGCCTTGGGTGTTTAAAATTTGAATCCTACACTAAAACAACCTCTCCTAGCAAGTCCAAGCCCTCCAAACTCAAAATCCCCAAAAATGCACCTCTAGAAACAACCTAACGTGAAGAAATGAAATGGAATGAGAGAGAAGAAGATGCATGCACAAAATGTAACATTCTATGACTAAAAGGAAATCAAGAGGGAGTGATTAAAAGAGAAGGAGCTTACCAAAAGAACAAGAAGATAGAAAGATGGGGAGGTGCTTGGGCTTAGAAGATGAAATCCTTATTGGAGAAGACAAAGAAGATGAAGACAAAGTCCTCAAATCTCACATGCAATGTCATTAACCATTGAATCTTGTGAAAATTTGGTGAAGAGATGAAGTGGTAGAGGAGTAGAGAAACAGAAGACTCAGCTGGAAATGAACGAAAGATCCATTTGAAATGGGGGAAGACGTTTTTAGATGAAATTCCCTCCCTGCAGTGCATACAAGTCTGGAATTCTCAAAAAGGGGCTTGGGCTAGAATATGGGCTGGCAATGGGTTAAGATGGATTTGGATTTAATGGGTTAAATCATGAAAATCAAAGCCTAGGTTATTCTATATGCAATGCACCCAAAACCCACAAAATTCTAAAGACACAAACCAAGACAAAAAATACTCCAAAAGTCATAATCTACCTAGTCAAAGGTCAACCCAACTAGTTCTACCTAATCAAACCCAAATACATACAAAACATCCATTAAATTACTAATCTTAATTGATGAACTCTTAATCAAAATTAAGGCGGGTCGTGGTGTTACATCCTTTCCCCCTTAGAACATTTGGTCCTCCAAATGTAAATTGTACCTCGGTAAAGAGATGATGATACTTCTTCAAAACTTACTCCTCTAACTCCCACTTGGCTTCCTCCGGACTGTGGTACTCCCACAAGATCTCCACCCAACGTATCGTCTGGGTAGCAACACCAGCTCCTTGATGTCAATCACACATAAAGGCTTTTCATCGTAAGTCGCATCTGTTCGGATCTCCAGGGGCTCATACTCTATGACGTGTGACAGGTCTGGAACGTATCTCCTCAACATGGACATGTGGAAAACATCATGCACTGCCGCAAGATCTGGTGGTAATATCAATCTGTAGGCCAAGTCTTTGACTCTACTGCGAATATCGAATGATCCCACGTATCTCGGTGACAACTTGTGCTTTTGCCCAAACCGAATAGTACCCTTCATTGGTGAAACTTTAAGGAACACCATTTCAGCCACCTTTAACTCGAGATCTCTACGTCGGTGATCTGCATAGCTCTTTTGCCTACTTTGAGCTGTCTTCAACTAGTCATAAGCAAGCTTGACCTTGGCACTAGTCTCACCAATAATCGTCAGTCCATGAAAGCTTCCATCACCAACTTCTTCCCAACAAACCGGTGTCTTGTACCTCCTACCATAAAGAGTTTCAAACGGTGTCATACTGATACTCGCGTGGAAACTATTATTATATGCGAACTCACACAAAGCCAAATCTCGATCCCACTCTGCCTTGTAGTCCAAAACATATGCTTTGAGCTTGTCCTCAAGAGTCTGGATCGTCCTCTCTGACTGCCCATCTGTCTGTGAATGGTACGTGATACTAAAAGTCAACTCAGTGCCCATGGCATGCTGGAATGAAGCCTAAAACCTAGAAATAAATCGGCTATCTCTGTCTGACACAATCGAAGGTGGGATCCCATGCAATCTAACAATCTCCTTAATAAACATATCCGCCATTGTATGCATCTTGATCCCTAATCCTGAATGGTACAAAGCATGCAAATTTAGTCAATCTGTCGACGGTCACCCAAAATGGCATTGTTGTGCCTCGATGTCTCTGGCAATCCTAACACAAAATCCATGGTAATGTGCTCCCATTCTCACTTGGCTCTCTTAAATGGCTTCGAAAGTCCTGGGGGCTTCCTATGCTCTACCTTGATCTTCTAACACGTTAAGCATTTAGAAACAAATTCCGCAATTTCTCTCTTCATGTTATTCCACCAAAATCGACCCCACAAATTCTGGTACATCTTAGTACTATCGGGATGTATAGAGTATCGCGCATGATGTGCCTCTGTCATAATATGATCTTTAAGGTTTTCAACATTAGGTACACACAACCAATCCCGGAAATATAAAACACCATCCTCAATTCTAAAATCTGACTTATTTGCAATTTTGTCTCTAATGCTGCCTAACACGGGATCCTGAAACTGGCTATCCTTAAATTGTTGAATCAATTGCGGTTATGAAACTGACATGGCTGCCAACATCACATTCTCACTGACAAACTCTATCTCGACATCCAAGTCTCTGAACCTCTCAACTGTGGCCCATTCACTGGACAAACTAGCCAAAGTGACTAACTTCCGGCTCAAAGCATCTGCCATGCATTCCCTTTGCCCAGAAAGTACTGAATCGGAAAGTCATAATCAGCCATCAACTTTAACCAACGGCGTTGCCTCTGATTTAAGTCATAATCCGATGGTGGATTGCGACAACTCTTTCGGTTGTGTTCCATTTGACTGCAAGTAGAGTTAGTAAAACCCCCGTGCTGTCAATTTCTATCTTTAGCACGAATTCTATTTTTCTTTGGATGTTCTGGTTGTTTTGTAGCACGTGGAGCAAAGACAATTTCATCTGATGTATGTTCCCATTGACTGCTATCACGAGTGGCATATATGACTTCACTGTATGAAGTACAACAAGTATTTATTAGGTAACAATCTTTAACATAGTCATACGGATTTAGGTGCCTAACTTTCATTGCTGCTAGTGTATGACAACGTGGAATGCCCATTATTTTCCATCTACGGCAACTACACTTATTTTGTTCAAGATCCACAATGTCTATAAATTCTGTTGATGGAACCTGAAACTCAACAAGCCCGGCAACACGTACATGCACGCAGCGTGTGTCTTTAGCCTCTTGGCTTACTAGTTTCTCCACATACGACGTTAATGGGACGTAATATTGAGTGACTCAAGATGTCGTTTTTGGTAGAACTCCGTCAACTTGGCATAGATTTCTTCGGCTTGCTTTATACTAGGAACGACTCTAATGTCTTTTAAAAGATTGTTCGTACACTCGGCAGCGTTGCTGGTTATCATGTCATAGCATTGAGCTTCAATATACGCATTTGACCAAAGTTGTTTTCCAATGGCATTGATATAAGTGTGTACCCCTTGGTCTACAACAAGAATGTCATTCATATAGGCCTCATACTCATATGGTCCAAAAGCCTTGGCAGCCCACTGTCACGCCCCGAACCCGAGACTACACTCATCTCGAGGCGTGATGTACGCCCACATGGGGATTTGAGTCAAACTCGTTGACCCTTGGTCCCCACGAACGGAATTGATCCACAGGATATCACGTGTGAGGTTCAAATTCCCATAAACCTGTATTCCACCTGTATAAATTTCTGTCAAATAGACATCACATTGTAATCCAACAATATCAAATGCATCAAGATATAGAGCAACTATAACAAAAGATGCGGCAATCCAAGCCACGGTCCATGGGTCATTTTACGTTCAACTTAGAGGGTAGATGTCTAGAAGACATCGTCAGAAGTCCACTCAGCTATGTGATGGTGAGATTCCTCCTCCTCGTGGATCTCCGAGGCGGTGGCATCAAGGTACTCATCTGTAAGGCCAAGTGTAGCACCATTAGACTAAGTTAAGCAAAGATAAACAAATATAAACAAATGAGTAGTTAGACAGGTATAAATCATAAGAGGTCAAATTATGAATACTAGGCAAGTCTAAGCATGAATAAGCATGAGATGTACCAATCATAGATGACAGATATACACAATAGCAGAACTAAATGATACATCCACATTAGCTATATTCTCTCAAATTAACCATGTAAACATGAATATAAAGTGAGAGCAGAAAACAGAACAGAACTAAACAGAGTGGTGCCACTAGGAGACAGAGGGCCCAAAACTCCCTATCGTAGACCTAGGGTGCCGGTCAGACCCTCATTATATAATCCCATCTGTAGAGGGTCAGAAATATAACTAAACCCACACTTAGCCGGGTCCAATTTAGATAAGGTCGAAGCTAAGTGGTGCCGACTCATGGAATGAAATGTACAAAATAACATAACATATATAGATCATATCACGTCAGGGAACATAATGAGGACTTATCATAAGTGTAACTGAATAGATATGGAAGCAGATATAGACATAAACAGGTGCATAAACAAGGTATATATAACTAAACAGAAGTATGATCAAGTCATACGGAAATACTGGAATGGAATGCAATGCATGTACATAAAGCATATACGGAATGAAGATATAAAGCAAGCCCATTCTACAGTCTTGGAAACACTCGTGGTCTTCACCGTCTAACTCGATGTAGTACTAAGGATTCCGGTGTTAATGGCCTACAACAGAACCCTTGGTGTTACTTAATTTGAGCACCGAATCCCTTAATATAACACATTTGGTTTGGATCTCAATTTCGAAGAACAAGAGACCCCTTGTGGGTGCACGGTTGCTCAAGCCGCATCTACATAATTCACAAGTCCATTGGGCATGATAAAGGGTTCACAGGATCCAATCTTAAAGTCTAACTATCAGGCCAAAGCAATTTAACATACTACAGTTCAACACTTGGCTTGCGGTACCATCCAGTTGCCAAGATTTTTATAAAATCCAATGTCCACTCATTTTCCGAATTTCAAATCAAATATATGTAAGGACCAATGATTCTACCCTTCAAGAGCATTCCAACGATATGTGAACCTCCAAGAACAGATGTATGGTTAAAAAGTTATGACCGTTGGAAGTTGACACATATAGACATGTATCAGGTGCCCTCGAGCGAACAATCACGAGCTCGAGCGGACCCAACCAGAAGCCTTGCTCGCTAGAGCTGGCAATCACGCGCTCAAGTGGGCAGTCCAGAATTTTGCACCCGAATTCTAAACTTCTCTACTCTCTTCCAAACCATCCATTGCCTACACCCAGACTCCAAACACCATTTGATACACAAGAATGAGCCTCCAACATGCTTATAAACATTATCATTTAACCACCATTAATCAACAAGAAGACAATCAATAATTTACATAAATTTGAACCAAAAATCAAATTGAGCTGGAAATGGGTAGTCTAACATGAATGAACATATTCATAGAATCAAATGAGGATGCATGCATAGATTTATAAAGGTTACACTTGCCTTGGGTGCTTGAAACTAATGAAATCACAAATCCAAGCTAGAAATCAAGCTTTAGTGCCCCACAAGCTCTCCAAGAGAAAAACCCCCAAATGAAAAGGTGAGCATGAAATCCTACAATGGTAAATGAAGAGAAATGGGTTTTGAATCCACATGTAACACCGATAAAGCCATCCAAATTCGGATTTAAACAAGGGAAATGAATCTTGAATCAACTTACCAAACTAGTTGAGAAATGGACAACGGAAGTGTGCTTGGCTCAATGGATAAAACTCTTGTATTAGAGAGATGAAATCCACTCACATGCAACGGATTTTTTAGTGGTTGCTTGAAATGAGAAAGGAGATGAAGTAGTAAAGGAGTAGAGAAGAGAAGGCTCAGCTAGAAATGGAGAAGGGAAGAATGGCTGGGCTAAGTCATTTCAAATCAGAATTTTCTCCTGCAGTTGCATGCAAGTCCCACTAAGTTGCAAGATTTTCAAAATCGGGCTTGGGCTGGAATATGGGCTCGAAACGGTCAATATGGATCCAGATTTAATGGGTCAAAACGCGAAAATTAAGGCCCAAATTATTCTATATGCAATATACCCAAAGCCCACAAAATTCTAAATCCACACAAAACCAAAAACACTCAAAATAGTCATACTTCTACCTAGTTAGAGGTCAACCCAACTAAATTCTATCTGATCAAGCCCAATTACATTCAAAACATCCATTAAGCTACTAATCTAAGTTAATTAACTCAAAATCGAAATTAAGGCGGGTTAGGGTGTTACACCCGCTAGAATTTCCATACAATGGCATGCTCACAGAAGGCAACTTTAATGTTTTTTGCAATGTGATGACAACAGTAGCAGTGCCTCGCGCTTGGAATGATGTTGGACAATGCTGGGATGAGACCCTTTTATCAAGCAGACACAATAGTTAAATCCGTTAGACTTCCTAATGCAAGAGATACATTGGGAAGGAACCACTCCCAACTATCACGACACTTTGCCTCGGCGAAAGCGAAAGCTATATGAAATAGCTTGTGATTATCATCGTAGGTGACAACTACTAGCAGCACACCCGGATACATTCCCCGAAGATGTGACCCATCAACAGCGATCGTGGGCCTCAGCAATTCACATAATGATCGGTTGCAAGGACCGAAAGCCCAGAAGAATCTTCTAAATCTGTCTTCAACTATCATGTCGATATTAGTCACAGTACCTGGATTGGTCATGTGTAATTCTCTACAATAAAGAGGTATAATCTTAAGAGATTCTTGATATGATCCTTGAACTACACGCAACACTATCTCTCTTGCAATGTGTGCTTTTCTGTAAGTGATACGGGTGCCAAACTCCTTTTGGTGTTCATTCATAATCTCTGTCGGCTTTAAGTGGTTATTACATCGGACTCTGTCCTCAATGAACTCTTCAATCAGTTTCGATGATGCTTGGGGATGCGTCATTCCCATCATTGGTTTTGAGCAACAATGTTGTGGGTTATAAGTCCGCACCTTAAACTTCGGGCTTGAATCGACAATGGAAACATGTATAGCCAGGGACAACCGTCATCATTACAACGTGCTGTGATTTTTTTCATGTTCGTCATCACATGTCGTACAGTGAAATTGTTATAACTTGCAAACTTCGCAAGAGATCTTTTAAAGCTTTCACGATAAGGAAATTGATGCCCTATGCACATTTCTCGTGCCGAATCCGTACTAGTTTTGGTTATAACATCTTGAGGGACCATTGTGTCAACGAAATTGACATCTTCCATAGCAAATGAATGATTCATAGCATGAATGGTTTCAGGTCCTTGTTCATTACCAGCCATCATCCAAGAGGAACTTCCATGAACCTTTGACATATCAATAGTAGCACAGAACGCGTCATTTACATCATTTGCCTCAGGATCTACTCCATCCACATCAAAACCAGCTCTTATAGAACGATTTGTTGTATGAAAATCCCGTGCGGAAAAGAAATGCATATCAACATCTTCGCGAATATTCATTGTGGGATATACTAGACCAGGCGTGGGATTTATAATCTCCTTCATCCCTTTGGGACTTTTCTTCACACCACTTGAATCGCCGACCTTCTTAACCCTTCAATAAAAGGCATGGGAAAGTTAGGCACGACAAATGCCACTATAGAAATATTAAAGAAATATAACATAGATACGTACCTAGAGCCTTCGTGGTGATTGTTTACAAAGTGAAGCTTCCTGTTGACATACACGTGTAGCCCATTTTGTCACTTCCAGAGGCCATCAACATTCCCACAATATCATTTTCATTTTCCAAACTAATCAACAAAAAAACGAGTCCATTGTGACAAAGGTATTTCATGCTTACATCCTCGATATTCGCATCCTAATTCGACAATTCAATTTCTTCATTCAACAACACAACATATGTTATGCTCTTATGTAGATACCTCATCTTCTGTCTTCCACCATTGTAGACCAGGCGTATAATGTCAAAGACAACCTCTCCATCCTAGTGAAATATAATGGAGATCTCATACTCAATCATTCTGCCGACACAAATAAACAATATATCAATTCGGTGGTATTAGCAAATACAGTGAATAGGTAACGTGTTGCAATTAGCATGTGGAATAATGCTAACAGAGATATAATTGTATGCGTTCTACTGTTCATTTCTATTTCTATTTAAAGGAAAAAAATCACAATAGAATTTAACTCCCCTGTCAGTGTTTTTCCTCTAGAGTTACTGACAAAGAAGGAGTGAAAACGAAATCATTTGTTGCGTGTTTGCTCCAACCTTTATATAACAACCCTACCATGTAAATAAGTGTATTCACCATCCTTTTGTAGACGTATTTGAGTACCCATCTTCATATTACTTAAAATGGATAAACCCTAACATGCAAAAACATGTAATTCACCATCTTCATATGCTCTCAACTAGGGGTTGTGAGAATAAACAACCTTAGAACAACCAAAGTCGTTACCTTGATGATTTAGCCACCCAAAAATAATCATACAGCAAAGATAATGAAATGAATAAACTGTATATCAAAAGCTGAAATAAACTTTTCTCGAAAAGTAAACATGAAACTCATGCTCTATGGTAGATAACGCATGCAAGAAGGTCAAACTGTGCTATGACTACCGGGTTAATAGAGATCAACTCCATAAGGAATATTCAATGTTGCTATTCTGGTACTGGAAAAGCATTAATCGCAGATAAAAAGGTTGGAGAAAAGGCAAGCTTGACGGTGTGTATATATATGTATAGAATTAGCGACGACTTCGACACTAACTCTCAATATTAAGCGATGACGTCAACGCTTATTGAAAAAAGGAAAAAAAAATGAATATTCTGACGGGAATACCGGTTCTGTTTCATCAAAACTATGGATATCTCTTTTGGTTAGTGGACCTCTAAGGTTATTTTTTTGGTAGTTTTCTCAAGAAAAAATGTTCATCGTACTATTTTAAAAAGTACATAGCAGTGGATGGTCCAAAATTTTTGATGGAACAGCGAAAATCCAAAGCCATTAAAGATGTCTTTATATTGCTTTATCAACTTTAGTTCGAGTTCCATGGCTTTTATTATCTATCTATCAGCTCCAATGACGCCAAAAGGCTTGCTTATTAACTACATTCCCTTTACATGCTGCTGATGGCCGATGGACACATGACACCAAGCGAAAGAGGGTCTGGTGGATTGTAAAATAATGTTCTTTGATGTCTGAATAAAGACAATGTTTTCTTTAGAAAGAAAAAGGCTATATTTTCAACCTTTATGTTTTAGTATTTAGAGTCTACCTTTATTCTCGTAATAGTTGTTACAGTTTACCAATTCTATTCTAATTAATAAGAGCTATTTAAATTAAGATCTAAAATAAAAGGTTTTAATTCTTAGGTTATGATTTGCAATTAGTCTATCAGGTAAAATTTAAAAAAAAAAAAAAACACTATTATGTCACGAGGTAATTAGGCCCATCTTTAGGCTTTGTGCTAATTGGCATCCACTTTTTAAAAGGGTATAATATAGAATCCATCGTTTATGTCATTTTGAAAATTTTATGAGTAGGGGTGGGCCCAGGAAACTTTCCATGGAGGGGCCACTATGTAAAATAAGGAAAACTCTAGAGCGGCAATACATAAAAATAGCTTGAAGTTTAGTTAGAATTGAAGGGATTTATTGAAATTTTGGCCCCCCGCCGGGTTCCGCTAGCTAGTATTGAAATCGTAGCATCCCCCAGTCTTTCTCAATACTAAATGTAACCCCTATATCTATCAATCAAGAAGAAGAAGAAGATGATGATGATGAAGATGATGATAATGATATTGAAGCAACGATTACTACTAGATTGGTCATATGGAAAACATATGATTAACTCTATTATGTCTTTATAATTTAGTCAATTTCTTACGCTTGGTTGACTATGGGAGATTTTCCTATTTGAGGAAATTTAGCCCTAGACAGATGAGTGGATGAGATTGATATAGAGCAATTGGATTTGATATGTGGGCGATTGTACTCTTGTATTAGCTCTCAGCCAAATTTTACTTGAGTTTAGGTTAGTTGTGAAATTAATCACATGCAAAATACATTATTTGACTCCTCTTGATCATTTAACCTTATGTTTCTCAATTGATCAATTTCACAGTTAATTAACTCTGGTTGGAGTGAAGTTTGGTATAGAGTTAATAAAGGAAGACTTTGAGCTTATAAGTGGGTCCAACTGCTAGAATCACCGGCATAAACTTCACTGATATATTGATATTATGTAGATATTATCATGATATTTACTCAAAAATATTTTTTGTTAATTATATTTTCAAATGTGGTCAAAAGTGAGAAAATCACAAAAAGAATGACAATGTCAAAGCAAATGGGAAAATTGTGAAATGCTAAAGAATGATATTTAGAGAAAAGTGAAATAGATTTCAACAATATATCGTTAAACAAGTGGCGGGATTGGGGGATATAAACCAGAGAAATAGATTATACATTGGCTTTCCAATACTAGTGTGGTGGCTGAGTATTTATTTTCTCCTATTTCTTAAGTTAATGTTTTGTTAAAGAGATATTTATTATTATTATTATCATTATTATTATTTTCCGAAAGACAAGATCTGTATTAGGAGAATAAAAAAGAAAGAGCTAAATGCCCCCAAAAGAAAAATAGAGTAGGATTATAGGTTCACTTGGAGCAAAAAAGCATAAGAAAGAGAGAGCAAACATTTACGGAGTTAGGGAGATCATGGATAAGAGCATCAGATTTAGCGAAATTCTTCACAATGGATTTTTTTTTTTTCAGTCATTGAAGGAACATATATTGAAACCTGGTTAGGGACTGAAGATTGCCATTGAAGGTAGCTTCATTCCAGGTGAAACAAAAGGAGGAGATTAGGTGGAAGAAGACCGAAACTATAATCATTCTTGTGGACGCATCTCTGGCAGCTGAAAAAGCTCGCTGGTAAAAACCAATGGAAAGAGAAAGAGGCATGTAGAGACCAAGAACCCTTAGAACCCAAGACCAATGCTAGCTCAATAGCAAAAGGGCAAGTGAAGAGGAAATGGTGAGCTGTCTCACCATTTGATTTGCAAAGAGATTACCTGGAAGCAAGACTAATACCCAGATTGAAACCAGGCATATAAAGAGGGAATTAATTGATGGTTGATATATGCATCTTCACCTTTGTTTCTTCAATTTTTACCACTTTTTGATAATGCATTTCTCAAAAATTCTATGAATTTGCAATTATTTTAGTTTTTAGGAGATTTTTCCAATAAAATCCAGTGAAATACAAATTCAAAGAATTGTAAATCTTATTTTAGAAATAAATTTCATGATATCTTACACGATTTGGATGTTCTATTAAAGAGGAAATCAATTGTCAGCCATTTTATTTATCTTTACCTTCATTTTTTTTTTTTTCTAATTTTTACCACTTGCTGATAGTGTGTTTCTCAGAACTTTTAGGAATTTGCTTACTTGAAACAAACGGCCCTAACTATTATTTTATTTTCCAATGAAATTTCAAGAAATGCAAATTTAAAGACATTGTAAAATTTTTCTATTATTAGTTTTACTTGTTTCTTTACTAGAATGTCAAGAATTTAGGGCATGTTTGTGTAAAACTTTAATGGAGAATAAGTTGATGGTTTTCCGTGGAAAATTCATTTTTCATACGTTTGATGCGGAATAATTCCACGAAAATGCTTTCTTGCCTTGTTAGCATTTTCCTTGTCAATGCTAGAAAATAATTTCCTATAAAGAGGGGATATGGGAGTTACATTTCCTCGAAAAACTTCTCTCTCCTCTATAATCCCATTTCCCCATTCTTTTTCAATTCAACCCAAAACCCTATCTTCGTTGACCATTGCATTATGATTTTATTTTCTGTGATTAATTGGGTGTACGTATGATGATTATTATTGTAACGAGTATTATTTCTGTGATGGCTCATCTGATTTATAATAACGATTCCACAACCGCATCAGACAAAATTAGCATCAATTCAGTGAAGAAAAAAATTAGCACTAAATATGAATTTCTAAATCCTACTAAAATTCCTTTTCGAGATTTTCATTTTTATATAATTTGCTAACTTGACAATTTATCCTTTCTATAAAAAAAGTGTGTATACAAACATGCCCTCTTGTTAGATTTAGGAGGGATTTCATATTCTCTTTGTCCGCCTAAGTGGGGTGGAATTCCAGCCTCCTAAATTCTTATTAGGGTAAAGGAACAGGCCCGCTGGGGAATTCATAAGTTCCAAAATCGAACCCATCATAGGTTCGTGGAGTTGGGGCCTGAAGGAGAAATAAATAAGGGGACTTCCATCGTTTTGGAAGTAGAGCCGATGACAACTCGACACGTGGTTTGCAGCATTCAGTCCTCGGCAAGTGCTATATAGCAGGATATTTAGTTAGGGTGCTGTGAACTCGACACGTAAATTTTGAAAGTGTGGCGCGTCCTACAGGACAGGTCTTGTCGCAGTCCTAGTCTTCACATTAAATGGTCCCCATCAAATTCCTCCTCAACAATTATTTACACTTTACTCCTTTCAATTTTCTACAACTACGTTTTACCCCCTTTTAGTATTTAGAATTTCCACACTAACCACATCCATAGTTTTGTCCTCGTCCTCCTACAAAACTCAATCTTCTAGGCCCCCCCACACCCCCACCCAAAAATAAAAAATAAAAAAAAAATAATTTCAATGAAATAATTTGAACATAAATATTCAACTGTGGAGAAAATAATCAGATTGATTTTAGGGCCTATTTGTTGGGATGGATTTAAATCCCTACTGGTTCTAACGGAATGCACGCAATTTTAAAAGTAAAGAAAGAAAGGAGAAGATCTATACATGGCATCAAACAACCTTCCTCTTCATGAAAAATTAATTGAAGAATACAAAAACTCAATATCTAGCATCACCTTTTCAATCAAACCATGGGAATGTTATTAATTGTCATATATATATATATATATGTATCTAATTATTCACCTTGTGCGATAGACAAAGCCTTGCATTAAAGGATGTCTACTAGGAGAAAACTCTCCTCCACCTTCCTTCACCGCCTCACTTTTTTAATAATTCTCAGATAAAACTATTTTTTAATGGATTATTGGGAATTAGATTTTATTGAAAGAAATGGGCCCTAAGAGCTAAATCCATTGGACTAAACTCATGGCCGCATTAGGGAGAAAAACCCATTACCAAACTTGATTCAGTAGAGTTAAGTCAACAACCTCACTTTAATATGAATCAAATAAGATCCAAAAAAGCTTTTCAACCACGTATTAGGAAAATATATCAGAAAGCCATAAATCTAATGAAAAATGAGCCTCCTACCGACGGTTAGGGTAGTTCGATAAAGGGCATTTGTTTCTAAGAACTTCTAATTGAAATTCTGTGTGTGAGTATATATTATACATAACAACATTATTAAGGGGTGTTTGTTTGGAGGGTCTTTTAATGAAAATCTTGCAATAATTTTAATTATTGTCTATCAGGCATTTGGAATTCCTTGTTTGTGGAGCATCTGGAATTAAAAGAAAAAAAAAAGACTTTGAAACCTTTCTTTTGGTCTTTCAATTTCTCTAAACCCCGACATTCTAAATCCTAAGAACTTGCTTCTTTAGCATATATAATTTGTAGGATTCTTGGATGGAGAATTTGAAAGTTCTCTAAAGGGCATGTTTTGTAACAGGCTAGGAATCCATAGATCTTATGATTATTCACTGCCACTGGAATAAGGAGTCCTCCCTGAGGATTTGTTTAGTTGAGGATTTCACATTGATATTTGTGTATATTGATAAATATAGCCTTGAAAAATAGGGTTTTGTGTGTGAATCTACTTTAGTGAGAATTTTCAAATCTTATGGAGGGTGGTCGGATCTGAAAATCATTTCAAATGAATATTTTCATTCGTCCAAATCCTTAGGAATTTACAATTGCCAAACATGAATTTACGACAACTTTAGGGAAACCCAAAATCTTTTCCCTAAAAATTTGGTTGCCAAACGTAACCTAAATGTTGTCCCTACATGGAATTACTAAATCCTTCTTCCCAATAGAGAATTCAAAAACAGTAATGAGGTTAGGCCTGTTTGGCATCATGGAAATGACTTATTCCTAGAAAGTATAAAGTTAAACTTGTTTAGCAGATATTGTGACAAAAGATCTAGAGAGATAGGAAAAGGTTATTTTTATAGATACGGAGAAATGAAGAGAAAGTGCGGTTCAAACCAATCCTTTTTTTTTTCATTCTTGAAATGAAACACCTAGAATGATGCCAAATAGGCCCCATAATTCTAAAACTTTCAAAGGTTACAAATGATGTGTTAGCTGGTTGGAATTATGAAAGAAAAACTGCACTCATAAATGCCAAGGGGACAACTCATCTTATGGTCAGAAATTCCTCGACGTGACTAATTCTTGTGAATTCCGCTAAAAGAAATAAGCGCTAATACGACAGGATTATAACATTTGGAGAATTTAGAACTCTCTTTAGCAATGTTTATTTAAACCCTACAAACAAATAATTCTTAGAATCCTTGGAACTTCTTATTTGATTTGTGGTATTTCAAATTTTCAGCCTTTCAAATCATTATTTGTTATTATGTCTTTCATATCTGCCAAATTCTAACACCCCTATGCTTCTGGTGTATAAAATGATTTAAAAAAAAAAACCCTGCAGAAGACTTCATTAGGTAATTTATAACTCTCTCCAACAGGAAATTTCCCCATTCAATCAAGCAAACAACAACCACCACCTAATACATTCAAACATGTAACAGGCTGGTGTTTGCCAAAAAAAAAAAAAGAAGGGAATATAGATGGCTATTTGCAAATGTCAGGAAATGCAGGTGGGTACATGCATATTTCCCATAAAAAACCAACCCAGCACTTTTTTTGCCCTAAGAATGGAAGAATAGCCTAAGGGAAAAAAGGTGCATTGCTTCTGCTCTATATTTAATTAAAGGAAGGCAGGAAAAGAAGAGTGCAGATTGCTGTAATTGGAAAACCAGTGAGAAAAAAAGGAAAGAAAGAAAACAAAGGGGAAGGAGATGGGGAGAGGCAGAGTTGTTCTGAAGAGGATAGAGAACAAGATAAACAGGCAGGTGACATTTGCCAAGAGAAGGAATGGGTTGCTCAAGAAGGCTTATGAGCTGTCTGTCCTCTGTGACGCTGAGATCGCTCTTATCATCTTCTCCAATAGAGGAAAGCTTTATGAGTTCTGCAGCAGCTCTAAGTATGCTCTCTCTCTCTCTCTCTCTCTCTCTCTCTCTCTCTTTCTGTCTCTCTCTCTCTCACACACACACAGACACACCTCTCTCTTCTCTTCTCTATGCAATCTCTACTCTACTGTTTGCTTTTTCTGTTTTCTCTTTCTTTTCAGATTCTGTCTCTGTCTCTATCTCTATCTCTATCTCTATCTCTCTAGGTCTCTCTCATTGAAATCTTGTGTTATTTCATCCTTTGAAATTTTTTTTTTTGTGAACATTAAATTTTTTTTAAAAATTTACTTTAGGTCAGATCCATATCTACTTCTTCTGTCGGTTTGATTTCTTTCAATCTTTGACGTTATGATTTCTTGGATTTCTTCGTGAATTCTCTCTCTATGTATATATACATGTCTCTTCTTTGATAGAATGAGATCTACGAGTTCTGTAGCAATTATAGCTTTGTACTATCTATCTATGCCTTTTATTCGCTTTTTATCTAGTTTCTGTAGATTTCCTCTCTCTCTCTCTCTTTCTCTATTATCATTTCGTCACTTGTCTCGAGATCTTCCGAGTCTGGATTCTATTATATAATATTAGCTTCTCTCGATCTTTAACATTGAGGTTTCTTGGATTTTATGGGGATTCTTTTTCCATCTCTCGTTGAAATTATGGATCCACGTCGTTAGTTTCTCAGTATTCGTCAGTATGGTTTTTTCCTTAGGAAGATTGTCTGTGATTTCTAAGAAACTCCTTATCACTCAAAAGTCGTTTTGATATCTAAGTCTTCGAAGATTTTCAAGACTGGGACTTTTTTATGAGATTTCCTTTAGTTCGATCTTCTTTGCCGAGATTTATCTGCCATATGCTCTCTCTCTCTCTCTCTCTCTCTCTCTCTTTTCCTGGATCCTTAACGTCCCGTCTCTCTGGATCATTGTGCCTTTTCTTTTGTAAAATTTCCTCCCTCTCTCTCTCTCTCTCTCTCTCTCTCTCTCTCAGATTCATTGATCATGCTCATATAAAATTCATTGATCATGCTCATATAAATCTTTTTATATTTTCTGCTGTCTCGATTTTCTTTTTGTTTACTTTGCAATTTTGTCTCTAATCTCTCTTTGGCGTTTTACTTTTCATGTACTTTGTTCCTCCTTCTATTGCAGCTTTTTTTTCTTCTTCATTGTTTTCAATTTTCATGTACTTTGTTCCCTCTCTATTGCAGTTTTTTTTATTTTTATGTAAACTAGTTACTTGTAGATTTTACTTAGAACAGATCTGACACCAGGTCCTTTTCTTTTTAAGTTGTTTGCTTATTTCATGTAGTTAGTTCTCATTAATATCATGATTATTATCTACACCTTTAGATTCTCTCCTTTGTTCTCCTACTTTAAGTTTTAACTGGAAGTTATACCAGTTGTTTCTTTGTCCTTTCTTCAAATTAGGTGGATTATGTTGTGAATGTTTTGTTGCTTGGTTTGTGGTTGTCCTGTAGATGCTATAAATGGTTTGTTTCTAAGAATGGTTGTGTTTCTTTGGGTTTTCTTATGCTTCTAATTTGGATAACCTTTGAATAGGAGGATATATATGGTCATATTTCTAAACTTAATCTTCACCATGTTCTTATTGTTAGATATGGTATACATTACATCCATATCAATATGGATATATATATATATATATATTTTTTTTTTTTTCTTTTTTATATTCATTTTTTGGAAGCTTTAGGACTTGGATATTAGAGATTGTGATATGTCTCGTGACCCTCTTCTGAAACTGGCTTGAGTGAACCATAAACTAGAACTAGCTGAAATGATATCTCAGTTTGTTTATGTTTTCGCTCCTAATCACAGCTCTTTTTAAGACATAAAGTTCTAGAAAATGTTTATAAAATTTAAAAGATGAGAAATATTCACTTTTAATTGCTTCCAGTGTGTTCTGGATGTAAATGAAACAATAAAACATAATATAAAGGTGGTGAGGATGAATGAACTTCCATTGTCTTTTAGCTTTTGCACTCAATTGATACAAAAATGTTAAGATCTTGGCTCGAACTGCCAGTTATAAGGCGATAAGAGTTAATTTTGGCAAAGTTCTAAAACTTTGGGAGGTACCCATTTCTCAGTGATGCTTCTCCTACTGTAGGCATGACACTGTTTTCTTAAGTTAATGTTTGTTTCATTAAAATGGCTATTAGAGAATATTAAAGAGAAGGTTGGATTTGGAAGGTATGAGTTAATCTTATCTTAGATTAGATTTAGGTTATATTGATTAGGGTTAGTTTGAATCTTGAGTTATTAGTTTGAATTTTGAATTATTCTCCTCAGAATAAGATTAGATATCCATTTTTAGTTCGATTAGATTTTTCTAATTTGAGTCAGTATGTACTTTATAAATAGTCATTCAATATTTTCACTAAAATTACCACATAATATTTGGGAAAATGTAGTGCGCAAAGTTTTCTCAATGAGTATACTGAGTTGGATCTCCTCTCAAGAGTCACTGGTCTTAAAGCAATCTGCAGGTTGCAGTTGTAGATATCTCTTGGAAGTCGAGATCGCATACATTTTCCAAATGAATTACTTGTTGGAACTTAATTTGTTCAATTCACCGCACAGGATCAACATTCATAGGACTCAGATTTCAAAAACACAGACTAAATTCGATCACAGCACAAGGTTCTTCTTCGTGGGATTTACTACTAACTCGTTTGTGGATGGGGCTTGATCGTGGAACTAACTGACTTAATAATCAGGTCTAGTAGATATATGAGCATGAGTTCACAGTGGGGCCTAGGGGCAGACCCAAGTGGTCACACATAGGTAAACTCCTTTAATAGTATATGAAAATTTTTATTTTATTATTTTACTTACCACCAAATAAAAATCTTGGGCCTGTCATTTGTAGTCCTTCAATTGAATATGGACTGTCATGGGTGGACCTGCATTGGAGGAACTTGGGGCGGTCGCCCCATGTTGGAATTAAAATCCCCAAAAAGTTTTAGTGTGGCATTGGAGCGGGAGCGGACCTATGTTAGAGTAATTTAGGTAGTCGCTTCAGGTCGGCATTGAAATCCTCGTAGAGTTGAATGGGGCCTTGGAGCATTCCCCACATGTCAAAACTTGTTGGTCGCTTAAAAGCAATATTTTCAAAAATAAATAAAACCTAACTACTATCTCTACCCGTGAGAATACTGGTGTTAGCCGGGTGTCGTATCCATTGAAAAAAAGAAAAAGAGAGGCTAAGTTGTGTTTCTTTCAAGATCTATTCCTAAATTAATTCCAAGGAAAAAAAAAATTTGGTTTGAGGTTTTGGTTCCTAAATTATCAAAATGAGAATGGACTTTGCTTCAATGAATGAAAGGAATGCCTTTCTGCATTTTCCTGGCTTGCTCAGTAATAGATGCAGAATGTTCAAGTGTAACGAGTTACCTTTGGAAACTTATTTATTTATATTCACTGTCATAGTTCCCTTCCTATCATGGAACCCATGGGTCTTTATTATTTAGCAGGCTAGCATCAACTTTAATTTTCTATGTCCATACTTAATATAATAATAATAAAAAAAACAATGAGGACACATTAATAAAAATGGGTTATCCTAAGTGGATCACATAAGCCCAGTACTACTAACAAATACGGCACCCAAGAATGTGGTATTTGGAGTCCCCTACCACTTGTCTAACATCAGATTTAGAGTAATAGTTTGCTACCGTTGGTTCTTTGAGAATCCATGAATGTGGTATTTGGAGTCCCCCAACAGTTTTGCTACTGTTGGCTCTTCGAGAATCTATCTTTTATCAAACATGTCCGTGGACAGTATTATAAGTTATCAAATAGTGGAGTTTCTGCTCTACTTGGTTTTTCTCGCTGCTAGGTTCCCTTCAAAGGATGAGGCATTTCTGAAAAAGAAAGAAAGTACCATCCTGGCGTGAGTCGAAAAGTACATGAATAGAAGAGAGAGAGAGAGAGAGAGAGAGAGAGAGAGAGAGAGAGAGTGCTTGATATATGAAAGAAAGGGAAGGTATCTTGAGAGATGTGGTTTAACACCATCAAAGAAGAAGCCATTACAATCGTTGGAAGAAATATGTGGGTATCCAGGTATAATGGTGAGATCCACTATTTTCATTGGGAGCCCAAGTATAATGGCGAGATCCAATATTTTCCTTGTACTCTTCACTTTTTTTTGTAAAGAAGATTTCTTATATTTTCATTGAGAACAACCTCAGTCCTTACGATAACTCTAAGGTTTGAAGTTTGAACCTTGGACATGCCACCTTCCCTTATAAATGGGCTTTGTTACCTCACCCAAGATCTACTTTCCTCACCTAAGAGCTTCATCACCTCACCCGAGGTTTACTACCCCACTTGAGGGGGTCCCAACTCCGTAGAAAAAAACCCAACTTTTCTGTGGCTTTTCCTTCTCATTGGAGGATTTCACCTTGCTGTTTTTTTTTATTTTTTATTTTTACCAAAATGCAAATTGTATAAAGAGAAGGCAGGAAAAGATGAGCTGGAATCAGCTCCCAAAAAGGACGACCAGGATCAACAAAAAAGGATCCAAGATCAAATGGTAGGATTTCTCCTTGCTTACTGATCAAACTTGATGCAGCTCAAAGGGGCTGCAATCCCTACAAAATGGGTCAGATCTAGCTAAAGACTAATGAGTTGGGCCCTGATACATTGAGTCCATGCCTAGTCCCACAGCTCGTGGAAGAGGCCCAGGCCAGTTGTATGCAAATCAACTGGAGCAAGCAATAAAGCAACAAATGAGTCCTTTAATCTTTTTACTAGGCTTGATAAAGTATCCTTTTTTTTAATTTATTTTATTGTTTATTAGAATTTGAATTTAACGAATGTTTTTTTATTTGGAAAGAGGATCAAACTGCAACAAGGATAGTGAAAATCATCGATTAATAAAATTCAGACAGTTTTTCTTCTCTCTCTCTCTCTAGAACCTTAGAATTACTCTGTTTGCTTGAAAGTGCCTCTAATTGGACGGATCCTTTTTCAAATCCGGGTGTGTTCTTGGTCAACAAACTCATCAGTTAATCCTTCCATTCTTTCTATTATTTTTTTCCAATTTTCACCGCTTGTTAATAACCCCAAATCCAACTTCTAAAAATCCATAAAACCCTAACCCATACCAAATCACAAATCACAAATCCTAAATTTTTCCCATTGGATCCAACTTATGTTTAATTCATCGCCAATTTTGAACCTACACCCGAAATTTGAAATTTTTGAAAATTCTTTTCTCTTCAATTAAAGTCCTATTATACCTTCGAATCTGCCAAATACAAAATCCTAAGTTCTCCCACTCACCATCCCAATTAACCCTATCTAAACCCTACATAAACACTTTCTAAGACCCTATCTTTTCTTGTTAATTTTTGTAAGTTGTAACACAAAACCAATTGTTAATTTATAGGACATTCATGAAAGTCAATTGTTATCTTTTGTATCTTTCTTGTAACAAAATCAGTATGAGAAACTTTGGAGCTTCAACTATATGCCAATGAATTTCATGCCAATACAAATGAGCAGATAGGTACAAAGAGATTGCATTCTAGTTTGAGCAGTTCTTTATTTTGAAGTAAAAAAAATTAACAGTTCATAAATGTATAGAGCAATTGCTAGAACTGCCTTATTTGTATGCACTAATGGAGAGCAAGACACGTGATTTGTCTGTCTAAGATCGTATAAGGAAGCTTTCTGAGTGGAGGACAGTCTCACATGAGACCATTTAAATCTCAACCTAGGAAGTTCAAAGAAGGAAGAGTTCCAAATTTTGACATACATGAATTATCTTTAACATTTAATCTACAGGTTCCTCTCCAAAGTAACTATTGAAGAAAAATGTGAAAAACATCCTCAAAATGTTGATTTGTGTGCAATGGAAATGCAAAAGATCTACAAGGAACCAAAGAAACCATGATTTCATAAAAAAGAGCTAAAAATCAGTTACATAGAGAAGCAAGATCAAGGAAAATAAGAACTCGTGACTAAAGATAAAGCAACATCTAAAGCTCCTAAGATGGACCATACTTCGCAAGAATTGGAGGAATACAAAGGGGCTGAATTTCTTCCCGTGGACAATGTTGACCAGGATAAAAACGAAACAAATGAAAGTGAAGGCAAATTGTAGATTCGAATCTTATAAATAGCAAGTGTGATCAAGTAGTAGCTCTTATCATAATGAGAATTCCAGAAGAACTAAATAAATGATCAAGAGCACAAATCAATCGCTCCAATGGTTTTACAAGAAGTTCCAACTATTGAAGTCTTTCACATTAACTTTGTTTTTTGGGATCAACAATTTATAAATTAAAGATTTTTTTTTTTTGTGATTGTGTAAGTTGTACGATTTGAGCGTCTAATGTCCTATCATACATCCAAGCAAAAATGTAGCCATCAAAAGTATTAAGATTCCATGGCTAACCATTCCAACCAAAACCATAACGCATAAGTAGAGGTTGCAAAAATACTTTTCAACACTCCCCCTCGGGTGGAACCCGGTGTGTGTTCTTTTGCCGAAACACATTTTAGCACCAAGATGTTCCTCCAATTCAAACTCACAACCGGTTTGCTTTAATACTATATTAGGTTCCCTTAGCTAACTATTCCTACCAAAATCTTAGGGCATTAGTAGAAGCTAGAGAAATACTTTTCAACAAGAAGCACTGTAACGGTCAAAATTGCTCCAAGGGCTGTCAGAGGTTGGAAAAAAAAAAAAAAACACCAGAGGAGGGTCTCGCTATAGCGAGGACTTTGCTCACTATAGCTGTTATAATATGAAATAGGATAAAGAAGAAGAAGACGACAGTTATGGACAGAATACTCAATGCCTCAAGTAGGAGGATTGGTTGTATATTTATAGATACAACATACCCTAATCAGGGGTAATTAGAATCAATCTACTAATCTATACAAGGAAGAAAATAACAAATTAAATCAGCAAGATCCCACATGTGGGATAAGAGATACATTTAGTGAACGAGCCCTTGATGGACTGGGATGGGCCTAATGGGCCGAAGCCCATTATCTTCTACACTCCCCCTCAAATTGATGTGGTAAAGCAGAAAACAGCAATTTGTGAGTGAGGTCATGATGGCGCGGCTTGGGAAGTGCCTTAGTGAAGATATCCGCTAACTGGTCATGAGTAGAGACATGAGGCAAGGCAATCTTCTTAGTAACAACATGTTGACGGATGAAGTGATAATCAATTTCAATGTGCTTCGTCCGTTCATGAAAGACAGGATTATTAGCAATTCTGGTAGCACTAGTATTGTCCCCATGAAGAGGTGTAGAACGACCAATACGGACACCGAATTCACAGAGAAGACGGCGGAGCTAGATGATTTCAGCACTGGCGGAAGACATTGCCCGATATTCGGCCTCAGCGGAAGATTTGGACACAGTGGTTTGCTTTTTGCACTTCCACGAGATGAGAGAATCGCCCAAAAACATACACCAGCCAGTAGTAGATCTCCAAGAGTCTGGACAACCAGCCTAGTCGGCATCGGCATATGCTGATAACTACAAAGAAGTATCAGAAGAATAGAAGAGACAATGAGTAAGAGTGCCGCGAACATAGCGAAGTATACGCAAAGCAGCAGTAAGATGAGGTTTGCGAGGATTACTCATAAATTGGCTAACCGTATGAACTGCATGAGAGATATCAGGTCGAGTCATAGTTAAGTAAGAGCAAAGTACCAACTATCCGCCGAAAAATAGAAGGATCGTCCAGGGGAAGCCCATCATCTGCACTGATTTTGCTGTTTAATTCCATCGGCATATCAAAAGTGTGATCAAATCAGTAGCATATTTACGCTAATGGACCTGAATGCCTGATTTGGTTCGCAAGAATTCAAGCCCCAAGAAGTATGTGAGAGGACCGAGATCCTTCATACGGAAGTGGCGAGTAAGGTGGTGCTTGAGAGCCGTAATGCCGGAGAGATCATTGCCACTGATAATCATATAATCAACATAGACTAAAAGAAATGTGTAACCCTTCGATATCCATCGAAGAAATAGGGAACTATCAGAATGACTCTGTCGAAACCCAGCTTGAAGAATTGCTGCCCTGAATTTATCAAACCAAGCCCGGGGAGCCTGCTTAAGTCCATAAAGAGATTTTCGCAATTTGCAAACATGTTGAGGAGGACAAGCATATCCCAGAGGAGGTTTTAAATAGACAGTTTCTTTCGAGTCGCCATGAAGAAAAGCATTTTTGACATCCATTTGCCAAAGAGGCTAGTTGCGGGCTGCAGCGATACAAAGGAAAGTACGAACAGTGGTCATTTTAGCCACGGGTGCAAACGTCTCCTCATAATCTATGCCATACTCCTGCTTGTAACCCTGCGCAACTAATCGGGCTTTGTAGCGATCAAGACTCCCATAAGAGTTAACCTTGACAGAGTAAACCCATTTATTGTCAATCACAGAGGCGTTTTCAGGAGTCGGTACTAAGTCCCATGTGTTGTTTGCTTCAAGAGCAATCAACTCCTCAGTCATAGCATCCTGTCAGTAAGCAATCTTCGAAGCCTGGGAATAAGAGGTGGGAATAGGAGCACTGTCCAAAGAAGTGAAAAGAGCAGGGAAGCCATATCTGTCAGGAGCAACAGAAGGACGACTAGTGCGTCGCAAGGGTATAATACTATTAGTAGAGGAAGTAGTAATACCTGGGTTCGCAGGAGGTAGCATTAGGATAGGATAAGGAGAAGGAGGAACCACAGGAGGAACCGTGTTATGCCGGACATAGACATTGGTAAACAGTGGCGGGGGAGAAGTAGGAAATTGTGGCAGATACGATAGAGCAACAGGATGAGTATCCAAACGTAAAGAAAAGAAAGGAATGTGTTCCAAGAAGATCACATTGCGAGATATGCGCATGCATTTCTCGGATTGGTCATAACACAGAAACCCCTTGTGTTCAGTAATGTAACCTAGAAAGAGACATTTGGCAGCCTGAGAGGTCAACTTAGTACGCTCTGTAGGGGAAGATGGACAAAGCACAAACAACCAAAAACACACAAGTGAGAATATGAAGGAGTATGACCAAAGAGAACTTCATATGGAGTGGTCTTTCCTAGAATGGAGCTAGGATGACGATTGAGAAGATACACAGCAGTCTGAGCAGCATCACACCAAAAATTTGGAGGAACTAAGGATTCAAGTAGGAGAGTTCGAACAGTTTCCAGAATGTGCCTGTTCTTCCTCTCCGCAACACCATTTTGCTGAGGAGTATGGGGGCAGGATTTTTGGTGAAAAATGCCTTTATCAGAAAGGAAGGCAGAAAAATCATGGGACATATATTCTTCGCCAGAATCAGACCTAAGAATTTTTATAACTTTCTGAAATTGCGTATGAACCATATTGTAAAACTTTTGGAAAAGAGAAAAGACTTCAGATTTGAAGCGCATGAAATAAATCCAAGTGAATCGAGAATGATCATCAATAAAGGTCACATAATACTTAAACCCGGTCCTACTCAATGTGGGTGCAATGCCCCAAACATCAGTGTGAATGATGTCAAAAGATGATAATGCATGAGTACGATGAATAGGAAATGGCAAAATATGACTCTTACTCAAACAACATGTTTCACACTTTGGCGAAAGTAAAGAGGACATCAGTTTATTATCTAAAGTGGGTTCCAAACAACCATTTTTAAACAAAGAATGTAAATAAACATTGTTCACATGACCAAGACGACTATGTCAAATAGTCCACAATTTATTTAAATTAGGAGAAGAAGAAGAAGAAAATAGGGAACGATGTCCAATGTCCAGCAGAAACAGTCGACCATGTTTACTCCCCGTCGCAATCACCTTCCTAGTTTGCCGCTCCTGTATGACACAACCAGTGGAAGAAAAGTTAATATGTACCCATCATCAATAAGTTGGCCGACAGAAAGTAAGTTGGCTGATAATTTGGAAAGAAAGTAGACATTGGAAAGTTGAAGGGACTGGCCAGAGACACTAGATAACGTAATGGTACCAATTTCATAAATGAGTAATTGGTCACCATTAGCAGTAGTGATTTTATCTTTGCCAAGGTATGGGTGAGAGGCTGTAAAGCTACATTCCACAGAAGTCATGTGATTCGATGCTCTTGAATCTAGAAACCAGGTAGAGGGGGTAATGGAGGAAGACTGAGAGATAGAAAAATGAAAAGCAGGAAATGCTAGAAGAGGAAGAGATTGATACCAACCACCATTAAAACCCATGGATGCATATGCGGTTGTCACCGTCTTCTGAATAAGTTCTTGAATCTGGGCTGGAGTCATGAAGACAGCTCCAGAAGAAGCGCTTCCCGTGTCAGGAAGGAGTGCTTGAACTTGGAATGCAGCCGGAGCATTTTGTCTTATCATGGAAGGATTTTGCTTCTGGTGGGGCCCATTTTCCCGCTGTAAGCTACGACAGTCATCAATAAGATGACCAGAACGTTTGCAATATCTGCAAACTAATTTCTTCCGACAGTTCTTGGCCAGATAACCGAAGCCTTTGCACTCATAGCATTGACTAGGCTTGTTATTGGGGGCTACCAGAAGAGCAGACTCAGCCTGAAGAGGAGCTAAGGAGGCTGTTGGTTCTTCAAGAATGGTACGCTGAGAGTTGAGGCGAAGTTCTTCGCGGAGGACTTCTTGGAAGCATGTATCTAGGTTCGCTGTGACTTCTCTATTCATGAGAGCCTATCTAACATATTCAAACTCAGGTCTGAGATTCATAAGGAACTGACTAATGTGGGTTTCCTCTTGTAATTTAAGAGCTTCAGCTAGAAACCCAGTAGTCACCGACTGAATGATCATAGCATCCCTCTCAGTCCATAAGGTGAGAAATCCATTGAAGTAGGCCTGCACAAATTGATCGCCTTGACTGAATTTTGCAATTTCACTATCGAGTTGAAATTTGCGAGCTTTATTTGTTTGATGGTAAACTTTCTTAAGATGACCCCACATATCGAATGCAGTAGCATATGCTTGAAGAGCAATGGCAAGAGAAGGGTCAATAGAATTCAGAATCCAAGTGATGACCTTGGCATTTTCTTTAGACCAGATAGCGACTGCTTTGGTGTCAGTAGTCGTAGTAGGTTTAGTTATCGAACCATCAAGATAACCAAACAGTCATTGGCCTTCGACAAAATTCTTTAGATGGAAAGACCATGCCATATAATTATTTCCATTAAATTTAACCGGAATAACATCATACTTGTCCATAAGTGGCAACCAGGGACAGAAGACAGCACGCAAGCCAACCAACAAGGTGGTCTGATCTGCTATAGAGACCAAAAATTGCAGGAAAATGCTAACAGAAGACTAGCAGTGCTTGAACTAGCACTGATCAGCCCTATGGCAGCCTGAATATGAACAGACAGTAAGCAGAAATAGCAGAAGACAGAAGCAGACAGCAGAAGACAGCACGTGCAGCGCAAAACTAGTCAAAACAGGGCCAGACGACCAGGAATTTTGGACCAGAATCTGTGTGTGGGCCCCACCGGTTTGGCGAATCACAGATTAAGATTGATCACTGTAAGGTGGATGAAAGTTACTTCCTTCAGTCCAAATCTGATGAGATTTGGCAAAAGATCCACAAATCTGGACGGTCTTGATGAAAACTATCTGACAGGATTTGAATAAAATCGACAGATGGAGAAAAGGATGAAACCTACCTCAAAGGTGATGCGAAAAATCCAGAAAAATGCTTAGAAAGATCCTTAAACAAGGTCGATCACAACTATAGAGGTCGCTTGGAGATATGAAGAAGATCTGTGGTGGGCCACTGTTGATCAGTGACTAATCAGAGGAGCTCTGTACGCCAAAACGATGATCCATGCCAGGAAGATGTAGAGGAGAAGGACGATTGATCAATGAAAGGTGATCGATGAGAGAAAAAGATTGATCAAAGATGATGGATCATAGCCTGAGCTCTGATACCATGTTATAATATGAAATAGGATAAAGAAGAAGAAGACGACGGTTATGGACAGAATACTCAATGCCTCGAGTAGGAGGATTGGTTGTATATTTATAGATACAACATACCCTAATCAGGGGTAATTAGAATCAATCTACTAATCTATACAAGGAAGAAAATAACAAATTAAATCAGTAAGATCCCACACGTGGGATAAGAGATACATTTAGTGAACGAGCCCTTGATGGACTGGGATGGACCCAATGGGCCAAAGCCCATTATCTTCTACAATAGCGAGCGTGGCGTAGAAAGCACGATCCGATCCAGACTCTATGACAGAGTTTGAGATTGCTTGTAATTCTTAGTGGATTATCACTAGGGGTCTTATGCTCGGATTTGGGACTATAAATTGGGTGATTCTTTCGACCCAAAAAGATACACCACCTCTCTCATTAATCTGAGTAAGAGATATCTTAGAGAGAATTTTTCTCTAGAGTCATTGAGAGATTGTTCCGAATGGTTGCTCTAGAAGGTTTTGTTGCTTCTACTCTCTTGTAGAAAATTATTCTTCTTGGTTGACAAGGTGCGACGAAATCAAGTAAGGAGAACGGTGCATGGTGGAATTCGTGGAAATGGCAGTTGTGCAAAAACAACTACAGTCCTTAGGTCGAGGTACTGACTGAGGTAAAGGAGCTGTGAGTACATCATGTAACTGTTCGTGAGTTCTTGATTTCTGGATCGTGATTTTTCTCCCTAGAAAGGGTTTCCATGTTAAATATTGTGTATGCCTTCTTGTAGTGTGTAATTGGTAGATTTACTTGCTAGTTCTATCTTATTTGGTTAGTTATATACACTATATTGATTTGATTAATTAGACTAGCATCTATTCTAGTGGGTTTTGTGGAACTTTCAAGCACCAATATGTCCAATCTACTTTCAATCGGAGGAAAGGATCAAATGAAATCTTTAAGTCATGTAAAGAGATTGAAGATTGACCAACAGTTTAGAAGTTTGAAAGGTAATTCTTTGACTGAGGACCAGATCTAACACTTTTGGTAACATGAAAACATCATTGGATGCTCATATAATCCATTTCCAGCAATTTGTTAGTGCCCCTAACACTATTATGAATAACTGGTATCACTTGTTAAGACTTGATGGAGTAATAATCTAAGTTTGTTGAATTACAATGCGGTTTATTATAATATTAGATACGAATGAGAGCTTTTTTTTAGGTAAGCAATAATTTATTGACAACTATTAGGATTTTATTAATGCTGTATAATTCATGAGTTGGACAAAACTCTAGGTACGTTCGAATTCTAATTTTTTATTAATTTTAGAATGAACTATAGTTGAGCTGCAGGGAGACTTGAAGCAAAGACTGAAGAATTTTCGTACTTTCAAGCCAAATTCCAGCAAGGCAGTTTGCTATAGTGAACATGCACTTCGCTATAGATAAGGTGCATTTGGGCTAAGGGCCAAAAACAGGGCTCGCTATAATGAGCGAGGCGAACCAAGCCGAGTTGGATCCAGACTCTATGTAAGAGTTTGAGATGACTTTCTATTCTGATTGTATTATCATTAGAAGTCTCTTGCACGGAATTTGGGCTATATATTGGGTTTTTCTCTCAACCCAAACGTATCTACCACCTCTCTTACTGTTATGAGTAAGAGATATCTAATTAAGAGAGTATTATTCTCTAAAGCCATTGAGAGATTGTGCATCTTCGTCTCAAAGTGTTGAAGGAGGATCAAGCATAGGGAGCGGTACGCGGCGAGTAGTCGTGGTAGTGAGGAGTTGTACAAAAACAACTACAGTCCTTAGGTCGACGTACTGATTGGGATAAAGGAGCTGTGAGTATATCTTATAACCATTCAATAGTGTTTGATTTTTCTGATTGTGGCTTTTCTCCTGAAAAGGGGTTTCCATGTTAAATTTGTGTATGCCTTCTTGTGATGATTGCTTAGTAAATATAATTGCAAGTTCACTTTTATTTAGTATTTACTTCCGCCGTGCTTTGGTTTGTGGAAACTAGCACCCATTCTAGTAAGTTTGGTAACTTTCAACAACTCCTAAGAATAAGTTGTACAAAAAGGGATGGATGGATTTATTCCTTGATGTTTCTTTGTTTGGTTGAAATAGGACTTTAGACTATGCATAAACCTACTCTGATGAACTATGGCTCCTCAAGTCCCCACTTTACCTTGTGTTCGGGTAGTTCGATTATTATATAAAATCTAATACATTAAGTTCATAAATAGATTTTATACTTTGTGTTATTAAATCTTTTCTATTTATTTTGTTTCAATGTACAATAAGAAAAATAAATTAAGACATTGAAGCCAACTGAAAAATGGAACTAAAAATGGTATAACTTTTTTTTTATATATAAAACTTTCAACTATAGAGTCATATTAACCGATCAAAATTAAAAAAGAAAAAAAAAGAGTCATTAGAGTCGTGTAAAATTTGTCTGAGTGGAGCGGCTGAGATTTCTTAGATCAATGTTGTGTTGAGCCCCAATGATGAAACATTTGTTCAAATGGAAAGGAAATGGCATGCAATTTTTTATTTTTATTTTTAAGATTTAAGAAATAACGAAGCCCTAGTGTCAAATCACTGATGATTTTATGGATTAGAAAAAAATATAGTTGCATACAAACATTTTTATTGAGTGTTTTTTTTTTTTTTTTTTTTTTAACTAATAAGTCCATTGTCAAATCCCTAATCCCTAATGATTCCATGTCCTAATAAGAAAAAAAAACACCAATTACAAACAAACGTCATAGTCTGGGTCACAAATAGGAGAGTATGAGCCATATTGTAATGGAGATTAGAGGGAGGAATAAGAGAGTTTAAATTTTTACTTTGCAACTTCGTGGTTTTAGGGTTTTTTTTTTTTTTTCTTCTTCTTTTCTCAAAGTGACTTTTTATGTCTTATGTTTAGTAGAACACCTTGACCTCACCACATGTGAGTTGGCGGGCAACAACTTCAATATTTACATGGTTGTGTTGTAGTCGAAGGAAAGCTAGGCTTAATTGGAGAAAGTGGGAAAATCAAGTAAAAAAGAGATAGAACTAGGGCTTAGAGAGCGCGACTATATTGATACACTTGAACAATCAGAACGTTTCTTCTGGGAGTTAATGTAATTATGGAAGAGAATTTCTGAACGTCTTGAGAGTTTCCATCAATGGACGGGTCAATTCTATAATAGGGACGCCAATAGAACTGCAGATGTCTTAGCCAATTAGAGACCTTATCATTACATTGTTCTCTTATTATCCTTACCTTCCCATGCATCTCTTACTCTTTCTTTCATCAATAGGATTTGGAGCGCAATTAATGTCTTTTTTTCAGTTTTGTATTCTTGATATCTCATGTTCTAGTTGTTATCTTTTACTCTGTGGCTCCTATTTTGTGTTTCCTGCTTCTTGGTGAATAAGTTCTGGCTTTGAGCAGAAAGGGAAAAAAAAAAAAATAAATAAAACACCATAACTCTTGTAATATATAATTGATGAAAAGAAAAGAGGTGCACTCCAAGAAAAATAAAATGGTTGGAGAGGTGTACTCCATTGAGATGGGGTTGTTGGTATTTTTTATTTTTTTTGCTAAGTTGCAAAATAGAATGGAAAAAGGAAAGGAGAAACAACCAAAGAGAAAGCACCAGGGAACTCCAATAGAGTAGCCAGCCCACTATCTCAAACTAGGATTGTGCGGATTACATAAAGCAAAGAAGAAATCTAAAGAAGAGCTAAAAAATAAAGAAGTCATTTTACCAAGAGAGTAGGCGGCATCTGCCATGCAGAAATTGATAACAGCTTTTTGAGATGGCTCCAAGTTACTATAGAGAACAAGGTTCCTGGCCTTCCACAAGTTGAACAGAGCAACCAAAAAGAGAGCACCTAGGTAAAATGGGTTGTTGGTATTTGGGAAGGTGGGAAACGGAAGATAGAGCGACACTTAAGTGGTTGACTATGGCTGCACTAATCGGAGGATCATAACCAACCATGACTCTGATAAACAAAAGACCTCAAAGGTTTTATTAATATCATCTTATCTTTATTGAGAATAATATATAAGACCTATACAAAAAGTAAAGTCATATAAATTAGGAGACTTAATCACATGATGATATCATCCTATACGGTCTGATTTGAGTATCAAAGTAGGGTGATGCTCTTGTGAGAGTTACTCTTATTATAATATTATGAGAGCTCTCATAATATTATAATAAGAGTAACTCTCACAAGAGCATCTCCCAATCAAAAGAAGTATATTTGTATATATGCTTAATATGTCTGTAAAAAGGTATGCAAATATACATTTTAAATAATTAGTTAAATCGTATCAAGAGACAAGAGAGCTCTTTGAGTTAAGGAAAAAAGAAAAGAAAAGAAAAAACCTTTAACCGATTGGGTCAAAAATTTGGGCCACCTTAGACGAACTGGCTCAGGCATTCTATATTTCTTCATGCGGGCCGGGACATATGAGGTCTAGCCATCTAGGACTTATAGTGTGTGTGTGTGTAAATTGCAACATTTTTCGTAAGAGTTCTGAGACAATTTACTTTCAAAAACGTATTAGCCTAGAATTAAGAATATCTTGTAGGAAAGATTGCTGTCCATAAGACTCTTACATGACAAGGTCCAACGGGAAGGGTCAGCAACAAGGAACACGCCATCGTATCATGCATTTTGATCTATTTTGTTAACTAGTTGGGTGGATATCTTATATTTTATTTTTTCCATTCTCCACAGCATGCTCAAGACCCTTGATAGGTATCAGCGGTGCAGTCAATTGGAATATGGCATTCTGGCAAGGGAGCCACAGGTAACTTGATTTGTTCCCTTCTCAATCATTGTAGTAACCCTTTTTTTCTTTTTGCTTAAGGTTAAAGTTATCATTAAAGAAGAGAAAAAAAAAAAATATATGAACATGACTTGGGAGACTATCATCTTTGAAAATTCTTGAAACTTATAAATTATAATACATTTTATTAAATTTTTCTTATTGAAAGTACATTCTATCTACAAAATAAATAAACATCTATCAGTTTTGTTTTATCTTTGGAGCACAACAAGTTCTAATGTAAGATTTACCAGAAAAAAAAAATTTCTATTGTCATGAGGTACGTCGGCAGTGTTGATCATCATTATCTGCTAAATCCTTTTTCCATCAACCTGGAGTAAACTAACGCCACTTTCGTTCAAAGTAAAATTAATTTGGTTTGGCCATTATTTTTATCATATTGCTTGTGGGACATTGACAATCCATTTTGGACTTGGGGATAGCACCTCCAAAGACACTGTTCACACATTTTGGGAACCATCAGATCGACACCCTGGGTCTTAGAAAGATAGCCCTGATCTATATGGTATTCTTAGCCATGATGAAAATACTTGGATGCAAGCTAAACCACTCCCTGTATCACGTAATTGAATACTTTGGAATTGTAAAACTTCTATTTTCAAAATTGATTAAAATTGAAGAAACAATCACGAGTTTCCAAAAATGACCATAGAATTGTCCCTCCTCTAATGAAAAATGAATCTTGGGGGAGTGAGAAATGAATATCCAAGCACCCTCCTAATTCAAATTTTAGGAAAGAGAGTTGCATCTACATTGGTACAGTATATCTTACACCCCTCGCCGCATATCCTTCTCCCCTCACCTCTTTAGCAATCTTATGGTGTAACTCAGTTGTCCTTGATTTTCCTAAACCAATTCGTATTTATTCTATGCAAACAAAAAGGCCTAACAACTTTTATCTGCATTCCTTCTTATATCATTGAGAAAGCAGCATTTAACAAAATGTTAATCCAGCAAAAAATTAAGAATTAGAGCAGTGTCAGCCTTGAGTCAGCGACTCGTCGTTTCAAACCAAGTCTCACCCAATTATTTTAAGAACAAAAAAGAAAGTACATAGAGTGCTAGATGTCTTAAAGTTTGAGAAATAAGATCCTAATATTTGTCTAATATCTAAGATTGGCTTCTTGAAAAATCAGTGCTTTGACAGGCAATAGTATTAAGTTTATAAATATTAAGAAGAAGATGACAAATACAAGTTGCTTATAACATTTTCTGTCAAGAGTAGGGCAACAAAACGGGCGGCATTGATTGATTAAAACCTAAGGAGGAGGATTGTAGGTCTTAAGGATAATTATAGTTAGGTTTCAATAGTTAAGTCAATGAATAGGAAAATTCTAAATATTGTTTGGCAACTCTACTAATAAAGTCAAGTAAAGTGAAGCCCTCATTTTGCAAAAAAAAAAAAAAAAAAAAAAAAAAACAGTTACATCAAAAGAACTTTAATTTAAATTTTCCGCCATATTTTTCAAAAAAAAAAAAATAAAGTAAAAAAGCAACCTCCTTTATAAAAATATAAAAAATAATAAAAAATAAAAAATAAAACCTACTTTTCTATATAAAAAGTAAAAAAAGATTTCATAACAAACAACTAAAAATAAAATACCATCATAACCTACTTATACTTTATTCTTTCTTCAAAATAATCTCTACTTCACTCAATTCTATTGGTAAAGTCCCAAACTATAGTGGATGAATTTCGTCCGTCTATTCCATATCTCATCTACCAGTGTACTCATGCAGGGAACCTTTGATGAATATTTAAGCTTGAAAGCAAGGGTTGAGTTTCTTCAACGTTCTCAAAGGTAAGCTTCCTGACCCACATATTTGTGTCATTTGTAGAGCTCACAGAATTTACTTGATTTTTTAGGGCACGTTTGTGTACACCTAATTTCCATAGAATGGTGAATTTTCCACGTCAGCAAATTCTATGGTTTTGAAATACTTTGGAAAAGACTTTCTACGGAAGTCACAAATTCATGTTTGGTGCAAAAAGTTTTTCTTAGATGAATTGGTGCTAATGTTATTTAATGCAGCTGTGAATTTCTTACGGAAAACTGGTATTTATTGTTTGGTGTGGCAATTTTCCGCAGAAAAATAACAAAACTATATACATATCAATTACTTTCAATTTGTCAATTACATACATATAGATTTCTGTCCCCACCAAATTTAGTATTAAAGTGATCAGATCGACCTATCTTCATTAAAAATGCATGTAATCCTATTTTGTTGCTTTTTCAGTTTTTTTTTTAGTTGTTAAACAAACTACTAGCTAAGGACTCAAAAGTGCTGAGTGGGCAATCTCAAAGCAATTACTCGGAGCACTTACCAGTTTCTACTGATTCATTTGCTTCAGTTTTTTTCATTGTGTTTGGGAAGATGCACAATAATAATAGCTAGCAACACCGTCACAGGACTCTTGCTTCTTTCCATTTGAAAGAGAGACAATGTTCAAACGAGAGCATCCATAGTGCCAACTTCCACAATAAAGAAACTGTCATTCTTCCGATTGATCTTTACAATCTTTTTTCACTATTCATATATTATAACTTTTAATACAAAGCAATAAAGTATGGAGCACTGATTATTATTCTCCACCATTAGTTACCTTCGGATTGGTGTCACATACAAGAAAGAGGTGTCACATCCAAGAAAGAGAAAGAAAAAAAGAAACAGTTTGGTGCTAGTGTTGGTGATGTTGCACTGGCAAGCCAGTCAAGATGCACATTTAGCTTCACAAACCAATCTTCAGCAAACAGCGAAAAACTTGCAAAAATTTTCAAACATTAACTAGTCTCTCAAGCCACACCAAAGATAATGGCCGAGGGAACATCAACTTAACTTGCGTCCCTGAAGCTTCAAATATCAAACACAATCACCTATGCCATCCGTGCTGCTCTAATAAATCCAACACATCCATGTAAGCCATCGCTGCTGCTCTAAACATCATTTCAGTTTTTTCAGTTTTGGTTTTCTCAATATGTTTTCTAAAAAAAAAAAAAAACCTATTGACAATCTTGGCATAAATGATGGGGTAGACTTTAAATTAACAAACAAACAAACAAAAAGAAGTAAGGAACCATAACTGAAATGGTTCACTGCACTATGCACATGATTCAACAACTACATGAAATTGCAACTGTAGCTTGTAAGAACACCTATTTATGCCCTTTGAACATGAATAATAACCATAAATAGTGTAAGTGCCAAAAATGACACCCACTTAATTAGGAGAAAGCAGAACTTGATCAAGGGGAAGATCGAGTAACCGAGACCTGAAAGGGAAAGAGAGAAGCAGGGGTCAGGGGCCCTAGCTACCGTCAGCCGAAGGCACTCCGATGCATGAGTTAGTTTTGCAACTAAGCAAAGGTCGAGTGAAGAAGAGGAGGTAGTATGAATGTGTATGCGTTTGTGCGTACCTTCATGGGACTAACCCCATGCGTATATGTAGGTGGAAGTGGCATCAACTTTCTTGCTGAGTGGAGGTAGGCGGGGGTAAGGTCCCATTGGGCCTTACCCTGACACTGAGTGGTAGGTGAAAAGGAAACATCCAATCAGAAGTTTTCATTTCCCTTAGGACAACTGACGTGATGGGGTGATAGAGTCAACTCCTTATCTCTATCACGCGCCACCTTATCTGTCAGTGCGTATCCGTACTTTTCATAGGAGTGTGATGACCCACTTCCGTTCAGTACTCTTACCGAGATCAGAAGCGGTCTTGCTGAGCTGACATTCTTACCGAGCTGCCGAGGCGTGGGTTACCGAGATCAAGACGAACTAGCTAGTACTGTTACCGAAGTTTAGCTTAATCTCGGTATTATGGTATTTCCCCACACAAATGGCTACAACAATAGGTAACACTCCCACTTCAACCACAATCATATCAATATCCAAACACACACATATCCATTCAACTATGTGCTCATCCATTTCCATCCAAATGTAGACCATGTTAGAAATAAAATGACATCCACAATTGAAAACGCTCGCCACAACATATTAAGGCAACTGAATCAGATGTCATGAGTTTAGAATCATGGACAAACTACATTACTTAAAAGATAGGAAAATACTTAAGATAAAGTTGCTTCAAGGTCTTAACACTAAACATTAAACATCTGATAAACTAATGCCCATCCCACAACTGATGAGCAATTGTATCTCGTAGCTCCCAAGCAAATCAAGTGTCCGCATCACTCGAAACAGATCCAACTTTCATTCCCTCCTCAACGTTCATGTCTTCATCAACATCCATATCTTGTGCATGCTCTTCCTCCATCTCATCATTATAGTTCCATCGTTTGATGTAGTTGTGCATAAAACAATAAGCAACAACTATTTTCGCTTGTGTTATGAGAGGATATCGCGGTGCTGTCTATAGGATGGGAAAGCATTGCTTCAATACTGCAAAAGTACGCTCCACTACATTTCGTAATTTAGAATGTCGTAAATTATAGAGTTTCTTGGGTATTTGTGGTGCTTGTGTGGTTGACCACTTTTTGAGATGATAACGCACTCCCCGATATGGTGCAATAAACCCGCATCCACCAAATAATATTTTCTTACAAAAAAAATTACTCTATGAGAATGAAGAATCCAAAGTATATCATAGAAATAAATTTATCATACAAAAATAAAATATTCCTTATTTCTAGAAGAAGTGAATTGGAATTTACCTGTTGGGACTTGAAGCCCATTATATGGTCATCTCCACAATGCATCTTACAGTATTTTAGAGTAAGACGCTGACCCTTCCCACCCAGCATATACATATTGAAATCTCATATCAAAGGATACAACAGCTATGACATTTTGTGAGAGGAAACCCTTTCTGTTTCGGTAACACACATGATCTTCCGAACGAACCCATGCACAATCCTAACAATTAACACAGTTACGTTAAACCCATTCTAAGAAATCATGCAAATTTAGGTAACAATTAAAGTACCTTTAAGTAGGGGTTGGAGATTGGGTTCTTACCAATTTCTAGAGGAGTCTCACTTCATACAGGCTTAATATAATGAGGACAAAACCTCAAAATCGCACTTAACACCTTGTTGAAGTACTTGTTAATAGTCTCACCAGAGTGTTGGAATAGATTCTGCATAACTCAATTACGCTCATTGTGAGCTATCGTGAATAAAAAAAATATCTACCAAGCTGCTCCTCAACCGTAACATTTCGTGAGTCGGCTAATAGACCTCTTTGCCTTAACTCATTTGAGAGATTAACATAGCATCCCTTGTTGATTCATAAAAAACCCAAGCAATTGTTATAATGCCCAATCAATAACTCATCCACAAATGATTCACCGCTTAAGATAGAGTTGTGAACTCTATCTCTTTGGCCATATAAATAATAGTATCCAAGTACACATATAAGAGCCATAGTCTGGGGTACAAAAAAAAAGAAAATGAAAAAAGAACTCCATATCCTCATCCAATTCGTACCAAAATAGAATCTACAATAACACAAAAATAATATACCAATATAGAATTGTACGTCATCCTCTTAGTGCATATCGACCATATATAAAACAAAATATACAGCAAAAACGAAATAACACTCATGGAAACAAAGTTCATGCATATTCATAGTTGAAAAGTTCTCTCTAGGAGAGTAAAAAGATTGGCATATTTGTATGCCATCCATCCGCTAAATACATATCCACTGTTTTTTGCCATGTTGCAAACAAAATAAAAACATGGCCAAAAAAGAAGTACGCCAAAAAATTGCCATGTTTTGACAACTAACTTGTTTTGACAACTAACACGAGCAAAACACAAGTGCTCCATCACTCCAACTTCAAAACACAGTTCCCATCATCACTCTAATCCAAGTTGATCTCTATTTCAAGTTGACTCAGTATCCATTGTTCGCGATCACCAGGAGGAAACGCCAAAAAGAATTCTGCCTTCCTTTCAATTTCTATTACGTTAAGTTCTTTAAAGTATATAAGATTCAGAAGTCCAAGATCATGAAGTACTTCAAAGCACTTGTCCATATCTGGATGCTCTTTAGCTCTTTCGTTTGCATAATCAGACATGGCATTTGCTATTGTCTCCACTGCACTAATAAATGCTTGACCCATATTGGGTCGGTTTCTTACTATATGACGAGAAGTCAATGCAGTACTCATCTGGCGTTGCCTCCTAATGGTGCCTATGGACACATCAATATCTTCATACGCATTATCCATATCATCAGCTTGCGTCTCTTCTTTAGCTTGGGTTTCTATAGGTTTCGAATCATTGCTGGCAAACCCATCTCTACCATCAGCAACACTATCACCAAAGATGACGGCTAGCGAAGCCCAATCAGGGAAGGTCTTTTTCTTGTAATGAGCTGCCTTAGGATGTGCCTGCAAGTGATTAAAAATAGCTCAAGCTCATGTCCAAATTATCTTTCACCACATTGGCATGAACTATTGAAAATTAGACGTATGAATTAACTCACCGCCACATATTCCTTCCAAACTTGAGGCTCAGCAGTGACCATTTTTCTTGTGTCATCCCATCCAAATCCACTAAGGTCCAGCATTGCTTTGTTCTGCATACGTCTTCTTCAACGTATTAAACTTTTTTATCAGTTTATCCTTACTAAAAAAGTCACCATATTGAGTCTTCATTTCCTTTGTCAATAAATTCCACCCTTCACAGATGAAACCTCCTTTTTATGTTGCGTCCTCTTTACATTGATCAAGCATAAGTTGGATGAGCGTGTCATCTTGAAGTGGTGTCCATTTCAAATTTTTTGGAAGGGGGGCAAAATTATCATTTGTATTTTGCGATTCCATTCCTACAAATTTTACCGATGATGAGAATATATATAATATGTCAAATCTGCAAATTAGAATTTCTCCTTAAAAAATATACTTTTGTTTTATAAAAACATTGATCTCTTCATAGAGTTTAGTTTAAACAAATCCTTCTGCCCATTGAAAATCTAGAAGTCCTTTCATATGAACTTGGTTATAAGTTATTTTAGCTAGCAAAAACATATGACCCTACATCGCATACACATTTGAGATTAAACAAATCGAAGGCTGTGATAATATACAATTTTACAAAATTAGGATTTAAGAATAATCTAAAAGCAACGTGTACAATAGTTAAGTAATTTGTAAATGAATGGTATAGATTGAGCCATCACAAAAATTAATACCCTTCATAGGAATAATCGCCATAGACATACCCAACTAATCAAAGAAAACACCATCATAATTCATTCAACATCAAATAATAATTTATTGAAGGCATTAAAATTCAAACGTTGAGAGAGTGATGCCAATAGTCAACCCACAGTAGGCATCATTGCTTTGTTATTGAAGGCATTAAAATTCAAACATTCAGAGAGTGATACCCAGAGTGCTTTTAGTGCTACCTTTTCACTTATTTGTACTTGGGGTTGAGTTGTTCTTTTCACTTTGAACCATTACATACAAAACTTCATTATCTTCACCATTTTCCTATTCCCTATGACTATATTCTTTTCTTCATAGGTAAGTTCTTGGTTATCTGAATACATGCTCAGACAGTCAAACCACCATAATCAACATTTTTTGATTTCTTTTCTATAGGATCCATATATAAATTTCCTCTTCCATATTTATTGTGATGTTAACCGCTGCTTTGAGTTACTCATGAACACAATACTATAATCCAGATTTGTTTTCAAACAGTCATTGAACCAATTAGTAATCGTGGCATCATTACACTTCTTCCTTTGGTAGAAAATCTCATTAATTACTTTTGATCAAACCAATCATAAAAATTGTGATAGTGTGCAGCAGATAAACCCTCCCATTCCCATCCACTAAATACATAACCACGCCCACTCCTTCCATCCTGTTACAACCCATCAATGTTATAGCCGATCAATGGACAGAGAAAAATCACAACCCAAACCCAAATGAAGAGAGACCTACTGTGGGCCTCTTTTCTTGCAAAAATGAAATTCCAATAACAAATCCGCCCCCCCCCAATGAGAATCCGATTTCCGCTCCTGGCAAAGAAAAATATGACATGGCATGAAACCCATTTCCGCGGATTTATCAACACCAAACACACAAAAAACCCCATTTCCGCAGAAAACTAGTGTTTTTCTATAGAAATGGGTTACACAAACATACTAGGCTTTTGATTTTTCTATTACGAAAACAGTTGCGATATCCGGAGTGAATTGTTCCAACTCCTAAAACACACCCTTATTGTTTAAAATAATTCATTGATGGAATCCTCCTATCATATGTGCAGAAACCTTCTTGGACAAGACTTGGAACCATTAAATACAAATGAGCTAGAGCAGCTGGAGGATCAGCTAGAGAAGTCCTTGCATCAAATTAGATCAACAAAGGTAAATGTATCAACTTTTTTTTTTATATAAGAAGGTAAGTAAATTAACTCACATGTGCACAAGTCTAGTGCTTTTAATTGAGGTCCATTTGAAATTGTGTATGTAAACTCAATGTTGGCAATTTCCTGCCATAATCCACATCCAAACCTCTTCATCAACTTGCTACACTTGGTTTTTACCCATATAGGTGACTCCGTTGGAAGTGTGCATATTTTAGGAGGAAACCCATGGGAGGTGTGAAATGTCACCCAATGTATTAAGTACATTTCATATGTGGTTTGAGTTAAAACTTGGGCACATTTGTGTAGCTGTTTATATGTAGAAAATGTAATGATTGCGAAAATAGTTTTTCATGCTTGGTGCAGTCGCTTTTTCTTACAAGAAAGCTAAAAAATGGGCTATTTTTTCTAGGATTCCTTGGAAAATAAACTCGTAAGAGGGATCGAGAATTTTTTCCCCTAGGAGAGGAAAATCTCTGTAGAACTGGTTTTCTATAGGAAGGCCTCATAAGTCCATACAAGGTCCGGTATCAAAAGTCCAATCTATATCATCGTCCATATAAACCATACATCCATCATAATGCCCATATATCCATACCATAATCCTTTATCATGCTATCCATATAAAATCCAGAACATAATCCATCCATAAATGGGCACCTAAGCCATGCACATAATCCATCTCCTCCACAGTATCCCATTCATCCATCCATCAATTGGGCCATCAAATAGCTTGCCTAGCCACAGACCCGAGTCAAATGTCCTCCATACACATCCAAGGTCACTTCTAGGTCAACCCTAGGTCAAGGTCCTCATTTCCATTTATTAATCAGGTTGACAATGATAATAATAACTGTGAACAATAGAGAGAATGTGCATAAAGCATGTGACATCAATAACCATCAATATAGGGATATAATCAAGTGATCCATCCTCAGTCCATGCCCCCTTTCAGATGTAGGTCCCACATCACCCAAAACAGTGGTTAAAGGGGCCTCAGATGTAATCAAAGGTATATTTGGTGCTCTAGGGTATAAGACATCCAACATCACTCTTAAGCACCGAATTAAGTTCCATTTTACAACCCTAAACCCAACTTTGGGTGGCTACATGGGTCAAGGTTAAGCTCGGCTATTGATTCAAGGTTAGTCCAATAATAAAAGTCTAAATGGAAGGTCAATGGGGCCCAATTGATATTAAATTTTAGAAGAAACAAGTTCTGAAAACCTCTGTCTGTAGTGTACTCGGTGGATCATGGATGAAGCAGGTCGACAGAACATACTGTGAAATAGAGCTTTGTTTGACAAACCTAGGTTACAAAATGCAGTGTTGTCGGTCGACCACATGAGGTATCTCGGTCGACCGAATACACATTCTAACAAGGCATTGTTTGTCGGGTCTGGGTTATAAAGTACATTGTAGTCGGTCGACCATGAGAGATACCCCTGTCGATTAAGTACATAGAGAATTACAGACAACCTGATAAACAGCTCCCAGGTAGGGATTCTGCAGTCTACACGGTTGACCACGACAGATACACTGGTCGACCGAGTACACAGCATCCGGAATACCTAGCTTTTGCCTTTTTTCCATTTTCATCCAATTTTTCATCCAAATCTATCAATCTTCATCCCAACTCATACATAATCAACACCAAACATAAAACCACCTTCATCCATCATAAATTCATCACAAATGGGCCATTTATCTTCCAAATGAAAATTCTCATCTATCAATAGCCAAAAACCACAAAATGGAGCTTAGAGGAAGAGAAATCTATAGATCCATCATCAATTAAGCTATCCATTGCAAAAAATCAAGGAAAAGAGAGCATATATTCTATGATAAGTGTATATTGCACTTGCCTCTGGTCTCTTAAGATGGTCTCCTTGCTTGATCTTCGAGATCTAAGCTCAAAACCTCAAGATCTAAGCTCTAAGGTCTCCAAAACTCTAATCAGCCCCAAGATCTACAAATCTCTCAAGATCTAGATCTCCTACACCCATTCCCAAGGAGAAAAATACATACGCAAGGAGAATTCTAAGGGGAATTCTAAGAGAGAGGCTAGATCTACATGAAAATTAAGCTAGGGAGTGGAAATTACCTTGAATTGTAGAGAAGAAGAAGATCCAGAGAAGGAGAAGATGATCCTTGCTTGAAGAGGGTTATAGTTTCTCTGGATCATTTGATCTTCGATAATGGAGAATGCCTTGGATCTAGGCAGGGACCCTTATTTTTTTAAGGAGGAAGAAAAAAGATGGAGGGAATATGAATTGGAGAAGAAAGGGAAGACAGGGAAATGAAATGAGAGAGGGAGAGATGGAAAGGGCATGGGATATGGGATGGGTTTATATTTATAGGATTTGGGTTAGACCAATTGACTAAATTGCCCTCCTATGGAAGCTTGGTTAACAGATAACTTAAGGGTATTTAGGTTATTTTACGTTTGTTGCCCAATTCTCTAAGGAAAACCCCTATCTAACTTAGAAATTAAATCTATGGGGCCTCTAACCAGCTAACTCACTCTACCCAAATTACATCTAACCTCCTAACAATTCTATAAATTTCAAAAGGACCCCTAATCCACTACGCTGGGCCCAATTCATAGGAAAATACCAAACTACCATTACTAAGCCCACTAATTAGTAATGGGCAGGGTCTCATATATGGCAACCAAATCCTTAAGGATATCTCATTGGTTTTTCCAAAGGATTTAGAAAATCAATATTTGGCAATTGTAGACCCTCAAGAATTTTGGCCAGTGGAAATCCTCAATTTGAGGATTTTTAGGTCTGAACACCCCCTAGGATTTGAAGAATCCTTTTCTTTGTGGATTTACACACTCACACCATTTTTTCTCAGCTATATGCACCGAGACTCAATGATAACTATGTGAAATCTTCAACTATACAAACCCTCATATCTGCAATAGTGAGGAACTTTGAAATTTGTGGATTCCTCATAAATTGCTCACCCTATTGCCAAACTTGCCCTAAGTTTGCATTGAGTGATCAAGGGCAAGCTCAATCTTGCGTTGACTTAGCCCAATTGCTATTGAAATTCAATTTAAGTCTGTCAACCTCATCTATACTCAGCTCAAGATGTGTTCATGCTAGGCTCAAGCTGAGGAAGGCCTTAAATTATATTCTAGAAGATATGGTGGTCCCCTGGTGGTTGTAGGGAGGAATTCATCTAATACGGTCGCTTGGGTTTTTAAGTGGAAGGCTAACCCTTATAATTTTCAATCCCACTTTATGAGATTTAGGAGTTGTCGCCTGGCATCGATTTTCCATTTTGTCACGAGGTTAGATTCGCCAATTCATGCATTAGCTACGCAAGGGGTTAATAGGTTCGTTCCTTGGGTTCATGTGATTATGTAATTGGGGTGTTCTTTTTTCCCCTTTTCTGGTTGGGTTGATGCATCTCTCTTGCACTTTCACCACCCTTCTTTCTTTTGTTCCTTTTGTTTTCCTTCTTATGTGGTTTCCTTTAATGCAATTTGTCGTTACCGTTTCAAAAAAGAAAGTGTTTTGACATGTGGTTCCCGTCTTGCTTCTAAGTGTCTCTCAACATGTCTTGCAGATCCAGTTCATGCTTGATGAGCTTTCTAATCTTAGAAGAAAGGTGATTTGGATTTGGAAATAAATCTTTTAATTTGTATTTTTCCCCGTTTTCTATATGGATTTGTCTTAAAACTTTTTTTTTATTTTTTCTTTTGGTGACAAGTCGTTATGCTGCTGCAGGAACGAATGCTGCTAGAAGCAAATCGAGCTATTAAAAGGAAGGTAACATTTTTTTTCCCTTCTAAAACATTTTCCATTATTTTCCATTCTATTTTTTCTTCTTTTTTTTTTTAATTTTAAGGCTACCCTAATATATGTGGGACAAGGCATTGATGATGATGATGATGATGATGATTAATTTTAAAGCGAATGTTTAACAATTTATATCCTATGTTTTTCATTTGATCCAGTGCATTATTGGTATTTTTCACTAGCTCTACCCATTGTATTCAATCGCATTTTAGACCCTTTTCAATTTGTCTTTACACTAGAATATTTCAGGCCCTGTGGCATTTGAGTCCTATGAGTTTCATTTAGAAAAATAACAAAAGAATTGAAATATAAATATATTGAGAATACTATGAAATATATATATAAAAGAGATAAGAGAATAGTAATCTACAAATAATTTAATTAGGTTCATTACATGCCTCCACTTGTCATCCATTTTAAGTCTTTGTTTTGATATTACTGTTGTCAGAAAATTGTGAAAATAATTTTTGAGTGTCCAGAAAATTCTAACATTGAAAATAAGAAAAAAATTATACTCATTCCTCTAATTTATATTACATGGGTTCGAATCCCAAGCCTCGTGCTGTAAGTTGTTTACAAATCAATTTCTACGACCTTCAATTTGCCTTCAGATGGTTTCAAATTGAACAAAATGAAAAAATTTACAAAAGTTGCACATTACAGAAAAATAAAAAGAAAAAAGAAAAAAATCCCAAAATGAAGACTTTTGAGTCTCTTGTCCGACCAAACAAAACTTGGTCGAACAAAGTCTTATGTCTGCTTGTTTTGTTTTTCACTCCTTTTGTTTTCTTCCCCAAGACACTGAGATGATGCCTTTGTCATGGGTTTAGGACGACGTTACTGAGTGTTAGGATAGTTAGAAGTTGGTTTTCACTAACATTAATCTTTGAAGATCATCACTCATTTATCAAGGACTGTATATGTGCAGTCCAAGGGAGTCAATGGTATATATGCTAGTGGGTGATCAAGATTGTGTCATTCTGGGCCATACCAATATGGAGAACCAGAATGAAGCCATGAAAGGGCTTACACAACCGAGCCTCAAACAGGATCACCCTTACACCTTTGAGTGAGAAGGACAAAAAAGGAGGACTAAACCGTTGTGAATTTGGGTGTTGAGAAGGGGTGGTCAAGCCATTGCAGTTTAGTTTCTTCCCTAGAGGAACACTTCCAGGGGTTGAGGACTGAATTCGATAAGCTAAGTGTGTGTGCACAGAAGCTCCTCCAAACGGAATCTCACCTATATCTAAGAGAGATCTGAAAAGTGAAGATGACTTGCTTAAAAACTCTAACTCTAGAGAGAGTCTGGAAGAAATGGAACACTGGAAAGTGTGGAACCCCCTGAATGGAAGACCATGAGGCCTATTTATAGACCTGGAAGGAAGTTACAGTGGTTCCATGGAGTTCAATTCAAAACGTGCGCCAAAACACACTTTGTATGTGTTTTTGTCAAACAGAGGGAGCCAATATGTGGAAAGCAGGCCCAAATGATCTCCGACTGATCTAAAACTTTGAGTAACCTTTCTTGGGATGATTATTAGAATCAAAGGAAGGTCTCATCATCATTTGACCTTTAGAAGTGACCTTCAGCCTCTATGTCTGTGCACTTTTGCCCGAACTGAGCCTTGGTCCAAATGGTCTCTAATGGCTTTGCAACTGTGGGAAGCCTCATTAGAACTTTTCATTGATCATTACTGAAGATTCCATCATGATTTGACCTTCAGAAGTGGGCCAATTTGGATCACAATAGGTTATGTCCAACAGTTGCCGGACATAGAGGGACATTGTGTAAGAAATGGGTCCAAATGACCTCAAATTGCCTCCAGCTCCTGGGAGAATACATCTGCAACTTATCCTTTGGCTTTGGAGTGGACTTTGTCGTGGGAGTTAATCAAAATGGATCTCAGCCCTCTATGATTGAGCAATTTAACTTAAGGTTGACTTCAGCTGTTCTGTGCTTGGACTTTGAGATCAATTGGCTCTTGATTGACTTGGAAGCTTGTGTTTGACCTCTTCAAAGTGATTTGACCATTGGGGATTGACTGAGAGTAGATTTTCAGTCTATGTGTGATAGCTAGGGTTTGGAGCCCTGGATGCCTGGGATTGCTCTGAAACTTTGAAGAACACCTCAAAAGTACATTCTTTGCCCCTAGAGAAGGATTCACCTTGATCTGACTCTTTGAAATAGTTCAACTACTGTCATTCGGGTCTATGTCGAGCATTTGTGAAGCTCTAAGATGTAGAGTTGATTTTCAATGCTGAGCATCTCTTTGAGCTTCTACTGACTTCTAGAGCCTCTTTCCGTTGATCGAAGTATCCCTGAGTCCTTGCTTATAGTGCGGACCTTCATGCTTGCCTTTGACTAAATTCGACCCGTTTGGGGTGCATGTGTGATTTTTTGCATGAGAAAATGTATGGTTGAAAATTTCCAATGAGCATAATTATTTTAGATTAACCCTCTTAGTTTTGCAATTAATCCTCAAAGCTCTCTTATATTTTGTAAGAACAGTAGGCCGTCTAACTCTTCTTGTCCAAGCATCATATCATGTTGTGGAAGTTGCAAATATGTAAAGAATTTGAGTTCAAAGAAAGAAGATAAGAGTCCATTTTCCTATTTGATATTAAATTCCTAAGATTTCATGGCCCAATTAACCATTTGCCTATTTGGTATTAAGTTTCTAAGATTTATTGATGGACTATTAAAGAGGTGAGAAATGAAGGGTATGAGGTGAAAATCTAAATAGAACTATCACTTACCAAAGATTTAATTTACTAGGATAATGTGTAGGTAATCATTCCCTAAAAAAGGAAAGATTATTAGGCAATGGTTTGTTGATCTTCACCTTATATTGACCTCTTCAGTTCCACATTTTACAATTGTCATATTTTCATATAATGGTATCATCCTTTTTTATTTTATTTTATTTTTAACTTAAATTCTACTGCATCTTCAATTTCATGATGTTTGAATCATCAATGAAGTGGGATTAAGAGTTTCCTTCTTGTCAGTTGGAGGAATTTGAAACTGGAAATATCCTTCAACTCTCATGGCAAAATAGTGGACAGAACGTACCCTGCAGCCGCCAACCCACTCATACAGAGACTTTCTTCCAACCGTTAGAATGTGATCCTGCACCACAAATAAGGTAAGACTACAGCATGTATTCCATGCATTCAACTTCATTGGCTATCTGCTAATAGTATATATAAGAAGAATAAATAATCTATGGTTAATAATATTGTTTTGACTACCAAGATTTTCTATTTCTACACCAGAGCCCATTTGTTTGCTGTGTTCTGATTTCCTAGAAATTCTATGCAATGTCTTCCTCTCGAAGGGGCTAAATGTTACAAGAAGTAAGGGTAAATAAAAATCCACAAATTTCCATCAAATGCTCATTCTTTTGGTTGGAAATGATTACTTGACCATCACCCTAATAAATCAAATTTAGAAAAATAAGAGCTCCATCTGCATCTCCACCTAGTATCTGTACTCACCTCTTTCATATTCTTTCATCAGAACTCAATTTACCATGAGTTCCAAAGAATTGAATACCGAGCAAACAAACGTCATGTGATTGCTGATTTGTGGTTCTGGCCCAGTCCACTGGGTCTGCAAACTATAGACTCCATTCATTGCCTGCTCAGAACTGTTAGCAGAGCAGGCCCTGTTAGACAACACTGCCTTTTCCACTACCTCAATCACATGCTGACATCAGCATTTTCTACAAACCTCATCAATGCAACCAGCCTTCTCTCCCTTACTCCAGCTTTGTCTAAAACCCACCTTCAACCGACGTCATAACTAATGAATGGATGATAGTGGGCCATGTGGACTGCTCGACTACCATTAACCATCTTTCACCGACCTATCTGTAGGCTATAAATAGGAGGTGCTACCTCATTTGGAGCGTATAAGAAGAGAGTGCCAATACGGGCAAGTGTGTGCTGAGTGCTTGGGTCATCTGAGGAGCAAACAGCTAGTAATTGCCTTGGGAAGTGTGCGTGCAAGTAAGGAACATAGAAGTCTTGAGTGCTAGTGTGTGTACGGTAAAGTGACTAAGTGCTCGTAGATGTGCAGTGTCTAGTGTTGTGTAGTGTGTTGTCCATTGTGCAGTGAGTTAAGGTGCAAAATGTGTATTTTATGTGCCTATGTATAAATTGTATTAATAAAATTCAACTTTATATGAGTGTGTTTGCCTTATGTCTTGGGTCCCTTTAGTTGGGGTTGGATTTTCCTACAGGCCCCATGCAATACACCACATTTCTTTTGATAAATGAAGTAACAGAACAGCCAATGGCTCACATTCAAGGCATCCATGGTTGAGCCTTCGTCTATAATGGCTCAGTAGGCTGCTACAAATGGTCTCCCTGTTAATCATGCATTCAGTCCTGGCCTCATAGACCTCTGTTCATGCTCTGTTCATGGTTTTTTTTTTTTTTTTTTTCTGCTGCAGATCTTATCCAGTCAGTGCTGAACAAACTAGCATTGCAACCCCTGCACAAAATGCCACCACTTTCATACCAGGATGGATGGTATGAGTGCTGAACTATCTAGATATTCTATAAATGATTGCAGATATCTGTAGAGCAAATTGTCTTCTCTTAGGCACAAGACTCTAGTATTTGCAACATCAACTGCTGATACAAAATATAAAAAAAAGTAATGTTACTAGTAATTGTAATATCCTTGTTATACTTTAAAAACTCTCTGAGTGGAAGAGGATTGGTAGCCAAGATGTAGAGGTTGTGTAACCATGCTACATTTATTATATTTTGGCTATTGTCAATCTAAATGACTTGGTAACAGTTAGAATATGGAACTGATTGGCAACACTTGGGCATGTTTCTGTATGTTGGACCTGGTTTTAGGTTTTTAGAGGAAATGAGACAAGAGTAAGGGCATTTTCATTTAATTATAGGGTTTCGCGATAGAGAGGACAATCAGACAAATTTGCTGCATGGCAATACTTATTGCATGAAAAATTAAAAAGGATGAAATGATTTTCAGTGATAAGGAGGATTTCCATTTCTGAAAGGGAACGTAGTGAGATAGAGGTTCACTCTCATAAGTGAATGGAAATCTGTGGGGTCCTGAATCCTATTGTTCATTTGATTGGATTTTATTTTATTCTAAATTGGAGGTTAAATATTTGAAGTTTGTCAGTTCATGGTTGACAATTTGTTGTGAAGGTTGTTTTAAATATGTACTTGTTTCTTTTCATATAGTTTTTTGAAGTATTTTGTAAATCTTAGAACTCTAGTACAAGTTTCGATATTTTCAAATGACATATATTTGTTAAATTATGGCTACATTCATATAAATCATTAAGAAACTGCATTGCATTATACATATTCGAATTAGTGCATTGAACTCATTGAACTCAAATTACAAATCGAATCAAATGAATAGAAAACTGGATTAAATGATCCTACCGTAATGAATTTTCAAATTAGAATAATTGTAGAACTGTGAACTGTGAATTTTCAAATTAGAGTTAGAGTTTCAGGAATTGCAATCCCTACTAATAAGCCAAACCCATTTGTTTCCATCCCTTGAATGAAGCAATCTATATCTCTTCCTTAATCACCCAAAAAAAAAAAAAAATTCACTTTGGTACTTCACCTTCTCCTTCCTCATATCAATTGCTACCAAAGCCGGGCTCTCAAAGAGTTCTCAGGGAGTTTTGTCTGCAGAAACCATGGCCAACCCAAGAAGCAAGAACAGCCCACCCTCCACAGCCTATAGCATCTTCTATTTGTCTTCTATATCCACTATTGGAAGACTTACTGCACATTAAATGAGAAAGAATTAGTAGATAATTGGTTAATTGTTGAAGCAGCTGCCTATCAATAAAGTGGATTCTTTAGAACCACACATAGAATTCTTGAATTTAATCCCAATCATAACAAATACATTAGATTTTGGGAACTTTAGCTTCAATTCTTGAATCAAGGACGAACACCTTCAATTGTTTTTCTTTCTAGAACCTATTTGAATAGGCAAAAAATAGAGTAAAGTGAAGTTACATGGGCCCTAACGGTTTAAATTTTCATCCCTTCCTTGTTTGGATGAGTTGGCCCAACAAATGAAGTATTGTTGTTGGGCACGTGTATGCCCATTTCAATTCAATCCCAAATACTCCTCTTGCCTTGAATAAAAGTTGATTCAGACCAAGTGTGAAGTGAAGTACCCTACCCTAACATCAATCCCCTTATCCACTTCACTCTTCATGTGAAAGAGACTCTTGTCCCATAGGCAGTTCTTACTAAACTATGTAAGTGAAGACTAAAACAGTGATCCATTCATTCCCTTCGATGGGCAACCAACAATGTCCAGTAAGACTTTATTGTGAAGAAGTGCTATCGTGTCCTTTTCATCTCAATCACTTACTTAGAACGTAAAGGGTGTGTTCTTCTGTTTACAACCACTCAATTAAATTAGTTGCCCGGCCCCTTTTTTTTATATATATACATATATATATATATTTATATGTATATATATATAGGGAGGTGCTCCTATGAGAGACACTCTCACCAAGTTTATAACTCCACGATTAGGGTGTGACTCTTTGAGTGTCTTTTTAAGTCAACTTTCCATAATCTATATTAGGAAAACACACGAGTCATAACAGAAAAGCTTGATTTCTACGATTCCCTCATAATATGTAGGCATTTGGCATTTGGCATTTGGTATGACATCTCTTTAATGTTTGGACCCATTAAGACATTGCTGGAGGCATTCCATCTGGGAACAAGCTGTTTGATTAGTCCACCTCCAATATTAAGGAAATCATTGTCTTTAAGAAAGCACCTTAAATGTAGTGGTATCATAGTACCCTCCCACGGTATGACTTAATCAATGTAAGTCTCACCCTCTTACTGGGTTGGATTATGGTCGAATTGGCCTGGTCAAAGTACAATCAGTTGGGTCGGATTTATCTTTGATTTTTTGTTTTTTTTTAATATAATGTCCCCTGAGGTTTCTAAGACTTGTAAATAGTGGGTTGGATTTATAGTTGAGTTGGCCTTGTCAAAGTACAATCAGTTGGGTTGGCTTTATCTTTGTTTATATATATATATATATATATATATGGGAAAAATATTCAGGTGCATCTATCCCCCAACATAGGGTGAGGGATGCTTCCATAAATGGAAATTTTTAAGTACAAAAGGGGGATTTCAAGTACATAGGGTGAAGTACAAAAGGGGGATTCATGGATTCATGTGCAAAAAGGGAAAGTGCCCTTACCCTATGGTGAGGGATAGATGCACATGAATGTCCCCCTATATATATGTAGCATCCACCTAATATTTGTAGGATTTGTAAATAGGTCCACGTGGTTTGAATATTTAGTGATACATCTTGCACTTTTCATTTTATTATTTTTCATGCCCTCAGAATCAGTAGCCTTCCAACCATCGTAAGTTTTTAAAGTGAAATGACACTTTTGTGAGTCTCTTTACTCTTATGTGCATATTTAAAAAGGCTTAGACTTATTTTTTTCTAACGATTATAGCATTGATTGTTACTATAGTACATTTAGTCGGTAAGAGTAACCTTACATAAATTCATTTTTATGAGTATAAAGCATATACATTTCATTAAATTGAAATCGACTATAATATCAATCAATGTGCTCTTATAATTGGTTATAATTGACTCAATCCATTTTTGACCCACCATTGGATTAGTTCCAGGATTTGATCCCTAAGTATGCTACTCTGTTCACACTTTGTGGCTTCTCTTCCCACTTGTATGGACTTCCTCTCCCCACTTGTGTGGGCCATCTTACCCCAGCCCTCGAAGCTGGGGTAACAAAAAAATGTAAAAGAAAATTGCAACAATGACCTAGACATAAAGAATGGAGTGGGACCAAAACTACACTCGAGGCCCAAATACTTAAATAGATGAAGGTGGCATGGAAATTCAGGTCCTTAGAAAACACAGACATGGACCCAAATTTATTAGGGTCAACCCAGCGGACCTTGACCCGAAATAAAAATGGGCCCAAATCTGGTAACCATGTCCAATTTTTAACTTTTGCTCTTTTTTTTTTTTAAATTCGGGTTCATTTCCATCTCCAACTTAAATGATATGCTGCCAAAATATCAACTGGAACTAACAATGGGCCTGACAAGAGTTGATTAAATCTGGTCTGGGTGCACTAAATTGGATCAGACTCCACACCTTGTCTGGAGCAACTTAACCCAAACCAACTAATTCTTTTTTTCTTTACTTTTCTTTTTCTTGTTTTATTTATTTTTTCCACCTTGGAAAGCTCAAAGTCACATACACTCGCCTGTGTTAGGGTGCATTTGCTTTTATCTAACCCTAACCATCTAAGCTACATCCAGTGTCCAAACAGAAGCAATTTATAGCCTAGTATCTTGCCTGATCAGGAAGTGAGACAAGGCGAGTTTGGGTAGATCCATAGTGAAAATGCCTAGGTGTACCGCAAGTCCCAACCTGCATGTCTTATCTCAAACGAAAACCCATTTTGAGGTGTGCATGTTTGGGACAAGTTCGAACTTGTAATTAGACTCGACTGAACTTCGTGTGTCCCTTAGTTGTAGCTCAGTTTGTTAGGGGCATGGATGTATGTAGAGAGTGTATGTCTAAATCAATCCCTATTGTAACAAGAGAAGAGAAGATTTGTGTGTAGGTAGGTTAAAGGACCTATTGTCTGACACACAAAGACCTAGTTCGAGTCCACCCTAAGTGGACCCCACAACTTGGGCAAATACTTGATTTTTCCCAATTCAAATTTCTTATTTTCTATCCTTTAAATATTCTTCTTGCCTATATCCCATGTCAGTGGTCACATGTAGCACATTACAATGTTGCTTTTTCTGAGGCTTTTTTCGCTATCCACTTGGCTGGACCAAGTCAACAATGGGTTAACAACCAATCTTATCTCTAAAATATAATGAAACTTTGCTAAATCTAATATTAATCTGCGTGTGCTGGCCCAAAAATCAACAATGAACTCAATGCCTGTTAAGGACCCAACTGCAAAACCCACTTATGACTTACAAAATCAAAATGCAAAATATGAGAGAGAGAGAGAGAGAGAGAGAGAGAGAGAGAGAGAGAGAGAGAGAGGTGCAACCAATACAAAAAAGCTTGTTAGGAGGTGCTCCATCTGGTGTTAATTTGTTGGCGTTCGTAGGATCTAGATGTTCATGTGTAGGTATTTCCAACATCTTTGTGGGTTCCAATAACCTTAAGAAATATGAAAACTACTATATGTACCTAATTTCGAATAATATTACTACGCTATATTTTTTTTGTTGATTCTTAATAAGTATAGGCCTTTTCTTAACTTCTAGGAATTTATGGGAAATAGTCTTTTGCTTTTAAGGGATTTTTTTTTTTTTTTTTTTTTGCCTTTTGATATTCGCCTTTAACGTATTAAAAAGGCAAAAAGTTGATGGCATGCTTGGGAGACCATTATTTTATCAATTGTCAACTGCTTATCCCACAAATCTCCTAGCCACTGTTTCACGCATGCCAACTTAAAAGTTAGAAATAGAAAACTTCTCTCTCTCCAAGATTTACTAAGATTTTGAAGATGAAATTTACAGATTTAAAATAATTTTTCATTATTTTTCTGAATAAATTAAAGGGGATTTCATTTTGGTATGAGCCATTTATAAGTTTTTACTATTGCTTATATTTTTTTTTCTTGCTAGGGCTTCGAGGGGCCTATTGTTCGGTGTATTTTTTTTATGAGCACTTTGTTGGGTTTATGTCTTGTATTCCGGGTTTACCGGATTGGTTCATTGTGTTAGCCAATGACTGGGTTTAGAGCCAAGAGTATTTTGGTCATTGTACCAGGGTTTTCTAGGGGGCCAAGAAAGCGTAAATTATATATACAATATAATCTGTAACCATAAACTCTGAAGAGAGTCAAAATGTGATTCTATGCTCTCTAGGTGGACGTAGGCATTCTATCAAACCACGTAAGTCTCTATCTTGTGTGGCTTGATTGATCGATCGATCGCAGATATTTGCTTCCGCACGCACGCATACAATAAGCACTTAGTAATTTATTTATTTTTATCGATGGTATTATAAAGAAAACACTAACAATTATATATATATATATATATATTTCTTGGCTAGGGCTCAGCAGATAGATGCCTTTGTTGCTAGTTTATATTTACAGTGCAAATGGCTATATCTATCAATGTGACGGGGCTAGACATAACTTCCAAAGAGGGGAGTATGTTGGAAGAAATGTTAGTGTTGGTCTGCCACCAAGGACCATGTTTTGGCAATGTTTGGGTCCTTTCAGGAATCAATAGGTGCCGGATTTCTATATAGAGAAAATGACACCCACATTGGCCTCACCCAATGATTCTCTTGTACGCAACCCACCAACCAATAGTTTACACCTGCTCGTGACCCGCGAGGCTTCTTCCATTCTACATCCATCTTTCCTTTCTCTCTTTCAAACCCAAAGACGAATCCCCTTTTAATATTGTTTGCTGACAATGTTTCTGCCCTTTTGCCTCCACTCACAATAGGAAGAGTACTCCCACATTCATCTGGGTTTACTTCCATGTGAGGCCCACTTGATCTTGGATGGTTTCGAACATCAAATAAAATGTAAGTGCAATGTCAAGACAAATTTGATCAAATGATCTCGGCCCTTAATTTTGAACTTTAGGATTCTTTTCAAAGTTCAATGATTGTATTTGGCAAGTCTGCCTTTTGGGTTAGCTTTAAAATTTGAGAATTTGACTAGAAAATATATCTTAGATGCGGGGTACACCAAAAAGGCCCTCTTAGTTTCCCTCGTACTTCCGATTTTTTTAATGTGAAATGAGATCGGCGGACACATAAACCCTCCCTAACAGGGAAGGGTCAATATCAACCTTCCGCACGTGGAAAAAAACTAGTTTTCCATTGTCCTCTCTTCCCCAAACCCAATGGGGAAGAAGACCAAATAAAAACTTGAAATGAGTTTTTTGTAGCCTAATATTTCCAAGTGTGTCACATCCCTAATACAAGTTACAAATCAAATATCAAAAGAAAATCTGAAGTCGATTTTTATAACCTAATCTTCTCCACTTTATTACATCCCTAATACAAAATTTTTTTTTCATTTCTTCTAGGAATGAACACAATAATCAAGAGAAAGAAAAAGCCATTTCGGCTTGGAGATTAAGGTAAATTTCAGATAAACTGAGGATTTCAATGTCCTTTTTTTCTTCATCCCAAACCAGAATCCTACAAATCTCCTCAAGCCACATTTCTTCAAGTTTCAGATGAAAAAAATAAACCTCTAGATCTAATGAAGCCTAGTTTGAGTTACAAACCACATCAGGTTTGGGAAAGAGAGGAGGAAGATCATGGGAAATTCGTTTTTTTTTTTTTTTTTTTTGCGTGCAGAGGGTAGCATTCTTGTGGGCCACATATTTGTAATACAAACCGTTCAATTTGTTTATTAAACTAATTAACCCAAAAAACTTTAAGTTGATTATCTTAAATCTTCATAGGTTTTGAGTAATTTGTAAAATAGTCACAGTCGTCCCAATCTATATATCTAATTTTTTGGACACTCCAATTCTTGATCTACCATTCAATATGCTTTTATGGTGAACATCCAGACGTAAAGTTTCCTCTCCTAATTCCTCACACATTGAGAACTTTGTGAAAATTGCCCAAAAAATCCAAACACGTCATTTAGTCATGTGAAAATTATGATTTTGACAAACATGACAATGTGTTTTACATAGGTATCATTTGCATATGAAACATTAAGGGCTTGTTTCTTGAGTGGAATTCATGGAATTCTTGCTTGGAGAATTTTGAAATTCTCAGACATTGTGGAATTCCTCAATGCTCCTTTGTAATTGAGCATCCACAAATCTCACCAAAAAGCAAAGGGGTTAGAATTCCTGAATTTTCAAAGATCATTTGAGGCCTTTCATGTGGCTAGAATTTTGAAATGCTTGTGAAGTAACATAGCATTTGCAAATGCCAAGAGACAAGATGTCACATCATCTTAAAAAATCCCCAAATTCTTGTAAAAAAATCAAGTAAAGAAACATGCCCTAAGGCTTTAAATCAAGGGCTATGATAATTTGGTGGGGCTAATTTTTTGGCACCCGGTTCAAAAGGAGACCTTTCTATCTGCCATCTCCACGTTTTTTATAGAAAAACATATGAAGAGGCCCCATCAGTTGTACTGCATAACAAGCAATATGTGATATGCATGGAGGAGATTTTGCTCTTCCTTTTCAAAACATAATAAAAATTAACTTGCTCAAGAAGACATGGATATCTAAAGCTATAGTACATCTTTTTAATGTTTACATGTTTCCCCTAGGCCCTTAGATTAGTTTTGAGTAGAATTTTCAATTTACCTTCTCAATGTAATCACCACATGCTCCTGAGAAGCTTGGTGCTTATCTTAATTTACTGATCAGAGTTAAACCTACTATATTAGATAGATCAGATCTGAGATATTAGTTATTTGTTGGTGCAGGTAACTTTAATTGAAATGAAAACTTTCTTCAGGCAACTACGAATCTTACATTTCTCTCTATCTTATCAACTGAATGTGTTTGTTTCCTAAAATAGCCATATATCACTTTTTTATTGGTGGGAATCTGAAACTACACCCAATTGGAAAGACTGGTTTGGGAATCTATTAAACATAGATGCCCCCCTGTTACCATGTATGACAAGTTGTGCAAGACGCACCCAAGTGTGGCTCAAACCGGTTATTGAGAAGAACACTCTACACTATAAAATATTGTGATACTTGTATCTGAAATCTCGTATTTACATATCATTGAGATTGGATTTTTCTGGAGCCACATATCAGCAATGAGGATTCTCTACTCCAATCATTCCTTTTAGGCAATAAAATAAAACCTTCTTCAATCTCTCACTCATGACTTTTAATGCAATGTAAAAAAAAAAAAAAAATGCCTACTACTACCACGGAATGAGTTTAAATGCAATGAAAGAAAACCCATAAATAGAAAGGCCAATTAACTCTCCACTCAATGACCCTTTTTTTATTTTTATAACGAAGGCTATCTCTCATGCCCAGCTACGACCTCTCCGCTTTCTGATGATGGATTTGAATGTTGAAACTCTGATATGAGCCAAAGATCTATGTGCGTTTCAGCGATTAGTATCTTCGTGGATCTCTTTGACTCTTATTTCTCCTACAGGAATGAAATAATACCAACCTTAGGGTTCTTTTATCTTATATAGACAAGTCCTAAAGAGTTATAATTACTTAGACTTCGTTGTGGAACCAACATTCACTAATCCTATTGAGAGTCTTATTTGTGGGATCATATTAATACTAATCTGACCATTAAGGAGGAGGAGGAGGAGGAGGAGGGTTATAGGAGGCTACAAGGCTTGCACCCAATGCATTGGGCATCATCTATTACATCATTTAATAATTTTGATAATCTTTTCTAGGTAAGTAACCCTACCATATTACGCTAATAGTTGAGTTCTCACTTCCCTGGCTTCTAATATGCTAGAATCTGGGATTTTTTAATCTCTTTTTTTGTGATCTAACACAATAATGCCTACTTTAGTTTGAGATCCATGCTTCCATTGTGTTCTAGGGTCTTAGATAGCATAAACCTCTATTCCATCAAACTATACTAGGATATTAACTTATAATTGTAAATTTGCCTAACTATAGGGGATTCGGACATCACTTTATTTTACCACCTAGTAAACCAAATTTACTGGATGAAGTTGGCTAAGCCCTTATTTAGTAACATATAAGACTTGTGTATCTTTCTACCGAATCTGGAATCTGTTAGTTTTATTGTCTCAATCCATTAAGATTGATGTAATAAATTGATTAATTTTTTTATTTATCAATATATCCATGTTTTCTTTTCATGAGATGAATGGTGTTTTATCACTTTATTGCACAATACAAATGATATAATGGCTCATGAGATGAACCGGAGTCCACGAGTGTATTAGATGTAACACATGTGTGTGGATGAGATCTACATACATGAGACATGTGTTACAAATCTTATACTTAAATTGATTCACAGCCTGGGATGAGATTGGGCATCTCATTTGACAAGGTTGCAGTATTATGATCACTATGAGATAGTGTGATCTGTCTCGATCATCGGAATGTAAGATTATGGATCATCATACTGGTATATTGGATGTATTGAAGGACCATAAGAAGCACCTTAGGAACACTGTCTTAACTTTAAAGTCTGCTTTCATGTTTTTCTAGCAATAGGCTCTTAATCCTTAGACATTGATGAACTCAAGTTTCTATCTATTCATTTGCCTTGAGTCACCAATAACTGAGGCCAACTATAGGTCAACACCTCGGTGTCTTGGGTACATGGTGGTGGACCCTTCTTTTTCTTTCTTGCCTTCCTCCGTCCCGGGTCTGCTAGGGTGCGGCGGGGTGAAGAGAAAAAAAGAGCAAGCATCAACATTTTTTTTTTTTGTATGGGTATGCCAGATTTTCTATTCTACTTGGAATTGAAAATGATGATCCGGAGATTCACCTTCACAAGTAGAAAAGGAAATCAACTTTTTTCTAACTTTCCATTGCACATATATTTTAAAGAAAGAGACAAAAATTTTTAATGCCGCGAAAGGTGGTTTTGCAGTGAAAGACGATTTGTGCCGTAGAAGGCAGTTTACAAATCTCATCAAAATGTAAAAGACAAGAAATGTGATTTTTATGTCTCTTTAAAAAATACACAATACAACAGAAAAGTAAGAAAATGAATCTGACTTCTCAAGAGATCGTGGGGACTTGTTTAGATCGATGGTCACGAGTCATGTATGGACTCCGCCATTGTCCTTCAGATGAGAACACTTGATGCTTTAGTTCACTTGGCTTCGCTTGGACCTCAGATTTTTAGAGGACAAAGACCAAATGAATGTCCTATATCCAATAAAAAAAAGGGTAGACGGGCTGAAAAGCCACATCTAGGCTATGTTGGATAGAAGAAGAGAAACCTTGGGGGGGTGGCCCCCCAAGGGACTTTGATCACCTTGTAGTTCTTGCAGCAGGGTTTTTTCAAGGCTGGGAAGCTTCTTTGTGCAGAGAATTCTTCAAGACAATTTTCAGATGATTTTTCCGGATCACTTCAGACAATTTTTCTGGACACTTTCCCTTTGGAATGACCGCCTATTTATAGGCTTTTGGTGGACATTAGGAGGGTTTTATAGGCATTAATGATATTAATGCTCCATGATGGGAGGAGTTACAAAATTTAATTTCAAAATTTTGTAACTCCTTTTTCTTGGATTTTGATTGGCCAATGGAGAATAATGGGCGTTCAATTTCCATGATGATGGGAGTTTCATGGTTAATTACCATGATTAATCTCCATAATAATATGAGTTACATGGTTAATTGCCATGATTAATTGGACTTGTAACTCTCATTTGCTTGCTTCTTATTGGGCCGTTCAAAATAATGAGTTAATGACCCTAATAAATTGTCATAAAAAGGTCATTTAACTTCATTAATCGGCCGCCGAGTCGCTTGAAGAGTCACGGGCCACGCCGCGTCTTTTGGAATTCTTCTTGCGATAATCATCAATGGATCCGCACGTTGTTTGATGTCTGATGACGATGTAAATTCAGATATTGGTTAACACCAATGGGCCAGCAACATCTGTCCAATCGATTTCACGATCGGTCGGGCCGAAAGTGTGTTTTCTTGGTTGGCCGATTGGCGGTTTCGGAGTGTCCAATGATGATCAAATGATTTCGATGGCGGATCCGTGATGTTGACGAAGATCGATGGATATCATGCCTCAAAAATCAGATTTTAAGATAATCACAGGGGCCAAACATCGCGCAATGCGAGAAAGAACAGAAAAACGGACGTTTCGGCGGAAATCCAGCGACCCGAATTTCTAGGGTCGCCGGCGACCATGGGGCTCTCGCCCCTTTTTCGGTCGCCGTCCGGTCGCCGTTTCTTGGTCGTTTCTCGGGCTCTTTCACTTCTGTTTCCTCTTATATTTTTCTTTGACATTTCTCCTCATTTAATGGCTTGATTTCTCTGAAGAAAACCCATCGACAGGCTGTGCAAATCAAAGCACAAAGTTTCCTATTTTTTGAAAAGCCGAAAACTCCGTAACCGATTTTCCGCCAAGAGTTGAAACTAGGTCAAACGATGTCGGAATGACCTGAAATTTGAGATGAAGCTTCTTGAGCATTAGATAGGACCAACCATGGGCTTTTATTTGCGTTTTGAAGCCGTTTGGGGTGCCGTCGATGCTAGACTTGATTTCACCGTGCGGAAAATGTTGAGTTTTAATGTATGGTCATCCGATGTCCGATTGACTTGAAATTTGACAGGGAGCCTATTGGAGTCATTTTAAAATGATCCATTAGCTCCGATTTGGATGCCATGGTCCCGAGGAGCTTCGCCGCCGGTAGGCTTGATTTTGCTTCGAAGCGTCAAAACCGGGTCAAACGTTGTCGGAATGACCTGAAATTTGACGTGCAGCCTTTTGGAAGCATGTAGAAGCTACCCATGTGCTTTGTTTGATGACTAGTTTCATCGGAGGCTCTCGCCGCCGGGAGGCTTGATTTTGCCTTTCGAGAGTTGATGGAGGGTCAAACGGTGTCAGTTTGACTTGAAATTCAACGTGGAGCCTTTTGGAGGTATTTTGAGACCATCCATAGGCTCTGATCGAAGATTTGATGCCTTCGACACTATCGCCGCCGGGAGCTCCTGCTCAGCTGTTGGAGGATTGAAGTTAGGCCAAATGGTGTCGAAATGGCCCGAAACTTCATGTGTACCCTTCTTTTGGTTATTTTGAAGGATCTTGCAGTTTTTGTTTGATTCTGACAAGATCTTATGCTTGAAGCAGCTTGGCCTATTTGTAGTAGGATGCGGCTCCATGTAGCTTTTGATGTTGAGGATGCTAAGTGACTTTTTTGGTGTCAACAAATGCCCCCTCGAGGGACAGCGACGAATTGGATAGCTTTTGCAGTCGATGTGCCTCAAAGAAAACTTTGAAGGAGAACTTCTGACTTGACCAAGAGTCTCTGAGCATTTTTCTTGATAGAGTAACCTTTTGAGTTTCCAAGGGGATTTTATGGTAGTGAGAGAGATCACATACCATTTCAAGGCAATATTTTGAAAATGACATTTGGATTGGTTTTTTTTTTTTTTTTTTTTTGGGGTTTTGGGATTTTTTTTTTTTTTTTTTTGACCTTGTAAACCTAAAGGCTTTTTGTGACGCATCAGGCGGTCAATAAGGTTTTTGGTTTTTGACCTTGTGACCTAACAAGCTATATGTGGCAGGTTAGAGGGTCGGGTTTTGAATTTTGTTTTTTTGGTCTTGTAACCTAACAAGCTGTATGTGGCAAGTTAGGGACCAGGATTTGGCTTTGATTTTGGCCTTGTGACCCAACAAGCTGTATATGGCGAGTTGGGGGACCATGGTTTGGATTTTGGTCACTCTTTGGGACAATTTTGGGTCCATTGGAGTGGTTTGGGTTTTTGTGAAATGTTAATTTCAAGGTTTTGGCTTAATTTGTTTCATGAGGTGGGATGGTTTGGATTTTTGGAAACTCATGAGCTTGGATTTTTTTTTTTTTTTTTTTTGTATGGTCCAATCAACTCAAAGGAGGCATGGAACCATTTTTGTATGCTCTTGCTAAGAGAATTTTTTATTAAAAGCCACTTTTAGTGCCTAGGCGGTCAAACCCGGCTCATGTGGGCTAGCCCATGGGACCTTAAGCTTTAAAGATGGCTTAGATCTCATGTGGTGTCATTTTTGTAAAGAATATCTAAAAATATCTCTTTTTGGTAGGGAATATCTAAAAATATTCTTACTTGGAGAGAATCTCTAAAGTTTCCTTGATTTTGGGAGAGATTTTCTCAAAGTATCTTTCTTTGGGAGAAAGTTTCTCATAATCCCTCTCTTTTTAGAGAGAATTTCTCAAAAGATCTCCTCATTGGGAAAGACTATCCCATGATTCCTTTTTGTTAGGAAGTTTGCTAATTTGTAGCACTTACCTCCTTTCTTTTCTCCTTCTTTCCTCTTTTGGTTTGCTTTCTTCTATAAAAGCAAGGGGAGGTTGGATCTTTTGCTCCTATTGCCTTCTTTTGGAAAAAGTCTTCAAGAGTTATCCAAGATCAAGAATTCTCCTTCTTCTTCAAGGATCTTCAAGCTTTTTCTTCTTCTTCTCCATCAATGGCTTCAAGTAAGTTTTTTTTTTTCTTAAGAAACCCCATGTAGGAATAGAAAAGAGTTTTCATTCTTTCCTTTTCTTTTTCTATTTCTTTTTGATGTGCATCCCTTTTTTTTTCACACGTTTTTTTTTCTTTCTTTTCTTTTTTTCTTTTTCTTACACGGTTTTCTCTCTCTCTCTGTTTTTTTTTTTTTACCGTGGCTCTTTTTTTTCTTTTTTTTCTCACAGTTTCTCTTTTTTCTTTCTTTTTTTTTACCGTGGCTTTTTTTCCTTTTTTTTCTTTTTGTGTGTGGCCATACGAACAAGACCGTACGGCCACATGGCCTGTGGGCATTTTTTTTTTTTTTGTGTGAGATTCTTTTTTTTCTCTCTCTTTTCCTTTTTTCTTTCCCAGATTTCGAGACGCGCATGAATGACAACTTTCCTTCTATGCATTTTTTTTTTAGAGAATGGAATTGGAAGGATGATAGTGCACACCTAGAAACCTTTTCGCAAATCTTGGGATTTGGAGCTCGCAGCAATGTTGAGCCCTTTCTTGGTCTTTTCGGGATTTTTGAGGAGCTTTGCAAGTTTTGGATTCTGGAGCTCACAGTAGTGTTGAGCCCTTTTCCAATCTTGCAGATATTCGAGAAGCTTTGGTTTGATCTCGCAGCAATGTTTGAGTTCAAGCTTTCCTCGAAAATTTTTCATTGATTGTGAACTTGCAGCGATGTTGAGCCCATCTTCAAGCTCCTATTTCTTTCGAGGTGTTTCCCTTTTCTTCGGAATTACCCGGGAATCATGCCAAAATTTCGCTAGAATTTTTTAGCAAAATTCTGTCATTTTGATGATTGATTTTCCTCTCTTTCCATCCTTTGCAGGTAGTTCTTCCAGAACAAACAAGGGTAAGGAGCCCATCACTGATGCGCCTCGTCGTTCTACCAGATCCTCCAATGTGGCTGTACAGCAGGCCTGGGAAGAGGTCCAGTATATTGAAAGGAACTTGGAAGAGTGTGACTCGCTCAACCGAGATGAGATGAGGCAACGTTTGATTGCCCTCAAGGGTGAGGAGTTTTATAAAATCATGGTAAGCAACCGTCCCAGGGTCATGGACGATCAGAGCATTGTGCCCAAGCCTACCTTCTTCTTTGGTGATGATGTCCCCGACGATGCAACATACCAAAGGAGATGTTTTCAGTTCTCTTTCACAGTTGATGGTGAGAAGAGAACTGTTTTTACCCGGTCGACCTTCGATTGGACTATCTCGATCATGAGTCGTTCCTCCACATGCTCAAAGAGGGAAAATCCTCCAAGCTGGGTGAAGAGGACAAATGTGATCAAGACCGAGGTTTTTGTTGGTGGCCCTTTTGGTTATGCAGAGAAGTCGCCTCCCCGTATGGACATTTTGATGCCGGCCAGTGGCTACCAAGGTTCAGACCATCCTTCGGTCGATTTGAGACCGGTGGGCCTTGGCATTTTCAAGGGCGATGGCAGCAATTGGGTGAAGCCTTTTCGACTTCGCGGCTGTCTCAGTGCTGACTCGAGCTGGGAGTCGTGGACTAATCACATCCTGCAGGTTGGCGGTGCCATTCTGAAGGAGGCCAAGGTTTTTGACGCGGTTCGCGCTTTTCGGCAAACCGTGGTTTTCTCCGATGAGGCCTTCATGGCCATGCTGGAGTCGTTCCTTCCACAAACCAACACCTTCGCTGTCGCGAACGGTGAGGTTGGTTTTTCTTTAAAGGAACTGAGCGCCATCACTGGGCTGCCTATCCTCGGCAATCTTTATGAGGAGTTTATGCCTATTGACAGCGTCCTTGAGGAGCAATCCGAGGAGTTAAGGCTTTTGTACTTTCAGCTCGTCGCCTTCTACGAGTTTTTAAGGAGAAGGAGGGCTCGAAAGTCCGGTGTAGCAGTTGGAAGAGTGGTAGCTTTTTGTCTTCCAACTTCTTTGATAGTGGGGATTCTTCTGAGAGTACGACCCAGGAAGCCAGGGTTAAGAACCCGGATTCGAAGAAGATCTCCGTCATGCGAGAGAATTCGAGGGTATTCTTCGCAAGCACAGATGCTATTCATTCTAACATTGTGCTGCGGAGAGATCTCGCTGTCTTCCTCACTTATTGGCTGGGTGAGGCTGTTTTTGCTGGAGGAGATGGAACGCACATCAGGCCGCACTGTATTTTTCCGACTTGTCAGATGGCGTTTGGAGAGCGGCTTGCTTTGGTGCCTGCTCTTTACTCCTATTTGTATATCGAACTGCAGACTGCTGCTTTTCTGGTTCGGCTTGGGCTTCCCATGAATAGGGTATTTTCAGCACATATTTTCTATTCGTGGTATGTATACCACTGTATCAGTTTCCACCGATTGGGTGTTGCTCAGGATGATGACCCATTTATGATTCGGTTGGCTAGAGGGAAGCCTGTTTCCGAATCTCTTTTATCTGCCCGCTTAAGGATCCGACGATTCTAGGACGTCGAGATGGAGCAGTCTTCAGTGAAGCTTTCTCTGGGCTTACGGAAAAAGGCTTTTGATTTTAGTGTCTTCCGTGATTCGACCAGGGCAGGGTCAGGGAGACACTATTCTTTGACAAACGCAGAGAGAAGTTGGCTATTTAACATACGTGTCGGCACAATGGTGTACCACAGACATTTTTCATCAACATTCAGCCGTATGTTCCTTCGCGTTTTGCCATGCAGTTGGGCTTCTCTCAAGGCGTTGTTGGAGAGCCTTCGAGCAAGGTGAAGCATTTTGGAGGTCTGCAGGACGGGAGAAATGCATGGGCCTTTTATAGCGAGGAAGATACTACTGCCATGATTTCCTATCCTGAGTTGCCCACTTTCCAGACTGCTGGCTTCACAAAATGGTTTGTGGAGAGCTTTTCAGCATACCGGGGGCTTTCCAAGAAAGAGCTTGATGTAAAGCAGTCTTCCGGGAAGGGCCTTGGAAAGTCAGATGGTGTCCGCCGAGAGGAAGTTCTGGCTTTCCATTCTGGAGAAAAGCACATAACAGGTTTCTTCGAGGACCAGGACGTCATCAAATCGGGAGCTGCACAAGAGGTACCTGGTGAGGTCTTGGAATAGCTTGCCGAGGAGGAAGCTGAGGTCGTTGCTTGGATACAAGCAGAGCGAGCAAAGGCTTCCATGGAGTCTACTGGCAGGAGCAGACCATTCAGTGAGGACTCTGGCCAGAGGCCCGATTTCGATGGTGGGGAGGGTGCTTCCAGCAGTTCGTCCCGTAGGAGCAAGAGGAGAAGTGGATAGCGCCGAAGTCAGAAGCGGACGAAAGCTCCCCTGATCTGGAAATTCCTTCCACCATTGTTGAGGAGGCATCAGGGGATGATGATGAGCCTCAAGAGAAGAGAAGCCGAGGGGAAGAGATCATAGATGATGGTATGCTTTTCCCTTTTCTCTTTCCGTTTCTTTTCTTTCATGAGAGCTTTTGTTTTGATCTACTGGTTTCTTTCTTTTGGCAGAAGATGATGGTTTGATGATGCCTGAGGTTCCGGTCGATGAGGCGGTGACGGATCCTATCGTGGCATCTGAGGAAGAACTTAGAGATTCTGAAGTAGACCCAGAATCTCCTCTTGGCATAACTTCTTTTCTTCCTTTTTTTTTTTTTTGTTTTTTTTTTCTACCGCTGCTTGCTGACATGCATTTTTGTTTCTTGTCGGCTGACTTGCCAGGAGATTCCGACGACTTTGAGCCATCCATGGACACAACCTTTGACGATGCTTCGGATGAGCTCATGGAGGTAGAAAGCATTCCACCGGTTGTCGAAGAAGGTACTTTGTAGTGATAATCTTGATATTTTGATTTTTTACTAGATCATATTCATACATTTTTCATCTTTCATTGGTAGGCTGTGAGGTGACAGAAGAAGTTCCTCTATCTTTTTCAAAACCAGTACAGGGGGTACCTATGACCGATCCAGGAGTAGGGGCTTCTTCCACCAATTTTGATGAGGCAGAGGGGAGTCCGCCTACTGATATTCCTTCCCCAGTGACTCCGGTTGGAAAGAGCTTCTTGATTACTCTTCCAACGGTGCCTGACACGGGCAATCAACCAACGGAGCATGGCGAGTCTTCATCTGAGCCATCCCTTTGGTTTGCGAGGAAGGTGTTGAAGAGTAGCTTATGGGTCGAGACTCTTTCTTCTGGCCATTTGGAGGCTGGTTTCGACATGGTGAAGCATGTGCAGGACATTCTTGCCGATAGCGAAGAAGTCGATCTGGACATTACAGATGCCAAGGCTTTTGTTGATGAAGTCATCGCTCTAGGCAACAAGTGGACTGAAGCCAAGAGCTTTCCGAATGATGATTTCTTCAACGAGATGTTTTTGAAGCCTTCCAGCAAGGTCAAATCTGCACTGAATGAGATCTCGCGGACTTGGAAGCAGCTCGTTCAGGAGAGGAACATCACCGAGTTGGCTATTATTGAGCTGACACAAGACCAGCACTGTCTTGATAGGGAGGTCACCGAAGCGAGACAGCGCCTTGAGCTATTGGAAGAATAAGTCGCTGCCAAGTGGACTGCTACTTTGAAAGCTCGCGATAGAGAGATGGCTCTCATTCGCCAAGTTGAGGAGGTCGAAAGCAATCTCCAGAGGAAGACTCAAGAATATGAACAATGGCAAATTATCTGGGAAAAGCTTCCTCATGCTGAGGATGGATCGCGACGGCCTACTGCTTTTTATGGGAAGATTATGAAGAAACGCGGCCTGGAAGCTTTGGAGGCTAAGGCCAAGAGTTTGCTTGAGGAGTTAAGCCTTTGGTTGAAGACCATGTCGGACTGGCCTCCTGATTTTTAACAAACTTTTTCTTCTTTTCTTTTTGTACCTCCATGTATAAACATTTTTGGCAGTCTCTTTTTCTTTTCTTTTTTTTGTATCCTCTTTTTTTACTTAAATTCACTTTTAATGAAAATATAAGCAAAAAATTGAATGGGAATGGTTTGCTTGAAAATTTGAAAATCTTTTGTCAAAAGTTTGTTTTGGGCATAAAAGCCAGATTTTGTGGCAAAAAACCTTTTTTTTTTTTTTATGGCTTGAAAGCCGAATTTTTGTGGCATGAGAGCCAATTTTTGTGGCTTGAAAGCGTGATTTTTGAGATGGCATGAAAGCCGAAATTTTGTCTGTGGCATGAGAGCCAAAATTTTGTTTGTGGCATGGAAGCCGGTTTTTTGCATGAGAGCCGATTTTTGAGATGGCATGAGAGCCGAAATTTTGTTTGTGGCATGGAAGCCGGTTTTTGTTTGTCTGGCGTGAAAGCCAGATTTTGTGGCATAGAAGCCGAGTTTTTTGAAAACCAGATTTTTTTTTGTTGGCATGGAAGCCAAATTTTTTATTTTTGGCATGAAAGCCAAATTTTTGTTTTGTTGGAGTGGAAGCTAGATTTTTGGTTTTTGGCATGAAAGCCGGGTTTTCAGCATGAAAGCCGGGTTTTTTTGTTTTCAAAATGCAAGTATCGACTAAGAGTCACCTCCCTGCTGAATGGTATTGCAAGTATCAATGGAATGTCGCTTCCTTGCTCATTCGGTTGCGAGTATCGATGGAATGTCGCTTCCTTGTGGATTTGGGTGCAAGTATCGACTGAATGTCGCTTCCTTGCTTTTTTCTCAAAAATTTGGTTTTGTGGGTATCGATGGAATGCCGCCTCCCCACGATTTTTGAAATTTGAGGTTTTTTCGAACCTTTGTTTTTGTTTTGAAATTTGGGTTGTGAATATCAACTGAAACGTTGTGTCTCCACGATTTTTGAAATCTTGCAAGTATTGACGAGGTGTCACTTCCTTGCGATTTGAAGTTTTGGAAGTATCGAATGGGGTTCGCATCCTTCCGATTTTTGGTTTTTTTGTGAGTATCGACTAAACGTCGCTTCCCCACGGTTTTTGAAAAACCATTTTTTTTCTTTTAAAGACACGAGGGTCGTAAATTTTTGACTCGAAACCATTTTGGCGGTAAAAGTCAAGGTGGACTAGGGTGGAAATCCCTGAGTCCTAATTTTTGTTTCAAACCATGAATTTTGAGTTCAAGGATCGAAAGTTTTTGTCAAGTTAGGGAAGAGGCTCCTTAACTTGGATTTTGGGTTTTTTTTTTTTTTTGAACAATAAAACATTGAAAGTAAACATTGTTTTAGGTCTTTAGAAATTTCAACATAGGGATGAAAACTCTAAAAGCGGTGGGTTTGACGAGCAAGTACCTAGGAATAGGCTTTGGCCGTTCAGGCATTGCTCTGACACGATGTAGGAAGTCTTCAAGGGTAGTACCGCTTTAAGAACTTGCCATTGATGGGCAGCATACATCTGTCACCTTCCATGTTTAGAAGCGCATATGCGCCATTGGAGAAGACTTTGCTGATGACGAAAGGTCCCTCCCATTTTGGTTTGAATTTGCCTTTGGATTTGTGGGTAAAAACCATTGGCCTTTTCACTGTAAGAACCAAGTCACCCTTTTTATGGGCGCGTTGCCTGACCTTTTTGTCGAAAGATCCTGCCATGCATGCTTGGTAAAGCTCAATGCTTTGTAGAGCTTCGAGTTGTCTTTCATCGAGATTATCCAGTTCTTAGAATCTCAATTTGACGTTGCTTTCTTGCGTCATTTCATTTTGTAGAGATACCCTTAAGGAAGGAATTTGTACCTCTAGAAGGACAACTGCTTCACATCCATAGACCAAGGGGAATGGTATGCTATGGGTTGGTCCTCGAACGGTAGTCCGGTAGGCCCATAAAGCTTCAGGCAATTTGTCGCTCCAGTCTCTTTTGTGACTAGAGACCATTTTCTTGAAAATTTTGCAGAGTGTCTTGTTGAAGGTTTCTGTTAGTCCATTCGCTGCCGGGTTATACAGAGTTGAAGGGCAACTTTGGATTTTATATTTGTCGCAGAACCCGTAGAATTTGTGATCCCGGAATTTGGTCTGTTATTGTGGACGAATCTTTTAAGTATGCCGAAGCGACAAATGACGTTGGTTCGCAAGAATTGAAGGACTGATGAGGTCTTCATTTCGCTGAACGCAAATGCTTCTAACCACTTGGAGAAATAATCCGTAGCGGCGAAGATGAAGCGATAACCTTTACTTGACGGGGGAGAGATAGGACCTATGATGTCCATACCCCAGGCTTCGAAGGGCCATGAGATCGCTGTAGGATGTAGCCATTCTTTTTATCTGATCGTAGAGCTTAGGACCAGCCTGATGGGCTCCACAAAGACCAACATAAACTTCTTTTAGAGTCTCTTCCGCCTCTTGTCGTGACAAGCAGTGTAGAAGTACTCCATTGAAGGATTTTTTATAAAGTATTTTAGAGGGAATATCCAAATGAAAATTTGGGGCTCGTCTTTGAATACTTACTCGTTCTTTTGGATCTTTAGGTAGGATTCCAAACATAATATAATCAATGAACGGATCCCTCCAGTCGCCAATCGGAGGTTTGAGGATGGAAATCCGACTTCCGACCACTCGATGGCATTTAGCAACTGCTTGGTGTGTGTTGAGAAGAGGGAGAATCCTTCTTTGATACACTGTAATTTGCATGTTTCCCCCTTTTTGGATTGCCATGGATGCAGCAAGTCCAGCCAGGGCATCTGCACAGATGTTTTCACCTCTGCGGATGTGGGTGATGTGACAGATGTCAAACTTTTTACGAAGCGATTGCGCCTTGTTGTAGTAAGGCAACAGATCAGGCTTCCTGATTTCATATTTATGATTCATCTGGTTGACGATCAGTTGAGAATCCCTAAATGCTTCCAGCATGGTGATGCCGGATTCGAGGGCGAGTTCCAATCCTAAGATCAAGGCTTGGTACTCAACTGCATTGTTTGAACATGGTTCCAGTAGCGAAAATGCGTGTGGAATCATGTATTTGTCAGGGCTAACAAAGGGAATGCCAATTCCTGATATCGGCTTTCCTTTTTCATTTGTCCTGGTTGCACCATCAAAGTACATGTTTCAAGAGGCATTTGGCGAGGAAATCTCCACGCTGTAGACAGGCTCGTCTGGGAGGTCATCCCTGAGTGGAGAATCCTTAGGCAGTGGATGCTCTGCGAGAAAATCTGTCAGAGCTTGACCTTTGATTGCCTTCTATGGTACATACCTAATACCAAATTGTGACAGAAGGATGGACCATTTTGCCAGCCGGGCATTGAGAAAACTTGCTTTTGTGACAAGGACCTTTAAGAGATTGATCCTCGATATCAGGTATACTGTGTTTGATAGCAAATAGTGACGCAGCTTCTGTACAACGAACATCACTGCCATGCATTCTTTTTCGACTGGAGAGTAGCGATGCTCTGCACCTACCAACATGCGACTGAGATAGTATAAAGCAGCTTCTTTTCCTCCATCATTTTCTTGTGCAAGTAGAGCGCCCACAGAATAGTCGAGAGCTCTTGTGTACTAGATGAATGGTTTTCCAGTTGTGGGAGTAGCCAACACCGGAGGTTTGGTCAGGTATGACTTGATGTCTTGAAATGCAGCTTCACATTCAGCATCCCAAACAAAGTCTACACCTTTCTTCATCAGGCGAGAAAATGGCCGGCATTTTCCTGATAGATTGGAAATGGACCGTCAGATGTATGCCAATCTTCCTTGAAGCCCTTTTAGTTCTCTTAGGGTTCTTAGAGATGGCATTTCTAGAATTGCTTTGACTTTGATGGGGTCAAGTTATATTCCAGCTTTCCGAACTATGAATTCGAGGAACTTACCCGATGAGAAACCGAAGAAGCATTTGAGGGGATTCATTCGCAGTTTGTGTTTGCGAAGCCGGAGGAAGACTTCTCGAAGATCTTGGAGATGGTCTTCTTTTCTTTTGCTTTTGACGGCGAGGTCATCAACATAACATTCGACCGTCTTGTACTACATATCTTGGAACATCTTCATCATAGCCCTTTGATATGTTGCACCGGCATTTCTCAGACCAAATGGCATGACAGTGTAGCAATACACGCCAAATGGGGTCCGAAAGGATGTATGCCTTTCATCTTCGGAATGCATCTTTATCTGGTTGTAGCCAGAGAAGCCGTCCATGAAAGTCATTCGTTCAAACCCGTAAGTGTTGTCAATCATTACCTCCGGTATGGGGAGCAGGAATTCATCTTTGGGGCAAGTATTATTCAGGTCTTTATAGTCAATACAGACTCTGATTTGCCCATTTTTCTTTGTCACGGGGACAATGTTGGCCAACCATTCAAGATGCTGATCCTTGCGAATGAAGCAAACGTTTTTTGAGTTTCTGAACTTCTTGTTCAATTTTGTCCATCACATCAGGACGGAACCTTCTTTGGCCTTATTTTACATGCTTGACATTTTCTTGCAAGTTAAGTTTGTGAACTGCTATTTTTGGGTCTAAGCCAGGCAATTCAACGTAAGACCATGCAAAACAATCAACGAACTCACGAAGAAAAGAGACATACTCGGGTAACTCATCATCCTTTATATTCTTGCTTATGAATATAAGACGTAGGTTATCTGGTGTTCCCAAGTCTATCTTTTGAACAGAATCTTCTGTTGGAAGGCCTGAAGGTGGTTCCTCCACAATATTTTCGGAGGCTTCCAGCTCAACAAGACCTTCTGGATTTCCAAGGGCATTTTCAGACCATGGCTCCGCTTCTGTCCATAAATCTTCTTGATCGGTATTCTTCTCAAGACTTGCTATGAGATGATCCCAATCACCTGCTGAAACTGAGTCGAAGTAAGGCACTTCTTTTGGAGACGATGGCTCTTCTGAATCAGAGAACCGTGCGCCTGTGTCATCGGACAATTCATCTTCATCATCAGAGAAATCATACCAATTTGATGAGCTTCTTGGGTCCTTGTCGGGTAACTCTTCAAAGAGATGTCCAGGAAGATCGATGTCTTCATTAACATGAGATGTTGAGGCCTAGTCAGCAAAACGACTTTGTAGCCTTTGTGTCAGCTGTCTCATCTGAGTGTCAGGATCATACCCCAACCCCTATGAAGACTTGTCTATGCGACGGTAGAGTTTCCAATCTTCCAGCTGACTTTTGGTTAGGGTGGGTTCCAATGGTATAAGAATACCACAGCCACCTCCAAAACCAATTGGATTTTGAGCGTCATAGCTCATTTTCTTCATAATAGCTTGGACCATTGGACTATACAAGGATAGTTGAGGCTTACCTTCATTTTGGAAATGTTCAAGTAAGGAGTTTGATGAAGCAGCGTCCGACCTATGAAAGAAGATAGGTTTCTCTTCTGCCGATGTTGCAGGAATAATGAAGGTAGCAGACGTAGGATCTTCTACTTCAGCAAGTGCCTCTAATGGAGCGAGGGCAGGCTGAACTTCCTGAGTATCAGCTTGGCTTGACGATGTATCGTCTTCAGTCTCTGAATCCGAATCCGTGTCTTGTATGATAGACACGAAGGAGACAACAAACTTACCCCTAGTCTTTTGCTTTGTCTTTTTGGCCTTAATAGTGATTACCAAGGGTTTGGAAGATTTGAAGGAGACAACGAAAGGAGAAGGATTGCTCTCTCCGAATTTGCCGGAAGGTTTGTTTTCTTCTGATGATTACTGAGGAGCCTTGCCTTTATCTTTTTGGAGATTGCCGGCAAAGGATGCTATTTTCTCCTCCCTCTCTTTCTCGTCCTTGTACATCTGAGAGCCTGCGGAATGAACTTCTTTCCCTTTAAAGGGCTTTTTGTTGTTCTCGTGTATCCAAGGGCGTCCAAGAAGGATATTGCAGCACGAAGGGGTTTGTATTGCATACACGGTGACCTTAAGGATAAGATTGCAGATTTGCAACCTAAACTGGATTTTGTCAATGGGCCTTTAAGCACTCCCATCGTATCCAAAGATGGACACAGATGTGTGACTTAGTTTGCTAGGTGGGATACCCAGCTCTTTGAATGCCGAAGTAGAGATGAGGTTGAGCGCAGAACCCGGGTCGATCTAGACTCTGTTTATCGGCATCTCTTTGATGTACCCTGTGAAGTATAAGGGTCGGTTGTACTTTGTCTCGCCTAACAGGAGGTCTTCCTTATTGAAGGCGATGGTAGCACTTATGGCTTTTTGGACTGAGAGGCATTCAGTGCAAGGTCCTCCAGCTTCTTTCTTTTCTCCCTTTGAGGAGGTTTTTGATTTTTTGACCTTATAGTCCATTTCAATTTGTAGGACTTGTGGGGCATGTTTGTCGACATCCATATTCAGCCTTTGCAGTTCTGAAATGAGACTATCACAAGTTTGTGGTGACATTCATAATAAGTCTAGGATGTGCAGTCGTGCAGGTATGTGTTTGAAGTGCTTGATCAAGTCATACTTGAAAGCCTCCTTGGGGCCTGCATTTTCATTATTGTTGCCACTTGGGGCATTTACAGCTTGTTTTCCCGAAGGATTTACATAAGAAGAAGAAGAAGAAGGTTGGTTGTACTTTTTGTGGTAATCCCGGCCAAAGCGGGTACCTTTCCCAACTTCAAAAGCTTCTAGAGGTGGTTCTTCTTTCGAAAGACCCCCTTCGGGCTCAAGGGGCTGATCCTCCCCCTTTGCTGAAAACGCTTCCGCAGTAGCATTGCCGTCTTCGGTTATTGCGTTGCATGGAGCATTTTCCGGGAACAAGTCCTGAACAGCTTCCAACAACTTTTCTTCTTTGTCCAGTATTTTATCGGTCCAGACATCTCCAATGAGGTTGAGTACCTGGGACCAATTGACTGGGTTTTCTTTGAAGACTTCGTCAGCCAGAGCTTCTTCATGGTGATCAGTCGGAAGAGGCTTGAATTCTGATGTCACCGTTTCAGGAGACGAAGGCTGAAAAGATGCTATCTCAGTGGAAGTCACCCGAGAATATGTAGCTCCAGAAGATATGCTACCGGATGCATTTTGAGAGTCCGTGGCTTCAGCAGATGAAGCTTCAGAGGCACTATCATCCTGAACTATCACATTGCAAACAACTTCGATAGAAGATGCCTCCACAATGGACTGTTGCGAATCAGACTCATCCTCCGATGTAAGAGGATCATCAATCCAGCAACTTTCTTCATTTTCTGGAGTCACCGGGGGAGACGCTTGTAGATTCTCCGGGACTTCCGGTTCTGTATTTTGATGAAGCTGGTTGATGTGATCCTGCTCCTGCTCTATGGCGAGACGCTGCAAGATCCTCGCATATTCTTCGAGATCTGGCATAGGAGCTAGATCTTCTTCCTTATCTGCTCCTTGTGGTTCAGCCTGGTTGGGATCCACTAGAGCATTTGTTTATGCTGTGTCAACAGCATTTTGGGTAGCCTCTTGGTCTTCATCATTATCAGACCAGGATCCTTGTGACTAGAAGGGGTTATACCAGATTACTGGCATAAGATGGGATTCTAGGATCCATTCTTCATCGGAGAGATATTCTCCGGTTTCAAGGGATTCCTCCCATTCATCTGTATCACTAGCGGTGTCACTGAACTCGTATCCATTCATGGAGAATCCAACTACCGAGTTGCAAGAGTATGATGCCCCCTGCGTAGTCTCATCTCTGAGGTGTGGCGGCATGAAATGACCGAGGGTGAATTTTCTTACCCCTCCTGAAGTCTTAGGGAGAGACTCCTCTGTTGCCCCCAGTGAAGCGGTAGATGAGGTTTCTGCCTTTTCAGGGACCTCTTGCTTGGTTTGAGCCTTCTCCTACTGTTTGAGCTTGCGGAGTTGTCTCTTGGCTTGGCTTCGCTGTTGAGCGGTCGGCTTTGGTTTGACAATCTCCCAATTTTCATCTTCCAGGAGATCGGGATGCACTCATATGGGTTGTCTTTCTGGTGTTGGGTAAGACACCAGCTCTTGGGACGTCTAGGTCATTTTTATCTCCTTGAAGGAAGTAGTGATTTTTTCCTTTGGTGATTTGGATGTTTGTCCGTATGACACCATGTTAACGGAGGCAGACCCGTAGTTTTTGTCAAAGGTAATGACTTCGTTTTTCCACATCTCGTTAATCTTCTCTCTCACAACGAAACATTGGTTGAGAGGATGCGAGACCATTTGGTGGTATGGACAATATCGGGGATCATTGGTTTTGCCAACATCACCCGGTCTTTTGGGGTCAGGCAAGGTGAGTTACCATTTGCCAAGAGAGCCCCAAAGATTTCTTCAACATCTTCATCGAACAAGTATTTCTTCTCTACTCGTTCTTTCAAGGCATCAGAGAGTTCAGGTCTCTTACCTGCAGCTTTATTTTCGGTTTTCTTTGGCGGCTGAGGGGCTGACTTGGTTTGCACATTGAGAACCTCCTTTTTCTTTGGCTTGGAAGTTGGAATGGCGGTCGGCTCCTTCTTTGATGACTTTTGACTGTTGAGGTCTTTGATCACCGTTTCAGCCTCCATAGACGCTTCCAGAAGTTCTCCTAAGTTCTTTGATTTGTTGCCGATGATCATGGAGCGGATCCTTGCTCTCATATTGTTTCGGCGAATGTCGACTAGCGACGCTTGTAGCAGCACATCTGAGCATTTGTATGCCATTGCTTTCCACTTGTGAATGAAGTCATATGTCGACTCATTCTCTCCCTGTTTAAGGTTGCAAAGCTGAGCCATAGTAACAGGATGATCTTCACCTTTGAAGTGGGTCAGGAAGCGTGTCTCTAGTATGGTTCAGTTTTGAATGGAGTCCTCTAGCAGAGTGGAGTGTCAATCAAAGGCCGTACCTTTTAGGATACTTGCAAAGAGACGGATCTTAAAAGCATCTTGATCCGCAATCGTTCCTGTCAGGATCTTGAAGTGGATGAAGTGCTGTCTAGCTGAACCTTTCCCAGTATATGTTTGGAGAAGAGGTTGTTTGAATCTTGGAGGGAACGAAACCGAGTCCATCCATAAGGGATATGGTGGCTTGATTCCATGCTCCTTCAATGTATCCTTTTCTTTTACTTTAGCGAGGATATTATCAACGTCCCTTTTACTAAGGGTCCATGACTCATCTTCTCCACCGTTTGCCTCATCTTGTGGAGGAACTTCCTCGTTGTTTGGTGGACGCTGGAGAGTGAGAAGGAGGTTTTCCATCAGAACCTCTATTCTCTGTTGTCCTTGCTCTAGCTGCTGAATGCGTAGAGCCCTATCGTCATGTGGTGGAGGTTGCTCAGAGTTTGTGACTAAGACATTCATCCTTCTTGAGTCGAAAGAGGATATTGTCTTAGTGACTGAGCTGGAGCTCATTCTTTTAGATGAAGAGCCCGAGGAATGATCACTCCGATGTCCTTGGCTTGAAGGAGTGGGAGAGTCTTTCTGATGTCTTCTTGTCCGGGAGACGCTGCGAGTCACCGGTCGTCTGACATGTATTTTTATTGTTGATTTCTGCCTTCTTTTGGTTTTGCCAACCATGTTGACAGCAGCAACTTGGTCGGGTCTTTCTTTTTTGACCCATTTTTGGGAGATTTGAAGCTCAGAATGCTGAGTTCTTTGCTTCTCTAATCACTTTTGTCGATATGCCGCGCGGCGACGTATGCGACGAGCAATTTGAGCTTCGGTTAGCTCGGGCTGTGCTCTGGCAATGAAGGACGTGGTCCCTCATGTGCAGCAACCGAGCTTGTCTTCCTTGAAGACTGGCATGGACAGGATCTGGATCTGGACGCGGTCCTTAGCCTGTTGCAGCGAAGCTTTAAATTTTGCAAGCTTGGCCCCTGTTGAGATGAAGGGTCGAGTTGCAGGAGAGTAGGACCTGGCAGGTTCTTGTCGAGGCCTTGTGATGTACGACTTGATTTTGGGCTTGTATGAACAAGCTGGCTCGTGCTGAGTTGTTTTGGTAGTTTGGTGGAGGGTAGGTTTCTCTCCTTTGATGTAAACAAGAGGATAGAACCGGTTCTCCTTGAGAGGAGCCAGGTATGGTGGCTTTGCAAATGCCCAGGACCTTCTTTGTTTTGGCGAAGATCGCGGGGACCAAGTCTTGGGGCAGACCTGGTTTTTTGTAGGTTGAGGCTTTGTGGGATTGCCACGGGCCTCAGGTTTCTTGGCAACCGCCTTTGGTGTCGGGGCAGCAACACGTTGAGGGGCGGTCTTCTGCTTCTTAGCAGGCACCGTCTCTTCTACGGGTAGTGGGAATGGTCCCAGTGACCTGAAGACGATGGTCCGGGGAGTGGAGGTCGACTCGGTGTTTTAGGAGTTGCCGAGGGAGGTAACGCTTCGACAGCTGGCGGGGCGCTTGAAAGTGCCCTTGCTTTGTTTCTCTTGAAGCATGACTTGGTACTTGTTCTCGTCGAAGGTGATGGTCAATGAGGCTGCCATTGTTAGTTTTAGAAAAACTTATGAAACAAGACCACATCCATTAGTAATCACAAGAATATGGTGATCATAAATGGGCTATACTATGGTTTTGTCTTTTCAAATCGCTCAGGGGCATGGCTCGTTCTGAGCGTAATGAAGAAGGCAAAAAACCATAAATGGTACAATTGTTCTGAAAGCAAGTATGGTCGGCTCGAAATGAGCGTTCCAGGGACTGCTAGAAGCAATTGTAAAACTTAATTCAAATTACCGAGAAGCGAAGCTCACTTGAGGTAGAATGATATAAGGTTGGAGATACAAATGTGTCGGTCGCGAATACAGTAGACCCGAAAGTGCGTACTAGCACCGCTAGACACATATGTTGTAAATCGCATCCTTGAAAAAGGACACGAGATGGGATTTTTTTTTTTTGAAATGTCAAGATTAGATTCACAAAAGAGAGCAAATGGTATTCCAATCCGAATACAGGCTCAAACATTTCTGTGAGCCTAAATCTGAAAAAAAAAAGAACCAGGATTTCTCATATTTGAATCCAATACTGACGGGAGTTTTTTTTTTTTTTTTTGAAAAGTCAAGATTGAATTCATAAAAGAGAGCAAATGGTATTCCAATCCGAATACATGCTCAGACATTTTTGCGAGCCTAAATCGGAAAAGGAAAGAACAAAAATTCCTGACAGAAGTTTTTTTTTTAGATTTTTTTTTTTAAGATTTTTTTTTGAAGATTTTTTTGAAGAGTGCACATAGGTCTTCTAATTCGGTCTTATGAAACCTTCGTGGATAGATCGGCCCCCAGGTAAAGGTAGGATTACTTAATGAGCCCGTTTGAAGGACTCATACATCGAACAGTCTAGCTGCCTCCATACTTTGGACAAGGCTTTTCTTAGATTCACTTTGGTCAAAGAACGCAATTGGTGCAACCTTAATGTGTTTTTTTTTTTTTAAATCTCCAATGGACCCATCAAAGAGAAGGAAATGGCCCCTCTCAATCCGAAAGTTGGCTCAAACATTTCTGCAAGCCAGTGTACGAAAAGAAAAGAATCAAAGTTTCTCCAATTTGAATCCAATGAAAGGAATTTCGAAAGATCTTTTTTTAACTTTTTTTTTTAAAGAGTTCCAATGGACCCATCAAAGAGAGGAAATTGGCCCCTCTCAATCTGAACGTTAGCTTAAACATTTCTGCGAGCCATTGTACGAAAAGGAAAGAACCAAAGTTTCTCCAATTTGAATCCAATGAAAGGAATTTGAAAAGTTTTTTTTTAACTTTTTTTTTTTGAAAGAATTCCAATGGACCCATCGAAGAGAGGAAAATGGCCCCTCCCAATCCGAACGTTGGCTCAAACATTTCTGCGAGCCATTCTATGAAAAGGAAAAAACCAAAGTTTCTCCAATTTGAATCCAAAAGAGAGAAATTTGAAAACTTTTTTTTTTAGAAGTTTTTTTTTTTTTTTGAAAGATTTCCAATGGACCCATCAAAGAGAAGGAAATGGTCCCTCCCAATCTAAACGTTGGCTCAAACATTTCAGCGAGCCATTGTACAAAAAGGAAAGAATCAAAATTTCTCCAATTCGAATCCAAAAGGAAAAAAAAAAAAATTTTTTGTTGAGAAAAGAAAGAGTGGAAACAAGTTCAAGGAAAGAAGTTTCCAAAGAATCCCATCTCATTTTTTTTTTAGATACAAGATCCAACATAGGCCACTAATTAGGATGCAGCCAAGGATTCTAAGTATCGTGTTCTCAAATAAACGAGTCCCACCGGGTGTGCCAACTTGTTGGACCCGTCTTTTTCTTTCTTGCCTTCCTCCGTCCCAGGTCTGCCAGGGTGCGGCGGGGCGAAGAGAACAAAAGAGCAAGCATCAACATTTTCTCTTTTTTTTGTACTGGTATGCCAGATTTTCTATTCTACTTGGAATTGGAAATGGTGATCCGGAGATTCACCTTCACAAGTAGAAAAGGAAATCAATTTTTTTCTAACTTTCCATTGCACATATATTTTAAAGAAAGAGACAAAAAATTTTAATGCCGTGAAAGGTGATTTTCATTTGTTTGCCGTGAAAGGCGATTTTGTGCCATAGAAGGCAGTTTATAAATCTCATCAAAATATAAAAGACAAGAAATGTGATTTTTATGTCTCTTTAAAAAATACACAATACAACAGAAAAATAAGAAAAGGAATCTGACTTCTAAAGAGATCGTGGGGACTCGTTCAGATCGACAGTTGCGAGTCATGTATGGACTCCGCCATCGTCCTTCAGATGAGAACACTTGATGCTTTAGTTCACTTGGCTTTGCTTGGACCTCAGATTTTTAGAGGGCAAAGACCAAGGGAAGGTCCAATATCCAATAAAAAAACGGGTAGACGGGCTGAAAAGCCACATCTATGCCATGTTGGATAGAAGAAGAGAAACCTTGGGGGGATGGCCCCCCATGGGACTTTGATTACTTTGTAGTTCTTGCAGCAGGGTTTCTTCAAGGCAAGAGAGCTTCTTTGTGAAGAGAATTCTTCAAGACAATTTTCAGGTGATTTTTTCGGATCACTTCAGACAATTTTTTTTGGACACTTTCCCTTTGGAATGACCGCCTATTTCTAGGCTTTTGGTGGCCATTAGGAGGGTTTTATGGGCATTAATGATATTAATGCTCCATGATGGGAGGAGTTACAAGATTTAATTTCAGAATTTTGTAACTCCTTTTTCTTGGATTTTGATTGGCCAATGGAGAATAATAGGCGTTTAATCTCCATGATGATGGGAGTTTCATGGTTAATTACCATAATTAATCTCTATAATGATAGGAGTTACATGGTTAATTGTCATGATTAATTGGACTTGTAACTCCCATTTGCTTGCTTCTGATTGGGCCGTTCAAAATAATGAGTTAATGACCCTAATAAATTGTCATAAAAAGGTCATTTAACTTCATTAATCGGTCCCGAGTCGCTTGAAGAGTCGTGGGCCGCGCCGTGTCTTTTGGAATTCTTCTTACGATGATCATCGATGGATCCGCATGTTGTTTGATGTCAGATGACGATGCAAATTCAGATATTGGTTGACATCAATGGGCCAGCAACATCTGTCCAGTCGATTTCACGATCGGTCGGGCAGAAAGTGTGTTTTCTTGGTTGGCCGATTGGCGGTTTCGGAGTGTCCAATGATGATCAAATGATTTCGATGGCGGATCCGTGATGTTGACGAAGATCGATGGATATCATGCCTCAAAAATCAGATTTTAAGATAATCACAGGGGCCAAACATCGCGCAATGCGAGAAAGAACAGAAAAACGGACGTTTCGGCGGAAATCCAGCGACCCGAATTTCTAGGGTCGCCGGCGACCATGGGGCTCTCGCCCCTTTTTCGGTCGCCGTCCGGTCGCCGTTTCTTGGTCGTTTCTCGGGCTCTTTCACTTCTGTTTCCTCTTATATTTTTCTTTGACATTTCTCCTCATTTAATGGCTTGATTTCTCTGAAGAAAACCCATCGACAGGCTGTGCAAATCAAAGCACAAAGTTTCCTATTTTTTGAAAAGCCGAAAACTCCGTAGCCGATTTTCCTCCAAGAATTGAAACTAGGTCAAACGATGTCGGAATGACCTGAAATTTGAGGTGAAGCTTCTTGAGCATTAGATAGGACCAACCGTATGCTTTTATTTGAGTTTTGAAGCCGTTTGGGGTGCCGTCGATGCTAGACTTGATTTCACCGTGCAAAAAAATGTCGAGTTTTAATGTACGGTCATCCGATTTCCGATTGACCTGAAATTTGACAGGGAGCCTATTGGAGTTATTTTGAAATGATCCATTAGTTCCGATAAGGATGCCATGGTCCCAGAGAGCTTCGCCTCCGGTAGGCTTGATTTTGCTTCGAAGCGTCAAAACTGGGTCAAACATTGTCTGAATGACCTGAAATTTGACGTGCAGCCTTTTGGAAGCATGTAGAAGCTACCCATGTGCTTTGTTTGATGACTAGTTTCATCGGAGGCTCTCGCCGCCGGGAGGCTTGATTTTGCCTTTCGAGAGTTGATGGAGGGTCAAACGGTGTCAGTTTGACTTGAAATTCAACGTGGAGCCTTTTGGAGGTATTTTGAGACCATCCATAGGCTCTGATCGAGGATTTAGTGCCTTCGACACTGTCGCCGCCGGGAGCTCCTGCTCAGCTGTTGGAGGATTGAAGTTAGGCCAAATGGTGTCGAAATTGCCCGAAACTTCATATGTACCCTTCTTTTGGCTATTTTGAAGGATCTTGCAGTTTTTGTTTTATTCTAACAAGATTTGATGCTTGAAGCAGGTTTGCATGTTTGTAGTAGGATGCGGCACCATGTAGCTTTTGATGTTGAGGAGGCTAAGTGACTTTTTTGGTGTCAACACATGGTAGTGGGACTGTGGGAACATTTAATGATCAAGATGGAATCTATCCTAATTATCCCCTTGTGTCAATTAGTAGATTATCATTGGTAAGTGTACACCCATCTCAATTAAGAGTTAATTGGATGATACTAATGATCACAGTGATTAATTGGGTCTCAAGGATAATAAGATATGGATATAAATTGGTGGGACAGTTTATCCAATTGATCCATAGATATTGATGGAGGGCCTACTTGTGGTGATGGGGAAGTTTAGGGTCTTCATGTAATTTATTCCTAAGACTAGAGTTCAATTGCATTTATATAGTGGAGTTATTTGCAATTAACTGTGGGCCCAAATTACACATGAGATGTGGGGTCGCGTTGTCCCTATTGGATCCAACTTTCTATAGAATCCTTAGTGGTCCCCACGCTAGCCTAAGATTGGATCATTACTAATTCTATTTGAACTCAAAAGGAAAGTTATTATTTCTATTTGAAGTGAAACTTCTAATAGTGGTAATAGTGAGAATAGTGAGTTACTAATTATTATGGAAGTTGAACTTCTAATAATAAACAAATAGAGGAGCTGCTAAAAGCTATAAATAAGAGAGGAGAGGTGGGATGGATGCCCCATGCGGTGGATACCCTAGGGATTCACACTCACCTCCCCTTAGTGCAAGAATTACACCTCTCTTCTCTTATCTCTCTCTCTCTTCTAGTTCCATTCTAGTTTTCTTAGAGATTCTAGTTAGTCTTTCTCTTGGAGATTCCACCATCTCTTTTGAGAAAAGAGATCTGAAGTTGGTCATAGCGTGGAAGACAATCAAGCATTGGAGATTCTGAATTGCTTTGTGAAAGAGTTCTTCATCAAAAGGATTAATCAAATTCTCCATTAGAGCGCAACCGAGCTCCATAGGTATTATCTACTTCTTGTATGTTGTAGAATTTCGTGGTTGCTTGTAACGTGCTGTTATCTATCTTCTTGATAGGTTTATTTGCTGATTATAATGGATGAGATTGAGGACATAGATCCTAGATTGGGTTCTGTAGCTTTTTGGATAGATAATCACTACATCAAGTTGGTCAAAAGTTTTTAAAACCTATCCTAGAGGCCCACCTATTTCCAACAATTGGTATTAGAGCCATACATTATCTCTAATCATGTTAGAGCAGTAAACTTGCACTATTCTTTGCATGAGATGCAAAGAAGATAGAGGAAGGGCTATGTGCGGATCGGTTTTTATGGATTTGCTTTGTTTAATAGTAAATCCATGATTGGATAGTCACAAAAGGGTTTAACTATGATGGAAGGATGGTAGGAAGTCATTAGGGGGTGTTTGGTATCATCAGAAGTTGTTTGGGATCAGTTGGATGCAATTATGAAAAACCCAATTTTTGGGGTTCGTCAGGTCGGCCAACCGCCTACAGACATAAAATCTTTTTTTCTGATCCGAGTTTTCTTTTGGCATCCTATTTTTCCATCATGGTTTGGCAGCTTGGTTTTCTCAGAGTTCCCAACAGGACTGTGTTTTCTCAGAAAGAAAATAATTGAGGCCGAATTTCTTAGTTTTTAGTGCAGCTGATCGATCAGACCACAGGTAGGTCGACCGGGTGCACGCGCCTGAGAGAATATAACTGAGAGTTGTTTTTCTTAGCTTTATGTGCTGCCAGTCAATCGAGTACAGGGCTCGGTCGACCGAGCACACTGAACGTGAGATTTCTCAGAGTTCCTAACCGGGACTTGAATTTTCGAGAAACAATGTCGTCGGACGACCCTACTGTAGGCAGGTCGACCGGGGACACGCACCTGATGAAAAATCCAGTATTACAGAATTCTGCAACTTCTTCTAATCCATCCCATTTTCATCCAAATCAATCTCAATCCTGTCCATTCATCGTGAAACCATCATCAAACATTAAAAACACTTCAATATACATCCAATCCTCCACACATGGGCCATTGATCTTCCAAATGAGATGAAACCCATCCATCAATGGCCAAAAATCCAAGAAAACATGCTCAAAGGTAAATCTAACAATTCTAACATTAATTGAATTGAAATTTCATAATCAAATGAAAGAAAACCTACATTCTATGATATCTAGCATAAGGTACTTGCCTTAATCCGGATTTGCAAGGGAAAATGAATATGAAAGAGAGATCCAAGCTCCTAAGGTTGGGTTGTAACTGAAATTGAGGATGATCCTCTACTCCTCCTTGTAGCTAGGGTTGAGAATTAGGGTTTCTAGAGAGAGTGGTAGGGAAAATGAGAGATGAGAGATGAGCTAGAGTTTTAGAATTAGGGTTTTCTTGGGAAATGTGAGGGGTTTAGCTTATATAGGTCATGGTTTGAGAAATGACCAAAAGGGTATTCTAGCTTAAATGGAAAAAAGGATAAGGCCATGGGCATTTTGGTCCTTTGGAGAGTTTCTAGAAGCTTCTAAAGTAGGAGAAACCCCTCCTACAATACCTTATTTTCTAGCTAGGGCCTCAAACCTCTAAAACCCTAAAACAATTACAAAAGACACCCTATGAATCCTAAAAATTAAACAAAAGCCTAATTTCTAGAATGTAGGATAAGACTTAGGAAAATATCCATCTACCCCTTACTAATCCCTATTAATTAGTACAGTTAAACTATAAATAATATAATTATAATATTCAAATTCAAAATGAGGGCCCACAAGGAGTGGGGCCTCACAATTACTACTAAATGACTATGATAAGGGCATTTTAGTATATTTTTACATATATATATAATAAATAAAAGTATGAGGACCAAGGCCGGGCGAAAAATTGTCGAAGCACGCCCCTAGGCTTTTACTTAGAAACAAAAGCCCTCATTTTAAGGGCTTTATGAGGGCCGGGCCCTCTTGTCTCATGTCCAAATTGGCACATGCTTTTTCGTGCTACTGAAGATATATCTGAGCTAGGGATGTGTCCAGCAATTGTGGTTTGTTTTGCTCATATATTTATGCTGAATTTGGTGTAAACCCAAGTTATCCAAATCTGAATTGTTTACCTTATAATCTTGCATTACTAAGACGAGTCAATTAACTACATTTATGTTCCACTTCCATAATCATGCACTGATATTCATGTTGCTATTATTAAGACGAGTCAATTAACTGCAATTTTATTTTCCACTTCCATAATCATGCACCGATATTCGTGTTGCTATAAATTAATTGTTAAGGTTGTTTGCTATGGTTTTATGATTTGATTACTTGTGGAGTTTCGTGCTCACTTGCTTGCTATTCTTGATATTTTGTTTCCAGATTGTGATGTGAAACCCCCGAGTGAGGAGCTGAGTGTCGGCTCAAAAGGTTTTATTCTAGATAACCATTATTTATGTCATTGACTTGTTACTTATTCAATTTATTGACGTACATGTCCTACTTAATAATATTGATGAAATTAGTTACAAATAACGACTTTGATTTTCATGATGTGAATGATATTGTGAACCCTCTGAGTGATTTGACCATTAATTAATGTGTTAAGTGGGACCATTGTGCATCGAAATCCAAGGTTCCCCATGATCTTCTATTTTGAGGTGTGACACAACAATTCTGATGTACTGAATAGTCTGCATGATGCATGTATTTGTAATTGGGACCTTCTTTCTATAAAAAGTAGGGTCGTAAACGGGTCGGTTCTGGCTCGGATACATCGTGGATCCGGAACCGGAACTGGAACCGTTAAGGAGAAAATAGAACCAGATCCAAATCTGGAACCGTTTCGGAACCGGTTTCTTAGCTTCGGAACCAGAATCAGAACCAAAATCATATATGGGACGGGTTTGGATCTAGGTCCGGGTTTAAGTAGAGAATGATATTAAAAAAATATGATTTTTATGAGAGATTTCGAAAATTGAAATAATATGTCGGGTCTCGGTCCACATATCGAAACCAATGTGGAACCGGACCCTGACCCATTTACTCATCGGGGCCTAAATAAGGACCTAGACCCGGTTTTTAACGGGTCGGAACTCCGGGTAATCGGAGAATCGGGTACCTATTTACATCCCTAATAAAAAGGTAATGGGGAGACATTATCTAGCTTAAGAAGAAAGGGAAATTTTCAAGAAAGGCCTCAAGTTTTTGCCTTCTTTCAAAACAGGACACAAGTTCCAAAACTTTTTTAAAGTTAGTTTTAAGTTTTTTAGGAAGTTCTCAATTAAGGACATCCGTCTATTTGAAGCTATTTTCCAGCAGCTTTTTTCCCAATTTTTTTAAAATACCCAAATCACCCTTTATTAAAATAAAATTATACTTCACTTTCTCTATGTTCTCGTCATTTCCTTCACCAACATCTTCACGGTGATCAAGGAAAACTATTGTTCCCACAACTATCGGCTGCATGTAGTGGCTGCCGAAACCGTATTATGGCTTTAAATGATGGATGATTTGGGTATTTTCAAAGTTTCGAGAGAAAACATCATCAGAAAATACCTTTAAATGGCTGAATGTTCTTAATTGAAAACTTACCGGCAGACTTAAGGATTAATTTGAAAAGTTTTGAAACTTATATCCCTTTTAAGATAAGGCAAAAAGTTAAGGCCTTATTTAAAAACTTCCAAAAAAAAAAAAAGGGTCAAATCATAATCATTTTGCATACGAAAGATCGACGACCCTTCTATTAAGGTGCTGGAATAAGAGGCCTAAGGTGGTCATGGACGATGATAGCCAGATCCAAGCCATTCAAATGGAGCTTCGAATTTTATCAAACTAATTATTTAATTTACTTTTTTACGAGATTGTACCACAAAAATTATGTCATAAATAAAGATCGACAATAGCTTTGATGGCCTAATTCTCTGAATGGAGTCAAAATAGCAAAACCTTAACTTTATGTAATGAGATGACGGTTTGCACCCGGAGGTTGTGGGTTCGAAACTGCACTACCACACTGGGGCTAAGGGGAGTTTACCTGGCTTCCCTCTGGGTCTGGAGGGGTTAGTCCAACCCAAAGGGTTGGGAACCCTCCAATAGGGAAAAAAAAAAAATGCTAAGTGGAAACACTTTTTAATAGAAGGATAGAGAGAACTTTTTCAAAATAAATTATTGACAAACAGAGTTTGCATTAAGTAAGGAAAGTTATCATCTAGAGTATTTCCAACAAAAGTTACGATAAAGACAGAAGCAAATATTAACTGGATTTTTTTCTCTTAGAAGTCCCATCTTGACCAGTTTTCACAATAACCATTTCACTACGAAGTCTTAGCCATTGATTTTTTAGGCATGTCTTAAAACATGTAGTAGATAGAATCAGAAGCTTTTCTAAAAGATACATCCAAAACTTTTACATAATAAGAACAACAACAACAACAACAACAACAATAATAATAATAATCCATGTCAAAGGTTACGGATGCACACAATCAAGATAAAGTTGAAAATCTATATTAAATTTCATAAAAGGCAAAATATAAAAAAAAAAAATATCCCAATAGTTCATCATCATACTCATCCTTATTTGAAAAAAAAAAAAAAAAGAGGATGAAAAAAAAGAAGAAAGAATAAAAGCAAGGGGTACACCTTAAGCCAAACCTGAACCAGAATCCCTTGACTGAACAAAATGTGAAATTTGGGTTGGGTTTGTTTGTCTATTTGGGCCAAGCTCCAGCCTAGATTTTGGAACCCACATGCAAATGGGATCAGGTTCAGGTTTGGGCTACATGCATGTATATATATCACATAACAGATGGTATATACACTATACTATATTCAAAGTATATATACAGTATTTATATTTTATATCCTTTAAAAATCAAATAAAAATACAAATGTGTACCAGGCCAGCCTGGGCCAACCCTACTCAATTGAAATTGCACTTCGGTTGAGAACTACAATTTGGGTCCAGCTTGGGTTTAGCCACTAATACCCAACCGACCGATTTGCACATCTCCTCGAACAAGTGATCGAGATATGAGGAAAAGAAAAAAAGGATAGATTAGGGTCTTGCTTTTCTAATTGCTTGTAGATATGGATGCAAACGAGTTGGAATCGGGGCTGAACTATGATGGATTTGGACTCATATCCGACCTCAACTGATAATAAAAAATAAAAAATAAAAACAGGAAAATAGACAATGTTTTGGATTTTCATCCTAAATAAGATGTGTAATGCATTAGTATAATTTGATAAATAGGATTTAAAATGAATTTTTAAAATAAAGTGGGGCTATTAAATGGTAATTGACTAGTGATAAGTAGATCCTCATATTATTATATTATATTAAAGCAAAGGGTTTTGAAGTTAATTTTGACTGCAACCACTGATTTTGACCGAAAGTTACCCATGTACTATAACTAACTTACTTTCTCCTCTTACTTTCAACGTGGCCTTCTCCTCACTTTTCACTCTCCGCAACAACTTTATTTCCATCCTAGATCTAATTCTCCTCTTTTCTTCCTACTCCACTTCTCTAAGCCCATTTATACTCCAAAGGATTCTTGGATTGAGAAAAGAGGTACTCATAATATTTTCTTCTTTTATTTTATTTTTTAAAAATTTATGCTCTATCTAAACCAAATCACTGTCAATAAGTGTTTGAGGATGTTTTTGCATGATCTAAATTTTTTAATGGATCATAAAATATATTTTGCAGTTGTTGGTGAACATGCCCATGTTTAGCACGGGCTATTGTGCCAGTTAATATATATTATAGGGATAGGATTCGATGCTGCAATTGAGCTCCGATTTCTAAATTGATCGAGAAATTGGAGTAGGTTATGTGCATGATTTAGTTGGGCGATAAAATAAGGTTATTACTTCTTGGGGTAATGGGTTCCAATGGCCATGATTGATATTCAGAGATGGCCCACTTGCAAAATTCGTCACTGCTGGGGAACGTTTAATGCTTAGGGTGTCCGATTGCAGTAGATATGCGCATCTTTCATCAGAGTTCATGGAGAATCAAGAACAGTTTATTGACCAAGAAAGAAAACAAGTAAAAAGAGAAGTGTTTCTTTTTTCTTTTCTTTTTTTTGGTTGGTATAGGAGCATAGAGGTGTTTGTTTTATACCTGGAGACCAAAATTGCTGGCATTCCGATGGTGGATCCCTTCTTCAATAGAATTTAATTTATCCTGCTAACAGGCAGCACAGGTCCAAAGGATTCCTGCCATGTCCCTTTAGCATATAAATATGTGTCACGACCCGAGCCATTAATTGGATTATATATGGTAAATCTCAAGTCGTGATCACACATACTCCCGTGAACTTTGAAGTAACCCAAGTTAAAACGAAATCCATGAGGGATATGCATACTTCACACAAGTGAGACATACAAAAAAATCAGTCAAATACACATATAGTAGAAGACATATACAAATGATATCATATACAAATTTATACATTTACAAATGTACAAAGCTCTTTATACAAAAATATCAAATTCTCATTTCTCTAACTGAGTCATCCATTTACATATTTAAAATACAATGCATAATGACATACTTCTAAAGTTTCCAAAAATCGTTCCAAAAAGATTTCCACCATATTTACGCACTCAAATATCAATCAAATGATATCCTGGCCGTTCCACTCCGCTAGTCCTATAGGAGGAAATTGAGCGGCCTCCTCCGCTGGCATTGCTGCTTCTCTAGGACCAGCATTGGCAACTGGGCCTAGCATGCCATCAATAACACTAGTAAATATGACGATTCAGCAATATCTAAACATATCTATGATAATACATGTTATTACATATACTCAATCTATTCAAGTCTAACATTAGACAATTCTAACACTCAATAACAATTGCAAACAATTCGTACAATGACAATAATTTATGCATTCAAAGTCAAATGAGGATCATAAGCTAATTGACAACTACTATAGCGTTTCATTTTATTTCTTTGAGGATTTTACTGGAAAATACCCAGTATTTGGCCGCACACATATGAGTGCCTCGAAACACTTTCACTACGGCAATATTCCTCACACCACTTTTCCTTTTTTTTGGAATAATTTTCCAAAGCGACGATAGCGTCACTTAATTTGAAATTAAGAAACGCTATCGTCACTATTCGTTCTATTTCTACACTGTCGAAAGCCCCTTTTCCTCATCTATAATGTCCGCATCTTCTTTATACTTTCACGTTATCGCTCAACAAACCTTCCATTCAGAGAATATTGAAAATCCTCTTTCTATTGCTTATCTCAGTGGTTGTTGGCTTCCATTTAAGAAGTCAGTGCACATTTCTGTACATTTTTTTTCACTCGTCAGAGTATTAATAATAGGTTCATGGTCTTTGTCATCCATTTCTTATTTCCCTACTGTCGAAACCTCATTTTTCTCATCTATACTTGTCCACATCTTCTTTATACTTGTATGTTTTCGCACAACAGAGCTTCCATACATAGAATCCTGCAAATATTCTTTTTATTGCTCATCTTAGTGGTTGTTGGCTTCCATTTAAGTGGTCGGTGCACATTTTTGTATATTTTTTACTCTTTTCAGAGTATTAATAATAAGTTCATGCTATTTGTCATTCATTTCCTATTTCCCCACTGTTGAAACCCCTTTTTTCTCACCTATAATTGTTCGCATATTCTTTATACTTGTATGCTTTCGTACAACAGAGCTTCTATACACAGAATCCTACAAATCTTCTTTTTATTGCTCATCTTAGTGGTTGTTGGCTTCCATTTAAGAGGTCAGTGCACATTTTTGTATTATTTTTACACTTTTCAGAGTATTAATAATAGGTTCATGTTATTTGTCATCCATTTCCTCTCCCCTTGTATAAGACCCATCACAGATGGCTTATGTCGACGCCAATGATATAGTTCATTTGGAGTAAATGACCTTTGAATCCCAGATAAGGATCTGCCAAACCATCTCTTTCCTCCATTTTGAACTTGTTGGCAGCCATCTCATCCTCCATTATGTTTATGTACGTAGAAATTGGAATTCCTTTACTGGAATCAAAATAATTGGAATTTTTTACAAGAGCAATGGAAGTACCATTAATGTTTTCTACCCAGGCTTGCATTTACAAGAGCAATGAAACTACCATTAAAGTTTATGATGTAACATACATGTGTAATTTCCTCTACATTATTGAAATGTTTTGTACAAGCTGCTACTGCTATTTTCTCTAATGGATATATGTTCTTTCAATGATTAGGATGTCGGGTGATGAATTAATAGTGATATTCCACTATGAAGGGGATCTTTAGTTTGACATGATTCACCCGTTATATAAAGGTGGAAAGCAAAAGATGGGGTCTATTCCAAGTGATATAACATTTGAATCGTTGGTTAAAGTTGCTCATGAAGCATCATATTGGAAGTTTAACTGTGAAGACGTAAGCATACATTATCTACATCACAATAGTAAAGTGTTTTCATTGGTTGGCATCAAAGATGATAATGATATTAAGTGCATGTTAACACTCTCAAGAGTCAGAATAAATGGGATTTATTTATATATCAACAGAACACCAGTTGGTTTTGGTCTTGGTATTGGGGAACAACCAAGGTACGCCAGTTGACATTATTTTCTTAAGCAACACATTTATGTCAGTGTATTGACATAAGTATACATTATTAATTCAATATTAATATGATATTTATCATGTACTTTTCTGAAGGTCGCATGGGTTGAATATGAGTATGCTGCGAGATGGGAAATGTGTTGGTACAGCTGGCAATCATGATGCAAAGCAGAAGGCTCCATCAGAAAAAGACACAAGATGTTTTACTATAAACCTCAGTGAAGACGACGACTTGCACTTCTCCTTTAGCCCGAACATTGCGGCCAATGAATTGGCCCAAGAGAGTGACATTTTCTTTCGCAAGTACCTTGATGCAGTAGAGAGTGATGATGAGGCAGAAGCCATCAACATAGAAGACAATCACCCCACTAGTAAAACTCATGGCAGTGCCCTCAATACAGCGACCATGGGTGCGAAATCAAATGTTACGGAGCCATCTACCCACAGGCGTAAAGTTATTTTTGAAGATACCATGGTTCCAGAGGAATCTCACCCTCGAAATAGGACTCATGGTGGTGCAATCAATAGAGCGACCATGAATGCGAAATCAAATGTGAGACCGCCATCAACCCACATGCGTGAAGTTATTTTTGAAGATAACATGGATCCGGAAGAGTTTCCTACAAACTCATACCATAATACTTCTCGGGAGATGTTGTTAAGGTGTGAATTTCCGGATCGCAAAAATTTCAGGAGGACTATAGCCAAGTTTGCAATATACAACAATTTCACGCTCCAGCATTTAAAGACTAGTCAGTTCAAAGTCACAGCAAAGTTCAAGGACCAGGATTGTCCATGGCGCATCTACGCTTCTATAGTTGAGAGTGGACCACGGTTAAGGTTCGAACTTACAACCATGTTCACAAATGTTCAAAGCCAATGAAGGGCACGGCACATAGGCCGGCGTCATTAGAGTTAATTGTGGAGTACATTTTGGACAAAGACCATCTAAATAATAATTTGAGACCGAAAGAGATAATGAATGATTATCAGATAGAGTTTAGGGTTACTATATCGTACAGGCAGTCACATATCGCTAAAGAAATGGCACTTCGTATAGTTCGAGGTTCATACGAAGATTCTTTCAAACTCCTTCCGTTGTATTGTGCTAAGTTAAAGATAATGAACCTAGGTAGTGTGGCCAACATCGAGATGTCTGACGATGACAGATTTAGAAGATTTTTTGGGCTTTTGCTCCATCCATCCGTGCTTTCACATCATCTCTTAGGCCAATGATTGCAGTCGATGGATCACATCTTCGTGGTAAGTACCCTGGTGTGTTGTTGGTAGCCGTAACACTAGATGGAAATCACAAGCTCTTTCCAATAGCTTTTGCATTTGCTGAAGCCAAGCGACATGACAGCTGGGAGTCGTTCTTCGCAAATGTGAGCCTGTCTCTTGGGGAACCAACGAATCTTACCATCGTGTCTGATCGACGAAAAGGACTTACCCCTGTGCTTGCGAACATCATGCCAACTGCGACTCATAACTACTATTGTCGCCATCTGGCGGAGAACATCAAGTCAAGATTTAGTGATTCGGCAATTATCATGAAGTTTTGGTGCGCTACGAAGGCTTACAGGATTTGTGATATGATGCATTCATGGAAGATATTAAGGCTGTTAATATTGAGGCATACAATTATATACATGCATTTGGTAGGCAACATAGGGCAAATGCTTATGTTGAGGGCCGACGATATGACATGCTTGCGAGCAACGCTGCCAAATGCACCAACAGCATGTTAAAGGATACCGGTGTTCTACCAATAGCGAAACAGGTCGAAGAGATAAGGGCCAAACTGATGGAGTTTTTCCAAAAACAACATGCCGGAGCTTTGGTTGTCAACACTCATTTGACACCATATGCTGAGAAACAGTTAAGCCATGAAACGGAAGGAGCACGTAGATTGCATGTGCGTGTTTCCAGGTTAGTGGATCTTCAAGTTCAATCCGCCAGCTTTGAGGATGTTGTTCACCTCGATTATCAGACTTGCACTTGCCGCAAATGACAAATTATTGGAATCCCGTGCTCACATGCCATGGCAAATTATTGGAATCCCGTGCTCACATGCCATCGCAGGTATGAGGTTGAGGAACAAAAATCAATATGATTTTTGTGAGGATTGGTATCTTTCAAGTAAGCTCCAGTCAACATAGAAAGAGGACATTCATGCTACCTGTGATAACAAACAGTGGGGGCACATATCAAATGAAAGGGCCTTGCCTCCTCTATCTTCAAAACAGCTCGGAAGACCGAAGAAAAACAGGATCCGTACAGAAGACCTTTATAGAGAGTGTAGAGTTGTCACTTGCTTTCACTGTCATGAGCAAGGTCACAATCGGGCCTCAGAATCCGCCCCCTACGCATAATACATAGATACCTCATCTAGATGTCTTCTCTGATGTGTTGAAAAAAGAAGTACAGACTTTATGTTTTCTATATTGTTTTGAACATACAGGTCTTCTCGATGTTCAGTTTTTTATTTTTTGAACAAAGTTGTGGTGTACAAAGTTGTATTGTCACAAAGTTGTATGGTCATAACTTTTTTGAACAAAGTTGTATTGTTACAAACTGAACAGGTCATAAAGTTTTTTTTTTTTTTTTTTTTGTCTGATTTAGTTCCCAATAAAGCAAGTAAAAGATGGAGTACAGCTGTTCTTTTGATAGTACTAATTCATTCAGTATTTGATCCATTCAATGGAATTAGATTGTGATGTAAGGGAGGTTCTTTTGATATGCAACCATTTAATACAACCTATATATGTGATGTTTAGTTACGGAACCTAAGGATTTTAATGGTTGCCTATAGCTGATAGAAGTTTGTTGAGAAGCATTAAAAAATCAAATGACGCAAGCGTAACTCTATGTTGATAAAATTAACTTCAGTCAAGCAACGCTAGCATCGTTCTGTGTTGAAATTGCTTGAAGATGGAGCTAACATGGATGTGGTGACCGTGTGCTAAGTTGAGGTTCGTGATATGCATTTGTTGCAAGGCCGAATGGGCCCTTTTCTATTTTCATTTCCTCAAAATGTGATATGCTACCATGTGTGCTAGTAGTTGTCTAAGTTCTTCTATTTGTCAATTAATATAAGATGGAACATTTGCAACCCCACCTAGTGTTGAAAAGATGTGATCAATTACTGGTCTTTAGTTATTTCTTTATGTTTATGAAACAACTGTCAATTATTATGTCAGCACATTTGTCATTATAAATTTTAGGCATGTATGCTATATGATACTTATATGGAAAATTTTGTAGTGCTCATTTGAGTCATCTGTTACAAAGAGCTATTAAATCCAGAAACAAGATAATCTTGTAAGGCTGATTTTCTCATTCCCACTTATATATATATATATATATATATATATATATATTCATGCCTCCACACCATGAATTACTTGTTTCCAATACAGCGGAAGTAAAAAAAATGCATGTTGTTTCACATACTTCGTTTTTAGACTTGAGTACCCTCAAAATTAAGGGTTAGGTGGTTTTCGAACTCTTATGTTTGTGTTCATGTACATTTACTCGTCTGTGATTTGGAAAGTGGATCTTGTTGTTTCAGTTGTAGAGGAGAATTGATATGGAATGGGAGCAATTTGGAAGGCAGGAGAGCTCATGAAAGGAACAAAGCTATAAGGGTTTTATCTCTCTCTTGTTCTGACACTAGTTGGGGTGATCATCTCTGGGATTTTTTGTATTGAGATTGGAGGCGTAGGAAGAACAGAGGAAGCAAGATTGGTGTTAAGCATGACAAAGATAATACTTTACTATGGCAAAGTCAGTTTGAACCTCTTCTGCATTGCAATGATCTTTACGGTCATGTGGATGGTTCTATCCCTTGTCCCATCCAATACCTTCAAAGTACTTCCCGGACACAGAAGACATTAAATCCAGCATATATGTATTGGCAAAAATAAGACAAATGTTGGTCAGTTGGATTAAATCTACTCTCACTAAACATGCTTTGACTCAAGTTGTTAGATTAAAAACCACACTGTTCCTCACTGTTCTATTTAGATAAACCCAACACACAAACCCTAATTCCTTATAAGGAATTGGCATCAAAACCATTGACAAATCGAAGTTCTTCAAACAACAAAAGTAGATAAATATTTCACACCAAAAATGAAATAATGAAGAGGGGGAAAGATCATTCATCAAAGAGAAGAAGAAAGATGACAGGCAAGATTAGAACAGAAACGAAGAAATTGCACGTTTGGTAATGTAATCTCATTTCCGAATTTTAATCAATCACCAAACAACCATTATTGAATGGAAATCCCATGTCCCAAAACATGTGAAACGCAAACAGAAATCATTGTAAATGTTTCGTTCTTTGATAAAAACCCCAAACATACATTGTGTTTGAAATGCTATATAAATGTACAAACAGTATCAACGTCTTATACCTTAGAGGTGATGTGCGATATCGGAGCAAGGTTGATCCAAAGTAAGGAAGGAAGACTGCAAAAGGAACATCGACGTTGACGTACTGGGGTAGAGGAAGGAGGGGGAGAGGAAAAATGCGAAAACGAAAGGGAGGGAGGGTTTTATGGAAATGCCGCCAAGCGACGCTAGTGTCTCTAATAAAAGCTAGCGTCACTCGTTTCATATTAAAAAAAAAAAACCAAACGGGGTCTGACGGAACCCGTTTATGTGGCACTAGTTACGAGGCACTCATAAGTGTGACGGTCAAATACTGGGTATTTTCCAGTAAAATCCTCTATTTCTTTTCTTTTCTTCCAAATGAAAGTATTCATTCAATTTTCCAATTACAAATATATTATTGTAAGATCTACCAGTGTCCGGGCTATGAACAAATGGCATCGCCACGGAGCTCTGGAACGCCCCTAAATCCATTTACTGCAGTATGAATAATTATTTAACTCATTTCAGCTTTATAATGAGCTTTAACAGGATATCTATGTAGTGCCAGACTCAATGAGTCAATCCAAATTAAACATAACTCAAGTCAACATTTAATCCATTTTGGATTTCAATTTAATTCCTTAAATTCTATTCATGACAGTTGAAAGGAATACAACTAATGCAAATCACACTTTAGACTTGAGATTAACAATATGAATGCAATTCAAGAGAACCAAGACAACTCACATTTCTATTCATTTCTTTCTCAGTTTAAACCATCTATTTAGGTGAAACATTCGGTTATCTAATGTGCGTGTTATTCTTGTTTGACATCACATTATATATTTTGTACATTAGAGTCCCCTTAATTAACACCTATGGAGGCATAAACATCACTTAGTAATCTTAAAATAAATCCTCAACTCAATAAGCTATTACACGGAAAAATCAGAATTCAGATATGAAATTTCCCAATTTCGATCACCTATTCGGTCACCTATTCAATTGACCGAAACTGGAAGTTTGCTAGCCAAACCATTATTCGGCTACCTACGGTTAGCTTTCCAATAACTTTGATTCTTTGACGAATTTATTGGTGTATTCGGTTACCCATTCGGCTGACCGAAAATCTACACTCGGCTAACCAAACACTAATTCGGCTAATTGAAAATCTATATTCGGCTAACCGAACATCAATTCAGCTACCTACGGTTAGCTTTCCAGCAAGCTCATTTTCACTCAAGTTCACATTCACATTCACATTCAGTTACCTGTTCGGTTAACTCTCTTCTGAATTAGGGAGCGCCATCTTTAAAAATCATTTATTTCATTCGCTTAAATCATGGGAGACCATTTAATCAATCGAGTCAAGTGAATGAGTTCTTAAAGACCAGGACCACAATTTTCCTCGGAAAGCTTCATGCGCAAATTTCTCTGGTTGAGTGCTCCCATCAAGCTAAAAAGGAACCAAATCAAATGGGAAGTAGTCTGCCTTCCCACCAAAGAAGGAGGCCTGGGCATTAGGAGGGTCCAAGAGCAAAATGCAGCCTCCTTCACTAAACTAGCTTGGACCATTGCTTCTTCAAACTCTCTCTGGCCAACCAGATGTCAAATAGATACCTCAAAGGCCCAGCCTTATGGACTATTTCCTCCCCAAAATCAGGGTCATGTATTTGGCGAAGAATCAGAAGCTCTGCTCAACGAATTCATCACAGTAGGAAATGGATTATTGGGGACGGCAAGTCCGCTGATGTATGGTTTGATTACTGGGATATGGATCAACCCCTTGCTTCTCTCTTCCACTTCTTTTCTTTTCCCACAAACTAGCACCTCTCCACTTTCTGGAATGGCAACAACTAGGATCTCCCTCCTGACATCCCTATTGCAGCGGCAACAGCCTCAGAAATGCCATCCAAATCATCTCCATTGATGAATTCTCTGCCAACCAGCTGATCTGGAAATCAGACCCAGCAAAAGGCCTATCCTTCAAACCTGCATGGCAGATGACCAGATCAAGTAGAGAGTCAATGGTCTGGTCCACCTAGTCTCCCCTGATTTGGAATCCTCTTCTTCATCCAAGAGTTTCCTTCTTTGCTTGGAGAATGTTGCATGGCAAGACTCCTACACTAGACTGGGCCCAAGCTGTTGGTTTCAGCCTTGCTTCTCGATGTTGCCTTTGCAACTCTAAGCAGGAAACCACTCTTCATCTCCTCTTCCACTGTGCTTTTGCATCTTCCATCTGGAGCTGGATTCTTAAAGCTTCTAAAGTTTCTTTGGCTGGTCCTCTCTCCCCTTCTAAGATATGGTATGCTCTCTCCAACAATAGTGACAAATTGGCTTGCGAAGGGGTAGCCTCTATTTTTTTCTCCACTACTTTTGTCTTATGGAAATGTAGAAATGATCTCCTCTACAGGAATTCTAGAGTCTCTCAGACGAAGGTCACCACCTACCTGACCGAGCTTCTCAAGGCTTCTCTCAAACTAGGGAAACCTTTTTCTGGTAGACCTCTTCAAACATCTGTAATTTTTTGTCTGCTATCCCTTAAGGGGTATCAGTCTCTCTTCTCCTTATGTTCAGCTTTGTAAGTTGGGTGGCTGAATAGCTTTTGGGTTTCCCTCTTTTGGGTTGTTTAACTTTTAGCTTTTGGGTGGTTGTTTGGCTTCCCTCTTTTGGGCTATAAAGCTTTTTTTTTCTCCCCCTCCCCCTTTTCTAATACAATTTGCTTTTAGAAAAAAAAAAAAAAAAGAAAGACCAGGACCACAAGATCATAAAAATTGACATGGAATGGGCCATAAAAGGCCACAAAAAAGCATTGTTTTTACTTATACGGTTTAAACCTTTAAAGCCCGATAGGCCCTGCTTGCTCAAGAGGTATTTCGACTTAAATTCAGGCCTGAAAATAAGCTGTTGAACTTGCCCTTGTTATCCTAATTCAGACTTAGGATGAGTTCAATTCAGACCGTGTCCATTAACACCCTAGCCTCTTTGTTTGTTTTCATTTGAGCCTTGTTTGCTTTCTTTTTTTTTCCTTGCTTTCTCTGTTTTTTAATCTTTTGGGGTTGGTTATTTTTCGACCACCTTCTCCATTCTTCCAATACAATTTACCTTTCAAGCAAGGCATAAAAAAAAGAAAAAAAAAAGAAACCCAGCTTGATCGGTGCTAAAAGTTTGATGGGTAGAATTTTTGTTTTCTTTTTCTCACATTAATATTATGGCCCTGCTTGCATTAGATACATGAGGATATTTAAGTTAATAGGAAATTGTCCTCAATAGACCTTCATCTCAAGATTATTAAACCTGCGAACAATAGATATGTTAAGAGTGAAGAAAATAAGGTGGAGATGTAAGTGGGACCTTGTCTTTCCTAGGTATTGAATTACTAGGGTTATTGTTGGGTATCAATTTCCCATCCTTCTAGCTTGATTAATCTTTCATTAAATGGGAGGTCATTTGACGGTCATTTCGGATATTCACAAGCAATTGGTTCTTAATCACTTACAAAAATGCAAGCCTAGATATTCAATTACATAAAGCGAGCAAGCCATAGTAATTCATATATTTTAATTCATAAGAGTTCGAAAAGTAAAAATGAAAAATCAAAGGTATATATCTAAAATTGACCATCAAATAACTCTCCTTTAATGAAAAGTGAGTCAACGGAAGATGGAAAATGAATGCCTGTCTATCACCCTAGTAATTCAAAATTTTAAAAATGTGAAGTTACAGTCTACAACATGAACTTATATACTTCTCTCCTTACTTAAATAATATTAATCCTTCAGTGGAGCTCATTTGATGGGTAGAATTCTTATGTATTCTAACACAAACAAAACTAAACAAAAGCTTAGCAAAACACATACAACAAAAAGATGAAACTAACTTGAGTATTTTATGAAAAATATATGTTCTTTTCTCTTTGAGAAAATGGTGAATAAAGGAAAACATAGAGAATAATATTTGAATGCGGTTCTTGAATTATCTCCACATGCTACACTAAAGAAAGACTTGATCCGTGCTCCTATCGTACCAACGACAGCTAAAACCAAATTTATCTCTTATGGGGTCTACTTTTAGGTTATCAAGCTTGCTCCTTTTTACATGGACTCCTCTAGATACGAATTATTAAATTTTTTACAGAATCTAAGCAGTGAGGATACAATGTGTGAAAAATATAATAACTATATACCTCATAAGATCAATCCAATGGTTCATACTACTTCTATTCAAGTGAAGTTTGGGTTGACTATAGCACCAATGACATTGAGTGGCAGTTCTCACTTGGTTGTCCGCAGTTAAAACTATAGTATGTCACTTCTTCTTACATGTGCGGGCTCCCTTTGGTCTTCCCCTTGCACACGGGCTCTCTGGATCCCAGCCTCCATAGCTAGGGTATCCAAAAAAAAGACAGCTAAATCCAGATTTATCCTATATAGGGTCTTTTTTAAGGTTATCAAACTGCTCCTTTTACACAGACTCCTCTATATTGGAATTGTTTAGAGCCTGTTTGGCATCGTTTTCGTAATGTTTCCAATTTTCCACAGACTCCTCTAAATTGGAATTGTTTAGGGCCTGTTTGGCATCGTTTTCATGTTGTTTTCAATTTTGTGCTAGGATCATGTTGTGCTGAGATTGGGTTGTGCTGAGACTATACTCTCCAGAGCTTGTTCGGAAACATTATATTAAATTACTCGGCAGAGCATAGGTTGTACGGAATTTGTTTGATAACATTATAAAAGTTTTGCTCTAAGGAGTGGACATAAGATTTACAATGTGGGACCCACCCTTTATTGTTTGTAGCACTCAATTATTATCACACATGGGGCCCACTTGTAGAAATTACAATGTGTTACCCACCTTTAAAAATTAGAATATGGAACCCATATTCATAAGATTTACAATGTGTGCCCACCTTTAAAAAATCACAATATGGGGCTACGTTTTTGTAAATGTAAATATGGGACCCACCTTTAGAAATTACAATATGTTTCCACCTATAGAAATTAGAATATGAAGCTCACACTCATAGGATTTACAATGTGGGTCCACCCTTTGTGATGGTGACCCTATGACCCACATTTATGAGTTACAAAGTGAATCCACATATTTTGTGATTGTGGGCATAGGGCCCACCTTTAAAAACTACAATGTGGTGCCCCACCTTTAAAAATTAGAACATGAGTGCAGTGTTTTCATAGGATTTACAATATGATTCGAGAATCATAATGTGGGACAACTTTTTAGTTAATTGTGAACACGGGACCCACCTTTAAAAATAACAATGTAGTACCCACCTTTAGAAATTCGAACGTGGGGTCACATTCATAGGATTCACAATGCGGGCCCACATTCATAGGATTTACAATATGGTTCGGGAATTATAATGTGGGCCATCTTTTTAGTTAATTGTGAACACGGGACCCACCTTTAAAATATAATAATGTGGTACCCACTTTTAGAAATTCGAACATGGGGTCACATTAATAGGATTCACAATACGGGCCCACATTCATAGTATTTACAATGTGGCTTCACCTTTTGTGAGTGTGACCATATGACCCACTTTTAAAAATTATAAAGTGGAGCCACTTTTTCTGTGATTGTGGATATAGAACACACCTTTAGAAATTACAACATCATTCCTACCTTTATAAATTAGAAGACATGCCCATATTCATGGGATTTATAATGTGGTCCCACCAATATAATTTTATAATATAGGCCTACCTTTTGTAATTGTGACCATGTGACATACCTTTAGAAATTACAACGTGATCCCACCTTTAGAAATTGAAACATAGGGCCCACATCCTTAGAATTTATAATGTAGCCTCACCGTTATAGGAATTACCAAGTGGGGCCACTTTATTTGAGATAAGTGAGAGGATTTGAAATATCATTATTTAAAAGGCAAGAGATAAGTATAAAACAATTGTGCCAATGGGTTGTTTTTTAAAAAAGAAATAAAGTTTTTTCATTCCAACTTTCCTATGCCAGCGGGTTAAGTTTTTAAGATTCCTTCCAATGAGACCAAATTTTGGCACAGTGATTTTCACATACCAAACATGTTTTCTACAATCTAATCTCGTGGGAACATAGGACATGTTTTCTACAACCTTTATGTCGTGGGAACATGGGAACATTTAATTGGCACGATGCCAAACGCACCCTCATTGTTTAATTTTTCTTATGTAATACAAGAAGTGGATACAATGTGTGTGAAAAATATAACCATATTCCTCGTAAGATCAATCCAATGGTTCATACTACTTCCATTCAAGTGAAGTTTGGGCTGATTCCCAAACACAGGTGTCCATGTGATATGAGCATATCTAACCTCGCAGTACTCGATCTTGCATGCGATGAAACAGGTTTCAATTGCTGTCAACAAAATACTATGAACCTTTGTACCTAAAAGTCATTATGCTTATGGACTTTTTGTAGTATATAATTTATTTTTCACACATTTTTATAGCATTAAGAATTCTAATCATTTTTATGATTAAAAAAAGGCTTCCCAATAGGTTTCCCGAAGTGAAAAGAATAGTTAGACTATGATACGTACAACATTTCTCTATATATAGAAATTGTTCTCTTTTGTGATTTTATTTAGTAGGAGAAAGGTAATTCTCATATTATTTTTTTTAATTTAAGAAAAGTAAAAAATTATTTTCTCTTGATGGGTTAAACAAAACACCATTTACTCTACTAAGTTTTTTTTTTTAGAATTGCAAATTGACATTTAACTCTTGTTATTGAATTTTTTTTTCTTCCGACAAGCACAGGTCTATGTATAAGAATTTTGTTACAAATCTACTGGTAGCTCAAGTGGCAAGGCACCTTCCCTCTACATAAATAATAAAGAGACTATCCCTTCTTACAGTGTAGATGGTGTGAGAGCCCTTCTTATAGTGTAGATGGTGTGAGACCATTATAGTGTGTGTCTCAAATTCGAAAATTTATCAGAGCAGCAAAAAAAAAAAAAAAAAAAAAAAAAAAAAAAAAAAAAAAACCAATGTAGAAGAGTTTCGGTTTTATTTTTTTTCCATCCTAGGCATGGTTATCTTTTTTATTTTCTTTGTAGTTGTTTGGAAACAAGATATTTCAAAAGATTTTGCTATAGTATCTACTAGTTTAGAATATAATCTATTCACTAAAAAGGATGTATTTTGATAACTTAAAAAGTATTTTTTACAATATCTCACTTTACTCCAAAAAGCTTTGTATTAGATTATTCAAGGATATGGGGTATGTTAAACAATCCTTTCTAAATACAAATGGAGAATTGTAGTATAAAAAACATTAGAGAGTTTATGATCAACCATTAATTTTAGTGGCCCACTATAAATTTTTAACATCAATGATTCTTATAGGAGTGCAGCTATGACTTCTAATAGTAGATTGGCCCCACAGTTCTTATAAATTTAATGTAGGTCATATAGCTGTTTCGCGATTACATAGCCTTATTAATTATAAATATTAGGTGAGTCCTACAAATGTCACACTGGGGGGCTTTCATCATAATTAACAATGTTAGGCGGGTCTCATACTACCAAAATTAGCCGGGTCCTATAGTAAATACCAAGATTGAATTATATGATTGTAATTGTCAGTTTGCCATGATTAAATGGGTCTCACTATTTGATAGCTCCTCTAGTATTGAAACAGCTGCCCACATCAAATGAGTCCCATATGATTTATCATAAATGAATTCATCAATGATATCTGACATTAAATAATATTTTATATATAAAAAAGATAAAGAGGGTCATTTCTGATAATCACCATTAGATGTATTACACAATGGTTAATTACCAGCATTTGGTGGACCCTCATGTGATTCTTTAATAATTAATAAATGGATCCTACTATGATTAGTAACACTTGTGATTACTAATTAGTGAGTTATGCACTAGGTCAATTGATTACTTTCTCTCTATTTTTTGTGAGTCTTTTTATCAACAGCCAAACGCTTTATGAAATTTATGGAAATTGGCAAACACTGTAAGTGACACAATATAACAATATGAAGCTATATTTTTCTATGATTATGAAACCTTACCAAATTTAAATTTATTGAAATTATGTCATGTATTTATCCAAACACCTCTATATCATTTCTTTGATCAAGTGAATCTATAGTAATTAGCAATGCCTCGTGCGAGCATGTGGGGGGGGGCTTCATGTGTGCATCAAGAAAATAGTCTTTCTGGACCATATATGACGGGAAGCCTTTCCATAAAAGTGAGTCCGGATTCTATGTTTCAACGAAATAGGAAAATAATATTTCAGATTATCCATGAGCGCCAATCTATATAAAATGTGATATGGGTGAACTGCACACTTTTAATTGCTTTTTTGGAAAGGAGAAGGCAAAGATAAAATTTTATACCGGCAGCGCTCGACGACGTGCAAAAACACATTTTTATATTTCGTTGAAACACGAGATCAATACTCTATGAGGACGCCCGGACAGCCTCATGCAAGCTGACGAGAAAAAGAACGAAATAAAATAGGGAAAAAAAAAAAAACTGAACAAATCTCGCCGTACGGTACTGTTCCGATACTCGTGAGTTGTAACGGCCCCGAAACGCCACATTCACGCGAGATGAGAAAAACAAAAAACAGCCGACGAGTGAAACTCGCACCACAGCGGGCCCCACCAGTTGCTCCGACGGACCTCGTCTGTCCGTCCGTACACCGTGGGTCCCACACCCCACCTGCACCCCACGTGTACGACTGCCCACTCGATCGACAAGCCAAGCCCCAGTAACGACTCTACAGTCCCCTCCGCCAATCACAGATCGACAACGCCCTTCCCCAAAACCACTCCGGTTTTCCTAAACCACCTATCCCCTCCAAAACCACTTTTCTCCCTTCCCTATATATACCCAACCAACTCAAAACACCGTGCTCTTCTCCTGCTTCATATTCATCATCATCATCTTCTTCTGCTTTCTTCCTTGTCTTCTGCTTTCTCTTCCTCAAAACCTCCTCCATATAGAACGCTAACATACCAGAATTCTGACCCGATTGTCCGAATTCCGGATTATTTTTCTTCTTCTTCTCCTCCTTCGTAGAGAAAGATGGGGAGAGGGAGAGTTCAGCTCAAGCGGATCGAGAACAAGATCAACCGTCAAGTCACCTTCTCCAAGCGTAGGATGGGGCTTCTCAAGAAGGCTCATGAGATTTCTGTGCTCTGCGACGCAGAGGTCGCTCTCATCATCTTCTCCACCAAAGGGAAGCTCTATGAGTACGCCACCGATTCCAGGTATTTCGTCCTCTTCTTCTCTCCAAACACTCCAATTTCATAACACTCACATCGTTTTTCGATATATTGTAATCTTAGTCTGAGATGATCTTTTGCTTTCTTATGGTAATTCATGGGAAATGTTGGTAATTTATGTGGATCTTGGAAGTGGCTTTGGGAATTTGAGATTCTTTTTCTTCCTCTTAAAATGGTGCCTAATTTGGAGATATGGGGTTTTGGTTTTAATTTTTTTGTGTGTCTGTTGGGGTGAGGGAGGTGAGGGTGCTGCAGAGTACCCTCACAATTAGCTATTGTGATTATTTATTTATTTTTATTATTATTTTATTATTTCTGTTTCGATATTAATAAAAGGTGGAGAAAACTATCTATAGTTATCATTCGCACTTAGGTCAAAATTGCTCCCTCATTTTCCTTCTTTACTCTTGTTGACGCGTTGTTGTTGATGAGTTGGTGATGTTTTTATTGCTGAAGGATTCTCAAATCGTTTTTGGGTTCACGGGGTTGGTACTATTGCACTCGGTTCACGTTACTTGGCGTTCATCTTCGTCCTTATGAAGTACCATATGATTTGGAATAGACAAGCTTACAGCTTAGCAAAGCGTACGATGGTGAGGATTGGAACACTTGACACTTTTCATTCATTTATCGTCTTTTAAGACAAGGGGTACCACGTCATCTGTTCTAGGATAAAGCCGCTGTGTACCTTAGATGGAGCTTTGCTTGTGTTGGTCTGTTTGGAATCCATAGTTCCCACTGTTATATACGCAAGTACATATGATGCTGCTGACAAGCATTGGCTGAATGAAAAGAAAAAGGTAGTGACTGGTGATTGAGCTTGAGCTTACAACAAAGGGTTTGGTTAAAGCAATCATGGGGTTAAAGTAGGAACTACTATGAGTTTTAGAGTGATTATCTTTTTATTGTTGTGTACGGGTCATGGACTTAGAACTTAACCAAATTATGTTGTATCACTGATCAATACACAAACGTATATCTATGGAACCCAATTTTGTAGACTTATGTATGGTATTTTGTTATAGTATTTTTATGGAAAATGTTATAATCCGGAAATTAGAATGTCACCAAGTTTGATATTAAAGAATTACCTTCTTTTATGATTGTTAGTTATTGTCTAAGTACGGTTAGGGGTTTTCGTATTTTTTTAACTTGTTTCATTCATTTTTTAGATTTATTTTATTTGATTTATTTATATTTTGATTATTTAACACATATGATATTAGTGCGACACCACAGTTATTTAAAATTTGTTTGTACAACATTTCATATAAGTTTCCATCAATGTATTCTATGTATGATTTTACACTCTTCTTTCCTTTTCATGTGATGTACTTCTTCCCTTTGGTGGTATGTCTTAATAATCTTTTAGTCATATCAATTAAACATGTTCTATTCAGAGGACAAATGACAATTATAGTTTAAGAGGGACTTTCATGTGCATCCATCCCTCACCATACGGTGAGGGAACTTTCCCTTTTTGCACATGAATATTCATTTTATGCATATGACCATTTATGACTTTTCCTCTTTTGCACATGAAATTTTTTAATTATGGAAGTGTCCTTCGCCCTATGGTGAGGGATTGATGCACATGAATATTCTCCATGGTTTAAAATCTCTCATCTCCCAATAATAATACAACTGTGTGTTAGAGTTAATTACTGATTAATTATAATTGTGGAAAGTTTTCTTGGATTTGTTAAATGTAGAAGACTTGGCACATGGTATATAAATATCTAGTTGAGTTTGCTTCCCCACGAATTCGGTATATGTTCAAAGTTTTGAAATAAATTCAGAAGTACAGTACAAGTAGACGTTCTTACATTATACTACAGAATAGTATGGGAACTATGCAACATGAACAGTTTTTATTTCTTTTTTTTTGCAAATTCTTGTTTGTACGATGCTTTTGTGACAAACGGCTCAGTTCGGTAGCATGTTACTGTATTATATATATATATATATATTTATATGTATGTATATATTATTTTCTTATATATGTATAATAATGCCGATATAATATTGTTAGCATATTTATGCATATCACATATATTATGCTCGCTATAATATCATGCCATAGAAGAAGCTCCTCAACAGAAGTATTTCTCATGGTTTTAGTGAGAGGTGCTCACTTGGACGTATATCAATCATGGGGAATAGAAAATTCTCGTCGTGGATTGGATTTTGGGGGAAACAAAAAAAACCTATCCCGTTGCATCATTCCAACTCATGGTTTAAAGAGTCAAGATTTAACAACTTACTATAATAAAAAACCCAATCCAATGGTGAGGGGGGTTATGCCTTATGAGTGATAAATTGGGGTAAGTGCAGTTAAGGCAGGGCCCAGTGGCGGACGTAGGATTTTAGTTTGAGTGGGGCGAAGGGCCCCAGCCCCCCTCTGTTTCCGTCCATGCCTTTATCCCAATGAGAGGTAATTAGCATAAAAGGATTGGATTTCACAATAAGGGCTCTCATAAGGAGCTGAAATAGTTACCTCACTAAATCCCATACTTTAGCGTAGAAGATCTTATTATATCTAATATGGTTTGCAACATAAATCAAACCTACAAATCTAGACTTATGCATTAAATAATGGAAAATCGGAAATACTAAAAGCATATCTTACACTATGATATTGATGATAGGTGGTTTAGATTTGATCTTTAGACTATCCCGCCTTGGTATCAATAGCCTTGATCAAATAGTGTTTTCTCTTAATTTCATTTTCACTTACTCCGATATGCGTGAGAGTTTATGATAACTATGCAACATACATGAGTAAACAGAGAGGATCGGCAAACTACATTGACTCAATGTAGGGCCCTGTCATTATTAAACATGTGGTCATGTGGAACACTTGCGTATTACAAATTAATGATATATCATGTAAATAAAATATGTATTATATAATAACTCTTGGGAGTATGGGTATTTTTGGGTATTTGGGTTTGGTGAACATGATTATGGGTGGAGTTTATGAAAAAAAGATTCCAAACAAGTAACTGCAATAGCTTAACTGGTTAGAAACATCAGTATGATTGTGTGAGTGGGTGAGTTCGAGTTCACTATGTAGCCAAGAAAATTAATGGAGAAATTTTCCTTAGTTTCAATATTGATATTTTAGTTGCTATCGAAAGAATATAATTCCAATTCATTAGCTCAATGGTGAGGTACTGATGCGATCAATATCAATCATAAAACACCGCAAGTACACGGGTGTCTAGATGAGACAGTGGCAAGAACTGGTCGAATCCACAGGGAGATAATTTAAGAAACTTTTAAATTAAGAAAACTAATTAACTAACAATTAAGGAAAGTTTTGAGTATTTAGAAATAAAAGAAAGAAACTATTTTAGAAATTTGAAATCTACCAATTAATGAAAGTGATTAGAGCATAGAAATCCAATAAGCATCCGCAAATTATCTATCAAGTAATTCTTACTTGTTCCAACTTTTACTTCAAATCAAAGACAAATCAATGTTTTTAATTTGGAAAATCTAACTTTAAAAACCTTTTTTTTTAATTATAAAACTCAAAATCCAAGACTTCCTTCACCTCATAAAAGAATAAAAATAATCTAAGCACTACTCATCAAAAGTAAGCATAAACCATCAAAAGATCTAAATCCTAAGCATTGCCTATCAAACCTAAGCATGAATAGTCAAAAAATAATTTTTATTTTCAAAAATTAAGAATAGAAGTTTGCCTATGGCACGAAGACAAGTCTACTAATCATTAAGAACACAACATATGGAAGTAAATTAGAATAACTAAATAAATAAAAAGTAATCACTCATCTTCATCCATCGCTCTAATCAAAATTAGCCCACCATTGCGAAGAAGACTTCTTGATTTGTCATTAAAGATTGCATCTTTACAACTTTTCCTTCACAAAAATTCTCCTTCAAAATAAATCTTTGGACATAGCCCAAAGCTACCCAAAATAAAAAAATATGGAGAACTACAACTTGAAGAGGGAAAAGAAGAAGAAGAGAGAAAATGGCTTGGCCACTTTTTGAAGGAGAATGGGCTTTTTTTTTTCCTACACTAGTGGTCTCTTTTTATAATTTTGCACTCCTCTTTTGGTTAAGAGTTGTTTTCTTTTAGAGATTATTTTTAGCTTAGCTTTCAACCAAAGCTTCTCACTTAGGCAACAGTTTGAATTGGAGAGAATTTGTTACTAAGTGTGGTCTCTTGGACTGCAAGTCTTAGAAAATTGAACTCCTCAACGATCTCTAATGTTGCCAATTTTGAAACTTTTTGCAATTCCCGCATAGAATTATAACAGGTAACTTCCCGATGTCATATCTCCCTCAATACAGCTCCGATTGACACAATCTTGGGCTCCACAGATATCTACTCGAAAAGAGCTTTACAACGGTAGGCATATTGCATCAATATGACACATGGTTTGAGAGTTATGGTCATTTTAACTTGCTACTCCTGAAAAATCAAGGAATAATTTTCACACATGGAAACTTCTATATTTGGCATGCAATGGAGTTTGTTGAACCCATATTGGACGTCCAAGGCATGCTTGGACTCTTTATTTGCTTTCTTATTTGATTCGCTTTCCATAGTTGGCCCGCTTCCTCACTTGCAACTTTGACTAGCCAACTCCCCTTGCAAAGTTTTTAATTTGCTCTTTCTTTCTTGATTTTGATTTCCAAATTTAGCAAGTCAACATCATCTTTCCAAATTTGAACTTCTTCTTTCCTCTTTGAGAATTTCCAATCTTTCCAACTCCACCAAGATGTCAAAATATGTAGGCCCACCATGAAAGGTGTCCTGCTTTTGATCTCTTTCAAATTTCACTAATGTAGGTCCCACTCTTGATTTCTCCTACATAAATAAAATTAGATAATGTTAGTAATAATCAAGTGTGAGGAATCTAGATTGACCATACATGGGACCCTACATACCTACTTAATGCGCCAAAAATACCCAACTTTCCAAAAATAACACATGGTGTCAAAATTAGCAGGTATGCATTGGTGAAGCTAAAAAAACTATTTTTTGGGTGATGAATGAGATGAAAATCCCTAATTTCACAAAAGTCATGCAATGCAATGAATTTTGACCAAATTTGGCTAAGATTCCAACTTTGATGCTCAAATGCATGAAATCATGAAATTAAGTGTAATTATATGCAATTAACCTAATTAAGTCCACAAATGCATATGAAATGATGAATGAAAGCTACAATTTTGTGGACTTATCAGGTACCTCCTTGTTAATATGAACGACCAAGGTTTCATCTTAGCTATAGCCCTGATGATTAGGGACTTATAAGAGTGTGTGGGTGGTTTAGCGAGTCGTGCACTTAGTACAAGAGTAAATAATAATAATAATAATAATAATAATAATACAAAGACGGGTAACATATGCAATAAAGATGCAGGCATAACTTTTTTAGCTTCTTTTTAACGACGTTTTAGTACTGCTATATCTGTTGCAATTTATGCATTAGAAGAATCTCTTTTATTTATTTATTTTTTTTTCTGTGGGAGTATTAGAAGAATCACTTATTTTTGGATATATTGCAGTCTTGGTTTATGTTGTAGCTTTTCGTTTGCAGGACGTTTTTCGTACTGTTATCTTTGTTGCAATCTATGTATGAAAAGGATCACTTTTTTTTTTATACGTTCCAATCTATTTGTTGGTCTATGCTGTCACCAATAGAATATTCAGTTAGTATTGCTTTTATCGTAGTCGTAGGGGAAGAGCCCTAAAGCCATAAGGCTACAAAAAAGAAGCACATAAACTATACAAAAGAATAGCAGGCAGTTAGGCCATGCCCAAAAAAACCAAAATAGGGTGGGAATGGATTGAAACATTTACAATAGTAAAGGATGTGATCATACCTGATTCGGTCCTCAAATATTACCTTTGCATGCTCTAGAGTAGACTTCCGATTATTGTGCTTGGAGTCATTACGAAGAAGACAAAGGATAGAGATGGCATGGAAGAAGACAGCAGCAGCCAATTGTCTGTTAGAGACATCTCCTCCAGTAACTTCCCAGATTGCAGTAGAAGTGGTAGGGGCAGGGTGGAGAAACACATAAGGAGCAAGGAGCCAAGACCTTAGGGCGTTTGTCAGGTTACAAGAGAAAAAAAGGTGGTAATCAGATTCTTCACTAAGATGGCAATTGTGACATCTCGAAGCCAAAGTGCAGCCCCTGTTTTTTGCCACTAAGTCTGTAGGGGTTTTTCGGAGAAGAAGATGCCAAGAGAAAGCAGTCAACTTAGGATTGACAGATTTGTTCCATATGAAGCCGGGCCAAGGGAGACCATTTGCCATGCCCCGAGCCCAAGACTGCACTCATCTCGAGGCGTGATGTACGCCCGCACGGGGATTCGAGTCAAACTCGTTGACTTTTCATCCCTACGAACGGAATTCATCTACAGGATATCACATGTGAGGTTACTATTTTCATAAACCTGTGTTTGCACCCGCACAATCTTGTCAAATAGATATCCATTCATAATCTAACAATATCATATCCATAAAGATATAGAGCATAAAAGTTCAAGTTTAAGTTCAAGAGATAGAGAGAAAGAAAGAAGTAAGTTGAATTAAGGTTTACAAGCCATAATCTAAAATAAGTCCATGAACTATAACAAAAGGTGTGGCCATCCATTTCACGGTCCATGGGTCATATGACGCCCAAACTCAGCGGGTAGATGTCTAGAAAACATCATCAGAAGTCCATTCAGCTACGTGTCGAGGAGATTCCTCCTCATTGATCTCCGGGGAGATGGCATCGAGGTACTTATCTGTAATGCCAAGCATGGCACCATTAGACTAGGCTAAGCAAGATAAACAAATATAAACCATATCTAGGCTAAGCAAGATAAACAAATATAAACCATATAACATGCGGCAATTGAATAGCAAGACAGATATGGATCATATGAGGTCAAAGTGTAAACACTAGGCAAGTTTGTGCATGAATAAGCACAAGACATGGAATCATAAATGATAGATACAGATAAATAACAGAAGTGGATGGCACATCCACACTAGCTACATTCTCCTAAATTAACCATGTAAACATGAATATAAAGTGAGCAGAAAACAGAATAGAACATGGTGGTGCCACTAGGAGACAAAGGGCCTGAAACTCTCCATCGTGGACCTAGGGTGCTCAACCCCTCAGAACATAATCCCATTTGCAAACGGCTAGAAATATAACTAAACCCACACTTAGTCGGGTCCAACCTAGATAGGGTCGAAGCCAAGTGGTGCCGACTTGTGGAATTAAGTGTATAAAATAACATAATACATTACAGAAACAGATCATACCATGTGGTACAAAATCAAAACTTATCATACGTATAACTGAGCAGAAACGAAAGTGATTATAAACATAAACAGGTGCATAAACAAAATATACAAGAACTAAACAAAACTATGATCAAGCTATACGAGAATACGGGAAACGGAGTGTAAATGCATGCATATAGATCATATACGAAATCAAGATTTGAATCAAGCCAAACCTACAGTCTTGGGAACACTCGTGTACAAAATAACAGAAGACATTACAGAAACAGATCATACCATGTGGTACATAATCAAAACTTATCATACGTATAACTAAGCAGAAACAAAAGCGAGTATAAACATAAACAGGTGCATAAACAAAATATACAAGAACTAAACAAAACTATGATCAAGTCATATGAGAATACTGGAAACGGAGTGTAAATGCATGCATACAGATCATATACGAAATCAAGATTTGAATCAAGCCAAACCTACAGTCTTGGGAACACTCATGGTCTTCATCGTCCAACTCGGCGTAGTACTAAGGATTCCGGCGATAGTGGCCTACAAAGGAACCATTGGCGCTACTTAATTTGGATGATGAATCCCTTAGTATAACACATTTGGTTCGGATCATAAATATGAAGAACAAGAGGCCCCTTGTGGGTGTACGGTTGCTCAAACCGCACCCACATGAATTACAAGTCCATTAGGCATGATACAAGATTCAAGGGATCCATCCTTAAAGTCCAACTATCAGGCCAAAACAATCTAAGCATACTAGGGTTCATCACTTGGCTCACGGTATAGCCCTGTTGCCAAGATTTATGTAAAATCCAAGCTTTCCAATAGTATATGAACCTCCAAAATTGGACGCACGATTCAAAAGTTATGGCCATTGGAAGTTGACATAGTCTAAACATGTATCAGGTGCGCTCAAGTGAGCAATCGCGCGCTCGAGCTGGTACTAATCTGAGAGCATACGCGCTCGAGCAGGCACCAACCATAGAGCATGCAGGCTCGAATGGGGAAATTCTGCGCTCAAGCGGGCAATCCAGAATTCTGCATCCGAAATCTGAAACTTCCCTGCTCCCTTCCAATGCCATCCATTTCCACTCCCAGGCTTTCAAACATCATTTGATACACAAATTAAGCCTCCAAAAACACTCATGAACATTACCATATAACAATAAGAAAAAAAATTCATTTCTTACATAAATGTGAACCAAAAATCAAATTTAGCTAAGAAATGGGTAGTCTAACATGAATGAACATATTCATGGAATCAAATGAGGATGCATGCATCCAATTATATGTGTTTAACTTGCCTTGGGTGCTTGTAAACTCAAATCCTATACTTCAAACCTCTCCTAGCCAAGCCAAGCTCTCCAAACTAAAAACCCCCAAAATGCAAGCTTAAGAAGCAACCTAAAATGGTGACAATGCAAGGTATGAATGCAGTCAACATGCATGCATGAATTGTAACCTTCTATCACTGCTTTGAAGAAAGAGAAAGGGAAAGGATGAGGAATACTTACCAATGTTGCAGATTGAAGGGAAATAAGCTTGAAGAAAGCTATAAATCTTGTAGAAGAAGATGTAGTTGATGATGGAGATGAAGATAGAGTTCTCAAAATCTCACATGCAAGGTCTCCAACCATCTTTTCTTGAGAAGTTCTTGGAAAAGGTGAAGAGGAATGTGAAGTTTCAGTTGTTGGAAACGAGGGAAGAGAAGGGGATCATTGGAATGGAGTTTAAATTATGGGGATTTTTTTGGGTTTTGCATGCAAACCTAGGTAGTTCACAAAATTTACAAAGAAAGGTTTTATGCAAGGAATGCGCTTCAATGGGTTGGAAATGGGTTAGTTTGGGTCTAAATCCAATGGGTCAAAACATGAAAACCAAAGCCCATGCTATGCTTTATGCAATGCACCAAAAACCTATAAAATTTCAAAACACTCAAAAAAATCCAAAACACTCCAAAAAGTCATAATCTACCTAGTCAAAGGTCAAACCCAACTACTTCTACCTAATCAATCGCAAATACATTCAAAACATCCATTAAGCTACTAACCTCAATGAATTAACTATTAATCGAAATTAAGGCGGGTCAGGGTGTTACACCATTAGCTCTAGTTCTCAGGAGGTGCCAAGCAGCTTTGAGAGAAAGGATACTAGAAGAAGAGTCCATCCAAAAAAGAGTATATGAGGAGAAGCTATCAGCAACCAGGATGTCATTTGAGGATTGAAGCAGAAAATCCTTAAGATCAGCCAGCAAATGCTGAGGAATACTCCAGGAGTTCTCGTGGATGATATCAATTACTTTATCCATGGGAGAAAACTGAATGGAAGGAAATCTGGAAGAGACTGATTGGTGGTCAACCAAGTGATCAAAAGATAAAGTAATAGAGAGCCTGTTACCCACATCCCACTTGCTGCCTTGCTACAGAAAAGGAGACAGGGAGCTTAGTCTTCTCCAAATTCAAGATCCACTGATAGGATTGCCTGAGAACCAAATAGAGGAGTCCTTGAAATAACTAGCACAAAACCAAACAACCCAAATAGAGTCCGCTGTAACTGCAACCCATCCCAGTTTTAGCAGGCAAGCCCCATTGAACTCTTTAATCCTTCGCAGACCGAGCCCGCCCTCATTTTTTAGTAAGCATACAGTCTCCCACTTGACGAAGTTGCTCCTGGTTCTATCCGAAGAAGTTGACCATAGAAAGTTACTCATTAGTCTCTCAATGGAAAGGCAAGTTTTACTGGGAATGGGGATTGCCATAAAGATGTGGAGAGAGATAGAGGAAAGAACATGTTTTACCAAAGTAAGTCTGCCTGTAAAGGAGAGGAATACTCCTGAAGTTCTCGTGGATGATATCAATTACTCTATCCATGGGAGAAAACTGAATGGAAGGAAATCTGGAAGAAACGGATTGGTGGTCAATCAAGTGATCAAACCATAAAGTAATAGAGAGCCCGTTACTCACATCCCACTTGCTGCCTTGCTGCGGAAAAGGAGACAGGGAGCTTAGTCTTCTCCAAATACAAGATCCACTAATAGCTGAGAACCAAATAAAGGAGTCCTTGAAATACCTAGTACGAAACCAAATAGCCCAAATAGAGTCCGCAGTAGCTGCTGCCCAGCCCAGTTTTAGCAGGCAAGCCTCATTAAACTCGTTAATCCTTCGCAGATTGAGCCCGCCCTCATTTTTTAGTAAGCATACAGTCTCCCACTTGAAGAAGTGGTTATATCCAGAGAAGCCGACCATTGAAAGTTACTCATCCGTCTCTCAATTGAGAGGCAGGTTTTACTAGGAATGAGGATTGCTATAGAGATGTGGAGAGATAGAGGAGAGAACATGTTTTACCAAAGCAAGCCTGCTTGTAAAGGAGAGGCATTTGAGCTTCCAACCCGATAGCCTGGAACAAATAGTCTAAGATCTTGTGGAAGAAACTATGCCTGGGGCTACCAAAGAATTGCGGGACACCAAGGTAAGCTGAAGGGAGAGTAGCCTAAGGGATAGACAAGAAATCAGCTATCAAATTTGCTCTCCTAGCTATGACCTTACCTACAAAAAGCTGACACTTGTGGAGGTTGAAAAGCTGCCCTGAAGAGTCTTGGTATAAGTTGAGGAGACTCTGAAGACTTCTTAGACTTCATTTGGAAGCCTTTAAAAAGACCAAAATATCATCTGCATATAAGAGGTGACAGGGAGATGTCGTAGTGGTACTAGGAAACCGAATATAAAATTGGTTGTCTATATTTGCAATGAAGATTTTCAATAAAAAAAAAAAAAAGGGTGCTGGATTTCACATATTGTGTATAGATGAAGAAATTCAAGGACTTTACTTCTCTTCAGTGAAAATATTGAATGGTTATTTATAGGGTTCAATTAATATAATCTAATAACTTATAACTATGGTTAATGTTAGCAACTAGAGACCTTATGTTATAGTTAGAGTTAGAGATTAACAGCTAGGATTCCTTATCCTTACGGATGATGTTTAGTTTGAATTTTAAATTTATCATTATTTGGTGTGATTAAATTGAGAGAATTTCCTCTAGTATAAGCAAAGGTGAATTCATATGCAATGCATTCATCACCATCACCATCATTATCCAAAGCCTTGTCCTAATTATATTAGGGTCGACTTTATGAACTATGTTTCTCCATTCTTATCTATCTTGAGTCAAACCTCTAGAGAAGTTTATAAGCAATGCATTCATTTATTTAAAAGTCTTGATAATCTAATAATATATAACTATAATAAAAAAGTTTTTACTATAGACCAGAATAAATCTCTGGTGGATAACCCCTCCCCTATAGAGATCCAAGAGGCTGTTTTCTAGCTCAAAAGAAATAGTTCCCCAGGCCCAGAAGGCTTTTCAAGATCTTTTTTCACTCGCTGCTGGCATATTGTAGGTAATGATGTGGTTCAGGTTGTTACCAATTTCTTCACCTCCGGAAGACTCCGCCTCAAATGCTTACTTTCTAACTCTCCTTCCCAAAATTCCATCACCAGTCACCTTCTTAGACTTTCGGCCTATCAGTTTCCTAAATTTCACATACAAAATCATCTCTAAAATTCTGGCATCCAGATTGTTCAAAATCCTTCCCTTTCTCATCTCAAACCACCAATCTGCCTTTATCAAAGGTAGATCAATCCAACACCATGTGGCACTTGCCCATGAACTATTCTAGGAACTTAAGTCCAAGATCATAGGTGGATCTATTTGTATAAATTGGACATCTAAAAGGCTTTTGACAAATTGCAATGGAATTTTCTTTTCAGAGCCCTCCATTATTCAGTTTCTCTTCAGATTGGATAAATCTAATGAGAAAACTTGTCTGCAGTTGCAGAGGCACGGTTTTGATCAACAAAAGTTCCTTGTGGCTTCTTCATCTCTTCTTGCGGTCTGCGTCAGGGATGCCCTCTGTCTCCCTACCTCTTCATCTTAGCTAAGGAGATCCTTAGTCTCCAGGTGGAAGAGCTTAGGAAAGTAGGTGCTATCTCTCCTATCTCCCCTGTCACTACCACTTCCTGCCACCTTCTATATGCTGATGACATCTTGATCTTCCTCAAAGCACAAAAAACTGGGTTGAGAAGGCTTTCCAATATCCTCAGACAGTATCAAGACTCCTCTGGCCAGGAAATCAACCTTCAGAAAAGTCAATTATTTCTACGAAATTGTAATGTCAGACGAGCTCACATGGTTACTGATCTACTCAAGATCCATCAAGCTTCGTTGCCCTCAGTCTATCTAGGTGTTCCTCTTTTCCGAGGTTGTGCTCACCATGCTCACTTTAGCAAAATCCTGGACTCTATTAGAAGGAAGCTAGCTGGCTGGAAGACTAAATGCTTATCTTTTGCTGGCAGACTAACTTTAGTCAAACATGTTCTCTGTTCCATCCCCCTCCACATATCTCTGGTTACTTCTCTTCCCATTAGAACTTGTTCCCAAATTGAGAGGCTATTGAGAAACTTCTTGTGGTCTGTAGATTCGATTAAATCCATAAGCAATTTCGTTAGATGGGAGAAAATATGTCTTCCAAAATCAGAGGGTGGTTTGGGTTTGAGGAGAACGAAAGAGCTTAATGAAGCTTCCTTGCTAAAGCTAGCTTGGTCGACCCCCACAGAATCCTCTCTCTGGGCTAATCGGTTCAGTGTAAGATACTGCAAAGGAAAATCCATATGGCATCCCAGCAATCCTATTAGTGGCTCTAGCACCTGGAAAAAGCTCAAATCCATGTCTTCCCTTCTTCAACGAGAGAGCAGATGGACGGTTGGAAATGACAAATCCATCAGTTTATGGTTCGACAATTGGATTGATATCGTATCAATAGCATCCGGATTTCCTTATATTCAATTCTCAGAGCACGATTAGTAGCGGATTTAATTTCTGAAGATGCCTGGCTTATTCCTATCCAGCTTCCTGTAGTTTTGCAGGATTTCCTGTCCAATGCCACAAACCTCATCCAGATTAGTGAAACTTCTACCCCGGACTCTATCTTGGCTAGGGAATTCATCTGGCAAGTTATCTCTTACAGCAGCCTGGAATCTCCTAAGATCTACTGACTCAGTCAAAGTTTGGTCCCCTCTGATTTGGAACAAGTTTGCCAACCCTCGTTTGGCTTGCCTAAGTTGGCGCCTCATGCATAAAAGAACTCCAATAGAAGCTTGGGCCAAGAAAAAAGGCTGGTCTCTGGCTTCTAGATGCCACAACTGCCTAAATGGTGTGGAAAACAATCTGCATATGTTCTTCTCTTGCTCCCTGGCCCAAAGTTTCTAGATTTGGCTTCTCAACCCCTGTGGAGCCACGCCTCCTCTTCAACAGCTTCAGCTTTATGGATGACAATTGCCAAAGATGGAGATGTTTTAAAAAAAAAGTGTCCTGCTGCAATATCTGTCATGCAATTTTTGTTTTATGGCATCTTCAGAATGATTCAAAATACAACAATAGGAAGCCCTCCCTGGAGCATGCTAAGGTGGTCTTCTTGGATCGTTTGAAGAGTATGGTGGCCTCGGTCCTAGGTCAGAATTCTGCCTTCCCTCCTCCTCCTATTCTGGTCTACTTCAGAGTTTTAATCTAATGCCGTATGGAGTTCAGTTTGTTGCAGTTGGCGTCTTGTGTATTTTTCTTTCATTTTGCTTTTTGGTTTTGAGCCTCTTTTTTGGTGCTCTTGTATAGCCTGTGTTTTGACTTCCTTTCTCCTGGGAGCTTTTTAGTCCATGTTTCCTCTTCTCTGTTTTCTTTTCTAATACAATTTTTACCTTAAAGCAAAAAAAAAAAAATACCAATGCATTCATTTAATCTAATTTAATCTTAACCACATCCATGGTTTAAAGTATTGGCCTATATGAACCATTATTGAAGGTCACCATGATGATATTTTATGAAGTATTGGTCTGCAATTGTGGACACCAAGATCTCACCAAAATATTGGTTGATGTTGACTGATATCGACAAAATAACAATCAAAGCTAATATATCGGCCGATATCGGTCAATATCATTTGCATAAAGGAAAAAGTAGAAAATAGAGAAAGAGAGAGAAGAGGAGAAAGATGGAGAAGTATATGGTCATAGAGAGAGAAAGAGAGAGAGAGAGAGAGAGGAAGAGTACTTGGATTGCTTGCACCGATGCTCCGCAGTGTAGATCGTACTCTTCCTCTTCCTCTCTCTTTTGTACATTCTACTCTTCCTCTTCCTCTTTCTTATGTCTACTTGTAAGCCGGACCCATTTTCTTATTGATCACTAAGAAAATATATAAATAATGTATGAAAAGTCTTGAGTAGATCGTAATTGGTATACCAAAAGCGGGCCAAGTCCTATTAGAGTTAAATTTGTTTTTACCAACCATCCATCTAAAGTCATTAATTAGACAATATTATGCATAGTTTTAATCATATGACTAATAAATTAATAATATTAGATTATGAAAACATTTGAAGAGCTTGATTTCTTGTAAAAGCCTAGATCTTAGAATCTTATTTCTAATACATCAATTATACTAATAACGTGGCATGGTCCATTTGATGGTGGGCCAACTTTGATTAGAGTGAGACTTCCACAAAGCTAGTATAAATTATAATAATTGTTGTTGAGTGTTTTGGATTTTAAATATGAATTACATCAATGTATTTATAAATTATGAGGATGGGGCAAAATATTAAAAACTAAAATATAACATATTTAAGAGTTAAAGATTAGCGACACATGATGCTATGACTTTGGGGGATGAAATCTTGATTTACAGTGTTTACTAATGATAAAGAAATCAGTGTTTTCTAGCATTTATAATATTTTAGATGTTTTGGATAACTTTTTGTTTTTTTTTTTTTTAAGGGTGAGAAAATCCGTTGTGGGATGATCTTAAACTGCAACATGATAGTGCTTTATATGGTGGTTTACTGCCATTTTAAACTGTTCACATCATAGCCTAAATGTAGACGAGAGGATTTTAGATGAAGATTAAAAAGCTTGTCATGTTATACGGTGGACTCGACAAAAACAAGGAGCTATTGAAGCCTTTTGTCCAAAGGACAAGACACAAATCGTCCTTTACTCTTTGCAATAAAGTGGGTGAGAAGTGAGGACCCCACTTTATGAAATTGAAAAAGAAGCACTTGTCTTGTCTAATCTATTCACTTGGCTCTTTGCAAATGCAAGGGAAGTGATGGTGTGTTCTTGTTTGGTTCTGTTCACCATCTTCCTCTTTCTGAATCAACTTCTTTCTTGGTTGATGCTAAGCTAAGTTGGGGTCGTTGTGATGGTGTGTCCTTGTTTGGATCTGCTCTCCATTTTCATCTTTCTTGGCCTATGCCAAGCTTAGTTGGGATCTTTGCAATGATTGGCACAGTCCCAATGCCGTCTTCTAACCCCAGCAAGAAGACCAACTTGATGATCGTCGATCAAAGAAAGGCCTTTTGCATTGCATTTTGAGCATATTGATCAGTCTCTGAATACCCGTTGTTCTTCTAAATCAGGTAAAGATTTGGAATGGGGATAGCAGGTTTGATCGTGAGATTGCTTGACAATTCTCTGCGTTACAATCAAGTAGAGCTATTAAACGCCTTAACTCTAAACTAGTCTATTTCTAATCATGTTATAGCACTGATATGTTGGTTTGACTTAATCTGATTTAGTCTTAACCACATCATAATATGAAGCTAATCTAACCAAGTCTAAAATTTACTCCCCTTTTCATAGCATTCAACCTTCTTAATATAATTGTTAGTAGATGTTGAAAGTGTGAAATGGGCAACGAGAATTTCGAAAAAAAAACTAGAAATGAAATTGGATAGGATTGTGTGAAAAACTAGTGGGGGCACATGTACCCAGAGGCTTTTTAATTGAAAGATATTTATAAAAGAAAAAAGAAAAGTCGTTGCAAATTTTTTCCTTCAAAGCCTTATCCCTTGCTTCGGACAAATGAAAAGATGGGAAAGAGAAAACGAAAATGAAGAAAAATAAGAGAAGAAGAAGACCTAACCTTGCTCCAACTGCTACCACTACTTCGATCTACTTCTTTCAGTTGGTATCACCATTGTAGTTCCACTTAGCAGCTGGTGCTATAGTTCTTTCCCTTGGCTGATGACGCTGGCTTGCTGCTTTTCTCGGTTACTACTATCATTACATGTCACCGGAGTCGAGCTAGGTACTCCTTCTCTTCATCATTATCAAAGTATTATCCCAACTATGTTGGGTCAGCTACACGAATTTTGTTTCTCCATTACGAGCTATCTTGAGTTAAATCATTAGATAAGTTACACTACTTCATTTCGATTTTTACTACCTCCATCTACGTCCTCTTTGACATATTCCTTATATTAGGCTATCAACCTTAATACCCAAACTTTTCCTTACTGGTACCGTTGTCGGCGTATGTTGGATATGCCCAAATCATCTCAAATGAGTTTCTCTAATTTTATCTCCTATTATTGCTATCCCTAAATGCTCTCGAAAATGCTCATTTCTAATTTTATCCTTCCTAATTTTACCACGCATCCACCTCGTCATTCTCATTTTTGTTACATCCATTTGTGCATGTGTTGCTTCTTGATTGGCCAACATTATGCTCCATAGGTCATAGCTTCTTCAATCATTGTCCTGTAAAAATCTTTCTTCAATCTAATTGGCACTCGTCAGCCACGAAGTACTCTAGAAGCAAGTCTCCACTTCAACTATCCCACTTTTATCCTATATTTGACATCTCCATCAATCTCCACATCCTTACTAATTATAGAGTCAAGGCAACGAAAAGAATTACTTTGTGGTATATCATGGTCTTTAATTCCCACAGTAGTTTCAGCTCTTTCTATATGTCCACTGAAATCACAATCCATATATTCCGTCTATGTATGACTTATTTTAAAACCTTAGGATTCTAAAGCCTCCCACCATATCTCAAGTTTTGTATTCACAATATCATCTTCTAATAACATGTACAAAGGTACCTCTTCTTGAATATGAGCAGTTGACTCTTTTCTTCTTCTTCTTCTTCTTTTTTTTTTTCTTTTTTTGTTCGTGCATGCTTGGAGTTGTCAGCAAAAGAGGCAAACAGCCCCTTTGTGTTTTATACTGGGCAACTTTTTTTTTTTTATACTGTTGGACTATTGGCCCACTAGGCCACTCAACCTACCTTTTCCTCTCGTTCCTATGTTGTATTGGTCTAGTGAGCCTGACCTCATTGAAAACTTGATCCTCTCTAGTCTTTGATCAACAATAGAACAAAAAATCGAGACCAAGATAGAATTCCAAACCATTTTCACATTCCGTGATAACAAAAGCCCTGATAGTCCAGATCCTCGCATTTTCCTTCTTCGTTGCAGTGCCCATCGTAAGATCATATCTTAAGTCCGATTGCTCTACTCAGTCAAGATCGCCACCCTCAGCTCGCTTGATTTTCTTGGAATTGGTGACCCACTCTGGTACCACTTACTAAGGGAGAATGAATGAGAGAAATTGAGAACACAATGGAAACAAGGTCATTGCATTCTATTAAATTGCATTACATCCCACAATGTAATTAGAAAATCCCTAAGCACAACCGCTAGATAAAACCCTAAGCAAAATAAGAAACATGACCATAAAAATAAAAAATAAAAAGAAAACTGTTAGAAAAGGAGAGAGGCTAAGAGATAAAGATTAGAGGGAGAAGGGAGAGCTTTACTGTTATCTCATTAACTGTGTGTAAATACAAAGGCGGAGAGGCCTATTTATAGGCAAAGTAACCCATAAGAAAGGAACCCTAATTCTAACCCTAACTTATCTCAAGTGGGCATCTGCTCGAGATAAATATCTTATAACACTCCCCCTTGGATGACCACCATTCAAAGATAGTTGTTTCAGGAAAAACCTTGCTAAGGAAAAACCCAATGGGAAAAAACTAAAGTGAAGGAAAAAAGAGTACAATATTCTTCGAGATCATTGAACTGGTGTTGGCATGCATAATGCTGTCTCATTAAAACCTTAACTAGGAAAACTTAGTGGGATAAAACGTAGAGAAGGAAAAAGAGTACAGCTCACAAATGTCTTGAGTAGCATACTTTAGGATCCCCCTTGATAAATCACTCCCCCTGATAATAGCAATCATTCACATAGTCCGATGATGAACTCTACGCATGCCAATCTCATATACAAGTTTATGGAATACTGATTTTGGCAAAGATTTGGTAAACAAGTCAGCCAGGTTGTTGTTCGAACAAACTTTCTTGACTTCAATTTCATTGTTCTTTTGAAGTTCATGAGTGACGAAGAACTTCGGTGCTATATGCCTTTAATGAAACCTTCTCGAATCTGTCTTATGCATGCTTCATTATCTTCATAGATAATATTCGGGATACTTGCAATAAATGGTAATTTACAAGAAATACGAACATGCTGAATCAAAGATTTTAGCCATACACATTCCCTACTGGCTTCATAAAGGGTCAAAATTTCAGCATGGTTGGAGGAAGTAGCTACCAAAGTTTATTTAGTAGAACGTCGAGAAATGGCGGCATTACCATTGAGAAACACGTAACTTGTCTGTGATCGACCTTTATGAGGATCAGAAAGATAACCCGAATCTGCATATCCTACAAAACTAAAATCTTTATGATGATAAGAATAAAATATTCCTAAATTAGTTGTTCCACGCAAATATCGAAAGATGTGTTTAATACCAATCCAGTGCCTTTGAGTTGGTGCGGATCTATACCTGGCAAGTAGATTTACAGAAAATGCAATATTTGGTCTAATGCATTATGTCAAGTACATCAGGGCTCCAATAACACTTAAGTATGCTACTTCAGAACCTAATACCTTTTCATTTTTCGCGATGGGAGGGTATGGATCTTTCCTTATATCAAGAGACTGGACAACCATGGGGGTGCTTAATGGATGCACCTTGTCCATAACAAATCGTTTTAAAACCTTTTCGGTATAATTAGATTGATGAACCAACATCCCATTAGAATTTCTCTTGATTTGCAATCCGAGATAGAATCTCATTTTTCCAAGGTCTTTCATTTCAAATTCTTTCTTTAAATAATTAGCAGTTTCTTCGAGCTCTTCTGGAGTCCCTATCAAATTTATATCATCCACATAAATTACTAATATTGCAAATCCCTTCAAGAATTTTTTTATAAATAGACACGGGCAAATGAGATATTTTCATACCCCCTTTTAGACAATTATTCACTAAGACGATTGTACCACATTCTTTCGGATTACTTCAGGCCGTACAATGATCGTCTTAATTGGATTGAGTACGTACTCCTTGGCTTTCCTTCAAGCAAAGGAAATCCTTCCGAGATCCTCATACAAGTAAGCAATTACAACATCCATTAGTCTCATTTCTAGATTTTGAGAAACTGCTAAACTTATCAGATAACAGGGGAGTATGTTTCCTCATAATTAATCTCAAGTTTCTACAGGAAACCTTGTACCACTAATCGTGCCTTATATCTGGTAATTTCATTCATTTCATTCTTTTTTCTTACAAACACTCACTTGTAACCTATAGGGTTAACAACTTTTGGGGTTTGTACTATAAGTCCGAACACACTACATTTGTTGAGAGACTCTAACTCTGCTTTGATGGCACTTTCCCATTTTGTCCAATCCTTTCTTTGTCGACATTCATTTATAAAATATGGTTCAGTGTCCTAATCATCATCATCATTTTCCTTTGATATTTGTATAACTACCACATATGCAAATGCATCATCGATGATAATCTCATTTCTATTACATCTCTCTTGAATAATTGTAAAGTATATAGATCTCTTCATTATCTAGTATCGGTGCCTCTTCAGGGCCTGCAAAGTCTCATCAGGCACTTCCATTATTCTAGAGAGAACGGAATTTACCATAACCTCTTCAGGAGTGTTACATGCCTTTTCAGGAGGAACCTCTTCAGGAGGGTTACATGCCTCTTCGGGAGGACATAATGATGATTGCTCATTTCTCCTTTTCCGCGGAGTCAAGTCCTTTGAACCTATAGGTTTGCCACGTTTCTGACGTATTGCAAATTCTTTTGCTGCTATTTTTTAACTTTGTTATACGGGAACATTAATCCTAGTAGGTGCATTCATAGCTGGCACATGTGACTTTGTCACCTTTGCTGCATCGTTAAATGCATCAGGTAATCCGTTTGCAGATCCTTGCAAGTGCACAATTCTCCGTACTTCATTCTTACATTGTGAAGTTCGTGGATTCAGATGAGACAGAGTGGAAGTATTCCATGTTAATTCACGCCATTCTTCAGGAACGAGTTGTTCTACAGGAACAATACGCTCTTCAGGAACTATCTTATCTCCCACTAACGGTGGGAATATTGTCTCATTGAATTTACAATTGGGAAAGCGAGCAGTGAAGACATCTCCTGTCATTGGTTCTAGATATCGAATAATCAAGGGAGAGTCATCACCTACATAAATTCTCAATCTACGTTGTGGTCCCATCTTAGTACGCTTAGGAGGTGGTATTGGGACTTGAACTGTACAACCAAACTTGCGCAAGTGAGAAATATCGGGTTGATGTCCTGATATAAGTTGGACCGGAGAATATTGATGATAGGTTGTTGGTTGAAGTCGAATTAACATTGCTGCATGTAACAAAGCATGTCCCCAAGTACTAACTGGTAATTTGGACTGCGTCAACAGAGTCCTATAAATAAATTGGATGCCCTTAATCATTGATCCAGCTAAGTCATTTTGGGTGTGGACATGGGGGACATGATGTTTGACTACAATTCCTAGAGAGGAATAAAAATCATAAAAAAATTGTGATGTAAATTCGCCTGCATTATCAAGTCTTCTAGACTTAATGGGATAATTAGGGAAGTGAGCCCTCAGTTTAATTATTTGAGTTAATAGGCGGGCAAAGGCTGTGTTCCTAGTTGAAAGTAGGCAAACATCCGACCAACGGGTAGAGGCATCGATCAAAACCATAAAATATTTAAAAGGTCCACTAGGGGGATTGATGGGTCTGCAAATGTCACCTTGTATCCTTTGTAGAAAGGATGGGCATTCGTATGCAACCTTAGTAAAAGAAGGTCGGGTAATCAATTTTCCTTATGAACATGGGGTACATAAGAACCCATTAGGTATGGTCAATATGGTTCTCTAAGGAATGCCCAAATGAGTTATCTACGATTTTTGTCAACATAGTAGCCCCAGGGTGAACTGACCTATCATACCAAAGCTGTAAAGTCTTAGGATCACTAAGCTTTAGGCTTGACTTTGTTGTTTTGCTTGTAACCGAATGTGATTCAACATTGGAAATTGTTATGTAATATAACCCTGAGGAGAGTACACTTAGTTTTTCTAGTATTTACTTCTAGCTTCCAATACTAGTAACAATGCATTAGTATTCCTTGTTACCTTCACTTACAGTCTCAATGTGGTACCCATTCATTCTTCGGGAACTTCTTGAGAACAAAGCAACTTTAATTAATAGATGGGTACCATTAGGTAACATCATATGGGCTCTTCCGGAGCCTTCAATTATCTGCATAGGTCCAGCTATGGTGGATACCTCCCATGGAATAAACATCAATTATGAAAAAAAAATTTGATTTTTCATAATGGTGTGTCGTGGCACTCTCTACCAAACATAGATTGTCCTCAATTCCATGTGTTAAACCATGAAGGGATCAAGCCTAGCTCATAATATATCACGTGGCTTACTTGGGTCAATGATACAGTTGTACATAGTTGTGTATATTCTATTTTAGTCATTGCTTCCATAACTTAGAAATTGTAATTGATGTAATTAGTTAGTTTCTTAACTTAGAGCCTTGATTAAGGCATTTAATACCTATATATTGTGATACAATCTCCAAAGGAGACACAGGGAATAATTCACTCAAGAGTATTATCTAACTTTTAAGTTCTGTGATCATAGATTTGTCATGGTATCAGAGCAAGGCTCATGAACATGTAGTTTCTTTTTTTCCAAAGCAATCAAGGTATAGAGAGGAATAAATATCTCTCTCATACAGAAAACAGATCCAGGCATCTGTTCAAGGAATTCCAGCGACATCCACCATTGGTGACAGTTCCATCATCTCGGTGGCCCACCCCGGATCATCAGATAAATCTGTAAAACCTACACAGACATGGTCGCCTGATATTTCTAGAATTATTGGCGATTTTTCAGTACCTCCAGGTAGTCTCTCTGATCATTCTCGTGTTCTTTCAAAAAATTCCACTAGTTTCAATCACAACCGTCCAAAATCTTGGATATTCAGCAGAATAGGTTTAAACATGTTCCAGTAGGTGCGAAAATACAGTGCTTTCTTGGATCAAACATCTGATCAGTGTTCAGATCCATCTGTGGGGCCCACATAGAGGATCTGAAGCTTTAGTCTGGGATCCGTCGAGCCACATCTGATAATGAATCTCAAGCCATACCCAACCTCTAAAGCCATGCGAGGTTATTTGACGAAAGTATATCATCAAGATAACTCTGCGCGTCAATTTCATCTTGAATGTGCGATTGCCGAACATTCACAAGGGACTTTGTCAGTACAAGACTACTATTTGGGACTCCGTACATTGTGGTCAGAACATGATAGTATTAAGTATGCAGATGTGACTGACAATGTTTTGACAGTGATCCAAGATCTTCAGGCCTCTAGTCAGAGATCAGTTTTTTATGAAGCTGCGAAGTGAATATGAAAATGTCCGATCTGCCCTGATGAATCGGATGCCTTTACCTTCATTGGATGTCTGCCTGAATGAACTCTTACGTGAAGAACAACGCATTACGACCTCGGCTCATCTTGCTCAACGAAAGACTGAGACCTATTCAGTCGTGTTCTCGACAAATAAGACTTCTCAGCCTCCATCTTGAGACTTGAGCAAAACACAATGATACAGTTGTGAAAAATTTGGGCATCTTGCATTTCAATGCAAACAGAAGGCCTGCAGTTACTGTAAAAAATCGGGACATATCACCTTTGACTGTCGCCGCTGCCCACAACGTCCATCACAGCAGTATTAGACTCCACATGTGTATGCTGCTTCTTCGGTTATGCCTGCTCCTACATCGGCACCCTCACAGCCTGAGCCCTCGTCCTCTCTCACTCCTGAATTAGTCCAACAAATGATTGTAAATGCCCTCGCTGCATTTGGTCTCTCAGGTACATCCCCTCCATCTTCTACTTGGCTCCTTGATTACGGGGCGTCTAATCATATGACGTCTTCCCGTGTACCACTCTCAAATGTGCAAAGATATAATGGCCATCTTCAAATACAAACTGCTAACGGGGGCCATGTTCCCATTACTGCTGTGGATGACATCCCTGGTCCCATTCCATTGAAAAATGTTTATCTGTGTCCAAATTTAACTTCCAACCTTTTGTCAATTGGGCAGCTTGTTGAAAATAATTGTAACATCTCTTTTTCTTCTTCTGGTTGTGTTGTGCAGGACCAGATGTTAGGGAAAGAGATTGCGAGGGGGCCTAAGTGTGGATGCTTGTTTCCGCTGGATTTTTTTAAGAGTTCTAGGAATAAATTTGACAATAATGTGTTTTGTTTTTCCATTAGAGATAACTGCCAATTGTGGCATAAAAGACTTGGACATCCTAATTCAAAAGCTTTGTCCCTTATGTTCAATTCTGGTTTATTAAATAAATCTACTGGTTTATCTTCGTGTGTGCCTTTTGATTGTGCTACTTGCAAAATGGGAAAGAGCAAAACTCTTCCTTTTCCTATTTCCACTTCCCACAGCACTCAGTATTTTGATTTGGTTCATAGCGATATATGAGGAATTGCTCCTACTCTTTCTCACGCTCACTATAAATACTTTGTGACTTTTATTGATGATTTCAGTCTGTTCACATGAGTTTACTTTCTCCATTCCAAATCTGATGTTTTTAATGTTTTTAAAAAAATATTGGCTTATGTAGAAAATCAATTCTCCACTTGCATTAAAATCTTGCGATCTGATTCTGGTGGGGAATGTGTCCTCTGATTTTCAATAGTTTTTCCAAAACAAATGCGTTATTTCTCAAAAAACTTGTCCTTATACTCCACAGCAGAATGGAATCGCTAAAAGGAAAAATAGACATCTCCTTGATATCACTTGTTCCCTTCTCCTTGAATCATCTGTACCTACTCGTTTTTGGGTCGAGGCATTGGCTACTGCAACTCATCTTATTAATCGTATAATCGTATGCCATCCACCTCTATTGAAAATCAGAGCCCATATTACCGACTGTACAAGACCTCTCCTTCCTATGATGATCTTCATGTTTTTTGCTCAGTTTGCTTTGTGCATAGGGGTGTACAAAAAAACCGTCAATCCGTCGATCCGATCCGATCCGATCCGCGGATTTTGATCCGGTCCGAAGGCCAACAGATTGGTGATGGATTGGAAATTTTGTAATCCGTTAGCAACAGATCGGTGGCGGATTTCACCCTTAATCCGCGGATTCAATCCGATCCGATCCGTTGTCATTAAATATAAATAAAATATATATACAATAAGGAAAAAAAAATGTAAGGAGTCACTAACCTTCTGAATAGAATAGGCATACAACTCTCAACTCATGCCCCTTTAATTCAAAGGCTTCAAAATTCATGGGTTTTTTCTTCTTTCTTTTTCCATGTAATGTACAGGAACGGATTGAACGGATTAATCCGATCCGATCCGTTCCGCCACAGATCGGATCGGATCGAATTTGAACAGTAACGGATTGGTGACGGATTACAAATCCGTCAATCCATAGGCAACGGATTGGTGACGGATTTGGCCCAATCCACACCAATCCTATCCATGTACACCCATATTTGTGCATTTGCCTCCCTGTGAAAGGACCAAACTTACAGCTCAATCAACTCAGTGTGTTTTTTTTAGGATATGCACCCTTCCAGAAAGGGTTCCTTTGCTATGATTCCCACATTCGTCGCATCCGTACCTCTAGGAATGTTGTGTTTTTCAAAAACCAGTATTTCTTTCAAAATCACCTTGATCGACCGGACGACTCCTCTTTCGTTTCCTTACCTGGTTTTTCTGACGACACTTATATTGTTCGATTTAATCCTGATTTTGTGTATCACAGACGGAATAATGGAGCGCTTATAAGCCATCCCCCTCTTGATCTTCCTTTAGCAGCTGGTCCACCTCTGGGTCTTGGTCCCTCTGGACCTCCCTCATTGTGCCGCTCAAATCGCATCTCGGTTCCCCCAGACCGCTATGGGTTCTCTCATACTTCATTAATGGCCACTTTGTCATCATCTTCCATTCCACAATCCTATTCTCAGCCTATGTCGCACCAATGTTGGAACAAAGCTATGCAAGCTAAATTGGAAGCTTTAGAACAAAGCCATACGTGGGATATTGTTTTGTCTCTCGTGGGTGTCAAACTGATTGGCTCTAAGTGGATTCATTCTCTCAAGATAAAATTAGATGGCACATTAGATCGCTATAAGGCGCGTCTTGTCGCTCTTGGCAATCGACAGGAATATGGCATTGATTATGATGAAACGTTTGCTCCAGTCGCCAAGATGACCACCGTACTCACAATTCTTGTTGTTGCAGCATCTCAGTCCTTGCCTCTATATCAAATGGATGTCAAAAATGCGTTTCTACATGGTGATCTCAAAGAAGACGTTTATATGCGTCTCCCTCAGGGGTACTCATCCGGGAAGGGTATGGTTGCTAAACTCCATCACTCTCTCTATGGTCTAAAACAAGCTCCTTGCGCATGGTTTGAAAATTTTCAAGATGCTCTTCTCCACTTGGATTTTCATCTGAGCTAGTATGGTCCTTCTATGTTTTTACACCATGCTCCATCAGGGATTACTATGCTTCTTGTCTATGTTGATGACATAGTCATTACTGGTCCTAATGCACGTATGATTCAGGAGCTCCAAGCTTCTCGCAATGAGACATTTAACATGAAGGATCCCAGCCCCTTACACTATTTCCTTGGTCTTGAAGTTCATCAATCAACTAAAGGTATAGTTCTCAATCAGCACAAATACACTATTGATCTCATTGACCTGGCTGGCCTTACTGCTTCAACTCCAGTAGATACACCAGTCGAACTAAATGTCAAACTCAGTCGAGAGGAGGGTAACCTTCTTCCTGATCCTACTGCTTATCGCCAGTTAGTTGGTAGCTTGATTTACCTCACAATCACTCATCTGGATATCTCCTATGCGGTCAACCTAATGAGTCAATTCATGACTGCTCCCCGTCACCTTCATATGGCTGTTGTTCGCCTTATCATTGGGTACCTTATTCGCACACCAACTCGCGGGTTGTTTTTTCCATCAGATAATCCTCTATCTCTTAAAAAGCTTATTTAGATGTTGATTAGTCTGGTTGTCCTGATACTCGCAGATCGACAACAGAATGGTGCATGTTTTTGGGTGATAGTCTGATTTCCTGGAAATGCAAGAAACATGAAAAAGTTTCAAAATCATCTACCGAGGCTGAGTATCGGGCCATGTTTGCTGCATGTTCCGAAATTCTTTGGCTCCGAGGTCTGCTCTCTGACATTGGATTTCCAGCGGAAGGTGCTACCCCCCTCTATGCAGATAATACAAGTGCAATTCGAATTACTGAAAATCTGATTTTTCATAAACACACTAAACACATTGAGGTTGATTGTCACTTCATACATGATGAGTTTAAGCGTGATGTCATCAACCTTCCGCATGTCTCCACTAAGCTTCAAATTGCTTATATTCTTACTAAAGGTCTTCCACGACCACGCCATCAATTCTTGGTTGGCAAATTGATGCTAGTTGATTCTCCTGCATCAATTTGAGGGGGGAGGGGGGGTGGTTAAATAGGCCCATGACCATGAAGGGATCAAGCCCAGCTCATAATATATCACGTGGCTTACTTGGGTCAATGATACAGTTGTATATAGTTATATATATTCTATTTTAGTCATTGCTTCCATAACTTAGAAATTGTAATTGATGTAATTAGTTAGTTTCTTAACTTAGAGCCTTGATTAAGGCATGTCATACCTATATGTTGTGATACGATCTCCAAAGGAGACACATGGAATAATACACTAAAGAGTATTATCTTACTTTCAAGTTCTGTGATCATAGATTTGACACCATGATCCATACCTTAAACAAAAAATAATAAAACAACATAACTATACAATCACATGATTAAAACTGAAATAATTAAAACATTCACTATAAATTAGGACATTAATGAAGTTTTCCATCAAAATGGAAAAGTCTAAGAAACATGCATCTCAAATGAACTTAGAAAAATTAAGTTTGTGATGTTCAAAGAATCATAGGTCTTCTAGACCATGCAAGGGGGTGCGCCCAAAAGATTGTTAAATGTCTCATTATCCAGATGTTGGTTGTCCTCATCCTCAAAGAAGTCAATAGTCTCCAAGTTTGTAATGTCAATTGGAGGCCTCTCTGATGTCATTATTTCCCAATTTCAGCCTTCCAGATCATTTCTCTTTGCTGATTGAACAGAGGCCTTGTATGCTTTGTATTGTTCCACCGCTTCTTTTGGTGCACGGTAAGTGCGTGACCAATGCCCACTTCTTCCATATCTGTGGCACGTGTCATCAGGATGGTGGAAAGTATTAACTGGTGGATTCTGGTTGCTCTGATGCTGAGGGGCAGACCACTTTTGGTGATTTTTGAATTTTGGTGGAGGACCTTTAAAACCACTTCGCCTAGAGGAGTTATTTCGTCCACCTCTACTGGAGGATTTATGTCTTCCATTCCCCCTACCTCTGCCTCTACTGGAGCTAAGACTGGCATTTGCTTTAAAAAATGCTGAAGATCCAGTTGGTCTAAAGTTATGATTTTTCATCAATACTATGGATTTCCGTTAAGCAACTATGAGACATGAGATAGGTTCTGAATATTTGGAGAAACGTCGCTCTCGATACTGCTACAGCAGGAGCACATTCGAGACATGAAAAGTGGATAGCGTTTTCTCTAACATCTACTCCTCCGAAACCTTTTCACCACATAATCTTAATCTGGAAACAATACTGAAGATGGCAAAGTTGTATTCAGATACTGTTTTATAATCCTGTAACCTCAGGTTTAACCATTTATTCTGAGCAGCTGGGAGTATGACCATCTTCTGGTGATCATACATATCCTTTAGGGATTTCCATAGGCCTGCTGGATCTTCCTCAATAACGTATTCATTTTTTAGGTCGTCATGTATGTGATGAAGCAAAAAGATGAGAGCTAACGCATTTTCCTCTGGGGACATCTTATTAACTTCCTTTATGGTATCTCATAGTTTCTTGGATTGAAAGTGGATTTTAGCATCCAATTGCCAAGATAAGTAATTGTCCCCATTTATGTTAAGTGCTTTAAGGTCAAGTTTAGCCATATTTGACATCATGCAACAATTGTAATAAGAGGTATATATGAAGTTAACCGTATGCAAATAATCAACAAAGTAAAAATGAAAAAAATGAAAATTCAACATTAGAAATAAATTAAGGAATGAGTTAATCATTAAAAAAAAATTAGCCAATGAAAAATTTAGAACATCGGGTTCTCAACTTTGAGAATCAGAACTATTGGTTCTGTCAAGACTTCATGCTTAATTTAGAACTTCAGGTTCAGTTAGATCTTCAGGTTTGAAGTAGAACTTCTAGTTATAACAATTGATCAGAATTTCTAGTTCTCTCAAAACTTCAGGGCTAATTTCATGGCTTTATAATTTTATGGATATAAATCCGCATGTTCATATCGGTATTCCGACTTCTAGGACTTCTGGTCCATAGATCAGTGAACTTCAGGTTCAAATTTAGAACTTCTGGTTCTATTTTGTGATCCATTCATAGTAAAAAAAAATTAAATAAAGTATGCAGAAGGATTAACAGTAAATAAACACTATGATTACTTTAGACAAGTATAATGAACTGATTTCATGCATTCTAATAAATTGGATTTAACTAATGGTCAGATACCACTTACTATAATCGTAGTTTAGAAAAATTTCTAACCGTTGAAATGCTGATATATTGTGTTTATTAGGTAGTGCTCGTCGCAGCGAATCCGTAAAACCAAATCGTTCGTCGATTGGAGGTTGGATAAAGAAGTTATGGCTAACCCGGAAATAAGTTTGACTCTTGTGCACATCCCGAGGCTGAAAGCACTTGGGGAAGAGAAACAACTAGAACGTGACCCGAGGAAGAGAGGAATTAAAAAACAGTATGTGAATGCTTGGCTAAAACAATGACTTTGGTTTTTTTTCTTTTCAAGTACGTAGACCGAGGCAAAAAAAAGACTTTGGTTTTCTTTTCTTTTCAAAATGCATGGAAAATGAAGCAAAATTCGTTGAGAAACTTTTTTTAATTAAGTCCAAGGCTGCTTTGAAAAACTTGTGTTTGTTTGCATGCTGCTCGAGTTGAAGAAGTTTTGAAACAGTTGCAGAAAACCAAAGCAAACAAAACAAAAAAGATTGTGAGAAGTCACGCATGCCTCCTAAGGGGAGCAGACCGATGGGTTTTTTTTTCTTTTCTCAAACGTGTGCAAATTGTACTAATAACGTGTTAGAAAAGGCGAGAGGCTAAGAGATAAAGATTAGAGGGAGAAGGGAGAGCTTTACTGTTAACTCATTAACTATGTGTAAATACAAAGGTGGAGAGACCTATTCATAAGCAAAGTAACCCCACAAGAAAGGAACCCTAATTCTAACCCTAACTTATCTCAAGTGGGCATCCACCCGAGATACATATCTTATAACAAAAACAACACCAAGAAAATAGTATTTCTAGTAATATTCCTAATAATATCTTAGCCTGCATAGCATTACCGGCCCCAACCCATCCTATGTGTGTGCTGAGTCAGCCCACGCACCCACACATAGATCCTATGCCTGTTGGAGAGATTTTAAGCATTCAGCGAAACAGGGATGTTAGATGTGGAGCCTTGGAAGCCAACATCTTTCTGTTAGGATTTTATTTTTGTTGGCTAATTCATGGACTGGACAAAACTCTTAGTCCATTGAGTTGTATTTTCTATTTATTTTAGAATGGACTGTGGTTATTTCGCCAAAAGAGCTGGAGCGAAGAAAGAGAATAAAAAGAAGAAATTCAGGTGAACCATCGAGGACCGATCGATCAGATGCTGACATGCCTCAGTTATCCTTGAGGACCGATCGATCGGATCCTTTGTCCGATCGATCAAATGACGGGAAAATTCTAGATTGCTCCACGGATTTTGTTTCCTTTTCCAATTAGGTTTTTCACTTTGAGTCCTATTTGTATTCTAACATTAAGGCACGAATTTGAGGCTATATATAGGGTATTGCTCTCAACCCTAAGTAACAAGATAAGAAGTTAATTCTCTCTCTTTGTTTGAGGTTAGAATACCCTAAGAGAGATTCCCTTGTTTCTCTAGAGCCATTAAGAGGTTGTGCTGAAGATATGCTCTAGAAGGTTTATTGCTTCCACTCTCCTATAGAAGATAGTTCATCTTGGTTAACAATGTGCAACGACAATGGCGGACCTGGGGCGACCGCCCCAGGTCCCATCCAAGAAGGGTTAAAAGTTGCATGGGCCATATGGTTTGTGCCCAATTTCAGTAAAGTTATCACCCCAGCTTAGGTCTCAAAAAAACCATTTGCTCTCGGTCTCAAAGATCTCCCGAATGAAAAATCATGGAACCCTTCGTTCCATCGTTCTTTTTCTTCCTCTTCAATCTTAGGCATTTCGGCTTCTACATAATAGCATACCCTACCTTTATACAATATGTGGGGAAGCAAGCGGGATATAAGTTCTTTATTCTTTATTTACCAAAAAATAAAAATAAAAAATAATGTCTTTAAACCATGCAATAAGAGGAGATTATTGGTAGTTAGCATTAATTTTGACCTTTTCAATTTTTCATTGACTATCGTCTGCCCCACCCAAATGAAAATCCTAGGTCTACCATTGTGTAACAAGATGAAGTAAAGGGAACGGTGCAAGGCAGGAAAGCCGTGGCAACAAGAGAAGTTGTGGAATAACAACTATAGTCCTTAGGTCAACTAACTAACTGGGATAAATGAGCTATGAGTATATCTTGTAACTGTTCAATAGTTTTTTATTTCTGGATTGTGGTTTTTCTCCCTGGATAGTGATTTCACATTAAATATTGTGTCTGCCTTCTTATGGTGTGTGATTGGTAGATTGAATAGATTGCTAATTTTATCTTGTTTATTTGTTTACATCCGCTGCATTGGTTTGTTAGACTAGCACCCATTCTAGTAACCTGTGAACTTTCACATTCACAGTCACTTCCTCACTATCTACAACCACAATCGAGAGATCATATCATATGCTGATTTATGGAGATGGTTTTGTGTACTTAAATTTGTTTTTTGCTTCATGGGTAAACTTTATTTCCATGGAATGTCAAGCATATTCTTATTTTTCTTTTTATTGTTTGTTTTGGCAGCATGTCAAAGATTCTTGAACGATACGAGAGATACTCTTATGCAGAACGGGAGCTTGTTCTTCCTGGTCAAGCTTCTGAGGTACGTAAAATTAAGCACCTGACAAATGCTACTTACTAGTCGGTTGTGCGGTGCAATGCATGTGTAAATTTCAGGAGATAAAAGTAACTTTTATTATGAACAAGGGGAGGTTAGAACTATCTTATGGGGCCCATAAGCAGGGGAGGACCCAAGTGTTAGCAAGTGCGTGCGACTATGCTTCGAGAAACCCTTTTGATAAGATCTTTAAGTATTTGATTTTATTATTTAACTTCTTCACTTAATCATATACCGCACCACCCAAATAAAAATCTTGGGTCCGCCATTGCCAACAAGAATGGATCACAATTATTGCATCAAGCTCAAATGCCTATGAGACTAGGACTGCATGCACGGGTTGATAAGTCAGGGTGCGTGAATAATTTTTTTTTCATTTTTAGGCCCTAGATTTTCAAGAAAAATGGTTTGAATTCCAAATGTACATATAATTGGTGTTTGCATGTTTTCCCATTTTATGGCCAAAACTTATAGTCTTATTGCTATTTATTTGTATTTTGTAATTCCTATGTGTATTTTGTACTAATTTTTTGTGAATGACTAGCTGCATAAAATGGTCACATATGGCATCATGATTAATCCTTTGGCTCTATGATATTGAGGAGGGGGTTTTGGATACGAAAAATTATCTCCATTTCACATTTATAGACTTGATTGATGATTAGTGTTCTCTGTCCGATAAATTATGAAAAATGATCATATGCTGCAGCTGGGTAAAGTGTTGATGAAAGCTATTTGGAGATTTATTCTATTGTTTGTGAGCCACCTTCGTATGATCAAACCTATTCATATGGTACTGATTGCCCAATAAATCAGCTTACTGAAATTCTTTTCCGAAGGGAGTTTCATGACCATTGGATTGGTTCTGCATAACAAAAATATAAATCTCTGTGTACTCGATCTTTTTGAAGTAAACTGGATTTATTCCCATGAAAATGGGTCCATGTATGAGTAGGTTAGTTCACCTATTTAACACATGATGTAAAGTCTTTATAAATTATTGGCTTTCTCTGTCACAAGCTATCTCTTGAAGCTGATGGTAAGAATGTTCAATGGAGCTGATGTTTAACAGTTGGTGAATTTTCAAACCCCTCTTTAAATTTGTATCGGTTGTGAATTTGACAGTATGACATTTGTTGCTATTTTATTTCAAGTCACTTCTGCCAAAGTAACCAAGACGTTGAGTTTAATTTGGATCTTCATTAGGTGAGGCTTTCATGCATCGGATTGATCACATGCATATATAACTCATGTATCCCTCAACTATGAGGCTGGCGGCTCGTGCAAGGTCACCTTTTCCAAGGATGTTAAAACACCTATGTGTTAGTTAAATTTTTCTATGGATATCATAACCCGTCAATCATGGAAAAATTATGGGCCTGTTTGCTTGAAATTGACTTCTTAGGAATTTTTATAAATATATTTCTTAAAGTAGTCAAAATTGAAAAGCAAGAGATCCATGAATGTCCATCTAAACTCCCTTAAAAGGAAAACAAATCAAGGGAAAATGGTAAGTGAATACGCAGCATCACCTTGATAATTCAAATGCTAGAAATGTCGACTCCCATCTGAATCTTTTGGGTTTTGCAAACATCATACAAATGTGTCTTAAATCGTTTGGTTTTTCCTCATTTTTCTTTCTGGTGGAATTTCTACTCATCCTTATGGGCCTCGTTGTAAAAGGAAAACTTTAGACACTCATTGTCAACTAAATGAAACATGTTTCTGCACTATGGACTGTAGGGAAACTGGTGCCAAGAATATGGGAAACTTAAAGCCAGGGTTGAGGCTTTGCAGAGAAACTTGAGGTATGAGGAACACAACCCACTACGTGCATTCATAAAACAGATAAAACTGTGGACTTAATTTTCTTTTGTATGTGCAGGCATTTTATGGGAGAGGACCTAGATTCCCTGAGTGTAAGAGAGCTTCAACAGCTGGAACAACAGCTTGATGTTGCTCTTAGGCATGTTAGGTCAAGAAAGGTAAATTTGGTTTAAAATGCCTCTACATGCTAGCATGATATTACTGGTTCATGTTGACAATTTCAACCAGATTAGTAAATGGCTTGGTTTGGGTTGGGGCCCTACTCACTATTTTGGTGGTCAACTCTGACCTGAATTAGCAATTGACCTATCCGAGTGCTACCCCTGTCCCCCTATGCCCAGCAAGCTGTACATATGGGTTCCACGTATTGATGATCCAAAGCTCATTTAGGTCACCTAGTGGTGAATTGTAAATACTCATGGAACAGGGAAGACATTGAAGCATGGCCACTTCACATAATTTATTCCACAAGATCAATGGATTATATATATTGTATATACATATAGAGGAATTCTACAAAATACCCCATTCTGAAAGGGGCATTTTTGCACTCATCTAAACGTCCAATAAAAAAAACAGTTTTCATTGCTATTTCAATCCATTAAACTCAGTCAAAACTAAAACTTAAACGTCGCTGGATTAAAACTGAAAAATGCTCGACCATTTTTTAGCATTTGTCATGTATATAGACACATACACACACATGGAAATCCTCCGCCGAGCTCATGAGGTCTGGAGCTTAATGTGGAAAACACCTAGTCGAATAAATGAAAGGTGCCCCAATTATAAATTGGTCATAGAAGTTTTTTTTATTGTGCACCAGTTGTTATCTTTCAGATTATATGATCAAGACTCCTAATATGATAAACAATAATAATCATAATAATATTAATATTATTATCATTGTTAGCATCATCATTAACAAAAACTGCTGTAATTATAAGAGTGAAAGTCCTAATTCTAGTGCTGTATTATCATTGGTTTCTTGTGCACTCATTCACATGAGAGAGAGAGAGAGAGAGAGAGAGAGAGAGAGATAGGCGTATAAATTTAGGATATAGATGATAGAGCTTTCTAGTTGACTAGTAAATTTCTTAGTCGACCCTTTTTTTTTGGAAAAAAGGTAATGGATAACTTTGAAATGAGAAGAAGCAACAAAGATGACTAGGATGAAAAAGACTAACTATGGATGCAAGAGACTTGTACCTTCCAATCCAATTATACCAATAATATCTTCCTAGTGGAAGATCTGTCAACCTTTTGTTTGGCTAAAGAATCCGCCCACCCACTGGCTGATCGAACCACATGACAAAACTCTATAAGAAGGGGAGAAAGTTAATGCCTTAATCTAGTTAAAGTATTCCACAACTTTGCTTTATTTTTAATCACCTAAGAGCCTGCATTGCTTGAATCACTCTCCTCAATAAATCTTCGTTCCTGGAATCCTTCACACTTATTCCTTTAGAAACTAAATAAAGAACTCCACCTTATCATTATGTAATGGACCTCCAATACATGCTTGCCCCACTTACCTCTACCTGGTCCATCAACATTAAACTTCAACTCCCCTATAGGGGGCGATCTCTAAGGGATCACCCCCCATGTCTCTCACCTAACCCAAGTCATACAAGCCACCCAATTGGGCAAAATATCTGTCAAGCCGAGCTGAGAGAACTCCTTCCTCACCGATGCCCGTTTAACAATCCTATATTGATAACAAAAAGGTCTTCAGCGGACACCAAACATCCCTAAAAATCTTATTGTTCCCCTCATTCTAGATAGATCATATAATAGCAAACGGAATGAGCCTCCACAGAAAAAGATCACAGTGAAATACAGGCTCACTCTGCCAATCCTATGCCCACTCTGAGATTGATTGAGGAGAACAACACACAATCTCACATCTGTGAATAAAATGATTCCTGCATAAAGATGCAACCTCAATGTAAGAACAAATAATTGGTCAATTCTGCCTCTTCCCACACATAAATTAAGTATTAGAAAAGTTCTCTTTAGTGTAATTCTCTCCTCCCCAACAAATCTATAGTATAAACTCTCCCCATGATAGGTAGTGAGCAAAAAGCCTCCTTCTGGGGAGGATTTAAACCTTGCTGTGAAAAAATATGTTGTTTACTAAGGTGCGATGACCCCACCAAAGCAAGTAAAATGCCTTCACCAAGAAGTTTCCCTAGGTTGAAGGTTTCTAAATACGCATCCTTATCTTCTCTGCCCATAAAAAGTGTAGTTAAAGAATTAATAACTCTCCGTAGTGAGATGCCTTGGACAGATGTAGATTGGTAACTTCTCATCAGCGGCCTACTACACCCCTGCAAACGGGCTGGCTAAAGCTTTAGCAGGACCATCTGAAAATCACCTACTCTTTAGAAAAACACTACCTAAGACACCACCACTCACTCACAACGTCAGAAGTTCAGACAGAAGACTCCTTATCGGACACCACTCAAAAGTCAAAACACTCTAGGATACAAGACACACAAAGGACCCTAACTAATCATCAAATGAAAAACGCACATCCCTTCCGTACCAACTAGAAAACCCATCCTTGGCAAAAGACCTCCCCTGATCCCCCCACTCCTCCTTCCCATTAGACTCCTCCACCACACTTGAGCTCGTAATAACATCCTACAAACTTGATATATGATACCTTTGTACCGACTTAGGACGCCAATCCATCTATTCACCCCATCATTTTCTACAATAACCTTCCTTCATAACGCCTCCTTCTCTTCCAACTCCTAATCGACCCCCACACTATTTTAACGAATGAGTCTTCCTCCTTTTACTTTGTATCAAGTTGCTAACCAATACACTCAAAATGCCTAGGTATTAAGGGTGCCGTAAACTAACAACTTAACACCCTCTCGGGCAAGATGTAGCACGAGCTCAAGGCACACACCCGCACAAGACGCAGCATGGCGTATTTTTGTTCTGCGCACATGCACCCACACACAAAATGAGTAATTATTGACCTGTGCTGATTTGAACCTGAGACGTGTTGGATCTAATACCATATCAAGTTGCTAATCAATACACCCAAAATGCCTACGTGTTTAAGTTGCGACAAACTAACTACTTGACACTTTGACCTTCCCATAAAGAACTTCCTCCTTATCCTATACAACCTAGCTTCTACGGCATTGGGCGTTTTAAAAAGAGACACGTAGTAAATCGAAAAATTAGACATACAAGCTTTTAACAAGGTAATTCTCTCTTCCGAAGATAAATAGTCTCTTCTTTAGATGAATTCTTTTCAAGCTTTTCCACTGCTGGATTCCATAAGGCCTTGGATCTCGGCTTAGCCCCAATAGGAAGGCCAAGGTACAAGACTGGGAGCTTCCCTACATTACAACCTAAGTTCTCTTTACATGACATGGTATCAGAGCTAAGTCAATCATCTGTGATCTTCTCCTAAGTCATCTTCCAAGCATTGGAAGCCAGTCTGTGATCATTTGTGATCATCCTCTTCAACCGGATCATCTATGATCATTGCAGATCACCCGTGGCCCACCGGAGATCATCATATCAGAAACTGACGAAATCAGTCACCAAGCTCGCCTATTGTTCCTCTTATTTATCACTATTTTTTTAGAAATTGTCTCATCAGAGGTAGGCCATCTAGCAGATTTTGTGATATTTCAATTTTATCAAGAAGTTTTCATCACAGCCGTCCAAGATTGTGGATTTTGATCCGTTTCTAGTGGAACTTCTTCCAATAGTTGCGAAAAATCCTTGTTTTTTCATCTCTAAACTCTGATAAGCTCTTTGATCATCCACTGGGGCCCACGTGGACATCTTTCCACTAACGTCCAAAGACTTGTTTCTCCCTATTGTCGTTTTCTTCTTCCTGTTGCTGTTTTCATCTACTATTTGTTGTTGCCTGCTATTGTACTGCTGTTTTTGCCTGCTTGATTACTGTCAAGTGCTGTGTTACTGCCTGTGACTTTCTATTATCTGTTTTTGACGTTTTATCACTAGGTTACTGTTGCTCTCTGTTGTTGCTTGCTTCTTCATCTGGGTTACTTTTACTATCGTTGTTGCTCTCTTCTCTTCATCTGGGTTGTTGCTGGTACCTTTTCTGATTCAATACCCTTGCTGTTGTTGCATCTCCATTGCCTTCTGTGATCTGTTCTATTGGTACCTGTTTTCTACAACTGGTTTCTGGAGAATACACTCCTCTGCTATTATGGATGAATTGAAAAATCAGATCCCTCTATTGTTAGATTTAATGGCAAAAACTATGTGTCTTGGGCATTTCAATTTCAGTTATACCTTGAAGGAAAAGAACTGTGGGCCCATATTGACGGATCTGAAACAATCCCTACTAATGATGCCAAGAAAATTCTTTCTTGGAAAACTAAAAATGCAAAGATAAAATCTTAGATTCTTTCTTCTGTAGAACCAAATTTTATTTTGTATCTACGACCATGCAAAACCTCAAAGGAAATGTGGGAATATCTGAAAAAAGGTCTATTATCAAAATCACGCTGCTCGTCAATTTCAACTGGAATTAGAAATTGCAAATTACTCCCAAGGGATGCTTTCCATCTAGGATTATTACTCAGGATTTCTAATCCTTTGGTCAGAATATGATGAAATCAAGTTTGCTACTGTCTCTGAAGCGCTGCTAGCTAAGTTACTTTCTTTACAGCAAAACAATCATCGGGACCAATTGCTCATGAAAATGCGCCCTGAATATGAGACAGTGAAATCCAACTTGATGAGCCGAGCCTCTTTCCCCAACGTAGATGACTGTCTTCAAGAGCTTCTACGGGAAGAACAATGCCTTGTTACCAAAATTGCAAATGAACAACAGAGCTCCACTAATGCTCCGCTTGCCTATGCTGCTACAACCAGGCCTCCTCCTTGGGACATCAGTAAAGTACAGTGTTACAACTATAAAAAAATATGGCCATTATGCACATCAATGTAAGCAAAAGTCTATAAATTTTGCAAGGCCGTTGGTCACGTTCTTGAAGAATGTCGAAAGAAGGCTCACAATTCGGCTTCTCACCCCTCTGTGCAATTAGCTCTAAGTGCTTACACAGCTACCACCCCACTATATGCATCTTCTGAATTCAGTGGTTCAATGTCGTTTGATTCACCATCACAGCTTGGTTCCTCATCACAAACACAGTCCCCCGCTCCAATTACTCCGACTATGAACAAATGATTATCAATGCCCTGTCATCTATGAACATTTCAGGTACAAGTCCGTCCCTTTCTAATACATGGTATTTAGATTCAGGGGCTAGTAATCACATGACCTCCTCACCCACAAAACTACATAATGTTGTTCCCTACACTAGCACTCATTCTATTCAAGCTGCCAATGGGACCACCTTCCCATCGTCCCCTGGCCCTTTTCCATTAACAAATGATTTTGTATCCCCTCATCTTGCTACCAATTTAGTTTCTGTGGGTCAATTAATTGAGAATAATCACAATGTCTCTTTTTCTTCTTCTGGTTGTGTCGTGCAGGACCAGGGGTCGGGGGCAGTGATCGCGAGGGGGCCTAAACATAGCTGACTTTTTACTTTACCGGTCTCTCCATTTATTCAGCATAAACCTTGGCATCGGTTGTTTTATTTTTTACTTCATAATAATTCTCAGTTATGGCATAATAGACTCGGTCATCCGAATACTGCTACGTTGTCCACTTTGTTTCAAACTGGATTATTAACTAAACCTCTTGATTCTGTTTCATTTGAGTGTGATGCTTGTAAATTAGGAAAAAGTAAAACTTTACCTTTTTCTAACTCTACAACAAGAAGCAATGAATGTTTTGACTTAATCCACAGTGATGTTTGGGGCGTTGCTCCTACCATTTCTCATGGTCATTTCAAATACTTTGTTACATTTATTGATGATTACAGCCGATTTACTTGGGTTTATTTGTTGCATTCTAAATCTGATGTTCTTAATGCATTTAAAATTTTTCTTAGCTATGTTGAAACACAAATTTCCAAATGCATTAAAACTTTGCGATCAGATTCAGGGGGGGAGTATGTCTCCACTGATTTCCAATCTTTCCTAAAAAGTCGGGGAATTATATCTCAACGTACTTGTCCATATACTCCTCAACAAAATGGAGTCGCAGAACGGAAAAGCAGGCATCTTCTTGATGTCACAAGAACCCTTCTCATTGAATCATCTGTTGCTCCTCATTTTTTGACTGAAGCTCTACCACTGCAGTGCATCTCATAAATCGTCTTCCAGCACCTACCATTGCCCAATTAATACCTCATTTTAAACTTTTTGGTCACCATACATCGTTTAATCATCTACATACCTTCGGGTGTGTTTGCTTCGTTCATCTGCCTCCCACAGAGCACACAGAATTAACGGCCCAATCTAGCAGGTGTGTGTTTTTAGGATATGCAACTAACCAAAAGGGTTTTGTTTGCTATGATCCAATGGCTTGTCGCACCAGGAACTCTCGTAATGTTATTTTCTTTGAAAATCAATATTTTTTTCAAACCCACTTGGATTGTCTTGCTCCATTTTCCACAACTTTGTTACCTGGGTTTTCCAAAGAAACAACTATCACACGGTTTAATCCTAATTTTGTGTATCGTCGAAGGGAAAAAACTACCACTGCAGATGCCCACCTCCTGATCATCTTGCTCCTCCGGCAAATGGTCCCACATCTACTAGTACCTTGCGTCGCTCCTTCAAAATTTCTCAACCTCCTGAGAGGTATGGATTTACCCATGCTTCCTTGATGACAACACTATCCTCTGTTTCCATCCCAAGTTCTTATTTGCAAGCTGTATGACATTATTGTTGGAACCAGGCCATGAAAGAAGAATTAGATGCATTGACCCAGAATCACACCTGGGATATTGTGGATTGTCCTTCTTCCGTTAAACCCATCGGTTGCAAATGGATCTACTCAATCAAACTAAAATCCGATGGCTCCTTGGATAAACACAAAGCTCGACTTGTGGCACTTGGCAACCGACAAGAGTATGGCATTGACTATGAAGAGACATTTGCGCCAGTTGCAAAAATGACAACTGTTTGGCTCCTTCTCGCCATTGCTGCTTCTCAATCTTGGCCATTATACCAAATGGATATCAAGAATGCCTATCTACATGGGGACTTGAAAGAAAAGGTCTATATGCGGATACCACAAGAAGTCACCTCTCCATCTAAGAAGTCTATATGTCACTTACGTAGATCTCTTTACAATCTCAAGCAAGCTCCCCGAGCGTGGTTTGAAACATTCAGAAATAGTTTAGGCACGATTGGCTTTACTCAAAGTCCGTACGATCCATCTCTTTTTCTAAGCCATGCATCTATTGGCTTTACTGTTCTCCTTATATATGTTGATGATATCATTATCACCGGCACTGATGATGCAATGATCAAACACTCCAAGCCTCTCTTCGAGATTCATTCCATATGAAGGATTTGAGTCCTCAACATTATTTTTTGGGCTTAGAGATACATTAGTCTCCAAAAGGCCTGTTTATAAATCAACACAAATATGCAACAGATCTTATTGAGCTTGCTGATCTCGATGAATCTTCCTCAGTTTATACACCGCTTGAAGTCAATCTTAAGTTAAGTAAAGATGATGGAGATCTTCTTCCTGATCCACATACATACCGAAGACTCGTCGGAAGTCTTGTCTGTCTCACCATCACCATGCCTAACATATCTTATGCTGTCAATCTTGTCAGCCAATTCATGACGTCTCCTCGCCACCTTCATCTGACAGCGGTGAAGCGAATTATCTGGTATTTATTGGGTACTAGAGCTAGTGGTTTATATTATCCAAAGGATAATCGTCTACTTCTGACTGCTTATGCAGATGCTGACTGGGCAGGATGTCTGGATACCAGACAGTCCACCACTGGTTGGTGTATGTACCTCGGTCAATTTCTCATCTCTTGGAAATGCAAGAAACAAGAACGGGTCTCCAAATCTTCCACAGAGGCTGAATTTCGGGCTATGTCCTCTGCTTGTTCTGAAATCCTATGGCTTTGGGGACTTCTTTTGGAGCTTGGATTTGCACAGGCCTCTCCCACTTCCTTGAATGCAGATAATACTGGGGCAATCAGAATCACTGAAAATCTTGTTCTTCATGAATGCACAAAACATATAGAAGTTAATTGCCACTTTATTCGAGACGAATACAAGCGTAATGTTATCAGTCTACCTCATGTCCCTACAGAGTTTCAGTTTGCAGATATCTTCACCAAGGGACTTCCTCGGCCTCGACATCAATTTCTTGTCTCCAAATTGCTGCTTTATGACACTCCCGCATCAATTTGAGGGGGGGTGTCAATCCTGGGCCTCCAGGCCCAATATATCAGGCCCATTTATATACTAGTTAGTTGTTAGCTATCAGTATGGATCTAAACCCAAGTTTAATTAATGGATAAGCATTGTTAGAATGTAATCAGGGATTAAACCCTTTAAATATAGATCTCAGTCGACGATGCAAGGGAGGACATTCATCCCCACTTCTCTCTCTCTCATGTCTGTATCACTTCTCTTTACATGACAGAGAGGGTTCCCTTTTTGAAGCCTTTGAGAAGCTTTGAAAAGTCAAGTGAGAGTCATTTAACAATATAGAAAACAGAGTTGAAGATATACACCCTCAACTAGTGCCCTCACCGAACCACCAAAACCAAACCTGAACTACATATGATCCACATTGACAAAGGAGAAACCAAAAGGAAGAAAAAAAAGTTGGCAAGATTCCATAGACCAGCGGGACGGTATTCATTCCCTCAAGCATGAGGTTGTGAGGTTTTCTGAAATTATATAAAAATGATGGTGATGGTGTTAGGCAAGATATTAAATGAGCAACATGAAAATGACAGTTTACTGGTATTAAAATCAGTTTTAAGATGTCAAGGAGTTAAATGAGGAGTTCAAATTGTCCATAGTGTGAGGCATAAGCCTTAAATCGTGGGACATTGATCCTCATGGTCATGTCTTTTTTAATAAATAAATAATTATATAAAATATAATTCTATATTCTATATAGTAGAGAATAGCAACAGTCTGGTTGTTTTAGCCTTTTGATGAGGTTAATTAGGATTGACTCAGTTAATACTAGTTACAACAGTCCTATAATAAAAGAAAACGTTCATGAAATTACGAACTTCTCCCTTTTCCTTAAAGATAAGATGTTTGAACGGGTCGGTTGTTTGGGTATGGAGTTCATGTTTTACTTGTGTTTATGCCTCAAATGTACTTCATCAATTGAGATGCACTCAAAATGCAAGGCAAACCTCAAACTTGAGACTGAGGAATAAGCCCCATCTCAAGGCAAGCCTCTAGGCGAAATTCTAAATGCTTTTAAAAAATGCTTAGAATTTACGAATGTAGTTCATAGAAAGGTGTTGTTTGCCAATGTTAATTAAACATTTGAATTTCTTCTTATGCAGATCCAAGTAATGTTTGATTCCATTGCTGAGCTTCAAACAAAGGTATGAACTTGATGCTTAGGTTTCTTAAGTTTAATGCATATCATTAAAACTTACTTTAGGAAACCATGTTTGAAGGGCTGTGTTATTGGCGAAACATTCGGTATGCAAGATGTCCTGACACCGGTCACTAACAAAATGCTTTGGAAATGCAACCAAGGCAGCATGCATCAAACCACCATACATGTAGAGATAAGAAAATAAAAAGTGTAACATTCAGAGAAATCTAAAACAAGAGAAGGATTGAATGAGAAAAACCTTATATCTTTCTTTGCATAACTTCTGTAAAAATAGTACATTACATTCTAAGTTTACAATCGACAGTATCAATTAAGAATGATGAGATCCTAAATCTATGAACTAAATACAGAATGTACGCTTGGTCAAGGATATACATGAATCACAAAAAATCTACAACTAGTCTTCTTAGACTAGTTTGACCCATTGGATTGACCTGAGCCAATGGCTTTGTCTTGACCGGGTCTTGACACACCCCCTCAAGCTCTGGATGGGAGTTGGTGAGCATCGAGAGCTTGGATACAAAATGCAAGAATCTTTGTGACCGATGACTCTTGGTGAAGAAGTCTGCTACTTGGTCCTTCGAGGGAATGAATGAAATGGTAATAGTGCCTTCACGAACATGATGACGAATGAAATAACACTCTACTTCGATATGCTTTCTACGTTCATGAAACACATCATTGTAAGCAATTTTAAAGGCGTTGGCACTATCAGAGTAGAGTGGAGTAGCAACAGGAGTCTGAACCCTGAAATCATTAAAGTAACCATCGAAGCCAAATGCTTTCAGCAGTTGTATCAGCTAGTGCTCAGTATTCTTCTTATGTTGAGGAACGTACACAGCATCCTGTTTCTTACTTTTCCAGACTATTAGAGAAGAGCCTAGAAAAATAGAGAATCCTATTGTTGACTTTCTATCATTGACATCTCCAGCCCAATCAGAATCAGAGAAAGCAGTCAAAGTAAGCGAACTTTGAGAGGACAATAACAGAGAGCGATTTGAAGTAGTTTGTAAGTAACGCAAAATGCGAAGAACTGCAGACCAATGAACTGTAGTTGGGCAGGCAACAAATTGGCTTACAACATGAATTGTATAAGTAATATCAGGTCAAGTGATTGTCAAATAAACAAGACTACAGACAATTTGTCGATACCGTATCGGGTCTGAAAGAGGGACACCATCAGCGGTTCGCATTTTTAGATTAAGTTCTATAGGTGTTGAAACAGTCTTTGTATCGGAAAGGCCAGCTCTTTGAATTACATCATTACAATATTTTTTCTGTGAGAGTAAATATCCTTTTGGAGAGTAAGCGACTTCAATGCCCAAGAAATAACGAAGATAACCTAGATCCTTCATTTCAAACTGTTGGTGTAGAGAATGTTTCAAGTTGTGAATGATAGTTTCATTGTTGCCAGTGATGATCATATCATCAACATACAATAACAGGTAGACAGAGCCTGCTTTTGTATGCATAGTAAATAATGTTGAATCATGTGCACTTGGTGCAAATCCCATGTTACTGACACAAGTGCTGAACCGTTCAAACCATGCTTTTAGGGCTTGTTTAAGTCCATAGAGAGCACGCTTGAGTCTACGAACATGATGTGGAGGTCGGTCAAGTCTAGGAGGAGGAGTCATATATTTCTTCGGATAGAAAACCATTCAGAAAAGCATTCTTCACATCCAGTTGATAAATGGCCCATCGTCGAATTGCAGCAACAGAAATAAAGGTATGAACGGTGGTCATTTTTGCCACAGGTGCAAAAGTCTCCTTATAATCAACTCCATATTCTTGATTATACCCTTTCGCTACAAGTCGAGCTTTGTAGTGATCAATTGAACCATCAAACTTAGTCTTGATTTTAACAATCCATTTGCAACCAATGGTATGCTTCCCTGTAGGAAGCGGAACCACATCCCAGGTATGGTTTTTCTGAAGAGCTGTAAGCTCATCTGCTATAGCTAGTTGCCACTCTGGAGATACAATGGCTTCTTTATAGGATTGTGGTTCTGTAACAGAGTGTATGGCTGTAATGAATGACTGATAAGAGCTAGAAAAGTGATCAGTGCATACAAGGTTATACTTTGGATTCGGTTTACAGTCACGCAAAGGATATTGACGAGGAGGATCAGGATCACTTACTTCAGGCGCAGTCGGATCAGGCACAAGATCAGCAGTTGGTCCTTTGGGACATCTATGATAAACATGGAGCTGAGGTGGTGGTGGAGTAGAAGGAGAGGGAGAAATGTCAGATGGAAATAAATATGGAAAAGGATCAAGAGGGAAGAAGGTGGGTTGTTCTGGAGAAGAGGTTGAAATAGGCAAAGTATAATAAGGAATGTGTTCTAGAAAACTAACATTGCGAGAAATGCGCAGTCTGTTGGCTTTTGGATCATAACGATATCCTTTTTGTTCAATCCCATAACCCAGAAAAACACAAATGGAGGACCGAGGTGCTAATTTGGTGCGTGCATGTTCAGGTAAAAGAACAAAGCATGTGCATCCAAAGACTTTAAGATGGGATAAATCTGGTTTTATTTGAAACAGTTTCTCATAAGGAGACATCCCAGATAAAACACTAGATGGGGTTTTATTGATTAAATATACAGCTGTTAAAACGGACTCCCCCCAAAAACACAGAGGTGCATGTGATGAATAAATCAAGGACCTTGTGGTTTCAATAATATGGCGAGGTTTTCTTTCAACAACACCATTTTGTTGTCGTGTTGCGAGACAAGACAATTGAGGAATTGTCCCTTGATCAGCAAGAAAGTTTCTAAATTTATGAGAAATATATTCTCCGCCAAAATCAGATCTAAACATTTTAATTTTCTTATCAAATTGAGTGCCAACCATTTGAGGAAATGCAATGTACACAGAGAAAAAATCAGATTTGTGCTTTAACAGATAAATCCAAGTGTAACGAGTGTAATCATCGACAAAAAGTACATAATATAAAGAACCGCCTTTGGTGGGTTGTGAAGCAGGCCCCCAAATGTCAGAATGAATTAAATCAAAAGGAGCATTGGTAACAATGGAACTTTTATGAAAAGGAATAGCATGTTGTTTACCAAGTTTGCAACCAAAACAATCAGAAATATTTGAAACAGAAATGTTGCCTAAACTATCATTTGAAAGTAAATCTTTCATTTTATTCAAGGACAGATGACCTAAGCGAGAATGCCATAACTGAAATGGAGCAATAGTAGTACTCAAAGCTACAGATGATATCAAAGAGGGGAGATGAAGAGAAGTGAGATAATAAAGACCCCTTGACCTACGGCCTATCCCAATCTGCTTCCTGGTGCAAGTTTCCTACACAATACAACCAGTAAAAGAGAATAAGACAGCGCATCCAGAAGATGTCAATTGGCCGACAGATATTAAATTGATTGAAGGACGAGGCACATCTAAAACATTGGAAATTGAAAGATAATCAGTTGAGAGATCCAATGGTTTGCACAGACATAGGAGATCCATCGGCTGTATATATAGTTAATTGAGTACAGGGTTTAAAACAACCAAACAACAAAGTTGAATAATGAGTCATGTGATAAGATGCACCAGAATCAAAGATCCATTGAGCGTTACCTAAGTGACCAGAAATGGTCATGGCAGAACCAGAAGCGGGCGAAGCATTCACTGACCTTGGAGAAGTGAGAAACATTTGTTGCAGACGTTCATTGACCATGGATTGGATTTGAGCAACTAGATCAGAAGAATTGTTTGATGGGGCATCTGTGTCAGTGGTACTAGCAGCATATGGCTTTTGTGGATTGAACCATGGAGTGGAATTAGGTGGGCCACATTGTGCTTGATCATTGCTATTCCCGGTACCATTGTTCCTTTGTTTATTAGGCCTAACAGGACAATCCTTCTTCCAGTGTCCTTTTTTTTTACAATAGTTACAGATATCACTTACTCCTGGAGGTGTAGAGTACTTTGTGGTGCCAATGTTAGCAAAAAGAACAAGATCGGAGGAACTCTACTTCTTCTTGCTAAGAGAAGTTTGGGTTTGTTCTTCTGCTAAGAGTTTTGATAAGGCAACATCGACCGAAGGAAGAGGGGAATGATGGAGAAGTAATCCCCTAACATGCTCAAAATCAGACCTTAGAGCCATGAGAAATTGTACTAAGCGAGTTTCTTGACAATAGGTGTCAAATGTCGCGGCATCAGTAGTGTTTACAAACCGTGCTTCCATGAGAGCAAGTTGATCCCACAGCGATGTCATTTTGATGTAAAAGTCATGAATGGTGTCACTTCCTCGGTCAGCATTTTTTATTTCCCATTCTAATTGATACCGTCGAGCAGAGTTTGATTGAGTATAGGGCCTAGCCAAATAATCCCAAGAATCTTTCGGGTAAGTGAATTTGGCTAATTGGTTGCCAATTGATGGAACCACAGAATTGGCAATCCAAGAATTAATTCTCCCCATAGAAGATTCCCATTCTTCGTATTTAGCATCCTTTGTATCAGGGGCATCTATTTTGCTATCAATATATTTCCACATTTTTTGTCCTTTCAGAAAATTTTGCAATACATGAGACCAATAGGAGTAATTGGTTCCATTGAGAATAACAGTAATTCCAGTATTACGGTCAAAGGCCATTATTTCAATTAATCACAAGCAAACAATTCCAGAGATCCACAAAATACCCGTACTTGGAAAGACAAGGTCTTTCTGCAGAGGAGAAATCTAGAAGATGGAAGATCCCAAGTCCAAAGTATAAGCAATACTAAAGAGAGAGAGACGGAGAAAAAAACTTGGAATCCAAGAGACAGCAGATAAGCCAGATGAGTCTTTGGATCGAGAGCTCAAGATAGCAAAAACCCTAACCAGAAATGCAGAAGATGCAAAGGTGGCCAATTCCGATTGAGTAGAACAGATCTGGGAACAAGCAGAGTTTTTTTTATTTCTCGATTCTCAACATGTCAGACTTGAGGAGATGGCGCCTGGAACTCCACCACACATATGAAATGAGAACGACGAATCCTATAAGTCTTGTGCTCTGATACCATGTAACATTCAAAGAAATCTAAAACAAGAGAAGGATTGAATGAGAAAAACCTTATATCTTCCTTTGCATAACTTCTGTATAAATAGTACATAACATTCTAAATTTACAATCGACAATATCAATTAAGAATAATGAGATCCTAAATCTATGAACTAAATACAGTATGTACGCTTGGTCAAGGATATACATGAATCACAGAAAATCTACAACTAGTCCTCTTGGACTAATTTGACCCATTATACTTGCTCAAATCAATTATACTTGCTCAAATCAATTGGACTAACATTCTGGATTGGGGGGACAAGGCTTATCCTTCTCTTGTTTACAGCATGTATGCATCCATTACTGATGCTGTTTCTACTATTGACTCTTGCTCCTTCAATGTAGCATTTCGAAATCAAGTAGTCACAATTGACCCCGATCGTATTTCCTCTATTATGAACATCCCTGTTTGTGAAAATGGCCTTACTATGGTTGCTGACACCCTCACTGAGGCTGAAAAGGCTGAAGCTACTCTTCGTCTTTGCGGTTTTAATGCTGAGTGGAATCGTAAAAAGAATTTCCTTCCTCTAGGTTCGTTGATTCCCAAGTATAGACTCCTTCACAATCTGTTCACATTTAATGTCTATCCTCGTAAAGGCAATAGGACCGAATTAACTGCCTATATGGTCAATATCCTTCATAAAGTCATTACCGGTGTTCCCATATGTCTTCCCTCGCTGATTTGTCGTACCATCGTTCGGTTTCACCTGTCAAATGCTACAAAGACTGCTGCCCCATTTGGATTTCTTATGACTCAGCTGGCTCGTTCTTATGGTGTCCCGCGGCCGACTGATACTCCTCTATACCATGCTCCTTTTGGAAGAGCAAACCTCATTCAGATGAATCTTCTTCCTAACGCCGAAGCTGGGCCAGTTCCGCCTCTTGCAGATGATCAAGTTCCACAGCAGCCAGCTCCATCAGTGCCTCCGGTGCAAGTTCGTGGGGCTACTTCTTCTAGTGCATCTCGGAGCGTAGGAGATCGTTTGGATGCAATAGAGCAACGGCAGTCCAAGACAGAGAATCTATTGAAAAAGACTCTACGATACTTAGGGGCTTTGTCCAAGAGCTGTCGAAGTCATGATTTCAACGAAATGCCTCCCTCTCCATCCCCTCCGTCTGATTAGTTATTAGTGGGTAGTGGGTCCTTCAGCCACTTTTGTTTAATTGGTTCTCTTTTTGGTGGTGTTCTGTTGACAAGTGGCTGTCTTTTCGTATGGGTTTAAGATACTTATGCTACTCTCTTTTAACTTGGGATGTATGAACCTTCATGTCTAATTTTTATATCATATTTCTGCTATGACTTCCTGATATATGTGTTCTATTCCATTGTTCTCTTTCTTATTGCTTGATCCTTCCCTTGTCAATTTGTGACAAAAAGGGGGAGAATTCTCAGGACTTCAGATTCTCAGATACATTCTAAGGAAGAATGTGTGTTTGTCTCAAAGAATGCTTCTAACTTATTTGAACATGTCATTTTTGACTAATGATTAAGGGGGAGTTGCAATCCCTCCATAGAATGTGGTTCTTCTTGTCCTATGCAGGTAATTCATTCAGATTCAAGCACATGTTTAGGGGGAGTTTTTATTTTGTAATTATTGCATCTCCTTGTAAGGTTTTCATTCTCTTGTAATATTGAGTGTTATTGGGTTCTTTTTTGTAAGAGTGTATAGAATAAGTGTTTTGCCACGAAATTGTCAAAGGGGGAGATTGTTAGTGTCACATTCCTGTGAGCACTATTTTTGGTTTGTCAATTCCGTGTCATTGAACCCGAAGACCTTACATCTCGAAGAGGTTCAAGGATGATCTTCTTCAAGGATATGTTCAAGCTTTTGGAAGACCTGGATGTGTCAAAGAAGACTCCATTTGTGTGCAAATCATCTCAGGTATTTTGGACCCAAAATCTTTACCTACCTGGACCCTAGGAGCCTTACTTCCTTAGCCTATAATAGGTGTTTCATTTAATGAGTATCTTCATTATGTTCTGATCAGAAATAGGGAGTTCGGTGACCTTTCGGTCACCCGGCGGCTAGCCTCTTTGCAAAAAGCGGCTAACCGCCAGGTAACCGAAATACCACGGTTACATTTCCAGAATGCTGTTTTCTGTCAGAAATATTTCGGCCACCTTGCGGTCAGAATTCGGCTAACCGTAGTAAGGGCTGGCGGCTAACCGCCAGGTAACCGAGGTTCACGGTTTCATTTCCAGAATACAAACCTCTCATCTGTTGTGGAAGCTCGGTCACCTCGCGGCTACCTTTCGGCTAACCGCCATATGGCTGACGGCTAACCTCCTTGTAACCGAAATGCCTCGGTTAGCTTTCCAGAATGCTACAGGTTTTTGAGGTTCAGATTCGGTCACCATGCGGTCACCTCACGGCTAGCCGCTATGTCTACTGTCGGCTAACCGTGAGCTGACCGAATTAGAAAAACTAGCCGTTACCTCAGAGAAATTGAAATGAGGCTAGCCGAACTACCAAGAGGCTAGCCGCCAAAACTAGCCGTTGGGAATTTCTCTATATATATCTGGAGCTCGTTTTACACTGTAGCAAGTAGATTTTTGAAGAGCTTACCTTCCCACTTCTTCCCATCTTTCCTAAGCCTTTAAAATCATCTTCCAAACACACTATCAACCTGATCTAGAAAATGAATGAGAGATGTTAGTCTCTAAACAAGTGTGTTTGGAAAAAGGATTCTAGTTTGTTTTTCAAGTTATATATATTTAGGAAAATCTAGAACCCAACCTCTTGTCCCTTGATTGAGCACAATATTGGAGCATCATAATCGATATCAAGGAAGCATTGCAAGAGGCATAAAAGCTTGGAGCTACGGTGACAAGCTTCGAAGAGCATCCTCTGGATTTCATCAAAAGAGGCAAGTGTTCTTCTCCCTCACTTCATTAAAATCAGAGCATTGTAAGAGTGGCTTATCTCTTTGTGATTTAACCACTATAAAAAGTGTAAAGGGGAGTAGATCTGTGTGATCGAACCTCATGAACAAAATTGATGTAGAATCATTACTTGTGTAGTTTTGATTCATCATAGTGGAACCAAGGGACTGTGTGGACCTTGTGAGTGGATGTAGGACATATGGTCCGAACCACTATAAATCTCTGTGCATTTACTTATGTTGTTTGTCTAAGTGTTTTGATCTAGTTTACAAGCCTTATTCATCATTGAACATTGCTAGATTATCATACTTAGTCTACATATCACTAGATCCATCTTAAATCTTAATTATTACTTTAAAATTGGATTTAAAGTTTTGATAAACCTATTCACCCCCCCCTCTAGGTTGAGTACATTGGCCCTAGGTGAACTTTCACTTGGTATCAAAGCAAGGTTACTCCTTTAGGCTTTACATCCCGGAGTTGATCTATTCTTTTCTTGTGCCAATGTCTAATCCAGAAGGTAGTGCTGTAAACAGACCACCACTATTTGATGGTACGAATTATGCCTTTTGGAAAGCCCGAATGTCTGTATTTCTAAAATCCCTTAGTGGAGAAATATGGGATGCTGTTGAGGATGGATGGACTCCTCCTTCCTTCACAGCTGAAGATGGCACTGTCAAACCTCTTCCAAAAGACAGATGGACAGCTAATCAAAAAGCTATGAGAGACTATGATGCAAAGGCATTAAATGCCATAACCTGTGCCATGAATGCTGAAGAATACAAAAAGATTATGACATGTAAGACATCTAAGCAAGCTTGGGAGCTTTTGGAAACAAATTATGAAGGAACAACCATTGTTAAAAGAGCCAAGCTCCAGATGTTAACTTCTCAATTTGAATCTCTAAGAATGAGAGAAGATGAAATGTTTGATGAGTTTCGAACAAAACTAATGGTAATTGTTAATGAGATGTGGTCGCTTGGTGAGCAAATCCCTGAAGGCAAAATTTGTAGCAAAATCCTTAGGTCCCTACCTGAAAGATTTCACCCCAAAGTAACTTCTATAGAAGAATACAATGACCCTGAAACTATGAAAGTAGAAGAACTAACGGGTAACATTAGAACCTTTGAGATGAAGATGAACAATGCTTCTAACAAATCCAAAGATAAGAAATCAATAGCCTTAAAGGCCTCTCAACCATCTCCACCTAAAGAAGAATCAGGGAATGAGAATGAAAGTGATGCTGAAGCTGTTGCATTGCTTACTAAAAGGTTTTTAAGACAATTTAAGAAGAAGACTTCAAAGTTTAATAGAAAAGAGAAAGAGAAACCATTTGATAAAGGTAAAAACAAAGTCAGCTCCTCCTCCAAGTATCAATCTAGAAATGTGAAATGCTATAACTGTCAAAAGTTTGGACACATATCTACTAAGTGTCCAATGGAAAGGAATGTAACGAAAAAGACTCTTGTGGCTACATGGGATGACTCATCTGAAGCCGAAACAGATTCAGATGAATCACACAAAGATGAGACAGAAAATTACACTGTATTGATGGCCAAAACTGTGTGTGATTCATTACTTGAGACAATGGAAAGTTCTAAAGAAAATGATGTTGAAAGCTTGGAGGGTGAATCTGAATCTGAATATGACAGCTCAGATAATGAAAAAGATGATGAAGATTCACAAGTAACATATGATAGACTCTATGAGGAGAGTTGCAAATTGATTGAAGTCTTGAACAAACAAAAATCCAAAAACAAAATCTTAAAAGACAAAATTGAAACATTAACTAATGAAAAGAATATCTTAGCAAGTGAACTAAATAAAAGTAATTCTAAATTTCATATTGCTAGTGAAGAACTCAACAAGATCAAGAGTTATGAAAAAGAAGCTGAAAATCTAAGCAAAATAAACGTACTTTTAAGAGATGAAGTCTCTCAACTGAAATGGTTCAAAGTAAAGTATGAGTATTCATTTACCCATGGAGAAGAAAAATTTGAAAGACTTTTTAAAATGGGAAAATATCATAGAGACAAAACAGGATTAGGATACAACAAAATAGACAAACATAATCCTAATGTCTCTACTGTGTTTGTGAAAGGAGAAACTTCCTCCAGTAGTCAAAACATTTCTGAAATTACATGTCATTCATGTGGAAGCAAAGGACATGTCAAGTATGATTGCAAAATTGAACAAATTAAAAGACAGACCGCTAAGACTTATGTCAATTTTCAAACAAAGAAAAATGTTCATAACAATACAATCAAATACTCTGTCACTCAACAATTAAATGAGATGATGAAACAAATTGGTCGTCTAAAGTTACAAATCAACAATCACATAAAACCTATTAAATCAACTGAAATCTACTCTAAGAAACATTTTCATCAACAAAATCATAACAAAGCTAAACCTCAAGGTGTTGGTAAAACCCCTATCACACAAAGATACATTTGGATTCCTAAGAACAAAGGCTTGTTGGTGCACACAGCTTTTAAAGCAGTTGATCATTCCTTGTGGTACCTAGATAGTGGATGTTCTAGACACATGACTGGGGATAGAGCATTCCTATCCACAATAATTGAATATGAAGGTGGAACTGTCACCTTTGGTGATGGAAATATTGCTAAAGTAGTTGGTAAGGGTACTTTGAATGTTCCAAACATGCCTGTTATTGAAGATGTTTTATATGTTGATGGTTTGAAACATAACTTGCTAAGCATTTCTCAAATATGTGATAAAGATCATATTGTTAACTTTAGTAGTCTTGGTTGTGAGATTTCCAAAAATGGAAAGATTATTCTAAGAGGTCTTAGAACCAAAGAAAACTGTTATGTTATCGGTGATCAGAAAGAATCATCTAGTTCAGCCTGTTACATTGCTCATCTTGATGAAGCTCAACTATGGCATCAAAGACTTGGTCATGTAAATTTTAGGGACTTGTCCAAACTGGACAAGTATGTAAAGGGTCTTCCTAAAATCAGCAGGAAATCAAAAACAATATGTGGAGAATGTCAAAAAGGTAAACAAATTAGAAATTCTCACAAAAAATCCAAGTCTCTAAAAACCTCTAGACCTTTAGAACTTCTTCATATGGACTTGGTTGGTCCAACTAAGAAAGAAAGCAGGGGTGGCAGAAAATACTTCCTGGTTATTGTAGATGATTACTCTAGATTCACTTGGGTTGCTTTTCTAAGAGAAAAATCTGATGCTTATGTTGAATTTAAAAAGATTGTAAAAAGAATCCAAGTTGAAAAAGGAATAGCAATTTCTCGGATAAGAAGTGATCATGGTGGTGAATTTGAAAATATTAAGTTTGAAAATTTTTGTGAGAAATATGGAATTCACCATGAATTTTCTGCCCCTAAAACTCCTCAACAAAATGGTATTGCGGAGAGAAAGAATCGTGTCTTACAAGAGATGGCCACCGTTATGCTTCATGGAAAGAATGTTCCTAGAGATCTATGGGCTGAAGCAGTTAGCACAGCATGTCACATCATAAATAGGGTATACTTGAGAATTGGCTTGGATAAAACTGCTTATGAGTTATGGCATGGTAAAAGGCCCAACATTAGCTATTTTAAAACTTTTGGTAGCAAATGCTATATACTTAAGGATAGAGAACATTTGAGCAAATTTGATTCAAAAAGTGATGAAGGCATTTTCATTGGCTATTCTCAAAACAGTCGTGCATATAGAGTGTTGAACAAAAACACTGGAGTCATACAAGAATCTATAAATGTTGTCATTGATGACAAACAAAATGATTTCAGATTTCAAGAAAACTCTGATTTTGATGAGATAGATGTCCAAACTGAAAAACTCAACAAGGCTCCAATCGCTAGTGAGTTGGTGAATGTGAAACATCACCCTATGGACCAAATTCTGGGAGATCCTTTGGCTGGTGTCAAGACTAGAAGACAATTAGAAAATATTGTTAGCTATCTATGCTTTACTTCTACTCTTGAACCTAAAAATGTGGATGAAGCTTTTACCGATGATAATTGGATAAATGCAATGCAAGAAGAGCTAAATCAGTTTGCTAGAAGTGAAGTGTGGGATCTAGTGCCTAGGCCAAATGACAAAAATGTTGTAGGTACTAAATGGGTCTTCAAAAATAAACTTGATGAAAATGGTACTATTGTTAGAAACAAGGCCAGGCTGGTTGCCCAAGGATATTCTCAAATTGAAGGAATAGATTTTGAAGAAACCTTTGCTCCAGTTGCTAGACTTGAGTCCATTAGAATCTTACTTGCCATTGCGTGCTCTTTAAAATTTAAATTATACCAAATGGATGTCAAAAGTGCCTTTCTAAATGGTCTTTTGGAAGAAGAAGTTTATGTGGAGCAACCTAAAGGATTTGAAGACGCAAAGAAGCCCAATCATGTTTATCTTCTCAAAAAGGCCCTCTATGGTCTCAAACAAGCCCCTAGAGCTTGGTATGAAAGGCTTACACAATTTTTAATTAATCAAAATTTTGAAAGGGGAAGTGTGGATAAAACTCTTTTTATTCAAAAAACCAATGATTCTATTTTGATTGCTCAAATTTATGTTGATGATATTGTGTTTGGATCTACTTGCAATAGTTTCACAGAAGAATTTGCTAATCTAATGAAATCTGAATTTGAAATGAGCATGGTTGGTGAACTTAATTTCTTTTTAGGATTACAAGTCAAACAATTGACTGATGGAATGTTTATTTCCCAAACCAAATATGCAAAAGAATTGATCAAAAGATTTGGATTAGATTCAGCTAAACACATGAACACTCCCATGAGCACCACTCTAAAATTGTCTAGAGATTCGAGTGGTAAGAGTGTTGATTCCAGTCTGTATAGGAGTATGATAGGCAGTCTATTATATCTTACAGCTAGTAGACCCGATATTGCCTTCAGTGTGGGAGCTTGTGCCAGATTTCAATCTGATCCCAAAGAAATCCATTTGAAAGCAGTTAAAAGAATCATTAGATATGTTTCAGGAACTTCAGGATATGGTTTATGGTATCCTTATGATTCATCTACTTGTATTGCTGGATACTCAGACGCCGATTGGGCTGGAAATGTAGATGATAGAAAATCTACTAGTGGTGGATGTTTTTATCTAGGAAACTGTTTAGTTGCTTGGCACAGCAAGAAACAATCATCCATCTCTCTATCTACAGCTGAAGCAGAATATATAGCAGCTGGTAGTGGATGTACCCAAATGCTTTGGATGAAACAAATGCTCACAGATTATGGTATTGAACAGTGTAGTATGAACTTGTATTGTGATAACACTAGTGCTATCAATATTTCCAAAAATCCTGTTCAACACTCTAGAACTAAGCATATTGACATTAGACATCATTTCATTAGAGAATTGGTTGAAGAAGGAGTCATAGTATTGGAGCATATATCTACGGAGAAACAATTAGCAGACATTTTAACAAAACCCTTGGATGTTTCAAAATTTGAAAATATGAGAAAATCCCTTGGTGTTTGTGCTCTTCGATAAAATTAAAAAAAAAAAAAAAAAAAAAAAAAGGGGGGGATTTTCGGCTAGCCGTGGACCCTCTCGGCGGCTAACCGCCGTGGCGGGCCCGTGTTTTTAAAAACTAGGTTTTTTTCATTCATTTTGTTGTTTCTTCTTCTCTCGTCTGGTTCGTCTCCCTCGTGGCTGTGTCTGGAGTTAGGTTTCGTCTCTCTACAAGGTCGTTTCTTCTTGTTTCCCTCTTTCTCTTACTTTGCATTTTCTTGTTTTCCTTGTTATTGTGCATTTGCTGTTCTTGTTATTGTGCATCTGTTGTTCTTGTTTTCCTTCCCTTGTATCTGCTGTTTTCAATTCTGTGGGCACTCCAACTGTTTGCATCAATGCCTCCTAGAATGAAATCCGCTGTAAATCGTCCCTCTAAAAGAGGACGCTCTATTGGAGGCTCCTCGTCTCGTCAAGAGAGACCTCCTCCATCACCCCCATCTTCTCCTTCACATTCATCTTCTAGTTCTCCTTCTTCTTCTTCTCTTCCTCCTACATCTATGCCTATGAGTCTCAAGCCAAATGCTCAAATGTTAAATGACATAAAAAAACGGTTGATTATGGTTGAGCGTCGAACCCAACGCACAGTTATTGAAGGTCATGAAACGGCCATTATACTTGCTCAAATCAATTGGACTAACATTCTGGATTGGGGGGACAAGGCTTATCCTTCTCTTGTTTACAGCATGTATGCATCCATTACTGATGCTGTTTCTACTATTGACTCTTGCTCCTTCAATGTAGCATTTCGAAATCAAGTAGTCACAATTGACCCCGATCGTATTTCCTCTATTATGAACATCCCTGTTTGTGAAAATGGCCTTACTATGGTTGCTGACACCCTCACTGAGGCTGAAAAGGCTGAAGCTACTCTTCGTCTTTGCGGTTTTAATGCTGAGTGGAATCGTAAAAAGAATTTCCTTCCTCTAGGTTCGTTGATTCCCAAGTATAGACTCCTTCACAATCTGTTCACATTTAATGTCTATCCTCGTAAAGGCAATAGGACCGAATTAACTGCCTATATGGTCAATATCCTTCATAAAGTCATTACCGGTGTTCCCATATGTCTTCCCTCGCTGATTTGTCGTACCATCGTTCGGTTTCACCTGTCAAATGCTACAAAGACTGCTGCCCCATTTGGATTTCTTATGACTCAGCTGGCTCGTTCTTATGGTGTCCCGCGGCCGACTGATACTCCTCTATACCATGCTCCTTTTGGAAGAGCAAACCTCATTCAGATGAATCTTCTTCCTAACGCCGAAGCTGGGCCAGTTCCGCCTCTTGCAGATGATCAAGTTCCACAGCAGCCAGCTCCATCAGTGCCTCCGGTGCAAGTTCGTGGGGCTACTTCTTCTAGTGCATCTCGGAGCGTAGGAGATCGTTTGGATGCAATAGAGCAACGGCAGTCCAAGACAGAGAATCTATTGAAAAAGACTCTACGATACTTAGGGGCTTTGTCCAAGAGCTGTCGAAGTCATGATTTCAACGAAATGCCTCCCTCTCCATCCCCTCCGTCTGATTAGTTATTAGTGGGTAGTGGGTCCTTCAGCCACTTTTGTTTAATTGGTTCTCTTTTTGGTGGTGTTCTGTTGACAAGTGGCTGTCTTTTCGTATGGGTTTAAGATACTTATGCTACTCTCTTTTAACTTGGGATGTATGAACCTTCATGTCTAATTTTTATATCATATTTCTGCTATGACTTCCTGATATATGTGTTCTATTCCATTGTTCTCTTTCTTATTGCTTGATCCTTCCCTTGTCAATTTGTGACAAAAAGGGGGAGAATTCTCAGGACTTCAGATTCTCAGATACATTCTAAGGAAGAATGTGTGTTTGTCTCAAAGAATGCTTCTAACTTATTTGAACATGTCATTTTTGACTAATGATTAAGGGGGAGTTGCAATCCCTCCATAGAATGTGGTTCTTCTTGTCCTATGCAGGTAATTCATTCAGATTCAAGCACATGTTTAGGGGGAGTTTTTATTTTGTAATTATTGCATCTCCTTGTAAGGTTTTCATTCTCTTGTAATATTGAGTGTTATTGGGTTCTTTTTTGTAAGAGTGTATAGAATAAGTGTTTTGCCACGAAATTGTCAAAGGGGGAGATTGTTAGTGTCACATTCCTGTGAGCACTATTTTTGGTTTGTCAATTCCGTGTCATTGAACCCGAAGACCTTACATCTCGAAGAGGTTCAAGGATGATCTTCTTCAAGGATATGTTCAAGCTTTTGGAAGACCTGGATGTGTCAAAGAAGACTCCATTTGTGTGCAAATCATCTCAGGTATTTTGGACCCAAAATCTTTACCTACCTGGACCCTAGGAGCCTTACTTCCTTAGCCTATAATAGGTGTTTCATTTAATGAGTATCTTCATTATGTTCTGATCAGAAATAGGGAGTTCGGTGACCTTTCGGTCACCCGGCGGCTAGCCTCTTTGCAAAAAGCGGCTAACCGCCAGGTAACCGAAATACCACGGTTACATTTCCAGAATGCTGTTTTCTGTCAGAAATATTTCGGCCACCTTGCGGTCAGAATTCGGCTAACCGTAGTAAGGGCTGGCGGCTAACCGCCAGGTAACCGAGGTTCACGGTTTCATTTCCAGAATACAAACCTCTCATCTGTTGTGGAAGCTCGGTCACCTCGCGGCTACCTTTCGGCTAACCGCCATATGGCTGACGGCTAACCTCCTTGTAACCGAAATGCCTCGGTTAGCTTTCCAGAATGCTACAGGTTTTTGAGGTTCAGATTCGGTCACCATGCGGTCACCTCACGGCTAGCCGCTATGTCTACTGTCGGCTAACCGTGAGCTGACCGAATTAGAAAAACTAGCCGTTACCTCAGAGAAATTGAAATGAGGCTAGCCGAACTACCAAGAGGCTAGCCGCCAAAACTAGCCGTTGGGAATTTCTCTATATATATCTGGAGCTCGTTTTACACTGTAGCAAGTAGATTTTTGAAGAGCTTACCTTCCCACTTCTTCCCATCTTTCCTAAGCCTTTAAAATCATCTTCCAAACACACTATCAACCTGATCTAGAAAATGAATGAGAGATGTTAGTCTCTAAACAAGTGTGTTTGGAAAAAGGATTCTAGTTTGTTTTTCAAGTTACATATATTTAGGAAAATCTAGAACCCAACCTCTTGTCCCTTGATTGAGCACAATATTGGAGCATCATAATCGATATCAAGGAAGCATTGCAAGAGGCATAAAAGCTTGGAGCTACGGTGACAAGCTTCGAAGAGCATCCTCTGGATTTCATCAAAAGAGGCAAGTGTTCTTCTCCCTCACTTCATTAAAATCAGAGCATTGTAAGAGTGGCTTATCTCTTTGTGATTTAACCACTATAAAAAGTGTAAAGGGGAGTAGATCTGTGTGATCGAACCTCATGAACAAAATTGATGTAGAATCATTACTTGTGTAGTTTTGATTCATCATAGTGGAACCAAGGGACTGTGTGGACCTTGTGAGTGGATGTAGGACATATGGTCCGAACCACTATAAATCTCTGTGCATTTACTTATGTTGTTTGTCTAAGTGTTTTGATCTAGTTTACAAGCCTTATTCATCATTGAACATTGCTAGATTATCATACTTAGTCTACATATCACTAGATCCATCTTAAATCTTAATTATTACTTTAAAATTGGATTTAAAGTTTTGATAAACCTATTCACCCCCCCCTCTAGGTTGAGTACATTGGCCCTAGGTGAACTTTCACCTTATGTGCCCAAGCCTCCTATGCCACAACCAACTTTCATCTTCCTTCCCTAGCATGCATGTACTCACCGTAGTTTCAGAGAGAATATATAAGTTGCCTTAAGTCCTTATACCAACTGCCACAACCTTTCCATTGTTGTCCGTGATCTCACAGCCATGTTTGTTGAAGAAAATGTCATGTCCTCTATCACATATCTGACTGACACTCAACAAATTGTGTTTCAACCCATCAACAAACAACACTTCTTCGGATCTGATTTTTCCATCAATTATTCTGACCAAACCTTTCCCAACAATCTTAGCTCCATCATTATTTCCGAATTTCACAAATCCTCCATCATACTGCTGTAGCTTGGAGAACTTACTCTTGTCACCAGTCATGTGACTAGAGCATCCACTATCTAGAATCCATGCAGTCGACTTTCCCTGTGCTTTGAAGGCTGTCTATACTATCAAGGAATTAGCCTTGTCTTTCTGTTCTTTCCTTTTCCAAACCTTCTTAACTGATTTAGCAGACTTATCCGTTTCAACATCAGTCAACTCAGCAATCTTAGGAGCCCTCTGTTCATATGTAATAGCATTTGCTTTTTGAAATTGTACCTGTCTTCAATTAAAGTCATGTGCATATACACAATTTCTAGCTAGATGCCCAAAATTATGACAAATGAAGCATTCTATAGGATACATCATAAGGGCATCAAAAGAGTTCCTATTCACAAAGTTTCTAGGCCTCAAATTAAATTTACAGGTCATCATTTTATGTCCATATGTATTGCATTTGAAACAATAACCATGGAAGTGAGAAATTGACTTGAAGTTTGTAGATTGTATCCGCATAGGAGGCCTGAAGTTTTGCTGCTGTGGCATTTTCTTTGGTGGAGCAAGTTTCCTTTTGGGCTTTTGAGTTTGTGATATTGCTTTTGGAGGAGATACATTCACAGCTATCTGCTTAGTTTTCTGAGGTGCTTCTTTAACTTGTTTTGAAGAAGACTCTCCCTCAAACCCAAGGCCAAATTTTAGATGAGGAGGCCTTTGAGCATTTAGAATCTCATTCAATTTGGAGGACCCTTGACAAGCATTTAGCTTCTGTGAGAGCTTCTCCATTTGTGTTTTCAAACCAATCACCTCCTCCTCTAACTTGTTTTTTTCTTCAGTCTTCAAAACTAACTGTGCCTCAAGTTCTTCATGTATCCTCCTGTTTTCCTCCAATTCCACTTTCAATGTTACAACCATCTCCTCTGCATCAACTAGCCTTTTTGAAGTTTTCTTATACTTCTTCCTTTCAAAAGATAGTTCCTCAAGTGCAGCCAACAACTCTCCTTCCAAGTTAATTTCAGCGTCTTCATCATCACTTGATGATTTTCCCTTTTCAGGCTTGTGATCTTCAACTTGTTCATCAAGCATGACCATAAAAAGAGCCTCTGTTGCATCATTTCCACTGTCGTCAGAATTATCATCTGAAGAGCTGGCCATTTTCTTCGACATTAGACTTTTAGACTTACCTTTCTTAGAACGATAGTTTTTCTTGAAGCTTTTCTTCCTAGGTATATCATCATCATCTTCTTCTTTGTCCTTATGAGGACACTTTGCAGCAAAATGACCCACATCTCCACAATTAAAACACTTGAAAGGCAGCTTCCCTTTATATTTACCTTGACCCTTCTTCAATTTTCGGACGAAGTTAGCCGTTAGTTCATCATCTGAATCATCTTTATCTGACTTAACTATTTCCTTAGCCTTATTCTTTGCATTGAAAGCAGCTTCCCTATTCTCATCTCATATGCTGTCAGTGAACCCTGTAGTTCATCCATGCTGAATACGTCCAGATCTTTGGCTTATTCAATGGCAGCAGCTTTGCCATCATATCTGGCAGGAAGAGTTCTCAAAATTTTCTTAACAACAGACTCCTCTTTTAGCTCTTCACCTAGCCCTCTAATAGAGTTCACAACTTCATTTACTCTCTGTAGATATGAGTCAATGGTCTCACTGTCAGTCATTTTCAAACTCTCAAACTAGGCTCGGTAAGTTTGCAATTTTGCCTCTTTTATTTTCTTGTCTCCCTTATAAATACTCTGCAGCTTATCCCATATCTCCTTTGAGGTCTTGCAGGACATGACCTTGACAAGTTCATTGTCTGACAGTCCACACATCAAAGCATTCCTTGCCTTAGAGTCATTCTCAAATAACTTCTTGTTTGCAGCATCTGTAGGATCATTAGAACCGGGGGGGCGGGGGGGGGCGGGGTGGGGAGGGGTGGGGTCGTGGTGATCAGTGACTGTCTTTTATCTGCAAATTTATTTCAATTTTAAGTCTGCAAAATAGATGAGCACTTTCTTAAGCAATCAACCAGGCAATCACACAATCACAAGAGAACACCAGGGATCTTTACGTGGTTCATCGACAGGCTACGCTACGTCCATGGTGTGCAAAGTGCACACTTCCACTATTTAGCAGCACCCACTGCTAGGAGCACCAACCCCTTTACAAACTTCGCCCGCTTCAACGAACAGGAGCACCAACCCCTACTCTCAAGCCCCAACTTGAGTGATTACAAGATATCAATTAATTTGACACACACAGGTGTCTCACAATAATATCCCAATGGCATACGCAGATGCCCTATAGACTTTCAATACAATAATATAGCATACGCAGATGCTTTCCAATATTTTCAATCAGCCAAAACAAACACCTGTATATCCTGCAATATTCGTCTGATTCAAACAATTCAACACAATCTCAGATGCAGAAATACCCAACAAGAAAACCACAATGAACACCTTGCACACCACTATTCAGAATTCTGCACGATGTAGAAATATGCAAGACAGATCTAATGCAGGAATATATTTAAATTCTGATGCAGCAAATTCATGAAAAACCAACCTCAAACCGTTCTTCAATTTTCCCAAAACAGCACTCTGCAATTTTTCTCAAAACCAGCACCCTACTGTATCAGGAATTGCCCCTCACTACACAGCAGTTGTTGTTCTGCACCCCCTTTTTCTTCAATAAACTGCACGTCAATCTATGAAGAAAACTCCAAGCTGATTGTTGCAGAAGAACTCCAATGGAAAGGCAGAACTTCACACGTCTTTCTCTCTTTTTCAAAACTGCACGCTTCTTTCTCTGTTTCTTAACATTCAGTTTTCAAAGCCCACATCTCAGATCCTAAAAGTTGGATCTCAGCCAATAGGAGAAGCTGCTAACAATTAAAAAGGGTAGGAAGAATATCCTTTTGACTTTCTTACCAAACAAAGAACCCAACAAGCAATTCCTCTTTTGGACTGGGCTGACCCACTATTTAAGTCAGATGAATCTGATGGACCATCTACTAATTACTTTCCAACACATAATGGGACCCACAACAAAGTACAAAGAAGAGTAATTAATCCCGCAGTGCAGAAAAACTGCATAATTTGTCTCCACTAGAAAATTCATAACTTCCTCTTCCGAGCTCGAAACGACATGATTCTTGAGCCAAATGAAAGATTTATCAGAGGACTACAACTTTCATGTTTTGAGATTTAACCCAGATTGAATGGAAAGGAGTGTAAAATCACCTTGAAGCAGCCTGGTCACAGAAAAACAGCAACCTGAGTGAAGCAGAGTTGTCCTGCTTTCCAGGCCATAACTTTAAAACCTGAAGTCGGATCGACCTGATTCCAAAACCAAAAATGAAGCCCTCTCACTGATGCACAAAAGTCATGTTGACCACTTTTTAATTCAGATGTTAGATGTGAAGATATAAGCATAACAACATGCTTAATTAACATGACCTGAACATGCAGTGCCCCTATTTTCACTTCGAATGCTTGCAACCTTCATCATGCTGCTTTCCAACACATGCCAACACCCTATGTTTGACAACAATTACAAACTAAAACAAATGGCCAACAACTTCGTCTTGAAGTGATAAACTGCATTCTTTGAAAGATCAGTTTCTGTTTGACTGTCACAATGCATGACAGTTTTCTTGTCTCGCTCCAAACTCATCAAGCAATCTCCTCAACTAGATCATTTCTTTCGCTGCTTTTGTTAAAGCAACATACTTAGCTTCGGTAGTTAACAAGGTAATAATATTCTGCAACCTTGACATCCAACTAACTGCACCCCCACCCACTTTGAAGATATAACCATCTATAGATGTTCGCGTTCCTCAACAAAACGAATCACTTTTAATGGCAAACCTCGAAAGCACAAGCATGCATCCGTTGTCTCGTTCAAAGATTGAAAAATCTACTTTACCGCTGGCCAAGGTTCCCATCCTAGATTGGACATGTATTGTGAAACAACTCCCACCTACATGAGCAATACTTGGACTAATTTAAACCATACCGTTCTTTAAATTACCCAGTGCAGTAGTATATAGAACATTGTGCATCTTTTTTATGTCTGTCTTGTTCTTCGGAGAGTTTCATTTGGGCAGCTTAAAATGATTAGCTAATGGCGTGGAAATAGGTTTGCAATTATTCATATTGAAATGCTCAAGTACTTTAGAAGTGTACCGAGATTGACTCAACTAAAGCTTATCATGCTTTCTGATCCTTTCAATGTCCATGCCTACGATCTTCTCAACCGGTCCAAGATCCTTAGAAGTAAAGCATTTTGACGTGTGAACATTCAAAAAAATTGACTACATTCACATCATTGATAGCAATCTATGATGCCAAGATACGGATATAGATACAGACACTAACACGGGGATCGGAGATACAACTCCTTTTGAAAATTTAGGACATGGATACGTATATGAGTGTTCTAATTTTATCTTTAGATCACTTTTGAATGAATGAAATTATCATTGTTTTCGCCCCTTTCTAATATTTTTTATGCTGAAAAGTAAAAATATGAAAAGTACTATATGAAATAAAGGACTTTTTAAGTAGGATATGTTAACTTTGTTTCATAAAAGTATTAGTATAGTATCAGGTAGAATACAAGTATCATATCAGTCTAATACGGATACATTGAGCTTGTACAAGTATCTGGGCATTATAGCTAGCAGTCAACATATCAACATAAAGCAATAAAATAGTAAAAGTGTCATATGCTGACCTTTTGAGATATAGACAATGATCAGATTCATATCTAATGTAATCTTCCTTTTACATGAAGTTATCAAACCTCTTGTACCATTTTCTGGATGCTTGCTTCAATCCTTATAAACCCTTTTTCAACTTACAAACAAAGTCAGGATTAGTTTTGTCCACAAAACCTGTAGGTTTAGACATATTGATTTTTTTTCATCCAAATCACCATACAAGAAGGAGGTTATAATATCAAGTTGCTCAAGCTCTAAATTCATAATTTCAACCAAAGACAAAACAACTCTAATCAAATTTTGCTTAATAGCATTTCAAAATTTTCATTGAAACCAATACTTGCCTTTTGTTCATAATCTTTCACTACAAGTCTCGTTTTATATCACTTAGAGCCATTAGCCTCCCACTCAATGACATTTACCCATCTATTTTTCAATTCTTTCTTTTCATGTGAATGTTTAACCAAGTTTCATGTGACATTCTGATGCAAAGAGTCAATTCCTCTTATCATTTATCTACTTCGCAACAATCTGTAGCCTCCTGAAAAGATTGAAGTTCGCCTGCTTCAGTAAATAAAGCATAGCATAAAGAAGGAGAATACCTTTGTGTAGATTAGTGAGGCCATATTAATCTCCTTAATTCTTGCAAAGTTATAGTCGATGAGCCTTCTTGTGAGGCCATATTAATCTCCTTAATTCTTGCAAAGTTATAGTCGATGAGCCTTCTTGTGAGGCCATATTAATCTCCTTAATTCTTGCGAAGTTATAGTCGATGAACCTTCTTGTGAGACCATATTAATCTCCTTAATTCTTGCAAAGTTATAGTCGATGAGCCTTCTCTAGCTCTAATGGAACTATTATGGCCATGTTCCACTAATTCTGTTTCTTCATCTTAATCATTATCAAGCACATAAGGGTGAATTTCTTACACTTGTTGTGGAGGAATGGAGGAGTTTCCAGCTTGCATATCAATAATAATCTTCTCTCTTTTTCTCTTCTTGCATTCTTTCTACAAACATCACATGCGCATTAAACACAACATTAAGAAAAGGGCATCTTCTTGAGTTATCATCTACCTTGGTATGATTTTGTTTTGGTACATGAACATAAGACTCACACCCAATTGTTCTAAAGTTGTCATATGAAATATTCCTGCCACGCCAAAAAACTTCTGGTACTTCACCATTCAAGGGTGCACTTGATGATCTTTTTTTTTCTTTTGTTTTTCTTTTTTTTTTTTTTTTGATAATTGGTAAGATTGTATTGAGAGAAAAAGGGCAGAAGCCTCTAGAACAGAGAGAAGAAAGAATGCAACAAAAGCTGGCTAGGGAAGAGCAGGGCTCCCCTTAAACATAGAGCAAAAAACCAGCTCAAAACAAACAGAAGGAAAACTAGCCCCAAAGGAGAGCATGACCCTCATAGGCCAAAGAAAGCACCCAAGACTACACCTGGGACAGCCCTACATAACAAACCAGCCCAAACTTCTTGGGCAGAACAGGGCTTCATTGCAAAAAACACAGCTGAACTCTGCACCTGACGAGACAGAGAGGCTTCTATCAGGAAGAAGAAGAAGGCAAAGCTTGAAAATGCTAGCACCTGAATCAAGACGATAGGCAAAGAAAGGAACTGCATAGCAACACTATCTTGAGGGACTCAAGCCCACCTCCACTAGCCCCAAGATGACAAGGAAAGAGACTGAGCCAACCCAGAGGCTGGACTACCCGATCTTCCACACTCAACCTGAAGCTGGACCCAACTGGATGGCCTTCAGCAGGCGCTCTGAGAATGGAAAACCAAGCAAAGGCCATCTCTCTCTCTCTAAAAAGAAGACTGAACTGAAACATAGGCACTGAGCTCTTCTGCCACTACCTGGCTGCAGAGGGGAGGGGAGGGAGAACTATGGTCTATTGATCAAACATACCGCTATATTTGCAGCTTCAACCCAAAATGGCTTGCTATGGCCTAATTGTGAAAACGTGCTCCTCACATGTTCCAAAATGGTTATATTCATTCTCTCAACAACACCATTTCGTTGTGGCGTTCTAGTAACACAAGTAATCGGAGCTACAAGCAAAAATCTATGAACCCCGTGTTTGGCTAGAGAGTCTGTCATACCATTTGTTGACGGACGAACATGAGAGAATTATATTACTTAAATATGCCTACCTAAAAACAATAAGCCAAGAACCTATCTCACATGTTAAATGAGTTTTGGATGTTTCAATCTAAGACCTTTCAACAATAGAAATTTAGCAAAGAAAACAAAATATCCATATAAGGAAGGTGTAAATTAAACCAAGCATATCACAATAAAAATTGCGGTTTTGATCGTGCATTTGCCAATAGGGATGGATTTCTCCTCCCGCTTAACAATTTTTAAGTATTCCCATAGAAACAATTATAGATTGCCCTTGACTATGCGATATCACAAAGTTAATAAAATTGTGCAACATTGCATAAATTTATTTCTTTCCCTTGACTGTGTGATATGGCATAAAATTATTAATTGCACAGTATTGCATAAGTTTATTCCTCTTTAGCCTAAAAATGTGCTTCTCCCTCTACGTTCCAGTTTCTTTTCTGCTCTTTATCTTTTCCCTTGCCTCTACTATGAGATTTTGCTTTTTCCATTTTTTGTTGTATTGTTTTTTTAAATCTTCCTACCCTACAACAACGTACATAGGGTCTTTAATATTTCAATTTTTTTAAGGTGAAATTGTGTTTCACCAAGTTTTTATTTCTTTTGAAATGGATAAGATGTTGTAACCCATGAAATAAAGAACAATGGATTATTCATCTTATACTCTATATGAAGTAAGTTCTATCAAATGGTATTCTACTATTTATATGTGGATCTATTTTAAGATAATACATTGTTATTACAGAATTAATGTTAGGGCAATATGTTATTCTAAGGTTGTTTTATTTGTTTTTTGTTAGATTTTGGGGTTTGAATTTTGTCCTATACGTTTTTGGAATTCATTATTTTGGGGTAATTTTTTGAAACGTCATTGTACTCCAAATCTATGATCCACACCATTCATAAAACTTTTGAGGTTTATATAATAAACAAGGATTTTCTAGTGGTTCAACTAAGAAGCCTACGTTCACTCTCAGAGTTCTCCCACACATGTGCAATTGTGAGAGGATCCCTTACTAATAATAATTGCATAGTTAGGAAAGAATCTCTAAGATCCTTTGTACAAGCTATGAATGGACAAATCTTGGGATTGCCTTAGTGTGTTGTGAGATAATTAAGGATCTCATTTCTTGTGAAAAATGCAAGGAATAAGGGAAGAGAGACTTGTGGAGTTGACCAAATCTTGGTGAGTTGTAGTAGCATGAGACGAGATGTAGCCATTCCATGAGATGAAGTCTCGAATAGTTTTACTTTCACATGATATATATCTTCATAGATTATTGTAAAAGTTGTATAAATGTTAGAAAAGTACTGACTTATATTTATTTTTCAGATTATTACGGGCATCCAAATCATGATCCGAACACTCCTAGATTCTTACTTTAATGATAAGCAATAAGAAGTTTGGTTTAATATCATAAATCTTCATATATTGGAAGAACAATGCAAATAATAGGAATGACATTTTTGTGTTGGCAAAATATAGGTTACAGAACTGTAGTAAAAATAAAATTATAACAGTAGTACCGATCTATAGCGGCAGAGAAAGAAAGTTGTATATCCGGGAGTCCACGAAAGGCAGCAGCAGAAGCTCGTGGCCGAGGCACGTCTGGTGACGCTTTCTTTAGGATAAGTTCCGCCCTTCCGAGATAACCCAAATTTAAACAGGATCACTGTAGGAGCTGCCCTCAAGATACAACGGCCTTCTCAGACGATCAACGCTCAGTCGCACACTAAGTCCAGATCAATTCTCCAGGAAACACAGAATGCTCATGAGAACAGAAAAGGGAAGAAAGGAAGAGAAAACAGAGTTGTGTTTTTCTGAGCCCAAACCGACCACTTTATATCACAAAAAATTGTCATTGGGCCATTAAATCAGTGATTAAGCCACAACGTTTTGAAACGTTGGCCATTTTTGGGATTTGGAATTTATGCAACATCATTAATAAAAAAACATTTTTCAAAAGGAATTAGAAATTTTTGCAAAAGCAGGCCATATCTATATTAGAATATGGGTCCCTCCAGGCCAGGAGTGCTGGATTTGCAACCCCCCATGCCCGTGATATACACGCAAGATGCATGTTGCGAACACACGCCCGATTAAACGTTTTCCCGACCAGCTACCCTAAGTCAAGCCCGACTCGCATGCGCGCATGGGGCCCATGGCAAAATGTTTTAAAATTCTTTAAAGTATATAGCAGTGAAACCACATATAAAGGCTTCTCAAGAGTTGAGTTTTAGCAATGTGGGATGCTATGTATTCTAATAGTCTACACTACCCACATAAAGCAAAAGCACAAAGCAAAAAACACCTTTTGAATTTTTGAAACACCCAAAAAACCCAACAATCTCCCCTCTGTTTCAAAATATTCAATGAGCGTCCCACTGGTAAGGTGACCAAGCTTGAACCTCACCGTCATGACATAATTTCAAACCTTTAGGAGTTGGAGTGAACAAAGTCTTGAACTTCAACTTTTTATATCAGTTCAAAATTATGTTAAGATTTAATCTTAGAGACATTAGGTCAGCACTTTACGACCATGTGCTTAATCTCGGATTTCATGAGTGCTCTAGAGAATCTGCCCAAATTCTCATAGGAAGTAGCCCCACTTCCACACTAATATAGGTGAGTCTATCAAGAGTGCTCCTACAACTATACACCCCACCATAGAGGCTATAGATCTCATTAAGGATTTAAATCCAACATCATTCACTACAAGTTATGTTCCAACCATCAAGTAATCTCACACAACAGGGACGAGTACTGAGTAAACATACTCTTTATGTCAGTACTTCACATCATGGGGATAGCTTGTTTTTCCCATTGAACCTATTTCTTGGGATCTCCGGTCATTAGGTTGGGTTCGCGCTGTTGATGATTTACGGGCGTAAGACCCATCCCTTTTGTTGTTTCCTTTATTTTTTTCTCTTGCAAGGCCTTTTGTCAAAGGATCTGCTAAGTTGTCTTTTGATTTCATATAATCAATAGCAATCACTCCTCCACTGAGTAATTGTCTCACATAGCTATGTTGCAATCTTACTTGTCTAGACTTTCCATTGTACATGGCATTGTGTGCATTTATGATTGCTGCAGTGTTATCACAATAAATGATAATAGGAGGAATTGGTTTAGTCCACAAAGGAATATCAAATAATAAATTTCTAATCCATTTGACTTCTATTGCGGCGGCTCCCAGAACCAAGAATTCTAAATCCTTAGTGGATTGAGTAACGGTAGTTTGTTTCTTGGATTTCAAGAGATTGCAGCACATCCCAAAGTGAAAATATAGCCACTAGTAGACTTAGAACCGTCTAAGTCTGTGTTCCAATCAGCATCGCTGTAACATTCAACTACAGCTGGAAAACTAGAGCAACCCAATGCCTAGTCTATAGTATGCTTTAAATATATAAGTACTCTGGATACAGTATTCCAATGTTCAACACCAGGATTACTAGTGTATCCACTTAATTTTCTTACAGCATAAGCTATATCAAGGCGAGTACAGCTCATAGCATACATTAAACTACTAATTACACTAGCATAATCAAGTTGCACTACACTATCACCATTATTCCTCACTAATTTAATACTTGGATCAAAAGGAGTGGACACTGGTTTATAGTTAAAGTGATCAAATTTTCTCAACACTATTTCAATGTAATGTGATTGGGATAATTGAATACCAGTGTCATCTCTAATAATTTTGATTCCCAATATTACACTTGCTTCTCCCAAGTCTTTCATATCAAAATTATTGGAGAGAATTAACTTTGTTTCTTTGACACAATCCAAGTTAGTTCCAAAGATCAATAAATCATCAACATATAGGCATAAAATTATTGTTGAATCACCATTAGATTTATAGTAAATACATTTTTCTGCCTCATTTATTTTGAAGCCATTTGAAAGAATAACTTTATCAAACTTCATATGCCATTGTTTTGGTGCTTTTTTGAGTCCATATAAGGACTTTAACAACTTACACACCTTATGCTCTTGTCCTTTTATTACATAACCCTCTGGTTGATCCATAGAGATCTCCTCCTCTAAATCATAATTTAGAAAAGCAGTTTTGACATCCATCTGATGAATATATAAATTATACACAACCGTTATAGCAATCAAAGTCCTAATGGAACTTATTCTTGATACAGGTGAAAATGTATCAAAGAAGTCTACCCCCTCCTTTTGCCTAAAGCCTTTGGCTACTAGCCTGGCTTTGTGTTTCTCTATTGTCCCATCAGGCCTTAATTTTTTCTTAAGAACCCATTTGCATCCTAAAGGCTTGGTACCTGAAGGTAAGTCAGCTAGTTCCCAAGTATGGTTTGCTAAAATGGATTTTATTTCATCATCTAATGTTTCTTTCCAAAAAGGCAGCATCATGGGCAGACATTGCCTCATTATAAGTAAATGGGTCCTTTTCTATTACATAGGCATCAAAGTCAGGGCCAAAACTAGTGGATGTCCTCACTCTCTTACTTCTCTTAAGTTGGGGTTCCGCTTCTTCTGGAATTTCCAAAATTCTTTTAGATTAGGAAGGTTCAGATGTAATCCTAGTTTTAAAAGGAAAAACATCTTCGAAGAAGTCTGCATCTCTAGATTCAACTAGAGTTAGGTCTTCAATTTTTAGGAACCGATAGGCAACACTATCTTGTGCATGTCCTATAAACACACATTCCCATGAGTGAGGTCCTAACTTTGGTCTTTTGGGATCAACTATCCTAACATGGGCTAGACAACCCCAAACTTCAAAATATCTAAAGTTAGGCTTTCTCCCTTCCCAAATTTCAAAGGGTAAACAATTAGTCTTAGAATGTAAAATTTCATTTAAGATATAACAAGCAATCAATAAAGCTCCACCCCACAAATTTTTTGGACCGCCTGATGAAATCAACATGCTATTCACCATTTCAATCAAAGTCTGTTTTTTCCTTTCTGCTATCCCATTTTGTTGAGGTGTATATGGAGCAGTACTTGTTCTTTTAATTCCTTTGGATTCACAGAAGTCCAAGAAATCTTTTGAGGTATATTCACCACCTCTGTCACTTCTAAATTTAATCAATTTTCTATTTAATTTATTTTCAACTTCAGACAAATAAATTTTAAATTTAGATAAATCTTCATCTTTAGTTCTAAGTAAATATACATAGGTATATCTAGGGGCGGCTGAAAGGGGTAGGCCACTAAAGCAACCGCCTAAGGCCCCCGAATTAATAAGGCCACATTTTTGGAATTATAACCTAGCACAATTATCTACACCTTCCTTCCTAAAAAATAGCATAGTTCTTCCTAAAATATTGTACCCAACGGCACTATAATTTTTATGGTGAAGTTAATGCTAGCTAAACAATGGCCAATGGGATTACAACTGTCACCAAAACTCCTTTAAGGTGATTTCCTACTAGCTACAAACACAATCTGCCCAACCTTCTCTAAACAATTTCTATTACCTTCTCTAGACAAAACTCTTTTATGGTGATTTTCTACTAGCTAGAGAAAAGGATCTACACAATCCGGCTTTAGCCTTCTGTCTTCAAGGAAAGAAACCGGCCAACCCTCTCTAGTTACTACATAGACAATTAATCTACCCGGCCACCAGGTTCTATTGTTCTAATTTCTAATATTTCTTATTTGTATAATTGTATCAATTGGATTTTGTTTAGTTATTATTTCTTCTTTATGTCAATTTGTTAATGTTTGAAGTGACTGGTAGAAAATATGCATCTCGATATGAAAAACTCAAGAAAAAAAGGAGAATAGAAAGTTTAGTGCAATCTCAAAAGGGGGCTCTTAACAAATACCTTATTGACAAAAGGGAATCCAATTCAAATCAAGAGGTAATAACCGAAAAACCAAGTATTAGGAGTGACTTAGAAAATAATTTTGATGCAACTCAAGAAGAGAACTCAGAAGATAATATTGATGTGATACAAGAAACTGAAATTTTGGAAGTTAACAAGAGACTGATCATAGGAAATCCAAATGATGAACATGTTCATGTTGATAATGTATCAACAGAGCTAGGTAAGGATGAGACTCTCAATTGTTATGATCCTGGACAGTGGAAGGAAATTGATACAAATTTAAGAGATATCTTAGTAAAGAAAGGTCCAATTAAAATAGATGACATTGAGTTCCCAAAGGATGAAAATAATAGACATTTTTCTAAGGAATATTATATTCGTAGACTACCGAATGAGGAAAAGCAAGATAGGAGAAGGTTAGTGTATTCAACCGATATGGATAGAGTATTTTCTTTTTGTTGTAAATTGTTTGGTTCAAAATATAGTACAAGTCGGTTAGTTAATGAAGGAAGTAAAGATTGGAAAAATCTTGGCAAACAGCATTTTTTGAATATGACTAAGTGGATTGACTTGGAAAAGAGATTGTCAAAAAAAGAGACAATTGATAAAGGGTCCAAAATCGAATTAACAAAGAAAAAGAACATCAGGAAAAAGTTCTTGTTAGAATCATTGCTGTGGTGAAGACATTAGCTAGAAACAATCTTGCATTTCGGGGAAAGAAGGAAAAATTATATGAAGAAAATAATGGAAACTTTTTAGGTTTAATACAGATGACAGCAGAATTTGACCCCATAATGCAAGAACTTATTAGACGTATTCAAGTGCATGAGATTCATAATCATTACTTGGGACATAATATACAAAATGACTTGATCTTGATGTTAGCCAATGAAGTCAAAAGTATGATCATCAAGAAAATCAAAAGAGCAAACTACTACTCAGTTATTCTTGATTGTACTCCTGATGCAAGCTATCAAGAACAAATGACTGTTATGCTACGATGTATTGATACTTTAGTAAGTCCAATAAAGATTGATGAGCACTTTTTAGAGTTTTTTATGGTAGATAACACATCGGGGAAAGGACTTTTTGATGAACTTTTAAGTATACTAAGGAAATATGATCTTGAAGTAGATGATGTTAGAGGACAAGGGTATGATAATGGATCTAACATGAAAGGTAACAAACAAGGTGTGCAAAAAAAGCCTTTTAGATTTAAATCCTAGAGCATTCTATACTCTTTGTGGCTGCCTGATGTGCTCAAAATAGTTAACCGGAATCGCACAAATTTCTATTAAGTAGATAATGGCAAATACAAGTCGATCCACAGAGATTTGTAGAAACAAGATCCAAAAATCCTTAATCAGTTTTCACACTAGAGATTTTAAAACCACAATTAATCAAGAAAATAATAACTAAACTGATATCAAAAGAAATCTAAACACAAACTTGATCAAAGAAAAAGAGATCAGAGTATCGGATTTCACCAAAACAGATTTAATCATTCCAAAATTACTTCATAGTCTTATCCTAATAAAACTCAATCCAATGTGCAAGCAATTGCCTTGGATCGGAAGATTTAGCTTTGAAAACCCTTTTTCTTGAAAGAATTCAATTCTCTAAATAGCACCTAAGAGTCCCTTCACTTCAATATGTTGAAACTCTAATAACTATTTATCAAGATCAAGCACAAACCATTAAAGGAGTTTAACCTAAACATGATATATCAAGATCAAGCATAAAAAGTAAAAGACATTCCAAATAACCTTTACAAAACCAGAAGTTGAATAACATTCATGAAGGAGAACCTATTAAATCATTAAGCATAATGAGGGAAAGACATAGAAGAATAATAAGGAACGAACTCACCGGTTTTGGTTTCCTCCTCCACCCTAATCCACGGATTAGCCAAGCATTGTAGAACAAACAATAACAATGAAGTAAATTGTCATTATTGAAAGCCTTTAAGTTGTCTATTACACTACTCAATCTCCACCCTCAATTTCTAACAAAGATTGAAGAAAAATAAGATTCACACTAGAGAAAAAGAGAGCCTCCCCTTAAAAAGAAGAAAAATACAAGAAGAAAAAGAAAGAAATCACTCAAATTCGTCATCCCTCATATCCCTTCACTTGACAGCCTGTTTTGACCCCCAAAACGTCAGAATTGGGAGATCCTCGTGAGACATGATATTCCTCTCCTTTGAGTTCTCTTTCCAACGCATCTGACTTTGCCTTAATTGGAGTCTTGAGTCACAAGTTATGATCAAAATAATAAAGCTTGCGCAGGATGGCTACAATTCAGAAGATCTTCTTTCCTTCATGATTTGATCACTTGCTAAACAATAACTTTCTTATTGATGTCCATGAGATTCCTTTCATTTCTTACAAAGTTGATTGCTAAGTTTTAGCAACCATTATCAAGCATTAGATATGGTGGGGGACACCAAATTCGGTCTTCAATAAAAATAAAAACCGATTGTGCCAAGTCTTGAACTCATGACCTCTAACTTAAAATTCCAGCTCTCCTCCAACAAGCCTATATGCTCTTTGTGTATAACTTTTCCCAAATGGGGTTTTAGCTTTAAACCCCTCCGAATTAAGCTCAAATATTTTCAGCTCCTTCCAATTCCTGCGTAATAAGAAAAAGGCTATAAGTAGAACATTTAAGACAAAATAAACAACTAACAAGTTCAAATAAAAGGGTAGTTATTTATATTATGCCATGCATATCACTGCCATAATTTTAATTTGGTTCTTTGTGATATGGCTAATTCATGCTCTAAAGCAATATCATTTTTTGGAGTAGTACAACATATATACTCTTTATTTGCTTCTTCAACAAAAAGATGAAAAGTTTTGTTAGACTATGTTACTTTGACTCCTAAACCTTTGTCCCAAACACGTTGGGAAAGTCGCATTGAAAGTGTTAAAGCTCTAAAATTTCAAGCCCCAAAAATTAGGGATGATTTACTGAGATTAGCAAAAGTTAGTGAAGATCCTAATACAAGGAGTGAAGCCAAATGCTCAGCAACCTATGAGATTGAAAGCTTTGAATTTATATTGGGAATGAATATCTGGTATGAGATATTGTTTGCCATAAATTCAGTTAGTAAGAGCTTACAATTTGAAAACATGCATATAGATCTTACTATGGATAAATTACAGGGACTTATTTCTTATTTTAAAAACTATAGATAAAATGGTTTTAACTCTACACTGGATTCATCTTAACAAGTTGCAATTGAGATGGAAATAGAGCCAATATTCCGTAAAAAAACGTGTCATTCACTGGAAAAAACAATTTGATGAAATTGATGAAAACGCTGAAGAGGTGAAATCTGCAGAGGAATCTTTCAAAATTGATTATTTCTATTATATTGTAGATCAAGCAATATCTTCACCGCAAGATAGATTTGAATTGTTTTCAAAATATGATGACATTTTTGGTTTTTTGTTTAGTCTTGTAAGATTAAGGTCCTTCGATAATTGTTCCTTTAGAAAAAAATGTCTTGACCTTGAAAATTTTCTTAAGCATGACATGCATTCTAATATTGATGGCTTGGATTTTAAAGGAAATTGCAGAAACAGAAATTAATACTCCAATTGAAATACTTAATCTAATAAAAGAACTAAATTTTTTTCCAAATTGTTTTATTACATATAGAATATTACTTACCATACCTATTACAGTTGCATCTGCAGAAAGAAGTTTTTCAAAACTAAAGATTATAAAAAATTAGTTAAGAACAACTATGTCTCAAGATAGATTAAACGGTTTAGCAATTTTATCTATCGAAAATGATTTATTGTCTAAACTTGAATACAAAAGTTTAACTAGTAATTTTGCATCTAGAAAGGCAAGAAGCAAATTTATGATTTAATTTTTATTTTTAATTTTTTTAACTAAAAGGCCTCATTTTTATGATTTGCCTAAGGCCTCCAAAAATGTTGAGCCGACCCTGGGTATATCTAGGGCAATCATCAATAAAAGTAATAAAGTAATATTTCCCACCTCTAGTCAATAGTGTTCCTTAAATCACATATATCAGAATGCACTAACTGAAGTAACTCAGTTTCTCTTTCCACTTGATGAAATGGCTTTCAAGTAATTTTGGATTGAGAACATATTTCACGTTTCTTGTATTCATTGTTATATTTATTAATCAATCCATCATTACTCATCTTTTTCATTTTTCTAAAATTAATATGACCTAGTCTTCCATGCTAGTCATATACAGAAGCAACTATATAAGCAGAAGAAGAGGCATTATTATTGATTACATTCAATTTAAACATACCATCAGAAGCATAACCCTTACCAATAAAGATACCTTTTTTTGTAATTACAAACTGATCAAACTCTATTACCTGCTTGAAGCCTGCCTTGTTGAGAAGAAAACTAGAAACTAGATTTTTTTCTCATCTCTGGAGCATGAAGCACATTCAGCAGAGTCATAGTTTTTCCGGAAGTGAACTGAAGTTCTACCTTCCCTTTACCAATTACCTATGTAGTAACGGTAGTTCCAAGAGCGAGTTTATAGTCTTGGTTGACCTCCTCATAGGTCTTAAACAAACCTCTATCAAACGCAACATGTGTGGTTGCGCTTGTGTCAATCCACCATTCTTCACTCTTTCTTGTGCTGAGTGTGTTTACTTCAGAGATCATAGCCACGAAGTGTTCTTCTTCAGTGATATTAGCTTGAGGCTTATTGGACTGGGACTGTTGTGGGAACTCTTTCCGATGGCGACATTCTCTTGCAAAATGGCATGGTTTCCCACAAACAAAACAACCACCCTTTGTCTGTGGCTTGTTTGACCCTTGGTTCTGATGTTTGTTTAAACCTTTTTTCTGATTCTAGTTGTGCTTCTTGTTTTTTAAGGAATGGTTACTTTTCTCGTTTATGCCCAGATGTTGATCAAGTTTTCCTTTCTTTTCACCATCACTTTTTGGTTCAACAACATTTATTTTTCCACTATTTTCTTGTATGTGAGTCTAATCACTCATCTGAGCTTCTTCTTCAATTTTCAGGTAGCGCTAAAGGCGCTCTAGTGAGTAATCCCTTCGTTTATGCCTCAGTTTTTTTAATATCCTTCCAAGTTGATGGCAGTTTCTCAATTATTGTTGCTACTTGAAACTGTTCATCAACTCGGATCCCTTCTTTGACAATTTCATTCGCCAAGTAACTCAGGTACTTGAGGAAGAATAGCTTTATCATCTATCATTTTAAAATTTAAGTACCATCCCACTGCATATTTTTTAGCCCCAAATTCCTCTGCCTTATACTTCTTATCAAGAGCTCTCCAGAGCTCTCTGGCAGTTTGTGAATCAGAGTATAGATTGTAAATGTTATCTGTAACCAGGTTTAGGATATGGCCTTTGCACAAATAGTCATCTTCTTTCCATTTTTTACATGCATATGAGCCCCCTGGTTTCTCTTCACGATTAGGACATGGTTCCGTTGAAACATATGCTACTTTCAGAGACGTTAACACAAATAAGACTTTCTGTTGCCATCGTCGAAAGTTGGATCCGTCAAAATTATCCAACCAAACCATGTCCAGATGCATAAACTTAACGGCAGAGGTAGCCATTGCAAACTCGTCCTAAAATTGATGGAAAAATATAGGCTACAGAACTGAAGTAAAAATAAAATTGTTAACAGTAGTACCGATCTGCAGGGGCAGAAGAAAGAAAGTTGTATCTCCGGGAGTCGACGGAAGGCTGCCGCAAAAGCTCGTGGCCGAGGAACGTCTGGCGACGCTTTCTTTAGGACAAGTTCTGCCCTTCCGGGATAACCCAGATGCGAACAGGATCTCTACAGGAACTGCCCCCAGGATACAACGGTCTTCTCAGACGATCAAGGCTCAATCGCACATCAAGTCTAGATCAATTCGCTAGGAAACACGGAAAAGGGAAGAAAGGAGGAGAAAACAAAGTTATGTTGTTTTTTAGCCCGGACTAGCCACTTTATATCACAAAAAATCGACGTTGGGCCATTAAATTAGTGATTAAACCACAACATTAAGCAGTATTACAAAAAATTAAAACTGCATTTGAAAATACAATTTTGAAACATTGCTGCGTTTGAATTTCAACTTTGAAACGTTGGCCATTAATGAAAAAACGTTTTTGAGAAAAGCAAGCTATATCTATATCAGAATATGGGTCCCTCTAAGCCAGGAGGGCTGGATTTGCACCCACCTTGCGCGTGATATACAAGCAGGATGAGCGTCGCGGACGCACGCCCTCTTAAACGTTTTCTGGACCAGCCACCTTGGGTCAAGCCCTATTTGCGTGCTCACATAGGGCCCATGGAAAAATGTTCTCAAATTCTTTAAAGTATATAGAAGTGAAACCACATATAAAGGCTTCTCAAGAGTTGAGTTTTAGCAATGTGAGATGCTATATATTCTATTAGTCTACACTACCCACATAAAGCAAAATCACAAAGGACAAAACTCCTTTTGAATTTTTGAAATGCCCAAAAAACCCAACATTGTGAGCAATGCAAGATCACATAAATATGGGCAATTTCTCCATTGCCCTACCATGGAGAAGGTCCAGAGAAATTAAGCTTTTTGAAAAGGGGGAGGGAAAAGTCATCTCTACGAGTAGTTAAATTTGTCAAAACCTCATAAAATCTTAGCAAAGCAAACGAAATATCTGTAGAAGGAAGGTGTAACTTAAAGCATAGTTATCAGTGAATAAGTTCTGAAAGTACAAGACGTCAAAGATCTAAAGCGAGGGGGCGCATTTCTGGGACGTAACGCTTAAGGTATCTTGAGCAAGGTCACTAGTGCCACCAGAAAGAAGTGCATGGCCTTGTTAAGTTTTCAAATACATTCAGCGATTGATGGTAGCTCCATACATCTTCATTCTTCACCATATATGCTAGCAGTAAATGTCTCAAAATTTAGCTAACAATTACGTATTCCATAAATGCATTTTGAAGTATTCCATAAATGCATTATATGACTAGTGGCTATCTTGTCCATACAGGAGAAGGCATTGCAGGAGCAGAACATTATGCTTGAGAAGAAGGTAAACTATGTTACTCTCTTGGTTTGTTTTTGGTTATGTATTTTGATGGGAATGTTACATAAAATCGTGTGCGTGTTCATTAAAAAAGTGACATGGTGAAATGAAATTGTATTTCACTCATTTAATCCTTTATTTTTCTTACTGGAACAAAGTAGAATTAAAGATAAGAGGCAGAAAACAAGGAGGAGTGACATGGAATTTAAAGCAAATTCACATCTTTTCATTCTGTACTTCCCTGAAAACGCAGGGTATAGTAACATTTCTCTTCTCTAGAGAGTGATAACATTAGTTTCATTGCAGCTACAAGAGAAGGAGAAAGCAGCTGCTCAGCAGGCTCACCGACATTCACCATCCTTGCTACTGCCTACGCCTCTCCCCACTCTAAATATCGGGTACTCTCTCCCTCTCTCTCTCTCCCTCACTCTCTCTCTCTCCCTCTCCCTCTCTCTCACACATGTGGAAAGAACTTGGGCTAATATAAGAAGGATTTCTTGGGAAATAGAAAAAAAAAACGTGGAGGAAGTACTCAAGGGCTTTGGTCTTTCTTGGCTGTTTAACTTGGATTCAAGCAAGGTTTTTTAGAGCCTTTTCTTCTTTTTCTTCTTCTTCTTCATCTTCTTTGATCCGTAAAAGGCTTTTCTTCTCATGTCAACCATTAGAACTCCAAAGGTCTTTGATGCATTAATGGTTTTTAGTGGTGTAAAGTATGACAAGGTTTTGCAGCTTGTTGTACACGTGCGTGTGGAAGCGCGAAATCTGCGATCAAATAAACATGCCACACAAGAGAGAGACAAGCAAAACCGCCTACATCCACGACACGAGAGCAATGACTCACATCTTCATTCTCTTCAAAGTCTAGGGTTATAGATTACATTATATATAAAATCTTCGCTTCCATAAAGCCCTGAAAAAGCCCCTATACAAAGACCAAAATATCCTTGACCCTAAACTCAGTCATTGGTTAAACCGATGGACCACTTCGATAAACCCAAAATACAAGGCATAAACCCAACAAAGCCTCTTTTGATTGTATTAGAAGTTGAAGGAAAAGGTACGATTTCTTTGGTTCTCAAAAGTTGTTAATAACATCTGTTATTCCTCCTTGATCTAGTGAATTTTCTCGTTGTTGGATTGGTTGCGGACATAGGCAACCACCAGTAGCAACTAGCAGCCACCGGCAACTGCCCACACCCATCAGAAATCAGTCACTCTTCCCTCATTCATCTTCCTCTCTAACCCATCACTGGTGACTACCAGCTCTGACGAAGAGCCAATGACATATTAAAATTATGCTTCCTGCCAATATGGTCACCGATAAAGGGGAAGGAAGAAAGATTAAACAGTAAGCGATAAAGAGGAACGAAGAAATGAGACAAAACGCTAGCCCTTTTTTTTTTATAAAATAGAGGGGTTTTTACTATTTGAAGAATTGGCAAAAAGGTCTGTGGCCCAGTCGCAAGTCTCAAGTCTAAAGTCTCAAGAAGCGAATGTGAAAAACTTGGACGCTCTTTTGAAATAAGAAAAATATGACGTCCTTTTTTTTTACAAAGAAACTCGGAAAAAGTTAGGAATGTATTTGAAAATGTTCCTGTTTTAAAATTATATACGTTGATATGGACTTTGTGGTGCGGCACATCTTAGTAGCAACAGGTGTGCTGTTGGGTTGTTTAAGAAAAGAGGTTTTAATCTCAACTTGGTATGGAAGCTACAGTGCATGTGCAACAAACTTTGGAATTTGTGTGCTTTTTAGTCTTCTTCTTCCTCCTTTGATTTTTTTTTTTTTTTTAAATTGAGTATCATATGCACGCTTTTTGTTGGGACTAGACTTTGATGATGATATGCACGCTCTTTCATCGGGGCACACACAAATACACACTAGATAGTGATTGTAGTCATTGGATCTACGGCTACTAATGAATGGTTAATGCAATCTGGTGGCTGTTGTAGGTCGTATACCCACTCAAGCAGTGTGGGGGTAGCAGCAGAAGAGGAAGTAGGTGCTCGCCCTCTTGCCAGGACTAACAGCCTTGTCCCACCTTGGATGCTTCGCCACATCAATGAATGAATGAGAATATCTGTCGATGGAAAAGAGTAGATGGTCTCGCTCTTTCTCTCTCTCTCTCTTCTCACATTATATTTATGCATGAATGTGTATACAGCTATTTCCTAGACAGAAAGATTGTGTGAATAACCCCAGAGATGAAGTTGTCCGTAAGGCTGAAAACTGCTCCCGGCCATCTCTATCTGGTATGAAATTTATAAGATTCAGTGCCTAATCGACTGCAAAAAGGATAGCAGGCAGGCCTTGGTTCTTGTAATATAATTTTTGGAATTTATGCCAGTACTTAAGTCTTTGGCACACATCTTGCCCAGGTAGACCTCTCCAAGTCTCCTAGGCTATCCAAGAAAACTATGTAAGATTTTCTACCTGGATGCGGGGCTTACATAGATCAGTCTTTTCAAAGTCCGGATTTAGGCCCTTGATTTGTGATGAGTGGATCAAATTGTCCCATTGATGGTTGTGGTCATTTTGAGATGATGTGGGCTCTAGTATATCTTGGACCACTGTAATGTGTAATTAATCTTGTGTGGTGGAGGGGTTTTCTCTGAGAAGCAACCATCATAAGGTGAAGAGTACGTTTCTTGGAGGGTAGACCAGTGTTTGGTAGACCTTGAATCTTTTCTCAATTATAATATATTAAGGTGGAAGGTTTTTTTATAGGATTTTAGCTTGTAGTTTTGATTTTGAAACTATCATTATTCCTATTTTGCTCAAATTTTCCACGGCCTCTCCAACCTATCCACTTTCATTGACTTTATCTTATACAACCACCTATGCAATTCCCTTCTTATCTTTATCTCATTCTCACATAACCTCTCCCATCTTAGCTGTTTCACTAGATTGAGTGTTGAATATATATAGACTCTAAACCAAAATGTACATATCAATTTATACTATGGATATCGGAAAGACTACTTTTCGGTTAGATTGCTCCATTTTACATAACCCCTCTCATTCCTATGTTACTCTATCTTGAGCCGAGTTTTTAATTTATACAAATTTATTTTTGTATATATATTTTTACGAATATTGCATGAAGGCATGCTCGTGCTTAGCACGGGTTATTGTGCTAATGCTATTTAAATGTGTCTTGGTCCTATTCTCACCATTGCAACTAGTAGTCTAGTCTCTCATAAGTGGAGTTGCAGATTGGGTAGAGGGTTGACCAAATATTGTCGTCCTCATGTCAAGAAGATCTTTATGCTAGGTTTGCCATTATTTTGATTCATCTATTTCATCTTAGAGAAGTGCATAGGTAAACGACTGGTTGTTCATTTGGCCAAGGACTCTCTTGTGGTGGGTTCGCTGGAAGATACCATGTTATGAATTGTATACATTAATATAATTGGTGGGTTCGCTGGGAGATACCATGTTATGAATTGTATACATTAATATAATTGGTATCAGAGCCACGTGCAGTCTGACTGATTCGAATGCCAGTGAGTCACTGTTTCAGTCTTTTTCACAATGGCTGTGAGTGGCTGGTCATGATACTAGTAGTTTAGATATGCTTAGTGGGGTAGATTGTATTCTGTTGAAGGGTTCTCAAAACCCTTTTCTTTCTACTACAGGTTGGTGGGCTGGACAACCCACCTAATTAACTCTGATCCATCCTTTAGATTCAGTCCATCTAGGACCAGACAAAACCCCAATCGGTGAAGCCCGCCACTGGTCGTCCTTGGCCTAGTCCAACGACCAGATCAAAATCTAGGCCAAAAATCATTGTTTTTTAGTAATTGGATTTTATTAAGGCTAACTAGCATAATAGGCATATATTGAGAAACATGAAAAGGAAAACCATTCAAAAGAGAAGAAAAAAAAAATACAAATAGCTTCTAAAAACCAACAACAGGAGCTACTCGGAAGCAAAGATCTTGACATCCATGGCCAACCCCACAACTATATGGATGCAAATGGATTTCCTATTATACAGAGGTTTTAACCTGTAAAAGAATCGAATTTGAAACCCATGCTATATGTTCTGTTTCATAAACAGGTTTGGATCCAAAACCCAATTTAAGTTTCGATTGCTAAATAGGTCCAATTTTAGATTTATCCTCGTTCTAGGCCGTAGACCTTGGACCCGGCCATTTAAAGAGGCTAGGGTTTTCATTTCCCCTTTCCCAGTTTGATAATTCATGTTACTCTTAAGTGGCGAATGCGACAATATCTTCCTCTTTTCATCATGGTTCATCCTGGTTTTTATTTTCCCTCTCCTAGTTCGATAGTTACATTTGGATGGGCGTTTGCTTCACATAGTTCTTGACCTTTTATAGGCTGATGTCAAAAGCTTCAAGTAATAGCCTAGATGTTGGGGTTTTTTACTTGTGGGAAGGAGACTTAATTCGCAGTTTTACTGGGTAGAATGATATCTGTTTTTTGCATTTTTTGGGTTAATAATATCTCATTTTAAGCAAAATAATAATAATAATAATAATAATAATAATAATAATCTATATATCTAAAGGAATGTGGTAAGCCTTCGGTTACCCATAGTGCTCCAAAATAAGAATCTTAATTTTAGACAATACCTCAAAACATGTGTCAACATCTCAATCCACCCCAAGTCTCCTCTCCCTCTACTCTCCTCTCTCTCCACTATCCTCTCTCTAAAGTAACTGCCCATAACTTCCTAAAAAAAAAAAAAACAAACTTCCCACTGTTTCCACTATCACTTCATGCCGCCATCCTGTGATGGCTTGATCTGATGATGCTTCAGATACTGCCGTGATGTGTACAACATTGATTCAAAGGCTTAATTTGATTAGTTGAGCCTACTCTATTTGAATTTTGAACTCAACAGTGGGTCCCATCCGGCCCACCATCTGAATATGGGCCATGAGTATTATTGAAGTGTTTTAATTGTATTTAATTGTGTTGTGGGACCCACTGGATAAACTAATCACATATCTGGTCCAATCAAAAGGCCAGACCTGCCTAGGCGACATTGATGAGGGGGCTGATATTGGGCCTTGACAGGTGGGGCCCATTATCCTAGCACCTCGGATGCATAGGCGAGAATCCCATCGTTTCTGGGAAGGGTTCTGTGTGAGCTGTTTAGACTTGAACATTAATTGGGAATAAAAAAATTGAGAGAGAGTAAAAAAGGACTTCAAGGTTGGAATTAGATTAGATTGGGATTGTAATTTATGCCGCCCCCCACTAATGGCTTGATCTGATGATGCTTCTGATATTGCTATGATGTGTACGACATTGATTTAAAGGTTGAATTTGATTAGTGGAACCTACTCTATTTGAATTTTGAACCGAACATTGAGAGGATATATAACTAAAATGGATGACATTCATGTCCATCGGTCTAAGATAAGACTTGAAGAAAAGTGGTACACAGTTTCACAACTAAGATTTTAGGTATTGGTTGGACGCAGGGAATGTTGTTTATATTATTATTTATTATTTTATTTAAGCGTTGGATTTGGGTTGGGGAGATGCCAAGATGGGGGTTGATGTTGGCTCCTAATCCTAAGTAGTCGATTGAATATGTTGGTTCCTAATCTTATAATAGGTGAAGGAAAATAAGATACATTGAAGAACCATATCCACCTTTATGGGATGTTCTAACAACAAAAATCTATATTGCTATAGGAAAGTGGTTTGCCTTCATAATTCCGCGTGATTTTTTTTTTTAATCTTACTTTTTTTTTTTCAAATAGATTCTAGAGTATTATCATTTGGTTATTTTAATAATATAAGTGATGTTATGAAACCTTTTTATTGTGGTATGTAACTCATTGACACTATTATCCGAGTATAATTTATATGTTTGTCATATCTTTCAAAGTATGAATATCTAGCATTGGGCCCTGTATAGAACGGGGTTTCATAAGATTAATGACTCAATAAAAAATTAATTAAAAAAAATTACTCAACACCAAAATGAACATAAAAAAAATGAACATATCCAAAAAGAAAAAAAAAAGAGAAGGAAAATAAAAGGAGAAAAACACACCTTAATGGGAATACATGTAGGTAAAACACACTCTTACAGAAAGTACAATGATATAAAATAACTAAAAAATGTTTGAGAAATTTTTTATAAAAAAAACCCAAATGCGAAAACAACGTTTAAAAAAATAAAACCCCGTGCCATCTGGCGAAAAAATTAATTTTAAATGATCAATGGATAAAAAATATGTAGGATTACTTTTGCAATAGAAGCACAACTAATCTATCCAATCTAATAAAATGTTTGAAATTATATATGTTCAAGATGGATACACTTCCAAGTGTAGAAGTTCGTCAAAAAATAATTAAATATAAGATGGCTCGGTTGGCTGCTAAAAGGCGATTGATCATCTTACGCAATCCAGAACATAATTCTCTTCGGTTTAGAAATCGACTCTTAGAAATTCAAAAGGAAGGTCGATTCTTAAGGTTACTAATTAATAAATTAACAATAAAAGAAGGAATCGCAAGTTTATTAATTAATAAATTTAGTAAAAATAATTCTTATTATTCTGTGTATTTGATGGTTCCGTGGTCCGTGCATAGTAGGGGTTTTGCTAGTAGGAAAAAAAGAAAAAAAAAAAGGTCGAATCTGGTTCCGGTACTGGGTCCCAGTCCTTTCCAAAACTGTGCCCAGATCCAAGAAACTGGTTTCGAGCCGGAATCGAAATCACCTTTACAAACCAATTCCAATTCCGGTTGCAGAATGGCTTCAATTCAATCCAAGACACCCATAGAATTCCCATTAAAACTAACTTTTAACTGACTCGGCAAAGAAAGAGGCCACAAACAAACAACACGAATTCGAAACAAGTCGCATAAGAAACGTAGTGTCATTAGAGATGTCTTTGAATTATGGAAGGATAGAATCTCAAAAAGCAACCTGGTATTTGACATCTTGCCACCAGGAAATCTCCACAAGAGATGAACCTTTAAAACACCTCTTGTTTCTCTTTCCAAATTGCCTAGATTACTGCCAACAAAGCAACTCTCCACATGCACCTTCCCCTTGTTGGAACCTCAGATCCTAAATTACACATGAGCTACTTTAAAATCGGCTGCATTGAGAAACATGCATAAAAGATTAGATTTAGTCTATTGTATGTATGTGAACATGACTTTAAGGGCAGTCTGCCTTTTACGCATGGAATAGAATAATGGGTTTGACAAGTGTACTGTTATAAAAATGTAAAATCACATATGTTGCCTTGTTTTGTCAAAATTACCATTTTCACATGTTGCCTTGTTTTGTCAAAATTACCATTTTCACATGAGTAGATGAGTACATCCAACAGTATTGAGTTATTTAGATGCTTGGTTGTGATTCACAAATCTCTCAAAATATATGAAGATGTAATATATGAAATTAAATGTCTTGATGATGGGCCACACCTATTGCAATTAGAAAGGAAAGAAAAGCAGCCACCTTGCCTGAAATCATGAAGTACATACCATCGTCTACTATCGTAGTGGGTCCCACTATGCCTGTAACGATCAAATATGCAAACGAAAGATACATAGAAACCTATTATATTACCTGAGAAAATTTTCATCTGCGATATGCCCTGCATGGGAACACTCATCCAGACCGTCTCCAATGGAGGGACCCCCCTTGAATTTCATGGGTCCCACCATAACAACGTGGCACCATCCCTATTGAGCCCATAGTGCATGTGAAAATCTCACTATATTACCTACTTGTGGGAAATACTTAGTAAAGCAAACCACCCTGATTCAAATTAGTCCAAACTAGCTTGACCAGTTGGTGAGCCTACACCATTTGAATCTGTCAAATTGGGGCAGCAGCAGATATTCTAAAAAGATTGATCAAAGTGGGCAGATAGGCCCCACGGAAAAATGTGATAACACATTGTATAAATTTTCTTCTGCTGTGTGTGCAACCTAGCCATCTATCCAAGTTAAAAAGGATGTAAAATCAAGGGTTAAGATAACTTGATGGGGCTAAATTTTTGGTCCCCACAGAGTGGACCAGAATAAACAAGGGTACAGCTGTAAGCCTGCAGGTGAAAATTCCTATTATATACACATATCTTATCCAGTCGAGACTAGCAGAAGCCATGCTCAAATCACATGTAACCAACCCAGACACAGCTAGCTTCAGGATTAGCTAACCTCTGAAGCGACCATTCAAGGCTTCTAACTCATTGCCCAGTCGAGGCAGCCTTGCTAGAATGCAAACTATGTTGGCTTGCTGACAAGCCTTCAAATATGTATGACACCAATGGAAATGCCAAATAACCACTTGTTCTAGCAACGATGCCAGGCCTACCCACCAACCAATGATTGATGTCAAATGGTTCAATAAATAGTTACAATGAATGTTACAGCTTCTAACTCCCATGGACGGGTCTTGTTCCCTATTTATCATATCTCCCTCTTTTCATGGATGTGGAAGACTGGCTGTTTGAAATAAGATTAATTACATAAAAACCAAATCATCAGTTTATCTGCAATGTGCAGGTAGACAATGTTTAATGCACACAAAAAGTAGGCATCACTTCATTGTCAAATCTCTCCATCCAACTCCTCGCAATCGCAATTGCCACCCCCATCAAGTAGATATTCCCTGGAGGAAAAAAAAAAAAAAAAAAACCGGAAATAGCCATTATCATTGCTTAACAAAAATAAAATCCTCACAACTGAAATACCCATAAAAACAAAACAAAAACCAACAAGGCAAGCTTTCCTCTGTGCATGTTTCTTTACCTCCTGTTTCTAAGTAATAATTTCAGTAATATAAAAGACCGGAACTAGCCTCAAACTATCTCATAGGCTCCAAAGTGTGGAGTCAGCAGAGGAAAGTTGGTTAAATGGAAAGGCCAGAGATGTAGAAAAGAGAAAATCCCAGGAGAGGCATATGGATGACTCAAGGTGTTTATCAACATTGCTCCTTCTATAGTGATATTTGCTCCAAACCTACTTCTTATGGAGGTAAGTGGCAGTGTAGCAGTAGAGCAGTGTAATTTAGTATTTTGTTTTCTCCAACTGTTGTGCTAGGGTATTCCATATAATTGGTGTATCTTACAATAACAAACCATCCACCCAAAGTACTATTTAGGGCCCATTAGCCTAATTCCTATTAAATTCCTAGGACTTCTTGGAGATAAGCTTCTATAAGGGGGCTGACTGAGGATTAAAGGTGGAGATCAACAAGTGAACACCTACAAATCCACCCTTTCATCATCATCATCATCAAAGCCTAGTCCCAACTGTTGGGTCGGCTACATGAATTCTGTTTCTCCACTCCGATCTATCCTACGCTAAATCCTCGGATAAGTCGCAGGTCTTCAAATATGTTTTCACTACCTCATCCACGTCCTCTTCGGCCTATCCCTTCCCCTGGGTGGGCCATCAATCCCCATAGCCAAACTTTTCCTTACCGGCGCCGTTGTCAGCCTATGTTGGCCATACCCAAACCATCTCAAACAAGTTTCTCTAAATTTATCACCTATCGATGCTACCCCTAAATGCTCTCAAAAGCGCTCATTTCATACAAATCCACCCTTTTAAACGAAATAATTGGCCAACCTTCATCCTCTGAAATTATACCCAAGAATTTTGATGGTCCATTGTGGTTCTCCAATTCTGAACCTTCACCCCATTGATAAAATCCCTTTTCTTGTGAATTCCCAGTGACTCAATAACAATTAGATCAATGGCCCATAGTGTTCCCAATTTATCTTTTTCTTACAGGCAAGAGTAATAAAAGGCTTCCAAATCAAAACCTAGTTTCCTCTTGGTCCTTTTCATACTCAGTGCTCCCATCTTTCCTCTCTTTTAAAAGGTGTCAACAACCTTATGTTCAAGGGTCCCAAATTGATAGGAAGAGACAAGAAATAGGCTTTGCACATATGCATTGTCCAAAGCAACAACCTTTATCAACTGTAGCTTAGTGACTTTGTAAGAGATGAAACATGAAGAAATAGGTATGGCTTGAAACTTCTTTCCATAGATGGAGAACATCAATTGAGGAATCAACGTAAAGTTAAATTGGGTAGAATTGGGGACCAAGATAAGAAAGACTGCTTGATTATGCCATGAAATGAGAGGAAAGTTAAGACTCAAGTTGTGTAATAGATAAAACAAAATTATTGATCGAATTCATGTTTGAAATTCATGTAATTAACCCAGTTCTGGTTAACATGAAAAAACAATGGGCTAGATTTATGAGAACTCCATTCAGTTAATATGGTAGATCAAGACTGTTCAATTAAAGGAAAAAAAAAAAGGAAAACAAAGAAAAAGATGTGGTTGATCAAGAAGGGACACCAAATGAATGTTTAGTTGTATGAGGTAACTAACAGGTATGGTTTAGGGCTGCAACCTCAGTCAAGCCCAATCAAATTTTTTTCTGGTTGAGCTGAGTTCAAGTTCAGGTCGAGCTCAGGTCAGGAGATGACTGACTTAAGTTCAAGCTAGGGTTGGCCAACAAAATCCAACTTAGTCTCATCTTAGGCTTGTCCCAACGAAATTGGGGTCGGCTACATTAGTTTTGTTTCTCTTAGAATTCATGTTTGCGTTGTGACAAAATTTTACATTGGTTGTCAATCTATCTAATGCAACCCCACTCTCTTTATTCGGGCTTTAATATGATATGGCCTCCACCCAACACAAGTATCATCATAGCCTTGTCCCAACGATATTGGGGTCGGCTACATGAGTTTTGTTTCTCTTAGAATTCATGTTTGGGTTGTGATAAAATTTTGCATTGGTTGTAAATCTATCTAATCCAACCCCCCCTTTCTTTATTCGGGCTTTATCCATATGTTATTTTAAAATACAAAAAAGTTATAAAGTTATCTGAAATGGCTTCCACCCAACCAAAGTATCCAACTCAAGTCCCATCATAGCCCTGTCCCAACGATATTGAGGTCGGCTACAAGAATTTTGCTTCTCTTAGAATTCATGCTTGGGTTGTGACAAAATTTTATATTGGGTGTCAATCTATCTAATGCAACCCCCCTTTCTTTATTCGGGCTTTATCCATATGTTATTTTAAAATAATAAAAGGATATAAAGTTATCTGATATGTCTTCCACCAACTCAAAGCTAGCAACCACAAAGTCAAACCTATTTATTTAAAAAAGGAGAAGGAAAGAAGGAAAAAACAAAGAAGATTTCAAAAAGAAAAGAGATTAGGCATTGTTCCAAAAATCAAAATCGCATTGTTATTCGATTGAATCATATTGTGAATTGTATTAGAAATTGTAGGATTTTTTTATTTCTATCATAAAAATGAAAATAATAAAATTAGAAAATTAGTGACTCATAATATAATCCATCCATTTTTCATTCATAGCAGAATCAATACATTGACAGATAAGACTATGATAAAAACATGAGAAAAACACCATTGACATACATCAATATAGTATAAATGATATACATGTGATTAAATAAATATGTTTACGATGTCAATGTTATGAGGGAAATAAACAACTCGCAGCATCGTTTTTCTTTAAATAAAAATAAAAATAAAATCCAAATCATTCATGTTATGTTTGAAGTTTAAGAAGCTAAGGACGAAAAAATCAAAAAAAAAAAAAAAAAAAATGTAGGACAAAACCCCGTAACTACAATCGAGCATTCCACTCATATGCCTATTCCTTACTTGCATTTGAAACCTCTGTAACATCCCAAAAATTCTTAATAGGTCTCTTTAATTACACTACATAACCTCTTACAAATTTAAAAAACAAAACTAAGTAAAAAAATATTATTAATATTATTAATTCAGCCGTGGCCATTCCAACATGAATTACTCAATAGAATTGTAAATTTCTATAAAATAAGTATCGAATAGTAACATTCAGGCCTGAATACTAAGACTCATCCAAAAATGAGTTTTATTGCTTTGATACTAATCTTTTTTCCTTAGGATGCGATATGAATCATAGGATTCAGGATACAAACCATAGGATTCTAACAACAAAGGATTTATGTACTGATTTAGGGATTTGGCCATGATATGGGGATTCAGGTCTTGAATCAGGTTTTCATTTGGGGATATTTATTTTAGAATTTGCTTAGATGTCTACCCCTTATTTTATATGTCGAAGGATCATTTGCAAGATATATTTACAAAGGCACTTTGTAAGACTCAATCACATCATCCTCCAGGCAAGTTGGAGATGATTAGCGTCTTAGCGTCAACTTGAGGGAGAAAGAGTTGGATTTCTTAGATGTACACATTATCAAGTCTGAACAGTCAACATCCCAAAAGTTCAAGTTGTTAGAAAGCAGAAGACCATATTACCAAGTCTGACTAGTCAATACATCCCAAAAGTTCAAGCTGTTAAAAAGCAGAAGACTAATCGACTTAATACGCCCCACCCCCCACCCAAACGGGTCGCATATCGAATTCTCAACCCACACGTTCCAACCCATGCAATACATGCCCCCACGCTACCTGGGGGGACAACGCCTCCCCAGAGTTCAAACTCGAGCCGTTGCGTGGCTCTACTACCATGTTTAGTCCACCTAGCAAATACATCCCAAAAGTTTAAGCTGTTAGAAATTCTTCTACACAACACATCACATCACACACAATCCATTTTTCCCCAGAAACCAATTGACAAATATAATCTGCAAAGCTACTTTTGAAGACTCGATTTCATCATCCTATTCACGTTGGCAATGGTAAACATCTAATCCTTAGCTTGAGGGAGAGTTTTGGAAAATATTATATTATTTGTTACATCTCTTAGATCTACATTTATGTTTACTTTTCCTTCATTCCATTTTTAACCCACTTAATGCAACTGTATGGGTTAATGCAACTGTATGTGGGCATTTCTTGCAATTATGTTATAGCTGATATAGAAGGCATCCCATGTTGAAAGTAAATTTCTTGCTTCAAAAATCATTTCTTAGCAATGGTCGTAACAAATGAGTCAAGATAACTTATGAGTTAAATAATGTTGTTTCACATCTACAAGCGCATGAGAATAAATGAAATCAATAAATTCAAAAGCTTCAAAGTCTACCTGAGTCTTTCACAGAGACGGGCCAGGGCATCTGATCCAGTTCTGTATGCAACATCCTCTATCTCCAAAGCATTGGAAGGATTCACGCTATCAGCAAGCCTGAATTCACATAATTCTTTCAAAGAAAATGCATCAGTTAGAACAGCAGAATGACCACCACCAGCCGACAGTTTTCGTACTTCTCCAACGCACCTACGTGAATACATTTCGTCAAAAGAGTATATCTAATGGAGAGACTATTCTAAGAATGAGGTACTATTATGGCACATGCTCTAGACGGAATTTTCTACACAAAAAGCCATAAATGGTACATGCAACCAACTATTTCAGAAATCTAAGACATTAATCTAATGACCCCCACCATGGGATGGGCATGAACTGATACAACTATACAATGTAGAGTATTTTGAAATGTCTTCCTTCCACGATGAGACACATCAAACAACTGGCTTGGTTCATAGAAAGGTGGGCTCATGTAGTTTCTAGAGAACAGAGGCTACTGATACAAGTGGGTACAAAATCCCCAAATTTTGCAGTACACTGGTCCTAGATGATCAATGCAAGATTTCCAATGATGGGGAAAATCCAACTCATTCCATCATTTGGATATTGTTGTGAACAACACTATCTTCTTTTTCAGTTTGTTTTTACCGACAGTAACTCTATTTTCTCCATCGTAACCATTTATATTCAGGCCAAATTGAACTGTTACAATCTCCCATCTGGGAGATTTTCTGTGCAAAGGTCATTATGGTAGATCCCAATCAAAGGTATTGATATGTGAAATGTTTGCCCCATTTGTAAAAACTTAAAGCCTAAACAAAATGTACATCTCCACTGGATCTTCATTTTATACCCTCTCTAGAAAGAAAATATGTTTGTGAAATAATAAAGGCAGAGTGATAATGACTGCCCTACCAATCAACAGGGGATGGGAACCAAGCATATGTAGATTTCTCATTAGCAGCCTGACCATAATTATTGTAACCCCATCCACGAATCCTTCCATCTTTCATAGAAACAAGAGTGTGAGAATGTCCACATGCAACAAGTTGGACACCTGCTGGTACAACCAAGACTGGAATATTTCGAAGCAACATCTCAGACTCATTAAGATTGCATGAAAAGAATCCAGTTTGAGGGCCCAACCCTAATTGACCTGCTTGCCCACCACCCCAAGCATATAAAGCTCCCTTTGCCGTTACAGCACATGTATGTACACCACCACATGAAATGTCCTTCACAAATATCCCATCAAGGGCCACCACTCGCCTAGGCAACAGCTCTTTATCGCCAAACTGAAGAGAACAGTGCCCGAGTTGCCCCATACTTCCTAAGCCCCAAGTGTATCTGCAAAATTTGAAGCAAAACTCGATGTCAAAACAATGTCAGTAAGATTCAGTTTATCCTACCACCACTCTATTGTATTGATGTTAATAGGGATATAGATGCCGAAGAAAAGCTTCAAAAATGGTAACTCTATAAACAAAAGCGCTCAGATAGTAGAACCGTAAAAGTCACAAAAATCCATTCAATGTACACCCCTCTGCATCTAAAAACTAGACGCCTCAGTAAATGAAACTATTGATGGCACAAAAGAAACTGTATGTATTAGATTCCATTGTTTGGTGAACCAAACCACTGTTGTGATGTCCTACTGTGCATGGAGCATGCCCCCAACAATCATCCAAGAGGAAGACCATAATCCTCAGCAATGCCCCATACTAGACAGTTAAGAAAACCTTCTTTATTTTATTTGATTGGTGATAGTTACAAAGCTTACAGCATTGGTCCATATTTAATAGCTATATGCCAACAAAAGAAAAGCACGAAACTTTCAACCTGGGAAGTTTTTGCGCATCGGAGGAGCATATCAGAGGAATAATCTGGACCAACATACCTTGGGCACCACAAATACAAAATCTAACACCTAGGCAAACTAACTACTCACTTCATAATGATTATAATGAAACAAACATAGTACGAAATGAATTTATAAACAGGAATGCTGTAGAGTTATTTGTATCAGATGAGATGTATACATAGTACAGAAAGATACTGTTGGCAAAAAAAATCCTGCGTCGGTTAAAAAACGATAATAGTTATCTTCTAAAAGCCATAGACAGGAAAAATCCTATGGCTGAGGAACACAACTGGAAGAGTACTCGGGCAGAGCACTATGGCGCAGAAGTAACACACGCGGAGCATTAGGAAAGGAATGGAGTACCCCAGGGAAGTCTCCTGGCTGATGGGCTAGGCTAGTTTAGGGTTAGGATAGTTTACAATTCCTCTCATGCACCAAATAAAAAAATTAAATTAAATTAAAAATTTTAAAAAAAAACACTTAAAAATTAATTTGTACACAGGCAACCCTGTAAAACAACAGAAGTGACTACTACCTTATGTTTTGTCAGTTACTATAAAAAGATAGATTCTTTTTTACTGGTACCTATAAAAAGATAGAAAAAGAAGTAAAAAAATAATGTTGGAAACATGATGGCACATCAGCAAGGAATGTATAATGTCAAAGGTACTGAACTGTAATATGTACAAAGTAAAAGTGAACATATGCATCCTCCAGCAAAATGAGAAGTTTCTACTGGACGAACTTTCCAAGCCTTCCAAGTTATATGTAGTGTCATGCGGAAAAAGCCACATGTTCTCATGCTTTAATTCTAGTACCTATTTCCAGCTATCAGACTATCAGTGTCCATTTAAATCACTTACACATCGCCACTTTCTGATATAGCTGCTGTGTGGTGCTCCCCGCATGACACTTGGATAATCTTCACGAGCTCAGGGGCCTCATCAAGGAACCTTGCATAACCATTTATAATGCGAGCCCCCTGTAGTCCTTCACAAGTAAAACCTCTGCCAAGCTGACCACACTCATTGTAGCCTGGTATATCAGAAGAATAATGCAACTCTTATTAATATTTCATAGTAATGTACAACCAGTGTGAAAATTCAGGGGCGTTTCTCCAAGACCGTGCACCTTATGAAAAAAAACAAATAGTTACCACACATATCCAAGGGTAAAATATACACATATCCAAGGGTAAAATATAGCAGTGTAAAAACTAAAAGATTTCAAGCATATGATTAAATCTTTGACCTACAATGAAGTTTTCAAACAGACAAGTACTTCCTCTGGAACACTCCAAATGGAAAGTAGATTCTGAATGCCAATGAAAGAAAAGAAGCTTATGAGTAAAACATTACCCCATGCCTGCAGTACGCCATCCTCTGATAAAGCAACCACATGGACTGCTCCACAAGAAACTTGAAGTACAATCTGTCATATTGTCATAATATGATTACTTTTGTCCAGAAAAAATAGAAGCAACATGCAAGACATCAATGATAAGCTGAGTACAGTACCCGTACACTTACAATAGGCAATATATCCATATTGTATCATATCTAATTCTTCAGTTCAGTCTTACATGTAAAGTACATGACCTGAGTTATCCAATAGTGTCTTGCCGTATTTCAGTATCACAGAGCTAGTATTGTGTTGGCTCTAAATCATGATATAGCAAAACTTATAAAACAATCTGCTAATTACAATTTTGTTTAAAACATACATTTTGATGGCCCAAGACATGCAGGCTAAGTTTTGGCCCATCCCAAGTGCATACCTACCATCAACCAAGATTTAATTTCTGTACAGTCCACTCATGCTTTAAATTGTAACTCCTCAAGGAATCCCTTGATTCCCACACTATATTGGTCTCTTCCCTCTCTTTGTTCCTTGCAACGCTTAGTTCTTCATTCAGAAGTTTCTGAATGTCTTCTAGTATGTGTCCAAACTATCTCAATGTTCCTCAACTTCTATTTTAACAAGCCTCCCATATATTTTCTCTTTCAGTCATTCATAATCCCTCATTCTCGTAACTTTGCACATCCATCATCACATTATTGCCCCAATAGAAGGATGTATAACAAATATTCATCTTCTTAATTAGAAATCAACAACAAAAATGTAGCATACCGATGATACACACAAAAATAATAATAAAGAAATAAATAAATAAATATACAAGTATACCGTATTAGGAGTAAAAGCACCCCAAAATAGGCGTGGATAATTTGATCCCTGGGAGATAAAAGAATTGTTAGCTAAATGATGCACTAAACACATACAAAACTAGAAAAAACTAGAAAATATAAGAAATGAAAATGGAAACACCTGATTTTGCCCCCAAACCCAAAGTCTGCTAAGGGATTCTGTTCCATTGTTTTCACGAGACTCTGCAATAGCAGCTGTACAGTGTGCTCCACAAGATACAGATTTGACGAATTCAGACTGCAATAACTTTACTTTTTTAGGGTGTTTCCTACCCTCTTCAGTTCCATCTCCTAATTGACCAAAGTCATTGGAACCTGGATTCAGCAGAGAGAAAAATGAAAGACAATTACTGATGATTAGTAGTAGTGGTTACACCCAACACGCCAAAAGTTCAACTATGAGAACAAGTTAAGAAACATGATAATTTACAATATCAAGTGTTTAGTTTAACTATAGCAGTCAAAGCATCACCTGTGACCTTAAATGATGCACCTATTATCCTAAATATTATCTAGATGACCAGGCTTATCTCTATTGAGTTGGGTACTTGGGTATGCACACTGTATGGTCACATAGGCATTGACAAAAAGCCCAGGCAGTCACCAATCCCTTGGAAAGCTAGCTTATCCCTTCCATGCCTAAAAGAAAGAGATCAGTGGAGATTTCTTTCCCCCACCCTCTAAAGACATCCACAAAGGCAATTTCTTTTTATAATGTAAATAGCAGTGGAAAACTAAAACCAATGCCCTTGTATCTTAATTCGTTTTCCCTTTTTTTAATCAATAAGCCTCCATACCTTGATTTCATGTATTTGATCCTACATCCTTTTTTTCATGTATAGCATGTCTATGCGCAAAAGAGTTGTATAAACAAACATATATATTTATATGATCATAGAAGTAATAAAATGCAAAAAAGTCTATCTATGTTTGTTAGGACACAAATACCTAATTTTGTATTAGCCTTGTTCATTGGAAACACCAATGACAATCGTACGATCACTGATGCACTCAAGAAGTTGGTTGACTGGGCTTTCCTGTGCATTTTGTCAACCTTGTGCACATGCAGAATAGCCACACAGTAGCTAATACATCTGCCTTTGAGGATTACATTGATGAAAAAAAACAGAACACAGAATTTAGAAACTTGCTATGACTCTTTGCTTCTGAAGATGATAAGTCATTGACTTCTATTGGCGAATACAAATCAATAGAAGAAAATAAAGGGCTTTTTTTTTTTTTTTTCTAATTGGCAACAATACCATGCAAGTGAACATCCAGAGCCCATTTCTCACTGGAAAAGTTTGTATTGGTTTAGATAATCTTGGATGCTCTACTGATGCTTCTTTACTACCACCTAGTTTAGGTAATTTGGGGTGCTCTGCTGATGCGTCTTGACCAACCATGAAGAAACTACATTAACTCACAGAGGAATAAAAGACAAAAAATAATGGCATGAAAGATAAACTACATTTAAAGGAATTTTTATTTATTAATGAGTGAATAAGAGACAAACCCCAGGTGAACAGTGACCCATCTGAGGATATGGCCGCTGTATGTTCACGACCGCAGGCAATATCCAACCACCTAGAATTCACCCCTTCTGAGCACTCAAAAAGCTTGGGATGGAGACGCTTTGGGATTCTCAAGTGGCATTCTCTCCCCTTTCTACCTGTTTGCCCGCACTGGTTATAACCCCACACGTAAATTGCACTCTTAGTTGGGAGATTTACAGACTGGGTGTTGCAATACAGATCATCAATATCCATTCCCACGTAGAATTCAATGACCTGATATTTGCAAAACAGGAGGGAAATTCAGTAAGAATCTCTCTTCCTTTCTAGATACTGAACACTTTCCAAGAAAAACTAAAATCCTAGCAATCCAAGAAGGAAGCTTTATCTCCACTAAAACAAATCCAAACAAAAGAAAGGGTGGTTTCAGTTAAATTTTTTATGCTTTCATCTTCCCCACTTCTCTCCTCATCCAAATCGCCCTACGAAGAATCAAACAAGATTAAGCTTGGCATCTTCGGAAAAGAAAGAACACCATCAATCACCCCAAATCAGAGGAGAAACAACAGAAACAAAGAAAAAACAGTAATCAAAATGAATACAACTTTGAAAATCACACCACCACAACAACATAAGATCAACCAAAAGAGGATACATTTCCAGCAAAAAGAAAGTAGAAATCGTTTAGGTTAGAGTTTTAACCACCAAATCACAAAGAAATCGACAACGAGAAGCACGAACAGGAAGAAATGAAGAAAGATTGGAATTGGAATTACCTAATTGAGGAGATGGAGAAATTCGAAGATTGGGAGATTCTTCTTGTTGTTGTTTGAATGAGAATTAGGGTTTTTCTTTGTGTGGGGGGAAGGACAAGGAGCGGATTCTGCTGCTGCAGATTCTCACGGCCGTTGAAATGGAGGAAAGTTCTACGAACCGGATGGGAATCGCAGGCATCCGTCCCGGACATGGCGCCCGGGATCTTGTAGCTGAGCAGCACGTGGGCTCACCTGTGGTCAAGAATGAGCTGACCCATTTACTGCATTGGGTGCAGCCAGACTGGCCATTACTATTCTCAATTGACTCTTGATTTTGGACCTTTGTATACTTATAATAATGTACGAGTATCACTGATGCTCCCTCCGGCTAGTTTGGCACTTTACTAACATAGTAAAAGTCAAGTAAAGTCTTCATTTTTCAAACAAAATATTACATCAAAAATACTTTAATTCAAAACTACCTCCATCTTAAAAAAATAAAAGATCAAGAAGCAACCACCTTTATTCACTAAGGTACAAAAAAACTCTACTTTTCCTTACAAGAAGTCAAAAAGATTCCATAACGAACAAGTAAAAATAAAATACCATCATAACTCATTTGTATTTTATTTTTTCTTCAAAATCAATTTTACTCACTTGACTCTATTAGTGGAGTTCTCAAACTGGCCCGAGTATTGGCTCCTCAAAAGGAAACTAAGTAACTCCTGAAATGAAATAGTTTCTTACATAGGATTGGAATTTAGGGGCCTCAAATGAGGTGGCTCAAGTTAAAGCGGGTCGTGTCAGTAGGTGAGGTCTACAACTTGACCTTGACTTTAATCCTACCCATTTTTAAAACAGGTCAGATTCTTCCAACCCTGCGATACTAACACAAGATTGGTAGGGTTTGGCTCTTGGGGTTGGTATGTGTGTGTGTAAGAGAGTGCGAGACAAGAGGTTAAGGCTTAGAGAGAGAAAGAGAGATAGCAGGTCTTGATTTAGAGAAAGAGTTTGTATAGACATAAAGTGGGAGGTATTTATTTTGAGCATCTAAGATTTTTAATAGTTGAGCCTCATTTTGGGCCCTTTTGACACTTTACTAGATTAATAAAAGTTAAGTAAAACCTCCAATTTTTAGACAAGGGGTCTGAAAAAAAATTCCCTCCATCTTTTTTTTAAAAAAGAATTTAAAAACTACCTCCTCTCTCCACTAAAGACAAAAAAGCCTCACTTTTCTATATAAAAAGTCAAAAAGATTCTATACCAAACAACTAAAAACAAAATACAATTATAACTCATTGTATTTTATTCTCTCTTGATTTGATATTTTACTACACTTTATTTTACATTTAACTTACCAAACGGTAAGACTTCTCTGAAGGCGTGCCCATTTACATAGATTTTTGTGAATCCTAACTCTTCTTCGACTGATTTACGTGGCAAAGTGTCGCATTTGTGGTGTTACACCCAACTTGATGCTCATAATATTTTGTTCTCACCTTAAAATATCCAAAAATCCTAAATTTAAGCATTTTTCTTTCCCTTGTATGCATGCCAAATACTCATTGTGTTCCATCCATTCGGTGGAGCCCCAAAAGAACAATTAATTTTTTATCATTTAGTGCTTTATCTTTGACCCCTGTGAAAGTTTTAGGGTACGGGAGATTTCTAGATTGGTCTACTCAATGAATCAGCCAAAAGTGTACAAAAACAATAAATATGCAGCGGAAATAAAATCACAAGAACACACCACAAAGACACCAGATTTTTACGTGGGAAACCCTAACCGGGTGAAAAACACTGATCCAAACTAAATTTAATCAAGCACTATGAATCTCGCAATTACAAGAAACTCAGATTACTTCCCCAAATATCCCCTACGTAAGGACTTAAGTTACCTTGTGTCGCTTCACGCTTCAATGACTTTACACCGCTGATTGCAACAGACTCAATCCAGCGCTTGACTCCTCAAATCTTCTCGCAAGAAGATAATCTTTTACAAATGATGCAGAAGATACTAGTTCTAGAAAACTTGGCAACACAACTTCTTAATAAATCTCTAGAGAAGAATTCTCTCAATTAAATCTCTTAATTTAAAACTTGAGAGATGAGGTATGCTTTTAGAATAGCCCTTGAGTCCTTTAAATAGCCCTTGGGACATGCTTAAAGTTGCCTAACTTGATTAGAATAAAAACAAGCAGTTTGGGCACAATTAAAAAGAAGTTTCTAATTTTCGTAGGACTTTGCGGCCATATCCGCTTGAGCGGACCCACCATCCACTCGAGCGGATGAGGTTCTATTTCAGTGATGGGCATTCTGATATATGTCCACTCGAGCGGATATAGTGGTCGCTCGAGCGGACCCCTTCTGGTAGATCCGGAATTTCAACACTCTTTTCTTCCAGCTTTCTTCTTCTAATTCTTTTAGACCTTCTATCTTCGGAGTCCTTTTCTAAATATGAAATACGACTCAACGAACTCTCAGAGTTATGTCCAACCCATGAATTTAGCCAACACAATCAAAATCCTAACACCCTGCTCTCTCTCTAATTGACCCCCTAAGTTTATTTCATCCACAAGCAAACAAGTATAAACCTAATGTAATGCAATTTAGTATTATGAGATAAAAGATAAGATGGTTGCCGCTGCATTCAAATCTAAAGACCACCTGTTTAACAATTCTCTAGGAATGATTCATACCTCAATATTCAACAATAATTTCATAAACGAACTTCTTTGTTAAAGTGAAGGCCACATCATATTTGTCATAGCCATGCCCAATTAAGCATAGTAAACGAAATCATCTTTTGTGTATATGTATTGAACATTAAATTAGAAAGGGCTGATCATGATGTGATACCTATAAAAAGATTACTACTGTATGTGCTTCCGCATTAAATGTACCGGGACAAGTGCCAGTGAGCAAGTCTCACATATCAAAAGTAGAATCTCATCCTTTGTGAATTTGTACTTAGCCTGAGATAACTGTGAATTTCACGAGAGTATGTGTGTCACACCTCGAGAATTATCCTTGGCCATAAAACCTCAAGCCTGGATTGTGACAAATTTGAAATTTTGAATCTAATAAAGGAGGCCATGCTTTCTCTAGAAGGAAAGCCTGTGGTGAAGTGTGGCGAGGATGTCAAAGTCTCGGAGACTAGGGACCAGCTCTCAGTGTAGTCCTGTGGCAGTGCAAAATATAAAAATTGTCGGTGTGATAAGGGAATAGAGGTTGTCATCTAGGCAGGCCGTCAATGAGGAAATTGGGAATTCAAATACCAGAGTGGATGAAACCAAAGAGGCTATTGCTATGGGGAAAGGCCTTAGGAATTGAGTTCAGCGATGTTAAGGCAGAATTCAAGAATCAAATTATGATTATGCCTTAAGGAGGTAAAAGAGTGGGAGGGAAGAGGTGCTTAAGCACTGTTTGTCTAAGCATGGGTTCTCTATTTTGTAGTTCTCATGATCATTGTCAGTTGGAACATCAGAGGTTTAAGGTGGATTGAGAAAAGGGTGACTGAGGAAACTTGTCAGGAAGTATAAAATCAACCTTCTTTTGTGGTCAAAGGCCTGTGGGGCTCATAAAGATGTGGTTGGAACTGGGTTCCTTCAGAAGGGTCTGGGGGTGGCCTACTTTCAATATGGAATGAGGATGTTTTGAAGGTGATATTTAATTATGAGTTGAGCTATTTTTAATTTCACAGGTGATATAAGCCCAAGTGATGGTTTTGTAGGTCTAGCCCTAAGATATCTTATTGTCGAAAGTTGAGAATGTAGGGAGAACTAAGGGCCCATTTGATTACAAGATTCCTACAGGAATTCTGATTGTCGGGGATATTTGGAATTCCTGTCAAGAAACCTGCATTTGAAATTACTCGCTACTGTAAATAAGAGCTCTAGCTTATGTGTATTAAATAGATAAAATGCCTATCAGTTGGTTCAATGGGCCATGGATGGATGCCCTGGAAGGAGAAAATTTTTCACTGAGCTTTAATCAACATTCATCCTGTATAAAATCTCTGTTTTGCCCGTGATAAAGTAACAAGTTTATTTGTATAACAGAAATTAGGCAGAGTGGAAATCAATCAAAAGCTGCTCATGATAAAGTTCTAAAGCTGCTTGGAGATTTTTTTTATTTTTTTATTTTTTTTATTGATCTATTTGGTGATCATTCAAATAATATTTTATTAATTTTCTCGGATGCAGCTTTTAATATTTAAGATAAAAAATCTTTCTTTGGTTATTTGATGATGATGAATAATTCAGTTGTTTGTGCATGCGCTCACCATGGGCCAAAACTTTATTTACAATAAAGGAAGCTTCATGCAAAAATTTATCTGAGATTGCCCTTTCTTCAAATGCTAAGTGGTTGGATCCATCAATGAGATTTCAGATTGGGCCATCAATCCAGTTATTTTGGATATTAAACTTCTATGTAGTTGTTTCTCTTTTGTTAATTTCTTTTTTTGTTTTACTAAAAACCTTGAATGAGGCTGCTCATCAGTCAAGCATTGCTTTAGGATTGGTAAAGAGTTTTTGTTATGTCGATGAGATTCCAGAGTGGATTAGGCCTGTTTTGCCTCCACTCTGAATGGAGTTTTGTTTTTTGGTCTTTCAATGAAAGTTGCATTTAAAAGGAAATTAAAAATAAAAAAAAAACAGAAATCAGGCAGAGACAATGGGTCTGTAATCTGTATGCCCAGGACAGCCCCATTACCTAAACAGCCATAATTTCCTACTGGATTTTTAACCAGGCCATCAACACATCTTCTTAACAATAGTGAGAAGTTATTGAAAGAACAAGCGTACAAAATACTGGTGTTCAAGGTGAGAATTGAGTTGGTTTTGTATAAGATTTATTTGGAATGTTTACTTTCATAAATTCCAATGTGGAATTACACCCATATAAACAAGGTCTTAAACTCCCTTTTTAGGGTGGTTATATGAAAAAAATAAATACTCCAAAAAACTGAAAATATACACATCACCAACTTAACTGCTTTCCAAGCACCTCAAAAATGGAGCACCTCACTATCCTAGACTGACCTGAAGTGTTCATTGATCAAGGAAAAACTGGTGTTCAAGGAAAAGATCAAGTTTAGTTACTACGATAATGAGTTAGAATCCTTACTTAGGAGGATTCCAAGTTGAGTTCACGCCCAAACTAAACAAGGACTGAAGCTCCATTCTATGTCAGTTCTTGAGGAAAGAAAGACACCCATAAAATGGGTATACACAAATCCAGCTTACCAAAAACCACAGAAGTGGTGCACCCTCAGTAGTATCACATAATGAGAGAGTAAAAAATAATAAAAAAAAGCATGCACCAATTACAACTTCCAGATCATCTTAAGCAATAAAACTCAAAAAGGAAATGACAATGTGAAGAAAGAGTGCCTCTAACCTCCAAATCACAAGCATTTGTATCTGCCCACTTTCAAGAACATTCCTCAACATTACTAGAGTCTAGAAATTAAGACCCTTAATATTGAGAAGACAGAATATAACTTAACAACGAAAGTAAGAGACGAAACACCAAAAGTAAGAGACGACAGGCAACAGGATCCCTAACAACAAAAGTTACAAAACCCATAAAACCGACCAATCCTATTAGGATGAGCAGAGGCATGATGAACTCAATGATTGATGTAGCACTGCTGAAGACCTTTTTCATTTTTTCGAGAGCCACCATGAAATCTTTCAATGTTTGTACTATGGAAAGAAGTCCTTCGCTGCAGAAGTCATTTTTGGGCTGTTTCTTCCCCAACCAACAAAAGAAGGCTTCCACCACTGTCTGTACCATTTTAGAAAGCAAGTCCTTCATTGGGGCATGTTTGGATAAATGAGGAATGGAGTAAAATGAAGTGGATTTCAAATGTGGAGTTGAGTGAAGAGAAGTAGGTTGAAGTTAAAGTAGAATACTTCACTTCACTCCATTTGGATGCTTATTTTGAAGTTAAGGTTTGGAGTAGAATCCACTTTTACTCAAGAAAATAAAAGTATTTAGAGTTGAAGTGAAATGAAGTACATGGGGCTCACAACATTACTTCATCTATTGGGCAAGACTCATCCAAACAGGATAGAGTTAAAATTTTATACAGTTAGGGCCTATTTAACTTCACTCTATTCTATTTTGTGCCTATCCAAACAGGCCCTTAAGGACCATAACCAACAAAAGAATCCTCTTTCTTTGTGAACTGAACTGGAGGAAAAGCACTTGACAGAAATGAAGGTGGCAGTCATCTTCTGTTGCAGAGAACCAAAGAAGCCCATGTTTATTAATCCCTTCTCTTGTAAAAAGTTAAAAAACCCACTCAAGGTTTCATCTACTGGTAGAAGTCCTTTATATTGGAGAAGAAGGAATCTCAACCGTCTGAATTAGAATTCCTTATTGGTATTATTATACTCAAATCTCGTGCAGCTGACGAATCCCAACTGCCCCAATAATTATATCTTATTGGTAGTAGTAAAATCAAGCCTCGTGCAGCCGAAGACTGCAGGTTTTCACTTATCCCATGTCCATGACAAGTTTCTCCTGGGTAATTTACAAATGACCACCAATTTTTTATGATATTTTACAAATAACCATCCATACTTTTAGAGCCTTTTTTCTTATAGAAATTTAGATAATTCCTCTCTGGAGAGCTATGCATAGTAGAATTACTGAAGGTTCTCTGTGCTTGAGCATCCAAAAGTTACATAAAAAAAAAAAAACACTGGGCATAAATTCCTGAAATTTCTAAAGTCATTTAAAACCTTTTACGTGGTAGAATTCTGTAGAATAAATATATATAGCATTTGCAAATGCCCATACAAGCCATCAATATCATGTCATGAATTTTCCAATACAGTAAATTCTAATAAAAAAACAAGCCCTTTTATAGTGTTTGTTTGCGTAATGCTCTGGAAGAGGAAACTTGAGTTTTTCATAGAGATGAAAGTCTAATGGGGGAGTGTCGGACTCGAGTTTCTATCTTGCGCAAAAAAATCTCAAAACAATAGGAAATTTCTGGGGAGATTATTGTTGCAGTGAACAACTCTACAATTCTCACCCGCTTCAGTAGAAAGACGGGTTGCACAAATGCCCCTTTTACTTATAACCACTTACACTTCCTGTATGATACAAATCAACCATATTGACCAGTGGTACTCAAAAGGCTGAAACAAATGGGTTTATGACTTCTCAGAGTGTATCTGTAAATCTACTCTGACTGGTCGTAGTATAAGCTCCTAATATTATTAATCTATCTTGGTAGTATAAGCTCCTAATATCATTAATCTATCTTCTGAGAGATTGGGGGTCAATAATCTAATGGTACGAAGCATCGGATCATCGATTTAATGGCAGAAATAATGTAGATCATCAAAATAACAACAAAGGAACCTTAAATTGTTGATTAGAAGGGAACATGTCTCATAAATCTCATAAAATCAATCCAACGGCATAAGATAAGTGGATCATCGATGCAATAATGCCATGGCTTCAAAATCATCGACCAAATGAGATAAAATGAGGTAGATCATCCTTCTAATAGTGAAAAAGACTCAATTCATAGATCCAACAAAAGAATAGATGAAGATTACTGATCTTGTAGTGGAAAAGATAGCTTATTTATCCCACTAGTGAAAACATGTGAATCATCAATCTATTGGTGTAAAAATCCTAAATGACCATATCTATGGAAAAAATGATGTAGATCAACCATTTAATTGATTAACTTCCTTAGATCTATTTTCCAACTGTAGAAATCCATCTGCAGTGCCCTGGAAGGACAAAATTTCTTACTGAGATTTATGCTACATTCATCCTGTAAAAGTCTTTGTTTTGCCCATGATAAACTAGCCGAGTTCATTTGTAGAACAAAGAGAAATGCTATGGAGACCGAATAGGGGCCTGACTGGGAGCCTGATGCTTCGGGCTCCCAGTCAAGCCCCTATTCGGTCTCCATAGCATTTATGTAGGAAAAATGTTGCTTGGACTAACTCCTAGCCAGAATTCTGACCCGAATTCCGAAAATAAAAAGGTGAAAAGACATTTGAGTGCGTGAGTGAAGGCCATTTAAGGGTAAATATGGCATTACAATGCAATTCGGGCAAAAATTCGGGCCAAGAGTACGTCCATCTAGCATTGCTCTTTTTGTAGAACAAAAATCAGGAGTAGATAGTGGGTTTTGTAGGCCCAGGCCAGATCTATTACATAAACAACCACATTTTACCACTAAGATTTTAACTAGGCCATCAACATATATCTCTTCTTAACAAAACTTAGAAGTTACTGAAAGATTTAAGCATGGGATCCCTCACTTTTTGTACTATGGAATCGACGTCCTTACAGAAGAAATAACAACCCACAGGAGTAATCCTTGACTGAAGAAAGCATTTTACAGAGTTTCTCCCATAACCCACAGAGACAGAGGATCCTTTGTGTTTCTGTGGGTTTAATCTGGCAAAATTGACAAAACATGCTTTGGTAGTAGCATGTGAATCTATTAGGGTCGTAACCCGCTTATTTTGAGCTTGTTGGTTTAGGTCTCTCACACCTTTGTTTGAGTAAACAACGAAACCAGTCTTTTAATTTGCTTTCTCTTGTAAAAATTGGAAGGAATCCATCTTCAATTCTCTTGTAAATATAAAATTAAGTAGGAGGAGAGGGAATCTCTACCTTACTTTACAACAAACAATCTGTTAATGTGAGATTTGCAATAATCACCCCCGCCGATAGTGATGTTGGCATCATTTGTTACTATACTAACAGCGTGCACAGCCGACTACAGATCTTGGCTTTCCGATGCCCACGTAACGTGCACTGATGCATATGAACCGTTTCAGATCACAAGCCCACAGGTACCAAAGAGACATACAAGAGTTTTGATTCTTTTGAAGACAGGTGGCCTACAAAATAGAGTTTGGATAGGCTCTCTCTCTAATTAAAGAGTTCCTGAGTCGAAATAATGTATGGGTTCATTATGTACAGGATGTTTCCAAGTTTTACTCCATCAACTTTATTGGAGTAAGATTTGGGACATTCACCGATTTCTATTAAAGTAATATTTAGAGACATTACGACACGATGGAGTTTTTATTTTGAGCTGCTCAATTTTTCAATAGATATGGCCTCAGTGTAAAGCTCCACTTCCTCGTCTTGAAACTTTTGTAAACACCCAAGGATCATAGAAACATGAGCGTGGCCTTCCAATCTAGTAATCAAGGGCACCTATGTAAAATGTCCAGGAAGCTAATATTTTAAAGAGTGTTGCTACCTACACATTGGAAATCCCTTTGCACACACGCACTTTTCTTTTCTTTTTCTTAAACTTCCTACACTATCCCTCTCTCTCCTTCCCTCTCTCCGTTGGCAGACCGCCCCCTCCGCCCAACCTCGCTACTCGCCACCTGCGACCGACCCCTATCCTTGCTCGTCGCCGACCGCCGCCTGCCCACCCTCTCCCCTTCCTCTCCTTCTCCCCTTCTCTCTCCCTTTTCTCTCTCTATTTCCCTCTCCTTGCTCGTCCCCGGCACTGCCTGCACCACCATCTCTCCCTCCCTCTCCCGCTGTCTCGCCACCTACTCTTAGACGTAGGCGGCGAAACAGGGAGAGGGAGATGGTGGCTCGGGCGGCGGCCGGGGGATGAGCAGGGTATAGGGTTTAGCAGGGAGAGGGAAAGAGAGGGAGAGAGGGAAAGAGAGGGAGAGGGTGGACGGGCAGCGACGAGCAAGAGAAGGAGGAGAGGAAGATGGAGAGAGAAAGGGAGAAGGAGAGAGGGTGGGCGGGTGGCGACGAGCAAGGAAAGGGGTTAATCGCAAGCGGCGGGCAGAGAGGACTGGCGGAGGGGGCGCCGGCATGGAGAGGGAGGAGTAGTTTAGGAATTAAAAAAAAAAAGAGTGCACGTGTGCAAAGTGAACGTGTAGGTAGCAGCACTCTATTTTAAATCCTAAATAATTGTGCAATTACGCTAACATTTGGTATATCCATCTACAATAATCAAATCATTAGAATTAGAATTAAAGTCCAGAGGTTTGGCCAAATCGCGCTTGACCAGACCCATGTACTTACATTTTGATGTATACTGTTTTCTAATCATCATTGGTTGATTATGCACAATTGTACTTTTAGTTTGAGGCGGATCGAATTCCTTGGAATATGGGTTCAAGGAATCGATATAAAGAGGTAAAGGGTGAAGGATATAAGGCAGAGATGTTAGAGCTATTTTTAGTTGTAATTCATAATTAATTAATTTTGTTAAATTATAATATAACCTCTCATGTCATAGACATACAAATAAGAGCTTATTATAAGGGAATTTTGTTTTATTTCCTAAAAATTCTTTGCCCATGGGGCCCACCTTAGGAATTAGAACATGAGTTCACCTTGATAGAAATTGAGATGTGGGCCCACCTTTTTTTATTGTGTTATAGGAATCACAAAGTGGGCCTACCTAATGAATAACCCACTTTGAGAACATGGGGCCCCACCTTCGGGAAATATGATCTGGGCCCACCTGTAGGATTTGCAACAAGGACCTATGTAGGAATTGTAATATATGTGATCTTTAAAATATACAACATGATACCCACATTTATGAATTAGAGCATGTGGCCTACATTTATATCTACAATGTGGGCCCACCTTTAAAGGATTTATAATGTGGCCTTACCTTGTGTGATGGTGAACATGCGACCTACACTAGGAATTATAAAATGAGGCCACCTTTTATGACTGTGAACATGGGACCCACCTCTAAGAATTATGGTAATTGGGGCCTACCTTCTAGAAAATACAATATAGATACTGTCATTTGTGTCATTTTAAAATTTTTTTAAGGTTATTTTCATCAAAAACACTTGTAAAATTTTTATTATCCACCTCCAATGCTTTTGCTGAAAAATATCTACTAAAACAAGTAGCCCCCTCAGCTTTTTTTAAGAGGTCAAATCTCAATTTCTAATAAAATAGAAAATACGATTAGAGGTTTACCAAATGCTCCAATATGTAAATAGTCTCTAAATCATTAGATAAGGGCTTAGTTTTAGAGTTTCCAAATGACCCCTAGATGAGAGCCTCAATTTCCTAGGTTAAGATTTACTATGGTGGTGGTTGGGTATTCATTTCCCATCTCTCCAATCCATCAAAAAGAGATTATTGATGGCCATTTGTGGATCTTCACCATTTGTGTTCCGAAGAATACAACTCCACGCAAATAAATGCGTTGTAAAACATAAATTGGTTTATCTCATATTTTTCATTATAAGATTTTTTGCTCATTTGTTTACCAAGTCCAATACACAATGTCTATGTTTTTTTGGTTTAAATGAGCTTCCTTTATCCAGCTGGTATTTTTAACAAGAATTTCTCATTTTCAGAATTTCTAATATTGATACGATAATTGTCTCCTTTTCATTTCAAATGTCATGTTTCATAGCTGGAATTCTAAATTCTAACCAATTGAAAAGTCATCAATATCGTTTAAAATTCTCAAAATCCTAGGGCCATGGGGATTTGGAAGTCTGTGGTAGACAATATTTGGAAAATTCCAAATTATCGCAAAAGAGCAGGCCCTTAGTATAACTACTTACTCTTGTAGTTTTCTAGTCTATATACACCAGACATCTGTCTACCAGAGAATTCTAAATGCTTTGGACAACAATTGACATTATATTAGAAATTTCCAACATATTAAAGTCTTGTCATCGGACATTATCTCCTTAATTCTTCAAATTCTCCATTTGATAAAGGAAATTATACAAATCAACTATATTAAGGTGTTTCAAATTCTGATATTCCTAATTTATTTAAAAATCATCACTTATATCAAAGACAAATTCACCACTTTTCCTATCCCCTTTTCTGGTTTTCAACCCAATCCATTCGCACACATCACCTCCCTTAAATTGGCACAAAACCCAAATTCACATCATTTCAAAAGTCTACTGTTACATGTTATCACAATAAATTTGCCAAGCACATACCCACTAAATTGGAGGAGTTCAACTAAGAACAAGGATGATTTTTCTCCATAAATTAGTCACCGTTGCATTTTTATCGAAATAAATAGCCCCATGTATAGTTATTAAGCTTAGAAGAACTAAAATTAATTCAGGACTAGAATGACTCTGCTCTAAGTAATATCTCATGTTAAAAATGAGAAATAATTTTAATTATTTCTTTTACACATGATATTCCACCTTAAATACTGACTTTTTTATTGGAGTAAAATTAAAGTTTGCTGGGCAGAAGGGTTTGGTGAAGATTAGATAATTTCATCAAAAGCAAAGGCGTCGTTACTACGTATATTTCTTTTGGTAAAGCTTCGTTACTACACATTAAAAGGCACTTAGCTTTATTAATCTCCAGAGTTCTAGCATTCCAAATATAGGAAGAGCGTTTGAGGATTTGGAATTCTATTTTAAGATGACAACATTTGAAAATTTTAAAATTCTTTTGAACAAAAATCCTCACAATTCTTCTAAACAAAAGACATCAATATTTAGTTATTTCTTTTAGACGTGATTATTCCACCTTAAATACTGAAATTTTCACTGGCGTGAAATTTAAGTTCACTGGGTAGAAGGGATAGGTGAAAATCAGATAATTCCATCAAAAGCAAATGTGTTGACTTCATTACTACACGTGATCAAAAGCAAAATATGTAACCTGCCAGTGCACAATCTTCTTCCGTGTGTGTGTGTGTGTGAGAGAGAGAGATGGCAGTGCACAATCTTCTTCCGTGTGTGTGTGTGTGTGAGAGAGAGAGAGAGAATATGTAACCTGGCTGTGCACAATCTTCTCCCACTTGTGTGTGTGTGTGAGAGAGAGAGAGAGAGAGAGAGATGGTTGATTTGTGGGCAGCCCTGCCATTTGCAGCCATGGTAGCTGTTGAGTGCTTGGATGTGGGACTGACAACACTAAGCAAAGCGGCCATGTCAAGAGGGATGAGTCACTTCATCTTTGTTCTCTACTCAAATGCTCTTGCAGCTCTTATCCTCGTCCCTTTATCCTCCTTCCAAAGGTCTTTTTTCTCCTCTTCTTCTCCCACCAAATACCCAGAAAAGTTGAAAAAAGAAGGAGAAAACCACATACATTTGCCAAATTTTACTACACCCACTAAAATCTCTGCTCTTTTTTTTGGGTCTGATGCACAGAAAAAAGCGTCCACCGCTCACCTTACCATTGCTCTGCAGGTTCTTCTTCCTTGGTTTAACTGGGTATGTTTTGAATTCCCTTTTAATAAAATTGCTCTTAATTGTCAGTTTATTTATGATTCCACCATTTGGGGTAACCCATTTACATGTCCCCCAATGTTTCTGTCGCTTAATTGCTATCTGGGTGTGTTCTTTTTCACCACAACCTTTTTTTATATATATATATATATATATGGGGAAGATTCGGAATTTGATCAGTTATTGTTCTTCTTTTGGGGTGCCATTTTTCAGGATTACCATCATGCAGAATTGCGTGTTTACTGGGATAAGTTACAGCTCTCCCACACTTGGGTCTGCTATGAGCAACCTGATCCCTGCTTTCACCTTCATTCTGGCTATTATTTTCAGGTTCCTCTCTCTCTCTCTCTCTCAAAATTGAAAAAAAGAAAAAGAAAATTGAATGACATTTCACTCTATTTTCTTGTATCATCTAGATCATGTGGCAGGGAAATGTTTGGTTTTGGATGTTTGACACAAAAAAAACCTCATCCTTATGGATTTATCATCCTATTACAAGAGAGAGGAAATGAGGATTTGCTGATGTTGATGAATTACTCAACTAGTAAGTGAAATGGTGGAAGGTTCCTACTGCTTGAAAAGGTTGAGAAGAGGATGTGCGTTCCTTTAATTAAGAATTTATGAAAAATACAAATGATAAAGAAAACTCAACTAAAAGGCTCAAACAATACAAGTATAGTGCAGCTAGCCTATGGTATTTTGAAGGATCATTGAGCTGCTTGTCTTTGCACTCCTCAAACTGAGTGTGATTGCTTAGCTTCAACTCATAAAGAAAGTAGTTATGTCTTCTATGAGTTATTGCCTTGGTAGATATGATTAAGATTTGGTATTAAAAGCCAATGTGAGGAAGGTTGAGGTAAATGATCCAGATAGTTGCCAGATGGAACAGCACCATAGCTTCATCACTATAGTGAAAAGAATTAACCTCTAGAATTGGTTTCACCAAGTAATCTATGACAAGATGACCCACTATGAGATGCAAGCACCTTTGTTCAGAATTGCATTACAATTTATATTGTACAAGAGAAGACCGAGTTGTGGTGAAATAAATTACACAATCCACTAGCATATTATATATTGTCGGAACAAAGTCTTCCCCGCCCCCTTTTGTGTAACCGACACATCTCCAATGTGGTGCATAGGTGCTTATAATCATGAAGATTTGCTAACAAAAACCTATCAGACAAGTAATAGGGCCTTGGTCTTTTGTCTTGAATGACTCGCCGAGAAGTTGGTTTATTATGCTGATTTTGTCATCTTCAATTGTTAGCATATCGTCTAAATAAAGCAAAAGCAGGATGATCCCTTGAGAGCATCATTGGCTTCAAAAGACATATCCCATCTAATTGGGTTGGCTGAGTGCTATCTTCTCAACTATTAGAGCTCAGAAATTCGTTTGGCAAGTTCTTATAGCCGACCAACACAGCCCTCCTTCGTTTAACTTGTCTATTGATCAGCACACATGAAGAATAACTGAAACATATCTATAGAACAGGTCATAAAAAGTGGGGCATTAGAGGTGCTTTTGCAAGGCTCAACACAATGAATCATGATGAAGGCCATTGGAAAGGATCCCTCGAAATGGGACATAGGAAAGGGAGCATCGAAAGTTGTTTGTTAATCCATTCATGTGTGCCATGGATATGATCCCTTCAGAACAATGATGTGCAAATAGAAGACAAGTTTACTGAGGAATTCAAGTACTCAGTGAAGTTACAGACTGAAAGTAAATTAGTAGACAAGTTCAGAAAGTGAATAATAGAATGCAAGGATAAGAGTCAAGGAGACCATTTCTTTTCCAGTGATGTCGCAATGGGAACCATCTTCTAATGTAACTTTTTCAAGCTTAGAAGATGAATATAATGAGGAAAAATCAAGCTTGAAGCTTCTTACCCTTAATGTGTTGAGTAGCCTCTGAATCAGTTAAGCGGGAGATACCAGGTGGGCTAACAGATATATGATATGCAGAGTATGTGATACCTTCTGTCCCTTAGTCTGAGAGAGTTATTATTCCTAAGCTGATTAATCTGGGATAGAATTTCCCAGATTTGGTTTTCTGTGGCCGGAGCACTACTAGAAGTGGCGGGCGCTATGTTCTCAGTCTGTAACACTGTCTAGTTTAGCTTCATTAACTCTAAATTCTAATAGTCTGTGGAGCCTGACCAATTAGGTCCCAACAATTCTAACAAGGTCCAATTGAAACGTCCAAAATGAGTGCATGTCATATCACTCCAATCTCTCTGTCAACATCCTGTCCACTGAGACAACCCATCCTTGCTGGTTTCTAACATCACCACTATTAGAGGGTTTCTGTGTTTTATTCTCATCTTCCAATGCAGATTGTTCCATCTTCCTACTTCCAGTGTGAACAATAAGTGCCTTTTCCCTCTCTTTGGAGAAGGGAATAGACCGTTTCAAGGAACGGTAGGGTATCTCATCCCAAAATTTGATTGTGAGAGACTCATATTCAGGATTAGTCCCAGAGGCTTTCAGATGCTGTCCCGCTTTCCAACCCAGCCTTTTATTCATCTCCATCTTTTGCACAATGACTGGTAATGGATTTGTAGTCCAGCACTTTCCACCTCCCTGGAGACTGGAGTGGTAGGCAATAGCACTAATTGATTGCCTGTCTGTGAGTGGTGATTTCTAGATGGAGTTGATATACTCTTGCAAGTTTGTTTGTTATTTTTTGGTCTTCTGGCAACCAAGTCCTATATCGCTTCTGCTGTAATTCTATAGCACAATCCATTATTAATTGTAGATTGCATGGAGCTTAAACCAATATGTCCCCAAGAAATACTTTCCCCAATTCTGGTTTTTTTGTTCCTTACTGCCTCTCTTGTGGCACCATTTGTGTAATCTGATTTCGGCAGAATGGGATGAGGATAAACAAAAATAGACTCATTTTGTTTTAATGTAGTGATTTCGAGGTTAGGACTTAGGACTTTCTCTATATTCAAAATCCTAGAAGAATCCTCAACAGACCCTTCTTTCTAATCCTTTTCGTTCATCACAAAAATGAAAACTCTGGCTGGAGATGATAAAAATAACCACAAGAAAAGGATCATACAAAGTACCGAGCTCAGCCTACTTTGTTTAGAAGCAAATATTCAAACTCAAATGTCAAAGAGCATGTCCATCTATCATAATCATATTGTTCCAATCAATATTTTTTGTTTTTCAACAGTTGTAGTATCAGATCATGGACATGTTCGCAGATTCTCCCAGAAAGGATGCAATAACTCAGACATATGGTTAGACGCCAGGCATTCAAAGAAGATAGACTCAAAAGACCTTAGCTGATCTTCATATTTCCTAAAATCTGTTCTAGGAATATCAGATAAGTGCATGTACTTCTCAGATCAAGATTCTCTGACTCACCAGTACTAGAATAGGTCTTTTTCATCAAACATGAAATCAAAACTGGGCCCAGTTGTCACTGTATCAGGGGAGAAATAACATTGCTTCATAAAAAATCATCATCTCTTTGTGTAGTTAGGCCTATTCAGTCCCAAAATCACCATCTCTTTGTGTAGTTAGGCCTATTCAGTCCCAAAAATGTCAAATGCAGCTTTTATGATAGGAACAATGGATAAAAAAAGATTTTAAGTGGACTGAAAAATTAGTTCTAAAAAAACTTTTTTCTCTATCTTAGGAGGGAGACTGAAGCATATTTTCTCAAATGGAAATAAGATACACCAAAAATCTCAAAAAACAAAAATAAAATAAATAAATAAAGAAAAAGGAAAAGTGAAAGCTTTAGCTTTCAAATACCTATATTCTCTCTTTGAGTAGGACCTTTGACAATTATTTTGAAAAAGAAGATTAATGCCACTTTATACCCTCATTGTGAAAGTTCCTAACTTGGTTGAGCTGAAGGAATTTAGGCTCTTTAGTCTTAGTAGGTTGTGTTTATAAGTTGTTGTCTAAACTGTTGAATGCTAGAATGAGAAAGGTCCTTCCTCATATCATTAGCCCATTGCAAGGGGCCTTTGTGTAAAATAGACAGATTCTTTATTGGATTCTTATTGCAAATGAATTGATGACTAAAGGAAGAGGGTGAGGAAAAGGGGTTCCACATTCAAAATTGATATGGAAATGCTAAACTTGTACCCTAAAAGTATCAGTGCAGTATCTGTTATCAATACAAGTGGTGTATCGGTCCAGCACAAATATGTTGGGTTGTACAAGTACCCGGGTATCATAGGTGGCTATTAGTTCAGGCATTTTAAGTTCCTACCTCCTTGTATTTTGGAGGCTATACAAAATTGGCTCTTCTTTTTCAGTTAGGGTCTTGTTTAGTTGGTGCGGTTAAACGAAGGACAAGGTAGCTTACAAAACAGTAAAGGATTGAAATTGGAAATGTGTTTAGCCATGTTGACGGTGGGGAAATGAGTTTTGGCTAGAAAGGAATTCTCTAATTTGATTGAGTGCCACTCACCGATATCTTTGCTAGTTGTCGGGTGCAAAGGTGAAGGATTGGAAAAGGTTAAGAGGTCTCCCAGTCCCTCGGGACTATTGAAATTTAATATAGATGGTGCAACAAGAGACAAGTGTTGTCGAAGACTCCAAGTGTCCAACATGTATTGGTGGCCATGTTTTAAAACCAGGGCTCGGTCCCTGACTCGGCAGCAGTCGAGTTGAGTCAACTCGCCGAGTCAGCCGAGTTAGATCGATTCCCTCCTAGCCTATTTTCTTCCTTTTTTTTTTGGTAGAATACAAGCCTATTTTTTCCTTTATTTGTTCTGTACAACTAAACATGTGGAATAGAGGTTTGTTGATTACATGTTAGGGAGGTTCGATTTCTGTGAAAAATGGAGGGGTTGGATTAGGGAATGCATTTCTTCAACTTTCTTCTCCATTTTGGTGAAAGGGTTGTCCTTCTCAGCTCTTTAAAGTCACCAGGGGACTTCGACAAGACAGTCCTCTTTCCTCTTTGCTGTTTACAATCGCAATGGTAGCTTTGAGTTTTCTCTTAAGGGAGGCAACAGATAGAGGTTTCTTAAATGGTTTCAATGTTGGTTGAAATCACTCATTTGCTGTTCATGGATGATACCATTCTTTTTAATTCCTCTAGACAGGAGGAGTTTTTTGTGATGAAGAAAACCCTTAGATGCTTCGAATTGTGTTCTAGGCTAAAAATTAATTTAGCCAAGAGCATGCTAGTGGGAGTTGGGTGTCCGGAAGAGCTGATTTATTCCTTAGCCTCAAAGCTATCATGCAAGGCTGGTCAATTGCCTATTTTATATCTTGCCTGGCCTACCAGTGGTAGCCCCAGCTTGAATGCTTTTTGGGATCCAGTTGTGGAAAGGTTTGAGAGGAAGCTATCCACTTGGAAAAAGAGTTCTCTCTCTATGGGAGATAGGATTATGCTAATTAAAGCCACACTCTTCAATTTATCAGTGTACTAGTCTTTATTCAAGATGCCAGTGGAGGTTAGGGAGAGATTGGACCTAACTTTTTTATGGGAAAAGTCGTAGTGATAGAAGGAAACTACAGTTGATGTGATGGTGTGATGTTAGCTGGGGGTTTGGTTTGGCTAGTTTGGAAGGTAAAAATTGGGTGCTCCTTACTGAATGGTGGTGGGTATTTGGTGAAGTGAGAGATGTTTGTTTTTGGAGAAGGGTTGTTTTTTCTAAATATGGTGAAGAAGAATAGGGTTGGTATCTGAATAGAGTCGCATAGGTATAGGGTGAGGCCTTGTGGGGTAGTATTTTAAGGGTTAGAGACGAGTCTTAAGCTTTCAGGGTTGTATTCAATAGAGGGGTGGGTTTCAAAGTTGGGGAGGAAAATAGAGTCCAGTTTTAGATTGATGATTGGTCGGGAGTGGGTTCTTTGTTAAGGGTTTTTTCCTAGGTTGTGTGGAGCAGCATCTAACAAAATGTTGTTAAAGACTTATTATCATTTTATACACACAAACATATATATGTTGATTTTTTTTTCCCTTAAGATTGGGGTTTTGGGGGGGGGGGGGGGGGGGGGGGGGGGGGGGGGGGGGTGAGTGGTGGGGGGTGGAGTGTTTATGGGAATTTGGGACGTGCCTTTCAGAAGAGCCCTTCATCAGTCTGAGGAGTCCACATTTGAGTCCTTGAGTCTTCTTTCTAGTGTGTTTATTTATAGGGATGAGGCAGATGCTTGTATTTGGAAGTTGTGTCCTCCTGGCTTTTTTTTCTCTCTCTTTTGCTAGATCCTTTTATAGATTTTTGGAGAAGACTCTCGTGGCAAGGTCCCCTTCCTCGCTTATTTTAATTGGGTCTTACCAAGAATGGAGACTTTTTATTAGTTGGAGATTTCGGGCAAGGTATCTACAGTGGATACTTTTAGAAGAAGAGGCTTGTCTTTGGAGGCTATTTCAGATTTGTGCTCTCTATGGTAAGGAGGGGGAGCAATTCATTGCCTTTTTCTTACATTACTAAGGTCCTTGTTTGATTTGATGGAGGCTTGGGAGATGATTCTCTTATTTGTTTATTGTGCTACTTTATGATCAGTAGATCCTTTAGTAGTTTTGTGGTTGATTTGGAAACAGAGAAATGACATTATCTTCAAGGGGAAGTCAACTATAGTTGGGGATCTTTTTCATACAGTGTCTTTGAGAATAGCTAAATGGGCATCATTGAGGAGAGAGTTTTAGAATATAACATTAGATGATGTCAAGCACAATTGGGAGGCTATTTTATGTTGTGATCCTTCTAGAGTGAGGAGGACGATGTCTTGGGTTCCTTCCCCCGAAGAGGCTTTGAAATTTAATATAGATGGAGCTACGAGGGAAATTCAGGGTCGACAAATATGGAAGAGATGCTTCGAAATAGCAGAGGGGAAGTATTGATGTTCTCTAAGCATATTGATGTTAAGAATTCTAATGAGGTGGCAGTATTGGCTATTTTGGAGGCTCTTTACATGTTTGTGCTTACTGTCATGTCAAGTTAATTATAGAAAAGTGATTCTTTCAATACTATTGCTTTGTTTTGTTGTTCAGTGCGGTTCCATGGAAGTTCCATTTCTATATTAATGAAATCAAGGGGCTATCTTCTTCGATTTCAGTGGAGTGCAAACATTGGTTGCATTCATCTAATGAAATGGCTGATTCATTGGGCCAAGCAAAGTTGCTTTCTCTTTGTAATACTAGCTAGTTTTTTTTTTTTTTTTTGGGTTTTGCTATAATGCTTTTATGGTGTTGTTTTGTCAATCTTTTTTTAATGGGTGGTGTTCTTGTGTCTCTTCTCTTTTATATAATATTTAGCTCATCATCAAAGCCTTGTTCCAACTATGTTGGGGCCAGCTACATGATTTTTTTTTTCTCCATGCCGATCTATCATGAGCCAAATCCTCGGTTAGGTTGAATTTCTTTAGATCTATCATCACTACTTCCATCCATGTCCTTTTTGGCCTACCCTTTCTCTTTAGGAGGCCATCAACTTGCATAGAAAACTTTTTCTTCAACGGCGCCATTATTGGTCTGTGTTGGACATGTCCAAGCCAAACCGTCTCAATGAGTTTCTTAGAGGAACATTAATGGCACTTTCGACAAACAGGGAGGAATTCACTCTTTAGAAGATTTCTTTGATCAGCCAAAACCAAGCCATCCTCAAAGAGGATTTTTTTAGGAGAGTTCCAATTTTGGCAAAAGGGAGGAATCCTATAATCTACACTCTGTGATCCAATGGTTATAGGTTTTTTGCAATTTTCTCAAAATCCATGACAAGTCAAGGGCTGAGCCTTCACCCCGTAACCTTCCTTGGCACTCTAGAGAATTTGAACAGGTCAGATCTTTCGAATGGGGCCCACAAAAATTAAAAAATAATATTTGCAAATCTGGATTTTTTTACAAATATCTCAAGACCCACGATGGATCTACGGCTAAAATTTGATCTCCTACACGATTTTGGTATGCTGGAGCCTCGAAATGATGCACGGCTCGGATCATCATTTTGGACCCCACAAGAATAAAAAAAAAATATATTAAAAAGGGACTGCCCATGTAATCCCCTTTATTGCATTGTAGCATATAAATGGTCTGGAGTTTTTTGCCTTTTTCTAATGATCCATGATGAATCTGAATGCCGAAATTGAACCACTAACCGTTTTCGTCCTCCTAAAGAGTTTGAGCGGTTTGGATTATTCAAATGGGGCCCACGAAAACTCAGAAATTATGATTCAATGTTTGGGACATTTTTAGAAATATCTCAAAATCTGTGAAGAATCAATGGTTGATTTTTGGTCTATCAGCTGTTCTTGGCCTTTTAAACATGATTACCGGATCAGATCTTGATCATGGGGTCCAGAAAGCCAAAAAATTCCAAAAGAACGGTGATGCAAAAGAGATGCCCAAAGCCACTGTTCCGCTGCCTTTTCACAAACGCACGGATTTTCCTTGTCCAATGGGGGGAGGTCTGATGTAGAGAATCTTTGGAAACAAGTATTGAAGGAGTCCTTTGTGCCGTTTTCTAACATTTACCAAACGTGGATTTTCCACGGGAGCTAGGAAAATCACGAGGACTCGTCTATGCAGAATGTTGCCAAACGTGCCCTAAGGGGTCGTTGGTTCTCCATCATTTGCACTTTTCAATTATTCAAATGTGCAATGATTACGCATCATCGTGTTTGTGCTCATTTACATATGTATAAATTGACATACGATCACAGAATTTTCACAGAAAAGAGTTTGAATATACTCTTGAGAATGTATTAATTTTGTCTTTCTATGGAGATCGTCCATCAATATATAGGTATTTACATGCCTTTAATCAAGGCTCTAAGAAAGAAAACCAATTTAATTACATCAATCACTAATCTAAGTTAAGAAAACAACTAATTACAACAATTGCTATTCTAAGTTAGGAAGGCAATGAAATATGTTCAGCTGTCTCAATATTAACCCAAATCAATTCCACGTGAGATATAACATTGGTTTGATTGATGGGCTTTGGGCCTTGGGCCTATTTAACACTCCCCCTCAAATTGATGCGGGAGAATCAACAAGCATCAATTTGCCAACCAAGAACTGATGGCGTGGTCGTGGAAGACCTTTAGTAAGAATATCAGCAATTTGAAGCTCAGTGGAGACATGCGGAAGGCTGATGACATCACGCTTTAATTCATCACATATGAAGTGATAATCAACCTCGATGTGTTTAGTGCGTTCATGGAAAATCGGATTTTCAGTAATCTGAATTGCACTTGTATTATCAGCATAGAGTGGGGTAGCACCGTTTGCTGGAAACCTAATGTCTGAAAGTAGACATCGGAGTCAAAGAATTTTGGAGCACGCAGCAGACATAACTCGATACTCAGCTTCAGTAGATGAATATCAAACTATTACCCAAAAACATACACCATCCAGTTGTCGATCTATGAGTATCCGGACAATTGGCTCAATCAGCATCTAAATAGGCTTTAAGAGATATAGGATTGTCTGATGGAAAAAATAACCCGTGAGTCGGTGTGCGAATAAGGTACCAAATGATGCGGCGAACATCAGCCATATGAAGGCGACGAGGAGCAATCATGCACTGACTCATGAGGTTGACCGCATAAGAGATATCAAGACGAGTCATCGTGAGGTAGATTAAACTAACAATTAACTGGCGATAAGCAGTAGGATCAGGAAGAATGTCACCTCCTCTCGATTGAGTTTGACATTCAGTTCGACCAGCGTATCGACGAGAGCTGATGCTATAAGGCCAGCCAAGTCAATGAGATCAACAGTATATTTGTGCTGATTGAGAACAATACCTTTAGTCGATTGATGAACTTCAAGACCGAGGAAATAGTTTAAGGGGCCGAGATCCTTCATGTGAAATGCCGCATTAAGAGAAACTTGGAGCGCCTGAATCTTGGGGGCATTAGGACCAGTAATGACTATGTCATCAACATAGACAAGGAGCACAGTAATCCCTAACGGATCATAATGTAAAAACATAGAAGGATCATACTGGCTCAGATGAAAGTCCAAGCGGAGAAGAGCATCTTGAAAATTTTCAAACCATGCGTGAGGAGCTTGTTTCAGACCATAGAGAGAGCAACGAAGTTTGGCGACCATACCTGTCCCAGATGAGTACCCCTGTGGTAGACGCATATAAATGTCTTCTTTTAGATCACCATGTAGAAACGCATTTTTGACATCCATTTGATATAGAGGCCAAGACTGAGATGCAGCAACAGCAAGAATTGTGCGTATTATGGTCATCTCGGCGACCGAAGCAAAAGTTTCATCATAATCAATACCATATTCCTGCCGATTGCCAAGAGCGACAAGACACGCCTTATAGCGATCTAATGCGCCATCTGATTTTAACTTGAGAGAAAATCCACTTACAGCCAATCGGTTTAACACCCACGGGAGACGGGACAACATCCCACGTATGGTTTTGTTCTAAAGCCTCCGATTTATCTTACATAGCCTTGTTCTAACATTGGTACTGCATAGCTTGAGAATAGGATTGTGGAAAGATGATGACAAAGTGGCCATTAAGGAAGTTTGAGAGAATGCATTGTGGTATGGGGGAACCGAAATGTGAGTGGAGCGGCGCAATGAAGGAGGGCCAGAAGGACCAAGGGCCAGAGGTGGACCAGATGCTGGAGGAAGATCAGGAGGGGGATTGCCTATAAGCGCTTCTTTATTCCGTCTTTGATACACGAAGTTAGGATTAAATCGAACAATAGATGTGTCGTCAGAAAAACCAGGTAAGGAAACGAATGAGGAGTCTGGAGGATCGAGGTGGTTTTGAAAAAAATATTGGTTTTCAAAAAACACAACATTCCTAGAGGTATGGATGCGACGAATGTGGGGATCATAGCAAAGGAACCCTTTCTGAAAGGGTGCATATCCTAAAAAAGCACACTGAGCTGATTGAGCTGTTAGTTTGGTTCTTTCAGAAGGAAGCAAATGCACAAAGCAAACTGAGCAAAACATGAAGATCATTATAGGATGGAGATGTCTTGTATAGTCGGTAATATGTGCTTTGATTTTCAATAGATGGGGATGGCATACGGTTAATAAGATGAGCTGCAGTAGTCAATGTCTCAACCAAAAAACGGGTAGGAACCGATGATTCAAGGAGAAGGGAATGAGTGACATCAAGGAGATGTCTATTTTTCCTTTCAGCGACATCAAGGAGATGTCTATTTTTCCTTTTAGCGACTCCATTATGCTGTGGAGTATAAGGACAAGTTCGTTGAGAAAGAATACCTTTGTTTTGCAAAAACTGTTGAAAATCAGAGGACACATATTCCCGCCTGAATCAAAGCGGAAGATTTTAATGCGGGTGGAAAATTGATTCTCAATATAAGCCATTTTAAAAAAAAAAAACATTAAAAACATCAGATTTGGAATGCAGAAAGTAAACCCATGTAAACCGACTGAAATCATCAATAAAAGTCACAAAGTATTTATAGTGAGCGTGAGAAAGAGCTGGAGCAATTCCCCATACATCGCTATGAACCAAATCAAAACACTGAGTGTTGTGTGAATCGGAAATAGGAAAAGGAAGAGTTTTGCTATTTCCCATTTTGCAAGTAGCATAATCAAAAGGCACACAAGAAGATAAACCAGGAGATTTATTTAATAAACAAGAATTGAACATAAGGGACAAAGCTTTTGAATTAGGATGTCCAAGTCTTTTATGCCACAATTGGCAGTTATCTCTAATGGAAAAGCAAAACACATCATTGTCAAATGTAGTCCTAGAAGTCTTAGAGAAATCCAGCGGAAACAAGCGTCCACACTTAGGCCCCTTCGCGATCTCCTTCCCTGACATCGGGTCTTGCACAACACAACCAGAAGAAGAAAAAGAGATGTTACAATTATTTTCAACAAGCTGCCCGACTGACAAAGGGTTGGAAGTTAAATTGGGACACAGATAAACATTTTTCAATGGAATGGGACCAGGGATGTCACTGACAGCAGTAATGGGGACATGGCCCCCGTTAGTAGTTTGTATTTGATGATGGCCAGTGTATCTTTGCACATTTGAGAGTGGTGCACGAGAAGGCGTCATATGATCAGACGCCCCGGATTCAAGGAACCAAGTAAAAGATCGAGGGGATTTACCTGAAAGACCAAAAGCAGAGAGGGCATTGGCAATCATTTGTTGGACCAATTCAGGAGTGAGGGGGGATGAGGGCTTAGGCTGTGAGGGTGGCGATGGAGAAGCAGGCATAACTGAAGAAGCAGCATACGCATGCGGAGTCTGAGACTGTAGTGATGGATGTTGTGGGTAGCGGTGACATTCATAGATGATATGTCCCGATTTTTTACAGTAACTGCAGACCTTCTGTTTGCATTGAGTGGCAATGTGCCCAAAATTTTGACAACTGTAACACTGCGTTTTGCTCAAGTCTCGAGGTTGAGGCTGAGAAGTCCTATTAGCAGAGAACACGACCGAATAGGTCTCAGTCTTTGATTGAGTGATATGAGCCGAGGTCGCAATGCGTTGTTCTTCGCGTAGGAGTTCATTCAAGCAGACATCCAAGGAAGGTAATGGCGTCTGAGTCATAAGTGCATATTGGACAGTATCATATTTAGTGCGTAGTTTCATTAAAAACTGATCCCGTTGACTAGAAGTCTGAAGATCTTGAATTACTGTTAAAACATTGTCAGCCACATCTGCATATGTAATACTACCGTATTCCGACCATAGTGTACGGAATCCGGAGTAGTAGTCTTGTATAGACAAGGTCTCTTGTGCATATTCAACAATCGCGCATTCAAGATTAAATGACGCGCAGTGTTATCTTGATGGTACACTTTTTTCAAATACCCCCACATGGCTTTAGAGGTTGGGTAAGGTTTGAGATTCATTATCAGATGTGGCTCGACAGATCCTAGAATCCATGATTTGATTTTTGCATCTTTAGTAAGCCAATAGGATATCTTCTTCTCATCTTCCGTGGGTTTATGGTTAGTGCCAGAAACATATCCCCACAATTCCTTAGCTTCCAGATATGTTTGAAATTGGAAAGACTAGGCAGGGTAATTTTTTCCAGTGAATTTGATCAAAGTGACCTCAGATTTTTCCATCTCAATTTGATTTGAAAAACACGGATTGAAATAGTAAAATACAGCAATCAATACCAGCAGTAGTGGATTGAAAACTGTTCTTGAGTGTAGAATGCACGATCCAACCAAGCAGAGAAGAAAAACTTCAAGTCAGAACAGTAATAGTGAAGAAAACCCCCTATACGACCTTGAATGGAGCCTCAGATCCCCTATGTGGTCCCCACAGATGGATCTGGACACTGATCAAAGGTCTGATCTAAAGAAAGGCACTATTTTCGCACCTATTGGAACAGGTTTGAACCTATTCCGCTGAATATCCAAGATTTTGGACGGTCTTGATCAAACTTTGTGTTAGATTTTGAAAAACCACAAGATTGATCAGAAAGCCTACCTGGCAGCGCCAAAAAATTTTGAAAAAATCACTGAAAAACTTAGAAGAAGCAGGCGACCTTGACTGGGATGATCTCTGAAGATGCTGTGATGATCACAGGTGGGCCATAGTAGAACTGAGGCTATCGCAGGTCTGGAATGGCTTACGAACTTTGGAAAACAAATCCTCGATCTGTTTTTTTGTTCACGAGAGAGAGTGATTTCTCTCTGATTATTTCCTTGGATGATTTCTAAGACTGAACACTAGAACCTTGCTCTGATACCATGACAAACTTACGATCACATAATTTTCACAGAAAAGAGTTTGAATATACTCTTGAGAATGTATTAATTTTGTCTTTCTATGGAGATCGTCCATCAATATATAGGTATTTACATGCCTTTAATCGAGGCTCTAAGAAAGGAAACCAATCTAATTACATCAATCACTAATCTAAGTTAAGAAAACAACTAATTACAACAATTGTTATTCTAAGTTAGGAAGGCAATGAAATATGTACATCTGTCTCAATATTGACCCAAATCAATTCCATGTGAGATATAGCATTGGTTTGACTGATGGGATTTGGGCCTTGGGCCTGTTTAACATAAATGGGGTGTGTAAATGGTGTGTAAATAAGGCCATTTACCCACCAACGATTTCATACCAGAACAGGTGTGAACATCACTTTCACTCCTCTCGTGCAGAAGGCAGTTCTACAGTCTCTTACATGGTGATTGCTTCTTAGTGGGCCCCATCAACTACATTTATTTTTTTTCCGATGGGCCCCACCAAACTATTCATTCTGTTTCTTGAACTAATAAACCCCATAGACCTTGAAGCTAATTATCTTAAATCTTCATAGATTTTGAGTAATTTGTGAAAAAGCCTGTGGCCCCCACTTCATGATCCAAGCTGTTCAATAATCTTGTATTAATGGTAAATATCAGGATCTTTAGTTTATATCTTAATTCTTCATGGATCTTGAAAATTTTGTGCAAAATGTCCAAAAAAATCCAAATGCATCTAAAACCATTGGATGTACTCATTTACTCATGTGATACTGGTGATTTTGACGAACACGGTAATGTGTTTCAGATGTGTAACATTTGCATATGTAAAACCCATTTTCCTATCATATGTGTATAAGGCAAACGACCCCTAGAAAAAAAAAGAAGAGAGATAGATATAGAACTCATAACCATGGATGAAAATAGCGGCCGCCACCGCTACGCTACGGCCGATTTATCGGCCGCCGCACCCGTAGCGGCCGCTACGTCCGCTACGGGGCCGCTACAAGCCCGCTACGGGGCCGCTACAAGCCCGCTACGGGCCGCTACGACCGCTACGGGGCCGCTACGGGGTGAGAAAAATTCCTACTTTTCAATTTTTTTTAAAATGCATAATAAGACTTATTTCTTTTCTTCTTCTCTTCAAATAACATTTCTACACAACTCTTCTACCCTTTTATTTTTAAAAGAATACAAAAAGGCACATGATCTTGCCGAATTACAGTCGATACAGAGAGTTCTTCTCTAAGTACATCCTATTAGACACCTCCTTTGGTAGATGTATTTTTTTCTCTAGGTACTCTTAAGTCTTGATTTCATGACATAGTTTTTTCTTTTCTGAACCTTTCATTAGTTTCTAAGTTAGCATAACCAAGCAACATGAACACATGTGAAAAAAATGATCATTACTATTATTTTCTATTTATACAGCGATACAGGACCTCATATAGTGAGGGGACCGCTACGCCCCCTTACCTTAGTTACTTTTGCAAAAAAAATACATTTTCTCTCATTTTCCAATATTCTAGATTTTCTAGAATTTTTTCATTTTTTTTTTTACGATTTTTCCAAATCGCACTGCTACGCCGCTACGTAGTGCCGCTACGCTATGTATCGCCCGCTACGTAGCATTTTGGCGGCAGGCCGCTACGCCCGCCGCTACCGCTATTTTCATCTTTGCTCATAACCGGTTCTTAGGGGTCATATTTCCAAAATGAATTGATTAAAAAAAAGATTGAAAAGGTTCTTATGGGGTCATATTTCCAAAATGAATTGGTGTCCCTTCCTCAAATCGACCCTGCACACTTTCTAAGTAGCTGAAAGCCTCCCATTTAGGCTGTGTAATTTGTGGTGTTTGGTGCTTTAGTTTGGGATTGCAACCAAATGATATTGAAGAAATGGGATTCAAGTTTTATCTAGGAATAAGAAGGTTGGAAGAACGCTCTTTTTCCCATTAGGGCTAACCTTTATTTGTTTTGTCATGGTTTTCTGGAAATAGAAGGTTTTTTTATTTTTATTTTGTTGCTGGTTACTCCGACCAAGAAACTATGGTCGCCTTTCTGTGCTTTTCAAGAAAAAAGTCTCACTTTGCAAGACTAAAAATGTGTTAAGAGTTAAAAAAATGAAGATGAAAAAGAATGAAATACGTGACTGGGTTTTTCCCAAGATTTACAGAGGACTCGTTTGATAATCATGGGATTTACTGGATCTAGAGACCACACTCCATGATTGGGATTGTTCATCCTACAGAACCCTTTGTTTATCGCCCACCAAATATTACTTGTGGCTATTCTTACCATTCAAGTAAATAAGTAATACCTTTCCACAACCTGATTTAAATCATTGACCTTTTTTTATTTTCTGCTGTACAAATTCCTGAAGCAAGGTTCAGAACACTGGACCTTCTACCCATGGAATCTTTCTTTCTGTGAATTAGAAGTCCATATGATGGATGGTTCTGATCATTGAGGGTGTGCACCATGTAAAACTAAGGTCTGATGATCTGGTCACATTATACTTTGCTTATGCTAAATGAATGGGAGGGCTTCTATTGGCACTGCAAATTTTACTCTCCCCACCGCACTAAAGGCAAAAAAATAAATTTTTTCCTAAACTAACCCACGCCCCCCCCCCCCCCCCCCCACCCCCCCCCACTCGCCCCCAAAAGTCTTTGGCAGGGAGGGAGGGAGCCCCGGCTGGCCTCCCTCTCCCTCTCTCTCCCTCTTTCTTCTTCCCTCCCCCTGTATTTTCTTTCCCTCTCTCCCTTCCTCTTCTTCTCTCTCCTTACCTCCCCTATTCTTCTTCTCCCTCTCCCTCCCCATCCCAGTCACCGGTGGGGAGGGAGATTGGGCTGCAGCAGGCAGAAACTCATTTGCAGCCCAGGGGCTGCCGCCTGATCTTCCTCCCCGCCGGCAACTGGGAGGGGGAGGGGGAGGGGGAGGGGGAGGGAAGGGGGGGTGAGGGGGTGTTGGAGAGAAGAAGAGGAAGGGAGAGGGAGAGAAAATAGAGGGGGAGGGAGGAAGAAAGAGGGAGAGAGAAGGAGATAGGGCCGGCCTCCCTCCCTGCCAGAGACTGAGGGGCGGGGAAGAGGGTGGAGGGAGGAGGGTGGGAGAGGGAGGAAGGAAAGAGGGTAGAGGGAGGGAGGGAGGGTGGGAGAGGGAGGAGGGGTAGCTTAGGAAAACTTTTTTTTTTGTTTTGTTGCAGTGGGGAGAGCAAATTTTGAGGTGCCAATAGAAGCCCTCAATGAATGGCTTGTCTAACTGAGAATGGTGAGGTGGACCCTTTATCACACATGGGCCTCCTGCCATCTAGTGATTTTAACTATTTCCTTTTGTGCCTGATTAACTCAATGATCAATAGGCTGGAAAAGTTAGATATAAGAAGTTCACGTAGCCAGGCCAAATTGGTAGGTACTTTGGTATCTATCTCAGGAGCATTAGTAGTCACACTCTACAAGGGCCCGTCAATCTGGAGTTCATCACATTCCCTCCCTCTTCATCATCGCCAACAATCTCCTCCTAATTCCTTGAAAGCAGAGAACTGGGTTCTCGGAGCACTTTTCCTTGCAACTGCTTGTCTGTCTGCTTCAATATGGAATATTATCCAGGTAAAGTTCAAACAACACACTAAGAAGATAATTATTTCATGTATAGGCATGCACATATGCACTGTACATGCTTCATATTTGCATCAATTCTCAACATTAGGATCTTTAAATTAGCCTGTTTATAAGAAAGAAAGTGCCAGATCTGAGTTAACTGGACAAATTCTTAGCATGCTAGGATTATCTCGTCATTCTGATCTTGGAACCATGCTCGAACATCTTAACCAAAATAGGGTTTGTGGTTTGAATTTCCTGATTATGTTTATGAACACCATGCATTCGTTGGATGTGTGCAGTTAGTGGAATTTTCACCTGCTGGAGTCCCACGAAAGGGTGGTGCCAGATTTTCAACCCCTGCCGCCCACAAAGCGGCACCCCCTACCCCTCCACCCCTCCCCTCCCTGAATTGAAGGCAGTAACCCTAAATCCCACACAGCTGCTGTCCAGAACTCCTATAGGAGACCGAAACCCTGTTTAATTATAAGGTCTTCCCCATTCAACCCAATTAAAGGATAAGCTCTTCTTCAATGCATATTTTCTTTGACTCATGAGAACTCTCGTTAAAAGTAAATAAAATTGAAATCATTACAACTTGATATTTTCAGGCTGGAACTGTGAAAGTCTATCCAGCGGAGATTACCATAGTTGCTTTTAATTGCTTCTTTGGGACTGTACAATGTGCAATAGTCTCATTGTTTGCAGAAAAAGATCCAAGTGCTTGGAGACTGAGGCCTGATATTGAGCTTATCTCCATTGTATATTCAGTAAGTAAACGGGCAAACTTGACTGTGCACTTTAATTGATGATGATAATTATATGCTAGTAATAATATGCTTTCACTCAGTGGTTGGTTCTTAATATGTGGTAGTATGATGATTATGCTGTAGGCAGTTTTTGGGAGTGTGGTCACTATCTGTACTCAAACATGGTGCATAAACAAGAAGGGGCCCATTTTTGTGGCCATGTTCAAGCCCTTGGGAATTGCCATTGCAGCTATCATGGGTGCTATCTTTCTTGGAGATACACTCTATGTTGGAAGGTTCTCTCTCTCTCTCTCTCTCTCTCTCTCTCTCTCGTGTGCGCGCGCGCGCACACGGGCATATGTTTGTGGTAAGTTTTGGATTGAAACACTGATATTGACATAGTAAAAAATTGGCGTGACCACCCTGCTTTATGACTGGCTTAGAGATGAGTCTATGGGACCGTGGGCTGGCCGCTGGTCCTTGCTTGAGTTTTTGGCTTGACTATATTTGCATTAAGACTGACCTTGACATTGTCGGAGTAATGTTTGTCTATCAGTTGGGGCTAGCCAAGGATATCAATTCCTTAGCCTTGGTGGTGTTTGGATGCATGGATACTGGTGTTGGTAGGGGATTACCAACTTCTCATGAGAGGGAGGATTTCTCAAAAACTATGAACACGATCCCATGGAATCCGTTTTAGAATTCTATCGCACAATCCCAGGTAAAACACCCTGGAGTCCACCCAATTCCATGGTTTCATTCCATCCTTACAATTAAGCCCTAGGTTAAAGGGGTTAAGCTGAACGAAGCGCCACCGGAGGCTGGACCAGATGCTGCCCAAGGAAACAATCGGCCTAAAGAGGGATTTGTATTCTCTGAAGCATTTGTTGAACTTGTTGGTTATTGTATCCTAGCATTCACAATGACCCCATATGAAGTGGTGCAACTGTCACGATGCAAAAGCGAGCTCAGTTCTCCCCTAGTTCATTTCTTCCTGTGTCTTAAAAGAGGGAAGGGAACCTTGAAGCCCTCCATTTAATTGGCCTTATGCTGACATTGTAACATCTCGTATGGCTGAATTTGGGTTTCTTTTTCAGGATATTGCTGGAGAAACTTTTATGAAATCGAAATACTTGTTATATAAAAAAAAAAAAAAAAAACTGAAAAAAACTAGTTTAACTAGATGTATATTAAGGACTTCTGGTGAACTCTCATGAAAATCTTAGACTTTTAAAATTCTCAGACTCTGACAATATTTTGAAAATCTTGTATTATTCTTCGGATAATTTCATTTTGTGAAATTACTGCATGAATACTGCATTTTTCTCAAAAGAATACTGCAGTATTTGACAGGATTCTAAAAAATAAAAAAAAATAAAAAAAAGGGAGGGAAGGGTGATACATTTGGTCTCATTTATAACTTTTCTTTGCAGTTGCACCTTACAATGGCATACCTAAATAGTAGAACTCTTTAATCCAATCCCAAGTTTATGAAATAAGGCCCAGATGATAATGATGTTGATATTTTTGTCTTTGCAGTGTTATTGGAGCACTAATTATAGCACTTGGGTTCTACTGTGTGATTTTGGGGCAGAGCCAAGAGCAATTCAATGAAAACTACAAGGGAATTGATGGTTTGGAATCATCATCTGCACAAAGAAATCCTCTCTTGGAATGATGGATAGGAAGGGCTGCTGGATTATAGTGCTTCCTGCAACAGTGTACACTAGTGTTTTTCTCCTTATCTGATGTAAAACCTCATTCTGCTTGCTTGTGGGTCTAAAAGTTAGTCTCAAGTCCCTGACTGTTTATAGAATTTTATGTAGTTTATGTTATGTTAGGTGGGGTGGAACCTTTAGTTGGGCCCTGAAATAGTTCAGGCACAGCCTGGACCATGATTTTCATGCTAAGTACAAATCTAGCCAACTGCTGACCAATCGGCTCCAATCCAGCCATGTATACTTTTGAGGTAGATGAAATCAAAAGTTGGGATAGTTTTATTCTGCTGATTTTTGCCCATTATCACTTTACAATTAGACCTTTCATTCCCATCGTCCCCACCACCACCACACCATAATCCTCATGCATCTAGGTCATGTTATCACCTATATTTATTCAGGTGAGATTTGTCCACACATGAAATGGTACATGTTTGGACTGTGGTGCTTACTGGGGGGAAATCATGGGGAGGAGGGATGGAAAGATCTTAATGAGATGTATGGATAAAAAATCAGCTCCATTAGATCAATCCAAAAGCTTAAGCCGATAAGTGGAAGGCTCAAACGGGTATATGAAGCCATGTCAAACCCATTACTTGCGCGATGTGGGATGTGAGACTTTCCCAAAACTTTCCATCATGACCAACTCTCCTGCCTTTGAACCCAAAAATGGAATTGGTTTGAGCTGCTTTATGAACCATAACTATTTGTGGGGCAGGGACCTTGCAAGATGAGGGTGTTTTGGGTTGGGAGTTTTTTTTGTTCTTCTCCTCCTGCTTTCTGTTGGTAGCTGCTTTTTCGTGGATACTTGTGCTGCTCTGAACAAGGATATACAATGGTGCATGGAAATGGGTCTTCCAACCCATCACCACTCACTAACATAACATCTTGTCAATTAGCTCGCTCTTTAATTTCGTTGGAACATTTTCTCTAAGGTTCTTCTTTGAGTTCGTCCACTATCCAAGTGGCTGTCTTCCACCTTCTGATTGGCTTCTTTCATCTCTAGAGGCCTTTTACCTTCCTCTTTGGAGGCATAATTTAACCCAACTAATTCCTTGGTGATACATGTGAGAACTCTTGATTCTTTGGTGGGCCTTTGTTGGCACATCTAGAACTATACTAAGCCTTCTTGCAATACCAGCATGCATAAAGATCAAGTTGAGAATAGGTTTATGAGAGGGAAAGGCATTAGAGGAAGCTTTTCTACTTTGCCCCCAAGAGACTACAGGTTAATTGAATATCTTTTTGATAATCTTACAAATGTAGAAGGCATTTGAGAGATCTACATCCCTGGGATAAGCCCTGTTGACAAGAGGATTTGACCTTCTATTAAAAATGGTCAACTTACTACCAAATCTACTTATAAATTGATTATGAAAAATAGAGAGGGTAACTACCCCACCTGCTCCTCTATCAATTGGAGGGTGTTTTGGAAACTTCCAATTCCCGAAAGCGTTCTCTTGCTTGGTTGGAAGTGCCTTCAAAATGCCATTCTGATGAGGGCCTCTTTGTACTCTAACATTAACTCTATTGACTCTTTCTGTTCTATTTGTGAAAAAGAGGAGGAATCAGGAGGCCATGCTCTTTTTAGATGCGACCATGCGAGGGCTTGCTAGTTTGGATCTCATTTAAGGCCTTTAGCCAATAGGATTCAAGATTCAAATTTATTGGGATGGTGGAATCTTTTATGTGCGAATGAGCCTCAGACTTCTCCCCGAAATAGCGACTGCACAAAAGTTTGGATTCTCTCCATGCAGTGGATAATTTGGAAAGCTAGGTGTGATTTCCTTCACAGGGGCCTTCCCCTCAACCTGGCTAGCTTGATTCTCTTGATAAGTAGGCTTGTTGAGGACGTTCAATCTCAGCCAACTAAGATGATCCAAGGGGATAACTGTTTAATTATAATTCCTGAAGAGAATTCAAATAGGGAGAATTTATTTATCTTCTCTGATGCGGCTTTTAGAGCCGCTGATAGCAAAACCATTTTTTTTTTCTTTAATGAAGCTAAATGGTATTATTATGGGTGCAGACACTTCTCAAGGACCAAAGGTCTGTTCTTCAAAGAAGGCCGAAATAGCCCTTTCGAAGGCTAAAGCCATGGGTCTATCCAAAATTTGTGTTTTCTCGGATGCCAAGGAGGTGGTTCATATAATCAAATGGAGGGTTCGATTGGGACATTAACCCTACTATTTTGGATATTGAAAAGCTTTAGTTTTTTATTTTGATCATGTTAATTTTGTTTTTATTCTTAGGAAACTGAATGTCTCTGCTCATTTGCTTGCAAAGTTGAGCTATTCTATGTACCAAAACTTTTTTGTGGGGTAGGGACCTTGCGAGATGAGGGTGTTTTGTGTTGGGAGTCTTTTTGTTGTTCTTCTCCTGCTTTCTGTTGGTCATTGCTTCTTTGTTTTTTTTTTCTTACAAGTAATGAAGTTCTATTTACCCAAAAAAAAAAATGGAAATGGGCCTTCCACTTCTACAGAAAACTTATTGCACAAATGTGCTTGAAGTGTTCGATAATGTTTCTATTAGTGGGTTTTTCTCTCTTGTGGCAAAAAATCTATTTAGGGTTTCACAATCCAAATGATGTGTTGTTCTTTTTCTTTTTCTTTTTCTTTTTTTTTTTTTTTTCTACCAAGAATTTCTTCAGCTTCCCCTTTTTGTTTGTTCACAGATACTTTGAATATGAAAGATTTTCTCTGTTTCAGTACTGTTCCTGTTTTCTTTTTATGGGCTTGACATCCCAATCTTCAGATGTTCTTATAAATGACTAAATTAAATTGTCATTTTTTAGGGCAACTGGACTGTAACATTTTCAAATTGCAACATTTTTTTTCCCTGGGCTTGCAACTGAATGTCTCTGCTCATTTGCTCTTTTTTTTTTAAGGGCAACAGGTCCTAAATGAGCAAGCTTGAGCAAGGCACTCAACTCCCAATTCAGGCTTAGGCTGGATACACACTTTGTTTCTAAAGTGTGATCGGGCCTCGATATGTCTCAGCCCGGCCCAGGCCATGAACAACCCTAGTAAACATCTCTCATCAAGCCAAATTGTTATGATTGACTAATAATGCTCATGTAATTGGCAGAAAACCCTAGTTTCAAAACTTCAATGACATGTGTAACCGTGCACACAAAGACAACAAAAAAAAAAAAGCATTAAAGTATGAAAAATGGTACTTGTACCTCAGTACCTCTTCTTTCCTCAGTACCTCTTCTTTCAACCTAAAAATGGATAAGTGAAGAAGCGAGGACACTATATAACAAACATACGGCGAGAAATTGAACTGTAGATGCAACAAAGAATCAGGATGATTTTTAATCGAAAAATCAGTTGTGACTTGTGATAGGCATTCTAGTTGTTATATTGTTATAACAGCGATGATATTGCACTTATGTGTTTGGTGATTTACTTGCGTATGAAGTGAAGAAAATGTTCAAATCAAGAGAAAATAAAATTGAGAAGTTTTAAATCACAAAAATACTATAAAAAAAAAAAGAAGTAAAAGTATGACACTAAATTATAAAAGAACATTTTTTTTTTTAACTAGAACAGTAAAAAGGCCGAAATAGCCCTTTCGAACACTAAATTATGTTTGGGAACTGGGGAGGGGAGAAGAAATTTGAGAGGGAAGGAAAATAAAGGGAAGGGGGGGAGAGGGGAGGGAAAATTAATTTTCCCTCTTCTTGTTTGGATAGTCAAAAAGTAGAGAAAAGAAAAGTGAAAAAGTAGGATTTTGTTTGTTTGTGAGGTAGAAAGAAAATTACAAATTTACTCTTATTTTGTGAAAAAGTAAAAAAGTGAAAAGGGCATTTTAGTAAAATTATAAAGAATCCCCTCTTTCCCTCAAACTTCCCCCCATTTTTTAAGGGAAAATTTTAAGGTGGGCCCTATAAGAATTTTACCCCCACTTTCCCTCCCCCCACTTTCCCTCCATTTTTCCCTTTTTTTTTTTTTTCCCTCCCTCTACTTTCCCTCCTTCCCAAACAGAGGGTAAGTGACAAAAGGGTATAACTTGAGAAAGATGTGTTTTTGGTACTTTTTATTTGACCCACATCTTCTTTTTCTTTTTGGGGATTTTATAAAAAAATTAGTTTATGTAGCCACTGCACCAAACATGGAACCGTAGCCAAAGTTGCATCAAATAGGGAATCTATACAAAACTAATTTTTTTTATCCTTTTTTTTTGTGGTCGTTATCGACCTTCATTTTCTCTGTTAAAGGTCAACGGCGACCCTTGACTCATCATCTTCTTCCTTCTTCCTCTCTTCCCCAAATCCAATCATGTTTATGCTTGTTCAGGGTCAGCAACCGTCACTTGTAATAGCGCGGATCGTCGTCCCGTCGACCTTCAACACAGAAAATGAAGGTCGATAACAACCACAGAAAAAAATGATAAAAAAAAAAACTTAATTTTTTTATACGGATTTCTTGTTTAGTGCAACTTTAGGTAAAGTTGCATATTTGGTGTGCTGACCACGTAAAGTAATTTTTTTTGTAGAATTCCCTTTCTTTTTTCTTCATTTGATCCTTTACTTTACAATATTATCCAAGTAAATTACCCAAGTAGCCTCTAAATATGCTCACTTTTGCAACTCTTTGGCATAAATTTAAATACCTTTATAAAAAAAATAATTTTAAATATCTATTATTAATAGGTAATAATATTATTTTTTAATTTCGATTTTAGTAATATTATTTGTACAAATATTATTAGGTGGAGATGTCGGTCCTTAGAAAGGAATATTATGCTAGCTTTAAATTAAGCTCCCATCAAAGCCTGCTTTTGGATTGGCCCTTGTGCTAATTATTACTGATGTGATCATTATCCACCAATTAAATTCATGTGCCAAAATAACTACACTCTTTTGAGTCAAGCGAAGATAGGGAGTACTTGAACACGTGCCACCTAACCCATGATTTTGATGGTCCCAACCCAAATGGACCATATCTTTAAGCTTAAAGAAAGTGTGTCCAAACTGACAGGAGGGTGCCTGCTCCCTGCAAATGTCTACTCACCGAATTAGATATCACTGATATTTGTTACTAGGGTGCAGCTTCGATAGGCCTAGTGAGGTATGAAACAAATTACAAGCTATACCCAAATTACAAGTGGGTGAGCTCGAGTCCAACCCAATTGGTAAATGTCCTATTAGATTGAGCCAGGTTGGCCCACTGAAATCAGTCACCTATTTTTATGAGTTTGATTTTACATGATGTATGTATGTTTTACAAGAAGTGTATGTTATATGTAACTCGAGTTAAATTTGGGTGTCCAAAAATTAAGACCCGAATAAGCCAAACCCAGATTTTGTTTTGTAATTGGGCCAGGTTCCAGTTATTCTGATTCGGGTAGCAGGCCCAAGTTGCATGACTATTCGTGAATTAGGCTATGTCATCAGGGAGTGGCAATTTTTGAATTGACCTGCGAACCCAACTTGAACCTGGCCCATCAACTCAAGATTCAATGACCCTTTTTAATTTAAAGGTTTGGTTTACATTTCGGATCCAATTAAAAAAATGGGTAGGGTTTGGCTAGAGTTCATACTTGCTATTCAACTCACCAACCCAATACAAAACCCATCCAATCAATCCGTTGCAGTGGTTCGCCAACTGAACCTACACATGACCTATTAAATATATTGTAATCTACTTATATATCACACATTATAAATGATCATATATGAGTTATTCTGGTGAGAATCATCCCCACATAGTACATTGTGAACTTACTATGTTGGGCCCACCTGAGGCCATGCCAATCATGGGGGGCGGGGCGGTGATCTCAATGATATCCAGCGGTTTGCAAAATATCATCTCCATTGTATCTTCCAAACCCCTTAATCTATGGGACTCAATCTTGGCATTTTAGAAGGCATCAATATTTAGGGCTCAGTCCAACCGGAGAGTGTCAATTTTTGGCTTGTGGCAGTTCATAATGTGAAGAATGTGTGGGAAGGGTGACTTGATCATCTGTGGTCCAAGTAAACAAAATCATAAGCTGACTGCACAGACTGGTGGAGACTGTTCTCATCCAAATATTTTCTCTTTATGCTATACATTGCATGTGTGTCAAGTCTCAAGTGGATAGGTGAGCATTTAAGCATGGACCTATGACCTATTGGGGGACGGCTCCTTATCTGGCTGTATAGGATTTAAACACTGGTTACGCCATCTTTTCCTGTGTGGTCTTTTCTTTCCACTTTTGTGTTTTTCCTGTATACGTAGCCTCTTCTCCCACTTGAGTGCATCGTATTTCCATGTACATGCGGGTTCTCATTTGAATCCTAGTCCCTTGGTTGAGTTACAAAAAAAAATAGAAAAAAATAATAAACCTATTGGACACAGACCGTATTACCAGTTGAGTCCAAATCCAAACCCTACAATTTTTAATTTTTTTTTTGGTTGAGTTACCAAAAAAATAGAAAAAAATAATGAACCTATTGGACACAGACCCTATTACCAGTTGAGCCAAATCCAAACCCTACAATTTTTTTTTTTTTTTTGTGTGTGTGTGTGTGTCTGTGTTCAGTGTGTGTGAGTGTGTTATATATGTGTTTGGTCTCTGGATAATCCAATAACGTAGGTCCATTGACATCCTCATTTTCAATCTCAGGTGGACATTATTGACTCTATTTATTAGTAAATAAGCCATCCATACTTCCTTACCTTATTCAGCCCAAGCCACTGACCCACTTGTATCTGTAATCTGATCAGGTGGCCATGCCTCCTAAGACATGTCTGTGAGGTGCAATCAATGGATCCATTACTAGCCTGTCGTATTGACAGCTCACCAAAGTCTCCTTTCTATTTGATGGGCTGCCACCACGAGGAAAAGGACGACATTTGTATCCAAAAGAGACGATATTTCTTGTCCAATACAACTAGTGCTGAGCTGTGAGCCTCCCATCCCTCTTCCCCACTGCACTGTTGCTTGCCAGCTTCTTCTCCTTTCACTTTTCACTCACTCTCTCACTTAAATGCCCTTGCCCAATCATAACTTACATGGATTATTTATGGGGTATGCATGTAGATTCTACCTAAAAGTTATGTTGAGGATGGGATGTATTCAAATTTCAAATACAGCATAAAAATTGTTTTTTTTTTTTTTTTTTTTTTTGGCAAAAGCAGTATAAAAGTTGTTGGATACAGGTTTGAGAGTAAATTGGCTGACAAGTGACAACACATTGATTGAAGCACAGGTTCGATCAGCCATTTGGTGCAGCCAACTATGATTAAAATAAAAATTGACCCAACACTCACTAATGCATGGGAGTGCTTTGACTTGGATGGTTTGGATTTAATAAGGTAAGACCCATTGAGACAAGGTGTCATAGAGTCTTTGTTTTTTTACTTGGATTCATGGGTGAACGAGACGACTACCTTAACCTAGCGGACAGATGAATTCGTGGGTGAGAGCGAGAGTCCTATTCGCAGAGACATCCCAAGATTATCAAATGGATAGAGAATTTCAAGTGCAACAAATGTGGGATGTTCTTAAATCACTGTAGGGGCAATAAAGTTTGGGTCAAAATGTTTGAAAAGTACTCAAGGTGCCTATTAATGTAGCAGTGATTTTGGTAACATCAATCGCAGCAAAAAATTTAATATGATATCAAAGCTAATCAATTATAAGTTAGACTTGTCCCAAGAGGAACAATCCAAAAGAAATATTAAAAAAAAGGTGTGCGTGTGTTGCCAAGAGTGTGTTGACCGGGTTCTTCTTATTGGGGAATATTAAAAAGTATTTTTGCTATGTTTGCTAAAGCCTCGAGGATTTTGTACCAATGGTTGGCTTTGGAAATTTAATGCTAAATGGTTAAGTAAATTTTCATTAGTTGGAGCAGATCAACCTGAAACGCTTTAACCCAAAAGAAAATTGGAAAAATTTTAGTCTCCACATTTTGAAATAGAGAAATTAGCTTGAGTTTTTGCGCACAAGTGTATGAGAAAGAGTAAAGTGCACTTTTTTTTTTTTAGAGGAAAAAAGATAAATTCAAACAAGAACAAAACCAACCACACCAAAGAAAGCGCTAAAAACTAAAGCCACAAACTAATGATAGAACCATAAAAAGGATCCGCCCAGTTGCCCAAGCCTAACAAGGTAATGGGCAAGCATAAAGAGTATAGTGCGCTTAAAAGTGCGCCATTGTGCAAGTTGTGTATGCACACGTTTGATGCAGTGCCATGTACAAGGATAAACTACCAAGTAAGAAGTTTAATATAAAGATTCTGAAAAGTAAACATCTTTCTTTAATTTTATGAACAACATTCAAACTATTTGAAATAACTTTTTACTCAAACTACAATTTGTAAAATTTATAAGAACATCTCCAATAGCTTTGCAACTCCTTTAAAAGCATTCATTAGCTGCAATTAAAATTTGGTTCTATCTTTTCAAAATAATTGTCTTTCCAAAAAATAATAGAGAACATGCATTGAGGCTTGAAACCAAGAATGCTCTCATGCGCTACTACTCATGTTTGGCAACCAAATTCTCAAGGAAAATTCTTTTGCTTTGCACAAAATAATGGAAAGCCTATGTTTAGCAATTGTGAATCTCCAAGGATTTGGGTCAACTGTGATCCCCAATTTTGAAGATTCTCAACTTTGACCCTCCCCATAGGATGTGTAAACCCTCATATATAAAGAGAGGATAAAATTCTTAAATCTAAAGATTCCTCACTTGTTGTCAAATGTTAGCTACTCAACTATACAAGTCCTCAGTAAGTAAAGCGCTCTTCCACGGCAACAAGGAATCCTCACATGTTACAAAAACCAACCTCAAGGTTCAATTCAAACACTAAGAAAAGTACATGATCTCATGTGTGTGTATATGAGATAAGAAATTTTCATGTATAAGACTCCAAAGGACGGTGCATGATTTTCAATCCCCACCATCAATAAAAAATTGAACTCCACCCCATTAAAAGCTCTTAGCAATCGTACAGGAGTCTATAGGTGAAAATCAACCAGGTAATATTTATGTGGGCATTGTTAGAATGTGGTTAGGGATGTAAATGAGTTCCTGATTCTCCAATTACCCGAAGGTTCCGAGCCGTAAAAAACTGGGTCTGGGTCCTTATTTAAGCCCCGATAAGTAAATGAGTCCGGGTTCGGTTTCACCTTGGTTCGGACTCGTGGACCCGAGACCCAACATATTGCCTCGATTTTGGAAATTCTCTCCCAAAAACTATATTTTTTTAATATTATTATCTACCTAGACCTGGACCCGGATCCAGACTCGTCCCATAAATGATTCTGTTCCAGTTCTGAAACCAAGAAACCGGTTCCAAAACGGTTCTAGGTCCGGATTCAGTTTCACCTTCTCCTTAACGGTTTCGATTCCAGGTCCACTATGGACCCGGACCAGAACCGACCCGCTTACAACCCTAACTATGGTGGCTTGATTGCCCCCACATGTTTTGCCAATAGAACCTCAACTACTGTTAGGGATGAGCACAACATTAATCTCTTTAATCATGCACTTGCATAATCGAGAGTCATTTCCCCAACTTGATGGATAAACCCAACCTCTTGAATATTTATAAATATGGATACTGAGATCCATGAATACAAAGAAGAGATATCATCCAACCGGCAATTACCAGCCCCAAGATAATTTCTCTCCAAACTTTGCAATGTGTAGATCCTATATGGGCTAGTTTGGCACTTTATTAATACAATAAAAGTCAAGTAAACCCTCCATTTTTCTAAACAAGATGTCACAATCTAATGGTAGTTGGGTCCAAATAGGCCAATTTTTACTTGTGTGTGTGGAAAATGATTTTAAAATCTTTAATACAACATTTATTCAAGTGTATCACAACCTAATGATACCCTACCATAGCAAGAGCCCATGGCACAATGAAAGATGCCCACTGGGGAGTTTTGTTTTACGAGCATGCAGTTTAGCTTTTAGGGTTGCCCAAAGGCACCATATCAGTGGGGAAAGAGTGGGGTGAAAAGACCTCATCATAAATAAGAGTTACGAAAAAAATCGTAGTCACTAAATTATTGTCACCTTTGACTTACTAAAGTTAAACAATATTTCAACTATTACATTTTTTTTTTTTTTTTTTTTGTGGTATGAGATTCAATCTAAATCTGAGTAAAGATTAAATAGGTTTCAAACTATGGGCTAGTGACTGTGAAAGGGGTGGACTTACCAAAATTGAGTCCAAGCTGGCCCATAAGGTGGCCTACCACATATTATCATCCCTCTTTGGAGTAAATTGGCTACTCAAATGTTGAGCATTTTACAACAACTCTTCTTCTGGGCATTATATATGAAAATATCTTCATCCTCTGAGACTAACTCTACATCAGTTGAAGCTAACCTTTGAAATTCAAACCACTCAAAAAGCCCAGCCACACTGCTCATTGGCTTTGGGCCAAATTCCACTCTAATTGAAATTAGGTCTATTAAGTAGATTGATCATGCATAAGATACATGATTTGAATACAAATGGGGGCAAAATTGCTTCTATTATAGTGTTAGATTGAGTTGTGTCTTGCATATGGCATATAGGGCTGGCATAGAGAATCCAACAGGAAGTCTCAGTCACAAGGAAAACTTATTTTTAATTAAATTTTCTTCTCCTACGGATGCATTGCACGTGTTAGTTTAGTCTTTACAAATTAAATTAGTATCAAATCTCACAAGTTGTCTGTGTCTGTTCGTCCAATCTGATGAAGATATGGAGAACAATTTGAACAATGCCTGTTTCCTATTTACAGCGAGTACTGTCAGAGAGCAGTGGGGAACATGGTGTTTTAAAACAAATGTTTAGGCAATGGCATGCATGAGACACCCAAATTTTAATATTCAACACTCAAATGAGAATTAAGAGAAGTGAGTCATCTTCTTTGCCGCTTGCATTTGTGTAACTCACTTGGCTCATGGCACAAGTTTCTCTATTATACTAATCATATGTGAAATGTAGTCATAGGGTGGGATTCTTTTTGAATTTACATGAAGGACTCGAACTAATACATTCCTACACACTATGCGTGTTCCTAAATTGACTGCTTTGTAGCTGAAACATATAGAGAGGTTATTTCATGAGCGGGTAGGGCCTGGTCTTTTGTAGGATATGTGAGAAATCCTGTTAAAATTAATATATATGAAATTCCCGGATGCTATTATGTAGCTAGATTCACAAATGTTCAAATAGAGATGTTTTAGTGAGCTCGAATCTCCCTTGTAGAAAAAGAAAATGCTAGAGTACCCCAACATTTTTAAAGCTAAAATTTGGAGAATTATATAGGCCATTGAGTATGGATTTCTTGAATTGTACATATCAAACAAGTCAGTCCTTATGTTGGGGGTGAGAGGATATAGAATTCTTGATGGAAGCTCATCCAAACAAATAACCCCAAGGTAGGTCCACACAATCAAAATTAGATAGATCATCATCAACATTGCACTGAGCAACTAGCATGGAAGCACTTCTTTTCGTATTTTGTTGTGATAGTTTGATAATATTTTACAGTCAATGAACCACGTGCCGTGTGCCGTTTTTAAGTTAAAGACCACCTAATCGACTTGCCAGCAGGCCAACATTCTTCCTGTCTGTTCGGATTGGAATGAAAAATGTACAAAATGAATTAAAAAAGAGTGCCTTAAATTTTAGTCTCAACTCCCTACTCTTTCTTTTTGTTCAGATTTGACCCTTAAATTTTATTTCATTCCACTTGGCACTACAAACAAACAACAGGGTTGAGTTGGGCCCTCTTTATTTTTGTTGAATTTTAGTTTATGTTTAAACTTAATTGATGAATGGGTCCAAGAACGACTCTTTATTTGAGGGGTAAGGAGCGTCAGTTCTTATCTTGTTATCCATTTTTAAACTTGGGTATGTCAACTATTTTCACTTTTGTAGGCTTCCTTTTCTCTTGTGAGGGCCTCTTTCCCATTTGAGTGAACAACCTTCTCATGTGTACACGAGCTCTCTTTTAGATTTCAAAGGGTAAAAAAAATTAATAATAAATGGGTCCTCTGGTCAAGTCGTCTCTTGCTATTTGACCAGTCAACCCAATTCTGGACAGAGCCTAAACTGTACTAGAACGTATGACCAATTGATGCAACCTGAACCTAACTTATTTATTAAGACCTTCACAGGCAGACCACTGCTGACCTCTGTGAATTGTGAAATACTCTAAAATCACTATTTTTTTTTCTTTCAAAAACCTTATTAAAATATCATGCACCAAACATCAAATCAGCCCTTGTTCGGAAAAAGAAGAAGCTTTTATTAAAAATGGCCCCCAACAATCAACATGTCCTAAAAAGAAGAGAGAAGGTGAGCAAGAAGTCTATCACTCCTAATACACTGCAGTATATATCTTGAGGATTTTAAGGGAAAATTTTCAGAATTTGGTCATTCTTCGTGAATAGTCCCCTCAAATTGTAGAGCACGAATTTGGTCTTTCCGCCAGTTTTTATTTTATATATATTTTTTCTAAGCGACGATAGTATCGCCCAGAAAAATTTGGGCGACGCTACCATCGCTCCTCACGTCTTTTTCTTCCTCGGCTCATTCAGTGTGAAGATAGGTTTTCCACTATTCATATCGGCAGAAAAACTGTGAATACATGTTTATCTTATCGAGCAGTCTCTCTCTCTCTTTCTCTCTCTCATGGATGGGGACATGGATTGAGGGTAAGCTCTACATGATAATGTAAGAGGATAAGATTGTTATTGGAACCATTCTTCTATGTTATGTCTACCATTTTTTCTTTTTCGTCTCTTTTACTTTCCAAGATAAGTCTTCAGAATATAAAAAGAATAAAGAAATAAATTGTATGCCGGTCAGTAGTAATCTTTTTTTAAAGTATATAATACTATTTTTCTAAGATGATCGGGAGGGGAGAAAATAGAGAGGGGGAGATAGAAAAATAGGTAAGAGAAAAGGAAAAATAAGAGGAAGTAGAAACAAATGGAGTTTTATGTTTTAAGAAAATCGCATAGTACAACGCTAGCATAGCTTCTATTAGATACGAGTGACGCTTGCGTCTCACCCTTCATCACTAAAAAGAAGATAAAAAAAATTTTAACGAACCTCATTTGTACCATACAATTTGCTAGAACCCTTTATGCTGATTGGCCAAAATTTAAAGTTTTCCCCCTAAAATCCTCCGAATCTTAATAGTAAGTTGTTGAAGCACGAACCTCTGTCATCATTTATCATTTTGAGGAACATATTACACTGCATTAGGTAAAGTATAATAGAATAAAGAGGATAAAAAAAACTCCTCTGCCCATACCTCATTAGCTCATATACTTCCTTACCTGCATTAATTATTGCATGTACTATGCAACTAGCTATAAAATCCAGAAATACACTATCAGATATTTTGGTATGCATCGTAAATCTGTACGAGTCCAAGGTCATTATCCCTTTCCCTTCCTCTATAAAGAAAGCTTCATGCCTCACCCACTCCTTGCCAACTTAAGCGCTCTATCTCTCCCTCAATCTCCATCTCTCCCTCACTCACTCAGATGGCATTGCGTGCTCTACTTCTTGTAGCAGTTGTGCTGTTCTTTGTTTCTGAGGTGAGATAGTGGTTGAATGAATAACTTTTTCTTGTGTGTTTTTTGAAATGGGGTTTCTGTTTTGCCTAAGAAAACAGAGATATGGGTTTTCATTTATCTTTGCTTGATGTTGTTTGAACAGGTTTCCTCCCGCTCCATTTTGCAGACAAATGGAACAGCAGAAATAGGTGGGTCTTTTACTTCCTTTTTGGGTTTGGCGAAGAGAAAGCAGTTTTCTTTATATTTTTCTTCTTACCTTGGAGCTCTGGAAGCAGTAGTCATATTAATATTCTTGTTTCTCCTTGAAACTTGGGAACTGCAAGTTTTCCTTTCGTTTTGGAATCTAACCTGTTTGGATATGGTCATGACTATGAGATAATGGTTGGAGAAGCAAGTGGGAAATACTTCTTACTTATTTTGTCTTGGGGTTGTTTGGAAGAGAATGAAACGTGTGAAGAAAACAGCACAGTTTGAACTGTATGCAGTTTTCTGATTTTCTCAACCTCCATTTCTCCGCCTTTTCTACTCATCCAAACATGGCCAAATATTTTATTTTGGCCTTTTCCATTATAACTATAGAAATGGCCCTTATGTTGCAGTAGTACTGATGGAAGCTTGCAGATGTTTTTAACATGTGGATGGTCCACCCTTGTCTGATGCGACACATTGCCATATGCCTATCCATGTATAAGCCGTGGCCCAAATTTCATAGGGAGTGATATACTTGGTCATGGATGAAAGCTCTAGCAGAGAAATGTGATCGATCCGACGGTGTATGTGGGAGATTTGTCCCAGTTCCAGTTAGATTTGCTAATTGGGATTGATCATGATTGTGGGCCTCACAAAGGATTGGGTGGGGGGGGGGGGGGGGGGGGGGGGTTGGTTTCCTTGGTTCATGCACGAGTGAAATTTCGACGGGTGTGATCGTGTTCAAGGTGGGGCCCACTCGCGTTAAATGAGGTTGATAGGTGTGAGATGGCAGCTGATGTTGTTACTTGTGTCCTGTCTTTTTCATGTGCAGATTGTGATGGGCTGTGTGCTGTGAGGTGTGGTCTGCATTCAAGGCCGAACAGGTGCGCTCGTGCGTGCGGCACGTGCTGCCTGCGGTGCAAATGCGTGCCTCCAGGCACCTCAGGAAACAGAGAAGCGTGTGGGGTGTGCTACACAGGCATGACTACTCACAGAAACCAGACCAAGTGCCCTTAGTTCTTACCAACCAATGCTAAAGGGTCTCTCTGTCTCTCTCACTCACTCTCTCTGGCTGTGGTTAGGAGTAAATAGTCACTTGTTTTAGGTGTTGGGTGTATTATGTCTCAGTTTCTATGTTGTCTTGGTGAACTTGAGCAATGTAAGGTGGTTTGTGTCTTGTGATGAGATGTAGTCTATTTCTCAGTTATATGCGTGGTTATGGAATGGTATGTAAGATTTAATTGGATTGGCAGGGAAATGGTGAGATGTCTTGGTGTGACTCAGGTTTTATTTTAGCAGATGTGGTTCCTCTTGTTGCCTTCTTTTACATTCTCTCCACAAGTCATTAACTAGTGGCATTAGTAGTGGCAATGGAAGCACCCCCACATTTCTATAAAAATGAAAAACCCCTTGGGTGAAAAACCTGGTGGGGGCTCATTTTAGTGCCGAGTCATTTCTCTTTGAGATTAGAATGATCGATTGGTTTTAGTGCTATTTAAATTTCCCCTGCCAACCAATCCTATAAAAATCTTGAAGGTATTTATAGAAACAGCAAAAATACTCTGCAGAAAAGTTTCTCAAGGGAAACCTGTAAGGAAACTGAGATGGGAGTTTAAATCCCCCATTGAATGGAGGATATTAAGAAGATTGAATGAGTATGATGATGAGGAGTTTGTTATATTAGGATTGGATTAAGTTATTTTAATTTGTGTTGTGATAAACGTGGTTATAATATTGTAGATAGTCTTTGGGCTAAGAGAGAAGCTAGATAAAATTCCTTTTGGCCTTCATATGATGATAGCACTAGTAGACTCAATTATGAAGCGGCCTTCGGATGATGATAGCACGAGTAGACTCAATTATTGAGCCTCCAAAGCGGGGAGGGGAAGTTGGCAATTGGTTTTAAGGTGTGGTTTTACTTTATAAATATCCACATTATTATAATGAAAACACTACATGATTTACTCCAATTTTAATCACATCATAATCGTTTGACCTAATCCTATCCGATTCCAACTCATCAATAGTGTAACCACTTTCTTAAAATAAAATATTCCCAATTACTCTCCAGCTGTGGGCTTAAACAGTGACTACTTTGATTCAAGAGGGGCAAGCGTGTGTATCCGGTGGGATTAGAATTGGGCCGCTCATTAGTGGGAAACTGAAAGGACTCAAGAAAATGAGTGCTCTAGATAATTTCACTTTGAGAAATCAGCTATTGTAAAATATCAGCCTGATCAAATGCAGAGAATTTACCATCAAAAGAGTAATATTGAAATACTGCCGTGAAACCTTTCATTCACTTATATTCTCTTCAATCATAAGCATACTGATTTTTCCATACATCTAATATCGACCGTAACTCCACCATGTCATGTGGTCAACCTACTTATGACATTACAAAGCCTCAGCAAGCAAGGCTCTTTTCTTGAAATAGAAACGTGACTTGTTTCCGGGAAAGGTGTATATGATTTCAGCTGTCTATGAAAAGTCAAAAGTTTCTGATTATGATATGAAGTCAAGACATTAGCTGTCGGTAGATGAAGGGAGGAATTGCCATGATAACCATCCAACTCATTGGATCTGAAGTTTGTCAAGAAAGTATTCCACATAAACATCTTTATCTGTATACTCCTGATCAGTATTTCCGCAGTGAAGAAGACTTGTTTTGGATATTTACTGTGGCCTCACATCTGAAATTTGCCCCCACAACAGCCAAGCTTTAAACATTTTCCTGAGTGAAATGCCATATCATTTGGCCATAGAATACAGCTCTAAATGCGCTATCACTTGGCCCTAGGATATCGCACGTATGTCAGGTCTAAGAGGACAGCTCTCAAGGCAATATCCTCATGTATTTTTCAGAGAGAAATCTTATTCAGACAGAAAAGATAAAGACTACAAAGCTGACAGGCCATTTCCGGACAAATTTCAGACCATACAACATCAAAATCACCAACAAGAGCAAGTTTGGTTTACCCATGAGCAGCCAATTGAGGAAGGTTAGTGGTGACAATTGGATTGCATCTAGTATTTATGTTGGCCCCATTTAATTTTTGGGTCTGTTTTGGGTGAACTAGGTTGTAGTTTTGTACATAATGTGGAGATATGGGCGCTTAAGGTGTGATTAACTCACCTAGGCTCACCTCCGATCAAGTTACCTCCACACATACTACCCTCGTGAATTGGCATAACTCAAACTTGGCATTCATCCGACCAGCACCGTTGGATGAAACTAACAAATATATATATATATATATATTATGTCACACAAAACCATTAAATGTTAAATTTGTGGGATGAAGATCAAAGAGTTAGGATGATCAGATGGGGTTGATATTTTCCACAACCATAGGTATCTTTAAGACCTTTCCATTCTCTAACTACACCGTGATTGTCATGATCCTAGGTGGGTCATATAGGGTTCATCACACCATCTTGTTATTCACAGACCAAATCTACTCCCCATGTGTATGTGTGTACAATTATCAAAACTGGTGCCCTTTTGGTCATAGTGGTGAGGGTCACCATGGCCGTCCAGAAAAAAATCTTCTAGAGATCTACGAGAAAAAAATGGCTACTCAAAGGGTAGAGGGTGCAGAGAAGGGGCCTGTGGATTCCATTGCCTGTGGGCTAAGGGGCTTCAGTCCGATCTAAAACAGATATGCAGGATCGTCTCTGATACTTCTCTATGGTGCCAATCACCAATAATAAAAAAATACCGTGCATGCAAGTACACACACCCGTAAGGAAGGAGAAAGATGAAAAGAAGAAAGAGGTGTCTGATCAAGGCCAAACTCTCACGTAGTTAGAGTCTATGTGAAGAGTGGTACATGATTTTCAATCCAACTGTTGAGGAAAACAGGTCGCTAAGACACTAAGTTTGCCTGTTTGTTTGTAGGGTAGTGTTAAATAAAATAAAATTGAGTGTCAAAAATTAAGAAGAGAAGAAAGTAAAGGTAGTTGGGATTAAAAGTACATTTTTTGTCATTTTATGCAACTAAAAGTGGAGAGATCTTACGAAGAGTTGAAAATAAAAAGTTCATTTCCAACAATTTAGAACTGCTACCGAACTTTTCCAGTAGAGTTAATCAAAAACATAAAAAGAAAGCATCTACTAAAGCTACTAAAGTTCACTTAGTACCATACATCAATGGGACTTACCTAAAAACACTGCACCCTATATATTGTAGTAGTTTATAACTAACTCTAGTTAGAGCTGGCCTCCATTTTAAGATTAATCACCAATAAAACATGTAGTATAATTTGGTTTTTATTTCAATCTTGTATTTACACACGATCAATTTGATAAATTAGTTAATCAAACTAGTTGAGCTTTTAACTCCGAATTAAACGAATTGAAAAGCGAATTAAATGAACCTACTCCAATAAATTTTCTAACTAAATTATGTCTTGAATTACGAATTGCAAACTCCAATGCGAATTAATTGAACAGAAGCTATACCCAAATAGATGACCATTTCATACACAACAGTCTGATAAATAATAAAAAATAAAACAAAACAAAGAAAAGGGGAGGGTTTTCACATGGCTTTTGCAAGTGCAGAGAGGGCCCATTTGGTCATGGACCTCTTGTGGTCTGGCTAGCACCTGTAGCCCATGCAGGCCTGCTGACCTATTCTAGGTCTGTTTCGGTCAAGCTTTTGGCTGACTGGGCCTAGTGATAATGGGCCTGGTAGACTGTCTAGCTATTACGAAACCTTTTAGTTCAACGCCATATTTCTCAGTCTCAGCTGTTTTTTTTATTTTTAGTTAAGTTAGGCTACTAGTCTAGGATTGACACTTTCACTAAACAACTCATGGATTAATCCTTCGTCATAACTATGAGCCTAAGATGCCAGCATCACTCAACTATGGTTGGTTCGTGGCCAGAGACAGACGTAACATGTAACTTGGGCAAGACTTGAGCAAGCTCAGTACTAATCAACCCAGCCATTTTTTAAACCTAATCGAACCAATCACCATCGTCCCATTTGAGATAGTTTGGGCATGTCTAATGCAGGCCGTTAGCGGCGCTATTACGAAAAAACTTGGCTATGCAAGTTGATGGCCCACCAAGGGGAAGGGGTAAGCCGAAGAGTATGTGGATGAAGGCAGTAAAAATATATTCGAAGAAGTGCAACTAATTATCTAATAATTTGGCTCACGATAAATCAAAATGGATAAATATAATTCATACAGTCAACCTTAACATAGTTGGAACAATACTTAGATGATGATGATGAAGAACCAATCACCATCGCCTTAAGTGATCACTTCTCCTAAACATCAGTGTAACCTCATTTTGAAGAATCTACCAAACATTTCTTATCCTCGTGATGTATTCATGCAAAGTTATACTTTGAAATGAGAATCCACTTAAAACCATTTTCTTCAAAACATACCCGAGTCTGACTCAATCAGTTAAATAATAGAGAAAACAACAAAGAAAATGATCCTAAATGGCCACTAATGAAAAAACAAGCCACTAGTCAATTTTGCATGGAAGTGGTTCCATGTGACCACTTCCATTTTTTTTATTAAAGATTTAAACATGTGAAGACGTCGTCGCTTAACATCCTATTTAAACGTGTGACGATGTCGTCACTTAATCGCCTGAAACCCCATTTTCCCCTTCTTCCTCTCATCGTTTCCCCCCTTTCTCTGGCAGTTTCCTTTCACCCTTTCTCTGGAATTATTAGTATGTTGTTTTTGAATGCTTGTGTGATGAGAATGAGAATGAGAAAGAGACACTTGGTTCTATTACCTTCTAGTTGTATCGCAATCTTGCAGGTCCATTCTGTAATGCATGATGGAATGCACCGCAAACGATAACACTTCTGAAGAACCTCACATGCGATCGGAAGTAGAAGTAGAATACAAAACCTCAGACGGTAATGCTAATGCTCATGTGGGTAAGACTAATCTAAAAGTAGGAAATCCTGTCAGAAGGCCATCAAATGAATCTCAACAACTTGCAAGTGTCGATCCATATGTGAGCATGGAGTTTGACTCTGATGTGGCTGCAAAGTCTTTCTATAACGGATATGCCAGGGGCGTAGGTTTTAGCATTCGCACTAGTCTAAGAAAGGGGGAAAGAAAACCACCAAAGAAAGGGGGAAAACGATGGGAGGAAGAAGGGAAAAATGGGAGAAATGGGGTTTCAGGCGATTAAGCGACGACGTCGTCACACATTTAAATCTTTAATAATAATAAAAAAAAACAGGAGTGGTCACAGGGAACCACTTCCATACAATATTGACCAGCGGCGTGTTTTAGGTTAGTGGCCATTTAGGGTCTTTTTTTTGTAGTTTTCTCTAAATAATACAAAAATATTCTCCCAAGAGAATCATACTGTTCATATGCAGTCTAGCTCCATGGGATTGACCTTTGATCTCCTTTACTCACCATTGGATTGTATGTTTAAAAAAAAAAAAGCATTGCTTAGTAGACTTTCAAACTTTGGGACCCTTGTGAGGTTTGCTATACAATTTGATGGGCCTCAGACCATTAAAAATAAAAAAAAATTCCAAGCCCCCGCTGCTTACCCAATCATGCACGTCCCTTGAATTGTATCCTCTTAATTTCGCTTTCCGAGTATTTAATGCGTGGCTAGCCAACTAATGTTGTGACCCAGATGAAATCCCTGCCTGCCCTTTCTAGCTTTTCAACTAGCAAAAGGAATAGCAGCATATATATATGAATCACATACCAGACACTGCAAGTGAAAAAGCCCATTTCATCTGGGTTGTAAAGACGCCCTTCATTCACTACTGATCGATAGCAGTTGACTGGTTTTTGCATGAACAACATAAATCCGCCAAGTGACTCATGCGTCCCAAGGCATGAAAGCTGGTACAAAATTAACTGCTATCTACACCACTTGATAAAGCCCATCTCTTTGAAAAAGGGTATATAATATACATAAGCACTTGTAGAAAGAACAAAAGCAAACATATAGGAAATACAATACATTCAATAGCGGATGGCTTCTTCCATCAAAAGAATCCAATCCAAAACAAGCCTACCCAGCAAGAGTAGTTACTGGAGAGTTCAGCAGATTAGCAGGATGCGAATACCCTTCTTACTCATTCTAGCCATCAGCTTCTTCCATAGCTGTGCTGCTAATCATGAGAAGCATCCATCCGCAATGGTCGTGGGGACGGTCTACTGCGACACATGTTTTCACCAACAGTTCTCAAAGGCCAGTCACTTCATATCAGGTGCATATCTCTTTTGACATTTAAAATTTTAGAGATTTTCTCCCTGAGCTGAGCGTCTTTAATTGAGGGGTTCTCAGCCCAACTCCTTTTTAATGATCAGATCAAAACGTCTGCATATGAGAATTTCGCTCCGTAAACAAATTACAAGTCTGGTTACATTGAATTTGCATACAATAGCATAACTGTCAATTTTGGGTTCTTGAATTTGGAGATTTTGGCCGGAATAGACCAAAATTCCTTATATTAAGGTTAAATATGCATTATTTTGTGGTCTTTTACATTCAGCAAGGGGACCTGACTAAAGAATGGTGCCCTCCATGTGGCTACTTATTCTAATTTTTTGTTTGGGTATTGTTTATTTACCATGTGGATATAACATATTACATTGTTGACTTAAATGAATAAACTTAATAATTTTAATGTATCCACTATTTCCACTTTTTAATATTTCTTATATTTTCCTAAATTTATATATATTGGTATTTATTATTTTCCTAAATACAACTCTGAAGTGAAACCTCGGAACTCTGAAATGGACTCAAATGGGTCAGGAACGAAATTGACAACTATGTTCAACAGTCATCATTCATTCAGTTTTCAAAGAAATAATAATTCTCAACCCAACAAGCTGATGACCTAAAACTCCCTAACTTTGTCATTCCATTGCTGCAGGTGCATCTGTTGAGGTAGAATGTGGAGACTTGAGAAACAAAACTGCTTTCTTCAAGAAAGTCAAGACAAACAAACATGGGCAGTTTAAATTTCATTTGCCTTTCGCAGTCAGCAAACACATCAAGAAAATAAACAAGTGTTCAGTGAAGTTAGTTAGCAGCAGTGAGCCTTTCTGTGCAGTGGCCTCCATGGCCACTTCTTCCTCACTCCACCTCAAGTCAAGAAAACAAGGAATTCACATTTTCTCAGCTGGGTTTTTCACCTTCAAACCTCTACAACAACCAGACCTTTGTTATGAGAAACCAAACCTCAAAACCTCCTCTCTAAGTCCCATGAAGACCATCTTTCCATACCCAAACATCCCCCAATTTCCTCCTCTAAATCAAGACCCGCCGCCAATGGTGAGTCTGCCTCCTCTTCCCAAACTCCCACCACTTCCAACATTGCCCACTCTACCCCCTCTTCCAAGCTTAGGACCAGTCCCAAAACAACCCAGTAAGACAACTGTAGCTGTATCTTCAAGCCACACGCCATCTTTCCATGAAGAACCAGCCCAGCAAAAACTCTTAGATCCTAAGCCTGCTGCCTCAGAAATTCCATCCCCACCAAACCCATTAAAGGTGACACCACCATCCATTAATCCTCCTCTCATTCCAATAATTACTAATCCTGTACCAGCATTCCCTGTTCCATTACCTCCGTTCTCATTCCCTCTGCAGCCCCCAGCCTTCCCTGTTCCATTACCTCCATTCTCATTCCCTCTGCAGCCCCCAGCCTTCCCTGGTATTCCCCCATCAAAGAAAACCTCTCCTTGATGAGACTGCAAGTTGAGTTTGACATATTAATCTCTAAGAATAAGTGTTACCTGTAGCTCTTCTGTATGTTGTCTGTTTTTATATTACCTTGGCTTATTAATACAAGGTCGTTTGCAGTTGTAATCACTGGTGTATAGTTTACTATCAATTTTTGTAAATGGGTTTAGAATAACATATGGTAGGTAGCAAGAATGATGGTATCCGATTATAGGTCTCCAATTCCCAATAAAGTGGGCATAATTAGGATATTGATCCGTTTCTAAACATATAGGATCTGGAACATTTGAATCTGGACCCGGATTCCTATATGATCAGACTGGAGAATATGAATAAGAAAGATTAAATCCACATTAAAAATAGGGATTTTTACCAAAAAGAAAAATTAAAGAATCCTCCCAAACGCTAATTAGTGATAAGAGAATTGAGTTTTTCCCAGAAAGGGATAATGAGATCTTAAAGGTTAAAAGTCTACATAGCTTGAATCATATTTATTGATATTTGAGAGGCCGCATATCTTTATTCATGTGCTATTTAATTGCCACACATGTATATTTAACAAGTATATGTTGAAGCCCTTTCATCCAATTATATTGATGCACTTCATATCTTATTTTACATCAGGATCCAAAACCGAATCCACTTTTTCAGTTGATGTTGAATATGAATACAAAACATAAATGTTCCATGTTGGATTTCGATCTGAATCAAGATCCCAAACTAATCTATGATGATGGATCCAAGCCTGAATCCACCATGGTTCTACCCCAGGTCCAACTTGTTAGAGCATCACTAAATGTTGATTCGGGTCCACACCATCAGCCTAGACTTCTGAAAACTTTCCCAATATTTAAGTGTGCACGATGAGAGGAATCCAAAATAGAGGGAAATTAATTTGATTTTCCATGCAACACCTTTCCAGGTTGTTTGGTGTGACACAAGTTCCTCACAAAACGGGGGGAAAAATGAACTAATTTTCATTTCTATTTCATTCAGCCAATCATAATAAAAAAAAAAAAAAAAAGTTGGTTTTGATCTTCTAGAATTAGTGCAGGAAGTGCACAAAAAGGCTCCCATAAGTTTTCCAATAGAATAAAAAAGGAAATGCGTGTTTAGGTGACTTAGGGGTGACTCAACTCAACAGGTTGAGTTTGAGTTGACTCCGACTCGGCCAGTGACAAACTTGGGATGCATATGATATCATACATAAATGATCATGATGTACATTCAACACATTCATTGAAATCCAATCAAATTTGATTCTATAGCTAAGTGAGTAGACAATCCTCTACATTACTTTAAAGTTGATTGAGTTATCATTACAGACAATTTAATGAAATATATAAATGGTCCAACAGCTGTTATTCACTAAGGGTTTGCTCCCTATAGTTGCATAGTTTGTACAATCCAGCGTAAAAATGCAGACCTGACTTATTTGGATTATCTGCAATCCAATTCATTCAACCAAGTGCACAGGATAAAGCTCCAGCAATTTTGTACTAGTAATAGCTAATACATGACAGCTTTCAACGGTATAGATAATAAACATGTGCATGTACAATGCACCAACATGCAATTAAGATTTCAGGCAACTTTCAGTTTGCTAATTTGAAGGAATTTTCTCCTTCATAATGACAAGAAAGAGCATCAGTTTATACAAGAACTTGCTCAATGAATGCATTTATCGTGTAGGTACACAGCTCAAGAATTAGAAGAGGCCGCATTTTTAAAAAATAATTGAAAAACATTGACTTTCTGGAGACTTGAGTAGCACCGAAGAGGGCAGCTGACAATATACAACATTCCTCTTCTTTCTAGGAGTTAAGACCTAAATATATCAGAAACTGAAACTTATCCAATTGCACTGCTGGTTATAACAGTTTTTCCTTCAAGCGTGAGATGAGCTTAAATATCTCCTCAGCTTCAACCTGTTGGCGGACGTCAGATCTAGACGCTCGATCTGGATGGAATCTCAGTAATGCCTGTTTGTAAGCTGCATTTATCTGCCACAATCATTAAAAAAATCCAGTTAGATTTCAATACACGAATATAATTTACTAGACAAAGGAGATATACAAGTACAATAACTTCGTAACTATTAAAATTAAAAAAAGAACACATGCAACTAACCTCACGTGGAGTCGGATAGAGGCCCCCTCCAACAGGGACGCCCAGGGCACGGAGAAGAGAAGCCATGTCTCTGTATCTCAACTCGATGTTTTCAAGTTCTTCTCTGATCTCAGCTCGGAACTTCTCTTTCAAGTTTATAGTTTCTTCGTCCTAGATTGTGATCATTAAGCATTAGTAAAAATTTGAAAGAACATTTTGCATAATGTGAAACCTATGTCATACTGCAGTTGAAATAGAAAATTTTAAGAAAAGTGAGGATGGAAGAAAAGGTGAGGGCAGAGCGAGTGATGGTTGGTTAAATTATGAACAATGGAAGTTGGATCAAACAAATGAGCTCCGCCTTCAAATGATCAATAAGTCATAAAACTCACCATACATGTGCAATGGATTGAAAATCACCTCAGTTGGAAAAAAAAGAAAAACAAAGGGTGAAAGGACATATGCTATTGGAGAACCTCCATCAATAATATCAAAGTACTGCAGAGGTTTTTCAATAGAAGATATCACTCAATTGACTCAACATTTGGGTGGACGCGATGAACAATTATGATCACCTATGTTGCATGGATACTGCAAAATGGGCAACCTATGGAATCATATCATATCTGATATTTCACCTTTTATTTGTAAAATCCGAGTCCCTGCCGTGTCCATGGCGTATATGGGCATCATAGATGATCACTAAAAGACTGGACTAGGCTATATGGAATGATATGCTCAAATGAAAATGCTAGTGATACGGGTGAGCGTGTTACAATATAACTCAAAACGAATATTGAGAAAAATTAACCCATTTTGCGCCACATAAAATACCTAGTTAGTTGCACTTGGCAATTCTTTACATGGTTCAGTAATCCAAAACACGCTCTAATGAGCTCTGTTGGTGGATGATGTCCAAAGATGAAATGGAATGGAAGACAAAAGATACTCTTTTGCTACATAGAGACTCAAAGTCACTCGCACACTTGTGTCCCAGACCAGTTAAGCAACAGCTGGGGGACACTCTTCACCCTTTTTACTGGACTGCTGCAGTATCAGACTCAACAACCTATCTGTAGACCACTGATTGAAGGGTTTTATGGTCCTCCAATTTGGTTGTTTTGTTTCTTAATGAATGTTGTGACCTATAAAAAAACGATTTAAATCACAAAGCTGTAGACCAATTGGAAGGGGCAGCAAGCAATTCATTCGTTGCAGGACAAGACTCCATAAATTCATCAAATGAGAGATCTATGGAAAACAGAAAACTAGAATGACAGTAACTCCAAACCTTTTTCTGGGTTTCTCTCACTTCTTCAAGGCGTTGCCGTTGTCTTCTTTCCATGTCTAGTAACCGCATAGTTTCAGCTTTTCTCCTCTTCCTTAGTCGTTGAGCTTCTTCTGCCTGCCAAAGAAGAACAGAAGCAGCAGTTATATCTGATGGGATGACTTTTGAGAGCATTAACAATTTAATATTAATATTCTCATTTATGTACAGACCACTAATTGTTTTATCCATATAATAAAATAAAATAAAGACAAATCACCCATTTCATTTCAATCTAGGAAAACTGAAACTTCGAATATTAAGCTAGACATGATGCCGTTTTGTAAGTATCTTTTATTTTTTTAGTTTCTTATTTCATTAGGGTCTAAGTTTGATGAATGTTCTATTTTAAGGAAAGAGGATGTGTACAAAGAATATTCTCCATTTGGATTTAAGGACCTCACATGTATTCAGAAAATTAATACATCAATAAATCCAAACATTCTCTTCCCTTGTATATGCTTGGGCGAATCCTTCCTCCAATCTGGCAGCGTGAATTACTTATTTATAACTAGACCTTTGCCATGTATAATTCAATTAGAAAAGGCAAACTAATCATATGATAAAAGATGCATAAACAAACTTGATGTGGAGCGGTATAGCAAATGCAGGGTGGGTAGAGTCGGAGAGACTAGAGATGGAGGGTGGAAGGGATAGGTTAGGCTTTCACCTAAAAATAGGCCTCACGCTAAACTCCCCATCACGGGCAAGGAAGAGAGATAACTTTGGGAAACCCAAAAGCACTCCAGAAAATTTTCATTCATTATTAACCATATAGCCAAGGAGGCAATACAATGATTATATATGAGAAAATATAATCCTAAACTAATCTGAACCATCTAAACACATTGATGGCCAAGATTAAAACATCTGAATTTAAATAAACTAAAAGACAAACCATCAAAACAACCCTAACTAATATAAATTAAATATAAACTAATAGACTGGTTGGTGGGGTTGGGCACAATGAACTCGTCGAGATGGATGGGCTGGGCCCATTGGCAGGTCAACCCATGGGGAACATGGGTTTGTCCTGCATCAACTACTCTCCCCTTCTTGGAGAGAACTCGACCACGAGATCGAGTTCTGTAGAAGTCCTCCAGGATCGAGAATCCGACATATGAATCCTCGATTTGCTGCTTGATCTTCATTTTCTTCACAAGGCTCCAAGCTTGGCTCAATCTTTTCACCCATGTAGAAGGAGAATGGAGGCATGACGTCTTTTGATGTCTAAATCCAACATTGGCTCATGATCTAGCCGTAGAATGTATCAGTTCCTCAAAGTCCGCTTTTTCTTCCTTCAGTGCTTGTGCTTGTTGATCATCATTGTCAATAGAAAGAGACTCAATTTCTTTGTCTTCCCATGAATCTAAAGTAGGATCCTGTGGAGGAGATTTGTCTGTCACTTCATTTGAATTTGTTGGGAAATTATTTGTTTCTTGCTTTTGTTCCTCAACATCAGCTTTGACATTCTCCATGATTGGTTCCACAGCATGGGCTTCTATGGTTTGCGGAGATTTTTCTTCTTGCATCTTAGTTTTTCAGAGGGGATGGCATTTTATCAAACACTCAACATGGATCGCTTCCCTGAATGCTTCATGCATATCTTTGCGTTCCTTCTTCATAATTTTCAATATGCTTGATCGCAAACCGTTGAGAAAGTTATTGAAATCAAGTATCTAGCCCAATGCACAATAATGTAGCTTTTCAAACTCATCAGCATATTCTTCGCCGGACAATTTTCCTTCTGTCAAAGTAGATACTACTCCAGCAGTCTTTATTTGCATAATAACATTCTCCATATTTGAATGCATATGTCATTCTTTGAAGCTTTTTGTTGATTTCAAGAAGTTGCAATTCCATATTGACTTGGATGCAAGGAATGAAAATTTAATACTCTCCAACGTTAAATCAATCTGACCTTAAGTGTAAGATCCCACTGATTGGAGTTCGCAGGTGAAGACAGATCGTTGATTGGAGCACGGGTGATGATGATATTACTGATTGAAGATCAACGGTTGAAGCTTGCTTGAATCTGAGGCACACACTTTCACTTTGTTGATACTGCTCTGCTCTGTGAAGGATTCTGACCCTACGCAGGCTGATAAGGGTGGCCGGGTCAGACTTGATTGGGCTCTGCTGCTAACTGCAGGTTGGGTTGGGTTAGATGAGGCCCAACTGATGAGAGATATGAGTCGGGTCCCCGTGACCAGACGGTCCTCTTCGCTTGCTGTTTTGGGCTCAGCTACGGCGGGGGGCTGGCAGAAACTTCAATTTATTTATTTATTATTATTATTATTATTATTTTTAATTCAGGTCGGAACCAAACTCAATCCCAAGAAGAGGGCTCAACAAAAGACCCCGAAAGCTTGGCCCAGCACGTGTCAAAAATAAAATACGCGAGGCTTCTTTCAGTCTCGTTTTTTATTTCAACTTTTTTGCTGCTGCACTTCAATGAGAAAGAGATGGTGATGATGGGGCTTGATGACGGTGCAGGATTCTGCTTGTCGATGACGGTGACGAAGGCGGCGAGGTGGAGGCTGATGAGGATGGAGCTGGTGGCGCTACTAATGAGCCCTCTGACGCAAGGTGATGTCAAGGTTCGACGATGGAAGACGTCGACAATGAAGATCGTGACTTCTTTTTTTTTACTCTTTCTCTGATCTCCTCGTCTCTGCTTCTTCTTCTATTCTCTGTACTCTTTGATTTTTCGTTTTTCACTCTACTTTGGGTTGGATTCTGGGAGGCAACTGATTTGGGGATAGGAGGTCCGGATTGGAATGGGCTAGGTGAGGATCGAGTTCGTTCGGTGACATCGATTTCGATTTGGGTAGTAGGGGGTATGGATTGAGCGTGGAATGTGATTGGTAATTGGTAATTGGTGGGGCATGGATTGAAGGGTTACTGGGGTTTTGGGTATTCAGTTTGGAGCATGAGTTTTGAGAAAATACGATTGGATCGATTTAGGGATTTGGGAGATCTATGGGTGGATTTGGGGATTGCTGGTTTTGCTGATATTGGTGATGATGGTGGTTCAGCAAGATTATTCGAATGCCAAATCTCGAATCTAGATGGATCGATCTTCGGCTCTGATACCAAATGATATGGAGCGGGGTACCAAATGCGGGGTGGACAGAGACAGAGTGACTAGAGAAGGAGGGTGGAAGGAATAGGTCAGGCTTTCACTTGAAAATTGGCCTCATGCCAAAATCCCTATTTTGGGCAGGGAAGAGAGATACCTCTAGAAACCCAAAAGTACTCTAGAAAAATTTCATTCATCATTAACAGTATAGCAAAGGAGTTACTACAACGATTATATAAGAAAAAACATAACCCTAAACTAATATGAACCATTCAAACACATTAATGGTCAGGATTAAAATATTTGAATTTAAATAAACTAAAAGACATAAACCATTAAAACAACCCTAAATAATATAAAATAAATACAAACTAATAGACTGGTAGGCGGGCTGGGCCCAATGAAAGTTAAATTGGCAAATTTGTTTTAAAAAAAGTTTGATTCCTCTATACTTGATTTTGATTGAAAATTTTACTCACTTCACAATTTTTTTTTAAAAAGAGGCAAAAGGTCTTAATATTGATTCAATCAGAATTTCACACAAACTTTTCCAAGCAATCTAAAGAACTCAAACACCGGCTTGAATCAGTTTTAATTTGTAAATCAAATAGACCTTATTTTTGAACTTGCGAGTGGCACCTTATTCAGTAGAAAAGGCTGAAGCAGTATCATCCCAAGTATTGATACAGTATCGAGTACCAGCACCATTATTGTATCTTACAGGCATGGGTATGGGTACACTGGGCTTAGAGAAGTAACCAGGTATCATAGGTGAGCCTGAGGGTATGTTTGTGGGACACATTTTCTACAAAAAATGAAAAAACGGCTTCCAAGGTAAAATCATTTTCCATTGCTGTGCAATTAACATTTTCCATTTTTTCATTTTCTGAGATTGAGTCACTTTTTCCATGATTTTTGCAAAAGCAAAACGCGGGCCCTTCATTTCCTGTGGTTCTTGCATAAATGGTAGAAAAACATTTTAAGCTAGGAAAACCAATACCATCAAGATGAAATAAAGTTATATTCCAAACCTGGATTTGCAGCTGTAGTTTCCTAGATGCCAATTCTTCTTCTAAAGCCCGCTTGAACTCATCAGTCTCCTTGAGCTTTTCCCGTTCACCAATCAGGTTGTTCGGAACACCATCTGTACTACTTTCTTCATAAGCGACACCATCCGTGTTTCTTGAATCCATACTACTTATCCCAGGTGTTTCCCCTTCCTCCTGTTGTTCAGTACTAAATAAACAAGGTTCCTGAAGAATAACTTTTGCTTCACTCTGCAGACCTGTTGTGTCATCAATAAGCTGTGTTTCATCCCAGGGTTGACCGCTGCCCAAATGGGCTTCCCCAGACACCATCATTTTTGCATGATCATGATCAATCTGTGCACGATGTTGTAAATGAGTCTTGGATCGAGGGGAAACCACAGAAACCAGTTCTTCTTTGTCTTCAAAAACAGTTCTTTCATTACTAGCCCATGTTCCACCCTCGGGATGAGCGTTGTCAAGAGTAGCATCCTCAGGATATGATTCCATCTTGTCCCGAAAACTAGCTCTGTCATGATTGACTTGGGCCTCATGTTGGGACTGAGTGTTGCAGCAAGACGGTTTTTCAGAAACAGATTCCTCTTTATCCTGAAAGCCAGCTCTTCCAAAACTCACCCCCACCTCATCAGGCATTTTATTCGAAACAGGTTCTTTGTCCTGAGAACCAGTTCTGCTGTGGTGAACACACGTCCCATCCTGCAATCGAGTATCATGAAAGGAATCTTCTCCTGACATGGGCTTGTCTTTGTTCCGAGAGCTGACTCCTACTTGATCAAAGTCTCCATTATTCTGTAACTGCGTTTTGCCCATAGAAGGTTCCTCTAAAACCTCATCATCTTTTCCCTTAAAACCAGCTTTTTCATGACTGATATGGTCCGCCATGTGATCCAAATCTGCAAATGGGCCTTTTCCTCCAGGTTTGTAGGTAGTATTGCAGGTAGATAGGTTATCTCTTTCATTGCTTCCTTTGCTTGAATTGGAACAAATTGGTGCATTTTCATAATGTTCAACGCTGAAGCAATTCGTGCCGCCTGCACTGTCTTCTTTATCAACATTTGCCTGAGCACTGTCTTCTTTATCAACATTTTCCTGAGTGGTTACTTGTGAAAGATCTCTGGGATCACTAGAAGATCCAAAGGCACTAACCTGATCATCAAAACTAAATCGACTGTTACGTACAGTTTTCTTGAATGCAGCTTTCTCCCACTGTTCCCGAATTTTTCCAGAAGAATCTTCCATAAGCTCACAATCAGAACTGTCACTTTCAGATGAGCTGCTCTCAGATTCATCATACAGGCCGAAATGATTTAGGGAAGGTCGTCCATTTCCAGGACACATCCGCATACGCTTTGATAATTTGGAGGCAAAGTTTGTTTCCTCGAATATTTCACAGTCAGCACCATCTGCTTCTTTAGGAGAAAGATGTGATTGGACCAAAGTGGGGTGCACCCTCTTGCTTGAGGTGGCATCACTATCCAAATCGCCACCTTCATCACCATTTCTATGATCGTCATTACCATCGCACTCTTCATCATCAATGCTAATTATAACCCTAGGAGGCCTTTCTTTGTTTTCCTTCGATGCTCCAAAACCCATTTGCCTCCACTGGGAGCACTCTTGGGCATCAATGGTAACCACATTACTGGATTCGCACTGATCAACATCAATCACAACTACATTATCAAATTTCCCCTTGTCCTTGTGCCTCAGCAAGGTCCTCTTCCCAGATTGCATTCTTGGCTGAGACTGACCCCTGGACATCCTTTTCCCTAGTGTGCCACCATACAGCAAAAATATGTTTGAACTGTGAAATTATTATTGCAGGTAACCACTGGTCATCAAAATTATGTCAATAGAGAGTGGATTCAGATTACACAGCACTTCATATTTTCTAATCTTGCAAAACAACCTTTCCCTCTTTCACTTGCATACATTCACCTGCAAAATTAAATTGATTCCTGAGTAAGCCTTCTTTCAACCATGCCAACAGACCAGTAAAAAGAAACAACAATTCAGACTATACATTCAAGAAAAAATGTTCAACATAACTGAATAGTCAAAACATAAACAGAAATGTATACTCCCATGGTTTTTGGTAGAAAAACCTACTTCCCTCTACGATAATTTAGTAGTATAAACATTTCTATTATTTTACCGAAACCAAGGTGGGAAAAAGAAAGCAGCTTTCTATCTGATTGGCACCAATCACCATACACTATTGGAATAGCGGTTGTCTACTGGGGGGCATTGTCTTCAACTTTATGAGGGAACGCTTATAATTTTTTTCTATAGTGATTAATAAAGATGAAGTCAATTGTTTCCCCTTTGTTCGTAACATGACTTGAACCTCAAAACTTGTGGATACAACCATGGTTTTAAAATTCTGTCGAGTCCGAGTCTAACTCGCCCATGATTGAGTTCGAGTCAGCCCCCAGTTCCAATTTTTTCCACTTGAATTGGTCAGAACTCGACTGGGTCACATAGTAATGCGACTCAATGACTGTAAGGCCTTGTTTGCCCTAGACACTCATTTCAAGCTTCATTCTTTTGCTTGCAGAGGCTGGTTCCACCTGTAGGGAGCCCATTTCTACCATTCTTATATAACAAAACCTCCTTTTTAAGAGATTGGGCAGCCCTATGAATATCAAGGGAACTACACATTCTATATATATATATATATATATATAGAGATATGAGATCTTTAAGGTATGTTTTCTTGTTTGCATTTGAATACACTGCTTAGTGTTTGTTCTCCTTAGAAAATTGTTGGTAAAGAAAACCAATTTTTAATATTAAAATGTGTTTGTTTGAATTATTTGTTTTTCTTTTTTTAGATTTTCAAATAAAAGAAAGTCTAGCCCATAGATTTATAGTTTTAAGCTTAGATATATGCATGTATACTCGCATATAATTTTTACATAGTCACATATAATTTTTACCACTTTCAAATTATTATTTTAAAATGCGCAATATTTTTTTGTTCCATATTTTGAAATTAAAAATATTATGAAGTTATGTAGTGTGCAAATGAACAGTCTCTCACCTAGATCTACATGCTATGTAAATTTCTTATTCTCTTATGAGCACGTTAAATTGCATTGTCTTTTGTATTTTTATTTATTTGTTTAAAATGTTGATACAGAAACACTATGGTATTATTGGAGTGTGCAGATCTATAGTTTCTCACAGATCTACTCATTTACATCAATTATTCAAAATTCTTATCATCTTATAAGTAAAAGTGCATTTTCTTTCATTATTTCATTCATAAAATATTGATTTTGAAACCATATGGGACTAATGTAGTGTGGCCTTCTATAAGCATGTAACTATGTAAGAAGATTTTTTTTTGAATAGTAAGAAGTTTTTTTTTATTTATTTAAAGTTAAAAAGAAATCATCTCACGTAGTTTTTAAATGCTCATCACATAGCTCTCATCTTGTAGATTATAATTCGCAATGGCAACGTAAATGATTGTGTAGTTGATCCTCGATGGACTCAACGATGGAGACCAACATAATGTGAAATGTAATTCAAGTCATTAAGTACTGATTGGTGGAATTTATTTAAATCGTATTTATGACATGTATCTAGATGCAAAAGGTTGTCCGAATGACCCCATAGAAGTAAGACAATAATTGAGACCTTTTGCTTGGGAAGAAGGTGGAGAAAGGAAAGAATAAATAATATCATGAAAAGGTGGGGAGGATGGAGTTCATTGATGAAGAAGATGATGATAATGAGGAAGTGAGAGAACCAAAAAGATGGATGAGAGAAATCCAGAAGAACTTATGGAGCAAATCCTACAAGAGTTAGGAGTTAGGATTTGGATCGTTGGTGCTACACCACAATGATACGTTTCCACGGAAACAATCTCACGAAGAAGACATTCCAAAGATGAAATCTCAAAGGGAAAATTATATTAAACTTCAACTCTGTTTTTTTTCCCCTACTACAATGCTCATATAAATAGCCAAAGAAAACTTTGGGATCAAGACTCTTACACATAATCAAACTAGGAAACTAGATAAAGATCCTATAGAAATTAGAAAGCTATTCCTAATTACAACTCGTCAATTAAAATTAGAAACTAATAACAATTAATTAAATAAAATAATAAAATCTCTAAACTTCCTTGGGTCCCACACGTGGACCATGGGTCTCCTTGCAATTATTTATTGTCATTACTGCATCTACTTAAAAATGCAAGCTCGCAGGCATGAGTTATGGGGTGGATCAGGTAATTCCGGTGTGAGGGATGAGCATGCAATCTGCCGGAAAGGGAAAGGGCGAGCAATGAGAGGTGTAGGTGGAGATCCCTAGTCCAAAGGTCATCCGTGAGACATCGGGATAAGGATCCAGCAGTGTGAAGACTGAGGGGTCCATTGTTCCCTTCTAATATATGACCCAAAGGAAAAACAAACAAAAAATTCATTCCTTGAGGACATGAAGAACAAGGCACAAAAAGTGGGCAGGGTGATTTCAAAATTTATCCATTACAGCTATTTTTTGTCAAATCTGGTAAATTCTATCAAATTGCTCCCACCAATCATTCTTGCATAAGACAAGATTAGTCAACTTTCATCAAATGTGGCTACTTTCATCAAATGTGGTGAATTCCATCAAATTGCTCCCACCGATCATTCTTGCTTAAGACAAAAAAATTTATTCATTCCTAAATTTTCATTATGAGGGAATGATTTTCCAGAGAAATATTCTCTGGAAATATGATTGAGAAAGTGCAACCACACAGATAATCAAAATATTCGGGAATGAAGAAATGTTCCCACAATAGTCCCAAAAGGTTTCTAATTAACCTATCATGACTACACATCTTGGCCCATTCTTCTCATGTGAGACCATCCAGGTTGCTGTCTACATCAATGCTTGGCTGGAATCAAGCCATGGATCAGGATTGTGATTTGTGTCAAGAATTTTGTTTGTTTTCTTAAACAATGAGCAAATGGGAGTGCATTTGCTAAAACATCCATGGTTGAATCTTCCTCGTCAAAAAAACAGAAAAAAAAAAAAGCCAAAAAAAAAGCCCAACTCTATTTCTATTATTTCTTTCTTACTGTTTTAAAATGATCACAACGCTTCAACCATCGGAGGTGCCAAACTACAAGCAGAAGAATAGATGGGAGGATCCAAAGGAGTACAGGAGTCCTAAAGAAAACCTAGCCAAAAACTTCCCCAGAAAATCCCACTGCCAAATTCTCTTATCTAACATATCCCTCTGATGATAATCATTGTCAAGAGGGACTCAGACTCATACAAGACTAACTTCACCACAAATAGTGACCTCCTGAAAACCAATCCCAGAACAACTTCTCCCAACCCACCTTCTACCCCAAAAGTTTGAACCCTTGACCTCAAAGTTGCAATGGCTCAACTTCGACTAAGGAAAAGGTACCCTACTTATTAAGCATACAAAGTCATGAATCAGAGGATCCCGAACCTAAACAAAATTTAAAATAGTTAATTAAAATGACGGTCAGTATATAATGGACTAGGTCCATTGCATACGGTTTCAATAGTCATCATTACCATTATGTGAATAAAACAATTCAAAATGTAAAATATATACAAGTACTTTGGGAAGAATACCTTGAATAATGGCACATTATATTTTCAGAACGTATTCATATTCAAAATATTCTTTAAAAAAGGACTTTCAAGTCATTTATCCTCTGTTTTCTTTTACAAAGTAATTTTAAAAATATAGGAGGAAAAACGAACCAATATACAGTTTATGGCACAACATTGTCAGTTATACTGTAACGGTTTTGGCCCCGACCATTATGGGGGTTTACATTTTAAAAGCCTCTTTTCAAATATGTGTGCAAGACAAACATCAATGCAATTCAGAAAAACCAGATTATAAGTTATAGCTCACTTCAGAAAAATAAACGCATCCACCAACAAATTAAACTCAAAAGAAAAAATAAAAACATCAGGTTTAATGCTTATTCATGCAAAAAGAAGGCCAATTTGAACTGTTTCATAGAAGGGGAGAAAACATATAAATTGTCTGTACACATAAAATAGGGTAAGAAGTACAACAATAGCTTTCATTCTTAATTCATGCAAAAAGTAAAGCAATTTTAACAGTTCATAAAAGGGGGAAGAAACACACAAATCGTCTATACACATAAAATAGGGTAAGAAAAGAAGAAGTCTAACCCAATTCCAAAGATAATTCTACAAAAAATTACCCATTATGATATACATATGAAATCAATCCCTGAATGCCCACTAACCAAAGACTTGAGTTTAAAAAATCAGGTCACATCTTGAACTTGGTGCAAGCTTGGGTATAACAGGTAAATTTATTAAGACACAAAAGAAAGTTTGGGTACAGAAATTAGGCCAAGATAGATCCATGGGTACAAGTCCAAGTAATCGTCTTGCTTGGGTACAGTGTGCAGGCCTCAATACTGTATACCTCTAAGTTGAGCTCAGGTAAGAGTGTGGGTGGTCTCAATATTGTATACCTGCTTGGGTATGGGTACACATCTTTTTCAGGTATAGGTGCAGGTCTAAATACTGGATAGATAGTTGTTCAGGTATGGGTGGGTAGGGATAAGTATGTCTAAACCTTGGTCAGAGTATATGATGGATTCTCCTCGAAACTAATGTATTTTCATCCCTATTAGATGGAAAGCTAGAACATAACAAACTAAAGAACTCTCAATGCCTTGGCACCGCGAACTTCATTAAGATTTCAAAATACATAAATAAAAATCAAAGAGTTACTCAAGGCAATTGAGCAGAAACAAAAAAAAAAAATGTCCAGACAAGAGCAAAGCGAAAAAATAAAAGCATACAGAAACACAAGTTCATAGATACCTATCATGCATTCATGTAGAACCCTACTAAAAAAATCATTACAGCTTTATTCCAACAATCTGGGGTAGGCGAAAACAGTTCGACTCATAAACTCAAACCAAGCTAGGGCCACAATACCTATCTATATAAAAAATAAGAACACCTGTCTGTGCTGAATCTTAAAATAATAACAACAAGGCAAAATGGGACAGCCCAACAGAACCAACAATCACAATTGCATTACAAACTTCTTCAACAGGAAAAAAAAATTACAAAATACAGAAAAGAATCTGGGCTTAATAAACTATAAATAAGGCAAATTGCAACAGAACTATAAAACCCAGTGGCCCAATTGCATCACAAACTTCATCAACAGTATTAAAAAAAAACAGAAACAGGAAAAATTCAAATAATTCAAAGAGCAGAAACACCAACATCCACTGAACAAAAAATAAATAAAACAGAAATATAGAAGTACAGAGATAACATTCTAACATATCATCCATGCAATCAAAACTAAACCAATAGAAGGGCGCAAAAAAATCAAACCACCCCATAAAACATACCATCCATGCAATCAAAACAACAGCAATTGAAGGGAAAGAAAGAAAGAAAGAAAAATCAAACAACCCATTAAACCACAATTAGGAAGAAACAAGACCCAATCATCAAAATTGCAAATTTATAACCTAATCAAAAAAACAAAGAGATCTCTTCCAAACCCAAAACCCGTGCCTAAAATCGAAGATTCATCCGCCTTTCTGCTTCAGTTGCCAACACCCAGACCGAACCAAAAATGAAGAACCATAAGCAAGAAAACAGGAACCTGAAGAGAAACAGAAATGAAAAGGATGAAGAAAGAAGTGTCGAGAGAATTCTAGGTCAAAAGAAACAATTCTAGGTCAAAACGAAAGACCATTCAGAAGGGTTGTTGTTCAAATCAAATCACAACTTCTGGTAGATTTCCAAGGAAGAGGAGGGAATAATCAGATGTTGAATGAGATAAAACCCTCAATACCTTTGAAATTACTGTCGGCTCTTTCGACGCTCCTTATCCTTCGATGGTGGAAAGGGGAAGAGGGAAGAATTTGTAGATAAATGTGCGTGTGTGTACGGGCCATCCATAAGTAGTAGTCCTCTTACATGCAGGTTGGTGGGACCCACAGCAACACAAAGAAGTTCAATTTTAGGGCATGGTTTCTTCTTTTCCAGGATTCAAATATTTCATGTATACAGAATTTCAATTTCTTCTGTTTTTTTTTTACGAGGCAAAAATAGAAGAGAATGGAATTATAGAAATTTCAAAAGGTCATTTGAATATTTGAGATATTTTAGGGGGCTGAAATTAAATTGTGATGAAAGAAATATCGCTTATGGAATGTGAAAGGACAAGCCATCACATCATATTTAAAAAAACCAACATCCCAATTTTTTGTCGTCGTAAGCTATAAGCTCAGACGAGAAATGGGCCATTAAGTGATTGTGGTTTAATGATATGTAAAAAAAATTAGTTTCTATTTGGGAGCTAATTAGATTTGATTAGATTTTATTGAGGGGTACTTTGGAAAAGTCAGTTTTGTTTAGACAAGTCTTAAACCATATGAAATCCACTTGTGAATATAGGAGGCATCCTATCAAATTAGATTTGGTTATCCATATTTCCTAATAAAATTCTTTATTCTTGTTATAATGTGGGCATCACTCGTAAGGTACGTGACCTAACAGGACAAATCCCAAAGTGGCATCCGCTAAATCCACATAAATGCCCGGGTAAATTTAGGGCGGTGATTACGTGAGAATAAACTAGGCCTTGCTAGTGGGACCTTTGGTGAGGGAAGTAAACCTCTGGTGAGGTATCAAAGCCTTAGGTGAGGAAAGGTGCCTGCCCGGATTTGCAGGTAAAAACTGACGCCTCTTACCACTAGGGTAAGAGGCTGTTCTAGGCATGCTCTTGACTTGAAAAATTGTTTATTGAGTTTCTCACTTGGAACAACGTTAGTGGATGACAAGGACAGAATTGATGAGACCAGGAGCAATTTTATACTTGGGTGTGGTCTAAGTGACTTTAGACCCAACCAATTTAGATTTTAATTGATCAAGACCAGCTTAATGGCCCAAAATATGGCAAGACGTTAATGATCATTGTTGAAGTTTTTGGTAAGAGTTTTTTTTTTTTTTTTTTTATACCCACTCCAAAGGTTTCCAGGATTTGCAACTAAGCCCCTATAAGCCTTTCATTTTAATGCCTTCCATGTCCCAATAGAAAGCTGCTAATGCCACATCCCAGCTTCTATGAGCACATCCCTTTACTTTAAGGCCAATATACCTATGTGTGAAATTACCAAAATGGATGTCATTCAAAGTTTCATACATCACCCAATTTCTCTCTACCCACCCCCACCCCCACCCCCACCCCCACCCTAGCCTAGCCACCACCGCCCCCTCTGGGAGCATCATTGGAGGGGGAGAGGGAAGAGGAGAGGGAGAGAGAGGGAGCGTGGGCGGCGGCGGCATGCGGAGGTGAGAGAGAGAGAGAGAGAGAAGGGCAGGGAGAGGTGGAGGGGTTTAGGGGTTTTGCGAAAAAATGGGTATGTAGAGAGAAATCTTGAAAATTTCTTAACTTATTTAAGGTGTGTAGAGAGAAGGGATGTGCTCAGAGAAGTTTAGGTTGTGACATTAGCAACTTTCTTTCCAAAATTAGTTCCCGAGTGGGTCTACCTGCACACTGCATTTTGCTCTCCACACACTGAATTAAAAAAAAAAAAATTCCTAAACTACCCCTCTCCATCTCCTCCCGTCTCTCTCCCTCTCCCTACTCTCTGCTCCGCTCCCTCCTCCCGTCTCTCTTCCTCTCCCTATCTCTCCCGCTCTCTTCCTCTGCCTATCTCTCTCCCCCGCAAGCCGCTGCGCCAACCCATCTCCCCGCCTTCTCCTTCTCCCTTTCCCCATCTCCTCCTTTCCAGTAACCTCATCCCTCTTCCCATTTCCTCCTTTCTCTCCCTCTCTCTTCCTCTCTCCCCCTCACTCATTCTCTTGTACAAAGGTTAATCAAATATCATACTGTCAATTTTCACCATTTTTAGTGTGTTTCTGCGATTTTGCTCATTAGCTTTCGCGGGACGAAACAAATCGAGTTTGTTTGGCCACACAGGGCCGAACATTTTTTATTTGTTCAGTCCCGTATGGCCGAACGAATCAGGGAGAGGGGTAGTTTAGGAATTTTTAATTTTTTTTTATTTTTTTTAAATGTAGTGTGTAGAGAGCAAAATGCAGTGTGCAGGTAGACCCTCTCTTAGTTCCCTTACCTCCACTATAAGCTTTAGAGTAAACTGACACTTTTGCCCATCTCTTTATCCATATATGCATAATTTCAAAAGCTTGGATTTAATTTTCATTAAATCTTGTAATATTAACAAATAGTGCATTTAGTGGGAGAAAGTAACCCTACGTAAATCCATTTTTATCAATGCAAGGCCCATTTCATTAAATCTAAATCGATCACAGTGACAATCAACACTTGTACTTATAATTTGTTATAATTGGCTCAATCCATGTACAACCCCCTATTAGATTGATGAGAGTTTCAAATACATGATTAGGCTTTACGTGCATGAAAGAGTTTGAGAGAGATCATTAGGACTTGAGGATAAAATGATGGTATTTTTTTTATAAATAATGACATACTTATATTTGTTTAATGAGTTTAAAGACAGAGTTGTTATTTTTATAATAAAAAAAAAAAAAAAAAAAAAAAAAAAAAAAAAAAACTCAACACAATTCTTTTGGTGGTCACCTTTTCTCACTATGACTAGTGATTTGGAAACGTGGAATGTATTAAAATGAAAAGGCAAAGGGATATATGCAAATATTGAAACTAAAGGGGATTATTTACAAATTCTATAAACCCTAGTGCGTATATACAAAAACTCTTTTTGGGAAATAATGATCACTGTTAAAGTCTTAAAACACTGTTGACTCATTTCAGTGAGAGAGAGCCGCTCGACTAAAGAGGTCACCTTCATTAACCCAGTTTAACGAGTCATTTTTTAAGTTGGGCTGAAACTCAAGCAATGGCTAGTCTTCTTCCAATAAAGAAAAATGTGAAAAAACTTGACCCAAGCAAAGTCCATTTATGGAGCTGATTTTCCAGCAAAGTGGTCACACTGGCTAATAAGTAATAAGGTACCACTACGTCAAATTCTACAAGCCGTCGTTAAACAATAAAAACGACGGCCTGGGCCGCCGTAAAAAAAAATGTAGTTTATTTATTGAAATAAACGACGGCCCAAGACTGTTGTTTATTGAAAAAATCCGTGTTTATCGGTACAGTTTACATCAGACGAAGGCATCGTTTTAATGAAAAATGCCTGTCGATTTTTCCCTTTGATTTTGCACTATGGTTCATAGAAACGCCAATTTTATAGCCGTTGTTTTTGCTATATTATGGCTGATTTTATGGTTTTTATCCTGCAACCGGGTCATGGTTGAGATCTTTTTCCACAATGGTGGGATCACGGTCAATCAGCTCATCGATGTCATCCTTCAAAGAATTCAACTCCTTTCAATCAAGAGTTCTAGAGAAGAAAACCAAGAGGCAAATGGCATGGAAACTTATGATGACTATTCTGCATTATATTATGAAAACAACCAGTGGCAGACTTCTTACCAAATGTGGATTCCCAATAGTACCATCCTTCCTAGTATACATTTGTATACATGTTCAACACATATGATACCATTACTGATACTTGTAGAATATGCTTTAGTATACATTTGTATACATGTTCAACACATATGATACCATTACTGATACTTGTAGAATATGCTTTAGTATACATTTGTATACATGTTCAACACATGATACCATTACTGTTACTTCTAGAATATGCTTTAACTCAGTCTTGCATTGGAGAATTTTCTAGTTTTCATCTTCAGATTAACATATGACTGTCAATTTTAATGCAATATATTTAGACAAGGTGGCCAAGAGGAATAGCATCTTTGTGCTTAAAGCATGTAGTGAAAACATTCACAATTAAGTATCATATGGTATCGATGAAGTTCATGAAGCATGTAGAAGGATATTTGTGTTTTAAGATAAACTGAAACAATCTGGTAGAGTTTGCGTTTAAATCATCTGCTCTTCTTACGATTATCTCTCTGCTTTTGTTGGTGTTCGAATTTCTTGAAGAATCCTAGGGTTATTAGTGTTATAGAAAGCATGAGGTTCTAGGATTAGCTATGAATCCAATACAAGCTGATGTTATCTTTTGATTTGCTATTGTAACTGTTTTGGGTTAATTGCTCTCTTTGGATTACCAAAAGGCCCTCCTTGGATATTCAAACACAGGTTGATGCATGCCAAGTGACAATTATATCATTTGGTGCCTAAGCACATAGCACATGTTTTTTGGTGTATGCCCAGAGTCAGCACCCAAGGTTTCATAGTTGGCACAAATGGAGATCGTGAAGAGATACTGGAGACCAAGATTGAGAAGTTAAAAGAAATGAAATGACATTTGATTATTGTGCGAAATCAAAGAGGCCCTTGCAAGATGAAGATTTTGATGTTGCATCTTGACACTGAAAAATGAAAATGGTTTGAGACTGCCAAACTAAACTAACTTTGAGCGGTTGGCAACTCGAGTGGAAGTGCAGACTAAAAATACTCTAGTAGGGTGCCTCATTAGGGCCTTGACAGGAGTTTGAAACCAAAGTACTGATTTTTCCACCTACCACTATTTTAACAGATGTGATTGGTTTTGCTTGCTTGCATGCAAAAGGATATTCTTCAAACAACTCACATGTAGCCCCAATATGCAATTAGTAAAACTTCTTTTGGGTTTGAAGGATCAATCCTCTACCATGAGGGTCCTAATAAACAGGCCTTTGAGTTCTTGTATCCCTGATCCCTGATAATTATAGAAGTGTTCCTTTCTGCTGTTTCTGCATGAAGAAAATCTCTAATAAGTGGATCCTTTTATATGTGGCTATCCACAGAACTATACCAAGCAATTGGTCCTACTTCACCACTTTACAAGGACAATTGGGAAAACAAGCGTGTATATTCTTGTATAAATCAGATACAGTGGTAGATGCGGCAGTTCTAGCCAATTCATGTACAAGGTCTGGGAGCTAGTTCTGACCAGAGTGACAGCACAATAGTTCTAAAAAACTCAAAGGCACTCAGTAAAACTCAGATGAGTTGCCCGGGTCATTAGGAAAATAGAAGACCAAGTGAGAAACTTGATCCCTAAAAAGTTCTGGCCAGATTCGGGCTAATTTGGTAAAGAGTTTTAGTTGGCTCGGCCAAAATTCAGATAAAGTTCAAGAAAAACTAGTAGAAATAATTTACGCCTATTAACCCTCCAAGTTTGAACATAAGATATGTGGCTTTGAAGATATCGTCAATACTTTTTGTACATGAATATAAAGGGATTGCGTTATATTACATTAAACCAACAAGCAAGAACGCATTTACTATCACTACCATCAGACATGTGCTTACCTTTTCCACTTGGCGTCATCAGTTGAGTGGCACGGTACCCATTTGCGTGCTTGCTGGTTCTACACATTATCAAGGCGTATGACCTTCCCCTTTTTATCAATAGGGTAGGAACAATCCCCATCCATATCCATGAACGTCTTAATTCCTTGGTTCTGGCTGCCATTTTCACCATTGAGCATGTAATTCATGTCATACATCATTGATTCATCCATAAGAAATCACTCTGTAATGGAACCCTCCGGATACCTTTGATTCGCCACATATCGTTTGAATGTTTTCATCTTTCTAATACATGTGCCTTCAGTTGTATTTTGAACAAAACTTATTAATTAAAAAAATGAAACAAAACATTATATTTACTGCTCAAAATGATACATACATCGATATCTAATAGGTCCACAAATCTGCGCCTCCTCAGCTAGGTGCACAACAAGGTGTGTCACAGAAACCAAAAAAGAGGGCGGGAAGTGCTTTTTGAACACAAAGTGTTTCCACAAAACGTCCTTTCATCTTTGAAAGTTCTTCATGATTTATAGTCTTCGAACATAAGACATTAAAGAATATTGATAATTGCATAATAGCGGCTCGCAAGGGTTTATGTGACTCGAATGCATGCATCAGCAACACCGGCAGTAGTTGTTGAATGAGGATGTGATAGTCTGTGACTTAAGATTTTTTAGCTCCATGTCCTCCAAGCTCACCTTATATTTTCAGTTTACATTGTACCCGACAGGAGCCTTCTAATCACACAATATTTTACAGATCAATTCTTTCTCATGCCGAAACAGCCAATAAGGAGCTTCTGGACATGTCAACTTGCCATTTTTTTCCACTAGCCACGACTTTTTCTTAATTCGCATGACCTTCAGGTCTTGGCGGGCTTCAAGACCTTCCTTAGTCTTATCCTTTGTGTTCATGATTATTGCAAGTAGGTTTTCTGCCACATTTTTTCCCACGCGCATTACCTCTAGATTGTGTCGAATCAGGAGATCCTATTAAAAAAAATGGTTCATTTATGTTAGTACATAAGAGTCATTTTACCACATTATTTAATATTAAAAAACATATTATAACGCACCTTCCAATATGGCAAGTAAAAAAGGATCGATCTCTTTGACCATGCAGTGGATTCATTCTCATTTGCATAACTTTTCCTCTTCTTGCTTACAACCTTTCTGAACTTAGTATGAATAGTCTCCATTTTGCTTAATATCTCGGAACCACTCAAACACTTGGGATGCTTCCCATGTTCTTCATTCCCATTAAATTGTGATTTTTGACTCCTGAAAGGATGAGTCACAGGCAACAATTTCCTTTGTCCCATGTAAGCATACTTCTACTTGTGTTTTAGCGGCACTGAATATGTCATTTCACTGCACACAGGACAACCAAACTTTCGTGCAGTCCTACAACCAAATAAATGACCATACGTTGGGAAATCATGTATAGCCCATAATAGAATTGCTTTCATTGTGAACCTAGTCTTGCTGTAAGAGTCATATGCTACTGCACTAGTGGGCCACAATTCCTTCAACTCTGATACTAATGGTTGCAAGTGGACATCAATGTTATGCCCCGGACTTTTCTTCCCGGGAATCAATAATGTTAACATAGTAAACTCTTTCTGCATGCATAGAGACGGAGGAAGATTGTATGCAACCAACATAACAAGCTAGCAACTATGGTAATTGTTATTGTTCCCGAATGGATTGAACCCATAAGTTGCAAGTCCCAGCTGGACATTACGTGTCTCGGAAACAAAGTTTGTCCATTTACGGTTTACTTGTTTCCAACAGGAAGAATCTACTAGATAACGAATCATTGAATCGTTTGGTACTTAGCTTGCCTTTGCATGCCATGTCATACTCTCCGCAATCCACAATACACTGTACATTCCTTGTAACCTTGGTGTTAATGGAAAGTATCTTAACTTTTTCCACGGGAAGAGTGATCCTCTTGGCTTTGATTCATTCACTGCTTTCCATATGCTTTCACCACATGTAGGACGACTGTCCTTATTTTCATGCTCTATCCAAAATAGTATGCAATCAATACGACATGCATGGATAATCTTGCAATCCGTATGAAGAGACTCTATCATCTTCTTTGCATTGTAAGTATTATGTGGCAAAGTGTTTTCGATTGGCAGAACCCTTTTAAACAAATGTAACAATTTCGTGAAACTCTTATCAGACCACCGATGTCTATCCTTCATGCTTAGCAACTCAACCATCACCGATAATTTTGTATCCTCAATTTAACACAAGGGATAGTTGCATCGCATCTTCCATCAACTTCTTATACTGGACATTCTCTGATGTATCATCATGACATTCCCCATCTTCTTGATGATTATCTTCATCACTGCATGAGGATAAACTACCCCCCACACTTTTTTTAGCACTATCCTCGTCTTGAGATACATCATTCACCAAATTAACCTGTCCAGTGACTGCATTACTATCCCCTACATTTACATGACTTTTGGGGATAGAGTTCTCCATGGTGGATCCATGTCATGTACGATGTACCTATTCCATCACATATTAAACGCGTATGAATTTCTCTTAGCGCCTTCTTCCCTCAAAAATTACGGCATTTGATACACGGACAACAATACCAATCATCCCCCCCTAATTTATGTTTATTAGCCCTTACATACCGAAATAATAGTTCTATTCCTTCCAAGTACTCTTTAGAAAGCCTAGGTGCCCTCATCCATTCCTTGCTTGGAAGCTCCGTTCTGAAAATTTTGATTTTCAACTCAAATAAAAATCATTGTCAACATATTTAAATGAGGAATACAATTAGGGTTACAGAGTGCATATTTGATCATTCACCATGCTAACTGTGACATGCTTGGTAACATCTGAACATGAAATTTAGAACCTAGAGAACCCACCAGTGCCATAAAGTCCAATTAACAAATTTCTGCATCATAAACCAGTGCCACAGAGTAGAATCCTATGAATGTAAAATTTCACGTGTTTCTAATTACAAAACTACAATAACACGGCAGTTCAAAATCTGTCGAAATCTAATCCAACTACCAAACATCAAAGACATAATAAAACTATGTTCTTATATCTCTTTTTTTTGTCACCACATTGCTGATGCCAAATCTCAAACCCATGATCAAATGCGGTAAACCATCGGTTCAAACCATAAAAGCAAGATAGAGATTGGCAAAACTATGTTCTTATAGCTCTCTAAATGGATTCTATCTATATTAAATCTATAGATATTGCACACAGAATAATATACTTAAACAACCTCTAAATAAATAACACATTTTCCCACCCTCTAATCCAAAAAAACAAAAAAACAAAAAACAAAAAAACCCCACCAATAAAAAAGGACACTTGAAAAAATGATACATTCAACTGTTTTGACATAAGAATAAGGAGAAGAAAACGACACCTTCGTCAGTAGCTGGAGATGGAAGAAAACTACTTAGTTCTTGCAGTTAATCGAATAAAGAGTGAGAAAGAGAAGAAAGAGGAAAGGTAGGTTTGGCTTTAAGAGACTCTGGAAAACTCTCTACGAGTGAGGAAAAGATGAACACACTGCGCATACATAAAATAATAGTATATAAACTTAAATCCAAAGAGTAAATATCACAAGGAAGGGATAAATGGAGAAAAGAAATAAATGGAAAAAAAACTATATGATCAACAAAAGATATTCTAAGTGTTTTCCACTAGATAGCTTATCATTAGTACAAATTAGATGAAGCACATAGTGAAATCCAATCATGAGATTGATTCCCGCCAATTATATGGTTCAAATGAAAATGAACAGTTTAATGTGAAATCCAATCACTGAAGATGAGGACATCTTGAGTTGAACTTGTTGAAAAGGAGGACACTATAGCTTCCTGAGTTTAATGTGCCAGCCAAGTTCTCCACAGCCAAGTGTTACTTTAGTTAAAGAAAGAAGAGTGGATAGAGAGAAAGAAGAGAGAGGTGATATCGTTTTGAAGGTTTTTATGATTCATGAAGAGAAAATGACAGATTAGCAGACTTAAGAGACATTGTATTTGAATTTGACGACAAAAAAGGAACCCACCAGCTCTTGTTTGGCTGGATTTGGGCTGCAGGGGGCAGATACAATTGCAAATCTCATTCAAAATCTCTCTCAGTCTTGAGGCACCTGATACAATTGCAAGTTGAGGGAGATATGCTGTGGGTGTACCAGTGGTCTATAAGAGGTGCTGAAGACCACGTAACTGCCAATGCCACATCCAAAATTGATTTCCTTGTGAACCAGACATTTTGATTGTTAATGCACATTTTAGAATATTGATGTGAGATAATATTCTATGTGAAATAAACCCTAGCAGTAGTAGCAGTAAAAATAATAATAGTAGTAACAAAAACACCACCCAACCAACCCTAAAGAAGTTTCAATCATATAGCAGACACATGACACAAGGACGACAATGACCTATCAATGGATTGCACTGCAGCAGAAAGAATATGAACAACTGTCATATGTAACTCAGGTTGGACAAATTCATGAACCTTGTTCTACATGTAAAAACTATTTTACTTGGCTTGGAAAGATATAAATGCACATAAAAAACAACTTTGTGTAACCAACAGGTTAGCAATATTGAAATGTTATAAACTTAAAAGATACTGAGTTAGCACTCCCACCTGCAGTTAACACTCTTTCTATGCAGGATCAGCTGAAGACTCAACCCTGGCCTTGGAACAGAGAGATGCAGAAGAATGAAGGGTCTGAAGACAACCAAGCCCCACCAGATCCCTCTACATCTGTAGTGTGTAACTCTGAATTTAAAAAAAAAAAATCAGTTCATAGACTGTTGAAACTAGTAAAAAATAAGTACACAGAATGTTCCAATGCAATTTGAGAATATCTAAATATTATTTGATAATGCTACCATTTTTATTTTTTTTCACACATTCTACAATATGAATCCGAGCAACTGTTAAAAACACACCCTAGTCATAGCACCCTACAATATGATACCCAAACAAAGCAAAAGAAGAATATATAAGAAAAGTCTGCAAGCAAACGGCCCCAGTGTTTATAAAAAGAATTCATGCAGAATATATAAGAATTCATGGTAGAATGAGCTCCACTGGGGAAGTAGGGGTGAAACAAATGACCCCAATGTTTATAAAAAGAAGAATATATAAGAAAAATCTGCAAGTTCAAGTCATATCAGTTACCGATCACAGAAAAGGAAAAGGAGAGTCTCAATTGCAGCTTTCGAGATTATAGAACCCTATCATATTCTCAGAATTCAAACATCTTTCCAAAAAAGAGTGTTTGAATACTGAGATTTTTTTTTATTGAATTGGAGTTTTGTTGTCACTACGTCTCGTCAAGTTTTGCAGGCCTCAATTGGGCTTGTACTTATCAAAGGTGGTCCCAACTTTTGCAGTATCTTCCATCATGGTTGGGCCTAATAAGACCAATGGTTTAGATAACAGAATGGCTAGTGGGCCTCCACTTGCATGGAGTGAATGCATCAGGATACTCTCCACAGCATCCTAATGTTGGGACCCCAAAGCTTTTTTTTAGGGGAACAACTTCATCAGCATCAAATCAGAGAGGGATGAGAAATCAATGTTAAAGTGAAATTATCATTCTGTTCCCTTTACATCTATTGATATAAGGCTTCCAAATTCAAAACAGAGAAGAGGAAGAATTGACAATAATCCAGAACCTGAAATTTGCAAAAAGCCTTGCACACATATTTCCAAATCAGAAGTCAGAACTTACAATAGGGTAACAAAAATGCTTGCATTCACACTCAAGAAAGTGTTTCTTTTTATTTATTTATTTAATGATCCAAGTAAATCTCATGGTTCTTTCCTATCCCATTAATTTACATTGTCGCCCACGCTTCTATGTATGAATGTAGATAGAGTGGCTCTCTCACTCTATGACCAGTCTTAGGGACTGCTTCCTTCAAATTAAAGAATGAAATGCATAAATTAAAGAAAATCATGCAACTGCAATAACATAATCAAATGATAATCGGTTATTTAAATAAATTAAAAACCATACAAAAACAAATACCTGAAGGTGGAATTTATAGAGTTATGAAGGTATAAATTTTTAGGAAGATTTCTCATAAGTTGATATGTGTTATGAAGGTCATGGACTTAGCATGTCAGTAATTGCATTTTTTCTATTCTCTTTGTGGTTAACTTCTTGTGACTGATTTTGAAGTAAATCTCATTGGGACTATGCTGTAGGGGAACTTCTATCCAAATTGCCGATTCTTTAAAGAACACGCGTGCTATATTATACTGGACTCTGGCTCGGGTGGAGAATCAGTTTTCATTTTGATACCATTGCCAATCCAAGTCATTACAACCACATTCAATATATATGGTTTTTGTTTTGTACCGTTCCCTGATATCCACTTCAAACAAGTTAATAGTTCTTCCTTGATTATGTACAAGAATCCCTTATTTTCTCCCACTTGGATTGTAAAGTCGATAAGATGAAAGAAAATGAGAATTCTTCTTAGTATATGCTCTTATTGCCATGTCTGATGTCGCTGCTCCAAGTGATTGTGAATGAAGAGTAAATGTCTATGCAGTAGTATAAGAAGATTGGACTGTGGTTACACAGTAGATCTACTAGCTTGGTGGTAGAGTAAAACACATGATGAGGAAATTAGCTGCTCTCTGTCCCACTTAATTATGGGTTGGTGCTCAATTTTCAACCAAAAAGTACTTGAATGAAATGGAAGAAACATTTCACTCATTCGCTCTCTTTTTCTCCCTGGAGCGAGGAAGTATAAACCAAAAACGGACCAGGCAGATGGGCTTCCAAAACACTAATGGATCAAAGAGTTTCATAATCTTTAATTTACAGATCCTCTCTGGATCTTTGATTTGGATGTCTATTTTGACATAACACCCACACGAAACAAGTTCAAGCTGAATGTCGAGTAACTTAGGTACAAGTTCAAATTCATCCCCAACAAAAGTTCAATTTGAATCTAGAGAGATTTATATCTAGATATTATTTGGTCAAATCCTTCCTCATTTGGGTAAACAAGGTTCCACTGACATGCATCGAATCTTTTCCAAATCTCCAAATAATGACTCTCTCTCTCTCTCTCTCTCTCTCTCTCTCTCTCTCTCTCTCTCTCTTCCCCCTGTCAATTTCAAAAAGAAAAAACCCCCCTCAATTTTAAGCATCAGAAAACTTCAAAGCGTGCTTCCTGAAGGCAAAAACTACAATCTAGACTCAAAGGCACCCTACCCCTTTCGAAAACAATGCATAATCCCTCGGTTTGATGCCAACGCTGGGTCTAACTTGACATTCCCACTGCAAAACATGCAATAGTTAAGACTTTGTAAAGTATCTATGTGCATATATTGATGTAATCAAGAAGAAAAATGTATGTATGGATGTGAAAATGAATGCCTCCATCTGAGCATGCCTTCATCGTTCCATATACGTACATGTAAATAGTTCAGTTCATGTTATGATTTTAATTTCTTTTAAATGGAGTGAATTACAAAAAAATAGAAAAATATAAAAAAATAGGAAAAAAAAAAAGAAAAAAGCCAATGCCAGAACCAATCAATTTACCCAGACCCCAATTATGCAACACAATGTTCTGTACAGCATTAGATATTAAGAGATAAGAAAGAGAATAAGCAAAAGGAAGCATGTAAAACAAATGCAATCAATAAATAGAGCATGAACTCAACAATGCTAAAGGTAAAACCAAGGACAGATGGATGGTAATGTACTCTAAAGATGAGTATTTCTTTATAAGGCCTTGTTTCAGTACATTCACCTCACATGGTCTTACACCGGTCACTAGAGCCCCACTGATGATGGGACCAGGGGGGATGGGAATATCCATCTGGGTAATGCCCAAATATAAATTTTGAGGACAATCCCATTCCTCCATCCTCTTGATCCATGGCCCACAAGTGTAGCGGCTTTATAGATATATAAAAAAAAATTGACCCATGATCCAGCTGTCCAGCCCATTCAGATGGGTGCAATCCCAATAGATCCATTGTAAATAAGGGAGGGGGGTCACGATGGTCCTATAGATCAGTGCCCAGGTGGGCCCCACGTGCTACCTTGCATGGAGCAATGCACATGAAAAACCTCTCGTTTTATATACCTTTGTCGGCTTTGCTACCCTCTTAGTCCTGCAGGTGATTAAAGAGCAGAAAACAAATAATGAGTGGGGGTGAAGGGAGTCATCAACAGTCCTCACTGAAGAAGATGAGAGACAAACAGACAGAAAGTTCTTTTCTTTTTTTTTGAAATTTTCCATTGAGTAGAACATGTTGAATACATATTTAAAATCCAAGTTGGCTTTCCACAAAGCTTGGAGTACAAATTCTAGTTAGAAGATAGAAAAAGAAAAACATCTTGCTAATAATTAGGACAGCATATTCACCTGCACAATGCACACCCAGACCGTCCCAGAGGCAGGACTCACATCTGAATATGCGTGATGCACTATCTAGATGCGTGGCGTGGAGGTGAATGTTTTCCCACCTACTAGGACTACTAATTGTGATCAAGCGATTACTCATATAATGGTTATCACTTTCAACTTAAAAGCTAACTAACGTCATTAAACCCCGAGGCATTTCAATTTGTTTGGACTGGATTGGGCTGTGTTGGGTACTATAAAGGAGTTGTTTGAGCAATGAGTCTATACAATGACAGTGCAACTTTTGCAGAAGCAGGGGAAGCAGTTGGTAAAGTAAAGCCCCACATCCCACATCGCCTAAGTAAAGCCATTGGCAAGGCTTCATATATACCCGCTTGGGCCTTCCACCTATGAGCTTAAGCTTTTGGGTTGGTATATGGTTTCTTACAGAAGCATCTTGTGGGGTTTTGTGGTTGTTGCTATTGTTTGGACTATATGATTGAAGAGGAATTATGGACTATTTCCTTACAAGTTAGTGGACTAGAGGAAGTAATAAACACGCTAAGTTGAAATTTGTCTTTTAGGATTTTCATAAGGAGTTCCAAGGGGATCTCTGCTTTTGTTCTATAACGACCACAGTGTGAATGCATGGAGACCAAAACAGGTATCTACATACTAGCCTCTGGTAAGAAGAACTGGACACCTGTACGGCCACATGTCAATTTAGGCGGTTAGGAATGTTAGTCTGGTTTTATCGTTAGAAAAATATTCATTTCTAATCCTAATATAGCATATTGAGCTCTTCTTCTTCTTCTTCCTCCAGATAACTATGATAATTGGATACATTACATGCCCACTGTACCCATGTCAAATACTTGTCCTGCTTACTTGATACTACACCTATAATTCTAGTTTACAAGTTTAGCATATCCTATCATACTGAGAGCATTATTTCATATGGTTCAACTATTTTCAACATAAAAAGTGTTAGAAAGAAATGTAAACAATCATAATTTCAGTAATTTAGAAATGTTCTAAAGAAGAAAAATAGTTTGTTTTATAAAAACCTTAATATAAAATTTGAAATTTCATGTTATAGCTATGTTAGCCATATCCACATCCATGTCTTGAATTTCCAAAAGTGCAAAGTTGTATCCATGATCTCCACACCACCGTCAATATCTGTATCTGTATTTGGTCATCATAGCTAAATAAACTTAAGTTAAGTGTCATAATATAATAAACTTTTTCCTGAAAGTTAATAATATAATAGGATTAATTTTTTTATATAACCCATTTCTATTTTTTTAGAATATGAATATAATTCAATCAAAAGAATGAAGTGTGTGTTTGAATTATGTAAGACATACATTGAGCCAAGCCCCTTAACAAGCCAAGGTTGAGCCAAGGTGAGCAACAGGGACTAGCTTGAGCTTGGCTAGTGAAACTATTGAGCAAGCCAATTCGAGCCCAGTCAAGAGAAGATCGAGCAGCTTGCAATCCAGCTTGCCTTGTTTACATCCTTACTCAGGACATTGGATGAATTCCACATCATGAAGTTGATTCAATTCAATAGTAGATTATCTATCCAATCTAAGTGATATTTAGGTCAATGACCATTCATGAGATGAGGGTTTATCCTACAGTATACCTTAATGAAATGGGCCCCACAACAGAGAATTTAAGGTTATGCACCACAATTGTGGCCGACCTAGGTGCAACCAAATATCTCTCAGATACATGTATTTGCTTATGTATAACTTACGGTGTAAAAGAAATTATGAAGAGAGACAGAACAAGAACTCATACCATATATAGACAAGTAACAATGGCAACATTTGAGCAAACCTGTGGTTAGAGAAATATTTGCCTAAGAGGTGCAAGCTGTTAACTGCACTCAACTTCACTGCAATAACAATTTGAACTGTACATTTTGCATCTATTGAGAATCTACAATACTGTGAATGGTAGCGGATACTTCAAAGTTGATAACATATCCCCATCAAAATTGTGCACACTGCTGCATTCTGCTGTATGTCGATAGAACACTATGTAACAATAACTTAACATTCATACATCGTAGATATAATTTACAAGTGGGCTACCCAAAGAGTTAAACTCTGCTGATTGGATTTAGAATTAGATAATTCACTTCATCCCGTCAAACAATCTTCACTGAAGAGGGTTCTTTCCCTTTCTCTGGTTTGATTCTGTATAGCCGTTCTAATAATTTCCGAGCATATCCCTTCTTTCCTGGTCTTGCAAAGGCATTACTAATACAATTAAGGGTACTTTCACATGGTGCAAACCCTTTTTCGTTCATCGCTTTCAGCAGCCTTTTCACCTCCGCTCCATTTGATAGCTTAGACCACCCACTGATGACTATGTCATACGTTGAAGAATTTGGTGACACTCCTCTCTTTTGCATTTCATTCAGAAATTCTCTAGCTTGATTCATCATGCCCACCTTGGCAAAATCACTAATAAGCGCATTGTACGTGCCAACTTTGGGAACGAAGCCTTTCCTCACCATTTCACAGTATAGCCTAATAGATTCCTTCTTATTACTTATCTTTGCATGGCCCGAAATCATAATACCATAAGTAATATCAGTAGGTAGAAAACCCTTTTTCTGCATCTCATCAATTAACTCATCAGCTTCTTTCATTAAACCAGCACTTGAAAGGCCATTTAGAAGGGTGTTGTAAGTTCTGATGTTTGGAGAAACACCTTTATCTAACATTTGAGAATACGAAGCATATGCATTCTTCCAATGGTTGCTTCTGCAGTATCCATGTATAAAAGCGTTGTAGGTGATAGTATCAGCTAATATTCCTCTTTGTAACATATCCTTCAATGCGCGGGTTGCTTTTCGTGTCATTCTATGCATGCATAAGATATTGATAAGAGTATTATAAACCATCAAATCGGCTTTAAGTCCCATCTCTAGTAATCGCTCATGCATTTGAAGAACAATATCTACCTTATTAGCTTTTAAACATGCACGCAGCACTATTCCATGAGTAGTAGCATTTGGACAGGTGCCTGCAATTGCCATTTCCTTTAGTAAATCTGCTGCTTTCTGAATCTCCCCTCTCTCACAAAGCCCTGCCATGAGGGAGTTATAAGTGATCACATTCGGGATCAACCCATTACTCTTCATCTCATTAGTAATTTCAAAAGCCTTTTCTATATTTCCTTCCTTGCAATGTGCATTGATCATTGTGTTGTAGGTAGCGAGGTCAGGAGCTAAGCCCATATCCTTCATTTCCTCTAAAAAGCCTTGTATTTCATCAAATTTTCCAATGTTACAAAGACAATTAATAAGGACATTGTATGCAACAACATCAGGCGCTACGTTTTTCTCCATCATTTCTTCGCCGATTTTGAAAGCCACAGATGTTTGCCCCACTCTAAGGAAGCCATCCATTAACGAAGTGTAGTTAACACAATCTGCCAGCAAACCTCCTCTTAACATATCTTTAAAAATACCATTAGCTTCCTCAATCCTTCCACTTCTTCTTAAACCATTTACAAGAAAATCAAGTATGAACTTGTTTGGCTCCAAACCTTGCCTTGTCATTTCCTCATACATACCCAATGCATCTTCACCCTTTCCCACCTTGAAGAACCCATCAACAAGTGTACCGTAAGTGAATACATTTGGCAGGACATTTTTCTCCACCATGTTCCTCATAGTATCCACTGCCTCCTCCAGCATTCCCTTTTTTGTGTATCCATTAACAATGGAAGAATACATGACGACATTGGCATCACCGCATTCCCTCTCCATTTCTTTCAGTGCAAGTTCCGCAGCCCTCATGTCTCCTATCTTGCAATGCCCATCAACCAAAACTGAATATGTTATATGATTTGGAACTATATGAAGCTTTGGCATCATTCGAAACACGTCCTCTGCTTTATCTGTCTTCCCCATCTTGAAAAGCCCATGCATCAAAATTGTGCACAGAACCAAATCAAAAGGAATTCCACGCACTACCATTTCCTTTTGAAGAAGAAATGCACGTGTAGCACTTCTGGATTTAAAGGAAGAATCGATGAGGGTAGAGTATGAGATGTGGTTAGGAGACACACCCATGTTCTCCATCTCCCGAAAAAGCCTCTCCCCTTCAGCAATTTTTCCATTCTTGCAGAGGCCTGCTATAAGACAGCTGTAAGTAACCACATCAGGCAAGAAACCACTTCGAACCATCTCCTCATACAATGAAAACGCTTCCTCAAGCTCTCTCTTTTTGCAATACGCACTGATAAAAGTCGTGTGGGTTATAACATTGAGCTCCAAATCCTTTTCTTCTATCAAATTCTGGTTCTCTGAACAATTAAGCTTGGAACTGGAAACATCCTTCTTGATGCCCAAAATCTCATCCATGAGATCTTTTGCCTTACCAAACTCCCCAATTCTAAAGAACCCATTAATCAGTGTATTGTAGGTTACTATATCAGGCAAAACTCCCTCCTGCCTCATACTCTCCATCAACCCAACAGCACGGTCCACCATCCCAAACTTACAATACCCATCAATTAAGGTATTAAGCCCAACAACATCCAAACCGAAACCCCCATTAATTGACATCTGCATCAAAGATTCTGCATTTTCTAACAACCCCTTTTGGAAAAACCCGTGAATCAAAGTATTCCAAGTGGTCGTATCAATCGAAATGCCTTTTTTAACCATTTCTGACAAAAACCCAACAGCTAATTCAACCATTCCTTCATTGCAGAACCCCCAAATGAGAGTATTATAGCTTACAGTGTCAGTTTCAGAGGTTCTAAGCAAATCCAAGGCCATTTCCAATCGACCCATTTTGCAGAAAGCATGAATTAAAACATTGTAAGTGAAAAGATTGGGTCTTCTTTTACAAAGCAGCATTTCTGAGTAGACAGTCCATACCTGAGGAACCAAACCAGCACTGTTAAATTTGAAAAGAATCCGATTCCAGAACTTCAGGCTTGGATTCAGACCATGCTTTCTCATTGACAAGAAAGCATCTGATGCATCTGAGAATCTTTTGCAGGTGAGATAGAGTTCTATGAGGGAGCAGAAGAAGGAGGAGTAGAGGCTGGTCTTGGATGGTGGAATCTGTTGGTGGGTACAGTGAGGAGGAGAAGAGAAGAGCAGAGATGGAATGTTTGAGGTGGAGTTTTGATGACTTGATGAGAAGTGTGAGGAAGGGAGGGAGAGGAAAGGGAGAGAGTTGGGATTGAAAGAGGTGAGCTTTTGTATGTTTCTGAGATTTCTCATGGTGTAGGGAGAGAAAGAGATTGAAAAAATTGAAGATTTCTCAAAGGAAAAAGAAGGCTAAAATCTGATTAACAGAGCCCCATTTACAGATTCTTGATGTTTGATGATTTGGATCAAGAACAACTCAAAAACTCTCTCTCTCTCTCTCTCTCTCTCTCTCTCTCAGCAATATGAAAAGAGCAGGGGAGTCCGAGTCGAGAGCACGAGTTGGACACGACTCAGATTACAGATATTGGGGCCTGGGTTTCCATTTCTGAAGAGAAGCCCAGTCTTCATGGGCCCACCCAGATTCTTCCCAATTAGAGGAGTGAGCAGTTTGGATTTGAAGTTGACCAAATTTTAATCTAAACCTATTTCAGGGGCCCTCAAAAGTTTCATGTGTATGTAATTATCTTGATGATGGACTTTAAGGTTGAAAAATGGGCCGGGTTGTTTACGTACGTGGAAGAGTAAAGGTAAAGTAAATGTCACATTATTTTGTTTGACAAGACTTCTAATTCGTCGTGGTGCATCCTACTTATGACTTATGTTAAGTCGTAGGAGAATAAGTCGCAGGTGAATGTCACAATATGAGAAGAATAAATGTGAAATGAGTTGAAGTATGAGTAGAATTGAGGGTTAGTTTGATAGGGAACCGCAAGCCTAGAAGGGAAGTGTTTGTCGCATAATGGTGAGCGTATGTGTCAAGTTCCATGGGCCTGCCCCCAACCAGGCCCTTTTACACCATTCTAGATTATTAAATAGTATTATATGTATATAAATAAAGGAAAAACCTCAGGTGACCACTATGTGCTTATTTACTTAGTGGGGCCCAACTGGTGATATGTCCAAGTGGACCATAAAATAGGGACCCTGATAGTCACCAATCCCAAGTTTGGCGGCCATCTGAATGTACTAGACTATGGGATCTACTGTGTATTGTTTTGAACTATATATGAAAACTTGTTGGTAGTTGGTCAAGTGGTTGGGATTATGATTCGAGCTTTTGTCACCATACACAATTGGGGTTGGGGGGGGGGGGGGGGGTGATCTTTCAATCCTCCCTGGTCCCATCATCAGGTGGGGTATTTGGTGGGCCCTACAAGAAACATTACTCACCTTATTATGAGCACCGATGCTCAAGTGAGGGGGCCCCTAAATAAGTCGCAACAAATAATTATACACAAATATCATATATATGATTCACAAACAAATTGATGTAGTCATTTTTATAGTTCTTTTTAATAGCTAAAGAACTTTATAATTTATAATAATATTGTGGCCTTTACTATATAATCAAGTCTTTTCGCGGTTTTTTTTTTTTTTTTTTTTCACTTCATTGGGGACTTGAACTCACGAGCTATGGCTGACACACTAACATACCTCAGTAAATGAGGTAAGACTTGGGGACATGGGACTTATGAATGTGTCTGAGTGCGCAAGTATGTATTTGCCGGAGAAAAAGAAAAGGATAAAAATAAGAGTTCCTCCTAAACAAAATGTAGTTTTTGTACCTCTTAGGACCCACTTATCATCATGAATCCAATCCCTTCTTATTCATTAACCTCCCAATAATTGAAATTCACCCTAACTTCATACTGAACTGAATAATAATCGCCATTGGCTTAAACTCCTTAAAATAAATGTAAGTTGAAAAGCTATTAAACTTCGAAGCCCTTATATCAAGGTTAGTGATGAATGATGATGCAATTGAGAAAATTCTTTACCCAAAGTCTGATCCACACTGAGACATTTCCATCACACTACCTCTCTATGAAGGGACTTCGATTTTTACCTCTCAGGCGAAAATTACCCATATATTATATTTATCCTTCTAATTAGGGTTCTCTACTTTACGTGTAGCTAGATAGCTGAAAATCACTATAATTACCTTCGAAAGAGGACTGTTTATACTCTATAATTAAACTAAAGGAGAAACGCTTACATCAACACATTTGATTTTTTAACATCTAATTAATTAAGAGATGAGTGTTCATATCATCCTCAGCTGCACCAGAGCCTTATCACATCTAATGATCGATTATTCACTGGTTAAAATTATTGGGCTAATGTCCTGACTTAGGCTTTACACTTATTGCAGGGTTGGGCTTGGAATGACAGGCCAGTGTGCCCTAATTCTACGGCTAGATTATCATTGGGTCATACTGGAACACACCTTGGGCTTGCCCTATCCCAGCCCATTGACACTGCTATGAGAAGAAGGTTCTGATTGAATCAATCATACGCAAACATCTCTCCAAAAGGTTTGCTGATCCCAACAGCAGATAAGATAGCTCTTGCCTGTGATAATCCATCACACAAAAAACGTAGATCACAGCCATCAAATATTTGGCCTTTTTTATCCATGGGATATGATCAGTTGCTGTATTTCTTTTATACCATATATTTTATGGGCACCAAATGAAAGGTGATGGTTTTTCTACTTCATTCTATGTCTGATAAAACTTGTGATAGAGGGACCTGAGTGTACAAAATAAGTACCACAGCCCACCTGATATGGAGATTTTTGACAAACCCAAATGCTTGGTGGTGGCTCTATGGACTCAGAAGTACCTGAGGTCAAAGAGTTTCGAGGAATGTGAGATCAAGGTGACAGATTCTCAACTTTGGAGGAAAATGATCAAACCCAAGGGATCATATTCTCACAAACCAAAAATGAGGGTAGGATCTGGTGAGCAGTTTCTGGGTCTCGAGGATCAACGGGGCGCCGCTTTGGGTAGGCTTAAACACTTTCCGGCCCATCAGCAGGTAGGGAGTAATGGGACTTGCAAAACTTGACCCAGCCCGCCAAGTTAAGCCTAACTGGGCCCATATTTGAACCGTCCAATCCGACCTGCATAAAATACAGGTTGGTCACACGTCAGGTTTTTCTAACCCGCCACAATAGGGCCAGGTCAGGTTTGACCAACTTACTCATGTTTTCCAAAAATGTTATTTTCTTATAAATTATAAGAACTTTATTTTCTTATAAAGTATTTTTGTTGGCTCTACTAACACCTCGAGGTTTTAGTATAAAATGGTTAGCTAAAGAATTGTAATATGGTATTGATCAGAGTCAACCGGTCACAAGTTTGAATCCCAAGAAAAACGACTCAGTGTGAAAATGTGTGCTGCCAAAAGTGCGCCGACCGAGTTCCACCTAAGAAAGAGTGTTGAAAAGTGAGCTCTACTAACAACCCGACCCTAACCCGACCCATATTTGACCTGTCCAACCTTGACCTGCATAAAATACCGGTTGGTCATAGGTCAGGTTTTTCCGACACACCAAAAAAGGGTCACGTCAGGTTCGACCTGCCTGACTCATGTTTCCAAAAATGTTAGTTTCTTATAAATTATAAGGACTTTACTTGTTAGTTTTCCTACTCAATTCCACATATTGTATATTATATGAGGTAGTTCTACTGTATTTTCATATTTTTTATCTCAAATATATATTTCATATTTTCATACTTAGGTATAAACAATTTGCATCCTATTCTTTTACGTATGCACTTTGTTAATTGATTCTAAAATATTCCACATGTACACTATACTATCAGGACATGCATGGATATGAACAAAATACACTACAGTGGACAAGTCATACACTTATATAATCTTATATGACATTGAAAAGGAAATGGGTCAAAATCCCGGGTTAAGATTCAACCTGCATCAAAGTGTGGATTAGGAAGGTTGGTTCGGGTTGACTCGACACAGGGGGAGGTTGAAACATTTTGACCTATTTTAAAAAGGGTTTAGATACGGGTTGAGTTCCAAATAGTGGACACTGACCCAGCCCAACCTGTTTGCTTAACCATTAAGGAAGGGGGTGGGGCCAGTAGATGATTAGATGGAATATTGCTATCTTATCTAATTGGTGGGATACAACGGTGGTCGGATGGGGTTCAGATATTAGATGTTTTATTTATTTATATATTTATAACCTAGTGTATCTATTGTCCAGGGCCTTTGGCCTTAAGCTTGATGGATACTCGATTTTGAATAGTCAAGAACTAATCCTTAGGGGCACATAGTGGAGATCAAAACCCACGAGCCCATGTAGTTTTGAGGCTCTTTATGGGAAGTAACTTCGGAGAGTTACTGGACCCCACTTCTCTTGGAAACTATTGTGGAAAGTGAAGGTCTCCCATAGTCTTCAACTATTTTTGTTGGCAAGCTCTGAATGATCACGGCTGGCCAAAGTGGATGCATCAGACTTCATCAGTCCTACTACAACATCAACAATACCCAACCCCTGCGATAGTGACTCCGAAGGCCATTGGTTTTGATTTTGTGGATCCCAGTCCCATAGATGCCTTCCTCGAGACAACGGTAGCGTGGTTTGTGTGGAAAGCCCCAAAATGATTAAATACCACACCCATCATCTACCCTTGTAAAATGTAAGGTGAGGGCATAAAACAATCACTTCTAGTTCAATCATGGAATGAAATCTTATACATGTCTTTGATGGGCTAGTTGCTTACATAGGTCCCTCCATCCCCAAGATGGCTTAAGCTTAATTTTGACGGATCTCACAACCCCCTTTAATAGACATAGCAGGAGAGTTGGAGGAATCCTCCGGGAATCTTGCTCTTCACGCACAGCAATTCGATCGGGAGAAGATTCTGACAGTTCAGTCCATGAGGTTCTTGTGTGGAACCAGGGTTTAAGGTCTCGGGGGCTGTGGGGGCAATTGTGTTGTTTTAGTAAGCATTATGATAATGGTGGTTGTGTTTTCCTTTTCCTATTTTCCTTTCAAGACTTGGGACTAAGGTTTGTTCCACAAATGCGGGTTTATGGGTGGTTTGTGTTTTTCTATTTTCCTTTCAAGACTTGGGAAAAAAGCTTGTTCCACAAATGTGGGTTATCCATGACTTTGTTGGAAGCTAGAGTCTATTTTATGAAGATTTAGTTGCCAAACGTGAGCCAAAAGTTTCAGTATGATGATGGGTGAAATTGTTTAGCTAAGGCAGATTCCATTTTCCTCTCTAACCAGAAAATAAAAAAATAAAATAAAATAAAGTTTCAAAATTACATTTTGCATAAAATATTGAAAAATTGAGCATGATCTGCCTCTGTACCATGGAATCTTGGTGTTATACAAATGTGCCCTAAACGATCCATTACTTCTTTGCAACGAAATCTCCCAAACTGGGAATAGAAAGCCAGACAGAAATCTGAACTTACCTTTCACTGTAAAGTGGAGAAAGGAAAATACCACGGTCTTCTTTTTGACTTGAGTCTTGCAAAAGCCAAGACAGCCTTTGGGAAGGTGTTGGGTATCTTTCCATTCATACTAAAAGTTGATAATATCTTTGTGAGATGATAATAAATGGAGAGGTTGTAGCAAGCAAATCATAAAAGAGCTTACTTTGTTGGAAAGATTTCTTTCCACAAAGAAGCACCTTCTTTCATCACATCATGGGCCTCTTCTTCCTACTGCTATTATTATTCATCAAATCACATCATCTCCTCTGCTCCTATTGCATCAAGAGTCATTACCCAAAGAGATTTCAAGAATACCCAAATTTGGAAATTAAAAACCCTTCAAAAATAAAAAATGTGAAGAGGTCATTGAGCTATAGAAGCTACTGCTTAAAGGATTACAAATCCCCGCCATTTACTATCTAGGGTCTGACAAAATTTCCAAAGATGTCACAGCATCGTTCAAACAGCTCATGCCCAATCACTTACAGATCCAATCATGGAAGGCCTTGCAAAATAATAGAGCGTTGGATCAAACTAATCCAATTGTCTGTTTACAAGGTCCTTAATCACATGACTACAAGCATCCAATTTTATCGTGATCCCCCCACATCTCCCATGTATTATCACTCATCCAAGAAGGTACACCCTCCTACAAAAAAAAACATCAGAACCTTCTATTCAAAATATAGAGACGAGAAGAAGCTATTATATCAATACAACAATAAACAAACTATGTGAGATCTGCCCATCACACAAATACAAAAATCCACCACAGGTCAACCCCCAAACCAGACATGATATACATCTTCTGCCTGTACAAGACCCTAACCAAAGGGTGAAAAAAATACCAAACTTATCCATGCAAGATAAGCAAATATCCATACCAACGATAATCAACAGTACAAAAACAAAAGAGATTTCACTACCAATTTCATTCCATTGGTTTCAAAAGCAAAATAAACGAAGCACCATCAATCATCATCCATCAATCATCATCCAAATAAACTAATTTCTATTATAGAGTTCAAATAGAGAAATCCAAAAGCACCCATCCACCACCCTCTCCAAATTAACACATATATACTCCTTCTCCATGTATAAGACGCTCCCCACAAAAACCCCAAAAGCCCAAGAGAAGAAATAGCTATCCATAAACCATGCAAAGATTAACAAATCAAACAAAACAGAAATACAGAATGCAACACAAGGGACATCTCAATTCCAATTTCATTCCACTGGTCCATCAAAATCAAAATAAACCAAGCATATCATCATCATCAATTCATCCTAAGTTCTATAATACAGAATCTCCCCCACCCCATTAGAGAAATTCACAACTACTAAACCACCACCATCTCCAAAGTCCAAAATCACATATGATACAGATCTTCTCCATGTATAAGGCCTCCCCCAAAAATCCCCAAAAAAAAAAAAAAAAAAAAAAAAAACACCAAAAAGGGAATTAAAGAAGAAAAAGGAAAATACCAACCTTATCATCCCCTGCCTTGCCTTCCCTGCACCGAGGAGCCTCCACCACTGCCCGCAGCACCGCCTGAATTGGTATTCCTCCCACCCCCACCACTCATCTGATGATGGTAAGATGAACCATACATCATCTGCCCTTGCTGTCCATGGCCCACCATCATTACATTCATCCCACCGTACATCCCCCCACCATTGAAGCCTCCCCCATCTGACCCACCTCCTCCTTCCTTTGAATTCTCACCCCTCCCACCTCCCATTGAGGCCTTCTCACCCTCCATCTCTCTGAATTTCTGGAGGTAGATTTTGAGGGGCTCTACATATTCTTCAAACCCAAGAGTGGTCATGGCCCAGAGAAGATCATCACCGTTGATCGTCTTCCTCTTCTCGCGCTGGCACTTGTCGGACGCCTCGCCGGTGATGAAGCTGATGAATTCGGAGACGCACTCCTGAACTGTCTCCTTAGCCTCCTTGGAGATCTTAGCATTGGCAGGGAGGGCTTTTTTCATTATCCGGCTCACGTTAGCGATGGGCAGGAAGCGGTCCTGCTCCCGCGGCGAGAACTCACTGTTTGCGTTGCCGCTGTGGTTCTGGCCGCCGGATTCATTGTCGGAATCCGCCATTTCAAGACCTTGGGGTTCCTGTTCGGGTAGTTTTTTTTTTTTTTTTTTAACCTTGGGATGAAAAGGGTGGGGGCTGGAATTCAAGAAATTACGGAAGTGGATTTTTTTTCACTCCTGGATGAAAAAAGATGGGTTTTCTACCGGAATTCAAGGAATTGGGAAGATGGGTTTTCTCTTGAGATGAAAAGGCTGAGTCTTTACAGGAATTCAAGGAATTGGGGAGATGGGTTTTCTCTTGGGAACGAAAAAGCTAGAGTCTTTGCTTCTTTTTTTACAGGAATTCAAGGACTTAGGAAGATGGGTTTTCTCTTGAGATGAAAGGCTGAGTTTTTACAGGAATTCAAGGAACTAGGAAAATGGGTTTTCTCTTGGGATGAAAAACGCTATTGTTAAACGGGAATTCAAGGTTATATGGCCTTTTTCTAGGGCTATTACGGGAACTCAAGAGACTACGTCTACCCCTCTTTGACTTCAAGAAGAAAAAAAAAAAATAGTAAACGGCAAAGGTTCTTATAGGAATTCAAGGTACCAAAGGATACTCCTCTCTCCGATTCATCCAACGATAAAAATGTAAAATTGCTAGGGTTCTTACAGAAATTCAAGGAATCAGAGCTATCTCTACGGACTCTCCAAAACAAGAAACGACAAATTACAGTTTTCTTTACGAGGGGAGGGGTCTTTCTATTTTCACCCCTTCGGATGAACAATGACTAGCGTACTTACTGGAATTCAGTAAATCATTACTTCCGCCATCGGATTCTCTACGAACAAGCAAGAAACTAGGGTTTTGTACAATTCAATGAAATGGGGCTGCTTCCATTGAGCAATTCAGCTAAGGAATAGAAAAGGATTAGACTTTTAAACCCAAAAGGAGAACCAAAATTGGATTCTTTTTTTTTTTTTGCCTCCACCTTCTCTTTCAACAACACCACCACGAAAACAGGATCTTCATTGGAAATACAAAGAAAAGAAAATTAGGGTTTTTCAAGACAAGCGTCCTAGAATTCTGGGTTGCCAGTGGAACTTCAAAAAAAAAAAAACAGCAAAAGGTAAGGATTTCACTGCGAAAAGAGAGATTAGGGTTTGAAAGAGAGAGAGAGAGATGGAGAGAGCAATTAGGGTTTTTAATAGAAGAAGGGTTTGGGGTCTTCTTCTTCTTCCTTCTAGGGTTAGGGTTTGGACTTTGGGACGGTCGGAAAAGAAGAAAATTGAAATCTTTGGTTGGGTTGCAGAGAGGGGATTGGGGGAAGCCAGTGCCGGGTCCGTTTGATCGTGGGTCTAATATCTCATCCGTAAGACACGTGGAGGGCTAGCAGCCGTTGGTTTCTCGCTAAGAATGTGCTTAGGTGGATGATTGTAGTCCGTCCGATTGACTGATTGAGTGAACGATCTGGGCCATTGATTGGACACCAGACATGGATCGGACAGTTGAGGGTCCGAGTCTTTCTCCTTCCTTTATTGGCCCACGCCAGATCGGAGCATGCGTTTCACGTGATACGGCCCACCATCATGGAGCATTGAAAAAGATCCCTGAGTCGGATCGCCTGAAGCACCGAGTCAAACTCACAGGGAAATGCTATTGTCCGAACAATTCTATAAAAAATATTATTGAATTTTGAGAATTATAGGCAAACGTCGGGTATAAAAGCAGTCGTACAATTAATAGCTTTTAGTAATATGTGTCGTTGAAAATTGATGTGATCCACTCCAACAACGTATTGTAAAATTTTATCTCGAAAGAAGTTTGCCATATTGCTAGATTGAGCATATGATTGATAATATGATTAATAGTGCATAAGATGATCATATAATATCAATTATATGCTCAAGTTTATAATGAAATCAACTCGTTCTGAAGTACTATTTGGAGATATCCCATAACTACTACTTAAATTGGATTGGCGTTCATTTTTAACGTTTCAAGTTTTCATCAGGTGGGCTCTACCATAATTTCACTCTTTCCACTCATAGAAAGCGTGAGCCGTTTACAAATGTCATTCATTTGAAGAAAAAAGAATAAAAGATCACACATATGGTCCTTCAGATGTAGAAAGAAATAAGTAGAGAAAATAAATGAAATAATTTTCCAAAATATGAATTTCAGCAATTGATAACTTTCTCAACCTCCATTTTCTCAACCCTTCATCCACATCTTCAATTAAAAACTGGCAGTAATAAAACAAAATGAAATCAGAAAGAGGAAATCTGAGCCTGCACAGATTGGCAAAACTACAATTACCTTTTTTCACATTTTTCGCTCTTGTGAAAATCACAATCCAAATTGTTCATCCTCGTTAGAAGGCAAAAAAAGGATAAGAGATCAAATTCCAACCGTTTATTCATCACGGATCTTGAGAAATTAGTGAAAGATCTCCATACTGTAAATCACGATTTGAGCTATAATCTTCTTTAAAATGATGCATCATGATTCGTTAGATGAGTGTTTTTAGACTTTTGTGAGACCCTAAATCACAATTCGAACCGTCCATCTTCTTTATAATAATGGAAAACGGCTAGTGGGTTGAATTTCAAAACTTGGCTTCTCATGGATTTTGATAACCAAGTGAAAAACAAAAAAGCGTTGGATTTTATTATAATGTAAATAGTGTGATTCCCACAAAAACCCAGAGTGAGGATAGTGCATAGCCTGTTCCTAGGTGTGCAAAGAATCTAAAAAAATCAGAATCATTGTATAGCTGATGGCAATATCATACAATGGAGCCCAACGAACATATTTGCCACCTTGTGGAGCTTGTAAAGGTGCTCTGCTTGTACCTGTTTCACAGGCAGTCTCTGCAACTTTGACTTTTTTTTTTCCCTTCTTCCTCCACTCAAGGCAAAGTAAAGTACACGCATTGAGACATTTCTTAGAAGGTCTATAGAAGTGTGTTGGATTTTCCCCCACTCCATCAGTGGAACTTTTGTCCTCCTTTTGCCTTTTACTTTCTACTTTTTGACCTGGGCATATGGTTAGTTTATCTTATCATTAACCATACATACACATTTATTTATAGTTATTTAGTTATGTCAGTCAGAGTTAGGTGAATGCTATTTAAAAATAGTGATTTGTCACTACAATTCTTTAACAAGTTATGATGTGTTTGTGGTGATTTAAGTGCATATAAACAGTAGTGGGGTTTTCAAACCTCAGGAAACATGACTGCACTAGTTTCTACTGAGTTGAGTTGACTCATCCAAGTCGATGACAGGTTCTTGACTCAAGTTGAAAGGTTGTTGAGCCAAGTAACTTGGGTGAGTTGGCAGATGTTCAACTCAGTGATCTACTTATTTAGGCTTTCAATCAATTATTTGGACAAATCAATCACTACACTACAACCAGTATTTGGTCAAGTTTCCCATTGCTTATTCAAACTCAGGCCAAATATTAAATGGATTCAATTCCAAACTCGGCTCAAAGTGGGCTGGGCCAAAGCTATGGCCTGGGTTAGCCCAGTCCATGAACACCCCGAGGGACCAACGACTAAGATGCCTAGAGAACCTCTTCCTGTATGTCACATTCATGAGATATGACCCTACTATCAATGCCCTTCACCAGCACCCACCCCACTTTGACCTTTCATCTACTGCCTTCTGACTGTGGTCCGAATTTGACATTCCTAACTTGTCTTGAATCTTTGTCACTGCAAACTTGCGTGATTTGAGGAGCTGAGACCTAGGACTAAGATAGTTTGTATTAAAGGGCTGTGTTGTTTCGTATAATTGAACTCAGAATTGCTATAAGTTGTTAAAATTGAAGTAACAAATATGAATATAAAAAATGACTATCAAATAATTTTCTCTTTTAAATATTGGTGAAGCAAAGGCAACAATAAAGTTGACCCAAATGCAGCTTATTCTCCATTTGTTTTGTTTGTTTGAAAAAATAGAGTAGGAAAGTAGCCTTCATTTGCCACTTTTTTTACTACATAAAACTATAGTAAAATATGGTAAAGTAAGCCTAAGACAAAAAGTAACTATTTATATCACTCTCTTATAGAACTCATCGCTGACTCGGCACACGCATTAGAGGAGTTGGACCGATGACACTATGTAGGGCAGGATATTATTAGGGATATTCCTTTCTTAGGTTACTGAGATTTATGGGTATCTCTTATAGTTGTGTTTCCTTTTTAGGGTAGGACTCTATTTAGCAAGATTGCTTAAGATTTTCTATACGTGTTTCCTTGTTGTAATTCTAGAATACAAAGAACACAATAATATATAGTTAGTATTTTGGTGTGTGTTCATTAGTCTTTTGGTGTCTGCTCACTTTTCTCTCTCCCTTCTCCCTCAACATCTCTCTCTCCCTTTCTCTCAACTTCGCTTTACCTCAAACATGCCAAACACAAACATTACTTTACCATATGCTTCACTCATCTTTACTTTATATCACCTTTACCATTAATGTGAAATAAATTTCACCTTTATGTTAAAACACATGTAAATAAACACAACAGAGAGAAAATTAACACACCTATGATTCAAATATCAGGAAAGACAAGAAAGCATCTACATATCCGCCTTATGTTCCTTGCCCTTCACCTCTTTAACAATCTTCCGTTGTAGCCAATTTGACTACAAATTCCTATGTTATCAAATCAATGCAATTGAATGGGCCCATATACAATTGATTTCACAAGCTACATGGTTTATGAATGATTTTCAAAACAAGATGCATTTATTTGGAAATTGTAATATTTTAGCAGAATTTTTAAGTAAAATGCCACTAAAAGACAAGAGCCCAAATACTTCATAATGTCGGCATAGGTTCTCCCACTACTTTTTAAAAATTTTATTTTAAAGAATTACCTCTATTCCACAATATCACGGGATGTCAAGGGTATTCCATGATATCTAGAATGTCCTTTTTCTCAATTTTAGTTGCATGTTAGGTTATTTCATAATTTCACATAATGTCGGATTATTTCATGATATTGTAAATCGAGGCCCTAGACCATCATTATGGTGTTTGGGCCCTCTATAGTTTTTCTCGAGTTTAGAGGGCTGTGTTCATGAAAATTGTGCACAAGAATGAAGAATATATACTCCCATAATAAATACACTCAACCCACAAACCAATGCCTCTACTTTCAAAAAGAAAAGAGTAACTCCAAAAATGAAAATTTTATGACTTCGAAAAAAGACAGTATAATACAGCAAACTATAAGACAAAAATTTAGAGCTGCTTCTGTTGAGTAAAAAGTTTAATAGTGTTGAAAGTTTCACAGAATATATGCTTGGTTGAAAAGAGCTTCATATAGTAGTAGTCTAAGGACTGATGAGAACAAATGATTGATACTCAGATTGGGGTGAATAATCTCTAACGAATTCTAATGTTTCAATTTTATTCTTCTCTTGCCATTTATGTTGGAATTTTCCTTTTTTACCATTTTGTAAGTCACAGTCGCACAGGAACTTCAGTACTGTTACTGCCCATGCTCTTTTTTTTTTTTTTTTGGAAAAATAGACTGGTCTTATAATGTCCACAGGAGAATATCTTTTCGGATACCAACACTTACAACCTTAGTTGCCAAGCCAAATAGAGTTTGCCCCTATTAAGAGCAAGCTTTTAAACAATGGTATGCAGTAGACATTGAGTCTAGATTCAGTGGGTCTCAATCATGCAGTAGACTGTTAAGCTTCATAGATGAGTGAAACACATTTAATTTTGAATAAGATCTTTTAACAGATGATCATACTCTTATATTATTAATCCAACCGTGTATATCATTTCTATCATATATTTACAGAAGAAAATGTATATGATAACGATTTACAGACCCGTATAAATCCACAGAAAGGTGGGTTCACCATTACTCAATGAGATCCCACCTTAACATGCTCAAGTTAGCTGAGCATATTTTGCTTGCTTTAGATCCTCTTCACAAAAAAAAAAATTGATTTTTGATGGAATTGAAGAAAAATTCGGGTTTAGGCCTAGATCACGATACAACCGTTTGATTTGTGGTCATGGGTCAGCTTTCTTTAGTCCCAGTACAAAGCAGATCTACATAACTATGGTTTATTTATGTCTCAATTTCAGCGGATTAGAGTCTTGATATCCTCTTTAAATGTAATACAAAGTTTCTTAGTTCAATATTGAGATTACAAATAAGTAAAGATCTAAGGATGGCAATCACATCAATGATTTGAAACCTTAGATGTATGACCTAAATCCGATCTAAACTAAAATGACTGGCTGTACCTATTTGAAAGACAGTCAATACATCAGAGGCATATGTATACGAGGCAAAGAGCTCAATTTATAATGCTGAAAAGTAATCTTTGAGATTGGGTCACATCCACTCAAATGGGTCCAAAAGACACATCTCATCCAAAGGTACAAAACACTTAATTTTGAAAAGACACATTAAAATGTCTTTTGGAAATTATTTTTTAAATAATTGGGTTTTAGAAAATATCCAATATATGTACATGAGGCCCTCTATTGCATGTAGATGTAGCAGCATAAGTCAACAGCGAAATGATGCATAGAAACCAACAAGCCTTGTTGTGGAGATCATTCCCAAGCACAAAACCCCCATAGCCTATGGGGCCCACTTGGGAGGATGGCAAATTGGCAACAGGATAAACACTGAAAAAGGCCTCTTTAGAGCAACTGTAGTGGAGAATGTGAGGCATATCTAATCATGGCTGGTAACGTTTGGAGGGTTCTAAAGCTATCGATGTTCGGCCATTAAATCAAGTTGGATGAGTGTCACTTCTTCAGAAATAGCAGGCCATCTATCAATTTAGATAAAGTCAGATGAATGTCACATTTTCATGATCAATCCAATCCAAGGTTATAGAAGACTCATGTGTGTCAAATTTGATGGAGTGCTTATTCACGAGAGGTTGCTGGTTATGAGGAGTCTAGATTGATGATAGGAGGACCCTCGGTGGGTCCTACAGGCCATTAGTTCCATGTTGAGATTGTCCCCGTCTTCTCCTAAAAACCTGTGAAAATAATACATATAAGATGCTAAATTGATAATTATGAAAAGAGAGAGCCATTCTTTGGTGGAAGACTCACCATGGACGTTCCCTAAGATGGACGTACTGCAAATCACCATCAGGGCAGATATATCTAATAAAGAGTGATGTGTTAGTGCAAACCACTTTGGGGTGCCCACTTATGAACATTACTCAGAAAATCACATCCACAGACAAGTCAGATACAGTTGAAGGGGTTTGCACCTGTCCGGATCTGGTGAGGAGAAATTTCACAATGACATTGAGTGTATCATTCACAGTTCACCGTGTCTCCGTGGGCAGCCTGCCATGCATCTGCATCAATGATACGGCGAACCCCGAGTAGTCCGCTCAAGGTCACTGTGCATAATAGACACACTCAAAGAATCTTGATTCCTACATATTTGTATCCGAGGAAACTGATGTCGAACATGAATGTGATGCCCCCATTGGCACCTTTATTGCTTATAGAGATGACTTATGATGATACATATTAGTGGGAAATATACATTGCATCTATCCCTTGCAATGTTATGGTGAGGGAAACATAGAGGGGCCAACTTGATGATCCATATGAACCATCCATGTACACGGGACTTCCTGAATAACCCTAAATCCATCAATTTTTCACTTATCTGAATGGAGTAAATCGTTGGATCGAGGGATGGTTTTTTTCTTTAATATAAAATTGTTAAACTTGTGTGCCACGGATGAAGACGGTTAGAGGCATGAGATTGGCCCTAAACTTGATATATATGCCTATCCAAGATGTCTCCCCCCACCCCCCAAGTAGTAGGGCCCCATCAAGTCTGTCCCTCACCAGGGACCCTCACCAGGGATGGATGCACATGAATGTCCCTCCATATATTATTAATGTATTATTTTTAGATCAAATAAAATTCAACCCCACATATCGTACCTGTTGATTTCTTGCCAGCCAATATGAAATGTATTCTTGATGAATCGGGATCCTCTGAGGGGGTTTACCTTCAGTGACCGTGAGTGGGCCAACAACGGTCCGCCACGTCACCATGGGGACACCTTCCATGCAAGCGGGCTGAAGTGGCGGACCGTGGTTGGTCCACTCCCGGTCACCGTGGGTAAAAAAACCTCATCAGATCCAAGACTCATTGCTGAAACTTGGTCCATCATCCATCCAACTACTCAAACCAGGATTGGCGGAGCCGCCGTGAAGTGATTGGATCTCACATTTGAAGCATTGAACAACCCAAACGACTTAATTGTAAAAAATAAATAAAGATTTACTGAGGGCATTAGGAGTCCTTTTGGACATGAACAAAATAGGTGGGCATTTGGGACAGTTCTCTCAAGTCACAACCTCCATTTCCTCATCTGAATAGACCTTTGTTCCCGTTGGATGTAGACAAGAGGGTACGAGATTCTCTCTAGTGGAATAGATTTCATTACGTTGAATCTAATTTTATGAAGATGAAGAAAAGTGATTTTCCCCTTTACTAAACTGTTTACAGTAGGTAGGAGGAGAGGTTTTCTTGGGAAAAGCTACCATTTTGTAATAGGGCTTGCCAGAGCCCACACAGTAATGGACCAATTCCAAATAGGGCTCGATCCTCTTGACAACCCATTTTCAGTCAGAGAGCTCTTTCCCTTCTTTCTTGAGAACAGACCACATTTTATACCATGTAAAGTAACACCTAAACAGTATAGGTGCTCCTGTGCAGTGAAGATCTTGCATTGGAGACCATGCCAATGAGCGCGCCTGGGGCCAAGCAATCATGGGTGAAAGAAACACCCTTGATCAAGTTTTAACGGTTTTAAAATACATCATTTTATTTTCATTTGATTTCAATCCAACAATCAAATCCCATTCAAATCGGTGTAAGACCAATGGGATCTATGACATTCTGGGGATGGGGGTATATATGCATACACATATCCACATTGATAGACAGACTAAAAACTATATACATAACCAGAGTCCAAAGGGCCTTCCCGAAAAGGAACCCGAACCCTAAATCTGAGTTGGCCCAGCCTGTTGGAGTCATTGAATACTCTAAATTATTGATCAGACCCAGGGTCCAGCAGATTCAAGCCAGACCCAGGTCCATTGACAGCCATAAGGATTCTCCACTTGTATTTATTTATTCATTCTCTACATCCAAATGATAACTTAGCGCTCAATTGGAGTTTGGAAGAGGAGAAAATGACAACGCAAGGAATCCCCAACAGGTTGAAGAATCAAGATGGGTTTCAAAGGTAGGGAATCCACTTGTGCAGAATAACCACTCCATACTGGTTATTACATTCCAAGTGTGTAAAAGATTTGTATAGAGAAAGCTATATACAAGAAACCACTTTGAAACCTTTCTACAGACCAATAAGGTCAGTCACCTGAGATGATTCAAGGATGTTCCATCTGCAAGACACAACTCCATTCTGGAACCGTCCTTATAAGGCAGTACCTTGAGAATACTGCAGAACAAACCCACCTTATCCAGCTCAAAGTAGGGCTTTTGCTGGCTTACTGGCCGGCAACTGACCTGAATAATCGTGTATTGATTGGACAAGTCAATGGAGCAGCTGTGTTCAAGTGCTGAGGTTAATGGAGCTGATGATGCAGTGGAGACCCTTACTGTTTTTGTACTGTTAACTCATTACTTGCAGAGATTGTAAGGGTGGGTCGGGCATATAGAAGATGCTATGCACTCCGCTACACTACTGGAAAATGAAATGAGCTCAGCTCAGAGCCAAATACAGCACAGTATAATCTTTACCCTCCTGGATACAAACAGATCTGCTCACCATTTACAGTTTCCCCATCATACATCAATTATGCATCAAACACTTTGGCAACTTTACTCTACGCATCAAAAATCTGCATGGGACCAACGAAACCGGTAGGAACTGATGTGCCACACCAGAATGAGACATTACAAATAAAAGCTTGGAAACAAAATACTGGGGTTCTGGGCATCTCATATGAACATTCTTTTTTTGTAGAACATTTCACCTTGTGAACATCAATGACAACCGGACTAATGGCCATGCATGATAAACGAGTTTCAGGGATATTTCCAACACTCCACAGCTTTCTTTAAGACAGTTTTATCAAAAAATGCTGCACATGCCAAGACACTGAAACACCAGGTGCTAATAATATAGATGGGTCAGATAAATTCAAGTGAAGAAGATTCCTATTTGTCAAGTATACATAACATATATCCACAACGCAAACAATTCAATGCCTGCTGTCCCTGGAAAATTGTGTTGGGACTTGGGTCACGAGCACTAAACTGCTGTGCTATATATATGGCGGCACATCACAAAGATGGAAGGAGGCAGTATCAAACGTAAATATTTTTTTAAAAAAGAAAAAAAATAAAATAGATGTCATTTTCATGAAGTTCTACCAGAGTCATGCTTCCACTTTGCCAGCAGGTCTTGAATCTTCTTCCTTCTCATCATCACTTTCTTCATCTTCATCATCTTCCGCCTCATCAGCCAGCTTAGTTAGCTCGTCATGGATCATGAGTTTGATAGCTGATTTTCTTGGTGCGAGATCGGCATTGAAATGGCTAGCTGAAACAGAGATGAATCCTCAGTGAGAATTTTAAGCCGTAAGTAGTATTCCATATGAATTTGAAAAAGAAAGTGTCAACTGTGGCACATACTGAGCTGTTTAAGGATATCGGTGAATGTGGCCTGAAAAAAGTCAAAATTTCAAAAATCAGGAACATTCTCTAAAAAAAAATGAGAAAATTGGACTATTGGAGACTCTGCAAATGTTTGATATAAAATGGGTTCATTCTCACAGGTTACCCTTTTTTCCCTTGTGACGCATTAGGCCCATTTCTGTCCACAATAACAAATGTACCAAATTCTTCTCATGTTCTCCACACGAGCAAATCATCACTCTCTGCTAAACAAAAAGTGAAAGATCTCATGCTCTCTAGAAAACACAAGAAATGTGAATGCCTCGTATTGTGGATAATGGTAGGCCCACTCCAATGATGTCAACGAAAAGACATGCACATAATCCCATTCTACAGCAACCAAACAAAGCTAAAGCTTCTATATTTATCAAGATTTTAACATCAGGAACTCTCAATCATCAGTATATAGCCTACCGTGTTAAAGTCAACTGCTTTTAGAATCTCACAGATTGTCTTCCTTAATTCCTCTTCACTAGGACCTGATTCCTTCTTTTTAGGTTTATCCTTCTCTTTTGCCACCTTTTTACCTGCATGATAGCATCAGCAGTGTCAGATCATGATAAATCTTGATGAACATACTCCTGAATGGTTCTTTAATCCGTAGACTAGTAGTCTTTGACTCCCACAGGGGCTGATCCATCACATCAGGCATATCCCATCACTATATCCACCTACTGGAGTCTGCCCACAACTTCTGATGCGCTCCTGATCCCTTTATTTTTTATTTATATCTTCACAAATTGTAGCCCTCAAGGACTCCATCCACCCATGGCAGGAAGCAAAGAACTAACGTTAAATGGTGACTAAGGGTAGTCAGCAGTCACCCTTAATTCAGTAGCAATACTATAAATTGCAAGTAATACTAAACCAACATTTTTTTTTTATAACAATACTAAACCAACATCATGAAGTAAAAACGTAGTTCTCTACTACTGCTATTATTTTTCAGTAACAGTAATTCTATTATTATACTACTGCACTTTTGCCATAATGCTTCTTTGATTGACACCCCAGTAAAAAGAAATGGAAAACCCAAAACCAGAAGCGTCTCTGTAGTCCCTTATTATAACAGCAACGGACAGAGAGCTTTCATTTTTAAGAGTAGGAAGCCATTGAGAAAACATGAAAAGCTAACAGCACAAGTATTACCAGCTTTTGCCTTGGGTGTGGATTTCGATGAAGTTGAAGGTTTCTTCTTCAGTGTGTCCTCATTTTTCTTCTTCCTTGAAAAAACCCTTGGGCTTGTATCACTAGTATCATCTGGCTTAGACTTGGACTGCCTTGAATAAGTTTTCTGAACGCTTTTTGCAGGTGTGGCCAGTGAGATTTTCTTCGGGGTCCTCACCTTCTTCACACTAACATCCTCCACAGACTTACCCCATGATGAGTTAAAACCATGTTTTATTTTTCTGGACTCATCATTGTCTTGTTCATCCTCATCCTTCTCACTTTCAGAATGCTCTGATGGTTCATCAACATCTGCATCAGGGATGCCATTTTCATTCTTTACCCCTTCTTCCTGTTCATCGTCATCTTCAGTATCTGAAGCACTCTTCTCCTTTGGTTTTGGGGTATCCCCAATCTTTCTTCGTTTCTTCAGGAAGTACAAAACAAACACCAACCATAAAAAAAGCAAATAAGTGAATAATTAAATAAAGAGAAAAGCACTAAAGAACTGCGCAATGATGCTTATTTTTTGCATTCTCATTCAGGCAAAACATTGGGTAGTCATAAGCTATCTTTCAGTCATCTAGATTAGCACAATTGACAAGATAAGGAAGGAACTCCTAAAGAAGATGCAGCAGAAACATCCCCAGTGGCCAGTGGGGAGTCTTAAAGCCATCTGACAATTCACTTGTAATTGACTTTAAAAAGAAAAATTAACAGCAGGAATGTTCAACTGAAAAAACAGCCCTCATTTGGACGCTTGGGATTTGGGACTGCTTCATGGAGACACTTAGTCCGTTGGGCACGAGGCAGTCATGAGAGATTTGCCCAGATGAACCGAATGGATTGTTGAGAGATGGGTGAAAATTGCAGAAAATTCTTGACTAGAATGAAATGCCCCTGGTAAAAAGCTGAGCATTATAAAAACAGTAGTCCTAAGGCAATTTCCAAAATGGATCATATGCACTGCCTTGCAATTAAAAGGGCCAGACTGCATTTATTTTGACTTCCAGATGGTGAATAAATAGTCTGAATTGTAATTGTAGGTGCATTAGTTGTACTTTATTCTATTTGCAATGGTTTAAAAACAAACGGCCGTTACCGTTTCATAACAACCTATGCCATTACATTATTTTCAATTTAACGGTCATAACGGTCACGGTATAAAAAAAAACAGTCCATAACAGTCATAGTGGCCGTTATTTTGAAAATAACGGTCATAACGGCCATTATTTCAAAATAGCGGTCAAAAGAACGGCCAACAATGATTTTTTTTAAATTTTCTTTCCCCTTCTTTTTTTTACTTCTTTCTTTCCCAAACCATTTGTGGAGCTTCCTGAGATTGTGCTAAAACTTCTGAAGGCTTTTTTTTCCCCAAAAATCAAGTGATTTGTAAGATTTTGGTGGATTCTCATATGAAGGCTTCTTCCCTCCCCAACCACAATATCCCTATATCCATTCTCCGCTGTTTTAATTAATTAATTCATCTTGATGCAGTAGAAAATGTTACGTGAAAGGTGAAATTCACTCTCAACTTACTTGGTGATTGAGTGATCGAATACTGCACTACTACTAGTAGTTTCTTGATTTAAGTGTTTAACACTAATGGTTAGTTCAAAATTATAGTTGCAATGCATATTGTAAAATTTGTGATATTTCAACTTATTTTAATATATACATGTAAATCTATTTGATACATAACAGAATTTACAAGTTTCAGATAAGACGGTGATACAGGATGTTATAACTTAGGGGGCCCAATGTTTTTCTTTAAAATGTTTACTAATGAAAGAAAACATTGTTTTCTAACATTTTATAATATTATAGATTTTTTGATATTTTTCCAATTTTTTTGGGCAAAATAAAAATTCACACAACAATGGACCACGATGACTGTGAACCGCAACGCAATGCCGCGTCATAATGGTTTTCAGTGTTGACCGCGATGGCAATCGCGACAGTGATTTTAAATCATTTGCATGCAGCAAACCACCCAGGTGATAATAGATCAGAACAATTTATGAACCCGAAAGCAAAAAAATAAAAGCCAAAATATGGTAGAAAATAAGCAAAAAACATGCATCTGGTTTACAAGAAAAGAAAGGAGAATACCCTTGGAGAGCGCTTTGCTGAGGTGATTCCAGACTTCTTCGATGCACCAATGTTTACTGTCCTTTTACGTTTGTTACTCTTACTTGGCTGGTTCATACAAGACATGAGTAAACGTAGGCATCAACAAATCTATCTATTTTCAACTACAATACGTCATAAACAAACTTAAGCAGAAATAGCGAAGCATGGCATACTAAATAACATGTTTTTCTCAACTAAAGTGACGCCAAACCTGATCCTTTTCTGCAAGTAAAAGGTCTGTTGTAGCATGAGGGGCCATCAGAAAATCTAACATCTTTGACACAAGATCTTCCTGCAGAAACAAGCAGTGTCAACCAGAATTCAATATAAACTGCATGGTTGTATGCCAGCAAATAGCACCCATCTCATGACGCATCTATTTCTGTTGAACATTTGACATGCCTATTGAAGAACCTCATTTATATTATACTCTATTTTTCAGAATTAACAGGGAAATATGTTAAATATAATGTGGAATATAAAAATGTATAATTAAATCTATCTATCAGGGTTTATGAACTTGAAATTATGAGTTATTTTATGATCCTCAACCAATTTTATAATCCTCAACCCAAAAGAATGAACAATAAGAATACGTCTTGAGAGTACATTCAAATGGGGCTCACCACGAATCATCCAATACATGAGACAAGCCCACAACTATTTCCTCATCAACCTATGTTACCTTGATACATCAAAATAGGCAACGTATTCGCATGTGTTATGTGTAAAATCAGCTATATCCATGGTCTATCCTTGCTGTATCTGGGCATCATAGTGATTGGCTAGAAATAACCCCACTGGAACAATCATATGCCTTCTACAATGGCCTTCATGGATATGTTAAAATACAGAAAGGAAGGCCAAATAGTGATGGATGGCATACACCCATCCAAATAAGGATGGGTGCCAGTCAGGTCTGGGTTGGTTCCAGTCATACCCAGACCACAAAAAAAATGTTAATGGGCCAGGGTCCATGTCGGTCCCAAAAAAAATGGCCCATACCCAGAACTGATGAATTCATTAGGTTCAGGTTTTTGCGCGCACATGCATACAAGGAGAGAGAGAGAGAGAGAGAGAGAGAGAGAGAGAGAGAGAGAGAGAGAGAATGCATATTATTGATTTTATATAAAATTTAGAATCCAGGCCCACGAGTCTGGAACTACATGGACCCAGACCTGAAGATGATTAATTCTTTGTCCAGATCCAATGCAGTAAAACCAAATCCAGACTCATAATTAAATGGGACCATATAAGAAACCATACAGTATTTTTATGGGCTGGTTCTGGGTAGGGTACCTACTGGCACCTCTCCATCTAAATTATCTTTTTGATATGGTTCATTCATAATTTCATATTGTTCCTCCACAGATGAGATCCATCAGAGGGCTTATCCAAGGATGATGCTGATCAGAGGTTAATGTTCTTGATTCAGGTCGAGGATCATACAATCAACATGAAAACTACATAGTTATGGTGTAATGCCTTTTCCATTGTATCATATCTGTCCGAAATGTCAGCAAACCAGATTTTCCAAGTTCTGCCATGTCCAACCCCTTATTTTAGCATGAAAACCAATACATAAATTACCTGTCCAATGTGCATGGAAAAATAGTTATAAAATTACCTTTCTCGCTGTAGCCCTTGCAACAGGAATGTCGAGCACGTCGCAGAATTCAATCAATTTATTTTTGACATGTTTGTCGAGTCTCTCTTTTATTTTAGCTTGTTGCTTTTCCTGTAACAAAGCAAAAATCTGAATTAGTAGGCCCATGTATATAAAAAAGGATACTTAGTACCATTCATTAATGTTTCCATTTAAGCTAAAGGTGTTTGGAGAGGGAGGGAGTCCATGAATCTAACAAGCGAAAATACTTCACTTGCAAACAGAAAATTCTCTGTGGGGACTTGTAAGCATGCGTGTGGCACAGGACCATGTAAATCCATATGGTCTAAATTGTAGGCCTAAGTGTGGACGGAGTACATCATGACTTGTTGGTAACAAGATAATCACCATTCATCAGGTTGTTATTGGACGAAAAGTCGAGAGATCAAAATCTGCTAGTAAAATCAGGTGGTGAGGAGAATTCTAACTATGGACAATCTCCGCAAAAGGAAAGTGACTATTGTAAATGCTTGCCTCATGTGCTTAGCTTCGGATGAGTCTGGACCATCTTCTTCTTAATTGTAAGGTGGCACAAGCTCTCTGGAATTCAGCCCTTGGGCAGTTTGAGTGTAGCTGGACGCTGCCGTGCTCTTTGCAACATCTCTTTGAGGCTTGGAAGATGTGTGTGGGGTCGGCTAGAGGGAAGATTATGTGGAGATCCTCTTTCATGGCGGTTTTATGCAAAGAGAGGAATGCAAGATGTTTTGAAGGAGTCTCTTCATCGATAGACTCTCTATGTGAAAAAATCAAATTCTTCATGGCCTCTTGGGTGTCCATCCTTCCTCCCTTTCATGGTGTTCCCATGGATTTTATTCTTCACAAATGGAAGGGAGGTGGCTTTTTCTTAGAGTAGTCTCCTTTTACGCTTGTTGTCTTTTGGGCTTTTGTTTTGGTTAGTTGGGTTTCTATGGCTCACATGTAGTCATAGTGGTGTTGTTAATCTCCCAGTGTTTGTGGTAGTTTTACTTTTCAGTATTCGTCTCTTGTACTGTTTAGCCTCTTTTAATGATAGTTAACATTCAACAAAAAAAAAAAAAATCAGGTGGTGAGGAACAGGTATCGGAGATTTTGCTTTTTGTTCCATATCTGCAAAGCCCACTTTCTCTCAATAGTCCAATTTGATGGCAAATTTTGGAGGTCAAGATCATTTGGTGAGCATTGTTTTTTTCAAGCATACACTTCCATCCACAATGATGAACACAAGCAGTACAGTGTGCATCGGCGTTCATTCGTATCATGTTTTCTGTTGTTCATTTATAGATCATTTATATTGGATGAAATGGCACAAACTTTTGCTTCATGAGGGGAATAAACAAATTGCCAAACAAGATTAACAGATCAAAGAAGAACAAACCACGTCACTTCCCTCAGTACAAACTTCTTACCTCATTCTCATTCCATACAAAACCAGAGAACTGAGATATGTTGCTCTTGATTTGAGATGCCTGCCAAAATAAAGGGAAATTTTGTATCATGGGCCAAGGAAAAAAAATGCAGCTACAAGCAACCATGTTGGTCATCATTGGTTGTGGATGAACTATTAAAAACACAACTCAAGACGAGTAGGTCCAACACCTTTTCTTCTGGGGTTTGACATTTTTGTGTGAACAGAGATAGTTTTCCTAAACTGTATAGTTTTTTGTTACTCTATTTTCTTTACTTGCCCCGTTTGGCAATTTACTAGGTTAGTAAAAGCAATGTAAAGCCTCCAATTTTCAGACAACAGTTCACATCAAAAGTACACATCTTCAAAATTCCCTCCCCCTTTAAAAAAAGAAAGTAAAAAAGCAACCTCCTTTCTCCATTAAAAGACAAAAAAACCCTCACTTTTTATAAAAAAAAAAAAAAGTAAAAACGATTCCCTAATAATCCACTAAAGACAAAATACCATCATAACCCCATTATATTTTATTCTCTCTTGATTTGATACTTTACATTACTTTTACTTTAATAGTAAATTGCCAAACGGGGAGTTCAAGGATATTCAAATGTTCCATAGTTTAAATAAGAAATTAAACTACAATAATAGTGACAAACACTTCCTTCTCACCTTTCCCCTCCTTCCATAAATAATTGCATGAAGCAGCTTTACAGTATCATCACTTTTCTTTTTTGACAACTTGTATGCCACTGGAACAGCAATAAGAAGAATGATTTAGAAAATGAATCGACAATCTAAAGAGTTACTAGCACATTAACATCATGAAAGTAAGAAAACTGATAGAACTATATGAAATAATAGACTTGGTAAGTAGCATATTCCAAATTTCTACCCTAGAATTATAGGAGAGTATCAAGAACTGAAACGAGTGTCGTATTGTTCCGACACAGACGTATTGGGCATGCACAAGAAACTAGGTATTATGGGCAGCACAAGATGCTAATTACAATTTGAATTCAATAAAACTTTATAGCTACAATCAGAAACACTCACCAAAGAAGCTTCTAGTGATAAACACTCGGATCAAGTGCAACGAGCTTTACCAGGTTGGGCAAAGGTGGATCCATATAGATTGGATGAGGTTTTGATAGTTATTTAGTTCACGTATGGTAAAAGTCCCTAGTGTGGATTCCTTGCTTGTTTTCCTTGCTTTAAAAGAAAACTCATGTTTGGTAAAAATCTGCAGTATGGATTTTGGATTTCCAAAATCCTAAAACCCAATGATTTCCACGATTTGAAAGTACGCAGAATCAAGGAAAGCTGCTGCTACAGCGCTTTTGGCGTGTTTTTGGGCCAAACTGTTCAACTGCTTTGGAAGGCTGAAAATGGCTAGGGGGTCAAATTTGGGGGCTTGGTTCATCATGGATCTTGAAAAAATTGCAAAAACTCCATACAGTTGATATGCTACAGTGATTTTCACGTGTTTTACAGCCATAACTTTTTTTCATTTTTTTAATTCATGTAAGCCCACAAATCATGATCTGAACCGTTCCTCCTAGAAAACCAAAAACGGCTAAAGGGTTGAATTTGAGGACTTGATTCATCATGGATTTTGAGAAAAATGCAAAAAACTCTGGACCAACAGATCTGTTTTCTTGACTTCTGTGGGCCCTAAATCACGTTTTGTACCATTCATTTTCTTTGGAAGGCTGCAAATGGCTGGGAGATGAAATCTGGGGCCTTGATTCATCAAGGATCTTGAGAGAATTGCGAAAAACGGTGAAACGTTGGACGTAGTATAATGTAAATGGGGCGATTCTATTGAACGATCCATATGTGGAATGCGATGATTCCTCCCCTCAAAAATCCTCAATGAGAACAACCTGGTTCCAAGAGATGCAAGGAATCCTCTAAGTTGGAGATTCGTCTCCTGTTACCAAATGTGTGTAGTATTATTAAGTATTCATGAAAGCATTTACAAAGTTTACCCACTGCAACTATAATCAGATTCATCAAGTTAATACTTTATCAACAACAACAATAATACAGGTAATATCATTGAAAGCCAGCACGTTGAATGACTAGTTTATCTTCTTTGGGCCCCAGCCCTAGATGGTATGCCCAATTGAAAGTGTTTCGAAGGCTTTAAGAAATAGTACAATGCAACCTCACTTTCCCAGTAAAACTTCTTTTTTCTTGAACATATTGGCTCCACAGATTGCTAAATTCCAATAACACGCCCCACATTAGTCTTCACAACAATTCAACTTTGATTAAATTGCTCACTCTGTTGGACACAGAAAGCAAGACCTGCCATCACATTGTTGAAGACAGGCCATGCATTGTTGCACTGCTCTTGGGGTAGGGAAGTGTGGGAAAGAACTCCTATTAAGAATCTGCTTACCAAGAACTATTTACTCCCATCCTCATTTTGGAATTGCAAATCGTCATTTCCCATCACATGGGTTAGCTGGTGCTCATAGAAATCAAGAAAGTAAAACAATTCCAATGACCACGGTCAGCCCTAGAAGTATCTTGTTTCCAGTTAATAATGCTTTAGTCGAATGGAGGTTGATTGTTTAAGGAATGAATATTGACAGCTGAAAACCACCAACTTCATGGTCCACTTAAACTCAATTAGGATGGATTTTCACATCCAAGGGATCTCATCAGTGGCACTGGGATGGTGGTAAGAGATGATGCAGGCACAACCTTATTCAACTATGTGACATCTGGTACTCCTACAATTCCTTTATGGGCAGAATCATAGGCCCAAACTGATGGACTGACCTTACGCAAACAGCTGTAGATCTCAAAACTGGATATTGCTCTTGCACCATGAGAAGCACAACAGGAACCAAGCATGGAACATGTCCGGCCAAGGCACCTGTTCCAAATTCTTGCCCAGGGATGCTCAGATCCAGAGACTCATCCCCGAATCAACCTGATCTCCTCCTGTCGAATCTATATCTTCTGATGTCAACAATATGGCTCATCCTTCCCCTCAGGCGATCTATGATGCCCACATACAACATGGATATGGGAGGGACACACCATTAGATGGCAGGGACATGGATTTTATACAAAAAAGTGAAGCATTGGATACAACACAACAAGATACATTGTCCATTTTGAAGTATCCGTGCACCATAGCAAATGATCAAACACCCCCCCTCCCCCCCACAAAACAAAAAAAAAAAAGAAAAAAAAAGTAGAAAACCAAATCCTCTCTTTATCCTACAAGAGATGAGTACTGACAAACTAAAACAGTAAAAAATGTGAATGTACTTACTTTCCTACAACAAAGAAAATCTAATCCAACATCCATGTTCCCACCACCACTATCTACATGCACTATATTATGGCCCAGTAGCCAAATTTTGTAACCATCATGCAAATTCAGACACAATAGATGGTTAAGCCAACAAGGCAGATGATGATATTAATTTTCCAAAATATGTTGTGTGGCAACCAAATAAAAACCAGAAAAATGAGCAAAGAAAGTAGGGCACCATTGATTGAAGAGTGACATCTTCACTTCATTTTCCTAATTTAAAATCCCTGATCAATTCTGCCGATATTGCGGAGAACTAACAATTGAGAATTTAAGGACAAGTGAACATCCTGCCACATCTACTATCATTCCTTTCTATCAGATTCAGTATCTGATTTAAAATCCCCCCTAAAAAATGACTGCGTATATTTTTCCCGCATGCAGCACCATCAAATACATCGATCAAGTATCTTCCTTCTAGCCTACAGAAAAAATATTCTACATTCCGTCCATTCCTTGTAAAAGACTTCCTGATACATCAGACATAGGATGGCCCCTAATTTATCCAAACACTTAGATTAAATGAAATTAATCAAGATATTCTTTCAGCAGACCAATATTGTTGAGTTTGTCGTCAACTTAGAACCTTTATGTTTGAGATGGCACTGTAGATAGGTTTATCATTATGCTGTCATCGGTCATATTTCCATCAAACTTTGTTCCACTTTTTTTTGGGAATTTGGAGAAGAATTTTACAAAAGTGAAAATAGGATATACTACATACAGCCACATATTTGTGGAACTGCCCCATGAAGGTGACGAAGCTAAAAATACCACAACTCTAGCTAATGGCCAATAACAAGCCTCCCTAATACATTAGATTCTTTCAACTTTGTTTTATAATTGACAAACACTCAATATTTAAGAACGGACCTTCATAACTAAAACTCCTTTGGACAGCATTCTTTCATGTAAAGGAGTCCCACCGAAAGACCAAAACAGATATAGCAACCTTGGATAACAATTAACATATAGGTTCATGCACACACAAAATCTCAAACAATAAATGATAAGGTTACTGTGGTCCCAAGCATCTCTAGTGTCATTAATTTTACCATCATGCCGCGCCAAACACAACAAGGCATTAGAATCCCCTAAAAAGAAGTTCTCCACAATATTCTTGCAGGTTTAAAAAAGGTTTCGACTTTAGACAAGTGAACTGGTACATAATAAGTTATGTGTATATCTGAATTGTAGCAAACAAATGAAATATTAAATGTGTAGTCATCAAATTTGTTCTTGATATGTGATGAGCCTTACTAAAGGAATAAAACCGAAATAAAAGAACAAAAGTTAGGAACCATACCATTTGGTATATCCTTTAAAGGAGTACCACGCCCCTGTGTTTTATAATAAAGAAAAAGAGCAAAGAACAAGTCTCAGTGAAGAACGCATTCAATATTCAAAAAGAACCAGAGAGAGAGAGAGAGAGAGAGAGAGAGAGCACAGCACCTTAAGGATGACGAGCTCTTTAACTGGTTCGTTCTCAATAGCAACCACCAAACGCTCAACTGACTTCCTCTCACGCACAGGGCGGTCAAGAGAGGAAGCAACAGGAGTACTCAATTCCTTGGGCTTCTTCTCATCCACATCCTTCTTTGCATCCTCTTTTTCTCTATCCACTTTCCTTTTCTTATCTTCGCCTTTCTTCTCATCCTTCTCTTCTTTCTTTGCCGCCACTTTCTCCTCATCTACTTTCCTCTTCCCCCTTGCCCCTTTATCACCATCTGCCTCTTTCTTCTTCACATCCTCTTTCTCATCAGGTCCCTTTTTCTTAATTTCCACCTTCTCCTCCTTCCTTTTCCGTTCCCCTCTCTGCCCTCTCCGACGTTTCGTCAACCCCTTCTCCTTACTCTCCTGAGCCTTCTTCTCAACCTCTTCATGCTCGCCCCCTTCCTTCATATCACCTTCTTCTTCCATTTCTGCTCTTCCAGCATCTTGTTTCACTTCTTCCTTACTCTCCTCATCCTTCTTCTCAACCTCTCCATGCTTTTCCTCTTCCTCCACGTCACCTTCTTCCTCGATTTCTTCTCCCTTACTCTCCATCTCTTCTTTCACATCACTTCCTCCATTTCCTTTCCTCTCCTTCTCTTCCCCTGGACTACCCATGTCCTCCATTTTCGCATCACCTTCTTCTCCTTCCACGTTATCTTCACTCTCTTTTTCTTCCTCAGGACCCCCCTCTTCAACCTCCTCCACTTCCTTCCCACCACTTCCTTCCTCAATTTTCGCAGCCTCCGCATCTGGTTCTTTCTCTGCTTCTTCTACCACTCCATTTTCCTTCTCATCTTCCATTTGAACCACATTTTCACCTGTACCCTCAGGCGGCCCAGTTTCATTATCCGTCGTTGAAGCCGCCTCTGAAACCGTATCACCCTCCATTTCTTTCTAACTACGATCTTTGACAGCTTCTCCAACACCCACTTGAAATCCCAAAGCCTAGAAAACCCCAGGTTACACTGATTAACATATATCGAATTTCAACAGCATCATAAGAAATAAAGCAATCTCTATTATAACCAAAGCAATTGAATGTCACAATCTAAACAAATCAGAAGATTGAAAGAACAGAAATTGCGACACAAGCACACTATTTGCAGAATCACAAGAAATCAACAGAAAAACCACGTCTGAAAACAGCAACTCAAATGCTGCAAAAAAAGATCGAATTTTTCTATGCAAATGCCACGCATTTCCACCATTCTTTCAAAATAATCAACTCAAGCTCAATGCATTCCATCTAATAATTTAGAAAAACATGAATTCAGGACTCAACAATCAAAGCAACAGAAGTTGAAGAGCACCCATTGCATTTGCAAGGAAGAAAACAGCAAATGATACACACAAAATCGAAAAACAGAACCAGAAATCTCACAAACACAAACCCCCTATTCCTCATTCGAAGTCCAAAACGAAGCAGAAATCAGGAAAAGACGACAGGATTCGAAAACAAAAACACATGAATGATGAAATTTGCTTCAAATCTCAAAACCCTAACCGACCGAAATGGTTCTTTTTCCCCACTAAAACACCTCAACATCAAAGCAAAAATTATCAAAAAATTCCAAAAAAAATCACGAAATTTGAGAAGAAATTCGACTTACAGAAGAACCCTAGCTCCAAAAAGGATTCAAATCCAGGAAACTTTCGCGGAAATTCTTCCTCGTTCTTTCTCTCTTCCCTCTTTCGAAAAAAAAGCTCCTTTGTTCGTCCCCAAACCCGGAAAGCCTTTTTTCAGTACGATTATACCCATACGCTAGGTAACTACGGAGAACTATACACACGCAGATCGCATTCGTACACGTGTCAAGAGATTTTGAAAATCTGATGGTGGGGTCTGTTATTGGACGGTTGATACATGTTTTCTATGGTGCCAACCGCCAACTGTTCCATTTATTCCAGTGGAGTAGGAAAAACACTTTGTGCTAAATGAAAAACTAATGACAATAAGATAATACATCCAATTTTGAGTGAGATTGCATAGGTTTGGCTAAGTGTCACTTTAATTAGACATTTGAATTATCATGACCTTTGGTATTAGGGCATTAATTTTTGTTGATTTGTATGCAAATCTTTTTGGATGCTGTTCTCCTGCGAGCAGCAGACTGCATGTTGCTTATAAACCTTCTAGCTTGTGGAGCTCAAAGATGTATGTATATTAGTGGAAGGAGGGAAGATGAAATGATTATTAGTGGAAGGAGGGAAGATGAAATGATCTCCTTGCTGAAAAGAGGAAGCCAAAGAAATTAACCCTAACAGATTATACTAGCCATTGAATTAACGGTCTTAAAGTTTAGTGATATCTTACTTATAAATTTATTTTGAAATTCAATGCAACAACGAATGAAGGTTCATGTAAAATTAGGCTTGATGTCAAACCGTAGGATGGTAAGATTAAGATTATCAAAATGAGCTATGCTGATTAGAGGTAGACACATGCAATCCACTCTTTGGAGAACATTTTCTAATGCTTTCTCATAATTCAATCTAATAATTATGAATGGTTTGATGTGGGGCTTGAGATAGTGCCACTAGAAGGTTAGCTTGATCATAAGTGGGTCCCACCATAGTAGCTGTGACCCCACGCTTCCTCTTTCAAATATGAACCTCTCTTTAAATGGGGCCCATATGGATACAACCAACCAGAGAGTTAGAGGGATGAGAGAGGGGGCTCGACCAAATACCACCCTAACTAATAAGATCATCCAAACCCTTTTTATTTACAATGATATGTATGCGATGGATGGTTCGGATCGTTCCTAAGTGGGTCCCACATATTCCGGGCCTTTTGGGGCCTATACCATTTGATGTAGCCTTCTGGACTACGTTACAAATCCCAATTTCTCTCGGGTCGTGACCGAGAGAGGTCGAACTCGGGGAGTGGGCCATCATCATGCTGGAGGAATTCGATTCGAGATCGGACGGATGAGATCTATCCAGCTGGAGGAATATCCTACGACACGTGCGACCTTTGAAAGTTCCTAATCTAGAGGCAAATTGGACGGTTGATGTTCGGTCTTTATTCACCTCGAAAGCATCTTGGCCGCTCGTGTAATCGGGATGCTGAGCGTTGTTTTTAGGAGATATTTTGTGCACGTGTCAGTCACATATACTGAATTATGGTGTAACTAACATAACTACCCGCCTTATCTGATACCTACGGGAGGAATATGTATGAACTCGGCCGGTCTGTAACGGCTTTTAACTTCGTATCGGTCCGTTACATGGATGGGAGGAGGTAAATGGGTGACCTGAACCTATTAGGCTTAAGATATACGAGGAATTCTAAAAAAAAATCTTTCCATTTTAAAAACTCTCTGTTTTTTCCTTCCCTTAGTCCACCTCAAGCTAATTAATCCACAATCATTTCACACATACGCCCCTGTGAATTGGAAATTTGAAATCGCAAGAAACTGATATCTCTAAAATCATTAAATTTTGTGTCTACGGATCAAGGGGGTTTAGAATTATCTAATGGAGTTCAAAAAAAAAAAAAAAAAACAACTCTACATAGGTAGATCTCAGCTAGATTATTTCATCCTATAGCATTCTATATTTGTCATACACCATAGTGGGCCCAACTTGAGAGGAGTGTTTTTTGAAAAAAAAACTCTCCGGGAGTTTTCGAGCGCTCCCCATATATATAAAAGATTGGATTGGATATGCTATTAAAGTGATGAGTTAAGATTAGGTTGTAAATATTAGATTGTAAATATAATTACTTTAGAATTGTGACATAAGTAGGTTATCTATTGCCAGTATGAAAGGTTAAAATGATTGCAATGAGGGGAGGAACTCAGGATTTTGAAGATTTTATGCATTTTCATATATGGCCATCCCCCAAAACTTTTGAAACCCCCTAGTTTTTTTTTTCTTTTTTTTTTTTTTTTAACTCTACATTTTTCACATAAGATCCCCTAATTGTCACTATCACTGAGAACAATGGTCTAATTAGGTTTCTAATTCAAAACCAACATCTTTATCAATGAAAAATATTACAGAAAATTTGGTATGATGTTTCACTCCCCGCCATGCAAGGACAAGGAACCAGTAAGAAGAAATATTTGATAGCCCTTTATGAATATTCGCCTTTTTTCTTAATTTTTTTTGTCTTTTTAGAGGATTTTACGGGAAAAATCCTGAAATTTGGTTATTCCTTGTAAAGGGTCCTTGCAAATTGTGCACCACAAATGGGGTCCACATGCCTTTTTTTTTTTTTTTTTTTTACAACTTTGAAAGGAGCATCACTCGTCACTGCATCTCTTAATGTCTTCTTCTTCCTCCCCTCCTCCTCTTTCCCTATCTCCTTCACTCCATCTTTGATGGCTGGCACAGAAAATCAATTGTTGGCACCTTGAGGTCCAAACTGAAGTTTGTTGCAATTGTTGCAATATGCTCACCTCGCAAAGTTACAGATTACTACAGGAGGATCTGAGCAAATCCGAAGAGAGAGGCCAAATTATCGCGAAGTGACGAGTTCAGGGAAACGAATAAGCTTGACATATTGATGCCTCCTGAAAGGAGCCAAAGAGGCATTGAGAATGGTGATTGCTTCCGTGAAAAGAAAAGATATGATGGGAGGGATAAGCTCTGGCCACCATCACCTCCACCACCAGTGTCCTATCGTGACCATAGGTGCATGATTGAAGAGAGAGGAGCCGATCCCAATGAGGGGCAGACCAAAGGACTATTGCTGGATTCCTTACATGGGTGGAGATAGAAATGATCAACAGGATATGGCGCGAATGAGGATTCAATTGGTTGATGGTATTGTCAACCTTCGTTACAAAAATTGATATTCTACTCCCTCCTTTTCTAACTAGTGATGGAAAGGGTACGAAAATTATTGTATTTTATATCCCAGTAGTCTTTCTTAAATAGTTTTGGCAATCTTCCTTAGTTGTGTGGGTTCCATACTTAGTTTATACAAATTTGTCGCTCCCCTTCACATGAGTTTTGAGGGTTCGAGTTTGGAGTGTAAGGTGTTCAGTGAAATGCCTAAATGAAGATTTTCTCTCAATTTGACGGTGGCTTCGAGTGAGACTTGAATGGATGAATCTGGGCATGCTTCTGTGAACATTTAGAGTCTAAAGCCATTTATTTGGGAGAATTTCATAAGTCGTGATGCCTATGAGCAAAATGTGGGGAGCCATGTGGGGGGCAATCTGTGAATAATGAATGTAAGGTTTTCTTTTAAGTATTGTATTGTTTGTATGGAGTTTTAGATCCATATAGTGTTTTTTGTTTCGTTAATTCAGAATCTTTGAATAGCTTTAAAAATGAATTTGATAGTGAACGAATTGAACACATTGTTATGTGATTTGTGAAAGACTTGTCAAACACTTTTTCTTTGATATATTTATCACATCATTTTGATTTTTCTTCATTTATTTAAAATGAATATTCATCTTCTGCCAAATCTTATCATTATCCCCTCCAAACTTTAGACAATCAAGTATGAAAACCATTGAAGAAGAAGAAGAAAAGTCCAAGAAAAAGAAAAAGAAAAAGTTGCAGGACGTTGATGAAATTGTCAACTGGGGTAATTTTGTCTCCAAAACATGTATAAACATTTATTTTGTTATTTTATGTTTTTTCTTTATAAAACCGTTTAATTATGATTTAAGCTTAATTTTTTCGTAAAAACCCCTTTATTATATTTTAAAATACAAATACATCTATTTAGGTTAAAGCCAAATATTCAACCAACACTCAATTACATATAAATGAAGTTGAGTTCTGGATCTAGCCCTAAGTAGGCTAGACCCAATTCCATTCTATATATAGCCCTACTCTTTGCCCAAAAAACAATTAAAAAAGTTGTTTAACAGAAGGGTTTTTGTTCTTTTATCAAAAACTTATATTTTATGGGTTTTCTTTTTTATGAAAAAGTTAAGCTTAATATTTAATTAAATGATTTTACAAAGAAAAACCATAAAATGACTGCATAATTATTTGCGTTTTTTACGAGACTACCCTTATTGCCTACGCCATCAATTTGTTTGGCAATATTGTCAATCTTAATTGACGATACTTCCTATAACTTTTCTTCTTCCTCTTCTACTATGGTTTTAGGAGGATAAGGAAGTGACGAACACATAGGATGGTATTGGTTTTCTAGCTACTTTCTTGAGCTCGTATTGTCGACCCTCCTTTTCCCTTTCATCCCAAGAAACCCTAATCCCAATCTCATTAGCAAGTAAATTGTGTATTCTTAGATTTGTCCTGTCCTAACCCCTTTCTTTTCTTTTTCTATATATCCTAAAGTTCACTTTTCTTAGATTTCTTTGTGCTTTTCTCATAGTAGAAAATCCTACAATGGAGATGGAATTTTGAGGGTGTGTTAGTTTGGAAGGATCTGGTGGTAGTAACAGGGTGTTGTGATAGGAAGAGAGAAAAATGGAAAAAGAGGTAAAAAAAGACAGCAGAGAATGGTGTTTTTGTAGGATGAAGCTTTGTTTGTTGTGTGGATGAGGTAAGAAAAAGTTAGGAAGAATGGTGGCTTGAGAAGAGAGGCAGTCGTGGAGTGATGATGAAGATGGGCACATGAAATTGTTTTGAATTGCCTCATCAACCAATTTGAAGATATCATCAACCATTTACAATATAGTCAATTAGGGGTACTTTCGTTAAAAGATGTAGGAACTACTAACCCGTAGTTTCATAGTTTTTCTTCCTAAAACTATTTAATTGGAGTTTAAGGTTAGTTATTTCGTAAAAACCCTGATATTTCAATATTTCTTCAATGCAAAAAAAGACCAAAAAGCCCTATAAAAATGGCTTGGATTACTACCAACAGTGGAGTTGAGGCTGCTATCCCCACCCCAACTTTGAGTGTCTCACTTATTCTCAAATCAAGGGAGCGGAACACGATAGTGCAACCCACCTATTGAGAATTAAAATTGCTAAAAAAAAAATGCCCTTCCATTTAGTGAGTTGCACCCGACTTTTACACATGAGATATTAAAATATGTGATCAAGTAATCACATGCTCAATCTTATGATAGGGCTAACTCCTATTGTAGTAAAACTTGAAAAATGTTCACCGAAGAGGAGGAAGTTTATTTTGAGTAATTTAAAAATTCAATAAAAGGGACCCACTATGAAGGTCCCCGCCCTCACGGGAAGCATATGCGAGACGTTGGGCCTCAAATTCATGATTTGAGCCATCTATTTTTTTTATAGGGATAAAAAATCCTAAGATTTAATTTCATAACTTAAGTGTTCATGGATCTTGAGAAATTTATGAAAGACAGACATCCGGAAAAGAGATCTAATCTTTGCACTTCCGCGGGCCCCCAATTCATGATCCAATCCATTAAGTATTCTTGAATTAATGGTAAACATGAACACTTTTAATTTCATATCTTATTTCTTCATCGGTTTTAAGGAATTTATAAAAAAACATCCAAAAAGTCCAAATACACAAAAAAATCATTGGATGTACTCATGTAAAAATGGTGATTTTGACCGCCATAAAAATAAGGGGGTTTGGCATGTATAATTTTTGCATGTGTGAAACTCCTTGTTTCCTTGTCCTAGGTGTAAGACCCAAACGATCCTTTGGGTCTTTACCCATGGGCTCCAATCTAACCAGCATACGTCAAATTGAGAGTCCATTGAATTTGAACGGTTGCTTTTTAGCAATCATTTGCATGCTCATGAGTTCCATTTGAGGCCTGTTGATCTGAGTAAGCTTGCATGTTCTATTTTTTTTCATCAATTTGGATCTAGAACTAGATCTTTGATATTTAATTGATATAGGATCTAGATCCAACATGTAGCAATTGCGTTGGTGCTAGTAAAAATTAAATTAAAGCCCAATGTTGTACTCATTTGGTTGCATGTCCATCATGAGGATGGTGTGATGGAAAGTTTAATTCAGGAGTAGATTTTGGAGAAAATCTTATCCCAATTAGATCATAACAAGCATTGATTTAATAACCATGAACTTTAGAAGTTTCTTAAGTTGATTTCTTCTTTATGAATCTTGATTTAATGTGGGTACAATTCATTTGGTGTGAAATTACAGCGAGTGTCAATTTACGGGGGGCGCGGGGGTACCAAGTGTGAAGGGGTTGGAATGAGGATATGTTGGGCCAATGAGGTACAAAAATTGTTACCTGTACATTTTATTAAATATCTATGAAATATTTAGGGTCACATTTTGCTAAAGGTACCTCAGATGAATTGCGTGATAACTCTTTTGCAATCATATGACTCCCTATCACAAATCCAACCTCACACTCACGGACTACAATGAATTAGCACTCCCCCTAATTTACACTAATTTTGAATTATACTCTCCATTTGATTTTTATAAAAGAAAAGTTGACTTAAGAAACTGTTAAAATTCAAGGCTCCTAAATCAATGGTTTTAATGATTTGATAGAGATGATCTTTGCCCATTATACTATCCAAAATGAGACCTTTCCATCACAGTATTATACATCCTAGTGGGTCACACGGGGGATAAAAGAGATTTACTTCTCGTTCAATTCAATTTAGACAAGTGGGTCTTCTTTCATTTGTCAATTCAATAGTCATCTTAGATTAAGTGACTTGAAACTTGGGGTTTGTGTGATTAATAGAGGGAACTAATTGATGATTAGATCCCTATAATATAATCTTCTTCGTATAAAAAAAATTGATTTTATAACAAAAATATGATTAATATGTGATTTAACTGTACCTTTTTTTTTTTTTTTTTAAAAAGCCCAAACCAAAGAAGGTAAAAATGGGTGAGTATACCTTTTAAATGATTTAGATCTTTGTTAAGTGGACCACGAGTTTTATTTAATCTTACTTCCCCACATGGTCTGGTCAACCAAATGTAATCGTTATTAGGGTGGGTTTTTTTTTTTGCCTCACTACACTAAAAACGGAAAATTTGAACGCATTACCGTTTCTAATCCGCCCGTTCCTAAGCTATTAAACCGTTCCCAAACCATTCCAATTTCCTATTTTTGGAACGGATTAACGGATTAGGAACGGAAAACAGGAAATTAAAACGGATTACCATTTCTAATCCGTCGGTTCCTAATCCGTTAAACCGTTCTCAAACCGTTCTAAATTCCCGTTTTTGATGTAGTGCATGTTACTAGTCCCACCTATCATCAGTTTAATCATTGACAGTTAATATCGCACAATGAATTCACACTCACACTAATTTAACACGCAATCGAGCTATACACACTGTCAGATTAAACTTAAAAATGTAACTTCAAAATATCTTAAAATTCGATGCCTTAAAAACTAGGGTTTGTGATGATCTGATCATTACGGTTTTCATGCAAAATCCAATCCACCAGTCATTTGTTGCCTGATGATTAGCATTCATCCATGTGTATCACACAATGATATTAGACTGAGGGGCACACACATAAAGAGCCACACTCTACATACCCATGCATTTCCCCAAAAAATTGCCCACATTGAGCTTGAGGGCTATAAATCAGGGGGTTATCTAATGTGGTTTATATTTTGGTCCATTTTCTCCCTTTGATTGGTATAGCCCCAAGTTGGCCTTACAAAACTCTATATAAATTATCCAAGGGAAGCCAATGTGAGATTGTGAGTGAATGAGATGAATTTATGAGGCCCACTTGGATTAGTGCCAACCATGAATGACAACAAAAATTGAAAGATTTTAATGGGCACTAAATATATGAGGAAGCAAAAAAGGACCCTCATCCAATCATCCTAACCCATTCATCTCAACTGTTTGACACTCCTCTAGGTTTACCCATAAAGGCATCTCATTTGTCTCACCATCTCAGTAGTGCAGTTTGTGTTCACTACAACAATGGTTTGTATAATACAATAACAAAGAATAATAAATAAGACTGTTGACATTCGGGTTTGAGCTGGACTTAGCTAGATCTGAGTCCAGATCACTGCAGATTTAAGGGTCCAAGTGTAGGTCTGGGTTTGACACAGACCTTGGATCCCAGGTCCATGTCCAGCTGATAACAATATAGGGGGCTCCGGCCGGCCCATTAAAGCCCTGCATCCAAATAAGGATTGGGTCTATTGTAGGCCCAAGTTTAACCAAAAGGATCTCTTTACATCTTTCAAAAACACAACTAACAAGTATTGATTTATACACTTTTTGGTAAATAAGAGTATACATGCATGCCTAAATTTACAATGGGCCTAGAGGATGAGGCACAACTACAGCCCAATAAGGGATCCGGAGTCCAGACCCTAAAACTTGCCCCATTACAGAATCTGAATCCTCAACTATTGAATCAAGCTGGCCTGGATTTGGGGCAGACCTGAGTTCATTGAAAGCCACATATACAGCTTGGGGATTCTAAGGGCTATTGGACTTCTGAAGTCTGGATCAGGGCTCCAAAGGACAAATTAAACAGACTATTAGAAGTGAATATTATAAAAGTAACCAACAAATTAAACCCCTTTGTAAGGAAATGATTGCCACCCTCCACCCTAGTAAATAAGGTCATATGAAATTGATCTAGGCTTCCACCCTCATAGTATTCCGTCCTCACCCTATCAATAGACCTTGATGAAAGCCTCTTTTTTTGATAGGTTCCTAAGAATCCAATTCCAATTAGACAAAGGGCCCATTAAATCATTAGCAGCAATAGGGTTTCAGTCCAACTTGAATAAAAATACACAAGTAGAAGGAATATGCCAGATGCTTTGAATGATCATTTTGAAATTCTTCATTAAAGGATTTGCTATTTTCTTTGCCTCTTTGAGGTTTTTTCTTCTTCTTGTTTTTTTTTTCAACTTGAATTGAAATTGTAGTTTTTGTTTTTTTAAATCCTACACTCTAATAATGATTTTAGAACACCCAAAACCAGCAAAGGAGCAAAGAGAAATAAAAAAGAATATTACTACACAATGTGTATCCCTAATTAATATTTAAACAAAATTAACCCCTTATCAATTGTTTGCTGGAGTTCATTCAATCTTGCTTTATGTGACCACTGTTAAGTAACATACATGGCAGACCAAAACACATGCCTTCATTATCCAATCTCAATACCCTCTCCCTGCTTTTTCAAAAAGTGAGTGGATAGGTGTGATGAACAGTCGATACTTACCAGAAAATTCCTGATCAATGTTTCACCTAGCAACCCAACTGCAGGTGCTGAGATATGCAGGCAAGACACATTAGAAAGTGAGGGTTTGGAACTATGACAAAGAGTAAAGAGAAGCATGCCACAGAATGCTTTAAACAGAATCCAAAGCTAGCAACAAAGCAAGGTCAAAGAAAAAGTAGAACCCTCCAGCCCCAAAGGCTAAACCCTAAGCCCTTAAAAACACCAAATTGAAAAACCCCATCTTTATTTAGAGTAAATTGGGAGAGAGGGAGAGTGAGAGAGAGAGAGAGTGAGAGAGAATGCTGCAAAAGAACGTCAAACCCAATAAACCCAACTGATCAACTGCTGTGTTGAGACATATAAACAAAACATTTTGATAAGAACTTTGACAATGAAAGAGCAAAGAAAAGCATGCTCCAAATGCTAGTAAGCAGCATCCAAGGCCTGCAACAAAGCAAGGTCAATGAAAAGTAGAACCCTCCATCACCAAAGGCTACAAAGGAACTTCAAACCCATTAAACTCTAGCCCTTAAAGAAGACAAATTCAAAACCCTTGGCTCAGTTTAAAGTGAATTCATTAAATAAACAAGAGAGAAAAGAGACTCATGCTTCAATCTCTAACCTTGAACACTTGATGGAACCAACTGAGATGTCTATCTCAATCAAATTATCTTCTTCATTGATCTCATTAATCTCTGAGAAGAGCTCCATCAGACCATGTTGCCTGAAGACGGATTCCGGCGAGAACTCAGCTTCACTCATTCGGAATGTTCCTTTAGGCTCTTGTGGGCGAAGTTCGATCTCTATGAGGCTCTCGTCGTCGGAGATCGAACAATCGGAGCACGACCGAATCTGATCCTTATTGTATGGCAAGGGCCAACCAACCTCTGAATCCTCACTTGTTGATGAAAGATCAATGCTATCACTCTCCGACAACAATGCCGGCGATCTGAATTCACATTCATTGATCTGACCCATATCACCATCTTTCACCACTGTGTTCTCCGGACTGACTACTTCAAATTCTGGTTCAATTTCCCGGTCAACCTCCTTTTCCAGCGAACTATTGCAGCCACGACTAATAACAACCTCATCTTCTATTGAATTCTCTTTGAAGATGTGTTTTTTCTTTGTGAAGGTGAAGATGAGGGCAGTAGAAAAGATCAGAACTGAAAGGGTAAGAAATGTAGGAGATAGAATAGAAACTAACAAAACATACAGAAGTAGGAGAGAAACTGCTAGAGAGATCGATGAGTGCTTAAGGACACATGAAGGAGAAGGAGGAGAACAAGAAGAATCCATTTGATTTTCTGATGTCCTCAACATAGTGTGAGAGACCAAAAGGCAAGCTAAGAGGCACAAGTCCTACACCCAGATTCACAAGTGGAGAGAAAGAACAGAAGGATGGGTTTTTAAATTGGACTAGAAAAAGATGAGGAAATGAGATTCGTAGGTATTTAAATAGCCACAACCAGAAGGATAAGCCATTTCAATCTCTGGTGTTCTCTCTTGCGTGCCCAAAAAAAAAAAAAAAAAAAAAAAAAAAAAAAAAAAAAAAAAAAACTGAGATGATTGGGTTCTTCAATAGCTATTTCAGTGCCAGCTCTTTGCCTTTTCCCCTCCTTAAACTTGAAGATACATCTACTTCAGACGCAAAAGAGAATAATGAGCCTTGGAAGAAACATGAGGAAACCCATTTGAATCTCAGCTCTTCTATGTCTAAAGAACTATTATTAGAAGCGCACACACAAACATTCGCTTGCAGAGAGAAAGGGATAAGGAAGATGGCAATGGGCTAATCTGTAATGTATATGAAGAACAAAAAGAAAGGCTTCAGAAAAGCTATTTGAAAATGAATGAAGAGTACGCACCAACTAAATCAGTTCTTTCTAGCTTTTCCAACCCACAGAGAGAGAGAGAGAGAGAGAGAGAGAGAGAGAGAGAGAGAGAGAGAGATGAGGAGCTTATCTTTAACAGAGATTCATGGGTAATGGAGAAAACTTGAAGAGGAAGAAGAAGAGGAGAAGCCACTGAACTAAGCTCTTTCTTTCTTAGAAAAGGTAAAAAGACACATATACCTGTATTCACCTGCAGAGAGAAAGTGGAAGAAAAGGGGACATTAAAATATGGTCTTTTTTATTGGATTTCTGCACTGAAATTACTCAGCTGTTTCTTTCATCACACTTCCCATTGCTCCTAAAAAACTGGGTTTTGGTTTTCTCTAACAACAATCAGCTGTATTTTTTTCTCTTCTCCTACTGATTCTCTTGGAAGAACCAAAGCTCTGGTATTCTTATATTGATTTTTCAGCTCCAACACTTGGGAATTTGAGAAGCCATGTGCAGGCATCTGAGCTCACCACATGGCATTTTCCCTCCAAACCTCAACCAAATCAAAATCCATTTAACAAAAAAATCTCCTCTTTCCAGCAAACTCTCTACTAGTCCAAGAAAACCATCATCACCGTTTGTTCTTCTAATACCACCTTCCCTAACATTTTTTTTTTCTGCCCATCAATTGAAAGCCATCTTATTTCTCAATTAGATGATGAAAATTATCAACCAGCACAAGTTTTAAGCCATCTTTTCTTGGCATTGCATCAAATTCACCATAAGAGCTTGCCATTAGCTGCTAAAGATCAAATCTTCTTTAGCAGCTTTTCCGCAACTGATGGAAAAAAGTAGGGTGACAATACATCAGATTTTGGCCATTGTCCTGACTCTTTGACCATAACTCTGCAATGTGATCAGAACCCAACTGCTGACATTGCAGGTTTCTGATGGTCTTCTCTGCCTTTACAGGAAAGGACACTCGGTCAGCACCGGATCTTTCTCCATTTCTATTAGCTGGTCCTTACAGATTCCATTTATGGAAACCCATCAAGCCTTCATTGGAGTTCTGCGATTTTTTATTGCCAACTGGAGAGAGCAAATGCTGTGGTTTATTGGACTCCATTTAGCGTTTTAAATTTTAGTCTGTGTACTGTGAAGCAACGATGTTGGTTTCATTTTTATTTTTCTCCCACTATAAACCCCACTGTGATTTTTTTTTTCCCACTTTACAATAATCTAAGCATCAACTACTGTCGGATTCAATCACAAACTAGAGGGAATTTACCGCAAATGCATCTTAAATATATTGTAAATGAGTTAATAACAAAATATTTGCAAACGATGTGAGAGTGATCCCTAACAAAGGAAAAAAAAAAAAAAACTGTGAACAATGGCACGAATTTCTTTTTAGGGCAAGCGTTAGTCGACTGATAATATCTTAAATTTATTAATTTATTAGTAATTATTTAAAGAACAAATTTATTTTTTAAGACTCTTTTAATAATATCTAAAGAAAAATCATAAGTTCGAATATATCCCAACCTTTTCCAAGATATAGTTTTTCAAAAACTTTGTGAGGATAGTTAAAATATGAAATTAGTAGGCCTAACTACAATGAGTCCAAACTACTCAAAAAAATCATTTTCTCCTTGTTTTAACACTTACAGGTGAATCTCACTCTAATTAAACTAGGGCTCATGTTGAAATGATCACGTGTAAATAAAATCCACCCACAATTAAATGTTGATTGGTTACTTGTGACCATTTGATGGGCCAAGACTCTATGATTGACATGGATGGTTGAGAGGGTGACATGTGAATTCATCAGCAAGTCATGAAAATATTAAATCTTAAGATCTAAATGATGTAATAATACAAAGTTAAGGGTCTGGATCTTTTGAGTGCCTTACTCACACTTCTCATGCGGGGTATGAAACTCCAAAATGGGGCCCACTTATTGTATATTTTGACACTCTCAAAAGCTCCCTCCCCTCAACTTGGACTTCTCTAAACCAAGTTAAGAGAGTAACTCTCAAACTATTATGACGGTAAGGGGGAACCCATTGCATTTAGGCTGTTGATACTAAATATGGATCTAATGGATCTCCCCTTACTCTCATAGTAGTTAAGGCTGCACAAAAAATCCGGTATCACCACAAAACCGGACCGAACAAATCGAACCGGGCTGTTTGGATCGGTTTATAGTTGATCGGTTCGGTTAACGGCTTGGAAATAATAAAAACCGCTAATATCGGTTCGGTTAACGGTTTGGATATCATAAAAACCGCTTAAACCGAACCGTCCGTGTACATTAACTTAAATTTTGTTTTTTTACTATTTTAGCCTTAGGGTTTCGTTCACTACTTTTATAGTTACATTCGACAATTCATTCTTACATGAACTCAATACTGCCTCTGTGCCTCATAGTTGATCGGTTCTGTGTCAGTTTTTCCCCCCCTCTATTTTCAACTTTTGAGATTTTCTTTTCTTGGTTGGATTGTATAATTTAAATTCTATAATATGATTGTGTGCTTGCGTTTAGTCCAAAATCTCTTTTTGGAGTAGAATTAATTTTTATATGGATCACTAGAATGTTGGAATTTTACGTTTGCACTAAACATTGGAATAAATGCAAAGGATGGGGTCTCATCATTTTGAAATTTTCAATGTTTGAATTAAAAAAAAAAAAAACAACGGTTTAATCGACCGAACTGAACCGAACCGTTTTGTTCGATATGGTTCGATTTAAGTCATCTTCATTGGTCAGATCGGATCAGTTAATTAAAAAACCGACAGGTTCGGTTTGGTTATTGGTTTTAGTATTAAACCGATCCGAACCGCCCATGTGTAGCCCTAATAGTAGTGTGAGAGTTACTCATAGGAGAATTTCTCATTTGTCTGTATGTGTGTGTGTGTGTGTGTGTGTGTATATATATATATATATGGGAAATGCTCATGTGAGAGATACTCTCACCAAGTTGATGAGAGATGGGTGGGGGCCCTCACATAAATATTTGGGGTCCTTACATTTAAGTTGGTGAGAGTGGATATTTATGTGAGGACCCCCACACATCTCTCACCAACTTAGTGAGAGTGTCTCTCACATGAGCATTTCCCTATATATATATATATATATATATATAAAGAGTGTTAGAAAACTTCAGGGGACTTTTTTTTTTTTTTTTTTTTTTTTTTTTTTTTTTATAAAAAAACACTCCTCCCGGTTGGGCCCACTATTATGGTGTATGACAAACATGGAATGTTGCTGGATGAAATAATCTAGATGAGATCTACCTATGCCATGAAAATCCTCAACTCCATTAGATTATCCTAATCCCTTAATCCATAGACCCAAAGTTTAATAATTTTAGAGCATGTTTAAAACAACATACGTTATGTAAGTGTGACGGCCTATATCGTTATGTTATTTACCATATAACGGTCATAATGGTCACGATATAAAAAAAAATAGGGAAAAAAGGTCCATAACTACCAATATAATAGTGATAATGGTCCACAATGGCCGATATTTTGAAAATAATAGTCAAATTATTTTCAAAATATCGACTGACAATGTTTTTTTTTAAACTTTCTGTCGCATTCTTTTTTTTTTTTTTTTTTTTCATTCTCTTTCTTCCCCAAATCACTTGTGGAGCTTTTTAAGATTGTGCTAGAGCTTCTCAAGCTTCTTTCTTCACCAAAACTCAAGTGATTTACAAGATATTTATAGATTCTCATATGATGGCTTCTTCCTCTTCAACCACAATACCCCTACCCTACGTTCATACTCTATTGTTTTAATTAATTAATTTTGAAGTAGTAGTAAATGTTACTTGAAAGTTGAAATTCACTCTCAATTTACTTGGTAATTGAGTAATGTACGTGTGCACTACTAGTACTAGTTTCTTGATTAGAAGTGTTATACTAATGGCGAGTTCAAAATTATGGTTTTGCGTATTGCATATTGTAAAAATTGTGAAATTTTAACTTATTTATATATATATATATGTAAATCTTTTTAATTCATAATAGACTTTACAAGTTTCAGACAAGACAGTGATAGAAGATATTATGACTTAGGGGGACCGCTATTTTACTTTAAAGTATTTACTAACGGAAAAAAAAATAATGTTTTCTAACATTTTCTAATATTTTGGATTTTTGGATAATTTTTCAGATTTTTTTGGGTAAAATAAAAATCCTCACCACAATGGACCGCGATGACCATGAACCGTGATTCTAAATCATGTTTTAGAGGCACCACTTTTTTTTTTTGTAATTTCAATCCAATGGTGGGTAAAAGTTAGATGAGTATCAATTTGGGAATTATACCAATTGGGGTTGCTCCATGCCTTGAAGAGCAAAAGGGGAGCTTTTTAAAATGGAGAGTTTTTTACATTAGGAAATTCCTAGGAAGTTTTCTTACAAAAATGCCCCTCTCAGTGTGCCCACTATGGTGCATCACAACCATGAAATTCCGCTGGATGGCAAGATTTAGTTGAAACCTACCTATGTGTAAAATTAACTCTATTAGACCATCACAGCCGCTTGATCCATGCCCATAAAATTTAATGGTTTAGATGTATCATTTTCTTAAGATCTCAATTGAACGGTAAGTATAATGAGGGATGAGTATCAGATTTGGGCTTATGTCAAAGAGGGGGATCCCTGAAGGAATGGTCCACAGACTTGATCAGAGTCCACTTACTGGTCCATTCTAATAAGCTAGAATGGTTAGGCTAAGCATGAAATCTGCTTATGTCCGTGTAATTTTAATTTCAAGTATTTGTTGGGGCCACAAGTTCAAAAGTACCCTGGCTCAACTCAAACTCAAATATCTTTGAGTCAAATATAGTAGATCCCAATCCATACCTTTAACTTAAATGAGCCTAATATAAGTACTCATACCCTGAGTAATTTTGAACATGGTATAAAATATCGGCCAATACCAGTTCATATCGGCCATAACTGGGACGATATTTTGATGCGATACCGGCCGAATTTTCAAGATGGAATAAGCCCTAAAAAAGTTTCTTTCTTTTTTCCCTCATTCTCCCATCTGCTTCCTCTCCCCTCATCTTCTTAAAGCAGCCCCTCCTCCTTAGCTCATTCTCTTCTATATTCCCACCACTCTTTCTTCAGAAAATCATTTTATTTGGTAAGAGAAAATCAACTTAACTCCTTTATTTTTACTAATATGTGTTTTTTGTTTTTCTATAGATAAAGCGTAGAAATGAATGAAAAGACCATTGGCATGTCATTTTTGGGTTTGGGTTGTGTTCTTCATTTAGATCTACAAACTTTCATAATAGATCTACTAATATATATATATATGATTTTGGGTGTAGAATTTTTTTTTAAAATCTTCTACTTTTAAAAAAAATAATTGTTGGAGTATTTATGACACTAAATAGTAAGTACTAATGGCTTATTAATAGTGTGTAGATGATAGATCTATTCATATACATGATTTTGGGTTTTTTTAATTCTTTTATTTTCAAATTTTTTAATATTTGAATTATAATAGATCATTTTTTGGGGATTTCACCATAAATATGTTCTTTTAATGATTCATGATCATTGTATAGTGTGTAAATGATTGATCTACATACCTTTATACTAGATCTATATATTTAGGGTTTTAAAAATGATTTTTTTTTAATCTTTATTTTTTTTAAATGATTGTTGTTAGAGTATTTATGATACTCTAAATACTAATGGCTCATTAATATCTAAATAGTGTGTAGATAATAGATCTACTCATACACATGATTTTCGTTTTTTTTTTATTATTTTATTTTCTGGTTTTTTAATATTTGAATTATAATATATCATTTTTTGGGGATTTCACCATAAATATGTTCTTTTAATGATTCATGATCATTGTATGGTGTGTAAATAATTTCTTTACATACTTTTACGCTAGCTCTATATATTTAAGGTTTTAAAAATTATTTTTTCTAAAAATAATTGCTATTAGAGTATTTATAATACAAAATTACATGTCAAATAATTGAATTACATCAATTGTTGAATTACATAATTTACAACTTTACTAGATGAACACTTGAATCTACTACATGTCATGAATCATGATTCATGAATTAATACATGTTGGAAATATTTCGTGCGTGTATTTCTTATTCTATAGGAAGAATGGTGCGTGAGATAGATCCAGTATGTAGCCACAGTGAAGCAGCTAAAAGCAAGAGTAAAGTAAAATATAATTATTGTGGATGCTTGATCAAGGGGGGAATTACCCGATTGTAACAACATTTGACACATGTAACAGGACAAGTGTCGTAGTGTCATAAAGTGCCATCCGATGGATGCAGTGATTTTGACCCATGATTTTGAGTAGTAGAGGTGACAAACAGGTCGGGTCGGGTTGACCAGAGTTGTCTAGAGGTTGAAGCTCAACCTATACTTGACCTGAAGTGTTAAAGTTTTATTTGTAGACCACAAAATACCCAACACATGAAACTACCATACTGTTTAAAAGGTTTGAATATGTGGGTCAACCCTACCTAGTGGTGGACCTACAAATTTGGTTTGAGGGGTGCGGACCCTAATAGGTAGTTCGGTTTTGGGTGCAAACCCAGGATTTTTGGAAGCGGACCAGACTTTTTATATATATTTTGAAAGTGCACCGCAGTGTCACTGCACCCACCTGCATATACTGGGGTCCGCCCCGTCCCTACCGCATCCTATTTAGATGAGTTTTGCAGGTCAATCTACCTGACCCATTTTACTGCAGGTTAGATTCATCTGAGCTATGACCGACCTGTATAGGATGCCAGTCGGCTACAGGTTGGGTTGTGGGTCAGGTCAAAATTTGCCACCCTTAGATTATAGTAAGTGAGTACCATTGCCGATGTCAGATCCAATTTTAGGCATTGTCATTGTAATTTTAGAGAACTTCAAAACCTGATCAGCACTTATTAGGTGACAACTTGCAATCACATGGCAAAGGTTATCATGAAACCTAGTAGTTGACTTTGCTTGATTACTTCCAATGTTCAAGAAACCAAGTAAATCAGGCCATTGAATTTAACCATACAAATTGCAAATTTGAAATCCTAAGCTAGACAGATCTGAAAATGAATCTGAAAATTAGAAAGACAAAATCCTCCAGTACAAGGTGATGGGACCAAGCTGCAAAACTTCAATCTGGTGATCATTCTCAATCTCAATGATACAAAGGAAGCAGCTAAATTTGCAATCTACTGGGAGGGTGCCACTTGAAATAATTACCTAGAGAGGAAAAATTAGTATGTTGGTCTGACCCTCAAATTAGTTGGTCTCCCACTAGAGAGAGTTCATGGGTGATGGGACCCTCCTGTTTGCTGTGTAATCTCTCAGCTTAGAAGATGTGGGTCCTATAATTTCAATCAATGGGAGACAAGGGGCCCATTTATCTGATGATCATGATTAGTGGACTGATGTTTTCAACTTAGGAGGTGGGCTCATAGCACTAGAAACAAGGACTTGAACTATTTGCCAATTTGTAATATGTAATTGAACTAGTCTTAATATTTATTAACTTTTGTCTCTGACTCTCTGCTATGCTTATATTGTAGCATTATCTTTAAGCTTGAGTTTATCCAGGTGGACCTCATGGTTTGGTTCTTTTATTAACTGAACCACTAATTTGTGGGCACTCCCAATTGCAATACAATGTTTTTCTACTATTAATTAGGGAAAATGTAGTATCATTAGGACTAGCAAAATACACCTGCGCTAAGCTCGGGCCCAAAAATAAAATTATTTTTAATTTTAAAATATTTTCGAGATACTATTGAGGAGACAAAAAAATCTAGAACAAACAAATATACCATTTTATATTGTTATTGGTAATGGAAATATTTTAGTAAGGACAAATATACCATTTTATCATTTTTAGAATTCCATTTATTAAAATTCATTTAAAAGTAAAATGTATAGAAAAATCACATAATTTGAAAATCAAACCTGAATTTATAAAATTTAATGTATTTTGATTTTTCATGTAAGAAGTCTACGTAATTTTCTTTAATACAAAATAAATTCTAACAAAAATATAACAATATCTTTTAAAAAAATAACCAGAACTTTTATATAAAATTGATGATTTGGTTTATGGATATCACATAATTTTATAATTGTATAGACCTCTTATAGTGCCCAAGCTTTATCGTCATGTTGGTCATGTGGTAAGTTACTATGTTCCATCCTAAATTCGGACCCTTATTTAGGATAACAAAAGTGCCTAACTTAAGAATTATTTTTTTCAAAGAAAAAATTAAAAAATTAAGAATCAAACTTTTTTTTTGAAAGAAAGAATCAATAAAATTAAGAATCAACCACAAAGAAACAAGTAAATTCATTTACATGGTAAAAATCATTTTTCTTTGTATCTAAAATAATATAAGATGAGTTCAAATTTTATAGTTTGTACTTAAAGAAAAAGCTACTTTGTATAATACATGGATGAAACTGACTTTTGCAATTCAAACTCAAGGTTACTTGATCACTAAAAATAATTACATATAAGGTTTTTTTTATATTTAAAATACAAATCTTCAACAATGCATCATCTCCCTTCAACAATGCAAACACAGATCTCCTAGTGATAGGAAGAAAATTTTATATAGAAGAATTTGATGTAAAACATTGGGATTGTGGCAAATACCGATGAACATTAATTTTTATATTAAAAAATAAATAGCTTAGAAAAAATTCCATCAATCGTCCACGAATTTCTAAATAATCTTTATCTTCTTTACCCGACCAACCAAAATTTGGAGTTGCCTTAAAAGGAGAATCTTTGATTCTTTGTGCGTGCATCTACCGACATAATAAATAACTACAATAAAGTGAAAAAAAACAGAAAACTCCACATTTTTTCCTTCCATGATTGAATTCTAACATAAAATATCTCATTCCAATCAAAATTTATATAAAAGTGTGAGAGGAGTTTCTAGTGATAGGAGTGGTTAGAGATGTTACAAAATTGAATGTTAAAAACTAATGGGAGAAGAGTTAGTGGAGAAGTCATTAAATGGTCGAAAAAACACATGGTCAAAATCAATTGGCAATTGGCAAGTGAAATTGGAAATCAAATCCAGTTCGCTTCATATATTATAATAGACCATCTTGGATGGTTGAGATAGATATCTATTCCAATATCGTAGGGGGTGCTCATGGGTCGGGCCAACTCGAGCCCTGCCCATGCCCAGCTTGCTTAGTGCTGGGCTTGGTCCTTGTATTATAGTGTTAGGGCTGTGCTACGGTTTTTTAATTTAGGCTTGTTCAATATATATGGGCCAGGCTTGGATTCAGTTATAAAGAGCTCGAAGCCCAAGCTGTACATGGGTTCAAATACTAAAAACTTTGCATAGAAATATATGGCCAAACCACTCAAGCCATGGTTGAGATAGCGTAAATTACCCAAATTTTAAATTATATATCTAACATGGGTTGGGCTCAGGCTTCATGTTGTTGAGGCTGGATAGGCTTGGGCCAGCTAGTTATGGCTTGATTCGGGCTTGGGCTGGGCTCAGGCATATAGTTTAGAAGCTGAACCAGGCTTGGATGTTTCTCAACCTGGCCCAGCCCTGGCTCATGAGCACCCCTACACTATGGCTTTCTGTTTTTGTGTAAGGTACATCCTGCGAACTTGCTGGGAATGTTTTGTCATCTGGATGGATGAATGAAGGGCTCCCAATTCTCTTAAATAGAGCAATCCCAATGAGTTATGACTATCGTGGAATTCTACTCCTCCTAGGATCTCGTCTCACTTGATTAAGGGAGAGATAAGCCACTCCAAATTTGATGTCAATCCAGCTCTCTTTACGGGGAGTCTAACCCTAATCAAAACTTTTCAAAGTATAATATTGCCAAATAAGTTTTTCAAAGTATAGTCTTGGCACAACCTGATCTCAACACAACTTGATCTGAGCACAAAATTGAGAACAACACAGGAACGATGCCAAATGGGCCCTTAGTTTTGTCAATTCATGAGCCACCCAATGTCCCAATTGCAATTCCTAGGGATAAAATCGAAATTAACTATACCAATAGTCCAAAACACCTTACCAAATGCAAATGTGGGAAATGTTTGAAAGAGAAACCTTTAGTTTTGACTTTGTTTAGAGCACGGGACTGCACTTGGATTTCATTTTTGGGGGCCATAGTCAGGAAAAGAAAAATTACTTAGCACTGGAGGTTTTTCCATACACCCCAGCCTCTCCTATGACCCCTGCTTGAGAGTATTTCAATAGGTCTTAAAACCTTCCTTCTTGCAGTCAAATCATTTCTTACTTTCCAAATAGACCACCATAAGGTTAAAATCCAAGATTTAGAGAGATCATCATCAAGAGAAGGGTTGGATCAAACTTTTTGATGTGTCATGTCAACTCTTTCCTTGAGATGAAAAATCCTTCTTTCAACTCCAATATTTGGAAATGAATTCCACTCAATACCAAAAACTGGAAAGCCACATCATCAAGATACCTTTGCTCTTTTTTCTCTCTTTCCTTTCTGCGCTTCATTTCCATCCCTTGCACAAATGAGCCTTACATTAATGATCATATATGGATTACCCAACTATGAGCTTATATACAAACTAAAGACTCAAGGACGGCTAGTTATTGCTATTGTAAAGAAAACACCAACTTGACATCATAATGAGATTGGTTTTGCAGGGCATAATAAGATCACCCAGATCTAGTCATATTCAGGTCAGGTTAGCAGGTTGAATAGCAAGGACCCAACATTGGACTCAAATCAGAATACAATCTTTTTCTCAGAGACTATAAGAAATGTAAATGGAACTCTACTATTGAATTAAAGGGTCAACTGAAACCTTGAATTACTGGGTCGGGTTCAAATTGGCTCTGCGGCTGAGTTCCTTATTTTCCACACCTAATTCCTACTGTCTCCCCTAATGGATGCTCACACTGCCACCACCAAATATTTTAAGCTGCTCTTTCCTTTGGGAAATGAGATATTAGTTATAATATGATACACATTGCTACAAAGTTAGTATTTTCTTTATAGCAAAAAAAAATGGTATTTGAATTCTCGCGATATTTTTGGCAATTTCTTGCCATTGTTGTGGGCATGATTGTAATCTGGTTTTAAGGCTTTTGTCTCTGGTTTGCACCCCTAATGATGGCTTTAGAAGTAGCTTTTTATCTTTTGCACATCCATTAGTTTCTCATGCACTCAATTGCTATTCCATTTGCTATTATGAGGGTCCAATCAATGTCTATTATTCATGCTTAATGATAAAAAAAAAAGGTTTAGAGTTTACAAAAAGAGATCTATTCCCTTTTGAAATTGGCGCCAACTTCAAGGACCCCATGGATGTGAAAAAATTTGTACAAGTGCCAAGCGTGATGCATGTGTGGATTAGCTTGTGGGGTTCACATGCGAATCTCGAATGAGTGTCAACTTGGGTTGGCATAATGAATGTGTGGATAGCTTTGAGGTCCCCTTGACACTTGACCATCACCAATGAGTGTCAAGGGGACTTCATCTTAATCCCTTGATCAATGGCCTCAAGTTCAATAATTTTAGTATCGTTTATTTGGTTTATTGAAAAATAGCAACAAGAAATAGAACAATGGTCCATAGTTTAGACAAATATATTAAAATATTATATGCAGACAATTCCGTACATGTAATTCTTTGCTCTATCTACAAAAGGAATCATCAAATTTGTGGTTCGGTCAGTAAACCATGAACTGACCATATGTACCCGCTGATTGGTAATTAGTGTCCAAATGAACTGGACTAGACTGTTGAATTGATCGTATACCCACGCAAATAGATTGGACTTGTGAGGCATAGATGAAGGAGTTAGCGGCATGGGATTGGAGTCAAACATGATACTTGGGGTGGTCCCAGATGAATATTTCAATCTCCCCTTCCATCCCCAAATGGGACCCACATGGGCCCCACAGAAAAAGTTCCCACGTTGAGTTCATATGAAGAGCTTGCACTTGCACCCGAACAAATCCCATTATACACCAATAAAACGTGCCAAGTTCGTACAAGTACTGTATAGGTTGGGCATCAGATCCTACCGGTCTTAAGTTTTAAGCGAATTTTTTTTTTTGCACACTTATGTGCCCTAATTTGCAATTCAAACCAATCAACATTCTCAAAAAAATAATAAAACCCCCGAGGTTTAAAATTTTGAGAAACATATGAAAAATATAAACCCAATCCTATTTCCTCATTTTTTTGCACTCATAGTGGCCCTCAATTCATGATACAAATCGTTCCATATTCTCAAATAAATGATCAAGGGAATTGATCAGGTGAGAACAGTTCTAGCTAGCTATGTGCAAAGTATGATTTAGACCATCGGATCGCGAGGCCAATTGAATGGTCCTCGTGATTGATTTACAAGGCTCAAGAATGGGGAAAAACTTCCAAAAGCATTCTATCCCTTGCTTCTTTCTTTCCAACAATAAGAAAAGGGGAAAACCCCTCCCCACATGAGGTCCGAGGCTCCATCTCCCCTACCCCTCTTCTCCGATCTTCTTCAACGAAAAGGGGGAAAATCCTCCTTGACTGAGGTCTGGCTATCCATCTCTCCTTCAACTCTTGTCTCTCTTCCCCCTCTTCTTTGGTCTTCTTCTTCAACAAGAAATCATATAGATCCAAAAATAGAGAGTACCAACCCCTCATATCTACTCCGCCGCAAGCCCAGATCCTCCCCATCTTGATTGTTTTGATTCTTCATACAACCCATTCCTTGGTTGTTTTGTGCAACACATTTTCCTTGTATTTTTTAGCACATTAATAGTAAATATGGAGTTAGAGTAGGCATGTGATGTGACATTCTTTTACTTAATTATATTAGGGTGAAAAAGTGGAGTGGATAAGTAAACACCACTTACCTTCTATTTCTCCACAAGCGTCTTTTCTAAACTACAAGAAAGTGCGATAAATTATGGTGTATTTGTGACAAAAAGTGCTTTTGAATCTCTCAATTGGTTGGCAACTTAGATGTCACCTGGCAACCTAGGGATTGATTTGTAGGTATACCACTCTTCCTACATTTATGGGCTCTTCTTCCCACTTGTTTGGCTTTTGTTCCCATATGTGTGGGCTATCTTGAGTCCCAACCCCCTTAGTTGGGGTGAAAAAAAAAAAACAAATTGGGGCATTCGGCGATAGGTCCCTGAACATTTGATTTTATAGCTTTAGATCCATACTCTTTTCATAGTGTGGTAGGTCCTTTTTCCAAATTTGAAGATCTAATGTCCAAGTTGCCATTTCTTTAAAAGCTTTTATCTATTTAAAGATAAATCATATCCCGTGATTAGTGGGATATGCCATTAATTATGGCTAGCTACTATTTAATTGGCCACGCTTAATGAAAATCCCATTAATGAGATTTTGAAATAAATCTTAAAAAAACACAAATAAAATTCAGAAGACGCAAATAAATTTCAAAATAACGCAACTAAGTTTCCAAAAATGCAAATAAATTTAAAAAACACAAATAGATTTCACAAAACGCAAAGAAATTTGCTAGACAACTCAGAAAGATTTGTTCAAAAACTCAATAAAAAACAGAGATAAATTTGTCAGAAACTTAGATAAATTTTTCAAAAACTCAGATGAATTTTTCGGAAACTCAAATAAAGATAAAGATAAAATTTTCAAAACGGCAAGTTTATATGAGTCTTTGTCTAGTTTGTCAAAGTTTCTATGAAATTTGTTTGAGTTTTTGGCAAATTTATCTTAGTTTCTTAGAAAATCTGATAAATTTTCTAAACTCAAATAAATTTTCAGAAGAAGCCTGCTGAAATGTGCTAGGCTTCTGCTAATGGGTCGGAAGAAAACAACCCAGAAAATGAAACAGCAAAACCTTATTCCAAACTACTTATTTTCAAAACTCTAATAAATTTTCAAAACTCAAATAGCAACAGTTTTCTTGCATGTAAGAGATCCCATTTTTTTTATTGCTGCGGTTGCAAGAGATAGACTTACACGAAACGGAAAAATGAAAGAAAAGGCAAAGACTACAGCGGGTTTTTGGGTTTGGCAGAACCTGTCGCCAGAGAAGGCCCGGACTGGTCCCGTTTCCATCGCCAAGCCGTCGCCATCGTGGCTGGTGTAGTCAAAGATGGCCGACTTCGATTTGCGGAGCTCTTTGGTGTAGTCCCCCGTTCCTAAAAAAGAAGACGGCAGGGGTTCTCCGAGACAACAGAGAATGAGAGAGAGCTTGGCCTAAGAATGAGGGAGAATGGAAGATTTGAACTTTTAAAATTCAAAGTTTTACGTCCAAATAGTTGAAAGTGGCAAATTAGTCATGAAAATATATGATGTGGCATATTTAGGACCTGTCATCAAAATATCTCCAACTGTATGGACTATAGATATTAGAGAAAAAGTTGTTGAACTAGAGGCCTTATAAGACCGTGCTTAAGGACTTGTGGCTAATTTACCTAAAAAATTCTATTTTCCAACTTTCACCTATACTTAACTCATACTATCTAATAAAGGATTTACCACACTTTTAGTTTTAGTTTTACTTTAACATACCTTATCTTTATCCTTTCCATAATTAAAAGTCACCCAACTTTCACTCCACACATGTAAACAAACAAATAAAAAATGAAATGATTTCCCTAGTTGGAGATGACTTTTATTTCCTATTAGAGGAATTGGAATGTTGGATTCTTCTTTTATGTGGAAACAACAATTTATTGAATGCATTGAATGCAAAATCCTCTTATTGTCCAAACAAGTCCTAAAAGTCTAGTTTGATGGAAATAGTAGTACATCCCTTGTGTGAAAGTACGATCTGGCCTCCTTTTTTTTCTTGACGTTCTGACATAAGGTCCAATTGTATAAACATAGTTGCATCGCCAAACCGTTGATAGATCAGTGATGATAAGGCACCTTAGCATCAAACTATTAACTAGTATCCTGGCCCTCATGTTGAAGGATCACTCCTAGTACCACTCCACCAATCTATATAAAAAAGGAAGGAAAAAAAGGTAAAAAACACAGATGCATCAACAGAAAATTAGAACAGTTCAATCTTCAAAAGTAAATATATATAGTAAGAGGTGGTGTGGGATAATCATGCCACTTGTCAGCAAGTTGCACTTCCATTAGCAGAAATGAAGGAGTGCCACATGAACTCTAGCATTTAACTAAAAACTTATTATAAGGAACTGAGTTTCTAAATCATAATCAATATATTTCTGTCCTTTGGGAAGCATACCTTGAAAGAAAACATAGAAAGAGGAACACCCATGTTGGAAGATGATGTTCCCATTGTCTTGTTTGTGGATTTCAATTGATGGGGACCATATCTTAGTGTTGGGGAATGTTGTGCTTCTAGAGATGGGAACTTTGGGTTGGAGAGCTTGTTTATATTGCTTGTATTGTATTGGTAGGAGATATGCGCTTTGGATATTCTTCAATGCCCTACAATATTAGCCAAGAGTCAAGTACAAATGTCAAATGGACTCCCATGCAAATGGTTTCACTCCTCAGGTTTTCACTCTAATTATTAATTTACCATCTTGACTTTGTGATTGCTAGAAGACCGATCTCTTATCACCTTTGCTAATCTCAAAGCTTTCTTGTTAATCAAAACTTCTTGTATCTAAAATTAATGAAAACCACTTGAGATTAGGAACATAAACTACTAAGGACTGCCTGAAATAAAGTTAGTGTGGATTGGTTGTTAACGGATAGGATTAAATGGCACCACAGCTCATGGATTGTAACTGATAACACCTTTCCACAACATGGCACTTTTAGCAATGTTAGCTAATCGACTCCAAAATCAGGGAGTTTTTTACTTAGTTCTTTTTTTTTTTCATTGTTTTTCTTTTGTTTTTTATTTTCTTGGAGAAAAGAAAATCACCTTGAGACCCGTTAGGTTAAAGACTTTTAAAGAAGCAATTTCATTGATATAGAAACACTCTGACTTCCATTTGAGCATGGGATCTCGATTTATACACGGTAATAAAATTCAAATTCAAACTCAAACCTAAATTCTCTAAGTAATCTCTCTTTCTATCTCTAATAACCAAAACTAACCTAATTCTATCTTAACTTCTAAAATATAAATCTCTAACATAGGTCTGTCATATATAGTACCCAAGGGAATAAGGTTATGCCACAACTCATAAAGTACTGAGAATGATTTGTGTTGGAATAGATAATAAAACTCCGAAAATGAAGTTTGGATCCAAATGGCCTATTAGAATTTATATCTTTACGCTTAAAATGGGTTCGTGTGATTAATCTAAGTTGCCCGCTTTGTTCTCCGGTATAAGTGGTTATAGGTAATTAGATTTATAGGAAAATTTAGTGTAGGACATCTATTCAAGCATTGCCACTCCTAATTGTGAATGTACTTTACTGTTTATTGTTTCTAACTATGGCTAGTGTCAGGCATGGGCCTAATTGGCTAGTTGTGAATGTAGTTTAATAAGGTGCACCTTGAGTGGGTCAGGTAGTAGCTGGCTCAACGCAAACCCGACCCAAGTCGCACGTAGGCAAACACAGTCCCAAACCTACCCTAACATTGCCGACCGACCCAAAACCCCTACCGAAACTTAAAACACCCTACTTGCATGCAATTTGGGTTGAATTGGGCTGACTTGAATCAGATTAGATATCCTAATTCTTGGGTTTTGTTACACCCCGACCCAAATTGATTATGTTTAGCCTTAATTAATTGTGATTTACTTAATTTAAATATACTTAGTTACTACTTAAGGTATTTAATGCAAATTAGTCTTATTTAGGCTGTTGGGCTGGATCATGAGTCTTGGGTAGGTAGTTTGAAACTGATTTGGCCCATTTAGGTAAAGCCAGGGACTTTTCTGTGAATTCAGTTTTTTCGATTTTTGCAATATATGCATGTCATCCTGGCGTCATTGCGTGTATCTCGATGAGCACGCTGATTTTCGTATTGAACTTTACTTCATTTGATCTCACATTGAGCAAGTGGGCCACCATTTGACTCTAATTAAAAATATGAACTTACAAATGGTTTTTTTTTTTTAATTTTATAAACGATGGAAAATTTTACTTAAAACCACCTTCCTCTTCATTCACTCCATTATTTCAGATTCAAAGACTAAGAAAACATTTGCTCTTCATTACTTCTTCCTTATTTTTCAACCTTCAGAGTAAATGATGTCTTGCATGCGAAGTTGAATGTTGGATTATGCTTCTCCATCATCTCCTTTTCATCATCATAGTATTTTCTTGATAACATTTCCTTCCTAAATCTGTCATTGGCAACAATAGATGAGAACCCATTCTCCTCTTTCAGATTAAGTGATTTAATTGGATCAAGGAGATTCATATTCATTACATGCATGCATTTTTGTAGTTAATTGGTATTATATTCTTGTTAGGGTTTGAGAAATTGGGGTTCTCTTGTAATTGAGCCTAGGATAAAGGGAAAAAGGGTTGGAAAGCTTTGATTAAGGCAAGTATAAGCTTTAATTGGATTGGCATGTTGTTTATTCTTAGATTGATTCCAAAATTCTATTTGAAGTACTTCAGCCTCTTAATGTGAAATAGAAATGAGAATATATTGACTTGAATTTTCTTGGTTCTTGATATAGTTGATTAGTGGGTAAATATATGAATGCATGTTGTAAAATGGGAGTAAGGAAGCTCAGTTGTACAGGTTACTGTAAGTAGGAGGCAATGGAATGGAAAGGAGGTGAAAGAACTCCAAAAACTGTCCAAACAGATTCACTTTAGAATTCTGCTCGCAGGCTGGGCAGTCACCTAGCGGCTAGCTGCCCAGCTGGCGGTCAGGATTCCAAAATGTAATATTTTTTGTCACGTGGACCGCCGTGACCATGCGGTTAGCCTAGTGGACCACAGTCGGCTAGCCGCCAAGCCACCGACAGGTAACCGACTTTCCAGAAACCCTAAAATTCTAGGATATTAAAAATCAAAAGACCTTGTAGGGCTATAATTTGGTATTTTGACCTTGTTATATGTCCAACAGAATTTCATAAGAGCATGAGATATCTTGAAAGACTAGGATAATCTATTGTGTATTGTCCGGTAGTCTATCACTGTGCCATGGGCGTTGGTTTAGGAAACCTAATGTATCTAATTATATTGTGTGGCACTTAATTAAGATAGTAATACATAGATTTTCTAAAATTACATCGGATTGGTTTGTGGTAGACAATGGATAGATAGATTATGGTTTGCTAGTAATTACCTTGATTCCTTAAATCAATTGCATTTCACATTGAGATGGGTATTATCATTAACCTTGAGTTTGATTTATAATTTAATTATATAAATGGTGTTATTTTCAATTTGATTACTATATTCTGATTAGATTTCTTTGGAACAATTATGTATTTGAATAATTATTATTCGATTCGATTTGATTTGACATGACATAAAATGAAAATCTTGTTCGCATTCAAATATTATTTGATTCGATTGGTCTGGCATTACTTAGCTTCAACCTTGTGATACCCGACGGGGTTAAACTTGATTTAGTTATTCGAAACTACTGCAGTAAGTCGTCTGGAGCACAAAAACTCTAGAACCGGGTAGCCAGGTGAGCTTTTAACCAGGCCACTGGCGACATCCTAACTAGATTTACTTTCTATTAGAGGATGTGCTTAATGTAGTAGCTAATTAGTATGTTTATTCCTCAATTGATTTTTAAAGCATGATTTATTCGAAATTGCACAATTGCCTAGTTTTACTAAACATTGGCATCTTTTAATCAATTGTCCATAATTCGATTTGATACATCATGTGATTCACTATTAATGCCTATAATTGCTTAATCGTGGTATTTATGATACTATTTTTTGTGTCACGGATGCAGGTGCGGCTCCCAATCCTGAGGAGGCCCAAGAGGGAGAGGAGGAGACCAAATATGTTCCTTCAGGATTAGAAGAATGGGCAGATAATAGCCCTATGTAGTCATTTCCTCCAGAGTGCGTTGTTGATACATTTTGAGAATTAAATTGTAATTATCTTGGAAGGTGTCTTAGACTTAGCCCAACTTCTTTTGTATGAGTCACATTAGGAAGACATTGAGTATGCTTTTGGATATTATTTTGTATACTGTTGTAGGGTAAACTTTTATAATCCCTATTTTGTTAATAATGGATATATCTTTTGTGTAAATATGAAACTTTTAATATGACTGAGCACGGAATGATACCTAGTTTGTGGAAGATTTGGGATGCTTCCGCGATTAACCGTTATTGACAGATGTTGGTGAGCTAGCCTCACAAGTGGAAAGAAAAAAATTTTATCCTTCGTGTATTGTATTTGACTTAAGACAGGTACAATATTATAGGAGTACGCATGTCTCACCTCGGGGATTACTCTAGGCCAGGGTAATTCGGGACCGGGATGTGACATGTTTGATTTTCTCTCTCAAAGGTAAATGATTTATAAAAACTTGCATTGCTTTCTGATTAGTGTAATTTATCAATTATGTATTATATGGTATATAAACATGCATTCCTTTACAAGATGAGTATTTGGGCCGAGTGCAGGCCCAAATTTCATGAAGGTTTCAACAGGGTCTCAGGGTCACCCAAATCAGTCAACATTGTTTTCCTTCCCCAACTCAGTTGTTTCTGTTTCAAGAATCTTTAAGAGGCTCTTGATCAAGATCACATTTTATTTTATCTTTTATTTTTTGGAAAAGGTTTAATCTATCAAAGAATATTGGAGGAACTATTCATCTGACAGAGTGAAATATAGATATAGTTGCTTGTTGCTAATTAAAATTATTATCAATAAGTAAAGCATATCAAGTCTTATAAATTTAGATTCATGGATTTAAAACCCTTGTTTTCAAAATCAAGGCCCCAACCTGACCTGAACCCGAAAAGGCCTAACCCAAATTTCACTTCTTGTCAGACTGGGTCGTCGACGTTCAAATTTGACCTGACCCAAGTTGCACCCCTAAGTTTAAATTTTATCAGTTACATCATTGTAACTCCTCTGACCCAACAAAAGCAATCACAGAAACCGTTTAGAATCGACAGGTAACTGAAAGTCTGAAACACATAGGCTTTCTTTACACACTTACTACAAATAGAATATCCCAAGGATATTGTACTTCAACCACACCCAATTACAGTATTCAATCAATAAACCATCTAACCTCCACATTTCTCTAATGACACTACAAAGTAACAGACCCTGTCCTTTGTGTCAAGCTATATACGTGTTCCTACATTGGTTTTGTTTCATCTGAAATCTTTCTTTCCTTCTTTCTTCCTTTTCCTTGACTCCAATTGCCTTAGTACTGAAAAAGATGGCATTGAGATGGTTTTTCGACTCAGCGAATGATCTGATTCTTGGGCACCCACCCAAACGGTCTTCCGGGTACCCGCTAGAAGGGAAGGCAAGGGATGGTTACAACTCTGGGAGCATCTACCATGGGAGAGGAAAACTCACACAAAATTATAGAGGGTGCCCAAATGAATTGAGTTATGCCAAAGGTATTGTTATCAAATTCCATGAGAATTGTCCTAAAGCTTTCCAAATGCCCCTTCACTACCCTCGTTACAAGAAGGAAGACTATGAGAGGATGGATCAGTGGAAGGTGGACATGGTCCTATTAGAGTATGGGCTTACTTTTCAGGGGTCCCTTGTGGAGAAAAGGGCTTATGCTATTGGAACTTTCCTATGGCCTGACCAGCTTTGAACGAACTTCTTTGAACCCCTGATATCATGCTTTGGTTCTTTGGTTTTTAAGTAATAATATAGCATAATGGTTGGATGGCTAGGATTGCTTTGCTCACATGAGAACTATTGGGATATTTAATTTATTTAGATCAAGAGTAGTTGCATGGACAATTTATATGCACATGAAATAACGTGTAAGGTCTTTCGTTTGTGATGTATAGCATAATTTCATGACTATCAAATTATCATGCAAGTTCTGTTTTTCTGTTTATTTGTTTGTCTGTTTGTCTTTTAACTCTAGGGTAGATAATGAAGGAAGAGTTCTATCCTCAAACTCGGCTAACTTAACTGAGTCAATCAAAATCTTCACTATACTCAGCAATGGATTGAGTCGATTCAAATGAGTCAAATTGTGTCTGGTCAAGTTTGAAAAATATGCCTCCATGTTAGAATACATAAAACTCACATATGGGGTTACCCAAAACTCTATCTGTTTTTTGTGGGTTTTCTTCATATATTATTGGGAAAATCTTGTTAAATTCGAATATTAGATGTGGGAAATATGATACTAGGAAATAAAAGGAAACAAATGCTAATAATTACATTTAGACAAATTAGTTTTTAGTTTTTACATTTTAATAGTTTTTCAAATTGATCTTTTATACGTTTCTATAATTCCGAAACATTTCTAATTCTATTGATATTTTGTAAATGATAAGACAACATTGTGAGAAAAATATCATCAGGAGAAGATAGTGATCACAAGAAACTCATTTTGGGGGGGGCGGGGGGCTTTGCTCATGACAGAGCTCACACGCGTGGGGGGGGCGGCACATGGGAAGAGGGCAACATACTAGAGATTAAAACCTACTAGGTTGCTGTGTGAGAGGGAGGGTTGCTAACCAATTGAGCAAACCCCTTGATTCTTGATTCTTGATTCAGGATCATAAGTGGGTTGGGTTATCCAAGACACTCACAATTGTTGCCCTCTTTGGGCTAGATATAAACTCAGCTTTTTGGCTCATGTGATGGATATGTAACTAAAATGGATATGCTTGTGCAAATGCTTGCTTAATGGCACATTTAGAAGCAGATGCAGATTTCACAACTTGCAAATTTTTGGTGTACTTTTTTCTTGGACATCTTTGATTGTGGAATCCAGAACCTCTAAAGTCTTATGATATTTTTTTAGAGAGAACGTACATCTTATGGGGATAAAATTGTCATAAGTGTGACCCCTCCCTCTAATTAGAACTCAAAATCTTAAAATTTTACTCTTTTCTTGGGGGGACATTGTGTAATAAAGAAAAATATCTCAAACTTTTAAAAGATTTAAAAATAATAATATTTAAGTTGTTGTTGTTTGGGGGTGTGGTGGTGGGTGGGGTCATGGCCAACCCTAGTCCACCTCTAGTCCTAACATGGATTTTGCTAAAATCTCTTATAGGGAATTTTTAGTTTGTTGAATGCCCTTCTGACCCCATATTAATTTGTCCCTATTGGTTTTTTAGTATGTGGTGAAGAGATGAAAATTGTGTAAAGTTAGTTAGAGATACTTGGCAAGTGAATAGGTCTCGGATGCAGTTATTTTAATGTTGCACTTCATGACCTTAGGAAGAAATTATCAAGATGGAACAAACTTAACTTTGGCAAAGTTGAAAATAGCATCTTAAGGACCATAAGTGAATTAAAGGAAATTAAATGTAAAGAGTGTTATATCCCGGTCCCGAATCACCCTGCCTAGGGTAATCCCCGAGGTGCGACATGCGTAATCCTATGATATTGTACCTGTCTCGAGTTAAATACAATACACGAAGGATAAAAACTAATAATTTTTACTTGTGAGGCTAGCTCACTAAAGCCTGTCAATAACATTAAATAGTGGAAGCTGTAAAAACATTTCACATCAAGATATCAGTTCACATACAGTTCAATTTAACGTTCATGTTTATACAAAAGATTTACACATTGATTAACATCAAAGGGTTTATAAGAATACCCTACACCCTATACCAAAAGTATAACCAAAAGTATTTTCTGGAAATGCTAAGTGTGACCCCACACAAAAAGGGGTTAGTCGCACTCTAACGATTGAGCTCTCAAAAGATACACATCACTTTCCGATGGATAAGTAACTACATAGGCCCATTGGCTAGCCACTCCTCTAATCCTGGAGGAACATTTTCGGTCTCCTCCTCTCCTTCCTGGGGCTCCTCAGGATCAGAAGCTACACCTGTAATTATAACATCAAGGATAGTATCATGAATACAACGATTCGGCAAGTATAGGCATTAATAATAAATCACATGATGTATCTAATCGAATTAATGACAATTAATTAAAGGATGCCAATATCAAACAGAACTAGGCAATTGTGCAAAATCGAATAATTCATGCTTAACGAATCAATTGAAGAATATACATACTAATTAGCTACTACATTGAGCTCATCTTCTCAATTAGAGAGCGAATCTAGTTGAGATGTCACCAGCGGCCCGGTCAAAGGCTAGCTTGCTACCAAGTTCCGGAGTTCCGCTGCTCCAGATGACTTACTGTAGTGGTCTCGAATCACTAAACTAAGTTTAACCATGCTGGGTATCACAAGGTCAAAGCTAAGTAATGATGACTCAATCAAATTGAATAATAATCGAATTTGAGTAAGTTTACATTTACTTATTCACAGTCGAATCGAGTAGTAATCACATATACACAAATACTTACTCCATTCAAATCTCCATCGAATACCGAAAGTTGTGTGGCAATTATAATAGCGAATTGGAAATGAATAAGCGAATCATAATTAATACTAATGATGTAACTAATTAATTAATCAGAATTTGATATCAATGAAGAAATCTGATTTCAATATGAAATGCCATAGATTTGAATAAATTCATTTATTACTAGCCAACTCTAATCTATTACCCATAGTCTCTCACCATCCAATACAAGGTAGATTTAGAACGGTCAACGTACTACTATCTTGTTTTAGTGTCACTTATTATAAGAAAGATACGTTAAATCTCTAAACCAACCCCCACGTCATAGTGTTAGACTAATTAATAAAGTCTATGACTGATCTCAGCCTCCAATGAACGTTTATAGAATTATGATTTTCCATTAGACAAATGAAAGAGGTGAAAGGTTTTATTCTAAAGTCATAAAAGTCTTTGGGGTCTTAATCACCTATTGGTTAAGGTGTGCATCATTATTATCTATTAGAGAGGATTATGGAGGATTAGTATAGGTTAGGGGTAATATTTCACACCTTTGATTGGATCAAAAGGACCCCAACCATAAGCTTTAGGTTTGCTCAAGCGGATGCCATCCAAAGAGGTGTTCATCTACTCAAGAATTCCAGATTCCGGAATTCTTATCTATCTTTCCCCCATTCATTTCTCATACCTTCTTCTATCATGTACCCTGCACAACTGAGTCTCCTTGCTGCTCCCATTTACAAACATATAAACACTACATACATTTCCATTAATCATCCCAAGTAGAACTAATCATTCCATTGTCATTTCATGAAGAGGCTAAAAAGCTTAACATATTAGAAATTCTGATTCAATCAAAGAATAAACACTATGCAATTGATATTAAAGCTTATACTTGCCTCAAATTAAGATTCTTAACTTCCTTTCTCTACTCCTTGCTCAAATACACCCAAAATTTCCAATATCAAACCCTATAAGGAACCTACATGAAAATGCTTATGAATGTTCATGCTTGGTTAAACAATAGTATCTTGACTTTAATGCAACTCAAAAACATTTACAAAAGAGTTTGATTCTTACGTCTAGTAAGAAATTCGAAATTTGAAAGAGTAGGGGATAGTTTTCTTGTCAACAATTAGTAGAAGAAGATGAAGAAAGTGGAGAAGATGAAGAGGACTCCAATGCTTGTCTCTTAATACACATGCAACAACTCTCAAAAGAAGATTGAAGAGGAAGGAGCAGGATGGAGAGAAAAGCAGCGAAAGGAAGAAGAGAGGTGGAAATGATTGACTAAATGGTGGGTTGTTTTAAGGGATAAAGATGCCCCTTTTTGCAAGAAAGTCCACCTATATTGTATATTTCCATTTTAGTCAAATGATGGCTCACTTATTCAACGGTTGATCAGATGAAGTAGAAGTCAATACGAAAATCGACGTGCTCATCAAGATACATGTGATGATATCAAAATAACATGCATATGATGCAAAATTAAAAAATTGATAATTACGGAAAAGTCCTTGACTCTACCTAACGAGCCAAATTGGGTTCAAACTACCTACCCAAGACTCAAGGTCTAACCCAAAAGCCAAAATAAGATTAATTTATATTAAAATAACTTAATTAGTATCTAAGCATAATCAAATTAAATAAAACATACTTACTTAACACTAAACACAATTAATTTGGGTCGAGGTGTTACAAAGAGCCTTCTATAGATAGTATCAATAGAAAGTTAGAGCTTACAAATGAGTTAGAAGAACTTTTTTTCTAGGGAGGAACATGTGTGGGAGATAGAAGTCAATGGATATTTGGCTCGAGGAAGGGGACAGAAACACAGAGAATTTTCATTCTAATACCATAAATAGGAGTGACCGTTATGATTAAGTTAACATAATTAAGAATGAAAAAGGGGTCTAGCTTGAAGACAAAGCATAGGGTTTAAAAATTGCTGCCAAATCTCAATTACTTTACCCATGAAAGGCCCTAGAAATCATAACATTACAAGAGAAGTAGTCCACCTAGTTCTAAAATTTGAGGATAATAGATCTCTTGCTTATTCCTTTGTCTGAAGAGATCAAAGTTGCTTCATTTGTTCCAAATGGGGGCTCTTAAAGCTCTGAGACCATATGACTATCCGGCCAAACTAATTTCGCAAATGTGGCACACTATTGGATAAGACGTAGTGTCCTTAATCAAAGATTTTCTTAGGTTCAAATTCCCTCTTAACAAAATCAACAAAACGTTTATCATGTTAGTCCAAAAAAAAAAACCCACTCAAAATGCCAATGATTTGAGGCCGCCTATAAGTCTATGCAGTATTGCGATTCACAAAATTATTTCTAAAGTAGTTGCTAACCGATTGAAAAATATCCTTAATAAAGTTCTTGATCTTCTTCAAAGTGCCTTTATAGAGGGGAGAAATATAGCAGACAATTACATTATAGTTCATGAAATCCTTCATTCTTTTAGAAAGAAAAATCAAGAAAAAGATTATGGGTATCAAATTGGACATTTTAGAAGTTGATGATATAATGGAGTGGGGCTTTCAGTGCAAAACTTTAGAGGCATTTGGGTTTGATCAAGAGTTTATCCAAATAATTAGAGAATGCATGGGGTCTGTCTCATACTCCATCTTATTGAATGGATCCTCGTTTGGGAATATAGTGTTGTCCAGAGGCCTCAGGCAAGGCGACCCAATCACTTCGTGTCTTCTTTTCCTAGGGGCTGAGGTTCTTTCAAGATTGTTTATTAAAGTTTAAAGTTGAGACTGAAAGGTCTTTAGTGAAGGCGTGTGGAGTAAAAGATGCAACTCAATCACATCAATTCTAGGAGTACACTCTTTGTCAGATAATGACACACGCCTAGGTGACCCCTTTAAATTCGAAAAAGAAATAGAATTGGCCGTATCAAACGAGTCTATTGTTTGGTAATTAAGAGATATGTGAACCGCATCCCATTGTTGGAGTACATCCATCGGTTTGCAGTTTTGCGAAAATTTCTCAAAGTCCATAATGAGATAAGACTTGAAATTTGAGTCCACAGCCATTTTTTGCCTTCTAAAGAAGATGAATAGTTCGGATCATACTTTAGGGCCCATGAAAGTCCTAAAAAGTAGCTACAAGGGTTTGGAGCTTTTGCAAATATCTTGAAATTTGCAATCATCCAATGGCTTAAATTTGACCCAATCCCCATTTTGGAATTTTAAAGAGAATGGATATTTTGAAAAAAAAATAATAATAATAACATTGCCAAAAAACTACATGAAAATCTTGTTTATCACTTGAGTACATCAATGGTTCACGACTCTCTTTACAAACTTCTCAAAATAATGATGAAAAAAAGACCTGAAAATTTTCCTTATAAACTATTTTGGCCTTCCAAAGGGGATAATGGTTCAAACTTGAATTTTGGGGCCCTCAAACGTCCACAACAGTAGATTTAAGGGCATAGAGTTTTTTTGCAAATATCTCAAAATCCATGATCATCCAAGGGTTGAAATTTGACCTCGTAGATATTCTTGACATTTAAAAGAGGATGAACAACTTGGATCATAATTTAGAGGTCCAAAATTATGATAATTCGAGAAACCAGGCTACCAAAATAATTAAACCGCATGAAAATTAGGTTTATAACTTGAGTACATCCAACAACTCACATTTTTAAACATTTCTCAAAATCCATGATGAGATAAGACCATGTTTAGCCTTTCAAAGAGGATGAATAGTCCAAATCTTAATTTTGGGGTCAACAAAGGTTCAAAAAAGTATTTTTAATGCAAATATATACAAGAACTGGACTTGCCAGACACAACCTAAATAAATAAAAATAAGGCCTATTAAAAAATAAATATTCTAGTAAAGTTTTAAAAATACTGCTCAATTTCAAATAAATGTTCTAACGAATGATATAATTAGCAATTAATGATAAGGGATTTGAATTTATGCTAAAGGGGGATGCCTAAACAACAAAGATGACTTTTTAATGAAATTGCAAGATATTGGTACCTATGTAACCCTTCATTTCTCACTCTCCATTCTTATTTCAGTCGGTGAAAACCCTTGTTCTTTACAAGAAGATATAGACTAGCTACTTGGGTTAGCTTATGGTATTTTATGAGCAAAGATTAAAATCTTTCGGTTGGTTTTTCTTGTTCTCTCTACTTTTTTGTTCTGTTTTTGGTTGCAACTAAGGTTTTCTTTTGATCACCTAAAGAGAATGACCAGTTAAGAGCATTTTCCCATTTTCTCGCTCTTCTTGTTCCTCAATGCATTCTTAGGAGCATGCCTTCGATATGGATCTTACTGCTAAGCATAAAAATGGAAAGTTAGGATGGTCGACTAGAGAATGCTAGCTTGTCTTTGTCTTTCCTCTATATATTGAACGAGGATCAAGTGAGATTTTGTGAACCAAAGGAGGAGTATGCAACATGGATGGGTTCTGCTAAACTACTAAAACCACTTTCCATAATTCCATTTCCCATTCCTAGTCCATGACCCTTCATGTAGAGCTAGACATGAAGAAAAAGGGTTCATGAAGAACATGTTGCATCTTATTATCTTCTTGGCATGTAATTAATATCTAAAGTTTTAACTGACTGCAAAAGAAAAATCATCATTATCATCATTATCAAAGTCTTGTCTCAACTATGTCATGTTGGCTAGTCGAATTTTGTTTCTCTATTCTGTCTGCAAAAGAGATCAATGACTGCCACAGAGGAATAAAAAGGGAAAATGAAGTGTTAGGGAGTTTAAACACTCATTGATCTCTCAATCTCATGCCCCAACCATTTGATTGATGAAATCGATTTTTCTTCAAATCGATAAAATTCACTCAATTCTGCGATTCACACACCAAGAAGTTGACCATCGTAGAACAAGTGATTATTCTCTCTTTATTTTTACTTTTATTTTTTCTAAGATTCTAACCCCACTTAATAAATTATGATCAATCTTAATATTAACCCAACTTCAATTAAAGCGGAATTTGACACATTGGCAAAGCTTGCAGAGGCCAAGATTTTCAGTGGTGCACCACATTGATGGACTTATACGGCTGGCCCCAGAGGCTCTGGATTAAAACATAACCCAAAAGCATGGGTTTGAGTATCCATATCAAATCAAATATTGACTGTGTTTTTAATTTAATTAGAATCTCAAATCGATATAATGAGCAGCGCCTGCCCCTACTGACCTTATAGACCAGCTGATGTTACATATATACCGCAGCAACCCCTAAATTAAATGGTTTTTTTTACCATACTTTAAGAGCAAGGTGTTGACTAAATTTTTTTTACCAAATTTGATATTTGTGTTGGGCAAATTTTATGCGGACAATACTTTACTGAATAAACTCTGGGGGATATCGAACACACGATGTGAGGAGCAAACTTGTGCCTAATGCCAACTACTCAACACTAAGGTAATTTTGCAAAATTCTGGCGCCGGAATGCATTCTATGTGATATTGCACAAAAATGACAGTTTTGTGTAACAAAAAAAAAAAAAAAATGCCTACTAGTATGACCGCAAGTTGGTAAAAATCTTAAGAGTCAACATCCTCCCCATTAAATTAGAGTCTAAGGGCTCCTGCATGATCAAAATCCCAAAATTAATATTAACAAATGCACATTTGTCCAGTCAAATGCAAGTCTAAATAGAGAACACACAAACTTTGAGATAAATCAATATTGTATTGTATGATATTTAAAACCATGTCAATCATAGTAATCCAAAGTAGGAATTAATTCTTCTGGTTAGTTTTTAGGTGTGAGTGTCACCCACCCACAGTGTGAAAGCTGATATCAAGACTATGGTATCATGCGGATCTTTGAATTTAATACCTGTCTTTCCACACGAGGTTAAGAAAGATTTTTCATTTGTCAGTCAGTTGAAGGGCAAGTGACTGACCGTTTGGACCTTACTAAATTTCATGACTCACTCCACCCACGAGCCTTCCAGGAAGGAACATGACAGCCATTTGTTTGCAATTGCATGAGGGGAAGAGTAGAAAAGGAGTGAAAAAAAAAAAAAAAAAAACATATCAAATGAAAATAAGTTTAATGAGGAGTGAGTGGAAATAAATGAGTGAAGAGTACTTATTTTTATTGTGTTAATTTGGATGATTGGGATAAGTAAAATAAATGTACTCTTCATGTATTTGGATAACATGAATTAGAGTAAATTTTTTTTTTTTTTGTCATTCTTAGTTTAGTTAAACTTCCACTTTCAGATAATGAAATTGCACATTACCTTTTGACAATTCTCGATTGATTAATTGAAACAGATGAGGCTTCAAAGTTCCTCACCGCAAGGTTCTTCTTCCATTTTGTACATGAGAATAAAAGTAGAGTCGATAGAAAGGTGGGAAGGAGTAAACGGAGTTATTCAGGTTGAATGGGATAACTTGAGGAGGATAAAGTAAAATAAAAGTAACCGTCAAGATAGGGCAAATATGTTTACTTTACCAATTCCTTGCAATCTCCCCAAACTCCTCTTAGAGTACAAAATCCAACTGTTGCAGCCCATTTCAACTCAAGTTAATTTTATTCCATGAGAAACAAACGGGCCCCGGTTTACGTTTAATGCACCTTTTAGTTTTAGGCGGGATGATAACGGGGCCGAGTTCGGGTCAGGTCCATGATTAAACAAACTTGGGCTTTTTAACAAGAACACTGCACGCGGGCCCATATCAAGATGAGGAACTGCGTCTTCTTATCCAATTCATATTTAAGCAAACGGGTCAAGGATCCAACTGAGGGCCCAAACCAATTAATTCCTGGACTAGAACTGAAATAGGATAAGGGTCTCTAATTTTAGTTGGTATAAATTAATGGTGAGAGGAAAGATGCAATTAAAATAATTACCCGAGTTTCATTTACCTATAATTATGGGCCTCAGGTTATAGAGACTATGGACCTGGCCAGACCTGATCGACTTTTACATTTGTCTATGTCAATGGACCTGGACCTGGGCCTGGTGTTAATCATGCACTGACTTTGAGGGACAGTCACAAATTCATCCAAAAGATAAATGGTATCAATCTGAACTTCATATGAATTCTAACATAGTTGCCCACTTGTAGAACTGGATCATGCCTGGAATTCCTGTAAGTAGGGTAATGCCACATCATCAATTCAACATCTAGTGTAGACTGTGAAGCCTCTGGTTGTCATTTTTGCAAGCTTATCTTCAAGAAAGAGCCTTACCTAACATTAAAGTAACATTGCCCACCAAAAAAGATGAATGGCTGTCCACAAATCCACAAGAACAGAACAGAAAAGAACGATCTTAAGATTTTTTCTTGGGCCCTCATAACTTGTACAAGTCAATGAAAATTAAGTTGCTTCACTGCCTTAACCTTGTTGGTCTTCTGCCGTAAATAACTAAAAGAATGAAATATAAAAGAGAATTTGACATATTAACCTTCTTAAAGCCTATTTTTCCAATTTCATAACTGAGTCGTTTGACTCTAATCCATATTTTTTTTAAAAACTTTTCTGCTCTGGATCCCAAGAAATGATGGGATCTAAATGTAAAATATTTAAAAACCCATGATATCATGGGATCTAGGTCTAAGACAAAAAGACAGTCTAAAATTTTTAATGTACAAGATTTTCAACTTTTCATTCTCTTTGAAAAAATAAATTTACCGAATAAAAAATAAAGAAAGTAGCATTTTTTCCGTTTCCTTCTCTTTAAAATTATCTTATAATTTAATATACAACCCTTTGTCCAAGGTTATTTGGGTAATTTTATCCCCAAAGTCGTGCATCATGTTTCTTAAGAAACTTTGTAAGTGCATATAAGAGAGTGACCATGCCACCTTCCCTCACAATTCACAAACTTCTCCTCTCATTCATCTCTTCTTTTTTCAAACAACCCATTAACTACATGAAAAGAGGAGTGAACATGGTCTCAATCAAGCATCAAGACCTCCAGCTTCCGGGCAAACTCAAGAAGCCCAAGTCCTTGAATCGGACCCTTCAAATCCTACTCTCAATTTCTATCTTTCCTTTCCTTTTCCTCTACTCTTCAGGCCTCCTCACCTATCTCAATTCCCTCCATCTCCTCTTCTCTACATACGTATCTGACTTCTGCAGTTATTATATCAATAGGCAGTTGATGTTCATCCTTTGCAATGTTATACTTGGCTTTGTCACTGATGGCTTCGGTTTGTTTGGTCGCTCTGCGTTCATGATGGTGACCCATGTTCTCCACGACGAATTTGATATGAAGAACAGAAACTGCTGGCGACTGGCACTCGACATTGTGGAGATGCAAGTATTTGTTGGAGATGAGGAAGGGATGGCAGGAAGTGTTGGGACTTTGGTCCCTGTTGAGAAAGAAGAAGAAGGTGGTGGAGAAGAAGAGGATGGTTATGATGGTGGTGATGAAAATGATATGTTCACTGGGGAATCTGATGAAAGGTTTGAGAATTTCATCAAGAAGATGAAGGAAAAGATGAGGACTGAAGCTTTACAACTGGTACTATTAGTTTGATGTTATTATCTTGCAAGAAGAGAGATGAAGTACCTGTTTTGTCACTTTCCATATATTTCACTTTCTTGTTTGGACATGTGTAGGCATGTGTAGGGCTTGTTCTACAATTATGTCAATTTTATGTTTCAGAGAAGGAATGGAAATCAACATTGTTCAGTTGTGTTGCTCTTCCTTTCAAACACAGTTGTATTGTGCATTTGTGTAAGGTATGTCGTATGAGATATGATGGACGATGATGATGATGAGCGATTTCGTATTATATATCCTTGTGTTTGGACGTTGTTTTTTTTTACTGGTTGGATTCAGCCAACATGTTTGTATCATTTTGTTAGCCTTGTTATTATTATTATTTTTTTTTACCCTAGCCAAGGGGTTGAGACTCAAGTGAGCCAGCGTATCTACGGGAAAGCAGCCAACTCAAGTTGGAAGGAAGTTCCTACACATGAGAAGAGGGCCTATACAAGTAGAAAAAGAGCCCGCACAAGCGAAAAGAAATGACATACCTAGAATTGAAATCCCAGACATCGAGGTAATAACCGACGGCCCGTTCTTATTTTGTTAGCCTTGTTAAAAGATGGATTTAAAAAATAAATAAATAATGGTGTTTGAGTCTTTTATAACTGGTTACATCACAATTTGCTCAAACCCTATGAAATTTTGACCCTCGGCTAAAGGCACGTATGGACTGCAGACACTTAAACCAAAGGCATAGGCTTTCTTACAACCATCAAAATCTTGGGGCATTTTTTTACAAATAGCAAAAACCAAGGGGGGTATATGTCAAAAAACTTCAATTTCATCTAACCCCAATGGATTGATGATATAATCCAGTTACATCCAATCTTAGGCATGTAACATGATCTTGGAACCCCATAATTATAATGGGGCCCATGATTGTGACGGTCTCAGCTAGACATGGAGACATGAAAAGATGTGAGATAGGTATGTTTTTGGTCCCTTGTACTAGTTACTCTATCATTTCCAATCCGTCTTCTTCCTCGAAATATGTTCATATCAACATTTAAAATACATTTTCATTGAGAATAGTGGTTGCCCTTTTGCTTTGGCACCCCGCTTCTCACCATAGTGTTTATAGTGTTTAGGGCCTAATTATAGATTTTAGATACCCCATAAGATCATATACTTATATTTTTACTGTTGGGGAGCTTTACTAATAGAGTTGAGTGAAGTAGAAATTATTTTAAAGAAAGAATAACAAATCAAACGGTTATGATAGTGTTTTCATTTTAGTTGTTTATTATGGAATTTTTTTGACTTTTTGTATTGATTGTGGAGGGTTTTTTCTTTTTTTTTTTTTTTTTCTTTTTTGGAGAAATGAAGTTACTTTTTTACATTTTTTTGAAAAATATAGTAGAAAATTTGAATTAAAGTGCTTTTGATGAAACTTTTTTTTTTTTTTTTTAGAACCGATGGGTTTACCTTACTTGACTCTATTAGCAGAGTTGAAAAATACGGTGGATAGAGTTTCTTACCACCGAAGTAGGTATTATGTAGCTTTAATGTCTCCCAGCCCGGCTCGGTTAAAACAGGTCCCTTATCATGTAAAAGTAAAAGAGACTTTGTTTCTTGTCGTTAGGATGTACATAGTTGACTCAACTGATGATCATCATGGTTTTTCTAATGCATATAGGTCACAAATTCACACTTTGGATTTCCTAACTTGCTTCTGAAGCACACAATATTTTCCTAATTTGGGACACTTTGAAACTGAATCAGGGTAGAATCACGGAAAATGAATTCAGTGCAACTGGTCCATTTTCATACTTATGTTGATTAGATAATTCGTTTGGAATTCCTTTTCTATTCATTTCTAAAAGAATCTTAAAATTCTTGAATTACTAATTGATTTTGTTTAGATGGTAGAAAAGTTTCTAATATAGTTATTAATACACGTGTCTCACTCATGGGTAATCATCATCAATGCATGGGCCCACTTAAAACTCATATTTGTTGTGAGAGATAATATGAAAAGTAGGGCAATTCTTACAAATCATCTTAAATTTGAAAAAAGAAAAGTATTAGTTTGATGAAGTTCAATGGTTGGATCTCAAGACATCGATCACATTATGAAGTGAGAGATTTTTTTTTGGCTAACGGAGGGTTCCTATCCCTTTGGGCTAGACTAATCCCTCCGGGCCTAGAGAGAAGCCGAACCCTTTAGGCTGGACTAATTCCTCCGGGCTTAGAGAGAAGTCGGGTAAAACCCCCGTAGTCCCCAGGTAATAGTACTAGTGGACTCAACCTTCTGTTCTTGAGGAGAGGGAACCGGAAATTGATATCAGGACCTCTAGCTATGGAAGAGAGAGGAACTGTGGACCTGACCACTCGGCCAACTCTTGGAATTGCAGTGCGTTAGAATGTGATAAAATAATATGTGTAGATAAGGTGTAATTGATAGAATCATTTAAGTCATGTGATACTAGAATGTTTTAATGGGATATGACCTAAGAAAGTATGATTCGGATGCTATGTGAAACAGTTGGGACCCACCCACAAGAAAGTATGATTAGGATGCTATGTGAAACAGTTGGGACCCACCCACCCATTAACATGTGCAGTCAGTATTTCTAGCTAGTAGGCGAATTTGCTTGTGCCCAAGTCTAATCGGGAATTTAGAGCGGAGAAATAAAGTGGGGACCTCGAGAATTTCATGGCTTTGATTTAATACAAGACCGTCTGTAGGAGAAAAAATTATTCTTCTGATATGATGTATTCCATAGGGGTCATGAATCCATTTAGGAGTTGGTGGAGTCGCATAAGCCTTGAATTTGTACTCTGCTTTTTGTGTTTTAAACCGCTCTAGATTTTGCTTGGTGTGCATTGAGGTGGCAATTCCCGACCAACCCGAACCCAACCTTGTGATTGGGGATTCGGGTTGACTCTATTATTTTTGGAATTAAGCTCCTTATTAATTTATTTTTGGAGGGTTAAGGGGAAGGGGTTTCTTTGATGGTATGGTTTGTGAGAGGTTTCAGGTTTGTATGTTGTCTTTATTTTTTGTTAATGAACTCCCTTTTTCCAAAAAAAAAAAAGTGGCCACAATCTAATAGATGCTGACACCACTCTTAAATTAAGTTTTTTTAAAATAATAAAAAGAGCTTTTTAGTTCGTGTGTAAGTAGCTCTCAAACTTTCTTTTTTTTTTTTTACCCCAACCAAGGGGACTGGGACCCAAGAGAGAGCAGGCATACATACGGGAAAACAACCCATTCAAGTGGGAAGGAAGCTCGCACATGAGGAAAGAAAGTCCACACAAATGGGAAAAGAGCCCGCAGAAGCAGGAAGAGGTGACATATCCGGGGTTTGAACCCCGAACAGCCAGGTAAGAACCAACGCTCCTTACCACTCGGATAGAGGGCCGTTCTTCTCAAACTAATGTTTTAAAAGTAGAGTCGATCATTTGAAAAAAAGAATCGGCTATCAAAACAATGAAATCTAAGGTTCTTTGAACTTGCTCCAACCAATGGCTCATTCTAGTTAAACTGTGTAATTAGCAAGACATCATAATTAAATAATATAAATAAACAAAATTAAGACCTATTATAAATCATATAAAGAAAATAAAGATTCTAGTAAATTTTTAAAAATATTGTTCAATTTCGAATAAATTTTCTAAATTAATATTTTGGATTCTTACCAAGATATTATATAGAATCACATTATAATTAGCAATTAATGATAAGGGATATATTTGAATTTGTGCCAAAGAGGGAAACCTAAACAACCGAGATGATTTTTTAATGAAATTGCAAGATATTGCTGCCAATGTAACCCTTCAAGTTCACTCTCCATTGCTATATTGCAGCCGGTGAAAACCTTTGTTCTTACAAGATATATAGACTAGCTACTTGGGTTAGCTTATGGTATTTTATGAGAAAAGATTAAGTTTTTTATGTTTGGGTTTTCTTTTTCTTTTTCTTTTCTTTTTTTTTTAATTTTGTGGTAGCAACCTTGATTTTCTTTTAATCATTGGAAGAGAATAACTGGTTAGCAGTATTTTTTCCATTTTCTCCCTCTTCTTGTTCCTCAATGCATTTTTAAGAGCATGCCTTAGATATGGATCTTACTGCTAAGTGAGATTTAGGATGGTTGACTAGAGAATGCTTGTCTTTCTTGTAGATATTGAACAAGGATCAAGGGAGATTTTGTGAACCAAGGGAGGAGTGTGCAACATGGGTAGGAGTGTTCATGGCCCAGTCTAAGAAATATCCAGGCCCCGCCCGATTTAAAATCATAGGCCCAGGCCCGTCCCAAGACCGGGTCGGGCCGTCAATGCTAGGGCCGAGACCAGCCCATTAAAAAACTATGAAGCCCGAGCCCGGCCCATTTAGTTAATATGGCCCTGGCCAGATTCAAGCTTGATTAAACATCTCCTGCCTACAAATAAGATCATAACTGTGTTATACATCTCCTGCCTAGAAAGAAGATCTCGCAGATCAAAAACATGATTAGCAAGGACAACCAATAGTATCATCTATATCTCAGTAACAACACATAATATTAATTATTAAGAACAATAGCACCTTCCCACATTGAAGCACTAAATAAAGGAAGATTACATTCGTATATATGTTCTTCCAATCACCAAGTCTAATCATGAAATCAAGAAAAATAAATAAATCGTGTGGTGGATTAATTGCAGGAACTTGATGCACCAAAAGTACATGGTAGGAGATCTGCACCTCATACATGGTTGCAGGGTCTGAACTCTGAAACACATGAAAATAGTACACTGACCAAGGGATCCCTGCCTCATAAATTATTTAACAAAGGAGGAGGATGAGGACTACTAGGGAAGAAGAATCACAAAATTAAAGAGAAAAATCACATATCCGATACCCACAATATTTAGTTATTGCTCTTATCCGGGCCGGGGCCGCACTGGGTCTCGGGATCTCTACCACTTAATCCAAGCCCGTCCCATATAATAAATGGGCCAAGATTTTAAATCCAAGTCCAGCCCAAGAACAATATATCTAGGGGCGAAGCCCCATGTCGGACTTGGGCAGGCTTGGTCCATGAGCACCCCTAAACATGGGGTCTGCTAAGCTACTATAATCACTTTCCACAATTCTATTTCCCATAAGTCGCAATATCACTAACTATGGGCAGTTTTATCAAAAAAATGTCCAAAGTTTCCAGTTATCCCTCTTTGGCATAAATTCAAATCGTTATCATCAATAGCTAATTAGTGGGTATCTTTATATTTCTTTGGTAAAAATCTCTAATATCATGAATATTTTTGGGATTTTGACCATATGCTTGCCTTTAGAATTAGATATGCCTTATAGGTTGTCAAATTTCAAAAAATTCCCTAAAGGTGTGTTGTACTTGTTGTATGTAGAAAAAATGACTGAAATGCCACTCTTCTCTGTAGTAACTTTTTACGTTCCTTTTCACATCCTCTTAATTGACTCTATCACCACCGTACGTTCCGGGTAAGTTTTTTTCTTATCTTCCCACTCCTTATTTGATAATCTTGTGAGACAATGAGATGAATCTTCTAATTAAGATGATTTGGACTTGGGCGCGATTTGTGTGCTTATTAAGGAGTTAGACAGAAATTGGAGAGGAATATTTGATGGGATGGGCGATGAAGAGATGAGATTTGGTCCGGGTGGTAGTGCAGGCCGAGAGTTGCAAACATGATGGTGGATGTGGGTCTGGATGGTGGGAGTAGTAATTCTAGGTTAGGTTTTGGCTAGTTTAAAAATGTGTAATGGTGTAGTGGTTATGTGAAGCTGGTTTTGTTTTTGATGGAATAGAGATGAAGATAATGGCGAGTTTATTTGAATGGTGAGTATGGTAGAAAGGGGTGTCTGAAGAACTTTGTCAAAATGATAAATGGTGCTAGTGATTGAGCTTGATGGTTGGAAGATGGAGAAGTTCAGGTTAATTAATTGGTGTTTGGCAGAGTTTTGTGAAGTGCATGAGATGGCTGTGAGGAAAAAAAGAATGGTGGGATAAGAGATGGTGGAGAATAGAGGTGGTAGTTGCTGGTATTAGTTGTGATTTTGCAAATGGGTTGGATGTTATTTCGTTGAGTTCAAATCTATTTGAAGTGAAATTTTATTTAATGCCTTCTTGAGAGATTTTATTCTACAAGGTATTAAGAAAAAAAAGGACCCAATAGATAAATACGCATTAGACATGGATAGCAGTTTGACCAGGGCTCCTAAAGTAATTGTGACCGACGAACAACAATAAAATAGAGATGAAAAGTGCAAGTAATAATTATAAGGGCTTGTCCATAATGCAATATCCCACCAGTAGGGGCATCTAAGTCGTTTTTCTTGCATAAAGCAAGCACCCCACATCTCTAGGGAATTTTTTAAAATTTAACAAGTTGGAGGGCATATCCAATTCTAAATCTACATTATCATTATTTTCCAATTTTATTAATTAGACGATTTTATAGGTTTCCATGGTTACTTGGTTAGACCATCCAGTTTACATGGTTTATCCAAGAGCAATCAATTTTGATTAAAGCACTATCTCAAACAGCTATAATATAAATAAAATAAAAAAACAACACCAAATCTAAACAGTGATTGATCTCTTCATCTCATACCCCAACCATTTGATTGATGAAATCGATATTTTTCAAAGATATCTCGAAAGGAACAAGAGAAATAGTATCATCAGGGCTATAATTGTATTTCATGTGTGGTAAGCTCATTTCATATGATAAGCTCCATGGAATGCACCAAGTACCTTTTGGGATGAGTTTACTGGTTGGAACCTCTAATGCTAAAGGAGAATTTAGGGAATAGTTCAACTATTGAGCTTATAATGAATTCATTGATCAAAAAACATGACAGTTTTGTTTAATAATCCTATGAGTACTGGGCGTCTAAACAGAAAACTTAAATAGTTTTGTATGCATCCTTATCCAATTAAGACCTTTAAATCCCACACTAATTCACTGTTGAAACTTTGCAGGCAATTTGTAGATGGATTGAGACCATTTTTTTATGTACGCTTATCCGGTCAACACCTTCAAATTCAACACTAAACCATGGTTGGCATACATAAAAAAAAAAAAATGGTGGCCCCACAAACTGGTTTTTTGTTGACAACTGTGGTCAATTATTAGCAAGACTTTTCTTTAATTTAAAAAACATATCTAAGATTGGGACCCACCTTGTCTACCCTATTCTCAGATAAAAATGAATTTAGTTTCCAGCAGTCAGAAGTCAAGTCTTGGTGAATCTATGAGGCCAGCTCGATAATGTTCACCTTTAAATTTAAACCACTTAAAGCTGTTGTTCTGGTGTCCTATTCTTAGCCCAATTTACACTCAATTCCGTGATTCACACCCCATCAAGCTGACCATAGTAGAACTAGTGATTATTCACTCTTTATTCTTACTATAAGTTTTCTAAAATCCTAACCCCATTTAACAAATTATGATCAATCTTAAAATTAACCCAACCTTCGATTAAATCGGAATTTGAAACATTGGCAAAGCATGCAGAGGCCATGATGTTCAGTGGTGCACCTCACTGATGGATTTAAAACCGTTGATGTATTGTATGATATTTAAAACCATGTCAATCATAGTAATCCAAAATAGGACTTAAATTCTTTTGGTTAGTTTTTAGGTGTGAGTGTGACTTGTGACCATGAGACCCACCCATAGTGCGAAAGCTGATATGAAGACTGTCTGGTATCACAGGCATCTTTGAATGCAACCCTTGTCTTTCCACACAAAGTTCAAAAGGATTTTTCATCTGTCAGTCATTTGAAGGGACAATAGTGGGGCGCAGATCCCGCGTGACGACCGTTTGGACCTTCCTGAATTTCATGGGACTCAGACCTCCCACCTATGAAACCTTCCAGGAACATGACAGCCAGTAGGAAACCTTTTAGGTTTGTGAGTTTGGTGCACCTTTTAAGTGGGATGATAACAGGCCCCGGCTTGGGTCAGGCCCATGATTAAACAAACTTGGACAGAACTCAGGTTATAGAGACTATAGACTGGACCGGACCGGACCGGACCTGACTTTTAATTTTGTCTACGTCGATCACTGGACCTGGACCTGGGCGTGAATGTTATATTGGTCCAAATCTTGGACCCATACTGTTCCATTTCAATCACTGGCTTTGAGGGACAGTCACCAACTCATCCAAAATATAAATGGTATCAATCTGAACTTCATTCAAGATCTTTGATAAAGTCTAGAAGATCTTTAGCTTCCATCCAATGATAGTGATTGTGAGTGGCCCCCTAGTTTTCATCATGTCAACACTCAATGTTGTCACCTTATAATATCTTTATTTTTATTTATATATTTTTATATAGAAGGATGACTTCATTTAGCTAATATAGATAAAGGTTAACAAAACAATGAAGTAATTACAAAAGATGTAGACATCACAAAACAACCACCATATGGACTAATACGGCTGCCCAATTGTAGAAGAGTTGCTCGAAGGTGGAACGGTCCTCACTGGATTATGCCTGGAACTCCTGTTAAGTTGAGTAATGCCATATCATCAGTTAACATCTAGTGTAGACTGTGAAGCCTCTTGTTGTCATTTTTGCAAGCTTATCTTCAAAAATGAGCCACACACATGGTGAGATAGGTGAGAAGATGTTGATTTGGACGGCCAATAAAGTGCACTGTAATGATCCTAACACACGGACCTTATTGGCAAACTACTTATGAGGATGTCATGTGTCTCACTTTTTAATTTGTTTTTTGCATAATTGGTCAGTCCGGTGTGTTTGTGCATGAAGGGGTTTTTTTTTTTTTTTTTTTTTTTTTTAGCCTGAAGCAGAAAGCAATTTTTTCCAATTTAGATGAATATGTCGTGTGGGAGAAACACGAGATGTCCGAGTGGAAAGGCTCATCTCATCTCATCTCATCTCATCTCAGACACCCTCGGATCAATCCCGGGCATGTAGGTTGTTTCACAAGTTGTGTTCCACCATCTCCTCTCAAAATAAATAAATAAATAAGTGTGGGTTCCAACCCCAAAAGAAAAAAGCCCTTAAAGTGACAAGGTCCGGTCACCAACCAAGATCAGATCAGTGACTGTCCACAAACACACAAGATAAGAACAGAAAAGAAAAATCTAAAGATGTTAAACTTGGCCCTCGTAGCTGGTACAAGTCAATCAAAAGTTGCTTGACTCGAGTCTTCTTTTCCCAAATAACCAAAAGAATGAAAAAATAACAGACGAACCATCTCTGACTTTTCCTTCTCTTTAAAGTTATCTTATAATTTACCATACAACTCTTTGTCCAGGATTACTTGGGTAATTTTTTCCACAAAGTTGTGCATCATATGCTATTAAAGAAACTATAAGTAGAAAGTGACCCTGCCACCTTCCCTCACAATTCACAAACTTCTTCTCCCTTTCATCTCTCCTCCTTCAAACAGCCCATCAACTTCATGAAAAGAGGATTGAACATGGCCCCAATCAAGCATCAAAACCTCCAGCTTCCAGGCAAATTCAAGAAGCCCAAGTCCTTGAATCGGACCCTTCAAATCCTACTCTCAATTTCCGTTTTTTCCTTCCTTTTCCTCTACTCTTCATGCCTCCTCACCTATGTCAATTCCCTCCATCTCCTCTTCTCTACATGCATATCTGACTTCTTCAGTTATTATATCAATAGGCAGGTCATGTTCATCCTTTGCAATAGTATACTTGTCTTTGTCACTCAAGGTTACGGTTTGATTGGTCACTCAGCGTCGATGGCGGTGACCGATGATCTCCACGACGAATTCAATATGAAGAACAGAGACTACCGGGGACCAACACTCGACATTGTGGAGATGCAAGTAAGTGTTGGAGATGAGGAAGGGATGGCAGAAAGTATTGGGACTTTGGTCCCTGTTGAGAAAGAAGAAGAAGATGGTTATGATGGTGGTGATGAAAATGAAATGGCAACTGGGGAATCTGCAGAAATTGTTGGGCCTTTGGTCCCTGTTGAGAAAGAAGAAGAAGGTGGTTATGATGGTGGTGATAATGAAATGGTAAATGGGGAATCTGATGAAAGGTTTGAGGATTTCATTAAGAAGACGAAGGAAAAGATGAGGACTGAAGCTTTACAACTGGTACTAGTTGTTTGATTGTCAATTGCCATGCAAGAAGAGAGATGAAATTCTCGTGTTGTCACTTCCTATTTGACTCTCTGTTTTTTTTTTTTTTTAACATGTATGTACATGTTCTATATGATGTTGGGAAGTACTTGTAACATTTTACCAACGAGATGATCTCTTCTTTGAATTCTTTGGGTTTGTTTTTCTTATATATGCCCCTACTGTTTTGCCTTAGAACTCTGATATTATTGTATGAACCCTCTACGTTTTCGATACGAAGAACCCCCTTTACCACTGATCGAAATTCTTTCTCAACATGGAGCTTATTTCATTCAATCCAAATTATTCATAACGAGACTCAACAGCTGTACTTATATAATTGGTTATAATTGACCTAATTCGTGCACAACCCACAATTGGATTAAAGAAAATTCTAAAATACATGATTAAGCATTACGTGCAAGAGAGAGTTGTAGAGAGAGATAGTGGGATTGGGAGGAGATACGGTAATTGTACCCTTGTAAATAGTGACATACCTCTTCTTTTTTTTTCTTTATGTAAGGGCAAAGTTATCATTTTTATAAAAATAACTCAATACAAAGCTCCCGGTTGTTCCCATTCTTTTTAGGTCTACTAATTTTGGGGGCATAGAAGATATTAAAATATAAAAATAGGGATGTACGACTAAATACTCAAACCAGAGGGGCTTATTTACCAACTTTATAAACATTATTGGGTAATGACAAATATATTTTTTCTAAAAACTGATTTAAACAAAATTAGGTATGTATTCCTTTTTTTTTTCTTTTTCTTTTTTTCTAATCTAAGAGGCTACAACACCGTAACTATGTGATGTTTTTCTGTTTGGAAGAACAGTCTTTTTTGGAGAAAAGTTGTATTTATGTCAATTTTAGATGGGGCTCATCAAAATGCTCAACAAAATGTTTTAGAAAAGGAATGAAAATCAACAAACATTGTATAAGGTATGTGGTATGACATATGATGGACGATGATGATGTTGAACTATTTGGTGTCATCCTTGTGTTTGGACATTGTTTTTGACTGTTTGGATTCGCCTAACTTGTTTGGATCATTTTGTTAGCTATGTTAAAACATGGCTTTCAAAAAGTAAATCATGGTGTTTTAGTCTTTTATAACTAGTTACATCACAATTTGTTCAAGGGGTTTTGATAGATTAGTACCTCTTAAACTTAAATGCTTCAATTTCATGACTAAAATTCAGGTAATGTCACTAGAATCGTTTGACTCTGGTTAACATTTTTTTTTTTTAAATATTTTTGCTCCGGATCCCTTGATATCATGGCTTTTATGCAGCATCTTAAGAAGATTTTTTCCCAAATGATAAAACTTGAGAAATTATGATTATATGTGTATTTACTTTCCACAAAATGTCAGTTTTTGTGTTATATAAAATATGAGTCTGTTTACTAGTTGTAAAAAAATATATGATACATAAATTGATAAATCCCATGATATCATGGGACATGCAAAAAAGTTTTTAAAAAATAATGTTTGAAATTGGAAAACAAAATTTAAGGTGAACCAATACGTCAAAACTCCTTTGCTAAGACCCCATAAAATCTCAACCCTCCCTTGGTGAAAGGCACTTATGTACAGACACTTAAACAAAAGGCTTGTGCTTTCTTACAAGTTACAACCATCAGATTTTCGGGGCTTTTTTTTTTTTTTTTTTAAAAATAGAAAAAATCAGGGGATATATGTCAAAAAACTTCAATTTTATCTAACCCCAATGGATTGATGATATTATCCAATCACATCCAATCTTAGGCATGTACTTCCAGCCTCAAAATTTTATAGTGGGGGTCTGAACTAGACATGGAGGAGACATGACAAAATGTGAGATGGATATGTGTTGGTCCCTTGTAGTTACTCTCTCATTTCTAATGCATCTTCTTCCTCTGAAGCAGTGAAGCTACTAAGAAACTTGGTCTGGAGACTTTTGAGTATGGTCTTGGGTCCTTAGCATGTTGTATAATGAATGTTAAATGAATAAATGTCATGTGAGGTGTCTGCGTCCATATCTAGTACATCAGCACGTGCTCGACTATTGTTGTCTTTCCACCCAATTTCTTGACTCCGCGTTGGTTTTTTTACACGACTTGACTCGGTGACTCTACTGCACTTGACTTGGTTGACTTGGCCAAGCCAACTTTACTTGTTTATTTACAATAGTTTTTTGAATGGACGGACATTACCTTGCCTTAAAAAAGTTATTAGAGCAATCTTTCTATAGAACTTGGGATATTATTATTATTATTATTTTATTTTATTTTATTTGCTTTCGGAGGGATTCCAATCTTTTAGGCTAGACTAATCTCTCCTGGCCTAGAGAGAAGCCAAGTAAAATCCCATGTAGTCATAGTGTAGTAGTGCAGTTTCGAGCCTACAACCTCCCAATGCAAACCGTGGTCCTAAACCAACTGAGCTTTGGGATTTATAGAGACAAAAGCAGCAAGCAAAGAAGAGATGTTATTATGCTTTATCTATAGGTTTCTACAAATGAAAAGTCCCCCCTGCATTTTTAAAAAATAGTTAAAAAAGGTCCTCATATTTTCTATTTTTACTCAAACCTCCTTGGTACGATGAAAAACAAATAACGGTTGGTTTTTTTTTTTTTCTACAGATGAGAAAGGTACATGTTGTTTAAGCTTAGCAAGTCATATTATCCTTTCTCTTTCCACTTGTGTGGGCTCTCTTGGGTTCAATGGCAGATCCTAGATTTTCATTTGGGTAGTGTGGGCCATGGTCAATTTCAAAAGTTATACAATAATATAGAAAATTTTAAAGTGTTATCTAAAAATTTTCTCGAGTCACCCACATGTGGACACTTGGGTCCGCCACTGCTTGGGTTCTAGCCCATATTAAGGTTGGGGCACCAAAAAGGAAAAAACAAAGCCCTTTGACCCCTACTTCACTGATTTATTTATTTATTTATATTGTAAAAAGTTTCTCTTCTTATTAGGGACATAGTGTTGAGTGTGTAGGCGGGTGAGCTGAAGTCTTCAAAAAAGGAAGGAAAATATTAAGATAATAGGATATATTTAACTTCTTAGTGTGTGCTACTGGTAGCTCAACTAGGCAGGTATCCAAGTTTAAGCCCAGTTGGAGCATCTTAAAAAATAAATTAGGACTAAAAAGAAAAGGAAAAATAAGAAAAGGGCCTTCTTAGTGAAGGACTGACGCATGCATGACCATGAAAATCTGTTGGATGAAAAGTTCGAGACCAAGACAATAGCTTAGAATGGTATTTAACTTTGAAATATTTTCATACAATCATTTCAAATAAACTTTTATTGAGTACGAGTGGTTTCCCTCTTGGTTAGGCACCCGCTTCTCACCTTAGTGTTCAGGGCTTAATCATAAATACCCCATAAGAACGGATATTATATCAGGCCTGCGTTTCTTACTACCGAAGCAGATATTATTTAGCTTTAATGTGTCCCAGCCCCTTTGCATGGGTAAAAACCAAGTCCCTTTTCATTTAAAAGTATAAGGGACTCTGTTTTTTGTCATTTGGAAGTTCATAGTTGACTCAATTGATGCACATCATGGCTTTTCTAATGCATATAAGTCACAAATTCACAGCTTTGGATTTCCTGACCTGCTTCTGAAGCACTCAATATTTTCCTAATTTGGGCCCACTTTGAAAATGAATCAGGGTAGAATTCAAGGAAAATGAATTCAGTGCAACTGGTCCACTTTCATACCTATGTTGATTAGATATTTTGTTTGGACTTCTTTTTCTATTTTTTTCTAATAGAATCTTAAATATCTTGAATTACTAATTTATTTTGTTTAGATGGTAGCAAAATTTCTAATCTAGTTATTAATACATGTATCTTACTCATGGGTAATCATCATCAATGCATGGGCCCACTTTAAACTCATATTTGTTGTGAGATATAATATGAGAAGTAGGGCAATTCTTACAAGTCATCTTAAATTAAACAACAAAGTTATTGGTTTCATGAAGTTCAATGTTTGGATCTCCAGATATCGACCACATTATCAAGTGAGAGATATGATAAAATAATACATGGTGTGGATTGAAAGGATTGCAGTGCGTTAGAATGTGTGGATAGGATGTAATTGATAGAATCATTGAAGTCATGGGATATGATCATGTTCTTAGCCAAAAGGCCGAGAAAAGTATAATGGGATATGACCTAAGAATGTGTGATTAGGCTGCAATGTGAAACAGTTGGGACCCACCCACCCATTAATATGTGCAGTCATGTAAAAGTCAGTTCGAGAAGGCCTTCTAAGTATGCTGAATTTTCTGTTGCCCAAGTCTAACCCGGAATTTAGAGTGGAGGGAACAATCAATAAAGTGGGGACCTTGAGAATTCCAGGGCTTTGATTCAATGCAAGACCGCCTGCAGGAGAAAAGGTTACTCTTCTGATATGATGTATTCAAAAGGGATCACAAAATCACCTTGGTAGAGTGACATAAGCCGTGGGTTTGTTTTTAATGTTATGTGCTTGAAACCGGCCGTAGGTGTGCGTCGAGGCAATTCCTTACCCATCTCACCAACTCAGGCTGAACCCAACCCTGTGATTAGGGTTTCTGGTTGACTCCTTTATTTTTGGATTAGGCTCCCTATTAACTTAGGGTTTATGTTGACTTTATTAACTTTTGAGGTTCCATTTGGATTGGGCCTAATACATTTTACCCCGCATGTTGAACCCTGCCTAGATTGAGCCTAGGGTTTATGTTATCCCTAGGGGCACGATGGTGAAGTTTTGAAGTGTTGTAGAAACTCGGATATGGGGAAAACCTTTTTCATGTTTTGCTAAAAAACCCAAAACACCCACCCCTTGTCTCTCCATAGGGACTGTTTTTCCGCAGAATCACAGAATACTCAATTTGTGAGGAAAAGTGGCAAACCAAACATGAAATCTTACTATAGCGTTGATGGCATTTACGCTTTCCAAGTTTTTTCTGTAAAAGAAAAAAAAAAACCAGTGTACAGTAAAGGAAATTCAACCCTAAATTGCAAAAAATTGGTTGGGTGGACCATTATAGTGAATGATGGGAGGAAAGAAAAAGTGTGTTAGAATTTCAGCCCAAAGAAAAAACAGGAAAGAGGAAAAGTAGCAAGCGCCTATTTGCTTCATGTAATTAAAAATATAAGAATCATAACACTTTAGTTTCTAGATATGGTAAAAATTGAAGAAAAAAGAATTCCCAAAATGACTATCAGATTATCACCCCTTAATGGAAATGAGTCAACAGGAGGTGGAAAATGAATACCCAACCCCCACCCTTAAAAATGAGTCAAGCTTGATGGTTGAGATAATTAGGTAATTGATTCAAGATATGACATCAATAACAACAACAAAAAAAAAAGTAACTCAAATCCAAAAGGGTTGCATCTGTATGGCACCTCATACCCTTCACCACTGTCCTCTTCAATAATTCTTTGATAAAGTTTATTTGACCATGAATTCCTATGTATAATATGCATACGGATGGCCCTAAAAAAATGAAGAATTGATAATCCTGCTTACTGGGTCATCTTTGACTTATATTATAGGTCATGTCTTTGGAACCTAATCCACGGGGATTCTCCACCAATTTTTTATGGAAAATCTACATTTGGCAATTGTAAATCCTTACAGATTTGAATCAATGGAAACCCCGACTCAAATTTCAAGAATTTCAAGTTCAACCTTGATAGGATTTGAAAATCCCCAGTTTTACGGATTTACGCACCAATACCAATCTGTCGAGACTATACACATAGATATACATGCACCAATACCAATGTCAAATCTTCAGCTATACAAATCCATAGCGACGAGTTCTCAAAATCTACAACAATGAGAAATCCTCAATTCTTTGAATTCATCACAAGTTCCTTACCCATTTCCAAACATTCCTATAGTGATTAACATATGATTAAAAAAAATATTGGATATGTAAGCTTAAGTGCGACAATGATTACGGTAGAGAACCTTGATGAGAAAAAAATAATAATCAAAGAAACTTGATATATTTGATCCCAATATGTTGTATTGGTAACTCAGGGGGATGTAGGTATTTAGGTCTGACCCCTGGTTGGAATGAGGAGATATCAGTTATTAATCTCTTAAAACTTATAATAGATTAGGACTAAGAAAAATACTTTTCAGTGGAAGTTCAAGACTAAGACAATTGCTCAGTAATGCATGTGGTGTGCCCTTCAAATATGTGACTTACATACATTCAAAATGTCCCTTGTCACTCAAAAGTCAAGAGGGATTTTCTCTTGTCATTTTTGTATTCTTATGTTCTTTTAATCTTGTAAGTCACTCTCATCCACACAATTCGAATTTCTGTAACTTGCTTTTAAACCACATGATCAATATTTTTTTATGTGGGCGCATTCTAATGATATCTCAAGACGATAGATTCAGGATAGAATTCAAGGGATGTGAACTGTGAATTAAACACAATTGGTCCACGTTCATAGTAAGTAATCATATCACCTAGATGCAAACTTAAATATGATGGAGCAGATGAAGGTCGATGGAAACTTGTTGGATTTAAAACCACACCAACCCTACTTGATAGTGACGGGTTTATGATAACATAATCACGTGAAGGGGGTGACGATGACAATAACATCAACAACAAACGACAATAACAATAACAACAATAATAATCATCCTTCCTTTTTTTTTTTTTTTTTTTTGAAGGAAAAGGAGGTGTGAGTGGAAAAAGAATGTTCATAAATACTTTGCAATACTCTCTATCAGGTGGATCCCACTTCTCAACATTCCCCCTTAAGTGGAATCCGGCCGGTGCACTTTCAGTGACATGCATATCTTTTTAGCACCGAGTATTTCATCTTGCCATTCGAATTTATGACCGATTGGCTCTGATATCATATTAAGTTTCCTTAACTAAACGCTAAGACATTAGTAAAGATAGAATCAATACTTTACAATGCTTCCCATCAGGTGGAGCCCACTCCTCAACATAGTCCAGCTCTATGGGGTTCACTTAGGGCCCCCTTTAATCGGTGGGGCCCCATTGATACCCTTGTCATCCCATGATCTGTCACGAGACCAATTTTACACACATTGAACCTTCACTTACCATTGGATTGAATATCAAAAAGATCTAGACATCATTAAACGTTTTGGCTGTTAAATCAAGAGCTAGGATAATCTCATGAGACTAATTTTTTGGCTTCCCCTTATCCGTAAGGAGACCTTTACATCTACCTCGATCATCTTATTGATAGACATGTATCTAAGGTAAGCCCCACAAGTTGTATTGCATGGTTGAGATATGCAGTCTACTAGTAGGAAAACATTGTCTGTGCTTAGATATAAGAATAGGCACAAGAAACAAGCTAGAGAGGGAGAGGGACAAGGCTTTTCAGTTTTTTCACACATTTATATCATTTTTTTATTTTTATTTTTTTCATGCTGATCAATACAACACCATGCCAATGGATCCAACACTAATTGGTGTGCGTGTATGAGGTATCAGGAATACATATGTGATACTAGCATTCGACTGATGGTATTCTTGATCTTCGGGTTTGGTTGGGGGTTAAGGTGGGTGAGGCTTTCAATTTGAGTGGCTTAAATCTCAATAATTAAGGTGGGTGAGGCTCTCAACTTGAGTGGCTTAAATCTCAATAAGGTGGGCCCCAAATAGAGCTGAACTTCTTCCACAGAGGAAAGCCTGACATGATTAGGACTCCCCTCAATATCAATAGACACTATGTATGGTCTATTCTTAATTTATCTAGAATTCCTGAGAAAGGAATTTGTGGTGTTGAGGATTTATAGCACGTAGCTTGTGCCCTTGGCATTTGAAAATGTCGTGTTTATTTGTTAGAATTTTAAATTTCAACCACCTCTAAAGCGTCAAATGATCTTTACAATTTTCATGATTGCATCCTCTTCCACATTTGTAAATGCTCCACCCAAAACGAGGATTCAGAAATCTCACTCCAAGACAACTTTTGGAGAATTTACGATTTCTTCAAACATAAATTTTCCGGGTTCTAGTAAAGAAATAGGTTTTAGATTAACTAATATCCTCTTTTCATTTACCGTCCACCTCTTTCATCTTAGAACATGTGTGACCCATGACAAGATTTTGTCTCACAATTCATTAAATAACTAAAATTCTAGTGGTTTTAAATATTAACAGTCTCTAAAAGACCTTTTAGATCCTCAATCGGCACTTGATATATGCTTAACTAGAGTCGACCAATCACAGTCCACCACATCCCCTAGAGTGTACCAATTATTATCCGCCATATCGACACAAATCATGTGGTTCCGACACGGATTCCATTCACATCAGCATCATCCATAAACCAGCGGTAGTTATTCCCGTGTACGGATAGGACCTTCATTTTGAATGCGGCTGTTCAATAGGTGGGCCCTACTATAGAGACGAGACACCATTTTTCTTTCATATCTTCCACCTCATGACATGTGTGACACATGCCAAGATCAAGTCTTTCGAATCACTAAATAACTAAAATCTTGGTGGTTGAGAAACTTGGCAGTGTCCAAAAGAGTGGTTGAGAAAACTGAGAGTCTCTAAAAAGACTCTTTTGGCATGAGCATAGGGCATAAACCAAAGGTTGGTAACTTTCTACTACACACATTTTCTTTTAAGATTAGGGCTTTATTTTGGGTGGTTTGGATTATCAGTAGGTAGGTCCTAATGTAGAATTTAAGTGACTAATTACTTCCACGCGGCAGAATCCTGAGTGAGAGACATAAATTGAGTCGATCAAAAGATGCTTAGCTCAACCAATCTCTCCTCTCGCCATCTATCGTCGGACAATTCCAAATGAGTGCATGTGTCACACTAGTCCAAATTATCTCTTACAAATAGTTCTTCCTTGGCTGTCCAAGAATTTACCCCGGGCATATCACCTTCCCCTCATTAGATGGATCTTCACCTCACTCGAGGTCTCCTTCCCTCACCCGACAGTTTGATGGGCCCCAACCCCTTTGCCGGGGTAAAAAATTATACTAAAATTTTGGTGGCTGAGAACATTAACACTCTAAAATTAAGGCCTTTTCAGACCACCCAGGAGCGTACCCAAGTGCATCTATGTGGGGGCGGTCGCACCTGTTGAACCTCAGCCCGCTTCTAAATCCATAATGAAAATTCAGGATCAGCTTTAAAAATTCACATAAAAATCCTACGTCCGCCCCCAAGACCCATATGAATATCCTAAGTTTGTTCCCAAAACCCAATTGCCTGATTGGATCCGTACCCGTCAAACAAGAATTTTGGGTCCGCCACTGACACCATCATCACCCATAAATCAAGTACGGGTAATTTCCTCTTGTGAACATTCTCCCTACATATGTACTGCTTTCATTTTGAGATAAGATTTTCAATAAGTGGGTCTAAAATCAATGTAGAGCTCAACTGCTTGCACTCTGGAAAGCTTGATGAGTGAGACACCAAGCTGATCTAGACGCCAGGCCATTTCAACACAGATAACTTTGTCTCAACCAACCTCCTTTTTTAATTTGTTGCTTCCAACTCTTCCAGCACAGCACATGTGTCACACATTTCAAGATTATGTCTCGCAAAGCAATAATAACTACACCTGTTTTTTTTTTTTTTTTGGTGGGAATAACTAAACCTTTAAGTGGTTGAAAATATTAACAGCATAACCCATAAACCAAAGGTTACAAATGCTTCATATAGCTGAGAAAAAGATTCTTCCTGGCCAAATAATAAGTTAGTTGGGGGCTATGAAGTTGTTTGTTTCTACCTTGTAGGGATGTAAATGGTTCGCTTTCGGTCTGGATCCACCCATTAATGAAAACGTGGAACCGGATCTGGAATCAGAATCATTAATCAGAAGATGGAACCAGGTTCCACATATGGGACAGGTCAGGTTCCGGGTATGGATAGAGAATGATTTAGAAAATAAAACTAGCTTTTATGAGGAATTTTTGGAAATAGAGATAATATATCGAGTCTTGGGTCCACGGGCAGAAACCAAGGTGGAACCGGACCCAAACCCGTTTAGGTAATGGATCCAAAAAAAGTACCCAGACAAGCACCCGTTAACTTATCGGGACCTAAATAATGACCCAAACCCGGTTATTAATGTGTCAGAACCTCCGGATAATCGGAGAATCAAGGGCCCATTTACACTCCTATACCTAATGGCAATTGTAGTGGGCCCATGTGTGTTACCACTTTCGTGGGCCCAGCTACAGTACGAGGAGCCAATCACTTGCTTTGGTCCACTTAATTGGAGAATTTCTCTTATGTTATCTCTCTCTACAGATATATAGCTCGTTTACTACTGAGACTGCTCAAAAGAAAATAACTTTGTAATGAGAGTTGTGGCCCCCTCCCCCCACCCCCATCCAAGTTTGGGAAAGCCTCCAAATCGTTTTAGAAAGCTTTGTGTGTTGATTAAAAATAGGACCGCCAATGGCCCCATAATGAAGATTTACTATTCATCGAGCAAAAGAGAAATCCTATTCCACCACTTACTAATTACTATATTTGAAGAAGACGAGTGTTCCCTCAGCTATAACTCAGTTGGTGAGGGAATTAGGTGAGGGAATGAGTGAGTAAGTAAGAAATCATGAGCTTGAATCCCCAGTGTAGCACAAAAATAAAAACAAAAATACGGGGAAGGCAAGTTCTCCTCAACCCAATAAGGGGAAATGCACTCACAACTCTTCCCACCATTTAATGATTCAAAACTTATGAAAACAGATCTGGGATTCTGAATTTTAGCTGGTCATATAAGTATAATATAGTGATAGTGTATGAAATGAATGTCAATATTTTACTTCAGAGGTAATTCTCTCATATAATCTAGTACTAAATGCATGGTCAGACTAGCATTTTTTTTTTATCTGTAATCAAAGATTGGTAATTTAATTATATTGTGCTGTAATTACAATTTCCTCAGCATCATATTTGTAGTGTAAAACATCAGCACATGACAACGCCATATAGACAGGATGATGATGAAAAAATAAGCCCCATCGTACAAGAGAAAATATGAAGTTTAAATGACTTTGTGTTGATTGTTAATCTCATCACCTTAGATCAAGTGGCTAAAAAAATTTCACAGTGGACCCCAAGGCATAAATCCCCATTCCGCCCCTGAATCCTAATAAGATGCCAAGGTTACTTGTTGAACTCTTTTTTTTTTCCCTTCGACTCTTTTTTTTTTTCCCTGACAACAATAAATTGTGCATACATGATTCTAGAGTACTTTTTAGATTAAATTATGATAAATGTTGCTACGAGATCTGCACCATTTTTAGCCCAAATGCAAAAGTTTCCCATTGGCTAGAGTATTACTTAATTGGAGCTATTACTTGGATCAAAATGCACATATAAACAGTCTAGCAGCAGTGGAGATTCTTTCATTATTGAAAAGTATCATCATTGCCTTTGCTAATGTATCGAGATTTTGGTAGGAATGGTTAGCTAAAGAAATCAAGATGGTATTAGAACCAATTGGTCGCGAGTTAGAATCCCAGGAGAAACAACTTGGCGCAAAAACAAAAATATTCGTGCCGCCAAAAGTTCGCCAACCGAGTTCCACCTAAAGGAGAGTGTTGAGGAGTGCGCCCTACCCGATGGAGAATATTGAAAAGTATTTCCGCTACCTCTACTAACGTCTCGAGGTTTTGGTAGGAATAGTTAACTAAAGAAATTTAAGATTCATGTACTGTGGAATGGAGACTTTTAGATAAGGAACAGCAGCAAAGACCCCCATCCCAATGCATTGGCCTGGTTTCAGAAATCAAGCTGGAAAGCAAGAAAACCTTGATAGACTAGAGTTTCATTTGATACAGATGAGCAAACTAGACTGTAGTAGCCTACGATGCCCATATATGTATATGAATATGGACAGGTTGGCCTAAATTATTTTTTTTAGAGTATGTATGAATTAATGAAATTATCACGGTTTACAATATTCCTTTCTGGTGTTTTTTTAATATTAAAATTTAAGAAAACTAAGAGAATTATATGAAATAATGGACTTGACAAGTAGGATATACTAAATTTATACTGTAGAAATATGAGTATAATATCGAGTACTGATACAAATATAGTATTGGTCTAACATGAATCTGCGGACATGTACAAGTATCTGAATATCATAGGTAGTAGAACATTTTTACTAAAGTACTTGAAGATCAAGGACCATCCACTGTGATCGAGTGAATGGTCAAGGCAAGATTTCATTTCGATGACTCTTCTCTATTCCATTATTACCAGCTAACAATGTTCCTCATTTGGGTGCTGAGAATCTAAGTAGCTGCTGCCCATCTAAAAAAAGGAAAATGAATTTCAATAAGGGAATCTATTGGCTCCAATAGCATTATCCCAGATGCTCCAAAATCACCAAACATTTTCAACCCCAATTCGTTTCTCCAAAATCCATATATGGTCTGCCAACCTAAGTTTGCTTTCAACCCCAAAAAAAGGGAGGTAGAAGACTGTTAGCCTTTAAATTCTTTGTCTGCAATTGTATGTAATAAACCCCCACTAAAATACATGTATAGTAGTGGCGAAAACCTGACCCCACTCTATTCCTTAGATCAAATCTAAAAATCCATAAATGCTTCAAAACTGGGGCTGTCAAAGGGTCCGGCCCGGGATTGTCCTTACCTTGCCCTCAGTATATGTTGGGTCAGGCTCGGGTGGGCAAAAGCCCTCAAAAGGCATGCACTACTTAAGGCGTTTACCCTGCCGCTCAAGGGCAAGGATTGATTCAAGGTTGGGCCAATGGCTTAGAACAGGAAAACTAGCATTAAAACTTTTCTACATTAACATAAGCGTCAACCAGACATTAAATTAACCCTCCTTCTTTATTCAGGCTTGAGACCGACAATCCTGACTTTCTCCTCTAATTAACCCCATTACAAAGAAAAAATAAAAAAAAATTAACAACTACAAATGAAAATAAAGAAAATCAACATAAAAAAAAAAAAGAGAAAGATTTACCAACTTTTTCCCCTTCATCTTATCATAGAAATAATTTGAACGAGCATTCATCTCTCAAGTACAGTTATAACATCAACCTTACAAGGTTCTAAAAATATTGAAAAAATATGTACTTTTGAACCTATAAATATGTACTTTTGAACCTATGCTTCACTGATGGACTACAGGATAGATGATGGAAGTTAAAGAAATGAACAGTCCCCAAGAATATAAATGAAGCTGCATACAAACAAGCAATATACACTGTAGCTACATAAATTACAACAATAAGACATAGACAGTTGTTGTATCTTTTTTCTTTTTTCTTTTTTTTTTTTTTTGTTTAATCCAATAGATGTTAGAGCAAAAAGATATCCAAAAGGTCAAATGTCAATCATCAAAGACATTAAATGATAGATTATTTTTTGTTGGAGATGATCAGTATTAGAAAAGAGAGGATAGGTCCATTGGAATTCATTAGGTCTACATATGTCACAGATTCCCTCCTTGCATTCATTCAAATTTTGTATAAATAGAAATTGTTGGTATTCACTTTTACTAGATTTGTATTTTCTAGAATTTTCTCAACTCTTTGGCATGATTGGAGCTGTGGAGAGAAGGGGAATCTATTTTGGAAAGCAGAAATTGATCATGAATTTGTTAAAAAAGGTGTGAACTATTTGTTCAAGTGTCCTAGATGATTGGTAAATACCCAATTTCTTAGCAATCAAAAAACAGATGGTTCAGATGGATCACAAATCTTTTTAGATATATCTAATAGTTGCAAAGAGAGCCCACTGGGTGGGTGACAGCTCACGCTCCATCTTAAGAGCAAAATGGAGGAAAAGTAGAAATCTAGTGGTGAGATTGGTCGATATGGCAAAAACAAAGTAGTAGAATAAACTAATCCGTTCCTTGCATTCTTGACTTATGGAGGAGAATGCTTAGAGCATCTCCAAGAGAGGTTAAATTTGGAGATGCCTTTTTGAAAATGAAGGCTTATGTGGCAAATTAGCCCTTTACAATTTGACATCTTTATTGGAGTAAACCCCAGCCCATATGTCAAATGTAATATTTTATTATTTTTTTTATTTTACCTTTTTTATATATTAAACTTAACTCATCCACAATAATCCATTTAGAATAAAATAATGTAAAATATAATTTGGCATTTCACTTTTTCACATGTCAAATTTGGCGTCTCACTCTCATATGCCAAATGCCACATCATTTTTAGCATAACTCTTGGAGTGAAAATCTATGCCAAAAATCCCATGTGGCATGTCCTCTTTGGATTTGGCATCACTCTTGGAGATGCTCTTATGTGGCTGTTATACCCAAAGAGAATGCAATATTTGAGGGCATCTTTCTTTCTTTAACTCTTCTCTTTGTAAAGAAAGTTGACCCATTTGGCAACTACTTAAAAGAGCCCAATGAAGATAAAATAATGAACATGGCTTGAAAATGTTGTTGGGTCTATCTGAAGACAAAATTAATATCATTTGAGTCTTTTTGAGATCTATCTACTGGCGGCTGTCACATAGCTAACATAACGTGAGGTTGTGGGAAATTAGTTGTTACATCTCTAATCAAATGATTAAGACCTTTTGATTACAGATAGTCACACACAGACTTACTTTGGAGGGCTAGGCCCAATGATCTGCAATTTGCAGGTAGGGGAGAGATAAGGTTGGATGAAATGGGCCAACATTGATCTGTGTACCAGTCCAATCCAATCACGATTCGGCCTTTCTTTCTTGAAATGGATCTGATCCATTTGTAGCTGGGCCAGTCAAAATTATGGGAAGATATTTGATTCAACTGTGTTGGTGTGGTGGGGGCCCATGTTGTATATATGATAAATGGTATTAACCTTTGTAACTGATGAGATTAGCAAATGTTCTGATGAATCCAAAGCTGCCGACAGCCCACTTGCAGAAAAAATTGCAGCATTTTGGTTGAAGATTTGCACAACTGTTGAGCTGTGGCCCATGACCCAAGAGATGATCCACCAACTCTCTTGAGCATTTTCCTGAGTCATCTCAAGTCATTTTCAGTTTGTTTGTAGTCAGGTTGAGATTGACTTCCAGTTTGGATATATTTCAAAAATGTACCCTAAAATCAGCTACCATAGTCAGGTTAAAATCAGGTTGGGGACACCTTGGGTTGGTCCTTCTAGATTTCAGATCAGATTCAGGTTAGGTTAAGTTGGGTGAGAGCGGAATCTGGATTCAGGCTTGGGTTGGCCTTTTTCTTAAGTTGTCATATTGGCCCAAACTCTCACTCAACCAGCCCGATTGGACGCCTACATACACACATCAAGCTTCCAATAAATAAAATAAAAGGGGTGTAAATCTGAGCGGGCGGCCCAAGCCCAGCACGGGCCCAGCACAGAAAACCGTGCCTGGGCCGTGCCTGAGCCCGTTGACTTGGTCAACTGGACAGGACGGGCCCCAGCAGACTGTGCTGGGCCAGGGCTGCCAGGCCCAAGGCCCGGCCCGGCCCGACACTAGTAAAACTCGTGCCGTGCTAGGCCAGGCCCCCCAAGCCAGTGGGAGGGTCGGCCCGGCAAGAGGAGGGCCCAATAGTCTATTTTTTTGAAAAAAAAAAAAACTCTCCCCATCTCAAAATTCAATTTCTCTTATATGTTTTATGAGTTTTGTATTATATGTTTTCTTATAGAGGGGGTTTGTATTCCCATGTAATTATTAAAAAAAAAATTTAATTCAAAAAAATAATTAGAAAAGGGGAGGGGGATCTGTGGGCCGCCCATGGGCTGCACGGCCCAAGCCCAACTGGGGCCCAGCTCAGCACGGCACGACCAGGGCTGTGCTTTGGGCCGTGCTGGGCTGACCCCCAAGAGGTTGGGCCCGGCACGGCACGGCCCGCATATCAGACAGGGGCCGTGCTGGGCAGATTTTCACCCCTTTCCAAACAAAGTGGATATGGAATGTGGAATAAGAAATATGCCACAGTATCAGCTCCAGTGTCTGGGTTCCCCATTATATGAGTATATTAGACAATGAAAATGACACCATATTGACCACAGGCAGAATTCTTTTTGTGGGGCCCACCTGGTACAAGTTAATCGAGTGTTTAGGGCAGGATTGGGAGTTCTCTATAAGCATTAAAGGTGCCCAAATATCAATATGATCTGAATATTGTAACTCTCTAAACGCCTTAATGTTTTAGTGGTTTTACAAGCACCTATTTAAAATTTTAAACTTTCTGGCCCTAAAAATTTTTTTTTTTTTTTTTTTTATTATAATGGGTAGGTTCTTAAAATAGATGGTAACAATCAATGTAGCCCCTTTTCACATTAAGTTCTTCCAATCCCACCTTAATCTCACAATTGGCATGCAAGTTTCAGCAAATTTCATACTTGTGAAACCACTCATAGCCAAATTTTCATGATTGATCCTTACATTGGAACTCTGATTGACCTTAGCCCATGTCGTCACTATGATTGACTACATCTTACTGGCCAAATTTGATTTATAGATCTGTAATAGGAACATCTCCCTTCAATCCCATTGCCCTTCAAACTAACTTGCTTTTTATAATAAGCAGGACAGTTGTCTCATAAAGATAAAAATAGCAATGGTCATCTTGACCTTTGACAAATAAAACAAAGTAATACATACTACAATGAGGGCCCAAGAAATCTAAATTAGATAATCATGTTATTGTGATTGTCACTATCATCATTAAAGCTTCATCATTTCATTTATTCTCAAATCTCAAAGTAAAGTGTCACCACATTAAAATAACAGAAATTCTCTATAGTCAACTGCTAATATAATATGACTTAGAGGCTCTTTAGTCCAAGACAATTCTGTTGGTGAGTAATGAGTTTTTTCCTCTGTTTCCTTATTTTCTTTTGGTAGAAGAGTAATGAGTTGATACCCACTAAGAGGATCGGACTTTTTCATTTTTTTAGTTTAGTTTTCTGTTGTATCTAAATATAGAAAATTGGCCACATTTTATTTGAGCCATCCATTTGCAAACCAATTATCAAAATGTTAAGATTAATTCAATGAGTGAATCATTTTTCGCTCCACAAATCATCTATGTTCATCTATAGGAGACAAATGGTATATAGCAAGACGACAAAGAGTTTCTCTGTTGGTTGACAACCTTGCAATGTTACTCTGTTGCCTAGGGATCATCATCTCAGCTGCTTAAGGATCGATTCCGGTTACGTATGCTACTCTTCCTAGGTACGTGGGGTATCCTTCCCATCTATATAGAATGCTTGGCCTCTAAGGTGGCAATAGATCGGGTTGGGTTGACAATTTGACATTTCCAACCCAAACCCAATTAGCAATCGGGCTGGACAAGTGAACCCCGGATTCAATCCAAAAGTTAAAAGGGCCATCCAATCCATGAATTATCAAGTCAAGTTCCAGTTGGGTTAGTGGATCAGAATGCAATGAGTTGGGATTGAGTCAGGTTTGAATAGAGTCCACCAGTCCCATGCCAACCATGAGCTCATCCCAAACCGACCCATTTATTATTCAAGTTGAAAATGTCAATCCAAACCCAATCAAAAAATGTTAAAAAGGATCGACCCAAATCCTCAATTACCAGGTCGGATGAGGTTTGGGTTGGTTGCTCAGGTCAGAAACTCCCACAATTGAGCAAACTGAAGATTTTGAGTTCTGTCAACTTGAACAAAAAACACTGGTTAGTGAGAGAACGATGAGATACAGAACGTGGGGTCAGATGAGATCTTCCAGCCTTTTCTAAAGGCAACAGCACATAGCTTGAGCTCCAAACCCTCTGTTCTCAACCGACAGAAACAAATTCCTCTCATGATCACATCCAAAAATCACAGTTACTATTGACATGAAATCCAAAAAACCCACCAATGTGTGATGATGCAAACAAGCTTCCAAAGGTAAGCATGAATGAATCTTCCCCACCTTTTCTTTTCTTTTTATAAGAAGAATTCAATCATTCATGAACATGGGTTTTTGTTTGTTCTTCTACTTTTGAAGACCCAATTCATGTTTTTTTTTTTGTTGGCAGTGCGAATCCATAGCTGTCCCTTAGCACTTGGGTATTTATGATTTTTTAATTTGAAACCAGTTCATGGCTCTTTTATGATAATTCATTCCTAAATGAATATGGGTTTTTGTTTTTTCTTCCTATGTTGATGAAAAGATTTTCATGTTTTTGATGTTCTTCTGATTTTGATGACCCATTTTTATGCTTTTGATGTCAGCACTAAGAATATAAGGTTGCCCATCTGTAATTTGGTATTTATGAGTTTCAGTTGGGGAGCCAGTTTATGTTTTAAGCTATGGAAATTGTGTGCTTGAAATATTCAGGGGCTGTTTGTTTGCATAGGGAAAGACATATTGAATTGTATCCTTTTGAAAGTAGAAATTCAGGGTGGATTCCTAACAAAGAATCTCAAAAGGAGGAGGAAGAAAAAGGTTCTAGGGAAGAATTCATTTGTCTCCAATGGAGTCAATTTTCAGCACATTTCATCAATTTATAAGGATTCATTTTTCTTCTAAAAGAAGGATTGAGGACAAAACTGCTTCATATTTTATGAGAGATCTGAATCTCAGACTTCTTTTTCTTAACAAGAAAACAACCCTCAGAATTATACACAACCCCCCAGCCCCCCAAAATAAATAAATAAAAAGATCAGTTTGTGCTAAAGATATTAAAGGTGTCGAACACAACATGTACTTACATCCTGAAACATGGTTGTTTGGAGCTGGCATTCAGTCATATGTGATTTCTTCTACTTTCCATTTCCTTTTTCCTATAGGACCCTCTATGGAATTTGATGTTGGATCCAGTCTACCTTGGAAATACAGGTTAAATAAATCATTTTGGATTTGTTTGGATATATCCACCTTCACTGCACTGTCCCCTAAATCAAAAGGAAGATCACAGTTAATGCCTGTTCTTATCTAGCAATCAATATGGGGCAGAGGAAAATGTCCATTGATCTGAAGCTCTTCAACTTGAGACTCACCCTAGTTGACTCAGCTCTATTGAGTTTCTAGTTGAGCCACCCTTTTTTAGTCAAACCACATTCATAAGCTAAATAATTAGAGTGAGAAACTAAATAGAACAAAGAGAATTGACCCACAAGTGGTCTATCTGTTTGCGGTTGGACAGAACCTAGTCAGGTTTTAATGTTTTTGAACTAGTTTCATGCCATCCTAAACACTACTCAGAAACCAATAGCAATTGCTGATTGCTCCAAAGCTTCCCTGCCTTTGAGGTACTTCCAAATGGGTCATCCATATTCCTAATTCAAAGGCTGATTGCAGTAAAGCTTCCCTGTTGAGGTAGTTCCAAATGGGGTTCCTCATTGGATGTTAAAATTCAGTTCACCATGTGAACTGATAGTTTTCTGCTTCCTACTGCTGCATAAGGGAAATTTGGAACCAATTTATATTTGTCTGTCTAATGTGGCAGCCCACATCAACATGAAAAAAGAGTTCCTGGGCACCATTTAGGTTTTTATGGGAATTATACCCTTTCTTTCTGCATGTATGCTATGCTGCTTTGGTTTAATTTTTAATAACTCTAATCGTTACCATTTCAAAAAACAACTAAAAAATTTCTTTCTGTATTCTTAATGGAGAATTATAATTTCAAACAAGTTGAGAAAGAGTGACCAACAATATTCAGGCTCGTTTGCATACTTCGAATTGCATTCCCACGAATTCATAGCAAAGGGGGTTCACGAAAGTAGTACTAAAGTGGTGAAGAGTGATAGGTCTAAGGTGGAGATCTAGATGGGACGATTAGTTTTCTAGTATTTACTTTAATATGGCAATGGATTGGTGATCGTTTCCTATCAAGGTGTGGTTCATTTGATGACCCTTTGTGGATCTCCCCTTTCATCCTTCACCTTTACTTTACCACGTTTGCTACAAGGGCATTGCTTAAATTCTAGGGATTCGACATGGATTAAACAAACAGGCAATCAGGGTCTCAAGTAGGTGCATCATATCAGTGAATAAGTCCATTATAAAAAACAAACTACTAAGAGAGAGAGATCAGCATTTGGCTACTTCAGTTATTCTCTGCTCCCAAACTCAATTTCCATAACTCCTTAATCTTAATCATAGTCCCACGGTGTTTTACACCTACTTCAGAACACATTTGGCTGCATAAAATTTATTTTATCTAGGATTTAATTTTCATAGGTCAATTCCTCCAACCTTACCCTAGAGAGTAGAGACCCATTTTGCTCAAAAGCTTGGAAAATGATGACCCGTTTCCTTATATTCCTAGGTTACTCGCCAAACCAAATAACAAGAACCATGTTTTCGTTGGACCGGGTTTTCGTAATCTGAGAAATTTAGTGTACACAAGCAGACAGTAAATAAAAAAATTAAAAGCACTTAGAATTTGTTGTGCTAGGACAAATTACAACAAAATGTAAGATTTGGAAAATAGGCAGATATGTTTTGTCAGTCTTGATGTCTATGACTCACTGTGTTCTTGATGACCACAAGTCTCTTGAATAGCTTATTCAGATCAATTTATTCTGCTTGTATCCATGTGTATGGATCACCCTTTTGGAGTCCAGGATTATATATTATTTGACATTTAAAATCCATGTTTATTTCATTTCTGGATTTTAAATCAGTGCAGAATAAACCAGTTCCTGTTGTAGTTGAAGCTCAGGGGCACTTTCTGTTTCATACCCTTTACTTGTAACCTTATTTTAGTAAATTTTGATCGTTCTGTGGTGGTTGATGCTTGTGGGTATTTTTGCCTTTCCAAGCCACCAGAGTTGGGACCAAAAAACCAATGATATCTAAGAAGATATCAACTCAATACCCCTCCAAATTTCAGTTGGCTTGTGTTGCATGCATCATGTATGTATGATTATAGATGAAATTAGTGGAATATCATTACATCTGAATTATAGTTCCTTCACCATATGTCTTGCCGAGGCATGTGCCTGTCCTAAGCCTGTAAAAAGAAAGGGGCAACCATCAAACAGGCAATCCATAAATCTCACTAAACCAAGTTTTGAGCCTATTTCTGATTAGTAGTAATATGTGATGTACCCCCACATGAATGAAGAACAGTTATAGCTGATTTGTGGTGGTTGATACTTAACCTTTTAAGATGAATGATAGTTGAAGGGGAAGACTTTTATGATAATGATGATTATGCTAAACGTTCTATAATATATTCATGTGCGTCAGCCTCCAACAACAGTCTGTTAATGTGCAGGTCTACTGAGTACCGACCACAATCCCAGTGTAATAAGATAATGGCTGACCATGGTGTAAAGCAGCCATTACTGGCAGGGTTAAATGACTCCCCTCTTCAACCTAAAACAAAGAGCATTGACAGAAGAAGATTTCGCCATTGTAGAAGTGCTCCAGCTATGAATGCTTTTCCAGAGAAGACCCACATTGCCCTGTCTCCAATTTCTGAATCTGTTTTGAGCAAACTTTACCCAACTTTCAGAAAAGTCGTGGTAATCTTAGCCATTTATCTAGGAATAGGCACATTCTGTTTTTTTACTGTTAGGCATCAGATTAAGGGTAAGAAAACAAATGGGATTTTGGATTCACTGTATTTCTGCATTGTGACAATGACCACCGTTGGCTATGGTGACCTTGTTCCTGATAGCTTTACTACAAAACTTCTTGCTTGTGCTTTTGTGTTTTCTGGTATGGCACTTGTGGGACTTATTCTCAGTAGAGCAGCTGATTATCTTGTAGAAAAGCAGGAAACCTTAATGGTTAAAGCCATACACAGCAATCATACAATTGGGACGACAGAGATGATGAAGGAAATCGAAACTAACAGAGTAAGATACAAGCTTCTCATGGTCACAACATTTCTTGTACTGTTGATGCTTACTGGCACAGTTTTCTTATATAAAGTGGAGAACTTGAACCTTGTTGATTCCTTCTACTGTGTCTGCTCAACCATCACAACTTTAGGGTATGGTGATAAAAGCTTTTCGACTAAAGGCGGGCGCATTTTTGCCGTCTTCTGGATACTGACCAGTACAATATGTTTGGGTCAGTTTTTCCTCTACCTTGCTGAGCTGAATGCAGAGCACAGACAGCGGGCACTAGTCAAATGGGTCCTTACGCTAAGGATGGAAAAAGTAGATCTTGAAGAGGCGGATCTTGATGAAGATGGGGTTGTCAGGTAAGGAAATTCACTGTCAAAGATTGTAAATTGCGTTCAAATATTGCTTAGGTTTTTTGTTGAACAAATGGTTTTTATGCTTCAATGAGAATGAAGTTTTCATTCTGGACATGCTAGATCACTAGTAACCGCACCACCCTTTTTTGAAGTTCCAATTGTTTCGGACTTTCAATATTTTTTAAAACCATTAAAACCTTATTCTGTGTTGCTTTTGCGAGATTCTTCTTTCTTATTATTAGGATAACCCTGAGAGGGCAAAGATCCATGATTCATGTTTCATCTTTCTTTTCCTTTTCATTTATTTCATGAATGATATTCAACCATTCCGATTCTTTCATTAACTTCATCATATGTATAAGGAGTTGTGTTGCAGTTAAATTTGAGGGGGGAAATCTCTTTTGATTTAAGAAAAAATTGACTTTAGCTTCCAATAAGTACATCTGTTCGGTATTTAACTTATTTCTTGTGTCGTAAACGATATTGAGCCATTCCAATTTTTTTTTCATTAACTTAATCATATGCACAAGGAGTTTTATGCTCCACTTAAATTTGAGAAAAAAAAAGGCTTTGATTTAAGAAAGGCATTGACGTTAGTCTTCAATAATTGTACCTGTTCCTTATTAACTTCTTTCTTGCGTTTTGCTTAATGCTCCTTGGGTTCTTTGGTTGCTTTGAAACTTATATGTTTTGGGTTTGATTTATGAAGTGCTGCTGAGTTTATCATATACAAACTGAAAGAGATGGGGAAGATTAGTCAAGAAGACATTGCTCTTGTGATGGAGGAGTTTGAAGATCTTGATGCTGATCAGTCAGGGACACTGTCAGCTTCTGACTTGGTGCTTGCACAGTCACCCAGAAAAGGGTGCTAAAAGAAACTAAGTGTGCCCTTTGCAAAGTTGTTGGATGTGTTTTTTCTTCCCCTTCTTTTTCTTTTTTATTTCTCAGTTGCTTAATGTATGTCAAGACTCTTAAGTCACACATTACAGAATAATCTGTTTATGAATGTAAATTCATGTTTTTGTTCTCTAATCTTGTTCATAGGAGCTCCTTTGTGATTATACTTACACAATGTTTGCATAAAGCTAAAGAAAAACCAAAATGACCGCGGTTTAACAATCTCCAAATTCCCATTTATCATCACTCATCCAAATTTCATTCCCATAGGAGTGCAAACTCTGTGTGATTTATCCTATTGAGGCTAATCGGGTATTTTACATGCGATCAATCTAACCATGGTTCATACTCCCAATTGAAGTGAAAAATTTTATGGTGCACTGCCTCCATATTGATTGCTATGTAACATGAACGGTGCTTTCTTAGCACCATCTCAGAAAAAGTCTTGGTGAAATGGAATTGTAGGTGGAGATGTGGACTATCTACACCTGGACTGAAAGCCCTATGAGGTTGCATTCTTCCCTGGGTTTAGCTTGGATTCATGAATGGTGGGCCCAGTTTATGTGTTTTAAAAAGGCAAAAGTGTTTACTGCTTTTTAATGTGTAAAATCTGTTGTGATTATATAGGATTGACCTTGTGACAAGTAAAATCAAATAATATCTTTATATGTGCAATCCACTTTATGAAAACAACCATTTGAGAAATGTAGATACTTGTACTTACCAAGATGGTCCTTGATTCACTGCAATAATCAGAATTTTCAATTGACTTGGATTTTGAAAGTGTGATTGAATTCCATAGCAAATCACGTGTCTCGTTAGAACAAAATTTCCCTACAGTGACAGCCTACAGAACATGGACCAAATTATCAAACGAAAACTCCTTCCATGATTTTACACACACCCAAACTTTTAGTCAATCAGACCAAGATTGATCACTGGACCGGACACATGAAAAGCATGGCCAAATCATATCCATGCCGATCCAACAGTGAATCTAACTTTGGCTGGCAGAAATATTATATAGTTATGGGGAGAAAAAACTCATATCCCAACTGTGTGGTGGAGGGGGGTGGGGGGCGGCGGCCAGGACTGAGACCAAGTCCTCCTATCAGCGATCTTGATCATCATCAGATTTTTATTGCCCTAATATACCAATGGCGACCCACAAGCCAGATGATTAAACCAATGGGCCACACTATGATTAGGAGAGCCCATCAATCTTCAAGATTAGCCATCAAATTTTTTCCCTTTTTTCTCCAGTGGCTATATAAAAGATGGCTGGGATCTTCCTGTTTGAAATTTTTAGGGTGAATGGTGGTAGGGCATATGAGATATACTCTGAGATCACCAAATTACAAGCCCCAGCTGGCATCTTTTGATCATACGCATGTCTTACATCTTCTAGCTGTGAATTTAACTGAACATGTGTGCCTGTTGGAATTGTTGTATGCCCGAAAAGCTAATTAATTATCTTTGGCAAAGTGATCAGTTGAACAGAAGATTGTGTGGGTCGTCTTTTACATCAGATTACAGACAGCTGCACCATGGAAATGTTGCATCATCTCCAGTACTCCTAAGAGTGTGGGCGCTATTAATCTGACATGAGCGAGAAAGAGTCTTATCAATTCTCAGTTTTATTGTTGCAATCATGCTTTGGATTGAGTTTTTATCTCATAGTCCTTGGATGGGGCAATCTTTTGCTGATCCATATTACATGACTTTGATTCTTCTTATAGACTACTGGATGACTGACATGGTGAGAACTCATAAAGCTATTATGAGAAGACATAAGACAATTCAATAAACTTGGTGTATCCATAGATCCCTATGATCATCACATATCAAATGTCCAACTGGCTGTCAGTATGGTTTTTTAATGTTATTGCTTAAATCAAACCGGTGGTTCTTTTCTTAAAGCCATTTTTGGTACCCATTAAAGTGGGACTAGATAAGGAGAATGGATAATGGGCAACTGATATGTGGAGGGATTGGGACCCATTAGAAGCATGATACAAGTTATAGATAGATAGATAGGTAGATGTCATAATAAGCACGCTTAATACGAGTGCTATGTGATGGTGCCGGGCCTAAAGCCAAGGCAACAAGAAAATGAAAGAGGAGCGGGGGAGAATATCTTTAAAAAGCTTTTATCATCATGAACCCCACTTTCCTCTTCTAGCCATTCAACGAGAAATTATGACTGCATGTAGTCGAAACATGAAATTATGATACAGATCAGATATAAACTCCATCTTGAATTTTTGATGGGATGTACTCATCTGACAAGAAGGAAAATGAGGATACAGAAAATGCTTCAATCTCAAATTTCATTCCTCTTTGCAGCATGATACCGAGCTCTGACCTATTGCAGAAGGAAAAGAATCACTCTTTTCAGCAGGATTGCTAAGTCAAAACAAAAGTAACGGTGAGAATAAATGTGTTACAGAAATAATGGAACGTAAACCTCCACTGTGGTGCTTCTCGGTGCAAGTAACATCTCTGCAACATTGTTTCAGCCTTGTTCTTATCTGTTATGCATGATAGGGAAAAACTATGTAAGCAAGCTACCAGGAAAAACAAAAAATACATCTGCTCCTTATGTTTGTGAGGAAAAATGATAACAAAAACTGCAATCTGACCTTTTGGTGTTAAAGGCACAAGACAACAATCTGGAAGGTGATATTTCTTGGCATCTGAAGGAAAAACTCCAAGCCAACGTATCTCAGGGACACGTAGCAACTTTGCATCAAAGGCCATATTCTTTAGGAAAAAATTAAGATGTTGTCAGAAAAATACAGCAGATGGGCATGCTGATAAAATTCAACATTAGAAAGTATACTGCTTGACCGTACAAAACTTCGACAAAGTTCATAAAATAGGATTATATAATTAATCAAAGTAATTCTCATTCCATGTTGCATACCATTTTGAAAGAACGAGCAATTCAATTTGCCATAATTTAAGTTGAAGCATTCAACTAGTTTGTCACAAGTTCATTCCTTTGTCTTGGTTTGATGGAGTTGGAAAACTGAATCAAACTAGGGATAAGGTGGTGGGGTCTGCTACATGAATTCTGTTTCTTCCTCAGAATTCATTTTTGGATTTTGACAAGTTTTACAATGGCTATCAACCTACCTATGATGATGATGGTGACATACACATGTGTACGCCTACTGATCAAGTGAAAGTGGTGCACTCCAAGAGGTGCAAACCTACCAGTTTTGGACCTAGCCTATGAGCCGGTTCCCCCTCACTACCCATTAGAATTGTCGCTCTCCCCATTTTCACACTGACCTGACTGTTAGTTACCATTGAGTTGAAAATCCAAAAAATCAATGCATTTAAAGTTTAAACCATTAAACTATTAGGGCCATAGTTGGATTAGAATGATGTTCTAGTGACTCTCTGATCTTTCCATCCCCAGACCCACATGAATCCATGGATCCAAGTGAACCCCACAATCAAGTGCACACCTAATCATTAATCTCTCTCTCACACACAGTGTGTGGATAGTGACTTTTAAGAAACTTTTAGTGATGCAGGACAGACCAGTGGTCCCCATGAGTCGACCCGCCAATGGGCCCAGCCCATCCGTCTCAATAGTTCTTTGGGCCTAGCCCACCTATCGTAGTTGATTTAGAGTTTTATTTACCCATTTATGTTTTAAGTTGTATTTAGGTGGATGTTTTAATCCTAGCCATCAATGAGTTTGGATGGTCCGGATTAGTTTTAGGTTTTATTATATTCCTATATAAGTGATGTAAAACCTATTGGCTTAGTCAATTGATGATAAATGAAAAGTTTGTCGAGTGATTTTGGGTCTTCCCAAGTTTCTCTTCTTCCTCGCCTGTGATGGAGAGTTTGGCGTGAGGCCGATTTTCAGGCTCTCACCTAACCTACCCCTTCCACCCTCCATCTCTACCCGCCCCGCACTTGGTACTCCGCTCCGCATCATTTAGTAGTTGGAATTAAAATAAAGAAGAAGAAGTAAGCATTGTGGTTGATAGCGACTGAAAAGGGAAAGATTGTAGACAAAGGCCTGAATTTATAAACACAATTAGAGTTCAGGTTGTGTTGACCCGAAACTACAATTTTTTTTTTTTCCTTTCAATACAATACTCTAGCTGAATACTCCAGGAGAAAAAAAAAAAAAAAAACCAACAACAAAAATAGGCATTCAAGAGGCAAAGAAAAATACAATGCTAGACATGTAAAGACTAACAGATAGTAACATGGGCATCAACAAATAAACGTAAGTTCAGGTTACCATTGAACCAAATCGGTAGGTCGTTAGGATATCAAAACCATAGGGATCACAATCTACCAAGCAATATGCAGGCAGACACAATTTTTCAACAAGAAGCCGCAAAAACCTGGGAAGAATAACACATGTTCACTGGAGACCATAAGCAGACATAATAAATTTTCAGATGAAAATGGTTCAGAAAAACATTTACTTCCGTGCTTGAAAGAGGGCTCCCAAGGGGAAAAGAAAGTGGGTGCAATTGTGCGAGGGGTACTCACACCTCCCTATGTAGCATGTGCCTCCATCACAAGTTTGAGCTGTGCATACACATACTAGATCTGGGCCATTGATCAGGGACGGCCACCATAGATCTGATCATAATCCAAAGTCAGGCCGATCAGACTACCCTAACCTATGGAATTGAGTAATGAATTCAAGCACCCGCCTTTTTCTCCAACTTCAGAGGTTGGGATAGACTACCAACCTGATTTCAGGATAGAGTGACACTGCAACCACTTGATTACAGGTTAAGATGTCATGCATTTGTATTGTGCTCACTGATGTTTTAATCCAGGTGTGGGTCTGAGGAGGATCCTAGGAAGCAAGGCAAAACTTAAAACCAACAATGCCTCACCTTCTAGTAGAAACATCTGGATATCCTCTTCCCTACAATGTACTCAGCAATAAGCACAACCAGCAATTACTTTGAATATCAACAAGGTACTCAATAAGTGTTCTTACTGTAATGACAATACAATGATTCTTTTCACAAAACTTGTCATTTGCTAACCGCTGGAAGACTGCAACAAGAAGTTCAATGCACAAGATACAAATGGTTTACCATAAGATAAATTGGAATTAACCATGTGGAATGAAATAAAATGGATCATTTACCTGTTTCCTTCTCTACTACCAGTATATATTTAGCAACACACATGACATCTGTATCAAGAATTAGGTGAATTTTCAAATTAGATGTACACCTTCTTGCATTGTAAAACAAAAGCAAAATCATGAACCAGTAAATGTGATGCTAAAATAACCATCACACTAAATGAAAAAACAGAGAAGGCAACAAATTTCTGAATTTGGATTGATACAGATCAAACAGGGAAAAATATTGAGTTTCTAAAAGCAGCATTTTTTTGTCTTGACATTATTAACTACCATCTCGATACAACATTGAGTTCATATTATCAGCATTGATTTCTCATGCTGGTGAATTATTAACTTCTATTGTTTCAAACGATTTCCAGTATAAATAAATAAATAAAAAAAAATAAAAACACTGTCAACTTTTGCTTCAAACCATTTGTTGTGGAAGGGGAAGGGAAACACTCCGAATAATTGGGAGAACAAAAGGAGAGATTTTTTTTCCTGTTTTCTAGAGTGTTGCTCTTTCATTTTCTTGATCATCTTTTAGGTTGCCAACCAAAGAACTATAATCTTCCATTTCAAGGAAAGTTTAAGGAATTTCAATCCATGTTAACAGCCATCAAATTCACCGAATGGAGCACAGGTACTAAGCCTGCATGAACAGAAATTGTGGTAACTGTGTGTTTCCTTGAGGCTTGGGCCCCATAATTCCTCCTTTATATGGAAGTTTCACTGCACTTCAGTTTTACGTAGGCATTGAGTTGACAAATGGGACATGCAAAAGTACTCAGATAGTTTAAGATCTTGGTATTTCTTCTGGTTCCTTTGAAGCATCTACAGGTTGAGTTCTTGGGCACCTGAATTGATAAGTGTGATCATTTCTAGTATGTGCTCTCTTTATGGGTCTTACAACAATGATGCAATCAATTTTCCACCGAAAAAGGTACTGAAAAGGAAGATCATATATAATCTTTGTACAATGCCACAACAGAGGATTCAAGATGGCCTACTGCCTATTCCCTTGTTCCTTAATCGAGAGGTGGGGACACTAGTCCCTTAGAAAGGTGCACATTGCCTGCATGTAACACATCAAAGGAAAATGTAATGCATAACGGATAATGGCACCAATCTGAAGTGTAAGTGTATTATTTATCATTTATATACGGCCTATTTATGGGTAACATGCATTTACAAGATACAGTTCCAAGCATATAATGTCACATAACAATGTACCATGCACATACATGTGGTACATTCACTACACTAGGCTAATAAAATAATACTACATGCATGCAAGATTTCTTCCGGTTAAAAGGAGCACACCTATAAGTCATCAACTTTCAACATTCATAATGTCCATACATTCTTTTTATCCAGAATATGACCATCGAGATGAGAAGAGAGTACCAATTCTGGTACTCCTAAGGAACATGATATCTTAAATCCGAGTCCCCCGCTATAACCACATGTAAATCAGGCATTCCCAGATTACTCTTGTATTCATTATTTCTTTAAACCCTCTTCTAAGGATATTCATGTAATTGTATTTTGTGATAATGAATACAAATACAAGGGCCTCCCTCTAAGAGAGTAGAGCATTTTTTCAGCAAACCTAACTTTGTCAGGGGAAAGATATAAGTGCTTTAATGGGAAAAACATTATGGCATGTGGGGGAATGATGATGATGCTTGGCGGATGTCTATCCTCATTCACAAGTAGTCTTGGCAATTATGGCTGCATAGTTCCAGAGGAACTGATGCAGATCCAAGTAGTGCAGAGTCTGAAGATTGAATAGTAGCCCAAGCAATGTCTTATGTGGAGAACTTTGATCAAGCACATGAGTGTGAACCCATTTGTTTAGGGGTCTAGGCAGAAGAGCCTAAAACATCCAACAGTCCATGTGTAAGGACCCAGACAATCAAGTGATCAACTCATGCGCTGTTTCAACTCAGCATTTGTTTTACACTATGTTTGGGAAGGGGGGTGGGGAGGGGAGGGAAAATTAGTTTTCCCTCTTGTTTGTTTAGTCAAAGAGGGGAGGGAAATCCTCTCTTTGCCTCCCTCCTTCCCACCTCCACCACCCAACCCCCCCCCCCCCCCCCCCCCCCCCAAAGAAGTTTTGAAAGGAAAATTTGGGGGTAAAATTTTCCCCCACTTTCCCTTCCCCCTTCCCAAACACCCTCCATTTTAACATTCCCTCCAATTTCCCCCCTTTTTTTTCCTTCCCCTCATTTTACCTCCTTCCCAAACACCCTCTTAAAAAAGCAGTTCTTGAAATGTGTGCATACAGATCGGTTTTCTAGAGTTATTCATCATAGAACCTTAGACATAATGTCTGAGGGCGATTAGTGTTGAGTTTGTTCAATTTCCAAGCCTATAAAAATGCAGTTTTCAAGAGGTTCCAGATATAGGTTGCTGTCAGCGACTGTCTTGGAGTTGCTGCAAGGTGACAGCAACTATCTGAAAGTTCAGTACAGTTTCTCACAACAACAAGGAGATTGCCTAGTCCAAGTCAAGTTTGGAACTTTAAATAGGACTCAGCCAAGTCAGAACCGACCTGACTCGGCTGAGCTTTGAAACACTGAGGTATAGTTCTAGAGGAGCCACTAATTCATCTTTTGGAAAATGTGAGCTGTGGTGAAATAGAAATGCCAACTGCCGAAGCGTTGCTATCTCTTTGCAGTATTGCTAGTAACCTAAGATGAAAGGTTTTAGATTATTTAGAAGGAATGGGTGGCTACGTCATTTGGACTTCATTGTTTTGCCGAAACCTTATTGAAGATAGCATTGCTTCATTTTTTAGATTTTTTAACCATTATTTAAAGGCGTTCAATCAGAAAGTAGGATGTGACTTGCATTTGGTGACCTGATATAAAGAGATAAGCTGCTGTCAAGTTATTTAATGCTGAACTCATCAATAGAGGGGAATAATAAGGTTTGGCCCCAAAACAGGCGTTAGCTTTTTGTTGGACACCGGCTCTTGACAAGATTTTAATGATCAATCATCTAAGGAGGCGCAACAATGGTATACTTATTGTCAATGAATGCATTTTGCGTTTCCAGGACATTAAAAAAAAGAAAAATGCTTCTTGTTTTTATCAGCAGATGCAAAAAAATATTAGCTATTCATATGGACAAATAATGGCTTCTTAAATAGGGACGTCCTCTCATACAGTGGAGCCCTTTTCCTCACTAATCAATTTTGTTGGTAACTAGTTAAGGAGGTAAGAAGGGTTAGAGGAAATGGCCTGAGCCAACAAGTACAAGACGCTACGGCGCTGAAGTAACTCATGCCTTGCTCCAAGGAAAAGCACGGAAGGACCTTCAAAAAAAGGGTGAGTGAGTTGAGATTACTTTTCAAGCCTATTCGGAGTTTGATGCCAGAGCAGGTGATTTCTTTGGCAGAAAGTTGGGGGCTTTGATTTCAATCCCGCTGTGGTTTCCTTATATGGAGACGTTGTATATTGGCTGTTAGGTGGCTTATATGTTGCAATTAAAGCTTGTAAAAAGATAATTTTGTGGGTTGGTGCTAACAAAGAGTTTGCTGGAGTTCCTAGTTCAGATTTCTGGAGATGGTGGGTGGAATGGCATGGAGTCACTAATTGAGAATGAAACTGTGATGTATTGATATGTCTAGTCATTTGGTTCTGTAATTCCTTTGCTCTTGGGGTGATCTAATAAGGTTATCAGTTAACTTTCACAAAAAAAAAAAATATATATATATATATATATCAAGATCATTCCAAATAATTTGAATCATTAAATGCATTGTAGCAAACTGAAAACCAGGATTATCCACCAATCCTCAAGTGGGTTGTCCCCTTGTGTCATCATATCGATACTTAATAATGGGACTTCAAACTATCTATCATTTCACAAGTCACTCTAGCCATATGGCACAAATAACTATAATCATCATCATGAATATAGCCTTTTCTCCTCAATTTGGATTCAAAACCCATTAACTATCACAAATACTATTATACAGACACCAAACCAAGAAAACTTCATTCATTTATTTAAAAAAATAATAAATAAATACGTCACAAATCAAGGTTATTGTAAGCTACAAATGTGGCCCAAAAAGGGGCCTCATAAAAATCCAGCCATGCAACAGAGATTTTCCCTGATTTTATAAAAAAAAAAGTTTTGTTAGTAAAACTACAGGGAAATCAACACAATGCCTTCAATTGTGAATGAAACAAGAGTGACCACTTCCAGATGATAGGAAGCCTTCAAAAATAGTCACATACCTTCAACTTCTTCGACATGCATGGGAATAGGATGGCCCTGCAAAGTTAACTTTAATCATTTTCAATAAGATAAAGACACGCATAAACTTCAGTGGCCATTGCTGCTTACAGTGCTAGGACTTCTCATGCAATCAAATTTCCTGCCAGCTTGTAAAAACCTTAGCCAGCCCATGACCAACCTGGAACCACAGTAAAAATATCAAATTGCATTATAGCATAGCATATGTACAAAATAACAAGAGAGAAATTCTAATGATAGCCGGTGAACATATGAATACTGCATGCTCGACAAAGGTTGCATGGTCACATGGAAAATAAGAAACACTTCATGGTTGTTAATTGTAGTGAGAACCATATTGCAGGACAGCGGTGCATACATGTGAACTGCCCTAGGTAAAGCAATTATTGCTTCCACTTGGCTTTGAAGTTCCAACTCATAATCTAAATGTGGAGTGATAATCCAGTAGCTACACATATCTCCATCAACCCTATTTCCAATCGCGAAAACATATTAAGTCAATTGCCTCTTCATCCATGAGAAGCAAACACTTCTGTATTCAATTATTGACATGTTAGATCAAGTTGACATCTATGCTCCAAGTAGAGGGAGATATTAGAGGATTAAGATTAATTAGTAAATTGTACTTATAGGCTACAGCTTGTTCTTCTATATGATAGTTTTGACACTTCTAGTAATACCAAGGGTAAGTTATATAATTTGTAATCATTCGTCTTCCTAATAAAATAGAAATACACTAATGGGATGCCATTTCTCTTCTCCAATGGCCCTGATCCTTCTTCCTTGTCTAAACAATTTTCAACTGATAACCAACACAACAACAAAAAAAAAAAAAAAGGTTTAAAGAAACCATAGATAAGGGTAACTTCTCATGCAATCAAGAATCCACGAGGGTCATTTTAAGCCCAAACATACCCCTTTCCAACAGATACCTGCAAAAAGGAAAAAAAAATGAATTTAAAATTAACAAATAGATGATTCACGTGTAGGAAAAAGTAAAGAGTCATGATAAATCAAAAAAAAAAAAAAGAACAGTATTTTCTTATGTTACTTTGTACAGATCTTCCCTGTTTTCCGGTATCTGCCCCATCCAATGGTGGCACTAATCAGTCATCAGATCCATGGTATGGACAACAAAAACATGGGCCTCACTTGCACAATTGAGGTGACTTCATACATGTTTTGATTCAATGATAGTTTTAAAACCCAGTTCAACTTGGCAAAATGTAAATGAGTCAGCTCGTACTGGTAAAACTAACAAGTGAAGAGTTTAAAACTTTTTGAATATTTTTTGTTAGCCTCAACAATTTTATGAGACTCATTTAAGAACCTGGGCAATCCAAGTCAGCTTAGAAAACTCAGGCATCATTATGACAGGATCAGAAGTGTTAAATGAATTTATTGACATGATACAATATTAATCCAATTACAGTGATATATTCAACCTTTTAAAGTGATACTCTATATGCCAACAAAGATTACAACTTGGAAGATTTAAAAGAAAGAAGAAGAATGACATGTGAAAGTGAAACTAGTATATTGGCACGGACAATTTCATTACAGCTTCTTATTAGAGTCTTAAGCCAGTTTCAACAACCATTATCACAACGGTTGGCATATTTAACAGCAGTAGATAACATTGATGAGGATAACGACCTTGCTTAGAATTTGAAACCTGTCAGTGGCTTTCATGGAAGATGAAATGAGAAGAAAAAAGATAACAGCAGTAGTTACTTTACCCTTCCTCCTCTCCAGGGAATGGAAGAGAACTCACTGAAAAGTTACCGGATTAAATAAGTTACTTCGACATCATAGAAAGTAATCAACTCAAAATCCATGCGAGGTGCAAATTGTCTCAAATTTTGACTGTTCAAAACTTTCCTGCGTCTCCACATCAATTCCACTAGGTAAGAATTTGAGCCGACTTGCTGTTCTGGGCCTTTGAACTATTTCATTGTGAATCAGGTCCAATAATTTCTTCCTAAATACTGAAATAATGTACCTATAACAGGTTTTAGACCAATCTCTCAAACTGTCAGACAAAGTTCTACATTTTTGTTAATTTTTTTCATCTAATGCGCTAATTATTGACAAAGCTCCATAAAGGAATCAAATAAAAACTACAGAAATGCCTAAAACTAGTTTGATGATCTTCATACTGTCAAGTCAATTTTAAATGTCAAGATTAGACAGTGAATGAATTATCAGCTGAATTTACAAGGTCATGCATGTTTTCAATATTGTTCTGGAACTGATTTTTTTTTTTTTTTTTTTTTTTGAACAAAACCTGTAAATAATATTCATAATGAAAGAAAGTACATCAAAATGCATTAAAAAATCCACAAAAAATCGAGTACTGGTATAAGAGATGTATACAAGACACCGACCAGACATAATAGGGGTACTTAAGTTACATGATAGGAGCACTAAAATTACATGAGCGATCAGCCCCTTGCTTTGCTAAAGAATCAAACATACCATTAGTGGACCTACTAATATGCTGAAAAGACACCAGAGAAGATATCATTATGTGGTGAATCTCATTAAAGTAGAATTGCAACTTCCATGGGCCCCTTAAGTACTTCACCCAAGATAGTGCATTAAAAAACCACTCTCCACCTTAAGACGGTACTGCTATGAGTTCCTGATAATGTGAAAAGCTTCCAAAATGGCCAAGACTTCTGCTTCATTCAAGTCTCTAATTCCAACATGCTTTGAGAACATATGCAATACATCTCCCTTGTGATTTATTAGGATCCCTATCGGGGGAGTACTCCAAAATGCTTTCCTTTACTTCTAAGAGACACCCACTTTTAAACAAGCACCCCAATTATGCAAAGCTGGACGTGAACTTTTAGGTATTAATCTTTTCAAAATCTCAATGACAGGAAATCTTTGTGCGCAGGAAAAAAAAAACACAGATATCCATTTTGTTGTATCTTGAGAAATTTGAAGACAACAAAGGTCATAGAAGAACGATTTCAGGGGGTTGGACTCAGCTGATGGAAGAACTCCATATCGCTGTTGTCCAACAATCTTTCAGATTTCATGTCTTGACAGTGTGAATATCTTTATAAGGCACTCCAACTGCTTCTTTCCTCTCATTAAAGCCTCATACTTCAATCAACTATGATTGATCTTTGGATATTAAGGAGAAAAAAAAAGATGTGTAGAGGAAACAATAAGATGGATCTTTGATATCCTCATACTTCAGTTCAGTCAACAACGATTGATCTTTGGAAATCAAGAAAGGTGCACTCTCGCAGTCTTGCTTAATGAGCAATTAGATGGTTTTTTCGTATAGGTATTTGAGGTTAGTGTGGTATTTCTATAAATGTTCTCTGTATGCAAGATTTATTTTGGTGGGGGGTTTTTTTTTTTGGCGTAATTTGACCTCTGTCTTGTGCTGGAATAAATTTTCAGCTACCAGTTCAAAAGGATGCTGGATGAATGGAATAGGGATCTCTTTTAGGCCGCCACTCTGGCCGGCATTGTTGACTTTGAAGAGGTTGAGCAAGGCTTGAACCCTGGACCTTCATGTGGGAGTGGATATCTGGTTGTGGGGACAGATAAATGGAGCAGTTCCTAAACTGAACACATGTTAAGAGTTTATGTGCAAAAGCAGTAGAACAAATTATAGATGAAGCCAATATATGGAAGTCTATGCCAACAAACTTCAATGTGTCATCAGATAATAAAGATAAAATCAGCACCCAAAAGGCCCAAGTCTGATCATATCATAAAGGAATGTGCTGCACGTTAAGAGTTACAGTGAGGACTTATTCGTAATTATTGAACTGTTTTGTAAATATGAAAATGTTGGGGTTTAATTGTAGATACTGGAAATATAATAAACTATATTTTGAAGGCGCTGGCCAACCCTAAGGGACAACCTATATCCTTGGTTTGAATTAATTCCCTCTCTTTCTTCAGTTTTTTCTTCTTTCTGATGTATCTAGGGTTTCTTGACCTTCAAGGGTAAAACTCTGGAAATTATTAGATTGATTACTTTAATAATGAAGATTATGTCATGGTTCAGAAACAAGGTTAGTGCATGCTAGAATAAGATGTCTACCAATCATTAGAGTTTTGTTGATCTTCAGGTCTTTAAGAATGCAACAAAGGAAATAGGAAGACATTAGGTGGTTGAACTGAATCTTCTCTTAGATAAATGAGTTAGTGATAAAGTTGCAAAGGTGTGTTTGGAAACTGTAGAAAAGAACAGGTGTTTTTTGATAAGAGCCAGTTGAAAATTGCACAATCTTTAAAGAAAATTCATCCATTTCATGTAACCTCAGCAGCTCAAGCGAGCCTTTTTCTTTTCACTCGCATGTGAAGATGGGGATTTAGACTTCTTTTTTGGAGTTTCAGAATGTAACTCTTTTAGCCAGCTCAGATTGTGGGATAAGGCAATGATGATGATGACGACGACGGAGATGGCACTGATAAAGAAAGTGAACAAGTTTTTTTTTTTTTATCAGTAGAAAGAGACTCAAGTTCTGAAACAAGATAAGGAATGAGTGTTTAATTAACCATATCTCATATCTCCTATGATTAATTACGGTTGACTAGTAGACAAGAATAAATGTGGGAACACTTCAGTCTCTGTGGTCCTTACTGTCTCTGCATATAATCTACTCCTCCGAAGCGTATGGTTCAGGGACAAAAAATGGTTTGCAGATTAAGAAAGCCAGCCTCTTGCAATAAATGGTTTTAAAATTTATGTAAATGACTTTTACAACATGGATTGAGAATTTTTCTCTTTAGTCCAAAAATATTCAATCTATTTTTTAATAGCAAGAATAGAGCAGCTAATTTCTTCCATTGTGGCTTTAACTGAAATTCAAGTGTTTGATTTATTTGTCTGCTGAAATCTTTCTTCAATGAAAGACCATAACTCACTTCCCATTTGCATTGTGATATATGAAGTTATGAACTGGGTTGCCACTTTTATTGTGATATATGAACTGGGTTGAGAAATACAAAATCTGGGAGCTAGAAAATCATGGCAGCAAGAGCAGAAAGGAAGATCTATTTACAACTATTATCCTCAAGTGTGATTGCTACGACAAAATAAGAAAGTCAAGTTATGAGTGTTGACGAACATACAAATATCATTATAAAACACGCACCACATTTAGATTATGGCGACTGCATTTTAGAAGGATGCATATGTCATTGATAGCCCGATCAACAACTTGTTGCTCTGCAATGCAAAGAAAAGAGACTCACATACAGAAGCAAAGCAATCCTTCATTTATGTAGAGAAGTGAGGAAAATATTATTCTCATTTAACTCTCTACAACGTAAAGAAGTTCACATCACTATACAATTTATAGTTGCTATACAAATTGCGTGAAAGTATAATTTGAAATCCTTGCAAACAAATGAAACAACAATGGAAAGAAGATGAAAAAGAAAAAGGGCTCCATGCACGTCTTGGTATTATAGTAATTTTGTTTTCAATGAGATACTGTAGTGTATTATCACAAAATTAGCCTAGTATATTTGTTAACCTCGTCTGTGGACATTCTGTTGAGTGTTAACGAAGTACAAGTACTCAAGAGGAAATGAAGAGTAAGAAAGAAAAGGATTAGGTTTATATGGTACAGCTAAGACTTTCCGTTGTGACCTTCCCATAACAAGCAACATGCACCCTTTGTTTGGGATGCATCCAGGTGAATCCAGTCTCTCCACACATGAAGCTCCTAGAAGAGAAATCAAGACTTGCAGCAAATTTTTTAAATTCCAAGACCTCAGATTACCATGAAAAATGATGTTTATACAGGTCACTAGTAAAGAAAGGTCATCTTTAGGTGAAAACCCTTAGAAGAAGAAGAAAATTCGTTAGCGTTGTGTTGATTTATTAGCTTTCATTGGTTGCATTTTGTCATGTTTTAATCATAATGTTTCTCTTATTTGAATCAAAGGGTGCAAATCCTATAAAAAATTGTAGCAAAAAATGAACGGAAATCTGCTTTTTAACTATCAGGTATGGACTCTGACATGGCATTAACAGTAAATGGGTCAAATCTTAAGAGCCATTTCACTATAATTTAAATTTCAAAGGTAAAACAAAAGTGAAGTGCAAGTGTTCAACAGATACATTTCTGTACATTCTAGCAAATCATGTGTAACACAAAAGATTAGCACAACAATTGGACATTGAAGCCTAACAAATAACAGAATTACCTGAAAATACAGATGGATGTATGTAGTATATATCTCTCTTTGACAAGTGTTTGTTCTCTTGCAACAGCGTTTGAACAATAAGTAGCACTCTTAGCAAAGCATCTGGTAGAAAAATAAAATCACTAAAATACATCAACCACATAAAATGGTGTCAAAGATAGCATCCAGACCTTTATATGGCCAGTTGAGAAGGATAATCGCATAAATACAACACACAACCATATCAGTATCCGAAGTTTCTCAAACATTTCTACGTCTATTTGAAAGGACACTTAAATGAATTGCAGCTGCCAATTCAGTTGGTTCAGCCACAGGCCAAAACTGTTTGGTTTGATCAGGCAACAAAACCAAACAGCCCATTATAATAATCCAGTCCAAAGTTGTAATTCTAGGATTCAATACTTCAGGAGAGAATATCTAGCCACTTGAAAGGACATATCAGCTTGGAGGGCAAGGTAGAAATGAGATCAATGCCAGATGAGGACTTTAAGGGGATGGAATACCCAGTGAAGATTCCCATGATAAACCCAAGATGGGCGCCTAGGATCTGCTTTTCTCATCTACTTCAAGCCACTCACTCCTAGATACCGACCCTAAGACTCACTCAACTCTTGGGACAGCTACTGCCTTACTGACTTCAATCAAATCCTGGATATCAACTGGTGCCTAAAAGACCTTAATTGGTACAATTCCTCTAGATGCGCAGAGGGGTGAAAGGCATGGAAATCTTCCAGTCATAATAGTCAATTTCAGTTGGTTTAGGCCAAACTATTCAGTTTGGTTAGTGAACTGAATTGAACAACAGGCCAAACGGTCAGAAATTTGAATGTGTCAAATAAAAATCTGCATTTCAGTTTTAAATTTGTTGATCTAAAACGGGCTAAAATCCCCAATTTCAGCCTATTCCAATTTAAAAGCTTTTTTTTTTATTCCAGTTTTGTTAATACAACTGCCCTCATTAGGAGCAAAAACTAAAAGTTTTATGGTCTCTTGTGAGTGGAGAAGCAATTTTAGCCCTCACAAATACATAAATATCCATATATACGGGAAATGATCTTGTGAGCACAGTGCTCGCCATACCATGAGAGTTAGCTATATGGGCCAGCTGGATGGGGCCCACTTGTAGCCTCACAGATCATGGGAAGGAAAGATCCAAGTGGAACCACCCTCGACATGAAGTTCGAAGCCCTCTAATCCCTTGATCCGTGGCCCACAAGTTTAACGGCTTTGTATGAAAAAGAAAATTGCCCCTTGATCCAACGGTCCAATCCATATGGATAGGTGCAAAACATGGGGATCGGTGACTATCAAGGGGGTCCCCTATTTTGTGGTCTTCTCGGATGGGTCATAATGTGGGCCCCACTAAGTAGTGCACACTGTAACCGTAATCCTAGGATCATTTCCCATATGCACCGGCACTCATAATAAGGTAAGCATTATTTCTTTTGATGCGCCACCCACCCACCCACCCCAACCACCACCACCTAACTATGTATGGTGACGGAGGCTCAAATCAGCATCCCAACCACTTGATCAACGGCTAACAAGTTTTCACTGTCCAAAACATGTACACAGTCGATCCAATGGTCCATTCCATTCAAATGGGTGTCAAACCTAGGATCAATGACTATCAGGGGGGAAATTGTTTTATGGTCTACTCCAATGGATCATCAAGGGGCCTCACAAGGTATTTAGGCACGCGGTGCTCAACTTTTGTAAGCACCGGGTGAGCACCACATGCTCACTTAAGGTTTTTCGTATATATAAATTGGAATTTAGTTCACTTGGGTGATGGCCAATTTTCTTTAAATACTTTTTGTTTTGTTCAACTTTTTGCTTTTCTTTTCAAATATATGTGGATTGTCTTTTTCATAGTTTATAGAAACAAAACTCCAGAATGAAACAATGAAATGCCAAACCAGCCAAAACGTTTCAATTCAAGGTCAAACCAAAATATCACCTGAAAAGAAATGGAGAAGTATGCTTTCAGACATTTTCGGTCTATCCAGTCCAAATTTTGATCTATTCGGCATAAGAGGAAAGGTAGTGCAAAATATTTGTTCAATTATTTAGCCAAAAAAAAAAAAAGAAACTTTTGTCAGCACATATATTAGGAGCAATTTAGCCCCCCACCCACACAAACAAAAATACAAAACAAAATAATAATAATAATAATAATAAGGATGAGAAAGAAAGAGAAGAAAAAAAACGAGGAGAGTGAAAAAAATTTTAATGGTAGAAGGAGAGTGCAATTATAAACAGCTTTGGGTAAACATTATGGTCTGTGGGCCACAATCATGTGATGTGGCCTATGATTCAGAACCACATGTTAAATTGGTGTTGTTATTTATACTTATTGATTTAGGTTCTAGTTTGCCCTCCAACAAAGTAGCAATTATATGAATGTGTTTATTTTATGTTATTTTAGGCTATGGCATTGATAATTGAACATGAGAGCTGATAACGCATGTCATTATTTCACATTATGACATATTTTTAATAAATTTTTATTTGACATGTAGAAATAATATATTGCATTGTTGATTTAGTAGGATGAACTAAATACATGTAGTATGTGTGTTAAATTCACTTACTAATTTTCATTTTTTTTTCTAATTACAGGAGTAGCTTTCTAAAATTTTATCGAAACGGAAGTCCAAAACGAAACACCAAAATACCAAAATAGCCAAGATTTTCAGTCCAAAGTCGAACTGATTCGTAGGAAACAAAAATGACAACTATGAAAGTACACACATGATGGAACCATGAATCAAGGAAAAAAACTAGAAAACTTTTAACTCACCAAGTCTATATGCATGGCTTTCCCTTTCAAGGGAGAGTATCTCCTCACCATTGAGCAAGTTAGAGTTGCAACAACTGCACCAAAAAACATGATTCCATGAAAAATAAAACTGGAGAAATTATCACTTATTTATGTGATACTAACTTCCAGGATAAGTTGGACAAATATGGATATGTGCATTGGAATCCACTTGCATTACAAGGGAATAAGATCTATGGAATCGGCATAATATTCAAACAAACTTACATAAATTTTATTTTTCTCCAAAAACAATATGCAAAAATAGCACCAATAAAACATTGTGTACAGATTTTATTTTAAATAATCAATTAATAAATATTAGTATTTAGTTAAATTTCAACAAAAAAATGTAATAACACTTTCTCAACTAACAAGAAAAAATGTTTAAAATAGTATAGAAGAAGCCATGAAGAGTCCAATATGATGTCTGTGTCTAAGACATGTCCAACACAGTATGTTACTCATTTCAAAGAATTCATGCAACCTAGCAAGAATGCAAGATATACAGTGTCCTTGGACAGACCTTTGTAGAAATGGATCCATAGTCTAACAATACAGGTTGTTCTCACGTACGCCGCCATTGGTAGACAACACCAATAGTAACATTGACCAAAAGATGCTAGATACCCAAGATATAGTCAGCAGAGATATCAGGAACTGAAAAGGTAGTGAGCTCCCTTGAAGTCTCACTCTCCCCAACAACGACTAAACTTATTCCCTTCCTTCCTATGATTGCCGCCGGAAACACATGATAAATCAATAGAAGAAAATTATGGTCTATAAGCTAATGTTTTAGCCTCCTGATCTACTCTGTGTTCATCTTCAGAAGACTTCAAGAAGGCAAAGAAACATCAAGCTAGAAACAGTAATATATTGTCAGAAGAAATGGTCTATATGCTAATGTCAAGCAATCATGGATGAGTTCCCCACGTGCAGTGCAATGACAACTGAACCAGCAGTGTCTCTCTTGGTTTTGATCTTATTCATTCGAAATTGGAACCACTTAAATGTTCTCTCAAATCTGCTCATTTGGCATTTGGAAGTGGCAAAAAAGCGCGAATTCCCCACCAGATGGAGAAACAAAGTATAAATCTGGAAGGAGAAATCCTTGGGTAGAGAATGATGATGATGAACCAGCATAATTGGGAGAAGGCTTTGATGAAGACGACGTTGATGATGATACATTTGTCATTTGTCAAGCTAGTTATAGATTAGAGATAATTCGGAAATTCATTAATTATCTCTTTTTCTATCCAATGTGAAGGAAAATCTTCCCTTCACACAATTTAGGCAAAATCTCTATGATGACCAGTTAATAGTTAAATATAAAAGTTCAAAAAAAAAAAAAAAAAAATTCGAGACTAACTCAACCCGAATTGCGACTCATCCGAGTCAACCAGAATTGACTTGACCCAACCCTGGAGGAGCCAAAATTTTCAAACCAACCCTACCCTGTGTGGTAACCATTGACATAGAAATGAAGTACCCCATTTGAATGCTTGTAAACCTCGTGTAAGTAACCCATTTTACGCATACATCAGGGTCAATGCATTTGGATAACTGCGTCACCTCATCTGCATGTACCCCAAGATTTCTTTTCTTCTTTCCCAAACAATAACAGATAACTAAATTTCCCAATATAATCGATCCAAACACAGCACTTATAGCTCAACTTACTGTTACAAAATCACACATTCAAATAGTCTAAATCCACATCAAACACGGAAAAATCAGTTCAAATCACTTTGTTTCATATATGACCCAAACGAAATCGAGTTCCAGGAAAGGAAATGGTGGGAGATTAGACAAACCAAGAAGTTTCTATCTTACTACCAGTTGCCAGTGGGATCTGAGCAGTAGTTGCGGTATCGATCGAGAGTGACGGACGGAAGGCAGTGTCGGATGCAAACATCTTCGAGAAGAGATCGCGTAAATCCTGCAGAGATATTTCTCTTTTTTTTTCACAGTTTCTGATCATTGTTGATTTGAGAGAGATTTGAAGAATGAAGATTTGGGTTTCTTTCTTTTACCTTTGATTCTTTGGAGAAGATGAAGATTTTGGGGTTTTGAACTCGAATCTCTGCTTCGCTCCTCCATTTCTTCTTCGTTTGGGATGGATTCAAATGGGCGGGAATTGGGAGGAGTGGGAGTATTTTTATAAGGCCCTTAGTGTGGGGCCCACATCATATGGGGCCCATTGGATTTTTCTGGGCTTTCGTAAATAGAAGCTTTTTTTTTAGTTTCACTGGGAATCAAGGGTGGGGATGGGATGGATAAAAAATGTCAAAGAGAGACCCCATAGATCAAAGGGTGAGAAAGGCACTTTTAATAGACCCACCAATAATTAAGCTCATGTCCGCCCCCACAATTTGGGACCCGCCAAACCTACACAGGGTAAATCTAGGGCAATTTCGAGCACAAGATATGAGGAGTAAACTCGCCGCTCATGTGACTCCACCAACTCCCATTTAGGTAAATAGTACGAACAATTGAAGTTAAAAAAAAAAAAAAATGTTACAAAGTTTAATTTATCTAGACTATGAAACTTTACAGCCTGTAAACAGAGTGCTAGGAAGATGGATGGGTTTTTTATGTAGCCCTCTCTGGCATTTCCTTCCTTTGATCATGGCTGAGATGCATCAATGTGATCCTTACAAAAAAATATATTATTTTAAGATAAGAAATTGTTCTCTTTCAAATGTTTGAAAGATAACTTAAATGAGAGGACCCCACCCATCAACTTAAATGAGAGGACCCCCAACTTAAATGCAAGGGCCCCCACCCATCTCTCACCAACTTGGTGAGAATACCTCTCATAGGAGCATCTCCCATATATATATATATATATATGAAAATTCTCAAAAACTCCCATTTTGAAACTCCCCTATCTCAAAAGGGGAGTTTCTGCCCCTATCTATTAGCCAATAATTTAAGAGAATCTATAAAATATCCACAATTTTAGGAGAATATTTAGGAGAGAGAATGGATAAGTGTACCATTGATGGCACGTGTCACACTTTTATTGGCTAGAACATGGGCCTTTTTTTTTTGTGAAAAACGCCCATGGAGTTTTGTTGCGCGTATATATATATATATCACTTAGAATTTAGATTGATGCTGGTATCAATTGATGAGGCTAACTTTTTGCTTGACCCTATTTAATTGTAAGATATGTACTAGTAATAAGGATTTAGGGACGGTTTGTTTACAATAATACATAAGAATTCATGGTCAAATGAGTTCTACTGAGAAATTATGAAGGATATAATTTAGCGAAACTGATGAGATCTTTTTAAGGATTTGAGTAGTGGCTCGGTATTTATTTTCTATATCCCTTTGATTTGATTTCATTAAGTGGGAAGTTATTTGATGGCCAAATATTTTATATTCACCTTTGAGTCTTATTTCTAATCAATTATAGAAATGCAAAGGCTTAGAAATCCTAGGTTGTTTCTAGTATGCACTTTATTCAATTTCCATTTTAAAGGAGAGGGTTTTTTTTTTTTATGATGAATAAAGGAGAGGATATTTGATGGCCACTTTCTTATATTCACCTTTGACCATTAATTTTTATAAACTTATATAATAAGCCCATTAGAATTCCTAAGAATTCAATTATATGAAACAAGCACGGCCTCATGGAGATGAGCTTTGCACCGTGGTTGGCAGGTGTTGTTTGTGGAGAAAATTCTTCGACAATGCATGGATAAATAATCAAGTTAAATTTAAAATGCCAATCCACTGATAGCATGATACTGCTGGGAATCTCCCAACAATGGGTTTGTCTTTGGCCATAGCTTTGTTAGTGGGGGACTCGGGCAATTTCGATAGAGGAGGAGGCCTTGAACAAGATCCTATTAATATATACTTAGGGTCATTTTCAATAAATATGTGTGTTTAATTGATTCTACACCATTAAGTATTTTCTAACTTGGTGGAGTTAGCTTTAAATTTATCTACTCTATTTAGTTTTTTCTATTTTTTATTGTAATTATATTTTAAAAATTATTATACTCCCTTTTGGGTATTTTAATCGGGCATGTTACAAGGTACCAATTTAGAGAATCTTCCATGCATATCACACAGACATGCCTCAATAGAAAAAGGGCATGTTTCTTATTTTACAAAAAAATAATAATAATAAATTGTATTTTATATTATTTCCTGATTTTACTAAATTAATGCCAATAAAACTTTAGTCACAATCAATTTATAAAACTAATAATGTTTTAAAATGTTACTCCCATTACTGCTACTATTGCTATTTTTTCTTTTTTTAATTTTGGTCACATATCCATGCTCATGTTCTAGGGATGGGTGGTCAAAGTCAAACTAGTTTAATGGGCGAGAGTGGAGTTTAAACTATTCAATAGGTGCATGTCATCATGATTTATCACTTGAGAAACAGGGACCCACGTGATTCCATAATTTAGAAGGTTGGTCCCAATGTATTTTTCATCAATAACATGGCCACCAATAATATAAACAAAGCAGTTGCGTATTAGCATTGGTTTGTCCCATCTTTCATGATTTTAGTTTTGTCTCAAGAAAGTTGAATGGGCGGTTTGTCATTTAGCTAAAGTAGATCTTAGTTTTTCTGATGAAATAGTGTGGACTGATGATTGCTCAAGTTGGCTTTTAGAGTTGGTTTATCATTTTATTTTTTTTTTAAGTAAGGGCTAACTAATCATTAAAAGGATACCTTGGTAATAAACAATTAAAAGGCCAGTGAAAACCACCTTTCACCACCAGCCAAGGACCCTTTTTTAGTGTAAAGCAGGAATCAAGAAGTGTGTGTTGTTTATTTTTCTTTTTTTATCCAATAGTCATCCTAACCGGCATGTATGCATTTTATGTTTTTGTTTAGAGGATTTTATTGGAAAAATTCTCTTAAATTCAATGGAGACCAAAAAGGGCCCTCAAAAGTTTTTATGCACCGGACTGGTGCAGGGCCCTTTTATTATTATGATTATTTTTTATCGGGATAGCGATATTTCCACTCACTCACATACACGAGCGGGAATATCTCCGTTCTCCTCTTCCTCCTTTTACCAACTCCTTCCTTCAAACTCCCGTCACTCCACCCTCCACAACCCAAATAAAAACTAGTGAAGGAACAACCCCCTCTCTCGTGACGATCCTTTCTCTTATAAACTCAAATCGGTCGCCCTAAACAAGTTATTCATCATCGCTCAACCTCTTGTGGTGCCTCCTCTCCCTTCTCGTTCATGATAGGCGACAACCTCCCTCGCTCTCTCTTTCTATTTCTCTCTCTCTCTCTCTCTCTCATCCAAACCTAGCCCCATTTTCTCTTCTTTTCTCCATATTTAGATAATGTCACCCAACCCCATTTTCCATTTTACCTTTCTCTATTGCCCAGTCCCTTTTCCCGATTTCTCTGTCGCCAAACCTAATTTGATGTATACAAGTGATCAAATTCATGTTTATTTTTATACTCATTTTCTCTTTTGCCCAATTTCTTTTCCTCCCGAGCCCACAATCTTATAACATGTACTATAATCAAATTCATATTTATGCTGCCATTTCCTTATCTTAATTATGTGTTGAGCAAAATCGCCCATCAACCAAAGCAATCATTTGCACTTCATATTTGTGTTTGTTTTGTAATTCATGTTTGTGGCTAGTTTTGAAATAAGATCAATGGTTGAAAATAAAGAAAGCTTATATTCATCACGATCTCCTTCTCGACTCGTTTTTATATTTTCTATTGATGGCTTCTATCAAGTTCACGTAATATCAAATCTTTGATTTCTGCAAATCATCTATAGAAAGTAGCATTCTTGATTGTCTAACTACATGCACTTAAGAGAGAGAAGTGGCTTCTCTTCAAGATCCTCTTTACAAATGCTTCAAGAGCTCTATTTGCTTTTTCTTTTCTTTTTTTTCTTTTTTTTCTGTTGGAGCTCTATTTGCTATTTTACCAAAAAAAAAAAAAACTAGAGCTCTATTTGCTTAAGGTTAGTTTTGTAATCATGTTCTTCAACTTGACCCTGCTTCAGTTTCATCATATAATAATGCACATGTATTTGTACTTATCAATTCCCAAGGTCTGGATTATTTTTCCTCCTCTTCTATTACAATCATATATGAGAAATAAAATAGTTTGTGTCTATTTGAATGGAAGAAACTTTTATTTAAATATGTGATGAGCAGTGCCGCTCGTCACAGTTAAATATCCACCTAAGTGGAGATATTTTCAATCATCACGCGGGGATATCCCCGCGTAACACACTATAATGAATGGCAATATCGCCACTCAACGCGAAAGGGCCTATATGGTCTATATTAGAATGTGAAGACCTTTTGGTCTACACCGAGTCTCAGGGGAATTTTTTGGTAAAATCATCTTTTATCTTTTTAGAAGTTTTAATTTCTCATATATATATATATATATGTGCGCGCGCGCGATATTAGATTTATATCCAATGCCAACATCCTAAATAGAGGCAGAACCAGAAAAAACAATTTTTTTTTTTTTTTTTGGGTGGGGGGGGGGGTGGGGTAATGTTCTTTCAATGAGACGGTACCTGTATAGCAATGAGATAACTATAATTGAAACAGAGTTTTCTTTAATCATAGACAGTTTGTAACAATGTTTTGGAGTAACCTAAACTTAAAAGTTTGGGCACACATAGAGCATTTATATAATAGTCATTAAGATTTTCTTATCATTTAATTCAAATGTACTTAATCCAAAGAGTCTGAAAGCTTTAATTCATGATAAATTCAATAGGTCTCTTGGAAGAGTGCTCACTAGTATTGATTTGTCACAGATCTTCATTCCATTGAGATTTGAGGCCTTTATCGGTTTAATCACATATAAAAAATGTAAAGATTATGAAAAATTCATATATTCTACAGTCAATCTAATGGTGGCTTGAGTGGTATTTGACAACAATCCATAACAAGTGGGACCATTTACTATGAGACATTTAGATTTCCATAAGTATGCCCCACCAAGAAGCCTCACAAATTTCTAGCAAGTCCCACTCTAATAGATCTGGATAGGAGAAAAGTTTAATGTGAGATATTAAATTTCTTTTTAGAATGCCTAACTTGATAAATCAACTGATGCATATAAATAAGTGGGAGGCAAATTTAAAATCTAAGCCATTAAAAAATACTTTTCTACTATTATCCATCACCTTAAAAATTTGTTCAATAAGACTTATTCCTACTGTGAGATAATTATGTCCAAAACACATTTGACATAGAGAAGCCAATACTATTTTTTTTATTATCAATAGTTGGATCACTAACACTGATTGAAGTGAAATTATATATTGATGATATAATGCAAATGGACAATAATTTAAATGGTTTAGATTATAAATATGGCCCATACTGCAGAAATAGGCGTAATGATGGAGAGTTCATTATAATAGGGGTGTACACAGATCAGATCAGTGCAGATTAGGCCAAATCCATAACCAATCTGTTATCTACGGATTGATGGATTTGGATTCCGTCACTAATCCGTGGCTATTAAAGTCTAATCTGATTCGATCTATGGAGGACCGGATCGAAGCAGTTTAATCCTTTGAATCTAATGTTAAAGAAAATTTGAAGAGCGTGCTCTCAAGGCTATGGTGAAATCTAGTTTAGGGTTTCGCCCAGACCGGATTGAACCAGTTTAATCCGTTGAATCTAATGTTAAAAAAAATTTGAAGAACATGCTCTCAAGGCTAATGTGAGATTTAGTCAAGGGTTTCATTTGTTATACTTATATATAAAAGTGAATTACATTTTGACCCTTGAAATTTTTTCTTCTTTTATATTTAGACCTCTTAACTTATATTTAGACCCTTTAAGTTCTTTTTATTTATATTTAATAGCAACGGATCGAATTTGATTGAATCCGCGGATTGAGGGTGAAATCCGCCACTGATTCGTTGCTAACGTATTACAAGATTTATAATTCGTCACTAAATTATTTACCTTCGGTTCGGTTAAAAATCCGCGGATCGGATGTGATTGGTTTTACAGATCGGCGGATTTTTTATATACCCCTATTATATATTGACGACTTGTAAATATATTTAATAAATGTTAAAATGGGATTTGTCATTATGGATTCATAGCTGAAAAAAGAGCTGAATGGGGGAGAAGATCGCAGAACTCAGATTTGTTAAACTCTAATCCATGAAGTCCAATGACCAGCATGCAAATTCATCATCTATCCCTTTTCTCTTCTTGTTTCATTCGTACTTTCTTCCATCTTTCCTCTTATCTTCCTTTTCTTTCCTTTCTTCTCTCCCCCTTTTTTCCTCAAAATTAGCCAACCCATTACAATGATTTCGTTAATCAATTTCACTCTCCATCCCCTATTCCTTATTTCATGCTTTCTTCCTTTCTCTCTCCAATCCATACTTTTTATTTTTTATTTTTTATGTTTCTTTCTTTCACTTACTACAATTTTGCCAACGATTTTTGGAACGTATATTATTAATGAATCATTAATTATAGAACGACCTTAAATGAGGTTCCAAAGTTGAAATTTAATAGATGGACAAACGATGAAAGGCCAATGATTACATATTATATAAGGGCTTTCATGGTTTCTAGCGGGGGCCGTTGGTAAAAATTGATTTAAATCTCCATTCATATAAAGGGTTTTTTTTTTTTTTTTTAAATTCAATGCCCCCCTAGGTCTGCCCTTGGGCCTAAATATGAGGATCCCCCTACTCTTATAGTAGTATGAGAGTTACTCTCGTGTGTATAAATATATATATATATATATATAATGTTCCGGTAAAAGATTTTTTTATCGTCCTATAGTATAAGCCACTTAGTGAAGCCACCTACAGGTCTATCCGAGCCCACCTCTTGTGTATACATAGTTTTCACCGGACTTTAATAGATCCGAATGGAGTTAACCGTTGGATCGAGGTTCAGGTTTTATTATTTTACATAATGTTATTAAACTCGTAGACCACAGCTGAATAGGTTAGAGATATTAGCTTGAGCTTTTCATCTCCTTTTCTACAATTCGCAGGATTCTAAGTGAATCCCACTGGATGACTTGTACAATAATACGGTAAAAAGAAAAAAAAACTTAAACAGGGGCATTACTCATGTACCACAGCTTTCAAAACCTCTGATCCCGTCGCCAAACTTATACAGCACTCTCTGGATGCGTAGAACACAGACTCTGCACAATTCTGTCGTCCACCCACCGATTTCGTACATGGAACCTTTTGACAATCGGGTGCAAAGGACCAGCTGTATCCGCCGTGTTATCAATTGAGCAGATCAGTACCATGTGCCCATCAATCGGGAAACAAAACTCTGGATCTCAAACTTTTTCTTGTTTGCTAGCATGTGAACCTCAGGCTACCATGTTAATAGATAACGAGGGATATTTACATCTACCTCTCAAAGTAAGAAGAGGATATTTTTCTATTTTTTCACATGAATTCCTCTTTTATATTTCACCGTTTGTACTTGAAATTCCCTTTATTGTATTTGAAAAATACTATTTATGGAAGCATCCCTTGCCCTACTTGAGAGATATATGTACTTAGATATTTCCCATAAATAATTGTCCTAAAATCCCATTGTAGTTTGCATTCATAATGAGCCATACCTTGGCTTAGGATCCACTCCATCAATTGAAGGTGGGTGGGTTATAATCTGGCTTTTCAAGTAGGCCCCGCTTGTGGGCATTCTCCTGTTTTAGGTGGCTTGATTTTTGTTGCCCTTTTGGGTTTCCAGTGTGGCTTGTGGGCTATATTTAATCCATAAGTTGGTAATTTTCTTTCCAGTTTGCCCTTTTAATTCTCCTCATTGGTGTCTGTCATATGCCCATCATAGTTGGTCACCTTACTTCTTGCGAAAATATTGTTAAGAGATTGAGCTCCTCAACCAACTCCATCCCTAAATACTCCCACCTTAGATTGCCAAAAAAAATAATGTTGTCATAATCTCCTCTTCTTTTATTCTCTTCCTAAAATGTTCTGCTCTATCTATAACAATTTGTTGTCACTGTTTCAGCTCACACAGATTTAACCCATCATTCCTATGGTAAAAGAGCAAGATCAATTTGACTAACAAAATATGTTTCCAAAATATATATTTTTGAATATCCTTGTCTCTCTCTCTCTGTCTCTCTCTCTCTCTCCCCCCTATCCCATTTTTTTATAACATCCAAACAGTGTTGTTCTTAAAGATTTATCAATTAAGACATTTTGATGATTTTCATTTCTAAATTATTCGCCGCTTACACCTTTACAAATTTATTCATGTTTAATTGTTCAATGTATGGGCATTTGAACTTGTGAATGTTCAATTTACACTGTGGATTGTTTAATATTTCAATGTATGATTGTTTAATTTACATTACATGGAAATACATGTGCTGCAGACAGGTTGTTGTGCTAGTTTGAAATTCCAGCCATCCTTCAACTCAGCAAGATTTCTAAGTTGAAACCTGGAATAAAAAAACCCTATGGGTCTATAGGCATGGAGAAGATAAAGTTGTTTTCTTTTTCTATATCAAAATACAGGTAGCACATATCAGGACAGGCAGGTTTTCATTTCCACTCACCCTGCTAATTGCATTTGGCATCCATCAATGTGAGCCCTCTGGTCAGTTGCAAAATGTAAATTGAAATTCCCTTAATCAAATGATCTTACTTTCTGGTGGGCCCCACAATCCTTACAGTGGGCTGCATTAAAAAACTCAATGATCATGTCACTAGCAAGCCTACCATACATGGTTAATGTGAAAGACAAGAAACTGAATTCAGCCTATACATAATATTAGGGTTCAATTGAACCACTACATCTCTTCCAATCTAATCTACACCAAGCATTATTGCTGTGAGAGTGAGACTCACTTCAAACTTCATCAACATTGTTTGTTCCTCCAAACAAGATCACATGGCCGCAAGATTAGCTGCCGACACCAATGATGGATGGAGTCCACCCCCACCGTCTTTGGATCACTTTTTTTTTTTTCACCATTGGGGTTGCCACTTGCCAGTTGCCACCCACAATGAATCAAATAGGTGGGTGAAATATGTTACCACAATTATAGAGATCAGCATCCTTATTCCAACATGATTTTAATTTTTAACCATAGGGTGGCCCCACCCAAATGATACATATACATAATTGAAATAGTGGTCTAAATAAGCTTCTTTTTTTTTTTATCAAAACAACCCCTTTTTTTTTTTTGAAATCCTAGTCCTGTTAATTTTCAGAGATTTGGAAATGATAGGGAGATATATGCAAAAAAAAAGAAAAAAAGAAAAAGAAGAGGATAGTCGCTTCAAGTCAAGTCATGATATACAACTACACATGTAGAAAATGATTGAAGGCCAGACAATCACTACCACTAAATTATTCTTCTAACCCTTAAGTTTACAAAAATTACATAACGCTTCATCTTCGTTTCCTTGCCAGATAGAAAGATAGATAGATGGATAGGGAGAGAGAGAGAGAGAGAGTACTTACTGCAAATCCGTTTCAAGAAGAAGGGTTTTTTCAGGAAGAACGGTTTTTTCAGGAAGATGGGTGTCTTCAACTTTCATTTCTGGATGACCTGCGACATAGTCGATGAGCTCTGCTCCGGTTTTCTCGCCAGGGCAGTCAGCTTCCGGAGGAGAGATCCGGCCAAAGACGACGACGGCAGCAAAGAAAAGGCCGGTGGAGACGACAAGAGGCCAGAAATAGGAGAAGATGGTGACAACGCTTGAAGAGTAGGTGACTATCAAAGCAACGAGAATGGAAAAAAGGGACAGAAAGATGAAGTGGAACTTGAACTGGAGGAGCTTTTCTGGGACGTCCATGGCGAAATGGAGGGTGAAATCGAGATGGGTTTTGAAGGATTCTGGTTTTAGAGTGAAGGGGAGGTGGGAATGGAGATGGGTTTTGAAGGAATCTGGTTTTGGAGAGGAAAAAGTGGTAGAAATCGAGATGGGTTTTGAAAGATGCTGGTTTTAGAGACAGGAAAAGAAAAGAGGGTAGAAATTGAGATGGGTCTCTTGGTTATTGTAGTATTTTGGCATTTTCTTCTTTTGAGGATATGATCGCTGTACTGTTTCAAGATGCTCTCCCCCATTTGAAATTGGGCATGGGCCATACTTTGTGAGGGCTCTTATCAATCTTTTATTTGGTGATCACCTATTTCATCTTAGAATGTTTGGAATACTTAGATCATGTGCTCCCATACTTTAGAGTGTATTTGTTTGCATTAAAATACAAAGTGATTAAATAGCTAAGGCAATTAAAAATAAAGATTAAAGGTGAATCTTAAAAGATAAAAATCAAATATCATAATACATGTATATGTGTGTGTGTGAAAGAGATTGATTCAAATTGAGAAATCAGCCTCAATTCAATTTCAATCGACATCAGACATCAATTGATTTTGACCCTCCCAAAGTAATTGGCTCATGAAATGCCTCCTTACCTATCTATCTATTTTACACTCCCACAGGCATTCCCCTTGCTGCTGCACTCACTTTAACACCATCAAAAATCTCAATTAGGTTTTGATTATTCTATTCTTCCTTGCATGTTCTTTGGGTTTCAAGTGCTTGGATTTATTATAATCTTTTTCTTTAATGGTAATCGCATTAAGGGATAATAGGAAAAATACATGAGCTTAGAGAGATCCCAGAGGTGGAACATGAAATGGGATTTGAGAGCCAAAAATTAAATTTACCAGTATGGCTGTGTGGGTAAAACACCGTTATGACGAAATTAAGCAAGGATTACAGTAGGACTCGCTGACCATCTCGGCCTCTGTAGTCACATCCCGTTAGCTCGGCAGCTTGGTCAAGAGCACCAGCACGGCAGGGCAGCTCCGGGTGAGTGCCAGCTCAGCACAGAAGCACAGCACGACCAAGCCATTCTTAGTCTCAAAACAAAATGCTGAAGGCAGAGTGGGCCGCCACCTTCCTCCAGGAAATACGGCGCACCCTGATAGATAGGAGCATTCATTTATGACGATAGGATTGCTCATTTATGGCGATAAGAAGTTAGCTTTATCAGCCCTTAACATCAACTGACTGAAGGCATGAAAAGTGAGGATGGGATGTTCCCTTTTCACCTACTACTGCCTGTAAGGGTATGGATCGATGGGACCCCATCCCACATACTCCCATTGACAGAGAGAATGAACGAGGAATGCCCCCATATAGGCACTGGGGATGACCCCATATAGGTACGCAACTCGCAATACTCACGACATCGTCTCATTCCCCTCTCCTACCTCCTCCTGTTTAGTCTTTTTTCAGAACTAACTCAGGTATCGGAGCGCCTTCGGCTCACGGCAGCCAGGGGCTCTGACCCAAGCCTTTCTCCTTCCCTTTTCAGGTTCCTCAGCCCCGCGGAGGTTCCCGGCGTTCGGTCTTCCCTGATCTAAGAGGTTCATCTCCTCAATCTAAGTAGGTGTCGTTTTTACCGCCTACAGTTTGGCGCCGTCTGTAGGAAATGACTGAATGAAAAGCCTTCCAATATCATGCCTCCAAAAACCAGAAATGGTGAAGGACCCTCCAAGGGCAGGGGACCGACCATGCAGCCTGTGCTGGCACAAGGTCCACCCCCTCAGCAGAGAAGATCAGGAGGAAGGTCCCTTACAGTCTAGTCGGTATCACAGTCTAGGGGATTGACGATGCCTTCCCTTCACAATGTTATGCATCCAGAGCAGCCCCGCCACAGCAATGAGCACGTCAGGCGAGGTGACAGGTCAGTCACCAAACTGCGTGAAAAGTCAGCAGGGGCTGGACCTCAGTCCCACCATCAAGACAACCTTGATGAAGACGAAGACCCTCGCTTGGATGAGATCAGAGCCCAAAATCGCCTCATTCAGGAGCAAGACGAGCTTATCCTACGGCTCAAACAGCAACTCCAGGAGAAGAGGAGGGCCCGGAGCCCACTCCATGGGCGCAGCCACGCCTCCGGTCCTCCACCCAGGCAGAGCCAGGCTCCTCCGGGGCACGGACGAGACCTGAGGCATGTCCTCGATGATAAAAGGCGTGATCGGATCCACGGAGAAGAGGGCTCCAGCAGCAGCCACGAGAGTGTGGAGCCAAAGAAGCAGCGGAGGATACCGGAAAACGAAGAGGAGCTCAAGCAGTGGATCGACCGGCAGGTCAAGCAAACCGTTCGCCAGAATATGGAGACTGCTGGTATCGCTCGAGACCAATGCAGCACCTTTGAAGCTGAAGACACAGGCGCATCTCCTTTCTCTAGGGAGATTAGAAAGTACTCCCTCCTCGAGAAGTTCAACGTCCCGAGGTTCACCCTGTATGATGGAACCTCGGACCCTGCGGCTCACCTCAGACATTATGTCCAGAGGATGTCGGTCTGGGGGGAGGACGATTTTCTGAACTGTCGAGTTTTTTCCTCCAGTTTGAGAGATCTCCCCCTGCGATGGTTCTGCTCACTCCCAGGAGGCTCCATCTCCAGTTGGCGACTGCTTCGGACGTCCTTCCTAGAGAAGTTCCAGGCTCACCACGTCATCCTTAAGACCGATGCTGACCTGATGGCCCTCCGGATGAGACAGGACGAGAACGTCACCCAGTTCGCCTGTCGCTTCTGGACTGTTTACAGCCAGATTGAGTGCGCCTCTGAAGAGATGGCGGTGAAATCCTTCCAGCTGGCCCTGCACCCGGGCATCCAGCTTCGGGCACAGCTAGTCATGTATCCCGTGGCTACCATGAAGGAGCTCATGGCTCACGTAAACCGATTCATCCGGGCGGAGGAGGACGAGGTCCGTGGGCTGGAGAACTTCGGCCTCTCCCAGAAGAGCCGACCACCCAAAGGGGAGACAGACAACAGGTCCTCCAGGAGGGAGGACCGCCGCAGAGACCCGTCCCCGGATCGGCACGGGGCCCGGTCCTTAGATCGTCGACGAAACCCCTCCACCTCGGCCACAGCCTCGAGGAGCAGCAGGAGGGCCGGGAACGACGTCGCCACCTTCAAAGCAGTAAACACGATTTTCAAAGAGCCCATCTGTAAGCTCCTCCACAAAATAGAGTCACAGACCTTCTTCAAATGGCCGCAGCCCATGAGAGGTGACCCCTCTTCGCGGGACCAGGGCAAGTTTTACGCTGATCACAAGTAGAATGGGCACAGGATTGACGAGTGCAAAAGCTTCAAGTCCCACCTCGAGAGCCTTGTGAAAGAGGGGCACCTGAGGCAATACGTCAAGGAGGAAGGACGCGACAGCAGCCGACCTTCGCACCGACATGATGGCAGACAGGATAGCGAGCCAAAAGGCATCATCAATGTCATCCACCTCGCTCCCCCAGTGAAGGGGAGCTCCCAGGCCCATGCTGAGGCCCGAAGAGCCTCCCATCAAAAGCAGGTGTTGACTGCGGCGCCGAGACCAGCTGCAAAGAAGGCCAAGACAGAGGGTCCCAGAATATGGTTCTCCGACAGGGATCTAGAGGACGTAGAACTCCCATATAACGACCCTTTGGTGCTTACCTTGAAGCTACAGAACTTCTTGGTCCAGAAAGTCCTTGTCGATCCAGGCAGCTTGTCCGAGATCCTGTACTACGATTGCTTTCAGAAGCTGAAACTCAAGGACGAGGACCTCCAAACTGCCTGAACTCCTCTCGTCAGCTTCAGCTCAAAACCAGTGTACCCAAAGGGGAAGATCTCCCTCAGAGTCCAAGTAGGAGGCGCCTCTAGGCAGGTTGACTTCCTGGTCGTCGACGTCCCCTCCCCGTACAATGTCATAATGGGAAGGGCTTGGCTGCATGGCATGAAGGCTGTGGCCTCCACCCGTCACCAGAATAAGTTCCCCCTAGAGAACTCTTCCGGCCGGACCGATGTGATCACTATCAGAGGCGACCAGCACATGGCCAGACAATGCTTGATGGTTGTGCTGCCTGGAGAAGCCGAGTCATCCCAGGTCCATATGGCCGAGCTGGACAGGGAAGGCGAGCTTGGGGATGTTGGCAGGGCTCTGGCGCAGAAAAGCATCGAGGACCTCACCAAGGTCAGGATCGACCCCGCCGACCCGTAACAGATTTTTCCTAGTCGGAAGCCAGCTCCCTGAGGACGAGAAGACACAGCTGCTGGACCTCCTCCTAGAGAGTAAAGAGATCTTTGCGTGGACGCCTTACGAGATGCCCGGCATCGACCCAGCAGTCATGTACCACAAACTGAATGTGGACCTTAACCACAAGCCCGTAATCCAAAAAGCTCGCCGAACCGGGGTCCCACAGACTGAGGCCGTAGCGGAAGAGGTCGAAAAGCTGCTCAAAGCACAGGCGGTAAAAGAGGTCCATTACCCGCAGTGGCTAGCCAACACAGTAGTGGTTAAGAAGAAGACGGGGAAGTGGAGGGTCTGCGTTGACTTCACTGACCTCAATACAGCCTGCCCCAAAGACAGTTTCCCCCTTCCAAAGATCGACCAGCTCATTGACGCCACTGCCGGGCACGACCGCATGAGTTTCCTCGACGCTTACCGAGAATACCACCAGATACCTCTGTTCGTACCTGACCAAGAGAAGACAGCCTTCATCACACCCTGGGGCACCTACTGTTATAAGGTAATGCCCTTCGGGCTGAAGAACGCAGGGGCGACTTACCAACGACTGGTGACCAAGATGTCTCAAGCACAGCTCGGAAGGACTGTGGAGGTTTACATCGATGATATGGTTGTCAAGTCCAGAGAGTCACAGGACCATTTCGCCGACCTCCGCCAGGTTTTCGGGATCCTCCGCCAGTTCCAGCTGAAGCTAAACCCATCCAAATGCGCCTTCGGTGTCGGCTCCGGAAAGTTCTTGGGGAGCCTGGTCATGAGAAGGAGGATTGAAGCAAACCCTAACCAGATCTCGGCGATCTAGGAGCTTCAGAGCCCGACCTCGGCTAAGCAAGTTCAGAGGCTGACCGGCATGGCTGCCGCGCTCAATCGCTTCATCAGTCGAGCTTTCGACAAGTGCAGGCCCTTCTTCCAGCTCCTACACAAAGGCTCAAAATTCCAATGGACGCCGGAATGCGATCAGGCTCTGCAACAGCTCAAGTGCTACCTCTCTTCACCTCCGCTACTGTCAACCCCAACCCATGGTGAAGCACTGTATCTGTACCTCGCGGTCTCGGACCACACAGTGAGCTCGGTGCTCATCAGAGAAGAAGATGGCCAGCAGAGGCCTATCTATTACACTAGCAAGATCCTGCTCGACGCCGAGACCCGGTATTTATAGCTCGAGAAACTTGCCCTGGCGCTAGTTAGCGCCTCGCGGAAGCTCTCCCATTACTTCCAAACTTTCACTATTGTAGTTGTGACCAAGCACCCGCTGAAGGATCTCTTCCGAAAGGCAGACTTCTCCGGTCGAATCTCCAAATGGGCTGTTGAACTGGGGCAATACGATATCAAGTATCAGCCCAGAACGACCATCAAAGCCCAAGTTTTAGCAGACTTAATTGTCGAATTCACCTCTTAGAGTTCGGCGCCGACCTTACTCGACACCGAACTAGGGGACCATGAGGATACAGAGGCAGCAAGCGAGACAGAGCATCAACAGTCCTGGAAAATCTTTGTCGACGGATCCTCAACGTCCAATAGGGCTGGCGCTGGCATAGTCCTCTAGTCTCCGGAGGGCCTTGTCATCGAGCAAGCTCTAACATTCGGCTTCAAAGCGTCCACTAATGAAGCCGAGTACGAAGCACTCATTGCCGGGCTGAACAGTGCCAAAATCTTGGAAGCTCGACATATTGTGGTTTTCAGGGATTCCCAATTGGTGACGAACCAGCTCAGCGGAGACTACCAGGCTCGGGACGTCAGAATAGCGTCCTACTTAGCTCACACGAAGGAACTATTCTCCCAGTTCGAAAGGACCGAGATCCGACAGGTCGGTAGAGAGTCCAATTCCCATGCCGACGCCCTTGCCAGCCTTGCCTCAGCGGTCGAGGCCGGTAATAGAAGAACTGTCGAAGTAGAGACACTGCGCGAGCCCAGCATCGAACTACAGCGACCGCGGCAACTAATGTGCGTGGATCTTGGTCCGAGCTGGATGGACCCGGTCATCGCCTATTTGAAGGACGACCTACTGCCGGAAGACAGGTTGAAGGCACAGAAGATTAGGTTGAAAGCAGCCCGGTTTTGGCTCTCCCCAGATGGCAAGCTCTACAGAAAGTCGTTCACTGGACCCTACCTCCAGTACGTCCACCCAAGCAAAGTGACAACTTCCTTTACGAAATTCACGAGGGGCTCTGCGGCAGCCACATCGAAGGTCGGTCGATCGCCTACCGAGCAATCAGTCAAGGGTACTGGTGGCCGTACATGCAGAAGGACGCTCAAATCTATGCCAGGAAATGTGAGAAGTGTCAGAAGTTCTCACACTCTCTCCACGAGTCGGCGCAGGACCTAAGCCCTCTATCCTGCCCATGGCCTTTTGCTCAGTGGGGCCTAGACATCGTCGATCCGCTACACCGAACTCCAGGAAACAAAAGATGGCTGATAGTAGCTACGGACTACTTCACAAAGTGGGTCGAAGCGGAGCCTCTGTCCTCCATCACCGAACAAGACACGAAGAACTTTGTATGGAAGAACATCATCACGAGATTCGGGATCCCTCGAACTCTCATCTCCGACAATGGGACCGAGTTCGACTCCAACTTCTTCAAAAGCTTCTGCCAGGAGTACGGCATCCGAAACTTCTTCTCCACCCCTGCGTACCCACAGAGCAATGGCCAGGCGAAGATATCAAACAAAGCGATCCTTGACGGACTGAAGAAGAGACTCGACCGAGCAAAGGGGAGGTGGGCAGAAGAGCTTCCTAGTGTTCTATGGGCTTATAGGATAACTCCAAGGTGCTCCACCTCGACTACACCATTCTCCCTTGCCTACGGCATGGAAGCAGTCATTCCCCTTGAGGTCGGCCTCCTGACCTTGAGGTCGGAAATCTGTAACCAGGGGCTGAACGACTTGAATATGGCCCGAGAGCTGGATTTCGCGGAAGAACGAAGAGAGACAGCAGCTATCCGCCTGGCTGCCTATCAACAGCAGTTGGCCAGAGGATACAACCAGAAGGTCAAAGCAAGAAGATTCGCGGTGGGGGAACTAGTCCTGAAGAAAACGCTTCCTGGCGATCGAAATCCTAATGAAGGGAAATTAGCCCCCAACTGGCAGGGGCCATATAAAGTGCTATCAAAGGCGGGAAGGGCCGCGTACAGGCTCGAGGACATGAAAGGTAAGGAGCTGCCGCGACCATGGAACACTATGCATCTAAAAAAGTTTTACTTTTGAAAACATATATTTAAGGGCTCAAACAGCAATAAAAAGTGAACATTCTTGAAAAATCTTCTCCAAAATTTGCTTTCAGGTTATGTAGCTCGGCCGCGATGCCAACTATCTACACAGGGTCCGGCGCCATCGCCACCCCGCGGCTCGGCAACTCTGTTCAGAGCGCTAAGGGTCCGGTGCCAGCACCACCCCGCGGCTCGGCAACTCTGTTCAGAGCGCTAAGGGTCCGGTGCCAGCACCACCCCGCGGCTCGGCAGCTCTGTTTAGAGCACCAACCGTCCTCAGCTCGGTGCCCGCACCAGCTTTGGCAGCACAACCATAAGCGTCTAAGGGTCCGGTGCCAGCACCACCCCGCGGCTCGGCAGCTCTGTTCAGAGCGCCAACCGTCCTCAGCTCGGTGCCCGCACCAGCTTTGGCGGCATAACCATAAGCGTCTAAGGGTCCGGTGCCAGCACCACCCCGCGGCTCGGCAACTTTGTTCAGAGCGCCAACCGTCCTCAGCTCGGTGCCCACACCAGCTTTGGCGGCACAACCATAAGCGTCTAAGGGTTCGGTGCCAACACCACCCCGCGGCTTGGCAGCTCAGTCGAATGCCAGCCGTCCTAGCTCAGTTCCAGCACCAGCTGCGGCGGTGGAGCTAAAAACTTCCAAGAATACCTGCAGTTGTCAGCTTCCGCTCTCAAGGGTTATGAACGCTGATCAAGACCACGGTTCATAAACTAAATATCGGTCATGGGCAGACATCCAATTTTAAGAATTAATAGGAGTTCGGTTATCCAGGCCAACTACTTAGCAAATAAAGCATAGTAAGATAGATGTCGGCCACACCCATTTCATCAGAGACAAGGGAAAAGAAAGCCAAAGAATGCGAAGAAAGTTGTTTCATTAATTGAAATCCTGATTACAATATGAATAGAAATACAAGGAAAGAAAAATTACAAAAGGGTCTCAGAGGGCTGCAACTTCCACATTGCAGTCAATCTCTGGAGGAACCTCGGCCACGACCACGCTGGCCTCGGGAGATCTCGGGGTGGCTTCAGAAATGACCGCGCTAGCTTCAGGAACGCTAGCCTCAGGAGTGGCGGCTTCGAGAGGGGCCTCGACAACCGCGGGCGCATGGGAGTCTTCAAGGTTGGCGTTGGCAGCTGGGGGAGCCTCTGGAGGCGCCTCAGGGGGGGCGCTCGCCTCCGGCCAGGCTTGCAGAGGAAGGCAAGGGGAAGTGCGAGACACGGCTACAAGTTCTGAGTCCGAGTGAGGGAACCTTGGGGGATTCCTGAGGAGAGGGCTATCCTCAGGGACCCCAGCCTTCTTCAAGGCTGCTTTCCATCCGAGCTCCCAGGCTCGGTCCCGGATCCCTGGCAGCTGAGCCTTGTAGTCATCCGTCAGTCTGCCAACCTCCTCCCCCATGATGGAGTCATGCTCAGCCAGGAACTCCCCCTTGAGCCTGGCTTCTTGTTTCGCCAGAACAGACTCGATCTCGGCCACTTTCCCCCTCAACGCCATCTCCAGGGAGCCTTACGCCTGGTTCCGCTGAGAGAGGAGCCTCTGGTTTGTCCCCCTGACATCCAGCAGGTCCTCTTCCAGCCGCCCCGCCACGGTCCGGAGGTTGTCAAGCTCGGAGGCAAGATGGAGGTTCTTGGTCTCCTCGTCCTTCAGCTCGTCCCTGAGGCGCTCGATCAAGACCTGGGACTCCTCCAGGTTGAAGACGAGGCCAGCATTTCTGCCCACCTCCTCTACCAGCATCGCCTCCTTAGCCGCCAAGGACGCCCGCAGCTCCTCCCTCTCGACCACCCATTCCGCCTCCCTCGCCTCGGCTGCGTCAAGCCTCTCTATGCCCATCTGACATTTCTGCAACAGGTGCAAGAATAGAACCAGAAGTCAATAAAAGAACATCGAACTAAAAGCTCTAGGGGGGGCGATACTGCACTTACCGATACCAGCGAGCGCATCGAGGAGAGCAGGAGCGACTCATTGTCCATGTCCTAAGGAAGGGCGCAGGCGCGTTCCAGCGCGGCGACCACTTGGGGATCGGTCGCACGGTCTGTCTCGGCCAGTTGCCTCCTTAGTACTTCCTCGATGGCCGGCCTCCACGGAGCCAGAGGAGGGGGCGAGATTGTTTCACCAGCGGGCGGAGGCGAAGAGGGGCCAGGTGAGGCCTCAACCCTTGCTCTCTTCTCGAGTCGCCTCCCCTCCGTGACCTCGGTGGAACGAGCCCGACCTCCAGCCCTTGTAGCGTGATCAGGGGGTGAGTTGTCCATGACGATGGTCGCAGGGGGCAGAGCCGAGGCGACCTTGGCCGCGGCTGACTGAGTGGCCTCGGTCACGGTTGCACGGACCGTCTCGGCGTCTTGGCTAGGAGTTCCACCCGCAACGGCCGGAGGCGCCACAGCCACTGCCTAAGGGGGATCCCGGACCTCGCCCCCGATGTCCCCGAAGGCCGCCGCGGACAGGTCTTCTGCAGCGTAGCGTTGCCCGCGCTGGAGTAGCATTTCTCCCTCATCTTCCTCTTCCTCGGAGCTGGGAGATGCCGAGCTCTCAGACGAACTGGAAGTTACTACCCTCTTCCTCCGCGAAGGCTGGGGCTCGGCTCCTGAGGTCCTGTCAGGCTCTGCAACTGGGAATGCTGGAGCGCGGTGTCCAAACTCAATTAGACGTCCGGTAGGAATCGCCACAGTCACTGCCACAGAGCTGGGCACCGCGGTCGTCGCTGATCCGAGGCTGCCGCCTTCCCCGCGCAGCACAGAGTCTATTCCCGTCACCCTTCTGGAGGTGTTGAAAGATCTGTAGTGGGGCACATGCCCCAGGAGAGACCACGCAGCACAGCAATTGTGATCGCAGTAGTTTTTTGCCTTCTCGTGCCACGCACTGTTCACCCTCCAGTGGTTTTTCCTGGCGAGCTCCCTCTTTTCGCGAAAATCTGCATAGACAAAAAAATTGTGTTAGGAGCCAGGCATAGAAGAGAGAAAAAATTGCAAACCGAAAAGACTTTAGTCTTTACTTGGAGGAGTTCCTATTTTTCGAGGAATCTAGACCGTGGTGCTAGGCTCCGCTTCACCGAACTCCCATCCACCTTTGACAAGTACTCGGTCTTCGCCCGCGTACTTGTTGGAATCCTCCAGCGCGGTCGCAAACCTAGTCCGACGTACCCTCAGCCGGAGGTAATAGGTGTCCCCTTCTGCGGATTTGCAGAGGTCATACGTGTCCTCGATGTCCGGGACACCAAGGCCAATATCCAGAATCTCGTTTAGCCGCACTACTCCCATTATGATTTTGTATCCATTGGGAAGTAGTTGGCATGGGCACAACCTCCACTCTCGGAGGCAGTCCTGGACTAGTGGATGAAGGGGGAAGCGGACCCCTCCTTCCACTACGGAGACCAGCCAGAACGGCATCCAGCCATCGCGGTAGGCGAGGCCATCTGATCCGACCTCCACATTGGCGGGGACCTTGTACGCATCCCTAAAATAGGCTATGGAGCCTGGGTCTCCTAACAGATGTCTATAGATCCCCATTCTCAACCCAGACGAGAGTCTACCTAAAAGAAAAGGCGAGAGAAGCAGAAAGAATCCCTGCGAAGGAGGACTGCACAGATAGGATAGCCGGAAGTTCGCGGACGTTGAAGAAATTCTCTTGCAGAGCGCAGTAGAAATTCAAAGAAGGTAGAAGAAAGTGAAGACGAAGGGGACGCCCTGATTTATAAGGGCCAGAGACGTCGTTTTGGCTTTCGAGAAGAGCCTTTAAGAGGCATCCCCTCAGTCAGCCTAACCAACCGTCTCGCAGCCCTAACGTCTTCTCGAAGTAATTGCGTGGCAGCCAAAAGAGGCGACACGTGCCACCATCGGCGCGATATTTGAGGGCTATTAAATGTCCTGGACAGGTGAAGAGACATCTTGAAAGGGACCGTACGTTAGAGACGGCCATCAGGCCCAGGAGGGACCCTCCTGATCCGAAGCTCCTCTGTCCCAGTAACTCCTTCCCACACGTCGGTAACCCTCACTCCAGCTCGGTAGCGGCGCCGGCTATACAGTCACCAAGCTTCCGACCTCCTCGAGCTGGAGGACTCTCAGAAGTCAAAAGCTAGGGGGCAATTGTGTGGGTAAAACACCGTAATGATGAAATTAAGCAAGGATTACAGTAGGACTCGCTGACCACCTCGGCCTCTGTAGTCACATCCCGTCAGCTCGGCAGCTCGGTCAAGAGCACCAGCACGGCAGGGCGGCTCGGCAGCTCGGTGTGAGTGCCAGCTCAGCACAGAAGCACAGCACAACCAAGTCATTCTTGGTCTCGGAACAAAATGCTGAAGGCAGAGTAGGCCGCCACCTTCCTCCGGGAAATACGGCGCACCCTGACAGATAGTGGCATTCATTTATGACGATAGGATTGCTCATTTATGGTGATAAGAAGTTAGCTTTATCAGCCCTTAACATCAACTGACCGAAGGCATGAAAAGTGAGGATGGGATGTTCCCTTTTCACCTACTGCTGCCTGTCAGGGTATGAACCGATGGGACCTCATCCCACCAACTCCCACTGACAGAGAGAATGAACGAGGAATGCCCTCATATAGGCACTGGGGATGACCCCATAGAGGTATGCAACTCGCAATACTCACGACATCGTCTCATTCCCCTCTCTTGCCTCCTCCTCTTTAGTCTTTTTCTAGAACTAACTCAGGCATCGGAGCGCCTTCGGCTCACGACTGCCAGGGGCTCTGACCCAAGCCTTTCTCCTTCCCTTTTCAGGTTCCTCAGCCCCGCGGAGGTTCCCGGCATTCGGTCTTCCCTGATGTAAGAGGTTCATCTCCTCAATCTAAGTATGTGTCGTTTTTACTGCCTACAATGGTAAAATGGAGAAAGAGAGTAAATCCGCTAGAAAGACTTCACTTGAGTTTGTCGGCATGTTTGGTAAAAGAAGAAGGGCTCTAAGTTGGGGTCCTTGGAATTTCTTTTAATTTTCCTCAAAGCATCTGTATTGAGCTCTTGCAGGTGAGTCTTGATTCTCCATGGAGAGGCTTTGGAGCCCTAGAACTTTGCATCATTTCTGGCACTGCATGAGCAGTGGGTGACGTTGAGGAAAACCCTATTTTGGTTGTTTGTGATAAAACTTAATATTTTTTTTTTGTTTTCCTCAAAGCATATGTTTGGAGCTCTTAGTGAATCTTGATTCTCCATAGAGAAGCTTTGGAGACCTTGTACATTTAGGGGTGTTCATGGGCCAGGTCAGGCCGGGCCAAGGCATATCCAGGCCCGGCCCAAGCCCGACATGAGCCATAAAAATTGGATCTGAGCCCACCCATTTAATCAATTGGGACGGGCCAAACTGAGCTTTTTTTTATCACTTTAGTGGGTATTTGGTCAATTGTTTGGACTAATTAAATTAAATCACCTGCATTCCTTATACGGGTCAGGCCGGGTTGGGCTTTGGGCTTTGGGCATTCTATCACTTAATCCAAGCCCGACCTAATTATTAAACGGGCTATAATTACATATCCAGCCCGGCCAATGAGCACCCCTATGAACATTGCATCATTTCTTGCATTCCATAAGTAGCAGGAGACGAAGAGGAAAGATCTTCTGGAATCCTATTTTGATTTATTGGGATAAAATTCTAAGAAAAAGTTTGTTTGGGTTTTTCTCATTTAAATTCTTTTCCATGTGTTGACCTCGGTCCCCCTCTCTCAGCGTTTTTGTTCTCTCTAACAAATAGTGCATTTAGAGGTAGTGTGATGAGAAAGAAAATACAATTTGTGAGATCTACCCTCTCCAGGTTAGTAACATTGGGAAATGATGTTTGGGTTTTGCTCTGATTTGAAAGTTATTAGTGTATTTCTAATTTTTATGAGATGAAAGTTGGGTGATGGGACTTTTATTTTGAATGTGGTTTAATTATTTTATTATAGTGAAACTTGGGACTTGAATCCAAGTTTCTTATATTTATAATCGATATGATACTAAGTTTGAATCTATTTTTCTTCCTCTATAGTTTTTGTCTTTCTTGACAGGCCACAAGTCTTTGGTATTGTGAATCCTTCAAACTTTGCCCCTGAATCATTTGCATGCTGGTCGAATGGAAATTATACTTTTAAATATGCCGCTTCTCTTCCCACACCATAAAAAATATACCAACTACGATGGATCAGACTGGTTCATCTTATCATTGATTTTAGTTGTAACCAATGTAAAAGGAAAAAAATTTCGGGTCGGTGCATAAATTTGAAACCATTTATCAGTAAAAAAATGAGATTTGTAGCGGCAGAAAGAATTTCCTTTAGTGGTGGTTTTTTTCCGCTGCTAAAAGTATTTTTGTGACAGAATACATTATTCACCACTAATAACATTTTTATCTTAGACGGTGGGAATGTAGCCTCAAACAACACTTTTAGTGGAGGAAAAAAACCGCCACTAAAAATCTCTTTTTTGTAGTATATTTACTTATCTGCAAACAAATCTATATATTTTTTGTTTTTGATCTGTGAAACATATGATATTTATCTTATGATCTGTCTACGTCAGGTACAAATCTGACTTTATAAATTGATTTTATTATCTATATAAATATTTTGATTTTATCAATTTGCAGTAAGAAAGGTTTTTTTATTTTTTTTCCCTTAGTTTTACTAATAGTACTAACTCTCCTCAAACTTGACTTAGGTCAGGGTCTAAAAACCCATCCTCTCTCCAAACCTGGCCAACTAACTACCAAACCTGTCCATAATAAAGAAAATCATAATTTAAGATTCTTATAAATTTTCCATCTCAATATAATTTTTAACAAAAAAAATATTTTAAATTCTTATAAAATTTAATTTTTGTTAGATTTTTACACTAAGACTAACTGATTTTTAACCATTCTACGTTTGACCCATATTTGATTCTCCTTAATTGATTGGGTGGTTACTAAATGCTTTTAAATAGCTAAGCATTTTATTATCGTTTAATTGATTTTAGTCTCTGAATTGTTTTTATTTTTTAACCTTCATTGATTGTTTGGACTATCCCTTTGGGTTTTGCTAACTCCTCCATTTCTCTCTTTAACTCCTCCTTTGACTCCACTATTTTTTCTCTTATTAACTCCCCACCTCATTGACCTCCACTACCATTATTTGTTGTTTATAAGTTCCTAGTTCTCTCTCTCTGCCCATGAAAATTTTTGGTTTTCTAGGGAACAATGATTTTATAGTAGAAGATCTTCTTATCACCCAAATCCAAAGCTTTCCCATCCTAGAAATCTGGTGACAATTGGTTAGATTTACTATGTGGACACTGTTATCACGCTCCCAATTCCGGATCCCAAAAATCACGCGGAAGTTTCGAATTTGGCAGCGGATATTCAGGATCTTTGTCCGCAGTGAGGTTCAATTTAAAACTTTTCAAACATAATAAGAAACAATTAAGTGGAAGCAACATAGTAAAAAATCAACAGAAGCAATATAGCCCAATCCATCAAATGGAATCAACACACATAAAGCAAAAGATGCGTGCAAGTCATACTACATGTTCCAAATGAATATAAAGTGGTTTATTACAAATCCCAAAAACAACAAGATATCAACTATCCAATTGGCATCGTGCTCTATCATCCAGAAAATCTTCTAGGTCGCCAGTGCCCCATTCGAAGTCTCCATCAACTGGCATCTCATAGAACGCCTCACCCTCCGGGGCAATAGGGTCGGCAACACTCCCTATAGCACCAATGTTATACAAAGATCAGATCCAGAAAGACCTGGCAATACACTATACAAATAGCATAGTATGATGCATTGAAAGGAATAAAGACAACGATAATAATCAATAGAATAACAATGTAATTAAATGCTTGGCAGATCGTGCGCTAACCATAACATGTGCATCATGAATTGATATAAAAAGGATAAGCTATAAACCATCCATCTAACAATATGGCACATAATGAGTCGCGACAGGGATGCACAGGATGATAGTCTGGCCAAAACAAAGTTACTGGAGTTAGTCGACCAACACTTGATACTGTGCAAAGTGTCAAAGTGTTGGTACCTAGTGGCGTACGTCCACCTCAAAGAAACCCATATTGATGGCAAAGTAAAGATAGCTCCTACCAAGAGGGATCAGTCCAAGGCTAAGCTCTTTAATCGAGTGAATGTTTAAGCTGACTCAAATAACGATACAAAAAAGGTCAATGTCTAGCTAGGCTTCACTTGCGTGAACAATATTTTACAATCAAACTAAAGCCAGTATCAAAGTCCTGTCCATACCATCAAACAGTCCATTCATCAAACCATTCAGACAATCCATTCAAACCATGCCATTCAAGTCCATAATATACCATCTATTAAGGTACCTAGTCTATACAAACAAACAATCTACTCCATGATTCATAGGTCATCCAAAAAACAAGGCTCTCGAATAGCCCGTCTAACCACAGACATGGTAAAATATCCACCAAACACATCCAAGGTCTCCTCTAGGCAAACCTTAGGTCATGGGCCCCAATTTACATCATTATCCATTTGCAATTAAAACTGAAATAATAGAGAACAAGAGAAGAGCATATAAGAATCATCTCATCAATATCAATTAGTAAACGAGATACAAGTAGTCACTCATAGGTTAACGTTGCTCCTTCAGGTGTGGGGTCACACTTTACCAATATGGTGGTTAAACAAAGCTTCAAATGCCTAATGGTGATAACTTGGTGCTTTGAAAGTGTTTGGCATCCAAGGCATCCCTTAACTATCATGTCGGTTCCATTACAAACCCCCCATACCCTACTTTAAGTAACTACATGGATCAAGGTTAAGTTCCACCCTTTAGTCATGTTTAATCCACCAATTACATTTTATTAGAAAGGTTTATGGGCCCCAAAATAAATTAAATGGCCAAAGAATGCGAATTCAAAACATGCAGAACAAGGGTCTTACGGTCGACCATAGGACACTTACAGTTGAGCGTTGATAGACGCAGTGTAATTTCCTCTCAATCAAGCTCTCGGTAAAACTAACCGCATGTGTTCGCGGTTGGCTCACGATCAATCGTTGAAGAATTACGATTAACCATGAGTCGACCGTAGTGTAAAAATGCTTGAAAGACAAATATTGCATTTGTAATGATAAGGTGACCACGGTTGACCTCTTGGGATCCCACAGTCGACCGTGGGGTCTCAAAACCTCAACTGCACGGTCTGAAATCCCTTTCCATTCATTCCAATTCCTTCAAAATCATCAAGATACATTCTCCATCACATATCACACCACAATCCACCATCAATTCATCAAGAAGGGGTTTCCAAGCATCAAATGATCTAAAACATGTAAATGAGCTTAGAAATGGAAATTCTACGTCATCCATCACATCAATTGAAATCAAGACACTCGAATTAAATGACAATCAACATATATGCTATGTTAGGTATATATTGCACTTGCCTTGGCTTCCAATATAGGATTTCCAAGCCTCTAACTCAAGGTCCAACCCTCTAAGCCTCCAAAACCCAAGAACTCCTTTAGATCTTCTACCGTAACAAGATCAACACCTCTTACATCCCATTTTCAAGGAGAATCGTGCATAAGAAAGGATAATTCACTAGAAGAACCCTAGGAAGCTATTTATATGGAGGTAGATCTTAAAACTCACCTTGATATGAAGGAGATAAGGAGATCTATTAAAGGAGATGATGATCATCAACAAGAGAAGGCTGGAACTCTTGATAATTCTCTAAATTTGATGAAGGAAGCCCTTGATCTTGCAAGAAGAAACCCTTACCTGCAGAGGAAGAAAGAGAGAGAGACAGAGATGGGAGGAAAATGGGAAAATTGAAATGAGAGAGGGAGAGAGAAGACAGAGGGAAATGTCATTGGAAGAAAGGGTGGGTTGGTTATATAGTTTTGTAATTTGGTGTGAAATGACTAAAATGCCCTCCCTTGAGTGATAGTAAAAGAACTAAAATTGCAGTTTTGGTATTTCCCAAGGAATTGTACAATTCTCCAAAAAACATTAAAATCACATCTAAGGGCCTCTCTAACTACATGTTATAATTACACACAAACCCCTAAGCACTTTCTAAACTCCAATTAGACCCCTAAACTCCACAATTAAGTCTAAAACTTAGGAATTAAGCTGAAATTACCCTTCTAGCCCCACTAATCTCCTATATATTTACATAAACAAGCATAATTAAGGCAAGTAAAGGGGTAGGATCTCACACTGGGTGATTATTTTCAACAAAAGTAGAGACTATATGGTGGCCATATTTGTGGATCTTCGCCTTTGCTTCTTCAATTTTGGCCTCTCTAACAGTTATGCATACTTGGATTTCCTAGAAATTCAATATTTAACAAAAATATGGGCCTTATAAGTCTATTTGATTTAGAAAAACAACTCTGATTTGAGATTTTAATTTTAATTGTCTTTAATTAGTTTTGACTAAATAGCAACAGTTGAGGTTGAACTGAGTGTTTAGACCAATCCAAACCTGACCCGAATGGCAATTTCTCCGACTAATGCGCGACCCACGAGTTAAAAAAACGCCCATGTAGTGGATGGGAATGAAATGCATTGCCTATTATCACCAATGCTACTATAATTTTGTGTTGAGGAATTTACTAAGAAAAATATAAGTTAAAAGGAAAATGGGGTGGGGCGAGTCAACCAAACCCAAAATCCAAACCTAACTTAGTTTAGAGCCTAGAAATTATTACCTATCTCAGCCCCAAGCCAACTCTCTACCAAAACTGCCCCCAACATGAAAATATCATATTTTAGATTTATTATAAAACTTTCCCACTAAATCTATATTATATATATTTATATATATAATGGGAGATACTCCTATGAGAGATGCTCTCACCTTACTATGAGAGATAAGGTGGGGGCCCTCACATCCATATCCAATGCTAACACCTTAAATGTGAGCGCCCCTATCTTATCTCTCATAGTAAGGTGAGAGATGCTCTCACAGGAGCATCTCACATATATAATATCATATTTTTAAGTTCATTTAAAATTTGAACTTTTTGTAAACTTCTCTATATTATGAATTGCCGGCCGTGTTTTGCTAGTTATAATATTTTAAAGCCGAGGGTTTTGGACTCAATTTTGACTGGATTCCTTTCAATTCTGACTTTTTTTTTATTGAGCCTTGGTAAAACCCTGGGTTGTCCCAATGAGGGTTTTTGGTTCAATTCTGACTGAATTCCTTTCAATTTTGACTTTGTTTACTTAGCATCAGTAAAAAGCTAAAACTGTGTTGTGAGATTTGAATGCACAACCTGTTATCTTTTTAAACAACTAAACTAACCACTATATCATACAATATTTATATGTAATTGTCTATCAAAGAAATATTAAAATTAATTAGATGAAGTAGGGACTGTAGTCACGTGGGTCATGCCCGTGCTTAATGGGTTATTTTGCTAGTTTACTGTTAAAGAAATAGAATCGAAAGAAGATAGTATTTGATGCTTATTGTTTGAAAATTTACATTTCATCTTTATTTTTAACTACTACGTGTATTTAATTTCTATGCATTTTAATGCAAATGGACACGCCCATATTAGAATTAGAATATATACACAAAGGAAAGCTTATAGAAAGGAAAGCTCCCATACTTTGAACCCTCAGGAAGGAAAAAGAACTCAGAGAGTTGTATATCTCTCTAAGTAAAGAACGAAAAAAAAAAAAAAAAACCCTTAATTTGTGATGAATTTAGGTATGTTTTACTTTATAGATTGTGTTTTTCAAATTTAAAACCTTGTAAGAGTTTATTCCGAGAATTGGAAAAGGTTTACACAAAAAGCGCTTTTGTAAATGAATAGATTCTAAAGCTCCTTTCATATCTGATAGAGTGAGTGGACCATTACAGATGAACCTAGATCCTCTTTTTAATCTTCAACACACAAGTTGGCCGATGGTACCAATTTATGCTATTCAAATTGTTATCTGTCATGTGAATAAGATGCTCTTTGCTGTTTTTTTATGTTTTTCCATAATAAAATAGAATAAAATTGTGGTGGGGGTGTTTGGGTTTCGGATCCTCTGTTGGATATCACACAGTAATCAGGGGCGGACCTATGCTTTGATGACTTGGGAGAGTCGCCCTAGGTCGGATCTTGAAACTTCCCAAAAGTCCAAAGGGCCCTACATCATGGTCCACATATATTTAAACAACTGCCCCACGTATGCAAATGCTTTGTTGGTTTGAGAAATGTTCTTGTATCCAGTTCTTTCCCATACCTGTTCACTTTGAATTTGCGGTGATCTTCCATAGGCATTGATTTGAATGAAACAGGATAATGTAAGTTTGAACTAATTTTTTATGAGAGAAATCAAAGTTAGCAGACGCAGTTAAGTATTTTGTGTTATATATTTAAATGTAATATATTTTCTCTTTTGTTATTATTTAGGTGAAAAATTGTCTCGCAAAAAAAAAAAAAATAGTTGACCTTTTCAATTGACCATTATCTACCCCACCCAAATGAAAATCATGGGTCTGCTACTGACAGTAATCATGTAACTTATTTATGGAACTCCATTGTGGGGCTCACTATCAAATTTAGCACCACGATAGAATTGTTATTTAAAACCACATCAGTAGCATGCCATGTCAAAATGACGACACCTAGTCAAGTTTTTATTCGGTGCTAAATCGAATGGTGGGTCCCACTCTCCTTTATCCAAAACTTGAGAATATATGGTTGGTGGGATGAGATTCAACATGAATGGTTTGGATGATCTCTATGTGGCTCTACAATGGAGTTCTAAAAAATTATTACATTGTTACCGTGTAATAGTTGTGACAGAGGATTGGGCCTGGACTGGTTGTAAAAATGTATGGACAAGTCGAATTGAGTGCAGGAGCTCAAATCCCCTAAGTCATCTTCCACATGCTTCCCATTGGTGAAAGGAGGGAAACCCACACTGGGCCCTACTAAAGAAAATCATGCTGGTTCAAAACGAACGCCCACCCTATTTATTGGATGTCCTCAAAATTTACTTTAAAATAATTTGGCCCCACCTAATCTCAAGCATATCATTGATAATTTGATTAATGCAATCTTATATCTTATCAATCGCCTATCAATTATATGCTTAATCTTATAGTGGGACCAACTCATTTGGGGTGTAAAAATCTGAGGACATCCCATAAAATTGATAGGTTATTTTAAGGGTTTTTACTACATTGACATCGATATATACTTTTGGATTTTCCTTAGAATCTTCTTTAAATTCCTTTATCCTTACTCGAGGTTGTAAAAGGAGTCATCGTCGGTCATCAAATGCTTTCTTGTTTGTGGCTTCAAAAACATAAATTTGAATTTTAGTTCTACTCGGTGAAAGTGATAGTTGTAAAATATGGTGTTCATGGCTGTGGCTATAAACATACATTTGAATTCAAGCAAGTTTCATGTTATATTTTAACAATTGCTTGCATTCTTTATACGATTTATTCTATTCATAACCTGTACTTTAATTTATATTTTGTCTTTATATATTATTTCCCAAAATTCATGGTTTGGAAGTGATTGGCTTAGATGATGATTTTTTTTTCTACTTTCTATTATATTTTTAGGGGACGTTTGACGACGATCCGCGCAAGGGATTCTTCGCGCTTTTTTGAGATATCCCAGATTTTTCATGTTTGGACAAGTGTAGATTTTAAGATGACGGACCGGCAAAATCTGCTAACACGATTATTCTCAGAGTCAGACCTCTCCTTGGATGCGCAGAATCCATAGAAGTAGAGAAAATCAGAGCTACAGTAACCATTACAGTAACAGGACGATAATGTGAGATTAATAAGTTTTTGCTTTGGGAATGTACCTTTTGGGTCGTATAATCAAGAACCACACCATTATAGTCACCTTTAACAACTCCAAAACAACTATCTCACCAAATTTCAACCATTGATTCCTCTTATATCTAGAGATATGTGCCAAAATGTCCTGACCATTTACACTATTTGTAAACATGAATTAAAACCATTAGTTTTTTCCAACTTTGTGGTTTATGTGGGGTCCAAAATCAAGATCGAAACCATCCATTAGTTCGGGAAGGTCAAACATGGCAAAGTGACCAAATATCCACCATTGATTCCTCTTCTATTTCGAGATATGTGCCAACACGTCTTGATCGTTTACTGTAAAATGAAAAACAAAATAGTCTATTTTTCTCAATTTTTAGGTTTATGTGGGTCCACAATCAAGATCGGAACCAGTGATTAGTTTGAAAAGGTCAAACACGGAAAGGTGAACAAATTTCAATTGTTGATCCTTACTATATCTTGAGATATTTGTAAAAACGTCCATACACTAGAATATTCTATTTATATTTTTGTGGGCTCCCTCTGAAAGATCGGAACCGTTCAAAGTCTCTAGATGACCACTGATAATTTTGAGGTGAATGTTAAGGTCTTGATTTTTAATGGATTATGAGGAATCTTTAAAAAAAGTTTATAATCATTGGATCATACATCCTACAAATTGTAGGAAACCTACCTTCATCCAAAACCTGGAACTCTCATTAGGAATCATACCTGAGGAGGTGTTGATTCTTTGGAGATGGAGAGAATCCTCTAAACAGAGGATTCCTCTCCCTATAGAGGATTCCTCTCCCTAGCATGGACTGTCGTGAAACGTGCCCTTAGTATTTTTGTTCACTCTTTAAAAGTATTAGTTTTTAATTTTTATCCTTAGTTTCATTTATTCACCCATTTTTGAAATTTGTAAAAGAAATTGTAATAGTTTCGATTGGAAAGTTAGAAATTATTCTAAATTTTTTTATTCATCCAAAATTAAATACTTACATTTATAATGTTTTTTTTATTTATTCATTCATTTTTTTTTTAATAAAGCACATGGATACTTTCTATTTTAATCATAGCAAAATTTTCAAACAGCAAGTGGGTTTTGCAATGGAGTCAGGTTTAGGATGAGATTGGGTAGCCTACTGCACCCCCACCATGCCTCATTTATAACTAGATATTTCTAATGAATATTATTTATGTAAGAATCTTATGTGTTGTAATGGTATGGAGTAGACTTTCAAAGAATTGAATAATTGATAGGTTGTGCATTTAAAACCTTTTGTAAATATTAGAATTTATTATTATTATTATTATTATATTTTAAAATAAAATGTGGCATCGTGAACTCCATGAAAAGTCAAAATTGAGAAAGCAATAAAAAAACGAAAGTGGACCAACACTAACAAACAGGGTAAGAAGAGATTCACTGACCCTCAAGTATCTCATTAAGTGCATGCTTCTACACTTCTGCATTTCAATTTCAAAGAAGAAGGCATACATCACTAATTTAAGGAAGGTGCTCATTGTCACAACCAGGATGTTACAGGATTAAGCCATGTCACCTATTAGACATAAAGATTGGATTTCCATAAAAGAAATAAAGCCACAGTCAAAACATGCACATGAGATTTTCTAGACTACTTAGAGCAAGCTCAGGATATTATACCAAATGACCATGATAATAAATCTGCAAGACCAGGATATTATCCCAAATGACCGTGGTAATAAATCCTTCTGTATCTCATTAAAAAAAAAAAAAAAGGAAGAAGAAGAAGAGATCGATGTCTCATCTCTACTCATCATTTTTATCATCAAAGCCTTGTCCCAACTACGTCTGATCTCTAATGATATCATATAAGAAAAATCATATTATGGTGTAATATAAGAAAACCAGTTCAAGTACACACCGGCACTACCAACAAGTGACAGACCTACAAACATTAGAATTACCCTGGCCCCATTAAATTTTCAATACTTGATCTGTTAGAATGTATGATCAGCACCCAACGGAGTGCATGCATTTCAAATCTCTCATCAGCATCACCTTCATACTAGCCACCTTTCCAATTTGGCCTGGGATAAGTACATATATAAATAATTAGCAGACGAAGTAGAAGAATGAATTCACTATGCCATCACACAATCATAAAAGTAATGCTTTTTACAGATGACAAGATAAAGAAGTGGTTCACCGTGAATTATAAAAGATTTGTACATCATAATTGATTCCAAGTGGTTAGTCTCTAGAGAAGAACATTCTTTTCCTTTTTCCCTGGCCCAGCCCTACCAGGCCTTGGTTGTTTTGAGTGTGGGTAGCCTAGGTATTGTAATCCTGCCCTAGGCGCCAACGGCTTTTGGTTGACCTAAGGTTGGCTTTTATATGTGTCGGTAGGATAAGGGCTTACTCGGGCTATGCCCTTTAACAGCCCTATACACCATATATACACTTATATTTAGTTTTTCGATCCACTCGTAGCTTAGTGGTGAAGTACACAAAAACAATTATGGATCAATTCCTGATTGCAGCTCTGTTGGTCAGAGCCTTAAGTAGAGTAAGTGGGTGAGTACATGAGTGTTGTTTAGGTCGTCCGAGACTTTTTGAGAAATCCCAAGTTGCAGAAGCAGAACTCCACAATGGGGCCCACCTATCAAAAATTTTGATTTTAATTATGTAATTAATCAAATGTTCACTTTATGGTTTGACAAAAAACGTGTTGCAGTGAAATTTAAAGATATCCCATACATGGAGAGGGTATTCATTTTGATCGGCTGATATTTTTAATAGGTGAGCCCCACTACGTAGTTCCGTTTGTCAACTCAGGATTTCCTCTAAGTGAGAGGCCTAGAGGATCTGGATTTGCAAGTGTTTACCATACCAAAATAAAAAATAAAAAAAACTTTTATTTACTTTGCTTTGCATAAACTTGATCGTAAAAAATGAATGCAGATTGATCATTACAGGAGGATGATATGATTAGAGAGTGCATTTGGGTACCCAGCACTGGTAGAGCTGTCCATGCCTGGACTGCTTGGATTGAACCTCGCCCAGGTTTTAGAAAACCTAAGTTTTGAATAAGCCTGGCCCAAACGCCTAACCCAAGCAAATTGAGATCCAAGCCCAACTGTACCGTTCTTCCAGCCCTAGTACCTCCAAAAGGATCACGAAACCGGCCCAGTCAATTTGAAACCCTATCAATTTGATTATGATGCCAAATTAATCAATAAACCAATGAAAAAGAAAAGCATGAATAAAGTACAGAGATTGGTGAATGTGGGCCCAATTTCTCAATTGAAAGAGAGAGTCCAGAGTCCAGAGGCCTTTGCCTTTTCTTCTTGGATATGATGAGAATTTTGAACAAGAGAGAATCATTTGTGCTTTCACCATTAAAGAAGAACTAGGAAGCATATTATTTTCAAAGGAGTTGCTAATGAAATTGGGGTTCCCAATCATGAATACATAGAATTAGCACCTGAAAAGATACATGAAAGATACGTTGGTGTCTCTAGTCCAGAATCACAATGACTGGCCTCAGTGGGCTGGCCCAGCCTACTTTACAGGAGCATAATTAACAAAGAGGAAATGAACACTCCATGGACCATTGATTTATACCTTCTCTCCTCTATTTTTATCTTTCAACAAACCCAATTCTCCAATCAGATGGTTGTGATTGTTCAACCAGATTGGGCAGTAGGGTTGCAATCTGGTGGGGTTTGGGTTAGACCCAGTTTGAACATTGTCCGACTCCATAACCATGGGCTGGACTACGTTCCTATTTGGATTATCCACGACCCACTTCATGGATCCAGGTACAATCACCATGTCACATGTTCAGATATGGACCCAGGTCCAAATCACCTGATTATTAATAGGGTACAGGCACATAGACCCCATCTCTGAGCTTACTAATTGGACCCAAACTATTTTAGGTGGAGTCTGTTTGCAATTGAACAGCTCGAGTCCAGGTCTCGCGGTCTGAGTTGGACCCCAGACCTTGGATCCAAAATTGCCCAAAAATGGGCGAAACTGTATCCAGACTTTAGGTTCAGTTTATGTGAAGTTATTAAAAACTATCAGACAATCATCAAATTTTTTTACACGGCTTAGGTATTTTAAGTTAATAGTGATTCTTCTACTATATACATGGTATATACACGATATACATATAATACAAACAGGTCTACTAAGAGTCCAATGGGCTTATGACCATAGATAGGTCTGGATCTGATGCGTTAAGGGCTCCGTGCCTTAAATATGGGTCCGGGTCCAACCCATCAGCCCTGAGTCCAACCCTTACTCCTTACTAAATGGGCTCTACTAGAACTTTGCATCTTGGACTTCTTGTCCAAATAAAACTCCAAAATGATGCAAGCTTGACTCACATGACACTTAAGCATATGATCCATGACATTGATGACTACCACCCACTAACCCACTAAGTGGGGACCATTGAGCCCCCAAACAGAGAGAGAAGGTCAACTACCTCTAGATTGATGGGCCCCACCATCTCATCACCCATCATTTACTTCCTTATACAGTGTACACACCACAATTATGGACGGTTGACAGGCTCTTCTGTCAAAGCCTAGTGTTTCAAATCTTCCCTATAAAGGGTCATCAAAAGTTTTGATGTTACCTACCAAAATCAAGAAGAACCATTGAATTAGGATAAAATCAGCATGACTTTTGCTTTTATATCCTTGTCAAAAGATCCCAATTATTTCAAATGACATCAGTGGCCCATGTGTAATCTGGGGCAAGCTTTTCATTGTTTTGAATTTTTAGGCTTTCTTTTTTTATCTTTTGTGATGTGATTTTAGATTATTTTTTTCATGGCCTCAATGGTGGGGTGGTGTTGGTGGGATTTTGGATTCTTTTGGCTGTCAATGTTCCAAAACATCAAATTTCAAACAGCCAAATGGCAAGGCGTCAGAAGAGGAGAGTTTTCATTAGTACAATAATCCTTCCAAGCAAAGATGGGGACTTTGTTTTGTTTGTTCTTTCAAGCCACTTCTTCCCTTAATCACAAACCCACTGCTTCTCTGTTTCTTGATCCTAGGATAGACTCTTTTGCTAGTCTTCAACAAATCAGACTATGCACTCTCTTTTCTTGATCCTAGGATAGACTCTTTTGCTAGTCTTCAACAAATCAGACTATGCACTCTCTTTTCTTTCTTTTTTTGTTCCTTAACTTCTAAAAAAACCAAATCAGACTATACAAAATGAAGAATTTTGGGAGAAGTGCCTCACTAGTAAGAACCAGTGGCAAGGAGGACCTGATTCTTGAACGCCTAGGGTTGTAAATGGGTTGGTTCCGGTCCGGGTCCATGGTGGATCCGGAACCGTAACCGTTCAGGAGAAGGTCGAACTGGACCCGGACCTGGAACCGTTTCGGAACCAGTTTCTTAGCTTCAGAACCGGAACTAGAACCATATATGGGACAGGTCTGGATCCGGGTCCGGGTTTAGGTAGATAATGATATTAAAAAAATATGGATTTTAGGTGAGATTTTAAAAAATTGAGGTAATATGTTGGGTCTCGGGTCCACGGGTCTGAACCAAGGTGGAACCAGACCCGGACCCATTTACTTATAGGTGCCTAAATAAGGACCTAGACCTGGTTTTTAACGGGTCGGAACCTTCAGATAATCGGAGAATCGGGGACCCATTTACATCCGAGAACACCCCCATCATGTGTGTGTGTGTGTGTATATATATATATATATATATTGTATAAATACACACTACATACATCATATCATAATTCTCACATAGGTTTTTTCTTCTTTGAAATTATATTGTTTAAAAAGGTCAAAAAAAGAAACTGAGATTTGGAAGTGGGACTGGTCATAACTCATAGGGCCTGTTTATCTCCAGTTCAGCATTGGGCTGGCCACACCAACTGGATTTGAGCCACCTTTAAGGCAGGTCGACTAAGCCCAGATTTTATTTTCTTTCTCAAAGACAATGGGCTAGGCTTGTTCCAAGGCACGCCGAAGGCCCAGCCTATATCGACATCTAACACAAAGGGGCATAAATTTTTACAAATTGGCAGGCTTGGGTCTAACTTTGAGGTCCATTGGCTATATCAGGACCCAGATACTAGACTCCATAACTAAATGAGCTGGGGTTGGAAAAGCTTTTTAGTGGAAGACCCACCTCATTATCAACCCTAATCAAGAGGTCTACGTTGTGGTCAGTGGGTTCCCTCTAAAGTACCATATGACCTTTTCCTGTTGAGCCATAGACTATGTCCTTCTTGACCACAGCACAATGTTGATGGGACTCTTAAGTGAGGCCCACCTTTTGGATGGTCCCTGTTTTTTGGTAGAATTTTTGATGGTCTCTGTTGATTACATACATTCATGTGTATGAATTAAAATGGATGAATTGTTATGAAGGTTTTGCTTTGTGAAAGACCCACATTGAAGCTTCTCTAGCCCCTTTTATCTTTAATTAATGACTTGACCTATATCATAATTAGCAGGTTTTAAGGAGAATTTGTCGTTTAAGCAATATATAATAGTAAATGACAGAGCTTTCAAAAAGAATCTGCCACGATATCAAAATTCATCCCTCTCTCTCTCTCTCTCTCTCAAATGGGACCTAATCAAAGAACGGCATCTTAACCCAATTCCCTCACTTGAGAGTTGTTCTACCTCACCAAAGGGCTACCTCACCTCATTCGAGGTCTACTTCCCTCACTAGGGGATTAGGATCTTAACCCGCTATGCTGGGTACCAAAAACAAAAAATAAATGGTTTGGATCAGTTAGGACACTTATTCCAGGGGAAAAGCTCCTATTTTTGTTGGGTGACCATTAGATACTACTTTTCATGTTGAAAGAGGAAAATTAAATTAGTTTTTCGCTGTTATACAGAAAACTCGCTATCATATAGCAAACGCATTTTCCATGATGGGATTGGGTGAGGTGGGGGAGATCATTTTGGGATTGGTTGTCCATGCTAATGCTCTTCACCATATTTTTGTCATTTTATCGACTCCACATATGGTGAAAACATAAACCAACCAGGGGATATGCATTAAATCATGGACTCTATTGTCTATGAATCCAAACCTGACTCACACCAACCAAGTGTAATAGTTAAAAACACCGGTATTTAAGATCTTGTCAAAGATTTCCCAATACATGTAAGGATGCAGCTTGGGTTGAATCAGATTTGGGCCCACATGAAAACATAATTAGGGCCGGGTTCCCAGTGCCGGCTGGAGACAATTTGAGGCCTAAAGCAACAATCCTAAATGAGGCATTTTCTAAGTTTTAATATTATTATAAATATTTTATTTAAAATTTAATCTTTTTGCTTTCTGTGATGCAAAATTATTAATTAAGTTTTTATATTCAAGTTTTAGTAACCTATCTTAAGTCCACCTCCAAAGCCCACGTGAAAATTCTTGGCCCATCCCCAAAAACTCACATTGAAATCGTGGATTACGAAATCCAACTACCTATTTGGCTCCACCCTCACAAACAAAAATCTCGAGTCTGCCACTAGTGGGGCTAGGAGCATATTCACCTGTGCTTGGTATGTATATGCACCATGAGTCAGGACCATCTGTGATAGATTTCAGAGGTGTGCCCCACGTATTGGGTGTTTTAGATGCACGGTGCTCATATGCACTGTGAGTAAGTGAATAAATTCCGGTAGAAGCCTATTGTTTATCTTAGATTTTAAGATCTATTATTAGGGTTGAAATCCAAATCTATGGATCTATTACAACTACATCATGGATCAAATCTGAATGAGCCCCTATTGAAATATGATATACAAAAATAATGAGAAAGGCTTGTGGTTCAAGTTTATGACTGAATGTATGGTTGAGACTTAATACACATGAATTGCTATAAATATAATGGTGTGCTAAAATCAATTGGGCACCTAGCAATAGAAATATAAGGGGCAGATCTGGAAATATAATATGCCATAAATAACACTTTAAGGCCCCATGAAAACCTTGATAGTATCTTCTCAAGAGAAAGTTATTATGGGGCCTTATATTTTGGGGAGAAAAAGAAGGGATTGTAGTCAGCAAATTTTTTTTTTTTGGAATTTCAAAAGATGCCACTTGCTATTATGAGACCTTTTTTGGGGCCTAAATCAATGGCTTTGTTGGCTTTATGGTAAAGCCGGTCCTGTGGGGTTCTTTGGGCTAACTTTGGGCTCAAGCTAGCTTTCTAAGCCCAAGCGAAACTTTTGGCATGCTAAAAAGGGTTGAGCACCAAGGGGCCCAGGTGCTCACATGTATAAAATTATCTAGGCCAGCCGCACATGGGGGCCCACTTGGGCCCACAAATGATAAAAGTTTTCATTCAACTTGGGCCCAAGACCGGCACCGATCAAGATTGACACATCTGAAATTTACTCTCCCATAGATCAAACATATAAAATTAGCAAATAATAATTAAAAAGTTTCATTCAACTTGAAAGTACTGAAATTGGGATTAAAATGATCCTATGGTTCTCATTCTTTTGGCCCCCTCTTTAGTATGAGCTGGGCCCACATGCCAAGCCCTGTTTGATCAAGGTGGCCCAAGTTGGAGCCCAAGTCATGAGCCCAAAAGTATATACAGTGTGGCTTATGGACTTCATAGACAATCAGTTATGAACAAAAACTAAAATGACAAAATCTTATAAAAGGCCAGAATCCTGACACTTGGAAAATGGATAGTGACCCCCTCCAGCTCTACTCTTCAAGTTTCCAGCTCAGGAAGGATTTTTAGATACTATTGCAATCCTTTTCAGATTTTATTTTGGTAGTAAAACTCTTTTACATATGGAAGCATCATAGATAGATAGAGATACATGAGAGACAGAGATGTTCAGGAAGTTGCCATCAAAGGAGCCGACTAGCCGGCTATCAACTTGTGCTTATCGATCTTGCTTTACAGCAAGGGAATGATCTCCCTCTCTTTGCGGTCAATTCCTTAAGAAGATGGCTTCTTCTGAACAAGACCCAATGCTCCTTATATTCCAAGAGAATTCCAGCTTTTGGTTGTTGGGTTTGTCTCATTTATCACCGAGAGCATTCTCATGCAGAAAGAAATGGTGGGTATGGAGGATTTTGTTGGGGAGGAAGTGTTTATTGCCCCCTCTGACCCTGTTGTCATAGAGCTCAACAGATTGCAGAATCAGCTCAAAGGTATATGCTTCACGTGTGTATGTATTGTGTGCTCTTTTCTTTGTCTATCTCGGGTTGAGTTCTGTGTTTGTGGGTTATGTGGCAATTGGTTTCTCTTTACTTTACTTTTGGGTCATTTGTGTTATGACTTAAGAGAAGTTTTGATGGATTTTCAGTGACCGTGTTTTGGATTCATTGCTGATCTTATGTTTGGACAAAGTGGACTTTTTTCTGCACAAAAAAAGCAGAAATATTGCATTTTGGGTGTGCTTCTCTCTCTGTCATTTTTGAATGGATAGCAATAGCCTTTCTCCTTTAGGTTTTTGTGTATATGTCTACCTAGTTATTCTATTAGGTAGATGTGTACTTTACATTGAGACAACATATGGATAGTAATTGCTAAAAGATGTACTCCCCACAATAAGATTTGCTTTTGTTGGGTCATCTATGTTTACTTACTGTTTTGTTTTATATTCTTTTATCATTAATACAACTCACCTCATGTTATTGTTCAAGCGTGAAATATAGGTGGGTCTCCTACATCCTTTCCCAAATATCAGCAAGTTTCTATAAAACCCTTGGATTTATACATGTTCTTCTTGTTCTTAATTTTTTCTGTATCCCAAGTTCTTCAACAAGTTCATTTCTTCGTTTATTTTTTGTTATTATTTTTCCTCGCATAGCTTCATTGTTTATGCAGTAAATGACTATTGGGTCTCTGTCCCTCTGCATGGTGTTTTAATTATATACTTTTGATGCTTATGTGATTTTCTTTTTGGCATGTTTAAAGCTGCTTTAAATTTGGATTTTATATTGCAATCTTAATACCAAAAGACCTTTTGAACATGGTTGAAAACACTATTCCTTCTGTCATTATCTTCTTTGCTAGTTTCTTTGTATCTTTACTCTGTTCTTGGAACAATACTTTTTAGTATTAGGCTTTGGGTCCTTTTCAGTTTTCTTTTGTTTTTCGATGTTGACACTTGACGCCTGTACTGTGCATTTCTCAATTTGCTTTGAAGGAAGGTTTAGTTCCCTGGAAAGCTTAGATATTTAAAAATAAAATAAAATTGGAAGGCATAAGTGTCAAGTAGAGTTGCTTTTCAATACAAAACCAGGAATTCTCTTATTTCAATTTTAGTTTTGTTTTCTGCCTTGTTCGTTTGCTTGTTTGCTCTGTTTTGTATATAAAGTAGCCATTGATTTTCCTTTTCCTTTATTTTTTCCCATGATGCAAGGGAAGATGGAATTTTGCTTGATTTTCTGACTGGTTTGTGATTACATGTGATGGTTGGATTTTTGTTTTAAAAGTTTATATAGAAAAATTAGATTATCAGCGACACCTGTTGTGTACAAAAACAAGCTTTTGCAATGATTGGCCACATTGTTGGCTAGTAGGGGAAGTCTTAACGTTGTCAGGGAGCAGACCAGAGCTTGAAACTTGTTCTCCTCTATGAAATCCCCTAAGAGACACACTTAGGTGTTGTTGGTGTACAAAAGACAATCCCCCCCCTCCTCTCTCTCTCTCTTCCCTTCCCTTCCTTTATAAATATATATATAGTTGTTATCTTAATTTCCATTAGTTGAACTTTGTTGCCAATCTCAATTTGATGGGACAAGACTAAGGTGATGATGATCATGATGAATAATATCTTAATTCCATGTAGAAAGGAGACTTGTCAGCACTAAATACAATTTTATCTTCTTTGATCTTTCTTTTGCAGAGGAAGTACCAATTGGTTTACTTTTTCTTTAAAATTACAATTTTCCTTGATGATTACTGCAATTTGATTTGGTGGTTGCTTTATTATTGATGAAACTTGAGATACAATATTACTTTTGAAAAGGAAAAAAAAAAAAAAACCTTAAGATAGACTCTCCCCTCACTAACGTTCCTTCACCGTCTGTTAAATTGGTTGCCTTCTTACCTGCTGGGTTGGAGGGAAATCCTTTTGCTGTTATGACTAAAAGAATTTCATTTTACCTTGTATGTAGGGTGCCAGCCTGGGCCAGGCACACATTGGAATATGTTTGGGCTGTGATATTCGGCCCATAGCTGAGACCAGGACTAATTTTCTGATTTGCTAAACAGATGGGCCTGCGTCTATGTATTTTTAAAGGACTTCCTGTAAGCCCAGCTTAGTCCAACGTATTTAACATGTAGAGACATGAAAATCTTCAATTGGCAGGGCCTAGGCTTAACTTGCAGTCCCACGCTCTGGATCCAAGCCTGAATACTAGGTCTAATTACAGACTGGCTGGGCTTGGAAAAACTTTGGCTCGCCTAACCTTGCTTATGAACATCCCTGCTTGAGCTTGTGTTCTTGCTTTACAGATTAATTAGCAATTTTTTACTTAATTGTTTCGTTTAGTCATTTTATGTTTTGCAATTCAATTTGATGATGGATTTATTTGCTCTATGTGATCGAATAGAATGTATTGGGCCAGAAAAAAGAGAGCCAATTTCACTCTTTAAGTATAGGAGGCTGTTTATCAGCTTCTGTTTCTTAATTGATTTTGGTCGTTGGCTTTTAAAGCTATTGAAATTGTTATCATTTCTTTCTTTTTAATCATTATTTTTCTAGTATCTAAAGTCTAAACCATTCAAAAGAAAAAGAAAAATCTAGTATCTAAGCTATGATCAAGCTCATTAACTCTATTTATGAGTGAAAGCTAATAAATTATATGCCAATGCATGCATCGAGGCATATGATGTATCCCCTTCCTAGAAGGGGTACATGGTTTGAGCCTGTGACAGGTTCCCCTGATACTCTTATTATGACTCCCACTATGGCCGTGAAAGTGGAAACAAAAAAAGAGAAGAAAAGGAACCTTTGTGTTTTAGTTGTTACACATGTAGACAACATCATGTCCTTTCTACAATTTTCTTCTTGGTTGTAATATAAAAAAATGGGGCCAGCGCCGGTTGAGGATATAAAGGAGTATGATGTGCACTTTTCTTATAGGTAAATGTGGACTTCGATGAAATTCAAAGTTGTGAGGAAGCAATTAAAATGGAATCGAAAACCTTATTGTATAATATACAATGATTGTATCTAGAGGGTGATGATTTCCTTCCTAGTTTTGAAACTCAATGATTTCAGATTTGGGGTATAGGTCAGCCTGTAGATTAGAATTTGTCATAGTTTTGTTTCCTCCTGAGTCCTGACCTCCAGCGGCATGACATGGATTGAGCTGGTAATGGAGTAATTCTAGCACAAACCTTAGAGGCACGCATAATGGTCAGTTAGTCACAAAGATCTTTTCCATCAGCTAATAAATTCCATCAATTTTCTTTTACTAGTAAGAAGAAACAACATGGCCATATTTATCTTGATTGTGCGAAAAAGCCATGAGATGACCATCAACATCTCTCAATCACTATATATAGGATTCCTTAGGGCTCCTCCCTCGATATTTTCAATTTAATTTGATCTTATTTTTCCTTTGATGAGTAATTTAGCAGATTGAAAACATCCCAAATAACTTGTCCTGTACGTTGGACTACTGGAAACGAGTGACACTTTTAACCTGAGGACCCAAGGATTGATCCCTAAGCCTGTATGTGAACCCATGGTGTCAACACCACCCAACCAAGAGAGTGTTGGCACCATTCATGACATTTCAAACCCATGTTGCGCAAAAAAAAAAGAAGGAAACATTTTCCAAGTTCCAGAGCATCATGGTGCAACTACAAGGCATTCTTTCGCCATGACCTCAAACTTCTGGGAATTTGATGAATCTTAGAAAGGGCTACTCCATTAGAGATCAAACGCCAGAAAGAAAAAAGGTGTTAAAAAACATGCTTGACAATCTTTTTTTTTGGGTAAGAGGTAAGATTCAATGATATAAAAAAGGAAATACAAACATCCAAATAACATGAACAAAGACAAAGGACGGGAAGGAGGGTATAAGAGTACTATATAAATGAATACAACAACCAACAACAACAAAGAAACACTTGATATCCCAGTGGTAATGGTGTTCCACTCTCATCTAAGAAAGACTTGTGACAAACACTAAGATGGAAATTAAAAATTTTCCAGATCCCATAACTTGACTTTTCCCCTCTTGATCTCAATTATGCACCCTGTCCATCTTTTGGCCATGGTGGCAAATTTCTATTTGGAATCATGCTGTCTTGGGCTTGGTGGAAAGGTAATTCTCTGACTTTTCAAATGATAATTACCACTAAAATCAGCATCACCATCAGCATCAAAGCGTTATCCTATCTTGTGTTGGCTTTCTGAAATCTACTTTCTGGCTCAAACCTCTTTCTAGCATGTTGGAATTACCATTAAAATAAGACCAGTGATTTCATATTTTAGTGTCATTTGGTTAACAAAGTTGGGCTGATATGATTTTGATTTCCGTGTGTCCTAAATGCATTGTGGAATCAATATTCATCCATTTGCCAAAATATTGTAAACAATTCTGGTTTGGAACACATCTGAAGAAGTAAGCTTTTGCTTTTCAACTTACCTAGTATGAAATTACATATTTTGACTAATGATGTATGTCTGGCTAGTTATCTATAAAAAATGAATCAGAAAGAGATGTATATTTGGCTTTCTATTTTTTCATCGCTTGTAAATGTTGAATTCTTTCCTTAAACCTTTATCTTACCAATATAACACCCAAATTCTCCTCTGTCATTAAAATTTTGGGTAAAGATAGAGGCTTATGCTACCAAAGACATTAGGCTTGTGCTATCTTCAGCACTGTAAAAGTACTCCAATCTACTTAGTCTTATTGGAGACTTCCCCCTTTTTCTTGTACATAATTCCCAGACAAGAACAGGGAGCTGGGAGCTGCACATGGCGAAATTAAGGCATTGAAAGCTACAGAAGTTCTGAAAGAAAAAGCAGTCATAGAGGTAAGAATATATCCTCAATCATGCACAGAGTCCAGATTGCTGATTTATCTTTGTTACACAATTTTGCTTCTGCTATGGTTCATTGGATTCATCCAATAGAAAGCGGTTTAAACATTTTTGTGGAACGGGTGGTTTTACATTATATGTATTACAAACATTTCCTATTGAGATGCCATTTTAGGTGGCTCTCCCTAAAATATTATTAAGGCTGGTCACTGATATTGTTCAGGTGAAAATAATTGGAAACAAAATCTCCTATCTTATATGATCTACTTGCAGTGCAAAATGTATATATCACCCATTCTGCCTTCAAACTGATTGTTACTTAAAGTATGTTCAATGCACTGTTAGCTACCGATTTATCATCTACATCATAACCTTACTCCATCTAACTGGAGTCAATACATTCTTCACAATCAGTTTCACGAAATTTTGTTCTGATATATATATATTTTTTTTCAGCTTAGTAATGAACTTAACACACTAGATGAGAAGCTCCGTGTGACTGAAAATCTTCTCGAACAGAAGGTGCTGACTTTGTATACTCTGTTGCATCTCTGTAATGATTCTCCTTTTTGGGTGGATAGGATTCTCATTTTTGTAGTACGACTTCTATATACCACAGATTCTTGAAATCAAGAAACTTGCCAACGAGAAGAAAGGGGCGTTGGCAGCACAATTTGCGGCTGAAGCGGCTCTTAGAAGAGTTCATGCGAATCAAAAGGATGATGAATGTGTTCCAATCGAGGCTGTTATTGCACCTCTTGAGTCTGACATTAAAATGTATAAAAATGAGGTAAAGTGAAGAAGTTGTCTTGATGCATCAAAACACATATATCATCATTGTGCGCTCAGACCATGAATTGTATACACTAAACACCCCATTATGATTCATTTGTCCAGAAAATTAGATTGATTCTATCGTGGATTGGATAACCTGAAAATAATCAAGAATGGAGGATCCTATCTATTCAAGTTTTGGCCATTTAGACTGTTGTTTATTTTCTTCTGAAGGATCTAATTATAAGCCACCGATCAAAGAGTTAAGACATTTCAATTTGTAGAACTCTTTGGACATCATCAATATACTGTGGTCTGTGGGGCCCATCCCATTAATAACTTGGACTCCTAAACTATTATCCCCTATTGTATGAAGTGGTGCATCTGAACCTATATTGATTGGAACTTTTAGCTTTGAACTTGTAATTCTTAATCTTATGTTGTTCCTCTTTTCTTTTGTTCAGATTGCAGTACTGCAGGAGGATAAGAAGGCCTTGGAACGTCTCAACAAGTCAAAAGAGGCAGCTCTAGTAGAAGCTGAAAAAATATTGAAAAGTGCTATGGAACGTGCATTGATTGTAGAGGAAGTACAAAATCAAAACTTTGAATTGAAAAGACAAATCGAGATCTGCCAGGCACTGTCTTGGACTCTAGCTTTTGAAGTCATTGTAGTAATGTAGTAATGTATTAACCCATTTATCACCATGATGTTGCAGGAAGAAAACCGAATTCTTGATAAAACTAATCGTCAGAAAGTTGCAGAGGTTGAGAAACTTAGCCAAACCATTAGTGAACTTGAGGAGTCTATTTTAGCAGGAGGTGGTGCTGCCAATGCTATACGCGATTATCAGCGTCAGATGTCTGAATTGAATGTAAGTTGTCAAGCCCATTTTCTAATTAGTTCTAGCACATCTGATTGCTATTAATCACAAGGGCCTCTAACCTATGTTATGCAGTACAGTATTGGGTATTCATATGGTTGGTTAGGAATTAAAAATCAGAATAGGAATGTCATACGATGTTTCTGGGTGATAAAGGCTCTAAAATATATTATATCATACCAATGTATGTATGTATGTGTGTGTATATATATATATATAGAGAGAGAGAGAGCTTATCTAGCGTGCGAGTACACACCTGGCCGTGGGCCTAGGACCAGGGGTTTTTCAAGATTTGGGTGGGACCTATCTACCTACCCAGTTTGGGTCCCATCCGATCATCCAATCGTCTTCATCTGGGCCCCACAAGTTTAACGGTGTACATTCCATTCGGCTGGGTGTGCAATTGATCCAATGGTGTACAGTCTATTCTGATGGGTGCAAATAGGGATTTGCGGCGGGGGGGTGGGGGTGGTTTGGGGTTTGGGGTTGGTGTTGGTCCACTCCAATGGATTCCTTGGTTGGTTGTGCACTGGATAACCAATGTGCGTGTATCATTGGTTGTGGGACTGGGTGTTTTTTCAATTGTCAACTCATGGTTTTAAATATCATATGATACATATTACATATCATATTATTTATAAAGGAATGATATATACAGATTTCTACGGTGGAAAAGAGAATCAGGATAATGTGTAACTGTATCATCATTTGACGCGAAACAATATGGAACTGCTTCTTTTTTATCAAATCATGAATTAACATAAGAAAACTGTTATATTCACTTGCTAGCATCCATGTTTCATAATCTACTTGAAGTTTCATTTTTTTTTTTTAAATTTTATAAAGATTTTTCAATTTTCTTTAGCTTTGTTGGCTCTTGAATTGTTCTTTTTGCATTTGATTGGTTTTATGTCGCACTGCCTATAGTATTATTTTTATTTGGAACGTGTCTATTATTTAAAGCCTGGGTCAGATTTGCTAACTTCAGTCATGCAATGTATTCCAGGAAGAGAAGAGGACTCTTGAGAGGGAGCTAGCAAGAGCTAAAGTTTCAGCAAATCGGGTTGCATCTGTGGTTGCAAATGAGTGGAAGGATGACAAGGATAAAGTCATGCCTGTTAAGCAATGGCTGGAAGAGAGAAGGTTTTTGCAGGTATTAGTTTTTTGTTGACAGTCTTGTAGTCCTCTTTGCTACCATACAGACAGCTTGGCCAAGAATTTAAAATATTTTTTTATCCATTGCAATGATACAAATATTTTTTTTTTATCCATTTCAATGTTGGGGACCTTGGCTTCAAGGATATCAGACGTTGTGCCATTTGTTGACCACTGCTACATCTTTTACTGGTCCAAAACAAAGATGGACACTAACATGGATAGGGTTGACCCAAATCTTCCTGGAAGATGACCCTAACCATCCATTTTTCCCTCATAAGATTTGGACCTTTGAATGTAATTCTCCATTTGCAACACAAATTAAATAGTTACGATAGTCTGAATTGGAGACTAGGTGGGTGATGGGGCTTACATCATGAAGGAGTTAGATTTTCAAAAGTGAAAGAAAGAATGAGTCATATGCAAGTTGAGAGACATAAGCTAACGCCATACATTTCTGCTGATTATAAAATGATAACCTTGCAATTTAGAAATCATTCTCAACATTCACATCATAGTAAATATTACTCTTTTTTTTTTTTTTCTGAACAGATGTCAATATCAGACACCAACCAAAATCTGAGAATGATTTGGGTAAAATCATTAGAAAATAAAACATTATTGAAAACATTAAACCAAGATGCTGCTTGCATGGATTCTTTTGCCATCAATTGGAGAATCTTTGATCTGATGTTGCAGTTGATGTGGTGGAGTTATACTAATTATCAGTTCTACCATCTGTTTGGTCTACAATTTGCGCATAGAAACCCTCATTTTGCTAACCCAAACACTTACTATGATGAACTCTATCATGGATTAGAGACGGCCCTCAAAATCTTCCCAATGGATTATCCTAAATATCCAACCTAGTTAAATGTGTATATTATTGTGATAATCCATTTCCAAGTAGAATGCATGTCATAGATGACTAAGTGGAAGGTCTCCACCAACACCTTTCTGGTAAAGGACAAAAAATTATTTCTTTAGATTGTCTTTAGAATTTAAATTGAGCATTTTTGTTTAATGTAATGTGACTGAATGCTGTATTACATTTGTAGGGAGAGATGCAACGATTAAGGGATAAGCTAGCTGTGTCAGAGAGGACGGCAAAGGCTGAAGCACAGCTCAAAGTATGATAATTGGCTTCTCTTCTTCTCATCCAACACCATATTTCCTATTAATTCTAAGTGCTAAGCCTCTTATTCATTTTTTGTGTGTAAATTCTACTACTTCAGGACAAACTAAGATTGAGGCTGAAGACTTTAGAAGAAGGTTTAATGCATGTTTCGAGTTTCTCAGTCAATGTTGATGCGTCTTCTCAGCCCCAACAAACAGAAAAATCTGAACATGTCTTGGGTTTCTTGTCAAACAATGCGAGGTCAAAAAAGAGATCAACATCTCAGCCAAGAGCTTCTTTTACTGTCAATAGGAGTTCTGTATTGCAGCAGCCAAATGTGGTTTCTGAAGCTTCCAATGTCACTGAAAATCTAAAGCGAGTGAATAGCTTGAAATTGAAATACAGTGCTGGAGAAAATTTGGTTAAAAAGAACTTGTGGGCTACTAGAAGTAAATTTGCAGGTGATGGTGGGAAGGAGAATGCAGAGGGAAAGGTGAATTCTGATGTAAATGCCAGTGGTTTTGGGTATGAGGTGGCAGTTTCAGAACAAATCAAAACTAAGGGCGGTGATGCAGACTCACAAAGAGAGAAGCAAGGATTAGATGCTGCTAGTGAAGATTTGGTCTCTGGATTTCTGTTTGATAGGCTACAGAGAGAGGTTATCTATCTAAGAAAATTATGCGAGGAGAAAGATGGAAATCTGCATATAAGAGATCAAGAAATCAAGGTAAAGAAAGCAATGCCACAACTTGATTTGGCTCCAATCAGGCTCATCCAGACTGGAGAGCTAATTATCAATTGGATCCTAGGTCCATTAGTGGTGATCCAGAGTTTCATATCATTGATCTGATGGTAGCAACAGTTGATGGCCCATGACCCAGCTATATCCTGTGCGATGATTCTCACATTTAACTTGGTGGCCTGCTACTAGACAGGTCATGCCATAATGTTCTAAAATCACTGGTCAAATATTTTAATGCTAGGGCCTAGGATCTTCAATTCATGTCTATTCTTGGGGCTTGGCCACCCTTGAAGGGTCTCATCATGTTAACGCTTCTCTTTCTTGTGGAGAATCACAAGCTCAAACCAGTACTTCCATGGAGACAAATTTCCTTGAATTTATCTTATGTGATATATTATAAAAAAAAAAATCTTATGTGGTTGAGTTACCTTGCAGATGCTCCTAAAGAAGGTTGAAGCGCTAACCAAGGCCATGGAAGTAGAATCAAAGAAGATGAAGAGAGAAGCAGCAGCTAGGGAGAAAGAAATGATATTGGCCAAGTCCGAGGATAGTAAGCAAAAGAATAAAAACACAAACGTCCCTAGGAGGTCTGTAAATGTTTCAGCCTTCTTGAATGCATCCCTCCTCTTTCAGTCTTTTTCACTGCATTTGTCCTTCTTATTAACATTTCAGAAAGGTTTGAATAGTTTTCCAAAACAGTGCCTTCTATTCTAATCCCTTTCTGACATAAAATGATGTCAATAAACTGGTTTCTGCTTCATATATCTTTCTTAAACGAAAATGAACAAAATTGGATTTCTGAGATTTGCAATTTATACAGCAGTTTATAGAGATCAGGTGATAAAAAAGGGTGAACATTAAGGAAAAATATTTAATAGTTAGTGAAATCTTGATCTTTAAGGGGTTGTTTTTGTATGCAGAATATGTCCATTGGATCCCAACTCTGACCTCTGCACTTGGAATGAACTACTGCTTTTGGTGAAGTGGAAGAACCAGATCAATGATTAGCTTTGGCTTCTCTAATTCATTACATACACCAAACCAATGTCACACCTTTTATGCAGAAAAACTACGTTCCAGTATATATTCTACTAGTGGATCTGATTAACTGTTAATTTTTTTGGGAATAATGCATTAAGTACGAACAACTCATACAATAACGAAAACAAAACATTTCCAGTACTATATGGCAAATGTTTCATTTTTTTAAAATAATCAATTACTTTTTAACTGGCTGATAGGAGTTTTTTTCCTCTGAGTATTGTCTAGAATTCTGATGTGTATCAGATCTTGATGCAGTTACGATTATTTTTGTTGGATGCATAACCTTGCTTCATGGTCTTTACTACCCCTGTTGTCATGGAATTCTATCATCTAACAGATGTTTCTAACACTATTAGTTCTAATTCTATCTTGGCGCTTCTTTCCTCATTTTATGTCATTTAAGTCCACTTCTGTGTTTCTCTTATGAATTGGCTTTTCATTCTATATAACAGTTATGTGTAAGCAACACTTGGGATTACAAGTTATTATGGAGATTTACCTCACATGTGCATTGAAACCGATACTCTTCCTGCATCATGTGTCTGTATGATTCCTACAAAATAAGTGTTCATGTAGGAACATCAGATGCTTAAGTGTTGAAGTGCAATGCTATTTTATTCCCCCTCGCCTTTTTTTTAATGAACTGTAAAGTAATTTTTTTTTTTTAATGAATGTATTATGTGATGCTAAATCCAATTATATATCATTTATTTTTAAATCAGAAACTCAACTTCTGGGGACCACTCTAGTTATCCAGATCCATTCAGATGATCAGTCCTATAAGGGATGGGTCCATACTAATTCTGTGAAACAAACTTGACTGTGCAATTGTTGCAAGGCAATGGACAGTTAAGCCAGTGTTCAACATTGAATGGATAAGCTGTATAACACTAGTATGGCTAATTCCGAGGGAAAGATTGAGGGACATGAGCGATCAATTCACCTGCCAGATGACTGGTATTGATTAACAAAAGGTGGGGGTCCAATTTGCACTTCTCTTTCCCCAGACCAACCTAACTCACAATGTTTATGCTAGAGTTCCTCTCTTTAAAAGTTCTTAGTTTTCATGAAGTTCCTATTTTGCAGGGCCACAAAACATCAAGAACTATACACAAATTCAAGAACTTAAGGTGGTCTCTCAAGCCCCACCAGATCAGTAATATCATCCCATCAGATCAGTGTTTTGTAGTGGATTTCTTCTTTCTAATTCTTCTTCTTCCTCTTCTTCTGTAAATACCAAAAAGGTCCGTGATTCTGTGAGTAGACAAATAAATGTGTGGATTGGAGAGACAACATTTATGAACCTTGGAAATGCAAGCCATGTGATTAGTTCAATTTGTAACAGCCAATATTACTTGTGTGTAAATTTTTCATCTGGAATTCTGTTTAAACTCTCATTATCATTGGTTGAATTGTTCAAGTAATTTTTAATAAAAATGTGAGGTGGTTAAGAGTCTTTTACCTCTGATCTTTTTTTTTTCTTCCCTTCTGAAAGATCTTTTACACAGACACTGACTGAAAAAAGATCTGCACTTTATATTGTGTTGTTTATGTGGTGATGTAGTACTTCCCATCTTAGAACGGTTGGAGATGCTACAGAAGAAACAGTTTCTATTCTTGGAGGAAAATCCAGAAAGAAACCTTACAGAAGCTCAAAATATGCTAAAGGCAGTAGTGAGAATCTTTATTTTATAGGAAGAATAATCCTTTCATAAAATCATACAACAGCTTTGCTTCTTTAACATCTTAGCAACAAAATGGAATGATCATTTCAGGAGATTAGATTTACAAGTAAACCAAGTGAATGGGGTTAAACAATTTGATTGAGAGGTCTGATATGAATGTACAAGGGAGGGAACAAACATTTCAGGTGCATTTAGGAATAGTAGCATTAAGACGTGAGAAATTGTACGAAACTTGTTTGAGATGGTTTGGATATATCCAATGCAAGCCAATAATAATACCACTGAAGAAAAGTTTTTCAATGTATGTTAATAATAGCACTTCAAGAAAAAGATGAAGGCTGAAGAGTACGTAAATAGCAGTAGCAAAGATTGATACAAAGAAGCAATTCTGATCCGAGGATTTGGCTAAGGATAGACTGATAGGTCATACATGGGGAGCCCAAACCCATACCTGATTAAGTTTTGGAGGTCGATACCAGACCCGTTAACCATATAAATCTCATATCAACAGGACCCAAAACATTGGCCTCTACCCCTTGGATTTAAAGGTTAACATAGGTTACTATGCGTACTTTAGTCAAATTTTTTTTATTATTTAACTACCAATTATTCCTTTTTAGGGAAAAAAAAAACTCTTATCATTAATAAGCGATTAGTGAGATTCTATATGATTTTTTGGTAAATCTCCCTTATTTTAACATAAAAAGTTGATATCAAACTTGACCCGGCCTGTAATTCTCAAGTTTGCTATCACTAAAACTAAACTTGCCATGTGTTGGATTGGGTTGGGTTGGGTTTGGGAAGGGGTATATGCCAATCAGGTCACCTGAATCCAAATCCGACCCATTAGGGTCGGGTTTGGTATTATAAAAATTAAACCTGCCATATGTTGTGTCAGTTTTGGAAAGGGTTATATGCTAGTCGGGCTGGCCTAAACCCAACCCGAACCAACCCCACCATCCCTACAATCCGGTGGCATCTGGTACAATGGCTTGGTTGAATCAAATGTGGGTCCCTTTGGGTCAACAGAATTTGATAGCTTTTGATTTGGCCCATGTCTATATACAAATCATATTTAACATGATGACGATGATGATCCAAGGGGGCCCTTATGTTTCATGCAGTTGAGTTTTTAGAATTTTAAGACTTTATTTTTAAATGTGGTTAAATTTAAGAAATAAAGGTAATTATCCAGAATTTAACATTATATAATCTCCCATTTAATGAAAATCGAGTAAAAAAGAGATGGAAAATAGAAAATCCTAGGAAAGATGAGGTCCAGATCACATCTACATGTCGTGGCTGGTTGGACCCTTGCATCTTTCACCCTTCACATATTTAATAATCCTTTGTGGAGCCTATTTGACCACCAAGAGTTTTTATTATGTATTCAACTCCGCAAACAAATGCGCCTTACTCTTGATTTTTATAAGTGAGACCTATTTATTTATTTATTTATTTATTTTTATGATGTTGGTATCCCGTGATATTTTTATCCGACCAGACTATTCCCATGGTGTCACCCCTCACTTTTATGGGTGAGATTTGGTAGGGCCACGGGGCACAATGTCCAACATACAAACCATGCGACCCACTTTTTCCTTTTTTTTTTCCTTCTATTTCTCTGTTTACGGTGGGACCAACTTGTTTAGAACTAAAATTTGGAAATGCGCCAAGAACAAGTCGGGCACTCATTTTGAGTGGCTCAGATTTCATTAGAAGAAATTTCACATATCCACTGACGGGAAAGTGTGTAGGAGAGTCTAGACTCTAATATCTGCCATCCACATGTACAGTAGTAGATTCAAGGCGTTTTTACCATGACTTCCAGCAGCTTCTCACACAGCCCTATAAATACATGCAAGGAGTGTAGATTGAAACAAGTGAGATCAAAAGAAAAAAAAAAAGAGGAAGATCATATGGGTATGATGAGGAATGGGAGTTTGGGTTTCTTGGAGCTCCAAGAATGGGAGTATATGGAAAGCTGTCTCTCTCTCTCTCTGATCTTTTCTGAATTGGTTTGTGCTTTCCTATACCACCCATTCTCGTGGTTCCACGATGCTTCTCTCTTTCCTTCTCTACCCTTTTATTGTTTCGATTGATATCTTTCTAATCACACATATCTAAGTAACCATGTGTTTTTTTTTTTATTTCTTAATATGTTCTTTTTAATGGATTGATTTTATTTTTCTATAAAAAGATGCTTTTAGTGGTCACTGAAAAACCCCATTTCTTGATATATACTCAGTAAGCAAGCAAGAAAGAATGATAAAGAACCCATAAGAAGAAGAAAAGAAAACCAATCATGATTTATTTTTCTCAAGTTAGCACTTGTCGCAATGGAATTAACAGGACAGACTCATGAACCTCTTTAAAATCCCAGTCATGTCAAAACTGGCCTTTTCTCCTCATCTTGTTCTTATCCTCAATGATATATTTTTTTTTTCTACACCTGGTGTTATTACTCTGACTGAAGTAAAATTATGTTCATAGAACAGTGGGAGACCACTAACTTGAGTGGTTCGGATTATAGAGCTAGGCCCACTGATTGATGATAAAAGGCTACACACAGTGCATTCTCTGTGCTCCTCCCTCAAAAGGGCCCAGGTTCTCATTCCACAGCTACGTCTCTTTTTACAACTTGCAAGTGACCAATGGGGGTGTTGGGGAAATTTAGGAAAACAAATGGGCAAGGCACACCAAGTAAGGTACTTTCTTAAACACAACAATTTCCCAAATGCAGGCGGAATTGATGAGATTCCATCCCTAGGATACAATGCCAACTCTGTTTCTAAGATTGCACACTAGAAATAGAAACATGGAGTTGCCCTTTTAAAAATTAGAAAAATAAACAAAGAAGATGGAGAGGAATGACCCTTAAAAGTTAGAAAATAAACAAAGTAGAGAATTTTTTGTAAGAGCTCCACTTGTACTACCTGTGCAAAGATCTATGCTGAGATTAGGGGTGCTGATGGGAAGGGCATGACCCAGACAAAACTCAATTTGGGCAAAGATTAGATGGATTTGGGCCAATTTAATATTTGGGCCGGGCTTAGATTAAGTGATACAAAATCCAAAACACAACCCGGTCGGAAAAAGAAGTGCTTCTAGTTTGGTACTTATTTTGTCCAAACAATTGCCAGAAAACCTGAACAAGTGATAAAAAGACCGCCTCAGCCTATAGCCCGATTGACTAAATGGACAGGCTTGGGCCTGACACTTATAGCCCATGGCGGGCTTGCACGGGATACAGGCCTATGTTTCTAGAGGCAGTCCAGGCCTGAATATGCCTCACCCTGGGCTAACCCACCCATAAATACCCTAGTTGAGGCCCATTGATCCGAATAATACTAATTCGGGCCATACATCTGGTCCTGTATTGAGATCTGGACCTTTCAAAATCCCTACACATAAGATACCCAGATGAATTTGTCAATCAGTTGCTTTCCAGACGAATTAAAATAAAATTTTCTTCTATCTTTCTCTTGCTAGAGTTAGGATTCAAGGCAAAGATTCACAAGATGCCAATAAGAATCTCCCCTTTCACGAGAAAGAATTACCCAATCATTAATTTAAGTAAATTAAATCCTAGAAAAGTTATGGCCCCGTTTTTTACATGCCTTAACGGGCTCAAACTGACCAGAATTCATATTGGATTGACATTCCCTGACGACTCAATTTCGCAAAAAACCAATCCTGACCACAAACCAGATTGGTTGGGTCAGGTATGTTTTGACTCAACCAATGGTTTAAGAAGAGATTTACTTCATTGTTTAATGACAAACTAATATACATATCATAATAGGGCTGGACAATCAATTGTATGACTGTAATATTCTCTCCGCTAAGGTTGATTTGAAGAATTTCTTGGTTTTATTTAATTTAATTTACTCCTTGATCTTGGCCATATATCTGTAGGGGTAGCAATGGCTGTATGTATAGTGATAACATAAACAAAGGCCCAACCCGAACCAAACCCATTCATTGACCAGAACCCCACTTGGAAGTTAAAAAGGGCTAACCCTTAACGCATACAGTTAAAGAGCCATGGATGACTGAGATCAAACAGCAATGGCTATAAAAACACCAGGAGGCTACAGGACACCTAAAAAATGATGATTAGGGAAAGAGTAATGAGATGGGTCTTGTTTCATTAGTGTAGAAAAAAAGTTTTCCAACGTCGTTGAAACTTACAAGCAGACTGAAACAGAAGAGGCAACAATTAGAGGAGCAGTCTATCTTTCAAGAGTTACTTCAGGGAGGAAGAAGCAACACATGATGATGCGGGTATGTTGCTTGTGATTGCAGGTCATTTGGCACTCCTATCGCCAAAAGAGAGAGTTCGTTGTGAACATTCATAATCCACATTGCCCCACACTGTACGCCGAATGAGTATAACAAATGATAATCCATGGTGGAATTTGAACTAATGTCCTTTTTACAAGGAACAGTAATACAAACTGAAGCTGCTGGTGAAGGAAAAACATCCACATCGTACGAGCTATGCTGGTTAGAATTAAAAAAAAAAAGGGGAATGAGGTGACTATCTACTCTCTAAGATTTCTTTTTCCCCATGGTGAAAAGTACCAAGATAATGAATGGTGTGTAGTTTCAAGGGATAGTGCCATATGTAATTGGGGACAATATGCTAGACCTACAAGTGCCATGGGCAGAAGAAAACCTTCTCATATTTTAGAGGACAATGTGAAGATTATATTGGGTCTCATGAGAGGAAACTCATCTCTTTTTTCTTTATCGGTACTAGTACAATTTTATTAAGGACATGAAAACCAGTACAGAAACTGGACACAACAGGGAAAAAGGCCTAAGAGCACTATTCCTCAAAAAATTAATAGTTGCATAATGTGACCCATCAAAGGAGAGACTCTATCAACCCCTTGTTTACTAGACCATTAGCGAAAGAATTCAGCGACCAAAGCACATGAGAAAAAGACATATCTCAAAGGGAGGACAATTCTCTGATCTCATTGAACATAAACTGGAACTACCAATAAATAAATAAAAGATGTGGAACCTCCAAGGCCTTGAGTGTAGAGACACTATTAGAAACCCACTTTACCGCATTAGCTGAGTCACTCTCTACAACCAATTTATCTTGGGAATAGCATGAAGAAAAACGAAGGGCTTCCAAAATTGCCAACATAATTGGACTCCTTAACATCAAGAATAAGAAGCATCGACTGATCTCAGGAAACTAGTCCAAGAGCAGGTAATCACACATACATTTATTTCGACCAAGCCTTAGCTTGGTAAGGCTTGGTAGCATATAGTGTCCGGCATCACAACAGTTGCAGCATGAAAGTGACAAAAGCAGAAAATAGGAGGAAAGAAGCAAAAAGAGTGACTGAAGACTGTAGCCCTCATGCCCTACCTCAAGGTTTGTGCCCAAGGGAAAAATGGTCTCGCACCAAGTTTTTGGGAAAGAAAAGACGACAGATATCATTCAAATAGAAAAATCTCATATGGAAGTTTTTTTTTTTTTTTTTTTCTTTCTGACAGAAGAATCTCATATGGAAGTTTCATCAATCTCCTACAAACTGTCCTGGTCAATGGCTAACATTGAACTCATAGCTTTATTTTCGCTTCCTAAAACCATACACTCAATTGTAACCCTCGATTAAACATAAAAATCCCACCGAGAACTATTAACATCCCAACCAAAGAAAGAAACTTCTAACCACTAAATGAAGTCTTAAATGGAACCAGATAAGCCAAAGGGTATCTCTGCCTTCAAGTTCAGGAAAATAGACAAGACTGGGATTTCTTCATGTGCCAAGGCTTGTGCAAATTCTCCCTGGGATTTCTTCATGCGCCGGCTAAGTTGGGTCCCAAGTGGGCACCACAAACCTCGTATGCACCAGTTTCCTTGCAATGTTGAGGTCATGGTTGATGGTTCAAAATAGCATTATCAGTTGTAGCGGTTGAGACTGCTATGCTATTTTGAAAATAGCGGCACTATAAGCTAAAACCTATTAAAGACGAGCACTTTTAATTTAAAACATTGTATTTCCTATTTCTTCTCCTCGATAACCTTTTCTAAAGCCGTCTCTACCCTTATATGGTTCTGAATCACTAAAAAAACACAAGATTGGCTGGCATTCAAGATTCCCTTTTTTTTTTTTTTTTACTACTAAAAAATTTCGCACCGTTGTGCCGCTACATATCACCTACTATGTAGTGTTTTGGCCACTACGCCCACCGCAACGGCTATTTTGATTCTTTGTTGAGTCATCTCCTATGCTTGGGGAATTGGCATTGTTGTTCGTTGGGACCCTTGGGGAAGAGGCGGCCATGTGATGCGGTTATCTTGGTTCAAAGCGTTGTTCTTCTTCCTGGTTATTACTACAGATATTTGAGAGACTACATTTTGGTAAAATTCAGCATACCTTTATCAAGGGAAAGGATCCCAATATATAGAAGGGAAAAAAAGATGAAGAAACTTCAAATTGAAAAAATTAACCTTCCTGACATCTCTCTCCTAATCTCTCTTGATACTATGGTTAGCTTTTTTGTGGACCACTGGAGAAAGGAATGACAAGTTCTTTAATGCCAATGGGAAACATAGAAGATGCCATTTAATTGATCGAAGGCTAGCTGGGCAAGTAGGTAATGCTTAGAAAAGGTTTGCTCATTTGAAGATTGCTCATTTTGTGGGTTTCAAGCTTGCAGGTGAGTTGGTCGCTCAAAGTAAAGAAGGGTGATCTGTCTAAGATTACCACTACTGGGAACAGAAGTTCATCGTGTAGATGAGGTCACAGGAGGCAAACTGAGACTGGCTAGTATTAAGGGAAGTTCTTTGCAGTAAGGTTGGGTAGGTTTTCATGGTTTTCTCATCAACGAGAGGGGGTCAAAGATTTAGTGACGCCGAGATTTAGGCAATCAAGGCCTTAAGGACATTCAAGAATACATATTCCAGCAAGATTACTGTAGAATGTGATTCTTTGAATGCGTTTAGTCGGTTCACCAGTAAAGTTCCAGCTTCATGGAAGTTCCACTATTATTAAATAAAATCAAAGTTCTTGTGGGTTCAGGGTTCTCGTTGCATACTTACAGAGGGTAATGATTTTGGTGGGTTCCTTGGGCAAACAGAATCAATTGAGCATCCATTTCAGCCCTTCGGTGTTAAGGCTTGTTGCTTTTCCTTTTCTATGCAGCTCATTTGGGGTGTTTGGTTTTTTCCTTGCTCTGTGTTGGTAGAGTGCCCTGGTACTAACACTATCCTTGTACCTTGTTTTCTTCTCAGAGTAGAATTTTCCATTACCAATGAAAAAATTAAAAATTATAAAAAAAAAAATATCCTCATGTCAGGTGATAGCCTACCAAGTCGAGAAACCAATTGTATGGCATCAAAGAAACATGAAGAACTAAAGAAGCAAGTCATGGAGTTGTTAGACCAAGGAATATTTGGGAAAACATTGAGTTAATGTGTGGTACTGGCACTCCTAAGAAGGATTAGTAAGATGACAAACAAGATAAACTGCAAAATATAGGTCCCCTGTTCCCTGGTTTACAAAATATTAAGAGTTGTGCTAATATCTTTTTAAAGACATGGCCTGCTAATGAGTGGAAGAAAACCTTTTAAGTTAGAAGAAGGGTTGTATTGGGTAGTTGTTATGCCCTTTGGGTTACTTAATGCCCCTAGCACTCTCGTGAGTTCATAAATGAAGTACTCAAGGCACTTGTTAGAGAGAGTATGGTGACATGTTAAGATTTTATTCTTCTTTATAGCATGGAAGTTTCGTCACTGGGCCGAAGTACAGGCAACAAGCACTCTGACAATTTGAGAGCTGAGAAATGAAAATGCTAATAAGAAGCGTCGCTTTTGATGGATAAATTGGTATTTTGGGGACATGCAGCTTTCAGCTGACAGTATCATGGTAGACAGAGATGTCAAGGCAATTAGCCCTAAGTCTTTGAACAGTAGACATATCGATGCTATTTACATGTAACTTGTTAAGATACCAGCTGAATGATGGGGATAACTTGCCCAATTCAAGGATGGATGAACTCCTTGTGCAAGCATATAATTTTTGGGAGGAATAATATTGATATCCTGTACATTAATCAATCACCACTAAATAGATGTTGCTAATTACAAAGATGGAAACGAATGGGATTGGATCCCTACAATCAAGGATCGACCACTCCCACCTAAGAAGAAAGAAAGTTGCTGACAACACCAACTATTATCTACCATTTATAGACAAGAATGAATGAGGCTAATCTCATCCAAATCTTCCAAAGCTTGGAAAGCACCCTACTCCTACTCTTGGATCAGCCTGCCCCCCTAGCAGACCCATTGGCCCAACTCGTGATCCAAGCTCAGCCGCTCAGCCCTTATTGTGCAACTGTGCTTAGTTGGCTGGGTTCCTATCATAAGTTCTCTCTTGATTATTCCTTCTGACTGTGGGTAGGTGAAGCTTCAGATTAATTTTGGGAGTCAGACCCAGAAGCCAGACCTAGGGTCAGGTCTGATAGCATCATATGAGCACTATGAAAGTTATCTTCATGAGATCATCCGTTGGATTTACTAAATTAAAGATTTCCACTGGTACATCAAACTGAACATTTCACATGAAAGAAGTCAAAAGGATCCGTTGTACTTAAAAGTGATAATATGCCCACCTCGTTGAACCGAAGTCCTAGATTATAAGACAGGTAGCAGTGCTATCCTGAGCATATCTATATGTGCATTCATTAAATTTCAGAGCTCAACAAAAATGTTTCAGACATTCCTAAAATCCACAATAAACCAAACTGCATTGCATGGATACTTGAAGAAATCACACTGAACAATTACCATTGAATCCAATATCAGAGAGGAAGACAGTATTTCCCACTTGAAACGATAAAAAAAGATACCTCAATAAGGGTGGTTGACATTGACCAAAAATCAGCAGGCCACCTACATATAATGAAATTTTAATTGGAAAGAGATCTTTTGAAACAATGATATTTGACTAGGATATGGTTTGGTGTTCCACAAATTGCAATTGGATAATTTGGCATAATGGATGCTCATCCATTGCAGTGCATATTTAGGCAGCACAAAATTGGAATCCACATTTGATGAGATAACGTCTTCTGACCTTTCCATCCCATATTAACACTGGTGATCAGTACAGATGATGGTTTGAAGTAGACAAAGGCACAAAACTGTATCACAGCTGATGTGAATCAAAGTTACATGGAGTTCTAAACACAACAGAACAGATAATCATCATCCTGCCTTGAAATCCAATTTGCTTAAGGTTTGGATTCATCCAAATGCACCCTTAGTTCAAGCATCTATCTATGCATTAAAAAAGATCAAGAAGAAAAACTACACAAAGCAAACAAAACAATAAGGAAAGAGAGAGTGAACAAGATACCAGATAACCTTAATTGATTGTAAACAAGCAGCTCTGAAGTAATGCACTGAACTTACTGGAACATAAGTAAACATCTCACAACTTTTCTTTCTCATACAGTTTGCAGACATAATAAAATGGAGAGTATCACCAAAATCTATGCAGAAACTAGTTCAGGTGAATTCCTTGATGCCAACCATGACTCTGCTGCAACTTTTGTCGTCAAAAACCAACCAGACTTTTCTGGCGCCTCATGAAATGGGGCATTAACTTCCCTCAAATGGGACTCAAATACAGCCGCCAGCCCATTTTCTGAGTACTTATGCTTTCCATGACCTGTGTGAATACCAAGCAGTGGAGGAAGCTCCTCACCATTTTCTATGGATTTTGACAAATCATTCATCCAAATATGCAAAGCAGTCAAGGCAGCACCAAGTGAGAGACTCCTAAGATGCAGCGACCATTGTGTTGGAGATTTTGACTGAATGTCTGTGTATATCTCAAGCTCAAGCCCCAAATCTAACAGTTCACATGCTTTTTCCAACAGATTGAGATTCACACAAAGATCAATTAAGCAATTACAGTACGCTTTCCTCACATCCTTGCTAATGTTTCTAAGAAGATCCTCAGCTTCTCTTCTAAACTCAGCGCTACCAATTTCTTCATTCAACAACAGCTTCACCACAGAACCCAAATGGGGATTCGCCTCTTGGATGCATCTGATCAGCTTCCCGAGCTCTTCCTTTGGGGTCTGTGTCATCACATTCAAAAGACACCCGCAAAACCGGTCATCAGGGTTTATACCCAGTTCCAAAAGCTGATTGAATGCCCTCACAACATCGTCGGTCCGCTTTGCTTTCCCATAGCATTGGATTAGCGATGTCAAAACAAAGATATTGGGCTGAAACCCAGCTTCCATCATCTTCTTTGACATAGCCTCAGCCTCCGAAACCTGGCCACTACATGAATATATGGTAATCATAGATGAAAAGCTCCAACTATCTGGTTTAGTAGCTTCCGACCTCTCCATCTCTTTGAAAATCTCAATGGCATCATCAGCATATCCAATATCAGCGCACATAGCCAGCAGAGTGTTGTACAAAACGATATTCAACTGCATTCCCTTCTCCTTCATCTCTCGGTACACAAGAAGTGCGTCCCCAGCATAGCGTGCTCTCGCATATGCTCGCAAAAGAGCAGCATGTGTTGCCCAATTTGGAAAGAACCCATTTTCAGTCATCTCTTTATAGATATTTTTCACCTTCCATGGCCGGCTGGCCCTTCCCATCGAATCTAATAATGTGTTATATATTACCAAGTTTGGCTTCACACCAAGAGCCTTCATCTCTTCATATACATTCAATGCACCATCAAAATTTCCCGACATGCTATACACCCGAATCAATGTGGAGAAAGTCACAAGGTCCAGGCGCCAACGTTCCTTCCTCGCCTGATCATACAAACCCAATGCCATGTCCACATTGCCGGCCCGCCCATATGCATCAATCATGGCTGAGTATGTTACATCATCTGGAACACACTCGAATTTCGGCATCCTCTCAAACCACTCCACAGCCTTATTAGGCAAAGAGCACCGCCTTGCAGTGCTAATCACAGTAGAAAAGGTAACGTTATCCGGCTTAATCCCCCTTCCAATCATCTCATTAAGCAGTTCCTCTACCCTATCCCAGTTCCTACTCTTCCTAAACACCTTCATCATGACATTGTAAAAAACCACCTCCCGCCTGGGAGTCGACTTCCTTTGGAAGTACCGTAGCGCGAGGAACGCCGATTCGGCGTTCTCCATGTTATTGAGAACAATCACAGCATCTTGCTCTGATGGGTTCTCACCCAAAACAGCCAAAATCTTCGAAACATCTTCTTCAGTGGGGTTACATGAGTTCAAAGAATCAGAGAGTTTGGAGAGAGAGGAATACCTGAAATCCGAGGACTGTCGCCGGAGGGTGGAAGCGCGTGGGCTATTGGGATTGACCCAGACGGAGTTCTTGGATGGGGAAGGGGTTTGATAATCTGGGTGTTGGGATTCTTGGGTGTTGGGGGTTTGGGGAGGTGGGTTTTGGGGTTCTTGGGGTTTTGGGTCTTGGAGAGAGACATGGGGTTTTGGGGTTCTTGGGGTTTTGAAGAAAGGAGAGTTTTTGAGAGGAAGGTGTTTGGGCCTCCATGGAAATGGAGAAAAAGGGATTTGGAGGATTTGAGGAGAAGGGGAGATGGGATTTGGGTGATTGATGGAGTGATGATGAGGAGCTGAGAGGGAAAAGAGATGAGAAGTCATGCTCATATTGCCACACTTCCACTCACTGTCGTTTGCTGGTTTGAGGAAGCAATGAAAAATCTAGGATAAAACCCTTGTCTCAAAATGTCTGTCCTTGAAGAATCCTCCTATATAGGATTTTTCAATCTGTTTGGATGGGGTTTTTCATGGAAATGGTTTTACAAACTGCATTCCCATTTCCCTCTCAAGAGGAGAGAGATAGAAGTAAAACCTAGCAAAATTTTCAAACCATTGAAATGAGCATCCAAATGAGGATAATTTTCTACCAAGAGCGGATTGGAATGCATGTAAATACCAACTCCATGACCCCCGCTATTTGGCCCCAACCTTTAGGGCGTGTTTGTGCAAACGGATTACCAAAGAAATGAGATGGAGACCGGCGTAGATGGGTGTTTTTTTCAAGGCGATGCAAGGATCCGTGATTCTGACGTTTAGGGCAAGATTTATGTTGCTGCAACAAACACACCGTGTGTTTCCTCTTCTGTGGAAACTCAAATCTCACCCCCCAGACGTCGGAATCACGGATCCTTACATCGCTCGGAAAATGGCTAAAACTCCGGATTCTTATGGTACCCTTCACTGCACCAAACAATCAACTGGTGAGTTCCTCCTGCTCGTTTCCGCGGCACCTTGTCTACACGAACACACCCTTAATCAATGCAATTCCTTTCTCTTATCTCCGATGACTTGCCACTATGCGCAATTTAATTCTCATCAAACCTTTAAATCACCATTGAGTTAAATCTTAAAAAAAGCTATGATTGAAATACCATTAAAATTTTAAAGCAGAGGGCTAGGATAATTTGATGGGGCGGATTTAGTTCGTAACCATCATCCCTAAATCGGGACTCCACAAGCAAGACCCCAAAGCACATAAGTAATCTGCTTATAGGTAATTTTCCTCCAGATGATCCTCCAATTTTTCCCCAAAACTCATTTGTGAAAAATGATGACAGGAAGAGAAGCCAAAGGTGGGTAAAATTTTTTATTAACAAGCCCTAAAAAACTATTAGTGGGACCATGAATGAAATCCAAATCAGCGTCGCTTCATACATTGTCATTGGGCTAACCTTACTTTAACCAAAGTTGGGGTCATCATTAGGATGATCTAATATAGAAGAGTGATTTCACTCTTTCATATATATTTTTCTAATTTCAATCACTCTTTTTTTTTTTTTTTTTTGCCATGTTGTGCAGTACGTAGAGTGAATTTGGCCCAAGATGTACTTTTTCATACTCTCTATGGGTCACAATTCCCTTTGATGTTTTCTAATTCTCCACAAATTCCTGCCTTCCAAATTAATCCTGCCTTATTTAGTCTTTTCTATGTCTTAAGATGGGTGTCATTAACTAGACCTATGATAAATACTAACAATCTTGCATAATTCATGAAAGTTCATCCCAAACTTTGCTTGATCGTCGGATTTTAGAGGTGGGCCCCATATATGGGATTTTAACGGTTGGCCTCAAAGAATTCTCCATGCCCATGTGGCAAAGGACACAGATTCTGACTAGAGATTGAACCTATTATATTATGATTTGATTTGAAGCTATAATCTAGACCATTGAGCATGATTAGGACCTATTCTGCATCCCCAAGCTCTTCTAATAATAATGATCACAGCATGGTTGAATTCTCCCATATTTAACATTCAAATTAGAAGATCTTTTGTGGTCGTTGGGTGGAACGTTGGGAGCAAAATGCAAAGGCGAGGGATCAATTAACATGGTTTCACTTCTAGGGCACAGGTCACCATTTTCTTTGTGATGTATTCAATCAAAACCGGGGCCCACAATTTTGATTGGGTACCCACACCGTACATGTTGCTATATAAGGGATTCGAACTCATGTACTCTACTCGCATACCACTGATGTCTCTTGCCATGAGGGAGTACTAGGGCTACGTTGAATCGCCTATTTCGTCTCTTGCACACTTAAGTTTGAGTGGGATCTCTAGAATTCCACCATGAGGCCCGTTCAAAATGAATGTCATCTATTCCGATGATATATTCTTAAATTTCACTTTAATAAGAGTTGGTCCCATTATAAGATTAGGTACATGATTGTGAGATTTCCTAATGAAGTGAAATTTGAGAATATGTTGTGGATATGGATGGCATTCATCTCGAATAATCCGAGTTATCGCTATGTGGGCCCAATGGTGGAGTTCTAGAAATCCCACTCATGAGAGCGTATCAGAGACGCAAACCTTTTATTTATTTTATTATTATTATTATTTTGTCAAAAAACCACACGTTTTATTTTATTTTATTTGGTAAAGCATCACATGTTTAATGGACGGCTTGGCACCAATTTAGCAGTCTCTTGTTTATAATTGTTATAAGTACAACCTGGCCTATGTCTTTGGCCAAATATATTAATAAACCAGGTCTAGATGTTAACAAAGAGCCCAGTAGATAGGGCTATTAAAACTGGCCAGTTTGGAGTGATGTGAATATCATCTCTTGAAAACACTTCTTTTATTTAAAATCCAACTAATCAAAGCTCTAGGTAGCTGCCATAATTTTCTCTAAATCGATGAAAAGTATATAAAAAATTGTCTCTTCTCTTAGTATTCTTTCATTAACTAAGAAGAAAATATGATATATAAAGAAAAATGCTCTTATGAAAGTAACTCTCACACTACTATGAGAGTAAGGAGTCGGAACCCTCATATTTAGGCAGTTGGCAAAGCTCAAGAAGATGGGGATCTAATTTAGGAATGGCATCTGGATGGGTTTAATATGGGTTCAAGTGAAACCATAACTGCCTGCCCCACCCCATATCTAACCTGATTGCGTAGTGCAGGTTAGTCATAATTAAACAATGTAAGTGTTTTTTTTTTTTTTTTTTAAGTATAATATTTCATTAATAGGTATGTAATGAGTCATAATCAAGGTGAAGTGGGTCAGGGCAGCCAAAATGCTAATTTACCCCAAACTAGACTTGGGTTGAAATCAATTACCTGTACCCCTCAAACTCTCCATTAAGAGGGTTGGGTCAAGTAGGGTTACCCATTTTACCCGACTACAAAGGTTCAACCTGAAATCAAGCCATTTATTAATCGGACTGGAATGGACAAACCCAACCTGAAAGTTAACAACAGGGCCCCTCAAAAAGGAATAGTCCACTGCAGCACACTTGAGATTCTTCCATACAGGCAAGACTGATGTTTCTCAAGCATAATTCCATGTATAACAAATGGTGAAGTGGACCAGTTAGCAAAACAGGGGAGTCATTCAATCCAAAGAGTTACTTTTTTCTCTTTATGATTGTTGATAAATTGATGTTTCGTTAGTGTTACAATATCTTGTTTTAATAGAGTTTTTTTTATTTTTTTTATACCATCCACTATCTTTGATGATCCAATGTCAATTCAATACACACAAATAGATGTTTTGACAATGAGGCGGCTGCATAACCATAACATCTACTATCTTTGATAATCTTCTGCAGGTTTTATAGGGGTGGAAGATGAGTGTCTTTATAAGTAAACTCCAAGATCACAGAATACAAGACAATTTGGTGGCTGTGAGGCCAAACCATACTTAGTTCTGGGCTCGATAGTCACAAAGCTGGTTGTTTCTTAGAGCTCAGCTCAACCTTGGTCCAATATGTATTAAAAAAAAACTGAACGGTAACCATTGACTTGGAATACAACCAGCCCAATCAGCATGAAAAAATGTGAGAAAAGAATCACCATCAGATTGTCTAATTTGAAGTCTTATGCGAAACAACCTCTGAGATACCATAGAATGCATTTCACATCTTTCACAGCTGACGAGTGAATTCGGTTGTAGCTTGTAGGGGCATGCATGAAATGGAATCATATCTTATTCACAGCATATGAAATATCAGGTTGATTCATCATTTAACATATTGTAATATCACTACAATCCTGCAGCATTCTGTTAGATCAGGTTATGGATCACCCATCGTCAATACAAAAGTTCCTATTTAGTAGTAGCTGGGTTTGAGAGAGTTTTGGTTCTTTGCATATTCGTGCATTTTAACTGATCCATAACAAACAAAGTTTGGTTAAGAACCAACTTAGGGTGTGATGGAGTTTCATACCCAAGAAATAATGAAGCACTCGGTCTTGGATCTCTAATAAAGGTAGACTATGCTAGATTTGACAAAATTCCATGACAGGATAGATTAGAATAGAGAGACATAATTCAATAGTTGGGCAGATCATGCAAGGCCTGATGATGAGACTACACATTTCTACGTAGTTATAATGAGTTCTAATGACATTCAACTAAACCATTAAAATCAATGTTAAACCCATCAATATTAAAAGGTGATGGAGCGTGGAACAAAGACCGAGTATGCTTTAGTCTATTAATGCGGAAGAATCATAATCCATGGCCTGACACCATTTATAATCAGTTGCAACCTGATAACTTCAGAATCAAGAATGGAAATGCAAGAAAAACTTTAGTTGTTGGGTCCTATCTGGACTCTGTGTGACCATTGGGTGCTGTACTATATGTTTATCAGGCGGAATTGAAATTTTGTCCAGCATTCAATGAACTTGGGTAATCAACTCAGTGTTGGCCAGTCCTGGTACAAGGTCTGAGACTGGGATCATAAAAAAGCATCAATTCGGTCGAGTCCGACTGAAATGAAAAAGTACAAACTGGCATCACTAGTATCGGACTACCACGAAACCGGTATAGACTGAGTTACACAGTGACTAAACCAAAAACATATATAGGAACTTATTTTCTAATTTTCCCCTTTTGAGTTTGAACTTTGTAGACAAATGGACAAGTACTAGTATTAGCCAAAACAAGTTCTAGCCATCAATATGCATAAGGGGGCTTGCAAGCAGCATCAGCATCGCAATGAACAATATGAGATTAACAATCACTGCTCAGGGGAGCTATTAGTCTGATGATGGAGCCAGAGTTTGTGATGATTTTAGGTATTCTATCCATTGGGGTTGATATTATGATAATTGCAACATAGATAGGTTTGAGCCAACTTGAAAGTCAACATGGCATTAAAGAATTGGTTGCTCCGATGGCCCCAGGCTCCTATCATTCAACTAATATTATGGTTTGTGGTTTGTTATTTTAATGTCACTAGAGTCTCAAGCTATAAATAGTTACTATGTACTGGTAAGATGGTGTTCTGTATGTGGCAAATGATCCTTCCACTAGCTACAGGAAGGGATGAACATCGTATATAGCCTCAAGAAAAAATCCCAATAATTGATAAAGTAGACTTCAATCATCACATTTACACACTTATATTGTTTTTTTTCCTATTATTTCTTCGTTCTTCTTTTTTTTTTTATTTAAATGTGATAAATCCAGCAAGAAACCCGTTCCCAACAGTCACGATGACCAGTACCGAGATTTAAACATTCTCTGATCAGAAGTTTGATTTAAGGATATGGGCAGATTGAGAAGTGAGCCATAATAGGAGCACTTGAATGCTGCTATGGCAAAGTATCTAACAAGACCAATGGTGGGTAGAAGGTGCCGAAGATAGTGGAAAGGAGATAGGGATATTGAAATGGAATCGGGTTAGAAAATAAGGACATTTCAGTATAGTTTAAAATCTAGTGAGAAGGTCCTGCAAGGAGGATCAAACTTGTCATGAGAATGCAGCACTAGCACAAGGAAAGAATAGCATGATTAACCAAACACTCAATGTGATCAATGATCGGGTGTTCTGTTGAACACTCACAAAAGGAGATCTTTCCCCATCATCAATTTTCAAAAGTGATTGATCACATAACATTTTAATCATACGTGCATCATCAAGAAAAGTATTACCAGTTTCAACCACATCTGAAAGTTTTCTTTAAAGTTTAAACTAACCCATTTTACAAAGGAAATTGGACAAGAATATATCTCTATATATATATTATGAATAGTTAAATTCATTGAAGGAAATGGCAAAAAGAGTGTCTCCAGAAACTCTTTCTTCCATCAGTTTGATAGGACTTAAACTTTTGAACTTGAGGGAACAATCAACTAAATCTTATAAATATCATCAACAAATAAGAGAGATAATAACGATGTTTAGTTCTTATGAGCCTAGGTTTTCGTCCCCATAAGCCAGTGTATGACAATTCTAAGAGAGACTTAGTCTATATACCTCTTTTTTTTTTTTAATGGTACTCTTTTGTTTTAATGGTACTCAGTCTATGTACTTTCCACCTAAAACACTTGAAGATAAACTTAAAATGACCTAATTCCAGAGTAATGCTTTCGTAAATTTTTTTTAAAAAAAGCGATCAACATGTATGGTTTAGACTTGGGATGAAAATGAGTACCCAAATATCCAAATACACGCTAAGTACCCTACCCAGAAAAAAGGGTATGTATTGCAATAGGATGCGGAATAACTGGTATGGGATGCATACGAATGAATGTGGGATATGAAAGATATTTAAATATAGGATGGCAATGAAGCAGTAGACAGTAGGTAAAGGGCAAAAGCAAGGGCATGTAGTTGTGTTACAGAAAAAAGGCTGAAGACAACAAAGCTGTGCATTTCAAAAGTCAAACAAAGGACTGGTTGGGGTCACTACGTTTTCTTGAATAGAATCCATCATACAAAAGGTTAAAATAAATACAGCGACAACGAGGGATCTCAATAAAGCAAAAAAGGCACAACAGAAAATGGTCTCTGCCAACCTTGTAGTCTTAACCCTTCATAATCAGCCAAGCAAGACCACAGGAAAATGACTCCCGGTGGGGTTTGCATTTCAATAATGCATCTGTTTTGTATTTGCCTCTCTTGGAATACGAATGAAAGAAGCACCCAATTCCTACCCTGATGTCTTGATTCGAATGAGATCACAACAGCACCTAATGACACATCTTTATTTTTCTTTTGCTTTTTTTTTCTTTTGTGCTTGTGTGCGGTGTTCTTCCATTTCCGTGGACAATATATGAATGTTCCCTTATAGTGCCTGAGCCCTTTGTTGGTAACAATGATCTCCAATTGATTGGAATCCTCCGTACTTACTGGATATGAGGATGCAAGGATTAGATTTTCCTCCACATCTTTTGCGGTTATTCAATACCAAATGGACCTGTATTCCCAAAACGCTTTTTTTTGTAATGGTATTCCCAAAAAGCTTCAATCTGTAATATCCTCAGTTACCTGGGCCCAGGTCTAGGTTGGCCCAGGTAGGACCCATAGTTGTTTTCTTATTATAAGATTAGAAGTTGTCCTACGTGAAGTGTTTTAGGAAGGATGAGAGTTGTATTTCAACTCTAATTAGAAAGGAAAGAGACAATAGAAGGAAGGAATAGGATTCTACCTTGTCTATTTAAACTAACCAACGACCCTTAGAGAGGATGCCATTGTTCTTTTCTTTAAACTGAGAGGAGGATCCTGTGAACCAGGCGAAGAAGTAGAAGGCGACGACCATCGGATGTCCTATTCACGTCCACACATTGCAAACGCAACCATCTCGTATAAAAGGTGAGTGAATCTTCCGAGATGTATGTGATGATCGAATGATTGAATTGCTTAAACTGTTTTTGAATGATTACTGTGTCTAGTAATTTTTCTGCAATCTTGGATTCGATGAAAGTGGTGGTTAAAATCATGGAGGTTACTGCAAGCTCTGAATTGTAGAAGCATATACTTCTAATGGTGTTATTAGTTCATGTATTCCTCAATATTTGACTCGTCAGAACAGAAGTTATGAATCTCCAGGACTCATTCGTTTAGGGAAGAATGGGCAATTGAGGCTTGTGGGGCCCCATGGGCCATCTGATCTTCAATCAGATTCGGTAGAATGATGGGGGATTCATGGTCGACCCTTGAGGACCTAGACCCAAGAGGAGTGGGCTCCATATGGGCCCTCATCCAATTGCCTAAAGGCAAAATAGGCGACTGTCACAGGCACTATGGGTTCTTGACGTCAAGCACTTCTGGGACCCACCTGATGGCCTGATTGGAAATCGGATCTGATCATCTGTTGTAGGACTCTTGGGCGACCCTAAGGATGATGGCATCTGGGATTTGGACCAGTGGGACCCACTGTCCAATAGACTCAAGGAGTCCCAGTCGTGAATTGAGGAAAACAGGGCAGTATGTCGACAAGGGTTATGGGACCCACTAGTGGATCTGATCAGAAATCAGGACCACACATCTCGAAGGGGGCCCCTGGGCGACCCCAATACTGGTGGACTCAAGGGAAGTGGGACCCATCTGGTGGTCCATCTTTTGACCATATAATTTCATGCGTGACTAACCTATACCAATTCCTTTGAAACTTGTTTGACATTGTGGACCCCAGGATAAGGTTGGATGGTGAATCCAAACCAGTAAAATGGAAGTTTAGCCCTGGGCGACTATGTGGCTAAGACTGATATTGGATTAGATCCAGTGGGACCCACTAGATGTTATATTGGAATGGCTTCAGGCGTGAGTCACTTGTTGTCTTTATTTTGTGTATAGTCACAGGGTCATATGGGTTCTGTAATTGGGGAAAATAGTTTTAGACTTGATATGTAATTACCCTTTTACCCTTCCATCCAAATAATTGAGTTTCTGTGTGGTTTATAATAAATTGAATGGACTAATTGGAACATTGATATGTTCAGCCACTTTGTGGATATGGGCCACTTATACACTACCGCCTACCTGTTATGATCAGAAGTGGGGCAATAAATTTAGCGGGGGTTGTATGAGGCTGGTTTCATATTACTTAAGTTGATTTTGTAGATGTTTTGTATTATATTTAATGTGGTATGTATGAAATGATTACTGGTGTACTAGGAATTATTAGTACACGTGAATAGATGGATGGGTATACAGATTCATTGTGTTAGGCATGGTGTTCAGACCATGTGGGCCATGGAGGCCGTTGTCCTTTGTGGACGTGGTGATATTGGTGGCCGTTATAGTGGCTGGTCCTTTGGGGACGTGTCTGATGAGACAGGGTCATGGTGACCGGTATACATGTATACAATGAGCCTTGGAGGCGTGGTAATGTGCATGGGCACGAATATATGTATGAAGGTACTTCTTAATAGTAATTGATTCATGTATTCAGCTTTGTTGTTTATATGACATTATGTTTATGCTGTATATGTAATTAGGAAAATTCATTCACCAGTAATACTGATGTTGTGTTGCCCCCTTCAGGTAATCACGTTGCGGGTGGGGCAGAGCAAAACGACGTCCAGCACGTAAATTTTGGCATGCGTGGCTGACGAGAGAGAACGAGGAATATTCAAATAGTTGATGAAGGGATTAACCTAGTTTAGGAATTTTATATTATGTTTTGAACGTTTAGAACAGAATTAGAATATGGAATTTGGTTTACTCAGAGATATTGATTTCAAACATTCATAATTTAATTAAAGTTATATTTTGATCTAAATGCCTGATTCCTTGTGGAAAACATTTGATGAATGTATGGTGAATATTTAATAAATAAATCACGATCCAGAGTCCGACAGGGCCCCGGAATTTGGGTCGTGACACAATCAATATTTAGTCAGCTTCCACTTGAGTCGAACTAGGTTTTACCATCAAGGTGGTAACATATGATGAACCATTATTGCAAGACGTCCAATCCACTCTCCAAATGTACAATTGCAGTTATGTAGAATTCCTTTGCCTGCGCCATGCAATGTCTTAGAGAAACTCTGATCTTAATTACCAAGCTTCCAACGCTTTGCCATAAAAGTTTCTCCTATAGGACTCCTTCCAAAATCCAAATGCCTCATCATATTTCAATTTGCGAGTCTAAATTTGGCCCTTCTCTTGGAAGAACCAGAAGACCACCCACCGATGAGGCCTATGAAAGAAGAGTTCAGGACCCATAATATTGAAAAGGGGTTAAAGAGATGAAACCAACTAAAACTGGCTTACAATGGATACAAGTGTCTCTTTTGTAGCCTCTCCAGCAGCCTCCTCTGCGTTTCAGCGCGAAAAGAGAATATTATTAAGGAAAATTTATACTTTTCAACATAATCTACTCTTAAGAATTTCTTTTTCTTCTGTCCAAAAATTTTTTTACGATAGGAGACTAATGACTTCCAAACTATATGTGATGAGAGAATAAACTAATGGATCAAGTGGGCAGAATAACTTCTATTAAAAAAAAAAAAAAAGAACAGAAAAGAAACCATGACGATCCTAGACAAAACTCAAAATCTTTGATTTCTCAAAGGAGCTGACATCGTCATTAATTTATTGAAGAATGGCACCACAAAGGAATCAAAGTCATGGTCCATCAGACCCTTTCTAGACATGCCAAAACCATGTAGGCCAATCTCCTTCTGGCAAACACATACATATATCCAACACAATTCCTAATTACTTCATTTTTTTCAGTTTGATAGGAAAACAGTGATGAAGATCTACACCTCCAACGGTGAGATCGAGTATTCCGACTCTAACCCTAAGATCAATTTAGGGAAATACCCAAACTCACGCGAGCAACTTCTTGAATAATATTAGAATATGGTCTAAAGATTACAATAAAGAGCTTCTCTATATATAGAATAGCATTAATCCTAAATAAGCAATAAAGGAAATCTTCCTAAACAATCAAGCAGCTTCTAATCTTAAAAATAATTAAATAAAGTAAATTACTAATCTAGAAAATATGTGGACTATGTGGTCCCATCAGAAGGGTCCGTCAATGCTTCCGGGTCTCATTCTTGGATTGTGAATGGGCTGCATCAGACAGTCTTCGAAATTGAATAGCCAGAGCTATGTTCTCCCATTAATACTATTAAAAAAAAATAAAATTGTTCTCCCATTCATCATTTGGGAAATGGACTTATCTACCATTGCCAATCCCCTGGTAGCTCAGTGGTGAGGCACCCCTTTTCCAAAGAAAGGACCAAGGATCAATCACTGGAGAGAGAGAGAGAGAGAGAGAGAGAGAGAGAGAGAGAGAGATCCACGTGGTTTGAGGGATCATGAAATTTGGATATTTCTTTTCTACATGAATCCAATCAATATGCAGGGAATAGAATGAAATGGTGGATGACATGTTCATTCTGTGTTCTTTTAATAAAGGGTCATGGATGATGTTTTCGTGGTCATTTGGGTGACATTGGATGTCTCCAACTACAGTGGAAGAATATAGCTTGGAGCAGGAATGTGGGGTTTTCCAAAGGATGGGGTGATAAGGAAGGGGGACCAAAAGGTGATCATATTGTCTAATCTGGAAGGAGCAGAATGGGAAAACTTCCAATAAGGAAAGCTTGTGATGGAGGCGTTCGAGATAATCTGAAACACAGTCAGTTTAGGTGGATCTTAGGATCCAATGATTTTGAAGATCCCTCCCAAAGATGCCATTAAAGTTTTGGGTGGCACTTATGCAAGAAGGTAGGAGAGATAAGGATGCCGTCTCATTGAGACCAACAAATGTGGTCGAGAAGTTCCAAGTCAATAAAGCCACATGACGCCTTGCTGGAATAGGATTGTTATATGATGTTGAAGGATCTCTTCTCCCAGATTCTTGGATTTGATAGGAGAAAGGAATTGAACCAAGCAGAAGCGTTAACAATTAGAGGCCCTTCAGATTTAGCTTGGATCCTCTTTCTGATGCTCTCATAAATAAGGGGGATTCCGGAAATGGTATCACATGGGGTGAGGGTACTGGTGATGGGCTAAGATTAGCATATGCACCGAAGAAGATTAAAAAGTTAGGTTCAGTTTGTGCATAACTGCATATTAGGCGAGAGGCCAATAGACTATATGATACTCAGGCCAATGGAGTTATTGAGATGTTGTATATTTTGAAAACACTCTAACTTTCTAAAGGTTTCTTATTTTGTTTTGAACCATGAATTTTGGAAGCAGGAGGTTTCAGGGAGACTTTTTGTCTTTGAATGTCATAGCAACTTGCGATTGATGAAGTCAACCATGGAGCCATCAAATGTGCAGAAGTGCAAACTCATTCATATAGAACACTCAGAGAAGTAAAAATCAATCCCACTGAAAAGATTCCCCATTTACTGTACCTGTTTATTCTCCTGATGCAGCATTACCGTACTCTCAATTATCAAAGTTAGGGGAAAAACAGTATTTTATAAACAGAAAATCGACCCGATAATGGAATTATTTATGATTTAAGCCATCACCATATGTGGCCATATAGAATGCATCATTTCCATGCCAGCAAGCTTGAATGATTCCTAGCTGAAATCGACTAGTTCTATAGTGATGTAGTCCATTAATTTTATATTTAACAAGGAAGCTCCATATTAATAAAAATTTCTTGTGCCTGACACTTGTGTCAGATCAAAACTTCTAGTAGAAAGCTAACATATTGTTCAATTATTACTTTATTTAACAGCATTTATTTGATATGAAATAGTTCTAATATGATCCCACTTATGTAAACATACCATGTCCATCATACACTCTTGTACATTACTACGAAGAGTTATACAAAGAAGCAATTTCAATGTGATTGTACATATTTACAGATGAGTGAACATATCAAATTCCATGTTACTTTGGTTTTATAACATAAATTAATGCCTGATGCATGGTAAATCAGTAAATAGAGCTTATCAGACACAAAGTTAGTGAAGCCAACTTCATTTCTTTGATAATGAGTATAAATAACACAAGAAGTCCATACGTGCAGTAGCAGATCACCATACTTCCTACAAATGTAAAATGTTGTCAAGTAAGGGTATAAAAATAACATTAAGACAATTTTTCATCAACTGAATACCTCAAAAATGAATGTGTTTCAGGATAAGGCTATGATGATGAAGATGCACATGATACAACCCTTCAATTGGCCAATTTGTCTGCAACATGATACATAGAAGCAAAACCCAAGCACAGCTGGTGGTCTCTCGCATCACCCCATCCTCCCCAACCCTTGAAGCCAGCTTGATATCCGCTTTGACGATCAAATACGTGCACATTCCAGTCTGGATTAATGTTAGGAACCTTGTCCATCTCTTCCATTCCAACACTCACAATACCATTATCAATGCATGCGCTGTTCTTATCTTGCCCCTGATGCAACCCACACTTCCCAAAATGAGCTGCGCTTCTCCTGGGCCCTCTTAGTGTGTAAACGGGAGTTTCCCATGAGGGATAAATGGTAGCCCACATTGTTATATCCCAGTTGTAATCATCGAAGAAGCAGAATTCTTGGGCCCTGGCATGGATCTTTTTCCAAACAGTTCTGTTATAAGCATAGCCCACATTGCCAATTTTCTCAGCAACCAACGATTCCCATCCTTCTCCCTTTGAATTGACATCAGAAGGAGCCAAGTTTGCTGCATAACAATAGGGACATTTTTTAGCCTTCAGGGAAGTAAGAAGTTGAATATTCCGGTACGCATTGGGGAAGATCAAATGGTCTTCCTCTAAGAAAAGCACATGACCAGAATGCCCCTGCATCTCCTCCAAACCATCCCACACTGTATTCATCATCCACCACCAGTGATGCTTCAAAGAAACAATCTTCGGAGACCGATGATTCCCATACTGGTCCGCATTCCCTTTGCAATTCTTCACCTTGGGATCATCTTTCTCCTGACAGTCACCCTTAGAAACACCAGGAAAACTGCTAGGAAACAGGTGCGGAGAGTAAGGTGCGAAAATCTGCTTCACTTGGCAGAACCTTATACCTTCAACAATTGCATTCATTTCCTCAAAGTATCCATCATGGCTGACGATCAGTAAAGTCTCTCCAATACCCTCTACCTGAGACAGGCTTTCAACAACTACCTTAAAATATTGCGGGCGGTTGTGTACATAGAGTACAATCTTTATATGATCTTTTTTTAAACTTGGGAAGAGATCCAAATTTCTTGGTGGCAATCTATTCCTTTTCTCCAATGAAAAGGACAACTTGGTCTGTTCTGGGAAGTCTGCTTTCTTTTTAGAACTCAAGAAAGCATCATTATATCTCAAAACAAAGCGCTCATCAATTTCATCTGAAGTCTGGATCACCAAATGTGAAAGTGCATTTGTTCTAATCAGATACACAAGAACTGAGATCCCAAAAAGAACAAACAGAATCAAGGGGAGCATACGCCGAAAACCGGCATCCTTACCACGAGACTTCCTATAGAAACCCATAATCACCAAATACATTAAAAGCCCATATTCTACAATATCAAAACCCCATCATCCATGGAAAGACCCCCTAGTGGGAAAAACCCAGTGCTTAAAATATAGAAAACTCTCAAACTAACTTCAAATCATATCAAATTGAATGAAGGGGCACAAAACAAAAACCTCTAAAACATCAAAGGAAGGAAGTCAGCGACAAAATCCATGACTCAAAATCAAATCTTGATTCGTCTGCAATCCAAATCAACGACTTAAATTAGGAGGCAAAGAGTGAAATCCTCAAAAACCCACTTACAAGTATATATCATAAAGAGCATAAGGTACAAATCAAAACCTTAAAAACATCAAATGGAGGAAACCAGCATTCACAGCTTCAAATAAACAAAACCCTCGACTTAAACCCCGATCCTTCTTCCTCAGCAATCCAAACCAACTGAATAAATTAAGGGGTGCAAAGAAAAATCCTAAATACCCACTTCCAAACCTATCGAACAAGATCACGCTAACAAACCAAAAGGCACCAAATCCATCCACCAACTGAGAAATATCAGAATCTATGGGTTCAAATGAACAGAACCCATGCCTCAAAATCCGATCTTTCCTTCATTTGCTACACGAATCAAAGCCGAAAAAACAAGGGGTATAGAGTAAAATAAACGAAACCCAAAAAGATTTCTTGCTTTAATCATAACCCAAGACAGGGGTTGACGTCCAAAATGCAAGAAAGGGAAGAACCGACCTAGGAATATTCAAAGGAGCAGGGGATCCGGTCTCTTGTATGGAAGTCAAGGGTCTTTGTGGCCGCCTTAATTCTCATCTCCTCTTATGGAGTATTAGATGGAAGAGTTAAAAAGGCTTCGTTTCATACGTCGTTACAGAGACTTTTGCATTGGTCCTTTTACGGATTACGCCACTCTGAACTGTTGAATAGTTAACTTGGGTTAATAATTATTGATTATCAGATCAAGAGTAGTATCTGAAAGATACAAACAAGAGATAGGGATAGGGTCACCACCTTCTCTTCTCACTTTATCTTAGGTTAATGCCCAAGTAGCACTTGTATCACATGGATTTTGTTTATATTTTCAGAAATAAATAAATAAATAAATAAATATATATATATATATATATCATAGGGTGGGTCTTCTTATGCACCCATCCCTCACCATTCAGTGAGGAACACATCTATAAATGGAGGGTTTCAAATACAAAAGTCAATACCCTATATATTTGAAAAGTAACTTTTGTACTTAAAATCCCCTATTTATGGAAGTGTCCCTCACCAAAATAGTGAGGGATGTATGCATAAGAAAACCCTCTATATTATATATGAGGTGGGAAGGGTAAAATGTCAAAACCCAAATTCACCCCGAGCGAAAAACACCACTACCGAACCTACCCCTAATAAAAGCAGGCCGGGGTGAGTCCTCAACCCAATCCATTGCCATCCCTAATCAGGAGTAAAGTGGTTAAAGTGGAGATGTAAATAGAACTTAATAAACTAAAAGCTGCAAAATTCTCATCTACGCGGTTCACCTCTGAGGTGAGGCCAATTTTTATTCATAATTATACTTTTTTTAACCTTCTCCCTTTAGATATGGGTCCCACATAGGGTCATTTAATCATTAGGAGTTTTAATTTTTAGTTTGATTTTGGATAAGAATAATGGATGTATTAGAATGAATTGATTATACTTTATATTAATATATAAGGGTTCAACATACCCACCCACACATACACCCCTGACAAGAAGGCATTATTTAAATGGGCCCAATGAATGGGATCTGCATAATCATTAGAGGATTTTATCAAAAAAATAACTTTAAGTGGCCATTGTACTAAACATGGAACTTTAGCCAGTAGTGCACAAAATAGGGAATCCGTACAGAAAAAGTAGCTTTTTTCACCTTTTTTTTTTTTTTTTGGTCACATTCAACCTTCATTTCCTGTGTTGAGGGTCGATTGTGGCCCTTGCTATAACAAGTGAAGCTCACATTCGACCCTAGGCAGGTATAACCTCTTCATCGTCTTTCTTTTTCCTCGAGTGTTCGAGTTTTCGATTAAAGGAAAAGAGGACTGGAAGATCTGCCACTTAAAGTTATTTTTTTGGTAAAATTCTCATAGATGATCTTTCCAGAAAAAAGCTTTGGTAATTTCAAACCCAAATTTCTAGCATGCTATGGTTTTGTGCAACATCATGTGAAACAGATTTTGCTAAAATGGAAGAATGGATTGGAGGAGCAATTCAAAAGCTAAGATCCATGCTCATTTGTGCTTTGGACCAGAAAAATCATGCCCATACAAGAAGATACCAATGGGCTAAAATAAAAGATGCTATCAACAAGAAAACCAGAGATGAGGAAGAGAATAGGGCACTAGCAGTTTACATGATGCACAACCAATTGACGGCATTTATTGGGGACCGAACCTTCTTAAATTGACCAACCCACCAACAACATTTTTAGGGCTGATTGGCAATTTACTAGGTTAGATCTTCCCGTCCTCTCTTCCTTTAATTGAAAACTTGAACACTCGAGGAAAAATGAAGAAGATGAAGAGGTTATGCCTGCTCATGGTCGAATACGATCCTCACTTGTTATAGCGAGGGTCACAGTTGACCCTCAACACAGAAAATGAAGGTCGAAGTGATCACAAAAAAATTGGTTAAAAAAAAAAGTTACTTTTTTTATACGGATTCCCTATTTGGTATGCTATTGGCTAAAATTCTCTGTTTGGTGCAGTGGTCACTTAGAGTTATTTTTTTGGTAAAATCCTCTAATCATTATGTGGTTAGCTTTAAGAAAATTCTCCAGTAAAGTGAATTCCATCTCTTTTCTTGGGAATGAACTCTTACTTTTAGTCCATCACTTTTATTCGGGATTTAGTTCCAACTAAAACAAAAAAGAAAAGAAAATCCTAGATTAAGTGCAAATCAAGGAAAAAGGCCATTTAGGCTCATGGTCATGTGAGCTTTTTCCAATCTATCTGCTAGCACTAACATATTCTTTATGCCTGTGAAAGAAGCTGAACTAATTAAAGGTGGTCCCATAGAGTGGGCTATACATTCAGTATGCAATAGGCTGTAGGAGAAAATTGTCCATAGTTTACATGCGGGATATGTATGGTTATACTTCCAAAAATGATCAATCCAATGCTGTGGATTTGTACTAACATTTATAGAGGTTGGGATGCAGTAGCAGTGGCCGGTATTATCAGAACAAGCAATAGGTTTGGTGACCCTTCAAATAAGTCAGTAGCAAGCAATAGGAAATGACGGTTTTAAAAAGCATTGCATCAATTCCCAAACTCAGGTGGTGTGGATGGTTAAAGTTAAACCAATCAGATTTGGGGGTGTGATCATGTTGATAATGGCCACTAAATGAACGGCTTTGATGGATCCTGGGTTTTATGTGCATTGATACTTACTTAGTATAGAGGATAATGATTTAAATGGTGAAGTCTGGGGGAGCCCATGGGGAACCGAAAATCAGAGTCAATGTCCCTCAAGTACTCTAGCTCTACTCACTCAGACTCTATACAAATTTACCCAAAAAATATATATATATATATATATATATACACACACACAGAGACACACAAAAACACTCTTAACTTCATGGGCCTGTTTTACCAAAAAAAAAAAAACCTCCATTTTTCTGCTCTGATAATTCTCGAGATGATTACAACTTCATTCTTCAATCGTTTAAATAACCAATACTCTCTTAGTTATATATATGGCCTTAAACAATGGCCAATCACATCTAATATTTATTTAATTAGAAACCTAGTAAGCTATGAATGGTTGGACATGATAAAATGAATGGTTGTATTGATATAAGTGATTGTAAGATGATGAATGCCCTGGATATATGGCTGAGTACTAAATACAGGTATATGGGCATTAAATGTTGATATATGGGTATCTATCACTACCCACCCCTTAAACGAACCCTTGTCCTCAAGGGTTCATATGCGGAAATCTCTGGTGGGGTCATATACCAAAATTTATGATGGAAGCTCTGCTTTTCTCTCTTCCAGTCTGAGGAGGAAGGGGAAAGGGGCCTAAGGTCTGTTTGGGCATTTTGAAAAAAATTAGAGGAAGAGGTGGCCGAAAAAATTATTTTATAGCTGGATATCCTGTTTTGAAATGTAAATGAAAAATTAATGCCCTGATTTAAAATGTGAATTTTATTTTGTCTTCTAAGCAAATCTTAACCCCTATTTTGAAATTTTCCCATACCCCTGTGAAAGTCCTTCATGGAGCTCATTTGACCTTGAATTTCCATGGAATTTAATGCAAACAAAGAAACCTAATTGTTTGGGCAACTTACTATTAGAGTGAAATACAGATTATTTTGAAGAAAAAATAAAATATAAGTGGGTTCTTGTGGTATTTTATTTTTAATTATTTGATATGGAGGCCTTCTTATTTTTTCATGTAAAAAGGAGTTTTTTTGTCTTTTAGTGGAGAAAGGAGACCGCTTTTTTAATCTTTTTTTTTTTTTTTATAAAAAAAATGGACATAAATTTTGAATTAAGTGCTTTTGATGTGACTTCTTTTTCTAAGAATGAGGGCTTTATTTCACTCTATTAGTAGAGTTGCCTGAACAAGGGATGCACCAAACTACAACGCAACAGCATTGTGGCCCTTTTTCTTGATTGCGTGTTAATTCATTTATTACATGACTGCCTATAAAGGATTTTCAAAAAAGGTCCCTTGTATAGCCCCTTCTCCCCAACATCATTAGGCAAGTATTGTATTGGTCTCTTGTATGCCAATGCCTGATTTTCAACCGTCATAGAAAATTCATGGGCAGCACCATTAGACAATGACCAAACTAAAGGGCCAAACCAAGTTTCCAGAGTCTAATTTGAACAAAAGTAGCACTCACCCAGGAATAAAAAAAAAAAAAAAAGAACAAAAGAGAGATTTTAACAGAAGGCTGATTGCTTCCCAATGATCGAAACAGTGTCATTTTTTATGTTAGAAAATGGATGCCGTGATTTGAATCGCCTTACTGTGGAAATGTAACTGAAGTAATCTTTGCAGCCGCTGTACGTTTGATTTGGGACTAAGACCTCTCCCAGGTCACATGCCTTAACAGGAAATCCAAATAGTTTCAGGCAGGCAGAAGAATGAAATGAGTTGGTTGTAAACAAACAAACAAAAAAAAAAAAAAAAAAGAGGCTTTAAAAACAAACATGGGCGACATTCCAAAGTAAAAATGCTTTCCATTCACAAGAGAGAGGTGTGACCATGGTAGCCAGTCAGCCATAAAGAAGCAGAGCCAGGAAGAGACAGCAAGACACAAAAGCAGGAACCACCTCATCATATCTATATCATGATTCATGACATTGTGCAGAAACAGCAACTAAATGCGAGAAACAACATGCAGGTGCCATGTTTCCCAGTAATCAAGGCTGTGGCTACCAGGTACCTTCCAAGCCCACAATATCCATGGGAGGAGACAACCGGAAAGCAAGATGTTAGCTGCAACATTGCAGCATTAATGCCCACCAGAGATTATCTCTAACAATAAACATCGAAAGCCAGTGCTTAATATAACAGCACATAACATTCAATGTAAATATTAGCAAAGGACTCCAGAAAGTTCAAACCGTTGAGACGGGAAAAACAAATGCAGAATGTCTTAAAAGTTGGTTGAACAGAGGACTTTCAGTGAGCAGACCTCTCAAACTGAGACTCATTGCAATGAGGGTCAAGCCAATCACGAGGTGAACCCTTTGACATTGCTGCGCTAGCCTTACCACCCACAAGTTCTCGAAGGCTTTCCACCTTATTCTCACGCCCTGTGCCTGTGAACTTCCTATCCGCGTCCTTCAGCTTGTGTTTGAGCCGCTGCTTCCGGGCACCAGCATTCAACTCTTGCTGCTTGGATTGAGGAGGTGCCCCGTGCGGGCCCAAGTAGATCTTTTCCTCTTCTTTCACAACCTGCTTAAGAAAATATTAACCTTAAATGAGTTTGACAAGGCGGAATGTGCCACAGACTCCAATATTTTGAGCATCAGCTGGAAGCATGTCTTTCAATTTCAGAAGCAGCATTAGTTTTGAATATTTTGGTAAGTAAAGATGATTGTCCAGTTATGTTTTTGGGAGGTCAAATCGTAAAAGTAACTTGCCTACTTGTCTCCTAAATCACTAAAACCAACCGTTGATAATGGTGTGTTTGTTTTAAAGAGGTAAAGTGACCGTTAGAAAGAAATCCCAACACTCAGTTTTTTTTTTTTAACCCGCATTTGGCTGGTCACAACAATTCTATAAGTGACCAAAACTTTACTTCTATTTTCCTGGCTGCTTCATAAAACATAGGTAAATTGGTTACTTTACCAAATCTTAACTTCTCATTCCACTCCTCTCCTTCCAGTCCTTCATCTCCCTCCTCTCTCAAATTATTTAACCCCATGAAAACAAACATAGATATGATTTACCCAAAAAGTATACTTCTTCACACAACCACTATCTTTTTCATTGATTTTACATGTACTTTACATTACTTTCTCAGTAAATTATTCAAACATTACCTAGAGGGATAGAAATATTCATAAAAAAGCAGAGTGTGGGAGATTGACCTGGGATGGAGAAGGTTTCTGATCCTTCACTTTTGGCACAGGTGGATCAATTAAATCCGAGTCTATTACCGTCAAACTTGGGATCACAAATCCATCAGTATCTGCAACATTCAACCAATTTAAATATAATTATTTCCTTGAAAAATGATCTTAAATTGAGAGTTCTAACTCCCAATTCCACATGACACAGAGGAAACAAAACTAGTCACAAGAAAACCGCTTAGCAAGCACGTCATTTTTACTATAAAAGGCAACAAAAGAAATCCTGTTAATGTAGCAGGCAGGCCAAAGTGGGTTCACCCCACTCGACCACATTCTCAAACCATTTTTAGCTGAACATGCCACAAAGATGGTCGGGACCCGTACTGGTTCTAAGAAGCTGATTTCTGTACACATTTCACAGGGCATCTCCATCTCAACACCCAATGAACAGGACTTTTTATATTATTCAAAATTAAGTTAGGCTGTAATCTTTGTCAGTCATAAAGATGTTTCTCAATCTACGGGAAATCATAGTAAGATTGCTACTTTCTTGTGTTGAATGGATTCCTTCATGAGCAATGTACCCGTGTTGGATACAACATCATGCTAGATTCTTTATGATTCTTCTAGTGCCTTTTCTTTTTAATAACACACCCACAGTCTCACGGTTGTGGCAATGAGCACCTTCAAACTGTGTTGTACGATCATCTTCTAGAGCTAATTTAAAAATGAGTTTCATACCCACTCATGGTTTATGTGAGGTAAAAATTTAAGCCTCTTGCAGGACCCACTTGGAAGCACACTAATCATGGGGAATAGTGCGATGGAAAGCTCTCGTGATGGATATGATTTTGTGTAAAGATCATCTCAATCAGATTGTGACAAGTCTCAACCATTGATTTTTGGGCTTTGAAGTATAACGGTTTTCTAAGTTGCATTGTTTTTTCCTTTTGAAATTCAATCCAATGATGAGTATAATTCAATTAATGTCAAATTAGGGCAGTGCCAATTCATGGATGGTTAGTGAATGCAACGGGTTGGATTGATTATAGGCGAGTCCTATGTGGAGCTAACATTGTTAGATCTCACCAAATCATGAATGATACCTCTCAACAGAAGGAAAGCGCTTAAATATAAGTATATATATTTAGATTTGATCAAATATAATAAAGCAAGATATCAATATGATCATTACATGATTGTATAAAGTAAGATTTGCATATGAATTCATTGTTGTTATTTTTCATATTATTCTTTATTTAAGAATAAAACTTTATTTGAATAGTATGTAGAATCCATGAATCCTACATCTCGAGATTTGCCTAACACGACACCTTGCACTACTGTTGAATCCTGACACAGTACATAGTCATGCAACTTAGCGGACCATGAGTTCTATCTTACTAACAAGGTGTCTAAGAAGAGAGTGCCTCCCTTAGACGGTCACTAGTTCCCATGCCTTACCTTTTACTAGAAGATCATTATATTTCAAGATCATAGGTTCTTTTAGTCTTGTGATTTAATGGAATTCAAAACAGCAGCCACCATGAGAAGTAAGAACATAAGAGTTAGTGTATGCCACAAAAATGAGCTCAAGGCTCTTAATCTGTGACGGGACGCATTTACTTCACAGTTAGTGTATCCACATAGACAAGTTCAAGCATCTTGATCTGTGGAGTAGGAATTATTCACCTGAAGTGTTGTGGTGGCATAACAAACTGAACTAAAGAACTTCATGTGGCAGTGACGTATACAAAATATGTAATGTCACATATTAGGCACCTCATGTATATGAAAATAATCACACCAAAGTTCTTCTACATATTTGAATTTAGTAGATCATCATTATATTTCAAGATAGCAGGTTCTTTTAGTAGTGTGATTTAATGGAATTCAAAACAGCAGCCACCCTGAGCAGTAAGAACATAAGAGTTAGCGTACGCCACAAAGATGAGCTCAAGCCTCTTGATTTGTGGGATACACTACCTCTTGATCTGTGGAGCAGGAAATATTTGCCTCAAGTGTTGTGCTGGCCTAACAAACTGAAGTAAAGAACAACTTGTGGTAGAGACACAAGTACAAAATATGCAATGTCACATATTAGGCACCTCATGTAGATGAAAATAATCACACCAGAATTCTTCTATATATTAGAATTGTTTAAAGCAATCTTCTAGCAAAATAAAGATGAGCTGACGTTGCAATACAAAATCATGTATTATGCTGATAAAGTAACTTGAGTAAGATTTTGAGAAATGGATGATGGGGACATCCTCAGTTCTTTCAAGATCTACCAATGGAAAATTTGTAGATGGATGAGCATTGTCCAAACTTAGATCGTCATGACGGAGATAATCCACGGTTGGATTGCCATTCTGATAATATCCACTAGTTGGATCTCTTTGGATTAAGCGTCTGCCAGGCTGAAGGCCCAATGTCCACAATTGTGTTGAAGGCCCCACACTGGGAAGTGCCACATGGAAGGAGATACAAAAAAGAATTAAAGAGTTCAAGAGGGGCCCAAGTTGACTTAATAAGGGCCCCTTTGGGTAATTCCCTTGTAAAGTGAATTCAAGTGAGGGGGTCACTTTAAGAGACAAAGAACTAACAATAAATGGCACTCACTTAATGCATGTGTCATGCGTAAGTAGAACGAGCACAACAAAGACCGGTAACATGTTGTTTTACAGGAGGTACAAGAAAACATAGGATTAAGAATAAGTGCATAAAAGGAAACCTACAATATCTGCAATAGAAAAGAAAATCAAGAAGTGCCATTTGAGATGGAGTGGGCACATAGATAAAAGACTAGAAACAGCCCGTGTATTGATGTATTTGGAGGGTTACAAGATTAAGGAGAAATTCAAGAAGGAAGAAACCAATATATACCTTGAATGCAAGGTGAGGATTAACATCATAGACTGTGGAGTTACCTCACAAAGTGACTCTAAATAGTTTGGATAAAGCTATGATGAAGGTGATGTTGATGATTGGTAGACAATGAATTGGAGAATCTCAAGGTAACATAAATGGTTCTAACAAAAATTAGAAAGAAAGAAACCTCATTTGCAGGGACATGTTTTGTAGGAAACTAGAAATTGAATTTTGAATCTTACCGTTATACCTTTCTCTTACACTTCCATTCATTTCCTCATTATCATCAAAAAGTTTCATGATGCACTTGTTCACACACTCAAAGACCTGGTTTCCATGCACCTAAGAAATAGGGAAAGTGTGGGCATAGCTTTTATATGAGTTAGATGCAGGAACTTAAAAGGCCAACCGTGTTAAGAAGGGGAAAGTATATGATGACAAAGGGTTTCGAATGCAGGAGGAAAATGGCATATTTTAGAGGATCCATCCAAAAATCAGGCCCCAAAGTATATACCACCTTTTCTTGGGCTCGATCAGGTGGAAAGGCCTAAGATCCAATTTGAATGGTCCAAATAAGTTCAAACTAAAAGTAATTATTATTGGATCAAAACCGTCCCTAAAACGTTGGAAAAACCCAAAAAAAAAAGGTGCACACCCTCATTCTCTATTGATTCAATTGTGTTTGGAGATCCTTCCTTCCTATTCAAGTGCAATCAAGGCTCTTTATTAAGAAGCTTATTATGCTTAATAGGAATTAAGTGATTTGAATTCATCACTTGCCATATGGGATCCATTAAGTGCAAAAATAGCAAGTAGTCCAAATCAGCCCCTAGAAATCCTCCACACAAGTCGTCCAAGGCTCTCCACATATTGCCGCCAATTTCAAGCTGATTATGATACATTATTATCTTATTAGGGTTTTGGGTCATTTAAGTAAGGTTTTCTTATTAATCGTGATGTAAGATCAATGGCTTAGATTTATTTAAGGGCTTTAAACATTATGTCTTATTTGAAGCTTGGTGTATGGACATCCTATATTAGTCTTGGAATATTTTTTGAAAATTAATTAAAGTTGCTTTGAGTAATTTCTTCTATTTCTTCTCCTTAGTTGAGTTTCTCCCATTGGATCGAAGATCTTACGGTGGAATTCGTGATCAACATTAAGCGGATCTACTTTCCTCTTTGTTTAAGTTGATAAAAGCCTGACTGAAGATTGCGGCTCGTTGGGTTCACTATCAATCAGGGTTTGTGCCTCCCCCACTGCACCAGCTTCTCTGGCCTAGGTGGCCATCATCAAAAGAACTCTCCTATGCTATCAAACATAACTCTAAAGTTGCAGGCAGCATCCTCTTCTTCATAGAAGGCTCACCCCATCAATGCCGGGTCAGCCCTTTGGGTAAATACTTTTCCACTCACCCCTGTCATAGTTTTCAAAATCGAAATTGTATCACAAATCGTTCATACTCATGAATCGAATTAGGACTCGTACGATTTTTTTAATAAAAATAAAAAATAAATAAGGAAACAACAATTATTCATAACCATCTATTTTTCCATTTATAACAATATAAATATAACATCAAGTAAGTCTATCGTACAATCATATCAAGAACATCATGACATACACACACACACACACATGAAATAAATGATGTATAAATAGTTAAACAAGTTTGGGAAATGCTCATGTGAGAGACACTTTCACCAAGTTGGTGAGAGATGGATGGGGGCCCTCACATAAATATTTGGGGTCCTTGCATTTAAGTTGGTGAGAGTGAATATTTATGTGAGGGCCCCCACCCATCTCTCACCAACTTGGTGAGAGTGTATCTCACATGAGCGTTTCCCAATAAGTTTAAAGTATCAACATTTATTTTTTATTATCTTTAAATCGAAATTTAAATATAAAATCCAAACCATCAATCTTACAAAGTAGGATCTCTCTTTGAAGTTAAGAAAGTGTTCATAAAAAAAAAGCTAAAATAGATTAAAAAAAGAAGAAGATATAGACAAGAACTATACGTAGAGTCGAATGCTTTAGTTAAATGCATGTTCTTTATTCATTTCTAAAACCTTATCAAAGCCGCAAACAATTCTTCGTTGGTTTCATTAACTACTAAATAACCTTTTAAAAATAAAGGCGCTAAAAGAAAGAAAGAATAAAGAAAGAAAAAAAGTAAAAGATTATTAATATTAACTTATTGGTCGTAGTTATTCTCGATTAGCCAAATCGCTTGAATCGTAAGATTCAATGAAATGAGTATTGAATCATAGGATTCACACCTGAATCTTGAGATTCCATTTGTAAATGGGGTTCGTTGCATAGATACGAATTGTTTTCCTTTAGCTTTTGAATACGAATCGGGATTTGAGATATGAATCATAGGATTTTGATAACTATGACCCCTGTTTATTGTCATCTTCTTTGAGACTTCCACAATCTAGCATGTCTTTTTAAACTAGTTCATTCCATGTCTGTATTGGTCAAGCCCTTCCCCAATTCTTCAAACGTGTAGGATTTTGGTACTTTATACAAGAATTATTTCTTTGTCTTTTGTGCATGCGTTCAAACAATCTATGGCAACATTCATTTGTTCCTTAATTTTCTTCGACTGGGTCCACCGATAGATTTCCTTATATGTATTCATTTTTAATTCTAACTTTTCTTGCAACGCCACGCATCCACATTAGCACATGCATCAGCCATATGTAGTTTAGCTTTTGGTCAATTCTTCATCACCCAACATTCAACTCCATTGGCACATGCATCAGCCATATGTAGTTTAGCTTTTGGTCAATTCTTCATCACCCAACATTCAACTCCATACAATAAAGCATGTCTAACCACGTCACATGCCCATCCCAAGCAGTGCTTTAAAACTGGAACAAGTCCCCGTCAACTCGAATTAGGTGATGGACAAGTCCGGTCCTAAGGGACTTGGCAGAGTATATCAACTCCATTTACCTTCTTCTTCTTCTTCTTCTTCTTCTCTCTCTCTCTCTCTCTCTCTCATGCCTTTGAAAATTCTTCTATATTTTAATCTCCCAATGCCTACTAGAGTATTAATTAAACCCTAAATCCATGTCTTCCAGCATCTCCCTTTTATATGGAAATGTTTCTAGGGCTTTTTCAACCCCGCAAAAACCACCATTACCAAAGCACTATCCCAACTATGTTGGGGTCAACTACATGAATTTTGTTTTGCTATTGCAGTCTATTGTGGAACAAATCCTCAGATAGGTTGCACTTCTTCAAATCTATCATTGCTACTCCCTCCATGTCCTCTTCAGTCTACCCCTTTCCTTTAGCGACAATCAACCTGCATAGAAAAACTTTTCCTCGCCGGCGCCGTTGTTGGCTCGCATTGGACATATCTAAACCATCTCAAACAAGTCTCACTTAATTTATCACCAATTGATGCTACCCCTAAATGCTCCCAAATGTTTAAATGTTTGTGCTAATTCTATCTTTCCTATTTTTACTACATATCCATCTCAACATTCGAATATCTACTACACTAATTTTTTTGCAAGTATTGTTTCTTGATTGGACAACATTCTACTATATAGGCCATAGCTGGTCTTATTGTCTTGTAAAACTTTTTCTTCAATATTATTGGTATGCACCAATCACAAAGCAATCCAGAAGCAAGACTCCACTTCAACCATTCAGCTCTTATCCTATGTTTGAGATCCTTGATCTCACTATCCTAACTAATTATAGAGACAAGGTATGAGAAAGACTCTCTTTGGTAAAATCTCTTGAGCTTCAATTTTGACAAGAGTTTACATCTCTCTGCACATCGCCATTGAAGTTGCAATTCTTTTAAATTGTTAGAGAAGCAGGAACTCTGTCCACAGGCTATACTTTTTTTTTTGAAATGGCTATACAATAACTCTGTCCACAGGCTATACAATAACTCCATTTGGTATACTTTAATTCATGAATAACATTATTCAAGATGCCAAATACCGTTATAACCCCATCTCTCCCACTCGCTTCATCTCCTTCCTCCTTTCCTTTATTTTGTTAACTATTCCCGCCTAGTTCTCCCCTTTCCCCCTCCCTTATACATAGGAACTCAGCACAAGGTATGGACATTGAGAAAAGTTATCAGGAAGTTGCGGGGCGTCAAAGTGTAGAGATTCCATGTTGGGATATGACCCGACCTGGCATCAAATATATGGAAGAAAAACTCCTGGAGGACCCAGCCATCCTGACTGCAGTAAAGGATGGTGAGAAATTAGATCTTAGCAGTCAGGCCAGGGCTAACTCCTTATCGGTCAAATTCTAGGACAGAGGGTGGGGCTTAAGACAATTCTTCAATGCCTCCCGTGCACATGGAATCTCTATGGAGCTTTGGAAATCATCAAGGTCCAGAATAACTTCTTGCTATTTACATTTAGTCTTCCCAGTGATATGGAAAGGGTACACACAGGCTCGCCATGGTCTATAGCAATTAGCAAATCAATAGCTCATCGTCACAGGTTGGGTTCCTAACTTCATCCCCAAGAAAGCTTTTATTGCCTATCATCCCATGTGGGTAGTCTTGCCAGGTTTACCTATAGAGTAATGGGATGCATCTCACCTTAGGCAGATTGTCCAGCCCTTTGGACGTCTAAGAAGATTAGATGAGGTCGCTCTCAACCGAGGCAAGAGTAGTGGGAAGGCTTTGTTAGCCCGGGTCCCAATTGAATTTGACTTGAGCCAACCTGTTCTTGGTGGAATAAAAAATTCAACACATGGAAGGTATCAAATACCAGGCGCTGCGCTATGAGAATTTACCGCCCCTATGCTCGCAGTGCAGGAGGACCATGTTCCAATCTCAGGCCTGTCTCTTTTGTCATAGTCCAATCTCTCAGACTACATCTCAGGTTCTTTCTACAAATCAAGCCCTGAATACTACTACTTCGATTTCCAATGACACATCCCTACCTACATCAGAACTAGTATGGATTCCAGCCCATTGCCACCATCAGAATCGCTGGCCGCAGGTGTCTACCACTAGAAGAGAGATGGAACCATCTGTTGGAAATTCCAGAAATTCTGTCATGGTGAGGAACTGGTTTGGCTCATTAAAACAAGATACTGAGTTCCCACAACACTAATCAAGTCAGGACCTACCTGGGCTGGGACTGCCATGCTTGGTTCTTTGACAACCCAACCCATCTAGTCAATTGAAGCTCAGTATCAGCCCTTCTATGAACATATCAGCTGGTATACTGAATCAGCCACTAGCATTTAATAAGGAGATTTGGGAAGATTATTCAGATCCATTGGCAACAGAAGGAATGATTGCAGGTCAAGAACACAGCAGTACAAAGGAATGCTGACATCAGGGTGCTCTACAAGGACGCCTCCAAGATTCATATCTCAGAGTTGACAAGGGAAGCAAATACAGGCTCCACGTCAGTTTCCACACCTCCTGACTCCACCTGTCCACACCCCTCTTACTCACCATCCAACATAGGGCCACCTCACCAACCTACCTGTACATCATACAACTCCAGTTGCCTAATGTCATTTCCCTCTGACAACTTTCACAAAGCCACTCCTCTTGTGGCTACCCATTCTACTCTCTTGATCTGCTTTCCACCACTACCTTTGCAATTTTCCACCAACAGCCACCCCCAGCTAGAATATAGAGGATTAGTTTCCATTTTGCAGAACCCTCATACCGCTTGGACACGGCATTCACTACTTGCACACCCTATGGTTCCTGGTTTCTCTCTTGTAGAACTTCAGTAGGCTCCCCGAGGTGGAGTCTTTTGGTCCTTTTTATTTTTTTTAGGGTCCTGCCCACTGTATGTTTCTTTCCTTTCAATGAATCTGTCTTTAATGCAACCACACACAAACCCACCCCCCACCCCCCCCAACCAAAACCAAAAAAAAAAAAAAAAAAGTTGCAATTCATCTATTCTATCTTTGTATAACTTATTTTAAAACCGTTAGTAAGATTCTAAAGCCCCTCAATAAGCTCTCAAGTTTCACATTCACGCTATCTCTTGATTCATCCACTAACACTGTAACATCTACAAACCCAAGAACCCTAACCCCGAAAAATCGCTTCCCCAAATATAAGTGTTTTCTTCCGTCATGTCGTCTCATGGCTTCTCCTCTACGATTCATACCTCTCCCTACAATCCCATTCTCTTTGCCTACTATCGTCATCCAATCCCTCAAAAAATACGTTGAATCTATGGATTAGGGTTCCCGATTGCTAAAAGAGAAATGTTTGGTGGTTTTTCTATGGCATGTTAGGATCTATTCTACGAGTTTGATGTCTTTGACCCATTTCTCCTTATCCTTCTTCTCTATCTTATTAAAACTCATCTCCCAATTCACATACCAGACCCCTCAAGTGAAAACATTATTTTTTAAAAATAACAATATTAATAAGAATAAAAGGAGACACCACCCGACCATGTCCAAATCCGAGTTTCAAAACCCAGATACCAAGCAAGGTAAATGAGGAAATGGGCAATTGGCCATAAAGGTCTTGCTATACTTTAGCATGAGTTCTACTTGTTGGAATTAGATTTTCACTGACAAACTCAAATGCAACCTTTTCTCATGTTTCTAAGATGAAAGCAGGTTGCCGATGTACATCCACCAGAGGAGCTTATGAGAGTTGTTGCCCACAAACCTCTCCACTCTTCCATACTAAATTCGATTTACCAATGCAAAGGATAATGGTATACATCCATATTAGGATGACACCAAACGAATCCATCGTAGGACAGCACACAATGGGATACCAAAATCATTAGGCAAACCAAATATAAAATCAGCATGCACACAAGATGTTGCTACTTGTACTAGTACTTACCATAATATCCTAAAAAGAAATAAATATAAAGAATTAGTAAAACCAGAATATATATATTTACACAAGGATTACAAAATTATGAAAATGATTAACTTCAGGCAAAGATTAAAAAATATCCCAAATAAAGATTCTTCTTAAAATCCCAAATCAGAATTTCTTTACCAAATACCATGAATTTTTACTAACTCTACATTATCAAATAATAAATAAATAAAATATGAAAATCATCACAAAAACTAAAGGCAAGGGTAAGGCCGATGCACCCAAATTGCAGAGTTCCGAATTCCCATTAAATAAATAATGTTTTCCTTTCATGCTCCAAAATCATTTGCATAACCAATCATCAAGACTGACGCAGTAGTGAAAAAGAATTTCAATTAAAAATAAAAAAGAGCTCAGCCTAATACGATTTCCAGTTTTTCAGAGCCCAAAATGCCCCCAAAAGCCAATCCCAAATCAAAATCATTTTTTTTTTTTTATCACTTTCACCAACTGCGACGTGGGATAAATCTAGGCGTGGCCCTTAAAACACATATCACGATATTCTACAATGACCCAAATCAGAAGTTCACCAAAGAAGCTCATTTTACATTCTAAAAAATAAAAACCTGACAAAGACAATCAGTAAACTTGACAAAAACCCAAATCAAAACTTCTATTTCCAATCCCAAATCACATTTCCTTTTCTCCTATACATGAATCCAAATTCTAAGCAATACCCAATAACATTAGTGGCTCCAACAATATAAAGATAAAATAATTACCCCACTCATCTTCTTCAGTTGAGGGAGTGGCTTGAACTGAATATGGATCCATGGAATGCAGATGATCATGGATTTCAGTAGCCACAGGGCGCCAAAGCTCAGCACTTTCCAGGAATGCAGAAACAAAAACACAGAGAGATTCTTTGAAACAGACACCCAAAGAGAGGAAAACGAAAAAAATCAAGAGCGGATCCAATCAGAGGGAATGAAAACTCTGAAAGCAGATTTAATCCAAGATACGACGGAATTAAAAGAGAAGAGAAGAAGAGGCAGAGAAAAATGAGATTGAGATGGGGAAGGGTCAGGTAAAGGTTTCTTCTATATGCTCTCTGATAACTTGTTGTCAGAGGATCTTTAAATTGGAGAATGGGTTTAAGACCACACTCTCCTGTGTTATTCCTCCACAATTTGCATTCACCTTTTATGCTTTTAAAGTTTAAAATATCCATATCCCGATCATTAAGAGGATATGGAAGCTAGGTAGGGTTGAAATCAGGATCCCATTTTTTAATTATTTTAAAATTTTGATTTGAGAAAAATTAAATTTAAAATAATTTATTTTAGATTTTTATTCGTAAATGATTTTGGATCCGAAATCTAATTTAAGTTGAAAAAAGCCTATATAACCAGACAATCCAAAAGTTAGTTTTTTTTTTTTTAATACATGAGATATAAAAATGAGATTTACACGTGTGATTTTTACATACGTAAGGCATGTGGAATGTAATATCATGTTTGTTTGAAAGCTATATTTTCATGAGTAAATATCAAATGGTTCAAATTATATATGTTAAATCTTTATATATTTCAAATCAATAAATCTTTAAGACATCAAACTAAATGTTTTGGAGTTTAATGAGTAAGATATATATATATATATATTTATGAAGCTTGTGCGATTTTTATAATTTATTTATAAACTTGAGTGATTTTGGTCATTTCTTTCTCAACCACCATTATATTAATATTAAAGTTATTGATTTTGACCGAACCAATTTCAAAATTGACTTCTAAGTTGTAAATTTATATTAATACTCTATTTTTTATCAAGTTGTTTAGTTATTTTAGTCATTTTTATTTATTAAACATGGATAAGATAACTGTCTTATTTGTTTTCAAATCTCATTGATGAAAATGGACGTAAACAAAAAATTCTACTTTTTTGATAGAAAACCCTATGTCTATATCACTCAACAATTTAAAATTAGGATACGCTCTATAATTATATAATTATATTAATTTGGAAAAAATAGTCATAAGAATCATGAACTTTTATATTTATATTTTTTTTTGTAAATGGGTTCTACTTTTAGACTCATACCCAATATTTCGTGTTATATCACTCCACTACAAATTAGACACATCTATGAGGTCGACCATTCTTAAAATATTTGATATAAATTAAAATAAAACTCAAAATACTTGATTCATAGTAAATAATATTCAATATGATATAAAAATTGTATCAATTTCTTACTTCTTGTAAAATCTTATAGTATCATTACCTTTTATTTTCTAATTTTTGAACACTAACACTAATAAGTTTTAATTATAATTAATTCATATAATTTTTTAATATGTGTAAATTTGACCCTCCCAAATCAATACTACCATGTCAATTTTTCATGCACTTACATGTTTGTGCGTTAAGCATGGGTGGTCATGTTAATATCTATTATGGTTATGGTTAATGTAATCAAGACAAGATGAATATCATTTTTCCCTTATAATTTTCAAGAACAATAAATACTTGTGTCTGCCAATCCAAACATGTCCCCACAATTGTCTTGAGAATCTGGTATACTTGAAATTATTGTTTTTTTGTTCACGAACTCGCAAAACACGTATCGTGACTCGAACGCCCGACCTATCAGGCTCTGATACCACTTGTAGGATTTTATACCCCATTGAGCTATCGCTTATCTCAAAACCAATTGGTAGTAGAAAACGACACAATAATAGTTTTATGGTGAAGGCGAGGATTCGGCCACAAATATGACCGCTTAGGAGCGAAGGTAGATGTTGACCTCAATACAAACTTCATTCTAATAAAAGGATCCAAATTTAGTTTCTACTAAAGGTCTGGGATCTAGTTCCAAAATTGGTTTTGACTTCGTTTTATTTATAATTATCATCTTTTTTGTTAAAATAAGGATATCATTCAACTTATAAGAGTGTGCCAACTCTACTACCTTCAAAATTAAATATAAAAATGACCAACCAAAGTTGGTTTTGAGCTACACTTTACAACATTAAAGGCTTGTATATGGATTCGAAACAAGACCCATTAATCAATCAAAACATGACTTGTTCTAGACCCATACCTGTTTATGGATTCAAACCTAAAATAGGTTTCAAACCTAGTTATTTAGGGGTCAACGCCTCCGCATAATTGGAGAATCAAATATCCACTTACATCCGTAGCTCATCAGCTCTGTTCTCAGATATCATGGAGATGTACATTTCATGATATCCTCGAATGTTGCCGTTAATACAACAAGAAGTTCTCTACACTTTCTTGCCAATTTGTAGAAGTCAATTAAGGAAGTAAGCCTTACAACGAAAAAGAAAAGAAACATTACAAATACTAATTTCTTCTTTGACTGAAGCATACACCAACAAAGTATACAAACAATTGAATATAGGACCGCAATCTCAAGAACCAAGGGGTATTTAAAAACAACCTATATCTAAAGATTTTACTAGATTATTTATTAATTTAGAATATAGTTCATATACCCAAAAACCAGGTGTTTAGATAAATTAAATGTATTCTAAAATATCTCACCTCTTATAAAAAATTTCATATGAGATTATTATAAGTTATGCTCTAGAAAACAACCTTTCATTTAAAAATCTACCGAAAGCACAGGTGGAGAGTTCCCAAGCAACCATTTATCATAGTGGCCAGCTATAAGTTTTATTAGTGATGGCTGTTATAGGAGTCCTATGGCTCCTAACATTAGATTGGCCCCATAGTGTTTACAAATTTTATGTGGGTCCTATATTCTTGTGATGATTACATGGTCTCCTTGCTGATTACCACTAACATTAGGTAGGTCCTATAAATATCACATTAGGTGGCTTCTACTATCACTACTAACATGAGGTGATTCCCATATTAGTCTTTAAACAGACTTATGGCTTAGTGCGTAGTAAGTGAAAGCACTTATGATGGTTTTATATTTGCAGATGTGGAGGTCATAGTTGTCTCCCATGGGTCTTGTCAGTAAGGCTCTAGATTATTCGCTGAGGCTAGGACTGATGCATAGCCTATGAAATAGCATGGCATGTCGGTAATGTGATTATGTTTCGTGACACTTAGGTCCCTTAGTCACTAAATTTTTATGATGCATATTCTACCTTCAGGTTCAAGGGATATCCACTTGCAAGGTATGCATTATACAACTTTTAGTTATTGTTATTATTATTTATTTTCTTAAAAAAGTATTTTTTTAAAAATAATGGGGGATTGTTGGATACTTTCTAAAAACTAAGATTTTTTAAAAATAAATCCCAAGAGGCACTTTAATGTGTCTTTTTAAATATCTTAAACTTTATGACTTTACAAAAACATATGTGCCCTTTGGATGAGATTTGTCTTTTGCGTTATTTATGAGTGAATGTGACCTATTTCCAAGAGTTACTTCCACATCTATAAATTTAGCATTTGGATTATCAAGATGCAATGTGTTTTCATTTGAAAATTCAGTAAAATACATGCTGAAAGCTGTGAACAACACTGAAAGTGCTAGAATAACAACTAGACTACAGAAGTTTCAATTAAGAACACGAGCATAAGTTCGAAAACAGCTGAACTGTTATGATGAACTAATAAGATGATCCCCATCAGGTTGGAAAACATTGGGTGACTTCATTTCGCATGTATAGGCTCTCTTCCCATGTGTGTGGGCTCTCCTTGCACAGCAGGTGCTCTCATGGGTTCCAGCCCCCTTGCGGGGTAAAAAAAAGTTGGAAAACAAGACCTCCTTACCTCATTATATATATTAAAGTAATAGGGGAGGTGGGTTGTGGAGGGTGCCACCTCAGCAACCCAATAACTCTCCTTTCAAATAAATATGGAGAAAAAACATTGAGTGCTTTAAGATGCCATATTATCACATGCCACAAATTTTTTTCAAAAAAAATCTCTTTATCCATATCCTCTATCTCATAAAGTCTTTTAATCAATATCCCCTAAAATTTCTCTATTTTGCTATAGTTCTTCTCTCTCTCAACACCATCTATCTTCCATTTTATCAAGATTATCATCTTTTTATTTTAATATTTGGAGCCCACCTTTCAACAACTCACACTGATAAAATTTTCATTAAAAATATCATTTTCTTTTAGTTTCCAAATGAAGCTCTTCTCTATTCAAATATTATCACATGTGAACGAAAATCAGAGCCGATCTTCTGGTAGACCACCTCATGGATGGACTTGTGATAAAAATATTTTGAAGTTGGAGTTTTTTAAAGTTAAATCTTATAGGCATCATTTTCTTATCTAATTATATAGACATATTACCCCAGATTTGGCCCACCATAAATTATTCTTCCATGGGCCCACATGGACTCATAATTAAGAGATATATACATTGATCCAACATGGGCTAATTATTACTGGGATGAAATAACACTAGCCTGTGGTTTTAAAGTCTTATAATTTATTGCTTTTAAAGTTAAGATGTTTCTACTTTTTTAAAAAAAATCTAGAGCTAAAAAACGGTTTAATCAGTTCTAAAATGGTATTAGTGCTACTTCAAAGGGGTAGAGAAGAAATTTGTACGGAGGGATTGAAATGACTATTGGCCTATGTGAAAATAAAAAAATGGTGCATTTGTACAACGAGAGGATTGCACATTTTTATGATTTTCTTTGTTAACAATATTATGTTGTTTGGTGTGATGTATTTTCCTTGCATAGAAGAAAAAAAATGAATCATTTTCCCTTAATAGAGAGGACTTTGATTTTCTATGAAAATACAATATTCCATTCTCATGAGGAAATAAAAATCTGCATAAACTAGAATCCTCTTGTTGCACAAACAAGTCCAAATGGGGCGGCTTTGTTTTATTGGGCTTTGAAATTATCAATGGATAACAAAAACTTGAATGCATTTCTTATTACTAATATTATATATATTAACAAAATCCGCTTTTCTATATCTTCTTTAGTAATTATTGCTGCTATTATTATTTTTATATTGTTGTTGAATATATTTTTTAGCTTTATCTTTGTAATAGTTTATTGTTGATGTTGACCACTTATATTTGTGATTGAAGATGTGTTGATTGTTTTTATATAAATATGCATGAATATATTCTTATATGTTTCTAATTAATTTTGATATTTCATAAATTCAAAATGTAATATCTTACCTTTGTCCTGGGCAAAGTACGAGGCGTTGTTGCTAGTATTCGTCAATATCTCATTTACATCTCCACTTTATTTCCTTCTCTCCTCACCTCATATTCTTTACACCTCACCTCAAAGTCCTTCATGAAGCTCGTTTGACCTTGAATTCTTTTGTATTCAATTCCCATGTACTCTAATGCAAACAAACATGCCTTTGTGGTGCTTTTGAGATCTAGTATATGGTCTTGACAAGGGTGTTTTCAAAACTTTCTTGACAAGAATTACACAAAATCTAGTTATCAAATAAGCTCAAAGGGAGAACCATAGAAATCCAGATAAGACTTCGAATGTGAATGTGAAAGAACATAAAACATCATGCATTTGATGATACTCGATATAGCTGTTTGAAACTAGAGTTGTCAAAGGGCTGGGGGATAGCCTAGGTCAAGTCAAAGCCCTTGGCGGGCCTACAATAATGAAACCCTTACCCTACTACCCTCAAGAGACAGGGCAGGGTTAGGGCAAGGTCAGACCGAAAAGAAATATTTTTTTTAGGGCTATCATATATAATAATTTTTCTATACCATGATGCTAACCCTCTTTTATTTAAGTTATGAATTGGTGCAATGCAAAAGTCAATTTTTTGTGCCATTTCTAAAAGAATGTATGAAACAAGTTATTGTTTCCTTATCTGAAAATGTCATTTAGGATTAATTGAAATAAGCTAAATTTGATAGTATTGTAATATGAAATTAGTACATGCAAGACACTATTAAAAACCTTAGCACACTAGCAATAGTTACATAGTTTAAATAATGTGCCAGTTTTGTTTGTCGTTAGGCAATTAGTAAGATTGTTATAAATTAAATTTCTGCTACTTGATTGGTATCGATCAGTGGCTGTAGCCCAACCACACTCAATGATGATGTTAATGGCCATCCATCTAAACTTTTAGGCTTTAGTAGTTTACATTAATGGTGAAAATTAATCTAATCAATTGGCAACTTGAGTTTCCTCTTCATTGAAGAACATGTCCATGTTGGGCAAATGTAGGAGATTTTATCATTATTGTTTGACAAAATATTAAGTCTTTATCATTAGTTGCTAATTAGAGTAGTTCGTTATTAGTTTTTTTTTAAAATTCCTATATTATGTTATATTATATTATACAAATTATTTCTTTTTTATATTAATAGACAAAGGGTTGGGCTAGTTCCCTACGGCTGGCTCAAGCCCTAGCTTAGTTCTCAAGGTTGCGGGCTTTTCAAAATTGGGCCCTAGCCAACTCTCAGGCTTTAGGATATAAAGAAAAGCCCTGGCTTCGTAGGATGAGCTAGTCTGGCCCCTGTAACAGAGGAACATAGAATCCTGATATTTTGAAAATAGCATGATATATTCAAGAAAATATCATTTGACAATAATGTCATCATATTATTGGGCTGCTTTCAAATTGGGAAAAAAAGAAAAACAAAATCGGACACTGCTATGTACTAGCAATCTGAAAGAAAAAAAGGCTCTTTGATTTCTGCAGTACAAAACCCATTTGAATGATCATCAAAAGTCCTCATTTGCGGAGGCCACGTACCATTTTGAGTTTGGGCTTGGGCCTGGCAATTCATGCATCATCTCTGTGCTCTGGCTAAGCCTACACATGTCATTCGGGCCCAGCTTAGGTCTGGTCAAGACCCGACCCGGCCCGGCCCGCCTGAGTTGAACTATTGGTTAAGCTAGCTGTGGTCGTATGACAGACATCCTCTAATATAGCTTATGATGTTCTCAAATCGAAGACCAAATTAAGTTCATTTTAGTACACAGTCACCAACTTCTTGCTTATAAGAGCTTCAAATTGTGAACTGTTAGTTACAAACAATTTGTAGTTTGGTTAGTTGATGGAAGAAATATTTACATGAAGGTGACCTGGTTACACATTGATTGAATACATACACAAACCCATGAGACGAGGAAGATATTGTTTACAACAACTGGGGAGGCCAATCACTTAACAGAGTCATTCTTTACAATGAAGCCAATTTGTTGAAGGATACTGCTAGCACCTACAATATATATCATCTGAAAAAGAAAGCTATAATTATCTTGACTCCAGATCAGTGGGATAAAGCTAAGATGATGCTAATGATTTGCACCGAGTTACCACTCAATAATGCTTAAAAAACATGGTGGTGGTACAGCACAATCTTCTCTTCTTTTCTTCTCCTCGTCCTTCACTTCTTCCATTCTCCATCTCTAATAAAACCAAAAACCACAAATATATTTGTACAAAATCAACTACTGAACTTGTTCCATCCGCTTGATAAAACCATCTTAGGATATAACAATGGAAAGAAACAGATATGAAAGTTCACCATGAAAGTGGGTTACCTTTCACATGATTGAACACTAATGAAAATATCTAGAGCAACAACCTTCTGACAAGCGGCATATCTTGTCCCGGCAAAGCTTTGATAAGAAACAACCTTCTGACAAGCAGCATATCTTGTCCCTGCAAATCTTTGATAGTATTTTCAATGTGGGACCTCTTGCGGTGGTTGAGAGGATACTGTGCCAAAATTTTTATACAAAGGAACTGCCACTGGCACTTCTTGGCTGCCCCAAATGTTGCTTTCTTTTGGAGCCACTTGAGAATCTGTACCCCAGGGCAAATATGGTTTTGGCATCTTATTTTCCTGTACTTCCTGTGCAATGCAATGAATTGGATTAACTCATGGAAACTCACAAATGAAAGCTGATTTGAGATGACAAAAATTTAGACCTTTAAATGTTTTGGTCCGTAAGCAATCATTGCTTGCTCAATTGAAGCATAGATCTCAAAAGCCTGTGGAGATTCATGGATGCATTTTATAACACGGGTACTTTCTTTAGACTCCATTGGTCGATTCTGCACATAAAAGATAAGCTGTGAAGGGGATGATCCTGGTTGGTCTTTCTTTCTGCGTGTCATTTCCATCTTGACGAGGTTACCCCATAACACATCCCACATTACTGAGCATCTGTCTCTTGCTGGATTGAACTTTCTCTGGGACATTATGCTTAAAGGTTGCTGAAATCGTTCAGCAAATTGCAAAAGATTTTTAGTGAGGTCAGACAAAAATCCTGTGCCAGAAATAAAATGTCAAAGCAAACTGAATATTGACGTACTTGCAACATGAGGACTCTCCGATGAGTCACTACAATGATTTTTCCTTTTGGAAGTAAGAAGTGGTTCTCATAGGCATCAGTCAAAGCAAACTTCCCGCGGACCTTGAAGAGATCTACTTGGCCAAAAAATGTACCAGACTCAGCCAGCTGCAACATTACCTACAATGCAGAATAATGGCATGCAGATTAAGAATTGCCGCTGTTTTAAATGTGACTGCAACAAGGTAGGTATCAACATTATCAACAAAAGTTGCAGCATTGACCACAATATACAATTATCAGGTCTGGCACAGTAAAGCATACAATCTAACCATAATTTCTTTCTGTCTTGCAACAGAATGGAAAAATGTGAACTTGTTGAATAATGATATTATTCATCATTATTATTTCTGGGATTAATGGTGTGTTCAAGCCAAGTAATGGTAGAAGGAAGGTCTTGCACCTCATTCATGGGGCTGAGTGGTTCAACTAAAATTGATCCACGCTGACATCATTCAACAAAATAGCAAATTTTTAAATTTTATTTTAAGTGATGACTTAATTAATCAAGCCGAAGAAAAACAGAAGCAGCAGACAAAAGACACATTGCCATAATAGGGGTGATTTTTACCTCTGTGACTTACGCATCGCTGCCGTGCAGGAATTTTGGTCTGAGCCTTTGATGCAAGGGGGCCCCTCTTTTATTGACAGTGTGAATTAAAAATCTCACACTGTCCAGGAGTATTGTAGGTGAAAATTTCGTGCAATACGAGGCAAGTAATCTACCAGGTCATTAATTTGTTGGCACCCAGTTCCTGCTACTACTAAAATGATTTTGTCCTGTAGCAGAGGCTAAGATATTGTCTCTGGTGCTAATGAACACTGGAGATCCTCAGAAAATATACTCGTTTACTAATCCTTACCTAGTGCTTGATAATTCATTACCAAACAGTTTTCTGATTGGCAACATGAATTGAACCCACAACCTCAAGGTTGCGATAATGACAATTACAAAACATTGGAAAGACTTATTTTGACACTCTTTGGTGCTTGATGTATGCCATTGGCCCCCACACAGCTTGATGTATTACCAATGGGGCCCAAACAATTTGATTGTGGATGTTGGTGAGGTAATGGATGTTTTGGATATTTTATAATTTTGTGGAGGATAATAGATGTATATGTTATGTCTTACATAATTCCACACTGATATGTGGCAATGGAACTTAAGCATCTCATTAGCAATAGGAAACAATCTAACCAAGAATGATAAGAGGACAATTATCTACATCTACTATCACATATAGTAACAGAGGGAAAAAGGAACAGGGAGTGCGTTAATTCAGTTGCCATGAAGTACTAATAGAAAGTTGAATATCTACTACCTGTCCTTGTGCTTTGTACTCATCATAAGGGCAGAGCAAATTATCCCCACTAATTACTCGAGGCAGACGTCTGCGAAGTAATTGTTCTTCTGACATAAGGGCTGAAGCAATTTTCATTCTGACAGCATTAGCACCTTCAGTAGTTTTTGACAGGAGATCAAGGACACCACTTACAGGTTGTGCTGCTGCACCTATTATTCCTTTACCAACGCCCTGAACAAAACCTTCAACTCCAGAAGATTTTGCACCTTCAAGAGGCTTTGTCAGGATACCAGTTACTCCTCTAAACAGGCCCTTTGCAAGAGCTCCACCTCCCTCTCTGATTACATCACTGATGTCCTCTACACTCTTACTTCCCTGGGACACAAAAATATTGCAAAGATACAATGTCAAAACAAGATCCAACTTGCAAGCATGATCAATTGAAAACTGGGCCAGTTTGCAACTTCTGAAGTGGCAGCAAAGATGAGAAATGTTTCATGATGGATGTAACCTGTCTATGGCGGTTTTTAATGAATTTTTTATCCATTGATAATGCTGCAACACCTTTGCTGATGTGCCCAAGGGCACTGCTTGCATTACTAAGTATATCTACACCAGACAGCAGTTGAAGAGGATGACTGAGAAGATCTTTCCGAATGTTTTCTATAGCAGTTGTAATAAGAGTACTTTGACGCATGCATATGTCTTCATGATATCTTTGATTAATCTGAACCTAAGAGAAGTCATCAATATCATTGCATCAATCATCTTAAGGATGGAAAAGGTAAATGCTTGGTAAAAGTACTAGCATCTTGGGTGCAAATAGTCAAATTGAACTGGTGAGGTGTAAGTAAATGATAGTACAAACGAGCAAAAATTGAATATCACTTCTCTAAAGAATCTTTTCAAAAAGGAAATAGAATAACCCCTGAACGGAAAAATGACAAGCAATAGTAATCTCGAAGTCTTACAGCCATATGCTCAGTGTTTCCCAATGCAGTCATAAGTGACAACCAGAACCCAAGAACGCCAATTGGTCGTTGTGTTGGAGACATAGCCAGTGACACTTTGAATCGGATTTCTGAGATGTTAAGAAGTCTGTTTTCCACCATTTTTTTCAGAATGTGCAATGAAAAATAATAGATGAAGATTGTGAAATATCAGAAATAAATCCCAGAACGTTTTTTCATTACCCTATTTGTATTATTGGATCGACAGAAGCAGCAGTTGTTTGAGCAGTAGCGCCAAACACCCTACTGGAGTTAACTTGCTGGATCATCTCATGAAGGCGCCATATAATTGGTTCATGAATGTTAATCAAGAAGGCAGAATTTTCGGGACCCTGGAGTAGAAAAATTCATCATAATAGAAAATTTTAAGAACAACAAGAATACAAGGATAGAGAAACTTAATAATTGCAGGCTTTGATCACCAGAAAATTAAAGTTAATAAAGTTACAAGTGAAAACAAAATGTTTTGCATACCATGAAACCAACATAAGGGTAAACACATACGTCCAATGATCCATTTGATTGCATTGTCACAGATAGCTTTAAGATGTAATCAAGCTGGCCAGAGAGTCTCTGTGGCCTAAACAGAACAGGCATAGGAGTCAGTGGCAACTGATTATCCAGTTGTATCCCAAGCATCCGCATCTTGACTCTGTCACAAAAAAAAAAGTTGACAGTTAATCTAATCTTTCAAGAACTGTTGTATGATCCAATTATTAATCTAAATTGAACACTAGGAGCTCAAGAGAGACCTCCATGTGCAACAATGTTGACTGGGTCGGGTCACATCCGTAAATACTGAAACCAAGAGACATTTGTTTCAGAACCAATGCCTATAAAAGAAAGCCTACCTACTGATTCCAGCGCCCAAGCCAGTTGAATATGAGAGTAGAAGATTTGAAATGGACAGATATAGAATTTCCTCTGGAGTATGATCAATAATAGATATCCCCAGTTCAGAGAACTCAATAATGGCATGAAATTCACCATCTGATGCTGAAGCTGACAATCTAAGGTCATTTTCTGATGACTGAGATGAAGTGAAGGAACTTCTTCTAGACGCAATTGCTACAGATTCTCTAGCTGGCATCCAGTCACTAATTTTTACAACATGCATCCTCCCTTCTTTTAGAACAGTAACATGTAGAGCCTTAACAGGTTCACCAGAGACATACAAGGGATGGTGATCAAAAACCCCATCAATGTTGTACTTCTGTGACTTCGAGGGATCAGTTCCATCCACAATTACTTCCAGTAGTCGTTGTCTACCAAGGTCTTCCCAGAAAAATGAAGCAGCTGCATTAGGGGGAAGATATTGCCAGGAGTCATCGGTACGATCCACTTGTCGAAAACGTATAGAGAAAAACATAGAAAGGTTTTCAATCCTGTTAATGAACAGTTGAACATCAGTGGCAAAATGAACCAGTGCAAGCAACAAATATGCAATGAGCAAGAGAGTATAAAACCTGTAAGGGCTTGAAAATGATGCCAAGCGGAAAATGACTTCATAGCATGAGTTTTTTACTCCACTCCTAACTTCTACTCTTATATTCATCTGTTCAATTCCCACATCCTTCTTCAAAGAAACACACATCATCCCTTCATTTTCAATACTAAAAGGTGTACTCCATCCAAATCCGTCTAGTTGCAACTGTAAATAAGAGAGAATACACACATAAACCAAGAAGATGCATCTAAAATGAAAGGTACTAACTCAGCTGGTACAGTGGCAGTCTTAGCTGACCTTTAACAGTTCACTTTTGGAAGTTGATTGCCATAGAAACATTTTAGGAGGATCAGTGGGATGAAATAATTCCACTGTCTGAGTGTCACATTGCTGCAAAGATAGACTGCAACCAACCTTATTGATAAATACAGTCTGGGGTTGAAAATGTACAACCTGCCCACGGATCAATTTTAGCACTTTAATGTTTCTGAGCAGGATATTTCAACAAACACTATGAAGACATAATCAGGACTACACATCAACAAGCTTCTACTCTCCATTGATTATCTAGGCCATAAATTTACGTTTAAAAAGGAATGAGAATAATTATGAGAAAAAAAGGAGTTCAAAGCAAATTACAAGAACAGAATCCTCACTTCAGCATAAATTAACATAAAAAACTTACAAAAATATCATGGGTGTATCACAAGGGTACACCTTTTCCTGTACAAAGAACAACAATGTACAAGAGACCACTACTACTACTACAATGTACAAGAGACTACTATTACTACTACAATGTACGAGAGACTACTACTACTACTCAATGTAGAAGAGACTATTACTATATGAGTTCATATGTGACGGTATAAATTTACAGTGGGGATGAGTAGTATCGTATTAGACCTTTTCTTTTCTTTCCTTGTTTTCATTGTTAGCATAGAAATGATAGAATAATATTGAAAAAGGGAGAATAAAGTGACAATAGAAGGAGAATTGAAGAAGAAAGTGATTTTCATTTTGATTGCCTTTCAATGTGATCGGTCCCCCTTTTTTATAGTATTGTTTCCAACATAGAGGTTTTGGATGACTTAACTGAAAGACCCAGTGCAGAGAAGGCAGATTGGATCATCGATTGGACCATTTTTGGAGTCATAGTTGTGGTTGGAGAGGGCAGGACACGCATGACTATTGCAGTGCTGGATGGACCATTTGTTGTTACATGATAAGAACTATTGTTCTGGTTCTTTGTAGACCTCTACATATTGAGATTATAATACCTGGCTTCTTATAATAATTGCACCCTTTCCACTTACACTGATTAGCAATGTGACCGTACTCCTTGCAACTATAGCACTGAGTTTTGCTTTTATCTCTAGTCTTAGTAGCACAGGTGACATCAAAATGCCAGAAGGCCCTTCTGCTAAATTGTTGCTTGAGTCAACCAACATTGCTCTTCTCAAAGCGACTTCCAGGATATTTACCCAATGATATGGATAAGGAACTCGATTCATCAAATTTCAACAAACTAATTCAAATTCTTGATGCAGTTTCATAAGAAAGTGGTTTAAAAATCCGGACTCGGGACCCGACTCGTCCAAGGCTGAGTCCAAGTCAACTCGGCTGACTCCAGTGAGTTGGGTGGGACTCGGCCCAGTCGGGTTTGGTCCATTTTTTTATTAAAATCTAAAGAAAAAAAAAAGAAGTATTCTCTTATAATTCACTTCCAAGCCCCAGCCAATTTAGGAAATAAAAAAGGGAAAAAAAAAAACAACATAAAGAAGAAGATTAGAAGAGGGAGGGGGAGATGATGGGTGAGTCCAAGAAGAAGAAGAAGAAGAAGAAGAGGGTACACACTACACAGCAACCACCGGCCCAGCTCAGCAACAGTCCACAGCAACAAGCAACAGCAATAGTAATAGCAACGACAGCTACACGGCACAGCTAGAGCAATAGCACCATTACAGCAAAAGCACAGCTACATGGATGCTTTTGGAAACTACAACACCTTTTGGCAGACTTTTGGAAGGAACAGCTACAGCCTACAGCAACTTTTTGGCAAACACAACACTTTTGGCAGGTTGACCAGGTATGCTTTTTTGTTGTTGTTTTTTTTATTTTTATTTTTATTTTTTATAAGGGATGCCCCCCCCACCCCCCGCCCTCTGTTTTTTTCTTAAATGTTTCAAGTTGAGCTGGCATGGGACTCACCTGAGTCCCACTTCCCCGATACTGAGTCAGGACGACCCAACTCGGACGGTTTTTTAAACCAATAAAGAAACTGATCTCGTTGACCAACTTCATGAACCTTTTGAAGGGTTGACATGGCTTCATTAGGGCATAAACTAATCCTATGAATTCAGTCCATAGGTTTACAAATCCAAAATAATATTCTTGGATCCACTTATTCCCTTGGGAGTCTCTGATATTTCAAGAACTTATTGGAATCTTCTAGCAGCATTGTCTTGAATATAAACTCTTTTTAAGTATGGCCACAACCCCTTTGCGGTCTTATAGGGTCACTGATTAAGTATAATTAGTAAATCCACAGATTTTAAGATCCAATTGATGATCCTGGCATCGTTAGTCTCCCATTGGGCCAATTTAGTGATGTTTGTGGGTTTTGTAGTTGTACCATCGAAATGAACCCATAGCTCCTTCCCTCTTACAAACATGCAAAATTGAAATTCCAAAAAAAAAAAGTTATTTTCAGTAAACCTAATGAGCAACAACTCAGATTTTTCAATTATCACGGAAATATATAAAAAACATGCCTCAAACCAGATTTTTCAAAAAAATCAGAAGGAAACAGGAAATAACCAATGCTGGATGACCTGAATTTTTATAAACGTTCTTCTAATTGAGGTCTGTTTCTTCGTTTAATTTCAGATCAGACTTCACGGATGTAAATATATCACTTCCTGATGCAACTGAAATCACTTGATTCGGAATCCAAATGAGGAATCTTAATGTTCTCAATGAAATCTTATATTGCAAGCTGTCCAAATTGAAGAACAAAAATCCATACCTCTTGTTGAAGATAAATTCCAAAAAATTCTAGAATACCCTAACTGAACCATGCAAGCCTTTTCTAAGACCCTCGAGTGGATATGATAGTCCAGGCGGGACCCACTGTAGATCGGTTCTAGCAATTAGTCATAGTCAATCTATTGTGCTGTTGAAAAGCCTAAAAAACTTCAATGAAGTCTCTTATGATGAAGAAATATGCCTACAAAATCTCCAAATATAACTTTTTGATCAAAGATGATCACCAAATTATTGGTGAGTGATGCACAGAAGAAAAAGATAGAGGCTATAGATGAGATGGGACATTATTGGAATAGTGTCACCTGAATCAACAGATGTTGAGAAAGAGTAGTTTAAGACCTTTAAGTATGAAATACAGAGTCTCTTCACTAGATTGGTCTCTCACGAGCCTTTATTGGTGCATGGGATTTGATACCCTGACAATAGGAGCAGAATTGAAGAAGAAAGTGATTTACATTCAAATCAAGTGCCTTTCGGTGTGATCATGTTAATAATAAGTAATACCAAAATCTCGAGCTTTCAGTGTTACTGGTTATTAACACGGTATCAGAGCCAAAGATCACGAGTTCGAAACCCCTGGGAGGCATGTTACCTCCATCCATATGTTGGGTTTCGAATTCAAATGGATATAAATTGTTATGCCATTCACTATCAGCTCGAGCTTTTGGTGTTACTGGTTATCAATAGATCAATCACTCTTTATTATAGTATTGTTTGTGTGATGATCCGCGTCCACTATCCACATGGTATTGTCCACTTTGGCTCATGGGATTTCAACCCATTCTTGCCGCACGGTTTTAAAAGGCCTCATGTGTAGTTAAGGCTGGGCCGCTCTTATATGACCAAGGTCAGGACGTGAATACTTCCAATGTGGGACTTAGTGTAGTCCGAGCCCTCTGGGAGACAAGCAAAAGCTAACAAACAAGACAGGCAAACCCAGGCAGGTAAGATCTCACAGGTTGCATGTTATTACAGTAGGTATCCAACAAATGTATACACTTAATTGTTAGCCGGGGAGGGGGGGTGATTTCCTTTATTTGGGATCCGATCCTAATGACAAAGAAAAAAACATGTTATTTCTAACAAGAGAATATAACAATACTATTACAGATATGGTGATCCACAGCCCCACGCTAATATTAAGTCCATACAAATAGATCCAACTTAAAAGGCAAAGGCGCAGGTATAAGAGTGATCTACCCATGCACTAAAAAAAGAAATCACAAAGGAGTTCTGTCAAACTAGAAAAGCACATATAGTAGGCTGAATTCAGCAGAATTGTTGAGGTAGCTTCCGGAAAGTGATCCAATTGGCCCAAATCTCATCAAATCAGCTAGCTGTTTGGGCTGATAAAACCTCTAAGAAATTCTGTAAAGGATTTTTTTTTATTTTTTATGTACACATCAAGAAATAATATAGTACTCTGTCAATGTTGGGGAGAATATACTGAATTCTACCCTGATCAACTAGTTTGCCCACAAAACATGATACTGCAAATCTAAGAAAAGAGATGTTAAATAAGACTTCACCTTAGTTCTGTTTGAGGCCATACTAAGTAGTGCTGAAAGCTTGTAATAGGTTCCGTTTGAATTGAATGCCTTGACGTATATTCTCTCCTGACAAGAAGGGCACATATGTTTAAATGAAAATGGACAACGATTGAATTCAGAAGGTGTAAAGTAAATGAAGTTGATCACATTTTTAAAGGTCTTGCTACCTTATTTTCCAGCTCAAAAAGAGATATTCCAGGGCTATAGTGATCGGAATGACGAATAGCTACCGCAATACCCACACGCGGGGAAAGAAATGCACCATTTTGAGATTGGAATGGCAAAATCCCATTGCGGCTTATATAGTCTTGGGGAGATAGCATGCATGGAGTTGGATACAAGTCCTCTATCACTTCTAGTATTTGAATAGTTTTTCTTAAGCCTTGATTTCTTTCATCAGTTGAATTTGATGGATGTTTCAAGGCCTGTTTTGAAGATTTAACTGTTCTAGAGGGTAAGAGAAAATCAACATCGGCATTGCCTCCAGGTTCAATCTCAACAACTTGATAAGCCAATCGTAATGCAGTATCATTAACAATCCAATATGGTACAAACAACCTAATTGTTTTGGATGCAGCCTTGGTTCCCCCCAAGTCACGTTCAATGCTCACACGCAGCCTCCTGCATAGAGTTGGGTACAGGAGAAGTAGAGTTATTGAAATCAAAAGTAAACAAACCCAAACAATGACTTCATATAAAATATGCTTTATATGTGTAACACATAACAAGAAGTCAATTATACAGATAAACAGCTGAATAGGAAATTTAAGAATGCACATAACAAAAGTCCCACCAATAAGGAAACAAGAACCTTTATTTCCATTTACAGGCCAAACCTCTGCACAATTTTCTGATTTGATGTATTGCAAAAGCACAGATCTGTTATTCTTATTTCTCAAAACTAGAGATTACAGAAGTACAAATCTGTTATTCTCCTTTCTCACAACTAATGATTATCATAATTCAAGTTATAGTGATAATTAACTCATTTGGAACAATACATTATGTAGAATGGATAAGGACCAGTCCAATACGATCCATCAGAAGCGGGCCCGACCCAAACTTGGCCCATGAACAACTTAGCCCATGAACATAAATATCTCACGTGGGATCTAGTTAGATTGGGTCAACATTGTATATTAATTTCTTCCTTTCTTGCCTAGATTGTATTCTCCTTATTTAGCTAGATGATTTCATTAGATCTGTAATGGCCTCAATTAGGCCCTGACTGTAGCTTTCGTTAGATCTATAATGGCCTCAATTAGGCCCTGACTGTAGCCATTCATATGGCAAGCAAGTGTATACGTATAGTAGTCATCTTTCTCAATAAAACATAACAAGGAGTGGAGAATTCTCCTTTTTCATATGATCTAGTTATCTCCTTCCTCTGATCATGTTCACACATTATATGGCATTAAAGGAAGGGCTTAAGTTGTTTATCTGGGAATGGTTGGGATCTTATATTTAACATGGGCTCAAGGTCACTCATCCCCTTCCATACAGTTTGGTTCATGTGTTTGATTGACAACAGTCTGTAGCACAGTTAAAAGGGTGCTCACTGTTGCACACACGAGTAGCAGGTTCGAGTCACTTTACCAATTAAAAGAAAAAAAAAAAATGATGTCACCTTTGCTCACAGGCAGACACTACAACAGCCTGGGTGTTGAAGTTGAATAAGAGATGAGCATGCTTTTCCTTTTCAATTTTGGCTTTTGTTTGTGACAGTTTATTCTTTAAAGGGCTGCATGATGTAAACTTCCTTTTTATTTACTTTAATATAATTCTTTACCACTGCTTCTAAAAAAACGAAAAGAAAGTAAAAAAAAGAAAAGGAAAATAGGCATAATGCAGTTTCCAGAGTGACTGAAGGGAATCACAAACCTATAACTTTGTTGATGAACCATCCAGAATGATGAGACATTATCAGAAGCAGAGAGATCTAAAATTGGAGCAGCATCCTTCCAGAACAAAGAGATTAGTTACATAAAACAGAGATACTTTCTATCATATCTACTAAAGAGAGATATTTTTGCATATTAATAAATACTTGGTTACCTTCTCCAAAATCCAGCCCCCTTGAACAAACAGTGTAAGATAGAGAGAATTTCGCACATCCACTGAGTAAATGAAAGCACTGCCACAAGATGACATAATACCATGTTGTCGCTCAATTCTATGTCCTCTAGTTTTCTCCCAGATGGAATATTCTGCTTGACATGGGAGCCTGTTTTCTATTTTAAGTGGTGAACTTATAGATATTTTCCAATCATAAACAGGTGAATTTTGTTCTGTATGATAAACTGAAACATCAGTCTCAACACTGAGCCAGAAATATTGCCTAGTACCATTATTAGGATTACAGTAAAGAAGCAAGTCCTTCTTCTCAAGTTGATTCAATTTAAGCATAGAACTTGGCTGTGTGCGATTCCCAGTTTTTATGGTATTCTGTCGAGAAAGAGAACCCTGCTCTGAGAAGGGTTGGTCATTCCCACTGACATACCCAGATCCCACTGTAGCTATACAACTCCATGTGTATAAGCCCTCGGCATTTTCAATATAGGGACGAACTTGAAGGCACAAATCTGCATCCGTAGCTGTACTCCTCCAGGGCAAGACAGCAGATTCACTTGGCTTGATGATAGCGAAAACATTCCTCATGCTATTATTGCTTTCATCAGGGGCCTTTTGCCTCGTACGTGTCCAATGCCTTCGCCTCACAAAATCTAGAGCTGATTTTGTGCGTACTTTTGTAGAATTTGGAGGCCATTTTAGGCTCTGAAAATCAGTTCCATATGCCCAACCATCGGAGTCCACAAACTGGAATTTTTCTATGGTCCATGCAGACGTCCATTTCCAACCAGGAGGAAGAGGAGGCTCAAAGAAATCCTTGGAAATAGATAAAATGGGAGATGAATTTAAGAACCTAATTTCTAATATCCAAGAATAAAATTAAATCGATGATCATGAAAACTGCTAGAGATTAATTACTTACCTTAGATGAGTATGAAAAGTCCCTAGTACTCCAGTGGCTTGGATCATTACCAAGTAAACCAGGCCACTTATTTCCCCAACCAGAGATTGGTTGATACCACTGGTTCTCAAATATTTCTTCTGTCACTGTAGTATGACCTTTTGTCTCAGATGCAGGGTTGGTAAGGCTGTCAAGCATACATTGAGGACATACAGACACCTCCAGTGGAACATCAGAATCATTTACAACTGCTGCAAGGGTCCTGAAGATTGCATGCTTCTTTCCATTCTTCATAAGAACTTCTAAGGCAAAGAAGTTATTATTTAATGTTCTAGGAACAACTGATAGCGGTAATAATGACCTGAAGCTCTCCCATGGACCTTCAGGGTGAAGACCTACCCAGAAACCCACATCTTTATCAATGGCTTTCAGATTTTCGATCTCCTTTTTATAGTTGACGATTGATTTCTTCTCAAAATAGAAGGTAGAAATCAATAAACTCCCGCAATCTTGCTTGCCATCATCAGCAGTCGACTGACCCTGCAAGAACAAAACGATTACATTTAAGTCAACACATGAATAACATCATAGGTAATGGCACATGTTCCAGAGTCTCATATCTTGTGTAAAAGTGAACTCACCCTTCCTCTAAGAGGATATGAGAAAAGACTGTGAACATCAACTGGTTTGTATAACATGCTTGCTGAAGCTGCCCTCTTCAGTGGACCGGAACGATTTCCAATTGTAATAGAAAATGCCCCAATGACTTCACCTATATAAACCATATTCCTACACTTAGTCAACAACAGCCATTTCATATTGAATGTTAGATCTATGACTAATTTTTGAATTGAATGAGTTTCCAAATCAAATAGAAATGATGAAATTGTATGCAAAGTTTAAAACCAAGCATATTCAATAGGTAGTTCGGAAGTTGGTACCATCAACTGTGATACACAATTCAGTCATGCAATTGAGAAGCTGGTACTATCAATTGTGCTAAAAAGGAATCCGGCGTTGAGAAGTTGGTACTATCATCACGCCAAAATTCAACCGGGCACTGTGAATTTGGTACTATATCAGTTGCACCAAAACTTGATTGGACACTATGAAATTGGTAGTAGCAGTTGCGCCGAAATTTGAGTGGGAATTGTGGAGTTGGTACTAGTAGTTGTGCCCAAAAAATTAAGTGAGCATTGGGAAATTAGTACTACCAATTGCTCAGCCATTCTAGTATGCAGCTAACATGAACCATAGACTTGACTGTGGGCCACCTATGGAGTAGCCGCGCACTCACGCTTGGGTCACCCAATAAGTGAAAGAGATAGAAACAAAACTTGCGGTATGGGTATAACTGTACCTCATGAACTTAAATAAAAAGAACATGAATATGAGTTGTGCCTAAATCCTTAAATGCATGGATTTGTAATTCCAAACTTGTTGGATGTAATTTCAGAACTTGTGAATAGAATTCTTTAATCTTGATTGATCATGATTGTATAACAATTGATATTGTTTGACCTTGCATTGATTTGCCTTATAATTGGTAGTAAACCATGTACTTGATATTGGATTATTGGTATTAGAACAAATTGACCTACTGGCCCTATTTGGGTGATCTTTGAATTAATTTATTGCTTTTGTTTTCAAATCCTATACTTATTGGTGGATATTGTTTCATTGTACCTTATTGTTTGAGAAAGAAATGCATGTAAGTTAGTGTAACTTATCTACTCACTACATTAGGACTTGCCCAATCTGTTTTGGTGGAGAGATGAGGAGGTACTTGTAAATGATGATGACATGGCAAACAAGGATCGAGTGGCTGACTAAGTGAATTAGAAATGAGTCAAATGACAGAGTATCAAATAGCCATTTTGAATTAGTTTGTTTATTTAGATCCTAGAGATCATTATTTGAGAATTTGTAATACAACCATTAGGGCCAGATTCACTATTTAACGTTATCGGTGGTTTATTTAATTTTAAAGTTAAGCAAAAGTAGTTTATGCTCTACTTACCATGAAATGAAATGTATTTTTTTTTTAAATATTCTGCTGCGATTCATCTTGACCAATTCTTACAATGAGGAAATTATATTTGTGGTGAGATAGGGTCCCATACTCCCATTGGCTCCCCATTGGCCGACTACTTTGGGATGTTATTCCATAGTGGTTTGGACCCTCCACCATATTATGTGGTTTCTAGGGTTTTCACAAGTGATCTGCCTTAAAGTTTGTTAGATTTTGATTAAAGTTTGTTAAAATTTGACGTATTCAATTCCGTTTGTTGAAATTGGGATTCCATTAATTAGGTTTGAAATGATTATAACAGTAGGTAACAAATCGAGTTTGACTCTAGCCGTGATTTGTTAATTCACATGCATACGATAATGTAGACCCAAAAGGGATGATGCCAACATTCACCAAGACATCAAATACTGTAACAAAGTGCCAATTTAGGATTGACCAAGACCTAATTGGAGGGCACATGTGGTCCTACAACATGGTTTACCATGTGTTTGTGTTATGGCATCCTTTTGCACTCACAATGTTCCTTACACGTGATTGATGATCCAAGCCTAGTGTTTAGTGAACTTATTTTCTATATGATGATTTGTAGTTTAATTTGCTTGTCGCAATAAACTTAAATCAAGTTTACCTATTGCCCTCACGTATTTGTTTAGGAGCCCCTGTTTTACTACTTGTAATTGAGTCCTAATTCAATAATTTGAAATCTAATTCCATGCTTGAGTGAAGTGATTTGTGTAACCCTAGAAATGACTAATAAACCTAATTTTTGGTCGGATTGTGATTTTTAGATGTAGTTTGGGGATAATTATAATAATTGGATTCTTGAATGAGTCAAAACTGGAATTTCCTGCATGAGGCATCCAGCATGTGGTCCACTTTTCGATGGTCAAATGATGTCAGAAATTGATTATCTTTATCTCATTGGCTTTGTCTAGTCGAGTAGTACAAAATCAATATAAAGATCATCAAATTTGGACATCAGATGAAAATGTTACATGCTGCGCATGGTTTCCAATAAAAATCACCTAATGCAGCAAATTCTATTATTGGTCCCTAATTGTATATTTCAGAAATATGAACCCTTTACACTCGAACCAGCACATTTGATGTAAAGGGTTCACATTATAAAATTAGTATTTTTAATTGTTTCCAAAATACTAACTGAATCACAATGGACCGAATCTAGATATCTAACCAGTTTGTTGAGGGATTTTGGTGAGATTAGTTGTAATTGGTATTTGTGGGTCTACTCAATTAAACATAATAATCGTGGATAATTGTTATTTTCTTTGGAGTAGTTCCCTATTTGGTTTGAGATTTTGTATGTCATCTATGATTTATCGGATACCTTAACTCTGGACGAATTGGTACCATTAGCTGTTATAACTTAGCATGGAGGGGGTGCCGTCCATGTATGAGTCTTGCAATTATTATTTGCTAGCTGCAGTCTTACTTTTTAAAATGATAACGATCACTTGGCACCATCACTAGCTGCAGTCTTACCTTGTAAAATGATAACGATCACTTCGTACCATCTTGGTACCGCCTTTTACTGTCCGCCATGTGGAGCCTACAATACCCTAGCACATTTACTGCCATGTAGTGGGGCTAGAACACATCCTTTTAGCTCATTTGGATTTTCCATTTTGCATAGTAGTTTGTGATTTATTCTATCTTGTGATGTTGGTTCTTGTAATATTTTAACTCTACTCTTGCACTAATCTTGCATTGTTATTGTTAAACAGGCCCAAAGCCCATCAGTAATCAGAGGCCCAAAGTCCATCAGTAATCAGACCATTGTTATATCTCACGTGGAATTGATTTGGGTCAATCTAGAGACAGCTGTAGCCTTCCTTACTTAGAATAACAATTGTTGTAATTAGTTGCTTTCTTAACTTAGATTAGTGATTGATGTAATTAGATGGTTTTCCTTTCTTAGAGCTTGGATTAAAGGCATGTAAATACCTATATATTGATGGACGATCTCCATAGAAGAGATATACAAATTAATACATTCTCAAGAGCATTCTAAAACTCTTTTCAATCGTGAGTTTGTCATGGTATCAGAGCAAGGCTCAAGGCAGTCTTGATCTTAGACATCTTCCAAAGTTTTAAGGGAACAGAGATAGAGAGAATAAGTCTCTCTCGTGTAGCACATAGATCCAGGATCTATTTTTCTTCAACGTCACAGTGCCAGCGACATCTTCCTCCTGCGACAACAACGTCCTGTTGGTGGCCAACTCTTGATCGATTAGATCAACCTCAGAAATCACCCACTCATGGTCGCCCCATATTTCTAAGTATTTTAGTGATTTTTCCAGAATTTTTTAGAGACTCAAGGTTGGTGTTTTACTCATTCTCAAGTTTTTCTAGAAATTTATATTGTTTTCATCAAGACCGTCCAGAATCTTGGATACTCAGTAGAATCAGTTCAAACTTGGTTTAGTAGAAGCCAGAATAGAAGGATGTCAAAGTTCTATTGTCTGATCTGGGGGTGGATCCTTAAGTGGGGCCCACGTAGTGAAAAAACAGGCCCTGTCCAGTTCGTCTGGGCTGTTTTTCTTTACAAGTTTATTGCTGATTGTGTTTTGTCTCTCTCTGCTCGGTTGGATTGTGGTTCCTACACACAGGGAAGACATCCTACATATTTTCTCTTGTCTGTGGCTAGTTCTTTTTCCGTACAAATCGATTTGTTTCCAATTTCGTAGCAATGGAAAAATCTGAGGTCACGTTGATTAAATTTACGGGAAAGAATTACCCTGCCTGGTCTTTCCAATTTCAAATATACCTAGAAGCTAAGGAATTGTGGGGATTTGTTTATGGCACAGACCCTAAACCCACTGAGGATGAGAAGAAGATCTCCTCTTGGCATACTAAAGATGCCAAAATCAAATCCTGGATTCTGGGATCCTTTGAGCCTCATCTGATAATGAATCTCAAGCCTTACCCCACTTTGAAAGCCATGTGGGGGTATTTGAAGAAAGTATACCATCAAGATAACTCTGCGTGACAATTCCATCTTGAATGTGCAATTGCTGAATAAACACAAGGGACTTTGTCGGTCCAAGACTACTATTCAGGTTTCCGTACACTGTGGTCGGAATACGATAGTATTAAGTATGCGGATGTGGCTGACAATGTGTTGGCAGTAATTCAAGACCTTCAGGCCTCTAGTCAGCGAGATCAATTTTTGATGAAATTGCGGAATGAATATGAAAGTGTCCGATCTGCTCTGATGAATCGGACGCCCCTACCTTCATTAGATGTTCGCTTGAATGAACTCTTACACGAAGAACAGCGCCTTACGACCTTGGCTCATATTGCTCAACAGAAGACTGAAACCTATTCAGTCGCGTTCTCGGCCAATATAACTTCTCAGCCTCCGCCTCGAGACTTAAGCAAAACCCAATGCTATAGTTGTCAGAAATTTGGGCATCTTGCATCTCCATGCAAACAGAAAGTCTGCAGTTACTGTAAAAAGTCGGGACATATCAAATCTGAATGTCGCTGCCGTCCACCACGTCCGTCGACACAGTATCAGACTCCACAATATCCGACTCAGCAGTATCAGAATCCATAGTCTCAGACTCCACACGCATATGTGGCTTCCTCGGTTATGCCTGTTCCTACATCTGCACCCCCACAGCCTAGGCCCTCATCATCTCTCACTCCTGAATTGGTTTAACAAATGATTATCAATGCCCTCTCTGCCTTTGGTCTCTCAGGTAAGTCACCTTCATCTTCTACTTGGTTCCTTGATTCCGGGGCGTCTAATCATATGACGTATTCCCACACCCCTTTCTCCAATATGACAAGTCACAATGGCCATCTTCAAATACAAACTGCTGACGGCGGACATATTCCCATTACTGCTGTCGGAGATATCCCTGGTCCCATCCCATTGAGAAATGTTTACCTCTATCCTAATTTAACTTCCAACCTATTGTTAGTAGGACAACTCGTTGAAAATAATTGTAACATCTCTTTTTCTTCTTTTTGTTGTGTTGTGCAGGACCAGATGTTCGGGAAGGAGATCGCGAGGGGGCCTAAGTGTGGACGCTTGTTTCCGCTGGATTTTTCTAAAATTTCTAGAAATCAATTTGACAATAATGTGTTTTGTTTTTCTCTTAGAAATAATTGCCGGTTGTGGCATAATCGACTTGGACATCCTAATTCCAAGGCTTTGTCCCTTATGTTAAATTCTGGTTTATTAAATAAATCTCTTGGTTTACCTTGTTGTGTGCCTTTTGATTGTGCTACTTGTAAAATGGGAAAGAGCAAAACTCTTCCGTTTCCTCATTCCACTTCACACACCTCTCAGTGTTTTGATTTAGTTCATAGTGATGTATGGGGAATTGCTCCAGCTCTTTCCCACGCTCACTATAAATATTTTGTGACCTTTATTGATGATTTCAGTCGGTTCACATGGGTCTACTTTCTGCATTCAAAATCTGATGTTTTTAAAAGCTTTTTGGCTTATGTTGAAAATCAATTTTCCACTTGCATTAAAATCTTACGATCTGATTCAGGCGGGGAATATGTGTCCTCTGATTTTCAACGGTTTTTACAAGACAAAGGTATTATTTCTCAAAGAACTTGTTCTTATACTCCCCAGCAGAATGGAATCGCTGAAAGGAAAAATAGACATCTCCTTGATGTCACTTGTTCCCTTCTTCTGGAATCATTGGTTCCTACTCGTTTTTGGATTGAGGCACTGGCTACAGCAGCTCATCTTATCAATCGTATGCCATCAACCTCCATTGAGAATCAAAGCCCATATTACCGTTTGTACAAGACCTCTCCATCCTATGATGATCTTCATGTTTTTGGCTCCATTTGGTTTGTGCACTTGCCTCCTTCTGAGAGGACAAAACTCACGGCACAATCAGCTCAGTGTGTGTTTTTAGGTTATACACCCTTCCATAAAGGGTTCATTTGTTATGATCCTCACATTCGTTGTTTACGTACCTCTAGGAATGTCGTTTTCTTTGAACATCAGTATTTTTTTCAAAAACACATTGATCCTCCTGACTCCTCTTTTGTGTCATTACCTGGTTTTTCTGACGACCCGTCAGTCGTTCGTTTTAATCCTAAATTTGTGTATCACAGACGGAACAACACAGCGCCTACCAGGGATCCCCCTCCTGATCTTCCTCCAGCATTCGGTCTAACACCGGCAATTGATCAATCTAGACATCCTTCACTGCGTCGCTCCACTCGGATTTCGGTACTGCTAGCCCGTTATGGGTTCTCTCATACTTCCTTAATGGCCACTCTGTCTTCCTCTTCCATTCCCCAATCCTATTCTCAGGCTGTGCAGGACCCATGTTGGAATAAGGCTATGCAAGATGAATTGGATGCGTTAGCGCAAAATCATACGTGGGATATTGTACCATCTCATGTGGGTGTCAAACCTATTGGCTGTAAGTGAGTTTTTTCTCTCAAGTTAAAATCTAATGGCTCTTTAGATCGATATAAGGCGCGTCTTGTCGCTCTTGGAAATCGGTAGGAATATGGCATTGATTATGATGAGACTTTTGCTCTAGTTGCCAAGATGACCATCGTCCGCACTATTCTTGTTGCTGTTGCATCTCAGTCTTGGCCTCTTTATCAAATGAATGTCAAAAATGAGTTTCTCCATGGTGATCTCAAAGAAGATGTTTATATGCGACTGCCTCAAGGCTGCTCATCCGAGACCGGTATGGTTGCCAAACTTCGTCGCTCCCTCTATGGTCTGAAACAAGCTCCTCGTGCATGGTTTGAGAAATTTCAAGCTGCTCTTCTCTGATTGAATTTTCATCCAAGCCCGTATGATCCTTCTATGTTTTTACATCGTGCTCCATCCTGGATCACTGTACTCCTTGTCTATGTTGATGACATAGTCATTACTGGTCCAAATGCCACAATGATTCAGAAGCTTTAAGCGTCTCTTCGTAAGACATTTCACATGAAGGATCTCGGCCCCCTACATTATTTCCTCGGTCTTGAAGTTCATCAATCGCCTCAAGGCATAGTTCTCAATAAGCACAAATACACTATTGATCTCATCGCCTTGGCTAGCCTTACTGCTTCAGCTCCTGTAAATACACCGGTTGAACTGAATGTCAAACTTAGTCGCGGGGAGGGTGATCTTCTCTCCGATCCTACTGCCTATCGCCAGTTAGTTGGCAGCTTGATCTACCTCACGATCACTCGTCCTGATATCTTTTATGCGGTAAACCTGATGAGTCAGTTCATGACTGTTCCTCGTCAGCTTCATCTAGCTGCTGTTCGCCGCATCATTCGGTACCTTATTCGCACACCGACTCGTGGGTTGTTTTTTCCATTCAACAATCCTCTATCTCTCAAAGCTTATTCAAATGCTGATTGGGCTGGTTTTCCGGATACTCGCAGATCAACGACAGGCTGGTGCATGTTTTTGGGTGCTAGTCTCATTTCTTGGAAATACAAGAAACATGAAAAAGTTTCCAAATCCTCTAAAGAGGCCGAGTACCCCGCCATGTCTGCTGCATGCTTCGAAATTCTTTAGCTCCGTGGTTTGCTTTCTGACATTGGTTTTCCAGCATAATGAGCTACCCCCTTCTATGCAGATAATACAAATGCAATTCAGATTACTGAAAATCCGATTTTTCATAAACGCACTAAACACATCGAGGTTGATTGTCACTTCATACGTGATGAGCTTAAACGTGATGTCATTAGTCTTCCACATGTCTCCACTGAACTTCAAATTGCTGATATTCTCACCAAAGGGCTTCCTCGACCACGCCATCTGTTCTTGGTTGACAAATTGATGCTTGTTGATTCTCCCGCATCAATTTGAGGGGGGGTGTTAAACAGGTCCAAAGCCCATCAGTAATCAGAGGCCCAAAGTCCATCAGTAATCAGACCATTGTTATATCTCACGTGGAATTGATTTGGGTCAATCTTGAGACAGCTGTAGCCTTCCTTACTTAGAATAACAATTGTTGTAATTAGTTGCTTTCTTAACTTAGATTAGTGATTGATGTAATTAGATGGTTTTACTTTCTTAGAGCCTGGATTAAAGGCATATAAATACCTATATATTGATGGACGATCTCCATAGAAGAGATATACAAATTAATACATTCTCAAGAGCATTCTGAAACTCATTTCAATAGTGAGTTTGTCAGTTATTCTTTCATTCGACCTCATACAATCATTACTTGTTTATACTCTGACTTGAAGGATTGCATGCTATATTTTGAAGTCTTGCTTACTTGCTAAGTTTCCCTGAAATTAATCCAATCCATGGGCACTTTTTTAGGTGAAGTAGTACCGGAACACGAGAGTGATACTTACGAGGGTGGAACTCAGGATGTTAAAGAGTGGAGTGCGGATCACGTTATTTAGAGACGTATGAGAGATGCTTCACAACCTTTAGTTTTGATTTAGTTTCTTGAATTGGATTATTATAATAAGACCCTTGAATTGGTCAAGGATTTATATTGGTATGATTAAGTTTTATATTTCATTAGACATTTGGATTTATTTAATAAATTAAGATTGATGAATACGTTGTGTTATGTTATGCAATGTTTGATTATTTTTTTTTAAAAGAAAATATCCAACTGCAATTCGGGACAGGCGAGTTTCTAATGGCCGTAGGTTTGCATTAGGGGTTAGCCCTAAGCCCTTATCTCTTTGCAGTTTGCACTGATTATGAATGAGCTAACTGCTCATATTCAAAAGGAAATACCTTGGTGTATGTTGTTTGCAGATGATATGGTGTTAGTGGGCGAGTCAAGAGATGGCGTAAATGCAAAAGTCGAGAGATGGCGGGAGGCTTTAGAATCCCAAGGCTTTAAAATAAGTCATACAAAGGAAGAATATATGGATTGCAACTTTAATGGGCATATACAAAGGGCTAAAACTACTGTCAGAATTAAAGCACATGAGATACCACAAAGAGATTCTTTCCATTACCTTAGCTCGATAATTAGCACGGATGTGGAGATTGATGAAGATGTCGAATATAGGATAAAAGCGGGATGGTTGAAGTGGAGACTTGCATCTGGAGTACTTGTGACTGACAAACATGGTTTTAAAAATCGGCCGAGTCAAGTCCCATGGGACTTGGACTCGGCCTGCGTCATTGAGAAAAAAAGGGAAAAGGGAGGGAGGACAGGAGGAAAAAGACAACAAAAAAAAAAAAAAAAAGGAAAAAGAAAAAGAAATAGATGGACAAAGCGAGAGAGAAAGAGAGAGCACCATTGAAAAAGAAAAAAACGCAATCTGACCTGTTACCTGATGCCTGCTGTGCTTCCTACTGCTTGCTATGCTACTGAAGCAATATGACTTGTTGCCTGATGCTTATTATGCTGCCTGCTACCTGCCGTGTTGCCTGCTTGCCTATCGTGCTGCCTGTAGCTTGCCTGCAATGCTGCTGCATGCTGTACTGTCTACTGTGTTGTTGCTGTGTTGTTATGGTTGCTGCCTAAGAAGCACGGACACGGATACGGGACACGACATGGACAAGTCGACACGACATTTCTAAAAAAAGTAGGACACGGACATGTCGGGGACACGTTAATATTTAATAATAATAATAATATATCTAATAATATACTAAAAGATAATATCATTTAAACTTTGTAATCAATTTATCAATCAAATAAATAAAAATTCTAGTACCAGTGTACCACTGTACCAACTAACAAACATATCAAATTATCAAATAGCAATACAAAACTGAAACATAATTCATAATCATTAAACATGAAATATCCACAGTTCCATAAAATCCATACAAAGAAAAGGGAGGATCATCAATTTCCCGAGATTTTTTTACAAATGGCCCCCTTCTCTTTTTTTTATTATAATTTTAATACTTTTCTCCAACTAAAATAGCCAGCATGTCCCCAGCATGTCCAGAAAATAAAATATAAAAAATAAGCAGGACGCTATTTTTTGCGTGTCGGACACATGTCCGGGCGTGTCCGTGTCTGACACATGTCGGACACCGACACGCTGGCCCCGGAGAGGTGTCCGTGCTTCCTAGGTTGTTGCTCAGCATGTCCTGGTACACCTCTTCCTTTTCTTTTCCCGTTTTCATCTTGTCTCCTGGTACACCTCTTTTTTTTTCTGTCTTTTTTTTTTTTCCCCTTTTTTCTAATTCAGTAGTGCCGCTGTTGCTTCACCTTTTTTTTTTTTTTTTTGAGCACTGGATAGACTTGACCCGGCTCTACCAAGTCGACATAGACTCGGCCTTGGTGAGTTGGGTCCCGAGTCTGGCCTTTTATACCTTGCTGACGAATGCCGACAAGATTGGAAAGAAAATTTTAAAGAATAGTGATTAGATCAGCTATGACCTATGGAGTAGAATGTGGCCAATTAAGAAGCAACATATGAATAAAATGCATGTAACAAAGATGAGAATTGTTGAGGTGGATGTGTAATAAAACTAGGAAAGATAAAATTAGAAATGAGTGCTTTCGAGAGCATTTAAGGTTAGCATCAATAGAGGATAAAATTAGAGAAACCCATTTGAGATGGTTTGGGCATGTCCAACGCAGGCCGACAATGCTGCTGGTAAGGAAAAGTTTGGCTATGCAGGTTGATATCCCACCAAGGAGAAGGGGTAGGCCAAAGAAGACGTGTATAGAGGTAGTAAAACCAGATATGAAGTGTAACTTATCTGAGGTTAGATTAGAATGGAGAAACAAAATTCATGCAGCTGACCCCGACATAGTTGAGACAAGGCTTTGATGATGATGATGATGATCCCGCTGCAATTCAATGATACGAAATACAAACTTATAAGTAACCCGGGTTTCAGTACGTGACACGCATCACATGCATAAATGAGATGAGCACAAACCAATGTGATGATTTATAACCATTCTGCACACAAATCATTTACTTAAGTAAATGATTGCAAACAGACGGCCCCTTAAATGCATGCAAACAAATGACCCCTTAATACATTTCATATTATACATCTCTTTTACGCATGCACACACCGAGAAAGAGAGAGCTCATTCTCTAGTTCATCGTATATAGGTAGGTAATGTGGCCCTAGCTTGGATAGAGTTTGTAAGTGTTTGAAATTTTAGAGAATTTATTTGGCCGACCCTAATTGATTGGATAACGCTCTGTTGTCATTGTTGATGGTGGTGGTGACAACGTCAATGAGGTTTCATAAAGAAAAAGTGAGTACACACATCAGAACCTCCATAATATTCAGGACAACAATTCTACTTAAGAATATATAGCTTTAATATGTGATTCTAATAAACATGCATACCTTTTCCAACCTTCAATGCAAGATTTGTAACCTCAACTTCCAAGTTTACCGATTCCTACAAAGAAACACGAGAAGAATGTATTTAAGAGACCGATGGCTGAAAGCTTTAATTAGCATCACTGATGAAGTATCATGACGCTTTTCAAAGTCCCAAGTTACATGAATCATATTTCTTGAGTGAATCCTGAACGATGGAAACTTTAAAGATGAAGGGGCACAGGGCTCTATCCAATTTTTCACCAACTTAAAGTTCTACCAAAGAAATATCAGGAGTGTTGGGAGCGTTAATGATTTACGATTTTATCTTTAAGAACAAAGCCTACTCTAGAACGACCTAACATAGAACACAGCTACTTGCAAACAGCAGGATATAGTTCACTGATATACTTTCATTAATTCATGAATGCGTATTTAGTAATTACTGAAAGAAATCACTTCTGCACCGAGGAGAGAGAGAAATTCAATACATTATAATAAGATTTGTTCATTGCAAATAGAATTACAGAGTAAAGGAAACCTAAGATGATGACATGAAAAATCAATTAAAATATGGTAGTACCTTTCTAGGAATTTCAAAGATGAAAAGTTCATTCCACTTTACAGTGCCCTCACTCAACCCATTGGCCTTGGATACCAATGGTTTGACACATCTAGTCCTTGCACTCTGTGGTAAAAGCTTTTGCTGATATGATGGCTGACCATCAATTGCCAGTCGTAAAGCACAAAAGAAGTCATGGTTATTGCCATCATCCAGAATTGGTAGTCCCTGGAAATAAGAAAAATGAAGTCAGGAACCCCGGAGGCCTGGACTCAAATACATACAGAGAGGGAGAGAGAATAAAATTCAGAATAAAACCCTGGACTAAAATATACCCTGGACTCAAATATCTGCACAGCAACATAGAAGCGTGCCTCCCTAGATCCAGTCCCAACATTCAGCCTGTCTGAAAACAGGGGAGGTGGTATCCATGCAGAAACATGGCCTTCATGCTGTAATAGCTTGATTGTTTCTAAATCTTGCTCAAACTTCTTCAGATAAATATCACACCCAAGTTTATTCTCTACAATTACTTTCTGAAAATCATCTTCTTCTAGTGCAGATAAAGCTGTATCGTTGCTGTTTTTCAAATGATTACTAGGTTCCTGAAGATTGGAGACAAGTCAGATACCATGGTAAAATGCTGCATGCCCTTCAAACTAAAAAGTAAACATTAAAGCTATAATGCTAAAATGACCTCATTGGCTTTTACTGATTTCTGATCAATTTCTTCCAGCCTTCCCCAAGAAACAATAGACTCTGCAAAAGTCTCAAGATTTGCGGCACTGATATTGAGATTTACGGTACTCGTTGCAGCAACACGAATGCGTTTTCCAACTCTTGTCCGGAGAGGTTCATCGCTATCATATGTTTCAAACCTCCAGAAAGCAAAACAAGAAACCTTGAAATCAGAAAAAAAAGGTCATTTAAAGGTCTCTAGCATCTCAAGAGGGGAAGCAAATGGGCATTATTGTCTCAATGAAGCTATTATACCACGAATTCATCAATTCTATCACGATCTCCATGTTGGATTTGACAGAACACTGGTTTGGGTTCTTTATAGGAATCTGAGCAGTCCCAGAAAATTAATTTAAAAAAATTTATAAAGAAACTTCAAAAAGATAAAAGGTACATTGGAAATATTTTTCTTCTAAACTATTAAAAGTCAACTAGTAGTGATGCCATTATATCCTAAGGTTAGGGGGTTGATCCTGATACTTGGACCAATACCCACATGCATCCAAGCAACGTAGTTATGAAGCACTTCAAGATTTGGTTTGGGTCCTTTATAGGAATCAGAGCAGCCCCAGATAAATAATTTAAACAAATTTATAAAGAAACTTGAAAAAAAAAAAAAAAAAAGGTACGTTGGAAATATTTTGCTTCTAAACTATTAAAAGTCAACTAGTAGTGATGCCATTATATCCTAAGATTAGGGGTTTGAGTTTGATAGCTGGACCAATACCCACATGTATCCAGGTAACATAGTTATGAAGCACTTCAAAAAAGATTGACAAAAACAAAAACAATGAGACTATAATAAATTACACACTGTAAATGCATTACTTGAATATCCCATTGAAAGGCTCCAGAAGAGGCTCCCATGCTTCTAGCTGTGGGTTGAATGTGGATGCAGCAACTGAAGAAATCAATACAGCATTCATTGATTCCAGTTGACCATGAGTGGCAAGGTTAATGTTTGTAATTGTTGTGTTAAATAGTGGTGTCATCTGGAGTCCAAGAAAAGAAATAAATTGCATAAAAAAAAAAAATAGAGGAAACAAAATCTAAAGGCCGAGACTTTATTTACCAGGACACTTACCATTCCACTCAAACTGTCAAGTATACTCAGGGAAAAACATTCTAACTTCATCTCAGCACTAACATTTTCACGTGCCTTAGGCTTTACATAATCACCTATGCTATATGCCAAACGGTTTGATGGTTTTTTCAGGTCAGATCTTGCAAGGAAAGTACCTGCCTACAGAAAGAAAAGGATGCCCAACAGAATTAATCACTATCAACACGTGCATCAATAAAGATAATGATTAAAATATCAATTATAGGAACTAGTATGATTACTGTTCTTATAATAAAGTTAGAAAAGATAGAAAAGACACATGAAAAGGTGACCGATTATCAATGAGATAGTAAATCTGAAACAAAGCAACTAATAAAAACTTCAGCCCATACTTCTACTGACCTGATATTCAACTTTCCAGATGCTCCTTGTTGATACATCAATAAAGATAATAATTACATGATCAATTATAGGAACTAGTATGATTACTGTTCTTATAGTTAAAGTTAGAAAAGATAGAACAGGCACATGCAAAAGGTGACCAATTATCAATGAGATAGTAAAATACGACACTAGATTATACTTGTTAAAGGGCACAACATTTTCCAAAAATCTAATTACTGCATTGAAACAAAGCAACTAATAAAAACTTAAGCCAATACTTTTGCAGACCTGATTTTCAACTTTCCAGATACTCCAGCAGGGAGAACCCCTTGAAGTAGAAGACCTAGAAATGGGAAGTTCTGAAATATTTGCTTGACTGACAAGATCAATCCTTGGGCAGCAAAATGAATCCAAGCTTGGTAGTTCAGCTGTTCCTGATACTATGCATCCCAAAGGAGCGTAACCAGGTGGGGCGATTGGGTACCAGAAGAAAGCTTCCTCATGTCCTTTTCCCACAATATGAGCAACATTTGTGAATTGGAGAGGCTTTGCAGAAATCCCAGAACCATCACACTTGAACAATAGGCCAAGAGAAGGTGGTTCTAAGCTGAAAGGCAGAATGATCATCACATGATTCCATAAAGAAGATAAGAAAACAAAAACCTCTTAACAAGAAAACAAGTTAAAAAAATCATCTAACCCTTCTATAATGCAATCACCAAGAATGGAGAACCCAGAGCGTGGTAGCGGTCGCCATATTGAAACAGGTCTTCGGAGATCAGAACCCTTATCCCACCATATCCTTTCGAAATGTGGGGTTGATATGCAATCACTGGCTCTTGAACTTGTTCTGACAACGTCCAATGCAGGGGAGCTGCTGATGTGGTTACTTTGTTCCTGACTTTTACAGTCAGAACTAACAGAGGGATTAGAGGTTGCATTGTACATGGAAGAAGTATTAAGGCCTGGACTCCTAAAGAGAATCTGGTGCAAGTCACAACTACTGATGTCGGGAGGAACTTCTACCGCAGCATGTGCATAAAAAGATCCAACAGCATTATCAAGGCGCCAGATGCTAAATCCAGTCAAAAGCCTTCAAGCATAAGGACGTCAACAAAAAAATGTCAGTCACACTCACATTTACCAAGAGGCCAGATGCTAATTCCAGTCAAAAGCCTTCAAGCATGTATTAGCCTAAGTGAGCCCAAGCTCCAGTTTCATCAGAGTGATGCTAACATCAGGTTGGAAATGTTAAGTTGGCTCATATGTTAGTTGGCCCATGAAGGGACCCAAGGCCCATCAATCCAGTCCAGCTAGCTATATCTCACGTGGGATTTGATTTGGTCAACAATTAGATAGCTGTACATATTCTGTTTTGATTGTTTTCCTATTTTAGATTAGTGATTAATGTAATTAGCTAGTTTCCTATGTAAGAGCCTTGATTAAGGCATGTGTATTCCTATATATTAGTGTTCATTCTCTAAGAGAAGGATTCAATACAATACAATCAGTTATTCCAGAATTCTCAGACGTTCTGTATGGTTTAGAATTATGAGAATGACATGGTATCAGAGCCTTGTCCAGAGAAATCTTGTCTTGTGATCTTAGAGAGCATTAACACATTAAGGATAAAGAGAAATTGTTCTCTCTTGTGAAGATCGTCAGATCAGATCGTTGTTTCAAGAAACCCAGACGTTGCAACAGTGTGATCTGCATGGTGGCCCACCCCTGATCATCAAATCTCCATCAAAAATCTGTCCAGTCTTGGTCGCCTGGATTTTCTAGGAATATTGGAGATTTTTCAGAATTTTTCAAAGCTTCCAGGTTGGTGTTTTACTCATTCTAGAGATTTTCCAGATTTTAATATTGATTTCATCTAGACCATCCAAAATCTTGGATCTGTGGTGGAATTGGACAATTCTTCTTCCGTTAGAAACCAGGATATTGTGCATCCTCAGATCAGTAATCTGATCATTGTTCAGATCTACTAGTGGGGCCCACGTCAAGGATCAACAGCATAATTTCTGGTCGCCTGGGGTCCTTTTGTGCTGATTTCCTGTTCTGTCATCATTGGCTGGTCCGATCTTGGTACTGCTCAATCATAAGATTGTTAACAACCTTTGAGACTTCCTCTCTTTGCTGGACCTGTTCCTATTTTTACTGTTTCACTCAGTGTGTTTGACAAATCGTTATTAAAAATGGAGAAATCTGAGGTTACTTTAGTCAGATTCACAGGAAAAAATTACCCCGCTTGGTCATTTCAGTTCCAGATTTATCTTGAAGCCAAGGAATTGTGGGGCTATATTTCTGGATCTGACCCTAAACCCACTGAAGATGAGAAAAAGATATCCACTTGGCTTACTAAAGATGCCAAAATCAAATCTTGGATACTGGGTTCAGTGGAGCCCCATCTAATAATGAATCTTAAACCTTATTCTACTTCTAAAGAGATGTGGAGGTATCTGCAGCAAGTGTACCATCAAGATAACTCAGCACGTCAATTCCATCTTGAATGTGCGATTGCTGAATATGCACAGGGGAACTTGTCAATCCAAGACTACTATTCCGGATTCCAAAACCTTTGGTCCGAATATGATAGTATTAAGTATGCAGATGTGGCTGCCGATGTTCTGATAGTTATCCGCGATCTTCAGGCCTCTAGTCAGAGGGATCAATTTTTGATGAAATTACGGCATGAATTTGACAGTATTCGCTCTTCCCTAATGAATCGAATGCCTTTACCATCCTTGGATGTCTGTCTCAATGAACTCTTGCGAGAGGAACAGCGCCTGTCTACCTCAGCACATCTGGCTCAACAAACCACTGAGACTTACTCAGTCGCTTTTTCAGCCAATAAGGCTCCTCAGCCTTCCTCTCGCGACTGGAGCAAAACTCAATGCTACAGCTGTCACAAATTTGGGCATCTTGCATCTCAATGCAAACAGAAGGTCTGTAGTTACTGTAAAAAGCCAGGACATATTATCTCTGAGTGTCGTCGCCGCCCACAACGTCCGGCACCACAGTATCCAACTCCACAGCATCAGGCTCCGCTATATCAGCCTCAGTCTCCGACTCCGCATGCTTATGTTGCTTCTTCAGAACTGCCTGTTCCACCATCTGCATCCTCACAGCCTGGGCCCTCCTCTTCCCTGACTCCTGAATTGGTTCAGCAAATGATTGTCAATGCCCTTTCTGCATTAGGTCTCTCAGGTACATCCCTTCCATCTTCTACTTGGTTTCTTGATTCCGGGGCCTCTAATCATATGACATATTCCCGGAACCCTCTCTCCAATGTGAAAAAATACACTGGTAATCTTCAAATACAAACTACCAATGGAGGTACTGTTCCCATTACTGCCCTTGGAGACATTCCTGGTCCCATCCCCTTGAAAAATGTCTTCCTTTGTCCCAATTTAACTTCCAATCTATTGTCAGTTGGGCAACTTGTTGAAAATAACTGTAACATATCTTTTTCTTCTTCTGGTTGTGTTGTGCAGGACCAGATGTCCGGGCAGGAGATCGCGAGGGGACCTAAGTGTGGACGCCTGTTTCCGTTGGATTTTTCTCATATTCCTAGGACTAGAGTTGCCAATGATATGTTTTGTTTTTCTGTTAGAGATAATTGCCAATTGTGGCATAAAAGACTCGGACACCCTAATTCCAAGGCTTTGTCCCTCCTGTTAAATTCTGGTTTATTCAATAATTCTCTTGGCTTCTCTTCTTGTGTGCCTTTTGATTGTGCTACTTGTAAAATGGGAAAAAGCAAAACTCTTCCTTTTCCTCTCTCCACTTCACACAGCACTAGGTGTTTTGATTTAGTTCATAGCGATGTATGGGGCATTGCTCCCGCTCTTTCTCATGCTCACTACAAATATTTTGTCACTTTTATTGATGATTTCAGTCGGTTCACATGGATTTACTTTCTGCATTCCAAATCTGATGTTTTCCCTGTTTTTAAAATTTTCTTAGCTTATGTTGAGAATCAATTCTCCACATGCATCAAAATATTGCGCTCTGATTCGGGTGGAGAATATGTATCCTCTGATTTTCAAACGTTTTTACAACACAAAGGCATTATTTCTCAGCGTACTTGTCCTTATACTCCCCAGCAGAATGGAGTTGCTGAACGGAAAAATGGACATCTACTAGATGTCACTCGCTCCCTACTGCTTGAATCATCGGTTCCTACCCGTTTTTGGGTTGAGGCACTGGCTACTGCAGCACATCTCATTAATCGTCTGCCTTCTGCCTCACTTCAAAATCAGAGCCCATATTATCGATTGTACCAGACATCTCCATCTTATGATGCTCTGCATGTTTTCGGCTCTGTTTGCTTTGTGCACTTGCCTCCTTCTGAACGAACCAAATTAACTGCACAATCAGCTAAGTGTGTGTTTTTAGGGTATGCCCCCTTCCAGAAAGGGTACCTTTGCTACGACCCTCTCATTCATCGCTTTCGGACCTCTAGGAATGTTGTTTTTTTTTAACACCAGTATTTTTTTCAACAGCACCTTGACCCTCCTGACTCATCTTTAGTGTCCTTACCTGGTTTTTCTGACACCACTTCCGTTGTTCGTTTCAATCCTAACTATGTGTACCACAGACGGCATATAGACGCGCCTCCCCGGGATCCCCCTCCTGATCTTCCTCCAGCATCTGGTCCACCTCCGGCAGTTGGTTCTTCTGGGCTTCCTACATTGCGTCGCTCCACCCGCATTTCGGTACCCCCTGACCGCTATGGGTTTTCCCATACTTCTTTAATGGCCACTTTGTCCTCTTCTTCCATTCCCCGCTCCTACTCTCAGGCTGTGCAGGACAAATGTTGGACCCAGGCTATGCACGATGAGTTAGAAGCTTTAGAGAAAATCATACATGGGATATTGTCCCCTCTCCTTTGGGTGTCAAACCTATTGGCTGCAAGTGGATTTTTTCTCTCAAGTTAAAACCAGATGGCACTCTCGATCAATATAAGGCTCGCCTCGTTGCTCTCGGAAATCGGCAGGAATATGGCATTGATTATGATGAAACATTTGCTCCTGTCGCGAAGATGACCACTGTCCGCACAATCCTTGCTGTTGCGGCATCTCAATCCTGGCCTCTCTATCAAATGGACGTCAAAAATGCGTTTCTTCATGGTGATCTCAAAGAAGACGTCTATATGCGTCTGCCTCCTGGGTCCTCCTCTAGCCCGGGCATGGTTGCTAAGCTCCGTCGCTCTCTTTATGGTCTGAAGCAAGCTCCTCGCGCATGGTTTGAGAAATTTCAAGAGGCTCTTCTTCACTTGGATTTTCATCCGAGCCAGTATGATCCTTCTATGTTCTTACATCATGCTTCCTCAGGCATTACTGTTCTACTGGTCTACGTTGAATCGTTGATGACATTGTCATTACAGGTCCAAATGCAAAAATGATTCATGACCTTCAAGCATCTCTTCATCAGACATTTCAAATGAAGGATCTCGGCCCCTTACACTATTTCCTCGGTCTTGAAGTTCATCAATCCCCTACTGGTATCGTTCTAAATCAGCACAAATACACGGTTGACCTCATTGACTTGGCTGGCCTTACTGATTCCGCTCCGGTTGATACGCCGATCGAACTGAATGTCAAACTCAGTAAAGAGGAGGGTGATCTTCTTCCCGATCCTACCGCCTATCGCCAGTTAGTAGGTAGCTTGATCTATCTCACCATCACTCGTCCTGATATCTCCTTTGCGGTCAACCTCATGAGTCAGTTCATGACTGCTCCTCGTCATCTTCATCTGGCTGCTGTGCGACGCATCATTCGGTACCTTATTCGCACTGCGACTCGCGGGTTGTTTTTTCCATCCAACAATCCTCTATCTCTCACAGCTTATTCCGATGCTGATTGGGCTGGTTGTCCAGATACTCGCCGCTCAACGACAGGATGGTGCATGTTTTTGGGAAATAGTCTGATTTCCTGGAAATGCAAGAAACATGACAAAGTTTCAAAATCGTTTACTGAGGCTGAATACCGCGCTATGTCTGCTGCGTGCTCCGAAATTCTTTGGCTCCGAGGCCTACTCTCTGACGTTGGCTTCCCTGCAGAAGGCGCTACCCCCCTCTACGCTGATAATACTAGTGCAATTCGGATTACTGAAAATCCGATTTTTCATGAATGCACTAAACACATCGAGGTTGATTGTCACTTCATCCGGGATGAGCTTAAACGTGATGTCATCAGTCTTCCGCATGTCTCCACTGAGCTTCAATTTGCTGATATTCTTACTAAAGGTCTTCCTCGACCCCGGCATCAATTCTTGGTTAGCAAATTGATGCTCATTGATTCTCCCGCATCAATTTGAGGGGGGGTGTTAAGTTGGCTCATATGTTAGTTGGCCCATGAAGGGACCCAAGGCCCATCAATCTAGTCCAGCTAGCTATATCTCACGTGGGATTTGATTTGGTCAACAATTAGATAGCTGTACATATTCTGTTTTGATTGTTTTCCTATTTTAGATTAGTGATTAATGTAATTAGCTAGTTTCCTATGTAAGAGCCTTGATTAAGGCATGTGTATTCCTATATATGAAATGTTTGGAATGTCCACCAAATCATGGATACAAATAGATGGTCTGGATGTGTCTACGGTGGGTCCTTGCATGAAAAATTCAGATTTATCAAAAGATCCCTTTGTTAAGATCTGAGTCTAATTTGGAGGTTATCATTGACCTAAAACTCGAGCACATACAGCTATGTATAGATGGTTACATCTTTTGAACAATTCACTCAGGAAGGTGGAAACTCAAGTATTGTGTGTACTGTGTATTGTGCATGTCAGATCCAGATCACTTCTGTCGCAATAATGCTGGTGTATCTGAGATGCAATCCTTACAACTGTTGTTCTGCACCGACAATCTACATCAGATCTTGCTGCTGATATTTGCAAACATGATGAAAATGTTTTACATCATCTGGGTCTGTCATTTCATCCATTGCCACTTCTCCTATGAATATTGTTCACAATTGTTTGGTTGTTACAAACCATCTGCACCCACTATGATTGAAATGGCAGATGGTTCTTTAATGGTAAATTTTTTTTTTTGGATCAATTGCTCTTCCACTTCATCTGTTTTGCTTTGTCTTCTTTCTGTATTGCATGTTCCAAACTTTCTTTGAATGTGTCCACAAGTCAATTAACTGAGAGGATTTGAAATATCAATACTATCCACTATGTTGTCCAGGCCTGCATACTTGGAGGAAAACTAGGAGATGGTGTTGATCTGGGGCTTGTACTATAAGGAAATACTGCAGTTACCTGTCCCTACTCCAAAGCAGCTTCTACTTTCTTTTTAAAAGAAGAATTTAATTCATGAAATCCTAGAAGCATTTTTCATTTGATCTTCTCAAACAGTTAGTTTCTTCGATGTAAATTATTTGTAACGACCAGAGCCCGTGGTCCACATGATATTGTCCACTTTGGCTCATGGGATTTAAACCCTGCACGGTTTTAAAAGGCCTCATGGGGAGTTAAGGGCCAGCTCACACAAATATATACCCATGATCAGGACTAGCGTGTTTCCAATGTGGGACTTATGCACCATTGCATACCCGCTCCTCGTCGGACCCAATGCCCTTCTACAGGGGAGCCACAAGCATGACGTACTCGCCCAACGGAAAACAAAGCCGTCCTCAGCTCTGATACCATCTGTAACGACTCGAGCCCACTGTCCACAGGATATTGTCCGCTTTGGCTCATGGGATTTCAACCCAATCTTGCCTCATGGTTTTAAAAGGCCTCATGTGGAGTTAAGGGCTAGGTCACACACATATATACACCCGAGATAAGGACTAGCGTGTTTTCGATGTGGGACTTATGAACCATTGCATACCCAGTCCTCGTCGAACCCAATGCCTTACTATAGCGGAGCCACAGGCGTGGCATTATCTAAACATACTACTTTGATTTTTAATGACTACTTCAGTATTTACTATGACATTTGAGATGATCCATTTTAACAGATGGGGTCCAACATTCCAATTCACCAAAGGTGGATCCTCATATTATGTTCCGTTCCTTGATGATATTTATATTTAATGAAAAATAAAAAAGAGAGGATTTTACCGAAAAAAAAAAACACATTAGATGGACCCTAGACCAAAAAAGGTCACTTCAGTTTCCCTCACACCAAACAGGTCTTCCCGCCAAATAACCCTTTTTTTTTTTACTTATTTTTTTTAGGGTCGATATCGACTCTCCTCTAAACAAGTGAGGGTTGATATCGACCCTCCGCAGGCCAAAAACAATAGTTTTCCGTCATCTTCTTCCTCATCTTTTGCCCAAACCCAACCCAATGGGGAAGACCAAATGAAGAGAAAATGCCGTATGAGTTTAGAGGATAATATGAGGATTCACCCTGAGGAGGAATAGGAGATCTCCCCTGAGGAGGAAGAGATCTCCCCTAAGGGACATGGACAATTGGTGAAAAGACTGGGCCTTTTGAATTGGGTTAAGGGCCAATTCAAGGAAGATTTCTGCAAACTAGATTGGTGAAAATAACAACCGGATCTACCCAAACGTCCCAGAAAAGAATATTTTTTCCTTAGGCTGGAACCCTGACGGTTACAGTATAGACTAAAAGGTAAGAAAAAAATTAAAGCTAATTAGGAGAGAGTGGACAACAATCAGTCTTAACTCTAAACATAGTTTCACTGATTTATTATCCGTTTTTATTTTGTTTTATTTTCATTGGATGATGATTTGTTATGATCTGATTTGAATGCAACAAGGTGCCATTTTTTGCTCTAGGGAAAGATGCGATCCTTGCTTTGCAATACTCTTTTAACAACTATCCCTAGCCATATTATGTCATTCAAGGCGATGAAGTGGATTATGGTCAACAACTCATAATCACCATCTTTGATCGGATTGCCAACACTATTAATAGTTGATGATACTGTCTTTGATAGAGTTTGTCCACAAAAACCCAACTTCCTCAGGGGAGATCTCCTCTTCTTCCTTAGGGTCAATCCTGATATTATCCTCCAACGGATATGGCCTTTTTTAGTTTTCCCCATTGGGTTGGGTTTGGGGAAGAGAGGAGAAAGAAGACAATGGAAACTGTTGTTTTTGGCCTTCGGAGGGTCGATATTGACCTCACTTGTTTATAGGAGGGTCAATATTGACCCTAAAAAAAGGTAAACAAGGATTTGTTTGGCAAGAAGACCTGTCCGATGTAAGGGCAACTAAAGTGACCTTTTTGGTCTAGGGTCCATCTAATGTGTTTTTTCTTGCTAAAATCCTCTAAAAAAAATTTCAACCTTAATGTTTTATTTGCCATCATGGTTGAAACAAAGTTTTCTATTACAATAAAAATTTCTAATCTGGCTCAAGGGGTGGATATCTTTTATATAGATTTAGAACTTTTCTCTCTAAGCAAGGAACTCAATCAGTCAACCGAAGCTCTTTATTCCTTATTCACTTGAACTAGGTATAGCAGCCAAAAGAAAACATCATCATATCCAAGACAACCATATCCTTACTTAAGGAGAGAGTTCTTTCTCTCATGTGGAGGTAGTAAGATTAAGCAAGTAGACGCAAAGACGTGAAGATCTAAATAATTTTATATAACTTGCTTTAGCCTTTCGGGCAAGGATGAAAAACATGGCCTATACCCGAAAAATCAGGCGTAGCGGCCATGGCTGCTACTCTTCTTTGAACTTATCAGTGATCACAACTGTATCGGCCTGTAGCGGATGATACACACAGCTATTTTATGTATCGGCCGCTACAGAAGTTCAAATTATTAAAAAAAAAAAACAACAAATGTAGAGAAAAAAAATCAGCAGCAAAAGCAACATGCAACTGTAAAGGCGACATGCCCTAACACCCTCAGAGAAGAAGGGTAAAAAAACAAAAAAAGATGGAGAGAAGATGTACGTGGCAGCAGAGAAGAAGGTAAGTCGACATGGCTGATTGCTCTTGTGGCTGGTTGCTCCTCCCGTTCTTCTTCTTTTTCCATTTTTTCTGTTTCTTTTTTTTTTTCCCTTCTTCTTCCTTTGTCTGTCCGATTGCGTCGTCCTTCTTCTCCTCCTCCTCCACCTTTCCCTGTTTTCCTTTCCCTCCTCTCTTCTTCTCGATTCTTCTATTCGTACGATACAAATCCATTGCCGTTTCGTTAAATTAGGGCTTAATGTGATTCTTGGCCCCGACCTGGGGCCTATCTAACTTAAAAAAAAAAAGAAGAAGGGCCATTGATCAAATTTCCTTGGACCCATTTCTTATTAATAAATCAGATTAAGGTGTGATTCATGGATCCACCATGAGCCCCATTTGAATTAAAGATGTAACCATTAATCATATGTCCCACATATATATATATATATATATACAAATTTCACTCTAATATATATGGGCCCATCCAACCCTTGCCAAATTAAAGCTCAAAGATATGAGGCCCATCTAACCCTAACCAAATTTCACTTGAAAAAAATAGATATGGGCAAGGGGCCTACCATATTCCACTCCAATATGAATAATAGGCCCTAGCTAAATTTCACTCTGTCATGAAATAGGACCTTTGCTAAATTTCACCCTAATAGAGAATGAGCCCTAATTAATTTAACTTATTAGGAAATAAGGCTCTAATTAGATTTCACTTTAATGTGAAATAGGGCCCCACCCAAATTTCAATCTAATACTAAATAGAACCCTAGCCAAATTTTAATGTAAGTAGAAAATAGGACCTATAGACAAATTTCAATTTAATAGGAAATGGGTTATATCCATATTTCACTCTAATAGAAAAACTAAGGACCTAACCAAATTTTACTATTATAGGGAATAAGGACCTAGCCCTAATAGGAAATAGGACCCAAGCCAAATTTAATCTAATAGTAATAAGGAATGGGCCATGATCAAATTTCACAACAATGGAAAATAAGGTCCTATTCAAATTAGTGCAAGTAATCAACATGAATACTTGTGAAAAAATTCATTAATACAAGCATTTTCTATTCACACGGCGATACAGGACCTCATACAATGAGAGGACTGCTATGGCCCCCTTATCTTAGTTATTTTTGCAAAGAAAAAAAAAAAATTTTTTTCATCATTTCCCAATATTCTGAATTTTCTGAAATATTTTCATAATTTTTTGACTATTTTTTCAAAATGCACCGCTACGCCGCTATGTAGTGCCCACATCGTAGCGTTTTGGCAGTAGGCCGCTACACCCACCACTACCACTATTGTCGTCCTTGCTTTTGGGGACAATGGTTTTTATGGATAGAGAGGAACGACATGAATTTTAGGGGTTCTTCATCTTCTAGTGATGCCTTTTCAATTGCGGTTTCTTTTTGAGTGGGCTCTAATAAGGAATTTATCAATGTTACGATCAATGTAATATTGTACAATTGGGAAGCATGCATGGGTTGTCGATTGCCCAAGCTTGGGAAGTTTACTACTAGGTCTTCCACTCTGTACGGCGTTTCAAAGTTTAATGCAAATGGGTCTGAAAGAGGAAAGCTAGTATGGTAGGGATTGGTGGGGTTTTTTTTTTTTTAATAGTGAAGGGGAACTTTGAAAAAGTTGTGACCAAAGACTCCAATGAAGTAAAAGTTTTAGCTATTTTGGAAGACCCTAGACTATATTTAGATTTTTCCAGATAGGCTTATTATGGAAAATAATTCGGCTGATGTTGTGTTTGGGTTACCCATAGGAATGCATGGTGTTGGGGGATACAGTTTGTTCTCAATAGGATTAGCTGTCTTCTTCCATTCAGATGGCATTTCGCCATGTGGGGTCTGACCAATGGGATTGTAGATGCATTAGCTAAACAAGGGGCAGATAGGATAGCTAGTGTTTAAAAAGATGGAATTGGACTTGGCCCAGACCAATCCTCCAAGTCTGATTCCTTAAGAAGAAGAGAGATTGGCTTCAAGAGAGGGTATTTAGATTTGAGAGAGAGTTTGCTAGGCTAGGATTTGAAAGAGAGGGTTTATTGAGTTTTGTTGGATTAGGGTTTGTACTTTGTTGGATTAAGATTTGTTGAGTTAGGGTTTGAAAGAGGGTTGAAGAGAGGTTTAGTGGGGTTAGGGTTTGTTGAGAAGAAGAAAAAAAGGGTCTGAGAGAGGGTTTTTTTAATCCCCGAGAATAACCCTTTTGCAGCTACTGTTTTGTAAATTTTTTTGGGTATATGGCTCTTGTACCCTGATCTGGTGTTGTTTTTCTTTGGTGGTTCTTGAATTGATTTGTATGATTTTGTTTCCTACTAAAAAAACATCAAAATGATTACCATTGACTATAGATGGATCTACAAAGTCGAAAGCAAAACTGATGGCATGATTATGCATATAAAGGTCATCTAGTTACCAATGGTTACAATCAAGAGTATGGCATATATTATGACAAGAAATTTTCCCTTATAGCTAAGATAAGTTCAGGCCAGAGCTTGACTGTAGCCTCTACTATCCAAGGATGGCCCTTGTACCATGTGGATATTAAAAATGCCTCATGAATGGTTTTATCTCATAATAAACAGATATAAAACCACCTTTAGGACTTCCTCATCTTCTAAATCAAGTTTGCTGTCTCCATTGTGCCGTTTATGGACTTAAACAAGCCCCTTGTGACTGGTATGCTTTCTTCATTGAGGCTGTTGGTAGCCTAAGATACCAGCAGAGTAGTCATGATTCTTCCTTCTTCCATCATTCATCACGAGGACGCATATTGCTTTTATTATATGTGGATGATGTGATCATTATCAACAATGATCAAAATTATTGTTGCATTAAAACAATACCCCCATGCTCAGCTTGATATTAAGGACCTAGGACTTCCTTGGAATAGATGTTGAGTCTTCTCTAAAAGGTATTTCTCTCCCAACAAAAGTATATCCATAGTATTCTCACCTGGGCTGGTATTACTGAAGAAAAGACATCTAACAGCCCACTTGAACTTAATGATATGTTGGGAGCCTTCAATGCGAAAGCTCTTCCCATTCCAACCTACTACCATCAGGTGTTGGTAACTTTTTCCATCTCACTATCACTGGAGCTGATATCAAATTTGTAGTTCATATTGTAACTCACTTTGCTTTGGCTTCAACTACAAATCATGGGTTGCTGTCTTAAATATTATATGTTTTTAGTTCATATTGTAACTCACTTTGCTTTGGCTTCAACTACCAATCATGGGTTGCTGTCTTAAATATTATATGCTATCTTCATGGAACTAGATCCCAGGGTCTGATATACTTTACCGGTTTACCTACTTTTTCTGCGTACTCATACTCGGACTGGGTTGAAGACGTCAATGATCTTATGCAGACTACAAACTTACGTGTTTTTCTAGGATATTTTGTTATCCCCTGCAAGAGTAAGAAACAATCTTTGGTTTCTTGCTCCTTCGGTGAAGCCGGATATGTGCCCTTGCTTTCACTATTGCGGAACCTGTATGGCTTCATTGGTTACTTGTTGACACGGGCATTCATACTTCTCAGCTGGCCCCACTCCATTGCGACATTTATCTAATAATGAGGTCACTAATGTACCTAACACATTGAGATTGAATACCATTCTGTTTGTCACCATCTTCGGTGAAGGGAGCGTTGCTCTTCATTTAATTTCTTAAAATTTTCCATTGGTTGACTTCTTACAAAGTATCTCACCAAGTAAATCATTTTCAACACTTTACTTCATGATCTCTTGATCTTTCCTTCAACACATTGTGAACTTAGGAGGAGAAGGGGGTGAAAAGAAGGTACACTCTGTTCCCTTAGTCTGTAAGACTATCCAAGAGAGCACTCTTTTAGATCTTCCCACAGAACAATGCACCTTATTTAATCTTTTAGATTGATATGTAAATTTAAAATCCTTTAGAGAGGTTTTTTGTTTTTAATTTTTTAAGAGCATTCTTATAATTGTACACGCAATGTTTGTATTAAATCTCTATTACAAGTACATGCTTGTATTGTCACATTGACATACAACATCAAATTCTTCTCTTTTCTTCATACACTTTCACCTTTGGAATATTCCTCTCTCTCTCTCTCTCTCTCTCTCAGCAACTGAACCTCATACATAGCCATATGACGTGGAATTTTATGATGAGAAGAACATGAGATGACATGTGAATTCCTTAATGGCCCACCTAGGTGAAAGGAATGTGTAGGGAATCATATAAAGGTGGTGGATGATAAATTCCCTTATTTGCTTAAGACAAAAAAATAGCCTCACTAGAGACACCTAGCCTTAAGATTTGGGCCCAACCAACTTCAACCATTGCAAATAGGTGTGATATAAGTTTCACCCCTAGGGTGATTCAAATGGGTATTAACTTCATCCAACCCATATCCTTGCCATCCCCTACACAGTCCTCCCACCGCCATGAATTGGGACCGGCACACCTGGGCCCCACGAAAAGCTACCAGACTAGTGCAATATCTCAAAACACAATATATGAGACACATGCCCATTAGATGGCCACCTAAGATAATAAATTTAGATTTCATATATGAGCAATACCTTGCATTTGGCGCAACACTGAAAATGCAATCTGAAAATTTTGTAGAAGTTAAAAGATCAGAACGGATGCAATAAACAATATGATTTGGAGGGGGATTTCTTCCGATGTTTGCAACACAACCTAAAGTTGAGTAGCCTGGTGGTGCAATTGGCATCCAGAGAGAGCAATCATCATTTATGCCACATTGGATTCCATCCTCTTCCAAGTCTTGAAAGCTAGAGAAAAAACAAAGGAGTTGGAAACCAAGAGGTTTGCGTACACGCCCATACGCATTACTGACTGCCATTACAGCCTGTGAAGGAGGGACATGCCTGCACATGCAAATTATGACATTTCAACTTTATGACAACCATAACAAAATCTTGAATGTTCCTTAAGAGATTAGAAACACAATTCATGGAATTTTATCATTGTAACAGAGTGCAGCATATTCTGCTAGGATGTTAAAAGTAAAAAAAAGAAACACTTGCCTATTAAAAAATTAATTTTGCATATTAGGTACTGACCAAAAAACTGTTAGAAGATGACCATAAGAAAATAAGTTATTTTTCCCCTACAACGGGAAGTTTTTATGTAAATCCATAGTACATTTTGTGAACCCAAAACTAATTATTTTGTGCAAACTATCCCGGGATTTGGCTTAGAACAAATCTCATAGCCGATCCCCAACCCCAACATAATTGAGACAAGGCTTTGATGATGATGATGGGATAATAAAGAATTTTCAATATGATTACTTGACACCTTGTAGGCTTGTACAGACTAATCCAAATAACAAAAAAGATTCATATTCTACGTAAAAAAGAGACATGTAAAATACTTCCATCAATTACATAAACATACAAAAATAAAAGAGCATCCTCTTGCTTTCATTCTCTTAAAATAGGACATTTAGGTCTGGTGGATATTGATCACCAGATAATTAAGGGTATAGCCTTTGTATAAAACACACAAATGAGGAATTCTACAAAACACCCTCTTCAAAAAGGGGCTTTTCTGCCCCTATATAATAGCCAATAAAAACACAAGAAACATGAGCAGCAATTCATTCCACCTATTTCTATTTATTTCTTCTGCCCATAAGTCTTATTTTTATTTAGTACTCAACTTTATAGGAGATTATAGTAGAGAGTGTAAGAGAGAAAGTAGGAGATTTGAATATGAGAGAGAGAGAGAGAGAGAGAGAGAGAGATTCTTTGGACGTGTATATGATTGGAGTGTACAGTGTTAACACCAGTTGACACAAAGCCCACCAGGTCCATTCAATGTAACAAACCAACCCATCACGTGGGATAATTTAGGATAGACTCAAATCACTGTAAACTCATTCTCTTTCCATATACATAGATTGTAACAGCTTTACTTTCCATATACATAGATTGTATTAGGTTTGAATTGCCTTGATTAAGGCTGAATGATATTATAAAAGGGAGGAAGGATCGTCCATTGAAAGGATCCAAGTATTCCACAAATATCCATTCTCTATTCACATTCGTGACATGGTATCAGAGCCTGTGACTTGGTCTACTGCTGCATCTTCTTCTTCTGCTTCATGCTACTTCATTTGCATCTTAGCCACTCAATAGAGATCACCACAGCAACTGATCTCTATTTCTAGAAATTCTCAGCCAACCAGGAGCAAGGAAAAGTATTGTCGTTAGCCGTATTCACTTCAACAAATCAGTGGCCCACCTGCGATGATCAAGACACCTTCACCAACTCTATATGTGATGGTCGACTGCTTATTCTAGACATTCTGGAGATTTTTTCAGAATTTTTGGTTGCCTCGAGGTAGGTTTTTGCCAATTTTTTCTGGATTTCCGAAATCTTGCACCAGTTTTCATCTCCACCGTCCAGTTTCTTGGATTCTCATCCGATGTGGGTGAGATTTGGTTTAGTGGACACGAAAAAGGCTTCTCCTTCTTCCCATGTGATCTGATCCCATCATTGATCAATCTGTGGGCCACCAGACCAGATCCTGTGCAGAATTTCAGGTCACCTGGGCTAATTCTGGCATCTGATCACCTCTGGCCCACCATAGATCCATCAGGCACCTCCAGATATCAATGCCTCAGGGTCGTCTGCTACTTCTAGGGATTATAGAGTTGTTTTCCAATTTTTTTGTTAAGGAACATATCTGTGTTTTTACAATCTGCTTGCAATTTCTAAGAATTTCACTCAGCACCCTCCTCTCTATCAAAAGAGGCTTGCTGATCTAGTCATTCCGAGTTACAATACTGACTTGAGATGGACAAAAGTGAAACTTCCTTGATTAAATTCAATGGGACAAATTATTCATCATGGGCTTTTCAATTTCAAATATACCTTAAGGGAAAAGAGTTATGGGGACATGTTGATGGGATTGATCCTAAACCTTTAGAGGATGTAAAGGCAGTGTCCAAATGGGAAACCAAGGATGCCCAAATCATGACTTGGCTTCTGGGGCTAGGGATCCACAATACATTCTGAATCTCCGGCCCTATAAACAGCAAAAGGAATGTGCGACTATCTCAAATAGGTTTATCAATAGGATAACTCCGCCAGACGTTTCCACTTAGAACATGAGCTCTCTCAATTTCATCAAGGGACATTGCCCATTCAAGAACATTACTCTCATTTTATTTGCTTATGGACGGACTATACTGAAATCATTTACTCAAGTCTACCTAATGCCTCGATTGCGGTGGTTCAAAGCATTCATTCCACTAGTCAAAGGGATCAATTCTTGATGAAATTGAGACTTGAGTTTGAAAAAGCACGTTCAAATCTGATGAGCAGGGTGCCTCCCCCATCTATTGATTCTTGCTTAGGAGAGCTTTAGTGTTATTGTTGTCAGAAGTATCAAGTATGGACATGTCGCCACTCAGTGCAATAAAAAATTCTACTCTTACTGCAAACGCAAAGGCCATGTTCTTCCGGAATGTCAGCGCCATGCTCAGGTTTCCTCTCAGAAGGCTAATCTGGCAACCTTGGATGCTTCTTCTTTTGCATTGAGTCCTGTTGCCACTACAGTGATGCCTGCTCAGCCTCCTTCTTCATCCTTTCTTAACCCCGAAATGGTTCAACAGAAGATAGTAAATGCCATTTCTACTCTTGGTCTCTCAGGTAAACCAAAACATTCAAACTCTACCTGGTATATGGATTCGGGGGGCTTCTAATCATATGACCCACTCTTTTGATAATTTATCTCAATTAAAGCCTTATGATGGAAATCTCCGAATCAATACAGCAGATGGTGGCAGTATACCCATTACTGCCATCGGTGAGATCTTACATCCCTTACCGTTGAGTCATGTTTTTCTTTCTCCTTGGTTATCTACAAATTTATTATCTGTTGGACAACTCGTTGATAACCATTGTTCTGTCTCTTTTTCACGTTCTGGTTGTGTTATACAGGATCAAGCATCAGGGAAGGTTATAGTGAAGAGACCCAAGTGTGGCCGTCCTTTTCCGCTACAACTCTCTACACAAGATAGAAATTTGGTTGCCTCTGCCTTGTTTTCTGCTTCTAGTTCAAATAAGAGCCAATTATGGCACAATAGATTAGGCCGTCCTCATTCTCGTACTTTGTTGCCTTTGTTTCAATCTGGTTTGCTTCATGATAATAAAATTTCTCTTAAAGATGTTTCTTTCGATTGTTCTAGCTGTAAAATGAGCAAGAGTAAGACTCTTCCTTTTCCCATCGGTACTTCATTATCATTGAAATGCGTTGATCTTGTTCATAGTGATGTATGGGGTATAGCACCTGTCATATCCCATTCTCATTTTAAGTATTTTGTTACATTTATTGATGATTATAGTCGCTTTACATGGATTTATTCTTGCATTCAAAATCTAAGGTGTTTGTTACTTTTAAAATTTTCTTAGCTTATGTGGAAAATCACTTCTCCACGTCTATTAAAACACTTCACACAGATTCTAGTGGTGAATATGTTTCTAATGAATTTCAGAATTTTTTGCAAAACAAATGGATAATTTCTCAAAAATCATGTCCTTATACACCCCAACAAAATGGTGTGTCTGAGAGGAAAAACAAACACCTTTTGGACATTGTTCGGTCACTCTTCTTAGAATCATCTGTTCCACAACAATTTTGGCCCGAAGCTCTGTCCACAACAGTTCATGTTATAAATAGACTACCCTCCCCTCGTCTAAAGAATGAAACACCTTATTTTCGTTTATTTCATAAGCATCCTACTTATTCTCATCTCCATACTTTTGGGTGTGTATTTTTGTTCTTCTTCCCCCAGTTGAACGAACAAAACTATCTGCTCAATCCTCTAAGTGCGTTTTTCTAGGCTATGGGACTGACCAAAAAGGATTTTTCTGTTATGATCCTAAGGTGAAACGCATCAGAACCTCTCGTAATGTCATGTTTTTTGAAAATCAGTATTTTTTCCAACATCATTTAGATCATGATAACCCTGCTGTGGTTTCATTTGTTCCTGACTTTTGTGATAATCATGTTCCTTCTACGGAAACTATCAAGCCTTTACTTGTGTATGAAAGGCGTCGGCGGGAAAATACGCTTGCACCTGAGCCTCCTGATTTGTCAGGTTCTTCGGCACTTGACCTAGCTCCTGCTCCTGCTCCAGACATCTCCCAGTCAGTTCCTCTTTGTCAATCATCTAGGATTTCCCGCCCCCCTGATCGGTTTGGCTTTACCCATACATCCTTACTTGCTACTTTGTCTTCTGTTCACATTCCTAATCATTTTTCCCAAGCAGTGCAACATGAGTGTTGGCGGCAGGCCATGCGGGAAGAACTTGACGCACTCAAAGTGATTATCACATGGGATGTTGTTCAATGTCCTCCGACCATCAAACCTATTGGCTGTAAGTGGGTTTACTCTATCAAGCTACATTCTGATGGTACTCTGGCATGTTATAAGGCTCGGTTAGTGGCACTTGGTAACCATCAGGAGTATGGTATTGACTATAATGAGACATTTGCTCCGGTCGCCAAGATGACAACGGTGCGTACTATTCTTGCTATTGCAGCATCACACTCATGGCCTCTTTATCAGATGGATATGAAGAATGCATTCCTCCACGGAGATCTTAAAGAGGAAGTGTACATGCGTTTTCCTCAAGGATATGATTCTACTTCTGAAAACGAGGTGGCGCGGCTCCGTCGCTCGTTGTATGGACTCAAACAAGCACCCAGAGCTTGGTTTGAGAAATTTCGTTCTACGCTGCTTCATCTTGGATTTGCTCGATATCCCTATGATCCTTCATTGTTCCTGAATAACACCGCTCAAGCTACCACCATACTTCTCGTATATGTGGATGATATCATCATCACAGGCACTCACAGTAAAATGATCCATAGTCTTCAATCCTCACTTCAAGCTGCATTCCATATGAAAGACCTGGGTCCATTAACATATTTCTTAGGTCTTGAGGTACAACAGTCTACGAACGGACTGTTTTTACATCAACATAAGTATGCTACTGATCTCATTGATCTTGCTGGCCAAAAGGATGCAACGTTTGTGGACACTCCATTAGAAGTCAATGTGAAACTCCTGAAAGATGATGGGGACCTCTCCGACCCCACCTCCTACCGATGCTTAGTTGGGCGTTTGGTCTACTTGACCATCACTCGGCTCGACATCTCATATGTTGTGAAAGTTATAAATCAATTCATGGCAGCACTACAGCATCACCATCTGGTTGCTGTCAAAAGGATCATTCGGTACATTCTTGGTTCTCTGACACGAGGCTTGGTTTTTCTAATTGGCACACCAATTACACTAAATGCTTACTCTGATGCTGACCTGGCTGGATGCCCGGATAGTCGATCCACCACAAGCTGGTGTATGTATTTGGGTGAATCGCTCATTTCTTGGAAATGCAAAAAGCAAGAAAGGGTCTCCAAATCTTCCACTAAATCCGAATATCGTGCCATGTCCTCTGCCAATTCTGAGATCCTTTGGCGTCGTGGCTTACTTGCAGATCTTGGTTTTCCTCAGACTTCAGCTACCCCACTTCATGCGGACAATACTAGTTCCATCCGTATCACTGAGAATCCAGTCTTTCATGAACGTACAAAACATATCGAGGTGGATTGTCATTTTATTTGAGATGAATATGATCGCAAGGTCATTAGTCTTCCACATGTTTCCAGTGAACTCCAACTTGCAGACATCTTCACCAAATGACTGCCTAGGCCACACCATGAGTTCTTGATTCGCAAATTGTTGCTGTTTGACCATCATCAATTTGAGGGGGGGTGTTAACACCAGTTGACACAAAGCCCACTAGGTCCATTCAATGTAACAAACCAACCCATCACGTGGGATAATTTAGGAAAGACTCAAATCACTGTAAAGTGTAAACTTATTCTCTTTCCATATGCATAGATTGTAAAAGCTTTACTTTCAATATACATAGATTGTATTAGGTTTGAATTGCCTTGATTATGGCTGAATGATATTATAAAAGGGAGGAAGGATTGTCCATTGAAAGGATTTAAGTATTCCACAAATATCCATTGTTTATTCACGTTCGTGACATACAGTGGGGGCACATCTTTGGATTAATATGATTGGTTTCAAAGAACAATATCATTGGAAAAGGGAGAAAAATAGGGAAAGAATAAATATTGTTGGAGAAGTAACATGGGCAGGAATAAATAGGACATTGAGAAGGAAAAGATTTGAAGAGAGATAAAATAGGAGGAGCTGTTGAGAGGAAGAGAAATTAGGAAGAGAGAAAATAGGGGCCATTAGTTTACATTTAAGAAAGAGAAAATAGATGATCCAAGCCATTCATTTCCATTCCTTTCTCATTAATTAGCTTTTAAGAAAAAAAAAAGGAGACAAGTCGATTCTTATCATTTATTGCAACTACACCTCGGCATGTATTCGTTGGTCATAAAGGAGGGGCAAAAACACTTTAAATGCCCGGGCTCCATGAAGCAAGACTTTATATGTATATAGGGAGCCCCTCAGTTGAGCACCATCGCTCATGTTGTGGTAAGCACCGGTGCTCCAAAACAAATGGTGAGGCCCACTTTATGGTCCATCCAAGTGGACCATAAGGACCCCCTTGATAGAAACGGGTCCCAGGGTTTGGCACCCATCTGAATGCACCGGACCGTTGGATCGACTGTGCACTCATTTTGGATGGTGAAAACTGGTGGGCTGTGGATCAAGTGCAGCTGATGATGATCTGAGCCTCCACCACCGTACACAAGGGCTAGCACTCACCATAGTGTGAGCGCTGGTGCTCTGTTGAGGGGCTCCCATATATATATTGAGGAGCATTACAAAACGCCCGGGGCATTTTTAAAAATAGAAATACCTATTTTTTCAGGGCAATAGAAGCACAATCCAGCTCATCACATTTAATGTGAAAAGGAGACGTAATGGGGTTAACATGAAAGCAAGGGGTATTTTTGGAAAGCGAAGCCCCATATCACGTTGCTGGTTCTTTATTTCTTCCTGCTTTTTTGTTAATCCAGTTTCAAGTCTATTCCTTGATTCATTTCATAAGAGTTTCATTTTACACAAATTCATGAGACTAGATATGTAGCCCATCTATTTTAACATCCAAATCAGTCAAACCAAATATCTTTTCCAAGCATGAGATGTGGTAAAATCTCACCTAAAAAGGCATTTGCCTTATCATAAGATTTATCACATATAATATACTTGAATAGAAATAGTGCAAAAGACAATGTAATTTATGCTTCATTAATCAAATTGTGGGTCAGTCTCATATCGAGAGTGAAATTTCTCACGGGTAAGTAAAGGGGGAGGCTATTTATTCTAAGTGGTTTAGATTTTCAATAAAAGGGCCCCAAATATGACTTCTATGTAGACCCACCCTAACGATTGTTTTTCTATTAGATGCATCATGAAAATTGAAGAGGGGGGGCCTAAATGCCCCTTTTCCAAGGGGGTCCCACCAACCTTGCAGGCCTAAGGTGGGTCCCCCTTTGGTCGCAAAAATTCAAAATTCCCCTGCTTTGAAGAGAATCCAAGTTAAGATGGGGCCCAATGGTGGGAAATTTCAAAGCAAGCAACAATTGGACCAAATTAAAAGTTCTTGCACTACAAGGAATCCAACTTAGCAGTTTTTTCAAAATTCCTTGTTTCTCGTCCCCACCTTCGTTAACTTCCTCAAACTTGGAATGCTAGCCAAAGAAGTTTCCTAGTCCTACCATGACTTGCAAACCAAGTTTGCAACAAGCATACAAGGAGCCCAAGGGTGGGGCGTCCAGCTGTCTAGCCCTCTCTCCCTTGGACATCCCATACCAGCCACTTCTCTCTCCATTCTTCACCATCTTCCACCCTTGTCTGCCTTCTTCTCTTCCATTATAGCTCATCCAAGGGGCCATTCTCTTGGCCAACCACCACCTTGGGTCCGTTCCACCACCACTTAACCACTTTCTAGTCCTTGTGCAAGGCTTCTTCTTCATGGTCCAAGGAGATTAGTAACGCTGAAATTCAAGAGATGTTGAGGAACACCATGACAAGCTAGTTTTACTTTTTTGGGGAAAAAGGGTGAATCATTCATGTACTTTTATTTGTTTTGTGCATAGACAATGGTTAGAATTCAAGGTATTTTTCAATTAATGTATAGGAATGGTTTGAATGTTAAATGCCGTATTCAGTACACTCTTTGATGCTTTATTTTCTCCGTGATATACAGCATGCTTAGAGTCAATGCAAATATGTGGAAAAGAATGATTGTTTCCATCGAATGCTTTAATAACTATTTCTGAAATCAATTGGTTAAATACATTATTTTCGTTCTTTCTTGGGAATAGACTGAAAACCTATTCTTGGGGAAGAGATATAGATCTATGCGTGCCTCCAATCATCAGGAGGAAAGAAGATCTCCGATCCTTGGAAGCTTTTATTTCATTGTTATTTGCATTATTTTTAATTCTGATTTTTATTTTTATTTTTCAGCAATTGGTTGTTTTAATTTAGTTTATTTTGGTTGCAACATACTTTTTTAGATTAGGGTCTTTAGACTAGGATCTTTTTAATTGGATGTAAAGTTGTAATTAATTTTCAGATTATTTTTTGCAGGTCGTATAGCTTTTGTTTAGGTTAATTTTATATTCTAATTAGGCCAGGTCAAGTGCGAAGCTACTACCATTCCCTATGGATCGACCTTGGACTCACCGAGTTGTATTACTACATCGTGTCGTCCCTACACTTGGGGTAGCCATCACCGACCCTAGCATAGTTGGGTCAAGGCTTTGATCATGATGATTATACTGATTTTCAAACTATTGGACTTGAAAGCTATTATTGATACTTCTAAATTATCAGATACCTACTTTCTTTTATACTTATCTAGTGAATCATGTTGTCTGTCGCAAGATTAGTTCAAAAAATCATGCTAATTCTTTTATGATGATAAAGAAATCATGATGATTTGATTTACAGATATTTTCAGTATCAGGAACTATACATTTAGTAGTAAACATGAGATAGATTGGAGTGCCTTCTAAGGATTCTTATTCAAAGAATAATAAATAGCACACTCAAAAATAAGAAACCTCAATCAAGATTTAGTATCAAAGGAACTCAGGAAAATATTGCACCACCACAATAATTTTCAAAGGCCTTAGCAGCGCTTACCTTGAAGTCACACAATCACCTAATATAGCATAGTTTGAAGGGGCTTGAGGCCTCCAAATGGTGAGGTTGTCTCCAGCCCTATTTCCTGCCACAAGGTTAGAAGCCAACCCAAATGAACTCAGACTTGGTTACATTTATTAAGAACACGTGACAATCAGAAGATTAGTATGACCCACACAGAGTTTTAAAGAAAAAAGAACGTAAATTTCAGTAAAAGGATTGAAAAAGACCTTTCTGTGATGTCCAAACTCGATCAAAGTTGGTGCAAGAAACCAGTGGGCTGGCATTTCCAAATTGTAATGCCTCAGTTGCTTGATTTTGTAAGTGAAGTGCGAGGGAAATAACACTCAAAGATAGATGAATACAAATATCAGTTGATGTAATAGAGATGCTAGTTTTTTCTTTAACAGATGTGTATCCGCCTGATATATCCACAGGATCAAGAATAACATGACCTGAACCAGCCTCGATAGTAAGATCCTTCACTAGAGCTCTTATCCATGTATCACTCTCTTTTGATGCATACCTGTGAAAAAAAAAACATGTACTTCGTTCATCATTATAGCTTATCAATCAAAACCAACCTAGGAGACCGTTGCAGGGCAGGGCCGGCAGGCCCATTACTCAAGTGTGAGACCCAAATGATGCAAATCCAAGTTAGTTTCTTAGTTTCTTATTGAGGTGTAATTAGGCATAGCTTTCCAAATTCATTATGACATTTTATTTTATTTCCTAAGTTGGTTAATAGTTTCCTAGTTTCATCAAGTGACTTATCCCTTAAGTTTTTCTTTTCTTATTTATATGAATTTTGTAGAGATGGAATTTAGAGTTTGCAGTTTTCAAGCTGTACACGAAAGCTGAAGCTCAACCAACAAATCAGAAGTACGTATGATGGATTTTTGACCTGGGAGGACATTTACAGAACTCGAGGTTGAGTTCTCTCCAAGCCGGGGAGAATGATGCAGGGCAAGCCCATAACCCAGATGTGGGGCCCAAATGATGCAAATCCAATTTGGTTTTTTTATTTTTTTATTGAGTTGTAATAATTAGGATTAGCTTTCCAAATTCATTAAGATTTCTTATTTTATTTCCCAAGTTGGTTAATAGTTAGTTTCCTAGTTTGATTAGGTATCTTATTTATATGCATATTGTAAAGAAGGAATCAGAGTTTGAAGATTAATAGAATTTTGTTAGGATTTTTCCCTCCGAGGTGCGTCCTCATTGTGAAAGTGATGCAGTCCGGTCCCGATCCAAGACAAGGACCCGCAAGCCTTAATGGACCCAGCTGATGGGATCCACATGACGTTTCCTGATTTCATAGATTAGTAGTGTTGGTTTATTTGCTTATTTCTAGATAAGCAGGTCGCTTAATTGTTTAGGAAGATTTCCTTTCTAATTTATATGTTGATTAGGATTAGGATTAGATATTTCCTTTATTGCTTATTTAGGAACAATGCTACTCTATATATAGAGAAGCTCCTTATTGTAATGCTTATGCTTTATTCAATCAATTCAAGTAACGTGAGTTATTCCCACGAGTTCATGGCTGTGATTGTTGTTTTGTGTGGAATCCCTTCACTGGATTCGATCAACCTCATCTGAGAGGTTGGTCTATTCAATCGAAGATCCGGGGCTGCGCCAGAAAGTTTCAGTAGAGAAATATTATCATGCTTCAGCGCCTTCATGCAAGGCCTAATCCTAGGGCCTGCATCAGTTTCACATCAGGGAATAACACTTCTAGAGAAAGAGAGAAAACAAAGCCAAATCATACTCTATAGTTCTAAGAATTATATAGTTAGTTAGAGGATAGCGGGTTGTTAATTATTCTTTTATTAGGTTATATGAGATTATTAGTTCAAAGTGTCAGTACAGTTATTAAGTGTGCATTGATGCAGGCCAGACCCATGGTCAGCCAACTAATTGGGTCCAGTCCACAGGCCCAACAGGATATCCATTTAGTTAGAAGTTTTACTTACTTAGAAGTCTTATTTAGAGAGTTGTGATTTATTTAGAAGTTATTGAAATTAGGAGTTTTATTTTATTTGAATTGTAAGCAAGTTTAGTTTCCTTTGTTGTTGAGGAAAATAGAGTCCTACTAGGAAAGGGGATGTCCAACCCTTCCTATTAATATGTAATCCCTCCATTAGAAGAGTAGTTCATGATTATTCAATAAAGATTGGTATGTTTGGTTTGCCTATGGCTCTGAGTGTTTCACTTCAATGGAAGAACACTCGCACGTGTTGAGTTCCGAGAGGAATTTGGCCAATTCCCATATGCAGAATGGTCCTCATTGGAATCCATCTAGGATTCAGCAAACTCTTCAGTAGAATTTGTCTACACCCATCCCATCACCGTTCCATCACTGCTTGCAGATCCAAGGTCACATCATGCATTATATTTATGACAGTAAAAAATGCTAGTGCAACCTAGTTCTTGGTAGCATTAATTCGCCTCAATCTTTCTCTTTAAACATTTTCATGGTATTGGAAGCCTAGATATAGGGTTTTGAGCTCCTTCCTCTACTTCTCCCTCTTCTCTTCATTTTGATTCAACGCTCGGTCAGACCCACCTATCCCTTGTGACTATATGGCTGACATCAACAATCATACAATCAGGTCAGATCTTTCGAGCAAGTACTGCCTAGGAGAGGATGAATTTATAATATTCTTTTGTGAATTTTCCAGTCCAAAGAGAGATGCTTTGTGGACGTCAGAGCAGAACTACATAATAATCTTTTAAAAATTCCTATAAAGTTCGGATGTTTTAGATCAGTTGTATTGAAAAACGAGGACATTTGAAGGGAATGATTGCTTCATTTGTTTCATCCATATTCTGTGAGAATTCTGATGCATCTTTCGCCTTAATTTGATGGATTGAAGGACTACCAGTCATTCCTTCTGTCATAAGGAAAAACAAAAAAGGGAAGTAGATGCGATAAATAGATCGCTCCTGTACGAGACATTTTCTTATTGTTAGAGAATGTAATATATTCATGTTGGCCGACCTCAATGTAGCCAGGACAAGGCATTGATGATGATATGTATATGTTGAAACATATGTATTAAAATTTAAAAATAACATATAAATTACATACATTTAATTTATTCTACTAAATCAATGATTCAATATGTTATTTCTACACGGGAAGTGAATAATTTACAAGCTATTTGTACGTGACAATGTGAAATTAGACATGCATTCTCATATCCCAACTCACAATATGCAAATATTTTGTAGTTTGCATACAGTTGGAGGGCTTTGTATATATGTTGTAAAACAAATACAAAAATACCCTTGCTCTTTAGTTTCCTTTAAAAAAAGATAAAATGATACGCAGAAGACGATATGCAGTGGGTGATAAGTAATGGCTGCAGAAATAAGTATCTGTTTAGCCGTGTGAATCGAAAAAGAGAAAAAAAAAATCTTAAAATATTGGAAAATGTCACAATTTAATGGTTTCTCATTACCAAGATGCAGAGCTTTATGAATGACAAGAACCAACAGAGCTTTATGAATGACAAGAATCAACAGAAGAAATTAAGAGTTACTCTTTGGTTGATACCAGTATTATTCTTGTGGCTTGTAAGGATGGTGGGATTGTGTTTAACATTGACCACCTTCTCTCTCTCTCTCTCTCTCTCTCTAATGATCTAGCTATCTACCTCTCTTTGTCTGATTTGTTCTTCTTCTACGTACCTACATTAATATTGATAGATAAGTGTGTGTTGGCTAGGGGCAATACGCATCGATAATTTGTCTCATACCATTCCACCTCATCTTCTCTCTTTACTCATCATAATGATTGACATAAAAGAAAAAGACTACAAATAAGAAACAGATACAAGAAACCATAAATGAAAGAACGAAGTACTCACATGATGGTCAGATCAAGTTTTGCACGGAGTAGCTTTTCACCATGTAAAGAATGATCCAAGGAATGCTTTGTGCTGTCGTAGAAGGTAAACTCTGGAGAAACAACCTGAAATAAGCTCAGTAACAAAACGTCATGTAAGTACTATTAAAAAAATGAATATCTTGTAAGCTTTAAAAAAATAAAGAATACATAGCATGTTTCAATATTACAGCTAATAAAGCTACTACTTGAGAAATAATTAAGGAGATATAAAACACATCATTTTGTTTGAAAGGTAAGTACTCACACACACAACCCACATACTCACCCAAGGCCCAATAAAGTGGTAAACAAGTACTCAAATTACTACAAATGTAAACGAACCATCAAAACATAGAAGTAATAGAAAACAAATCAAACATCAAGAAAATAATTTAATCAAGGACTAATAGAATACATACCCAAAAGGTAAAAAAAAAAACACTTTCTTAATGTTGATGGAAAAAAGGTAAATTAATTTACCTGGGCTTCGAAAGTAAAACTTTGCTTGGGATTCACATCACTACATGTGTCACTAGGAGAAGCCAAAGGACTTGCACATCCTTCTAGAGAGTCATGACTCTCTAGATCTATCTCAGAAGAAGAAACCTCAGATGAATAAATGTCAACACCATCCTCCACGGCAACAGAGTAGCAGCTGTCATTACTTAAGTAGGTACACTTACTCAAAAGGGCAGCATTCTAGAGAACGAACAATGAAACACTATGTCTTATGTTAGAAATTATTTTTGAATGGCATAGAAGACCAAAAAGAAATATAGAATGATATTGGTAAAAATTTAGAAGCACAAAAAGCTAAAATCTTTAGTTTAGAAATGATCAACCCACTCCTTCATAAGCATCAGTTGGATTGTGTTTTGATTGTCACTAGCCCCATTGGAGAACTTGTAAAGACCCAACCCCGAATTTAACAAATTCATATGATATTTGTGTCAAGCATTTCATTGATGATAATAATTTATAATAAATGTCAACTCAAGTTAATTGATCAGTTAAAATAAATTATTTAGTGATTAAAAATGCCTGGTCTGGCATATCATCAAGACCCAATCAGTCAATAAAACTAAATAAAAAAAATTTAACTTGTTGTTAAGCCTATAAGTCTGGCTGTAATATATTTTAATAAAATTAATAAGGGTCAAGCAGGGCTAGGTGGAACCCACTTGAGATCTCCACTTGGGATACAACACCGACTAGGTCCCATTAGAAATAAATAAAACAAAATTAAAGTTCCTTAAATTAACATTAATTTTCCCTGACTTAATGAAATTAACCGCTGGTCAATGCCCAACCTTGGATTCCATGCCTAAGTACTAGGTCCCATTTGCATTAAGCAATAGTAAATTAAAAAAAGAGAGAAAAAAGAAAAAAAGGGGAGCCCAAGCAACAAAAGCCCCATCTCCCGACCCTCTCTCTTCATTCAACCGAAAAAGAGAGAGGGAAAGGGAAAGGGCACAAAAACAGAAGGAAAAAGGAAGAAAGAAAATAAAGGAGAAGGAGGAAGAGAGAATGGGAGAGAGGAAGACAACAAGGGAAAAGAAGGGGATCTTAGCCTGGGATTTGGGGATTTCGATTTGGGTTTTCCCCATTTTTCCATCTCATTTTCACCAAACTCTCTCCTACATTGAGCTGGGGCTCAAATCTAGTTAAATGGCATAGGCTCCTCTCAATAATATCTGATTTCGACAATAGCCTGTAAAGTGTATTCAAGCCACATGGTTCAAAACTGTCTGTCGAAACTAGTTGCTTACAATAACTAAATAATATCTGATTTCCATCTCATAAGCCATATATATATATATATATATTACTCATTGAGTTATTTACAATAACTAAATCCCCTCAAGGGTGACTTACAAGATATTACATAAATTGAATCGCTTTAATTGGGTTGACCAAATTTACTCCTATTCTGTTACATTTGTATTGGACCCAGTAGGCTTGGCTCAAGACTCAGGAGAGGACCATACGAGCCACATTAACACTTACAGTTGTTAAGAGACAACCAATTGCACGCCAACCTTAACAAATGTGAATTTTGGTTGGAGCAAGTTAATTTTCTTAGGCACATTATATCCAAGGAAGGATTGTCAGTTAATCCAACTAAGGTAGAGACGGTAAGTAAATGGAAGAGATCTATGACTGTATCAAAGGTTCGAAGCTTTCGAGGTTTGAAAGGCTACTACAGAAGATTTGTTAAGAGGTTCTGCGTCCATCGCGACACCATTAACGAAGTTGAGACACAGATGTGCCTTTACAATGGACCGAAGATTGTGAGGAAAGTTTTCAAGATTTGAAGGAGAAACTGACTTCGACACTAGTTCTTATCCTACCACCTAGCAGCGGTGGCTTTGCCTACCACCTAGCAGTGGTGGCTTTGTAATAAACGGCGACGCATCCTTGTAAGGATTGGGATGTGTCCTCATGCACCATGGGAAGGTAGTTGCTTACAAAACTATGCCACTCATGATCAAGAATTGGCAGCCTTGGTATTTGCACTAAAGTTCCGGAGACACTATCTTTATGGTGAACAATTTGAAGTAGACACAGATCATAAAAGCTTAAAATACATTTTCTTTTAGAGGAACTTTAACATGAGAGAAAAGAGACATTTTTTTTTTTTTTTTTTGGTAGAAGAAAAAGGAAATGGTTAGAGTTCCTGAAGGACTATAGTTCTACTATAGAGTATCATTCATGCATGGCAAAATGTTGTAGCCAACATATTAAGCAGGAAGTCCACCATTCTAGCTTGCATGATTGCTAAATGGAAGCTACTAGAGAAAATAAGAGTTTAGATCAGGAATTGCAAGCGAGGGATGAAAGTGTGTTGATTGCCAACTTAAGGATACAACCAGAACTTATCTAGAATTGGTCAAAATATTCGATTTGCTTGAGGACAAGCCTGATTCACAGTAACAGATGACATCCTATATTTCAGAGGCAGGTTATGCGTTCCCAATATTTCAAAGATCAAAAATGAAATTTTGAAAGAAGCTCAACATACCAAGTACAAGATCCACCCGGGAAGCACCAACATGTATCAAAATCTAAAGATCCGATTTTGATCGAATTGTTTTTTGTGACCTTTATGTTTTTAATTCATGTCTTTTGGTATGTTCAATCTGATGGTGAATGAATGACCTTGATTCAAACTTGTTTAGTGTCTAACATATAGGGATGACCTAAATCTCATGTAATGTGATGAACTAAGGCCTAACCTCACCAAACAAAAACAAGATGGGGGCTGTTTTAGTTCAATAGTAGGTTTTCCTATGGAAAACATGCTGGCCAAACCCTAATTTGTGTAAAATTAGGGTCTCACAACCATAGGGCATCACGGTCTAGTGAAATTGGGGGTCTCTTCTTCCTCATATGGTGCTGTAGAGTTTTGTTTCTTCTGAATTTTAATCTAATTTTTATGACCTTTCATGTTTCCCTTGAATGCCGTAAGAGTCATGGTAAGGTTTAGAATTTGGTCTAATTTTGTTCCCTAATTTACTTCAAATTCCTAATTAAATTAATCCAATTCAATTCATGTTGATCCTGCAACTTGCTCCCCTATTCTAATTGTGAGGAATAATTCGGACTTCATAATTCTATAATTAGATTGAATGAGACCTCTTGTAGTTCATGTGATCCACTAATCTCTTATAAACTTTTAAAAAAATTGGTATTGGAAATTGAACTAGAACTCGTATAAGAGCTTGCTGAATCCCTAATAGATGAACCTTTACATATATTCAATACCACTAAGTTGTTTTGGCCTAGCATGATTGGGATGACTCCATGTAGGGAACTTGGAACTTGTTATTTTTACTAGCTGCAGTCTAGTCCCGTTGGAGATCTGTCAGATCTGGTGCCCCCTAGATGACCTTTTTCCCTACTAGGAATTAACATGAACCAAGAAAATTTGGGTACAGCACTGAAGAACCTTCTAGCAAGGCACTAACAAGCAAGTTTAGCTTATGTGGTTGCCAACTTGTTATCTTATTGTTATTGAACTTGTTATTGAGCTTGATGTCGATGAACTTGTCATTAGTGAATGTAGTATTGATGATCTTTCGATCCTATGTTAATTGTGGTATGGCCTCGTATGTCATATTCCAAACGAATAATCTTATCCTTGCAATAAATCTGCAATGTTTATGACTTTATGTAGACCCTGATCTCCTACAATCAACTACATGTTTTTATTCTCTTTAGCATGATTGTATATGGAAATAAATGTAAGCTTGTCTATTCACTAAGCTCCTTGTACTTACCCTTGCAGGAGACGTTTTTCAGGTAGTTCATTAGGGTACGGCCTTGTATGTTATATTCCAAACAAATATTAATTTTATCCCTGCACGTAATATGCATTGTTTATGTAGACCCTGACCTCCTACAATCAACTACATCTCTTTATTCTCTTTTGCAAGATTGTATGTTGAAAAGAATGTAAGATTGTCTAATCACTAAGCTCCTTATACTCAACCTTGCATGGGATCTTTTTCAGGTAATGGGATAGAAACTGGAATAACTCATGATGATGATTCGGATGGGGATGTAGCTGTAGGATTCAATATATGCATTGGAGGATGTTGAAACTGTTAGAGAGAGACATCCAAAGGGACGTTTAGTCCTAGTTTTATTTTGAAATTAATTTTGAACATGTCAGGGTACTAAATACCTGTTACAAGTCTATTTAGTTTGGTTTTATGGACTTATGTTTCATGGATTTTGGATAGTTGAATTAAATTAAATTTAGACATTTATTATGCTTTGGTTATCATTAGATGGTTATCGGCTTATCACGTCATAGTTGATTAAAAAAAATATTTCCGCTGCGAATAAGATTTAACTTATGTTTGTTTGCAAATTTACATTTCATGCCGTGAAATTCAAACTTCTACAGAAATCCGGGTCTCGGGGCATGACAGTATAGGCTAGTAGATTTTTTTTAATCATTTTCTTTTAGATAGGGAGAGTTTTTTTTTTTTTTTGTTTTTTGTTTTTTTTCATGTGTGATTTGGACTCTCTCTCTCTTATTTTCTTTTATTATTATTTCTGTGCTTACAATATTAATAAGATAGCAAATCAACTGAACATCTCAGCCATTGGCGGAATTTTGCCCAATTCCCACCTCAGATGATCTTGTTGGGAAAAAATGTGAACGACTGTGTCCGGTGAGCAACAACTGCTTCTCCACAGCATTGACTCCGGGCTAACCAGTCGCACTTTGGCCAAGTATCCTACACGGAGATTCCTGACTCCTGAGAGCCAGAAGACTTGATGGAATGGCCATAGGAATGGGCGTGTCATGACAATGTAAAATGCCATGCCCGAAAGAATTAGTTGGCACTAGAAAAGGTTCGAAAAAAGTGAACAAAAAGAGTAATCAGAAGTGGATTAGACAGACAGTACCCAACCAGAAGGCAAACTTCCAGCTAATGGTTTAGTTAGTGTGAAGTTGGACATGGGGCAAGCCACTCTAATGCATGCACACATGCACAACAAAACAAGACAGTTAATATGGAAACTGATCGAGAACAGATATTTAAATAAATAAAGAATAAGCAAAAAAAAAAAAAAGAATAATTATTTTGGGGCATTCAATAAATAATGGAAGTTTAAGTACCTCAATTTTAACATTCTTGAACTGCAACTTCTTACCGCGCCCAATTATGATAATAGGTTGAGTTTTGGAAGATGAAACATCTTCCAAATCAATGTCCTCACTTAAACAAATAGTCCCTCCACAACCATCATATGTGAACTCATCAACATCAAATGCATCTGCTATCAATTGACTCTTTGGAGACAGGTGAACCAGATCATCTTTCTGTCTGTAGATTCGTGAAGAGAGCACTATATTATTATTCCTTGATATTGGATCATTCTTAGGATCCAAAGTTTCCTCCCTCCCTGTTATAGTCCCCAGAGAAGGAACAAAAAACTCACACACGGCAAGCAGAAAATCTAGAACAACAAGAACACGAGGTTGCTGAATGCGGATAGCAAATGATTGAGAGGATGTTCCTACTCTATAATCCATCAAAAGCATAGTCAAATTTGGAGCATCTGCATCAGTTGCAGCAGATTCTAGATTTTTCCTGACAGAAATATCGTCAGAAAAGGGTGTCAGAATGTTGCCATTGGAACCAGAAATTCCACATAAGCCCTGTTTGGAAACAACAGAGCCCAGCATCAGCCGCATTTCAGGTTTTGTATCGGGACGAATATCCAACACTGAAAATCTGGGAATAGTCACGTATATATCCTTTTCAAAAAATGAAGTTGTACGATATGAAACCCAAAGACCTTCAAGCTGCATTATAAAAAAATAAATAAATGAAATGACAATGATTTCAGTTTCAAGAATAACAAAATCTATCATGTGGTTCGAAACACAAGGGCTCGTTTAGTGCTTCAAAGGAAAGCTTCTATCGAAAGAAACTGCTCCCGCAAGTATGTGCGCAGCTCAGCTTCCCTAAAAATTGTGATAAAGCGACCACTTTGATGATATGGCAATGCAATGACAGGGCAGCGGCCACTATCAGGAAATACATGCTTCTGTCAGTTATCTTCTTTGAAACACCAAAGAAGCCCGCCCAGAGTTTCCAGATAGCTTAAATCAAATTCTAGATTTCCAAAAAGCAATATGTTTGTAAGGGAACAATGACGTATAACAACATAAATTAAATACAAAACATGGACATGACAAAAAAGATGGAGGTGAAGAGTAGAAACACTCACAACAATATGAGCAAGAGGAGACTCTTCATCAATCCGATTACACAGCTCAAGCAATGCGTAGTTAACTTCAACTGCCGCTACAAAAACAGTATGTGATAAGAAATTTTGACTATGCTGATTAACCTTAACAGCTAGCATGCGGATAGACTCTATTGTTTGAGATGTGTTGCAACGGAAGCTTGGAGGAATCCTAGGTTCTTCAGATATGTTCATGAATGCGCAGTCGAGGATGATACTGTATTCCTTATCGGACATCACACCATGCAATAAGCCAACCTGTCCAGAATTTTGACAATCAAAATCAAATGTATATGTTATTCTCCAAATAGCTGGTAAACCACAAGGGTGATATTAAAGATGATAGAAGTTTCTGTAAGATAATCTTATAAAACCCACTTATACATCCATTAAGGACTAAGCAAATACAGCTTCCCAATTGAATTCCATGGTTACACCAATCAAATGTTATATACAAAGAAACATTTGTTTCAGCCATGATGCCCAGATAAGGACACAGATACGGTCATAGACACGGGGAACAAGGATTCGACACGCCAACTTAAAAAATTGAGGATACAACATCAGTTAAGATACATTTCAAAAAACTTTATTAGAGTTAAATTTGGCCAAGGCCCATTAATTTGCAAGACATTTATTTTATTTAAGTTAGATTTTTAATAGGCGGGCTCATTGTGGATCCACAAATCTCAAGTTAGATAAGCTCATTCACAAGTTATAAGGTGGGTTTGAGGTCTTAAAAAAAATAAAAAATAAAAAACATAAAAAAAGAGGGAGAGGGAGGGAGGGAGGGAGGGAGGGGAAGGGTGGGGCATAGAATTAAAAAAAAAAAAAAAAGGAAATGCCTTTGGAGGGACATTTTCCCTCAACACCGAATGCACAGTGGATAATGTATTTTGACTTTTCCAATCTTAAAATAATACAAAAGGGGGCTGAATGTAAAACTGAAAATACTTAAGTTCTATCAATAGTCTTAAGTGGAGTGAGTTTTGAGTTATGTGATGTAAAAAAAATTAAAGGGGGGTTGAATGAGAAAAGTGACGTGTCCTTTAAAAGGGACATTTGCCCTTTCATTATCACAATAGTAACTCGAGAAAGACAGAGATGGAGAGAAGAGGAAAACGGAAAGAAGAAAAGAAAAAAAAAGAGATGGTGAAGAAGCCGAGGAAGGAGGAAGAGGAGTAACGTCAGAAAAGAGGTGATTATACTTAATAGAAACAAAACTTCATCCTCGACCATGCAAACTGAAAATCAAAGCTGAAATTTTCAAGCACCGGTCAGCATCTTCTTCGTCTTCCTCCTCTTCCTACTGCTTTTCTATCTCTCGGTCACACGAAAGGGGGTAGAGGGTTAGGGTATTTTCTTTTATTTTTAAGTTAAAAATACAACAACGCTGCATCCACACCGCATCCTAACAATCTTCCCGTATCCCATACCCGGATCCATATCGGACCGTATCGGTATGGGTTCCATGGGTGAAATGTTGTATCCAGGTATCATAGGTTTCCGCCCCATTAATTGGTTTAGTTCATAAAATAACAGACATATTCATTGTTGCAGATGACTTTATCTTGATAACATCAGTCATACTTATACTTGAGAGCATACCCCAATGAGATTAAAACGAGAAAAGACTGAGAAGAGTAAAATTTATTTTGGAGAATGGGTTTCGTACCTTTGCATTGGATGACCACTCTATTTATAATACTCTTTGAGCAAGATCTTTCTAAATTACATCAATCACAATCTTCAATCAAGGAAACTAATCTATGATGATTAAGGAAAATAATCTACATAATGCACAACAGTATCCTCCAGAGTTTGGTAGTATAATGGGCTATTATGCTATTATGTTGCTCCTTCATTTGGTATGGTACTCCTGCTAAGTACATAATTTGGTCATCATCATCATCATCATCATCAAAGCCTTGTCCCAACTATGTTGGCGTCGGCTACACGAATTCTATTTCTCCATTCTGATCTATTTGATGGGTACCATCTATATTTATAAGTACATTAATTGATGTACCATCTATATTCACACTCCCCCTCAACTGATGCGGATGAAAAAAGGCATTAATTTTCAAACCAAAAACTGGCGTTGATGGTGGTTCATTGGTTCGGTGAAAGGGTCAGCAAGTTGCAGACTCGAAGAGATATGAGGAAGCATAATGACCTCATCCTCCACTTGTCCTTGTATTAAGTGATAGTCAACCTCAGCAGTTATACTGTGCTCATAAATACAGAACTATCCGCTATTCGAATGGCACTTGTGATGTTAGCATGAAGTGGAGTGTTAGAGCCGACGGAAATGCCAAGTTTGAGGAGAAAGTCTTGAAGTCTAAGAAGCTCTAAGCAAGCTTTAGACATGACATGATACACTTCTTAAGTAGAAGATTTGGACACCTGTTTTTTCTTTTTGCATTTCCAAGAGATTTAATCCAGAACTCATAAACATGCAACATCCTGTTGTAGATCGAAGAGTATCAAGACGGCCGACAAATCAGAGTCAGAATATGAAAGCCTAGAATAAATTGAGAGGGGAAAATAGTCCACAACCCATGGTGCCAATATTTGATGATACATTGAACAACAACCATGTGAAGATGTCTTGGAGTAGTTATAAATTGACTGCGTAGAAGATGTCAAGGCAAGTGGCTGTTAGATAAACGAGACTTCCGACCAAATGTCTATATATAAGGAAGGATCAAGTAGATTACGTGTAATACCCCAGGCCCGGTTATAGGGTCTAGCTTATTTTTCTGGTATTTTATATTTAATTTCCTTGATTTCCTTGAGTTTAAGGGATTATTAGGATGGAAATCAAAGCCAGTGGATAGGATCTGGGGCCTTGGGAAATCCAGGTAGTGTAGGCCTCTAGTGGATTGGGCCCAGTTGGGCCCATCATCCAATTGACCCAAAACCAGCAGGCGAGAGTCCCTTAATGTCGACTTACAGATTTCGACTTGAGTCAGAATTTCTGAAAATTACACTTAGGACCCAGGAATATACTGTTTTTGCAATATATCACTAAGCACATGTTGGCAACAAGCAAGGCATCCAAAGATCTGACTATTCTTCACTACCACTAGAACAAGGATTCCTCCCTAGGGATTATAGTTGAGGATTTCACATTGATATTGGTGTGTATCGATGCATACATCTGAGAAAAATATGGTTTGGCGTGCAAATCCACATAAGTAAGAATATTCAAATCTTATGGGGGGTGGTCGGATCTGAAATCCTAACAAATGAAGATTTCCATTCGTCCAAATCCTTAGGAATTTACAATTGCCAAACATGGATTTACCACAACTTTAGGGAAACCAAAAAATTTTTCCCTAAAGATTTGGTTGCCAAATGAGACCTAAGTACTGGTTTCTTTGAATTATTCATGTTCTGAAATTTTAAATCAGCCCCAGCCAAGGACTATTTTACATCCATTTACTTTGTAAGTTCTAATAATTACATACCAGCCCTTCCCCTTTATTTTATTATGTATATATTGTAAGAAACCATATACGACCCCAAAAGCTTAAGCTCATAGGTGGAAGGCCCAAAAAGGTATATATGAATCCTTGGGAAGGACATTACTTAGGCGATATGGGATGTGGGACTTTACTTTACCAACACTCCCCCCCACGTGTAGGCCCGACAGATTTCATGGAAGGGCCTGCCACGTGGGCAACACGAGAACGACGGGATCAAAATCCGCTCTGATAACCATGTAAGAAACCATATACCAACCCAAAAGCTTAAGCTCATAGGTAGAAGGGCAAGTTGCAGGCATAAATAAAAATCTGGATTTATGTGTAAGGGCAAGTTGCAGGCTAGCTTGTTTAATGTGTTGGGGACCAATTGAGAGAATGTGGTTTACAGATGAAGGACCTTATATAATTTGAGGAATTGGAAAGGACCTTGATGATGTATTTGTACCTTGGACCCCTCGACTGCTCAGTTGCACCCGTTGGGGCAAGAACCTTGTTGGCTTGTGTTACTAAGCGGTTACGCAATGTCCATGGGAAAGGACCAATTTGACCTTAACTAAACGAAACTTTCAGATTCAATGTAATTATATGAAACTCATATGTTACTTAGTTCTTTTGTTTATTTATAGTGAAATACTATACATGTGCTTAAATAGATTTGGAAATCCATTCACTTAGTTTGTACTGATTTGTGAATTTGCCCCAATCCAGGTAACTGGGGAATGTTTAATTGCAAGAAGATTACAATGAACAAGAGATAGGATTTGAAATGCGTTCTTGAGCGACGGATTCACTTAGAAGCTTGAAGAGGATTAGTTCTTTCTATTAAGATATTTCTTTTGGACATTGAAGATTTTAGTTCTTTCTTTCATTCTTAGTGGATTTGTTTAATTGTTTCAAATTGAATCAGATTTTAAATTATTATTCAAAGAAATACTTAGGATTGCCGTAGAACATTATCGTCGCTCGTTTAATTTGATTTATGATGATGGTGATTGTGATACAAATACGTTGTGACGTGCGATTCGATGGGCCTCGGGTTCCGGGTCGTGACATTACCTTCAATGGGGCGATACTTAACACTCAATTCTAATGGTGTGCCTGTGGACTTTGAATCGATAAGATGTGCCATCTGGAGGAGGTCAGCAGTATACTTCTTTTTGCACACAAATTCCTCTTTAAGAAGTATGAACCTGAAGCTCCAAAAAATATTTTAAGAAGCCTAAATCCTTCATTGTAAATGATGATTAAAGATATTTTCCCAATTGTTGAATGTCAACAAAATCGCTACTGGAGATAAGGATGTCATCAACATGATCCAATAGAAGAGTATTATTGTGTGTCCGGAATCCGGATAGCCGGCCCAATTAACGTCTATATAACCAACCACCTGAAGAGAAGATGCAGAATGGAAAAATAACCCTCGCCCAAGAGTCCCATGTAGATATCAGACAATGCAAAAGACAACAACCAAATGATAATGATGTGGATCCGTCATGAACTCGTTAACAATGTTTGCAACATATGAAATATTGAGTTAATGTTGTTGATTAAACTACCAACCAGCTTTTCATATAAAGTGCAGTCAAGAATTGGATCACCATAATCTTTATGTTATTTGACATTGACCTTCATTAGTGTTTCCGCAGGTTAGGCATCAGTTTGGCGAGCTAGAGCAATTAGTTCCTTCGTGTATTTTGTTTGAGTAAGCACAATCCCTCAGTTGGAATGACTCATCTCCACACAAAGAAAATAAGTCACCGGACCAAGATCTTTCCTATGGAAATGTAAGCGAAGAGTCTGTTGCAGTCTTTGTATCCAAATAGTATCATTACCAGAGATAAGGATATCATCCACATAAACTAAGAGGATATCATTTCATTGGTTGTCAATCAATGAAAAAGTGAGTGATCTGAGTGACTATTTGAAACCTGATTGACTCATGGTTACCTGAAATTTCTCAAACCAAGCTTGAGGCACTTGTTTGAGGCCAAAAAGAGAGGCAGAGACAACAAACAAATGATTTAGGGGCATCAAGCCTGTGAAGAATGCACATAAAGATTGTTTCGTTAAAATCACCATGAAAACATGCATTTTTTACGTCCACTTGAAGAATGGACCATGCTAATGGCTGCAATTGCAATGAGGGTATGAACTGCAGTCATATTTGCCACACTGCAAAGGTCTCAACATAATTCAAGCCCACCATTGAACATTCACACCATAAATATTTTCTCACATTCAAAGATGATTACAATCACTTAATGCTAAATCCAAAGTTTTTATGTCTTTCAAAATTTCCTTTCCTTAATTGAAAATCAATTTCTAAAAGCATTAAAATTCGAGGTTGAGTTCCTCTCAAGTGGGGGAGGATGATGCAGATGTCCTAAATACAATTGAAGATCGCTTTTTCAAACAAGTTACCATGTATATGGAGGCATACGATCGAGCTCATGGGGTTTGGACCCATGTGTTGAGGAGTTTTAGTGGGTGAAGGAATCCGAACAGCCCCCAAATTACCAAGTTTATAGTGTTACATGGCTGTGAAAGCATTTTTAATATAACAGAGGAAAGATGTCAAATCTGGAATTTTCATTCAGAAAAAGGGTAGAAAGTTAGCTTATTTTGGGGCCTTGATTAGTGGGCCCATTTCAGCCCAAGGCCCCACAACCACTTGGGTCTAAGACGCCCTGCGTCGCCCAGTGGTGGACTTTCAGTTGGTAGGGCCCACCATCACAGTAGGTGGGCCATGTAAGCCCCAAGGACAAACGTCCAGAATGTCTGGACTCTAGACGTCCATATCCAGAGAAATCTCCGGATTTCTTTAAAGATTCTCTCCAATTAGCAGTCAAAACCTTATTAATTATGATTTTAAAAATAGGAAATAATTTAATCATGGATAGGATCGTTGCTTTGATTGATTTTCTAGTGTTTTCTTCGAATACTAGAAGGGCGTATCAGTCAACTGTGACATGCAGTGCACAGTCGACAGTGTTTTGGTGACTAAATTAAAGGCTTAAAGCACTTTTCTCTTCTTCTTATTACTTCTCACTTGTCTTCCATTAAGGTGCTGTTATATTAAATAGATGTTGGTGTCTTAAGATTGATATAGCCATTTGAATCCTTGAATTTGCCTCCATGAAGAAGAAAAGTCCCTACTTCTGTCATTACAGAAGCCAAACAGCAAGTTGGTTGCTGTCTACAGGTCCAGCTTATACAGCTGACTGCATCAAATGCATTTCAATAATTGTGGACAACTAAAACCTGCATTACATCGACAATAAAAACAGCAGTAATTTATCCTTAGCCAGCCAACCAGTTCAATAATGCGATAAAAGTCACAGGTTAAACCAATTGAAATCAAGAACAATTGGAAATTAATTACTAATAGGAAAACATTTCAATCCACAAGCACCATAAATGATATACAGTTGTTATATTAAATGTTATAATTTAAATAGTAGAACAAAATATAACTCCACAATGTTATTGTTTCACAATCAGGATTTACCATAAACATGTGTTATTATATCACAATATAGGAATCATTTACTACAATATTTTGTTAGCAGTTTGGAACATAATTGATAAAGCAAATATTATACAGCCACTGAACTTGTTACTTAAGAAAGTGAGCCAAATGTTTAATGAGATGTAAAAAATAGAAAACAAAGATTCATAGACAATTACCTTAACTTCTAAAGTTATTGTTGGGACTCTCCTGAAGATATCTCTCAAAGTACGACGCACTAGGATTTGGAATCCTTGACCTTCACATATCATAGGTCTCCCCATAGTTCCATCAACTCCTACAGCCATGTTGATTCCATGTATCTGCCATATATATGAAGTGGAAATTAACAGTCCAAGCCTGGGGTCTCACAAAATGCAGGAAGAAATATCAAATAAAAGCAAGATGATAATGTGGTTGTATGGCCAACATACTCCAGTAATTATAGTGCACTATATTACAACGACTGAATCAAACTTCCTATCTAAATAAAGCTAACACAATCCACTAATTTAATTATGTAGACTTATTCTGACCAAGACCAACTTGAGTGGATCTGTATGCCTGTGCTCTGTGGGTCTCCTGTGTTCCATTGGGTAAGGTCAAGTTAGCTTGATAGATGAACCACTTCTAACAAGATGGAAGTCCTAGAGAGAGGATGAGATAGTTACACCAATTATTTATGTTAGTATAAATTTTACTAAAAGCAAAAAAAAAAAAAAAAACCGAAGTGATTTATCGTGTCTACAAAACGGTCCCAAATTTCTTCAAATTACAAACCAGTCCTATTTATGTCTCTCAACAATCCGAAAAAAGCACAACTAATGGAAAGAAAGTTTGAAGATAGTCAATACCATTATTCTCACGGCCACCACCAATCATTTGATGGAAAGAAACAAACAAACATTTATGAGTTTTGGTTACGCAACTGACTGAAACAAGGTTGTCGGAAACTGAGTAACATGAAAGAGTAGGTAAAGAAAGAGAACATGAAAGATTAATGGAACCTTCTGTTAAGTAGTTAGTTTGATGTACCTTTAATACCTAGGCATTTTGGGTGTATTGGTGAGCAACTTGAGATGGTATTATAGCCAACACATCCAAAATTCGAATCTGTCCAGGGTAAAAAAGGCCCCATGCCGCGTCTTGTGCAGGCGTTTGCTTCTAGTCAGGGCGGTGTCCCGCTCGAGGGGGAGTGTTTAGTAGTTAGTTTCCCGCACCTTTAATGCCTAGGCATTTTGGGTGTATTGGTTAGCAACTTGAGACCTTCCACCATAATTTGAGGATGTGATCAAGCAGCTAAACTACATGAAGACTAAAGATACTACATATGATGTGGTAGGACCAAATGAGCTCTCCCGAAACTGCAATCTACAACAAAGATCGGATATCTTATCACTAGACTTTGGCTGTCTATTTCTACTAAAGATTTGGTTTCCTAAGCAGGTGTACCATTTTCTGATTCAGCTAGATATGCAGTTGTATTTTGATTAGGTCTCCGTACAAAAACCTAATATAACACATACAATGTAACTTGCCTTTATCAACACTAACATGATTTCCGTGGCCAAAACTAGGAACAAGGATCAAAATAGCAGCTGCGGCGGGCGTAGTGGCCAGTGGACAAAACGCTACGTAGTGGTTGCAGCAATACGAAGCAGCGTAGTGGTGTGAATTTTTTTTAGTAAAAAAACTTGATTCATGTGTGGGAGACCATTTTTTGTTTTTTTTAGTGATTTGGAACGATAAAAGGGTAGAGACAACTTTAGGAAATGCAACTGAGGAGAAAATATAGGAAAAATAATGTTTTAAATTAAAATTGCTAGGTTATACTAGGTTTTAGACCATAGCGCCGCTATTTTCAAAATAGCGTAAAAGCCTCAACTGGTAAAGCCGATAATGCAGCTACTTTTTGAACCATGACCAACACCACCTGTACCACCGGGGCATCTACCACTGCAATAACCATGTCCTCTAATCCTACTTGTATTAATAGCTAATGCAGAATGATTTAGAAGAATCCAACTTGGACAAACATTAACCTTTCGATGGCTCTCTTCGTTCATGAGCAATAAAAAGAATTATTTGTTAAGCGGTAAAGGATCTTGACTAACAATACGGGCACAATCACATACTTTGGATTCACTCTACTTGGTAATTCAGAAATATGTTGCTCTTCAAATCCAACTTCCTTGTCCTTAGCACAACACTATCCAAGGGGGCGAAACAAACTCAATTCTCGCCACATCCCTCATGGCCGAGCATAGATAAATTTCCTTACTTAAAATGTGATACTTCATTCGTCAATCAGAGAATCCTCGCATTTATCCTTTTTAAGGTGCATATGCAGTAACAATAGTTCCATAATTCTTTCACAGTTTTGCAATACGAAAATCTAGTGACTACAATCTCTCCTTTATAGAAAGGAGATTCCAATTCAATACCAACATGTTTTCAAATTTCAATCTGTAACATAAAATCATCTATAGGAGGTTCCACAACACTCACATCTATGTATCCAAGTCTATCGGTCCCGGTAATGGCTTTTCATGTGGAGTAAGCTCAATTTTATAGTTTCATCCCTTGAACAAACTTGGAGTAATCCAATTACTAGGATTAACAAAACTTGGAACTTGAGGGGTAACCATAGAGCTTCTCCCCCTGGCTTGAATTCCACAACGACCATAAAACAATTGTCTTTAAATGAAAAGCAGCCATTTGATAACCCTTAAACCACTAATATGAACACTCACACAAATAATTGAACAAAAAAATTAAGCATGTCTATGAAAACATGAAACATCTAATAATAAAGGGATATTCTTCTAGGATCCTATGATCACTCCCACTCCAAAAATAATTGAAGTACCGACCCTAACATTACATCCAGACAGTACTGAACACAAAATCGTCAAAACAAGCCACTATACTATACTTTAGAGTACTAGTGTCAGCGTAGGGTGATTGATGACTTGATGTGAGCCCTTAAACTACTGCAAAATGATGAAAACAACCATAAAACTTTTTCTTCACCGTTCTAGAAGTCTTCTACATATTGATGTGCACAAACCCCAAGTTAAAATTTGAATGTTTGATTTTATCTCAGATTCACTATGTAAAAATAGAACATACAGATTTTTTTTTTTCCTGTATTGTTGTTTTGTTACGAATTGTTCAATTTGTTCAAATTTAATGATAGAGTGCAATACATTCGCTAAAGGGGGGTGGATTGTGATGCCCAAGAGTCCCACATCGACTATAGAGAGGAAAGTGAATGGGATTATATGTAGAGCTTGCACCCTTACCTTGCATGAGGCCTTTTGGTGGGTCTCAACCCATCAAAAAGAAAACTGTGAAGCCCGTGGGCCAAAGCGGACAATATCAAGCATGGGTGTAGAGTGGGTTGTTACAAATATTTCAATTAATATTTGGAAGATATGAACCAATATCGTATCAACATCGGAATATTTCACCGGTCCCAGGCAGTTCCTTCGGTTAACACATACTGTCTATGTCTTGACAGACATTTTGAACCATGTGGCTTGAATACACTTTACAGGCTATGATAACCTTACAAATCACTATCAGTATTTCTTTTCCCTTTTGATTAGTAACATGACTCAAACCCATGATCTGTGGATGCAATAATGAACATCTTCCAGCAGTGCCAATCACATCTGGCCATTCTGTTTTTCACTATTTGTTACTCATTAACTTAGACACTGTGACTGTGTTAAATACACACACACACACAAACAGAGAGAGAGAGAGAGAGAGAGAGAGAGAGAGAGAGACCTCAGCAAGAAGAATATCGAGATGAATAGCAGAAGGATCTTCGTCTTCACAACCATGCCAACTAAAAGTGTTCCTCACCTGTAACTGCCCCAAATCAAGTTGCATGAAACTGCAATAAGAGAACCATGTTAGTGAAATTTAAGTTCATAAAGAAAGAATAGTTTGAAATGGCTAATCAATAACTAAAATTTTGAATTTTGAATTTTGGCTTGTCTATCAACAAGAATGCTTGCAAAATTTTATTGAAAACAAAACCATAGTTTAGGACAAACTTTGCAATTTGTTGATGCCACCTAAGCGGAAAATGTTAGCAACTGACTCTAGTGAGTAGCAATAAGTCTAGTTTTATTTCTTTTCTCAATGTGGGAATGAATCTTGGTTAAGTATATTTATTATGATATGATGTCAGTTTCCTAGAATAGTGGGTAAGAAGGACCCAAGCTTTTGAAGTGCACTCCTGGGCAACCCTCCTGGTGTAAATCTTTGATTAGTTGCGTTCAGTTTGGCCCACTTACTGAAGCCCCAAAATACAGCACATCCTCCGCCTTGTAATGTGCAGAATTTTCTAGAATTATGCATGTATCACCTTGTATTTTCAGTTTTCTCCAGAACAGCCCCCGATTTCATTTTTTTTAATTCAAATTTAGGACTGTTTGGGGCCCAGATCTCGATCAATACTTGATTAAACTTTTGCAGGCCTTCTTACAGTGCTCAATTTCCTACATGATTTTGAAAGTGCTACAAAAATCATTTCTGCAACATTGAAGCAAGGGATAAATGTGCCCACCACCTTTCCAATAGATGAGAAGGCCGACCTTAACCACTCTACTGATGTAGATTCTGGCATGTTGCCCACATAGAATGAAATCAGATCCTCCCACTTCACAAACCTCTCCTCTCTCCCTTTGGTCCTTTGCACACTCCTCCATTCCATGGTGCTAATTACTTCAAAGATTACAATCAATCTATTATGGAGAAAATCTTTTACATCCAAACAGTTGCAGTGTATTACTACTTATGGAAGATCTGTGTGAGAGACATTCTAAATTCAAAGAAATAACTGGTGGATTTAAAATAACCAAAACTACTATAAATGGTTTGTGTTATGGAGTACATAAGGAGTTTTGGGTTATGGAATACATAAGGAGTTAAATGGAAAACATACTCTTTACTCATAGAGTTACGGGGAACAATGATTATGGGAGTGTCCAGTGACAGATCTAGCTTCAATGCAGATGCTCCCTCAATCTCATATTTCTGAATAAGCCATTCAAAGCCACCAACTTTATCAACAAGACTGATTGCCTCTTCTGCTCGTGGGGTGGCAAGTTCCATAAAATATGCAGTTATCTGCAGAGGAGTATGTGCATGAGGATGCCTCAAATTTGCGTAAAGAACTAAAATTGAAAGATGGAAACTGCATCTGCATATCATGATTGGAAATGAAGAATTGATTAACAGAGCAGGAACTACAGCAGCAAACCAATAAAAACAAAACCACAACAGCTATTGCATGGAAGCCAATCTTTAAGGTAAACTAATGCTGCTTACTTCCTGAACAAACTTGTAGAGGAACACTATGCGAACTGCAGAAAGTCGACCGCACAAGCTATAATCATGCCCTTCATAGTCATCATCATCAGCACTGTAGGACTGAAAGGTAAACTGAACACAGAAACCAGTTTTTCACAGCACTTAAAATTTGGAATGAAGGAACCACAGAAAACATCAGATAAGCTCAGACATTAGGCATTAAGTAACGACCTCTTACAGACCAGGTAACAATTATCAAGTCAATCAATTTATGTTACACTGATAGAAATGAATAACCCCTAAATAACTGCAGAAAAGTCTGGACAAAATACATTATGATCTATCACAAATGCTCCCATCAACTCTCAAGTTCTTGTGTCTTATCTAGCCCTCCATTTTACTTACCCAGGAGTAAAAAGTACAAAATTGTTAGTAGTACAGTCTTCCCAAAGAACATGTAGTTTCAATACTACATAATGAGCGATGGAAGGAATCAACAGCCACTCCACCAAAAGCAAGCGACAGTTAGTAAATGCCCTCAGAAAATCCCATGTGCAACGGATATTCCAGTTCTTCGTTATCAACCCGATATTTGTAGAGAATAAATCAAATATTCAAATCATATATCAGCTAGAAGCTACTCCATGACTAAAATTGAACACCACAATTTCAGGATAGCAAGTAAATGATCATAAGCCCAGTAAACAACATGTGAATAAAAAACTGTTTATCAGACAAGGAAACACTACAAATAATAAAAATAATAGCTCAGCACAAATATGAAACAGCAAGGTTAAATGCCTGAGGCCTACATTTGTTTGTCTCACATGCAAGTGTTCATAAAGAACTGTCAGATGGCTTCACGTATAGGCTTGCTATGGAATTCGTTAACCTATCTGGAATAACTGCATCTCAATTGCAAGATTTCATGTACGTAAACATCCAAATAGAAAGAATACAAAAGGAATGGCATAAAAGATGAATGAGCAACCTTGATAAGAGACTCAATCCCTTGATTTTGTATATCACAGAGCCAGCCCCAACAATGATCTTGTCCAAGAGACATATCACAAAGCCTCAAATTTCCCAAAGTCCCATCTATAGAAAGAGAAGTTGGATGAACCTGGAGAAACAAAATCATGTCAAATGATAAAATAAAATAAAAACATGTATATAAATAATATTAAGTTTTAATCTATTCATGAATGTTATCCATGAAAATCAAATGCTTTCATCTTTGGTGTTGGTCCATATATTTGCAAAACGGAGGAATTTCAAATCCTTTGGGGGTGTTTGGACCCAAGGATCAAAATAGTGGTTGTGACAGGTGTAACAGCTAGTGGCCAAAACACTATGTAGTGGGAGATAAATAGTGGTTGCGGCGATATGTAGTGCCACAGCGGTGTGAATTTTTTAAGTGGTAAAAAAATTTGAATATTAGGTAGCAACCAATCTTGCATTTTTTTTATAGTAATTTGGAACCATAAAAGAGCAGAGACAACTTTAGGAAAGGGTATAGAGGAGAAGAAATAGGAAAAATAATATTTTAATTTAAAATTGCTTGGCACTACTAAATTTTAGAGGATAGTGCCACTATTTTCAAAATAGCATAGCGGTTGAGAATGGCCTAGCCTCTCTTTTGAGCCATGGTTGGACCTGAAAATCTTCTAGGGATTTATAATTGCCAAACATGGATTTTTCAAATCCTTGGGCAAAGCTGGTGAGGAATTCCTCCGAGGTTTTGGCTGCCAAATGTGACCTTACATATCAGTGTTAGTGATAATCATGGATTAAATTTGTAATTTTCTGGTAATTATGGGTTAAATTTTCATTATGAGAAGAAGGTTGACATAATTTAGGCTAAGATTAGATATGTGTTATTTCAGGATAGAGCTACGATGTAACTAGGTTTTCCTATTATGATGTAATTAGGTATCATGGTTTACGTTAATATCCACAGTTGTATTCTATAAATAGCTGCTGGTTATTCTCAATAAAATAGATTAAAGAATTTTTCAAGATTTCGTCTTCAATTTTAAACATGGTATCAAAGCTCAGATTCAGGCTCAGGTCTAGCTTTCCTCAATATTAATCCATTTTTCTTCTCTTTTTTTCTTTAGGTTCATCCTACCCAAGTGCCTTAGCAAGACTTGAGTTGAAGAAAGGAAAAATGATTTCTTTGCAAGAAGTGTGACATCCAAACAACAAACTAACTCCCAGCGACCTAGCAACAATGGCAGCAATAAAAACAGGTGTAACATCACTTCACTTCTCCACCTCCCTCAATAAAATTTTACCTTGATCTACTACAGAAACCACCTAGGAGGATTCCCCTCATCTGGGCATGCACAGCAGCCATGAAGCAAACAAAGTAACATCTCTTTCGATCTCCACAGCAAGAAAGCAAGAGGTTTATTTTCTTCTCATTAATTAAAAGCAATCAAAATCTTCTTCAACCAAAATGCTTTCCGAATCACATTTCAACAAGGATGAAAATAGCAGTAGCAGCAGCGGCCCGCTGCCAAAACGCTACGTACGGAGTAGCGGTGCGATTTGAAAAAATCGTCAAAAAAATCTAAAAAAATTCCAGAATAATGGAAAATGATAGAAAATGTTTTTATTTTTTATTTTTTGTTTTTTTTTTTTTTTTTTTTGGTTGCAAAAGTAACTAAGATAAGGTGGAATAGAAAAGTAACTAAGTGTCGGTTCTTTCATTGTATGAGGTCCTATATCGCTATATGAATAGAAAATAATAGTAATAATCATTTTTTTCACATGTATTCATGTTGCTTAGTTATGCTAACTTAGAAACTAATGAAACGCCAAAAAAAAACATGTCATGAAGTCAAGACTTAAGAGTTAGGATATACGACATCACTGTCCTCAATCCTCATCCCATTGATGTTATCATTGGTAGCGCCACTAGTCATATTTTCAGTTAGTGTGACTGTGTGAAAGTTGGCTATGACCCTATTTCAAATTAGAGTGAATTTTGACATAGGCATTAATTTCAATTAAGTAATATTTGGCTATAGAGAGGAAAGTGAACGGAAGTTGGAACAAGAACAAGATTCAATGAATTGCGAGGAAGAAGAAGACCAGCAGCAGAGCAATTAGCGACTATCCTATTCCCAGCCACACATTGTGAATGCAACCGTATTTTACAGCAGGTGAGTGGGTTTTCTATTCTGAATGTCTACATCTGAAGGTTCCTTGTAGATTTATGGTTTCAATGTTGGGAACGATGGTTCAAGGTTTTGTTTTCATTAATTTTGGGATGATTCATGTGAAGAGAATCAACTAAGCCCAAGGATTATGTAACACTAACAGCAGGAACCACTGTTATATGAAGCCCTAACATGGGCAGATTCTGGTTTAAGTGGACAAGGGCAGGGAGGATCGTGACGGACTGCAAAAAGGGTTCAGAACCCTAAAATTGGGTAGCCCTGAAGCGGCCAAACCTTACCTGGGTTGGCCTTGGGCTGGCCGAACCATAGACAAGGGTTTTGTGGGCTGACTGAACCACCCGGTGGGCTTTTGGTGGTGGCCAAAACCTATACCTGGGTTTTCAGCCATTGTTGAAGCGCTAATCAGGGCTGAAACCTGTAAATATGCAATCTGAAACCTAGATTTGATATGTATGCAACACCGATTGGTTGTTGGATTTCTTTTTAATTATTATTGATGATGATATTGTAAGTGGAACTTTGGTTGGGTGTATGCCTAGCAATGAATATGTTACTGTGCTGTTTTCACGTCCATGCGATAAATATAATGATAAAATTCATGAGATACGATGATGTAAAGGTTCCCAACATGAATATAATAGGGTCCACTATGATTCTGCCCTTGACATGTGATAAGAAAGTGAATCAATTCTTAGGCAGGTGCGCCGGTGTGTGTGTGTGTGTTGGGGGGGGGGGGGGGGGGGGGGGGGGGGGGGTGTGGGTGGGGAGGGATGGGGGGACTCAGATATAATTGATGACTGAATTAAGGTTATAATTTACAAATAAATTGGCGAACAGGGTGTTTATGATAATACTGATGATTTAAATGTTTCGGACTTCATTCTGTATGTAGTGGTAGAATTGAATGAAAGGTCTTCGCTTTAATTCCCTATACTGAAATGCCGAATCATCTACTGTTGGAATCAATGTTGATGACTGCTTCACTCTTGTTATGCATTGGGTACAAGAAACTATCTATTGCTGTGCATATACTGCTTATCCTGCAGGTGAAGGATGTAAATGGTTCCATACAACTGCATATTGACTTCAAATTGAAGTGGGGCAGATGGACTGTAGTTATGTGTATGGGACTGATTACATATCTGAACCTAAGGGTGGTATGTTCTTATGAAGTATGAGGAGATTGAATATTCATGAGTTGTGCAACAAGGATTGGAATGTGTTAAAGGAACCCTGGTACTCTTAATTACTAGCACGGTACAAAGAACTGTTGTGCACTTGAAGTTCTTTGTTGATGAGATATGGGCCTGTAGGGATGAAAGTATGATTATGTCTCACATGGTGAGGTGCTGAGGGCTTGGGATGGCCATTGAATGAACAGGTTCATGAGGGACCTGAGTAATGAGAATATGTGTTGGAAACGTATCCTAAAGGGGAAAGAATGCAGTGGTGCTTTGGAGCCTTGATGGCATGGTGATACTGATAGGTGTATGGGCATAGTTAAGAGATGGACCATGGGTTGGACGCAATGATTAATTTACCTTCTATTGAATGTATACTGTATTTTGTTTTGATTTCTACTATGTTGGTGACTCTATTTATTAACTATGCTTTATTGTTAGAATAGGAAATTCATTCGGCAGTTGTGGATGTTGGATTGCCCCCTTCTGGTAAACAGAATATGGGAGGGCAAGAGTATGACGATGTACAGCTCGTAGAGTTCGGCATGTGGGGCTGAAGAGAGAACACAAATTCAAAACCAGAAGATAAAAGGAACTAGCCCTTAGTTGGAGATTCATTTATTTGTTTGAATACTGTTTTTGTTTACGGCTTGAAGTTAGGACATGGAAACTCTTATGTTGCAAAGACATTTTATTTCTTATTATTGGGTTTCATAGTTTTATTGGAATATTGAATTGAGTAAATGTCTACTGCCTTAATGAATTTATTTAATTTATGTTTGGTAAATATTGCAAGTGAGTCGCAACCCGAATCCGACAAGGTAGCGGAATTCAGGTCGTGACAGTTTCCATTCTCTATATTGCCTTTTCTCTTAGGGTTTTAGTTTTCAGAGAGATAGTCATCTGCTCCCTTATGTACAAACATAGAAAACAATGTTCCTACTGAACACTGATATTAGAGGAACACATTGTTACATGCTTCTGGCGTATATATAGTTAGGGATTGTAATTGGGGTTCTTTTGGCAACTTTTATAATATAAACAGATTCCCGTGTGGGATAAGAAACCCTCTACAATATTCCCAAAATGCTCTTTGAGAGGGTTTTTAATGAAGAAAAAAAAAAAACCTTTGTCATGTAAAAATACGACCAGCTTGGATGAGGCCTAACTCAAGCAATCATCGCCGTCCAACAGCAGTCCTTGCCTTCTTCTTTTCTTTGTTTCTTTTCTTCTCCTTCTTCATTTCCTTCTCTTCCTTTCCCTCTCTCTGCATTTCTCGACCTTGGGCTCAAGAGGCGAAAATAGGGTTTCGTAACCCTTTTGACTTTCTGGACTCTTCCATCATAAAAGCAAGTGGATGCATTGAATGGCCCAAAAGACCGAGTTCTATATTTAATGCTTCGTATTACTTGTAAAATTTGTGCTTGGGGCTACTGCTGATGATCTCAACTCCCAACAAATTTATCATTTTTTATAATATATCCATGAAAAAAATATTATACATTATTAATCCTACCATTAATTACTTAAATATAAAATAGCCTTAACAAAATTTCATTCTAATTGAAATTAATTAATTTAAATAGGCTTAACTAAATTTCACTCTAATTGAAATTAAGGCACTAGCTAAATTTGACTCAAATAGGTAGGGGCCCTAACCAAATCTTAAATTGACTCTAATAGGTAAGGGCCTAACCAAATTTTAATCTAATTGAAAATATGGCCTACCCAAAAACCACTTTAATAGAAAATGAGATGTAGCCTAATGTCAAGAAATGCCGGGTAGGGACCATCACAATATCATTTTCTATTTATACAATGATACAGGATCTCATATATTGAGGGCACCGCTACGCCCCTTTTTCTTACTTTTGCAAAAGTAACACATTTCTTACAATTTACAATTTTTTGCATTTTCTAGAATTTTTTCAGATTTTTTGGGCGATTTTTTCAAATCACACCGCTATGCCCCTTCGTAGCAGGTTGGCGGAAGGCGTAGCTATTTTCATCCTCGCCCATCCTTACTGATTATTTAGTTAAGGTAATGGAATGAATCTCTTTGTGGTATCTCCTCCTAGTCTTTAATTCTCTTAGTAGTTTCAACTCTTTGAAGATGCCTACTAAAGTTGTAATCCATATAGTCTTTGTCCGGCTTATTTTAAAGCCTCCCGCCATCTCTCGAGTTTTGCATTCACACCATCTCTTAATTCATCTATCAATACTATATCATCAGTAAACAACATATACTAAGGTACGTCCTCTTGAATATGAGCAGCTAAACCATCCATAAGCAGTTAACATAGGTACTATTGTTAATTAATAGTTAATAATTTTACATGCATCATATGTGTAGCTAGGTTTAGAGTTGGCAAATTTTAGTAAGAATTAAATAAAACACATGGGGCCCATGTGGGACCCACTAATGGTGCATGGCCAGTGAAAGGCTATGTTAGGCTTGGGTGACCCATGCAAGATATGGTGTTAACAAAGATCAGTTGGAAAAGACCTCAATAAGAGTTGTAAAATAAACACAACTAAGAGAAAAAGTTTCCTAAGGAAAGTAAGACACCTAGTAGTGAGTGGAAACAAACTGTATAGCATTGTAAGGATCACATGAACCTACCCTTTCCATTCACACCAACTCCCCAACCCACTCCCCACCCCCCACCCCCCAAAACACTAAATCTCTCACACGAACAAAGTCTCTCTCTCTCTGTTCTTATTCTACTTGAAACCTAAGATGAAACTACTAGAAGAAAAAAGAACACCCACCCACTCTCCCCCTCTTAAATCTCTCACACGAACGTAGTCTCTCTCTTTCTCTTCTTATTCTACTTGAAACCAAAGATGAAAACTAGAAGAAAAAAGAACACCTAAAGTTTACAGATAGTTAACTCAACAAAGAAATCAACAAATTCTGACTTACCAAAGGCGAGTAAACAATCTGGATAAATTGACCATGCATGATTCATCCTTTGTTTCTTTCATTTCAGTTCAATTGTAGAAAACCTAAATATAGTTCTAACAAATGCTAGTGATCGAGTTCCAAGAATATTACATCATTTTGTATATAACTTATTAATTTTTGATACAATGTATCCAAAAATGAGGCACCAATGCACCAGAGCCTAACTGGGAAGAATGCACCACAATCAGATTCTACAAATTATGGTGTTTCCACCAACGCTGAATATTGACAGGGACAACTTTTAAATATTAAAAAAAGTAAATATCAAGTTAGCCATATGAGAGTAACAGCATAATCGTAGAGCAGTTCTGAAGTTACAGCATCAAGCAAATAGTTCAATTCAACTTTTTCCGTGAGAGAGCAAACAATAATTAATGAAAATTACAACATGGCCATGACAATGCTATGAAGTGAAGGAAAAGAAAATCAAAAGTATAGAAAAAAAAAAATTCAATGGTTCTCCTTACTTTAAGATCTAACTGGAAACGTTCTTGAACAAGCATTGCAAGCTGAGAGCCATCCTCCTTGGAAAGATACACACATACACTATCGACATCCATGTTCAAATGAAATATTGCTCGGCCTTTACCATAACCTAGCAATCCCTTAACAAAGTCATGTTCATTCTCTTCTGCCTTTTCTTTACCTTCAGTAGACATCTGATTGGGAGAATTCATCTCATTTGTACTGCTTAACGCTGACTTCACAGTGCCCAGATCTATGCCAAATTCAATCAAAGCAACAAGAGTGGGCCTATTGCAAAAAAAATCCAGATTGGACATGCGGATGTTCATCTGAAGGGAAAAAATTTACATTGAACAGAATAAGAAAAAATATGGCAATAGAATATTCAGTAAAAGTACACACACTACATACAGCCTTGGTCCCTGAAGTGGCAACACATAACACCAAAGCATTCCATTAACCCTTACCTGTGTATCAACACCATCATAATGAGACGAACCAGGATGCCGAGTCAAAAAGGTGACAACCACAAAATCTGACATATCATTATTCTGAGCCTCATAAAATATTTCACTGGTTAAGCACTTCCCTTTCTCTAGTTCTTTGTCATATAGCAAAGCATCAGCGATATCAACAGTAACACTGCACTCAGGTACATCTGAAGTACTACGCCTTGTGTTAAAAGGCATATCAAGAGCTTGTGAATAGAAGCTATGAGTAGGTGTAGTCGTGAAGTCAGACATTGCATCATTGAAAATATCCTCTTCTTCTAAACCTATGCTACGCAACTCTCCCCCAACAGGATCACAAGTCAAAGAACAAGCATCCGTTCCATCCTTCAGAACAGAACATGCTAAATATTGAGGAGACAGAGAGAAACGGTCGTGAAGTTCGTCTTTGATTTTAAGCGAGTGCAGCTTCATCTTGATAGTCAGCTCACCTCCTAAACTGACGAGGTTAACCTGTTAAGCAATATAATTACATATATGATTGATAACAAGCACCAAATGGAACTCATCAAACTCTTACTAGCAACAAAAACAGAAAATGGATTTCAACTTAAACATAAAGTACTAAATATGAATAAATAAACTCAAACCAATATATTAATTAATTCAATAAATTTAAGTGAAAAATCAAAGAGCCAATTTCATATCAATGTAATAATAAAACGAGAGGTTTATCTCAATTACCTTCGCATATACAACCCATATGTCACTCATTTATATAAAAGCCATACAAAAGAATCATTTCGACATTCAGATGGTTGCTAAGTGCCCCTCAAGATGATATTTCACTCACTGAAAAGTGTAACTTAAGGTAAACTCATTTCTGTTCCATGAGGTACAAAAATGCATAAATGAAGGCCCAATCTGATGGTCTCTTTTGGTGGTTTTAATCCATTCGTGTCTCCAATTGATTAAAGCATTGTCATGGAGACAGATGCCTGGACAACCATTCCAGCATGGCCAGAACAAACGAACTATGACTTGACAGCCCTATTTATGGTTGATTGATCACTCTCCCTCCAGATTAATGGATTTTATCCCAGTTGTTCAATCATTTGATAACTAAAATCATTCTTTGAAGAATTCTCACTATGACTCAGACTCACTATCATTTAATCAATCCTTTTTTCTATCATGAAGATTGGTGGATAACTGACCCAATCTCTATTCTTCATTGATAGACAGATCAATCAAATTCACTATTTCCAACCTTTCAGGGTAAAAAAAAGAAAAAAACTGTTTATTCATCAGAGCCACTACTTCAATGGTACCTTATCAACTGCCCTTCTCCAACCAAAATTCATTTAGCATGACCTATTATTTCATATTCCCCATCTTTCATGACCTATTATTTCACTTAGGAATATTTCTCCACCATGTATCGTGCGTTCGTAACATGGAACAGAAATAGCCCATGCACACACCCTAACTGGTCATGTCATTGACACCTCCATTTAAAATAAAAGATTTTACAATATTACCAAATGAAAAAAAAAAAAAAAAACCCTGCTGCAACTTTTTAGTAAATTACAATCAGAGTCCCTGAAATATTGTATACTACAATCCAATTCCATATACCAAAAACGGTCCTATAACTAAATCTCTAACACTTCCCCCTCATGTTAGTGCACAGAAAAACTCGCATGAAAAAATTTGTACCCAAATGTTTCAAAGAGGCTAAGTAAAAATAGATGCCAATTGATTCTCAGATCTCACAAATCGTGTGTATAATTCCAGATTCATCCTTTTCCCATAAAAAGTGACAATCTACTCTACAGGTTTAGTTATCTCGTGAAAGACTGGATATGAAGCAAAATCCATCGAACTTGATGGTCACCATGCAGCGGTACTAGTGCATGTGTGGGAGAACCTGATTCCTCTTAATTTTTTCAGCCAAATCAATTCAAAGTAAATTGCACAATATTCTGCCTTTGCACTTGAATGTGAAACAACAATTTGCTTCTTTCTATTCCATGTAACTAGATTACCTTGTACAAATGTGCAATAAGCAATGGACCATATATCATCCACGAAGCCCAATCAGAATCTGCATAGCCAACTACATTTAGATCTCCATGATGGCTTAAAGACTACCTATTTCTCGAAAACTGTTGACTTATCTCAAGATCCGTGATGGACAACTGTGTTACGTGAGCACATAAACAAACTTGCTACATTTCTTGCCTATGGTCATTTTGTCATTGTGACGGACAAATAAATAAGTTTAATTATTGAAATGAGAGTTTTACATAAAAGTTATGTCCTAAGAGCTTATATTGATAAGGCATGTATGAAGGAGTAGTAATGAGTGTGAGAACTACCTATGGAGAGACATATGAGTTCCAGTGACCATAGGCCTGCATTAGGGGTCAGTCCTAAGCCTTATCTCTTTCCACTAATTATGGATGAGTTAACTGCTCATATTCAAGAGGTTGTGTGCCTTGGTGCATGTTGTTTAAAGATGATATAGTGTTTGTGGATGAACCAAGAGATGGTGTGAATGCAAAACTTGAGAGATGGCTGGAGGCTTTAGAATCCAAAGGCTTTAAAATAAGTTGAACAAAGACAAAATATATGAATTGCAACTTCAATGAGAATATACAAAGAGCTGGAACAACTATGACAATTGAAGACCAAAAGATACCACGAAGAGATTAATTCCGTTACCTTAGCTCGATAATTAATAAAGATGGAAAGATTGATGATGTCAAACATAAGATAAAAGCGGAATGGTTGAAGGAGAGACTTGCTTTTAGAGTGCTTTATGATCGGCACATGCCCGCAAGATTTAAGGAAAAATTTTATAGGACAACTATTAGAATAGCTATGACCTATAACTATGACCTATGGAGCAGAATGTTGGCCAATCAGGAAGCAACATATGCTCAAAATGGATGTAGCAGAGATAAGAAAGTTGAGGTGGATGGGTGGTAAACTAGGAAGGACAAAATTAGAAATGAGCGCCTTTGAGAGCATTTAGGTGCAACGACAATAGGTGGTAAAACTAGAGAAAACCATTTGAGATGGTTTAGGTGTCCAATACAGGCTGACAATAGCATCGATAAGGAAAAGTTTGGCTATTTGATGACCCGCCCAGGGGAAGGGGTCGGCCGAAGAGATGGGAATGGAGGCAGTAAAAATGATATGAAGACGTGCATCTTATCTGAGAATTTGGCTCAGGATAGATCGGAATGGGTAAACAAAATTCATGTAGCCAAACCCAACATAATTGGGACAAGCCCTAGATGATGATGATGATGATGAATCACTGACGTAGGAGCTAAGAATATCTAACCCTTGATTACTTAAATTGACTCGACCAATCAAAAAGGTTCATAATAAATGTCAATCGAGCTCAGAGAATAAATTTGGCTCAAAACATGAAATGAAGGACCAAGATGGATGCAAATTAGATTCCAAATTAAATCCAATATACTCAATTTGCTAGAGATCCAAATTATAGAATTGGTGGATTAATTGATTCCATCCATCAACCCTAATTTGAATAAAACTGGCTCAATAATGCGGAATTTTATGGGCAGCAATGCGATGGAGTGGACCCACATGCTCATGATCGGAACCAAGTCCATCATTCATGGACAGCCAAACCTGGTCCACAAAACCAACTACATTGCTGACACTACAAGTACCGAACGTGGGGCCACAGTCCCCACTAAAGGGATGCCCGATATTGCCTGGACAGGAAATCATTTCCAATTTGATAGTTTCCTTTCCCATTTGGAGACTTAATAAAGATGAAATGGAAATCTTTCTACGCGGAAGTTAGCTACAAAGGAAAACCCAAGTGGCAAGTCAAAAAGACGATACAAGTGACCAAGGATCTAATAGGTAAAGATGCTCAAGTCAAGGATCTTCAATGAGTTTCTTTTTTTCTTCTTTCAAGAATCATAGTATATGCTTTGGAGAATCTTAAATGATTTTCTTTCTTTCTTCCTTTAGGAAGTATATTATGAACTATAATGACTCTTTAAAGTCAGATTTCTTTCCTCAATTCATTTGTTTGCTGCCATTTACAAATGTAAATGATTCATAGGCGTAATGGTTACGCTTCTTCAAATTTGTTTGAACTCATTTATGCATGTGATGTGTAAATGAAGTGTTAAGATGGTGTAAATAAGGTCATTTACACAACAAAATTTTCACACCTAACCTTTCATGCCTCTTGCAAAAGGCACTAGTACAACTCTTACACAATAATTGCATTCCTGTGGACCCCATTAACCACCCTTACTTTTTAATTCCTATGGGCCCCATATTTGTAATCCAACCAATTCAATTTGTTAATTGGACTGATAAACCCCACGATCTTGAAGCTGATTATTTTAAATAATCATAGATAAATAGCAATTTATAAAAAGTCTCAACCTATAGATCTAATTTTCTGCACTTTTGTGGGCTTGCAATTCATGATTAAATTGTTCAATATTTTTGTATTAATGATAAAAAAAATCAAGACGTTTAATTTCAGATTTTAATTCTTCACAGCATTAAATCCCGTGCGACACACGGGTTAAATCTCATGCAAAGTAAAATAAATATTTAAATTAATTATCAATTAATAAAAAGTGACTAAGAGAAGTTTAACATGATATTCAAAGGAAATGAAAATGTAAAAGAAATCTTTATCAAAGGCTCTAGAGTTCGAATAATAAACTAAAATTAATATTCAAATTAAATATTAATTATTAAAAATAAATAAATTCATACTAAATAGTGTCGTTAAGGTTTTGATTTTCTATTTCAGTTTTTATTCAATGCTTGATATTGACCATGATAGTATAATAAAAAGATATTTCCATTTTACACTAATTCCAGCAATTCAAGCCATCCAAATAGGTAAAAACACCCACCGTTGTGTATAGATGTTGACAAAGGGGATTGACTGGTGAGTAGAAAAAGGCCATGAAAACAACTAACCAAAGTCAATGATAAATGTGTATGATAGATGACCAAGGTAAAGCTTGTTCTGAGATAAGCTTAATACTGGTGATGATTGAATATGATATATACATCAGGATAATGATCATGAAATTTTTTATCATTGGCAAAAATCTGCATCATAAAATGGTCCAATCAACCCTAGCTAGCAAGGTATCTTAGCCAAGGACCGATCTCTTGGCTAAAGGTTTTATACATATATAAAAAAGTTACTATAGGTTAACTTGCCTCTTGCGTTCAAGATGATTAACTGCTGGAAAGATCTAGTCTCATCTGAGATGCCCTATATATAAAGTCAGCTAGGCATCTATTGAGCAAATCCAATCAATCGTTGGTGTGGCATTTTTAAAATCCCCCATCCATGATGGGACCATGAAATGAACATAAAATCATTCAATAGTTAGATCATGATCTAAGGTGATACTCATGCTCATGGGCCATCATAAGTGCATGTTCGTTATGAAAGCCAACCATGACCAACCATTTGAAGGCCATGCCCTAACACGGCAACCATATATCTAAAACTAGTTGGGCATCTATTGAGCAAATCCAATCAATTGTTGGTGCGTCCTTTGTAAAACCCCACATCTACAATGGGACCATGATATGAACAACATAGACTCATTCAACAGTTAGATCATGATCTCAAGGTGATACCCATGCTCATGGCCCATCCTAAGTGCTGGTTCAATATGAAAGACAGCCATTTGTGGGCCATACCCAATGATGGCTGCCACTCATTCTTCCTTATTTCTACCCCTTCCTTTCCTCTTTGTTTTCATGAATCTAATGCATGCAGCTACCTCCTACCTCTGATTTTGAGGTGAGTTTTAGTTTATCCTTTCAATCTCTTATGGGTATCTGACACCGATAAATTACAGAAGAGACTCCTATCGTTGGTATGAAGTGTTATAGAGAACTTCAGTCACTGATTTGATGTGGGTTTTCTTTCTTTACTTTTACCTTGCAAAGAAAAAGACAGAAAACAGATGAAACAAATACCTAGGACAACCCATAACAACAAAACTAAAGAAAAAAATTACGTCAAGAAACGAAAGAGTTAATGGCAGCATAGATGAAAATAGCGGCCGCTACGTAGCGTAGCGGCCGCTATATCGGCCGTAGCGGCCGCCGCACCCGTAGCGGCCGCTACGTCCGCTACGGGGCCGCTACGGCCGCTACAGGCCCGCTACGACCGCTACGGGACCGCTACGGGGCCGCTACGGGGTGAGAAAAATTCCTACTTTTCAATTTTTTTAAAAATACATAATAAGAATTATTTCTTTTCTTCTTCTCTTCAAATAACATTTCTATACAACTCTTTTACCCTTTTATGTTTAAAAGAACACCAAAAAGCACATAATCTCGCCGAATTACAGTCGATTCAAAGAGTTCTTCTCTAAGTACATCCTATTAGACACCCCCTTTGGTAGATGTATTTTTTTCTCTAGGTACTCTTAAGTCTTGATTTCATGATATAATTTTTTCTTTTCTGAGCCTTTCATTAGTTTCTAAGTTAGCATAATCAAGCAACATGAACACATGGATCATTACTATTATTTTCTATTTATACAGCGATACAAGACCTCATATAGTGAGGGGACCGCTGCGCCCCCTTACCTTAGTTACTTTTGCAAAAAAAATACATTTTCTCTCATTTTCCAATATTCTAGATTTTCTAGAATTTTTTCATATTTTTTTGACGATTTTTCCAAATCGCACCGCTACGCCGCTACGTAGCGCCGCTACGCTACGTATCGCCCGCTACGTAGCGTTTTGGCGGCAGGCCGCTACACCCGCCGCTACCGCTATTTTCATCCTTGAATGGCAGGGAAACAGATAGGAAGACCCTAATAAAATGCCGTCTTCCAATACCAAAACACTACTCCTTCAATGTAAAGAAGCACCAGACAAAGAGGGGGCAAGGGAGGGGAAGAGAGAGAGAGAGAGAGGAAACAAATACAAGTGCTGGTTAGAAAATGGTTAAAATAGAGGAAGTTGTGATTGAGAGGGAAGGAGAAGACAGCCATTCACCTGTATCGTTGTAAAGTGCATTTGACATACCCTAAACCGTTTCTGGAAAGGGGACGTTTCAAGGAGAGGAAGAGGAAAAGGTGCGTAACTCTAAATCGGTGTAAGATGGATGCCGACATGGATGGAGATGTTGATGTGGCTCATGAAGGGGTGAGAATAAAGGGCTTTTTTTTACTTAACTGCTGTCCAATTTTATGAAAAACGTATAAAAAATAAAAATACATCTAAAACCTTTGGACGTACCAACTCATGTGAAAATGGTGATATTGACAAACACGGTAATGCGTTTCACATAATGGTGATCATGGGCCAGGTTGGGCCGCACTAAGATATATCTAGGCACGGTCAGACTTTAGAAACACATGTTATATCATGCCTAAGCTTGGCACAAGCTATAAATGTCAGGCCCAAGCCCACCCCCATTTAGTATGGGTGTAAAAAAAAAAAAACGAAAAACCGTCTAACCGAACCGAATCGAACCGAACCGCAGTTAATAACCGTGTTTCACGGTTCGGTTACGGTTACGGTTTTTGAAATTAAAAAACCGTGCTTCACGGTTCGGTTACGGTTTTTGTCTCGACTCACGGTTATTAACCGCGGTTCGGTTAACCGTGTTCCCAAAACACACGGTTCACCGAACCGTTTCGCTAATAAAAAAAAACTTAAGAGCCTGAATGGATTTTTTTTTTTTTTTACAGTAACATATTATGCCATTCTCTAACTATGGTTTTTTTTTTTTTTTTTTTTTCACAATAAGTTTGATTGGTAAATAACAAAAATTTCACAATTTTTTTTAAGTGACAATTAACGGTAACTGAACCGTTAACCGCTGTTCGGTTTTTAACGATTTTTCACGGTTCAGTTACGGTTTTTAAAAACCAAAAACCGTGAAACACGGTTTGGTTAACCGTTTTCCCAAAAACCGCGGTTAACCGAACCGTTACACCCCTACCATTTAGTCAATCAGGCCAAGCTGGGCTAGGCCAAACCAATGTTTTATCAGGCTTTCTAGGTGTTGTTTGGACAAATTATCATTAAATTGCAATCACTCCTAATTTGGGCCAGGTAGGACCAGGCTTTGTACTTTCTAGCACTCAATCCAAGCCGGCCCAAATATTAAACTGGCCTAGTTTATATATTCAGCCCCACTCAAAAGTGGGCTTGGCCCAGATTAGGCCCAGGTTTGCCGGGCCCATGAGCACCCCTAGTTTCCCATGTGTTACATGCACATATGTAAAACTCATTTTCCTACGACATGGGTAAAAGGCAAATGACCCCTTAGGGATTATCAGAACAATAATATAAGAAAATAGTTGGAGGGTATTATTATTGGAAAAAATTAATAGATTATCGGTACATGACCCCTATGACCACTAGTATGGGACATCCAAGCCTATATCTTGTTTATTTTCAAATTTCAATAAAAGTAAGCATTTTTTACAATTATTGTCCTCTTCTCTACTGGTTTAGTTTGAAAGTGTCTCCCAAGGATTGTTGGCTATTCAAGTACCAGATTGTGTAATTGGAGTAAGCTTTTTTACTAATTTCTCCTCGTGTTTGATTGAGATTCTGTTGATTCATATTAGGGATTAGAATTGGGTTTTCTGATTAATTGGGGCTCATCCCTTTTGGCTGCATCAATTGGTATAAGAGCAATCCGATCCATTCAATTTGGTTGTTGAATTCTAATCTCCCAAATCACACCTCCGTAATGAGCATGACCTAATGAGCACGAGGTCAGAGGCAATTGGTTAACAGTGACGTAGAGAAAGAACCAACTCTTGATTCCTTGAAATCTAGAACTTGTGACAACAAGTTGAGATTTTGACTCTCTGGTTGGAACAAGTCAAACCCCAAGACCTAGTTCTTAACGATGCCTGCAACGGTCATTTGGATTATGGTAATGGATCATATGATGGTCATTATGAGGACAGACTAAATGATGTTCACAAGGATCTGATTTACATTGATGAGTAGAATGAAGATCACGATGGTGTAGTAACAGTTCTCTCAGGTGGTGATCATGAATTTTACCAAAGATTGAATTTTGGTATGAATGGTATGTTTGTAACATGATTATTGAAGAGCCATCTTCTCTAATTTGTAAGCGCCCAATTGTTATTGTGTACCAAGGATATAATATTGTTGATTTCTGATATACTGCAAATATCAAGATGCTGATAATGCATTGAAATTGGATATCTATGAAGTTAGTGTTGTAACTGTTGTTGTCGATTACCAAATATTCAACACACATCCAAATAAAGGTGTTGATGATACAATCGATTTCAATATGGATCCAAATTATGAAGAAGAAACTTCAAATTTTAATGAGTATCCATATGGAGAATTTGACACCGACGGTTCAAACATACACGGACACAGATAGATTGGAATTATGATGAAGGGTGTGATTATCTTGTTCTTGAAGAAATTGTGGATTTCAAGATCATACATGGCAAGATTTACAAATTCGAAGATCCATTTGATGAAGATTACCAAAAGCAATGTCAATTACAGTTGATTCGAGATTTGATTGCGAGACATTGGATTGAATCACACTGGACATATTAGATGGATGTGTTAAATAACTGTTACAAGCATTCTACCCAATGACATGTGCAACTTAAAAAACAAATAATTAATGTAAATGAAGTGCAGCAGAATTCGACAGCGATGATGACAATGTGGAGAGGATGCTCACACAAGGTCAAGTCCTTTTCGAGTGGAGGAGTTGGATAAAGAAGCTAATGACTCAGATCAGTTGGTATATGTGACAGATCTAACCACTGATTACCTAGACCAACTTGATCAATCAAAGTGGGTCATGATCCATGTTAATCAGTCCAAATCAATAAAGTTGGGTCAAAACATGGAATGAAAGGCCAAGATGGATGCAAATTGGATTCCAAATTAAATCCAAAATACTCTAAATTATTAGGGGATCCTAATAAAAAATTTAGTGGATCAATTGATTCCATCCGTCAATCACAATTTGAATCAAAATGGCCTAATAATACAAAATTTAATGGATAGCAAAGTGGTGGATTGAAAACACATGATCATGACCGAAGCCAGGCCCAATTAACTCAAAAAAGGTCCATAATGGAGACCCAAACCGGTCCAAAAAAAAAAACCAGCTATATGGCGGGTCCAACAAGTAAATCTAGCGGCCCCCGAAACTCCATATAAAAGGGATGCCCAATATTGCTTAGAGAGTATGTAATTTTCATTGTTTAGTTTTGTTTCCTATTTGGAGATCTGATAAAGGTCATGTGACTATAAGCACCGGAATAAGAAAAACAAGAGACAAATGAGTTAACTGTGGGTGAAAACTGAAAAGGGGCAATGGCTTGGAGGCTAAGGAGGGTGCAGTAGTTGAAGAACACCCAGATCCGAAGAAAAGGATCATTTGCCAGAGTTTGTCAGCAATAATCCACCAAATATATAAAGTGAGAACAAAAGTTAGAGGGATCAGTAGCTATGGAGAGCGCTACATGGTGTGGGCAAGATGATCACCACAATAGTTGAAGCAGGCAATCGTGCTTCCAATGTCATCTCTATTTGGAGTAGCTGCAAAAGTCAGATGGAGAGCCTTTTTAGCAAGTAGCACCTAGTAGTCCAGGCTAGAAATCAAATTACCACTCTTCTTCCAAGGAAGGGTTGGTAGGCTTCTTAACCGAAAAAAAACAGTTACCAAAAAAAATGTTCTATAAAAATATATTTCCAGAGTGTTCTTCCCATTAAAAACTATCTTGAGATGGGCCCAATAAGCATAGTTGGTCCCATTGAGTCAAACTGAACTAATTTAGATTTCATCAGAAGCCATTTCATCCAACGACAAATGAATCAAAGAGGGATAAATAGCAAAGATATCCACAACAACTCAGATATGAACTGTTGCACTGGAATGAAGAAAAACAATGCACCTGGCCTTAGATCTCAACCTGTCAGGGAGTAGATTGGCTAGAATCCCCACCAAATGGAGATGTCCGATAAACCTTGCAGGTTATGCTCCAGATCTGAAGCCAACCCGATGAGAACCAAAGAAAACCAATGGCTAAGATGATGAAAAAATAAAAATCAAATCTGAGAACTGCCTAGAAAGTAACTCAATTAAATGGAATAAAAATGGGACAAAATTTTAGATGGACAATCCTGTATGAAGGGAAAACAGATAGGGAAGAGATCCAAAGATCTGACCATGTGCATGGCCAACTGCTGACTAAGTTTTCTTTTGAAAGAAAGTTTTTCAGGGATGTGAAAAAACAGAATTGATAGCAAGGGAGAGGGAAAAGTATTAGTAGGCCTTATAATAGATAGGAGCAGATCTGTGGGGGGGCCCACAAAATATGAATGCAGATCAGGAAACAGGGAAAAAAAGGATGACTCAAGAGTAATGGCCCACCACTCTTACAAACAGAATCCAAGATCACTTGGATTAGACTGGATCAAGTAACAAGTAAGAAACTCAAGAAAACACAAAGGATTTGAAGAAAGTTGTTGCATTTGAAAACCACTCTATTTATAAGTCTGACGTACGTTATTAGTAATGAACATATCTACATAATTATAACGAGGTTTAAGTAACTATAGTCTATAGACACCAAGAAAATGTATGGTACATGAGAGACTATCTCAATTGGTGATACACCACATATTATCTTATATAAAGAACTATGGAAAATTAAGTAACTTAAGTCTTCGCATACAATGTTGTTGATTTAACACTATACCAAGCAGCAGATCATTGCTCAGGGACAAGCTCTCCTTCGGCCAAGCCCACCAGCAATGAGGCCCATGGATCCAAGGAGCATGTTGTCTTGCCAGGCATGCTAAGAACAACTCAACGACGTGCCAAGCTTATGCAACACGTGTCCCCCAAACAAGGCAGAGGCCGTACCTATCCTCCAGCCATGTCCAATAAGAGGGTGCATTCCAAAACTGATTCGATTATTTATTTATTATTTATTTTGATAAAGATTGGTGGTTAGGATAATTTCTTAGCATTGAAGTTCAAGTTGGATATATGGATAGGATATAATTTAGGTTCCTTAGCATTAAACTTTATATATATTCAATAAGAGACCCTACAATCATATCTTTTAGCTTGGAAAATTTGTCTCCTTCGTCACAGAAAACACCTAATCTAAGGCTTGCAATGAACCAACAGTTTAGGAAGTTCTAAACACAGCCAGGATTTAGGTAATATTTTCTTTGCTATTGCAAGTTTTCTAGTTGTCCAGATTTCTTTTTCCTTATTTGTTTTAGTTGAATCCTTTGGGTGGATCTTGGAATAAGCTTCAAAGTATTTATCAATTTAATAATTGTCCTCTAGGTTATTGTTCCTCTACATTATTGTTCCACAGCTATTAGTTGAGGCCTTTAGTTCAGATTAAAAGTTACTATGTTGGGTCACCCATCAACCTACTTAAAGGTATTAGTCATTAATCAACCCATTATAAAAATAAAGCCAATATATCAATAAATTCTAGAAAACATAACAAAAGTATAAGGGTAAAATATATGCAAAGATATTAGAGAATAACAGGTGTGGTAGGTCAAAGTATTTTTCCCCAAAATATATAGTGTGGTTCAAAATTACTTCAAACTAGGTTTTAAAAGTTGGAATCAAAGGGCGCACCCACACACACACACACATTCAAGTTGAGTCATTTCGACCCATTGCTGCCAATTTCATTCCATTCCATTCTATATGTTCTAGAATTGACCAGGGCCAAAACGGAAGCCCCTAAGGGCTTGTTTGGCATTTTTAGTAAAAGTCAAGTAAAGCCTCCATTTTTCAGACAAGGGGTCAAATCAATAGCAATTTAATTCAAAATTCACTCCATCTTTTGAAAAAACAAAAAAAAGTAAAAAAGCAACCCCCTTTCTCCACTAAAAGACAAAAAAGATCCACTTTTCTATAAAAAAAAAAAAGTCAAAAAGATTCCATACCAAACAACTAAAAACAAAATACCATCATAACCCCATTACATTTTATTCTCTCTTGATTTCATGCTTTACTGCACTTTATTTTACATGTAAAATTACCAGACGTGCCATAAAAGACATGATTGACAACATTCCAGCTAATTTTGGTGTTTAATTTCAGAAAACACACAATTGAAAAATGAAAAATATAAAATGAATACATAACATTGGAGAAAAAAAGATTCCGTAAGCTTTAAACAATATTTAAAATGAGAGAGGCTAAAAATTTTAAAAATATGGACATATTTTTGTTGGAGATGTATTGTTTGAGTGTATGCACCGTAAAATATATATATATATATATATAATCACTAGGATCTCATGGGAGAAAAAAAGAGGGAAAAAAGATCCAACGGCTGGAATCTTTGGGGAGGGTATTTCATTCCACACAGGACCAAATCTAGAACATTCCTGCCAATTCTGGCTGGAACAGAACAGAATTGACTACTATATTACCCAATTTTAATTCAGGTAACACTTATCTTGAACTGCTAGAATCATTAAAAGAGGTGGTTTTGATCTTCTAGAACCAGTATAAAAATGTCCATAGGAGCCTCCTGCAACTTTTCCAAAAGGAAAAATAGGGGACAAGTGCATTTAACACTCAAAAACATAGGACCCGGCCAAGTTGGTGACTAAGAGGGTGACTCGAATCAACATATACTGTGTACGAGTCGACTTGAACTCACTCGAATTTTAAAACCATGCTTCAAATTGCTAAGACTCAAGATAAAATAAGATGAGAGGAAAGAATTCTATCTAGCAATTATAAGAACTTTCTTCACAAAAAATAATTAAAACATAAAAAAAGACAAATTAATGTGAAACTAAAACATAAACTAAAAAAAAAAAGACAAATTAATGAGAAACAAAAACATAAACTCAAAAAAAGACAAATTAATGAGAAACTAAAACATAAACTCAAGCTAACCTTTCCCCCTCCAGCATGAAGCTCTAGGATCAATGTCTCATCAAGCGTTTCACGCATTCCCTCTCCTATCTGTAATACAACTAAAGCATATAAGGGGAGGTATTCAAAACTGTAGTTATCATCCACAGAAAAACTGCAAACATAAAGAACCCTCGACAACTATAACCACGTTCTCTAACAAAGGAACCTTTACAATAACTGCTTGCATGTCAGATGAACATAAATGAAGAAGAACAAACGAGGATGATCATATAGCTGTGATGTGGATCTGCCCGAATCCGTTGACGACGATCAAGAAAACCAAGCAGTGCACCATGCCCTTAAATTTTTGGACACTGATAATAGAGCTCGGGAGACCCAGACATGCATCTAGGTACCGGGATTGAATCGGCCCCAAATAGTTAATAAATTTAACTCTCAGGGACTGGTTTGGTAAAACAGTCGGTAACAAGGGGCTTGTTGCAATTCTAGCAGGCAACAATCACAAAACAGGTCAAGACCTGATATCAACTCAACCGGCCCAACGCACCAGCAAATTGTATGAAATTTGAGCCACATAAGAAACCCACTAATGGCTGCATTTGATCAAGGTGATGCACCAAAGGAGGCTGCCGATCAGTGTGTTAAATTCTAGTGGGTCGCACTGGTCCAGTTGATGGCCTAAATGGGCCCCCCAGGACAAACAATGTGGATGTCCTCTGCATGGCCTGTGCACAACCAGTAGCCGACCTTCATTATCACCTTTTTTGCATTTTACATGCATTAGGGTTTGTAATGAGCTGGGAAACTACTTAATTCCAGATCAAGGGTAGAGATTTATTTTAGTTTTTCTTAAGGTTTAAGAGGTACCTAAGGACCATGTATGGGATGGTTGACAAGGGAAACTCTTTCAGATATTTAATAAATTGTTTTTATGCGTTGCGTGCATTCTCTCCTTTGAATTGAGGTATTCTCCTTGAATTGAAGTGCTTCTACTGAGTATTCAACGAATATCACTGAGTAATAATCTTCTCCTTGGTTTATTTGCATTGACTTCCCGTTGAGTTGGGTTTAGGGTTGCATTTCAGCTTTCCAATCAATAAAGTTCACCTCCAGCTGCTTCAACTTCTATCCTACAATCAAGAGGCAAGCTTCCAAAGAATTTAGGTGCGTCCTTCATTGTCCTTAACCCTAAGAAGTCAGGAGCTGGAAGCATGAAAGACTTCTGTTCCATCATCTCATTGGAAGTATCGAAAAATTCTGGCTGAAGTGTTGGCGCCTGGAGGAAAGACTTTAGAAGGTTTTTCCCTCAATTATTTCTCAGTCTCAAGGAGCATTCGTGCTTAGCAAACAGAATTTAGATGGAGTCCTCATTGCCAATAAGTGTGTGCACTCGAGGTACAGGGCAAATTGGCAGGTCTGCTTTGTAAACTGGGTCTTGAGAAAGCTAATGACGGGTTGGATTGGGCTTTTTTTTATCAGTAACTACTGATTCATTAGAGAGACAAGAAAGGCACCAATTGGAAAGAAAGGGACTCCAAGGTATAAAAGCCTTACACCAGAAAAACCCAGGATGCATTGGGCTTCTTGCTATACATGCTTCGTACAATGGCCTTCAGAGTCAGATGTAAAAGATGGATTCAGGAGTGTGTGGCTTCATCCAGTTTCTCCATCCAGATAAATGGGTCTCCAAAAGAGTTTTTTCAAGCCTACAGGGCTTTGAAGCAGGGTGACCCTCTTTCCCATTTATCTTCCTCATTGTTGGGGAGGCCCTCAAATGGATGGTAGCAGCGGCAGGAAATGTGGATCTGATTAGAGGTTTTTAACCACGGAAGCTCCAATGATTTCTCCCCTGCAATTTGCAGATGATACTCTCATCATTTATGAGGCAAGGGAAGATCAAAAGAATGTAAAGATTATCCTATTGTGTTACATAGTAGTTTCGAGATAGAAAGTGAATTATTCAAGAGTGAGTTGTTAGGGGTGAGGGTGGAAGATCATCTCCTTTACCAATATGCAGATATTTTGTGCTGGAAAGTGGGCTCTTTCCCAGCCAATTTATTTTGGGCTGCATTTATGCATTGGTGGCACTCCGAAATCCATTTGGAATCTGGTGTTAGACAGGGTAGAAAAGAAGCGGTCATCTTGGAAAGAGGAATACTTGTCTCTTTGAGGAAGGATTACTCTCATTCAATCTGTCGTTCAAATGTCTGGCTTTGGTGGTTAATTGCAGTGAGAGGTTGTAGCACCACCTCCTTTGGCAAGCCAAGGAGGTGGATTAGGCTTTGTTTGCAAATCCAAGAAGGCAGGCAGGAGTTGGTAAGCCAAGGATTCAAAAAAGAAATATCATTTGGTGGATTAGGCTACATTTCCAAATCCAAGAAGGAAGGCGGGTGGGTTTAGACCGCTAAGAAAAGTGAAACACGCTCTTTCCATAAAATGGTTGTGGAGGATTGAGGAAGATGGTGAAGGCCTTTGGAAGATGTTTCTTGTGGCCAAGTATGATGTATCTACAAATGGGTGGAATATCCAACTGTCCTAGCTACTGCTTTTTTGGGCTTTAAGGAGCATTATTTCATTGAAGGATAATTTTTAAGAAAATATAAGGTATTGTGTTGGGTAAGGGTCTGTAAGAAGATTTCTTTTGGCTAGACACTTGGGATAGTGATAGGCCCTTGGCAGAAATGTTTAACTGTACTAGAGATCATCATGAGCATGTCATTAGCTATTTGGAGAAAAGTAATAGTCAACTACAATGTGGTCTGACATTCAGAAGCAGCTGGAGGGAGTCAAAGGAGGGTGAGGACAGCAAGGTCTGGATTACATCCCAAGATAGTGCATTTCTGTAGCTTCCTTTTCCTGATTGTGTCAAGGGGTTCTCCAACATCGATCCCTTTCTATAGCCTCTGGAAAATGAAGGATCATCGTAGGGTTATTACTTGGAGATGGTTAGCATTGCGGAAAGGAATTCTCGACATCGACAATCTCCACCCTCAGAAAAAGATGTTGGTGAATGCCTGTCCTATGTGCTTGGCGGGTGAGGAAACCGAGGACCTTTTCTTTTAAATTGCAAAGCTATGCAAGCACTATGGTCGTCACTCGTCAGTTCTCAGTTGGTTCCGATGTAGTTGGGGGTTCCCCCAATCCATTTCTTGGGCCTTTTGAGGATCGGAAATTGACATTTGGTTCAGTTAAAGGGAGGTGGAGGACACCATCTCTTGGGAACATATGGATTATTTGAAAGGAGAGAAGTTCTTGATGTTCTCACAGCATAGCTTTACATGTGGTGGCCTTGACGGAAAAATTAAAAACCACTAATGAGTTATAGGTGTCTAGTAAGAAGACAACTTTAGGAAAGGCTCTTAGGGAGAAGAGATAGGAAAACTTTTTTTTTAAATGAAAATTACTAGGCCCAATTGGGATTTATACCGAGTCATAGCATCAATATTGTCCATGGCCACTAAGCCTGATATATCAGTCACTCCACTACAAGCGGCAGATATTTTGTTCCACGGTTATAATAGAAAAGATATAGTTTGATAAAAAATATAGCACAACAAATACCATGTACATATAATCATCTTACTTTTCCATATATAAAAAGTTTTGTTTCTAGCAATGCTCCATGGACAATAAGGTCTGCTACTTCATTAATAACCCGAGGTCCACCAAACTCAGAGGAACTATTACTTGATTGTTCGCCTATGTCCAATGATGAAGAAGCCTACAACAAAGCAAACAGGGAAAGAACATTTGACAACTGAAGACATCAGCAAAGAATAGAATGACAGAGAAAAGGTACAAATAATACAGAAGCCTTATATGTTGCTTGGGTAAGTCCTTTAAACCACAGGGACTTCTCCTCAGCATCTCGAAACTCTATAATCAAAGTGTTAGAAGACTCCAAGGCCTGAAAAATGTAAAGAGAATAATTAGACGTACAAATTTATGATCATAATGACTAGAAGTAGCTATGAGCATACACGAACCAATCTATAATTTGCATTTGACATCACTAGATATAAATTCAAAAGCAATACTCCAACTTTGAGTTTCAGTTGTGCCTTTAATTCTAGCAAGAAAGTCCACAGCGTCATGGCTTCGACCCTGGGAACTTCTCTCAAAATGGAAAACCTCTTCGGCAAAGGGTATATTATGCAATCATGACGGATACACCAAAGAGAAAAGGTAAAGCTTTTATGGATGAAGCCACTCGGATATCTACAATTGTGGACAAAATTAAAGCAAATTTCATCATCATTTGGGTTCGGGTTTCCCAATTTTTTACCAATTAGAAAAAACTATGCTAGGTCGGCTACATGAATTCTGTTTCTCCATTCCGATCTGTCCTGAGCCAAGTCCACGAAAAATCAAAGCAAACCTGAGTATTAAAATCGCACATCCAAGTACAAAGCAGTTAGTGAACATTTAAAAGAATAATTCTTTATCTGATTAAGAGGGGATTATTAGGCTCTAATCTCAATCCACTTAGTGTTCCACGCTGGCAACATTCAGTTGGGAGACCATCAGATAAATTCGATCAGCTGAGGTTCAATGCACCTTCATGTTTTAGCATAATTGCTTTAAAGAGTTATAAAAGTAGATGCACCACAGTCAAAGCTGCCCTTGACAAAGAAAACTTGTGGAATACCCGCATGAGATCCAATCTAATTGCTCCGACACACCTGATAAAAGGTAAAATAAATCCATCTAGACTAGGTTCTGTGATTTTATGCAAGGTAGGGACCAAAACATAAACCTCCTTCACTTAGAAAGGACTTCAAAACCACTTTAATAATTCACAATAGCTCCTACTAAACCCCACCCATCTAAATTAATACAAAGACAGTCTTCCTGAGGTAAAGAACTAAAGATAATTAAAAGAATAATTCTAATTCAATTAAGTTTACATCATTAATTGAGATTATACTAATCATTAGCTTAAAAAAGGAATATCTGTCTTCTGCCACTCGCAATCATATGAAAAGGAGAGTGTTACAATCTCATATCGGAACCACAAAGCTTCAGACATTTGCACAAATCAGTCTCCTTTCTAATTTTAATGATCTCTTGAAATTGAAGATTACTTTTCGGAGCATAATTACTTGGCATAAGTAATTTCTTTCGACTACAGTAGTGGGAATTCATGTGCCATCTAGCCAAACATCTCTAGGTCATCTAAGATGATATTCTTTTCTCCCAAACGAAGAGGATACCAATCAAATTCTTCTTCTCTGTACGTGAGCTTTTTACAGCATGACATTGCCTCTTGGAATCCTAGGCTTGGCATAGGAAAATCAAAATTCAAAACACAAAGGGGGTGATTTTGAAATATCAGCAGAAGACATGTCTTAATAGGAAAAGAAAGGTGTTTTGGATTTGAATTCCATATGTTATAAAGGTAGAATAATGAGGAAAATGCAACATAAGGATCTTTAATGATTTAGCATGGTCGTGAGAACAATGTTAAAGCAACTGACATTGGCATTGCTTAATTTGATAGCCATCATCATCATAATCATCGAAGCATGTATCCCATCTACTGGCACTGACTTTGTGAGTTCTACTTTTCCAATCAACCCTCATCAAAGCGCTTTTATCTATAACTCCACAATCTATCATCCCTTTCTTCATAAATTCCATAGGTTGGAACCCTTCAATACATCATCACACAGGGATTGAGTCTGATCTTCCAATTGCATGCACAGATTATCTCAGATGATAATCCTTCATATTGTCCTCAATTGGAGTTAATTGCATTGGGATTCATATATAGAAAGATTCTTAGGGTTTTGGTGTACTTTGAGTGCTATATGAGCACAGCAGGGTCGTCTGTCATACCCAGTTCATGTTTTGACTGTTTCATATTAATAATAAAGCACTGTTGCTTTATGTTTCTTTTCTTCCTATTAATGCATGTGATGCTATAAGGGCTGGAAGAAGAGTTGTTAAGGTCAGCTGGGATTTATCTATGTATTGTTACTTTGCCAGTTAATTTTGGATTTTCTGTTTGCTTGCTGCATATTAGCATAGTGGCTGGGGGCCATTTGGAAACTCTAGTCTAATTAATAACAGGTAATTAGATGGAGATCTAAAATAAAAGCTCAAATTTTTAAGTTCTAATTTACAATTAGTCACTTTGGTAAATCATTTAACAAAAAGCTCTTATTTCATGAGGCAATTGGGCGGGCCCACCTTTAGGAACTGAGGTAATTGGGGCCCTACTTTTAAAAATTACAATGTAGAACCCACCATTTGTTGCATTATGAAAATTTCATGAGGTCACTTCCGTCCAAATGCTTGTAAACTTTACTTGGTCCACCTCTATTCGCTTTAGCCTCCCTTTTAGAGGAAAAAGCTCTTATTTGTAAAAATCCTCATTGAAATACATGCTTATTGTAATACCCTGGGTCCCACTTAGGGGCTGGAGTATTTGATTTTGTAAAGACTCATTGTTGTGAGATATTTAGTTAGAGATGTAAGTGTTCGAACCTAAATCCTCTTTAGGACTGTTTAATGATTAGAAAGAAAGTTCTCACACAAATAGGAAGTTGACTAGTACAAGGAAAGGAAACCCGAGTTGTATATATTCATGTTGCCTCCATTGAAACCAACACTCGACATCGTTTCTCTTTCTTTCCTCTATTGTATACCACTCTGCATTACCCAAATCTCTAGTCCAGCAACTAGAAGGAGAAGAAGGAAGAACCAGCAGCAGTGCCCACAACAGGTGAGTAGAATTCCTCATACACACGTCGTGTTGCCTTTCCTATATGAAGATATGTGTATCAATTGTTGTGTTGCTACGTAAATTTGCACTGCTTGTTTTCCCAGAACTATTTGAAGCCTTAAATATGGATAAATCGAATTTTCCACAACAGATAACATGTTTCAGGACTAGAATGGCAGTGTGGACAAACCCAGATCATGGTTATGGATCTGATAACATCTAAGTTCTGTTGGTAGATGTGATAACTGGGGTTCCTATGATTTAGACAATTTCCAGACCTTGTTGTATTGCAAAGATGATCAAATCACATGGAGATACAGTGCAGAATTTAGAAAGTTCCAGTTACTGCACGCCAGAAACCAGTAGGGTTGACTGGGGTTGGGGGACCCCATGGCCCACTTGATGATAGATCGGGACCATGGATCTGAATGTAGACCCATGGTCAACCACCAAGATGCTGGACCCATATGGAGTGGGGCCCATATGGCCTATTATCCAACTGATTCAAATCATGGGCGGAAGAGTTGCAGAATAGCTGTTTTGGTCCACCGAGGTTGTGGGACCCTATGGCCCACCTGATCCAAGATCAGGTCCCCACATCTGGAAGGGGACCCAGTGGCGACCCTAGTAGTAGTGGACCCATGTACAGTAGACCCTGTTTGGCAGACCATCCAACTGCATCTTTTGCAGGAGGTGTGAGTTACTTTTGAGGTTTTTCCATATGTACACAGGTTGTGGGGCCCAGTAGGCCCACCTGATGGCTAATCAGAGCCCTAGATCTTAGGGTGGGGCATTGGGAGAACTGAGAGATCATACTCATCATGGATTCTAGGTTGGTGGGACCCATCGTCTATTTATTCCCAAAAACGAACTTGACAAAGGGAGCTGCTATATGCACATCCATCGTTGCTTGTGCACATCCATCCATGGGACCCTTGATGGACCCCTTTGAAAAATGACCCAAACACCCCTCCCTTTCTTCTCTTCCCTCTCCCTGTCCCTGCTCGGCAACCGACGTCCGCCCGACCCACACCTCTCTCCCTCTCCTTCTCCCTCTCTCCCTCTCCCTCCTTCCCCATGCCTCTTCTTCTCCCTGTCTCTCTTCCTCTCCTTCTCCCTCCTCTCCCAATCCTTCTCCCTCCTCTGTCACCACCCAAGTCCGCCCCCTCTCCATCTCTCCCTCTCCTTCTCCATGTCCCTCCCTCTCCAAGTGCCCACCTCCGCCCTCTCCCTCTCCTTCTCCTTGTTCTCATAGACAGCAAGCAAAGAGACAAATTGTGCTGTGAATTCGATGATCCCTTTGAGGGTCTCGATCCTCCTTTATATAGATGTATTGTTGCTATACAATTTACAATGATTATAGTCATTCTAATCTTGATTGCAGACATTCTAATCTAATCATGTCTCCTAAAAAGACAATGAATAAATTTACATAGCTGTACACACATGAGGTGTTTTGACCAAGTAGTTGGGCTTTATTTGACATGGGATGTGACCCACTAACCCATTTAACACCCCCCCTCAAATTGATGCGGTTGAATCAACCAGCATCAATTTGCCGACTAAGAATTGATATCGTGGTCGAGGAAGTCCCTCGGTAAAGATATCTGCAATTTGAAGTCCCATAGGAATATGAGGAAGAGTAATGGCTTCACGCACAAATTCATCACATATGTAATGACAAGCCATTTCAATATGCTTTGTGCATTCATGGAAGATAGGATTTTCGGTAATCCGTATGGCACTAGCATTATCAGCATATAGAGGGGTACAACCAGATTGTGGAAAGCCAAGCTCAAAAAGGAGACCACAAAGCCAGACAATTTCAGAGGTTGTGGCGGACATAGCACGATATTCTGCTTCTGTGGATGATTTGGAAACTTTATCTTGTTTCTTACACTTCTAGGAAATCAACAAGTCCCCTAAGAACATGCACCAACCCATGGTAGACCGTCGACTATCAGGACAACCAGCCCAGTCAGAATCTGAGTAAGCAGTGAGAGAAATCGAATTTCCCACAGGCAAGAAAAGAATAGGCCACGAGATGGTGTACCAAGAACATATCAAAGAATGCACCGAACAGCAACGAGGTGGAGAGGGCATGGTTGTGTCATGAATTGACAAACCAGATTCACCACATATGAGATATCCGGCTGAGTGATGGTCAAGTAGATCAAGCTGCCGACTAAACGTCGATATAATGTGGCATCAGGAAGAAGATCACCAGTATCATGTGAAAGCTGGATATTAACCTCAACAGGTGTATCTACAGGAGTTGAGTCATGAAGACCAGCCTTCTCAATAAGATCCATAGCATATTTGTGTTGATCAAGGATGAGACCTTTCTTTGACTGATGAACCTCAAGGCCTAAAAAATATGTGAGTGGCCCTAAATCTTTCATATGAAAGGACTCATGTAGGGATGTTTGTACATGTTGGATCATGTCCGAACCTGTCCCAGATATAATGATGTCATCCACAAAAACCAAGAGGATGGTAATTCCATTCGAGTGATGCAGGAACATAGAAGGATCAAAGGCACTTTGCGAGAATTTAAGATGAAGGAGAGCATCTCGAAATTTTTCAAACCAAGCGCATGGTGCTTGCTTAAGACCATATAGAGATCATCGTAAGCGAGAAACATCTCCCGCTGAGGCACGGGTAATTCCTTGGGGAAGTCGCATATAGACTTCTTTGAGATCACTATGAAGAAACGCATTCTTGACAACAAATTGGTAGAGAGGCTAGGAATGAGAGGCAACAATGGCAAGAACAGTACGGACTATTGTCATTTTTGCAATTGGGGCAAACGTTTCGTCGTAGTCGATACCATATTCCTGTCGGTTGCCCAGTGTGACTAACCCTGCCTTATAACGATCCAACGAGCCATCTGCCTTAAGTTTGACTGAAAAAACCCATTTGCAACCAATGGATTTTGCAGAAGATGGACATGGAACTAGATCCCATGTATGATTAACCTGTAGTGCGGCTAATTCTTCTTGCATAGCCTTTTGCCAACAATCATGCTTCACCGCCTGTGAGTAAGAGTTAGGAATGGCAATGGAAGATAGAGTAGCATGCAAAGATGTGTGAGTGAAACCATATTTATCTAGAGGCTTGGAGAGACGAATAGAACGTCCAAGCTAAACTGGAGATGAAGCAATAGTAGCATCATGTGATAAAGTAGTTGCAAGATCAGGTGCCGATGACGGATCTGGAGGGGGAGGCAGTAGTGTGACGACGTCATTCATAAACAACGAGTGGGGAAGAAATTTCACCGGTAAAATCTGGTAAATGAGAAAAAGAAGGCAAAGGCTTAGGATGGTTAGGAAAAAAACTTTGGTTTTCGAAGAAAATGACATTTCGAGAAATGCGGATGCGATTGAGCACGGTATCATAGCAGAGATACCCTTTTTGGTGGGAAGCATAGCCAAGGAACGCACATTGAGCTGATTGAGCAATTAATTTTGTACGATCAGAAGGAAGATGAACAAAACACACACATCTAAAAATACGCAAGTGGGTATAAGTAGGATCTGTATGAAAGAGACGAAAGTATGGTGTTTGATTGGTGAGACGAGGGGATGGTAAGCAGTTGATTAAGTGAACCACAGTGGCTAAAGCTTCTAGCCTAAATTTAGAGAACGAACGGTATATAGGAGATGTCTGTTTTTTCGTTCAGCAACTCCATTATGTTGAGGAGCATAAGGGCACGATCTTTGTGATAAAATCTCGTGTGCAAAACATTTTGAAACTGATTTTCAACATAAGCCATAAATTTTTGGAAAGCGTCAAAGACTTCAGATTTAGAATGCAAGGAATATACCCAAGTGAATCTACTATGATCATCAATAAATGTGACAAAATATTTGAAATTTGTATGAGAAATTACAGCCGTAATCCCCTAAACGTCACTATGAATAATGTCAAAACAGTTTGAAGCCATAGTAGTTTTCGAAAAAAAAGGAAGAGCTTTGCTTTTTCCAAGTTTGCAAGCAGAACACTCATCAGAAATGTTACTAAAAGAAGTTTTATTTTCATTAATGCTACCATTGTTCAACATCAAAGACAGCAATTTTGAATGAGGATGGCCTAATCTATTATGCCAGAGCCTCAAACAGCTTGAGAAGAGAAACAATAAAATACAGAGGCCTGTTTATTTTGAGAAAGAGGCACAAGAAAAGGAAACAGGCGTCCACACTCAGGCCCCTCCGCGATCACCGTCCCCGACGCTTGATCCTGCATAACACAACCAGACCGAGAAAAAGAGACATTACAATTATCATCAATCAGTTGTCCAACAAACAGAAGATTTGTTATTAGATGAGGAGATAGAAAAACATTTTTCAGAGGTAATGAATGAATAACATCACCAAGAGCTGTCATGGGAAGCTTTTGACCATCAACAGTATGAACTTGCAAGTTTCCATTGTATGGTTGCATATTAGAGAGATGAGTTGAGGAGGAGGTCATGTGATTTGAAGCTCGAGAATCAAGATACCATACTGAGGAAAAGGGTTGGTGGCTACCTGAATTGCGGCATTCATGATCATTTGTTGAACAAGCTCAGGGGTGATTGGAGGAGCAGAGTTGGAGGCAGGAGGTGGTGAAGACATGACCGAAGCTGAAGGGGTATCGCTAGAAGTAGTAGCAGCTGAAGTGTTGACATGATAAGCTCGAGGAGTGCGGTTTTGTGGCCGCCCTCTGCAGTTGGTAATGACATGACCATTAGATTTGCAATAATTGCAGAACTTGATCTTACACTGCAAAGTGGTATGATGGACCATCCCTCCCGAGCCTTGAGATATTCCAAGGATGTGATTTGCAGTGGCAACATATGCTACGTCAAGAGAATTTCCTGAAGACGGTCGTTTCAAAACATGCTAAGTGATCTGACTTTTTTCCTCGCGCAAGAGTTCATTAAGACACTCATTCAAGGATGGAGATGGAACCCTGCTCATCATGTTGGAATGAGCAATCTCATATTCGGGTCTCAATTTCATGAGAAACCGGTCCCTGTGACTAGTTTCCTACAATTTTTGAATCTCAAAAAGGGCTGCTTCAAATACATTGATGTATTTGATTTCATCATATTCTGCCCATAAATTGAGAAAACATGTATAATAATCCTGGATGGAAGAGGTGCCCAGAGAATACCGAGCAATCTCTAGTTCAAGTTGATATTGGCGGGTAGAGTTCCCTTGATGATATATATTCCCACGTCTCCTTAGAGGTCTTGTAGGGTTTGAGATTCAGGATATATTGTGGTCAACAGAACCAAGAATCCAGGTTTTGATCTGGGCATCCTTTGTATTCCAAGAAACTTTTTTTTTCTCATCTTCTCTAGGTATTGTATCCAATCTTGAAACAGGTCCCCACATTTCCTTCCCTTCAAGATATACTTGAAATTGATATGACCAGGAAGTGTAGTTTTTGCGATTAAATTTTATCAAGGCAATTTTAGTCTTTTCCATTCCAGTAGATCTATTGCAATCTGTAATTAGTTCCAACTGATTGTTGCTGCCAGAAAGTAAGTGTACCAAACCCAACTGATAATGTGTTAATCAGAGTCCCAACTGAGCAATCAGTGAAGACAGAACAGTAAAATAGCAGTTTTCTGCTCAAACAGAAAGTTTGAGAGAAAACCAGACCCAGGCGTACTTGATTTTAAAGAGAACATGGAATACAGCAGAAATATGGTGCGACGAATGATCAATCAGACATCATAGATAGATGAAGGATCAAAAGATGCACTAATCAAACCAGATTGCTCACCAATATGAGCTAGATCCAGAAACTTGGACGGATATGATGAAAATAAACTGAAAAAACTGAAAATTCTCGAGAAAGGGTAGAAAGCCTACCTCTGAGATGCCAAAAATCCTCAAAAAATATCCATAAATACCAGAATATCCAGTCAACCAAAATGGCTACAGTCTCCAGGTGCAATGATGCTGATCTGAAGTGGGCTGCCTATGGTCACAACTTGATCAGACCAACGAATGGAAGGATTTTGAGCAGAGAAGATACCGACAACTTCAGATACTTGGAAGATAGAGAAGATTCACTCAAAAAACTCTATATAGAGTTGTGTTTGCTCATGGCTCTGATACCATCTCAAAGACAGCAAGAAGAAAGACAAATTGTGCAGTGAATTCAATGATCCCTTTGAGGGTCTCGACCCTCCTTTATATAGATGTATTGCTGCTATACAATTTACAGTGATTATAGTCATTCTAATCTTGAATACAGCCATTCTAATCTAATCATATATCCTAAAAAGGCAATGAATAAATTTACATAGTTGTTCACACGTGAGGTGTTTTGACCAAGTAGTTAGGCTTTATTTGACATGGGCTATGACCCACTAACCCATTTAAAACTTCTCTCTCTCTCTCTCTCTCTCTCTCTCTCTCTCTCTCTCTCTCTCTCTCTCTCTCTCTCTCTCTCTCTCTCTCTCTCTCTCTCCTTCTCCCGTTCGGCCACTCAAGGCCGCACAAATGAGTATATTGCTCAGCCTATGGTATCCAAACAATATCATCTTGTTCGGCCCTTTGGCCACCCTTGAGTGGCCAAACGAGAAGGAGGGAGAGGATGGAGATCAGGGAGAAGGAGAGGGAGCGAGAAAGAGGAAGAGGGAGAGAGGAGAGGGAGAGGGAGAGGGCGGAGGTGGGTGTTGGGAGAGGGAGGGACAGGCAGATATGGAGAGGGGGCGGAGTTGGGCGGTGACAGAGGAGGGAGAAGGGGAGGGAGAGAGGAGGGAGAAGGAAAGGAAGAGAGACAGGGAGAAGAAAAGGCAGGGGGGAGGAGGGAGAGAGGAGGGAGGCAGGCGAACGTGGGTTGCCGAGCAAAGAAAGGGACGAGCAGGGAGAGGGAGAAGGAAGAGAAGAAAGGGAGGGGTGTTTTGGTCATTTTTCAAATGGGTCCATCAAGGATCCCATGAATGGATGTGCACCGAGCAAGAAGGGATGTGTAAATAGTGGCTCCCTTGATAAAATGGGTGTTGTTCTGCAGTTATAAGTCCGGCCCTGAAGCTTTTTATTATTTACAATGCACTCCCTTATGGTTTTCTCACTTCACCCACCCAAGGGTATGGAGTATTTGTCTTCCTTATCGACATACGCACAATGATGCTTAGTTGTTTTCAATAAGACTGACTTGAACATATCTGCTTGAGTTAATTATGACATGGTGATGATTGATTATGAAATTATCATTCTTTAAACATGATATGATGTTGATATTTTCTTAATATTATTGTAAGATGATGGTATGATGTAATTATTTCTGCACTGTTTAAAACTTTGATGAAGCGGCTTATCATATTAAGATAATTTGGGACATTGTCCTTACAACAGGCACCAATAGGGTAAGGGATTGGCGCTGATAAAACCCAGAGACAATTGTAAGGACAATATCAAATCACCCTGGTAACGGGACTGGGGCTGATAAAACCCAGAGACAACCATAAGGACAAAATATCAAATTACCCTGGTAACTATACTAGAAAATATTAATGAAAACTACTTTCGAAATATGGTTGGACCTACCCATTGGACACCCCAAGTTGCACCAGCACGAGGCTAACAAATGGATCCTTTTGATGTGGCTTTCAGGCCTTTTGCATAATTTTCCTGACTTTTAGGTTTGGTTGCACTCTGTTTCGCTATAGGTTAGCCCTTCAACTAACTATAGTTGTCCCTTCTGTTTCAAGAGTTACGTGATTGTCCTTGCTATAGGCCAGTTGCACTCTATCCCTTCTGCTTCAAGAGTTTCGTAATTGTTCTGGCTATAGGCTAGTTGCACTTGATAGCTATAGGTCAGTCGTTCGGCTAACTATGGCACGCTCTTGTATTTCTGAGGCACAACTGAGCTGTATATTATGTTTGTTTTGGAGCCAGTGCACTCAGTGGTTAGGCGGTGATCCCACAGTTAGAATTAGAAACTTAATTAATTAAGACATGGTTCTTTAATGTTTTATACATAAATTACATATTTCTTTTATTATATTATCGTACACAATCTAGTATATGTTGAATTCTATTCACTCAATATGACTGATTATTGTTTTCTCCCCAATCTCAGGTATGACGAACATAGAAAGGCAGGAGGTACCTGTTGACATACAAAAAATTCGCTCGTCAATGCTTCTCATCCACCAATGCAAGAAGACTCATTTTGAAAAAACATCATTTTATTGGCCGCCAGATCTAACCGGCCACAATTACAAAACTTCAACGGCCACTCCATGAAGTAACCCACCGGCCGCTACATGCAAGCCTTCACCGGCCACCTTAGCTCACAAAATGTTGGCCGCTCAACGCAAACTACGGCCATTGATTTCCATCCAAAAAGTCAGCCGCCATGAGAACGCTCTACTGGGCGCCCAACTCACATTATAGCAACCACCACACAATTGTCACCCATGATCTGGGCTGTTGTATCTCTTGTGACTGTTGAAACGATAAAAATGGTAGTTTCAACTCCCATTTACTGCAGTTTCCAAAACTGCTCCCCCCAATTATTCCATTATCTGCAGCAGTTACGGCCTCTCAAAGGCTATAAAAGAAGCACTTGGGCAAGTAGAAAAGGGATCCAATCCAATGTAAAGAGAGGACCAAAACTATGCCATTTTCAAGACAGCAAGGTCCCTCTTCCTTCTTCAAGGTGAGAATTGGGCAACAAGCGTCCATTGGATTTGGCAATAGCTTCTAAAAGCCCTTCTTTGTTCCTCTCACTGTGGAAGAAGAACAGGGGATTATCTCTGATGATTTGAAATAGATATCCCTATTACGTCCTCTTCCTCGTACAAAGTGATGAGTTACAAAGAATGGCAAAGGAAACTATGTTGCAGACGTCTCCAACCTCGTCTCGGGCAACCTTCTGAAGACAGCAACCCCCTTCTTTCTCTTTCTCCTTTCATTTTGTATCATTTCCCCTGTGTTTGATCTCCCAAGCCTGATGGGAGGGTCGTATGAAACTTTGTAAACAACCTGCACTCAGAAGGTGAGGCAAAGAAAACCCATGTAAACAAGTGAGGATGACTCCTCAAAGCACAATCAAAACATGTGCACAAGTCATCTTCACATCTTTCTATAACATTCAAGAATGAATAAAAGGCTTTTTGCCGCATGTTTCATTTTTTAACGAAACAGTACCTAACGACAAAGAAATTAGTTTTCATGTTTGCGGCTGAGCGTTCGGGACTCACAATACCTAGACACATACTTTAGTTGATTCTTTTAAATTGCAAAGACCACTTTGGAAATTGTGTTTATTTCTCTATTTGAACATTATTGGATTTGAATAATTTTTCTCAATTAAAGATTCAGAATTTTGGCAAAAGCCTAGCTAGCTATGCTTCGAATGATTTGATTTATGTTTTGGTTATGCTACTTCTGGGTCTCAATGCAGAATTCGAAGGGCCTCAGATTTCGGGTCTTTACACTTATTATCATCAATCAGTTTATCCTTGAGTTTTCTATTCATTTATGGTGTTTACCATTATCGAGAGTGTGCCCTAGTGGCTGAATCCATCTTTGGAATTCAATCAATCCCTCACGAGGTTGATATATTTTCGATAGAGGATCCAAGGCCGCACCAATTTTGGTATTAGAGCAAAAAATCGATCACCGGGAAGACATCAGTCCTTCCCGGATTCTATCCATGCCTTCTTCCTCTCCATAGAACCCAACTCTTCCAACCCATCCGAACCCAACTCCCCTATAAAGTCACATCATTGAAACCATCCAGCCACCCGATCCTAAAACGCCCCTAACACCAAACCATCCGAACCTAATAAGACACCCCATCCAAACCAAATCACTACCGAACCAATCCTTAACTTCTAGAACCAATTCCAATCTAATTCAAGTTCCATTCATCATAACCCCAAAGCCAATCGAACTCTACTCTTAGACCCCAACCTTCAAATCTGAACTCAAAACCTTCTAAAACCCCAAACTGAAACCTTAGCTCACACCTAAAACCCCCAATGCACTCCACTACTGAACTTGAAACCCAAACACCACCACTCCTTCCCACCCCCCACCCCCCACACACAAAAATTGCCAACCCAACCTAAACCCACAAACCCAAACCCCTCCTTGCTGAACTATATCAAACCCATCACCTTCTAAAACCTACCCTACAGAAACCCAACACCCAAATTCCCAAAATCCCTAACCCCAAACGCAGAAAGAAAAAAAAGAGAGAAAAAGAGAAGTAAAGATAGAAGAAGAGAGAGGAAGAAGGGAGAGAAGGTACCTAGCACCACGCACTACACCCTCTAACACCAACAGCGTCAACCATCCTTGCCTCCACTACCAAGTGCGATAACCAAGGTCACCATCACATTTTCATCTTCCCTCATCAAGTTCTTATGAGCCGGGGAGAATTGATATAGTACAGATCACGCCTAAGAAATCAACTTGGCCAATACATTGACCTAGAGGCCAACCCAGTCCATTGGGCTCGGTCCACATGCCTAATTGATTGAGAATTACTGTAGCATTCCTTTTTCTCTTATTTCTATTTCGATTTCTTGTTTAATAAGGGAACTATTTCTAATTTCGTCATTTGATTAGGGTTAGATAGGTTCTCATTTTATTTAAAAAGTCGTGTTTGCTGAGGAATCCTACTACTCTATATATAGTTGAGTCCCCATTGTAATTGCTTATGCTTATTCCAATTAATCAAAGAATTCTTTCTTTTCTCATTAAAAAATAGTTGCAGAATTTTGTAGCCTAGGTCAAGTGCACTCAGATCCAATCCGTGCGGACCTAATCTAACTCAATTCAGCCATTTGGAATCCTAGCCAATAGTTGATCACATCAAATTGGACAGTACAAATTTGATATTTTGGTATTGAAGTCATCGAAACTCCGATTGACGATCCATCTTTGCCAGCGCACTCCAATCAGCATCTATACAGTAGGTAAGTCCATTCTTCAAAGGGAGTCAAATTTCATTGTCCCTGCATCCAAGTCAACATGAGAATTTTTGGACACTGAATTGAAATTCAAAGAATTTTGTATCAATACTAATATGGAGATCGGTATTTTGCAAATGAATTCTACTTCGAGCAATTTCATAATTTGAAGCAAAAATACTTGACAGTCGACGAATATAACCAATTTCAAGAGCTTTAAAACTATTTGATGTTAACTAGAGGAGGACAAAACACATGATTCGATTTGTTACATCAGAGGTTTGAGACTGGACATATTGGACAATATGAATCACTGTAAAACCATGCTAGAAGTACACAGAGAAGCCCTCAGTGTTGAGCACATGCTTAGATAGTCTTGCATGCATCAATATAAATCTCAAGAAGGAAAGTTTCAAAGAACAAGAGCCCATGTTGTAAAGACACAGTTTGCCAAAGAGGATAATCCAATATTTTTCATTCATCGACTTCTCACCACGAATGAGAAGGAAGAAGAAGAGTGGAGACAGGCTAAGAAATCCCAATTCCCAAACACAAGTAGGAGTCGAAGACAAGTTAGCTAATTTGGTCACTGCCAATGACAGTGCAATAAATTTTATTACAAAAGAGGTTATTGACAAGCTTCATTGGCAAACTAAAAAGCTACCTAAATCCTACTAAGTCGCATGGTCTGATGGTGATGTCATCCTTGCGACTCATAGATGTTTGGTATCCTTTAAGATTAGTGGTTATGAGGAAAAGATTTGGTGTGATGTGATCCATATGAATATCGCTCATTTTTTTATTTTTTATGTTTTTACAACCATGGCTTTTTTATCAGGAAATGCATCATGACAATGAGAAGAATGAGTTTTAAGGACAAGGGACTCAAATTTCCTTCTATGGACAATGATCAAAAGATGCAAGCAGCAAAGGAACTCGAGGAGCAAATATTAAAGACATGGATATATATAGCAAGGAGACTGACCATCCAGCGGATATGATAGTAATGCAACTTTCAAAAAAGTCAATTGAATCATTGGAAAACAATTACATTATTCATGACGCATCAAAAAAAGAACCAATCGTTGAAGTCTCCCACATTGACTTCATCTTTGGTGATCAACAATGGATAGTCAAAAATTGTGGCCAATTGATACAAGGACAACAATGAAAATATCTAATGCTTAGAACGCACATCCAAGCTAAATGCAGATATCAGAAGAAGTGATACTTCTGGTCGACTTTTTGATGGAGAAAAAGATTAAGCAAGCTTCCATGTCATGCCCAATGGGATATACATTTAATAAAGAATCTTATTATAAGAGTTGATCAATTTAGAAGTATTTAAAATAAGGAGTTTTATTTAATTTGGATTTTTAAGCAAGTTTACTAATTTAGTTTCCTTATTGTTAAGAAAAGTCTTGGTGTCTAAGTTCCAGAAAGCACCGATCCTACTCTATATATTTTGATGGACATCCACATTGTAATACATGCATATTATTATCAATCAATTTAACCCTGAGTTTTCTACCCATTTATGGTGTTTAGGATTATCGTGAGTGTATCCTAGTAGTTGAATCCATCTTTGGATTTGATGAATTCCATGGGAGGTTGATCTATTTTCGATCGAGGATATTGGGCTGCATTAATATCACATCAAAAACATTGTAGAGAAGTGTCCCAAGCATAGAGGTTAGGCAATTTTAAAGGTGGCCAATCAGGAAGGGTTGAATCAACAGGATGGGGGCGGCCATGCCCCCCTTTCCCAAAAAAAAATAGAAAAGAAGAAAAAACGAAAAATATTGAATAGATTTTTACATATCCCATCTCCACCACAACCACCACCAACCACAACCCCAACCCCACAAGTGACAATAAAATTACATGGTGGCCCCCTCAAGGAAAATCCCTTAACCGCCCTTACTGGTCAAGTTATAGTAGTACAATAATCACCATGTTTCATTTAGATGATAGAGACCCATCTTTGTTTAAAGAAGAAAAAAAAACCATAGAAATTTCTCCCTTATATTTGTTCGAACCTCCTTATTTGCATCATCTTCATTGAAAACTTCTTCTCTAAATTTTTCATCATTATAATATAAGCCTAACCACATCAATCAATGGTCGGCAGTGTAAAGAATCTCAAAAGTGTGCAAGAGGTGGCTATGATGAATTTATTAACCCCAGTAATCCTCATTTACATCCTATTCATTGTTATCCTTTTACTTGGCCACATTTAAAATAATATAATCATCATCTTAAACTTTTCCCATCAATTAGAGGTCAATTAAAAGGGCACTCCTTTTAACATAAAAAATAATAATAATAATAATAATAATAATAATAATAATAATAAAAAAAAAAAACAAAGTTGTACCAGCAAAAAACCTCACTCTTTCGAGTATAAAAGTATAACCACTCTAGTTTTCCTCTAAAAAGAGCATGCAAGAGGCTTATTGGTGGATATAAGGAATTTATGAACACTAGGGCACAAAGAACACACTCCAAAAGGAAAATACTAACATCTAAACCCACATATCTAACCTAAAACTCACATCATATTAATATCTCTCTTACTAATGACTGTGAAACACTTGTTTTTGCTACCATAAAACCTCAATATAGCCTTATACCATGTATTAAGGGTATCCCCTTTTAGTACTACCTTTCCAATCAACCCTATTTGTAGCCCATGGTTGTTCTATCTCCACATTATTAAATGTCATCTCTCTCTGACTGTAATACATTGAAGGGCTTTGCTGACATTGACAACCCCCTTCTCATAGTTACTTGAACTTGAAGCCTTCCAATATGTTGAAGGGAGGCTGTTTCAAACCTTTGTATACAATATACATGCCAAGACCACTTCAAACAGCATTCCTTCTTTTTTTTTCTCTTCAGGGCTATGTGTAGGTTTCCTCCTGTGCACTCACTCATAAATCTATTCTTTTAGGTAAATTAAAAATCCATCTTGGCCAGCACATCTCAGCCAGATGTAGTTTAGCTTCTACTCATTTACACATTGAACAACATGCAGTCCAACAAAAAAAAAAAAAAAATAACTGGCCCAGCTGCTGTCTAATTCAAATGGCCCATTCAATCGAAATGGCAATCAGGGAATCGCAGAATGCTCCACTAACTATTCTCCACTGTTTCCATCCACATTAATCCTATTTGTTAAATCTAGCTAACAAGCACCATTGTATTCTACAACTGCTCCTACAAATTAAAAAAATCCATCCCACTGTGGTACTTACATTTTCAATTTTGTCTAGTATATTAAAATTTTAATGTATTAAGATTCAGACACCTTTTATTCACACTTCTAGCATATGATATATGGATAGCAGAAGGCTTCACCTTGAACATCTTTTTTTATAATGATATATACTACCAAAAAAAAAAAAAAAAGCTATAGTGGTCTGTATGCATATAACCAAGATACCTAACATTGCTTACCTTCTGAATATCGTCACCCCTAAAACACACAGCAACAGAAAAGAGTGATCCACCAATGCTTGTAGGGGAAACTTCAAAAACATGACGACCAGCCATGCTGCAATATTCACAACACGTCCAGATTAGAAAAATGTTCTTAAAGAAACCTCCAAATACAGAATACTCTATAACGTGAAATATTAGTGAGGAAGATAAACCAACCAAAAGCAACAGAAATCCACCTATTGAGAACAAAACATAAACAAAAACATGCCTTGAACATCGTTGATAGTTTTGGGAAACTTCAGATTCCGAAACATATAAGTACAGTCCAGATAGCGCAAGAAAACAGGGCTTCCATTCAGCTATTGAATTGCCAATTCCCTGCAATAGAAAAATAAAAGCTAAGACATTCAGAACCATGCGTAAATAGCATGCCAGACTGTCTTCAGCTTAAAATATTAAAAAAAAAAAAAAAAAAAAAAAAAAAAGAAGCATACCCTCCAAACAAGAATTCTAGCATCAGTTGCAAGATCGGCAGGGTGCCAAGATGCGCTGCCAGTTTGGGGAACTTCAATGGCTCCTAAATCACTGCTCTTTGTTGTGCTCTGGAGTATAGCTAGCAGATCCATAATTCTGCAATGTCTTTCTGGTGAGAAGTGAACTCCCAGATTAGGCACTTGAACAGAAACCCGAGTTGATGGGTATCTTGGATGAGGTATTTTGATCTTCAAACAGTACATTTCCATAAGTACAATAAGCACAAGACAGCTTAAGAGCAACAGAAAGTTTCCATGCATAGTGGAAACAAGTATACCTGATCAACAATGACCGACATCCCACACCTGTCAATGACAGAATAAAAGTGATAGACATCATCTGAAATGGGTGACGATGAAGTTTGACGGTTGAAAATATAAGAGAGAGAAGTTTCATTCCCCACGTCAGAACCACCTTCCAAAAAAAATGCAGCAATATCTCTTCCTGTTATACAGAAACGGGAATATAAACTCTGCCTTTGTTCATCGCATTGGCCTTCCTGCAATTTCTCAACCCATTTCAAGTAAATGCCAGTAATATAAAAACCGGATAATAGGCCCAACTAAAGCAACTTACTATAGTATGCAAAAAGGAATGACCAAAGTCCAAAAGAAAATTGCCAGTAATATAAATACTGGATAATAGGCCCAACTAAAGCAACTTACTATAGTATGCAATGTGAAATGACCAAAGTCCAAAAGAAAATTGCCATGACAAATGCTGGATCCACTTGACTTCATAGGAATCCTCACTTTTGGAGCATCAAGATCAATATCAAGCATAAACCTTAAATACATAAATAGTCAGCAAATAAACATACTCAGTCTTTCCTTATCCACAAAAATAAAGTATCAATTATATAAAAAACAGTGATAGACTTTCTGGGATTTTCCGTCATCAGAATGCATTGGTTAGGCAGGAACACAACCAGCTCATTCCATAAATAAATGGCTCTGTTATATTCAAGAACAGGTAGGGCTCCTGCCAAACGCTAGAGCAACTAAACAGAAAAATAAGTGAAGATAAGATAAAGAACACTAATCATTTATTCAAATTGGTAATTAGTGAGAATAGCCACAATCAACAGAAATCACCAGACGATATACAGTGACCATTGTTTAAAGCATTAATATTTAAGATACCACCATTTTATTGCAATACGTCGGTGACATGATCCAGAGTTACAGTTTATCATCATATATAGCTTCTGTATAAGTTTGTCTTATTTGTTGTCTATTAAAATGAATCATGCATTAAGTCTTACATTACTTGAAAAAGAAAATCCACTAAAATATTAAACATATTTATGAACAGGATCGCAACTAGTATCAATCCGGCTTCCTATCACATTCGTACTCCCCTCTTTGTGGTGACCATCTGCATGCATGCCGATCAACGGGAGTAGGAAGAATAGAACAAATGGAAGAACGATCATTTACAAGCTTAACTGCAATTGTAGCATTATTATTATTTTTTTTACCCAAACCCAATTGTAGACATCAAAATTATCAAATCAGAATAAAGTGATTGTTTGTCCTAAACTTTACTGGCCCTTATCATTATTCATCTTTCTTTCCCTTCCCTCATGAGTAGGGCCGTCAAAATGCCACACGACCCATTAACACGACACAAACCCACACGATATTAACAGGTTCGGGTGGCCACTCAACGGGTTTGTGTCGTTAATGGGTTAGACCCGTTAACCCGTTAAATTAGCGGGTCGTTAACGAATAAAACCAGTAACCCATTAACAACCCGATACAACCCGCCAAATGATAAATGACATCAATTATAAAATGCATGAGAGGTATTTTGGTAAGTTTGAAAAGGTTGACGTGAAACCCAAAAACCCACATATAAAAGATCCTTTTCTAACTCCTTCACTCTCCTTTCATTAGCAAAAGAGTGTGTTAACTGACATGGTCCAAAATGGACAAAATTATTTAACGGCTTAACGGGTCGTGTCGTGTATCCCGTTAAATAAACGGGTCATGTTCGTGTTTGATTTTTGGACCCGTTTATTTAATGGGTTGCGTACGGGTTGAGGTGAATCTAACACGAATTCGTTAACCCGCAACCCGAATTCGCTAATACGACACGATTGACAGCCCTACTCATGAGCTTACGAGCGGAGATCAATTGATTTTTACTTGCTATTGTCATGTAGTTTGTCTTCTATTTCCTAACAAACTTAAGCTTTCGGAATGTATTGGCCATAGTTGTCAATTCCATTCAAGTCGCCATTCTGGTTTGACCCTGTAGTGGAATGTTTTGGTATTCCAGTCAATTCCGGTATTCCATTCTGGAAAAGCGATATTAAAAAATGAAAAAAAAAATATATATATATAAAAGAATAATTACAATTTAAAAAATAGTTAAATGCTAAAATAATACTAAAAATGCATACTTACATCACATAAATTAAACTACACCCTACAATCAACCGTTTTCTAGTTTTCATTGCATAAGAATGGAAGTAGGAAACCTTGGCCGGAATAGAGCGGAATTGGGACCGGTACAACCAGAATGGACAGGAAACTTTTAGGGGCCATTCCGTGCCTATCAAGGCTAATTCCGGAATGGAACGGAATTGACAACTATGGTATAGGCTAGTCAGACTTGACATGGTATCAGGGCGACACCAGGTCTCGAGTTTGAATGCCAAGGAGACGTTACCTCAAGTTGTTTGGGCGGACACGTATCACATGTTAGGCACGTGAAGGTTAAGAATTCGAATGGCATCCCATTCGAGTGGGGTGTTAAGTAGATTTGTCTTCCGCTTCCTAACAGCTTAAGCTTTTGGAATGTATTGGCCAGTCGGACTTGATAGCTATTACCTTTTAAAATCTACACATTCTAAGAAGTTGTGCCCAAGAAGTCTAGGCACCTAATGATATAGGGTGAAAGGGAATATAGAAAGAGACCTTGACATAGGATGATGACAATCACAATGGCTATCTTGATTTGTTTCCAAATGGGACTCCACTAGTTTTAGTAGTTGAAACCCCTAGAAGCAAGGGCGACTTCTGGAAAGGTCTGGGAAATGCACACGACATACCACAAGTCTTGGATGCACTAGGAGCCTGAAGGAGGCTTATTGGGCTGCTTGTTTAGTACATAGCACAAATAGTAGTAAAGGTGGAGGTAGTAAGTTGGCAAGTTATGTGATGATTTTTAACTTCACCATGTTTGGGTGAAAAAAGTGGAGTGGACAAGTAAATCTATCATGTGACACCTCTTACCTTTACTTCTCCACAAGCCCTTTTTACCACAAAAATGTGTGACATAGTGTGGTGTAGTAAGCTTTATGACAAAAAAAGTGCTTTTCAATCTATCCTACCTCTGTCACCAATACCTCCTCTACTTTTACTTTTAAGATACCTTAATTTCTTCCTGAATTTTACATCCATCTCACCTTTACTTATCCACACATGTAAACAAAAAGACCGAGATCAGTGCATTCACCACCTCCAAAATATCCAAATCCTCTTGATTCACGTAAAGACAACAACCATCTATCTTCCTTTTCCTGGATTCTAATTTCTCTTTGGTTTTGTCATGCAAACTCTTTTGGAGAGGGCTTTATCTTGATGGATAAAAGTGTCAAATCATGCGATTAGGTCTCAAAGAGACTTCCAAACAGGAAAAATCAATCCACAAAGGATAATTACTTTTATTAATCTTAATTCTACCTTTCCTACTACTTTACATCCAACTATATAGGAAAACAAAAATCCCTAAAATTGATCGTTTTCTCAAAATGATAAACTACCCTAACTTAATCAAATAGGAAACTATATCATAATCACAACTCCATAAGTAAATAACTAAAAATATTACTAGAAAAAAAAAATCTTTTTTGCTTCTGGTGAGTTGCCACAAAATCTCTTTTTTTCAGCTCAAAATGCGGGGCTATAGGTTTGGTTGGATCAATGGCTGGATTGGCCTATTGAACTTTCATCATCCCACCCCCCCAACCCCCCAAGGTTGCAAAAGAGCTCGAAGCTTGATTCCTACTTGCAGTGCCATTGTAGATATGGCGTACTTAAAGTGATGCTTCATTACACTTGACCTTGATGCTCTCTTTGGTGATTCCGACTTCACAGGGCACAGTATAATAAGTCTTCCATCTTTAACAACTATATGTTTAGTGTCACTCATCCAACGAATTACAGTCTTGTCATACAACCATGGCCTCCCAAGTAGGAACTCTCCATTATCCATCAATGCAGCATCACAACACACATTTTGCCCTCATAGTCGTTATCAATTATACAAGTTAGTGCCTATTGTCACACTTGGTTATCACTTGCCATCAACCATAGAACAAAAACAAGTCGAGGATGTTTGAGAAATCTTAGTCATAGGCGATCCATAAGAGCCTGTGACACAATATTATTAGAGCTTCCACCGCCAATCCCAACTATATAAACCTATCCATTTACTCAGCCTAACTAATAAAAAAATGCTATTCCATAACCAATTCTTTACAATGGTTGGCGTATGGTTCTCTAACACCACCCTTCGACACATCAAAACTTCAGGATCGAAGTCGCCATAGTAATCAACTTGCTTTATGTTTTCTTTTTTTCTATAGTCAATTGCTCCTTAGATTCTGGCCCATCATCTCCTCATCTCCTTGCTTTTGTCACATGCACTAAAGCATTTAGAGGTCATTTAGGACATTGGAATGATAAATGACCTCTTTCTCGATAATCATAACATACAGGCCAGTTGGTCTTGTCCTTCCTCAGCTCCTTATAAGAACGAAAATATGATCCCAAATCTACGCTAGATTTGACTTATGTGCTTCTATGAGGTGACAAACGATTGGCCAAACCCCCTAAACGATGCAAGCTTATGAGCTTGATGATTGGCTCTCTTCCGCTTTTAATGAATGTTGTACCATTTTGTCAATTGTTTCAAAGTTTTGAAAAGCAAATTCGTATGTCCAATCTAAGGCAATGATACTACATGCATGTAGTGACATCTACTCTTTCACACATTGCTTGCTCAAGGAAAAACTCCTCCATTTACTCGACCACTAACTTCTTGCCCTGCTCCAAGTCTTGCATCTTGGAGACGTGCCTTTGACAATTGACAGGAAAAAAATTTTGCTCCAGCGAATTACGCATTTCTACCCATGTTCCACTGGATCTTTATTCTAGCATCTCCATCCTCATTGCGACTCTATACACCATATAACTGCATACCCACAAAATCTGAGAACCATTAGTGTCACCCTGCGTCAATCTGTCATATCTTTGTGTGCAAACACTTTCTCCATTCACACTAGCCAATCCATGAACATTTTTGGTTGCATCCTTCCATCGCACAAAGGAAAAACAATTTTGACGACCAAATCCCTACCAACATTATGAGGATCTTGATTACATTCAGTCCAGAAATTGGACTCTTCTCACCAGTCATTTTTCCAATGGTTGTGGTCCACCTGGTTGTGCTAGCGATTTGTAAACCGAGTTAACAATTGTTGAATTTGTAGAAGAAATGAAATATTATCCCCAACTTGGTTGATATCAGCTACTAACTAAAAATGGCCTATAGTGAGCTTGGCAAACGCGTAGTTGTTCTCCACTCTCAACTCATCTATAAGTTATGAAAAAAAACACAGATCGACTCACTTATTTGTTCCAGAGTAAAAATGGGAATCTCTACTTTTTTGTTTCACTGGAGGCATCTTCTCCTTTTTCCTAATACCAAAAGATGAATTTCTAGACTAAATTAAGGGATGCTTTTAGGTGTAGGAATTAGGAAGAAAAAATAATTTGATGGAAAATGATTTTAGGGAAAAGAATCTAATAGTTTGGATTTAAGGGACTTAAAGAAACTTAAAGTCCAAGACTACATTCAGGACAAATTGAGTTTTAGAAATTAGGAAAAAAGGGATTTAATTACAGATGGTTAGAGTCGAGTCAAATTATATATTTTACCTTTGCACTTAACTCGAGTCCAGAATATTGAAGTCAGTCTCCAATCTTCTTCCTCCTTGTTTATGATGCTCAGTCAACATATGATAAGTGTGGGACAACCTTTTTCCATGTCAATTGGAGCTGGAGGAGGATCTAGTTGTGGTTCTAGCCAAGGTTTCATCCATGGATCCACATGGAGTTTCTCCATTTCATTGTGCTCATCATAGTGCTCAGACTCATAATTTGGATCTTCTTCACAATGATAAAGATTGTGAACTTGCAGACAATTATTAGAATAGTGTCCTCTTTTCCCATAAAGGAAAACCCCAATCTTTCAGCCAAGGAGGCCCTCTTCCCCTTTTATCTCGAGCTTGCAGTGCCATCATTCCATGATTTTGTGGTTGTGGAGGTGGATGGTAACCCGATGGTGGAGCCCGATTAAGCAGTGGGGTCGAGCCTCTTCGAGTAAAAATTCCCCGACTTGGATATTCCGCTGTTGCAACTCCCGATTGACCCGTCATGCTTTGCGATAGGCTTCATCAAATATTGTGAGTTCAAGCAGCACTACCTCACACTTGATTTCCTACCATAATCCATTCTGTTAACAGTTGATAGTCAAACAATCATTAACCCTTATTTGGCATCGAAGAATGTATCCATTGAACATGTTTGTATAGTCCTCTAATGATAAGATGCTTTGTTTGACGTGGAAATATGCTCGTTGGAATGTATCTAAATAATCAGAAGGAAAAGATTTATTATCTAAGCTTCTTTTTCATATCTCTCTACCCAGAGATGGTGGGGCGTCCCATTGCAAAATCATTATTATCAATACTGTGCTGCCAAATCCATATGAGCATGGTTCAAAAAAGCGTCCGTTACTACTTCATAACGACCATTATGAAACTGTAACGACCTATACCATCACATTATTTACTATATAACGGTCACAAATGTGAGCACTTGGTCCGGGCAGCACCCTTAACCACGGGGCGTAGCGTGTCAACCACGGGCTTCAAACCGTGATTCTCCGTTAGCCCGCATCGGAAATATCCAAGTCCTGACCCTGGGCTTATAAGTCAAACCCCGTATTAACTTAGTATGAGGCCTTTTAAAACCGTGCGGCCCCGGAAACCGTAAGAACTCCGAAGTTAAGCGTGCTCGGGCGGGAGTAGTACTAGGATGGGTGACCTCCTGGGAAGTCCTCACACGTGCACATGGGCCAAAGCGGACAATTTCATGCTGAGTTGGGCAGGGCTATGAAAGTTGGTATCAAAGCCGAGGACGGCTCTATTTCCAAAGGGGGAGAATGTGAGAACTTGGTTCGGACAGCACCCTGAACCACGGGGCGTAGCGTGTCAACCACGGAGCTTCAAACGGTGAGTCTCCGTTAACCCGCATAGGATATATCCAAGTCCTGACCCTGGGCTTATAAGTCAAATCCCATATTAACTTAGCATGAGGCCTTTTAAAACCGTGCGGCCCCGGAAACCGTAAGAACTCCTTAGTTAAGTGTGCTCGGGCGGGAGCAGTACTAGGATGGGTGACCTCCTAAGAAGTCCTCGCGTGTGCACGTGGGCCATAGCGGACAATTTCATGCTGGGTTGGGCGAGGCTGTGACAATAACGGTCATGGTATAAAAAACAGTGAAAACAATGGTCCATAACAGTCATAATGACCGATATTTTGAAAATAACAGTTAAAATATCGGTCAGCGCGATTTTATTTTTTTTAACTTTCTTTCCCCTTCTTTTTTTCATTTCTTTCTTTCCCAAACCATTTCTACAGCTTCTTAAGACTATGCTAGAGCTTCCTAAGCTTCTTTTTTCACCAAAACTCAAGTGATTTGCAAGATTTTGGTGGATTCTTAAATGATAGTTTCTTCCCTCCTCAACCACAATACCCATATGTTCATACTTCGTTGTTTTAATTAATTGATTAATCATGATGTAATTGGAAATGTTACTTGAAAGTTGAAATTTATTCTCAATTTACTTGGTGATTGAGTAATTGAGTACTGTACATCTATACTACAACTACTAGTTTATTAACTTTAAGTGTTTAACACTAATAATTAGTTCAAAATTATGGTTGCAATGCATTTTTGTAAAAATTGTGATATTTGAACTTATTTTAATATACATGTAATCCTATTTAATTCAAAACAGACTCTACAAGTTTCAAATAAGACAGCGATACAGGATGCAATGACTTAGGGGAGACCGTTATTTTCCTTTAAAGTGTTTACTAATGGAAAAAAAATATTGTTTTAAAGCATTTTAGAATATTTTGGATTTTTTGGGTATTTTTTTGGATTTTTTTAGGGTAAGATAAAAGTTCGCACCGCGATGACCGCAGACCGTGATACGCCGCGGTGACCACAACCGCAATTTTGAACCATGCTTACAGTACCATTTAACTTGGTTTTCACAAAGACCTCACATTGTGCATTATCCGTGAAAATCAATAAAAGCCTTTGCATTTTTCCCAGACAAATGGCAACATCCATCTTTCCCTTTTAGTGATATCATAATTACTGGGAGAAACTTGGGGCCCCCCGATGTCCCTTTGAGTGAAGAGGTGTTGTATAAAGTGGTGAATCGATTCACAACAACTGGTTCCATCAAGTTAGGCCCTGCGTTATGTGCCTATGGCGCTAGAGGGCTCATCTACAATGGGTTGCTGTGTCTTACATATTTCAGCAAGGCTATTTTCTACAATTTGCATCCGCTCGAGTGATTCATCCATCCAATTGAGTATTTAAATTATACTAAAGTCTCACTAATAATAACTAAGCCATCCTTGATGATTTTGTCCGCTTCAAGTAGTCTTTTTTTTTATAGGGAGTTAATTTCCAAAAAAATAAAAAAGTTAATAATAAGTAAATGCAAAAAATTAACACAACCTTCCTTGAAGAGTGGATCTAGATCCAAGAATTAGCAGGTGAGATCAGATCGCCGAAGAAAGTAGTAAGAAATCCAAGGGTCCGTATTGAGAATGTATAGGGTTGGGTCCCACTACCCTAACCTACTCGACAAATGAGAGGCCAAAGGTACGCGGCGCCCTATTCTTACAGCAGGTCGAGACTCGGGGCCGAATGGTTTTGGCTCCCTACTAGTCTTCAAGGGGGCCTAAAAGAAGTTTGCGCTCATCAATGCCAAGGTCAAAACAATAAGGTGATGAAGGCCAATGCAGCAGTAAGGAGCAGCTACCTGGTAAGCTCTCTTAACACAATCCTTCTTCACTATCTCTTTGCTCTCCTCTTATTCTCGCTCCCCTTTTTTATTGGTCGGTTAGGTTTTAGAAGACTGAGGGTGGTGTTTCAAATGACACGGACCAGGATTAGGAATGGGGTCTTGGGTTTTAGGGGTTTTTGGAATTAAGAATTAGGGGTTTTAATTTCAGGAGATTTGGGGCTTCGAGTGATCGAGATTTGGGTTCAATTTGCAGTGTTGGGGGTTTGGTGGGGTTTGGTAAGGATTAGGAATGAGGAAGAGGGTTTCTGAGATGGGGTTAGGTGTCGAGTTAGGGCTTGGGCCTTGAGTTAGGTTGGATAAGTTAGGGTTTGGGAATGTGGGGTTTAGGATTTCGGTTGGGATAAATGGGACGGATTTAGGTTCAATTATGCTGGATGGGACGGATGTAGAGTCAAGGTTCAGTTCTACTTGACACTTACAGCAATGGGAGAGAACTTAATGCGAGCAAAGATGGGTACCAATTACCTCGATTGAGTAGGAATCCTTTGCTTTGATACCAATCTAATGTTGCTTGGATTTGAGATCAAATAGACCAAACCCACATATGGGACTTGGACCAAGGATTAAAATAGCGGTTGCGGCGGGCGTAGCGGCCAGTGGCCAAAACGCTAGGCAACGGGCAATACGTAGCGGTTGCAGCAATACGTACTGGCGTAGTGGGGTGAGTTGTTTTAAGTGGTCAAAAGAATTCAAATATTGTGTAATAGCCAATCTAGTGTTTTTTTAGTGATTTGGAACCACATAAGGGTAGAGACAACTTTAGGACAGACTGTTGACAAGAGAAAATGGGAAAAATAATGTTTTAAATTAAAACAAATTGGCTCTACTAGGTTCTACACCGTAGCGCCACTATTTTCAAAATAGCGTAGCGGCCTCAACCGCTACGGCTGATAATGTGGGCACTACCCTATGTAGTAGCCGTTATTTTGAACTATGATTTGGACAAATTCGAATGGATTACAAGCACAATAGAATGAATGAGTAGGGTAACAAATACAAATCAAAGCCAAAACTAGAACTCTTCTATTCAAAAATAAGAGGTACCGATCCCCAAAGGATTAACAAATTTTTTGAAAAGGTGGGGAACATTCCTTTTTCCCACTAGAAATCTACTTTCCAATTACCACCGAATCCTAAACTAACAAAGGAAATTAATTAATTATAGGAAATAAGGAAACCAATCAAAACTTCCGACACAAAATAGTCCCACTAGGATTGTGGACTGACCCAATGGGGTGGGCCCAGTTGACCTATAAGTCATGGCTATGCCCAGTGGACCCATGCTACATCTTCCTGAACCACTTTGGTAAGTTGAATTGAAATCCCATGTAATCGATCAAATTGATCAAAATATGTTAAGGCTTGATCTAACACATGGTCTTCAAATACCATGTCACTTGTGCATGCATCACTAAGAGGGAGAAGTGTGTGTATTATTGCCCTAGAAATATTTACATCTACATCCAATTGCAGCCTGAAAACATCCATCTTATTTTTCCTGGTTTCTTACTTATTCCTTATTCTTGGTCATTAAGGGATGTCGAGAACATGTTTTCACCGGGGAAAGAAACAGTTCACCTATCATTTAGGAGTTGTTTGCCTTTTACGCATCTGATAGGAAAATGAGTTTCAAATATGTAGCATTTACATATGCAAATGTTATATATGCAAGTATTACACATGCGACACACATTACCATGTTTGTCGAAAGCATCATTTTCACATAAGTTCATGTGTATCCAACGATTATAGAATTATTTGGATATTTTGGATGCTTTTCACAAATTCCTCCAAATCCATAAAGAATTAAAGTACGAAACTATCCATCTTGATGTTAACCATTAATACAAGAATACTGAATGGCTTGGATTATGAATTTGGGGCACACGATAGTCCTTAAAGGTAGATCTATAAATTAAGACTTTTTCACAAATTACTCAAAATTCTATGACGATTCAAGATAATCATATTTAAGGTCATGGTTTATTAGTTCAACAAATAAACTGAACAGTTTGGATTTCAAATATTGGGCCCACATCAATGAAAAACATAAAGGTCTTTGATGGATCCCATAAGAGAAAAAATCACCATGTGGAGACTGCACTCACTCCTTTTGCAAGACAAGGATATAAATGATTTTACCACCATTCCAGGAGAGTAAAATTTGGTATGTGAATGGCCTTATTTCCAGTTTTGCACACCAATTTCACACCTCAGCACAAACAAACATGATGGTGCGTGTCCATTACACTTGTGAATCACTAAATATAGAAATGACGGTAAACAAACAACCCCTTAGTACCCCCTACCTAGATTGATGCGGTCATCACACTTCCTCCACACAAATGTTGTAAGAGGAAGAAGAAGAAAGCCCAAAAAAAAAACGTGCACATGCCTCCTTGTGGTTGAATGAGCACTTTCAAACATTAGATCGCGATTCCGTAAAGGATCCACCATTGGACCTTAATTCTGGCATAAAACCACAATTGGACCACGATTTTGGAAAGGATCCACCGTTGGATATTAATTATGATAAAGATCAATGGTCGGATCTAGTCCAATCTAACATTTGAACAAGCTGATGAAGACGCTGTGTGACAAAATTAGGAAGACCCCACATTTGGATGTGCCACGAGGGAGGGAACAGCAAAGAAATGGATTGAAGATCAAGTGGGGCCCATCTGAGGGGCCCATTCAAGTGACCGTAAAGCCCACTCAAGTTTACTTATTTCATTTGTGCTTCTATTTAATTATGGGTTTTTGGTTTAGGTGATGTTTTAAATTTTTGAGTTTGATGATATGATCGTGACCGGAGGATAAGTTAGATGGTTTATATCTATTTTAGGACTAGGTTTTCTTTATAAAGGCATTATAAAGACCGCTTTCTTAATTAATGAATGAATGAAAGATAATGAATAAATGCTTTTCGCTACTTCTCTTGTGAAAGGATATGGTGTGAGACCATCGGGCGTGAGGCCTTGCCATGTGAGACCGCGAATCAGGTATCTTATCCTTCTTCCCGTTCTCTATTTCAAGTTATTTTTGGTTTGGTTTCTTTTCCAGCAAAGCAGTCCCAAACCCTAGACCCACTGGCTATACAACACTTTTCATTATACTCAAGCCCAAATCCCAAGTTCTCAGAGTCATAGCCAACACCTTCATCCCCCACTCCACACCAGTCGCCAGCCATAAGCCACAAGACACTTGGCAGACTGTTATCCAGGCGCCAAACTACCCTGTTGATCCAACTACCACATCCAATCCATTCTCACACCATCTGAAGTACATACCCAACATCCAAAGTGACCCAAGTCCTTATCCCATCAAGCACCACATTCGGCCAACACCTCCCCCACCCGTACTCCATTCAAATCATTGAACCAGGTCACCTGACACCACCAGCAACCTGACCCAGCCAATCCAGGCCCAGCAGCATCTAAGCAGGCCAGATCCACTTGGCAAGGCCTGTCCAGGCCAGATCCAGCCTCGATGAACCTGATTTCAGTTTCTTTGGGACCCCTTTGAGCATTCTTAAAGTCCTTTTTCGCTGAGGCAACAGAACTGGTTGTTAATTGGAATGTTTTGCAACAATATCTGCAGGTTACCAATTATACAAATCTTAATTTTCATATACCATTGCTAGATTGTTTAACATTCTTGAAACCCATTGAGCTTGGCCTTTTCATCAAATCCTCAAAAGGGGATAAGTGACTCCATTTGAAATTAATTGATCCCTAACCTAGTGGAAGAAATTTTCTTCCATTGCAGCTCCCAATTCAGATTTGGGAGGTTCTCGTTGTGGGATTGTGGCAAGGCCTAGAGTCACCTCTAGTTCCCAAACTGAATTTTTATATAAGAGGTGCAATCTGAATTTTCAGTTTTATAATTTATTTGTGATTGCTAAATGTTTTATGATCTCATAAAATCCATTTAGTCTAGCCTCAAACAGTCTTAAATCACAGATCCAATTATTAATAGTCATCTGAATCTCTCAATCAAATATTCTTGTTTAGCTTTATTTCTTGCAAAATTTTAACTTGTTTCTACACCAATAACTTTTCAGATTTTCTATAAATCATCAACACCCATGATCAGTTTTTTTATATCAGCAATAAAGGATTCATTGAGAGCAAAGGAAAAAAGTCTTCACCGAAGGCAACCAAGGTTGACACCCATGATCAGTTAGTCAATTGTTTTATATATATATATATATATATATATAAACGTATAAAACCAACCTTAAAGCAAGAAACAAGAAAGGGTACAAAAGACACTTTCATTGAAGAAAAAAGAACCCCCACCACACCACTCCCGAGGAGGTGGGGAGTGGGGGGGGGGGGGCGCGGGCGGGGGAGGAGAGAGAGAGAGAGAGGTCAAACAAGTAAACCTGCTTTTCTCTTCTAAAACCATTTGGAATTGCTCCTGAGCTCTACGAGTCACCTGCTCTATCTTCATCTGCACTTTCAAATTTCAAGCAATGAGAATATCAACAGGCCTCAAAGCTAAAAATAGAACTGATAAAAAGGTCAATGCAGATGAAAAGATCCATCCACCTGTGATGTTAAATAAAGCATGGGCTAAGCAGCATACAAAGCATTTACCTGCAGAGCTGTCGCTGTTTCCAGTGCAACCGTAGGGCTAACAGCATTACTCCTCTTCACAAACTCTAAAAAGCGGTTATAACTTTCCATCCAGACCTGCAACGGTTCCATATACGAGAAGAAAATCTACAAAGGCATCAAGAAATTTACAGCATAAAGAAATAAAAATTAGATAACCAATTAAATTCCATTTCTCCAAAGCATACAGTGGGTGGAAAAATGAGACTAGACCCCCAACATATCAAGCCTCATGCGATTCAGCATGAGATCATTTGCACAGAAACACTGCAACCAGAAAGTTGTTAAGCTAAAAATCAATATGTTCATGAAATTGCCCGTGCTCTACTCATTGAAATGCAGGTGCCCGGAACATTGTGATATGAAACTGCCCTTGCAGCTTTCTACTCGATGGAGTGCCACCTACTCATCCTAAATGGTAAATCTCCTATCAACATTCCAAGTGCATCAAACTGTTTCTCATACTCCTCTCCAAGTGTTTGGATGGGTTTACTGATTCTTGTTTTGGACTCATGCAAAAGAAATTAACAAATTTTTCTATTATGAAGAAACTAGGGTGTATGCAAGTCAGAAAGAAGAGGATATAGCGAGAGAGAACTGCCCATGGCCCATCTCCAGAAACCTTCTGGCATTTTAGGTACAAAAACATCTAATTCTCTTTCAGGCTCCAAGACCCCTATCTCTAATGGAAAGTGTGCTTGTCAAGCTCATCCCATCAATGATTTCAAGTCTTGCGGACGTGACCCCAATTAGGAAAATCGGACTATCGAAAAAGGCGAAAGAGTAAATCATGAGTGCCCCGGAAAAAAAAAAAAAAAAACAATACTACCCAGATCAACAATCAAATAAGCAAAACAAGGATCAAATAAGTAAAACAAGGAAGAAAAGTAGAAGATAGCCTACCCCAAACTGCTAGTCAACTATCTAATAGGTCTTCAATGTTAACACAGGCCCATAAGTTGGCCCATCCATGACCCATCTGTGAAAGCCCGTTGTATTAAACTTTTAAAGCAATACATACTATAATAGGAAATTTGATAGATTGACATTAGTCAGACTTGTACAGCAATACATACTATAATAGGAGATTTGATAGATTGTAATTGTAGCCCAAATTGGGCATTATTGATCTATAAAACACAATGGTGAATCCTCCCAGGATCATCGAATTCCATTCATTCTTTGTGATTACTCTTCTTGATTAATCCTGACATGGTATCAGAGCCTATTCAGCCATCTCAGAGGAATCTTTGCAACCTTCTCACTGATCTGAGAGGAATCAACCTCCCCCGGAGTAAAGAACAGATCTAGGATCTGTTTCAGACATCTCAGAGTCTATTCAGCCGAATCATTCACTGCTGATCATTGCCGTTCAACAGTGGCCCACTTGTGATCATCCAGACACAGCTTGAAAACCTGGCAGTCATGGTCGCCCACTGTAGGAGGTATTTTTGATGATTTTTTCACAATTTTTCGCCAATCAGAGGTAGGCCATTTGCTCAATCTTGTGATTTTACCATTTCTGGCATTAGTTTTCATCTCCACCGTCCAAAAGTTTGGATCCTTGGAATCTGCACACCAGATTTCATCTCCAGGAAGATAGTTACGACTGGCACTCAGATCTTACACCTGATCTGCATTCCAATCCTTCTCTGGGCCCCACGTGCTCATCCAGACACCAACCAGGGGGTCGCCTGGGTTGATTTTGGGCTCTGTACACATCTGATTCATATCAGATTGCTGCTGTTGCTTGCTGATTAGCTGGTGCTTTCATTCTTCCTGCTGTTTGTGACCTCTACACTAGCTATACTACTGCTGCTGTCTATTTGGTCACCCTGATCTGGTAGATTGAATCATCAGTGGGCCCCACCTGCTTTTTTTGATGAATCTCTTGGTCGCCTGACCAGTTTTATTCATCTATTTATACAGACTTGAGATCTGTTGTGATTGGTTGATTCAGAATAGCTTTTGGGCTATTATTATTTATCTCTGTATTGTTGCTGTCACCTTCACTTTGAGCTTTCTATAATTCATCTGGGCTGTTTCTTGGTGCTGTCTATTTACTGCTTACTTTATTTGAGAATTTTACTGTCGGCTGTCTATTACTGTTGACATCTGTGGGGTTGAAAATGGACAAGAATGAAATGCAATTGATCAAATTCAATGGAAAAAATTATTCTGCTTGGGCCTATCAATTTGAGCTTTATCTGAAAGGCAAAAAATTATGGGGCCACATTTCTGGTTCTATGAAAAAACCATCGGAAAAAGATAAATTGGAAGATTTGGAAGCTTGGGAAACCAAAGAAGCACAAATTATGAGCTGGATGTTGGGTGCAGTGGAACCCCAATTTTTCCTACATCTTAAGCCTTATAAAACTGCTCAAGATATGTGGGGATATCTGAAACGCATATATCACCAAGAAAATTCAGCCCGTCGGTTCCAATTAGAACATGACATTGCTCAATATTGTCAAGGACAGATGACTGTTCAAGAGTATTACTCTGGCTTCTTCGTTCTTTGGACTGAATACACGGATATTGCCTATGCCACTCTCACCGGAGAAACTCTCTCTGGTATTCAAGAAGTTCATAAAATTACACAGAGAGATCAATTCTTAATGAAACTTCGGCCTGAATTTGAAACTATGCGCTCCAATCTTATGAATCGGCATCCATCTCCCTCTTTGGAGACATGTCTCAATGAGGTGCTCCGCGAAGAACAAAGGATATTCACTCAGCATCAATTATCCCAACAATCTTCCAATGGTCCCACTGAAGTTGCTTATGTAGCAAAAGGGAAACCCCCCCGGCGCGACACTGATTTGAGCAAAATTCAATGCTTCACTTGTAAGGAGTACGGACATTATTCTTCTCAGTGCAGACGGAAAGTTTGTAACTACTGTAAAGCTAGCGGCCATATCATTTCTGAATGCAGGAAACGACCCGAAAATCGAAATTCGCGTGCTTATTCTGCCATTGCTTCTTCAGATTCTCAATCTGTGGCATCTGCTTCTCCGTCTTCATCCATGTCTTCACAGCCATCTGCACCCAGCCCTCCTATCAACCCTGAAATGATTCAACAAATGATCCTCCAAGCATTTTCCACCTTAGGCATCTCAGGTAAAATCTTTCCATCTCCTTCCATGTGGTATTTTGATTCTGGAGCATCAAATCATATGACTTCTACTTCAAGACTTATGTCTAATATTCAATCATATGATGGGAAACTCCAAGTTCAAACTGCCAATGGGGGACACTTACCTATCACTGTCATAGGAGATATTCCACACAAATTGCCCTTGAATCATGTTTTTCTTTCACCTGGTCTATCTACAAATTTGTTATCTGTTGGACAACTTGTAGATAATCATTGTAATGTGTCATTTTCTTCTTCTGGTTGTGTTGTACAGGATCAGGGGACGGGACAGGTGATCGCGAAGGGGCCTAAGTGCGGCCGTTTGTTTCCACTTCGTCTGTCTATACAACCTAGGGATGCATCTATTTCCGCCTTTTCATGTGTTCTTCAAAATAATGTGCATCTGTGGCACAAAAAATTAGGACATCCTAATTCAAACATATTGTTAACTTTGAAAAATTCTGGTTTGATTAATAAAATGCAGTTTTCTAATTCTGATGTCAATATTGACTGTTCTGTTTGCAAATTAGGAAAAAGTAAAGCTCTTCCATTTTCTATGCATACCTCTCTCTCAGCAAAATGTTTTGATTTGGTCCATAGTGATGTTTGGGGTATAACACCAGTTATTTCTCATTCTCACTACAAATACTTTGTCACATTCATCGATGATCATAGCCGATTCACTTGGATTTATTTTTTAAGGGCTAAATCAGAGGTGTTTGAGGTTTTTAGAAAATTCATTGCCTATGTTGAAACACAATTCTCCACCTGCATAAAGATTCTCCGATCTGATTCAGGTGGTGAATATGTGTCAAACAGATTTCAAGAATTTCTCCAACAAAAGGGAATTATCTCACAACGAACCTGTCCTCATACTCCACAGCAAAATGGCATTGCTGAACGGAAGAATCGCCATTTACTTGACATGGTTCGTTGCCTGCTACTTGAATCCTCTGTTCCCCCTAGATTCTGGCCGGAAGCTCTCTCCACTTCCGTTCATCTTATAAATAGGCTTCCGTCTTCCAAACTTCAAAATCAGTCCCCTTATTTCCGTCTTTTTAAATCTCATCCTACATATACGCATCTTCGTCCTTTTGGATGTGTTTGTTTTGTTCATCTTCCTCCTTCTGAAAGGACGAAATTTTCTGCGCAAGCTACTAGATGTGTTTTTCTTGGTTACGCGACTCACCAAAAAGGATTTGTTTGTTATGATCCATCTGTTCAACGAATTCGTGTTTCTCGAAATGTTGTGTTTTTTGAAAATTTATATTTTTTTTCTCAAACCCCTGATTCCTCAACTCCTATCACCATGACTAGATTACCACCTTTTTCATCCGACACTTCTTCCTCTTGTGTTGAAAGGTTCAAACCTGGAATTGTATATCGGCGACGAACTGAACCACTCACTGCCGCGCTACAACCCCTTCAAGAGAATCCTAATCCGGCACCTGATCCAACTCCTCTCGCCACTCCTGATCCACCAGCACTAACTATGATGCCCATTCTTCGACGCACCACACGTGTATCTCGGCCTCCTGATAGATATGGGTATTCTCATTCATCTTTTCTTGCCACTCTAGCATCTGTTAACATTCCCACTTCCTATTCTCAAGCTGTGAAGCATGAATGTTGGCGGAAAGCTATGTCCGAGGAATTAGATGCTCTACAGAATAATCATACATGGGATGTGGTTACCTGCCCGCCTACAGTTCGACCTATTGGGTGTAAATGGGTTTATTCGGTCAAACTGAAATCTGATGGCTCGCTCGACCGATACAAGGCTCGTCTGGTTGCTCTTGGTAATTGCCAAGAATATGGCATTGACTATGATGAAACATTTGCCCCTGTTGCAAAGATGACTACTGTCCGGATGATTATTGCCATAGCCGCATCTCAAGCTTGGCCCATCCTTCAGTTAGATGTTAAGAATGCATTTCTTCATGGTGATCTTAAAGAAGAGGTTTATATGCGCCTTCCTAACGGATGTTCCTCTTCCAGTAGTTCAGATGTCGCAAAACTCAGGCGTTCCCTCTATGGCCTTAAACAGGCTCCTCGCGCTTGGTTTGAAAAATTTCGGGACGCCTTGCTTATGTTAGACTTCCAACAATGTCCGTATGATCCTTCACTGTTTTTACATAAGTCTCCAAGCGGTATCACTATTCTTCTTGTTTATGTTGATGACATCATTATCACTGGAACTGATTCCGCTATGATATCTAAGCTTCAATCCTCATTGCATCAATCATTCCATATGAAAGACTTGGGTCCCTTAACCTACTTCTTAGGTCTTGAAGTGCATCACACCGAAAAAGGAATCCTCTTGCACCAACACAAATATGCTCAAGACCTAATTGAACTAGCAGGACTCCAGCAATCAACTCCAGTTGATACTCCTCTTGAAGTAAATCTGAAGCTCTCAACGGATAGTGGGGATCTCCTTCCCGATGCCACACTCTAAAGGAAATTGGTTGGTAGCTTGATCTACTTAACTCATACCCGGCCCGACATTTCCTTTGCTGTTAACATGGTCAGCCAGTATATGACTCAACCACGGCATCTTCATTTGGCAGCTGTCCAACGAATTATTCGTTACCTTCTTGGTACGACTACTCGTGGTCTATTTTTCCCTGCCGGATCCCCTCTAAATCTCATTGCTTTCTCTGATGCTGATTGGGCAGGTTGTACTGACACCCGTCGGTCCACCACTGGGTGGTGTATGTATCTTGGCGATGCGTTGATATCCTGGAAATGTAAGAAAACAAGCTAAGGTTTCAAGATCTTCCACAGAAGCCGAATATCGTGCCATGTCTGATGCTTGTGCTGAAATACTTTGGGTCCGTGGGCTACTCTCCGATCTTGATTTTCCACAACACTCACCTACACCTCTTCATGCTGACAACACTAGTGCTATTCGTATTACAGAAAATCCAGTTTTCCATGAACGGACCAAGCACATCGAAGTTGATTGTCATTTCATTCGTGATGAATATCTACGGGGCGTCATTTCCCTACCGTTCATTTCCTCTGGCCTCCAGATTGCAGACATCTTCACGAAGGGACTTCCTCGCCCACGTCATCAATTCTTATCCGGCAAATTGATGCTTACTGATTCCACCGCATCAATTTGAGGGGGGGTGTTAACACAGGCCCATAAGTTGGCCCATCCATGACCCATCTGTGAAAGCCCGTTGTATTAAACTTGTAAAGCAATACATACTATAATAGGAAATTTGATAGATTGACATTAGTCAGACTTGTACAGCAATACATACTATAATAGGAGATTTGATAGATTGTAATTGTAGCCCAAATTGGGCATTATTGATCTATAAAACACAATGGTGAATCCTCCCAGGATCATCGAATTCCATTCATTCTTTGTGATTACTCTTCTTGATTAATCCTGACATTCAATCCATGGGAGAGGCACTCAAACCAATGAAGAACAGATAAAAGTGTGAGACCATCTAACTTTTTTCAATGAAGAAAATAACAAATATCTAAGCTAGGGTTGGACGTCCCACATAGTATCCTCTAATAATGTTCTTCAACAAAAGAAAACCATAATCTCTACTAAATCCTAGCCATCTAACTAATCTAACTAATTTAGAAAGTTTACTAAATAAAATTCCTTAAAAAAACTCAACAACTTACTAAAAAGGAATACAAAATTAGAAAGTTTCTAAACAATTTCAAATTTGAATTGGATGCCCCATATGGAGAGATTTTCTCCCTTACCGTTTTTTCAAACTTGCCACCTAAATTTCAGAAAGCTTTCCCACTCTAGAATTCTTATTTAAAAAGTTTCGAATTCCAATCTTGCTTGCATAAGAAGTCACTATGTGTCCAACATTTGAGCATGCAGAACCAATCAAGAAGGAGCGCATTAGGCCAGCCCTATGTGTCCTAGGGGCATGAATAGGACTCGATTGGGCTGGATTTAGGTCCCCATTCAATTCAGAATTTCTGTTTCCAGATTTCAAACCCATATTAAACCCATTCAACTTTAGATTTCAATAAATATTGCGCCCCAATTGAGAATAAAGAGGGCATTCGACCAATCAAATCGACCCAAATGAAAATAGGAATAATCAAATCAAACAATCAAGGGCTTGATCAATCAAAGAATCCATAAATATGAAGCATTGACACCAATATATAAGAACATTGAAACAAATGAAAAAAGGAAAGGCTAGAGGTTCAGATGACATCATAGATGAAAATATCGGCCGCAGCGGTGGCCACAGCCACACTACAGGCCATTTATCGGCGGTCGCATCTATAACAGCCCATATCGGCCACCACGCATGCACGTATCAGCTAGGGTTTTAAGACCGCACCAATCGAAACAACCACCCCCCCCCCCCCCCCCATTTCCTTCCTTTTTTTTGTTCACTACTTCTTTCAAGAAGAACAAGAGAGAGTTTGCAGGCGACATACCTGGATGTGGTTGTCCGCTGACCAAATCCATATGGATGTGGATGTGGTTACATGCACGTATCCGTTCCTTGCTCCCATCCCCAACAACCCCACTACCTTCCCATGACCCGTTTCCCAACCAACACTGCAATCCCGAATCACCCAACCAAAACCGAAAGATCCCACTACCTCCCCCCCATCCCACTACCAATCGAAAGCCCTTGCATAGCCCCAAACCCCTTTCCCCTTTTCCAAGCATCCTGAATCCTCCCAACCCTTTCACTGCCTACCCATTATTCCCCCAACAGAACCCGAAACCAGAAGTAAAACCCCTCCCCCCAAACCCTTCCTTCTTTTCTTGCACTAACCAAAACGCCAATCAGTCCAGAATCCCAACTCAGACAAAGAGAAGGAAGAAGTAGCAGGAAAAAAAATCCCAGCAGAACCCCAATCGTCCCCCATCCTATACCCAGTAGAGAGAGAGAAGAAAGAAAAGCACAGAAGGAAAGAAATAGAACATAGAACATAGAAAGAAGTGAGAGAAGACAGACGATGAAGTTCTGAATAGGGGAGGAAGTGAGTACCTGGCACCGTCGTTGCCGCTACACCACTCCACCGCTAGCCATCCATCTCGCCACACCTCTCCATCGCCAGAGCCAGAGCCCTGCTCTCATTGCGTCACGAGCCAACCCTCCAGCCTTCTCCTTTCGTTTTCCAGCAAAGAAAAAGGGAGGCCAAACCCTTTTCCTCTTCCTCTGTAACGGCGTGAAGACCGAGACAAGGTGTGCTCCACACATGGGCTGACTTATAATTGAGTTTGGACATGGTTTCTCATCCGGGTCAGTTCAGGTGGATCCAACCCATTGAAAAGTCCATTAGCAGCAACTACATATTACTTCATCACAAGAGCAGTCAAACGAAAGTTTGACCAGATCAACAGCTACAATTTATTTTTGTGATATCAGGCTCATCCACCGTCCGATATCAGATCCGTTTTCGCCAGTGTGTTCATGGAGAGCAGATCTACACATCATGTCAGTCAAATTTTTTTAATTTGCATTAAACAAAAATGCCTCCCAAGAAGCATGTAGAAGCGGAGTCTTCCTCCAATAATGATGATGATTTGAGGGGAACAGTTGCGCAATTATCGGGAACTGTTAATCACCTGTCCACAATGATGGTTCAAATGCAAGAAACTCTTGCACGGATTGAAACCAGATTAACCAATTTGGAAACTAATTGGCGTGAGGATAATCATCGGGATGATGGAGGACATAATCGGAATCAACAAGATCCACATGCAGTCAATGTTGATCGTGATTTGGGTATTAAACTCGTGATTCCCGAATATGATGGAAAATTGAACCCGGATGAATTCATGGATTGGTTAGTGTATGTTAAAAATATTTTTGCACACAAGCCAATGACAGATGGTCATAAGATTACACTAGTGGCAACTCGCTTTCACAATTATGCTGCGATGGTGGGTCAAGTTGCAAAGGAAGAGAATAAACCAACAAATTGACCCCGTTGACACGTGGACTGAGATGAAAAATCTGTTGAAGCAAAAATTCCTCCCTGTCAATTACTCTAGAGATCTGCATGTAAGTTTTCAATATTTAAAACAAGGTTCTAAGACAGTTGTTAAGTATTCTGAAGAGTTTATGACCATGCAAGCTCGTTGTGGTTTGAATGAAGATGAGGATGTATTAGTTGACAGATACTTTAATGGGCTTACACTTGACATACAAGATATCCCCGCATTCAAGCATTTTGAAAATGTTGATAAGATTATTCAGCATACTATCAAAGCTGAGGGGATTGCAAACCATCAAGCCAGAAAACTTAATGCATCGAAATGGGTTATGCAGAAGAATTCCTCAATTGCAGGTTCTAAACCGAGTGATTCATCGAAGAAAGTTTTGGCCAAGCCCGAAGGTCAAAATAGGATTACATGCTTTATTTGTAAACAACAAGGGCATCGTGCAGCGGAATGTTCAAAATGCATCCACCTCATTTAGAATGAAAGTGATGTGAAAGATGCTCCAAATGATCCTAAAGAGAATGACATAGAGAAAGTGGAGGACATTATGCCCGAGGAGGATCTTGAGTCTCTTATGGTCATTACTGACACTACCTCCACTACTGCGACTAAGTAGTTGCGAGAAAATATTTTCCACTCAAAAGGAACAGTCAATGGTCAAGAATGCTCGGTAGTCATTGATGGAGGAAGTTGTCAGAACATTATATCTCAAGGTCTTGTGGATCAATTATAGCTTAAAGTTCGGAAGCATCATCGTCCCTATTTTGCTAGATGGTTAATGACAGGTGATGAAGTGCAAGTACGGTATGCTTGTCCAGTTACTTTTTCCATTGGTGAACATTATACAGATACAATTTGGTGTAATGTGGTCCCCATGGATAGTTGTTATATCTTGTTAGGTCGCCCGTGGATGTATGACAAGAATGGCACTAATGGCATGCGCAACAACACATACACATTCAAGCATGGTGAAAGCAAGTCACTCTCCGTCCTATGAAGCCGGCACCACCAAAGAAAGGGTCAAGTTCTCATCTCATCAAGGAAGCGCTTCAAGTGCACACTAACTACAAAAGCAACATGAAGAAGAAGAGCCGAGTTCGAGATCAAACTCTTTTCCAACCTAAGGGAAATGATGTAGCAACAGTCCCGTATCAATGCAGCAAAGTACGTTGGCCACATGTGGGACCCATGAAATTCTTATATTTATATTATTAGTAGTCTTGATTTTAGCAAAGATTGTAATTAGGCTTAGTTTCTAACTTAGATAGGATTCTTATTTTGTTTCCTAGTTTAATTAGGATTGCTTTCCTAGTCTTTAAGACTCTTTTATTATAAATAAGAGCATTGTAAAGATCAGTGATCTCAGATTTTGGAATTGAGTTAATAGAATTTTCCCTTTTGTGGGTTTCGTTGGAGAGTGGTCATCTTCATCTTGATTGTTCTCGTGGGAACCCTAATTGTGCCCCGGCACTTGCATCCTAATCCTAAGTTGCATCACTACGATTGTCCGCTGTTGCTGCCTCTTCGCTCAGCCGTTGCAACCTCGCTTAGACGTTGCTGCTTCCCAACAAAAAAAAAAAAAACAATCTCCTGCATCCTGACTGGCAGCTGGCCACAACCTATCTTGGAGTAGGCTTGGGATGGAGTTAGGTTTGGGACTTGGGAACCTGGGCGGGCTGCTCCTTTTTTATTAAAACTTCCCCCTCTTTGCTGCTGACAGTTGATTGGGTCTAGGCTAGGCAGTGTGGGCTGGTTTGATATCAATTCATATTCATAAATCTTAATATTATTCTTAATTTTTTAAATATACATATTTCTATCTTTTATATTCTTTTCAAAATATTAGTCTTAAGCCTTTTACTTCATGACCAAGTTTTCTTTTTTCTTTTATGAACTTTTCATTAGTATCTAAATTAGCATAACTAAGAAACATGAATACATGTGAAAAAAAAATGATCATTACTATTATTTTCTATTCATTCAATGATACAAGACCACATTCAATGAGGGGACCGCTGTGCCCCCTTATCGTAGTTACTTAAAAAAAAAAAAACATTTTCTATCATTTTCCAATATTCTGGATTTTCTGAATTTCTTTCAGAATTTTTGGGCATTGATTTCAAAACGCACCACTACGTCACTGCACAGCGCCCACGTCGTAGCATTTTGGTGGCGGGCCACTATGCCCGTGGCGACCACTATTTTCATCCTTGGTGACATTCCAATAGAGGCTTGAAAATGCTTAGGAGAAGTTGGGAGGATTTGGTTAAATAGGCTTTTCAATAAGAAACTAATAACAAAGAAGATGTCAGATGAATGGAGAAGAAGTATTGTAGTACCTATATATAAAAAACAAGGGAGATTACAAAACTGTACCAACTATCATGGGATTAAACTTACGAGCCATACAACGAAGCTATGGGGGAGAGTAATGTAGCAAAGACTAAAACAGAAGACTAAGATATCTGAAAATCAATTTGGTTTGATGCCAGGGTGTCAACTATGGAAGCCATCTTCTCACTTAAAATATCGAGCAAAGAGGAAAAATCCGCATATGGTCTTCATCGATCTCGAAAAAGCTTATGACAAGGTATCTAGAGATTTCATATGTGGGTTTAAAGACATATATGAAGGAGCGGTAACAAGTGTGAGAACTACCTGATGAATTAGGGGTCAGCCCTGTGCCCTTATCTCTTTGCATTAATTATGGATGTGTTAAATGCTCATATTCAAGAGGAGGTACCTTGGTGTGTGTTGTTTGCAAATGATATAGTGTACAGTGTTGGTGGATGAATCTCGTGATGGTGTGAATGCAAACTCGAGATGGCGGGAGGCTTTAGAATCCAAAGGTTTTAAAATAAATCCTACAAAGACAGAATATATGGCTTGCAGCTTTACTGGGCATTTACAAACAGCTGAAACTGCTATGAAAATTGAAGCCCATAAGAAACCACAAAAAGATTCATTCTATTACCTTGGCTCGGTAATTAGTAAGGATGGGGAGCTTGATGAAGATGTCAAACATAGAATAAAAGCGAGATGGCTGAAGTGGAGACTTGCTTCTGGAGTATTCGTGACAAACAAATGCCAACAAAATTGTAGAAAAAATTTACAGGACAGTGATTAGACCAGTTATGACCTATTGAGCATAATGGTGGCCAATCAAAAAGCAACATTTTTACAAAAATGGAGGTAGCATAAATGAAAATGCCAAGGTGGATGTGTGATAATACTAGGAACGATGAAATAAAATAAAATAAAAAGAGTGGATCGAAATCATTTAGGGATAGCATCAATAAGAGATAAAATTAGGGAAGCCCGTTTGAGATGGTTTTGTCATATCTAACACAAGCCGACAACAGCACCAGTAAGGAAAAGTTTCGCTATGCAGGTTCATGGCCCACCAAAGGCAAGGGGTAGGCCGAAGAGGACATGGATGTGGTAGCAAAAACAGATTCGAAGAAGTGCAACTTATTCAAGGATTTGGCTCAAGATATGTCAAAATGGAGAAACAAAATACGTGTAGCCAACCCCAACGTAGTTGAGACAAGGTTGTGATGATGATGATGATTCACACCCAGATCACTTGTCAATCCGAGTCTTCACCAAAGGTCCATTATCCACTAAATTTTGAGCTCAAAACGATTGGATGTTGGTTTTCCTGATTCATTCCAACGAAAAGTTAATAAAACGAGATGCAAGCATTAGACAAAAATCATGCATGAACTTCAAATTGGCTGCTAATGGGTCCTCGAACTTTAACATATGCAAACAGAAACATAACCCAATATAAGGCACATCCAGTGGCAAAACAGCTCACAGTAGTTAGTAACCAGCCAGATGGCTGCATCACACTCAGCTGCAATTAATAATGTAATCAACTATGCAGAGTAAGCAGAGTCAACTGCTGCTAAAAGTCGGTTTCTAATGATAGAAAGGAGTTATCGCAGTAATTGAGTTTTGCATGTATGTGCATGGTAGCGTGTCAGATTCAAATTACAAAAGCAAAATAGAAATGGGAAGGAAATTGGACTAATTTTCCTAGGACTGATTTTGATGATGATTCACTTGAAGATTATGATTTTCCCTTGTATTAAGCTACAAATAAGTTTCCTTTCATGAACACATTCCTAAATTTATCCTTTCTCACAACCTAGACTCAAATGTAATTCAAGGATAATTAGTGATCATATGACTGATGTTATTGTATATGGAAAATCTGAATGTATGATTATAATGCTGAATTTGTGGAATTCTATATGCTTCTTGTTGAATGTGACTACTTTACATGATTCTAAGATTGGTAAATGTACTGTATATGAATGATACCATCTGTTTCTAATTGCATGTGTTAAATATGGAAGCATTCCAAACCTATAAGAGGCCAGTTATGAAATTGTTTTTACCAGTAATGAAACGGTGTGGGGCATAATATAATCTGGAATTGTGTACAGGCAGATCTCAAACTACCTTGGTGTAGGTGTTGGGAATGGAAAGAATTATGATCGAATAAGAATTTATTTGCAACTTTCCAAAATAAGATAACTTTGTAAAACGGGATTAATCTGGATCGACCCGCTAGACACCCCTAGACCACAAGCATCTACAACGCTGACGTCCATGTTCCAGAGCAAGTTTATGTGTTTGCCTGGCTACTAGGATCAGCGATTTTACTTGAGTAATTGGTCAACTATATGTGTTACCTTGACTACTAGGATCAGTTATTTTGCCTGACTAGTAAGTCAACGTTTTATTGACTATGGGCCAACCCATTTATGTGTTATGAGGAATCCACAAGATTTATGTGTTATAGGCCAGTGCTATCAGGAGGTTAGGTGGTTGTCTGGAGGATAGATTTTGTGATCTGACCAATCTCTAATTGCAAATTTCATATTGTTACCTATTGTTGAAATCTTATCTTGTTATCACAGTGCTGTCCACACACATAGATGAAGATCTCTATTCACTCAATATCACTGATATGTGGATTTTGACCCAATCCAGGCCAGGTAACCAGAACCTAGAGAATGAGCTTGTGATAATCCAGAAGTCATAGGCTTGGACACGGTGTTAAAAGGCCGAAAGACAGCAGTATAATTAGGGATTGAGCCGCAAAATGTTTTAGATTTTATTATATTTGAATGATAAAGACTTATCTTTTCTTGCATTAGAATTCTTTAGAAATTTCTAGTTTTATTAATTTATGCCCTTAAATCTGGCTTATTTATTTGACTTGTACACATGAGAAAATGAATACTCAGTTGTGCTGCAGAATTCGAAGGGCCCCAGCTTTCGGGTTGTGACAGAGAAGTTACAAAACAAGTTGAAAATGCGCACTGTTCTTCAGGAAACAAATCAAATGTTTGGGGATGATGCTTTCCTGAGGAGATCTTTCCGTCGAAGTATATCACATTGACTTCATCCTTGGGGATGAACAACAGATAGTCAATGTTTGTGGTATGGTAATCAAATTCTGCAATTTAAACATCAATTCTCTCGATTGCACATCCAATCAAAATTTGGCCATCAAAGGAAGCAATGCCTAAAGAAAACTTCAAAGAAAATATTGTGTCAAGCTTCAAGGCCCTACCCAGAGAAAGAAGATCAACCAAGAAATCAGAAGTTCGTATGACAGATTTTCAACCCAGGAGGACACATGCAGTTCTCCCCAAGAAGGGTAGACTAATACAGATCACTGTCAGACAACTAGTTATATGAGCCTTGCCCATTATTGTCTGTATTTCATTTTATTTTCATCTTCAACTGTGTTCTGTAGCCCATTGTTGAGAGCAGTTTAGTCTTTTCCTATCTTTTTTGGTCATTGGCCAAGATCAGATCTTAGGCTTTCCTCAATGGCTGAGGCGTGTCTTAGCGCTATTTGTGGAACATGTAGAAATAATGAAGGAGGAAGAAGAGGAGGCATTTGAGATTAGAAGAAAAGCGACTCCAAACCTGTGACTGAGTTGGTTTTTGTTGCAACCAATTGCTTCAGCAATACAACCCCAACCCCAACCCCCCCCCCCCCCCCCCCCCCCCCCCCCCCCCAAGCTTTATATATGGAGTGGGCCCACAGGCTATCTCACATGGTCTCCTGTGAAAGACATCCACACAAGAGCATTACCATCTTTGTATGGCTTATCTAAACCCATTACCTACCTCATCTAAACACAACATTCAAAACCCAAATGCCCTTCTTCCTACCATTCCTTCTGCATCGAAGCCCTTGCAAGGAATTCTCATTCAGCCAACCACCCTTCCTTCTGCATTGGAGCTCTTGCAAGAGATCTTGAATTCTCAATCAACCAACCCACCCCCACCCCCCGAAACCCACCCGCATTTTGTCCCAACAGACGATTTCCCCTCTTTAGATCACAAAACATTCAGACATATGTAACTGGAAACCCCTAAGACTGGCACTCCTCACCATAGTGGATTTTTTAAATTCCCTAAGAACCTTTTTCTTTATTTTTTTAAATGGTCATTGCTAATAACTTACTTTTTTTGTTTTAATGATAACTTTCACTGACTAAAGAAATCAGTACAAGAGACATACTGACCTCAAAACAAACAGAAAACAAGAATCATCGCTAATAACTTACTTGTAATTGCCAACCCCTACAACTAGCCCTACAAACACCATCCCGTAGGGAGTTTCCTAATTCCCATAGAACTTACTAAAAGAATCACACCCTTCTATCTAGTTTGGTGTACTATTTTAGTAAGCATATTGAGTGTTACATATGAACAGATTAGGGAGATTATTCAATGGATGAACAGAGGGGTGACTGGTGAAAATAAGATGGTTGCACACCAATTATGATTTCTTTATCTACCTGCTAGAAGGATCAACACCCTTCCAAGTTCTTGAGAGAAATACTTAAATTTCACCAACATAGGGGCGGTAGAAAGACTCAGAATTTCTAAATTCCACACTCTAAAAGCAATTGAGTGATGAAAACGCACCGTGACATGGCATGGTGCAATTGTTGCTGATAGCCACCAGTCAACATTCTCTCCAATTGGTGAGTGTACAAAACTGGCCTCTAAAGCATTTACCTTCGTCCCGCTGCTGACACTCTGCAGTACAAATTCTTCACACTTATATTACCAAAGAAAATGCTAAACGAAAAACAATACAACTAGTTCAAATTACAACAGAAAAAAACCTCTGCAAGGGAACCTTCTAGAGCAGAGAATCCACAGAACCTCAATGAGATGTCACAATGGACACTCCTATGATAAAGCTTAGTGGTGAATTGGAGTTGTTCAAATCTGCCACAAATAATCTCTGTCTGACTGATGCTGATGATCCGTGCAGCAGCGTGACCAATAGAGACGTTAACCAAATATTGTATCATATGTTGCATATCCTTTCCTGAAAGTAAAGTACTCTCCTCTTCAGGCTGATAACTCAAAAGTTTATTGATTTCATGCCATTCTTCTTTAGTTAGTGTTTTTTCCTCTACCAACTGTAATTCTTCAGAATCATTCACAACTGGGATATTTTCCGAGGAAGTAAGCCTGAGAAAAGAACACAGGAAATAAACGAAATAATAACAGAAGAAACAGTAATAGAACAAGGAAATTGCAATTATAATGAAAACACAACAGCTAGACATTGTGGTTCTAACAAACCATCCAAAAGACCACCAGCTATTTTTCATACGACCCCTTTGTTGAGCTACTTCCACTGACTTGACAGATTCAACCTTAGCATGTGCCAGTAACCTGAGTAAAACACGCTATGAAAGCTAAATACCAGAGAACCCGAGTACAAGGTGATTTGATCAAGCTTCAGACAGAACGACCGACCAACAAAAAAAAATTATACTGTATACCATAAGAAAGGAAAAGCAGCACACCTCCATAAAATAATTACTTCAGGATCAAGATATTTCTCAATTTCTCTCATTCCAGAACCATCCACAACAGATAACTGTTGAAGTGAATTTGCATATAATTGAATATAGCGTCTGCGAAGTTGACAAAGATGCCGAATTCTTTCCCACGAGAAGCGGAAGCTGAAAACAAGAATTAAAACAGTTCTCTTCGGATATAGCAATAACAAGATAATCAGAAACACAATAGAATTCTGAACTGACTACAGCTACAACCTATAGAGCTTGAAATTTTAAAATTAGAAGTCCAAATCCATGTATGAAAGCAACCTTGATGTAGCAGGTATATCTTGCTAGATAAAATTTTAATCAAGGATATCATAAGTATTGCACAAAGGGCTTGTTCGTTTGCAGTCATTTACATATGTAAATGATTCACATGCATAAGAATTACGCATCATCGCATATGTTGGCGCTCATTTATAGATGTGATGTGTAAATAAGATGTGAAAAAGGTGTAAATAAGGCCATTTATGCACAAAAATTTTCACACCATAACAGTTGTGAAAGTGCTTCACAACTTTCTTACAAAAAAGGTGCGAGTACACTTCTTACATGGTGACTGCAATCTTGTGGGGCCCAGCAATCACCTTTATTTTTTCTCATTCTTTTGGGCCCCATACTTAATCCAAACTGTACACTTTGCTTTTTGAACTAATAAACCCCAAGATATTGCAGCTGATTATCTTAAACTTTTATAAGTTTCAAGTAATTTGTGAAAAAGTCCCAACCTGTAGATCTAATTTTCTGCACTTCTGTGGGCCCCCAATTCATGAGCCAAACTATTAAATATTCTTATATTGATGGTAAATATCAGGATGTTTAATTTCATATCTTAACTCTTTATGGGTTTTGAGAAATTTCTGGAACATGTCCAAAAACTCAAATTAAATCTAAAACATCGGATGTACTCATTTATTCATGTAAAAATGGTGATTTTGAAAAACACGGTAATGTGTTCTACTCTACATGTGGAACATTTGCATAGGTAGCATTTACATATGTAAACCTCATTTTTCCTATCATGTGATTGCAAAGTAAAACACTAACTTCTAGAAGGCAAATGACCCCTAAAGAAGTAAAACATTAACTTCTCAATTAAAAAAAAAAATTGATAGCAAAGAATGATAACAAAATTACCACAACTTCTTCTGCTGCAAACCAGCATGAGAAGCAAAACACCACCACAGATAAGGATCCTCAGAGATCGGCACTGTGGGTCTCAAGTGAGAAACATCAACCCGTGTTCTATACCGAGAGAAAACTTCAAGAAGTTTTATGCCGTCGTGATACTGAGCCTAAAATATTAGAAAATACATTAAAAAAATAAAACAAGAAAATGAAAAGAATAATTAATATTTAACACTCAATGGCATGAGAAACATCTAGGAACTAAGAAATTAAACCTCTGAAATAGTTAGATTAACATCACTCAAGACCAGAGAAGCATTCTCGAAAGGTATCTCTGGGTCCTTTCTTTCTAGCTTTCCAAGACGATGATATTTTAGTAATCCATTGATTGGGGAGAGCAAGTACTTCCGATTCAGAGCCCACACAGAAGTCATCGCACCATCAGTTGAGGGTTCATTGATTCCATCTTCAAATATCTAGAAGAAAAAAACTGTATTAAATGCAAAAATAAACACTTCCATAATTAAGTACGCTAAGAAAAAGTGTACAAATAAGTCTTTAATTGATCAGATATTATTATTACACAAGTTTCAAAATGCCAACCTCTATCCATTCCTTGGGGCTTAAAACTTCCCATTCCTTATCCAGTCTCCAGGGTGAACCATCAGAATCGTGATAAACAGCTAGCCTTCGTAGTTGCAATGACTAAAACAGGAGCAAAATTTCTCAGTTCAACCTATAAGAACTTGCATTATCAAGTTTTTGGGAATAATTAAAAAGAGGAGCTTAGAACCCAGAGAAATTCATTTAACAACATAATGGAATAAAACAATACTAGTACGAAACAGTAATTTATTAACAGAATAAAAAGGAAACCAAATGAAATAATAACAACTAACAACAACAAAACGAAAAAGAACATATGAAACTCAGACAAAATACATAAGATAAAACAGCTGTATAGCATGAAGTTCAATAAGAATTTGAACCAAATACCTCAACAAAAATCAAAGATTTATGAATTTAACAGCCCATTGTGAACAAAACAAATCTTAACATCAGAACATCAAATATGATATTTTCCGCGGCACTCCCTGACTATTCTTCTCATGCAAGGTAATGAATATATTTAGCAACATTCTACAACAAATGTGCCAAAGAACCTTGTGTCAAAATTTCAGTCCCTGAAACTCTCCTTCACAGCACAAGCTAGAAGCTTGCGAGTCCCAGTTTCTCCTCCATGTCAAGCAACAAACAACACAAGGCCTTTGGTTTCCTCCCTTGGTCGCATGAACTGTACAGCTTAGGATAAAAAAGAAAAAAAAGAAATTTTAACTTGATACTTTCCTTAACAAGTTGAAGTTTATGAACTACATCTCTACTAAATTCTTTGATCTGTATTATTCAGAATAGCCAACAGCTAATAAAGTACAACCACAGTATTAATTCAAACTAGAAAAACCTAATCACAACCATAATAGGAAACACTAATCACATAATAACAATAGACTAATAAAATACAAATTAAATCTAAATCCTAATCTAGGACAAACTTATTCTTATAATTACAAATTAACCCATTAACCCAAAATAAAAAATAAACCCCAACTGTTTTTGAACAGCACCATCTATGCATCCAAGTCATTTGGCCTGCCAAATAAATGGAAGAAGATTAGTCATGATAATTCCTTCTATTAAACAAATCAACAGTGATTCTAGCATTAATGATTATATTCCTAATGATGAGGAACCTATGGAACTCTCTTGCCCTGACTGAGATTCCACGATGAATCCTTAACTTGAGTTCTCTTTACCGTTTAACAGCGCAAAATAGTCTTCAAAAGCACAAAACAGCCTTTCTTTCAAGTTACAGAAGAGAAAGAAGGCCTTTAAACAACTTCTCAAACTAGAGAACAACTCTCCTGCAAACTTAGAACCTCCTTAAAGTGCAGATTGGGACGAAAACTCACCCAAACAAATGACACACTTTCAGGATTTCCACAAAGATATTCAGCAACCAACCATCAAAAAAGGACTTTCCTTCACAAAATACCAAACAAATTCAATTAATCCTCACCAAGAAGACTGACCTGAACACTGCTTAATTGTCCTCAAACATCGGTCAAATTGATGCTCCAAACATAGCCCTAAAAACTAAATTAAACAAACTGCAACTCAGCACTCATGGTTCTGATGCCAGCTCTAACTCCACAAAAAGCCAACATATTTAACGGAGCCTGCCTGCCGCCTGTTCACCTTCTAGTCTACTTTGATTCAATGTATACCGATACAAATTGGAATTATAGATATTTATTTCCATAGAGTTTAATGAATAAAGGTCTGAAAACTTGGGGAAAGTTGATAAGGAGAAGGAAACGGAAAATGAATAGAAGAAAAAAGAATTTGAGAAAAAGAAATGGATGGTCATCTCATTATGGTTGGACGAGAACTCAACCATATATATATATATATATATATGGTCATGAAAGGTGTCAGGCAATCATACTTTATTTGTTAGAAGGCATAATGACAAAGTTGCTGATCTTATTGTCCATTTAGATTGTAGAATCTTGTTGTGAGAAGCAATGATGATAAGAAACCAAAATTTTAAAAGCATGCTTGGGAAGGGGATTTGAAATAAAGGACCTGGAATTATTAAATTACTTCCTAAGAATTGAAGTTGTCCGATCAAAAAATGGTATAAATATTACTTACAGAAAGTACTCCTTCATTAAGAGGAAAAATGGAAGCAAAACTTCTGAATGCTTCTAGAGAGCAAAATCATACTATTGGTCCTGAAGTGGTGAGTTGTTGCATGATCTCAAACGCACATCAAAGTTATAGCATGATCCCAATGCATATCAGAGGCTGATTGGAAATTAAATTTATCTAACCATCCAATGTCCAGGCATATTAGTCCGTCAGTTCATATCATATGCTGGCAAATCGAACACCTAAACGCAATTCATTGAATTCTGAAATATACAAAGGGTTCTCCAGGATGTAGTATTCTCTACAAGTGTCATGGCCATGGTCACTTAAAAGGCAGAAATTTTCAGAGATGTAGACTGGGTGGGGTCAAAAGTGTATGAAAGTTAACAACAGGTAATTGTGCCTTGGTTTGGGGCATTGGTTTGGGGCATTTATCATGGAAAAAGTGAAAAAAAAAAAAAAACCAAAAAACATATTAATGATAATTAAATTCAGAAGCACAGCATTGTGCTATGGCTCATGGGACACATAAGCTGACATGGTTTAAGAGTCTACAAAAGAAGTTGGGTTTTACGGATAGCAGTCTTAGGGTTCTAAATTGTGATACTACAGCAGCTATACATATTGTTAATAAACCTATAATCATGTGTACCAAATGCATGTTAAGGTTGATCATCACTTTATTCCTGAAAAAGTGACACAGAAAAAAATACAGCTAGAGTATGCGGGTACCAGAGATCAAGTGGCAAATTTCCTAACAAGAGCAATTTCTGAAAGGTATTTATCCGATGTTTTATCCATGCTGGGCATCATAAATATTCATGGAACAGCTTGAGGGAGAGTGTTGTGAATCAGCCAATGACTGATTTGTAATTTACAGGAAATTATGGGATGCTTTGTTAACACATAAAAATATAGGATACAAAGGTTCTTTGCAAATACGAAAAAATAATAACTGATATAAAGGTGCAGGCTTCGTCAACCAACCCTAGGGTGCAAGTCCATGCAACTTTTTCTTCCAAATTCTCTTTGTACCTTTTATTTACTTCTTCTCCTTCTCGTCCTCAAATTCATCTTTTCCTTCTTCAATTCTGATTTTACATTAAATCAGTGCTTCCAACTATTTCCCTCATAATTTCCTGATAAAATCACAAAATTTGAAATTATCCTGATCATCTACTGCCAATATTATCCAGATAATGATTTCTTTACCATTGCTCAATACATGCTTGAAAAATCAATATAGAATGCAAATCAATTACTGTCATTTGTTATCAACCATCAGAACATGCAAATGAAATCTTAATTTCAGAAAGAATGATTGAAATTAATATTCCAGAAGGAAACTTATGTTAGTAGCATAAAGATAAAACAATAAACATGACATAATGATTGATCAAAACTTCAGTTAAAACTTATCTAATTTAATCACATAAGAGGCCCTTGCAAGCAATGTTGAGACTGATGTGATTTTCACAGAGGGCTTCCTCTGTTTGGATAACGTAAGTTAAGGAAAGTCATCAGATAATAAACAAGAATTTGAAGACACGACCTTTCGCCAAAGCTCTTTTCTGGGAACATAACTAGCTCAGTTTCAAGACATAAAGCAAAAAGGAAAAGCAATTGCAAGAACACTACAATATGACCAAAGCCAAACCCATAACCATGCTTTAAGAATCACAAACATATATCGGTGCAAAAAAGTCTGCAATTATGGGAGAGAAATATGAATTAAATAGCAACCACTACCACTGCTACAGCCACATGATACAAGAAGAAGAGTTGGGGTTTCTCAGAGCTAGGTCAAGCTTCGCCTATAGGCTGGTCTCCTTCCTTATCTATTTCATACTTCCATTAACCGCATCTCTTATCCCTCTTCTCTCCTTTAAAAATATAAAAACATTAAAATAAAATAAAATAGAAACTAAGCGCTAGATATGCTAGACACTTGGATTTAAAATATAAAAATGCATAAATGTCAGTTGCAATGCATCATTTTACACATGTCACCAAGGCCTATCATGTGCGCACTAAGGCAACCGAGACATGTGACTTCTCAAAGTGCACCCAACTAGCCATTAATCTAAACACAACGAGCAAATATGAAGCAAAAGCATGCCAAGCACGCCTGTAACTAATGTGGCTTGATGTATGTGAGATGTAGCCCTTTCCACATAAAAACAGTGGCATAGTATAGATCAGAAATGGAGCTGACCTTCCGCAACTTATCCAGTGCTCCACTCGTAACAAAGGTTTCATTACCCTGTTCATCCATTGTCACAGCAGCCAGCTTTGCTAAAGTGACTCCGGAACAAAAGGGGTGTCCTGGATTACTACAAAAACATACAAATAAAGGCTATCAAAATGTTTCTGAAAATAACCCTTACAAAAAGATATAGCCACAATCTTTAAGGCCTTATTTGGCACAGGGATAGCTTTGACCAACAAAATGCCGAGCCAGCACATCAGATAATTGCAGTTAGGCGCAGCATCAAATTCAGGACATTCAAAACAAATGTGCATCGTGATTCCTGAGAGCATCAGAAGAAAAATAGTTCTTGGAACAGTATAACCAATGGGTCACCCTTTCAAAAAATTAAAGCTCTGTTCCAATAAGCCTGTGAGCACTAACCCTGCGTCAAACAGGCCCTAAAAATAGTTACACATCTACAGAAGCAAAAAAAGAAAAAAGAAATTATGGGTCTAATATCTGAAGGCACTTGATTGCTTACCTCATCGAGTCCTCATATCTAATATGGACATTGCTAATGGTGATTTTAAGATTTCCAATGATAGTTCCAATCAATGATCCCAACCATGAATTTCCACCAGGTGGCTACAAAAAAAAAAAGAAAAATAAGCCAATTAATTAGGTCAGCAATATCCACAAGATACGATTTTTTGGAATCATTCTCAAAAATTAATATATAGGATTTGAATGCAAAAAATATTGAAAAAAATATTGAATCAGATTGGTCGACCCAACAGTTAAGCACAAAGGCAACATATTAGTAATGTTTGAGTGGGTACTTTGATTCTTGAAGACAGAAATCAAGAAAGTAGCACATGGGCTAGAATGATCCTTGCCCATAATCATAGCAGGTTGTTTTCTATACTTCTTCTTTATCGGCATACCCATACCATTCGCTTAATGGACCTGGTAATCGGACATTCAACCCAACCTCAAACAAAAGGCACCACACTGCTCCCTTGGAAACATTCCATATGTCAGGCCATCAAGTCAGAAATTCGGGCATTGGTAATTCTTTCAATAGCTGCAAATTTCTAGTTCTTTCTATAGCTGCAATGTTTTCCAGGCTTTTGAATCAATTGATGTCAAAAATGCATTTCTTTATGATAATTTGTAGGTTGAAATATATATGAACTTGCCACCTAGATTTAAGTTAGAAAGTTAGGAAAGAAAAGTGCGTCGTTTGAAAGACACTATATGGGCTTAAGCAATCGCCTCTAGCTTGGTTATACAGGTTTAGCCAAGATATACTAAAATACGGATGTAAAAGGTGTCCTGCAAATCAACATCAAAGCAAATACAAAAAACAGCTCAGAAGCAGATGGCTGGTTGATCAGACCCTCGATTACATGGTTCTATTTAATCGATCACACCAGCATTTGATTGATCTTAATCATGGCCCAATCTATAAACGGGGGCTAAAATATAATTTTGGATGGTCCAGATGGGCCCCAAATTTGAAATTAAATATACTGAATTTTACTGGGACCGGCATAAGTCCCTTAGTGGGTCAGATTTTCCATCTAACAAAGCCCCAAAGGATCCAATTGATCCTGAAATGCCACTAATAATGGACTGCATATTGGCAGACTTGGGCCCACTTGAAACTTGGCCCAAACTAGCCCCAAACCAACTTGAACCAGCCCAATCTGGCCGCCCATACCTGACAACCAGATCCCAGCAAGAAGCTGGTCCTGAAAACCTCATGTGTGGGGCCCACAATTCTGAGGAGGCAGCACGTTCAATGTGCACAAAAAACTCTCCCCGCTCATACATTTTGAGAAGTCATTTCTTTTCATGTCTAATCCTTATAAGGAGACTCGCAATTTTTGAGTGGGACCACCCATCAAGTAAAGAAGATTAACCATACATAGTTATCAGAATCCTACGATTCGTATCCCAAATCTTAAAGAAAACGATTCGTATCTATGCAACTAATCCCATTTACAAATGAATCTTGGGATTCAGGTGTGAGTCCTACAATTCGATACTCATTTCGTCGAATCTTATGATTCAAGCAATTCGACTAAGCAAGAATAGCTACAATCAATAAGTTAATATTAATAAACTTTTACTTTTTTCTTTCTTTATTCTTTCTTCCTTTTAGTGCTTTTATTATTCAAAATTTAATTAGTAGTTAACGAAACCTCCTAAGAATTTTTTTCGGCTTTGAAAAGGTTTTAAAAATGAATAAAGAACGCGCATTTAACTAAAGCATTCGACTGTATGTATGTTTCTTGTCTATATCTTCTTGTCTATATCACACTTTCTTAACTTCAAGAGATATCTTACTATGTAAGATTGATGGTTTGGGTTTTTTTTTTAATTTAAAGATAATAAAAAAATATAGATACTTTAAACTTATTTAACTATTTATACATCATTTATTTCATATATATAAATATATATATGTCATGATGTTCTTGCTATGATTGTATGATAGACTTATTTCTTGTTATATTTATACTTCTATAAATGGGAAAATGGATGGTTATGAAATAAAAACTTTTATATTTTTCTTTTAATTTTCAATTATTTTTTATTTTTATCAAAAAAATAAAAAATCTTACGATTCACGATTTGATTCGATTCATGGGTATGCACGATTTGTGTTTCGATTCCAATTTTGAAAACTATGAAACTATGCACTTTGTCTTTATGAGTTTGCGCTGTTGTTTGAGTTATCCTGCTCCCTATTTTATTGCTACTGGGAATCTTTAGTTGAGGATTGGATATGATTGAGATAGGCATGAGTGGCTAGGTTTCCAATGACTACATGTGAGGCCCACATTGCTTAGAGAACAAATCAACCTAGACATCTCCAAGCTCCAACAATCTCGTTCTCGTACTTCTTTTCCATATTTGAGTTGTTTAAGAATTATGTAACGGATGTTAGGACTATAAATTAGGGATTTTAGTCAGATTAGATGGATGGTGAGATGTAATATTGGATTTATTCTATCAGTCTCTAAAAAAAATATTTATATTCATGTAATGGAACAACAATTCCATCTTGGAGACACTACTTGTTACCGCGTGAGTTTGTCTTGTACTCAGACCATGAGGCTCTGAACTACCTTCAATCCAAGTCTAAGCTGAAATCTAAGCACGCGAAATGCATCAAGGACTTACAAGATTTTACCTTCATGCTTAAGCATAAACCAGGGGTTGAGAACAAGGTGACTGATGCTTTGAGCCACAAGATTGCATTACTACACTACATGAATGTAAGCGTGACTGGTTTTGAGCATTTACCGGAAGCGTATCCTACATGTCTAGATTTTGAAGAATTTATAAGTCGCTTTCGGATAATAGCTTGAATAAGATTCAGGGATATTTGCTCTAGGATGGATTCCTTTTTAAAGGAAATAGATTATGCATCCCCGAACATCACTTCGTGATTTTCTAGTATGAGAAATGGATGCAGGAGGAATCGTGGGCCCTCGTGAAGGATCAATTCTATTGGCCAGCTCTTAAGCGAGATGTCGCCAAAAAAATAGGGCAATGTCGAACGTGTTAGCTTGAAAAACGGCACAAGTAGATCGCGAGGTTGTACACTCCGTTGTCGGTGCCACATGCACCATGGCAAGATGTTAGCATGGATTTCGTGTTAGGTCTCCTGAAAATTGTGGAAACACAATTTCATTATGGTTGTAGCAAACCGTTTCTCAAAGATGGCCCACTTTATTCCTTGTTTGAAAACCTTTGATGCACCTCACATTGCACGTACTTTCTTTGATGAGGTTGTTTGACTTCATGAGATGCAACTACCATTGTGTTTGATCAGGATGTGAAATTCACAAGTTTTTGGAAGACACTTTGGGTGATTTGGGGAACTAAACTTCAGTTTTCTACGACCTATCATCCACAAACAAATGGCCAAACTGAGGTTGTGAATAGAAGCCTACGAAATCTTCTTAGATGTCTACTAGGAGAGCATATTAGAGCATGGGATGTTGTGTTACTGACTGCTGAGTTTGCATACAATAGTTTGGTCAGAAGGTCCATTGGCATGAACCCATTTTAAGCTGTGTAAGGATATAAAACCAGGCTGCTAGTAGGCTTCATCCCCATTTCTTCATTGCATACGCCATCTGCATCTGCTGAGTCATTTGCACATCATATTCTTTCACTTCATGATGAGATCAAAAGACGGATTGACGTGCATAATGAATCGTATAAAGCCTATGATGCACAGATACGGCATGGAAACGGCATGGACACAGCAGGGACACAGATTTTACACATAAAAAGTGAAGTATCAGATACGATACAACACGATACGTTGCCAATTTTGAAGTATTCGTGCATCATAGTATAAACCTGCTACTGATGCACATCGTCGCCATGTTGAATTTAACATAGGTGCTTATGTGATGATCCGATTGGGGCCAGAACGGTCTCCTCAGGGGACCGCTAAGAAGTTACAGGCTCTTAGTAGTAAGGGATCCTTCAAAATTTTGAAGAGACTAGGTCCAAATTCATGTGTTGAAACTGCCACCGGACATGAGGATTAGTCCGATTTTCAATGTAGAGGATCTCATGCTATTTAGGTCCCACAACTTCACCCGATGATCCTCAAATTCCCGTACCACAGACCCAACAATTACTATGGATGACCCACCACTGGGGCCTGGACCATATGAACATACCCAATTTGAGCCTGATCTTCCTTCTCCACCTACGCCACCTTTGAGCCAACAAAAAGAGACTGTGGAGGATATCTTGGACGACACTTTGGTTTCCAACAAGCAAGGTGGTTCAAAAGTATCTTGTCAAGTGGAAGAACATGCCAGTTTCAGATGGTACTTGGATTACCTACATGAGCTAAAGCGATTGGACCAAGATGTTTTGGAGAGTTATGATAGTTTTGTTTCACAAGTGGTGAGATCTTTGCAGCAAAGAGGAATTGCTGAGCCTTAGTGTTTTGGGCCAAGTTCGAGTTCGGGCCAGATTTGATTCAAAAATACCTGATCAGCATATCAGACCTGATCCACAACAGGTCAACCTGACCCATCGTCAGCACAATCTAGTCAGGTCATTGCCGAATCCAAACTACAGTGAAAAAAAACAGCAGTGTGTGACATCAGCAGCTTCAATTTCAGCCATTGATCTTCAAAGAGTGATATCTTGATCATCTGCAGTCCGATTGATGATCCGTCTTCACCTGCAAGCTCCGATCAGTGAGATCTACACAACAAACAAGTCATATTATTTAAATTTGAGTTAATTTTTGTGACAAAAAAGGGTGACTAGTTTGAATTTCTAATCTAATAGAAAAACAACATGTCCATCAGGCAAGACTTCTAGACAAATGGCAGTCTCTTCGACAAGGAAAAATGCATGTCGCCGATTATATTGATAAATTTGAAGAATACAGAATGTGTTGCAATGTCAAAAAAGACCCTCTAGTTACTTTTTCAAGATTTAAAGTGGGTCTTCGTCCAGATCTTAGAAGCAAATTGACAAAGCATGGAGTGCACACCTTAGAACAAGCTTATCAAATAGTGCAATATTCAGATCGGTATCTGACGCCGCAAATTGTGAGGTGTGACAACCTCTATCTTTCTATTTTCCGACCAGGTGATTCAGTAACTATATCTAATCTTTGGAGTCAACAACCCAATAGTTATTCGGACATTCCATCAATTGTTAGAAGTAAAAGAGGTCAAAGAGTAATTAGCAGTAAGAGTAATTTGCGGGACCAATGGCGGTGTTACAAGTGTCAAGGATTTGGACACTCTCGCTTGAACGTCCTGACAACGAAGTGTATGTACCAGAAATCATGGATTCTACTATGAATCAAAATAGCTAAGTTACTGGACATTTGGAAGGTAAGCAACAAGGCCAGATGTGTGCTTCAAGCACCAAAGAAGTGCAAACGTCTACCAATGCTACAGGTGACGTCAATAAAAATGCAGAAAGGCAAGGGCAACAAAAAGAAGATTCAGGAACAACATCAGATGCAACAATGACTAAAGTTGACTGTAGCCAAGAAAAATATGACGGAGGCAAGGTGACCAAAGTGAACATTCAAGATCGGGATATGTCAGACATACAAGAAGAACAAGCTACAGTAGTACAAGAGTCAATGAAATCAGAGTCAGATGAGCCAAAAGATGTTAAATCAATTAGTCCAATGTATTGGCAAGCAGATCCAATCATTGAGATTCCCCATATTGACTTGGTTTTTGGAGATCAGCAAGTAAAAGTGAATGATTGTGATCCAGTTAGTGATACAGATTTTACATCCAATCATTAAAGGGAGCATCCAAGCAAGATCAATCCATCAGCGACATCCAAGCATTCTATCTACTAGTTTAAAGAAATCATTTCTGATGTCCAAGTCATGTAAAGAAAATGAGGAACAACCGGTAAATCAGAAGTTCATACGTTGGAATAGTGGAGACTAGGGATTTTAACTGGAGGATTAAGGCACTTTTTTTTTAATTTTCATTAGGCTATGCAGGTTGAGTTGGGTTGGCTTGTCTATCAGCATGCCAAATGCAAGTTGAAGAAGTCAGCTTGTTTAATAAATGGGTTGGGTTTAGGTTGGGCCCTCACTCATTGTGAACCCAACTTGACCCAAACCAAATCCAACTTTACTCAAACAGTCTACTACCACTAGCTATTGTTCATTTGTCAGAGGGAATAGTGTTTCTTGAAAATGTAAAAAATAACTTGTTATGTCTAGTTCCAGGGCGGAGTATCATGCAATGGCTCATTGGACATTTGAGTTTTAATGTTCGAAAGTTTTTCATAAAGAATTAGGATTTGTAGGAGATAGTCCCATGATTTTACATTAATGACAATGAGGTCATTATTCAAATTCCTCTAATCTAGCATGCCATGAATGCGTAAACATACTGAAGTAGACCATCATTTTATTCAAGAAAAAGTGACAAAGAAAGACATATAGTAGGAATATGCGCATGGTGAAGATCATGTAGCAGAGTTTGTTACAAAAAGGACTTCTAGAAGGCAATTATCTGATGCTTTTCTAAGATAGGTATCTAAATATCTATGCACCAGCTTGACCTAAGTACTGAGATGTGTTTAGGGACTTTACTATAATTTAGTTGGAATTCACGGGCATTTTTGAAACTCATTAAACTTTGGGGGGGCGGGGGCGGGGGTCGGACTATTTGTAATGAGCCAAAGTTTTAATAATATTAAAGATGTAGATTTGGTCACCCAATCCTAATTCAGACAACTAGACTCTTTTCCTCTTGAAAATCTTTTCCATTCCTCTTCTTTTACATCTTCCACTTCTCTTTCTCTAATTTTCATCTCTTTCGCGTATTACATATATTTTTGTTTATATAGAAGTATCCAGCACAACCATAGTCCATAAACATCCATATACCCATTTCATTCCGTCCAATTAGAAATTATATTTGGAGTAATTAAGAGTAATTAATATTAGATAACAATTATTTCTAGAAACTGCAACAACCAAGCCTGTTTGAAGCCATATCGTTAGCTCAAGCTGCTCAACTCTTTGCCAAGTGCCAACTGACATCAGTTAAGTCTATTCATGAAAAAGTTCACGTCTGAAAACGTAACTATGTTCCAAACTATTCTGCATCAAGTTTGAGCGCTAGCAAAGCACCTGTTTCTCAGGTTATTAATGATCCTCTGTCCCCTAAAGTTGACCCTCAACCTGAATTAGAACTTCTATCTTTAGAGAAAACAAGTGAGTGCCCTGAACTTCAATTGTTTTCTATTAAAGGCAACCTGACTGAGCAGGAAAAGGCAATCGAACCAGAAAAAGAGACTTGAAGGCAGAACTGACCATTAATGCAATTCATTTCGAGCCGAAAATCCTGTTCAATGGCTTAATAGAAAACATTTCAACAAAACAAGTTTTAAATTTGGCAGATTCTTTTTTTTTTTTTTTTTTTTTTTCCTGAAGTGACACTTTTATATTGAAACACCAACTTTCTACATATTCAATTCAAGCAGATTCCAAGCTTCATGCTATAATTGCAAATGTTAACGCCTAAATGTTCTACCAAGCTTGACAGAATTTAATCAGTCTAAGATGAATAATGCGGCACTATTACAACTTCTAAAGCAACTTGTCCAACTTCGTTTGGTGTTTGATCTAGGTGGAAATCTTCAATTGCATTGTCGCTCCACAAATCCAAGTGTGCTCTACAACTTCTCAACCTTGAGGACAAGGTTGCTTTCAAGCGAGCTGGATTGTAACGATCCTCGAAGACAGCTTTCCTATTTTATGCAACTTCTATTTTATTTACTGTGATTAGAATAGGATATAGCTATTTTCCCTAAAATCTCTATAGGATTAGGATTTCCTCTATTTCTATTATTGGCATTTGTAGCCTTATAAAGGGGAGTTAGAGCTTACGTAATTCATTTAAAAAATATCAATAGTAGTTAGTAATTGGAGGATTCGGTCCCTCAAAGATCCGAAGGAGGTGTCGGGTTCCCTTGAATGATCCAAGAGTTATCCTTTTCTTTTATTTATTTTCCTTTTTATTTTGGCAGGGCTGTTACAGCACACGTGCTAGATTCACGTGGTAGACCTTAAGGCTCAGCATGTCATATGCGTGGGCACATTAACAGTATCCAGAACTGTACCTTTCACCCTCCAAGTTTTACCAGCAGAATCTATTAAAAAAAATTCTAGGTGATAATATATATTGCTAATCAGCAAACTTTAAAGTATGCACTTCGATAGTTTGGCAATCTTACCATTCAAATGAAAAAAACAATTTGATAATCTTTGCCTAGAAAACCGTACTCAGATCTTTGCAGTTTCTCTGAAGGTCTGCACCCTATGATATTTTAGGCCTAAACAAAATTTTAACCTGAACTTATAGCATGTTTCCCTTCTTAAGGAATGCAGCTTCTAACATTAATGGCCTCTTCACCTACTAAAGAAAGCAACTACAAAAATTATCAAAGAAACAATCAAATAAGATAAGTACTTGTAAACAACAGTGCTACCATGTCACTCAAACATCATCGCTGAGAACGATTCTCTACTGCTGCAAGATCCAAGCAAGACATCTCACCTCTTAAGGATACAAACCTATAGAGCAGATCCTGTTCAAGTAAGGTTGTAGTTTCTTTAAACATATTACAGAAACAATGACACAGTTCTGCTGAACATTTTATGACATCAGCTCTGCCACTATAACTGAAGCAAATGATGAATCATGAAGAGAAGCTTGATACAGATAAACTAACAGGATCTCATGTTCAAAAAAAAATAGTGCAGGATACAAGTACTCAATGCAATAATACTGTTAGATACAAAATAATGATTTGCAAACAGGATTAAAACAATACAGAAACAGATGGTTGATAAAGAAATCTTCAGAAACTTATCTAAGTTCTTTATTAGAACCATTATGAAGCTAAATGACATACATTTCCTAACTTTATTCTTTTAGATTTTGCTTCAAGAGTTGCTGATTCTGCCTCCTGCACACACAGAATTAATGGCATTAGAAGCAATGAAATAGATTTACCAACATCCAATATCAGATCAACCCATGAAGTTAAGAGAGTGATATAGCATATGCAAAACCAAACTATAACCCAAAGCCTGAGGAGAAAATGACAGCTGAAATAAAATGCTACACTACAAAATAAATAAAATGCTTAACTCGTTATCGAATAAAATGGATTAAAAATAATATCCAATCAAGACGCTGAATTTTTTTTTTTCTACTGGTAACAATATTTTTATACAGAAAAAGGAGAAAAATATACTCAAAGCAAACTACACATAGGAAGCCACCCAAGGTGAAGTGTAGGTATAACATATGAGAGCCAACACATAGATACCTAACTGCCTACATAGAAAGCTAAAGTGTAGGTATAAACACATTATAACATAGATAAACAATCAGACTAGCAGATCACAGCGAGACATGGGCCAACCCTGTCTACCTTTGTTTGACCACAGAACCCGCCATCCTGATATAAATCCTTCCCACAAGCTGAGGAAATAATTGAAAAGATAAAAGCAACTTATTAATCACTTCACTATGACAGAAGAATTTCCAAAGCAAAACATCTGCCGAATTCATCCAAAAACAAGCATTAGACGAATCACTAACCTCCTGGTATGCACTAAGCAACCTAGAAATAGGCTACTAGTATGCACACAATTAAAACTCGCAAGCGCACAAGATCACTACGTAATATAATGATTGTAAGTACGAGGTCGATCCCACGAAGACTTGTGATAAAATAATACCAAAAACAACTAAAAATCAGAATATTAAAAGAAACAATTAAATGATGAAAAGTTGAATTAAACTACTAAAAAACAGTAAATTAAACTATCAAAAGCTAAATGGAAAATAATCTAAAACACACAACTAGTACTAGAATTGAAAAACAATAATAATGAATGAACTAGGGTTTCATCTACTCCCCTAACCAATCCTATGCATGTCTCTTATTTCCCTTTAATAAAAAATCAGAATTATTAGTGACATCTATCAACCTAGACTATGGCATATGCATCTAGATTACTATTCCCCTAAACCTAATTCATGAGTGGCATACTACATGAATTGTTCATTATGATGCAAAAACTAAGCATGGCATATGCCTTAGTCAAAACACACATAATGTATAAAAACAATGGGAATGATAAATGCATGAGTCTAAGCATGGCATATACTTAGATTATTCATGGTTCTAGACCCTAGATGCTTAATCATCAAGATCAATCAAAATTAAGTTAGCTACTCTTAAAATTAATTGAACATCACATAGTTGGCATGGCATATACACAACTCATCAATTAAAAACATGGTTTAGAATCTCAACTAATAAAACTGAAATCTGAATTAAAAGATGCCAAAAGAAACTACATAGAACTGGGCTAGGGTTTCAACTACACCCTAGCCCTAAAAAATTTAGCTACTCATGTCTGGAATTGAAACAAAATAGAAAAAAGAGCCATAAGAACTCTGAATATTAAAGAAGAAGAAGAATCTGGCCAGCAGCTTTTTCCCCTTTTCCTCCGCCAAAAGCTCTCCAAAGATGCTCCAAAGGTGGCTCCAAGGATGGCTGTACAGCTGCTAGGGTTTATGAGATGATAATGGCTGGTTTTTGTGATGATAGGGTGCTGAATTAGTGGCTGAAATTATTCTGGACGTGGCTGAGATGATATGGCTGAATTCACCCTTGTATTCTTTATATAATTGTTGCAACAGCCCCTCTTAGCAAGTAGTTCCCTTGTATGATTAAATCTCCACCTTTTTTTTACAAGTAAGCTTCCTAATTAGAATATAATAGGAGTTTTCTTTCTTAATAAACAAGACTTTCTAAATCTGATCCTACTTGTATTTTATAGAAAGTTCCTCACATGTGGCCCACAAATCTAAGTTTTATTTGCAAGGGATTAAATCTGAACTTTAGACATAAAACTGGGCCCATATGGTGCGTGTACAATGATTGTGGTGGGACCCCCTTCTTACACTTCTATCTTGGCTTGAACTCTTGCTCTAAACTTTCCATATTTTTCTCCTTTTTCTTCTCCATTCTTGGGCTCCACTTTAACTTGAATAAGACTTTCTAATTTCTGAAATTCCACTTTTAGCAATGGATGTGGGCCCCCCTTGGACGTGTGACACACTTGGATTGTCTTCTTTTTCTTCTTTCCTTCTCTTTCACTTTTCTTCTTTGATTAGAATTTCTTTCTCCAATTCTTTCCTTCTTTGATTTGAATTGTAAGTCGTCCAAAGAATTAGAAAGTAGTCTTGATATCTGAAACTGCTTGGATGGGACCCACCATGGCCCTTCGTGATGATTCACGCCCATCACTCTTCATGAAATCTTCTCATTTTGACTCCTTTTTACCTTAAAACAACTATGACTAGCATAAGATAAATCAAATATTAGGGCTTAGATTGTAAACAATTAAGCACTTATCACCTCCACCTTATTAGAATCTTAAAAGCACATGTCTAGAAAAAAACACTAACTCCTCCCGTTTCTCATTATAAGGAATTCCAAATGCCGCCTCCATCCAAACTAAACACACGTACAATTGCACAAAATATTGTCCAACTTCAGATCCTCAAACGCCTTAGACCCACAACCCCAAACACCCCCCCCCCCCCCCCCCCCCCCCCCCCCCCCCCCCCCCCCCGCCACAAAAAGAAGTGAACTTACTCCCCCCGCACTCCAAAGCAGTGAACTTACTCCAAACAAACACTGAATTAATTAGGACCTTCTGTTCATTGTGTGAAGGAACATAATTTCAAGAAGTATTGTGAAACATCATATTGTAAAATATGTGTAATGATTACATACACCATAAGAACATCATAACTGTAATTAATTGATTGATAGCAATTCACTCATTTTGGGATTATAATTACCAAATATGATTAGAAATAGAATTATAAGAGGGGGACGACGGACAGAAAACATGCTCTGCCTTTCCAGAACTTCTTTTGGCTCTAAGATTGTTATGGTATCAGAGTTTGGTTTCTGATTTTCTTTGATACAGTCTAGTCTTGTTCATGTTTCAATTCTGTGACAGCTTCGGAGTGAAGTTCATCCATTACTCTCAACTGAGGTCGCTTTGGTACTTGCCACCATCTGCAAAAGTTTTCTTCTGGCCTGATCTGAGTTCGCCGATGTCATTTCAAGGTTTCTGAAGAGCCTGAATTCATTTCATCTTTCAATTTCAGAACATATGCTGAAGCTGTCAGATTCGTTGCATAGTCAATTGATTGCAACAGGTACAGCACACTGGTTATTCTTTACAGGTAAGATCCTTCCCCATCGCATTGCTAAAAGATCTCCTCGTCTGATGATCTGAATGGACTAGCTACATGGACCACAAAAAAGGATAGGTCATTAGTTGGATCCACTTTTCAGAATGAAGAAACGGAATTTGTATAGATGACCCCAACATAGTTGGGACAAGGCTTTGATGATGATGGTGATGATGGCTAGTTGTGTCCACTTTGTTGCTGGATATATCGAGAAAGGAGCAAATGAGACTATTATTTTGGGTTTCTGAAAATTTATATTGCTGTATCAGAAGAACCAATTGGCATAATTCAAAAAAATACCTGTGACCACTCAACTTCATCAATTTTTTATGAAATGTGGGAACCTATTTGTGCCAACTTCTTGAACCGAAGTCCAAAGGCTTCATTAGATACCTGCCGAACTACTCCGATAGGAACAATGTTACAGGTCCCAAAAGTTGCACTTGATGACTACTAGTCAGACACTTGCAGAACCCTATTTTTTTAGCAAAAGACAAGAAGGATTTGACTAAGGTTCAATGGTTTCGCTGCAAGAAATTTGGAGTTTGGAGAGATAGCTAATACTTTCAAAAAGTGGAAAATGTAAAACTACTGAAAGAAACCGGGACGTGATTTCAAAATGCATGAAACAACCTCCAAATCAATCAGCAAATGCGTATCAAGCTAATACTGCCAACACATCTTCCAGCACTAATGATTCCAACAAGACCCTTCCTCTAGTGATGCTGCAGCAGATTGTTGAAAATTCTCTTGCAACCAAGGATGAAAATATCGGCCGCTACGCTGATAAATTGGCTGTAGCGGTGGCCACCGCTATGTAGAGGTCGTTACATGGCGGTGAGGGTTTAAAAACCCCACCAGTCGACCCCATCTCACTTTCTTTCCCTTGTTCAATCCTTCTCCTTCACTTTTCACTGCGGTAAAAGTTCTTCACTGCCTCCTACATCAAAACTTTCAATATTTCATCTCTGGATCTTCAAAAACAAGGATTTAACTCGAGATCCATCTTCTAAGCTTCCACCTTCTTCGAGGGATGTTTTTAGTTGTGATTTTTTTTTCTAGTTCTGAGTTTTTTTTCTTTCTAACCACTATGAATCACATGATAATGGCATCATTGGCTCGTAATCTTGTTGGATCAATGTTTCCCTTTGATGATGCAAACATATTTTTGTGTTTTTTTATTTATTTGTTACTTTTTCTCTTCGAAATTTTTTTTTTTTTTTTGAAAAAAAATGTTATTACTTATGGAAAACCCATGAAACAACTTGAAAATGGCTTCTAATTGTAAGATCTATGTTTCCCATAGATCAATCCATCACATTTTGAATGCCTTCTGAATTTTATTTTATTTTTATTTTCAGATTATTTTTTTAGAAAAAAAATCGGATTGCGCATGGACAACCCCCATGAAACCACTTAAACATGGCTCGTAAATGTTAGACCTATCTTTCTCATAGATCAATCCAACACATTTTGCTTGTTTTTTTATTTTTTCTTTTTCTAATTTATGATTTTTTTTTATTTTTTGAAAAAAAAAATTCTTTAAAAAGACATACCTATCAAATGTATTGTAAATGCCTCCTAAATGTTAGATCTATGTTTATCAATCCAAATAATTTTGCCAATTTTATTTGTTTTTTATTTTCGTATTTTTTTTATTTTTTGAAAAAAAAAATGGAATACCAATCAAATGTATTGAAAATGTCTCATACATGTTAGATGTATGTTTCCCATAGATTAATCGAACACATGTTCATGTTTGTTTATTTCTTCTTCTTTTTTCGGATTTTTTTATTTTATTTTTTTCAGAGAGGACAATCCCTTGCTCCCATGGATAGCCGAGATAGAGGATCCACTACTAGATTCAGATTCGGGCTTTCAGCAAACGGTTCAAGGCTAGATGGATGAGGAAATGGGTGAGGCATAAGGTTAGCCACCTCAAGGAGAAGGTACTAGTACAAGTGCACATAGGAGTGGGAAACATAGGACTAGTGGGAAAGAACATGCTCATATTGTGTCTTCTGACAAAAGTAGTTCCACCACCATCTCTTCGAATAGCCATGGCGGAGATGGGGGAGATGGAGGAGACAGTGGGACAGGTGGTGCTAGTGAATATTATCAACATGATGACGAAGATGTCGTTCCTGTAGATGACGTATAGGATTTTCTCAAAAGATTTGATCCAAACCGTGGTTATCAACGACGTCAAAGAGTCTCACCACTTGGACAAAGTAATGAGCAAAGAAATATGGGTGGATATGTTGGAGGAGAACAAGCGGCATCGTGGAACCCTCGTTACAATGAACCACATTCGGACTCCTTGCCACATCCACAAGGATCATCACATTATTTTCAATATGGCCAATTGCAACAAGAAGAAAAATAGCCTTCAGCTTCAAGGTCCTACTCATATGGTGACTATGGTGAAATGCAATATAGATATCCTCCACCTCCTCCAAGTTCCTATGGTATTGGTTCATTCTTTGGATTTGAGGATCCTAATGCCCACCAATATCAAATTCAATATGGTGGGCATATGACTAGAGGCAACACCGATGGGGATGGCGACACCGATGTCATTCCTGGTAGGCATTCCCATTGGTATTATAGCGGAGCCGACTAGCCAAGGAATTCCTTCACCAACTCTATAGTCTACTCTACAAGTAGAATAGTATATTGTTTTTTATGAAGTTATTAATTATTACGTCATTTCTCATTTGTTGTTGAATGTTGGAGTATTGATTGAATGATTGTTCATTCATTGTTTGTTATTGAATTCCTAAGACCTAACTCTCAAGTCTTAAGCCTTTACTTCTTTTCGGTTTTTTTTTTTTTTTTTCGAATAATTAAGCCTTTACTTCATGACATAGTTTTTTTTTTATAAGCCCTTCATTAGTTTCTGAGTTAGCATAACTGAGCAACATGAATACAAGTGGAAAAAATGATCATTACAATTATTTTTTATTAATACAGCAATGCAAGACCTCATACAATGAGGGGACCGCTACGCCCCCTTATCTTACTTACTTTTGCAAAAAAAAAAAACGCACATTTTATATCATTTTACAATATTCTGGATTTTCTCGAAATTTTCCAAAATTTTTGGATGCGTTTTTCAAAACGCACCACTACACTGCTACATAGTGCCCACTTCGTAGCGTTTTGGCGGCACGTCGCTACGCCCGCCACTACCGCTATTTTCACCCTTGCTTGCCCCTTTTTTTTCCACTATGGGCTTCTTAAGTAACTCTAAAAATTCTCCATCTATTCAGTACATGGAGTCTCATGCCAGTCATCATATGACCAACTCATCCACAAACTCGCAAAATATCAAACATGTGCATGGTAACCGTAACCATCATATTTGTAGAGCAGATGAGGGTCATATCACAATTTCTTGCAGGGTAACTTATCATCATCATCATCATCATCAAAGTGTTGTCCCAACTATGTTGGGGTCAGCTACATGAGTTTTATTTCTCCATTTCGATCTATCATGAACCAAATCCCCGGATAGGTTGCACTTTTTCAGATCTATTTTTACTACTACCATCCATGTCCTCTTCGGCCTAGCCCTCCCCTTGGTGGGCCATCAACCTATAAAGAAAAACTTTTCCTCACCGGCGCCTTGGCTAGCCTGCATTACACATGTCCAAACCATCTCAAATGGGCTTCTCTTATTTTCTAACCTATTGAAGCTACCCTTAAATGCTCTCGAAAGCTCTCATTTATGATTATGTCCTTCCTAGTTTTACCACACATCCTGATACAATCATTTTGTGCATGTGTTGCTTCTTGATTGGCTAACATTTTGCTCCGTAGGTCATAGTTGGTATGATCGTTCTCCTGTAAAAATTTACCTTTAATCTTGTTGGTATACACCGATCATAAAGTACTCTAGACGCAAGAATCCACTTCAACCATCCTCTTTTATCCTATGTTCAACATTTTCCCCAATCCCTCCATCCTTACTATTTATCAAGCCAAGGTATTCGAATGAATCTCTTTGTGGTATCTTTTGAGCTTCAATTCTCAAGGAGCAAGTCTCCACTTCAAAGCACTCCAAAAACAAGTCTCCACTTCAACCATCCCACTTTTATCCTATGTTTGACATCTTTCTCAATCTCTCCATCCTTGCTAATTATCGAGCCAAGGCATCAAAATGAATCTCTTTGTGGTATCTCTTGAGCTTCAATTCTCGCATTAGTTGCCTCTCTTTGTACATGCCCACTAAAATTTCAATCCACATATTTTTGTCTTTGTACGACTTCTTTTAAAGCCCTTTGATTCTAAAGTCTCATGTATCTTTCAAGTTTTGTATTCACACCATCTCTCAATTCATCCACCAATGCTATATCATCTACAAACAACATACACTAAGGCACCTCCTCTTGAATATGAGTAATTAACTCATCCATAATCAATGTTTAAGACTGACCCCTGACGCAAACCTATGGTCACTGAAAACTCATTCCTCTCCAAGTAGTTATCACACTCTTTACCGCTCCCTCGTGTATGTCTTTAATGATTTCAATAGAACCTCCTGGAAGGCCGGAACACTCCTTTTATTTAAAACCCACCAAATTAAATATATAGGTGCCCTCTCGTATGCTTTCCCTAAATTGATGAAGACCATAAGCAGGTTTTTCCTTTTTACTAAATATTTTTCCATTAATTGCCTAAGTGAAAAGATAGCTTCCATAGTTGACTTCCCTGGCATCAAACCATATTGATTTTCAGATATCTTGGTCTTTTATCTAAGTCTTTGCTCCATTACACTCCCCCATAGTTTCATAGTGTGACTCAAAAGCTTAATCTCACGATAGTTTGTACAGTTTTGTATATCTCCTTTTTTTCTTGTATATAGGTACTACAACACTTCTTCTCCATTTACCTTCTACATATCTTCCATTGAAAAATGCTATTTTCTCTCCTAAACTTGCTACCAATATTTTTTTAGTCAATAACATGGTTTATAATAATTATCGTATTCCCTTTCCTCTTGATGGATATCTTATGTAGGATCAGGAAATTGGGAAGCCAATCATGAGGGGGTGTAGAGATGGACAATTATTTGCTTCAAATTTGGGAACTTACCCAACAACTTTTCTTTCTAGGTTTTCTGATTCTAAGCAATATTACCTTTATTTCTATCATCGTAAATTATGACGTTTAAATTTCGATAAGTTGATTGACCTGATGAACTTTGATGTGGTTAATAATATAGAGGTTATCTGTTTTTAGGGGTAGCATCAATCGGTGATAAATTAAGAGAAACTTGTTTGAGAATGTTTGGGCATATCCAATGCAAACCTACAACGGTGACGGTGAGAAGTTTTTATATGCAAGTTGATTGCCACCAAGGAGAAGAGGTAAGCCAAAGGGGACATGGATGGAAGTAGCAAGGCTAAATCTAAAGAAGTGCAACCTATTAGAGGATTTGGAATATAGATTTTTTTTATCAATAACAATGAAATTTATTAATATGAAGAGAAATTAGAACCAAACATAATAAAGAAAGATATCCCATATGGGTGGACCGGTATAAGAGCAATATACCAAGCATCGCCCACAACTACATGACAAAAGCACTTAGATTACATAAACAATCTACCCCTTGCTTAGCTAGTGAATTTGTCATTTCGTTCGCTGATCTACTATTATCATGAAAAGAAACTTGGGCAATAGATGCTAAGTGATGAATCTCGTTAAAGTAGAACTGCGTCTTCCAAGGGCCCCTAAATGAGCTCATCCAGGATATGGCATTGAATGAGTCACTCTCCAATATAAGGTGAAGTTGATGTGAAGTACAATAGATACGAAGAGCTTTCACAATAGCCAAAACTTATGCTTCATTAGATAATTCAATCCTAATGTGTTTAGAGAACATATACAATACTTCCCCCTTGTGATTCCTTAAAACACCACCAATGCCGGCCAAACCTAGCTTACCACATGCTCCTCCATCCACATTAAACTTTAGGACTCCAAGCGGAGGAGGGCACCAAGCAACAGAATAAAGAAACAAAATTCATGCAGCTAGAATAGATCAATGTGTAGAAAGAAAATTCGTGTGGCCGGCCTCAACATAGTTGGGACAAGGCTTTGATGATGATGATGATAAATGTTGTGTGGTAGTTATCGTACAGCTAAAGGCAAAACTGTCATTTCCTCTCAGTGATATTGGTTCTCATGCCTAATTTGACTTGGTACACACTGATGTCCAGGGTCCTACACATGTTCTTTCTCGTCATGGGTATAAATGCTTCATTACCTTCATTAATGATTTTAGTCGTAATGGTTTATTTTTCTAATCGCATGGCAATGTCTTTCACACATGCTATTCTTATTCTGTTTATTTGATTCTCAACCCAATTATCACATGTTTTGGCGCACATGTTATGCTCTGTTACCACCTCATGTGCACTACCAATCACAAACAACAAATTACGTTTTCTTAGGCCATGGGGATGCGCCAAAAGGTTTTCTTTGCCATGAGCCTATAACCAAGCAAACTTGTGTCTCCCGCGACGTCGCTTTTATTGAACATATTCTATATTTTCACGCCCTCTTACTCTGCCTCTGTCCTTTATTCCCATTTTTCCTCCAATATCAGAACCTTCAGTTTCTTATAAATTTTTGCAGGGGATTATTTAGCTACTAAGAGAAAAGATAGTTGACCCTACTCCTTGACTCCTTGCCATGACAGCTCCTACTCTTGCTCCTGAAGAAGCTTCCATGTTCACCTCTGTTTTCTAGCCTCCAATCTATAATTATTCCTTGTCCTTACAGAAAAGCTACTCTTTATGATGGTTGAAAATAAGCTATGTAGCTGATAGAATTGCTTGAGAATTAGACGTGGGGTCTGGTTGCATGTCCATCTTGGGTGACTCCAATCAGCTATAATTGGGTTTACATGATGAAACTGGAATCTGATGGCTCACTTGATCGATATAAGGCACCGCTTGTTGCTTTAGGCAATAAACACTAATATGGGCTAGATTATGATGAAATTCTTGCACCTATAGCAAAAATGACTAATGTACGCACTCTTACTGATGTTGCAACCACTCAATCGTTGCCCATTCTCCAAATGGATGTCAAAAACACCTCCTATGCGATGATATTAAGGAGATTGCTAATATGCATCCGTCTAAAGGACTTGATGTCTCTCATCTTCAATCTACCAACTTCAACAATCACCTTATGGACTCAAACAGGTTTCTCATGCCTAGTTTGATAAGTTTTATGTTACTCTCATCAAATATGGGTTCAAATAGTCACTTGGATCATTCTCCCTTTCTTCGGAAGACACCTACAACCACTATTGACCACATTCTCATCTCCAACCAAGGATCAAAATAGCAGTTACAATGGGCGTAATGGCCGATGGCCAAAACGCTACGTAGCGGCCATTAAGTTGCAATAGAAGTGATACGTAGCGGCGTAGCAGTGTGAATCGAAAAGTTTGTCAAAAAATTTGAAAAAAATATCTAAAAAATCCAGAATATTGGAAAATGTTAGAATTTGATGCGTTTTTCTTATAATAATTAAGATAGCAAATATACTGGTCCCTTCCGTGCATAAAAGTTCTATATCAATATATAAAAGGGCAGCCCAGTGCACGAGACTCCGGCCATTGCGCAGTCTGGGGAGGGCGGGCCTTGGCACAACAGTAAGGTTGCTCCATTGCAACCTAGGCATCACATATTCGAAAAACAATATTTATCTAATTTTTCCAATGTATTCATGTTGGTTAGACATACTAAGTTAGATTCTATTATGCATTTCTAAACTCATAATTCGTATAAGCAATTTAGTACAAATTTATATAACAAAGGACATATAAATTATAAAAAATTCAAATTTAAAGTTTAAACCAATTAACTTTCATCAAAACAAACTATGTATTTTTGTTAAGTGTAAAGAAAGGAATACATCTACCAAAGGGGGTCTACCAGGATCTACCTAGAGAAGTGCCCTTGAGAGGAACTAATTTTATCAACTGCAATTCGACGAGATCATGTATTTTTTTGGTGTTTTTTAAGCATAGAAGGGTAGAAGAGTTGCATAGAAATGTTATTAACTTTAAGAGAAGAAAAGAAATAAGCTTATTATGCATATTTAAACAATTTTAAAAAGTAGCAGTCACTCTATAGCAGCCCCATAGCGGTCCGTAGTGGCCCCACAGCGGGCATTGATTCTAGGCTTATTTGACAACTTGGTCCAAATTTGAGTCCAAAGACCACCTGTTGAGTAATCAAACCACATGTGCTTTAAAAACTCACTCAGGTCTAAAATTGGGTCCATTATGAACTGGAATCAAACAGCACCTATTCATATCCCCACTTTTGATATTTAGAAGAATTATCATTGCGTGGACATAAAAAAATCTGATAGCCTTTGTGTAGCTTGGGGCCTGAGTTTGTTAATATATGATCAACATATACGGGGGAGTCTCTACCCTCATTGCAAAGCATATTTCACTAATCATCTTCTGCTAAAACATGAGAAGGTTTAACGCCAATTACAACAGTAGACCTGGCGCCTCTAGTGTTTGCTCACGCTGCACTTATTCTAAAGAGGGGCTAGTTAATAGTGGTCATGGTAGGAATACAGTAGACTAAAGAGTAAAGACCGGTCAAAGGCTACTAGAGCTCTAGGCTCCAAACTCAAGACTCTAGACCTATATGCACCTCGCCTGGTTCTAAATCTAGACTGTCCAAACTCAACGCTCAAGCAAAGGCAAAAGCGAGTGAGCAAAAGCACCCATATATACCTCTTTCACAGTGTAGTGTGTATTCTTTTATACTTTGACTATTGAGAACAAATCCATTGTTACCATCCCATGAAAAAAAAGAAGACAAGGTGTGCCACTGTTATAAACAAAAGGGCAAAAGAGGAAGTTTTAGGTGAAGTTTTATTTTACTATATATAATAAGAGGAAAAAACGAGTATTGGCCACCAGTGTTATTTCTGATGCTGATTAGCAAGACTGATCCCAACATACTCAGGCGCCATTTTGATCCCAAAACATGACTGCTTGACCACATCATATGTGAAAGTGAAATACCATGCATTTTACAAGATTGAGCTTAATTTCCAGAAATAACCCATTATTCTAAGATAAAATAAATAAATGATAATACTAAAGATTCAAAGCAAGGACAAAGATCAGAGAAACAGAAAAATAAAATTCAAAACAACAACATGATGCACCATGGAAATAAAGCAAACTCGTAGCTGTATATTAACGCATACCTCTATTTGTTGAAGTTTGGCTTCAAAAAGCTTTTCTCTGTCTTCCTCCTAAGGACAGGACACCAGTAACATTTTAACTCAGACAGTAACCAAAATACAGATTCTGTGAAAGTTTATAACAAGAGAAGAGAAAGTTAAACGAATTTGAAACTTTTGCCTTGAGAGTGTGTCCATCAGGAGAGGGATGAGCAAGAACAAAAACTTGATCGATAAGAACAATCACAGGTTCTTTCCCCAGGCGTTTCCAAGGAACCTACAATTGCAATCTCAGAATCAATATTTTTTTTAGTTACCTGAACTCATACCGTCAAAATTGCTATCAAATGAAAATCTATTATACTCTAAAACAACAGGATAGCTAAGGAGAATTATGGAAAGTGTGACGTGTCCTTTTACCACAATCTGCACATAAGCTGGTCTCAGTAAGTACAAGAACCAGATCTCATGATTGCAGCACTACATTCTATCCATCATATTGCATTCTCCAGTCAGTACAAAGCAGATAATTGGAAGTGGTCATGAGTGTACCAGTTCCTATTATGTTGATTCAGAGTTTCAATCTGAATCAGCCTTACAGTCATCAGTCAGTACAAAAGATGGCATAACATGGCATGGGCATTTGAAGGACAGACCAATTCGAAGCATGAAGAGTCTTTATACATCAGAAATGATAAAAAGAAAATAGATTCTGAGGTCTATCAACTATCATAAAAAAAATGTAGGACCTATTATCCGGTAAGTGTCCATAAAAAATAGATTCTTTACAAATCTATTTTTGTTGTTCTTGGCCACACACACTGTTGTGTGTGTAACATATATCTATTTTATTAACTTCATAAAAGACTATACGTTGCAGCATTCTTACCTCAATTGGTCTTCATGTAGAATGGGTAAAGCTTGAAGCATGTTATGAATTTATTCACACAATAAGTATGACACTATTTTATAACATCTACAAAAAGGTCAAAATAAAATGATAAAAGGTACCTTCAAGGTAACAGTACCAACAAAGCCAGCTTTTACGGTGACAGGAAGCTTCAGCGAATTTAATGCTTCTGCCTTCAACCGCAAGTCTTTGAGAACAACATCACCTGAATTAGAAGGAAGACAAAGGCAAAACACCTTAAAAAAGATTTCAAGTAGATTTAAACCACATGCACAATTGTGAATCCATAATGTCCAAAGGGAAAAAATATCCAAATGAAAAGTCTGGTAGGATCATGAGGATAAGAAAAAAGGAGAAGGAAAGAGAGAGTTAAGGAATATGGAGGGTTTTGTGCGTGTGTGTGTGTGAGAGAGAGAGAGAGAGAGAGAGAGAGAGAGAGTTGTAACCTTGCATCTAATTATCCAAATATGAACACTCCAGAAAAGAAATGTTTTCTCACACAGGCTATTATTCTTCACTCTTCAAATACACCCTCCGCATACAATTATATGATAAAAATAACGCATCTTCCTGTACTCCCCTTCAAGTTGGTCCATCAATATCAACAATGATCAACTTGCCACATGTATGATTAAGTATTCCTTCACCAACTATTTTTGTTAAAGGTAAGGTTGTGGCACCATGACATGAACGCCTTCTTACCTCTTGTTGACTCCTTTGGTAAAGAAGTCCACAAAGCGTTCTTCAGGGTTTTTTTTTTTTTTAATATATATATCACTAAGGTGAGGAGATGACAACAAAACGTTTTGTGTCAAGTTAGTTACCTTACTGAAACTGAATTATAGTTTGTTTGTTGGAGGGTATCCAGTATCCACTATCATGGAACATAAGGAGCAGTCTATTCTAGTCTCGAAGTTGAATATCATGCCGTGGTACCTACTACAAGTGAGTTGTTATGATTGGAACGGCTCATGGAAGTGTTAGGATTCTGAGGTCACCTGTCTACTTTGATGCAGTGTGACACGAGGCCACTATTCACACCACATCCAACCCAATACACAGTACACCACAAGCAAACATAGCACCAAGAAGTGGATTTCCATTTCATTCTTGAGAAGATTGCCAGTGGACTGGTTGGCACTCCATTTTTTTAATTCAAAATATCAGTTAGCATGTCGGTTTACTAAAGTCTACCCCTAGATCAAATGCAGGTCATTATTGGCAAGCTGGGCGTGATTGATATTGACGCAGTCGAAAGGGTGAGTGTGAGTGAATTGATTGGAAAATCTGAATATAATCCCTCTCACAAATCAACAGCAACTTTTTTTTTTGGAGCAGTAATGGTAAATTTTATTTAAAAAAAAAAAGAAAGGAAGAAGAACAAAATACAACAATGGTAGGCATGACAAGAGCGTGGGTTGGGATAAGAGAAGTATACCAAACCACAACCAAGCCTACATAATAAGAGCATTAAAGTTACATGAGCGATCGACCCTTGCTTCGATAGAAAGTCTGCCATACTGTTGGCAGACCCACTAATATACTGAAAAGACACCTGAGAAGTTAATGGTAGGAGTCCAGTCGCATTAAAATAGAATTGCATCTTCCACGGGCCCCTAAAAGAATTGACCCAAGTAATAGCGCTGGAAGAGTCTCTTTCCACTATGAGACGACACTGATATGAGTTCATGTAGATACAAAGAGCTTCCAAAATGGCTAGGACATCCGCTTCATTTGAATCTCTAATTCCAACATGCTTAGAGAACACATGAAGTACCTCCCCCTTGTGATTTCTTAATACTCCACCAATGCCCGCCAACCCTGGCTTTCCCCTTGCCTCTCCATCTACATTAAACTTAATACCCCGTATCAGTGGAGGTTACCAAAGTACTTTCTTCTTTGACTTAATGACTCCTATATTTAAACAAGCAACACCCCCTCGCCCAAAAAAAAAAAAAAAAACCCAATTATGCAAAATATCCTCAATTTTAAGGTCTAAAAACTCTTTTCTACCCATTTTGTTATTCTCAGTTCCACAGTAGAAACAATGTCTTCCCCTGAATACTTTTTGCCATTAAAGATTCTCTCATTTCTCTTTTTCCAAATGGAACAAATAATGGAGAAGGGAATGAGTCTCCATAGAGTCCAACCACACCCCACCATAGGAGATTCAACCCATGCCTCAAAAAGACCTGCAAGAGATATTGGGAAACACCAAGCCACACCACAATACTTGAGAAAAGATTACCAAATAGAAGATGTCACGCTACAATGTATGAAAAGGCGATCAATCGACTCGCTCTCCCTCCTGCATAAGCAACATATATCTGAAATAAACTACATCATCAATCCCTTTCTTCTTACATTGCCTGCCATTGATACCTTGCCTTTTTTTTTCTTTTTTTGAATGGTAAAATAAAATTCATTCAAAAAGACATCAGTACAAGAGAATTATACTGACAAACTAAAACAACACCTGAAACCAAACAACGCAGAGCAGCAAGAACACCAAAAGAAAAGGCAATAGAAAGGGGAAAGAACTAAAAGGACACCGCAGCATCCTTGCAATTTAGCATTGTCTGGTCTAGCGATAACCCATGAAAAAGAGGATTTGTAGACACCCAAAAGGCCACTGAAGGCTTTGTCTTATCAGACACTGAATTAGCACTTGAGGCAATCCCTTCAAAGCACCTGTTGTTCCTCTCCTTCCAGACAGTCCATATGACGGCAACAAACAACAAATTCCACATTTCTTTACCTCTAGGCGGCAGATGAGGATTAATCCAAGCTTCAAAAAGCGCCAGAAGTGAATTTGGGAGAACCCATCTACACCCAAACTAATCCAGCACCGTAGTCCAAACCCTATGGGTGAAACTGCATTGAAGCAGAAGATGCTCCACCGCCTACTCGTCTTGTAAGCACAAATCAACAATACCTTGCATGCTATCAATACCTTGCCTACCACTGCCAACCAACAAAAAAGCCTCAACTCGTGGAGGAGCAAGACCTTTCCAAACTAGAGCACAAAAAGACCGTTCCTCAATCACTGGGTCCATCTCCCTATTGAAGGACTTTAATGAGAAGAAGCTGGAAGGGTCAGGCTTCCAAATGCACGAATTTATTGTGTCCCTACAAAAAAAAAAGTTAGAAAGAAGAATCGATAATGACTCAAACTCCTCCAACTCTAACTGACACAAAACCCTTCTAAGACCCACATCCCAAGAGATATTGTTCCCATCCCAAACGTAGCAGTCTATGACCAAAGAGTCTTTATTGGAAGAGATGTTGGAGGACAACAAGTAACAATGTAGAACCATGGTTATTATGATCCATATGGTCTTGTATTCGTGCCATCACCATATGAAGCACAGCAACAATCATCAGAATCAAGCTCATATGAGCAATATGCCTATCCAAGACCCTGTGAATGATATCTCTTATCTCTATGAAAGATTTATGATGATATGCTTATACCACTTCTATAGTAAAATGTGTATTTAAATTGTAAGTGTGTAATAGTGATGAGATTTCGATGAAACTGTTTGATCATTAGTATTTTGTTATTTCCTAGTTTAATATAGCTAACCAACATGAATATATGTGGCTGAATAGATCGATACCGCTATTTTATAATCATACAAATACAATTATACATTACTTGTACGACAATTGGGGGTCCGATACGCGCACCTATCTTTAGTTACTAATGAAATATACATTAAATGCTAGCATTTTCTAGTATTCAGGATTTTTTTAATATTTTTCAGATTCTTTTATCCAATTTAGTAATTTTTAATTTACACTGAGAACCAATACATATCGCCGCATCTGATAGTTAATGTTTTGGCCGCCAGCTGATACATGCTCCGATATTTTGATCCCTAGCGATAACCAATTCAGGCGGTGATAAACAGATTCTCGTCAGCTGGCAAGCTGGTGGGATGCAATCAAGACTACTCCGAGGCAGTAATAACGACTATAAGGTGGGCCTGATCTACGGGTGCTATAGCAATATGCAAAAGAGATTGCAGTGTTAGAAATTAAAGGGCGATTATAATAGGGCAGAAGATACAAGCAACTCCTCCCAATATGGCAGATGGGTCCAGTTGAGAGTAAATGGAGTACAATTTGAAAGAGTAAACGATAACTATTTGAATTAATCCAATCTTATAATAATCTAACAGATAATATCACTTATCTTAATCCTAAAAGAAACCGTAACACTTGTCCTAAAGTGCTTAGGGTTAGATTTTCATTGGGTATTTTATATGGTACGATTGGGGTTCAGATAGAGTTTGATAAGGATTTTGCAATTTTATACGAGATTTTATATTGTGGTTTTTGTGGATTTTATATGGGAGTTTCACAATCTTATATTGGGGATTTGGCGGGGTGGGGGGTGGGGGTGGGGGGGGTGTTTGGTTTCAATCTTATATGGAGATTTATTTATGAGTTTTTAATTTTTCACTTTCATTATTTTCATGTTTTCTAGTTCCAATTATTCTTTACTTGTGCATTAATCTAATGTGAAGACTAGGAATTTTAACTGGAGGATTAAAGGACTTTTTTTGTCATTTTCATTAGGCTATGCAGGTTGAGTTGGGTTGGCTTGTCTATTAGCATGCCGAATGCAAGTTGAAGAAGTCAGCTTGTTTAATAAATGGGTTGGGTTTAGGTTGGACCCTCAGTCATTGTGAACCCGACTTGACCCAAACCAAAACAAACTTTACTCAAACAGTTGCTACACCTAGGTACATATACAGATTTGCTAGTTTTATCTGGTTTTGGAGGTGAGGTTTTCCTCTGAAAACCCACATCCAGTCAGTTCTCTTTAGTTCCTAAATTATAATCAACAAATTGGCCAATTTATATGTTTAATACTCATTATAATACATGAAGCTAGTTTAAAATATTTTTAAGGAAGCATTTCTGAGGCACTTCCAATTCCTAAGTTGTTAACGACTGTCAGTTTCCCACTCCTAAATCTGCTTCCACCCTCTCTTCATGCCACAAAGAAATGAAAAATAGAAGTCAGATGATATGCAGAAAACGATATAAAATGCATATGAATTATCACAACTGGGTAAGGTCGAACATATATCCTCTACCGAAAATGACTGATAACCTGAATGAGATTCAAAAAATGGACACCTGGATTCCCAGTTGATCTTCAAGATACATAACATCAAAACATAACAAATATCAAGACAAACCTTTCCAGACACTAATTCTTAGAGCTTCTGTTGAAAGTCCTTGGACATATTCTCCTAAATATTTTCGAAGTAGATGCAAAACCTACAGTGAGTTAAATAGATCAGTAATCAGTTTTCTTTGTACACTTCTGCAGACAAGAAATTCAGCCAAAATGCAATATCACATATAAGTAGACAGCTAGATACAATATTACAATCACTCCAGAAATTTCAATTATGCCTGAAACAGAAATTCAATGTGGAAATAAAAAAAAAAATCATTTGAGGTTGAATTGACAGGTATGTAGTAAAAGAAACATAGGTGTATGCCCACAAATTTCAGTATTCAAAGACTTGGCCTATTTTATGGGAAGCACCACTCCCCAACCGGTTACCACATCTTCCAAAGCATTTGAAAAGTACCAACTCATTGCAGATATTAGTTGTAAGAAATTCCAAACCATTTTAATCATCGCAGTGGAGAATAAATCAATCATCTCGCTGTCCTTCTGACACATCTTTGAAATTGATATAGAGTGTGATGGAACCCAATGACCGATGGACTCTCACACACTCGCCATAGGTGCCTGGACATTTCAGTCATCACCATTCTCAACCCAAGGAGTCTAAACAGAAGGGAAACAAATGCTCAATGCAACCACAATAATGAGAGGGAAAGGGATAATTTTCATTGAATTACTCAAGTGAGAGATTACAATGCTAAACATATAAATGGGATAACAACCCTGCCTCCCATGAAATGGATTACAGCCAATCTCTTTTAGCTTAAGAGGATTTCCTTCGCTCTCTTTCATTGATTACATGTCAATCAATTATCTTTGATTGCATGCCAATCCTCTTGCTAGATTCAGTATAGGTTTGTTTCTAAACTAAGAATCTTAGATCCAGGAAAGTTCAATTTATATGCTAAAAAAATAGCCAAATGGACCACTAACCAAGGGTTAGGACCAATGGATCAGTCATTCATGGGCTTGGCCCAATGGACTGGCCCTCTATTTGATAGGCCCAAATATGCTGCCTACTGGTGGACCCCTTTTTGGGCCTCTTTTTGTAGGCCTTAGGCCAATGATGAACTTTGGGCGCATCTAAATGTATCCCTCTTTCCAAAAAAAGGTCAACCTAGACATCTTGCCCAACACTACGAACAAGAAAAAGTTTTGGCTTTTGGAGGGCCGACCCAGATAGATGGAATAAGGATCCTGCACTCATGCACTCATCTGTTCACAACTTCAAACAGTTGTGGAGGCCCACCTGGGACCCCACCTGGGGATCCCTCTTTCCAAAAAAAGGTCGACCTAGACATCTTGCCCAACACTACGAACAAGAAAAAGTTTTGGCTTTTGGAGGGCCGACCCAGATAGATGGAATAAGGATCCTGCACTCATGCACTCATCTGTTCACAACTTCAAACAGTTGTGGAGGCCCACCTGGGACCCCACCTGGGGATGGATGATCTTCCCCCACCTACCTATGTGCAGGGACAGAGGCTCGGATGATGATCCTAACCCCATGATCAACGGCCAACAAGTTTTCACCTTCCAAAACGAGTGCATAATCAATCCAATAGTCCAGTCCATTAGGATGGGTGTCAAACCTCAAGATCGGTGACTATCAAGGTGGTCCCTGTTTTATTGTCTAAGCGAATGGATCATTGGGTGGGTCCCACTAGGTATTCCACACATGAGCTTAGGAGAGGATAGATAGATAGATAGATAGTGTTTTTTCTCCTACACACCTCTCTATAGGGCCCACCTAGGGATGGGACCAAGGGGATTGAAAGATCTGTGTCACGGAAAGGTCCTCCATGTGTACGAGATTGGGGGCCAACCTAACCATCCTAACCTTTCATCAAGGGCCAACAAGTTTCACTAGCTGTATTAAAAAAAAAAGTGCAGTCGATCATGGGGCCCAGTCTAGTTGGATGGGTACAAACCCCATGGATCCGGTGCAATTCAAGTGGGTTCCCCATTTTTGGTCCATCTAGATGGACCAACATAGGCCCTACCGATCAAGTGTTCAAAATGCAGCCAATGTGCACCTGAAAATTTGCACGTGTACATGTGCACATATCATCACAGCAGTATCCTATCAGTATGAAGTATGAAGTCAGCTAAAAAGTTCTTCTCTAAGACTCATAAAAATATCACAATGCAAAGACCACAAACAAAAGTCTCTCTCTCTCTCTCTATGTTCATGTGCGTAAGAATGACAAATTCTCTCTACCGAGTGTATGATACACGCAATAGATTTGCACAATCTATCAACTTTAATATTACGAAACCCATCTACTTGGGTTCACTTTTGTGAGTTCTATTCTTCCACTAAACCCTATCCAATCCAATGCTCCCAGTTATGCCACAAAATAACATTTAATTCCCATCAAAAAACATGAATCTAATGAATGATTTAGACAATAGTTTCTAAGCCTTTTTTTTTCCTTCTTCTTTAAGGCCTGTGTGAACTTCACTGATCATCAAATAACAACATATGACAGAAAAAAGGATAATGCCCTACAAGATATGCATCACTTCCTCTGATTTCAGAAAGTACTTAGCGAATCCAATTCTTCTTCATTGTACAAGTGGGGAATATCCAAACCCCTCTCAGATCATACAAAATAAATTTAAAAGAAAAAACGCCCACACAAATGCGTGCATTTTTCATAGTGATGTAGACAGATCAAATGCATCAACATCAACATCTACAGAGAGAGAATTCAAACGTTATTCTCCGTCTTGCCTATGAAACGTAAACAGATCAAGGCATAAACATCTACATCTAGAGAATGATCATACAAGATAAATTTAAAACAAAAGCGTGCATTTTTCCTAGTGATATGTAGAGATATCAAATGCATCAACATCAACATCTACAGAGAGAGAAATCAAGCATTCTTCTCCGTCTTGCGTATGAAACGTAAACAGATCAATGCATCAACATCTACATCTAGAGAAAGAAGGAGATTCTTCTTACGTGTGCCTCGAGCATTGCGAGGGAGGGATCGATCGGAAGAAGCTTGGATCTGTTGCGTTGTGGAGAAGATGAACGATTGGGGGTTGGATGGTTAGGGTTTTTTTAGGGAGAAGACGATTGGAGGGGATGGGACGTCACCCAAGAGCCTTTTGCAAGGGCTTGTTGGCGCGAAGACACCGCTTGAAGCGGCCAAATGCCGAGAAAAAGTACGGGTTTTATGAGCATGGCGTGGAAATACAAGTAACATGCGTTCATGGGAAATTAGTGTTTTTTTCTTGAGAAAAGTAGGGAAAGGTCCTTCTAACTATGTAGTTTAAAGACTCTCACCCACAAAAGTTTTGGGGTTTAGGCCTGTAGTACAGGCATCTAGACATATTTCAGGCAGAGACATATACCAAATCACACATTGTCATAATTGATTTGCCCTTGTAAACCGTCTTTAATTGTAAACCGTCTTTAAGTTATGTCATAAATTTAATTCCTAATTTTAAACTCCTTAACATAATATTTTATGATTGATTTGACCTTCTAACGGATTTTATTTCCTGATTCTAGATGAAGTTTCGAAATTTAAATTGGAGGAAATAGATCAAGTTTCGAAATTCAAATGGAATTGAACGAAATTCCTAGTTTTAGATGATGTTTCAAAATATCCATTTTTTCTTCTAGTTCCTGTTTGTGCTAGATTTTGGGAATTCATGGATTTTCCACAAGTGGTGTTCTTAGTTGCTTATTGTTCTTTTGGTCTTTGAGTACGGGTCTTGTTGAAGGAGGCGATATCGTTCATGATGACGAGGATGCTACCAACCAACCTGGATGTGAAAATAACTTCGTTTTGGTAGTATTTTGAGATATGGGTCATGTTTTTGCTTGTGAAATTTTAGTTGGGGTCTTTTTCTTTTTTTTGTTTTCTTTTTTTTCTTTTTTTCTCTTCCCTTTTTTTTTTTTTTGGTGACTGGATTTGAAGGAAGCGTGGAGAGTGGGGTTTTTTTTATGAGGCTATGGATTTGGTCTATCATTTTTTTTAATTTATCTGAGTTTAGTACTGCAAAAGGTCTTAAACAATAATATTAAGGGACATTTGTATAATCCAGTCACGTCGTTCGCTAGAAACTTATACGAGCTTTGGAATAAATTTATCTGAGTTTTGCACAAATATCTGAATTCTCGAAACAAATTTATCTGAGTTTCGGACAAATTAATCTGAGTTCTATAATAGTTTAATTGGATACGAGACAGAGATGCTTCCAATCAAGGTCGTTCTTTTGGTGTGCCCTACTATGAATAGGGCATTTTAAGGGACATTGGCTTTGATTAGGCAATTTTAGCCACCCAAAATTATGGGATGTTTTTCACCAATTTGACAGTCACAAAGGTTTGGTTAATTGGATTTGTTGATCAATGCCCATCCATGGTGGATCCACCTTGTGAACTATCTCCTTTCTTGATTCACTTTCCCTCCTTTTACTTGCGCCCTATGTTCAAAATCCCTAATTTGTCGCTTTTGTTCCTTCTTTGGTAACTTACCATGATTTTAGGCTTAGCATTTTTTTAATAAAGATATAAGAGAATACGAGGGCATTATTGTCCTTTCAAGTATATAAAATGATGGAAGGGACCTTTGCCTCTATGAAATTAATTCGTTGATCATTTGCAATAAAAACCAATATTGAGAGACCTCCAGCCAAACGCCACTTTTTTTCTTTTCTTTTTTATTATTATTTTCTTCTAGAAAATTCGGTGCCACATCAAATCACAAAACATTTGTAGTTTGTACACAAGGAGAGTGCACAAACGGGTTCTTAAGGCTTACTATAGGGACGGTTTTCTCTCAAATTATCATTAAATTATAAGTAATCATTTTTTGGGCCAAGTCGGGTCAGGCTTTCAACTCCCTGTCACTTAATCCAAGCTAGCCCAATACTAACAAGCCCAAATTGCATGTTCAAGCCCATACCAAAGTGGGCCGGCCCCGCCCACGAAGCCCCTTGTCATTGGGCCCGTGAAAAGGTATGCCAAAGCTAGAGCTCGACAACAACATGGTCTGCTTGAAATGTCTTCTCAATTGAGCTTTCCGCTGTCCGTCTGGATATTCTACAAGGGTTATAGTATCTCACTATCTCGGTTAGCATCCTGCCATGGTAGATTTCCTTCAACTAGTCCTAGGACATCTGCAGGCCGCGCAGTGTTCTTTTATTTGAGTACTAAGGGTGTTGTCCACCATATCAGAATCGAACTACTCTTTTACAAATTGATATGTGATTTTCTTGCACCCGAGCTATGGTGTTACAAGATAACACTACTCAAAGGGTAATTCAAGAGGATAAAAATTCTCAGATGGGAAAATACATATATTTTCTTGATAAGACAATTCACACCCATTATAATATATTAAAGACAAGGGCTTTGGCTTTAATTTTGACTAGTGGTTATAATTTTGACTAGTTGGATGTTATAATATTATGATTTTTTTCAAAATTTTCTTATTCTCTCCCACTCTTTATCTCAAGCAACGACTACTTTACCTCGTTATCAAAACCACTCATCTACTCTTCATTCTTTTCCTTTTTTCAAATACTTTGTTTTCAGCCAAACTCTACAATTCACTTTCTACTCTAATTCTCTTCTTTCCTTTCTACGCAACTCGCTCCTAAATTACATAAATAGATACTCATTGTTGACACACTAGAAATTCATTCATTAATACATCCCATTCTCTAAGGCGAAATACTCATTTTTATGAAGAAAATTGTCATTTTGTTGGTCGGTGGAACTGATCGGCTATAATTAATGACACAACTTCAATGGTCAGTTACTACAAAATTTCATCGGCCACTTCAACTCACAAATGATGACTGCTGAGTGCATAATGTGATCACCAATTGCCACTCAAGCCACTAGCCGCTGGGCGCTACAAAGACACTCCACTGGCTTCTGAACGGCTTCCTCATCTTGATCAATGGGCGCCATGAAGGTATCACCCATGATTTGAACAACTACTCCTTCAGGTGGCCGCTAGATCTATAAAAAGGCAGTTATACCATCTATTAACTGCACTCTTCGAAACTGCCTCTACTTCCCCACGATCTGCAATAGTTATGGCCTCACGAAGGATATAAAAAAGATACTTGGGAAGGCAGCATGTATCAAATCCACAACGAGATGCCCAGAAACTCTGCCATTTTCCACACAGAAGGCTTACTTCCCCTCTTTTCTCAATGTAAGAACCTGGCAGCAGTTGATTCCGAAATTGGGTGACAGTCTCTAAAAACCAGTCTTTGTTTCTCTCATACCAGAGAGGAAGAGCAGATAAGTTCTCACTGTTCTAAAGCAAACATCACTGTTAACTCTTCTTCCATATGAGGGTGATGAATTACAAAGATTGGTGGAGGAGACTATAAGGCAGACTTCTTTAACTTCATCACAGGTAGTTTCCTGAATACAATAGCCTTTCTCTCTTTGTTTCTCTATACACTTGTGCATTTCTTTTATATTTGATCTCCTAAGCCTAACGATGGGGTTGTATAAAAAGTTTGTATGCATCCTACACTCAGAATGTGAGACAAGCAAAACCCATGTAAAACAAAAGCAAATGTGACTTTTTGAAGCACAGTCAAATACATGTGCAAGTCGCTTTTGCATCTTTCTGTAAAATATTCAAGAATGAATAAAACCCCTTCTTTTTATTTTTGAACGAAACACTCATAACCCCTTTTTTCGTTTCCTTCCTTTCCAAAAACTATGAATCTTTTTAATTCATGAATATTTAAATTACAATGTTGGTCATATCCGTGCTAAGCACGGGTTATTATACTAGTTCTCTTTATCTAATTCCTTAAATACAAGACGTAAAACAAAGATAAGAATACTATGACAATTTCCACTACTACCGAAACACCTCCTAAAGTCTAGTTCACTAGTCAAAGCACTTATCTTTTACTCTTTATATTTATTAGAGTCCCACTCGATTATGAAGAACCCCTTATTATCATTTATTAGTGTTCTCACACATCACTATGGTGTTAGTCAAAGTAAAAGTCTTAGGTAGTGGTGACCACATGCGCATGCCAGTGATGCAACTGTGGGCCGGGATGGGCATGGCCCAAGAAAAAAAAATATAGCCTTTTGCTTTGATGTGGGCCATTCACCTCTCTAGATTTATCTCATCTCATCACATCCATCACTTCTAGTTCAAATTCTAATAAGTTTTTCATCTTTTTATCTTTATCATTTCTTAACCCTTCTCCAACCTACATCTTCTCTTTCCATAATACTCCTTTACATTAATGCTCCTATCCCCCCCAACCCCCTCTTACATGAGCTTTAATATGAGTAATAGCAAACCACATCCTTGATTCACAACTTAATTCGTTAGAGTGTTTAACACATGATATTCTGATCATTAAACTATAATAGGTAGATCATAAACTAATTAATTACATTATGAGTTGAATGGTTTTTCAATTTTGAGAATTATTATTTGTTTGCATAAATTCCAAGGATATTGCCCTCCCACTAGGTTTCACTGATGCTAAGTTTACTTTATTTTTTAATTTATTTATACTTTTTTATATAGGATATTTTTTTCTTAATAAATTTTTAGAAAGATCTTTAATAATATTATATTTTCATTTTATTGCCCGAGCTTGTTGCTAGTCCATTATATATTGTTTGGACCGAAGCCCCGACCCGTGACAAGATCAAGATGTAAAAAAAGAAAAATAGGGAAAAAATCGGTTTGCATTAAATCGGTTTGCTTTAATGCAAGTTTTCCTCCACTTAGAGAGGAGGAAGAGTTGCAAAATGCAACTTTATAAAAAGTGGCAAGGCTGCATGATTGACCAATCTACGTATCTATAAACACAACTTTTCTTATGCTTAGAGAGGAGGAAAAGTTGCAAATGCGACTTTAGAAAAGCGGTGAACCTGCATGAGTGACCAATCTACATATTCATATGCGCAACTTTTCCTTTGCTTAGAGAGGAGGAAAAGTTACAAAAGGTGACTTTAGAGACAACGATAAAGCTACATAAGTGACCAATCTACATATCCACTAATGCAACTTTTTCTCCGCTTAGAGAGGAGGAAAAGTTGCAAATGCGACTTTACTGTCTCTAATAGCAGAGGTAAAGCTACATGAATGCCCATACAAAACTTTTCATTATACATAATGGCACTAAAATATATCCAATAAAAATTATTGGCAATATCACTCATTCACCTACAGAAATGAGTAGGAAATATTACTCACTATGTATAAATTTAAAATATTACTCATAATAATTAGGTGATATGAGTAGGTAATGTTACTCATAATATTGGGCACGAGCAAAGGCAAATTGCTGGGAACACCCACGGCAACATAAGGTTATAGTGTCATGTTTGGCCTAGATCTATTTATAGTGTGATTGAGTGAATTTCTATTATGTGGGCCATTAAACATATGATTAGACACAATGTGTGATAAAGATAGAATGAGATTATTTAAGAGAAATTTTAGGAGACATGATAAGGTGGACCATCAATCATATGATTAGAAATAATATGCGTGATAAGGACAAAAACAGATTATTTAAGGGAAATTTTAGGAAATAGGATAAGGTGAAGTGTAAGTAGGATATGATTAGAAACTATATCTGTTATAAGGATGGAAAGAGATTATTTAAGAGAAATTATGGGAGACATGACAAAGAAGATATAGGTGTGCCACATGTTAGCGCCATGTGTCGCTCTCCCATGAAGAGGCTGCTACTTTAATATATATAACTAGTGTGAAAGGCCCGTCCCAACAAGGGGCCAAAAAACTAAAAATATATATTCCAATATGAAAGCAACATCAGTATATATATAAAAAAATATATTTATAGAGGAAGCAAGATAGGGGTGAGCGTAATGAAAAGACAAAAATCTGGACTGATTAGGTGGGTCCATAATGATATAGTGCTCTAACCCAAGCTATATATAATAATAATAATAATGACAATTTAGTGATAAGCACGGGCTAAGAAAAATGTACAACTTAGAGTATTATTTGAGATATTATTGGAAAGAGAAAATATATATTAAAAAATATAATTTTTATCATTCTTAGAAATTTAGTAAAAAGAGAGCACATGAATGTGAATTATTTAAATTTTATTGCAGATGTTTATGGTAATTTTTATGATAAATATTAATAAATCATAAAATGCATCTAATTAAGCTTCTACAAGATTTTCTACACCAAATACTTGGATAATCTCCTAGACCTTCACCACACATGCTCTTGCTTTGTACACTATAAAACAACTACAACAAAACCTTATATAGTCTGGCCAAAGGGCACTTCCAAAGAGACATGACTTTACATATTTCAAAATAACAATAAAGTTTGATAATGATCTTTAACATTTTTAGATGACCTTTAAAATCCCAGTGTTTTTGGATTCCTTACCAGATTATCTTTATTTTTTTATAAGAATATTAAAAGTAATAATCTCAACATTTTTCGGACAGAGCACATGTTCTTTAAATTGACCATAAAATGCATTCAAACTTCATGGCTAAAAATTAAAGAAAAAACTTAAAATCAACTACAAAACAAAGATTTATCACCATATTTAAAAGAAGGTTCAAATGCACATGCACATGTGCATAGGTGAAAGTTTTCCTATAGGAATGATTTACTCAATTTTATAGATATTGTAAAAAATAAGAAAAATAATACATAATACAATTGAAGTCTTTTCTTTCTTCGGATTGTCTCAACCCTTGGCAAAAGTTAGAGTACTACCCAAATCCTTGTCATCCCATCTTTTGAAGTAGGAGCTGCTACCTTTATTAGGCTCTTGACTATAAGGTCCGCGACCTTGCTGGGTCAGTTGGGCCCAATAACAGGCCCGTTGAGTTTCGTGCGACTTCGAGCACGTTTGTTTTGTTATTATTATAATTAATTGTATTGTTAGATATTTATGTGGGTTTTGACCTTGAACGAGACTCTTTTTGCATTAGAATAGTGTTTGTGGAGTTTCGTGCGACTTCGAGCACGTTTGACCCTAGCTAGGGCGTAGCTTGCAATTTAGGGAAAATTGAGTGTTTTTCCGAAAAATTTCACTCGCTGTGATTTTGGGTTCATTGGAAAGGTATCGTCGCACTAATCATTTTTGTCTCTTGGCTCGTCACGATCCGATGATCAAAAACCCTCCAAATGGTTCATTCCTTCTCCGAACCCACTCAAGGGCAATTGAGTCTTTTCCTCTTCCTTTCTTCTTAAGTAGAGATTAACCCTAATCGCTTTTCATTTCTCTACGACGAACGAAGGTTTTTAGCGGCCTCTTCTTCTTCCTCACTTCTCAAAACTCCAGAACTCCCTCCGGAAAAGATCATTTATGCGATCCGAACTACTCATCTTCATCATTTCGATCTACTCTTTCATTTGATATTAGTTTGGGTAAGCCTTTCTCATCTTCATATTTTCAATCATCTTCTCTTTTGGTTAGATTTGGATTGTTCTTGATCTTTTCATTTCTTTTCTTCTCCTTTGCGTTCTAGGTTGTATTTGGTTGGGTTAGATTCGTGGATTTCGTGGTAGAAGGCTTCTCCTCGGGTTTTACCCATTTTTATCTTCTTCTTGGTTGAGGCAAGTAGATATGCAATATATAATTTAACAAGAATGCTTTGCTTTCTTGATTGATATTGATCAAATGATAGTATACCCAAATGCCAAGTTATTTTGGATTTTGATTTGGAGGATAACATGCAAGATTAGGTTTGGGGTTTGGATTGGTTTAAATTGTAATTGGTAAATCTAGGATGTTTTAATGCATGAAAAGGATTGTGGATTGAAGGAGAGCATGGAGGCTCAATTTTCATGCAGGTGTAACCACTGGAAGGGTTTAGAACGAAGTAGAAATAGTTTGGGGCGAACACTGGTCGTTATGCGCTCGAACGTTCATCCTAAACGTTCGAACTCTTGAGCCCACGGGAGAATGGCTCACGATGAAAGTTCGAATGCTCCTTCCAGGCGTTCAAACGTTAGAACTCTTGGGAGAATGGAGTGGGACAACAAACGTTCAACCCCTCAGGTGATTTGGCCTAGAGCGAGAGTTTGAACTCTCCCTCTAAGAGTTCAAACTCTCGGTATTTGAATGATGTTAGGCAGAATTCTAGTAGCCATAACTTTTGAACTGTTAGTCGGATTTTCGCGAGCCATATACTGTTGGAAAACTCGTGGAATGTAGAATCCAATGGTATAAGTTTTGTTATGATTGGAGATCGGGAAGTGAGGTAATAATTGGAATTATAATTCAAACTACGTTTTATTGAAAATAAGATTGTTGACCTAGGTTTGGGCTTTAGATGTTGGAAACCATAAACATACTCTCACATGACCATTAATAGGGTTAAAATCAAAGCACGTGGCTTAATGTGCTTCGATGGGTTGTTTAGGTATTTGTGTATTACGCATGGGGTAACCGAATGTGTATGGAACTGAATCAAATGATGCTTAACATGATTGTACAGTGAGGAATTTCTTTGGAAGCATCGTTGATCCAATTTCCACTCGTACTTTGTTAGGACATGTGTGGTACAGGGATGACAACACTTGCCTAGAGTTGGATTGTAATTCCTTCTTGATTTGTTAATTGTATCCGCTGATATTGTTCCTTGTACACTAGGCATAAAATACATAATTAATTATGAAACATAAATCCTTATAGATTTAGAACTTTGACTTGAGTTAGAATGTACATTAGGATCCTGTGTCATGTATTGATGAACATGACTGGCTAGCGTATAAGGGATTATCATATGAGCTTGACTTGTTTTGTATCGTTTTGAAGGAGATAATCCCTACGGGCATGTCCCTGTAAGTCAAGCTAGCCAGACTTGCTTGTATTGGTTTTTCCCCGTGTCAACACCACTTTATTATTATTTGCATATCTGGCTAACTGCAGTTTGGAGTTTTATTGATGGGCCGGTTACTCGGATATCGGGGTGGGCAGTTGGCTTTAGACAACGTCCATAGCGTTAAATAGTTTGGAGCGGGTTAAGACCGTGCTACTATTCCCAGGACGGGGAGCTAGGATCCCCCTAGAGTCGGACTTCGGTATCAGTAGTTTGGATTGGATTGTTACTGGTACCCTGTGTGGTGGCTAAGACATCCACGGAGTCTCCCTCCTGATTCTTGCATTACATTACATAGATAGTAGTGATTGTTAGTTGATGTTAGGCTTTCATTATTTGTTTCTGATGTTATTATTCATGCTTTTATGCCTAGATTCGTTTCCTTGTATTCATATGATCTTATACTTGTCTTTATTCTTATACTTGATGAATGTTATGTTAATTTTACTTTGCTTATCTATTGCTCAACATGTCGTTGACCTTGTTCCTTGGTGTGCAGACTCCTCAAGTGATTACTACAAGGAGCGGGTAGGTGAGGAGATCCTAGAGGATCTCCAACCACCAGAAGAGCAGCAAGAGTGGCATGCCGATAACGTAGAATAGCGTCATCATACCTGGCACAAGAGAGACTCGTATGGGACACTCTTAGGATTTCATTTATTCACTTTATTCCTTGTTGGACCTTTATTCTTTTATTGATCTATTGTTGTTGGACCTTATTTTATTGACATCACTGTTTCTGTTACAATGATCTTGATTATTGGGATGACCATTTGTTAATAATTTAACTTCGTTGTCCAGTTCTCTTTATTTTAGATGCAACTTTAATTATTAATGAGAATTGATATTCATTGTTTTGATACTTTATATGCCTCGAATTGTATGAATTATGCAGTTTTTATATTACTTGAGGTTCGAAATGCAATATCCTCACAGCGGACTTATGATACTTGGCTTAAAGGGCAAAATTTTTAATTAGCCCTAAATTTCACTCCCCGAATCCGGTTTATCCTCTAATCAGGTTCGGGGGACATGACACTGACACAATCTGCTATTACTAAAAAAATCTCTAATGAAGAAAAAAACCCAAAGAATTGTAATTAAAACCATCAACTCATGGTATTTCAATAGCTCAATTGATTAGAGCACACATTTAGTATTCAAATCACTAAGAAATTATATAAAAATAAGACATAATATAATAAACTGGAGTTGATTGGACTGCCATCACGTCCTAATATTTCCTATCACAATATAATTCATCTGAAGCTAAAACAAATGTTTTTTAATGTCCACCACCTCCAAATTACTTATAGGATTTTGAGAAAACCGTCAATAGTCTTGATCAGAAATTACTGCTGCTCTTGAATTGTACTATGTAACGTCCCATAAAATGTGACTTCTTTTTTAGGTGGCCTGCTTATCATAGGGTGTTTGATGGATGCAAATTTCAACCGTTCCGAATGAATTAGATTATTAAATCATGTCTATTGAATACGGATAATTTGATAAGTTTCAAATTTATTGAACTTTTTGTGATATAGTGTACAAACGGTAGGGGAGAGAGAATAGGAGATTACATAGAGAGGATTGAAAAGGAAAGACATAAGATAGATTTTGGGGGGAGATTAGGTTGATATTAGAGAATTTTTAGGAGATCTTAATAGGAAACCTTGTGATATTATGATATGGCAAGAACGGATCTTCATTGGTTGTACTAATTGGATAGTGGTGATGTTGACTTGCTCTTATCTACTTACTTCTATAAATATAATAAAGGGAGAGATTTTGGGGATAATAAAAAAATTTAAATTTTTTTGAATGATGTGATGATTCAAACCCAGAAGAGAACACCACGTGTCGCTCTCCTTTGAAGAAGCTGCTGCTTTAATATTTATAATAATAACTAGCAAAAAACGCCCGTGCTAAGCCCGGGCTTCAAATAAAATTTATTTAGAATACTTCATTTTTTCTAAAACACTATATATAACTTATATTTAAAAGTTAAATTAAAATCTAGAACACGTTATAAAATTGATAGTATTTTATTATATTTACATTAAATATCTAGCACTTTTGTAAATAACAAAATTAAAAAAAAAACAATATCAATGCATTTTGAAAGACATAGTTTTAGATTATTTACTTGAACAACCATTTGATTTTCTAACTTTATTAAGGACATGAAATTAAACATCCATCTAAGAAGGCATAGTCTTAAATTTATTTTTAAATTAATCACCTTTCTCACCCTTAATTTTCTAACTTTCTTCAAAACTTGATAGGAAAGTACATCAATGAAAAATACGACCTATAAAACATAATCTTAAAATCCAAATTGAAAGATATTGTGGTGCTTGAAAAATTAATTAATAGAAAAAATGAGAAACTAACTAATAGAAAAAGTATAAATCTAAGAAAAACAAGAGTTTCCATTTATTAAAAAAATAATAGCATGTTCCTATTGCACGTTGTGACAATAAACCAAAAACATGATTTATGGAAAAAAATAATATAATAATTTTGAAATCATGACGTAAATATAAAAAACAAATCTAGAATTTCCATAATATACAATGCTAAAATATAAGTTTCCTAATTTATTATCGTAATCAAATTACTTGCATTGAAGCCATTTACAACTTTGTACTCCATGCCCCACTTGAGTTAGTGGAAAGGATTTTCTGAATCATCATCATTTTTTAGTTATAGTGTGGAAGGAAAAAGGGTTGTTGGGGCTTCTGTAGATAATATCACTACATTTGCCTCCACTTCTCTTGGTATGGTACTAAATATATCTTGATATAATAATAATCTCTAAAAAGGATAATGAGAGAGACAGAGTACTAACCGTCATCTAAACTTGTGATTTGAAGATGATAAATCTTAGCTCTAAAGATTAGATTAGAAAATCAAATTCTCCACCATTATAAAAAATTTAAATGTCGAGATTTAGAGAGGTGTAGTGCGCGGCTAAATAAATAAGAATAGATTTTTTCCTCTGAGATGTTATTGGAAAAGAATAGATTTTACAGAAATGAATAAATTATTTATATTTATTATATATATATATAACTTTAATAAAAAAAGAATAACCAACTTGGTGGGGTCACATGATGTAACATCTAAAGGTGGGCTTCATATCCTAATTCCTTTGAGGTGTGTCCAATTGGATAGTGAGACCTTGCTGATGTGGCATTCCAAGGATCCTTAGTAGGGTCACATGATGTAACAACTAAAGGTAGGCCCCATATCCAAATCTCTAAAGGTGTGTCCAATTGGACATTTGGACAGTATGCTCTTGTTGATGTGGTGTTCCAAGGAGCCTTGGTGGGTCACATGATATAATATTTAAAAGTGGGCCTCTTATCCTAATTCATAAAAGTGCATCACGTTGTGTTTAAAGATGGCAAGTCTCATGTGAATTTTTACAGGTGGTGAGCAAGTTCAAGTATTCCTCGTCCTGCCACATCATCAAAAATTGAATGGACCGGATGGATAGTATTTCCTATAGCTAGATGTCCTAGATCAATTGACAAGTATTAACAACCAATGGAAGATCATGCCAAGATGGGCATGCATTAATGGGCCCACATGAATAATTAGGCACACCCATGTAGCAATTGAACGGTCCAGATTGCCTTGCACTCTTTTTATGAACGGATGAGATCACTATAAGACCATCTATATATCTAAATTCCAGATTCTGTTTTTGTGCACTATTTAGATGATAAGGTTTCCTACTATTAGGAAGAGATTTTAGGAATTCAAAGAAATATTTTAGACCTCAGAGAGAAAGTTTTGGAGATTCAAAATTCATATACAAGTATTCCATGTATTAGTGAGGAGGGATCGTTTGATGAACCTTAAAGCATGCATTCTTTTTCTTCTATATTTCTTTGAAAGGAGAGACTTTTTAGGGATGACGTGGCACCCCTCACAGCCCACCTCTTCCTTTACTTTAATATATACTAGCAACAAAAGCTCGTGCTAAGCCTGGGAAAAAAAAAGTAGTATTTTATTTTAAAAAAATTATAAAAAATATATTAGTAACAAAAAAAATTCAAAGATCATGTGTGCCATTTCATAGTGAATCACATCTATATTAATTTTTTCAAATTCCAAAATAAAATGGTTCAATAAAAAATTATTATAAGAACAAAAAGAAGAGATCTAATACATGCTAAGTCTGTGCAAAACCAAATGTGACTTGGGCTTACATAAATTGATATTTTTTAAGATGACTCTAATAATAAAATGTACCATGTGTGTTGTAATAAACTGATAATTTCGAGGCTTCCTTGAGATATTACTGGGAATAAAATAAATATAAAATAAAAGAGTTCTATTGTTAAAATTATTCTTAGAATTCTCTTATTTATTGAATTAGCCATCTTAGCTTCCCATTGGCTATATTCATGCAAACCTTATCGTTTGAGATCTTCTTCGTAATCGCTTAAAATCAAAATTGATATTTGTATCAATCCCCATGGATTTACTGACTGCTCCGTCATACGACCTAAAAATAAAAAAGCCCAAGTGAGAATTTCTTAAAACAACCAAAGAGAAAATTTTATTATATTACATTATAATAAAACACTCACCATGAAGAGGCAGGAGCAATGTTGAATCTGCCGCACAAACTCACCATAAGATCCATCATAATGAAGTTAAATGAAATTTAAAAAAAAAAACAAAAAACGAAGTGACTTCCATTAGGACAAGACACTGTGGAACACCATGAGATACATGATCAACAAAACCAAAATGGTGATAGAAATTGAAATCCAATCCAGTAAACTAAAATCACCTTCCACTCCAAGATCATATCCAAAAAGAGATCCTCCAAGAGCGGCTACAATAACAGAAAAATGAAATAACTTTTAAGTCTCCACTCATACAACTATACACTCTTTCACTTGGCATCAGCCACGAAACCTCTTATCATTGCAGATATTCTACAATGAACAACACCTTTCAGAAGAACCCAATAAACCCGACACTCAGGTTGTTCTTTCAGAAGCAAACAAAACAAAGATATAAAGCAATATATAGAATTAGAATATAAAAAGACCGAGCCTTGTTGGTTCTTCTATCTTATAACTGGGGCATTAATTGCCATCCTTGAGATACATGCTACATGTCCCATTTTTGAAATATTATCGTTGTGAACATAGCTTGATTAGCTCACTGTGGTTCATTGATTTTTAAGAAGGGTGGGATTATGAGAAAAGGTGGATTGATGGAGAGATTTTTGGGGTAAAGGTTTATGAGAAACAGTGGATTGAGGGAGAGATTTTAGGGGTAAAAAATGAAATGAATATCATGGAATGGAAAGAGATTGTGGACACCACCTTATTGCTTCCATCTTTAGGAAGTCCCTTTTGAAATCTTAGGTAGAGATTTTAGGGCTAGAAAATGAAACGTATATCATGGAAAGATTGTGAGTAACGGTGGATTGAGGAAGTGATTTTTGAGGCAAAGGATTATGACAAACGGTTATTGAGGGAGAGGTTTTAGGGAAAAAAATGAAACATATATCATGGAAAGAGATTGTGAGATTTAGGGAGGGAATTTGGATAGGATAATTGAAGTGGAGAGATTTGGGGAAGAGATTTGGAGTGGCCCACATTAAACCCAAAGCTCTGAGTGTTTTTATAAGTATTTTTCTAAAAGAAGAAATCATGTAGGTGATGACGTGACACCCCTCACAGCCCACCTCCCCCTTTGCTTTAATATATATAATATATAATATATATATATATATTGTTGATATAGGACTGAAATTATCTACTAAGGTTTCCCGGATGTGATAAGCTACCTTTCCCTCTTGAAATTCAACTTCAACCCAAATTCTTATTTTTCGCTTTCCATATTGAAATATTCCAAGTAGGTATTGAAAAACACACTCCCATCTTTTGCTTCTCGCAAAACTGTGCAAACAGCCTTGACTATATCCTGTATCATTTGTTAAAGAATTAAAATCATAATTAAACACAACCCTAACCGATGACCTTCAACATCAGTCATGATAAGAGTGACTCCATCTCAGATCCTCTCCTTTAGATGCTACCACATCCAGCTTCTCACATAGCCTATTTGTAACTCCTCCCAAGCTGCTACGTACTTCTCATGCAATGCAGGGCCAATTGCTCTTCACCAGGCTTGCCAGATCTCAATGTCAGCTGAGTTCAGTCCTTTGCCAATGACAAATTCTAAAATTATTGCCAAAATTCCCTTGGAATTGCATGGGAATTCACAGCCAAATGAGCTTCACCAAATGATTATTAAAGAGTAAGTGGTGAAGGATATGAGATGAGGGTCATTTAAGGTTGTGATCTAGGTGGGACCTTCACTTTCATGAGATTTTTAACTACTTGTGTGATTGCTGGTTATTGATTCTCCATCTTCTTTTGATTCAATTTTCATTGAAAAGGGATATTTGATGGTCACTTTACAGACATTCACCTTCTTTCTTTTTTTTAACCACTTAAAAAAATACGAACTCATAAAATTCCTAGAAATTCAATTACATGAAACATAACATGCCCCATCTATTTCACTTTTCCTTCCATCCAAAGAACCATCCCCTCTCTCAAGATCCTACGATGTGATAAAAAGGCCGCATACGTTGCTTGAAGAGAGGGCCAATGACCAACTTTCAGGCCAATCGATAGCACCTCGGCCTTCAAACTAGGCCCAATAAGTAAATGAGTTGGGTTTTTACAAGCTTTGGAGTTGTAATTTTGGCCATTTTGGTTGGCCCTCTGATGGCTTAATCATCTGAGGCTAAATATTCACCCAAGCCTTTAATTCCACAATGGTGACAAGGACATGTAGGTTACAATTACAAGTATTCGGTGCATCTAGGCCGTTATAATATATTAAAGTTGAGGGTTTTGAATTCAATTTTGACCAGATTACTTTTAATTTTGACTTTTTCTTATTGAGCTGCAATGGTAAAAGAAACTAAAAATGTATATAAGTTACGTGATTTAATTAATCTCGTGCTCTCTTGCCTTGTTAAATAGCTAACCAAACCACTAGACCGCACGATGCTTTGTGCAATTATTTGTCAAAACTATGTAAAAAGTAGTTAAATAGAGCAGGGACCCTAGCCACATGAGTAATGCCGTGCTTAGCATGGATTATTGTGCTCGTTAGGTATTATATTAAGAGATGTTAGATAGGCCAATTTTATTCGGCATTTAGTGGATATAGACCCAGAACAAGCCCAACAAAATTGTCTACTGGGCCAGGACAGTCCTGCTTGTCTGCAGGCTGAGAACAATCATCTCTACCCATATTCAATCCTAGATCCTAGACCAAGAAGTGTTTTGATCCAATCTGTGGAGTTAATGTGATTTCTGAGTGTTGGTGAACTATTAGGGCCATGAACCAGATGGATTTCCGGGCTTGAACCATTTATATGCCAATGGGTCGAATGGTTTGATATTGAGGCATGACAAGTGACTGGAACATATGTTAAGGCCTAAGGGCTAGACGCCGCCCCGGCCCATGTAAGGATGTAAAGTGATAACTTGGGCCAATCCATTATGCTATACTGGGCCTGAACTTTGGCGGAAAACGCAGAAGGCCAGAGACAACTCCTCTTGCCTCACATCCACTGCCATTGTCACAAATATCAGCAATATTTCAAAGAGAGCCCCTCAGCTCATGTTATGGTGAATGCAGGGGCTTGTGAGGCTGTCACGACCCGGGCCCGAGATTAGGGTTACCACGGTCAAACTCCGAGTCGCGAATACCATACTTACTCCCGTAAACCTCGCATCACCGAAGTCAATACAAGATTCACAAGGGATCTTACATATACCTGTCAAATGTACATTTTTGAGGAAATATATAAATACATTGACATTCAACGTTACTATGTACAAGTCCTTTACATACAGTAAAGTTTACTTACACATCTTATACATCTTATTCCCTATTTAAATCAACCATGCATATTCAAATACAGTGCATGTGATCACTATTTACAACAAAATGAATCTATTTAAAATGTTCACAAAAATTGCTAAACCGGTCGCCTCCGATTTACATCCATTCATTCAATCCTCCTGGAGGAACCGGATTGGTCTCCTCCATTGGCGGCGCGGTCTCGAACCACTAGAACAGGCAACTTGGCCTGTAATGTCATCAATAACACTGTCAACACGACGGTTCAACAATGTATACACAATTCTATGATAATCATATGTTTAGCATTTTTGTTCCAAAGTATAACAATTCTATGCAAGTCAATTCAATTCAATGCATATAGTTCTTCCCTGAAGGAAGAATTCAATTCATGTAGTTCTCCCCTGAAGAGAGTATTCAATTCATTATATACACTTTATCAAGTGTTTTTTCGTTGTCCTCTAGCATAGGCGGAAGGCGCACCATTCACAACCCAGCCTCTCAAGAACTCATTTCATTTCAATATTACTCACTTTATTAAGTGGCTTTTCAAATGTGTGGGATTTACCACTGTCTTGATCAGAGATCACCGGCATCACCACGGAGCTCCGGAACGCTCCATCTACTGCAGCAGACTTGATCTTTCATACATTACAATGTTTGTTCATTTTAGTTCTTTTCTTTTCATTTCATTACATTTCATTTCAATTCAACACATTAGTCAATGGTAGCTCAACAAGAAGCATAACTGGATTAGACAAGAGAGGACAAGCCAACTCAAGTCATAAACAATTAAATTTCCTAAAACAACATTCGGTAGCTAACACCCATGAAGGTTTAGGAAAATATCAGAAATCAATTCTAATATCCCCTCAATTTTGGTCACCTCGTCGGTTACCTAGCGGTTAGCCGCATTATAGACTTCGGTTGACCGAACCATATTCGGTCAGTTTTCCAGAATTTCTCAATTCACAGGACAATTTGCTCATTTCGGTCACCTACTCGACTGACCGAAATTCAAATTTCGGTTAGCCGAATTTATCACGGTCAGCTTACGATTCGTTTTCCAAAAGCTCAACTTCTGATGGAAAAATCCTGACAAGATTTACGGTTACCTTGCGGTCAACCCTCGACTAGCCGAACGCACAATTTCGGCTAGCCGACCTATGTCGGTTAGCTCTCGGTCAGGTGTCGGTCAGCCTGGCGGCTGACTGAATTGTGCCCAGAAATTCAGAAAATTCTGAACCGAATTTTTTGTAACTGAACTCCTTGAGTTCTAACAAGTCACTTAACATTTGGAATCAATATAATTGAGTATACTTGCCTTGTTTGGAAACTAATCAGTAAGAATTCCCTTGTCTAGCTTGAATCCAAGATGAAATCTTCAAGCCAAACATTCTTTTGAACCTAAAATCCAAAATCAATCCACATAATAGACTTCTTGTGAATTCTTTGGGCCAAAACCATTCTAGCTCAATAAATAAAACCTGGAAGTGCTGAATTCAACTCAAACACTTACTTGTAGCCTCTTTGGTGGAAATCTTGAGATCTTCTCAAGCTTAAACTCCAAGAAAGTAAGAAAAGAGATGGAGAAGATGATGGTGAAGATGGAGTCCCTCTTCACACACTTGCCAATTCTCCCAATCACCACTCAATGAAGAGAAAGTGGAAGAAAGAAGAAGAAGAGAAAGAAAGAGAAGAAGAGAGATCGGCTGGGATGAAGAATGAACTCAAATGAGTTCATCATTATCTTATAATCCCAATTTTTGTATTGAACCCCCTCTTATTTCCTCTAATTACAATTCAAGTCAAATGTATGGTCATTTGAACCAATTCACGCCGAATGGAATCGTTACATTTAAGGAAGTTAACGTACTCCTCGAGATATACGTGTGAGTATCAAGAGTTTCCGTATTCGACAAAATACGTGTAATTTCGTATTTACGAAAAAGTCCTTGCATTATTCATTTTAGCCTAAAACCATTTCAATTCATTCACAACTTTCACTATTCTTTTCATGAAGTTCAATTTGACCACTTGAGCCAAATTCTATATCAATTCAATCCTTCAATCCTTAATCAACATTAATCGATAAATCATGTTGAATTAGCATTAATCCCGATTAACTAGAGTTAATCTTAATTAACTCGGGACAGGGTGTTACAGAGGCCCATCTCAGGCCCTAGTTGGGTATGGGACCAGGGGGATTCCCCTAGCGCCCAGTGTCTAGTGATGGAGGCCCGGGTCATCATCATTCCCATTTGATCTACGACCTACAAGTTTTCACGATCCAAAGTGAGTGCATTGTTGATCCAACACTTCAGTGCATTTGGATGGGTGCCGAACACTAAGACCCGTGATATTGCGATATTGTTAACAAAGTGTTATTGTTGTGGGAAAGTCACAGCAATCTAGGGGTAATAAGGTGGAAATAGTGTAAAAACTTAAAAATAGAATTTACAGGTAATTTCTATCTATAACATCTTTTATTCTAGATATTATCTTAAAATCAGTTTATGTTCCATAATATTCCTCAAAAAAAGTAAAAAGGCTAAGTTTAAAAAGATTGAAAAGGTAAAAATCAGAAAAAATAAATATCAAATATAAATCCGAGAGTATATTATGCCTTGTTATATACATTATTATTTTTTAGTAAGAACGATTTTCTCCTATGCACTTGAGCACTATGCATTGGTGCTGTTCGTAAGATAGGACCAAGTGAAATTTAGAGTGGGTTTTGCGCAAGGTGACGGTCTGGATGAATGCTCTTGTAGGAGCACACGTGTGCAGGAGAAAATCTTTCATTTAATTAAAATTATTTTTTTAAAGTTTTTCCAATGTTATCCAAATAAAACCCAAAAAATTGGGGGGAAAATCACACACTCCCGGGACAACAATTTCCTCATGAGAACAATATTTATGGCACTACTAGCGAGGAAAAAATTGAAAAAAAAAAAAAAGTTTTTATGATCATCCTTCTGAGAACATAGCTAGCATATCATTGCAAAAATATAATTTTCAAAAAAATAATCATCTTAGGAAATGTTGTGATATTCTCAACTCTGCTTTTTCTTGGGACAACATCAGAAGAATGTGGCAGAACATTTTTATTCGACATTCTTAAGAATCTCTTGCAATGTTTTCTTTATGTTTTTCTGATGATATTTAGGACCATCATGATGTTATTGAGAAAATATCATTTGTAATGTGGCCTGCGCATGCTCTGGTCTTTGTCTGATCCCACATTCCTCACCTCCATGGCCAAGGGTGGGTGGAACTGACAACCCCCCAGCATGGGACATTCAGGTGGGCCCCACCTGTGTGAATCAGAACACATGGATATGGACATGCTTTCCTGCCTGATATTTGTATGTATCCAATATGTGCAGAGGCCACATCATTGATCCTGATAAAGATTGTAAGGACCACATGCTTTAATCTGCCTACTTTTGCTTGAGTGGACTCCACGGGTTATATTCCACGTACGGCCCAGATGGTTGCTAGGAATGTATGATTGTAATTTGCACTTTCCACACGCCTTCGTAATGCAACCAATAGTTCTAGTAGATTTATAGATGATTGATTCCTGGCCATATTTGATCCAGCACCAATGGAAGGTGGGAATAGTTTTTTTTCTCATCCTTTTATTTAGTTTGCTACTTTGTGGACAGTGGGAATTGAATTGAAATTTATCTTTCAAAAGTAAAAATTCTGTTTGTAAAGTGGAGGGACAACTTAGACCTTTGTTGTCACATCCTATCTGCTTGGAATCTGTTTTTCAGACGAACAACCAATGCTTAATCTCTAGTCGTAATACCCCACGTTGAGGAACTTGTGTTAGTGTGTGAGTAATACCTTTAAAGAAAAAAAAATGCTATTCACTGAGGTGGCTAAACAAAGATAACTTAGGAAACTTAGCTTAATATTAAAGAAATGACTGTTCCATTTATTGATCAAGTCTATAAAGCCACCTTTGTTGGTCAAGTCCTATAGTGCCCGAATACGGGGATCGGGAATACAACTCCTCACTTTAAAAAATGTAGAACACGAATACGGATTTAGATGTCCTATTTCTTTCTTTAAATCAACTTTGAATCGAAAAAACTATCATTGTTTTTGTCCCTTTCTAGCATTTTTTATGGTGAGAAATAAAAATATTAAAAAAAAACTATATGAAATAAATGACTTTATTAATAAGATATGTTAAATTTGTTTTCTATAAATATTAATACAATATCAGATATCAATACAAGTATAGCATCCATTTGATACAAATAAATTGGACTTGTATAAGCATCTAGATATCATATATCCAGCGAATTAATACTTTAATGGATTTTTCGTGGTCCCAATGCCAAGCCCGTGTGTAGAGTCAAAAAAATGTCTTTCAACTTCAATGTTCAACTTCAAGCATATCATATGATTCCCTCATCTTTCATGCGAGCCTCAAGACAACTGTAACGTCAGAGAAAGGTAGTGGCAGTAAAAAAAAAAAGAGAGAGGATAAGAACAAAAAACAAAGAAAACATACCAATCATCTTTCAAAAAACCAAAGCAGAGAGAAAACGTACCATGTTGTGGTCCAAGGGCATCAGCCACCCTCATTGAGAAGTTGACTCCGTTCACGTGGCACGGAACCTTTGCCCACTTTTTCCAAGCACCCAATCAATGTTCCACTTCCACCCTTTCTTTTCATGATTGGGCAAAGGACTTTTATACAGATCCTGTTCATGCATCAGCGAAAATGTGCAAAAGCTCTGTTTGCTGCTGCTATTTTATGAGCCACTTCCTTTTTGCGTACGGCATTGCTGCTCCCTCTGAGAGCATTCATTAATTCAAAACTTAATTTGTAAGCCATATTCTGACCCAGACATTTTCGGGATGCCCTGGTCACCAACGAATGGCAAGTGCTTTTTCTTGTAAAGATTTTATTTTAATAGAAGCTTGATGAGTCAATCAACCTGTGCGTCTTGCTTTAACTGCTATATCGAGAGTTACTCTACCTATTGCTTGATATAAAACAGATAGTAGATTTGTTTCTGTCTTTTGTTGAATCTTCTCGGCCATAGTTGTCCTAGCCCTACCCTCAATATATGTTGGCTGAGCGGGATAAGGGATTATTTGATTAATTGGCAACTGCCTCTACGCTAGAGGACTAGGGATCAACCCTGGTCTCCCCCACTCCTTGCATTTGCGAGTTTCACTCCTTGAGGTGTGGATTCTCTCTTCGTGTGTGCGCAAGTCTCTTGGGGTCTCGGGCCCCTTAGTTGGGATGCCAAATAAAAAAGAAAAATGCGTGTTGGGCAGGAGGAAGGCTAAAGACCTTGCAGGGCCCCCTTAATTAGTCTACATTGAGGTGGACCCATAACAGAACTTTTAAACTCTGAAGCTTGTGGCTTGTTTCTACCCAGATTTTCTTCATAATCATGTTGATCAAATAATAGCAATATCGATTTTTTTTTTTTATTGGCAAGGTAAGTACCCACACACGCACATACTCAGTACCCACACACGTACATACTCATACAAGTCCCTCACCATCAGCGATACAACCGGGAATTGATCCCTGAGAAATAGATTAACATTTGGGTGACTACCAAATGGATTAACAGTGAAATATTAACAGAGAAATAGACAAAGGGTCGTTATTGATTCCATCTCTATTATTTGTTGGCGGGATTTCGAAGCCCCACTAAAAAGAACGTAAATCAGGCATGTATGAAAAATTAATGACTTAGAAGTTTAGTAACTTCCTTATTGTTCTAATGTCTATTTAGTAGTCTTTAGATATAGTATTTTAATTGCACATTTTGTCCTATCAGATTGGATGAATAACAAACTCGAAGTGGCCATTGGGACAAATTTTTGGATTTAAGCCCAATACAAAGGCCCTTCCAAACAATCCACATGTCCCACTTAAGCATATTTGTCATGCTACAACACATAATGACTCAATGTTGGAAAAAGAATGTTCCAATGCAGAATCTGTAAGTCTGTAACCAAGACAACAAATTCTTTCTCTTGAAAGCTGGAAAGCGGGTAGTGAAATTGAGATGCATTTTGGAGTTTAAATGGATCCACCATATGCCACATGCCACGTAAGCATATGGGAGTGGGACCTAGCTAAAAACTCTCAAGTTTGAAATTTAAAAAACAAAACAAAACTACCTCATCTAATCAATTCATTTGAAACGATTCCATCTACTTCTCCCTCTGAAAAGAAACACCCCTCCCCTTTATACTCTAACCTTACCATTTTCATCATATTAAGAGCTGCATGGGTATCTCTTCTCTCTCCTTTTACAAACCTACCCATCTTTGATCAAGGTGTAATTTCTGTTCTAATGCGTGTTTGTAACTCTCATTATATTTAACCCCGCAATTGCAGGGCCTTCTGTGCTAGTAAACTTGAATCGAGTTGGAAGTAGGAGACGACCCACCTTCTGAGGAGCAAAGAACGACCAGGGCTCTTTCTAATAGGCAGGAGATACGCCCTCCATAGAGGGGTGCAATATTACATTGTGGGCACATGCCCCAGGAGCCTCGACTTTTCTCACTGGAGTTGTTTCTTATCCAACCCTTCTTTGGTCGGACCTTTTTGCACAGTAATAAAGTTGAGGAAAGATGAAAGAAGATAAAGGCAAAGGAACGAATGTGTTAGTATTTTATATTGGTTAATTCATGGGTTGGACAAAACTCTGGTCCATTGAATTATATTTTCTATTTTATTTTAGAAAAATGAGAGAAGATAAAGGCAAAGGAACAAATGTATGTATGGGTATCTCTATTTTTCACAACCAAGTTAAAAAGATAAAATACAACTAAATTCTGATCCAAGTATGAGCATGTGCCAAGTGGACTTGTGGAGTAAAATCAACGGTCAAATCAAGAGAAAAGAATTGAAAGGGTGATTGAGAGTAAAAATTAATATTTTTTTTATTTTTTTTTTAAGAGGGCATTGAAAGGGTGATTGAGAGTAAAAATTACTAAAATTTACTTTTTTTCTATGAAGAGGGCATCCCTGCAGTATTTTCGATTACTTGACATGACTATTCCTTTAGGCAAGCACACGACCCAAGTTATAGTTTTTTCTTTTATTGTAAAGAGTCGTTTGTTATTTAGCTCCTTAAAAAAAAGAGTATTTTTTGCCATTTAGTGTCTTTTCTTTCTTTTTTTTTTTCTCTTAATTTGACCATTTATTTTACTCTACTCCTACCCCTGTCCATTTGGTTGTTTTACATGTAAAATAAAGTATAGTAAAGCATAAAATCAAAAGAGAATAAAATTTAATGGGTTATGATGATATTTTATTCTTAGTTGCTTAATATAAAATCTTTTTTACTGTTTTGTATAAAAAAGTGGAGCTTTTTTTTTTTTTTTGATTTTTAAGTGGAGAAAGGATGTTGTTTTTTTACATTTTTGAAAAAGATAAAAGGGAATTTTGAATTAAAGTGTTAATGATGTGACCTGTTTCATCCAATCCACATTCGCCAATGGTGTAAAATCTCTTCATTAGCTGTCATAATATTTTATATAGTTGGGGAATGTGGATTAGATGAAACAGTAACTCCTGTTTCGTAGAAACAGAAGATCCGAACTCTTAGCTAATTGCACACTCTCAATTGCTTCCTTGGAATGAAAAGAAAAAAAAAAAGAAGCAAAGATGACATTTTATATAAGTGGCGCTAGGAGATAGGCCGAAATGGTATTTGCCTGCTTCAACAGATAACGACACCTCTTTATTTGTCATATGTGTTTAGTGCTTCTGCAATTTTTTTAGAAAGTTTGTTATAGACTAAGGTGGTGTTTGGCGTCTCTACTATACACCTCTTATTCTCTTAAAACTGATTCAATAAGCCTTTAGCTTGTTTGGAAAGTGTTTTTCCCATGTCCATTTCAAAGCACCTTAAGAGGAATCGCCTCTATTTGAAAAAACTCCAGAAGTAGGCACATTTGAAACAGACATTAATGTCTGATGTGCCCGGACGTCAACCTGCTACAATGACTGACGGTCTTTTATGGCAGGCTGGTTTTTTCATTTTTTTTTTTTTTAAAGTTTATGGACCCATAATCATGATCCAGACCGTTAGGATTATTCAGAAGGTAAAAAACGGCCACGTGTTCAAATTGAAGCCATTGGATCTTCATATATTTCGACATATTTGCAAATTACTCCAGGACCTTTGATTTACATTTTTTTTACTTTTGTGGACCCCAAACTTATGATCTGAACCGTTAGTTTTCTTTGTAAGGTCACTAATGGCTATGCTACCTAATCTTAATATTTGATTCCTCACGGATCTCAAGGAATCTAAGAAACATTATTGACCGTTGGTTTAAAAAATAATTGGTGGCTGATTTTTTAAAGGGCCCACAAACGGTCCGCTTTTTTGTATTTTTTATTACTTGTGGGACCATAAATTATGATCCAAACCATTGGATATATTAAGAAGACCAGGCACGACTATGGATCCAAGTTCTAGCCGTTCGATCATCATAGAATGCGAGATATTGGCAAAAAATCCGATATGTTTTTATCTACTTTTAAAAAATCTAAAGCCTCCAAATGCAAGATCCGAACCGGTAACTCTTTTTGTAAGACTATACATGGCTATGGCATCAAATCGCAATGCTTGATTCCTTATAGATCTCAAGATATTTATGAAAAATTTTCAACTATTGCTTTAAAAAGATCTATTTCAAGCAATTTTTTTGTGTTACCAAACACACTATTTTTAAAACATCTATTTTAAATTGAGCCGTTTGAAACAAATCTATTTCATGCAGATCTATTTCACATAGATAAGATTTGTCACACAGAGCCTAATAGCCCCTAGAAGGAGCTCCACATAAAAATCCAACATTCTGCACCTCCATTCTGTTTTTTTATTTGTCAAACAATGCCCATGCAACTCATTAAGGGCTTCGATTCTTCAAGATAGGAGTAGGGTATAAGATCTTATAAATAAATATTGGACAGATCTTGGAGAAAAACATCTAAAAGAGAATCGTTATCACATGCTTCAGTTTCTAGATAAGAATGTGGGGGAGACCAATCTCTCCACTTTTTAAAGCAGATTCTCTCTCTTTAACCACATGTGATCTGTATCCTCCTACACCAACCATTTAATTTCTTGCATCAACCAAGGACAAGAAACAAACTGCTGAGGAATGATGGGCTTGGTATTGGATTTAAAATGGAATTAGGTCAGAAACACACCGACCACCAGATGCATGCATCTAACTAAATTAAGCAGGGGAAGAAGGCCAGTCATGGATTATGTATGGATCCCAGATGGGGCACAATCATCGGATCACAATCCCCTTGTTTATGGGTCTGAGAGTTTGAAAATCTTATCATACAAATGTTAAATTTGGGGCTCCTAAAGAAGTGGGCGTGGCCACATTTTTATAAATCAACCGTACATATATTTTTCTAACAAAGAGATCCGTTTATAAAGTAGAGAATTAGACAAAGTAAGAAACATTATATGTAAGGTCCCAACTCTTAATAGCGCGGTTATTGTTGGTTAATTGGATTTTAGCTAATTAAATTTGATTAGAAGCAAAGCGAGCCCGGTTTACTGTTAGGACCATGTGTGTGAAGTCTCGTCGAGATCCAAGTTCGTTTGGATACACTAGAGCGGCAATTTTTCAATTTAGGAAAGTTTGTAGGGCTTTTTTGTAATTTTTAATTTTTGAGGTTTTGGGCTCGTTGGGTAGATAACCTAATTTCCCGAACTCTTAACTTCTGGCACGTTTTGATCCAACGCGTCAAAGACCTTTTAATTCCAACCTATAAATGTTGCGAGAGAGGACTTTTTGGCCTTGAAAATGTTGAAAACTCTTTTTTAAAAAGCTGCTTTAAATAAATTGAGATATCTTAGAGTGAGTGTGAGACCTTGCAGAGTAGATGAGTGTTGAAAAATGAGAGAAGATGATGTATTTATAGACTTTCTAAGTATTGAAATGACACAAATACCCCTTATTTGACTTTCTTTCTTCTTCTTCTTTTTCTTTGTTTTGTTTTTTTTTTGTTTTTAACAGTTGGAGTGGGGTCTAATGGTATTAAAAAAAAAGGCCAATGACACTTTTTTTTTTTTTTTACAGGGGGGAGGGGGTTCCTAAAAAATATGACCATTGGGGGGCCGTGCCGAGGCCCAAGGGCTCTGGCCCAGCACGGCACGAAAATTTTTTATATCGTGCACCCCCGGTCCAGACAGACAAGAGAGCCGTGCTGGCATGCTAACAACGGCCTAGACACGGTTTTCTCCATGCTCGGCCATGTGGGCTTGGCCCGCCTGTCCCTATTTTCACGCCTACAGGTTTCTATCATTGATGGAGACCAAAATTAAAGGTTGGTGGGCCGTAAACCATCATCATCAATGGAGAATGATGGGACCCACATCTGACTCCGTGGAGATCTGTCCAATCAGTCTATCCTAAGAAAGAGAATGCAAATGTGGGGCGAAGAAGCCCACAACACAACTTGCCAAGTAGGTGGGTAAATGCTTGTGGTAAAACGTCCAGTCATCAATCAAAACCACCCATTCAGAAGGCATCACATCACAAATTCCAACCACAAGATGCAGTTTTGGCAAGGATGACCCCCGAGTCTTGCTTGACTAACTTCGCGCGGAAGGTAGGTTTTATTATTGTTATTTTTTATTTTTATTATTATTATTATTTTTTTAACCTAGCTTCAACAGCTACGGTTTTTTTTTTTTTTTTTATTAAGCCCGATACACTCGGAAAGGAAGACCACCGAAGTGGGAAGAAAGCTCGACACACCAGGAAAAGAAGCCCACCGAGGTGGGACAGGAATATATATGGGGGAGGTGGGGGTTGAACCCCTGACCTTACCAATAAGAACCCGACTCCTTACCAGTAGAGTAAGGAGCGACTCGCATGACTTGGCGCAAGTTACATGACTTTTCCTACTAAAATATGACCAGGGCTCTGCGTGAAAGACTCGCATGACTTGCCAAAGAAATTGGTTGAGCGTGACTTGGCCTCATCGTGCAAAGCATGTGGTATGTTGGTTGGGCTCAGTGGCTCACTGGTCACATAAAATGCAAAAGGCTTGTTTATTTGTATTAAAATACATAATAATTGAATATTTAAGATTTATCTCTTGAGTTGCTAAAAACGAAGATCATAGATCAATTTTCAAAAATAAGCAACAAATAACTTTTCCTCATATAAAAATAGAATCAAAGTAATATGGGAAATGAATAACCGGCCATTGCGCTTAGTTATTCATTTTCCATCTTCTTTTGAGTCTATTTCATGAAAAAACAAAAGCTTATTTTATGCTCATTTTTTAAAACTCGCCTCTGGTATTCATTTTTAACGATTCAAGACCTAAATCCTATGTATTCTCATGCAAATAAACAGGCCCAAAGAGTACTAGTGGTCTCAGGTGATAATAGTGGGTCATTTAATGATTGTTACTATGGTCATGAATTTTAAAGACTTACATAAGAAGTTGGCAATGTCTATCTAAACGAGTTGATTTTTGATAGTTGCAATTTTTATATTCTCAACAAGTTCACTGTCTTCAAGAAATATGAGGCAATTTTGAGACAGATGGACAAGCCTTTTTTCTTTTCTTTCAGATGAGAACTAATAATCAGAAATTTGAAGTTGTTACTTGACAATTCATCGGTTTTTGTGTGGTTTTAAAGCTTAGCCGAAACAGATAAGGCACATCGCCAATTTGTAAAGGTCTTGGCAATGATCATCATTGACTTTTTTATTGATTGAAAGTAGAAGCAAGAATGTATTGAAACTCTATTCCCACTCCCATTTTTTTTTAATATTTTTGTCATTTTATTTACTTCTAAATACTGTCAATGGGATTTTCTTTTATGAATCACACTTTAGCATCAACTAGAAATGAAGAATCGCAATACTTTCATTTCTGGGTATTTTTTAACATGATTTTTTTTTGTGAAGAATAATAAAACCAATAAAGTTGTTCGTAAAAAAACACTATATCATTCAAGCAAACCTATCACCTACAGAAGCTGCATAATAGTGGTTTAGGATTTCCAATCCCCTCCCTCCACGAAGTGTGAACCCCTTAAGTTAAAGGTAGGATCCAAAATCCTGCACACCTCTCACACGTGACTCGGGTGGGAGAATAAAACCTATCATTCAATATGTAAAGGTGTTAACATTGAACCATACACTATCCAAAGTTGTGTTTTAAACTTTTTTTTTTTTTTAGTTACTTTAAATGTTACATATTAGGATTCAACTAATTATTAAGACCTCCTTGATATATTTATTAGGAGAAAGGATCTATTGATGTCATTGGTACGTGTTGAAAGAAGCTTGCACCTTGTTTAACATGCATGGAGCCTACCTTTCACTCACATGCCTCAAGCCAAAGTGATGTGTGCTGTTAGATTCATCGCAAGGTTGGAGGAAAATGGAACCAGTTCCAATGTAAAAGGCACATGATGTGGTCAATTTTGATCAACCAAAGGTCACTCTCACATGAGATAAATAGGGTGGTAAGTGGTTATCAACATCTAACTAAGTACAGACAGTATCCTTTCTCATTCATTGGATCCAAGTCCCTTTCTCTTTTTGTCGTGATTGAATTGGGGTCAGAAAAGATTTTTCAGTACACATGTAGCGTTTGTGAAAATGTAAATAGGGGGACTTCTAACAGTTCAAAAGGAAAAATATGCCATCCTAATTCTCTCCTGTTTACGGAACACTTCTTTCTGCTGCTGCAAAAAAATTACACTGCCATTGATGTCATCTCTTAGGGTAAGAGTTTGTATCGAATGTTCATTTCTAAGCCAAAGTATCTCTCTTAACTGTAACGAATGGTATTGGTGCTTATTTTGCTGCTCTTGGTCATGCAGATTTTTCCCATGATAAGGTCAAGTCAACTCAAATCATGTACTGATATACATGCAGTTTGGGCTATTCCAAATCCTTCGAGCAATTGGGGGTCTCATCATGCACATCCACATTGTCCATTTAAAATCGGATCCATATGTTTGATTAATTACACCCAGAATTTTCTTCATTGTTGGCATTATTGATCGTTTGACAATTTGAGCTCACCTGATATTATTGACAAAATTAATCTTATGCAACCACTCATCTAATTACCAATAAATGATGACGATGACGATGACAATAACTTGCGTTGTTACACTAAATTAGATGAGAACCTAGGGGGATCTAAATTGAACTTTGGGCATTGTTTTGATTAAAATGGGCTTGACATTTAAATTAGGCCTTGGTCCATGGCTTTAGAAATAGATCCAAACCAGGCTTAAATGATCATCATCATTGCGGCCATATCCTCCTACCTATTTTGAATCAGCTACGCCAACACAAACCTACAGAAGCTATTGGGAGATTCTCACTTAAAACAAAATAATTTGACCAAAATATCAATGCAAATAATGGATATCATAACTGTACTTGAAAATTGAAATGCACAAAAGAAAAGCTATATTTTGCTTTGCTGCCTTGATTTAGAAAATATTGAATAATATCAAGATCTCCATAGATTTTTCTTTTCTGTCAAAATATATCACATTATTTTTTAAGTCCTTAATATTTTTGTCACAATAATTAAGTAGCAACTGGTAGACATGTCTCACCAATGAATTGGTAATGCAGCTTTCAAGACAGAGATAGATGGGGCCAACAAGACCAAAGCTTTTCAAAGTTCGTTATTAATAAGTTTTAAGGATTCAACTTACTTTGGCGAGGTACGTAATTTTTAGATGCATCGTTCGTTTTATTTGTAAAGAGGATTTTACGGGAAAAAACAACTTAGATTCATTTTATACAAAAAGTGACCTAAATAATATGTATCTACTGTAGTAGTCTAAGGGCTTTTTTTTTTTTGCCAAGCGGCGATATTCCCGCTAACCTATAGGAGCGAGGGATATTCTTCTTCTTCCTCTTCCTCCTACTTGCCCTTCCTCCTCCTTTCTCCAATTCATTCCACCTTCACCAACTAACCTCTTACCTGAACAACATTTTCCTTCATGATATGGTGACCTCAATGGTGATGTATGTAAAAGCTTATTATCGATACACCCAAGTCTCACATATAGTTATTGTAAGACCTCGCCCCGAGAGATTCCAATTAGTACTAATTAGGGCGTGTATTAAATCTAAGTGAGATTAGTGGATTTTGGTTAAGTTCAGATTATAATAGCTTTTACATAGCTTTGGGATATTTTGAGAACCTTTTGATTAGTGGGACCCTTTGGAGGTTCCTTTGTAGTGTTTTGGTGTGACGTGGGGGATTATCTGATATTCCGAAAATTCGTATTTTAGCTCCATTTGATTGGTCTCATCATTCCCTACAACTTTTGTGTTTACTCCGTTTCTGTTCGAGACCTTGAAACCCCATTCCCTACAACTTTTGTGTTTACTCCGTTTCTGTTCGAGACTTTGAAACCCCACTTTTTTTTTTTAATGCCAGGGGGCAAAACAATTTTTTTACACAATATCTAGGCACAATTTTCAATGTCTCCGAAACCCAGGAAATATACACTTTTTGGAAACTATAAATTCCGATGAACATTTCTTCCTTCTTTGTCGAACTCATCCGAGGCTTGGGAATCCATGTTTTAAGCCCCACAAGTTTCTTAAGTGGCGGGACCCAACTCCACTTCCTTTATAAGGAGAACACATCTTTCTTTTCCCCTTTCCTTGCTACTTTTCATTGAGAAGAACTCTTGCTCCAGCACTAGGGTTTCTCTTGTCTTCTTCTTGCTTCTTCATCTCCAAATCCACACCAAGCTCTTGCTAAAAGGAAAATGGACTTCACCATCTTCTTCCTCTCCTTGAAAGCTTCTCTTTGATACCATTTGTAGAGAAAACCAACCCTTATAGGGTTCCTTTTGATCAAGCCTTCACTATTTGAAGACCTTGCATGTAAGTAATCTTCTCCATCTCCTAGATTTGTGTTCTCTAGTCCTAAAGAAGCCCCATCTTCATTATTGGGTGCCCTCTCTTTCTATTGCTTGGTTTTGACTCTTTAGGGTTTGTAATGGGTGTATTTTGGGGGTTTTTGTACAGATTGGCGATTTGGGCTTGAAAGTGTGATTAGGAGCTTGATTTGCTATTTTTGGAACCAAGGCAAATGGATGAATGAGTTAATTTTATAATTTCATGATTTTGAGAAACTTGGACTTTTATTAATAGCTTTCACTTATGCACTATGGTTTACATTGATATTTGAAAAGTGCATATTGATGAGCTTTTCCTCTCTTAATTGTTCTCTCAAGATTTTGTGCATTAAAGCTTGTTTTTTTTTTTTTTTTTTTGTCAATTATAGATCTTCATTAATGGTGGATAACCTTGTAATAAATGAAGTGGGAATTGAATGAGATTTAATGTTTTGGTGGAATGGTTGTTAGGGAAGTTATGGTGGTTTAATGAAGTGGAAACATCACTATTTTGGTATCAAGATGGTGGCTCTAAGGGAGATTTGAAGAGAAGAGAAGAGGAGCCCAAAAATGCACAAATCGGGCAGCTTCTGAAGTTGTCCACTAGAGCGGAACCTTCCAGAAGCTCAGTGGCTTGAGCCAACCATTAATTCGCTCGAGCCATCTGACTCGGATCCGTCCACTCGAGCGGACCCATCCAGAACCTTGTTGGCTCGAGCCAACCTCCATGTTCGCTCGAGCCAACCCTCTCAGAGAGCCGTCCCCAGAACCTTGTCCGCTCGAGCCGACTAGCTGTTATGCTTGGGGCCGTGTTAGGAGCTAGGGAATGATGGTTTAGGGTATGGAAAAGGCCTATTTGAGGCTCAACTTCAATGGGAAACCTAGGAGGTGATGTCTAGATATTAATGGAGAAAGAAACCCCATTTCCGGAGATTGATTGAGGATGTTGGACCTATCAATTTGTATAGGGAACTTGGGATGTCTTCAATTTTCCGGAGTACCAAGCCATGAACAAAAATCGACATACGAGACCTTTATACATATTGTTTAAATCCTGAAGCCCCAATGCATGGTCCGAAATTATGCGGAGATCCATTTTGTTAATTTGTACTTTTCATATGTTTCTGGGAGTTTTCGAGTGTTAGTACAAGTGGCACTTTAAACCACTGAAATATGTAGTCTAAATATTTGATCAGCCTTATGCATTCTTGATAAGATATTATTGTGATAAATGCACTTACGAGCCTCCTGTTCAGTTTGTTTTGGGTTTCATACACCTATATAGTGTGTACATGTTTTGCTTTCTTTGTGACCTATGAGTCGGCACCACTAAGTTTGGACAATCTTGTCGGTTTGATCCATCGACTTAGGGTCCCCCTTTAGTTTCTATCAGCTGCAGTCTGGATTTTGTTCAGTTTTGTTACACGGTTTCGCGGCTATGGTTTTGCTCAGTATATGTATATATGTATTTAGTTGTCTCTTGTCACCTTGCGAGCCCGATACCGACGCCTTTAATGTGCTTTCATCACATTAGTTATGGAGGATTTAGCTTACGCGTGGTTGCCATCTCGTCAGTTCTTGTTCCTTGTTACCTTACATGTTTTATATTACATATGTGTTTTAAACAAATAATGCATCATGTCTTATGGAAATTATAGATTTGAAATATTTTCAATGTGTTTCTAAAATATGCTTTAGATTTCCCTTGTTGTTATATTTATTCACCTACCTGCCAGACCGTCGTGTTTGACCCACTGTTTTGGTACTCAGGTCCAGACTCCATTATCTTTAATGAAGAGCTGGAGGAGGCGGCCGGCAAGCCGCAACGATTAATAGAATGACAAGCTGACAATGTTATTTAGACATTTGGTCTAGCTCTGAGTTGCGAAACACCTTTTGGAGATTATGCTTAACACATTTTGATTCTTTTGGTTGTACTGGCCTTTGTTGGCCATTATTTTTTGGGAAATGATTAACTGATCTTTTGTATAAACACTTAACTTTATATTTTTGGGAATGTCATATTGATCATTGCTCACTCTGACATCATGTTATTTATATGAGTATCATCAGTCTTGGAATATGAAATGAGTTACTGGTTTGATTTACTACACGCTTCTGTAATCTTTTGAAAGTAAATGACTGTGATATCTTCACCGCGGAACCCTGTGGGAAATTAAATGTGTGTATCATCATTGTTATCATCACACACCACCTATTAGCTCGCCGATCCGGGATTAGGTGCGCTAACCCGATCCTGGGTCGCGACAGTTATCTAAATCCATCATCTTCGTCATCCATCTTTTTTCCACAACCTAAACAAACTCATCTGAACTTATTCATTTTATTCCAACCAAACAAATGAAACTTTACCTTCGTCTCACGAAACTCACATTCTCTCTTTCTTCAACCTGTCTTTTTTCTCTTCTTTCTTTCATTTTTGTCCTTCTTTTCCTTTATTCTCCTTCCATTCCCACTCTCTACAACCCACCTTTCTCAACATTTTTTTCTTTTTCTTTCTTTCTCATCTCCCTGCACAACGAGTGCTCATTTTCAAGATACCTTTACCCCATCATCTTATCTCATTCTCTTTGCATCCCCCTTCCCCACCAATCCAATTCACAACACCTAAGCCAACAATATACCTGAGACCAAGACCCATCTCACATTTCTCTTTCACCATCATCTTCAACTTCATCCATCATCACCATTCAACCTCCGTCACCATGCTATCACCCTACAAAAGAACAAATATTTTTTTAAAAAGAAAAAATGAGGAGGGATATCCCCGCTCCTATATGTAAGTGAGCCAGGATATTGCCGCTCAACAAAATAATAAAAAATAATAAAAAAGAGCCCCTTGAGACTACTGCAATAGATACATATCTTTTAGATTATTTTTTGTATATAGTGAATCAAAGGAGATTTTTTTGGTAAAATCCTCATTGGTAAAAACTAAAAATTTGGAGTTGCTTTCTAAGTTATAGTTGTTATTTTTAATCTTTTGTAATAAACTTAGAATATAACTTAGTTACAGATAATTAATTCTAGAGATAAAATCAATACAAGGCAATCAAGTATTGAGGTTCCAAACATGGCCAAGGGAAAAAAGACTAAAAAAAAAATCAACAACAGAGAAAAAGAAGAGAAATAGTGGATGATAAAACAAAAGAAATATCAATTCTTATACAAGTTGGAAGATCTTTAAAAATGTGAAATTCAATGTTTGGATTTTGATTTCTTGAAAATTTCTTTTTCATATATAGTCATGCATTTCTCCATCTAAAAACTGTATTGAAAATTCCAGGGATCATAAGAACAAAAGAAATATCAATTCTTTCTTGGAATGATAATTTTGAGCTATTTAAATATTAATATGTGGCCCCATTCTTAGTCTTTAGAAAATACATGGGCCCTACCTTTACGAGTTTGAACATGGGACCCTCCTTTAGATGAGGTGAGTGTAGGTTCAATTGTGAAAATGGGCCCGATGCTAAATCAAGGATAAACGAACTGTCATAGGGGTACAAGTGAGCCGCATAATACCAGACTGCACCTCCACTTGCTTGGGGAGACCATGGTGCAAACAAACAACTTCTAAAAATGATAGTTCGTATAGAGTCGCATGTGGGGTTGCAAACAAGTTTTCGATTATCTGATTATCCGGAAGTTTTGACCCGTGAAAAATCGGGTTTTGAACCTATTTTAGATTTCAATTCATAAACGGGTCAGGGTCCGAAACCCAATTTAAGTTTCTATTGATAAACGGGTCCGATTCCAGGTCTATATAAGTTTCAACAATGGAATTGGGACCCGGCATAAGAGCCTTTAATATTGTAAACTATAGCTTAAAATCAACTTTAGTTGGGCATTTTTATATTTAATCTTAGAGATAGTAGAGTTGATGCATTGTTATAAGTAGGGGTGTAAGAAAAAACCGAGAAATCATCAAATCGATCGAACCAGCGGTTAATTACCGTGTTTTACGGTTCCGTTACAATTAGTAAAATAAAAAAATTGTGCTTCAAGGTTCGGTTTCAGTTTTCAGTCTCGACTTAATGGTTAACTGACATACGGTTAACCGAACTGTTACACTAATTAAAAAATCTAAAATGCCTAGATTTTTTGTAGTATTATTTTAGACTTTTAGTTATGTTTATTTTTATGAAAAATGATATTGTTGTTTTGTTTGGTATGTGAAAAATAATAGTGTTATTTTGCATACAGAGTCAAAAGTGCAAAGATGGATTTTTTTTAAGTGACAATTAACTATAACCAAACCATCTAATACGGTTAACCGCGGTTTAATTTTTAACGATTTTTTAGGACACGGTTACGGTTATGGTTTTTAAAAATTGAAAACCGTAGAAATACGGTTCTATTAACGGTTTTTCCAAAATAAATGGTTAACCGCACCGTTACATCCCTAATTATAAGTTGAATGATATCCTTATTTTAAGAAAAAAAAAAAAAAGTGAAAAAAATTCAGAACCAATTTTGGAATTAGATCTCAATTCTCTAGTCATACCCCTTTTCGGAATCGGATCCAAGTACCCTTGTCAAAATTAGATCTGTAACAAACAAAAAATTGTTCCTAAGTCGAAACCGGTTTTTAGAATCCGGAACCAAACCCCTTGAAATCCTAGTCGCATTCGACCCGAGTTTTAACCGTCTTTCCCCCAAAAAATAAAGAGGCTGCAATGTAAAGTGAAATAGTCGGCTTCATGCTTCTAACGATTCCGTGACATAAAGCAATAAAACCTGCTGATTGTAGTTAGTCAAGGAATCCTTTAAAAAAAATCATAAGAGGTAGGGGGTCTCTTTCTGATTGCAGTTTGCACTGTGAACATAGTAAGAAGATCCATTGCATTGTCAGCCTTGCATTCCTTGTGGTCAGAACAACATGCTGTTGGGACCATGACTTTTCCACAATAAAATAAGGTTGTTTTTTGTCAGTTTGTAGCGACGACCTACCCAGTCCCCATTGGAAGGAGAAGAAGACGACCAAAAGAGATGATCATGGTTGCAGAAAAGATAGGATCATTTGGTCCCATGGATAATGACAAAAGCCCTCCTAACGCCAAACCTCAAACAAGAATTTCTTTACTAGTGCGGTGCGGGGGACACAAGCCGACGCCCCATACCAGCCGCAGTAAAAGTTTATATAGAATTGTGAGTCAAAGAGGTAGGCCAGGACCATTAGGATCGTATAGAAAGCAACGGTTTGATATTTGACAAGTGGGAAGGGCACAGTTTTTTTTCTAAAAATGATAGCATGATGACGTAGCTTCATTTAGACGTAGATGACAATAACATGTAGAATCAAGAATCTATGGTATGATAATGTGGTCCAACAGCACCATCCTTCCTTGTAGAGGGGAAATATTCTCCTACAAGCAAGTGCAAATGCCATCATCACCATGGGGCCCACTTGAACCCATTTTTCATCAGTGTAGTCCCTTTTTTTTATAGTCTTTTCATCCCATGATCTCATATGGAATCCCATTTTACACTCATTGACCGTTCACTCAACGTTGGATTGAATATCAAGAAAATTATGGTTAAGATGACATTAAACTTATATATTGTTAAATAAAGGAATATGATAATCTGGTGGGGTTGATCTTTTGGATTTTCCCGTGTACAAGGAGGCCTTTTAATATGTCCTCCTCCCATTAGTTATCTTAATTTAAATGGGCCTCATGAGCTGGTTTGCATAATAAGTTATGTGCAAAATAATAGGTGAACATTGAGACTGCTGAAAGATAAGTTTAGTATGAAATTGAAATCAGTTTCTCCCACATTGGGCTACGGTCTTCACCTGCTCATTGCTATTTGATAAGGTTAAAAACCTATTTTACAGGCATAGCCACTCCTACCGAACCTTGTTTGGAAGCAAGTTACCCCAATTACATGAGCCGTTCATATATTTCTGAGTATGTAAGAGAATTTTGGCACTTTGTAAACCCAATTACCTCCATCACATCATGATAGATTTGGTAAAATTCTTTACTTTACCGCTTTATAAACCTCACTTTAAATGATTTTTTTATTGTAGAAAGTTTTCTATAGGAAAAAGTTATAGGAAAAAATGTTGAGCTTTTTTAAAGAAAACAATATTTTCTTCGTATTTTTCTTGGGTTAACACACAAGATTTTTTTCTTTAGAAAATAAAAGATTGTGTTCCATAAAATATCACTTTCTAGTATTTTATTGTGCATCCAAACATGCCCTAGCTAGGTATAAATACTTCATCCATTAATTCATACATACCACACAAGTCCCTAATTAACAAAGCAACAACCTGGCATTATCCTTAGTTGTCCCTGAAATGAGACATGCCGTACCATTGATTCACTGGTGTTGCACAACATTTTAGTTTTATTGGATGCTGCAAATTATTATCATTATCATTATTATTATTCTTAGAGAAGAAAACACAAGGAAACAAGGGTTTGCTAAATAGCTAATAATCAATTTATATATATGAAGCAAACTGAGAATTCGGATATTGATTTCAATTTAATTTGGACCGTTTGAATTTTGTTTTGACCCCTTCCTTCAATAGATTGATTTCCACCGTCTCCATTTTTAAACCCTCTTTACTATCGAAACTCCTCATCTCTTATGACTCATTAATACTGAAACTCCTCATTTCTCTCCACTCGTTTCCTCTCCTCTGTATGTTTTCAACATTTTAATGCATCCTTTCATCTTCTCCGTGTGTCCATTCTCTTGCCTTTCCTCTCTCTACATCTCCCCCTCTCTATTTCCAAAGCCTTTTTTTTTCTTTTATAATGTTTGTCACCATCTAATATTGTGAATTATGTTGCCCGTGCTAAGCACGGGGCTTTTCGCTAGTTTTATAGATTTCAACTCCAAATTGATTTTGACCATCCTATATAATTTAGACCAAAGGGTCATCATTACTTCCAATACACAATTTTCATTTAATCTTATTTAATCTAATTCAATTCAATTCAGTAAAAATGTCATTTACTGAATGACATTTATTGCTGCAATAAATGATAATGTGCTATTAGTTATATGATGCCCAAGGTAGTCGACACAAGTATTGTGTTGGAAGAGTCCTAAATTTGAATCTATCTATTATATTTTTAAACTTAAATAAGTTTTTAGAATTTATAAATATATAAATTTACTTTTAAATCTATTAGCAATTAATGAATACTCTTATGGTATAGTTCAGCATCCAACTTAACTAATAATGTTATTTCATAAAGATTTATTGCTATTATAAGTTTTTAGCATAAAGTTTGTCATGAGGAAAGATAAGTGGTGAGGATTTTATTAATATTATTAACGAAAAGGCAAGTCAAGTAAACTAAAATCGCCTGTCTTGAGACGATAACCTGAACCCAACCAACTCACTACAAAACCCACTTCTAATTGATAATTACCATATTTTAAATATTTTATGATTTTCTTCAACTCAATATAGTTTATACAAAATATCATATTTCAAGTTTCTACTAAAATCTTAAAATCCTTGTATTAATTACTTATTTAAAATTTCAATTGTATGTTTTATAAGAAGGCCTATGATTTTGTGTTTCATGATTAGGACAAAGGACGTAGCATTCTTTCTATCGGTGATTATAGTTATAAGCATATAATTTTTTATTTTTTTGAAAAATATTTTTATTCTCGAGAAATACTTTTATTTTAGACTTTCTATAATATGAAAGTATGAAATCAAAATCAGATTTTCTTATCGCTATCATAAAATCAAATGATATTTTCTTTGTATGGCTTCAATTGTTCCTGCTAAGCACGGCGTACTGGTCATGAAATTGATTGCCTAAATGGCTTTAGATTTGACAACTCGAAAGTAATTGATTAGTTATTTTTTCACACCATCTTGTGCCTTTACACAGTCAAACACTTCAATTAGGACATTCAAAAGGATGGGCTGTGCTAGGCCTTGGGTTGTCCAAGCTTACAGGCCCGACATGAAGCAGGCTAATGCCCATAGAGGCCCTACTCTACCTAGGCCATTACCACATTCTTGAAAACCAAGGCAAGCCGGGGTTAGTGCAAGGTAGAGTGCCTAAGAGAGAAGCAAATCAATTTTAGTATTTCTACTCTACATCTGAGCAACGAGTGCAATAATTTAGTAAGGTCATGGCTATGCAATCATTTACGTACGATCTAAGAGATGCATATTTGATCGTATGGGTGGATTTCATCTTTTAACCCATCAATTTTAGGTCATTGATAGAATGCATTGCATCGAATTCTCACGAATTAAATATCAAATAAATAAATAAATAAATAAATCTTATATAAAAAACTTTCTCATAATTCCCTCCACAACATGCCATTGGGATTTAGCATTTTGTTTTCCAAGTTATGGCTTTAGACGTAGGCCATTGGAGTTGAGACTCAATATGATGCTAAACACTAGACCCAATAGCTAAAGTGGGCCCATAGAGCTCGACCATAAATGCAAACATAGAGCTGGACTATATATGTATTCCACTCATAGGAGAAGCTCTCATGCTTGGAAAACTCTCTGTGTTGACTTTCCTGAATCATTTCATTTTGACAGAGAACCGAGTCTAATATAAGGGAGATTTAGCCGAGTCATCTAATTTTAATAAGTTGTTTACATTATTAACCATATGATAACTAGATCTGATTTTAAGTAATTAATATATATTTTTAAGTAATTATGCATGGGAGTAAAAAAATTAAAATTGATGACTGAAATGTAATTTGATATTTTATAGTCTAAACTTCTTCTAAATAATTATGTGATATGCATTATTTTTTTATATTTTTCTTAGTTGCACTTATAAATTTATTAATTTGAATTGATTATTATGAATGCACGGAGATAAATGTATATTTATATTTTTATAAGTAATGAATTTAATTTTTAAATATTTTAAAAATTATTTTTAAAAAAATATGATTACTCGAGTCTCCGCATTGACTCTATCTAAATTAATTTTTTTAACATTGAACGAGTCTGGTCTAAGCCACGAATTTCCGAAAGCTTACAAGTGCTTTTCATGAGGTGGGTGGAGCTCACTTGCAGGGACCATCTTGCCAGTGGAAGAACATCAACGACAGGGAGTTTTTAGGAGAAAGTATCACCAGAAGGCTCGAAGAATCTGTCGACGTGCACCTTTCGGTTTCTGAGACAGCAACTCTCATTGCCTTTTCTACCAAAATACAAAAACTTTCTCATTGACTTTGATTTACTATTTTGACTTGTGTATGTATAGATACATGTGTTCTAACTTTACCGGATATTACAGACAATATTATTACTAAGTCATGCTACGAGCACTTTACCATGGGACCAACCAAAGTTAAAAAACTCAGTGCTACATACTTGACTAATCTTATGTTAATTTTTTTTTTTAACTTAGATAGAGTCAATGCTGAGATTCGTGAGAATCGTCTTTAGAAAAAAATAATTTAAAAAAATTTAAAATAAATCTGTTACTTATGAAATATAAATATATATTTATTTACATACATTCATAATACTCAATTTAAAATAATAAATTTATATATATAAGAAAAGTACTAAAATAAGAAAAAAAATATTGCATGTTGCATCATCTTTAGTTCAAATATCAAATGTAAAAGATCAAATATAAGCTTCAAATTATATTCCACTCATCATTTTTTAAATTGTTTGCTCCCACCCTTATACATAATTACTTAAAAACGAACATTACTTGTTTAAAATTAGGTTTATCTATCAAAAGGTTAAGAATGCAAACAACTTATTAAAACGAGATGACTTGGTCGAGTCTCCCTTGTATTTGACTCAGTCATTCATCAAACCGAAATGACTTGGGAGAGTCACATGTCAATTCGGAGAACTTTCCAACCATGGGACCAACTACTATGTGAAATACTCTCCTATGAGGAACAAAATGCACAGTCCAGCTCCATTGTGCCCACCTTTGATTGGTCGAGGCCGTTTCACACTCTCATCATCTCATGATCTTGCACTAGGATCTCATCAAGCTTTTATACACCTTTGAATTGAATATCAATGGAATCTATGGCTAAAAGACTATTAAATCTTAAGGTTGTTGGATCAAGGGGCAGAATAATCTCACGGAGTTTTTTTTATGACTGAGCCTATTTCTTTTCCGAAATCCAAGGAATTCATGTATGGGGAATTCCTGAATTTCCAAACATAGTGGAATTCTTGTGATGCTCCCTTGGACTTGAGCATTCAGGAATTCCACCAAAATACAAAGATGGCCGAATCAGAGGCGAAACCAGAAATGTTTTTTAGCAGGGGCCAAAGTAAAAAATATCCATTAAAAAGTTACAAAATTTAATAATTAAATGCATAATAGATAGCACTCAAAAGTGAAATTACATTACTCTTACTTAGAAAAACTAGAATCTTAGAAGTTCATTTCATAACCATTGTCAACCAGCACTCAAAAGTGAAATCATTGATTATTATTTTGGAACAAATATGCCCACTATTATATATTTATGAGTAGGACTTATATTTAAAATCTAGATCATTCAAAAGGGTGGTCCTCCTAGCTTTATCTCGTCAAAAGAATTTACTTCAATACGATTTATCCTAACATAGATAACCATAACTAAAACATAACTTTTTTAGAATTGTTTTTCCTCTCTTCTTTCATCATTTCATTCCATTTCTTTTCTTCCATCATTTTAATCTTTCTCCTCCATAATCTGCTATGATTTTGTTCCTGTTTTATGATTTTTTTATGGATAAATTAGCGATATGTTCCTGAAGTGGAACTTGTAAAGGCTCTAGTCCACGGAATTTCTATTTAAGGGCTCTAGTCCATGTAGCTAGGCATTTTGCAACTAGAGGTCCCTATAGTCGCCACATCACATATTTCGTGACAGATTTGCCCCTGTAACTGCAGCAATATGTCACGCATAAGTATCCTAACACGTTTCACAAATTAGGCCCTTAATTTTAGGGCCTTAACATGATATTTCATGACTGATTTGCCCCTCTAACGGATCTTATTTCCTAATTTTAAATGAGGTTTTAAAATTCAAATGGCAGGGAATAGATCAAGTTTTGAAATTCAAATAGAAGGGGATGATCTAAGTTTTCTGCTACACACTCATGGCGATTTGCCCATGTATGTCTCCTTGATGAATGTCTAGTAAATGATTTTATCTAAAGTTTTTTTACTATAATGACTGAGCTACATACGTAATACAATTATTTAGGTAATTCTCCAAAAGAGGAGGAGAAAGTGCATTTGATGTGTTTTGGCCCACTCAAATGACCATGCAATCTTTCCTCTCTTTTTCTTTTTCTTTTTTTTTCTCATCATTTGTTTCCCTTGATTTTATAGATTCATGGTTTAATAATGCCAAATATAATAAGGAAACTAATAGCATTTAGTGGAATGTATCAGGGGGAACTCAATCGTATTAAAAATGGGAGGAAATTTGTTATTTTGAGATTTTAGTTGGAGTCTTGAAATTTATTTTTTTAGTGTGACTAGATTTGAAGAAAGGGTGGAGAGTGGGGTTCTTTTTTTATGAGATTGTGGATTTGATCCATCATTTTCTAAATTTATCTGAGTTTGGTATAAATTTATTTGAGTTTTCAGTAAATTTATCTGAGTTTTGTAAGAATTTATTTGAGATCAAACAAATATATTTGAGTTCTGGACAATTTATCTGAGTTTTGGAACAAGTGTATCTGAGTTCTAAAATAATTTAATTGGATACGAGGCACAAATGTTTCCAATCAAGGTTGTTCATCTGGTGTTCCCAACTTTGAATAGGGCGTTTTGGGGGACATTGGCTTTAATTGGGCAATATTAGCCACTTGAACAACGGTAGATCTTTCTATTTGGTACCGTCAGTTTTGGGTGGGATGTTTTTCACCAATTTGACAGTCAAGAATGTCTGGTTAATTGGATTTGTTGATCGATGCTTATCCATGGTGGGATCCGCCTTATGAACTATCTCATTCCTTTATTTACTTTCCTCCATCTCCTTGTGCATGATGTTCAAAATCCCTAATTTCTCTCTTTTCGTTTCTTCTTTGCCAAGTTACTATGATTTTAGGCTTACCGTTTTTTAATAAAGAGATAAGAGAATACGAGAGCATTATTGTCCTTTCAAGTATATGAAACGGTGGAAGGGACCTTTGCCTATACGAAATTAATTTATGGACCGTTTGCAATAAAAGGTAATATTGAGGGACCTCCGACCAAATGCCCCTTGTTTTATTTCCTCCTTCCTTTCCTTTCTTTTCTTCCATCATTCTAATATTTCGTCCCCAAAATCTACTATAATTTTATTATTTTCTATAGAACAAAATACTAGATAGATTAATTAATATTATAAGGAGAGGCCATCCACTAAAAAAATGACAAGGCTAGAAGGACCTTAAATAGGGGTTTCCAAAACTTTAGAGGGGCCACCCCCTGTTTTGCCGCTGAGTGGAATTCCTGAATTCCCAAAGTTCATTTGGGACATTTCATATGACTGAAATTCAGAAATGTTAGTAAAAGAATAAAGCATTTAAAGATTACAGGGGACGAGACTTAACATCATATCAAAAATTCCCTAAAATAGTGAATTCTTGACAGAAAAAAAAAAAAAAAAAAAAAAGCCACCTAAAATGGTATCCAAAAGCGCCCCACGAGCTGGATAGAATGCATTATCAGCAACAGTCTGCTCGTCTGAGTTCATTGTCCACGTTGCATGTAGTGTAGTCAACTATCTCTCTCCAATGAATGTAGGCCACATGGCATCTTAATCTTAGAAAAACGGGGGCTTGGATGATATTTGTGAGCTGATCCAAGACATCAAATTCCGACGGATCAGATCACTGTTGAAATAAATCCACTGGGGCCCACCTTAATGCTACATCGCCAACTTTCAACTGTTGTTAGTGCGCCGTTAATGCTGCCATTATCAAAACTTGAAAACGAGCGGACCAGATCCGTAGACTCCAGTTATCCAATAAGAAACCGGACACGTGGATATAAAGCTTACACAATTCAGATGGCACTGTCCCGCATCTGCCACGTGGATTCCACTCCCTTCGTTCCAGGAGTGTGGCGAAAGCGAGCCGATCATCCGACGTGGCAGCCACGTGTGCTCGTAGTGACGGAGCCGTTATCCAGAAGGCGTAGCCGTAACGGCGTTCTGCGGCACCATTGGCCACTGAGCTCACGGAGCCATGTCGGATCCACGTCATCCTTCAAGGTAGGGTGTGGGGCCCGACGTCCGCCCAGTTCATGCCTATCTAGCACCGAGACGAACATGTGCCGTCTCGCCTATGCACGTGACACGCATGCTCCACCTTAGACAGTTCCTACTAACCTACGCGCTGCGCGCAACACTACCTAAATATAACACTTCGGCTTACTATTTACCTTTCACCTCACTCGAAACGACCAAAATACCCCTATATAACATTTTTTGAAAGGAATATCTGTAATTGTCAATTAATAATATCTTTCTTAATTCCCATAACCAAAGAACGGATAAAAGCCCTAGGCTGCTCTTCCTATTCTTTTCCAATTTTTTTTTTTTGCTAGTTGACCCAGTGACCATGGTTGATACTACCGACCTCAAGATCGAGGGCATTGGTTGACCTAGGATTTTCGTTTGAAGAGAGCGAACTTTGACAGGAGTTTGATTTTAGAGGCAACTTGAGGATTTTCCATATTGAAAATAGACTCAAGACTTTTATTAATTTTTGAAAGTCGATTCAAATTTTCATATAGGTTTTGATAGTGCAGTAAGAATTGATTTGATGGGTGCGACTGCACAACCGGATCTATCCTTGGGTACACCTTTAGAACTAAAGTGCCAATGCTTGCACCACATACAATCATAAGTATGTTGGCTGCTTTTCGCTCTACCCAATTATATGCTTATCTCTATTTTCAATTATTAGCAAATAGTTAAAAAACAAAAGAAAAAAAGAAAAGAAGAGAAGAAAGGGGCATTTTAGTAATTACAACTCTCTCAGATTTCCCTATAAATTGCAAACCGCCCCCTTCACGAGTAATTCAAAAACCAAGACACGAGAGAGAGAGAGACAGAGAGAGAGAGAGACCACCAGTGATAGCAAGAGAACGACAAGCCTACAGTTGCAGAGCTCCGAATAGCCCTCTAATGGCGACCGAGAACGGCAAGAGCGACTCCAAAACCTCCCAAAAACCCCCAGAGGAGACCACCCCCATCGAAGAAGTCGCCCTTGTCGTCCCCGAGACCGACGACCCATCCCTCCCTGTCATGACCTTCCGCTCCTGGTCCCTCGGCCTCGCCTCCTGCATCATCCTCATCTTCCTCAACACCTTCTTCACCTACCGAACTCAACCCCTCACAATCTCTTCCATCTTGATGCAGATCGCAGTGCTGCCCATAGGCAAGTTCATGGCCAAAGTGCTGCCCAACAGGGAAGTCAGGGTCATGGGGTGGGGCTTCAGTCTCAATCCGGGGCCTTTCAATATGAAGGAGCATGTTATAATCACCATCTTTGCTAATTGTGGGGTTTCTTATGGAGGTGGGGATGCTTATTCCATTGGTGCGATTACTGTTATGAAGGCGTTTTATAAGCAGAGGTTGAATTTCCTTTGTGCCCTTATCCTCATGCTCACCACACAGGTAATGTTCTACTCTTTGAAGCTGTTTTTCTTTTTTTTTTTTTTTTTTTTTTTTAAGTCTTAAATGAAATGGAATTTTGGGTTTTCATGATTTTTTTCTTAAAATACTTATAATAATCTTCAAAACTTTGCTTCTGATTTTGGTTTCCATTTTTTTTCAATGTTTTGATGAGATGGGGTTTAGGGATTCTTTGTATTGAATGTTTGGATGAGGGTGAAAAATGTGTGTAGCCTTTTCATGAGATGGGTTATTTTTAGATAGGTGTCTGTCAGGTGTGTCATTTCTTAGATGAACCTCTTGTGTGAGTTTGACAAACCAGAGATTGATGGGGATAAGGATGATGGTGGTGGTGGTATAAATATATTTTCTCTTTTAGTTTTTACTGAGATGGGTTAGATTATTATTATTTTTTTTTGATATTTCTTTTACATTCAGTTTTTGTTAGCCATTGTTCTTTTTTTTTTAGTATTTTTAATTTTGTATAAATTTTACTTTTCCCATTCTAATTCATAGTTGTGTGAGAGTTTTCTCTTTTTTCTAGTTTTTACTTTTTAATTTTTTGATAATTAATGAGATGGGTCTTTTGGGTTTCTTTAGATCTGAGCATTGCATGTGGATGAGAAACATGTGTTAGTTTTTAATAGATGGGTTTGTTTGAGTGTGTCTTTGGAAAGGAGCATTGCATGAAGGGGATGGGTTTTTTTTTTTTTATTATTTCTGAATAATATCTTCCCCAAATCGATTGGATAAGGTTTGGATGTTGATGATGATAAAAATTTATTTTTTAGTGTTTTTAATGAGATGGGCTCTTTTTTTCTTTTTAGACTTTCATTACTTTTTTCTTCTCTTATAGCCTTTTTTACATATAGTTTTTGGTAGATACCATTAACTTTTCATTACGCAAATATATGTTTTTGAAATCTCAATTTTTTTTTTTCCGATTTTCCACCTTCTCTATTCAAATAATATCTACAAATGTTATTATTGAAGAATGCCAACAAAAATTATTTTTATTTGTGTAGATTGTGGGTTATGGATGGGCTGGGATGCTAAGGAGATACTTGGTTCAACCAGCTGAGATGTGGTGGCCTTCCAATCTAGCTCAAGTGTCTTTGTTTAGGTCTCTGTCTTCCCTTGCTCTTATATTATTTTCACTTTTCTCATATAGCATGTCATTATTTCTGGTTGAAATGATCTTGTTGCAAAGGTACTTTGTGTGTTGGGCAAAAAAGAAAAAAAACCCAATAAAAACAGAATAAATGCATCAGTGGTTGGCATTTGTTTTAACTTGTTTTAGAATTACCTGCTTGTGGTCAAAAGTTTGCTTGATTTTGAAGCATCATTGTTAAAATGAGAAAAGGAAGAAAAAGGAGCGTTTATCCATGCCAACTGGTGCACAGTAGATTCTTTATCAATGCTCCCAAACTGTCAATTCAGGTGGATGGGAATCCTTTGCGCATTCAAAGTGGAACCCACTGACGCGACCATGAGTTAATGACTTTGGAAGACTTAGTAGTCATCTAAATGGGAGTAGGGCTCACAATGGTGGAAAGTGATAAGGAACTGCCTGGTTTTTCCTTCTTGGACTGTGGCAGCATGATGGTAGGGTGAGGAATTGTAAAAGCAGGATTTTTTGTCAGGAAAATGGTGTTCCGCTGTGTTTGTTGTCGATACGCGAAAGTGTTGGAAAAACAAAAGTTTTGGAACTACCTCCACCAAAAGCGGTAGAAATCTAAGCTCCCGGGAGGAGGTCAAATTTGGAATTTCACTAGCGAGACCACATTCCAGAGAAGTTCATAAATAAACCCTTGCTTTTACCTTTAATCAGTAAAAAATGGACAGGTTAAAAAGCTTTCTTGTGTACTGTTTTCCTTTCTATGGAGTGTCTATTTTTCAGCTTCAATTTGCAAAAGCATTAATTAGAAAGAGAGGCAACAGTAGTTATAATTGTTGCTAGTTTTTTTTTTTTTTTTTTTTTTTTTTTTTTTTTTTTTTTTCTGGTGTTAGTGTAGAGTATTGAGACTAATGCACTTGTAGACTGTCTCTAGAAATGTGAATTAAGTGAGTAGCAAAAGTAGATATAATTGTTACTAGTTTTTTTCTGGTGGTAGTGGGGAATATTGCGACTGCTACACTTCCATCAAGAATTGTGAATTAAGTCAACATACTTTTTACCTATTATTCTATTAATCATGGATACGGGGAGAGAGAGAGAGAGAGAGAGAGAGAGAGAGAGAGAGAGAGAAGGCATGTTATCGTCTTCAGTGATAAGACTATCTTAATTTAAGAATCATATCCTCAGGCCATGGGTTTTTGCATGTCAGGCCAATGATTGAATTATCCAGGCCTTCAATGTGGTGGGTTGTCCATGGAAACAACCCAACAGTGGAAAATCCCAGGCATCCAGTATTTGACACTTTTTTTCATGGAAGTTACCTATTTGCAGGGTTCTGTAGTTCATCATTGAGATTTTTGTAGCAATGTCTCCCTTCTGAGGGGACCATCAGATCAACAATTTGGTTCATTGGCCTATCGTATTTGGGCCCCACTTTTGCTTAGTTCAATAATTCTATGCAAATTCTGGGTTGATGATCAAATATTGCTTTTGCTTTCTTAAATATGCACTGTAATATATAATTATAGATTACTTGATTGTACTCACCATTAAAGTCATGTTGCAGGGCACTCCATGAGAAGGAGCCTCGATCAAGAGGCCTCACCAGGATGCAGTTCTTCCTTATTTTCATGGTGGCAAGCTTCGCCTACTATGCTTTACCTGGCTATCTGTTCCCAATCTTGACATTTTTCTCATGGGTTTGTTGGGCAAAACCCCACAGCATCACAGCTCAGCAGATCGGGTCAGGCTACAATGGGCTCGGAGTGGGTGCTTTCACTCTTGATTGGGCTGGTATCTCAGCCTATCATGGTAGTCCATTGGTGACACCATGGACCTCTATTCTCAATCTTGGTGTTGGGTTCATCATGTTTGTCTACATAATTATCCCACTGTGCTATTGGAAATTCAATACATTCGATGCAAGGAAGTTTCCTATCTTCTCAAACAAACTCTTTACTTCTAATGGACACGTTTATGATACTTCCAAGATCTTGACCCCTCAGTATGATCTGAATGTTGCTGCATATGATAGTTATGGGAAGCTTTACCTCAGTCCTCTTTTTGCGCTCTCCATAGGATCAGGATTTGCCAGGATTGCTGCAACATTCACCCATGTCTTTCTTTTCCATGGAAGGTATGCCTATGAGCTGTTATAAAATATCGAAGACACTATAATAGGGGTGTGCTTGAATGCCACCTAAAGCAACGTCTGCGCTGGTATTTATTGGTGGAATGTATTCCCTCATAAAATGGGGTGGTGTGCAGAAATTAGGAACAACTTTGGCTAAGATGTCTTTTTCCCTCTCCCCAAATCCATATTCTATGCATATCAGGTTACCTGATGTTTTACCTTTCCAAAAAAAAAAAAAAAGGTTAGGTGATGTTTTGGTCGATCGAGGGATGCTTATCCAATGTATCAACTAAAGCAAAATATCTTGGTATTTTCTTTTTATCTGCCTTCCATCAGCATTGAATGCATTTAGATAAATGCATTTGATGTTGATTTTGGAGGAAAAGCATTCTGCTGATTACTATTTGTTTGGGGCATCCAATGATCCAAGTTAATTTAGATTAATGAGCCTGTTGCATTTGAAGTAGATGATGTGTTGATTCAATTTGTATTTTAATGTGTAGATGTAGACTAGATATATATGTGTGTTTACTGGAGTCTCTAAGTCTAAGCTTTAACATTTATTTATGAACTTGCACTGCAGATTTGAATAATGCCAGTTGGTTTCTAGTATTCGTTTTGTTGGAGTTAAGAATCAAACACAACTTGATCAAAACCTATGGTTGTTTAGTATCTGCTCTACTAAATTGGTAGGACTGATCAGCATTTGGCTCCTTGCTTTTTTGTAAAAGAAGAGAATTACTCTGTGATTTTCTGTAATTCTAAGGTCACAGACATTTGCCTTCCATGCTTTATCCTACTGGAAATTTGAGAAACGGATCAAAGAGCACCAACTTGTGATTTTAGAAAATTTCGTCTCTGCAGAATTCCAAAAGCTGTGATAAGATTTTTCTTGGCTCAGAACTGTATGGAGCCAAGATTCAGTGGATTTGAAATTTTGCAAGTCCTCCCTCTTCAATGGTGCACCCCATTTGAATAGATGAAAGTTCTGTTGTGTTTGTGCAGGCACAAACAAGTCGGGATTTTGAAATCCACCAGTCAATATGCCATTGTTATTCTACAAATCTAATGCAGTAGAATATGAGACATCATAGTCGGTCTTTATCTATCTACTTGCATCCTGATGAAAATTGCTGATTCATTCATGGTTACTTCAATGATTTTGTCCTGGAACAATGTCTCTTGCTTTCTTGAAATACTTATCCTGCTTCAGGAACTTTATGGCTGTGATTTTGATGAACTGTTATTGTGTAGGGATATTTGGAGACAAAGTAAGTCAGCAATGAACAATGTAAAATTGGACATACATGCAAGATTGATGAAGAACTACAAAGAGGTTCCCCAGTGTTGGTACCTTGTATTATTAGTGGGCAGTGTTGTATTATCTCTCTTGATGTCATTTGTATGGAAAAAAGATGTGCAGCTTCCTTGGTGGGGATTGCTGTTCGCATTTGTATTGGCATGGGCCGTTACCCTCCCCATTGGAGTAATTCAAGCAACCACAAACCAGGTATTTGAATTTACAATTATTTTAGGATTTATACTTCTGGATAATAAATATTCACGTTATGGATGATACTTGCAAATAGGAAGGCAGATACATGGGCTAATAATGCAAACTCATTTACATGGAGTACTATTAGATTCTCAAATGCAACTGGTTTTTTAGGGTCCGGTAGTAGAAGGGTGGGGCCTTCCTTTTGATAATAAGCCTTCCTTTTGATAATAAGTCATTTATCTGGTGGGCCCTATCATGGAATGGGCATACCAAATAGAATAGCCTATCAGTTGATACTTTTATTTTTTTATGAACAAAGAAGAATTAGCAGTTGCCTACTTTATTAGTGGCTCAATCAGATGGTTGTCTTTTGGGAAGATTTCTGGGCTCTCTCCTGTCTTCCATGGTTAGGCCCTAATTTAAGCTTTGTGGACAGAACAAATGTTCAATTAAACAAATTAGTTTTCCTCGTCACTATATATATGCAATAAGTTAGAATTCTCCATGCACTTTGAGTTCTTAACATGTGATTTTCGAGGGTATTTGTTGATCTAGTTTGCAACGTCCTTGGGAAAACCAAGCCCAGCCCACATTATATAATCCTGAAATTTGGACGTAGAGCTTATTTTTGGATCCATGCCTGGTTGTTAACAGTCATAAATGGACCTCTTTGAATACGTGATCCAGGTCTCAAGAAAAAAATGTTACTATACTTGAGCAAGCACTACCCATTTATTTATTGGGCACAAATTAAAGCCCCTGACTAATAGACTGGTCCAATCCAATGTTGAATACCACTCACTCCATTTTATTTATTTATTTATTTTTGGTAACCCAGAGTAGACACCACTCACTCCATTAAGTAGGAATTAGGACTGTGTAGACCCCTACCTTCAGGTAGACCCCATATAATTGGAACCAATTCACCACAATCCCAAGACCTATACCCTTACCCAGACCGAAGGATTGGACAAGCATGAGTTGATGATCAGTAATCCTACAAGATTGATCAGGAAAATCATCTGAATCACGTCATTATCAAGCCCGTTGATCCTTCAAAACCTTCCAATCTCCGGACCACAGGAATAATCCAAGCCCTTCAATAAGCTCTGGAGCTCACTGGGATCCTAATAATATCCAAATCATGCAAATTTGACCCCAGATCAAGTACTGTGCACTATGGGTTTTTTTTTTTTTGAAATTAATACATGCTTTATGGGTTTCTGTTGCTGAAATTTAAGAGAAAAACAAAATTTGAATTCAAAATGTGGTTCTTATACCAAACCCTTTTTTATAACATATATTCATTCCCACATTTTGTTTCAGTAATGGGTATAAATTTATTAGAGAAAAATAATAGTCATACACACACACTCACAAAAAAACAAAAAAGGGGGCGCAACAGAATTATCCCACCCGCCAAAAGAATTACATAATAGAAGCCACCTGCTAAGACATTTTCTCCACCCCGTGTCTAGCATCTGCCATATTATTGGCCAACCTAACTTATGGCGAAAGGCCACATGCAAATGAGAGGATGCTCAATCACATGAAAATAGAACTGGAACTTCCTGTTACAAGGCTTTGACTCGCTGTGAGATACCCATGCAAGTGCACTAGATGAGTACTCTCTACAATTAACATGTTCCAAATTGAAGCCAAAAAATATCTGAAGAGCTTGCAAACACCTCCTCCTCATTGGAATCTTGGACTCTTATATGCTTAGAAAACATAAGAAATACTTCACCCTTATTGTCACAAAGTTCTCCTCTAATACCTGCTGAGTACTTTTTTCTTCCTGAATATAAATGTAATGCATTATCAAACAAGCAGATCCAAAGCACATACTCCATCATGGACTCAACTGAGTTTTTCCAATTTTCTCCCTTCAGATCTATCAGGAGCCAAATCCCCAGATAGGTTGCACTTCTTCACATCTGTCTTTGCTACTTCTATCCATGTCTTCTTTGGCATATGTAGAGCATATATTCGCATGATTTTTTTTTTTTTCACTATCTTGGGCATCAGAAGGTACCAATTTTATTGTAGATTCATATTTTAAATGTGGTCCTCCTCTAATGATTTGTTCTTTTCAATTTTTCTTTTTTGGCATTCCAGTATGTGTGTTTTATATCAGTTGCATGTACATATTTCTTCCCTTAATTCCTTCAATATATTTTCCGCTACTGTACCAAAAAAATAAGAAGAAAAAGAAGGAAAACATGTTGCATGGGATTTCTAACATTTTCTATTGTTGTGTCCCAAACAGCAACCTGGCTACGATATCATCGCGCAATTCATGATCGGATACATCCTTCCTGGAAAGCCAATTGCTAATCTGATTTTCAAGATTTATGGGCGAATCAGCACTGTTCATGCACTTTCTTTCTTATCTGATCTTAAACTTGGCCACTACATGAAAATTCCACCAAGGTGCATGTACACAGCTCAGGTCTGCAACTTGATAACCTCTTCCAAAATCAATAAAATCTAGAGGGGATACATATGGGGTTTTGCTTCTAATATTTGATAGCCCTGCAAACTCTACATGTGGGACCAACATTGTGTTGACCCAAACAGTGATTTTCGTAGGCCTTACTATGAATAACAGAGTTAAAAAATCTCCCTACTTCATTGATCCTAATGATCTACCTTAACCTGTCCCTTTACAATCCATTGTTTGGATTAGTTAAAACTATTTGATTTGAAAGAGTAAGGCACAAGCCAGTCCTTGATGCCCACTGAAAATGTTGATTGTCAAAAGCTGGATACTTCTGTACCTTTGCTGGTCAGCTAGAAGCGGGAAATTTTACAAATAGCCACCAGTATTTTTGACAAGTGCAAATAACTGTCTGATTTTTAAATTTTACATATAATTACCGATATCAATCTGAAACTGAAAGATGTTGGTCAACCACCTTGACCAGCAGTCAGAAGCTGTTTTTCAATTAGTTTATGAAATCAGCTGTACTTTTGTATTAGAAGAATGAAGATTTCCCTGCATTTAAAATGGTTCGAATTAAACTCTTGGATTGGCATGGAGAGATCAGTAAACCTGCTGAGACTCCAACTGCAGATTAACTCCCTTGGTTTAATCCTAATCAGGTTAAATCTAAGGACCTTTTGATCATTTTACGAACTAATAGCGTCAGATCTCATCAATAGGTCAAAAGCCTGCTTCCAACTGCCGATCAAAGGTGGTTGACTGAGATTCTCAAATTAATGGAGTTAGTTATTTGTAGAAGATAAAAACAATTACGGTTAAATTATTCATGACTGTCCAAACATACTGCAGTTATGAAAAATTCCAAAAGAAAAGTATGCTATTCTCTAGACTTTGCATGCCTTCATACCTGCAAAATCTATTTGTTCACAACTCAGTTCTACAAATGAATCTGCTCTTGCAGCTAGTGGGGACCATAGTAGCGGGCATTGTCAACCTTGCAGTTGCATGGTGGATGCTAGGGAGCATTGAGAACATCTGCGACACCGAATCTCTCCACCCAGACAGCCCATGGACATGCCCAAAGTATAAGGTCACCTTTGACGCATCTGTGATATGGGGACTCATTGGTCCCAAGCGCCTATTTGGCCCTGGTGGATTGTACAGGAACTTGGTCTGGTTATTCCTCGTTGGAGCAGTTTTGCCTGTGCCTGTTTGGGTACTGAGCAAGATCTTCCCAGAAAAGAAATGGATTCCTTTGATCAATGTACCTGTTATCTCTTACGGGTTCGCCGGGATGCCACCAGCAACTCCTACCAACATAGCTAGCTGGCTTGTTACAGGGACCATCTTCAACTACTTTGTGTTTAGATACCGAAAGAGGTGGTGGCAGAGATATAATTATGTTCTGTCAGCAGCATTGGATGCAGGAACAGCATTCATGGGTGTTCTTTTGTATTTCGCGCTGCAAAGCCAGCATGTGAACTTAAAGTGGTGGGGGGCTGAGCTAGATCATTGCCCATTGGCTTCATGTCCAACTGCCCCCGGTATTTCTGTCAAAGGGTGCCCTGTTTTTTAAGTAATTCTCAGTTATACAAAATAGGTAGGCTGCCAATCTATGACTGAAGAACAAGTTACAGGGAAAGGGCACCCATATTGAAGTGTGATAACATAGTTTGCTGGGGCTTATGAAGATCAGCATTGAAGATATACTGAAAATAACCATCAGCTGATCTCTGATAAGAGTTGTTGTTGCTGTACATCATCTTGTTTTCTTTTATCTTTACAGAGTAAAAAGATGAGTAGGTCAGGGTTCTTGTTTTGGTTGATTTGGAATAAACATTGACCAATGAGGTCTATGTTCTGTTATCATGTGTTGGTTCCTACTTGAGTAGAAGGTCCATCTGGTCATTGACCATCCCTTTGTAATATGTTTGCCACTTTCCTCCTATCATTTACACGTGAAAGTAAAGTGCATGGTGAAAGGAGGATGAAGGGAAAACCGTGAAGACCATCAAAATTTTCCACATGTAAAAAGGAAAAACGGTTCACACTTTGTAACTAAATAAATGTACATGGCTCGGAAAAGCTTTTGTGGCCAACCTAATTTGGACTTCAGTAGGTGGCCCGGGTTAGGCTAGGCTAGGGCATATTTAGGCCTGGCCCAACTTTAAAACACAAACCCACATCTGGCCCAAGTCCAACATAGGCCGTAAATGTCATGTGCAAACCTGTCCAGTTAGTCAATTGGGCTGGACTGAACTAGGCTTTTTATCACTTTGTAAGGCTTTCTAGCAATTGTTTGGACAAATTATTACTAGATTATAAGCACTAATTGTTTAGGCCGAGCTTTGGGCTTTCTATTACTTAATATAAGCCCGGTCCAAACACTAAATGGGCCAAAATTATAAATCTAATCCTGGTCCCAACAATTGGACCTAAGTCTGGACTGGCCCATGAGCGCCTTAGCCGTCAGCACACCCCTGGATGTAATACCGATCCTCATGGCACCCTCAATTTATACTTTAAATCCCCCAAAACGAGCCTATCTTCTTGATTTGGCATGAGGCTCATTAGTGTTTCTGAGTATACGAAGACTTCTGAATAAAGTGGGTTTGGATCTAGAAGAAACTGGATCATTGCATGTGCTGACCCAAGATTTTGGATTCAGAAGTATTATTACACTCACATACAAGAAGTATATCTAGGTTTTGAAGGCCTAAATAGCTTGAGTTATATTCATATTTGAGAATTTACATAGTTTTAGTAATATACCACTTAATAGTCCCATTTGTATATTTTTGAAATATGGTAAGTATATTTCAAAGGGTAAAAGATACAAAAGAACGGTTTAGTGGTCCTAGTTAGCTGTAATGCATATCGGCGAAGCGCCCGAGGGGAAGCAAAAACCAAAGAACCCAAAATTGTGCTGACCCAAAAAAGTGCCCACAACTTAGCCCGCAACTTGGGTTAGGCAAAGGAAGAGCCAAAAAGCAACTCCAAAAAATGAAGAATAAATTTGAACTTGAACAAGATCAGCTTCCATCACTACTGAGTGTGTTAAAATTCCTTGGGTGCCTTGCAACTTCAGCACAAGGAGATGTGAAATCATTTAATTTTTCACAATCACAGCAGTTTGAGTCAAAAGATCAAAAGTGCAAGCTTTCTTGCATAAAGTAGTTGATGCCAAGGAGAATTTCCAAGGTTCTTCAGAGCAATTCGGATTGTTCTACTCTCTGTGTAGATTGATAGCTTTCCTGAGTCCTTCGGAGCCTCTTTTAAGATGGTAATACCAGCTATAAAGATGTTCCCTTGATCAACCGACTCTGTCCAAATCATGGCTATTACTTGCAACATTCATGAAGCCAACAAAGTAACCTTCTTGAATGGTGATTAGGAGTTTCCGGCCGTAGGTGGAAGAGAACCTGATGTCTTGATTTTAGATTTCAATGCTAGGAGGCAAGTCCCACCATATGAAAGATGGATAGAGTGAAATCAAGATTGAGGAAGCACACTTTGCAACTGACTTAGTTGGTTTTTTTTTTTTGAGAATGACATTCCAAGGCTTAGCAGAATTGTTGAAGGCACTGTTATTTCTCTCTCCAAAGTCCACACAATCCATATATATATTTGCTTAAAAATTATTTTTTGAAGCTCTTTTATTCAATTATAAAATTATTTTTTCGAAGCTCTTTTATCCAGTTATACTAATGCACTCGACATTTTTTCAGCCCAATCTTCACAATTGATGCTGAATCCGGATACAACAAGTATAAACTTGTATGGGCTAATTTATATGAGAAGTCCACGTGATAGGACAAATGAGAAATTCGTGAGACTCCTTATTGGGGCCCGCTCATGAAGAACATAAGCAATTAAAAAAAATGCAGGTTTTTATTTCATTCATGAGTCTTCAATAAATCACAATCTTTTGTGCTCAACATAATATTGATCATGATAAAAGATATGAAAATTTTCATTATACTTAATTCATAGGTTTTATAAGTGATCGTCAGATTAAAACTTGTTGTGTCCCACTCAAAAGGAAGGCATCTATACAACAAAGCTTTGTTCTTTTTTATGCGAGCCCACCACCAAAAATTGGGATCCCTTCGTGATCTCAAACGTACTTCCGTGAGTGGAAGCAGTGGAGCCCTCAGTGAGGTACATCTAATGAAAAATTTAGCCACTCAAAACGAACACTTACCCGCTCTCTATGTATAGTTCTCAAATTTTATTTTGAAAATGAGTCATTCCATCGTAAGATCGAGCGTATCGTTGATAAGTTAATTAATGAATATAATCAAAATCTTAGGGTGGGACCAACTCAATTTAAAGGTAAATTTTGAGCAGGAAAGACGTTAATTTTGAGCCGCTCGGATTTTCATTTCTATGGGCTCCTTTGTGGGGTCCACTCGTGGGGAGAGAATCCCTAAACCCACCGCCAAGCCTCCTTCCTAGGGTCCAACTGTCCAAGTCCTACCCATTCCTCCTTAAACCCTCATTCATCATTTCATTCATAAATTGCACTATAAGACTAACACAACAAAACCCTTTCGTTTCTTCTCTTCACGAGAGAGAGAGACGGAGAGAGAAGAAGAAGAAGAATGTCTCGAGTTGCAGTGTCGCGGCTTCTTGGTTCTCTGTCGAAGAAGAAGAGCAGCATCAACACCAGACCCTTTTGCTCTAACGTCTCTGCAAACCCACCAAAAGAACCCATCATCTCTTCCCAATCTCTTCTAAACGATCAATCTGCGGTTCCTCCTCCCTCAGAATCTGCTGAGAAGAAGAAATCATGGAACTTCCTCAAGTTTGGGATCGTTGGAGCTCTCGCTGGAGCTGCTGGAACTGCTGCTTATGCCACCTATGGTATCTTCGTCTTCTTCCTCTTCTTTGGTCATCTTTGGTCGATTAGAATCATTTTATCTTGATTTGGGTTCTTGGGTCTTTGGGCAGAAATGAAAATTATATGTCCAAAACCTGCTTCTAGAAGAAGAATTGTGAATGGGTTTATTTGGAATGGTTAAAAGAAAAGAAAAGAAAGTACCCCAAAATCAAATATAACTATGTTGATGGGAAAAGAATGTTTGATTTGCATGGAAGATGTTGGGAAATAGAGGGGGGCTGCACTCAGCTGAATTTGATCTAATTTAAATCAGAACATTTCATTTGATATAAGTTAATGCGAAAGAATATATATGCTGGATATGTATTGATTCTTCTTGAGTTGGGGTCGGTTAATAGGTAGTGCTGGGAAGAAGGCGGCATAGTCCCATCTTATTATTATTGCTTCATCAAGTTGCTGCCTGATGCAGCTGGTTGGGTAGAGAGAGATGGGAGAGTGGAGAATTAAGAAGGAGAGAGGTGGTGTGGGGGAGGCGTGTGATGACATTGCTAGGTTTTACCCAACAGAAGATCTTGAAACTGGAGAGCCCATGAATCGAGAAAAAGCCATTCATGTTCACTAAGTATTTATCTTGGTAACGCTGAAATATATATCTTGAATAGTGCTCGGATTTTATAAAATTGAAAAGTGAAAATCAAAGGGAAAAGAAGCCGATTCTCGAGGGAGGCACCGACCCCTCAAATGGGAAAAAAGGCATAAAAAAGGTAATTATGTAAGGGAGACTGGAAAAGGCAAAAAAAAAGGTAATTATGTAAGGGAGACTGGAAATTACAATTCGAACAACATCCTGCATGTGAAATACCATCGTCAGATAGAATATCAGCAGTAGAATTAGTTGCTTTCTGCACATGGGAGAAAACCACTTCTCTACAGCAAATCCTTTAGCTCATCTATGATCTAACCATGATCCAATCTTTGAAGGCTTGATGCTCTTCTCCTCAGCATAGGTAACTATGCATATTGACTCCTTTTATATCACCAAGGGAAAAAACATCCAGGTTGCAAGCCTCCCGCACACCAATCAACAATTTGGCTTCATTAATGCTTCTGACAACCCCTGTGCTTGAGAAAGTCCTCATAACATTACCCATGAAATCATGAATGAAGCCGCCAATTCCAGTGTCGCCTGAATTGCCCAAAGCATTGGTATCAAAATTAAGCTTCTATTGGAGACTGCTTTGAGGCATTGTGCACTCTCCTATCTCTACTTAATCTAATTTCTGTTTAAAGGCGTCTGCAATACTCTTGCAAAATGATGCAATGCCAGGGCCCAAAATATGATTGTCCCTCTGTGAACGGAAATTGGGAGGAGCTGGAATGGAATGATACTATGATATATGTCAGAGTCTTAGCATATCATCACTATCATGATTCATGAAAATAGGATTAGAAAGACTTCACCTCGAAGCATCGATAGTTCCTGCCCACACTCGAGAATCTTCCTTTAATTAAGGCATTTCGACCTCATGCAACATTTGAAGAAGTCCAATGACTTGGTCAGTTTCTGATCTGTGAGGTTATGCTGGAACAAAGGCAACTGGTCAATGAAAATGACTGCCAGTCACAATCCGCTATCCTTTCCTTGGGGTTGGAAGCTAAATTGAAGAAAGCTTGGAACTTTGCAACAGAGCTCTGCTCTCCATACCATCCATTTCTCCAAATTAAAGATCCTATCTCCTTGCCCATCTTATAGTGGCTCATTTTTTGCTTTGAACAAAGTGTTGTTGCAGCACCCACCCACCCACCCTTGAAAGGATTTCAATTTCGACATGGATAGCTGGTGTTGCTTTAGTCTCTTCACGACTAGGTCAAAGAAGAGGCATGCCTAATAGGACGAAGGAAGAAAAGCACCACCACAAATGGGACTTTTACATTTTGAATTTGTGCTTTGCTAGCATCACAAAAGACCAGTCCATCTGCGTACTGTCCCTGAGAGACTGTGACTTGATCACTCCCTCAGTGGAATACTTGGAACAAATTGGCCTACCTTGCACTTCCTAACTTTTTTGCTAAGAGCTTCCTCGACTATGGTAGAAAGGAAGGTGAAAGAGGGTTGCCCATCTGAGATACCTGGCTGCTTGAAAGAATCGTTTCGAAGATCCATTCACCAAAATAGAGAATGTAGTTGAACCCACACACTCGCTGTTCCAACTCAATCCAATGCCAAAAGCCATGTGATGAAGGATGTAATTAAAAAAATCCCTATCACTCTTTCATAAGCCCTTTCAAGATTTAGTTTAAAAATGATGGCTGCTGTCCTCATCTTATGCTTTAGTCCATACATCCAGTAGCGACCAGAACGCTGTCTAGAATTTATCTACCGTTGATAAATGCTGCTTGAAACAAAGGAAATAATTGAGGGAAACCCTATCTTTAATCTTGAGGCTAACGACCTTGGATTTGGATTTTACACAGTCCCAATTAATCTAATTGGTCTAAGATCACTAATTCATATGATATAAAAGCAAATACTCTGATAGCCACCAACGCACATAAAGACAGGCAGATAAAGAGAGGTAGCAATAGGGAATTACAGGTCTTTCATTGTGGATAGCACGCCCGCTCCCACAACTCCACCCAGGGATGAATCCCTAGTTGGGCAGGTTACCTTCACATCTCCTGGCCGCTAGGCCAATTAGCCAAAGCATTGCAGACACACACAACACTTCTCTAGAAAGGGTACGTGAGTGTGTGTACTAGAAATAATCGCTGGAAATCCATTGAGAACATGGGTTCCTGATATCACTCGATCGAGACAATTGGCTGAATCCCATAAAACCATTTCATAAAAGTTCATTGATATCTTCTTTTTATAAAGCAAATAAACTTTGATTCTTGAATCATCCCCATTTCTTGTGTGTGTGTGTGTGCTTATCCATGTCGTAGAGCATCCATATACTAAGCACTAAGACTATATCTTTCTCGCCCCCTTTTACCTATAAAACGGGAGGTCAGGGGCCCAACATCTTATCTGTCTTTTGACAGTCAGCAAGCAACGCATCGATATATACAATGCAACGCTGAATAATGAGTTGATTTTCCATGAAAAGTACCAAAAATGATGTCTTATCCCTTAGCAGGTGATACTCATGCCTTTAATCATGCAGTTGGTAAAAGTAAGTGTGTGTTTTTGTTGTGGGTGGGTGGGGTGGGGGGGTGAATTACCCGTCGGTTCCTTAATGACCTTTATTAAGTGCAGGTCAGTTTAGGTTGGTTTTGGGTCTGGTTTGCATGGCGCATTTGTAGAATATTTTGTTACCTAGTTATTTGTTTGTTTTGTTGAATTTTAGTATTTAACAAGGCGGATGGATTAAATGATTAATGGCTTTGGCGTGAGTTGAACCAGCGACTTTGAACTTTAAAATTAGCGGTCTAACTGAGTATGTGGCACAGTGGTAATCACAAAATGATCAAGGAAGAAGGTCATCATCTTTAACCTAAGATTGAAACTGTGAATCCACAAGGAGAATATAGGGAAAACCAAACAAAAACTTAATTTTGTATTCTTCTCCTATTAACAACATAATAATGTCTTATATAAGCTCTTATTATGACCTTCCAAAAACCATTTTGAACTCAAAATTTGAAATAGCATGTATCCTTATCCTTCAGGCTTGATTTTAAAATTAGCACTATCTTTCTTGCTTGATTTTGAATTTTTCACTTATCCTCATCCTTCTGGCTTGATTTTGAACTTGTTTTATATCAATGCCCTCCACTTGAAAAGTTTTCACCCTCGAGCTGTTCTCTAGATGAACTGGTTCCTTCATGACATGATACTCGAATAAATCAACAACATTAGATGCCCCTCGAGCACAAATTCCACTATCAAGATTGCTTCATACCAAATGCAGGATGTAGTACATGTTGCTGCTTGCGTGCACATTTGATTTGAGGCGTAGACTGCAATATCTACTATTTGTTGCAGGTTGCATAGTTGCAGAAGTCTGTGCTGTAGAGTTAAATCTTGCAGCTGGGGAGCCCTTGTAGTTTAGTAGACTACTCTACAACAGTCACCGAATAACTTCTTGTTGCAATACATAATCCTGCCTCATATCTAGTCTGGGTTTCTTCTGCATTTGCAATAAACCATGTGGCTATTGACACATTATCAATGGAACTTGCCCCGTCTGTGATGCCGAGAAGTCACAGAAGAAGCACCTTGATCCTGTTGCTGCTGCCTCTGTTGGATTTGATGAGGATTCTGGTCCTGTTGGGAGCTTTGTTGTATTTTAGATGAATTATCCATTCATCCATGATAGAAGACCCGAAGCTGCTAATATTGTTAAAGGAGAACACATTCTCTTTGAGCGGACTCTTCGGAATCAACTCTTCTACTTTACCATGCAGAATCTCTAGGGATGTAAGAGGGTCGGTTCCGGTTCCGATCCAGATCCATGTGGGAACCGTTAACGGAAGGAGGGCTCCGGAAACGACTTGGAACCAGAATAGGGGGTCCGGTTCTGGGACTGGAGAGAGAGAGAGAGAGAGAGAGAGAGAGAGAGAGAGAGAGAGAGAGAGAGAGAGCCATTCGGGCTACATGCAGTAGCACTGTTGCTCAACCCCACCTCTCTGGCGAAATCCCACTGCGGCTCAACCGGTGGCTGAGTGAAGGATTCTCTCTTCTTTACCTTTGGCATCGACACAACAAGGGAGTTGTGTGTGTGTGTGTTTGGGTTTTTTTTGGGGGGGGTGGGGTGGTTTGGGCGAGTTGGAGGGGGAGGGCAGAGAGCGTCAGAATTGGGGGCTTTGATCTATAGTAAGAGAGTGGTTGGAGCAGGGGACTTGGGGGATGAGAGATCGAAGAGAAGAAGGAAAGCAAAACCCTAACAAAAAAAAGGGAAAATGAAATTTAGTGGAGGGAGGCTCGAAAAACTTATGCAAATTCTATAAATGCTCTTGGAATGAGCCGGTTCCTGGGTCCACGGGTCTTAACCGAGTTGGTTTTGGAATCGGACGCGTTTACATCCCGGGTCGAAGAAAAGGATCCAGAACCGGACTCATTTACTTATCAGAACCGTAATGAGGTTCCAAACCCAGGTTTTCATGGGTCGGAACCTCCGGGTAGTCGGAGAATTGGGTACCCATTTATATCCGTAAGAATCTTGTTCCCCTTTAGGCTCATATGATAGCATCGAAGGATAGGCAAACTTGCACTCTAGATTAGATCGATATGGCATTGGATGTCCCTCATAGGAGGTAATCCATTAGGAAGATCATCTGGTATGATCTCCTTAAATTCTTTCATCGGAGGTATTAGTGTGTCTCATTCTTGTAGGCTTTACATCGTCACTGATTTCTTTTGATTCTTTCATGATGTTGCCAAGGTTTAGGAGGGACTTTTTCCACACTTTAGAGGCTTTGATTTGGTTTGTCCCTCCTTGTCTATGCAGAAGAGACTTTCGTGCCATTTTAATGATAATGTAGACATTATTCTTGCATTTGTATATAGCATCTCTGTTGTATTTCCAGAGCATTCTCAGCAATATATGACAAGTATCAATGTCAACCACATGGTTCACATTATAGACAACCTGTCCTTGTAAGGTTTTCCAATTGGAAAATGGATTCGACATTGCTCACTCACCTTTTTTATCTTTATTTTTTATCAGTAACATAACCATTGATAAAAAGAAGAGCAAATTCCAAAGCATCCAAGACAGAAAACCATTGCTCACTTAACTTCTCTGTGTTTTTTGCTGAGTCAACCAATCTTGCAAGGTATAGTGTGCTTCTCTATCTTTGGCTGTAGATTGTCCACCATTGTTTTTGAGAAAAAATCTTGACTGTAGCAACTATCTATGGTCACATCATATACCCTCTGGTTGACTATGCATCTAGTTTTGAATATGTTGTGGCGCCGTGTTTGATCTTCTACTTGGCCATACACCAACCTTCTGACGACAAGAGAGAGCCCTTCATCTTCATTGCCATGAGTCACGTCTTTATTACGAGCTTAGATGTGCAATTGAGCCTGCATCTCATACTGATTGCTGTTTTTGACGTTGAAAAGTTCCAGATGTTGCTATAGTCATGGCTTCGTTTTTGTGAGCATTGTTGGCGAAATGGCTATCCGATCCACTTTTGGCCATTGAACTAGAAAAGATCTCAATCTGATACCAACTGGTGTAGTATTAAGCGCAAAAGAATCAAGGAAGAAGATTGCTATCTTCAAGCTTAGACTAAAAGCTTGAATCCACACGGAGAAAATTAGGGAAAACCCAAGAAAAGCATAATTTCGTATTCTTCTCCGATTAGCAACCTAATGTTGTCTTATAGAGAATCTTATTATTCCAAACAATTACGGACTCAAAATCTGAAATTAGCACTTGGTCTTGTCCTTCTAGCTTGATTTTGAAATTAGCACTTACCATAATCCTCGTGGCTTGATTTTGAACTTGTCCTGCATCACTATCTGACCACTAACTAATAGATTATGTGTATCTAACTTCACATTGGATCAGTTTTAGCCAATTGATTGAATGGTATAGTTGGACCTCAACAGATTCAACAGTTCTTTTCCTATAGATTTAGGCGGTTATTTAGTGCCTACATAATATTTTGGGTTCCAAACATTCCCATACACTCACTGAGAGCGCAATTAAACATCAAAACCCAACATTTTCTAATATTATGGATTTTGGGTCATTTTTCGTTTTTATGGTCTTAAATAATTGCCCCAATAACCAATGTATTTTGCCCATAATTGATACATCTGTTCTTTTAGATAGGTCGGTACGCCTTTTGAAACTGATATTTTGAAACTCTTTAGAGCTTTTGTGTTGTATTTTGTTTTGACTTTAGTAAATCTATTAACTTCCAAAAAAATAGAACTTCCAATGGTAGTAGTGTAAAGATTTTGAACATTTTTTTCCAGTTATTCCCCAACTTTAGTTTTCAAGGCAATTCAGTACCAGCAACCATTCCTATCATAATCATAGAAAAGGCATAAAGATCCAAATTACACTCTTTCCGCTGACATTGGTTTCGAGAAAATCGACAAACACATGACTCCATCAACTACAATTCACATAAAAAAGGGTTCAACAAGAGGACTTCCTAGGGAGGTCACCCATCCTAATACTATTCTCGCCCAAGCTTGCTTAACTACGGAGTTTTGATGGGATCTAGTGCATTAACACTAGTATGATCGTGCCCAAGTCCATTACTTGGAATCTCCTCCTCGTGGTTTGTTGAAATTCAATGTCGATGGTGCGACAAGGGACAAGCCGGGGTTGGCGGGTATTGGTGGGGTGCTTCGTAATGATAAGGATGAGGTGTTGCTTTTGTTTTCTAAAAGTGTAGGAATTAGAGATTCAAATGAAGTGGAAGTTTTGGCTATTTTGGAAGCTCTTCGGATTTTGTGGGTTCTTTCTATGGTCCGTTGTTGGTGGAAAGTGATTCTTCAAGTGCAGTGGGGTGGCTCTTGAAGCATGATTCTAGTCCTTGGAAGTTCCAATTTCACTTTAATGAGATTAAGAAGCTCTCCTCCACATGGGCTCTCTCTTTTTGTCCTATGTTGAAAAGTGCCAATTGTATGGCGGATGCTTTGGCTAAACAAGGGGTGGATAGATCTTCTCCGTGGTTAGTTTTCTTTTTTTTGGGTGGTTTGCCTTGGGGGTTGATTTCGCCTTGGCTCGTGGGGTATAGTGCTCTTATTATCTTATACCCTTGTTTGTCTGGTTTTTCTCTGTTGTTCTTCTTGCTTTGTTTTTTCTAATTAATAAAGTTTTTGTTACTGATAAAAAAAAACTTTAGTTTTCGACTTTTCGTTGCCAATAAAAAAAAACTTTAGTTTTCAATGGGATATAATCGAGGAAAAAGAACATGAACAAAAAGAGCTGCTCAACTTCAAGTTCACGTTCATGCTTTTCAAAAATACAATTTGATAATCTATTGCATGTTGACTCAATATCATGTCAAAAATGTACACAACTAGCTGGGGGAAGACTCAAGGAATCCCAAAAAAGAAACCATGAGATTTGAAGACTACAAATTATCAACATTATGAATAGAAACTAGGCATCTTAGGTATAGATCATAGATTCTTTTGATTAACTTTTTAGCGATGTTCATTTTTTGATTCCTAGTGTTCTGCTATTATAGGGATCCTATGTTTGTCACTGTGCTTATGTGCTGCCATGTTCTTTATTCACATGTTCATGTTTCTAATGATTTTTGAGTTAATGGTTGAAATGCCTTTTAGTTTTCATATCTCTGTAGCTCTGTGTTTTTTATCTTCCATTTTTTTCATAAAACTCATTTTACTTTTCTGCTCAGCTTATTCTTTGGAAGAAGTGGAACACAAAACAGCATCTTTGCGAGATAGTGCTAATTATACTGTTGGTGATGATGCTTCAGCTTTTGAGGTATGACAGTGGTAATTTGCTTTGATATTTGTTGTAGTTGGTTCTTGACCATTTACCATTACAGGTTCTTTGATGTTGTCAATTTATGGAATGAGCAACACTGGTTTTTTCTTTTTCTTATGCTTTTCTTGACCGTATTATTATGATTACAGTCCTTACGAAAGTTTTCTAGAAGTTGAATGTAACCATCTTTCAAGAGAAAAAAGAAAGGGTTTTCGAGAAGAGGAGTTATATGGAAAAAAGGATAAGACCAAGGTTTTAAAACTCGGACTCGGCCTATAAAAGGATAAGACCAAGGTTTTAAAACTCGGACTCGGCTCGGGCCGAGTCCGAGTCGACTCGGCCGAGTCGGCCGAGTCCCCATATTTAGTAAAAAAAAAGGAAAAATTTTGTTTCTCCTTTTTTCCATCCAATCCATTCATAATTCCATATATAAAGTTTTACTCTCTTCATTGATCATTCTAATACGTTATTTAAGGATAGAAATATAGAATAATAATAACAAAATCGTAAGCCATTTTATAATTTAATTGCAATTAAAATTTAAAATTTAAAACTAAAAAGTAGAAAATACAATGTATATGTTTCCAACTTTCAATATCCACTCTCAAGTCTCAATTTAGTCAATTATCAAGTCAACTAGTAAGATTAATCATCGAAGATGTAACTAAGCTTCAAATTTCAATTATATTTATAGCATATAAAAATGTAAAACCATAGTATACCTTAGCTCTTTCTTGTTAAAATTTAAATGCTAATTCCATGTTGAATGCCTTGCGGGTTCTGGATCTTCATCTTCGTCGTTATTTTGACTTAGACAATAGTATTGAGCAACATCAAAATGAAAGAACCCTTGCCCCGCTCTTGGAGTTATAGGACCTTCTCCATAGTTTGATGATGGAGCCATAACTTGAAGTTAAGGATATTCATATGGCAGTTGCACTTGTTAGGGTGTTACTCCATACTGTTGTTGCCCATACCCATGCGAAGGACCACCGTATCCACCATACTGCTGTGGCAGTCCATACTCAGACGAAGGATCATGAAATTGATCTCCATATTGTTGCCCATATCCGTATGAACTATCAGAACTTGTGATCCAAGGGCTTGATGCCATTTGATGCGGCTGAGGATATTCATTCGTTGGCTCACTTCCTTTTCCTTCACCTCTGCCCCACTCACGTGACCCACCGGCAGCCTCACTTGGACTATAATATACATTAATGTTGTCATGTCCACCACCACGTCCATCATCACTACCTTTGTATGCCTCCTCGTTCTGGCCCTGTTCACCTCCTTCTCGTGAGCCACTCTTGCTAGAAGATGATGTTTTATGCTGTTCATCTTCTTCTTCATAAGTGGCCAACCTTTGGCCTTGTCTTGTCTTTGCATGAGTGCTCTTAGTCTTATCCTTTGACTTTCGCGTGTATTGGAAAGTTGGTTTTGATCTTTCTCTAGCCCCCTCGACATGTTCTGAAGTAGAGCGTGTCAACTCTGGACTACGGTTATGACCACGTCCCGAGCCTTGCAATGATGAGGTTGCTACACCCTTACCCTTATCGCGCGCTGATCGCGCTGTAGAAGTAGGCGTAGCAGATCTGGAACTCGGCTGCTGCGATGGGGAAATTTGTGCTTCATTCGACTGAAATTCTTCAACATTAGCCATTGCTTCATTGAGGAATGTTGTATCATTTAATACTGGCTCCTCTCTTTCAGCCAACCATTCATCAAGAGGGTCATCTTCCTCGAATATATAATCCAAATTAATTGGTTCGTAGTCGCCGTTGTCTCTTCTCATCAGGTTCCTTGCCCGTAATCTCATGTTGTAATGGACAAAGAGACCAACTTCTCCAACTTAGCCATAGTAAGGCGATTACGGGTGGCGATTACGGGTCTTAGTGTGTATCAAGCTGAATGTACTCCAATTCCTTTCACATCCCGAAGATGAGGCTGTTTGGCTCAATATTCTTTTTGCAAAAGATCTTAAATGGGGAACCTCATCACCAAATGTAGCCCACCATTCAGCTGTGTTAAAAAACCAAAACAATAAAATCAATTGTTTGTTATAATTCATAAAAAACTATATTTCATCTAATTTAAGTACTGAAATTTGAGAATAATACCTGGATCCATCTGCTTACGACCCAATATGGCTGCGTCTGATCCAAAACTACCTAGAGCGCCCTTGTAGTTTTTCAACTATAAAAGTTAAGATTTAGAAGTTAGCACCTAGCAGTTAGCACTTTTTCAAATTTCAACTAATTTGTGAATAATAATGTCATGATCTATGACATCTTTACCTGGTTAAGAATTGTAACTTGATATTGCGCGTTATTTGTCATAGCCTCTAACGTTATTTTCAAGCCACGGAAAACTTCTTCATGGTTAGAAAAGTGTTTGCTATAGAAGCAGCTTGGGTTCAAGTAGTACGCTGCATGCTATGACGTCATTAAGTAATAAGTATTGATTATTAGATTCCAAAATAAAGTAATAAACAATAACTAGTTAGTATTCTATTTATAATAACCATAATAAATTAATAGTCAAAAATTACCTGCCGCATGTATGTCTTGATGCATCTGGTTGTCCTATCGATTATCAATGATTTTCCATATCTTCTTATAATAAGTCCCATACTTTCCTCTGGACCTTTGCTCTATAGCTAGCTTTGCTTTATCCATGGCATCATACACAAAGCCCATTGTGGGCTTCGTATCAGCATCCACTAGTTTCAAAACCCAGACAAGAGGCTCGAGTAAGTCAGTAATTCGTTCTGCCCTGTTCCAAAAATCTTCCCCAAGGACAATCTGTTGTACTTTGCGTGCCAAAGGTTGACCTGAAAATTTTGATTTCACATATGCTGTACTGGTCCACATCTGCATTATGTTAGCCTTGGCACGACAAAGACTCTCAAGGGCTACGAAGTGCGTAGCAAAGCATGTGATACCGGGCCTCAAAATCTCACGACCTTCGTTCATTTCTCTTAGTAGATCTGTCATGAACTGATGGTTATAGATCAAAGATGTCACCATCTTTCCCTCATTAATAGTCTCACGGACATCATCTAATTTGCCAATGTCCTCCAGCATGAGATCAATACAATGTGCCACGCACAGCACCCAAATAATACCCTTACCCTTTTCACGCAATTTCTTCGCCGCGGCCTTAAAGTTAGGCGCATTATCTGTCACAATTGCAACAACATATTTGTGCCAATTGTTAACCATGGCCAAGGTATCATCAATTAAACTATACAAATATTCAGCATCCATTCTATGTCCGCTTGTATCTACAGACCTGATAAAAACTGTTTCCGTTACACAGTAAGCCATGAAATTAATAATGTGCCGCCTATTGTTGCTTGTCCACCCATCACACATAAGCGTGCACCCATACTCCTCCCAAGTTTTGAAGTGATCTTCCAAGTATCTCCAATAATCAGAAACTTCCATGTCAAGATACTTTCCGCCAATCTCATAAGCGGATGGAGGTTTAACTCCGGGCCCCACCTCAGCTATAGTATCAACCATGGAGCGATAGTATGGTGAATTAGCAACATTCGGTGGAATCCGATTATAATGGAAGAACTTTGAGATGGCTCTCCCCATTTTCATGGCTCTAACTTTCATATCGCCCATGATAGAGCTACTAATCTTTGGTTGTTTTGTACTTTGAGACCGATGTAAGAATGGATTCATTGTCCCTCTCCTTGCTGTGTCCCGAAAAGGGTCAGGAGGAGCTCTAGAAGAACCAGCCCCAGCCCGTGTCTCATCCATACGAGCCTGCTCAGAAGCAAATTGTTCACGGCTCGCTCTAAAAGCCCTCCTTAACTCCCTCGCCTCAACATCACCATCACCGTCAGAGTCATCCTCAGAAGTGTCAATCCTCTGCATATTTACAACCCTCTCATCAAATTTTTTCTTCTTTTCTTCCTCATTCTTCTTTTCAAGCAACATGTCTCTCATTTGTTTCCTCACTTCAGTGGGGACATTTGTACATGGTTTAGCTTCCCCTTGTATACCTGCTAGGTGTTGTTTAAATCTGTGGATCCCACCACTGAGAATCTTATGACGCCATTTGCATTTGACCTTATGACGGTCTCCTACAACCATCTCCCCATGTTCCCATCCGGGGTCAACTTCTTTCTCTTTATTTTTTGGGGCCATTTGTGATATAATCTAACTATATGAGTAATAGTAATCTGCACAATCATGAAAATCACATTCTTTTAACCAAAAAATAGTTGAAATTTCATCTACAAACAACCCACACATGTAATCATCTACTCTACATAATTTAAGGATGTAAAATGCAAAAAATCCATATTATTAATAATTATTTTTATAAGAAAAAGTAAGGAAAATATTATTATTGCACATATATGCATAGATCTAGTGTTAGAACCATAGATCCATGTTATACAAACTCAAAATAATAATTTCATACAAAGAACATAAGTAAATAATAAAAAAAAAATCGGATTTCTCATTATTTTTTTTTAAATTACATCATAATCATGAAAATCACATTCTTTTAACCAAACAATAGTTGAAATTTCATCTACAAACAACCCACACATGTAATCATCTACTCTACATAATTTAAGAATGTAAAATGCAAAAAATCTATATTATTAATAATTATTTTTACAAGAAAAAGTAAGGAAAATATTATTATTGCACATATATGCATAGATCTAGTGTTAGAACCATAGATCCATGTTATACAAACCCAAAATAATAATTTCATACAAAGAACATAAGTAAATAATAAAAAAAAATTCGGATTTCTCATTATTTTTTTTTTAAATTACATCATAATCATGAAAATCACATTCTTTTAACCAAAAAATAGTTGAAATTTCATCTACAAACAACCCACACATGTAATCATCTACTCTACATAATTTAAGAATGTAAAATGCAAAAAATCAATGTTATTAATAATTATTTTTACAAGAAAAAGTAAGGAAAATATTATTATTGCACATATATGCATAGATCTAGTGTTAGAACCATAGATCCATTTTATACAAACCCAAAATAATAATTTCATACAAAGAACATAAGTAAATAATAAAAAAAAATTTGGATTTCTCATTTTTTTTTTTAAATTACATCATAATCATGAAAATCACATTCTTTTAACCAAACAATAGTTGAAATTTCATCTACAAACAACCCACACATGTAATCATCTACTCTACATAATTTAAGAATGTAAAATGCAAAAAATCCATATTATTAATAATTATTTTTACAAGAAAAAGTAAGGAAAATATTATTATTGCACATATATGCATAGATCTAGTGTTAGAACATAGATCCATGTTATACAAACCCAAAATAATAATTTCATACAAAGAACATAAGTAAATAATAAAAAAAAAAAATCGGATTTCTCATTATTTTTTTTTAAAATTACATTATTATCATGAAAATCACATTCTTTTAACCAAAAAATAGTTGAAATTTCATCTACAAACAACCCACACATGTAATCATCTACTCTACATAATTTAAGAATGTAAAATGCAAAAATTCCATATTATTAATAATTATTTTTACAAGAAAAAGTACGGAAAATATTATTATTGCACATATATGCATAGATCTAGTGTTAGAACCATAGATCCATGTTATATAAACCCAAAATAATAATTTCATACAAAGAACATAAGTAAATAATAAAAAAAAATTCGGAAAAGTAAGGAAAATATTATTATTGCACATATATGCATAGATCTAGTGTTAGAACCATAGATCCATGTTATACAAACCCAAAATAATAATTTCATACAAAGAACATAATGATTTCTTAATTTTTTTTTTTTAAAAAAGACCCAAAAATTAAAAAAAATGCATTTTTAGAAAACATAATGATCCTCCAAACCGTCTTCAAGCAATATCTTCATCTTAGCATCTTCTCTAAACCATATATGCATGTAGAATCAAGAAAACAAACCTCAAAGTTGTGAAATAAAAAAACCCTCTTTGATGTGAATAGTGGTTGGATTCTTTGGTAGGCTTGATCTTAAAAAATGGATGGATTTGATGATGTTTGATGCTTGAAACACAATTTGGAAGTAGTCTCCTTCACTCTCCACAAAGTAGAATAGAAAAAAAATGAGCATTTTAGGGTTTTGTGGGGCTTTAAAAGCACCCCCCCTTCATCAACAGGGGGACTCGCCCGAGTCCATAGAGACTCGGCCGAGTCCCCCTGGACTCGGACGAGTCCCCCTGGACCTGTATTGAGTCCAGGGGACTCGGTTCGGTCCCGGCCGAGTCCGAGTCGACTCAGACTCAGCCGATTTTTTTTTCCTTGGATAAGACTGTACTTTGGGCATGTTTGGTATAATGATAAGACTGTATGGGACAAGCATTCAAAATAGTTAGTTGACCTGTTATTTATTACTCTAGTACCTTGGTCATGATGCAATGGATTTTCTTATTTGTAATTCTGAATTTTTGTAAAGATATGGAACTCTCTTGGATGTTTCTGTGATCATGATGACATTTCAGTTTGCTGTTTTGTGGATGTCTGGTGTAGTTTGAGTGATGCCCCTTGCAGTAAGTGATCTTTTAACTAACTGGAGGTTTGAATGTGGGGGTCGGGCTTTAATAGATGTTTGGGCATTATGAAAGGAGAAGAATCCCAGATGTTCTTTGGGTAAGATGGATTTGGTCGAGGCTTGTTTCTTGAGCTGTTTTAACTTGCTGCGCACCAGCCTTTAGTATAAGATGCGGAAATAAAAATATATAACTAGATTTAAGGGTGATTTTTTTTAGGGCTGCACATGGGCGGTTCGGATCGGTTTAACACTAAAACCAATAACCAAACCGAACCTGTCGGTTTTTTAATTAACCGATCCAATCCGACCGATGGAGAGGACTTAAACAGAACCGGACGGTTCGGTTCGGTCGGTTAATTCGTTATTTTTTTTTTTTTAAATCAGACATTGCAAATTTCAAAATGATGAGACCCCATCCTTTGCATTTATTCCAATGTTTAGTGCAAACATAAAAATCTAACATTCCAGTGATCCACTTATGATGGAAGTTGCTTCCAGTACTATCTATGCATCAATTTCTCATAATGGAAGTTGCTTCCAGTACTATCTATGCATCAATTTCTCATAATGGCTGTCCACTTCAAGGGACCCACTTATGATGTTACTACCCATCTAATCGGAACCATCCATTGAAGTTTCCTCATCTGCGCATTCGGTTATCTTAGTCTAATCAGTGCATTAAATCCCCTTCAAAGCATAATCAATCCACAGTACTGGGATGCACAAAAATTTATATGCGATGGACTCAATCCACAGTGGTATGCACAAAAATTTATATGCAGTGGACTCACATCAGTAAAAAAGCAATACTTAGGTTAATGTACACGGACGGTTCGGTTTAAGCGGTTTTTATGATATCTAAACCGTTAACCGAACCGATGTAAGCGGTTTTTATAATTTCCAAACCGTTAACCGAACCGATCAACTATAAACCGATCCGAACCACCCGGTTTGGTCGGTTCGGTTTGGTTTTGCGGTGATACCGGATTTTTTGTGCAGCCCTAATTTTTTTCATAATTCTTAACTGATTGATCCTCTCTTGTATTGTAATTTCTACTAATTGCAAATTCAAAGATGGCTCAAGACTTGTAGCGGGTAATCTCTGGTAACTCACATTGCCACTGCTTCAATCATATGATTGAGATGATCTGACACTTCAACCATTTTTCGTTGGATTGGTAGTTCAACCATTTGTCATTTGATTGGTAGTGTCGGTTATTAGATATCTTAACTGTGTTCAAAGAAATTAGTTGTCTATTCAGTTGTTGTGAAGTTCTTATCTTTGATAGTTCTGGAAGCTCTTGAAATACTAACACATTCATTTCTTAGATAATGAAATCCTCAATAAGAAAACTAGATAAATGCAACAAGTTACCATAGGCATTGAAATGGGGGAATAAAACTACCCATAAATTGAAACATAGTAGTGTGTACTTCCACGGGAGACTTGCAATTTATTGCTGCTGGGGCTTATATTGTGCTTTCACCCAGTGTTCTGTGAAATTTGAATGACATACAGGGGCATAAAAGAATCTGCAGAGTGATTGAGCATATTTGTTTTTGTTACACTCTATCATGATTTATTTTTCCTCAGTAATACGATATTTTGCATCTCCTATCTTATCAACCGTCAATATTTTTGAAGATATTTTCCAATCTCGATTAGTTTCTGACTGTGTTTGGTATCTTTCATCAGAACATCAAATCAAAAATTTTTTTGGATACTAATTTCCGTTGTTTCGCTTCACAGAAAATCCAGGCTCGCATTTATTCCACTGCTATGACAGGTAACATGGAACTCCATTCTTTTCCTTGTGTGTGTGTGCGTGCGTGCACGCTAATAGTGTACCCAATGCCCTTGCTAAAGGTGTTTTGCACCATATTATATATTTTGGGGATGTCATTCCTCTGCCTTTATAGTTTTATTGGTTCTCTTTCCTGCCGGCTTGTGCTGGGTTCCGTTTCTGTTTGGTCTGCCCTCTGCTGAATTCTTTATTCTTTTCAACAATACACATTACCATTTGGAATAAAGGGATATCGTCTATCAACTTTACTACAAATTGAATCTTATTGCTTTAGCTTGGTTGTCTGACACCAAACTTGTCGAGACCTCACTTGAGCTAAATGTCAAATACAAACAAGATGAAGGTGTACCTGTAATGATTCCTACGTTATCTTACTGAATCTCTTCTCTCTCATATGCTAACAGGACCTCCTATCTCCTATTTTGCCCATGCTGTTTAACAGTGGTGCAAATATTAAACACTTAGAAGTGATAACTGTTTGTTGTATTCTCGCCATCTTCGATGATCTCCAAAGCCGGATTTGTTTTTCCTGCCAAAACTTCTTACATGCTGCTTGCTATACTGGCTGGCAGGACCAATAATGTCCTGACATTCTTTGTTCCACTACTGAATGGTGTATTTTCCTAGGTTATGCTTTAATATTTTAGACCTGTAAAAGCATTATAGAATATCACAATCCTGCACAGGAGAACAGTGCGCTATATCTTCTCCTTGCTATGGGACTCTTTGGTTTGGTGGTCTTTTATCTGAGCTTAGTTTCCACTACACATCCTGTACTTAATGTTTGACATTACTAGTTCCATTCAGCTTACTTCCAATTCAGCCTTTTACGAATGCTCAAAGCATAGAGGGTGATTGACATTTCATCCCTGGTGAGCTTGAAAAGACAGTCATCAGGTGGCCCTAAGCAGATGGGATTAGGCTATGAGGATGAGGACAAGATGGTAGCTTGTACTTGTTTGAGGGCAACATAAGCACATAACTCACACTTAGTAGCTTTTTGCACTTTTTTTTAGAAGGACATGGTAGAATTCAGAGCCTTTTTTGTATTGTACTACCTGTATATAAACAATTTTATTGTCATGGATAGGATTTTGTTATATATTGTTTAGAGTTTATTCATAGAACTGTTTTAGCTGACCCAGATTGGTAGGATAAGGATCAGATGATGATGTTGATGATGGGATACCTTTTGCTTTAATTCTCTCTCTCTCTCTCTCTCTCTCTCTCTCTCTCTCTCTCTCTCATATGCTTTTGTATGCATTGTTTGCTCTTGTAATTCTGTTTTTGACATTTCAGTGCCTGCTAAAGCTGTTGAGCTGTACATGGATATCAGGAGGTCGATTGAAGAGCAAGTCCGGGTGTGTACTAGTGTCCATCATAAACCCAAAGTCACGATTCTTGGATTGTAAAATATCACCTTTAAATGATCTATTCATATTTTTGTATGTATTGGTATGTAGGGATTTACCGAACCGTCGTCAGAGAAGCTTCTTCCAGATTTACATCCTCTAGAACAGCATGTCTTTACGCTTGTCCTTGATCTCAATGAGACTTTGATTTACTCTGATTGGAAGGTAGTGGTTATATCGTCTCTAGATAATGTGGTTGGCACGGTTTCTTTCTTTCTTTTTTTGTAAGTTGCAGATACTTCTATGCACTCCTGTCTTTCTGTTAATTGATTGGTCATTGCTACACTTTGTTATATGGCCAACTATTTGGATGTCTCTGTCACAGCTGCTGCTTTGACATGATCTCAAAGGGGATATGGATAGGGACTTGGAAGTGTGTAATGACATAAGCACATAATTGCAATAGCCCCTGTAAAAATAATTAGTGTATCTTCCAGAAACCCCTGTAAAAATAATTAGTGCATCTTCCAGAAAAAGAAAAGCTAGTGTAGTACAAGGGGGTATGAGATGGGGGAAACGGTAAATTCTTGGAATGTAGTGAGTGGCTGTGTGCGTGTGATGCCTTGCAAAGCGTTTAGCCCTAAATAGGGTAGTGTAAAGATCCAGAACTCAACCCCAATTTGTTGGGTATGAAACTCAACCCAAATTAGATGCTATGAAGCTTTCAAGTTACAACCACAGGAGTTTTTCTTTTCCTTTTCTTTCTTGGCTGGTTTAAAAGATTTTCATGTGGTGGCCTCTCCTGAAGAGGTTTTGCTCTGTTCCCCCTTTGGAAGTCATTATTAGAATCTGGACTTTTTTCCTGTGGGGCAGGCCAAAGAGGACATGGATGGAGGTAGTGAGGACTGATTTGAAGAAGTGCAACCTATCCGCTAGTTTGTCTCGGGATAGACTGGAATGGAGAAACAAAATTCATTTAACTGTTCTTTGATGGTGATGAGGACGACTCTTTCCTTCACTGTTCATTTTCTGGCAATCAATTATATGGTTATAGGGCTTAAGATGTCCATTTCAGGAATCTTTTGTGGCGTGATCCATCTGTAATCAGTCCCACTAAATTAATCATGTGGATCATCTGAATCTTGTAATAGTTCCAAATTGAATTAGATATTTTCTATTTGAATCTGTAATCAGTACAACCACCCCCCCCCCCCCCCCCCCCCCCCCCCAACACACACACACACACACACACACCAAAACCCACAACCCAACCCCCCAAAAAAAAGAAAATAAAAACCCCCCTGAATTTCAAATATCCCTATATTTCCTGTGAGAAGGAATTTGTATCCATCTGAATGTGTTCAAATGTCTTGGTGATCCACCCATATTTGGTGGTTGTGACTATTGGTAAATCATTTGGCGATCATCCGTCACATTGAACTCATTAAATCAATGATTGTATCTCCAAACCATTGATTGACCTTGCTTGTACAGGAAGGTGCATCAACAGGCTACACATGATGATGTTCAAGAGTGAGGACCCTGTAAATTCTCACAAGAGAATAATATTTTTCACACGAGTGTATAGAAGTCTTCTGGGTTGAAGCTGTGCTTGTCTATTTTTAATTGCTTGGGATTTCCATTTTGAAAGTGTAACACTATGGTATCTAACTTGATTGAATGCTGGTGTTTCTATATGCATTATGTTGTTACTAGTATATGCTAAATGTATTCTTTGAATTTGTATTGACTTGACAATGGTCTTTTTGCTATGTAAAGCGTGACAGAGGCTGGAGAACATTCAAAAGACCTGGAGTTGATGCCTTCTTGGAACATCTTGCACAGTTCTATGAAATTGTTGTGTATTCTGATCAGCTGAATATGGTAATTTTGGCTTTTTTCTGTCTTGTGGTTTGCAGGTTTTTATGATAATGTTATTCAACCTAGTTTCTTTTATTGTGTAGTATGTTGACCCTATTATTGAAAGGCTGGATCAGAAGGGTTGTATACGATATAGATTGTCAAGAGCTGGAACCAGATATATTAATGGAAAACACTATAGGGTATGCTTTTTCTAGCCTATTTTATTAGTTAAAGAAGCATACAATTGTATAAATAAAGGTGAAACAGAGTGGATATGATATAGATGTCATGATCTGCAGCCCATATATTGGAGTTGGTATCCTTTTTCTTGAATTATAGATTTCTGTAGCTTAATGAACTTTGTTCTTAGCTCAAAGTTTGGAATAAAAATCTATTTGTTTGTGTGGGAAGCTGAATATTGCAAGGTCTCCACCTATTGTAATATTTATTCAATGCCGAACCATGCTATATATGTGTTAAGATGGTGAATAACATGGAAATAGTAAATGGTATCCTTTTTCTCTAATTAGAGATTTCTGTAGCTTAATGAACTTTGTTCTTAGTTTTAGTTTGGAATAAAAATCTATTTGTTTGTAGGAGAAGCTGAATATTGCAAGGTCTCCATCTATTGTGACATTCAGTGCCTAACCATGCAATTTAAGTGTTTAGATGGAGAAAAACATGGCACTAATAAATTACTGAGAAGTTGAAGTATCACAAAATACTGCAGTGTTTGGACTGTCCATATATACCTATGTTTTGATTTTATATCTTTTCTTGACAAGGTAGTCAAAGTTCCTTTTCTTTTGTTGTTTGGCTCTGAGCATTCACACTAGTGTTTTTCTGTTATTGTGCTGTCAGTTGTAAAAAGAAATTGCTTTCATTATTCTTTGTAATGTCAATTGCTTTAGCATGCTATCCTTTCAGCAATATCATGTGAAAGGAAATTTCTCAAATGGTGCAACAATTGGCATTGTTTTCCACCGAATAGTGTACGATTTTGTGGAGGGAAGAAATATTGATATATTCTGTCCACCACCTGAATGTAGATGATTTCCTCTTTTGGTGGCTCTGTAATCTGCAAAAAGTAACTGACCTGAAACAAGAGTGTTGTTTGACAAACTTAATGCATCTGGTGGCAGGACCTCGCGAAGCTGAATAGAGATCCTTCTCACGTTCTTTATGTGAGCGGACATGCGCTAGAAAGTAGCCTTCAGCCAGAAAATTGTGTGCCAATCAAGCCATGGAAGCTTGAAGCTGATGACACTGCTCTACTGGATCTTATTCCCTTTCTTGAGTGTAAGTCTACCGTGCTATTCCATCTGAACGCTGAAGATTACTAGCTACCCTCTGTGGACCAAATGATGCTACTCCATCATTGTTTTTGGATGTAGCCAACATTGCAGTCTGTCTAATTACTTTGGCGGAGTGGATGGTTTTTATTTCTTATTTTTGCATTTGATATCTGGTGGATGGCCACCATTTTGTTGGACAGATGTGGAAAACAGTATGAAAACATGTAATTTTGGAATGTTTTGCTTACTTGTCATGTATTGTAGATCCACATGAAACAAATGTGGAAAATGAGAAGTGAGAAATTTAGGTATTTGTGTTGGGAACAGGTATCTGATAACCATATTTTGAGCAGTCATGTCAATTGGAAATCAAATTTTGGTATGCATCATGTATGATACTATTTATCCAGCTTGTTTCTTGAAATCAATACTGTCCATCAATCCTGATTGCAATTTTCAGTGAAGACAGAAAAATAGTATCCCTGCAAATGCAGTTACTAATTCATTGCTTCACAAAGTCATAGCTGAGTGGATGGATAACCATCCATTTCTGAACCCTTAAAATTTTGGAATACACTAGAACACATGCTATATATATGCCGCCGCTGCCGCCACCACCACTGTCACCACCACCATCATCAACAAAGCCTTGTCCCAACGACATTGGGGTTGGCTACATGAATTATGTTCTCCATTCCGATCTATCTTGAGAGAAATCCTTAGATAGGTTGCACTTCTTTAGTTCTATCCTTATTACTCCCTAGCATGATCACATAGTGTTGTTTCCTCATATACATGTTTGGTGTGACAGAAGTTTTATGCTGGCTGTCATTCTGTGTATGTCACAGAATCTAACATGTTTCTTTTAACAACAGATGTAGCCCGGCATAGACCAGCTGATATTCGACCTGTCCTAGCATCTTATCAAGGCCGCGATATTGCAACTGAATTTATTGAACGATCCAAAGAACACCAGAGGTAAATATTTTATTACTTATCTATATTGTCCTTAGTTAGATCAAATGTAGAAATTGACAGTTTCCATCACTATCGGGAGTGTGTGTACTTCATCTCAAATAATGAAATTAATCAGCGGTTTGAGAATTACTGCACTTGTTGCCATTAGTCTGATGTTATCATACACACTGGATCTCTGTCTGATAGGTTTTTGTTTGCTTCAATTTAGAACAGATCACAGTGTATGTGTGTGTGTTTCTCTATCTCCTGTGAAAGATGAATATCAAGCAATGTCTTCTGTGTTATGTTATTTTATCACAAATGTTGATATTGACTGCTCTGGCTGTACCATTACATGATGTTCCACCATAGAATGGTGTGTGTTTGGAGACTGATTTCTGGTAAATGCAAGAAGGAAGATCATTTTTCTAAATCTTCTACATAAGATGAATATCTAGCAAAATCTGCTATGTGCTTTGAGATTTTCTGACTATGTTGTCTTGTAACTAGACTTCAATGTTCACAACCAATACCAATTCCACTTTCCGCTGACAATAAGGTGCCATTCAGATAGTTACTACCCATTTTCATTCCATACCATGTGCATTGAGGCTGATTGTTTCTTCATCAGAGCTCAGACACTGGACCATCACTCTTTTCCATTCCCTTGTGATTACATATTGTTAATAGAAAGACAATAACACAATAGTTTCATATGCTTCTAGTTTTTAATTGATGTTTGATTCTCTAGCATCACCTTGAAGGGAGTGTGGAAAGCATGAATCGTCTACTGTCATGTAGACTATCGTACTAGTAGCATATCTTGTTGATTTGTTTGCAGTTAGCTAGATTAGCTTTTAGAATGATACTAGTGATGGAAATAATGGAATCAACATATCTTGTAGATTTGTTTACAATTATCTAGAGTAGCTTGTAGATTGATACTTAGCAATGTAATCACCCCTAATAGGAGAAAAGTTTTATTTGACTATTTAAGTTTTATTTGACTATATTTAAACCATTTTCTTTCTTCTTATTATTTAAAATTTTGAATTTTTTTTTTTTTTTGATAAATAAATTTTTTGAAATGTTAAGGTTCATGCTTGAAGGCTTGTCTAAGGGTGTCTCAAAAACACCTCGAGGCTCATGTCTGAAGTGTGGGGCATATGCTTCACTGTAAGAGGCATATTTGAGGCTCAAATGAAGCATGTGCTTCAGTCACATTCCATATCAGGGGCATACAGTTTACTCTAGTTAACTCATTAAAAGACTTAAAAATCCAAAGAGGTACATATTTTCATATATTTAATTATTTATTAAAAAGGCATGATTCTTAGGCTTATGCCTTGGGCTTTATGCAGTAATCAGATTGCCTTGCCTCATGCCTAAGCATATTTGCAGTAATCAGCTTGTTCAATGAGCTCACAAGCTGCTTTTTTTTTCCTGAATCTTTTTTGTTTGTGTTCAAGCAATATATATCAGTTTAGAGCCTTAAGTTATTGTTTATAACTTCTGGCACTAGTTTGTTCATAGTCAGTAGATGTATTATCATGCCCCGAATTCCAAGATCATTAGGGCCCTCGGATCTCAATGCGTGAATGATTTCTAATCACATTATCATGGTCAAATCATCACAACAGAATACATTGCGAACAAACATATATTGGACATCATGATAACATAGTCAATAAAGTCTAATTATTCCATCCATTTATCAACTAAAGTCTGAATCAAATCATAAAAGTCCATTACGAAACCAATTGTCTAGATAATGTCAATTAAACTAAAATAATCGACTACTAAATAAATAATATTCAAAACTCCTAAATAAAATCCTGTCTCTCAAGTTCAGTACTTTTCCCGCAACCAAATCACTTAAACAGAAACTATGCATTCCAGCCACATCCTATAATCATGCAAGTACCGCAAATACATTCAATCCATGTGTGAGCATCACTAGAAGAAGTGTAGGACATGCAAGAACATAGATATTACATGTAGGGTTCCAAACTGGACATAGATAATGGTGGTTGGAGGATGAAATCACAAGCATAGATTGATAGTCCACAAATCTAGACAATCTAATCCATCAAAATCATACATTGCAAACCCTAGGACATACTAGAATGCAAGGATCGAACACCTAGTAAGCATTCTTCCATAGATCTCAAGAGGAACAGCATACAAACCCTCGAAATAGAATGTTTGGAAGCCAAGGAATAGAAGACTAAAACTACTAGGGTAATATGGTAGGGTTACTTGCCTCAAGTGCTGATCAAGATGCTATAGAATGCTAGTTGATTATGAAGAAGATGCCTTAAGAGGTAATATGGTCCTCTAGGCTTCTAGATACTCTCCCAAGCAACAAGCAGCCTTCTTTTAGTTCGTGCTCTTTAGGGTTGCAAAGCGAGAATTCTCGTTCTCCATGCGAGAGGGATTTTTTAAAGGCCTCAAATTCGGTTTAAGAGTTTGATAGCATGATTAGGAGAGAAAACTCATAGTTAAATGGCCCTTGTTAGCTTTACCACCGACATTTATAGTGCGAAGGTAGGCATTTCAGGTTTACCTCCGAAATTTATGGCATCCAACTTGATCTCCTTTCCTGATTACAATGGCTAATCCCGTGATCTAAGGTGCACTAACATGGTGACTTACTAATTTGCTACTGAATATTACTGCGTATAGGAGGGTACTCTACTGGTTTAGAAAGTTAATGCTAAATGGAAAGTCATTAGGGTTTTGGGTTGTTTTACTGTTATGCCGCCATTGCAAATGGCGTCAAGGACTTCTGTTGGGGTTATTGCTGAAACTAATGGTGTCAAGGTGGGTCCCTCAGAGTTTTCCAATTTGTTCAGTACAGATTATGCATGGATGCGAATTGATGATGCATGGGCATAAGGGTGATGGAACAAATCATAATTAAAAATAAATAATCAATTAATTAAAGTGTCAAGTGAGTGAAAATGAAAATTATTATGTCTATCAAGGGTAGGGTCCACTCAAACTTAATCCTACAGTCTGAAACAATATGATCTGGGCAAACTATGTTAGGGTCCTCGCATGTATACTTCTGAAGCGTTCTCTAGCTCTCTTTTGTTGTAATGGGGATTTAAAATCTACCTTAGATCTTTACTTTCATTGTGTTGCATCCATTGATTGTTTAGGTCACGTTTGTCTGCTCAAGATTTCTGTTTTTCTATGAAGTCATGGAAACTCCATGTTTGTCGATTTAAATCCCTGAGAATTTGGACCAATTGAAATCCCCTAATAGGATCTGGAAATCCCCACGTTTGAGGATTTGCACATTGAAGCCAATTTTTCTAACTTATTTGCATCATTGATATCAATGATGCATATTGATATCAATGTGAAATGCTCTGCTATACAAATGCTCAGCAAGAAGTCCTCGTTCCAACAGTAGCGAGGAATCCCCAGATCTGTGGATTCCTCACCTTTTACCACATGTGCCCTTACTCTTTTGTTTTCAATGAAAATTTCTCCTAGAAAAAGAAAAAGGATTATATATTAAAATTCTATCTGAAATTGTGGGTGTCCATTTGTATCCATTACAGCTTTCTGCAAGACTTTGTAAATTATCGTGTACCCACTTGCTTCAAGAATGTGCTCTACTATTGAGACGAAGTATTGCTTACATATCTATATTAAAATCTTCAAGTCAGAGCGAAGTATCTTAATTTTGCAAATTATTTTGGAGTTTGCAATGTTTGGTCTTCATTGCAGTGGAGCCTTTTCATAATACGAGAAACTGGTTAAGCAAAAACGCTTGATGCAATTATACTATTTTACCAATTTTGCACGTAGTACTGTAGTTTGTGTTTTATTGCAAAAATGGGATCATCTTTACTTTTTGCTTGTTGATATAACATTTTTTTAATGGGGATTAAACCAATACCACCAATAGCTTAGGGTAAAAGAGAGCTTTGGTGCCATGTAGATAATTGTTAGCCTTTTCTTTCACTTGTGCATCCATCTATATATACTGTCATGCCAAGTTTCTTTAAACAATTTAATCAATTGTGCAGGAAAATGCAAGAACAGAAGCAACAGGGTCGTTTACGGTGGCGATGAGTTCCCAGCATAAAACTCGTCACAATGGGAATGTGTTTCATCATTGGAGAAACAGTTTATGATTCGGCATAAATTTAGCCCCCTTTGCGATTTATATGTCATACTGTGGAAAGCATTTGCAACTATAGAGAGGAAGTTGAAACTATAGGGGTACTCGCAGTCCTATGTTTTTTTTTTTCTTCATCATCAATTTTGAACCTTCTTTTTGCTATGCAATTGCATTGTTTGTATGTTCTACTTTAATTGATGTGTTGTATGAAGGTTCTACTGCACCCTAAATTTTTTTTTAATAAGTGTAAGATGACTAGTTTTTTCTGTAGCTAATTGGTAGGCAACATGCAGTTAGGCAAGTCGCCAATTATAGCCATGGGCCCATGTTAGCTTATGTTCTAGTGATGCAGTTTGTTGAAATATTAGGCTTCTATGATTGTTGGGGAGGTCCAGAGTCCGGAAGAAGAGAAACGCATCTTCTTTCAAGAGCTCCTTTGGCCCTTTTTTGGCCCTTTTTTGGGGAACAGTTTGTTGTTTTGTTCAAGGTGGTCGATCAAGATTTTCATACTAGTAGAGTTGTTTCTTTGTTAAATTGGGAAGGAGGGTTGTTATTTGTTATTGGCAAAATATACAAGTGGTCATATATGATTTTATCCCTTTTTTTTTTACATGTATTGATTTGGGAGGTCTTGTGGAATTTAAACTTTTAGTGGGACTTGGAAATTGCAAGGCCCCGCAAGTATGGGGCTGGCTAGGTGCTATCACGGTAACAGGGCAAGTTAGATATAGACTTGTCACATCAGAAAATGTGGTAGTCTGTAGTTGGACCCAAAATACAAGAGAAGGGCGTGGATTAGTCATTTATTAATCTCTATTATATATATGAAGCGAAGTGAACGCAATTGAGAAATCGGCCGGGTTGTATCCAATTGATTCAATTGATTTTGACCACAATAAATTTTCTTTGACTGCTACTTTATTTTTGCTAAACCGATTGCAATCGAACACTTTTTCTTCTGCATGTGTTTCATCTCTAATGTAACTGTCCCTTCCCAAAAAGAACTCTGATGTAACTGTTCCATTTATCAAAAGCTCACATAATTAATGGAATAATTGCATAAAGCAGCACTAAATGCCCTAAACGTTTCAACTCCTCTTCCGTTCTCTTCATGCGTAATGAAGCCTCATCAACTCCATTCTTTCTTTCTTACAAAAAAACGTTGCATCTTCTTTTTATTTTCCATCTTCTTTTTGCTACCCCATCTTATTTTCTCTTTCCTGGTATAGAGGTGTTTTTGGGTAATCTTCTTTTTTTTTTTTTTTTTTTTGAATATGCCCTTTAGAGCCAGAGCTCTAAGCACCGGAGTGAGGGATTTGCGATCGGAGGACAAGAGATAATCTTCTTTTTTTTTTACCGAGATGCCGACCATCATCGTTCGAAGAGATCGCGATCGGAGGATGAGAGGTTTCGCGATCCCAAGAGGGATTTGCATAGAAGAAGCATATAGAGGGGGAGAAGAGGAATGGGATCAAGAAGGATTGGAAAAGGGACTGAGATCATGGGAGAGAGAGAGAGAGTCTCGGCGGAGTAGTAGTTGCTCCAAGAGGCACCGCAACGAAAATGGCAGAGGTGTGGAGCAGGACAAGAATAGAGAGAAGAGCAGAGATAGGGAGTTAAGATAAATAGAAAGAGAGAGGGAGTTGATGAATAGAAACCGCGATAGAGATGGAAGGTGTCTTTTCTCTACACAAATTGGACCATTTGTGTTCTGATACTGTGGTTCTAATATTGTTAATTTTGAATTGTTAGATATATGAACTGCTTAACACAAAGATGAGACTGCATTTTATATTGATGAATTATTTACTGGAAATATAATGTTTTACTTTGGTTTGATTTGTTAGACATTGAACTCTCAAGAATACAATTTCTTTTCATGGAGTCACATTTTAATTGATGCACGTGTATAATGTCACAGAGATTTGCTATATTTAGGAAGTGATTAGACAGTGTAATTCTCCTGAGTCCCTTGTGTTCCTCACCATAAAATCCCATTTCCCGTGTACTCGCCTCTCTTACCACAACGATATGGTTGGTGTGGACATCATTAACAGTGTCATTGACCCATTTGTTATATTCTCCTCTCCTTTTTTTTCAATAAAAGATCTGATTTATGGCAATTGTATTTTTCTTCTTTTATTTTACTATATCTGGTTTAATAAAAAACAATGAATTTTAGATCCAAGAATCTAATGAAAATACTGCATTTGAGGTTTTATTTCCCATGATGTTTTATTTTCCATCTAAAGAGTCCGATTTAGGGAGAAGTTTCTTTTCAAAAATTCCTATCTAAATAAGAGTTTTCTTAATCCTAGCATACTCAATTCAAAGTGAGACCTTTTTAGGATTGGAAACTTAGGTCTCTTCTATGGAGTCTAGCATTTCCGTATTATTAGAAACAAGCCCAGGCTCATTTTCAAAAATGGGTACAACCTTCTTCCATATCTATTTGGCATAAAAGTAAGTTTCTTTTTAGGATTCATACCAATAAATTAAGATCTAAAATCGATTCATGGTTTATTTTGTTTCAAAAGAATCATGTAAGCATTGCATTACTTATTTAATTTTTAGGTACTTTCCTTATATTTTTTTCCAACATTATTACTCTCTATTTCTTTCTTATTCTTCTTCCTATTTGTCTGACCCTTTTATGTATTATTTTCTTTTCTATATTTCCTTTTTTATATTTTATCATGGATTTTTAAAAAGTCACAAAAAAAAAAACCTCTAGCTAGACCAATAGATTTGTTTACTAAGGATTTCTGCCTGGTTTCCGGGAATTCAATGAATCCTCTAATTTGGAGATTCTCTCCCATTAGCAAACATGCCATTAATATCTTATTTTTAATGTTCAGATTTGGAAAAAAAGATTTGGGATATAACACTTTTTTTTTACATTTTCTTTCTGTTGATTTTATTTTTATTTATTTATTTGATGTCTTATGTAAAAAAAATGTTATTATTGTGATAATGTTTGTTTATTTATTATTGTTGTCTTATTTTTGCACCTTATTGTAATGCCTTATGATTTTGGTATGATATCCGAATATCATTTTCCAACTTCTATACTATTATTGAAAAGTTTTTGTTATAATTTTAAAACTTTAAATTATAGTTTTGAAATTAAAATTCTCAACTAATTTTAAATAAATTAAAGTGCTCTCATTTTGAAATTAACTAACTATATTTTTATGTCATTAGTATAGGTTCTTATTTGGAATTTTTACGAAAAAATCAAGCTTAAATCCTAATTAAACAGTTTTATGAAGAAAAACTATAAAATGACGAGATAATTGTTCATTCATTTTTCTTGACTCAATCACCCAAGTTGACGATATCATCAATTCAGTTGAAGTTATCGACAATTGGTTGATGATATCGTCAACCTTCATGGTAAAAAAATGATATTTTGATCCATCTTCTTCCACCTAATGGTTGAAAGATGTGAAAATCAGTGCATTTTGTGTTCCAGTTGTCTTCCTTGAGTAGTCTCGGCAATTCTACTTAGGCATGTTGGTCTCGTGCTTAGTTTCTACACATTTATCACCCCCCTTCACATGAGTTTTGAGAGTTCAAATTTGGAGTGCAAGGTGTTTGGTAAAATGCCTAAATGAGGATTTTCTCTCAATTTGGCGATTGCTTCGAGTGAGGCTTAAGGTGATGAATTTTGGTATGCTTTTGTAAGCATTTAGAGTTTGAAGCCATTTGTTTTTGGAGAATTTCGTAAGTTTTGATCTTTATAAACAATATGTAGGGAGCCATGTTGGGCAATCTTTGAGTAGTGAATGTGAGGTTTTTTTCCTAGATATTGTATTGCTTATGTGTAGTTTTAGATCTCAAGAGTGTTTTTTGTTTCGTTAAGAATGAATTTGATAGCAGACAGATTGAACCCACACTTCATTATGTGATCTGTGAAGATGCATTCATCACATCCTTTCAATTTTCCTTCATTTGTTTGAAATGAATATTCATCTTTCCGCCAAATTTCAACATCATCCCCTCTAAACCCAAGACAATTAGGTATGGAAACTATTAAAGAAGAAGAAAAGTCCAAGTAAAAGATGAAATATTGCAAGAGGTTGACGATATCGTCAACTAGGATAATTTTTTCCAAAAACATATATGAACAATTATCTCGTGATTTTATATTTTTTCTTCACAAAACCATTTAATTCAAGTTTAAATGTATTATTTTCATAAAATTCCCTTTTTATTTTTATTGCAAATTTTACCATCTTAATATAATTTAGACTAAATATTATTTAAAATTTATATTTTCACGGTATTATATATATTGCCCTTGCTAAGCGCGGACATGTTTTGCTAGTTATAATATATGAAAGGGATTGTTTCCAATTGGCAATTTCAAATTTAATTTTGACCGTCCAGCAATTTTGACGTACCATCTCTTAATAGCATCATTGATATCTTAGCCACCCTTATTAAATTCCAATTGAGAAATCAACCACATCCTTTCAATTTCATTTCGGCCATCTTGACACAAATTTGACTATCTTAATACCTATTTGAACTCCTCTTATTTTTCACATTACCCTATTGTTAACTCTTAAAACCATTATGGAGATTTGTAAATGAAATTGGCATATATGGAGCCCTCTTTTCCGTAACTATTTGAGAAAATGAATTATTACCTTCTCTGTGCAAAGTCTTCTTCACCATGGGTATCTTTTCTGTACGGCTTTCTTTTTTTCCTTTTTCTGTATAATATGGCCGCAAGTCTCATTGGTCTTTTCTTATCTATAAGAAGTTAAGGTATTTGCATATTTTTTACTCTTTCTTTTTTGTGATTTTTGTTTCCTTTTACGAACGTTAGTCTCAATTTTTTACATGGATCATTATGCAGAGCACCTATATGTGGTAATGGAGATAGATATATTAATTTTCCCTGGTTGACGTATAGCAACCAACTTACTACCAAATCTGTCTCTAATTGGAAAATCTCAAATTTTTAAATATCTTATAATTTTTTCCATCTCAATATTTCATATTTCATGTTTCTACTAAAAAAACTTAAGTTTCTATATTTATTATTTATTTAAATTTTCAATTGTGCTGTTTTTAAGAAAGCCTATAATTTTTGTGTGTGAGAAATACATCTATTTAGATTTTATAAGATATAAATATATGAAATTAAAATTAAAATTTTTTATTTATGTCATAAAATTAAATGATGTTTTTTTATAACTTTTGAAGCCCGTGCCATGCACGAGGGCATTTCGCTAGTATCTTTGATTGATCTTTGCTTGATACTGCATTTGCACTAGTCTAAATTTCACCACGCAAAAGTGTTTTACACCATTTAATTTAGAGAAATGATCACACCCAGCCAGAGTACAACTTAAATGTGAGGGCTTGCACCTTATCTCTCATTGGAGAATTTTTTCACATTATATATATATGTGTGCGCGCGCGCGCATGCGCTAGTTCAGGACAAACTTGATAGGGCCTATCTAGAGCTTCATTCATTATGGGACTTCTGGGGGATGGAAAGAGTAATATTAGATGTGCCCATTTATCATGTCTGGGGTCAATTCCAATTCTCTAAACCCTTCATCCATTGCCCATAAACTTAACGACTTTATATTAAAGAAAAAAAATTTGACCCTTGATCCAATGGTCCAATCTATTCGGAACTATAGTGATAGATTTTAGTTGAGAGGGTCCCATGTGTGTGGATGGCTCGGATGGATCATAAAGTCGGCCCCACTATGTTATCTTTTAACATTCATGTGCATCCTTCCCTCACCATATGGTGAGGGACAAACTTAATGGAGCCCACATAGGACCCCACTTATCATGGGACTTGGGGGAATGGAAAGAGACATCTTGGGTGTGCCCATATACAAAGTTTGGACTCAATCCAATGCCTCTTAACACATTCATCCGTGGCCTATAAATTTAATGACTTTTTATTAAATAAAAAAAATTCTACCATTGATCCAACGGTCCAATCCATTCGGATAGGTGAAAACTCGATGGATCTAGTGTACTTCAAGGGGTCCCATGTGTGTAGATTGTCTGGATGTATTATAAAGTCGGCCCTATTATGTTGTCCCTCACCACAATATGGTGAGGGATAGATGCACATGAATATTTTCACACACACACACACACAAATATATATACATATATTTTTATATATACACACACACACATATAGGCCAGGCTCTCTCAACTCAAGCTGATGGGAGAAGGTTGTCCGCTGCCTAGGGTGGGGCCTACTTTTTGGTCCATCCAAATGGACAGCACACAGGGGCCCCTTGAATTTCACATGGCTTACAAAATTTGGCCCCATCCGATTCAACTGAATCGTTGGATCAAGTGACACCCATTTGAATGGATTGTACACCATTAAACTTTTGTGGCCCAGATGGAGATGATAGAAATCAAGGATAGGGCTGATTTTTTGTAGAGAAGACGGCCCGTGGGACATGTATAAGAGTAAGGGGAGGGGACCCTCTCATTTAGACTATATAGAAAGAGCCTGATAGAAGGGCTTGGATCAAATGAAGTGGCCCACACTTTTAAATCAAGGGTTAGCTGCCGTCAGCACCATAGTAACCGTAGCATAAGATCATCTCTCTTTAATGTTTGTAATTTATTTAAACCGACAAGGTTTCATGGATCAGACGATAATAAAGTCTTCTGATGAGAACTGACGTTCACTTAGATGGGCATTCAGCTGTATGACTCTGAGCTGTGAGAGTTTATAGTTTCCATGGTTTTAGCAGGTTGGATACATTTGGATTTGGTTAGATATGTCAAATGGGTCGTGCCATGCCATCACGGCACGGCCGCTGGGTGGTACGGCATGGGATATTTAATATTTTTAGTATAAATAAAAGGTTTTTTACATTTTTTATTATCCAAACAAATTGTAAAGGTTTCGAAGATAATCCTATTGAAAAACCTTCAAATAGAAAAGTTACAAATAGTTTTCTTCTAAATGGAGTAGGTTGAGTATGACCGAATCACTTAAATCTGTATGCTATGCTCTTATTTGTATGTATCTTCTAATTTTTTTAGTGTAAAATGTGTGTTTTTTAGGTCTAAAAGGTAAGAACAACATGAAGCCAATGGCACGAAAAGCATGGCATAGGCACGGGTATGAATCGTGCCGTGCCGAGCCAAGCTCCCTGGCCATCCGTGCCGTCACCGCACCACATGACTAAAGTGTCATGCCGTGGCATGGTCAGGCCGGCACGGCACGATTGACATCTATAAATTTGGTTAAGATCAAGGGCCATTGCGGCCCAACTCAATCTTAAGTAATCTTGTAGGCCTACCAAGCTCCTCACTATAGCCTCCAAAGAAGTGTCGGTTTCACCTCCCATATGTAAAGGAGGTGCTCCTATGATAGGCACTCTCACCAACTTGGTGAGAGATGGGTGGGGGCCCTCACTTCAATATCCACTCTCACCAACTTAAATAAAAGGACCCCCAGCCTAAAAGTGAGGGCCTCCACCCATCTCTCACCAAGTTGGTGAGAGTGCCTCTCGTAGGAGCACCTCCCTATATGTAATGAATGATCTTCATGTAAGATGATTTTGTTACTTCCCATACAAAACATCTAACTTTGATGGAAATAGTTCTTATAAAGTAGAGAAGAATAACATTTAAGTTATACATACGTTCTCTGGCTTGTCTGTTTCATTAATTGGGTCAAATGAGCTCCACCAAAGGATTATTGAAGAGGTGAAGTGTGAATGGTGTGAAGTGAGGGGGGAAGGATATCAGGAGCAATGCATATGGGACCTTGGCTTTTTTAGGATTTGAATTGCTAGGGTGATGGCTAAGTAATCATTTTCCAACTTCTCTTGATTTTCTTTTATTAAAGGGGATATATATTCTATGAGAAAAAAAAAGGGGCCCTTAAGAGTTATAGGACTTGTACTTTTAAAAGTGATTAAAATTGAAGAAACAAAGGTAAATATACAAAAATGACCATCGATTAATTTCCCTTTAATGGAATATGAATTAAAAGGAAATGTGCAATCGATACCCTGCCATCACTAGTAGTTTGAATTCTAGGAAAGTCATGGTCTAATCTACATCTCCACGATGTATCCTTCACTCCTTACCTCTTCAATAATCTTGTGTTTAAGCTCATTTAGCCGATTTGATGATGAATTCCCATGTATTCAGTTCTATGCATAAATGGATGTTTGTGTAATGTATTTTCCATGGAAAATAATAGAAAGTTGTCTTGATATTCCATCTGAAAAGATAGGAGGTGCATCATTGGGCATCAACCATATAAGATTCTTGTCTACGCCAGGATTCTCACTAATCAGGGCTCCCCTCAAAAGATTTAGGGAGCTCACCAAGCATTCAGTGGGCAGGAGGATTGAGAAAGAATTGATGACAATGCCTCGGAAAATGTAGTTATTTTTGGCTTCCAGATTTCCCACCATAAAACAAGAATCCAAAGTTTTTGCAATTGATTATTGAAAAAAAAATCGTGATCTAGTGGGATCACAATAATCATTTCACCATTCTAGAATACCATTTTCCAGGACATTGTCAGATAATAACTCAAGATGGGATTTAAACCAAACAATTGTAGCATATATAGTAACATTGGAGTAAAACATGTTCAATAGTTTGGACTTCCTCTTACAAATATTGCAAATTTATTATAAACAAAAAAGATTTAAGAAGAGAATTTACCTTAATCGCCGTCTTTAGGCCCTTCCATCCAAACAAACATATTCTTTGGGGAATTGGCAATTTTCATCAGGATTTCCAATCAGTATTAGAGCTTGACATGCTAAAATTGTGGCAGTTATCAATCGTCCTATACGCAGATTTAGTGGTGAGATTCCCATTTTTAGCAGTTGGCCATATCCTTTTATCATCAAGGAGGAGACTGGAAATGAAAATTTTCAGAATGTCCTCTCTATTTTTCTAATTAGCGAAGTGTCTTCTACTTTTAGATCTTCTATCCTTCGACATCTTCCCCAAAGCAATTAGAAGCCTTGTGGTTCTTTCCGAAGATGTATTAGCCTATACAAGATGACGGGGCTCCTATCCTGTATATCTTCTCCCAAGCAGTTAGAAATCTTTTCTATTTTTTCCACCCGAAAGATAATAAACTCAAGTTTTGTGGTGAGAAAGGGGTTATTAAAGGCATAGATAATAGGGGTGTTCATGAGCCGGATTGGGCCGGGCTAAATAATATCCACGATCAGCCCGATCTCAGAGCTATAGGCCCAATCTCGGCCTAGGCATGAATGGGGCAGTAAGTATCTTGGCCCACCTAAAAAATAAAAAGCACCGGCCCAGCCTGAATTAGATGTGTAATTTAAGAAAATGAGTTTGGTTACATTGTCTACAGTGTAGTTCAACTATGCTGGTAATTGTATGTGTGTGAGTATTGGTGTCCAAATTCCTGCTCGATATTTCCCTGTTATTATTTCTACAATCGGGCGGGGTCAGGATATAGGATCTCTACAGCTGAATCCATGCCCAACCCATCTATTAGATGAGCCCAAATAAAACATCTAAGCCCGGACCAAATTTTAATTTGGTCAGGGCCCAATTCAGCTCGGTTCATGAGCACCCTTCATAGGGGACTATTTGGGGTGTTAAATCTCAATTACGAAAGGAATGTGCAAATTTGGGGTCTATAAGGGGCGGTATTTCTGTTCCCCTTAATTTCTGTTCTTCCCATCACCCTACTAAATCAAATAATAAGAAAGTTGGGCCTCACCTACCTCTTTGTCTCCTATTCTTTACTACTCTCCTCTTTGATATTTCTTAATTACAAACTACATTGCTATGAGTTCCTAGGAAAATTTAAAATAAAGGCGCAAAACAGGTCCTTATTGGCATCATAGTATTATGGTTGGTTTCCCAATGCCAAGATCGAATGACCCGTTCAACCATGGAAGTTTGATGTGACTCAAATAAGAAATATTATCAATTATCATAACGGAGTTAATCATGCTACTAGAGTTGCTACCACAAATATTGAAAAACTTGTGATTTAAATTAATAAAAACAGTCTTGTTTGTTGCATAGGAGAGAACAAAGAACTGTGTTTTTACACATAGAGCATACATCAATATTAATTTATTTTTTAGATATAACTTTTCTGAAAAATTTAAAAATACGAAATATTAGATCATCGAAAACTCACAATCAGATAAATAAGAATACGCACACATGTAAACATTAAGTTCCATTACAGCCAATATATGCTAGGCAAATCCTTTTTATTTTCTGCTCATTTATTCCCATGGAACTTCTTGAGTTCTCTCAAAAAATAATCATAGTGGATTGGATAGCTAGAATTTTAGAGATAATTAATTAAATACTAAGGATAATAATAGTTGGACTTGAAAAGAAAGGCTAAAGAGTTGGATCATGACTAATTTTTAAATAGAAGAAAACTGCAAAGCCCAACTACATATACCTGATGTGCTTATAGCCTATTCCTTTTGTGATGATCTTTGTCTTTTATATCTCTTCAATTCCTATACAAATATATTATAAAAATATTGCAATCTTCATATAAATGTTAGAAAAAACCATCCCTAATCTGTACTGAAACATAACATACTGCCCTTAGTATTCTCTAACAGGTTCTTGGTAAGAAAGCTAAAAGTTATTAGTTTTTGGGTCTACAGAACACAAATGTTGCATACAAGGACATTGAATACTACAAATTTAATCAATGCATTCCTTCCGGCTTGGGATAAACCTAAAAAACGGAGCTTGCTAAAAGCATGGTTAAAACAACTTATAATATATCTATCAAGGTGATTTCATTTCCAACTGAATTAATGGAATAGTGGTCCAAATTCCATATGGATCAGGCATTCCAAGTTGATTTCTCAGAAAACTTAAATATATTATATTCTCTTGATTTAATGCTTTACTTTATCTTTATTTTACGATAAGCCCTGGATGATGACTTAAAAGAAATGGCACCTGTGGATATTTAGAATGACGAACCCATTGATTCCTACGAAGATGGGAGATTTATATCCTGACCGTCCATGCTTCCCCAAGATTGTCGGTTGTGTTGTTTTTGTGGACCCCACTACTGAAGACGATGGGACGAATTAGTGCATTGCCCGGCCGAAGAGAATCGAATGCGTGTAGAGCGACTTCCAAGTCACGCCACGCCATCGGCTCCACCGAGCAAACCGTGTCGTCAACGTTATCAGCCCGTCCCAGCCAAGGGCTTGATTACTGACTGCACTGAAAGGGAGAGGAGAATCTTCCCCATCCCAGTGCCAAATATCAGAATCCTAAATCCAAGTAGGTCAATATCCCTTTTCAAATGATCCGATACACCTTCTTTAGGTGAGTAGCATAAGGCGTTTACTCTCCACATTGTGAGCTCAAATCCCGCCCCAAACTTCTTATTTGGTGCACGTGTATGTAGATCAAAAAGTTATGTAATACATCCATGGCAAGTTCAAATTAGTCTATGTGTATGACATGATGTTCACTTGTAGAATACATTATTTGACATGCTTCGTTTATGGGAAATGTTTTTCTGCAAGCTACTGTAGATACAGTCCTTCTATCCAAAAAGAATAAATAAAGAACTGTAAGCGCAGTCTAACACTGTCGGGCCCACTTTGGACAAAAGATATAAGTAAACTCTAAAGCTGTTAAATCAAAGGGTAAGATAAGTTAATGGGGCTCTTTTTTTTCTTTATTTTATTTTATTTTAATCTTGCCCCCTCATCCATGAGGAGAGCTTTTCATCTGCCCTCCTCAAGTTCATAAACTTGCATTCAAGTGAGCCCCCCATGAGCTAGACTTTATACTAGCTCTATGCAGCCTGCTTATAGAAGAATATTGTCCGCTTTGTTATTTATTTTAATCATGTAATTTAGATTTCATTAGTGTGTTGATAAAATCAATTTAATATTGAAATCAAACTTCGCATAGATGTCGACCGGCAATGGGCTCAGACATAGGCTCATTTTGAAATTTAAATTGTTTGGAACTTTATTCTATCCACTTTGTACTCTGTTTTGTTAACCAAAACCCATCAGAATTTTGTAATCTTTCCATTTAAATTTATTTTTTTGGGATTTCTAATTCAATTACAAAAGTGCCAAAATAGCACATGTTGGAGAAATTGCAATATTTAGAGACTGCCATTTTCTAATAACAATGCACATAATATTGACACCACATATAGCTGCTCCCAAGGGGGTGAGAGTGTGTGAGTACAAGTCCTCCAAATCTTATTCCCGAGATTTCGAAGAAAATCATATTATACTTAAACATATGTATATGTAATGTTTTACAATCTCCGTTATATATGATCGAATTTAAATGTAATTTTTGAATCCTCAAACCAAATTATACTCAAGCATTTTTTTTTCTTTTGGCATTTTTCTTTGCCGTGTGTATAATGACTATGAAATTTGAAAGATTGGGCGGATGAGTTAGAGAAGAGTGGTTAAGTTGGGTTGGAAGGTGGATAATTGGTAAATATAAAAATGGGAAGGTAGTTGGCTGAGTAGGAGCGGGGGTTGTAACCCTAGATTAGTATGATATTCATAAATAATATTAACAGGTTGTTAGATGTGGAGTTAAAAATGAGGGACTTTGAAAAGTTTATATTTCCTCATGTTATAAATGAAAAACTGTCAAAAAACTAATTTGAAATGAAAACAGTAGTATAATTCTTTTCTATTTATAAAAGACACCATCATCATCATGAAAGCCTTATCCCAACTATATTAGGGACAACTATTTATAAAGGACTTAAGTTATAAAATATAGATATTTTAGAAAAAAAACCACAAAGATATTGAAATACTGTCACATTAAAATTCATTATTCTCCAGTTTCGTGATATTTTTAGTTTCTCAATTTATTTAGGGATTATTTATATTTCAAGAAAAAAGGTCGTTTTATCCCCCAAAATTTCTAATAAGGACGAGCATGTGCAAAGGGAGTAGAGTGGTGGCAATGGGATGGGTCCTGTTAAGTTGGGCATTGTAAAAGTGTTTACAGTCTTAACACCTCTATTTATTTGCCATGGAATAGAATAAATATAGAGCAAAATAAAATTTAAAAGTTTCTTCTTTTTACTAAAAAAACATGTTTGAGCTTGAGATTGCAAGCAACCGTAAGGATAGCCTGTCGCTTGCAATCTCCACAACTACATATTTTAGTAAAAAAAGAATCAATCATTATATTTTATTTTACTCGATTGATATTCTACCCTTTGGCAAACAAACTAGCCTTAGCCTGTGAGTCAACTTGAACTCTTAATTAACAGGTTAGCTTTTAGCCCGTGATTAACCTGACGCGTAGGAGCCATTATAGGAGTGAAATCTGTCCTAAAGCTGATACATATACGGACATTTACTTTGAGTGATTCAGATTTTATATGTGAACCTCACTCAAAATTTATAAGCATGGGTATAAGACTTTTCTGAGCACTCTTACATGGTAAACCCAGAATTTTTTAGTGAAAAAAATCCAAACTACTATTGGCAGCTATTGTCCTAACCATCCGCGGACTGATGCCATTACACAACCCTTTAAAAGGGAGAAACATTTACCCCAATATAGAAAGCTTATAGCCAACATGGCGCACCCCACCATTACTCATCTGCATAGTTGTTTGCCTAAAAAGAAAGACCAAAGAGGTCATTTGTTTGTACCCATTTATATATATAAATATATATGTAAATATTACATGTGTAACATTCACACATATGCACATTTGCCTCCTCTCAAATGAAGTGTGAAAATGATGCGTAAATGATGCCATTTTTCTCCGTACTAAAAAAGGTGTGAAACATTTTTACACCTCATTTGACTCGAAAGTGCTAGTACAAATGGTGCCTAAGACAAGTCATGTTATTGTCTTTTATTTTTGGCAACTTGCAAAATTTGAGTACAAACCATTCAAACCTTTTTTTTTTAATTATTATAACTCATGAACCCCTAAATATTTAGTTTAATCATGTCTTAACTATTCATAGACGTTGAGATAAATACAAGTTTGCATATGTAATATGAGCTTTTTAAATGTTTACTCATGTGAATATAATGCTTCCAAACAAACACGATAGGGGTTTTTATGGGGGGAATCCCCATAAACTTAGAAACGATGGCAGAGTACCCAAACTTAAAAGTTAACACCAACGGCCTTCTGCCTCCTTTTCCTCTTTTTTTTTTTAATTCTGCTTACGAATGGTGATATTGCTGCTCGCCCACGAACAACGATATTGCCGTTTGTTTCTTTTTTTTCTTCCTGTTTTCCTCTCTTTTCTTCCCCTTTTTGCATACCGTGAGTTTCCAAAGAGACCCAAAGTTCACATATACATGGAGAAGAATATTGGAGGTTGAATCAAGCTATTAGAATGGCATGTTAGATTGTCGTTTGATAAAACATAGAGCGCTAAACAGGGTCAGTGGAGAATCATGGAACTCAATGTAAATCCTTGAGGCCACCATTATGTACAAATAGGGCTACCCAAGTAAGAAATTTTGATTTATTCCGGGCAAATAGGGAAACTCTCAACTGATCATTTTAAAGTTTTACAAAAGAGATCAACCATCGAAGACAAGTCATGAACTGTGGAATTAATGGCCATTTTGTAGGGCCCATACATGATCAATCCTTGTTGAGGTCAACGTCTACATCGCTCCTGAGTAGTCATAATTGCGGTCGAGCCCTCGCCATCACCATAAAACTGTAACATCCCGGCCCTTAATCCTATATTATTATAATTAATTGCTTGTTAGTTAATTAAGTGTGTTTATAGTCTTAGCGAGTTGGGTTTGAAGTGTGGATTACGCGTGCGAAGTTTCGCGCGGTTCCAAGTCCATTTGGGCAGAGTAGGGGGTTGGTTTGCAATTTCGGAAAGTTTTCAGGGGTTTTTATGAGATTATGAGTTTTTGTAAGTTTGGGTGCATCGGTTAGGTCTCGTCATTTCATGGACTTTAGTGTTCGGTCGCGTTTCGATCTAATGCGTCGAATAGGCCCAAATATTGTCATTAGTGAACCAAAGAACTTAAGTATGATTTCCACACAATCCTAACCTACTAAAAACCCAATGTTCCTATTCCCTTCTCTTACTCATTTCACTCTTTCTTTCTCTTCTCCAAACTCACTCCTCATTGCCTCCTTGCCAACAACGACTACCGGAGTTCCGTTCTTGCCGGCGAAGCTTCACTTCATCTTCCCCAAGCCTCCAAGATCACAGCCATCTCATCTTCCACACTATCTATCCACAACCCACTTCAAGGTAAGCTCCCAAAGCTTGTAAGCTTAGCTATTCTTCTTCCTTTTGGTTAGAAAAGGACTAGGCTAGCTCACATCAACCCTTTGCATGCATTTGTAGGATTTATTTTTTGGGTTGAGAGTGTTTCCTCCAAATTTGAGCTCAAAAGAGAGATTTTTCCTAATTTCTCTTGGTTTAGTAAAGCTCTTCATCAAGGAAAGTTGATATACAAATGTTAAGCTTTGATATGTTTGTCTTTTTTTATTTTGAAGATTGATAATGAATTAGATGTACACATGCTCATTTGATTTTTAGAATTCTTGAAAACATGATAATTGGGTCAAATTGTTTAATGGATTGGATTTTGTTCTACTTGGTTAGATTGATGGAAATTATTGAATTAGAAGGGAAGGGTTTCACCCTCATTTTGATTGCAATTCAGGTCAGGGTACTGAAATGGGGTTTCACCCCATTACCATTGCAGACACAGAACTGGGTTCTGTTTCCGCAATGTACCCGGTCGACCGGCCACACAGAGTCAGGTGCACAGGTGCTGTGCACCTGACGAAATCACTGTTCCCCTCTTTTAATTTACAACCCCCGGTTGACCGGACCCAGGGGGATGTCGATCAGGTGCTCTTTGTGGGATGTCGACTAGTTAAGGGGGATGTCGACTAGGTGAACTACGGTTACCTTATGGAAAGGCCTTTTTAACCCTATCTTGGATGGACTTCGATGGAACCTTGGCTACCCTTTTTAGACTCATTTGACTATGTGTGAGGATGTTTTGAGCAACATTCTTCACGGTTATTCCGGTTGCATCGAGATTCAACCCACTACAATCTTGAACGGTATGGGACAACGGGATATTCTTCTTTATATTATGCATGAAAATGATTCGTTCGGGTATCGTGGACCCGAATTCCTTTCATTGACTGAGTCAGGTTGTACGATGCTTCGGGATTAACTTTGTACTTATGTTTGGATTGTTTATCGCTTCTGATTCTGAATCGAACCGTCTGGTACTGTTTAGATGCAATGCTCATGTTCTTTAATTTCGTTTACTTTGCTTTGTTTGGGATCACATGAAGAACCTGGATGATGAACTTAGGATCTTTTTTGATGTTCCGTTCGTTCTAAAGTTCGATTGAAGTGTTGTGACTAGGTGGCTTTGATTGTAAAAGCTTGAAGAGGACTACTTATGGTATTGAGGTTTTGAAGTTAGCCTACTTGTTTGGTTTGATTTGATGATGGAAAAGTAGTCTCTCTTATGTTATTGAATCTTATTCACGTAAGAAAGCCTAGTCCCTCACTATGGTATGTTTAGGACTCTTTATGTCATACACCAATCAGCTGTTAACGTTCAATATAGTTGGGGCACCTTTGTGTTAGGACTTTGATTTTAGAGCGAATGCAGAACGTGATTTCTGTGATTCATGTACACCATTGGATACACCTTGAATTTATGAGCTTGATGACTAATGGTTACTGGTATCCTCTTGCTTGTTTGCCAAGTCTTCTTACCCATGCCTAGCTTATAGGGTTTTATCCCGTGCCTAGTATATCTTTACCATAGCTCCATGTGAGTGGGGAGGGCAATGATACTATCCCAGGGTGATTAGCATATGTGGACCGTCTATCTTGTTAGTTTGATTATGATTCAAATGCTACGCATATTCTAAGATCTTGTCTATCGTTTACTCTATTTCGTATTCGCACTGCATATCATGATGTTATATATGCATATTGCTTGTCGACCGTTGCGTTTGATGATGCTACTCTTGGTGCATAGGTACCAAGCCCTTCCATATCTAGGAGGAGACGTTGGAGGAGGTTAAGGTGGATCAGCCTGATGGCCTCCTAGACTATTGTACGGACGTCGTGGTTTAGCCGTATCGACCCCGTACTCGAGAGCGTCACTTTTATACTTGATTAGATTATCTTTTTGGTTCCTTTTGTCCTTTTGATTAGGCCCGTGTTTTACTGTAACTGATGTGATTTTAAATTCAATCCTTTAATACTGCAAGTGCACAGTTGTCTTGTTGAGACAGTGTCAATTACAGGTCGATCCCACAGGGAGCACTACTAAGTTAAAATTTAAAATCTGATTTTTTTTTTTTTTATCAATGATAATGACAAGAGAGATAATAAGAAACAATAATAAAATTAAGAAGATTCTAGATCTAAAGTGCAGAAGTAAGATATAATAAAAAGCAGATCAGAATATCATGAATCCATTAAGTAGTCCCACCATCATTCTATGCAATTGATAAAATAAATTTGTCCCAAAAATCCTTCAAATCAGAAACAAATCAATGTTTCTGATTTGGATAATTTGTCTATCAAAGAGCACAATTTTTCACAATTTATTTAAGGCAAAAATCCCCTTCACCTAATAAAATTATGAACTTAACTAAATATCACATATTAATCAAAGATAGATTATCAAAGAATTTCAATCTAAGAATAATCTATTAAGAAAACATACATGATTAAAGCATTGTTCAAATAAAAAAATTAAATAGCATAGGTTGTCAATGACAGAAGGCAGATTTATTATTATAATTAATACGCAAGAGACAAAAATATCACATAGATTAATGATAAGAAAAACTTAACTTCATCTGATACTCTGATCCAGGGATCTACTCCTCCATTGCAAAAGATGTGATTTTCATTGAGAACTTCATGGCAATTACAATCATCTCTCACACTCTTCTAACCTAGTTCTGGAGCAGGGCTCAAGAATACCCAAAAATATCCCTAATTCTATTAATTAGGAAAAGAAGAGAGAGAGGAGAGAGAGAGAGTAGTGGACGTCCAAGGGGGGGGGTTGAGTCTCTCGTATGTTTCTTTTGGTTCCTTTTATAATTCCCGGTTATCTTACAGATACATTGAATCTGGACACCTTCTCTGCAGATTTGGTTTATCTTCATTGATAAGGTATATCTCTTTATCCTTTTTGAATTTGAATGAGATGGAAGCTTCTGAAAACCTCTGGATGGCTTGGCTAATCTTCAGATGGGGTCCCACAAGGGATATGCAGCAATGGATTATCAACGGTGTGGATTTTAGTGCAATCCCGTCTAAAAATGAATATGAAAATATCCGGGCCCATAACTTTGTCGATTTAGCTCTGATTTGCACAATCTTGGGCTCCACGGACATCTACTCTGAATAAGCTTTCCAACAGTAGGTAAATTACATCGATCCGACGGTCGGATTGAAAGTTATGGTCATTTGAAGATGAGTTATCCTGAGAAAAACGGGATTAACTTTTAAAATTTGATTTGTAATGAACTCTATCTCTGCACAACTTTCATTTTTGAAAGGATATCAGATGTGGATGATTCAAACTCTTCTTGTTTTATTCCAATCAAACTTTTACTCTTTGAATTATCCATTAATAGTTTCAAGTCTGCAACAACTGCGGACCCTGCCATGTGGGACATTTCATCTGCTTGAACAGTGGGCCCTATGAGAAGTCTTCTACTGTAGTTAGGACTCTTCAATTGACATGATGAGTGGACCCCTCCTTTCATTGATTTGCACATGGCTTGTATGTGGAGTCCACGTGGTGAATTATTCAATTTACTTCTTTTTAAGCTTCAATTTAGCAATGTAGGGCCCAGGATGACTATGTATGCTTGAAAGTGGTTCCGTGACAGAGGCCTGCAATTCTCATTTTCTGCACATTCTAATTCAACACATCAAACACAAAAGAGCCCATATTGAAGTGGGACCCATCCGGATAGAGTTTTACTCCAACTGGGACTCTTCGAAGAAAAATTGCATAATGTTCTAAGTTAATGCAGAAAATATATGAAAAATATAAAAGTTCAGGTTTCTAGGTGAAAATGCATGAGATGATGGAATTAAATGAATAATGATGTAATTCACCAAATAAAACCCCTAATTCATCCTAAAATGATGCATAAATATGCAAATTCATGAACTTAACACACCCCCCAACTAGCATTTTGCTAGTCCCTTAGCAAAAAGTTGCGAGCAAAAAGATTTGAAGTTCTTTGACCGAATCTAAGAAAAACAAATAAATATGGAAATAAAACCACTTTCGCTGGGACTCTCGGCTGCATTTAGCGTATGCAACAAGCCCTTAAACCCCTAGGTTCCCCCTAGTGGACGAGTTGTGCCTCGTGAGGGTTTGCAGTGAATTTACCCACAAAATTCCTTTTTTTATTTTTTTTTATTTTTAATTTTTATTTTAATTTTATTTTTTTTTAAAAAAATGATGAAAACCTAACAAAATCCAGGGAAACTTCTTCTAAGAGAAAATTTATAAACACTGACTATTTTCAGTTCTCGGAATTTTCAAAGACAAATCTTAAATTCGGTTCACCAATCCCATCTTTTGGTCAGAAATTCTCAAAATCATGCTAAATTGATCGTGCACGGTGATAAGTATGTATACATAATAAGCATCAAATGATCCACCAAGAATTTCCGTGAAAATAATTTATTTATTTTTTATTTTGGGCCACCTAACTTTAGCAAAGAAAAACAGTCTTCCTCTCAAGGCGATAATGACGGCTTTCGCACTACTGTTTTTTCAAAGGCCGCAATTTTTTTTTTCAAACACACACATGTGACTGTGCAATGCCTAAGTCCCTTAAGCTTTCTAATTAACCCATGTAATGAGCATTAGGCCAATGACTCCCAAACCAGATGGCTTTAGGGCACTAGGTATGCAAATACCCCTACGGACTTATTGGCTCGGGTTAAAAAGGCTACGAACCCAAGCTAGTCACAAACTTTTTATTCTTTTCAAGACTTCTAACTTTTTTCTTTTTTTTTCTTTTCTCTTCTTCTTTTTTTTTTTTTACGCAAACCCCAACAATAGGCAGCCTTTTCCATGTATCCACCCGTTGAACTGTAGCACTAAGGGTTGGGGTCGATTTTCCTTCTTTTTTTTTTTTTTTTCTTTTTTTTTTTCCTCAATTATCAAAGAAAAACGGTAATCATAGCTTCACATTCAAAACCTTAAAAACGTATACATCCTGTGTAAAAGTGAGGGATCAAAATTCAGCACTTTTCCAAAAATCCTTTCCATCAATAAAATAGTGAACCATTGTTTTCTTTTGTCCAAAATAAATATCTTCAGTAAAAAAAAAAGATTTCTCTCAAAAGTTTCCCTCTACCCTAACAATAGCAAAGTTCTTTTTTTTTTCTTTTTTTTTTTTTAAATCTCCTAGAAACCTAAAAAAAATAAAGCGAAAAAGAAAAATGTAGAATGAAAATTGAACAACTGATCACATGTCAAGTTCTAACTCACATCAACTAGCTCAATTACCTTCCAAAATTGGGTTGCCTCCCAAACAGTGCTAAGTTTAATGTCGTCAGCCCGACTTGACAAAAATGATTAGTCCTGGTAAATTGGGTCTTCTAGAAGGATTTCCTCAATGTTTTTATCCTTCAGTTCCAGAAAAGGTTTCAGCCGTTGACCATTAACCTTGAAAATTTCCCCGTTTTTGGGGTTCTCAATTTCCACTGCCCCATGAGGATAAACAGTATGCACAATAAATGGGCCAGACCATCGAGATCTCAATTTCCCTGGAAATAGGTGTAACCGGGAATTGTAGAGGAGAACTTTCATGCCAGGTTCGAATGACTTCCTAAGGATTGATTTGTCATGGTTCAACTTCATCCGTTCCTTGTAAATTTTGGCATTTTCATAAGCATCATTTCGCAATTCATCAAGCTCATTGAGTTGCAATTTACGATGGTCACTTGCCAAGGGCAAATTAAAATTGAAAGTTTTGATGGCCCAGTAAGCTCTATGTTCTAACTCAACAGGCAGATGACAAGCCTTACCATAAACCAACCTATAAGGGGACATCCCAATAGGAGTCTTGTATGCGGTTCGATAGGCCCATAATGCATCCAATAGTCGTAAAGACCAGTCTTTCCGATTTGGATTGACCGTCTTCTCCAAAATTTGTTTGATCTGCCTATTCGAAACTTCTACTTGGCCACTGGTTTGTGGGTGGTAGGGCGTAGCAACCTTATGAGTAACAGAGTATTTTTTCATCAGATGGTCAAAGGTGCTATTACAGAAATGGGTTCCACCATCACTGATAATTGCCCTGGGTGTACCAAACCTAGAAAATATGTATTCCTTCACAAATTTGATCACCACATGGCGATCATTCTTTCTGGTCGGTATTGCTTCCACCCATTTTGAAACATAGTCCACTGCAAGTAAAATATACAAATTTCCAAAGGAACTTGGAAATGGTCCCATAAAATCAATCCCCCACACATCAAAGATTTCCACTATCAAGATTGGGTTCAAGGGCATCATATTCCTACGATTGATTTTTCCAAGCTTTTGACACCTATCGCAACTTAAACAAAATACATGACAATCCTTAAAGATTGTGGGCCAATAGAAACCACATTGCAAAACTTTTGCAGCAGTCTTTTTGGAGCTAAAATGGCCCCCACATGCATGATCATGACAGAATGAAATGACACTTTGATGGTCCTCATCAGGAATGCACCTCCTGATTATTTGGTCTGGACAGTACTTAAAAAGATATGGGTCATCCCAGAAAAAATACTTGACCTCAGCTAGAAATTTTGATCGATCCTGTTTGGACCAATGGTTGGGCATCTCCCCTGTAACAAGGTAATTAATTATATCTGCAAACCAGGGGATTTGAGAAATACCGAGCAATTGTTCATCAGGAAAATTTTCATTCAGTGGGACCTCATCTAATGGCTCTAAGGGTAACCTCGAAAGATGGTCTGCTACAACATTCTCACATCCTTTTTTATCTTTTATTTCCAAATCAAACTCTTGTAGCAGAAGGATCCACCGGATCAATCGAGCTTTTGCATCCTTTTTAGATAGAAGGTATCTCAGAGCTGCATGATCCGTGTAGACGATGACTTTAGACCCTATCAAGTAGGACCAAAATTTCTCCAAGGCAAAAATCACAGCTAACAATTCTTTTTCAGTGGTTGTGTAATTTAGTTGGGCATCATTGAGGGTCCTACTTGCATAGTAAATCACATGAGGTAACTTCCCAACCCGTTGACCCAAAACAGCTCCAATAGCAGTATCTGATGCATCACACATTAGCTCAAATGGAATGGTCCAGTCAGGTGGCTGGATTATAGGGGCTGAAGTTAGTTCATTTTTCAGTCTCTCAAAAGCCTTTAGACACTTCTCATCAAATTCAAACGGGGCCTCTTTTGTCAGCAATTGGCACAAAGGTTTAGCAATTTTACTAAAATCCTTGATGAATCTACGATAAAAACCAGCATGGCCCAGGAATGATCGAATCTGCTTAACTGATTTTGGTGGTGGTAATTTGGAGATCAAATCAATTTTTGCTTTGTCCACCTCAATTCCTTGTTGAGAGATAATGTGTCCTAGGACTATCCCTCTCTTCACCATGAAATGACATTTCTCCCAATTTAAGACTAGATTCTTTTCTTTGCATCTTTCAAGCACAAGGGACAAATGACGTAAGCACTCCTCAAAAGAATTGCCAAAGACCGAAAAATCATCCATGAAAACCTCAATGAATCTTTCTACCATGTCAGAAAATATGCTCAACATGCACCTTTGAAAGGTGGCCGGTGCATTGCATAGCCCAAAGGGCATGCGTCTGTAAGCAAATGTACCAAAAGGACAAGTGAAGGTGGTCTTTTCCTGATCTTCAGGTGCAATTGGAATTTGATTGTAGCCGGAATAACCATCAAGAAAACAATAATATGCATGACCGGCTAGCCTTTCGAGCATTTGATCCATGAATGGGAGGGGAAAATGATCTTTCCGAGTGACTGAGTTCAACTTCCTATAATCAATGCATACCCTCCATCCAGTCTGTATCCGAGTAGGTACCAATTCATTGCCCTCATTTTGAACCACTGTTATTCCGGATTTCTTTGGTACCACTTGGACTGGGCTCACCCATGTACTATCAGATATGGGGTAAAGCACCCCTGCATCAAGTAATTTCAAGACTTCTGACCTAATCACTTCCTTCATTGCTGGGTTCAGTCGCCTCTGTGGTTCACGAGAAGTTTTTGCATTTTCTTCTAAATGGATTCTATGTTGGACCACAGATGGGCTTATTCCTTTAATATCTGCGATGGACCATCCAATAGCTTCCTTATGTTCATCCAAAATTTTTATGAGTTTTTCCTCTTGGACAGGGTCCAAGTCTGAAGCTATAATCACTGGAAGGGTTTCTAGTGGGCCTAAAAACACATATTTCAAGGTATCTGGCAATGCCTTGAGTTCTAACTTTGGGGGCTTTACAATCGATGGAACAGGTGGGGAAGCAGATGGAGTTAGAATCTCCTGCTTCGGTTGCCATTTGGAGCAGTCCATGGATGGGGTGGAGTCTAACAGTGCATTGACTTCCTCAATATGTCCATTTACATCAAAATCACTTCCAAAGTGGGCCAGACAAGCCTCTAGTGGATCTTCAAGTTTCAATTGGGGTAAGTGATTTTCCACCAATTCATGAATGTAACTAATTTCTAAAACTCCATCATCATCATCAGGAGGTTGCTTACTGACATTAAAAATGTTCACTTGAACTGTCATGGTCCCAAAAGAAATTTGCATCACTCCATTCCTACAATTGATCAAGGCATTTGAGGTTGCTAGAAATGGTCTCCCCAAGATTACTGGAATTTTGGGTTCAACCCCAGATGTGTGCTTAGTATCCAAGACAACAAAATCAACAGGAAATACAAAATCTCCGACTTTGATCAAAACATCTTCGACTACCCCTTTGGGGTATCGAATCGATGCATCAGCCAATTGCAAGGTCACATGTGTCCTTTTCAACTCTCCCAAACCTAATTCTTCATAAACAGAGTACGGAATAAGGTTCACACTTGCACCCAAATCTAGCAAAGCTTTCTCTATGTGATGGTCCCCTATTTGACAAGAAATTGTAGGACACCCCGGGTCCTTGTATTTGATCGGGGTTGGACAAGAAATGATAGAGCTAGCTTGTTGTGCTAGAAATGCCTTCTTGGGCACATTAGTAGTCCGTTTGAATGTGCAAAGGTCTTTCAGAAATTTTGCATAGGCCGGAATCTGTTGGATAGCATCAAGTAGTGGGATATTGATCCTCACTTGTTTGAATACTTCTAGCATTTTATCCAGTTGAACGTTTGATTTTGATGGGCCTAGCCTTTGTGGGTATGGTGCCTTGGGAACATAAGTCTTAGGAGATGGCTCACTAGGTGATGGATCAGTTTTGACTGGGTTTTCGTTGACTGGCTCAGGTTCTACCATAGGTTCGGCATTTACAATTTTTTCATCACTTTCCACATCCTCACTTGGTGTTTTCTTAGATTCTTTGGGGAGTTCAACATTGTTATCAATTTGTGTACCCGACCTAAGAGTAATGATGGACTTAACTTGTTCTAGGCCTTTTCCTTTTATATCATGAACGACTTGGCCCTTGGGATTGGGTTCAGGTTGACTAGGAAATGTTCCCTTGTCTCTAGCACTCAATGAATTGGCCAATTGGCCCATTTGGCATTCCAATTTTGCAAGGGTTTGAGTGTGGCCATTTAAAAGTTGAGTAGTGGTCTGCTGGAATTGAGCAGTACTCTGAGACAATTGGGCCGTGGTTTGAGACATGAGTTTCATGGCCTCTTCTAAAGAATCTACCCTCTGGGTCAATGGACTAGGATTGAAGTTGGGTTTTTGGAAACCGGGTGGGGCATTGACTTGAGATTGATTGGGTTGAAATTGAGTGGACTGAGATGGGCCACCCTGAGTTGGGCCTTTGGTCCAAGAAAAGTTCGGATTATCCCTCCAACCTAGATTGTATGTGTTGGAGTATGGGTCATACCTCTGACGATTATCAAAACGAGTGTTTTGATATAGTGCATTAACCTCCTCAACAGATTCGGCCTGACCCAAAGTTGTTGGGTCGATCCCTCCATTCATGGCCTGGTTATATTTCAATGACTCCAAAGTGTTTGGAGTTGGCTTTTGGTTTAGCTCTAAGGCCTCTATTCTTCTCATCAGTGTGGCCATTTTGGCTTCTGCCTCAATTTTGGGTTCAACCTTGAACATCCCCCCTTTTTCAGGAATGGTGGTTTTGGTGGGCTCCCTCTTGATAGGGGCCCACTGCAATGTATTCTCAGCGGTATCTTCTAAAAATGTCCAAGCTTCTTCCGCTGTTTTCTGTGTAAATTTTCCACTACAGAAAGATTCCACCATTTGTTTGGTTGGGTAATCCATGCCTTCATACACAATTTGGACTAATCGGATTTTTTCAAATCCATGGTGGGGACACTGGATTAAGAGGTCCTTGAAACGTTCCAAATAACTATAAAGTGTCTCCCCTTCCATTTGATGGAATCCATTGATGGCCTGCCTAATGGAAGCGGTTTTCTGCTTAGAGTAGAACTTTTTGTAAAATTCTTCGACTAGCTTGGCCCATGTAGTGATGGACCCGGCCTGTAAGGCATAAAGCCAAGCTTTAGCCTTTTCTTTTAGGGAGAAAGGAAATAATCTAAGTTTAAGTGCCTCCTCAGTCATGTGATTGATTCTCATGGTCCCACAAATGTCCTCAAATTCTCTAACATGTTGATATGGATTTTCTTGGTCTAGCCCACGGAATACTGGGAGCATCTGGATCATGCCAGATTTCAGCTCAAATGTGGCATTGGTCTGAGGCAAGGTGATGCAGGATGTTTGAGTTGTCCTGGTGGGGTACATGTAATCCTTCAATGTCATGGGTGGGTCTTCTTGATCAGCCATCCTAACAATTTCTTCAAAGATGGAAGACTTTCCTACAATGGTTAAGGCTAATTCGGGGTCTATCCTTACTAACATTTTACTCTTGCGTACCCACAATTTCTCTCTCTCAGGTCTAGAGCGCATGCATCGGGTTCAACCTTAAAGAAATGCAAGCCTAATCTATATGCAGGGCCCTACTAGTTCTAATATGATGCACAAACAAATCAAGCAGTCACGCACAAGGATTGAGCACAAGAAATTATCCTAGGGCTAACCTAACTCACTAGACAGCTCCTAACTGGTTTGAAGAGTGCACTAAGGCCTCCAATCCGGTCTTATGAAGCCAAATCGATCAAGTAAGTCCCCAGGATGAGTGGTGGGTTCACAATGCACTTGGCAAGGGTCCCGCTTAAGAACCAAACTCCTAGAACAAAGACTGCCACCCTTTGGAGGGACAGGACTTACCTAGACATCGACTTGACCAAAGAGCGCAATTGGTGCAACCTTTTGTGGTCTTCGTCCTAATGAGCTCAAGCCGTATGGTCTCGTTTCTACTTGATTTTAATTAATGGTTAGGATACTATGTGAGAGGTGGTTAAACCTAATTGGGCAAGGATTTGGTGATGAAATCCAGTCCTTATCTTATTAGGGTCAATTGCCCTTAACTAAGTGTGTGGGTCCAATTAATTAGTGTGTCAAGCAAGCAGTCACACTTTGTAAAAATTAAATCACCCAAGCCCCACTTGCAAGTAAAAGATTCGTGGGGTAAAGTTTAGAAATTCTTACAATGGTCCACGCTAATATTTAAACTGTGCAAGCTTAACCTGTATTTTTTTTATAGCAATTTTTTCAATTCTGAGAGCTACTTGTTTGCTTAAGAGCAAATCCACGCAGTTTCTTGTTTTTGTGCAACTCTCCTCCTAGCAAGGTCACCTATCCAGAAGAAACTCTTGTTAGTAAATCCTAAGTTAACAAACCAACTCAAATTCTTATCCTATCCAAAAAATTCTATCTTATCCTAATTTCAAACAAAAGACATCCAAGTTAATCAATACTTTATCCAAAGTGGACTCTAAGTTATTGAAACAAATAAAAAAAACTCTATCTAAAAAAAAAAATTCAAAAATTCTAAATTATCCAAACAAGTGTCTAGATATGGCTAGAGTTTTCAAAAAGTTTCAAATTATCAGAAATCCAATCTTATCCAATTCAAATTTCAGATTTTAAAACTCCAAGTAATCTAAACAACTTAAGGGATAGAATTTTAAAATTTCTAACTACCTAATTTCAGAATTAAAAATTAGTTATTAATCAAAACAACCTAATCCTAAAGATTTTAAACTCTACCTTACCAATCCTAATCTAATCCAAGCAACATATTAGTAAAACCAATCTAAAATAAATTTTCTTTTTGTTTTAATTTACTGAAATTCGGAATTAAAGAAATCCTTCAAAAAAATTTTTTTTTTTAAATTCTTAATTAATTAATTAATCCGAAAATTCAGTTAATTATATAAAAAATATCAGAAATATCCCAAAAATCAGAAAGTTCAGAAAAATCAGTAAAGTGAAATAATAACTAATACTAATTGCAAATAACACTATTGATGCAAATTAGATGACTAAACAACTAATGCAACCTAAATATGAGCATGCATATTAATCTAATAAAAAAAATTCAGATTTCTAACAAGAACTCAGATTTGGCTCCCCGGCAACGGCGCCAAAAACTTGTTGTGATTTTGAATTCAATCCTTTAATACTGCAAGTGCACAGTTGTCTTGTTGAGACAGTGTCAATTACAGGTCGATCCCACAGGGAGCACTACTAAGTTAAAATTTAAAATCTGATTTTTTCTTTTTTTTTTTTTATCAATGATAATGACAAGAGAAATAATAAGAAACAAAATTAAGAAAATTCTAGATCTAAAGTGCAGAAATAAGATATAATAAAAAGCAGATCAGAATATCATGAATCCATTAAGTAGTCCCACCATCATTCTATGCAATTGATAAAATAAATTTGTCCCAAAAATCCTTCAAATCAGAAACAAATCAATGTTTCTGATTTGGATAATTTGTCTATCAAAGAGTACAATTTTCCACAATTTACTTAAGGCAAAAATCCCCTTCACCTAATGAAATTATGAACTTAACTAAATATCACATATTAATCAAAGATAGATTATCAAAGAATTTCAATCTAAGAATAATCTATTAAGAAAACATACATGATTAAAGCATTGTTCAAATAAAAAAATTAAATAGCATAGGTTGTCAATGACAGAAGGCAGATTTATTATTATAATTAATACGCAAGAGACAAAAATATCACATAGATTAATGATAAGAAAAACTTAACTTCATCTGATACTCTGATCCAGGGATCTACTCCTCCATTGCAAAAGATGTGATTTTCATTGAGAACTTCATGGCAATTACAATCATCTCTCACACTCTTCTAACCTAGTTCTGGAACAGGGCTCCAGAATACCCAAAAATATCCCTAATTCCATTAATTAGGAAAAGAAGAGAGAGAGGAGAGAGAGAGAGTAGTGGACGTCCAAGGGGGGGTTGAGTCTCTCGTATGTTTCTTTTGGTTCCTTTTATAATTCCCGGTTATCTTACAGATACATTGAATCTGGACACCTTCTCTGCAGATTTGGTTTATCTTCATTGATAAGGTATATCTCTTTATCCTTTTTGAATTTGAATGAGATGGAAGCTTCTGGAAACCTCTGAATGGCTTGGCTAATCTTCAGATGGGGTCCCACAAGGGATATGCAGCAATGGATTATCAACGGTGTGGATTTTAGTGCAATCCCGTCTAAAAATGAATATGAAAATATCCGGGCCCATAACTTTGTCGATTTAGCTCTGATTTGCACAATCTTGGGCTCCACGGACATTTACTCTGAATAAGCTTTCCAACAGTAGGTAAATTACATCGATCCGACGGTCGGATTGAAAGTTATGGTCATTTGAAGATGAGTTATCCTGAGAAAAACGGGATTAACTTTTAAAATTTGATTTGTAATGAACTCTATCTCTGCACAACTTTCATTTTTGAAAGGATATCAGATGTGGATGATTCAAACTCTTCTTCTTTTATTCCAATCAAACTTTTACTCTTTGAATTATCCATTAATAGTTTCAAGTCTGCAACAACTGCGGACCCTGCCATGTGGGACATTTCATCTGCTTGAACAGTGGGCCCTATGAGAAGTCTTCTACTGTAGTTAGGACTCTTCAATTGACATGATGAGTGGACCCCTCCTTTCATTGATTTGCACATGGCTTGTATGTGGAGTCCACGTGGTGAATTATTCAATTTACTTCTTTTTAAGCTTCAATTTAGCAATGTAGGGCCCAGGATGACTATGTATGCTTGAAAGTGGTTCCGTGACAGAGGCCTGCAATTCTCATTTTCTGCACATTCTAATTCAACACATCAAACACAAAAGAGCCCATATTGAAGTGGGACCCATCCGGATAGAGTTTTACTCCAACTGGGACTCTTCGAAGAAAAATTGCATAATGTTCTAAGTTAATGCAGAAAATATATGAAAAATATAAAAGTTTAGGTTTCTAGGTGAAAATGCATGAGATGATGGAATTAAATGAATAATGATGTAATTCACCAAATAAAACCCCTAATTCATCCTAAAATGATGCATAAATATGCAAATTCATGAACTTAACAGTAACATTTTGTGTAAATAATATTTTTGATTAACTGTTTCAAACTTGAACTCTAGTTATTATAATTTAGTATTTGCTCCTAACTATACATCTTAAGATACCACTTGCATTTATGAAGTTTCCGCTATACGTTTTATGTATTCGAGGAAATGTTTACCTCATAGCGATCTTCGATCCATATAGGACATGATTGGGGCCAACCATTGTTTATTAATGGTGGAAAATTTTATTGGCCCTAATCTCACGCATAATCCCCGATTTCGCGATTCGAGGGGTGGGGGCGTCATTTTGGGATAAGTGGTAGTTCAATGGAGTGTAAGATCTTACAATCCCACCCAACTATGAAAATCTATTATGGGCACTAAGTCAAGGTTATGGTGATCTTCTGGCCCATCTTTCACACCCATCTCATTGTACTCTTCTACAGCCCTCCTTCCCCTTCCCCCCTCATCTATGATTTGCATGCATCAAATGGGCCCAAGATGGTTGTCCACTTGGAATGATAGTGACAAATGAAGTGCATCTGTATTCCAAGAGAACCTTCCCAAGCTAGAAATTCATGATAGGAAATTTGGTGACTTTGCACTCTCCATAAATGTGTGGAAGTATGAGACAATGTGATCCCATGCATGCCAGTCTTGTGACATTACCATCCAAGGATGCGAGGTGCTTGCAGAAAAGATGCTGAATGTGGAGATCTTAAATGAAAAGTATCAAATTAAGAAAAATTCAAATCATTATCAAAAGGTGGAGAAAAAGAAAAAAACAAAAAAAGCGGAAAAAACAAGGGGAGACCCCCTTTGGTTTCAATATTTCCTCCGCCGATGTCTCAAGATTTAATGGGGGTTTTTCCATAAAAACCCTAACACGATAATACGTATTACATATGTAAATTCCAATTTCACATTGACATGTATAAAAAAGGAGCGACCAGAAAAGACCACTATGGATGTTGGATACAATAATGTGCAGTATTCCATGGATGTAGGACATTGCATAGTGTGGTTTGTGCAACATCACACTGCCTTAGATATTGCACCCTTTGTTGTACAAGTAGATATGTGAAAAATGTTTCAGTGAATTTTATGGGAAAAAACTCGCTAGATGCTTAATGAACGAAAAAGGCCCCAGTAGATGTGTGTGAAAGGCAGTGGCCCTGTGGGTCAATCTTGTGTCTGTTAATTTCAGCATCGATATCGACGCTTCTTTCACAAAGGCACCTTTCCCTTTCTTCCTTTTTGCTACGGTGATCCCCTCTAGTGTAGGTAGATTATCTTCACTGTAGGTGCCAAAAATGACACCCACTTAATTAGATGAGTGTATAACTCTTCAGGGAAAGACCGAATGCCTGAGACCTGAAAAGGAAGGAGAGAGACAGAGGTCAGAGGCCCCAGCTACCGTCAGCCGAAGGCACTCCGATGCCTAAGTTAGTTCTGCAACTAAGCAAAGGTGGAGTGGAGAAGAGAAGAGGGTGTAAGTGCTGTGTTGCGTAACTCCGTGGGACTAACCCCATGCCTATATATGTATGTGAAAGTCCCATCAAGGTTCTTGCTGAGTGGAGGTAGGTGCGGTAAGGTCCCATCGGGCCTTACCCTGGCACTGAGTGGTAGGTGAAAAGGGAAAGTCCCATCGGACGACTTCTCATTCCTCCTAGGATTGCTGATGTGATGGTGTGATAAAGTCAACTCCTTGTCTCTATCTCGCGCCACCCTATTTGCCAGCACATGTCTATACTTTTCGTAGGAGCATGATGGCATTCTTCCGATACTCAGTACTCTTACCGAGACCAGAAGTGGCTTTTGGGATTGCCGAGCTGGCACTGTTGCCGAGCTCAATATAACTGGAACTGTTAGCCGAGCTGGTACTACTACTGAGCTAGGCGTAGCGATACTGTTACCGAGCTGTCGCCATCGCCGAACTGATAATAATGCTGAGCTGACACTGCTACCGAGACACGAATGATTGAGATCAGGACAGACCCAGCTGGCACTATTGCCGAAGCTTAGCATAATGTTGGTGTTATGGGATTGCTCCCACACAATTGGGATTGCTCCCACACATTCACCAAACTCACTCTTTCTTCCTCCCCTTCTCCTTTTCTCTCCAACCAGACTGGCCGGACTCTCCTTTCATCACTTGTTGCTTCTCACACTCGCCTGTGAAAAATTGCACGAAAGGACAATTGTTCCCACGCTGTAGATCTTGACGTGTGTTCTGAATCTAGACCCACACTGACATGGCTGCCTCAGCGGTGACCACAATTGCTACCATGGAAGACTGATTTACTAATCTGGAGTTGATTTGGACGAGGGTCCGTAGGTGATCGACGAGATCAGATGAAGATGTAGGCATTAGTTTTAAGTAGAGTAGAAACATGAAATTGAATGAGAAAGATTGATGTTTGCCGGTGTGGAGGATGATGGATTGACCAGAAATAAAGTCGTGAGATGAAAAGAAAAACAACAAAAGGAAGAATAAGCTCCATGACTCTAAAGTGGAACCCGCAACTGTGATGAAGGTCGATATTCACGTTACCCGTGAAGAAACGAGAGCACGGTTGAGTTTAAACTCCCAAATGTTAGGTCAATTTTTTACTGTTCTGTCTTTTTTTTTTTCTTTTTTTCTTTTGAGAAAAGTGTAATGTTATCAGTTACCACTAGGCCTATCAATTTGGCCCTGAGAAAGCCCGGCCTGACCCGGCTCTTAAAAAGCCCTTAAAATGAGGGTTTTTGTTTCTAACGAAAAGCCCTAGAGCCGGGCTTGGACAATTTTTTGCAGGCCTTGAGATTTGAGGGTCGGGTTTGGACAGTACTAGCCCGGCCCGGCCCTAGCCCTGACCCTCTTACTTTTATTTATTTTATATACAATATATACATATATGTAAATATATACTAACATGCCCTTATCATAGTCACTTTGTAGTAGTATAGGGGATATAAAGGAAATAACATACCCACGCACCCATTAAAAAATATCCTAAAAATCCATACATACATACATACTTGGTTCATTTCATCTATATTTAATTATTTAAGTTATGTATTGTACTTAATAAATAATCAATAAGTGTTGTACGGTTGCTTCTAATCCCTTTCTTTTAGACTTACTGCTTCTTATTTAGGCATTTTATATTATTTTTATAAATCATTGCTAGTGCAAAAGGGGGTGTACTCATTTCTATTAATAATGATATACTTTTTTCTATATACAGTTGCTTGGGATGTCAACCAATTCATATAGTTAGTTTGTGTGGGCATGGAACTTTAAAGATATGGGGTGATCCAAACATCCTTTAAATTAGATAATTATAACCCTCAATTCTTAAATGTTTAAAGTAATAGTAATTTTAAAGTGCATTTACTTTTGTAACTGAAATTCAAGAATGTATAATAGTCAAATCAGTGTTAAATTAAAAATAATGTCAATTGATAAAAGGTAGGTGAGTGTAAATGGTTTAAAAATCTCGAAGATAAGACGCTGTTGGAATGATTTCATATATGAATATTCATATGAAAGTCATATTAAAGGTGTGAAATAGATCATACTCTTTAATCATTTTCCTTTTTTGTCAAAGTAAATAAAATCATAAGTTTAGAACCCAACCCAAGTCACCAAAGCATGTATAACTTTATCCAATAAAAGAAAGTCTTTAGAGATGACTTATACTCTCCCGATTTTTTCTTAATGGTTCATTTGTAATTGAGATTGGACAAGATAATGGATATTTTCTTAATGATTCTTTTTGCAACTGAGGTTAGACAAGATAACGCTCGATCACACTCAGATTTTGACAATAATATTAAAAATATTTTGAATCCCTGAACCTTGCCTTGACTCTTAAGGATAGGGTAAAGGTGTAAATAGTGAAGCCCGGCGTACATCGAGGGTAAGACTTAGGACAACCAAATGCCCACCTCAGTACTTTAATAAACTAGGACAACGAAAGGCCCACCTCGCTACTGTAATAAGCTATCGTAACGGTGACGTTATCTTTCCGTGCCACCTGGCCCCACTCCAGTAAGTCGTATATATTATTACGTTCCATAAAAATCACTGTCGTATTCTCTCTCTCTCTCTCCTTCTTCTCTGATTCACATGCTTCGACTTCATTCTCTCTCTCTCATATCCAGTACAGAACAAGACCACCTCACCTCCTCTAAAACCCTATAAAACCCTAAAAATCTCCAAAATGCCTATCTCCTCCTCCGTCACTCCGCCATGGCCAGATCTCTCCTCCTCCTCCTCCTCCTCCTCCTCCTCTCTGTCTCCGTCTTCGGCCATGGCGGCTCCGACGACGACGCCGGAGCGGAAGCTCCGTCCACGAAAGCTCCAGATCTGAGATCGAGATCGCTCATCCTCGCCAAGATCTGGTGCCTCATCCTCGTCTTCATCGGAACCTTCGCCGGAGGTGTGTCGCCGTACTTCCTGAAGTGGAACGAGGGGTTTCTGGTGGTCGGGACGCAGTTCGCCGGCGGAGTGTTCCTCGGCACGGCTCTGATGCATTTCCTGAGCGATTCCAACGAGACGTTCGGAGATCTGACGGAGAAGGAATACCCGTTCGCATTCATGCTTGCCAGCGCCGGCTACTTGATGACGATGCTCGCGGATTGCGCGATTTCGCACGTCTACAGGAAGCGCGATAAGCCGCTTAGTGCCGCTGGAGAAGTGGAAGGTGGAGGTATATAAAATCTCTGGATTTCTGACTAGCGTGTGATTTTATTTTATTTTATTTTCAAATTTTGTGATTGGATTATGAATGAGATGTGAGGTCTTTTTATTTTTACAGGTGATGCTCAACATGGTAGAAATGGAATTAATGAGGATACTCATAATCAGGTTGTCAGGTGAAATGTTTGCAGCCATTGTCAGGCTTATGCTTTTTCTCCCTTCTGTTTTCTTTTGTTGATACGCATGCAAGGCTTGAGATTAAATTGGAAGATGAGCAAAATTCTAGAAAAATTTGTGGAATATTTTACCTATATCACTTGGAGACTTACTCAAGTTGACAAAAATTGTGTGATAAAAATCTAACTCTACATGTTTGTACACAAACATAAATCAAATGGTTTAGAGTTAAGAGTTATATAAAAAAAAATTTGAATGTTTTTTTTTTAATGGTAAATTTTTTTTTAAATGTTTCTGAAATATAATAACTTTATTGTTGTTAGTCTAAAGTATGATAATAAAGATAACTAGATGTTTCTTTTTTCTGTTTGTGGTGTCAACATTTTTTCCTTGTGTGCACTTCCTACTGATATGTCAGAAAGTCTTTTTAACCCTTGTCGCATTCGTGAGACACGCGTTCTAAGTTTTTTCAACCTTTATGGCATTCATGATACATGTGGAAAGGAATGGCTCTGAATTCTCGACAAGCATCTTATAATTCTTGCCAATGTTTTTAAATATTGCAATAGTTTGATGTCAAATTCGAGCAAGTATTCATCAATCAGCACGACTTATCAGATAATATCATAATATTATCTTTTTAGAGAAAACATAGGTTCCTAGTTCATAGGTTTTTAGTTTTTATTTATTATTTTGTTTTTTCAAAAAATATTATTTTTACTCTTAAGTATACTTTTTCCGATATTATCCACATAAAAACCCAAAATCTGAAATGACTCTGATATTATATATATCATGTCCTGCCTTTTGGTATCTTGATATCAATAATTGTTACAATTCTTACAATCATGATAAATTAGACCAGTGATTTACCAAACTATTAAACATTTACTTATGGGAAATTTACTTATAACCACTTGTATTTTTTGAAATTACAAACAATCACTGTTATTTTTATTACAAATAACTATTTCTATTCATCTCAAAGTCTCAATCAAACCACCTTGACTTGCAATCGAAGGCTAATTTTGACCCGTTGTTTACATATTTTATTGCAATAGAATGTTAATTTTGTTAGATCTAACCTGGTTCTAATTAACTGTGGGTGTTAATCATGACTGGCGATTCAGATCGAGTGACCTTTTGGTGGTTATCATCCTCAATTTGATTTAGATGAGGCTAGATTGAAACCTTAATTATTTTAAGAGCAAAACACACTGTATGTCATCAATCGATCGGAAACCAGCCTTTCATAAATAAAGGTGATTCGTTTCTGATCAGTTGGAAAATAAGATAGTTAGCTGATTTTTTCCGTTAAATAAATTTGTTTATTTTTAAAACAAAACAGCAGATCGTTATTGGTGGACTGGTTATATGTAAATTTCCTGTAATTTATTGATCAGTTAAATTGTTGAGTTCTTAGATGGTTATTGGTGACTGGTTATGTGTAAGTTTCCTGAAATTTATTAATCAGTTAAATTGATGAGTACTTTGGTTAGCATTGTCTTTTTATATGGCATTGACCTTTTAGTTTGAGACTCTAAAAATGCAAGTAGGTGTTTAATTTAAGAAGTATTAACTGTGGAAAGTGTCACGCCCCCGGATTTTGGGGCCCATCGAATTCCAGGCCGTGACGTAGATGTATCTAATAATCATATATTTCAGAAAATGAGCCAGTAAGTATTTCCATAAAAGATGTCAGAAACAGCCTTAGTTAGCTAGGACAATCATTAATCATCAATAATCATAATTAATTAACTACTAAACATAATTAGTTGGAGTCAGGATCTTACAGAAAGTATTATTTTGAATATGATCATGTTAGAGACCTTTGTGGCTGCCCATGTTAATTTTCTTGTACAAAATTTTGGAGGACCAAACTCATTGGGGATTTACTTATAAGGCAAGGGTTATATGTACATTATGTCCAATGTTGTCTCTTCTTTGCATCTTCCATTGTTATTATTTGCTCTGTTTATCTTTTTCCTTCTAATATAATTTCTTATGTCGAAGGAAAAAAAACCTTCTACTGTAGGAAATATTTTTTCTGAAGTTTGGTTTTTGCATTAATTCCCCCCAACAGGCCAATGAAGGCATGGAAGTTCAGTTTGCATGGTCATCAACACATGCTGTCGCCAGTTCGCTTGGTGATAGTATTTTGTTGATTGTTGCTCTATGTTTTCACTCCGTCTTTGAAGGCATTGCAATTGGGGTTGCAGGTGAAATGTTTAAATACTGAATGCATAAATATGAGTTTCGTTACTGATATAAAAAAAATAGCATAAATATGAAGACAGCGTTTCTGATATGATAGCAATTAAGATAAAAAAGAAACCAGAGTGGTATGTGGACGTAGATCATGTGGACTGGTGCTCTAAAGTCTGAAGAACAAAAAAAGAAAAGAGGGCTCCTTTTATATTTTATAATTAACAGAGTTGTAGTACTGTAAATCCTGCTCCAGAGTGGCTATTTTCATAACAAAAGAACTGTTTGGTCTGTGTGGTGCAGCCCTTGTCTTTAGCTATTTAAAATGCTGTACCATGCATGGTGAACCACGTGCTGCAAACTTGTCCTATGCAACATTCTGTGAATACTCAGTCACATGATTCAAGCTATTAAGTTTTTTTTAATCCTAATCTGGCCTCCTACGCCAAACCTATCTAACCTTTGTTTTTTTTCCAAGTGTGACTGGCCCAAAAAAAAAAAAAAGGTTTCGAACCTAGCTGCCCTGCACTCTTTGGAGTAACTTTGATTTCCCTTGCCAGCTGATCTGGCAGATGGAGAATGGACTGTTGCAAGTTATAACCAGTGGTTTACATCATATGGGTGCCATTGGAATGATTAGTTTCATTGGATGAAGGAAAATCCTGGGTGGGATCTCCAATCCAGATGCACTATTTCTTTTTGCTTTTTACTATTAGATCCATGTACAATTTATTATGCCCAAGCAATTATTATGCCCAAGCAAATCTTTTTCTCTCCTGGACCCCTGCCGCACACAATTCAGAACCTTTTTTTTTTTAATAATTTTTTTGCTACAGTAGATTAGTTTGTTATGGACCTTTTGGAACTGATGAACTTTTCTCTTGGTTGTGCTTTGGAATGTGTGCACTTGTGCAGAGACTACTGGAGATGCTTGGAGAGTCCTGTGGACTGTAAGTTTACACAAACTCTTTGCTGCAATTGCAATGGGAATAGCACTCTTGCGAATGATTCCCGATCGACCCCTCTTGTCATGTATTGCTTATGCTTTTGCCTTTGCCATATCTAGTCCCATTGGTGTGGTCATAGGAATTGTTATAGATGCTACAACACAGGGTGATGTCGCAGACTGGATCTATGCCATCTCGATGGGCCTTGCATGTGGGGTTTTCATATATGTTTCAATAAACCATCTGCTCTCCAAGGGGTTCATCCCACAACTGCCTGCTGCAGTCAACTCTCCATTTTATAAGTTTTTGGCTGCGACACTGGGAGTTGGTGTCATCGCCGTTGTGATGATCTGGGACTGATGCAACTTATGCTGAAAGGATTGCCTGAACCCATCTCTACCTGATGCTTGCATTCTCAATCAAGTTCATTCGTCAGATATCTATCATCCTTTTGCTCCCTGCCACAGTGTATAACAGTCATCTTCTTTTTTTATTTTTTTATTTCGAGTAAGTATGGAAACCAGAAATTCTTGAACATATGTGTGTATCTGTAATCCATCTTGTGTTGGATTGTTCATGAGGGTTTCTTACAAAGAATTGCAGTAAAACTTGAAAAAACCATCACAATTTTTGCACCAATGCTAGAGGAGATGTGAGAAAAGAATGGATGCCTGGAGAATGACATGATAATCGCGTTATCTTTTGAACAGGAGACATGTAGGATTACCGAGCTATCATCAGCATGCACCACGTTGAATCAAGCATGAATTTCCACATGGACGATTGAAGATATAGAGAAAATGGGGTTGAAGAAAACTCATATCCATAGTTCAAATATTGTATTGTGGAAAGTTTTCTTCACCTGGTTTTTAACCACTGGCTCGCGTGAAATTTGGAAGAAGTTACCCCATGGATGAAATATAAAATTATCATAATTCTCTGTTTACCAAGTTAAGGTCACCGCTCCTCTCAGATTTATTTTGAGCAGGTCTCAACTAAATTTTGAGTGAAGGAGAGCTGCTTTACTTCTCGAGGGGTGAAGAGAACACTTTTTTTAGTGAAACTGATTTATAAATTATAAGAGAGTATCATAGTCATCATCATTCATCATCAAAGTCAAACCCCAACTATGTTAGAGTTGGATGCATAAATTTCGTTTCACCATCCCCGTCTTTCCTTGGCCAAATCCTAGGATAGTTTTTACTTTTTCATATCTATACTGATCATTTTCTTTCGTGTCTTCTTTGTCCATCATTTTTTCTTGAGGGATCATCAATCTACATAGAGGCTTTCTTTCACTGTTGGTTTGCATTGGACACATTCAAATCATCTTAAATGAGTTGTTTTTTATTTATTTATTTATTTTTTATATCACCTATTGATGCCTACCATTTTTTTAGTACCCTAGGCTGGGACTTAAGAAAGCCCACTCAAGTGGGAAGTGGTCTTTATGTGTTCAGAATCTTTATTATTCACTTTATTTATTTTTTCGTTCACATGAATCTATGCCGTTTTGTATAGGCCAAGTGACTACTAACCTTTCTCAAAATGTGGGTACTATTGCTGGCCAAACCCTGGGCAATCGGGTATAGGCTTGAAGGGAGTCTATCCTTGCCAAACCTGGGCAAGTGGGTGACAATAGCGGTTGTCAACCAAACAAGCAACCCCTTCTTGTTGATGCTACCCCTCACTTCTTCTTTCTTGAGCTCATTTTTTAAAAAATTTCTTAAGCTTTACACATCCATCTCAAAATTCTTATTTCTGTTAGTCTTTCGTGTCTCTCTTTTTTTTTTGCATATATTACTACCTAATGAGCAAACACATTTTTCTCTATAGGTTATAACTGGTACAATGTCATCTTATAAATTTTTTTCTTAAATTTTATCGGTATGTGTTAGCCATAAAGCATTTAAGAAGCAAGTCTCCACTTCAATCATCAAACTCTTGTTTTATGTTTGACATCCGTAATCTTCCCATCCTTATATTAATTATAGAGCCAAAGTATCAAAAGGACTTTTTATGGTATCTCTTGAGCTTTAATTCAAAATAGGAGTTCATCCCTTTGTACATCTCCATTGATGTTACAATTCTCCATCGTTATATGAGTTATTTTAAAGCCCTTGGATTCTAAAGCATCGTTGTCGTCTTTTAAGTTTCGTATCACGCTCTCTCTTAGTTCATATGAGTTATTTTAAAGCCCTTGGATTCTAAAGCATCGTTGTCGTCTTTTAAGTTTCGTATCACGCTCTCTCTTAGTTCATATGAGTTATTTTAAAGCCCTTGGATTCTAAAACGTCATTGTCGTCTTTTAAGTTTTGTATCACTCTCTCTCTTAATTCATCTACCAATTCTATATTCACTCAATTCAACTATCAACCTAATTAGATGTGATTCTATTCACTTGTAGTTTGGGTAGGACAAAAAACTAAAGAACTGTCAGTTGAAGAGGTAAATAAGGTTATCAGAACCTGTAAACCCTAGCTTACATTTAATCTAAGTTGTTTTGCACTGTTGGATGTGCATAACTTGAATGCAAGAAACTCTAGTAACAAGCTAAGTAACAATTCATGTGTTTCACAAGAGGAACTCATGGCCTTGGGCATTTCTGTAGAGACCAATTTCAGTACAGACAATCTGAATGCAGGTTAAACTCAAACCCAAATGGATTCAAATGACCCTTAAGAACTGAACATCCATATCTGACGTTGCACTCTAACTTCAGTTGAATTCAGATATGGATCCCAATCTAGGTTAAGTCTTTAAAAATTGCAACGTCAATAGGTTCATAATCAGCCATTTATTGCAAAAGGTTTTTTATTATCAACCCAATGGTATGAGTATTCAAAAGCCTGGTCAAGTGAGGGTGAAGCTTGTCCAAGAAATATTCATTTGCTGGGCCTAATATTAGGCATGTGTCCAGTCTATTTAACTTTAGCTGAATATCATTTAATATCCTATCCTCAATTGTGTATTTAAAAAGTTGATTGCATAACGCTTTTTATCCAATTGTACTAATGTACATCACATCTTATTTCAGATCCAGATCCCGAATTAGATCCCTTTTTTTTTTTTTTTTTTGAACATGCTGCTGGATCGGGATACTGCAAATGGGTTCCCTTTCGGATCCAGGTCCACCAAATCGGGCCCGTTTGCATCCCTATTTTAGATTGTTAGACTGGATCGAGGGCAATTTAGTGTCTTGAGAACCCAGGAACGCCCAACCCTAGACCCAGATCAGCCCCAACAAGACACTATTTTGCAAATGGTCTGAAGCCGGGCAATCTTCCTTTCCCACAGGCTGCATTTGATCACGAACATTAGACTCAATAACTGAAGTGTTGGGGGCTCGAACTGGTGCTAACCCTGCCCAGCCTATCAAATGAACTGCCCTAGAAAGTGTAAAAGCTATGCCAAATGTTTGAAATCTAAAACAGATGATTCCTTATTTGGTAGAAGGAAAGAGAAACAAAAGAAAGAAAGCACTCTTCCAATGTAAACATTATTGCTGTATCCAACAATGACCATTTCATACAGTTCTGAAGAGGCTCAAATTCAAAATGAGAAGAAACAGAATCCTCAACTTTTATGAGCTCTTCTCCACTTGAGTTAGCTTCTGGTAGGTTTTCCTTTTCTTTTGCCATGAATTGCAATTCTCAATGTAAAAAAGAAGGAAGAACAGGCCTAATGTTACCACAGATTTTCTAATACGCAAATTGGATCCGATTCCTTCGAAGATTGGTCCTCACAAAAACATATATCAGATAGCATCTAAAAACATGAACTAACAGCTTTAGATTTCCACGTGAAAGATCTTCTCAGCACAAACACCAATGATGATAGGCCCTGCCAAGTCACCAACAGCACAACCTGTGGAAAAAAGTGTAATAAATATGAATAATCTGGGTTGGGAGTCATCACATATTTACTCCATTTCCTCTTTAATAGTAGTTTTCAAAAAGGAATCCTCAGCCGCACTAAACAACATTGGCACCAATTCATTGAGGAAAAAGAATTTGTACCAAACATGAATTTTTAACTACCGTAGAAAACTTTTTCCTAAGTATCCAAAAACCATGGAATTTGCTGATGTGGCAATTTCCTCTTTCCCTGGAAATTGCGTGTACACAAACATGCCCAAGGCCAGTAGGTGTTCCTCTTCCTGCTTTCTGCAGTGGATGGAATGCACTTCACCCAAACTGATAGGAAATTCTTGCAGTCAATTGAAGGCAGCAAGAGAATGGGAAAGGACTCTGACCAGTGCTAACTCCATTTGAAAGATGAGCATCAAGGTGGGCCTTATAGTTTCTGTTCTACACCACTTGTGTTGAAGTAACAGCAAATAAAAGAAACCACCTGGGTATATCACTTGCCAAAACCCAGTAAAGTGGAAATGATTCAAACAAATGTATGGTCATTTTGCTCAGCTGCTTGTCACATTATGAGAGCACCATCAGATTTCAGGTAATGGCAAGTGCACTTGACCAACGAAAAATGTAGTAAAAGTGGTTTCACTACATTTCTCAAAAAAAAAAAAAAAAAGGTGAGAAAGAGTGGGCCTGACATGTGAAAGCGAAATGCTTGAGCTCAATGGGGCTGAGGTAACTGAATAATTAATTCAATTACAAATGATATAGGAGTAGCATTACAAAATGTAACAATGAAACAAGCATTTCCAAAGTAGCTTGTTTCCAGTGAAAGGCATAAATAAAGCATTTCCAAAGTAGCCTGTTTCCAGTGTGAGGCATAAATACATAGTTGTCCCAGCTCTCGATACAGTTTTACCAAAAAAGAATGAGAGAGAGAGAGAGAGAGAGAGAGAGATGCACAAACTAACTTATACAAAATTCAAACAATTCCATAATTGTCTGCAGCTTTAGCTCAGCTAGTTAAGGACACCGGTGTGTGTGAATGCATGCGAGTGCAATTGTTCAAGGAGTGCCATACTTAAAAAAGAAAAAAAATTATGAAATCAACTTTGGACAGGAGAAAAAATTATTAATGTTTAATTTTTCTAGTACATGTCTTAACTTCTGCTTTTCACATGTTGTGATTGTTTTATTTCTTACAGAATACAATTAATTTTAAAGGAAGGTTTTCTTCTGTGGACCTGCACACTGCAGACTTGCACACTACACATTGCGCATTGGTGCCATTTATCATTCGTCACATGGGGCCCAGTGAAATTCAGGGGGATGTCCCGCCTTTGATGATAGTTCGGATGTGCTCTCCAGCAGAAGCATGTGTGTAGGAGAAAATGTTACTTATTTTAAAATTTTTAAAAAATGGTAATCAAAGGGTGCAAGAGGAGCCCTGTAAAATTCCGATATTTGATGAAATATGAAATGACAGATTCACTTTAAGCTAATTTCACAAGGAAGAAGAGGATTGAATCAGTTTACAAAACCAAAGTGGATAGTGTTAGGAAAAAGGGGGAGATTTATGATTTTTCTGTTCCTATGAGCTGCTGTCCTTTTCTGTAAATTGTATAAACTCAGATGGGTATTCCTGTATTTTCCAAAAACTGGATAAATTAAATATATACCCTGCACTAGGCACTGTTTAAGTGCAACTTGTGCAAGGTTCTTTCAGGTGTGAAATATGGCATCAGAGCCCTAGGGTTTATCCACCAACTCAATGATGCAGGATAGACCTCAAAGGCAACGTGTAGGGCCCAAGTTAATTTAGGAATTTTTTTTTATTATGTCATTAGTTTCCTAATTTTATGTAAAGAGTTGTAATTAAGATAGGTTTACTCAGTCTCCTATTTTTATTAGTTTTCTTAGGGCCTAAGTTATGTTTTCCTATTTATATGATATTATAGAGAAGAAATTCTTAGAGTTGAATAATAGAATTGGGTTTTCTCATTGAGGTGCGTCCTCATTATTGTCTCTGTGGAGACGTGCTGAAGTGTCCGCAAACACATGCTTTAACACCATATTGTGCTTCGGCACTTTCCACGCAAGTCCTAACCCTAGAGCCTGCATCAGTTTGGTATTAGAGCCGAACAATTCTCGCAATCAGTTACTATGATTACTCCTTTCTGTTCATTTCATTGTCACCATCCACCCATCTATCCACCAATACCTGACCAAATACCCAAAGCCACCATCTCCAGAAAATCCCCAAATCGCTACTACTATATTGCGAACCAAACCAAAACCCTAAAGCCTCTAGAACCCTGCCGAACCTATTCCATCATCCATACTGAAACCCAAAAAAAAAAAAAACCATCCAAACCCACAAAAGCCCAGTGCCGAATCGCACCAAAACCCTCCTAGCCAAATCGCCCCCCACCCCTTAATCCCAAATCATCATTTATCATCCGTTCCCACATCATCATCCATCCCCCACCAACACTGTCCTTCCCTGCTAAATCCCATCATAGAATCCCACCAGAGACCCATTTCCATCCTTCCGTCAAATCTCAGATCCCCAACTCCACCTTCGTTTCCAAACACACAAGAACCTAGAACCCCAATCTCCATAGTTGAGCCCCAAACCATTCCCATACCTAGACGCTCAGGTCTCAATACCCTATGCAGTAGCAAAAAAAGAAAAAAAAAAGAAAAGAAAAGGGAAGGTAAAGGAAAGAGAAGGCATATTGTGCATTGACGCCAACTCCATCAACCCTACTTGGTAGCTGAGCTTCGGCGCCGCCACCACCTGCTGCTAGCCTCCACGCCACCTTTAGCCATCACCACCACATCGTCACACACAACAGTCATCATTGAGCCCAACACCTCGCCGAGTTCGCCAGAGCCGTTCTCTAAAGTCATAGCGCCAACGTTCTTTGCTTGCCATCGTCTCCCCATTCTCTTTGTTTCGAGTTCTTTGATGAACAAAACAGCGAAGAGGTTCAAACTATTGCTTTTGCCCTTTTTCTTCTGTAGTTGCACCAGAATTGAAGACAGAGAAACATGCTTCAAATTATTTGCATGTGCCACTTCTTCCCTAGTCAGGTCCAGATCAGGTTGATCCGACCAGCCAACTAAAAGAAGAATAGTGTCGAGTCCAGGTCAGTTTGGGTTGACCAGACCCATTAGAACAAAATCCCAAAGCAGCAAAACGGTAGCTGATTGCTGCTAACATCATGGCCACATCAGCAGGTCAAAGGATTTGACCAAATCAAGGGCATAAAATTATTGTTGCGATATCAGAAGCAATGTGTCAAACCTACATTGAATTGGAGGAGAAGATTGACTACAATTATCAAGGCATACATAGAGCTGCAGATTGACCAAGGGATCGGATTTTTCTCCTATTGATCTTCGACCCAGGAGGATATTTACTGAACTCATAGTTATCAGAATCCTACGATTCAAATCCCGATTTGTATCCCGAATCTTAAGGAAAATGATTCGTATAATGAATCTCATTTATAAATGAATCTTAGGATTCAAGTGCGAATCCTACGATTCAATACTCGTTTCATCAAATCTTACGATTCAAGCGAATCGGCTAGGTGAGAATGGCTACAGCCAATAAGTTAATATAAATAATCTTTTACCTTTTTTCTTTCTTTATTCTCTCTTTCTTTCATCGCTTGTATTTTTAAAAGGTTATTTAGCACTTAACGAAACCTCGTAAGAATTTTTTGCGGCTTTGATAAGGTTTTAGAGATGAATAAAGAACATGCATGTAACAAAAGCATTCAACTATGTGTATGGTGCTTGTCTATATATTCTTCTTTCTTTTTTTTTTATCTATTTTGTTTTTTTTTTTCCTTCATAAACACTTTCTTAACTTCAAGAGATATCATACCATGTAAGATTGACGGTTTGAATCTTTTCTTTTTTTTTATATTTTGATTTAAAGATAAGAAAATATTGATACTTTAAACTTGTTTAACTATTTACACATCATTTATTTCATATATATATATATATAAATATATGTCATGATGTTCTCGATATGATTGCATGATAGACTTGTTATTTTATTTATACTGCTATATGGGAAAATAGATGGTTATGAATAATTACTTTTTTCTTTTTCTTTTAATTTTTAATTATTTTTTATTTTTATTAGAAAAGTAAAAAATCTTACGATTCGCAATACAATTCGCGATTCGATTTGATTCATGGGTATCAACGATTTGCGATACAATTCCGATTTTGAAAATAATGACTGAACTCAAGGTCAGAGTTCTTTCAAGGGATTGTAAGTTGTAACAACTAACAACTACTAAACCCTAGAAGATCTATGCGCACTTACTCTATGGTTGAGTCATTGAACCACACAATGTGGTAAGAAAAACCTTCCAACCCTTTCAATTTCCAGATTTTTTATTTTTATTATCGGGGGGAGATGTTTCAGTGGATCTTGGAACCTAAATCCTAGATCTATTATTCCCAAACTAGTTGGTTTCTCTTAAAATAGTTGCTGGAGGCCTAGTCACTTATTCGGGGATATAGAGTTGTAAACAGCCTAGATGCAGATCAGATCAGTTAGATCTATGCTGCTATAAATTTGATTTCAGGACCAGACCTGGATACAAACTGAAGCAATGACTGAAGCAATGAAAATGAGGCTCCAAAACACTGTGAGAGGATGCCTTCTTGGTCATCAGGTCAAGCTGATCATCAGCTCATACAATACACAGGGAGCAAACATATTGAACATGAATTGGACCAGGATATCTTTGATCTAAACTGATTATTGATCAGATCTTAAGGAGGAAAGAGGGATAGACCCAGATACAGGTTAAGGTCCTGCGAGTCCTTGGGTCAACATGTTCCATTGACAAATTTGGATCTAATTCTAAAAATAACAGCCAGGTGCTCGGGTGAACCTGAACCGCTAAAAAAACAAGATCTAAGTTGGACAAGGTCATGTTTCTGGGTTGACCTGATACATCAGCAATCCTAAATAGGCCAGATGAATTGAAGTGTGATGTAGTAGAGGTAGGATGTTATTTAATGGTATTCATTCTTGTTATCTCCTGGTTGAAGGTGATGTGGTAGTAGAATACCCCCAGGGCTTTGGATGTTCTTAGCTGTGTTTTTGCTAAGGTGTCCTTTAAGAGGACTCTTTGTATCACACTTTGAGTCATAGTGGCAGTCAATTCTTTTTCCCCCCTAATATTTAATATGGAAGATAAGAAATCAACTTCAAGTGAAAGTTGTTGACTTGGTGCTTACCAATCCACTGCCCAGTTGAAGGACGGAAGAGACAGGCACCAATTCCAGCTCCAATAGATGCAAAAACTAAGGATGCAGAACACCTAACAGTCGCCCTGGATACCTTTTTCTTAAAAAGCTGAAGCTTTTCTGCTTTATCAACCTCTTCTTCATCTTCAAACTCATTAGAAAACAATCTGTAGATCTCAATTCCAACTTGGATGAGCCATGATGCAACTACTCCTAACAAATGTCCTGCCAAAACAAGGAAGAGACAAAAAAGCAGTGAGAGATCCACAATTTTCAACAAAATGACTGGCCTTTGTAGGAAATATTGCAGCAATAATTATTTTAACCTCTGAAAGTTGTTTTGCTGACACTCCAGAAGAAGACTAAAGTTGGCAACCCCCTGTCAGCTTTGCGCATGGCCGATTTAGGAACATCTGCACATGTGAAGTTGATTTTTTAGCTGCTTGATAAAAAGAGAGATATAAAAGATCTTCTCATCTGCCCAGTCACATGTACATGCAGGGCCCCTTTTTGGTCATCCAGACAAAATATGCTGATTGGGTGATACTCTAAAAACCTCCCTATTGATCCTTACCATCTTATTTTACCTCTGCTCAATGTGGACAACTTTTCATAATTGTCTATTTGAAAACTGTGATAACATACCAGGATCATCCAGTAGTAGTGAACTAGTGAGAGCAGTGTACATCAATTTGTGATGATACCAACAAGATGAGCTTAGATTACCAAAAGGTTCCAATAACATTGCCAATACAAAAGTTTCTTTGTCGAGTATTACCAAAAATATACCCACGCATCAAAACATAGTGTCAGACCCCATTATAGCCGGAACCAGAAAAATTACGTAGTGGCCAATTAGTAGCACAAATCCTTTATATCAGTATGTTATGTCCCTGGTTGATTAAAAAAAAAAAAATCTAGGAAAAAATATTGAAGGCCTCTTATGGCGTCTTAACTGTAAATAAAATTACAAAAGTATATACTACGATATTACATATATCATATATACTTTATCAGCATATATATATATAATATAATAAGCATAATATAATGTTTCGGACTGTAATATTCGCGTAAGAGTGACTGCCAAAACTGTTATGGAACGGGTGAAAGTAGGAACCGTTAAATAATGTCCATTATTTTAAATGATGATTACACCCTCACAGAATTTAATAATTTAATAGAAAAAAGAAGTAAGATTCATATTATCTTTGCAGTGTTGACCTGTTCAATGTAGTAGTTGATAATTTCCTGCCAGCATTAAGCTGTTGCCCTTCTTTGTAGCAAACCTTGAGATAAATGGTCTCCAGTAACAATAGATCGCATTCAAATCAGTGGCGGAGCTAGGATTTTCTTCAGGGTGGGGTGGGGGTTTGAAGCGATAGTTGACTAACAACAGCGGAGCCTGGATTTCTTTTATAGAGGGGATCAATAATATTTTTATATTTGTTGGTTTTTTACTTATCATGTAAAAATAAATTTATTTATTTTTTGCAGAGTGTTTTTTTTAATGATATCTGAAGAAAAAATCCTAAACTTGAAAATATCTCAAAATTTTTAAAGATACAATTTTTCAAAACTTTGAGGACAAGTAAAATACAAAATAATAGGGCTCACCATAATGAATACAAACCACTCATAATAATCCTTTGCTCCTTGTTTTAGGAGTGTGAGTTCTTTTGTTTTTTTTTTATGGGTAAATGATAAATATATTAAATAAGGGAAAAAGAGTACAAAGCAAAACCGTACATCTTCCCCAACGAAGGAAAAAAAAAAAAAAAACAAGGTATAAAAAGATTATACCGACACCAAAACCAAAGAAAAACAACGTCACAACTAAAAGACACCCACCAAATCTGAAAATCCATCCATCCCTTGTTTTGCCAAGGAGTCCACAAAACCATTCGCCAACCGCACCACATATGTTGAAAAGTCACACCAAGGGAAGACAAGATAACTTTGATCTTGTGAAAGTAAAATTGAAACCACAATGGGAACTTGCCCCACAACACCCAAGAAATAGGAGTGAGTTGTATCTCACTCTAATCAAAGTAGGGCCTATATCGGATTGATCACATGTAAACTAATCCACCCATAATTAATTAATGAAAATTTGTTGATTGGTTACTTGCGATTGTTTAATGGGCCACGATACCTATAGTAGACATGGATGGTTAAAAATCCGTTGATTAGTTGTGATCATTCGACGGGCCGCGATGCCTGTGGCAGGCATAGATGGTTGAGAGCACACTAATGATAGCCATTAACTAACGCCATAAAAAGCTGAACACTCAAGTATCTAAGCTGCTTAGAATAAATGTTTTCTTCTTAAGTGGACTTTTCCCAAATTTGACTCCAATAGGAGTTGGTCTCACAATAAGATTGAGGACATCATATTTTTAAATGAAAATATAGTGGGATCAACTCCTATTTGAATCCAAAGGATAGTAAAAAATGCCAAAATCCAACTAGTTGTAAAGAAAGGCTTGTCTCAAAGTGTCATGAAGGAGAAACCTCTCTTGGAGACTTTCATTTTGGAGATTAAAGCTCTCCTTAAAACTTGAAGAATGATTTACTTACTTTCTGGGAGCAAGCAAAATATAGCCCTTGATTAAAATGGAATGGATATGGAGACTGCAGAACGTTAGCAGTTTTTCTGATCTAGGGTTTTCAATGCAATTTCAAAATATTCTGGGGGCACAATGTAATAATCACATAATAGTGTCCTTTTTTTGCAAGTCATATAAATATTACAAATGTCTAAAACCCAAATTTTTAGATTAGAAAATCACTTTTTTGTATTTTTTTGTAAGTTAAGCAATATAAATATTACACTAGTCTAAAACCCTCATTTTTAGATGAGAAAATCACTTACTCATCTGGTTCTTCTCCTTTTGTTCTCTCATCTCCAATCCTACAACACAATCTTAAATTAGCCTATGTGGTGTAAAGCATCTCAATCTTGGGCAGTTGATCCTATAGGGCCACAGTCACCAAGACAATTGTTGTTGTTTGCAGTCCTACTGTTATGGTTTGCAAGGGGTTTCCATGGCTTCAATCTCTGTTTAGAGTTTTTTATTTTTCTCCAATTTCTTGGACAAGTAAGAAGCAGTTTATGGGAGGTTGAACAAGGAAAATCCTAGAAAATCATTTTGGTTTCTGCGAGTATTGCAGTCTATCTACATAATTTGATCCATGTTTCTGGTTAAAGAAGGTTGTCTCACTCCTATAAAAGCTTATGAATCAAGTTTTGAAGCACTCCATGATGATCTGAAAGTTGTGTGATGATTTCTCCTATAGATGGTACAAACACCTAGTATTATGCCTATGCATGTTTTCAAGAACAGTTGTCTGCAGTCAATTTATTTATTTTATTTAAAACCTACAACTTTGATATTTGAGAGTGGCATACATCGTGTGTATGCTGTGTAGTTGCCATTTGGGAGTTGGGAAGCATTAAGAAAATAATTTTCCATCTTCTGCTTGTTGTCTATTTATAAATGGTCCTGGCAGCATCCTACAATTCTTGCGAACAAAGGGGTGCGAACAAAGGGGAAGTTGGTGGTAATGAAGTCCAAAGGATAACTACTATTGATTTCAATGGTAAGATTTGAGATTTATTTGGAATAGTCCGATCAGAAAAAAAAAAAAACACATGTGCGGTTAAGGGGTCGTTTGTTTCGCCCGTTTACGTACATAAATGGAGTGGATATGTAACTGTTACTCATCATTTATGTTTGTTTTTGTTATTTTACACATCTGGTGTGAAAATCACGTGAGAATGGAGGTAAAATGGTGCGAAAAATGGGCAAAACTTTTACCACCTATATAGGTGTGAAACAGAACCACAGGCGCTGCTACGGTGACAGACACATTAAAATGTCAGTCACTGGATTGTTTCATTTTATGATCTAGGTTGGTACCTAAATCATGATCTGAACCACTAATCATGTTTAAATGGTTAAAAACGGCTATTGTTTCAAATTTCAACCATTGGATCATCATAGATTGTGAGAAATTTAAGAAAACCTTTAGACCATTAGATCTATATTTCTGAACTTATGTGGGTATCATTTTCATGATCCAAACCATTAATCCTCTTTAAAAAGGCCAAACACAGATAGGATGTGAAATTTCAGGTCATGATCACTTCTGGATCTTTAGAAACTTAAGAAAAACTTAGAACCATTGGATGCATCCAGAATTGCTACAATGCATTTCACAAGTTGTACGAGGCAGTCCTTGTTTTTCAGATCATTGAGTCTTGCGGCCCCCCAAATCAAGATCTGAACTGTTATACCACTTCATAAGGCCCAAAATAACTTGTAACGTAGACTTGAACTGTTGATCAAGCATGAGTTGTGAGAAATTCTAAGAAAACTCCAAACCGTTTGATCTATATTTTTAAATTTCTGTGGGCCTCTCTTTTCTGATCCGATCCATTGATCCTCTTTAGAAGGCTAACAGTGGCTAGTGGGATGAATTTCATCACTTGACTCATCATGAAGTTTTAAAGATTTGTGAAAAACAGTGGAAGACATGTGAACCATTGGATGGACTCAAATTCACATGTGAAGATGTGTGAAAATGACAAACAACATAATGTGTTTCACATGTGATTCATTTGTATATGAAAATGATCTATGATACCCAGATACAACATGGATACGGCAGGGACACGCCATAGACTTGGTAGGGACACGAATTTTACATGTAAAAAGTGAAGTATTGAATACGATACGACACGATACGTTGCCCATTTTGAAGTATCCGTGCATCATAGAAAATGATTCACATGTGAGTCAGTTACACATGTGGACCACTTTCCTATCACATGCGAAATTGACAAACAACCCCTAAAGGAGAAGGGACATGTAAATGTGACAATACCAAAATCTAACAAGGGTGACAAGGGCTACAATGACTGGGTTACAGAAGATCAGATGCCAATGGCTTCATTAGTAATTCAAATGAGTAAGTCCTTATTTCGTACCTTCATTTTGGAAGCACTTGTCCTTAACTTTGGTACAATATTATTGCCGCATATTCATAGAAAGAAAATATTGCCCAAGCTTATAAACTACACAACTGGTCATCGGAGAGTATAAGCAACAACGGTAAGCCCTTGGGGATTATTATGCACAAGGATCAAACTAGCAGTTGTGGTGGGCATAGTGGCTGGTTGTCAATACATTACATAGAGCGCAGGCGATACATAGAGGTAGCAACGTAGTGGTGTTAATCGACAAAGTTGTCAAAAGATTTCAAAAAAATATCAAAAAAATCAAGAATATTGAAAAATGCTAGCATTTGATTTTTTTTCCTTATAGTAACTAAGATAGGGGATGTAGTGGGGTTCCTTCAATGCATATAAGTTTTGTATCATTGAGTGATTATAAAATAACATTATTGATCTATTTTTTTCAAAACTATTCATGTTGGTTAGCTATACTAAGTTAGAAACTATAATGCATTTCTAAATTCATAATTCAAATAAGCAATTTAACACAACTGTACGTAACAAAGGATATATAAATTATAAAGTAATGCTTAAAAAAAGTTTAAAGTTCAAAACAACTAACAAATTTACTTTTCATTAAAACAAACAATATACATTTGTTGAGTGTTGAGAAAAGAATACCTCAAAGGGGGTATCTACCAGGATATACCTAGAGGAGCCCTTGAGAGGAACTCCATGTAATGGCTTCAATTCGGCAAGATTTTGTTTTTTATTTACTTATTTGTGTTCATTTAAGCATAGAAGGATAGAAGAGTTGCTTAGAAATGTTGCTCGGAGAGAAGAGAAGAAAGAAGCCCTATTATGTGTTTTAAAAAAATTAAAGAAATAGTTATCAAAATGGGGTCATTGCTTTAGTGCAATGGTAAAAGTCTCGACTGCCATGTGTGATAACGCAAGTTCGAGTCCTGCAAGCAGCCACTTTGTGCAAAATTGACAAAGGTTAGGTCTGTCTTCAGTTTGGACCCTCCCAAGACCTTACTTCAGCAAGACCGCACTTGGTGATGACCTTTAGTTGTCAATAGTTATCAAAATCTTACGATTCGTGTCCCGAATTTTGATTTGTATCTTGAATCTTAAGGAAAATGATTCGTATCTATGCAACGAATCTCATTTACAGATGAATCTTATGATTCATGGGTGAATCTTATGACTCGATACTCATTTCATCGAATCTTACAATTCAAGCGATTTGGCTGATTGAGAATGGCTATTACCAAAAAGTCAATATTAACAATCTTTTACCTTTTTTTTCTTTATTCTTTCTTTCTTTTAGTGTTTTTACTTTTAAAAGGTTCTTAAGAATTTTTGCAGCTTTGGGGAGGTTTACGAAATGAATAAAAGTGTTTGATGTAAATATGGAGCTTGTCTACATCTTCTTCTTTTTTTTTAATCTTTTCTGGGTCTTTTTCTTGATGAACACTTTCTCAACTTCAAGAGATATCCTACTGTGTAAGATCGATAGTTTGGACTTTATTTTTTACTTTTATATTTTGATTTAAAGATAACTAAAATATATATATATTGATACCTGAAACTTATTTAACTATTTACACATATCATTTATTATATATTAATATATGTCATGAAGTTCTTGATATAATTGTATGATAGACTTATTTGTCATTCTTTTTTCTTTTTTCTTTTTTTCTTTTTTTTTTTTGTGAATAGTTACTTTCATTAAAAAGCAAGCAATACAAGAGGAATATACTAACAAGCTAAAACAAGAAAGAGAACCCAGAAAAGAAAAGGACAGGCCCTTAATATAAGACTAATTTGGCCCTACAAAAGAAAAGACCAGCTCCTTCCAATGCAACATAATCTGGTCAATAGAGTAGCCTCTAAAGGACGGCCTAGTGGACACCCAAAGCGCAACTAAGAATTTGACTTTCTCCACCAAGTAGCTATCACTAGTCGCAACCCCTTCGAAGCATCTGGAATTCCTTTCCTGCCAAATTGTCCAGAGGATTGCAAGAAAGGTCAAGCTCCAGAACTCCCTCCCTCTAGGGGCTCCAGAAGTGCTCTAGGAGGGAATTTGGGAGGCCCCAACAGCAATCAAACCACTTAACCACTAAACTCCAAATATACGGAGCAATTTTGGATTTGTCATTGTATTTATACTGCTATAAATGAGAAAATGGATGGTTCTGAATAACTACTTTTTTCTTTTAGTTTTTAATTAGTTTTCACTTTTATTAGAAAAATAAAAAATCCTATGTTTCACAATACGATTCACGATTCGATACATAAGCATGAACGATTTGCAATACAATTCCAATTTTCAAACTATTCTCACTCCATAGCAGTCTATTGTGGCCTGTAGCGGCCGTTGCTAACGAGAGTGGCACTAAATAGAATTTAGCATAGCGGCCAAGACTACTACACCGGATATAGCGGGCGTACCTATTTTGATCCATGATTATGCAGGCCTTTGAGGACTATGGGAAGAATTGAGTCAGATTGTAGCTATGAGGGCTAGGAAACCTGCAATCGTCAACTCAATTCTCAGCAAGCACAAGAACCCGTCTATCAGTTATAATTCCTAACCAACCTGTTGTGATGTGATGGGAGAAACTGGATTATGGCTACGCATGTGATGCGTAAATGGTCACAAACAAACATGATGATGCATAATCCTTATGCATGTGAGATTGTGAATCATTTACATACATTAAGCAACTAGATTCAAAGTGGCTGGTTGTGTAGGCAGTCATTCAACACAATCTATTCTCTATCAATCAACTCTTGCTTTTGATTGAGAGAGAGAGAGAGAGTTGCGCAATTTTACTATCCTCAACAAAAAAAAGAGAAAAAAACTCAGCAGATTAAGATAAATTAGCAGGACTTCAAGTTTCTTTGCACGCCTTCTCCTACTATTATCCATTACCATACAAAACCATTCCTGTTTCTCTGTAACTTATTATCTTCAGGAGGTCAGACATTACATTAAGAGTCATCGTTCATGCAATTTATTTTATAGACCTAGATAATGCTTCAATCATACATATAAAAACTTCTTACTGTTTCATATTATTTAAGCCAAGTACCTTTAAGAAGCTTCCATGCCATCCTATGTGAAGCATAATGGACAGCGAGTCTCTCCAGTATCCTTCTGGTTGTTACAATTGAAGTCTGAAACATTGAAACAGAAACACTTCAGCAACTAACGGCGTTAAGAAAAGATATAATCAAAATCATCAATGACCTTGTATCAAAGAGGTTTACATTTCTCTGACGTGATTCAAGTGGCCCGTCATTTCAGAATAATCCCTTCCGAGCTTCACCACATTTTGTCACAATAACTATTAGAGACTTTTAAGTCCCATTTCTTGTCAATGAGGAAAACCAATTTTCATGCAGCTCATTTGTGGGAGGTGGAAACTCATGCATTGACTTAAAACGAAAAACAACAAAACAAGGAACCAATTTTTTGTTCATCATATGAACATGCTTAATGTGCTAACGACTGAAAAATAAAAACAACCAAAAAAGGAAAACCATTCGTTGTTCAAGGATTATGTAACTGTTTTACCAGGTTGCATTTGCATGGACCAAAATGGTAATTGGTTTGAATAATTTGGCAGAAAGAATGGTTATCAATTCCACTGTGCTCTTTGGGTCATGCGTGAAACCAAAATCACATTAGCTGGAATGTAACTTCTCTGAATTCTCAACCTCCAAATAATCAGAAATCTATACTGGTAATGATATGAGCAGCAAAGATAGAAAACAGTGTCCTAGCTAATGTGACTTCCAATTTTCTCCACCCATCCACAATGCTTGCAGTAAGTAGCACACCCAAACAAACTATATAATTCCTAAAACAGCATACACAATAAATTGATAAAAGATTCACCTCACGTATTATTTGCTTCACCGACTTTTTAAAAGGAACTACCAAATCTACAGGCTCTCTCTCTTCTGGAGCATCTTGTAAGAAATCTTCATCATCATCATCTTCCAAAGGCGTGTGAGGCTCCAAAAGAGGCAAGTAAAACAATAAGAAGGACCTCAAGGATGTGAGTGCAAGAGACTTCAATCCAAAGGCTGAGAAGATAGGTTTTAGCTGTATAGGGTATTCTTTAGTGTTATATTTGAGAGAATTATGTTCAAAAATATTTTCAGAAGCACTGCGCAAGTTTGAAATATAATCCTCGCTCCATGCTGGGCTAGCATCACAAAAGGCAATCGAAGTTCCACCACCACTGAGGCATAAGAGATAAAAGTCAACGAAAAAGGATTTGTCAACATGAATGGATATCCACACAGATGAAATGGAAAAACATGTTTAGGTGTATGTGTGAAACTGATTGACAAATCATTTAAAAGGGTCATAAAAATGGTTGTTGAATAACAGGCTACAAAACTGTGTCCTATGAAAGAAAGTGAAGGCACAAATTAAGTGTTGTATAATGCCACAATCCTTTGCACTTTCCCCATTAAGTGATACTAAAAGTTGAACTAAAACATTGTAAGTAATCCCTTACACTTTCAACATCAACGGATGATAAGAGCTAACATGACCATGGATCAAAATAGCAACCGCTACACTTAATTAAATGGCATTTAGCGCCGCTCTTATCCGTAATGGCCGCTACGGAGTGAGATGGACTGCTACTTTCCAAAAAACAATTAAATGCATAATAAGGCTTATTTCTTTTTTTCTTCTCTCCAAATAACATTTCTACGCAGTTCTTCTACCCTTCTATGCTTAAAAAAAGCACAAAAAAACACATGATCTCGCTGAACTGCAATCGATACAGAGAGTTCCTCTCAAGGGCTTTTCTCTAGGTATATCTTGGTAGACACCCCCTTGTTTGTGGTATTGTTTTCTTTGTACTAAAATATATATATATATATATATTTACGAAAGTTAATTTGTTATTTGCCCTGAACTTTAAACTTTCTTTAAGCATTATTTTATAATTTATATCTCCTTTTTTATGTACAGTTGTACAAAATTACTTATCTGAATTGCGAATTTAGAAATGCATAATAGAATCCAACTTAATGTAACTAACCAACATGAATACATGGAAAAAATTAGATTAATATTGGTTTTTTTTATAATCACTCAATGATACAAAACTTCTATGCACCAAAGGGATCGCTACCCCCCCCCCCCCCCCACGCCCCACTTCCTTAGTTTTTTTTTATAGTAAAAGGCATCAAATTCTAACATTTTCCAATATTTTGGATTTTTTGGATATTTTAAAAAAAAATTTACAGCTTTTTCGATCCACACCACTACGCTGCTACATATTGGCCTCAACGTAGTGTATTGGCCACCAGCCGCAATGCCACCGCAACTGCTATTTTGATCCTTGAACACGACGCAACCAGATTGGAGAAAGGGTCCGCCCAAACATAAGCAAGCACCTTTAAGTAACACAATCACTCAAGGGTTCGACCTAAAGAGAAGAAGAGATTTTATTGATATTAATAAGATTATTCCCAAGTGGGGAGTGAATTACATATATATAGATTAGGGATTGGACTTCCCCTTCATCCCTTTTGCTTCTCCTAATTTCAAGGCGCTCCCTGACTTATTAGCATCTCCAGGAATTTCGTTTTAGACCCCACTTTGGTTTGGCCTCCAAACTGAAATGTTTCAGCCAATTTATATTTTTGGCGAAACAATTAGGAGTTACATTTTGGAAAATATAAAAAATAAAATTATATTTATGTAGAAAGATAAAACTAATATTCAAATTTAAAACTATAAATTTTCAGTTTATTCTACTAAATCAACTCATAATATGACATGTTTTATAAACAATTAAACATACAAATAATGTTGTCAACATAATGAACTAATGTCATCATTATAGCCGGCAATGATAAGATTTAACCACCATAAGTTCAATGAAAACATTCATCGCAACCATAAAGTTTAAATACATCCTTCACAAGTCACAACCATAAAAGTTCAATAATAAAAAAAAGTTCTCCCAAACCCCAGTGGGTTGGCTGGCTGGTCCAAGTGGACAAGCGGGCTGGGAGGCAAAAGGAAGAAGAGAAAAAAGAGGGGATTGAAGGCTTGGATCTAGTTAGCAACAAGCCAATCATTCAGTGTGTCTGGTTGTAATGACAATTCCAAAGAGCCATATGGATCATCGGAGACAAATCAATTGTTGAAGTGGTTTCACGTGAAGATCCATACGTTGAAGGCTCTCACAAAGTTAGAAAAAGCAACATTTAAAGGTTCAAGGATGGATCATACTTCAAAAGAACTAGAAGACGAGAGGAGCAAATTTCTTTCTTTGGACAATGTTGATTAGAAGATTCAAGAGGCAAAGAAAGAAGAGAAAAAAGGATATTAAAGGCTTGGATACCAACTTTTGATTATCGAGTTGATCTTCTTCCTCTCTGCATGTCTAAAAGACTTTACTTGATCTTTTACTCCAACTAGAAGTAGACTTGAGGCATCGCTTCTTTTGATGGCCTAATGTTGCTTGGATGTTCAATTGAACCATTGGATGTTCCATTGTAGAATGTGCACTATCGAATCACAAACTTTAACTATCCGTTGTTCATCCCCAACGAAAAAGTTAATGTGGGGGGCTTCAATGGCGGGACCTATTTGTGAAGTGGGGCATGAAAAACATATATATAGAGTTGTCCCCTTCTTCCCTTAACTTGATTCAAATTCATAAATCTTCTCCAGCAAGAAAAGAAACTAAAGCTCTTAATTTTAAGATGCTTGACTTATTAGGACTCCTACTCTAAAAACTCGTTGAAACAATCCAAATCAAACAAAAGTCCTAGTTGACTCAATTCCCACAGCCAGCAACTTGTCCCATTAGGCCTGCCGGATGGACCCAATGGAGCATGGTTGACTGATTGGTCGTGGCTCTTGAGCTGCAACATAAATTAGTGCATTTTGGCAAAAGAGGGAGTTACCCATTCTTCTACATTCTTTGTGCACTCTCTGTTTTCTTAATGCAAGGCTTTGGGTGCTTCCCTTTCTATAGGATTTGTGTGGTTGCAGTGGCCGTCTAGTATATTTCTCTTGTACCTATGTGCTGCTTTAACAAAATTTCGTCAACAATTCTTATTTATTTAAAAAAAAAAAGAGCTAAACTAATGCTTTTTTAACTTTCTTACATGGTCCCAATCAAGAAGCTAGCATTGAAAATCTCAAGAATTATTACAATAGAGGGAGAAAGAGCTCCCACGAAGGTCAGGAAGTTCGCCATATTCCTCATTAAAGACACTAGGGAAGTTCATCATATGTAGAATCAAATAATAAACACCAGGGGTACTATCCTCTATCATGCCTTACTCATGTTTCCCATCATGCATTGTACTGTCTCCTTCATATTTTATATTTAGTTGATCAAATTAGCTCAACCATGCTTATCCCCCAAGAAATGATATCAAATGGGCTTCTTATGTACTTGTTGAATTTGAGTTTTCTATTCAATGAGATGGTCTCTTAGAGGGGAGACAGAAACTCTTCAATCAAATATTCCCTCTCTTTGATTGTTTATCTTCTTTCCATTTCAAGTTCTTGGACTTGTTCCCTAAGATCTAACATTATAGAAGAGCGGAATCCCTTATAAATTCTATGACTACTCAGTTATCAATCTGCAAAACTTTTTGGTACATCAGGCTGACATATAATGAAGAAAGGAAATTTCCCACGAGCGTAATCAGGTAGAAATCCTTATGTGATTGTTACATGTATGTCTTGGTCTTAAACTTACATTCCTTTACTCAATTTCACCATCCCGTCTCGTGTACACCCACAAAAGACCTTACTTTAAAGGCTCTTAGATAAAGAGGAATTTTGGTCATCACTTGCCTGGAGGTCATTAGTAGAACTCTTCAAGCCGGACCAGATTGATGGGATGAGGATCTTCCGATGACGAGGATGATGATGAGGAGCCAAGGAGGAAACTGACAATGATATATCACTATTTATCACTGCACTGAAAGTTGCAACAAATGCATCCCAGTGAAAGCGAAACGAAATAAAGAAACATAAAAGGGTTATTTTGACAAACAAATAAAGAGTGAGTTTGGATGGATATCAAGCCAAAGAGGATGAGTATTTTGGAAGAGCAGAAAGTTTGAGAGTTTTGGCAAGCGGATGCAGACAGTTCCAAGCGGCGCAAAAACTGGGAGTGACAATGGGTGTAACACAAACTTTTTGTTCCTTCCCTACCCTAAACATTTCTCAGAAACTATTGGCAACAGAGATTTTATGTTAGCAAATCTTTCTTATCCTATAAGACGGGGTCCTAATTATCCCAATTCGTCCTTTAGAATATACTGATGCATACCTACATAAAAATAAGGGCAATTAGGATGATTATTCATTATGCAATCACATATGGACAAAGACTAGCTTGTATTGGCAAATTCATCACAAAAAGGGACTACAATAGGTTTGAGGGGGCCAAAGGAAAACAACCAATGCTTAATAGGGAAATGAATCCAATATGAAATAAATTCCTGAATTTAAAACACAACCCAAATCCATCAAACTGTTGTTATAATCAATCCAGCACATTTTCTTTGGGACACATCCCAAAATCCACCCTATTCACCAATCTAGCAAATTCTCAACATAACAACCAATGGAAACAAAATCACATAGAAATAATCAAGAAACCAAACAACCCCAGAAAAGGGAAAGTAGAAAGGGATTCAATCAACGAACCCAAACAAAAATCTGGAGGGAAAAGGCCTTCCCGCTGCAACAGAAGCAGCGGCAGCCGACGCTGCAATGGTCGCCGAGAACAACCCATATGAATGCAAGGCTTGGCCTGAAACGCTCGGATTTTTCTTGAGAAGATCCAACAAGAGGGCTATTCCTGCCATTCTTCAGAGCACCCAGATCCTCAAAAGCTCTCAGAGAAATCCCCTTCGATTATGTGTTGGTGCAGTTTCCATGAAAGAGACTGTGTATTGGGTGCATTTGAAATGGGTGTTTCTAATGAGAGAGAAATAGTTTTTATAGGATCTTGGAGAAGAGGAAATCGGATTGGACGAGAAACAGAATAGTGTATGCAGCCTTGAAGGTGGAGAGAAAAGCAGGTGCTTTATTAGGTCAGTGGAGTGTGATTGTGCGGGAGGGTGGGACTCGTCATTTTGACCCCATCATTAAGGAAAATTATATATATATATATTTATTTTTTTTTTTTTTTTTTTTCATTGGACGTTGCTAGCTATTATGATAGATTCGTAAAAAAAAAAGTATTTGAACATTAACTTAAATTTTGGTGGGATCATTTTGGGATCATCTCTTGGGTAGCTTGTGGTACGCAATGGAATCGATACTTTTTTTCCACAGCCACATCATTCAAGGATGGGGTAGGGGATTAAAAGATTTAGATGGGACCACCTCATATATAAAATTTCAAGTAAACCTTTCCATTCCATCTCATTGATCTATGGCCTTTTCGTGTTCACCGGTGTTAAATTGCATGATTTTTTTTTTTTTTTTATCCAACGCTATAGTCCATTCTGATTAGTGTAAATCCTATGCCATCAGTGACATAAAGGAGGAGAGGGGTTAGTATGTTGGGTTTAGATTAATCATGTGGGGCCCCTAGATGGGTCCCATGGGCGAACACTATTGGATTGAAATGATGCTTTCCAAAAATCATTAAACTTGAGATCCATGGTTGGATGAGTGTTAATCCCATCAAGTTTAATAGTTAGACTTATCCATTTCCCCTCAGGTCTAATGGTTTTAGAATGCATCGTTTTTTAGGATTTTAATCCAACGGTAACGGTTGGATGAGTGTCAAATTTAGGCATATGCTAATTCACGGGTGTAGGTTGGGATTGATCATAAGGGGGTCACATGAGACTAAAAAAGGGGGTCCGCATAATATCTTCGGTCACGCATATGCTCATTTAAGCAATTTGCTCATAGCCTTGTGGGGCCCACTTAGGGTCACATCAATTAATAAGGTGGGGTCCGAAAGGTCTAGATGTGACCCACCTGAGTGCAAGATTTCATATTCATCATATCATCTCCTAATCCCTTCATTTGTGGCCTTCAAGTTTAATGGTTTTAGGATACAACTTTTTTTTTTTTTTTTAATTTCAATCCAATGGCGAGCCCCGTTTAGATAGGTGTAAAGAACATGTGAATCCAGTAAACATATGCAGAAGATGCTCTATCTTGCGCTCGCAGTGATAGAAATAAAATTATACGATTTGGTTGATCTTTGATCTCTTAATTGGATTCCGCAACTCTGATACTATCATTAATAGTAGTGATGATTTGAATCAAAATAAAATTATTTTTTTTTACAATTCATCAAAAGTATACAACTTTGGCAACTACTCAGCAAATCAAGATTGTAAATCTTATTTGACGCATTATTATATATTATAGACGTAGGCATCAATTTCGAAATTGGAGTCCAATTTGCTAATCGATTGCAAAATTGGACTCTAATCTCAAATCAATTTGAGAAATTGGATCTCAAATCAATTTCAATTTCAATTTTTTTTAGAGAAGATATAAGCTCTATCAATTCAATTGACGTATCAAAGTCAAACCCAAACTTTCAAGTCTATCCAACTCAAACCCAAACTCTCAAGTCCTACGATTCCCCACTCAAACTTAAACTCACAAATTATATAAGTTTTCAACTACTTAATTGCATTGCCAAAGTAAAACCAATGTTGGAAAGAGTCTTCAACTACTTAAATATTAGTGCAAATTTATACCTTTAGAAAAAATCTCATTTGCTGAACCCAATCTATTCTAAGTTTATTTTTTCCTTCTTTAAGTTTAAGTTTTTTTTTTCTCTCAACAATACAACTTTGTTCTCAATAGCTTCAAGTTACATCGAAGTACGATTTACTTTATGGTTTTTTTTTTTCAGAGTGCAATTTAGTTTATGTTTTTATTGATAAGTGAATGATTTTGTGTGATTTAGATTTTTATTGCTCTGTGTTTATTTTTCGGGATAGATTTTGCAGCATATGTTACGTTTTTTTAATTGTTCAATGTAATGATTCTGTGTGATTAGGATCTCAATAGCTTCAAGATCCATCTAGGTACGATTTAGGTTATGTTTATTTTTTCTTTGTTCGGTGCAATGATTTTAGTTTATGTTTTTTTGCTCAAGGTATGATTTAGTTTATGTAGTTTATGTTTTTATTGACAAGTGAATGATTTTGTGTGATTAGGATTTTTATTGTTCTGTGTTTATTTTCTGGGATAGATTGTGCCGCATATGTTATGTTTTTTAATTGTTCAATGTAATGATTTTGTGCGATTATGTCACAACCCGGGCCTGAGATTAGGATTACCACGGGTAAACCCCGAGTCGCGATCTCCATACTTATGCCCGTAAACCTCCATTAACCGAAGTCAATACGAAATTCACAAGGGATATCATACATTTATACCTGTCAAATGTACATCTTTGCTGAAATCATATATACATTGATAATTAATTTAAACCGTACAAGTTCTTTACATAAAAGTAAAGTCCATTAAATACACTTCACCTAATGTTCAAGTCAACACTGCATATTCAAAATATAATGCAGTGACTACTATTTACACTCAAAATAAATATACACGTATTTCTCAAAATATCTTCAAAAAAAAAAAAACATTCTAATCTTATTGCCCTTCAATCTAAGTCCATTCATTCAATCCTCCTGGAGGAACTTGATTGGCCTACACCATTGGCGGTGCAACCTCTGCATCATCGGGATAGGCAACTTGGCCTGTAACGTCATTAATAACACTGTGAACATGACGGTTCAACAATGTATACACAATTCCATGCTAATAATTTGTTTATCAATTATAAACAATTCAAATCAATAAACATTTACATTCACTTATTCATTCATTTAGTTCTTCCCTAAAGGAAGCATTCAATATCAGTAAGTACACTTTATTAAGTGGCTTATCATTGTCCTCAATGGCACAGGGCGGAAGGGTGCACCCTCCATGACCCAGCTTTAAGAAAAGATTCATTTCATTTCCATATTATACACTTTATTAAGTGACTTTTCAAATGTGTGGGATTTACCAGCGTCTTGATCAGAGATCACCCGCATCACCACAGAGCTCCGGAACGCTCCATACCATCTACTGCAGTAGAATTGTTCATTAATTCATTTCATTGGTTCATTTCATTAATTCATTGCATTATTCATTACATTATTCATTTCAGCTCTACAATGAGCTTAAGAGTTACTATGTAGTGCCAAACTCGGAAGTAATTCAAATCAAATAAATAAATCTAATTAAATTTTCTTAAACCAAACATTCGGGTGAAACGTTCGTTATTTAATGTATTGTTATTCTAGATGACATCCCTTTTAGGGAAATTCACATTAACATAACCTTAGCTAACACCCATGAAGGTTTAAGAAAATTCCACTAACACAAGCTGTGAGGCCCCACCCCTAGTGGGCCCTCAGTTTAATTTAAATAATAATTAATAGAGTATTTTATACCTTAATATGCTATTTAATAGGAAATTAGTGGTATAGATTCTAATATTCCTAAGTTTTAGATATAACTTTAATTTGATTTGTGTTAGGTTTGATTAGATTAGAGTTTAATTATAATTAGCACTAATAGGAGGGCATGAGAGTAAGAACATTCTAGAGTCTTACCTAATTACCCAAATGCCCATGGCCCCATTTCATTCTCATTTAGAACCAAAATACCCTTTAGGTAATTAGCCTAAAACCCTAATCTATATAAGCCAAACTATAGCAAACCTAGTCTAAAACCCTAATTCACTCTCATCTTCCCTACCTCTCCCTAAGAAACCCTAATTCCACAAATCCCAGCCCAAGAAGAAGCTAGAGATCATCTCTATTGCACAATCAACACCTTAGGAGCTTGAAATTCTCATATCTCTTCCTCTACTATATCACCAATTTAGAGTTGAGGCAAGTACCTTATGCAATTTCATTAGATACATGCTTTTGCTTCTTGTCTCTGTAATTGTAGTTCTAATAGATGATAATACATGTTTAGATTATCTCTTGAGCTTGTTTTCATGGTGAAAATGGCTATTGATGGATGAGTTTCCCCATTTGGAAGATCAATGGTCCGGATGGATTAATGGATTGATGGAGGGATGGAGTATAGAAGTGTTTTCTATGTATTTGGATGCTTTTGTGATGTTTGGAGGTGAATTGGGAGGTAAAATTGGATTGAGAAGGAGAAATTCAGAAATCTGGAAATTTAGCTTACTGCGTGTACTTGGTCGACCGGGCACACTAAAAACTGAGAAAAACCAAGTTCCAGTTAATTTTCTGTAACTGTGCACAGATAGTGTACCCGGTCGACCAGACCCTGTCTCAGTCGACTGGGAACACAGGAAAACACAGGGATTAGCTGAGACCCGTAATTTCTCAGAAAGCCAGATTTTGTGTGTACCCGGTTGACATCACGGCCATGATATCGACCGGATACACAGAGAATTCTGTAAGACCCCCAGCTGTTTGGCTTCAGGTCTCAGTGGACCCGGTCAACATCACGGCCATGATGTCGACCGGGAACACCGCAGGATGTCGACCTGAGAGGTCAACATCCAGTTCACCCGGTCGACATCCCAGGGTGTGATGTCGACCGGGCAAACTGTAAACAATGAAATTCCAGACTTCAACACTTGTGATGTTTGATCACATGTGGGGCCCATTGACCATCCAAATGACCTTCCATCAAGTGTGCCACAACGAATCAATGGCATGGCTCAGCCTTGATTGGTGGGGGTCCACCAATTGTGGGTTTAGGATTCGAATCATCATTTACTCAAACCTTAACTATAGCTCATGGTGTCTACAACTTCAGAAGCACCAGGTTTACCATTTTAGACACCTGAGGCTGCAGTTGGGGATCCAATCATGTGATGAGGCCCGAACCAAGAGTGGACCACTACCTAGGATTGGTCATTTGTCTATTTCCATTTGATTCCATGTTTTGAGGACTCTTGTGTTATTCTTCTCTTTTGTCCTTGTTATTGTCTTACCCTATTAATTAATGGGAATTGGAGGACCTGAACCTAGGATTCCTTAGAAGTGACCCTATGTTGTGTTTGAGGATAATTGACCCGTGTCTGTGTCTAGGCGGGCCCTAATACGGCCTAAGATTAGGAATGTGGAACCATAGTATGAAGAGGTTTAGGATAAATAGTCAGTTAGCTCATTGTGTATGAGCATAGGGTGATTACTTGTAGAATGGTACTTGTGTTACCTCAGGCCACGGTTGTGAGCCTTGGAATGGATCCAATGTAGTTGGACTTGGACTTGTTGTTAGACTGTGTTCCATGTTATACCTTAATTAACCTCTTAGAGACCTGGGTAGGACCTTGCTCACGCAAGTTAAGTCTAGACAGACACAGACCTGTACTTAATTCCCGAGTCGGCATTGAACATTCACTTAGTTGTTTTAAGCTCAGCCAGTTGACTGATCATCTCTGGTAGGAGCCATGTTCTGGTTACTTAGAGCTATCATGATGAGCTGTGATTAGACGGACGGTGTGATACTGCGTCCGGGTTAATCTGATAAAGGGGTGTGATCGGTGAGCTAAAGGGGTGTGATCGGTGTGATAAAGGGGTGTGATCGGTGTTATGTATAATGTATATTATATTTATCAGGGCTGTTATCACTTGCATGGTTATTACCCTTTCCCCACCGCAAACTATTTATGGTATGAGACGTTTACAGTACGGGAGGGCCGCGGCATAATATCCCGCTGTGTATTTAGCTTGTGTGAATGTGCCCCTTTGTTGTCTGTTTAGTTTAGATACTTTACATTTCTGATTCTAAACTACTATTACTGCTCAACTGCCTAGATTATGTACCTTGTTTACTCACATGATTATGTACTTGTCATTACTCTCTTTGTGTATACATCTTGTGTTATCTGCATATGGTGCCTTGCCAGATCTTTAGATCTGACCCATCTTTGGTGCTTAGGTCCAGACTATGATCCCGCAAGCGACGCGATCTATGAGGTGCCTGTAGTCGGGGACTACAGATGGGGACCGGCTGACCAAGGGGTCGAGCCAGAGGATGGAGAGCCTACACAGGAGGGTTGAGTGCAAATTATTTTGGGTTTGAGAGTACTTTTGTAGAGAGACATGGGTAGATAGTTGATATGTATAAACACTTTGATATTTACACTTTGAGATCACTAACAGATTTCCGCACTTTTACATCTAATATATATACATGATACTATTGCTTCCGCCATCTTTTATTCCGCTTCTGCATTTCAATTGTTGATTATGATGTTGTTTAAAAAGTTTTAAAATTTGACCTCACTGCGGACTACGATCTTGGAAGTTTTCGGTTTTTTCGGGAAGTAGCGGGCCAACTTTGGGTACCTTAGCGTTATCTTCGGTATTCGGAATTAGGGCGTTACACTAGCCTTAGCCAATAGGTTTCTACTCAGAGAGATCAGAAATCAAATCTGAAATTTCCTCAAGTTCGGTCACCTTATCGGTCACCTGTCGGCTAACCAAACTCTGGATTTCGGCTAATCGAACTCTGTCGGACCGCTTTCCAGAAGCTCAGTTTCCTGATACAACTTCTGACATTTTTCCATGGGAATTCGGTCACCTTGTCGGTTGACCAAAGGTACAGTGTCGGTTAACCAAACTGAGTTCGACTACAACTCGGTTCCAATTCCAGAGAACTCAATTGAGAGCTCAGATAGGCTCGGTCAGTAGTTCGGTCGATTGTCGGTGGACCGAGCTACAACATCGCCTGACCTAACTCAGTTCGGTCAGCTTTCCAGAAGCTGAAATCTCTTGCGAAATTCAGCCCAGAAAGGGTTGGTCAGATGTCGGTCAGCTTGTCGGCTAATCGAACTGAGCCCAGAAGTTTAGAAAATTCTGAACTGAATTTTCTGGAATTGAACTCTTTGAGTTCAAACAAATCCATTAGCATCTTAAATCATTGGAGTTGAGTATACTTGCCTTGTTTGAAGACTAATTAGCAAGAACCTTCTTTGTTAGCTTGATTTTGAGATGAAAATTCCCCAATTGAAACCCTCTTTTGAACCTAAAACCAAAACCCAATTCATCCAAGAGAATTCCAATGAGTTCCTTATGTAAGAAACACTCAAGAATCACTGAATAGACTTGGAAGTTCTGAAATCAACTCAAAGCACTTACTTGTAGTCTTTTGTAGGAAATTCTTGAGGTCTTCTCAAGCCTTTCTCCAAGTAAATAGAAGGAGAGTGAGAAGAAGAAGATGAAGAGATGGATCCTCTTCAAAACCACACACAAGGTTCCAATCTTTGATGGATGGAAGGAAGAAAAAAGAAGAGAAAGAAAGCCTAGGTCGGCTGGCTGGAACATTTGAGTTCATTCCAATTCTTTATAAAGCCATTTTTGGATTCAACCCCTCTTCAACCTTCTTAATTACAATTCGAGTCAAATGAAGGGTCATTTGATTCAATTCTCGTCGAATGGAATCACGTCCATTACGGAAGTTAATGTACTCCTCAAGATACACACGCAGGGATCAAGAGTTTCCGTATTTGACTAAATATGCGGAGATTCGTATTTACGAAAAAGTCATCGTATCACTTGATTTAGTCTAAAATCACTTCAATTAGTTTACTTCTACTCATTACCTTCTTATTAAGCTCATATTGATCATTTGAGACAATTTCAACTCAATTTGGTCATTAACCAACATTAATTCAATAAAACATGCTTAATTAGCATTAATATCGATTAATTAGAGTTAATCTTGATTAACTCGGAATATGGTGTTACATTCTCCTAAACTTTTAGAACCATTCGGTCCTCCGAATACAATACAAATCAAATAAACAATTCAAAATGAAACATACTTTAACGAATAGCTCTGGATACTTCTGAGCCATTTGCTCCTCAAGTTCCCACGTAGCTTCGCTCAGTCCATGATGTGCCCATAACACTTCGACCCATTTGATTGTCTTGATATGCAGAACCACCTCCTTGGTATCAATTATCTGAATTGGCTTCTCAATATATGTGGTGTTTGGTAACACTTGGATCTCTTCATGACGAATAACATGTGAAGGATATGCCATATACTTCTGAAGCATTGAAACATGAAAGACATTGTGAATACCGGAGAGTTCTGGTGAAAGGTCTAGGTGATAAGCCACATTTTCAATTCTACTATGGACGTAAGACCCCGCCCCGAGAGTTTCCTTTTAGTGTTAATTAAGATGCGTTTTAGCTATAAGTGAGATTAGTGGAAATTGGTTAAATCTGGATTAGAATATCTTTTTAATAGCTTTAAATTATTTTGGGAACTCTTTTGATTTAGTGGGGCCCTTTGGGGGTTCCTTTTTATTGTGTCTTGATTAGCTTTGGGAGTTATTTAATAATTCTAGAAATCTGTAATTTGCTCCGTTTAATGTATTTTATGATTCCCGACAACTTTTGTATTTGCTCCGTTCTCGTTCGAAACCTCTAAACCCTACTTTGCCAATGATAGGGGTAAAACAGTCTTTTTACACAAAATTTGGACACTATTTTCAATGTATCCGAAACTCGTAAAATATATAGTTTTTGGAAAGTAGAAATTTCGACGATCAATTCTTCCTTCTTCGTCGAGTCCGTCCGAAGCCCGTAGAGCGATGTTTTAGCCCAATTTGGACTTTTAAGTTGTGGGACCCATTGCCATTGTCTAAGGAGGAGCCCTTTTTCCTCTTCCTCTTCTTGCAACTTTCTTTGAGAAAAAGGAATTCCAGCCCAGCCCTAGGGTTTTCTTCAAGCTACCTTGCTTCTTGCTTCTCCATCTCTCAATCTCTCTCAAATCTATTGCTAAAGGTAAAATGGAGGTAGTAATCTTCTTCCCCTCCATGAGAGCTTCATCTTGATACCATTTTTAGAGAGAGCCTTCCATTCCAAGCTACACTTTGATCAAGATCTTGCCATTAGAGGACTTTCCATGTAAGCTTTTCTTCTCATCTCTTGGTTGTGTGTTCTTCTAGCCATGGAGGTGCTTCACCTTGATTATTGGAAGCTATCTCCATCTATTTCTTGATTTTGACATTCTAGGGTTGTAATGAATGTATTTTGGAGATTTTTGTATAGATTGTAGATTTTGAGCTTGAGAGTGTGATTAGAGCTCACTAGCATATTTGGAGACCAAGGCAAGTGAACGAATGTATTTGATTTGAATGAGTTCTTGTTTTATTGAAAATGTGGATTTTACTATTCATATTCCATTAGTTTATTATGTTTCATAATGCTTTTGGAAATGTACTTATTGATATGATTTTTCTCCTAGTTAGTTTATGAGAATGTATGCATTCATTCATTAAAGCTTATTTTGGTCATTATGAACTTCTTAAATGATATTTGTACTTGCATTGAATGAGATTTGTGTTGGAAGGAGAATTAAATGCATTGATGGAATGGTGGTTGGAGGAAAGGATTAGATGTGGAATGGAAGGGAATAGACCCATTTCATGTTAGGAAATGGATGAAGTTGAGGTGAAAGGGTTTGGGAAAGAAAGAGCTGAAATCTGCACCTGATGTGGAGTTTCTGCAGCTGGGTGGTCAGCAGGCGGTCACCTTGGCGGCTAGCCGACCCAGATTCGGTTACAAACACAGAATGCTGTATTTTGACAGGTGAACTGCGGTCAGCTCGCGGCTAACCACCACTCAAAAGCCCTGTGACCGCCAGGTAGCCGAGATGCGCGGTCAGAAACACAGAATGCTATATTTTAGCAGGGTGAACCGCGGTCAGCCCCGCGGTCATCCAGCGGCTAACCGCCGATCACCTCGGCGGCTAACCGCCAGCTAACCGACTAGTCACCGAATTTCACCCAGAATTCCTGAGTCTTTTCTATTGTTTTCAGATATGGTATTTAAAGGTTTAGATGGGTTGTTCTGATGCCCTACCACCCTGGAAAGACCCAGGGGATGACATAAGGGGACTGACTTAGAAATAAACTCCATTTCGGAAAGGTATTGGGAATTTTGGATTCATCAACTTGTATAAGGAAACTTGATATGTCCTCTATCATTCGAGTACCATACTAAGGGCAATAATAGACATACAAGATCTTTATACATGTTGTCTGAATACGGAAGCCCCAATATATAGTCCGTAACTGTATAAGAATTTATTTCATTGTTTTAACTCTGATTTATGCACCCGACATGCCCTGCTAGCCGCATCTATGCATGAAAAGATAATGATATGAAATGTGTGCCTACGAGCACCATGCCCCGCCTGCCCGAGTGTTTTGCACCGATATAGTTTTGTACACGTTTTGATTTCTCATGTAACCTATGAGTCGGCACCACTAAGCTTGGACGTCCTTGTCAGTCTGATCAAGTGACTTGGGCCTCCCCCTTGTGGTCCCGCCAGTTGCAACTTGGATCCTGTCCTGTCCTGTTACCCGGTTCCGCGGCCGTGGTCTTGCCTAGCTATATGTATATGTATATGTATATAATGTTGGTTCTCGTCACTTCGTGTGCTCGAGCCCAACGCACTGAATGTGCTCTCATCACATTAGTGATAGAGAGGATTTAGCTTTAGTGTGGTTGCCATCTAGTCAGTTCCTGTACCTTGAATATCCTACATGATTTACATTGCATCTGTACTTTAAATGAACCATGCATCCTGTTTTAAGACAGTTATTGTTTTAATAAGATTTCGTTATGTTTAATAAGTGCTTTGATTTCTTTCTTGGTATTATCTATTCATCCACTTGCCAGATCGTTGTGTCTGACCCATCTTTGTGGTACTCAGGTCCAGCCCCCGTTATTGCCTTCGAGGAGGAGCCAAAGGAGGCGGTCGGCGAACCGCAACGATTAGTGGAGTGGTAAGCTGACAGTGTCATTTAGACATTGGTTTAGCTTTGAGCTACGTAACATTTTTGGGGAGTTTATAGAATGATCTTGATTTGCACTTTTGGTTGTACTAGCCTTTGTTGGCCATTATTTTTGGGAAATGTTAATTTAACTTGATCTTTTGTTTAAACTTTAACTTCATATTTTGGGAAATGCTAATGAGATCATTGCTCACTCTGACATCATGTCATACTTATGCATTAACAGTCTTATATGATGAGAATGGATTAAGAGTTTGAATTGCTACATGCTTCCGCACCAATGTAAATGTTCTATGAGTGTGTGTGGAATCCTCACCGCGGAAACCTGTGGGAGATTAAATGTGTATATTCATATAATCATTCATCCACCACGTCGCGGTCCCGGATCCCTGTCCGGGGTCGGGACAATGGATCTTAAAGGATCCGATGAATCTCGGAAAAAGTTTACCCTTTTGTCCAAATCGGATGGTGCCCTTCATTGGAGAAGTCTTCAAAAAGACTAAATCATCAACGGCGAATTCCAGATCACGCTGAAGATTGTCAGTATAGCTTTTCTACCTTGATGCAGCAATTTTCAACCGTTCTTGCACCATCTGAACCTTTTCTGTTGTTTCAGCAATGATCGTACGACCGTGGAAACTTCGAGTTCCAACCTCTTCCCAACTAACTGGAGTCCTACATCTTCGACCGTACAATGCTTCAAATGGTGCTATTTCAATGCTGGAGTGATAACTATTGTTGTACGTAAATTCGCTCAAAGCTAGGTGTTCATCCCAATCACTCCCAAAATCTGTAACATCGGCACGAAGCAAGTCTTCTAGAGTTTGATAGTCCTCTCTGACCGTCTGTCTGTCTGTGGATGATATGCAGTACTAAACCGAAGTCTCGTACCCATAAAATTTTGATATGTTTGCAAAAATGTGGAAACAAACCGACTATCTCGATCAGAAATAATCGAGATCGGTACTCCATGCAATCGAGTAATTTCCTTGACAAACAGCTTGAACATGTCACTGAACCCCATATCCTTTCTAAATGGAAGGAAATGCGCGGACTTCGTAAGACGATCCAAAATCACCCAGACGGTGTCATGTTGTCTCTGCATCCTCGGTAAGCCGAACACAAAGTCCATCGTGAGATGCTCCCACTTCCATTTAGGAATGTACAATGGATGAAGCAATCCTGGTAGCTTCTTGTGCTCAAATTCACACGCTGATGTAGACACCTCATGTTGGCACTCTATGAGGGGCAATTCAGTCCACCCTATTTAATGATGTCCTGATTAGGTCCTGAGTCAAAGGTCGCTTATTGCTTCTAGACCTCGGATCACCCCAGAAGTTAGCTCATTGCGATCCACTCGTTGAAAGCTTTCCGTCCATATATAGAACTCCGAGATCCAACAAGCGGATCAAAAATAGCAATAGCGGGTCCCACGCCCCCTGGGATGCCCCCCGAAAAGTGACCTGTCGTCTCTAGGTCCCTGATTGCCCTAGAAGTTGACTCATTGCGATCTACTCGTCGAGAGCTTTCTATCCATATATAGAACTCTGAGATCCGACGAGCGAATCAAAAATCATAACAGCAGGTCCCACACCCTCGGGGTGCCCGCATGAAAAATTACCTATCATTTCTGGACCTTTAATCGCCCCTGAAAATTGGTTCATCGTGACCTACTCACCGAGTGCTTTCCGTAGATGTGTAGAACGTCGAAATCCGACGAGCGGATTAAAATCTATGAAGCCTAGGCCCCGGTAATGATAACCCGACCAATCTCCATCGGACCCCACCTTCTGGACCTGGATCAGTTTCTTTTTAATCCTGACCCAAAACCAACCCGGACCCAAACCCACCTAGCCCATCCGATCCAACCAGACCCGACTCAAATGTACTCAAACCGCACCTGACCCAAACCTGAGTCAAACCTAGATCCAAGCTCTAACCCAAGCCCATATCCAAACCAGGCCAACCCGATCCAAACTCCCTGACCTGTGCCCGGATAAGGGAGAAAGAGCCCAGGGATCTGGGGAAGTAGAATACCAAATCCCCTCATATCTATCTCCCCCTTAAACCCTCTCCCTCATCTTTATCCTCTTCATGCGCAGACCCTAGGCCTCCCACATCCATCTACGTTCACGTTCACCTTCCTCTCTCGGATATCACCATCATCTCTCCACATCTCCCCTCCTCCATCCCAGCGCTGATCGCCCCATCTCCCTCACGCATCATCTCCCATCTCTCCCTTCCACCTCCCTCCAGATCTCTTGCAGCACCCATCACCCTCCATCTCAGGACTCTCGCGCAGACCCAGACTCCCCATCTTCTTCCTCCAGACGTACGCAGCAGCACCGCCACGCCGGCACTCATCTTCGGCTTCCACAGCGCCTCTCCCTCTTCCCCTGCGCCAGGTACACCTATCCCTCTTCTTGCACTCCGCACACCCTCCCTCGCTCTCTCCCCATCTCTCCCTGCTCACTCCCTCTCCTGTCTTCGCTCTCTCTCTTCTCTCTCTCTCCTCCCTTCTTCTTGCCTGCTCCACCCACCTACGCACCGTCTTCTCTCTCTCTGCCTCTCCGTAACTCACCCTCCTCTTCCCCTGCCATCATGCTCCTTCTCCGCTCCACCCACCTGTACGTCCCTCTCTCTCTCTCGTTCTCTCCCTCTCCGCTCACCCTTTCTTCTCCACCCTCCTCTCTCCCTGTTCACCCTCTCGCTCTCTACCCACTCTCCCCTCTCTGATCTCCTTATTTCCTCTCTGCGTCTCTCTCCACCTCTCCACTCCCCCTCTGTCTCTCCCTCCGCGACCCATCTCCCTCTCTCCCTTCCACTCTCTTTCTCACCCTCTCTTTGTTCTGCCCACTCTCTCCCTCTCGTTCGCTCCTTCTCCCCCTCGCTCTCTCCCCTTCTTTTCCGCCCTGTGCCCACGAGCGGCAGCATTGGCTCCCCCTCTCCTTTCTCTTTCTTCTTCCTCCATCCTTCCTTTCCCCACTTCTTCTTTCCCCGCTGCTGCACCTGCATCACTATCTCACCGCCCCCTCTTTTTCCTTTCTTCCCTTCTTCTCCATCTTCCTCTTTCTCCGCCTGTACACCCCTTGAACTAACCCCCTTTCTTTCTCTCTTCTTCTTTCATTCTCTTCTTCTCCTCCTCCCCTGCGCACACACTGCACTCTCTTGCCTGCTGTTGTGTGCCTCCTCAAAGGGTTGAGGCTCACTGTCTAAGCTTTCCTCAGATAGGAAATGGGTTCCATGACCCCGACCTTTCCTTCCTCTAGCTATTTTGGATAAGGGATTTGAGAGTTGTGAAAGTATAGATGGAAGTTATAAATAAAAGTGGACCGTGACTGGTTTTCTTCGAGGGAAACCAAACCTCCCAGATTACTTCATAAATTGCAGATAATTTTTTATTGATTGGTGCCTACTTATTTACAGGCATCATCATACAATGGTTACAAAAGAAAGTGGATAACCCACCTCCTATACACTAGCAATAAGTAACAATACAAAGCAACAACCCACCTAACAGATAACAACTACTAAGAGAGTGGAGAAAAACTGAATATGACTTGTTCAAAAGACTTATTCCACGCCTAACACCTAAGCCTGCATGAGCCACACCAATTATGCCCATAACAGCTCCCCCCCTGTAATTTTACCCTTGTCCTCAAGGGTGTATTTTGCAAAGCGGTTCTGCATCTAGTTGATATCTTCCCATGTAGCTTCAGCAGGAGACATACCCTCCCAATGAACCAACACTTTAGAGTGACCCCTCTTTGATTGACGGTCCAAAATGGCTTGCGGAAAAGGATGGAGAGTGGCATCACCACATAGACATCTGGTAGAGAGGACCCAATTGCAATCTTCGATCCCACTTGTTGCTTTAGAACAGAAACATGGAAGACTGGGTGAATTCGTGAACCAACTGGGAGGTCGAGTTTATATGCCACTGCACAGATGCGATGGGTGATCTGGAATGGGCCATAGAATTTGGGTGACAATTTAAGGTTTTTGCGCCACGAAAGAGAGGTCTGGTGATAGGGTTGGAGCCTCAAATAGACCCAATCCCCTACTGCAAACTCTCTGTCCTTTCGGCTCGAGTCATATGCCTTTTTCATTTGGGACTGTGATTCTTGTAGATGTTCCCTGAATTCAACAATGACCCGGTCTCTGTCCTTAAGAGCTTTATCCACTGCATCCACTTTGGTAGTTCCGGGTACATACGATAGAAGAGTTGGGGGAGGTCGACCGTAAACAATTTCAAATGGACATTTCCTTGTGGCAGAATGCATACTTGTATTGTAGCAAAACTCAGCCCATGGAATCCACTGGGCCCACTCCTTGGGTCTATCACTTGAGAAGCACTGCAAATACATTTCAATTGTCCAATTAGTTACCTCAGTCTGCCCATCCGTTTGAGGATGCTACAATGAGCTAAAATTGAAACTAGTACCATTCAAGCGAAAAATTTCTTTCCAAAAGATGCTGGTGAAAGTTGGATCCCAGTCACAAACTATTAATTGGGGCATTCCATGAAGCTTGAAAATTTGATCAAAAAATACTTGGGCCACACTAACTGCAGTGTAAGGATGGGCAATAGGTATGAAATGGGAGTATTTGGATAACCTATCAACCACAACATAAATTGTAGTTTTGCCTATTGAGTTGGGCAGCCCATCTATAAAATCCATGGAAATGTCAGCCCAAATTTGAGTAGGTACTGGTAGGGGTTGGAGAAGTCTAGATGGAGTAATGTGTTCTGATTTGTGCCTTTGGCATGTGTCACATTGCCTTATAAACTGTCTGATATGGGACCTCATACCCTTCCAATAAAAAATGGATCAAATGCGGTGCATGGTCTTGTGGTATCCCTCATGTGTACTTCCATGAATTTCTGATATGATGGTGGGAATCAAAGGGGAATCTTCCCTCATGTATATCCGCCCCTTGAAAAATAAAACCCCATCCTTGTTGTCCCATGGTCCCACAGCTTCACCCTTTTTCCACAATTGAACTAATCGCCGAAGTTGGGACTTTGTGTGGACTTCTTCTTTAATTGGGTCCAGCCACCTTGGCACACGTTGGGAAAAAGCTGAAAGTTCACCAATTTTATCACGTCTGGATAAGGCATCAACTGCTTTATTCTCACAGCCCCTTTTGTATTCAATTGTAAAGTCATACCCCATTAAATTTATAAGCCATTTGTGCTGAGCTGCCGTGGCGATCTGTTGATCCCAAAGGTATTTCAGACTTTGGTGATCCGTGTGAACTATAAACCTTCTCCCTAGAAGGTATGGGCGCCATTTTTGTATTGCCACAACTAATGCCAAAATTTCCTTCTCGTAAGTGGACGAGGTGAGATTTTTTCCTCATAATACCTGGCTAAAAAATGCTATTGGGTGGCTGTCTTGCATTAGCACAGCCCCAATACCTCCTCCCGAAGCATCACATTCAACTACAAAATTTTTGGAAAAATCAGGGAGCGCCAAAACTGGTGTTTGAGTAATGGCCTATTTAAGTTGTTCAAAAGTTGTTTTTGCTTTAGGTGACCAAACAAAAGAATCTTTTCTCAACATTGCGGTTAATGGTTTAGCCACCTTTCCATACCCTTGAATAAACTTCCGGTAGTACCCAGTTAACCCAAGGAAACCTCGGAAGGCCTTGAGGGTGGTGGGTTTGATCCAATCAAGCACTGCTGAAACTTTATCAAGCTCCATGGCTACTCCTTCTTTGGAAATTATATGACCCAAATAATTTACCTAGGTTTGGCCAAATTGGCATTTTTAAAGATTGACAAATAATTTGTGGGCCCTTAAAGTAGATAATGCAATTCTGACATGGTCTAGATGGTCTTCCTAAGTACGACTATAAATCAAAATGTCGTCAAAAAAGACCAAAATGAACTTACGTAGATATGGCTTGAAGATGTCATTCATGAGAGATTGGAAGGTTGACGGCGCATTTATAAGACCAAATGGCATCACAAGAAATTCATAATGCCCTTCATGAGTGCGGAAAGACATCTTGGAAATATCATCTGGATGAACTCTGATTTGATGATAACCCGATCGTAGGTCCAGCTTGGAGAAGTATTGTGACCCATATAATTCATCGAGCAATTCATCAATAATTGGAATTGGGAATTTGTCTTTGATGGTGATTCGATTAAGTGCTCTATAATCGATACATAACCTCCAAGAACCATCGTGCTTTTTAACCAATAAGACAGGTGAAGAATATGGACTATTACTTGGCCGAATTACTCCTTAAGTAAGCATCTCAGAAACCAATCTCTCAATCTCAGATTTTTGGAAATGAGGGTAGCGATAAAGCCGCACACAAACTGGGCCACCACCCTGGATCAATGGCATCCGATGGTCATGTGTGCGTGGTGGGGGTAAGCCCTGGGCATTGCAAATACATCATGATAATGTTGCAAAATCTCTTGTAATTTGGGATTTTCAGTTAATGAGCTAGGTTGGAGTTTGGGGCCCCCCATTGCATACAATTGTAATAAGACACCTTGCCGTTCGTTTTTGGTAACGTGGCCAATGTCAGCATACCTATCAACAGGTGGAGATAAGCCACGCAATTCCACCTGGTGCCCATCAATTTTGAACTTCATCAATAACTTAGAGAAATCCCAAATAATGGGTCCTAGTGTCCGAAGCCATTGGGCCCCTAAGACCACTTGATACCCCTCCAACGACAAAAGAAAAAAATCAACATGGAGTGGGGTACCTTGGAGAATTATGGGCACATCTAAGCATTTGCCAGGAATAGCTAACTTCTCCCCACTAGCCACCATAACTTCAATTTTTTTTCCTTGTTCGGGCCTTAAGCCCACTCTAGTAGCTAATTTTTCATTTAAAAAGTTATGTGTGCTACCTGAGTCAATTAAGACAGTGATAGTTTGATGGCCCAAAGTCCCCTTGATCCACATGGTTTGAGGTGCGGGTGTCCCTGCAATTGCAAGCAATGAAATGGCAGGAGTGCCATCTTGTCGTTCTTCATCTACCCCATCATCCTGGGCGTCCTCGTGAGATGCTTCTGGTTCCTCGGCTTCTAGCCAACATCCTTCAATTAGAAACAGTTTTTTGCACCTATGGGCTGGGCTGAATTTCTTATCACAGTTGAAGCAAAGACCCTTGCTTCTTCTTTCTTGAAGTTCGGCTGGTGCGAGTTTCTTGATGGCTGGAGCACGTGACTGAGTCGAGCTCGGTGTTGGAGCCCAAGGGCTGCTAGTTGGTGCTAGTGGCTGAGATTAACGTTGGGAATGAAATTTAGCTTCATACAAGCGGGCTAAACCAACTACAGCTGAAAGAGAAGTGGGTCGCAATGCCTGGATATCAGCATAGATGTTTTCTTTGAGCCCGCTGACGAAACAGCCCACCTGTTGTGTTTGCGTCATTTTTCCTGCGCGGCTCAGCAGCCTCTCAAACTGATTTTGATACTCACGAACAGATCTAGTTTGCCTAAGCTTGGTTAGGTCTCCAAAGAAATCTTGATAGTTGGTGGGACCATACCGAAGATGCAGACCCTCCTTTAGTTTTTCCCAAGTGATATGCTCTTCTTCTTCTTTGAGTAGTTGATACCATAGTTGGGCTTCTCCTTCCAAATGATAAGTTGCCAAAGGTACCCGTTCAACAAGTGGGGTGACTTGAAATTCAAAGAACTGCTCCGCTCGGTAAATCTAGCTAGTTGGGTCATCATTCCCATTGAAACGGGGAAAATCCAGTTTGGCGAGCTTAGGAGCAAAAGTGTGTGATGGACCTCCTCCTCTGCTACGCCCATTGCGATTAACTGAATGCTCATCATGATCATAGCCTCGGCTAACTATAAGCTGGTCAAATCATGTATTCATAGCAAATAACATTTCCTGCATCTCCTTAAGGATTCTTTCTTGGCCGGATGACAATGCATTTACTTCCGCTTCAAGTCTATTAACCCTCTAATCCGCCATGTCCGGCTTTGATACCAAGTTGTTGTGTGCCTCCTCAAAGGGTTGAGGCTCACTATCTAAGCTTTCCTCAGATAGGAAATGGGTTCCTTGATCCCGACCTTTCTTGCCTCTAACTATTTTGGATAAGGGATTTAAGAGTGGAGAAAGTATAGATGGAAGTTATAAATAAAAGTGGACCGTGACTGGTTTTCTTCGAGGGAAACCAAACCTCCCAGATTACTTCATAAATTGCAGATAATTTTTTATTGACTGGTGCCTACTTATTTATAGGCATCATCATACAACGGTTACAAAAGAAAGTGGATAACCCACCTCCTATAAACAAGCAATAAGTAACAATACAAAGCAACAACCCCCCTAACAAATAGCAACTACTAAGAGAGTGGAGAAAAACTGAATATGACTTGTTCAAAAGGCTTATTCCACGCCTAACACCTAAGCCATGCAGAGCCACACCAGTTATGCCCACAACACCTGCACACCTTCTCCTCTTCTTTCTTTCTTTCTTTCTTTTTCCCTCTCTTCTCCTCCCCATTGCATTCTCCCTTGCGACTGCACGCACCCACCTGCACCCACTGCACCTCTTTCTTTCTTTTCCTTTCGTCTTCCTCCTCTTTCTCTTGACCTCGCCTGCACACGTCACCCGTGCCCATTTCATCATTTTTTCCTTCTCTCTTCTCTCCTACCCCAATTGTTGCACAGCCTGCACACCTCCCCTCACCTGCACCTACACCCACTGTGCACACCCCTGCACACCACTTCACTTCCCACACCAGGCCATTTATCCGGACCAGACCCATGCATGCATAACCCCCACTATTTTCTTGTAAAGAATTTAACCCAATGTTTATTTTGTTTATATTTGATATGTCTATGCATCCAAATTATTATTTTTAGTTGTTCCAGTTTGTTTCCTAGCTTGTTTAATATGCCCATGCCTTTAAATAAAATCCTTATTTTGCTGTTTGTTTCAATTGATTCCCAACTTGCCCATGCATCTAGGTTAACCTTTTATTTATCCATTTTATCATATTTTATACATCTAACATGTCATGCATTTAGATTAGTGTTTTAGGCCATGTTTATTATTATTCTTCTAAATTAGCCTTAATCAGTATGTCAACATGCATCTAACATGCCCATGCATTATAATCGTACTACATCTTGTTTCTTTAGTTTATCCTTTTTATAAAAATTGAGACAGGATTCCCTTTATCTGTTTACATTATTTTCTTTATAAAAATTAGAATAAAAAACCAAAAAATAAAATAAAAATAGCAGTAAAAAGTAAAAAAATAGGACTTTAGCTACCCTATTAATTAGAATAATTAGGCTAAATTCAATAATTGAATTCTTTTCTCATCCCTCCTTTTATTAGGATTTGGATATATTATTCAGGAAACTTCAAATAAATTGTTAATAAAAAACTAGAAATTCATCCTCTCCTCCTCATCCCATTTCATTAGGAAAAATCAGTTTAGGATCTTAGGCCCTATAAATAAACATAAAACCAAAATAAAAACAATAAAAACCCAAAAGACTAAAAACAAAGTAAAAGATATTAAAACCCAAAAATATTAATAAACTGGAGTTAGAAATTAGATAGTAGTTTAGACTGATTAGGTCAGACCCCGGACCTAGATCTAGGTCTCCCCTCTAGTTAGGTTAGACTTCCCCAGTTTCTTAAACTTCAACTAATTAAGCCCCACTCTCTTTCTGGGCCCCGTTAAGGGACTGGGAGAGCAGATGAGGGCGGTTAGGACCTTAGGATAGGGTAGAGATTCATTAGGGAAATTGAATAATTAGATTGAATCCAAGTAAGAAATCCCCTAGTTAGGCCCTTCTAACCCCAATTATTAAAAATTCAAAAAACTATAAAACCAACAAAACCTCTGAGAATCTGAATTAATGAGAATGACGAAATGAGACGAGTGATTTCACACACCCCAATATCAGTTTATTTACTACCAGCCCATCATCGGCCACCCTCAATCAATCCCGGCCCAACATCGGCCATTTTTACCTACTTCCGGCCCATCATCGGCCATGCACTTTTATTACTTGAGTATCGCACGCAAACCCACAGAAATCACAACTCGAAGTTTCGTTTGCATCGTTCTTTCGATTCGAAGAATCAGCCTTTAAACCCTAGGTCGTCAAAGGACATTGAAGGGGGTGCCCAAGAACGGGGTTGATCATTTTCTAAATATTTGGCACCTTTCCCCCTTATTTTCTTAATTTATTTCTATTTTACTGCATTTAACTCTAGAGTACTTGGATTTAATTTTAACTAGTTTGCACCCCTGGATGTTGATTTCCCCTATCTAGTTCACTACGATCCTATCTTGGAGCCAGTAATTTGACCCTTGACCCAAGTTTGACCCAAATTGAAAGACTCAAATTAAGTGAAGAGACAACTGTCCTGTGTCGCCGGCGGCACATCAGACGAGAGAAGAACCCACTCATTTTTCTCCCGCATTCTTTCAGCTTTTGTCGAAGGACGGTGTTACAGCCGTATCCGTAGCTGGCGATCGTGATCCGTTGATTTTGAGGGTAGTCGGAATCCTCATTTTTGATGTACTTTTTTTTAATCTCACACAGTTGAATGGCGATTCCCCTCCCGGGGGGCCAAAATTCATATCCAACAGCTGACAAGTCAAGCAGGAAGACACATAACCTGCTATCTCCCGCTTTAGGTTATTCCACCAAAATCTGTCCTTAGGATTTCTATACATTTTCGTACTTTCTGGATGCATAGAATATCTGGTGTGATGAGCTTCAAACATTACTGCCTGCTTCAAATCATCTTCTACCGGTATACACAATCTATCTCTGAAATAGAAAACTCCTTCTACCAACACGAAGTCTGGCCTAGCTGCAATGTTATCCCGAATTCTTATTAATTTAGGATTGTCGAATTGCCTATCCTTTATTTGCTGTATTAGTAGCAGTTTGAACACTAACATCGCTGCAAGCATTATTCGGTTGTCCACTAATTCAATGGACAAATCTCAAACTCTGAATTCTTCAATCGGAGTCCATTCACCTACCAATGACGCGAAGTTAGCAAATTTCTGACTCAAAGCATCAGCTACAACATTATCTTTTCTAGGTACGTATGTGAATGGAAATTCATAGTCCTTGATGAGCTCTAACCAACGGTGTTACCTCAAATTAATATCCTTCTGAGTGAACAAGTACTGGAGGCTTCTGTAATCACAATGGACTTCAAAAGTCTCTTCGTACAAATAGTGTCTCCAATGGGAACACAACAACCGCGAGCTCTAAATCATGTGTAGCATAGTTCTTCTCATGCTCCTTTAATTGACGAAAGTCGTAGGCAATTACCCTACCTCTCTGCAACAACACACATACCAATCCAATACCTGAGGCATCTGAGTAGATCTTAAATCCTCCTTTTCTTTTAGGCAAAGCTAAGATTGGGGTTAATATCAACTTCTGCTTCAGAGTTTGGAAACTAGACTCGCATACATCATTCCATTGGAATGAAATGTCTTCCGAATCAGTTTCGTCAACGGAGCTGTTATCTTGGAGAAGTCCTTTACGAACTTCCTATAATATCCCGCCAATCCTAAGAAACTCCGAAACTCTGGCATATTCTGTGGACTCTGCCAATTGGTAACCGCTTCAATCTTAGCTGAATTAACAGCTAATCCATCCCTAGTAATTACATGACCCAGAAATGCAACCTGTTGCAACCAAAAGTCGCACTTCTCGAGCTTTGCATATAACTGATTCTCTCTCAGTATCTGCAAGGCTGTCCGTAGATGATGTGAATGCTTCCGTTCTGACTTCGAGTACACCAGGATGTCATTAATAAATATCATAACAAACTGGTTTAAATACGAGGGATATCATACATTCATACATGTCAAATGTATATCTTTGCTAAAATCATATATACATTGATAATTAATTTAAACCGTACAAGTTCTTTACATAAAAGTAAAGTCCATTAAATACACTTCACCTAATGTTCAAGTTAACACTGCATATTCAAAATACAATGAAGGTGACTACTATTTACACTCAAAATGAATATACACGTATTTCTCAAAATATCTAAAAAAAAACATTCTAATCTTATTGTCCTCTGATCTAAGTCCATTCATTCAGTCCTCCTGGAGGAACCTGATTAGCCTCCTCCGCAGGTGGTGCGACCTCTGTATCATCGGGACGGGCAACTTGGCCTGTAACGTTATCAATAACACTGTGAACACGACGGTTCAACAATGTATATACAATTCCATGCTAATAATTTGTCTATCAATTATAAATAATTCAAATCAATAAACATTTACATTTACTTATTCATTCATTTAGTTCTTCCCTAAAGGAAGTATTCAATATCAGTGAGTGCACTTTCTTAAGTGGCTTATCATTGTCCTCAGTGGCACAGGGCGGAAGGGTGGACCCTCCATGACCCAGCCTTAAGAAATGACTCATTTCATTTCCATATTATACACTTTATTAAGTGACTTTTCAAATGTGTGGGATTTACCAGCGTCTTGATCAGAGATCACCGGCATCACCACGGAGCTCCGGAACGCTCCATACCATCTACTGCAGTAGGATTGTTCATTAATTCATTTCATTAATTCATTGCATTATTCATTACATTATTCATTTCAACTCTACAATGAGCTTAAGAGTTACTGTGTAGTGCCAAACTCAGAAGTAATTCAAATCAAATCAATAAATCTAATTAAATTTTCCTAAACCAAACATTCGGGTGAAATGTTCGTTATTTAATGTATTGTTATTCCAGATGACATCACTTTTAGGGAAATTTACATTAACATAACCTTAGCTAACACCCATGAAGGTTTAGGGAAATGCCACTAACACTAGCCTTAGCCAATAGGCTTCTACTCAGAGTATTCAGAAATCAAATTTGAAATTTCCTCAAGTTTGGTCACCTTGTCGGTCATCTGTCGGCTAACCGAACTCTGGATTTTGGCTTTTCAGAAGCTCAGTTTCCTTATACAACTTCTGACATTTTTCCATGGGAATTCGGTCACCTTGTTGGTCGACCGAAGCTACAATGTTGGTTAACTGAATTGGGTTCGGCTACCCCTCAGTTTCAATTCCAGAGAACTCAATTGAGAGCTCAGATAGGCTCGGTCAGTAGTTCGGTTGACTGTCGGTCGACCAAGCTACAATGTCGGCTGACCGAACTTAGTTCGGTCAGCTTTCCATAAACTGAAATCTCTTGCGAAATTCAGCCCAGAAAGGGTTGGTCAGGTGTCGGTCAGCCTGTTGGCTAACCGAACTGCGCCCAGAAGTTCAAAAAATTCTGAACTGAATTTTCTGGAATTGAACTCTTTGAGTTCAAACAAATCCATTAGCATCTTAAATCATTGGAGTTGAGTATACTTGCCTTGTTTGGAGACTAATTAGCAAGAACCTTCTTTGCTAGCTTGATTTTGAGATGAAAATTCCCCAATTGAAACCCTCTTTTGAACCTAAAACCAAAACCCAATTCATCCAAGAGAATTCCAATGAGTTCCTTATCTAAGAAACACTCAAAAATCACTGAATAGACTTGGAAGTTCTAAAATCAACTCAAAGCACTTACTTGTAGTCTTTTGTAGGAAATTCTTGAGGTCTTCTCAAGCCTTTCTCCAAGTAAATAGAAGGAGAGTGAGAGGAAGAAGATGAAGAGACGGATCCTCTTCAAAACCACACACAAGGTTCCAATCTTTGATGGATGGAAGGAAGAAAGAGGAAGAGAAAGAGAGCCTAGGTCGGCTGGCTGGAACGGATTCCAATTCTTTATAAAGCCATTTTTGCATTCAACCCCTCCTCAACCTTTTTAATTATAATTCAAGTAAAATGAAGGGTCATTTGATTCAATTCTTGTCGAATGGAATCACGTCCATTACGGAAGTTAACGTACTTGTCGAGATATACGCGCAGGTATCAATAGTTTCCGTATTCGAAGAAATACGCAGAGATTCGTATTTACGAAAAAGTCCTCGTATCACTTGATTTAGTCTAAAATCACTTCAATTAGTTTACTTCTACTCATTACCTTCTTATTAAGCTCAAATTGATCATTTGAGACAATTTCAACTCAATTTGGTCATTAACCAACATTAATTCAATAAAACATGCTTAATTAGCATTAATCTCGATCAATTAGAGTTAATCTTGATTAACTCGAGACAGGGTGTTACAGATTAGGGTCGCAATAGCTTCAAGCTCCATTGAGGTACGATTTAATTTATGTTAATTTTTTCTTTTTTCAGTTTAATGATTTTAGTTTATGTTTTTTCTTTTGCTCAAGGTACGATACAGTTTATTCCTTTTTTTTTGTTCAATGTAATGATTTTTTGTGATTAGGGTTTTATTGTTCTATGTTTAGTTTCCAGGTCAGATTTTGCCACATAGGTTATGTTTTTATTTTATTTTATTATTTAGTGCAATGATTTTATGTGATTAGGATCTCAGTAGCTTCAAGCTCCATCCAGGTACGATTCAGGTTTTTTTTTTTGTTCAGGGTATGATTTAATTTATGTTTATTTTTTTATTCAGTGCAATGATTTTATTTTATATTTCCTTTTGTTCAAGGTACAATTTAGTTTATGCTTTCATTTTTTTCTTATCGCATAGGTTACGTTTTATTTCTTGTTCAGTGTAATGATTTTGTGTGATTAGGGTATTTATTATTAGCAACTGATAATTTTTTTCAATTTTTTTTGTTGAAACAGAACTTTTATTCTTCTTATCGTACTGATCATTCGAGTTAGATGTTTTAATTCTATGTCCCTGAAATTTATTTTCTGTTGATGAATGGTTGATTGTATTTTTTTATTTTTTTAATGCAAGTCATAAATAGCTTTAAAAAAACATATGTTTAATTCTTTATTGTTTAGTAAATTTTATTATTTTGTGTATATTTATAAGGTCGAATTTTGCCTAAAATTATCCAATTGGCTTCTTTTCTTATTAAATAGTTATGTCCGCCCAACCTAATCTAACTTTAAATCCATTAAAGTTGAACACAATCTATTCCAAGTATTAGATTGGATATCTCTTCCTTTGTTGATTTTTTCCCTTTTTTATGTATTTTCCGGTGTCTTAATGATTTTTTTTCTTTTTACCATTGTTCTGTTTTATTTTTAATATTTCCCTTTTGATGGGTTCTTTTAATTTCCTTGGTGATAGGTTTTCATGAATTTATATTTTTTCTTTTTTATTTTTATTTAGAGTTTTTGTTTTTAGGCATTGTGTTTCTATGGGTTTATTTGTTTCTCTAAGTTATTTTTATTATTGGATTGTCCATGGATTTTTATTTTCATGTTGTATTATTTGGCATTTTTATCACTTTTATTTTTTTATTATGGGTTTATTCTTATGATTTCCAAAAAAATACTTGATACAAAATATTCAATTGGTTTCAAACAAATTAAAGTACACTCATTTTGAAATTAACAAACTATATTTCTTTGTTATTTTTATAGGTTTTAATCAAGATTGTAATTTTTACCATATCAATAAAATGTAGACTAAATATTGTTCAAAGTTTTAATTTTTTTTAATATTATAAATTATATTACACGGGCATGTTTTGCTAGTATGTCATTAAACGCATACCAGTAAATTTAAGTTAAACAAATAAATTCTCAATGGATGGGGAGCAATAGACAATCATCATAAGTTTACATCCTTTGTTTGGGCCATTAATACCATGTTCATACAATTGACACCTAATGAAGTATTTTAAACAAAAGTAGATCACAAAACACAAATATAGATTTGACTTTCATGAGATTATTGATCCAATCAATTTTAGTTGGGCTATTAAACCCTACTTTAATAAATATGATAAACAATTATTCTTATCATTGATCTACCTTTATTTATCTGATGACTCAACCCTATCAGGGCACATTAGAACCTAAATAGGTGCTAATGATCAGTGATTGCAAGTAAAAAGGTCCACATGAGCAAAACAGATTTTATTTAATTATACCGTAATTCTGAACCATTGGATGAGTGTACCAGTAAATTATGAAGCTAACAGTGGATGGGTATAATTAGCCGTCCTTCAACATAGTTGGGACGATGATGAGTGGGTGGGTATAACAGATGAAAATTTCGAGTTTGGACGTATCCACAATCATCAAAATAGTTTAAACTGTTAATATTAGTTGATCTGGTCAACCTGGACGCTGACTGTTGTCTTCCACACGAGCACTCTAAACCGCGTAGACAGATCCCATTTGGGTTAGGCTTGGTTCGGGTCAGGTCTGATATGACCTAAAACTCTATTATTGACTCTCTCTTTTTTGGCTATGTTGGGCTATTGGTCTTGAAGTGGTAGTACTTTATGCTGAGAACCCAGGGATGAACATGCTGGCATTGACTGTCATACTTATATGGGTCAAGTTCAGTGATGGGTTAGGTCGGGCAAAGTCATACTCATACCTGCCGCAGACCCAACAGCAGTTCTAAACGGGCTTGCATTTAATGGACCTAGCCAAAACTTTTATTTGCTGCTTGAATGAGACCAGACCTGGCCCAAGACATGAACTCCTCTTTCCAGGGTTTTACTTAACTATATACATTAAAAAATAATGTGGTTCGTCTCTTCAGAGACATCTGAGAACATTGGAGTGATACAGAAAAGATAAGGTGGGTCGTGTGATGAAAGTGATGTGGATATGCCCCTTCAATGATAACAGTTTTCAACCAAAAGTTAAGGCAAAAAAAACCCACAGAGCTCCGACTCAGCTCACCATCGTCCTAATGCTCTAAATTTGTTCCATCTTCCACATGTGATTGAAGATAATACACTTTTTTTTAATACTCTCACTACAAGGGAATACACTTTTAGTGTCGGACTTATAGCGGCGGCCAATAAAATTCGTCGATACAATATACTTATAGGGCGGCCAAAACTGACCCTCGTGATAACTCAGTTTTTAAGCTACTTTTACAGGCGGCCTTCACTATGTCTGTCGCTAGAAACCAATGATCCAATGGTCGCGGGAAATTTTTTATTTTTACCGTCGAATGTATAGCGCGCTAATAATTTCGAGGGTAAAACTGTATTTGTAGCGTCAGCAAAGTGTTGGTCGTCGTTAAATATTATTTTTTACGGCGGCCATAAAAGGCCCCGACGGTAAAAGTTTCACACAAAAAAATTCCCTCGCGTGCGTCTCACTCTAATATCCCCCTCTCGCACATCTCTCTCACCGTCTCTCACTCTAACATCCCTCTCTCATCCTCTCGCCCCATCTCTCCCTGCGCAGCCCTCCCCATCTCCTCTCTCACTCTCTCCCCTGCAACCCTTCGTCTCTCTGGCCCTCTCAATCATCTCGCCGATCCGACTGAAATTCCTCTCCATTGGAAGACCACCAAATCTCCAACCCTTACCAGAGAGCAGAGTCACCAACAGCCCATCATCCCCAAGGTCTCGAAAGTCGAAAATCCCTTCTCCTTGGTCAGGCTCAGGTAGGCAGGGGGCAGTCTCAGCGTCGAAAATCCTCTCCATTGCCCTCCCCTTCGTTTTCAACATTTCCCAAACCCGAATGAATCAACCAAACCCCTTTCTCACACTCATCGCTTGCCTTCTTCCCCGATCAGGCTCAGGCAGGCAGGGGGCAGTCTCAGCGTCGAAAATCCTCTCCATTGCCCTCCCCTTCGTTTTCAACACTTCCAAGCCCGAACGAATCAACCAAACCCCTTTCTCACACTCATCGCTTGCCTTCTTCCCCGATCAGGCTCAGGCAGGCAGGGGGCAGTCTCAGCGTCGCACAGAGGTCCGCTTTCATTCCCTGATTCTCTCTTCAGTCTTCTTCTTTATTCTTTAATGTCATAAAAAAAAAAGAAGAGATTCGAGACATTGGTTTTGCATCCAGTCTCGCTCTCTTCTTACTACTACTCGTCTTATCCACACTCGCTCAGCCTTCTGATTACCAGAAAAGGGTTTTTCCTTCTTCTGCAATCGAGCACTGACCCTCCTCCCCACATCAAACCTCATCGAGACAGTCTTCCCCACGAGCTGGGAGACATGCATTATGGAAGCCGATTTCGCTTCCACTTCTTCTTCCTTGAGCTGAAGAGATAGTTCTGATAGCTGATCTTTGGTTGCGGCATCGCTCGAACAGCCATTGAGAGGATTTTCGACGGATTCCAGAAGAGAGAGAGATTGAACCTCCATGGATTACGCCTTGGAGGAGGAGGAGGAGGAAGTCTAGGGTTTTGGAATCTAGGTTTTTTGTTTTTGTTGTGCATTCATTTATTTTTTGCAGGTTCAATAGGCATTTGATTGTTGCTTTTGTCTTTCTCTCTCTCTCTTTCTCCATTAGAGGAGATGGACCCTGAATCCTGATAAGTGAATATGCTGACCTAGAAGATTTTTGCCCTTTTAACCCTAATCCTCTCTTGATTGAATGACATTTTGAAGCTCTAAATTATTTAGGTTCCACACTCATCTATTTTCTTGTCCTGTTTTACCCAATCCCTAACCCTAACTGATGCTTGATTAAGTATAAAGTGATTTATTGAATTATTGGTGAGTTTCATTTTTTATTAGACAAATTACCTCATTTTCTTTTTGAACCTTTTCTGGACCGTTATTCATTTCATCTTGATTTTGGAACAATGTATTGAGCTTTGTATGTAATGAAGGATATTGATAGGAGTGCTACAAATGTTTTGCTTGGGTGCTTGTGGGTTTGAATATAGTAAGCTTGCAGAATGTTTTTCTTTGTATGTAAATTTCAACTTGTGTTTCAAAGGGGGATTTATTTTAGAGTGCTATGAGTATTTTGCTTGGAAAGGAGTTGAGAATTGTTGTGTTGAATGGGCTATGCTTTCATGTATGTAGTTTACATCCATTATAAATTATAACTGCATTACATCTTTGGCTTTTCAAAAAAGAGAAATAAGGAAAATGTTGAGTGCAAGTACTGTCTGCAAAGAGTTCAAATATGAAATGTGTGAAACTATCTTTCACCATCATTTTCACCTCTTTTCTCTTCATCTATGGATGGGTTTGGGCAACACTGTTTCTAATGGTGTATATCACTTCCCTTAGTTCCATTGGGATGAAATCTTGGTGGGCTTGTATTATTGAGAGGGTATGTAATATGAATTGTCTAGATCTTGCAATGGCAGGCCTTGTGGGTTACAAGAAATCATTTGCATGGAAACTCCCGATGATGGCATTATCTAGGGCTACTTTTATTTTAAACTCTATCTACAACTTACGCCAAAGCTCTTTTTTATCTCTTTGGCATTGTCATCATCTTACATATCATAGTGATAAACTAGCCATCATTTTAAAAATCATTACACAATGTGAGATGGTTGCCCCACATGTTTCTTCCATCTCTCACATCATCTTATATTTCTCTTCTTTCTCTTTAAAGGTTTCATGCTAAGAACATACTAGAGAAGGTTTGATTGGAGGAACTCTTAGGAGCACAACAACTAAAGGTCTTTATCAGATCAAGTAGATACTAATTTTCACTTGATAATGATGTTGATGTTTTTGTTGTTTTTCGGGTGATAATTAGCCATTTCTGGGTCTGCCACTGATTCTGGGGTTACACAAATCCATCTGAATCATGGAGCGGAATTCCATGATTTTATATGGATGGTTTTCAGTGTAGTTTGATTAATCTCTCTTCTCCTCTTTAGAAGGGCTTACTGGAAAGATCCAAGGTAGCTATTAATGAAATTCAAAACCTCTAAATAAAAATTATAAGACAGCAAAATAAACAAGATCTCGGGCAAATGTTGGGTTTAGAGGCTGCCGTATGGTAATTGTCCAATTCATTAATGTAGGCTTTATTGAGGCATTTGCCCTGGAATGCTTCCCTTTTTTTAAATTCCATCCTCATATTCTCAAAATGCTTCATACATTTATTTACACTTGCCAAGAGAAAGATCGACGAGAAAACATGTGAAGGGAATCAAAATCGCGTCTACGACATGTACATTATTTTTACAAGGTAAGCTGCTACACCAACTACAACAGCATGATCTTTCTATCCGCCGAAAATGGCCATGAATAGCCATCAAGGCCAGGCCAAGAAGCAAAATTGGCTTGGACTGTTACAATGTACAGAAGCGATAAATAAAGAGAGAAGAAACTTGCACCAAATTTGTTCTGGTGTCACCTAAAGTTGCAGCAATGGGCCCCACCTCTTGCTAAAACTTGCCCCACAAACAAATCATCTGCCTTGGAGACTGATAGTGTGCAGTGTAGTAGTCTTCCATGCAACCATTCTGACAGAACTTCCAGTTGTGAGAGTACTGAACAGGGGTGGAGCTGTTAAACTGCTCAACCCACATGCCCATGCTTACGTCCTCCATCTTAAACAGCTGCAAGGAAAGAAAAAGAATGAAGTTATAGGAGACTTGAAGGTTGGGGATGTTTCAGCTGACAAATAGTATGAGTTCTGCATAATAGCTTTCGGTTGGACAAATAAAAACCATCCATATAAAATCATGTAGATTCTATGGATGGTTTTTTTTTTTTCATAACTTGGAATCTATCATCTATTGGAGTTGCCAAAAATATTAAGAAAAGAAAAAAATCCCCTCCAAATTTAGCACACATTTTAAAATAATATTATATATATATAGAGAGAGAATTCTGACATAACTTTTACCTTCAATTTGTATTAATGTCTTATTTCACACATAAAATTTTACAGTATCAAAGGATGCCAGTGGCATCTGCAACATGAAATTTGTATACCAAGCTAGAATACAAGAGATTAATACTATGATTGAAGCTATATACGGAAGCATGTGACAGCCATATGATTCACATCTGCACATAGTTCTAATTTATTATTTGTATTTTTGAAATTTATATAAGTTTCTAAATTATTCACACTTAAAATTGAAAGGTATTTTTTTAAAGGGAGATGCTCCTATGAGAGGCACTCTCACCAACTTGGTGAGAGTGCCTCTCATAGGAGCATCTCCCTTTTTTAAAAGTTTTTCTGAAAGGCATTTTTTTTTTAAAGTCATTTTCTGTAAGGTTTTTCTTGAAAGGTAAAAGTTTTTTCCAAAGGTATTTTAATATTTTTCTTTGTGCAAATAGGACAAAACCGAAAGCTTCATTAATATTTGTCCAAGCAAAAATATCAATGCACATTCTATGGATGGTTTTATATAAATAGTTGTAAATGAGGTTTTCTTTTATCTTTATTTTCTTTTTTTATGTAATTATATGTCATGGGCTTACTGGTTTTTTCTATCTTTGCTTTCTTTTGGTACATATGTCCAAATTCTTACTTAAGGATAAGTAGTAAATGTCTCTTTGGTGGTCGTATAAGTGTTAGGGATGTGGACCGCACTCAAGGGGGTGTTGGAAGCCTACTTGGTTTGTTTTGAAGCATACTTTTGAGGATTGAATGTGTTTTCGGTCAGTTGAACACTGAGTTTACCTTGCCTTTTTTGTTACTAAGATTTTCATTATCTTAGTAGTGATCAGATTTTTAGGGGATCAAATTTTCATAAAATATTCTCTTGTAATGTTATTGTAAAATCCTACTCTAAACTCACTTCACATGCCTTGTGTGATCATGTGTTTTTGGTCGGTAGGTGTTGGCTTGAACCGGATTTTATGATGGACAAAAGTTGGATGCATAAGTCAAGATCGAGCCCTGAGTATCTAAATGGTGTTATAGAATTCCTAAATTTTGCGTTTGACCATGCAACGAATGATGACAAGATCCCGTGTCCATGCATTAAATGTTGTAACAAGTACTATAAGAATAGAGAAGATGTGCATGGTGACTTATTATGGAATGGGATAATGCAGATATACATCAATTGGACGAGCCATGGGGAAGATATATATGGGGGTGAATATATTAGTGACGAGTCCGAGGAGGGTGATGATATGCATGAAATGTTACATGATGCATTCGGAATGCCAAACTTAGATGGTGGGGAAGATAATGAATCACCGGAAGAAAGTATTCCAGATGAGCCCAACATGGAAGCACAGAAATTTTATAAACTTTTGAAGGATGCCGAGATTGAACTATACCCGGGTAGCACTAAATTCTCAAAGCTTTCTTTCCTTGTACGGTTATTTCACTTGAAGTGTCTTAACGGATGGAGTAACAAATCATTCGACATGTTACTTGAGTTATTGAAAGAGGCACTTCCTGTTGGTGAAATGTTGCCCAAGAACCACTATGAATCAAAAAAGATACTTCGGGATCTTGGCCTCCACTACATAAAAATAGATGCTTGCCCGAATGACTGTATGTTGTACTGGAAGGAATATGAGAATACAAATGAATGTACCATATGTGGTGAATCTAGGTGGAAATCGATGAAAAGAGGCCGACCCAACTCAAATCCATCTTCCCAAAGGCTCTCTGTTACAGATCAGGAAGTGTACAATCTGATTAAAAGCAAGCAAGGCATGGGAATCCTAATAGGCGACTTGAAACACGAATTGAAACTGCAAGATGGCAGTGTTAAAAAATCCCTTAAAACTATAGAAAACCAGAGACTGATAAAGAATGTGGTTGATGTTCATCACAAACTGAATAAGTATTTCATGGTGGTTGAGTTTGAACCTTCAAAGGAAATCACGGGCGGGTGTTGGTACTTGGAGGGGAAGCTTGATAAAGAGTTCATAACGTTCCTAAAAGAGCTTTGCTTGAAGTATATTGAAATGATCAAGGTTACCACGATCGAGGGGCTATTCGAATACATACGCGGGTCTGATGCCTTCAATGTTGAATTTACCAGAGATCAGATGCTTGAGATTGTACAAGCATTGGTTTTAGACAATGAGATTGAAGTGGTTTTAGACAATGAGATTGAAGAGGTGCAGAGTAGTGGGCAGGGGGATTTCTCTTCAATACCTCTGGGGAAGGTCTGTTACCGGCGATCAAAACGGAGACTTTCAACAGCTGCTTTGACGTCTATTCCTTGCGGGGTTTGTCCACGAATTAATGAATGCACACCTGATGGTATTATCTCTCCAATCAACTGTGTCTATTTCAAGAAGTGGCTGGACTTTTAGTTGCTATGGGTTATCCATGAGAAGGTAGTTTCTGTTAAACTTCTTTTTTGCTTAAACAATTGAAAGAGGCATGCCCTTATTGGAAGAACCAAAGTTGACCTCTTTATTGTAATCTTTTCTTGGAATGTTATTTTTCAGCTTTTGAATTATGTGTGTATATGTTAAACTCTTTCAATTCAACAATGTAAGCGTAACCAATGCTTTTGTACATTCTTGTATAAACCTAAAATAAAGTGGAAAGTGCACTAGAAATTTACAAAATCAATAGTATACTTTTATCTGAAGTACCAGATATGATTCTGGTTTTCTGTTGCCTTCTGTGTGTTGATTCTGTTGTGAACTGTACTCTGCTGAAATCGAAGCATGTTGTTGGATTCATATTTTTTGTTTAAAACTCTGCTAAAACTCTACCTCTACTGTTTTTTGGTGGTTTCTCTTGTTTTCTACTTCTCTCTCTCTCTCTCTCTCTCTCTCTCTCTCTCTCTCTCTCTCTCTCATATTTTTCTTTGCTTTCCATTTCCAATCAAAGTTTGTGACTCTCATTCTCTCTGTATATTGTATTTGGTTGGTTGTTTTGGCAATAGGAGGAGAAGGATGCATCGATCGGCAAGCACAAGTCGAGCATCGGACGAATTCGTGATCAACATATCACCCCAAATGAAGGGGTCTCCTGGGCTCAAGATGGCGGTCCTCGATCAGCTCCCGACCTACGACCCTCTCTCTGAAGTCTCAAAGAAGGAGTCCTCACGTCTCAAATGGGCCGAGAATGCTGTCCACTTCATACCCCTCGTTCTCATTGTCTGCGGCTTCATCCTGTGGTTCTTCTCCCGTCCAGGTAATGGCATAACATTGAAAAATCTCAATGACCCACTTCTATTTTTGATGAGTTTCAGTGACCCACTTCTCTTTTTGATGAATTTCAATGACCACTTCTCCGTTTGATGAATCTCAATGACCCACTTCTCTGTTTTTGCTTTTCTTCTTCTTAAAGCTGTGGTTTGGTTGATAGGAAGAGTAATGCATTTGAATTTCTGCTTTTCTGTTCAATGTTCATAGTTTCTTGGTATGTATCTGAATTTGAGTTGAAGTAAAATAGATGGGGACACACATATTCGAATCAATGACAGAGTAGTTTATTCTTTTGTTTAAGACCCACACATGACACAACTAAATAATCTGTTCTTGTTCATCTATCTTTCATTCGATTATTTGAAAGAGACATGTGTACTGGAAATCAAGAAAAAAGAATTTGAGTCCTTTTCTAGATTTATTTTTAGTATATGAGTTTGAGTGGAGATGAGTTGAAATGTGTTCTTTTTAGTTTTTGGTGTGCTCTGAGTAAGCCATCAAAGGAGGAAACCGGTGGATCTCAAATTCGTCCCACAATGGGAGCTCATAATTGTCATATTTCACAAATAGACCCAGAATTGGGCAAGAACCAGCATCAACAGTAGGGGGAAAAAAAGCCAAAAGCTAAACCTGATTTGGGCCATTTATCTATTGGACCTTGGATTTGGTTCTTTTTGCTCTTTAGTTCACTTGTTCTAGTGCTTTCACTTTTGATAAAACCATTGAATTCTTGCTCTTCTTTGAGTATACTAATCAATTTATCAAATCATTTGAGTATAGTTACCACTTTTACATCACTCCAACATGTTGTTTTACTATCTTTATTAGGTACATTGACGACGATCATATATCAGCAGACTCTTCATATGTTGGCTTTGCCTGGAGAAGTTGGATCATGGCAAAGAGAATGCAAGGTGGTTATCAAAATAACATTGATTTTTGTAATGAGCTTTAGAATGTTTTCTAGCCCAAGTTCATGTTACATGTGCTACTTGTAAGTATCTTACCTAGGTCTATGCTCTCAGGGCTACCAATTTTGGACTAGAGCCGACACAGATGGGTTTTTCACGATCAGCTACATCCGGACTGGTGACTATAATCTCTATGCATGGGTGCCCGGTTTCATTGGAGATTACAAAAATGATGTGAACATTACAGTAACTGAAGGTTAGAATATCCTTTCAATTTTCCTGGAAGATGAAACATATAGGATCATATTTGCATCCATAGGGAAAGCATAGACCAGCTCCAGACTGAATTGAATCACCCTGAGCCCACCGCATTGGCCTTATAATTGGCTTCACGTCCAACCACACGATTAAATACACCGGACTTCACATTCATGTATATGCAAGTTTGTGTATAAAGTTTCTATAGAAATGATACTATTGCTACCTTAGTTGCAGGAATATGCTAAGATGGATCTTTGTACAGTATTGACAGGTATTTCGGTGCTTATTGTGGGTAGATATTTGTAAAAAAACGAAATACTGCTTTTAGCGGCGGCCACATGACTGCCGCTAAAAGCAACTTTTTAAAAAATATACTACTTTTACCGGCGGTCATATGACCGCCGCTAGAAAAAAGGTTTTTCTAAACCACAGTTTTACCGGCGGCCATTTTTAATATTACCGGTGGCCAAAAAAAATAAATAAACCCTACTTTTAACGGCGCTCAGAGGGCTGCCGCTAAAAACAGTGACTTTTAGCGGCGCCCATTTTTACTATTACCGGCGGCCAACTTATGCCGCTAGAAGTTTTTTTCGTTGTCCTACTAACCGGCAAATTACTTTTACCGGCGGCCGGGGCCGCCATGACAAAAACTAAATAGCGGACCTTTACCGTCTGGACATGTATCGATGCCTACCGGCGGCCACACTAACTGACGCTAATTGTTTTACCGGCGGCCATAATTACTTTTACCGCGGCCGCCGCTAAAGGCAGTTTTTCTTGTAGTGTCTCTTGACTCTTTATCCATTTTTGCCCTGCGTATCACATGATCTAAGGGGTGACTGGACCAAGCCTCTTCTCATGAATTCACAGACAGCATTGGTCGGGTTGTAAACAGAAAAAATCCAATGCCTGATCTAGAAGGAGTAGAGCCATAGTAAAGATATATAAAAAAAAGAAAAACTTTGCCCCTGGCAGTTTTTTTCTTTTCTTTTTTTTTTTTTTTTTTGGTTATCCCCCTTTTTTTAAAAAAAAGTAGTTGTAATCATGTTTGGAAATTCCTCCAAACATACACCCACTAAAGAATTCTCCAAATTCCACCATTCATAAGTTCCTCTAAACAAACACCTCACAGTTATTTCAGCATGGGTTTTGTGAATTTCAACAAACAAATGCCCTCATAGGGTTCAAATTCCATAATTCATAAGATCTATCATATGTTTCAATTTTGTTAAACGGGCCCTGAAGTTCATTTTACCTAACCCATTATTTTTTTTTATTTTTATACTAAAATTCCACAAGTTCGTGGGCTCTTTAGTCTAGACTTGCAAATTCCATATATACTTGGCAAAATGCACAAGTTCATTGCTTCTTTAGCTTAAGTTTGAGAAACTCATGCCCTCATGCTAAAACTCAGCAGTCCATGGCTCTCTTAGCCCTAGGACTTCGATGTCTCATGATTTTCATGCAAGAATCACAAGTCTTTGCCTTCTAGCCTAAACTTTTATGGTATTCACATTTCACACCAAAAATTACAAATCTTTAGTATGACCTAAACTTTTCAAATTTCATGGTTTTCATGGTGGAATATCCATCAGTGGTCCCAACAACTCCTTGTTCGAAAAATTCATGAGTCCTTGGTTTGTTATTTGAGGATAATTCCTCTTCGTGTAAGCCGCCAAAAGTATTTGTTAAAGTACATAAGCTATCATCCATAGTAATGATATTCATTTGAGAGAGCGGCTAAATACACACCGAGTAGGGTTGTATCTTCTTTTGTAGTTTTACTTTGTTGACCATGTTTGGCCTGGGCTTGTATTAGCTTAATTGAAAATACTGTTGTAATTATGTAAGCGAAACAAAATTGTAGACTTTGCCCATACTGCTCACAAAAGTATTTGTTAAAGTACATAAGCTATCATCCATAGTAATGATATTCATTTGAGAGAGCGGCTAAATACACACTGAGTAGGGTTGTATCTTCTTTTGTAGTTTTACTTTGTTGACCATGTTTGGCCTGGGCTTGTATTAGCTTAATTGAAAATACTGTTGTAATTATGTAAGCGAAACAAAATTGTAGACTTTGCCCATACTGCTCACATGAGATTTATACTTGTTTATTTTACTAGATTTACGATGTTATTTTGCTACTTTCCATTAATGTCCCGGGATTCGAGTTGCCTGGATCTTGGGGCGTTACAAAAGGAATATAAGATCTACTTCTACTATTGATTTCTGTAGCATGGAGTTTACTAAAAATTCTTTTTCTAACTGAAACCTACCTCCTTGCTGGTTTTGACCTAAACCTATGTAGTTGATAGTCACAACTCACAACGTCTCAGGTAATCGATACTTTGAAGACATGTACCAATTAAATAAGTGAGTTGTTGGTTGATTTCAGTTGCAGGAAATGTTTGATGAGGTTTTGGGTGTTGTAGTTTACCGCCTCTGCACTACTTATGATCAACACTTCTGATAGATTAAGTTATTCAGATATCATGAATCAATTAAACTTGACTGGTGAGAACATAGTTAGATTACTTCATTCGCTCTCATATGCAAAATACAAGATTCTCAATGAAGTGCCAAATACTAAAACCATCTCCCTAACCGACTATTTTGAATTCAATTCAAACTCCACGAATAAATTGAAGAAGATCGAGATCCAGTCCTATGGATATTTTTGTAGAGGCACCTTTGGGTTGACAATATTATTATTGACCTTGGGGACCAATATAAACAAGAGCTAGCTCTAACGAGAATGATGGTTAAATGGAGTGGTAAGTTGTCAAAGGCACAGTCGACATCGTTGTAACCGTGTTAGGGTTGGTGTTATAGGTTGCCCCTGTAACACCCAAGATCCGGGCACCTCGAATATCTGGAATTTAGGGGAAAGTATAAAAAGAGAATCGATAGATCCACAAAAAAAAACAAATGTGAATCTCATAGCAAGTAAATGGGCAATGCCCTACAATCTTGTTTCACTTTAAGGGTTACAAATATACTTTTCAAAATTAAACTAATGCAAATCTTGGCCAGCATGGCTAGCTACAAGTAAGAGAAAAGAAATAACAAACTCTAGGTGATAAAGGTCTCTTGATGCACCAATTGCATCACTCTCTGAACCCTACGCAATGGAACAGCCGCTAAGCAAACAGACATGCAAAGATAGAGGGAAGGCAACTGAAAGCACCAAGGATTGGGTTAGGCTCATAGATGCAAGCAAATAGGAATGTTTAGATTACAATACAATATAATGATAAATAAGGAATAAGGCCATACCCGATGCCAGCCGTACCTGCATGGTTAGTACCTCGGTAATAAGGATAAAGAAATAAGAGTGCAATGGAAAATAGTGCGGAGTGTAGTATACGGATAAAGTATTGATAGTATAATCAATGCATATAATGAAATATAACAGATGCTCAAGTATAACATATTATTAGAATAAAGGAAAATCAACAGTACTTACATCATTCCATAATTCCAATTAGGAGATATCTACAATGCACAAGGCCTATAAGTAACGTCATCGATACATTGGCAATATCATAACCAAGTATGTAGATAACGCAATGAGAAAGATAACCCGAGAGTTGCCCTACCACATTCATATCCAATGTACCTCGATCCACAATATCAACATCTATAGCTAGAAGTGCTACACCTCGAATACAAGAATAATAAGAATATCCACCGCATCATAATAATCATATCGTCCCATACATATCCACTAAATCCATCGTTAAACGTCTGCAGTAGATGTACGAGGAACGTGGGAGGTCAGGGCCACCCCATTGTTGTCGTTCCATCCATCGTTGATGGACATCAACCATCGGGGTCATAGCCACCCATCGCCGTCGTACCACCGAATAGGATCATACATCCATATCCATCTCATCCAATGAGGCCAATAACCATGACCCTCGTTCCATCAATCGATCTCTTCCTTTTGCACCCGGCTTATGTGTGTCCGACTGTCTTACCACCCCATAGGTACTTACTGTGCTCACATACCATCTATTCGTCATACTCATTATATCATCATCATCTCATAGTGTACCCGGTCCGAGTGCCGACTTTCTCAGTATCCAAAGATACCTACGGTGCTCATATCGAATCATCATATCACCAGTTGGGGGTATTCCGAACCGGATTGCCTCACTGTCTTCATGTGGGACGATATTAGTCAATGGTATGATCCATGGAGTTCGGGTACCGCTATTCCTCCCTCGTAACTCTCAGCTGTTAATGATGCGTACTGTCGTATACTCCACTGCTATATACGCTTAATTAGTATTATTCTATTCTATAATCCATCCATTAATATCTACCGTTATGTTCTCATAATCTATGTTAGAGCTTCATGTGCCATGCCCTGACTTCTCACCCAAATCCGGACCGTGTTTGTGAATCAACGACTAGGTGCAATGCTCTGATTTATGTATCCCTTTGACGTCTTAAAACTCTTAGTTTGGACCTTACACGCCAACCTTGGTGTTCATCCATGATAAACAATATTGGCACCATATGCTATAATCCACCATAATCGTCGCCCCTCTCTTAAGGTACAGTGCCCCACTTTGCCTAAGACAGTAGTCAATGGAGTCCTAAATGCTTGTTTAAGTATCCTTGGTGCTCCTGTAGGTAGGATTGCAAACGGGTATCCGATTCTTCGATTATCCGGAAGTTCCGACCCCTAAAAAACCTGGTCTGGAACCTATTATAGGTTCCAATTCATAAACGGGTTCGGGGTCTGGAACCTAATTTAGGTTCCAATTGATAAACGGGTTTAGGTCCATATAGGTTCCAACCTGTGGACCCGGGACCTGTCATATGAGCCTTTGATATTGCAAATTGTACATCAAAATCAACTTTTTTTGGACATTTTTATGTACAATAGTAGAGGTAGTAGACTTGATACATTGTTATAAGCTGAATGATATTTAAGAAAAAAAAAGAATAAAGATAAACTAGAATCGATTTTAGAACTAGATTCTAGTCCTCTAGGTGGACCCGGTTTTTCCGAGTCAAAACTAGATTCGGAATCGGAACCGTTATTTAGAAACGGGTCCGGGTCCGGGTCCACTATGGTTCTGATCCGGAACCGTTCCGTTTGCAACCCTACCTGCAAGTCAATAGCATCTAAGGTCAACCATCGCTACTAAATTGGGTTCCATTTTACAATCCTAGACCCTACATAGGTTGCTACATGGGTTAAGGTTAAGCCCGACCCTTGATTCATGTTTAGCGTATCCCAAATAATCCACATGGAAGGTCAACGGGGCCCACATATGATCGGAACATCAAAGAAATATAACATGGGAATGCACTATTCGCAGTGTATGTGGTTGACCACGTGAGGGGCTGGTCGATCGGATGCACTAATAAGTTAAGGATCTGTCTGTCAGGTCTGTCTTCGACCTCAGTGTGTCCGGTCAACATCATGGATGGCATGGTCGACCAAATGCACTGTAGGTCAACCATCATAAATCTGGAAGTCATGTCTATGTTCTGGATCTTCTAATGTGGTCGATTAACCCCATGGATACCCTGGTAGACTGGCTACACAGAGGAACCTGAGGGCCTGTCTGTTAGTAGTTCTCAATTACGCAGTGTACCCGGTCAACCTGGTACATGACCGGTCGACCGGCTACACCGATCTCATGCAGAAAAGCTTGACAGACCTGCTCCTAGTTACTTGGAGTTCGCAGTGTCTCCGGTTGACTTGGTCCTGGGCTGGTCGATCGATTGGGTACACACGAATTCCTGAATTTCTAGGTTTCTGCCTCTTTCATTGCTTCATCAAATCTCCATCTAATTCCACCAATTCTGTCCCAGATCTACACAAGTACACCTCCATACATCAAATCCCTCTCATACATCATCATCTTATCATAAATGGGCCATTGATATTCCGAATGAGGGATTCCTATCCATCATCTTATCATAAATGGGCCATTGATATTCCGAATGAGGGATTCCTATCCATCAATAGCCAAAAACATAGAAAAGGGCTTAGAAAGAAGAAGATCTACACATTATTTCATCTAAGCATCACCAATTTACAAAATCCAATGAAAAGAGAAGCATACATATTATCAATCATCAATCAAAGCAAAATAATAAACAATCAAAGGAAATCTATATTGCTTAATTGGGGAAGAACTCCTCAAGAGCTCAAGCTTCTACTCCAAGCCTTCCAAGATCTCTCTAATGACTTGATCTACAATTCCTACACCCACTTTCCAAAGAGAAAGTGCATTTGAGAAGGGAGTTCTACAAAAATAGGTAGGTTTACATAGGATTGGTGAGAGGAGATGAAAGTTACCTTGAATTGGAGACGGTAGAGAGATCTAGGAGATAAGATGAGAGTTCTCTAACTTGGACATAGCTGGATTTGATGGAGTCCTTGCCTTCTTTGAAGATGGAAGACCTAGATCTAGGAATTTTGGAGGGAAAGTGAAATGGAAGGGAGGGCAAAAGAGAGAAATGAGGGGGAAATGAAAATGAGAAGAGATGAGAGGAGGGAAAATAAAATGAGAGAGGGAGAGGAGTGAATTCGTTGGATGGGGTTGGATTATATTTATAAAGCTAGGTTGGGGTCAAATGACTAAGATGCCCTCCTTTGGTTATGAAGGTTAACCCTATGTTTGGGAAGGTGGGAGGGGAGGGGAGGGGAGGGGAGGGGAGGGAAAATTTGAGGGGAAAGGAAAATGGAGGGGAGGTAAAATTAATTTTTCCTCTTGTTTGAATAGTAAAAAAGGAGGGGAAAGAAAAGTGAAAAAGTAGGGTTTTGTTTGTTTGTGAGGTAGAGAGAAAATTACCAATTTACCCTTTGTGAAAAAGTGAAAAGGTGATAAGGGCATTTTAGTAAAATTCCCTCCCCTCCCCTCTTTCCCTCACACTTTCCCCCCACTTTCCCCCATTTTTGGGGGGAAAATTTTAAGGTGGGCCCCACAAGCATTTTACCCCCATTTTCCTTCCCCTCACTTTCCCTCCCTCCTTCCCAAACACCATCAACTTCCACTTTCCCTCCATTTTCCCCCCTTTTTTTCCGTCCCCCCCACTTTCCCTCCTTCCCAAATAGAGGGTAAGGAAAAAGATTAGGGCATTTAGGGTATTTGGGTTTCCATTTTGGAGGGAAATGGTTTGGGGTTGGATGACTAGAGTACCCTCCTTTAGTTAATAAGCTAATGGATAAGGCTATGGGTAAATTGGTCACTATAGGTTTGTTGTACAATTCTCTAAGGGAAGAGGCCTTCTATAATTTGGGATTTACAATTAAGGGCTTCTAACAAACTAACTAATTTTAGGGTGTTCAACTAGACCCCTAATAGTTCTTCTAATCTTAAAAAGGACCTAATCCTATGAACTAGGCTTAATATTGTTAGATTGTGTGCTTTCAATCCAGTGGATGATGTAATAAATTTATCTTTTTCAATATAATCATGCTATCCTTTTATGAGATGAATGGTGTTTTATTACTTGTTTGCACATAATCAATCCGTATGACATAAAGGTTCATGAGATGAACCGAAGCCCACAAGTATATTAGATGTGACACATGTGTATGGATGAAATCCACATGCGGGAGACATAGGTCATAAATTTTATACTAAAATCGTTTCACAACCGGTGATGAGATTGGGCATCTCATCTGACAAGGTTGCAGCACTTTGATCACTATGAGATAGTGTGATTTGTCTCGATCATCAGAGTGTAAGACTCTGGATCATTGTGCTGGTACATTGGATGTATTGAAGGATCATGAGAAGCACCTTATGAAACACTATCTATACTTTAAGGTCTGCTCTCATAATTCCCTAGCAATAGGCTCTCAATCCTGAGATATTAATGAATTCAAGTTTCTATCTATTCATTTGCTTTGAGTCACCAATGAGTGAGGCCAACTGTAGGTCAACACCTCGGTGTCTTGGGTAGGTGGTAGTAGGACTGTTGGAACATTCAATGGTCAAGATGAAATCTATCTTTATTATCCCCTTGTGCCAATTAATGGATTTATCATTAGTAAGTGCGCACCCATCTCAATTAAGAGTTAATTGGATGGTATTGATGATCACTCTGATTGATTGGATCCCAAGGATAATAAGATTTGGATTTAAGTTGGTGGGACATGTTTTATCCAATTGATCAATGGATATTGATGGAGCGGCATACTTATGGTCATAGGGAAGTTTAAGGTCTTCTTTGTAATTTATTCCTAAGACTGGAGTTCAATTGCATTTATATAGTGGAGTTATTTGCAATTAACTGTGGGCCCGGATTGCACATGAGATGTGGGGTCGGGGTGTCCCAGTTGTAACCTGCTTTCTATGGAATCCCTAGTGGTCCCCACGCTAGCCCAATAATTAGATCGTTACGAATTCTAATTGAATTCAAAAGGAAAGGAAATAGAAAGTTACTAATTCTATTTGAAGTGAGATTTCTAATAATGGTAATAGTAAGAAGAGAAAGTTACTAATTCTTATGGAAGTGGGACTTTTAATAATTATTAGTAGGAGGAGATGTCTTGAGGCTATAAATAAGTGGAGCCACCCGTTGGACGTCCAACCCTTGGAATCCACGCCCATTGTGCAAGAGTTGCACTGCTCCCTCTCCTCTTCTCTCTCTAGTTTCTCTTCTGGTTCCCTTAGAGCTTCTAGTTGATTTTCTCTTGGAGATTCCACCATTCTTCTTGAGAATAGAGATCTGAAGCGGGTCATAGCGTGGAAGACAACAAGGTGTTGGAGATCCTAATTTGCTACAAAGAAGATTTCTTGATATAGCAGATTGTCTACTTATCCATTAGAGCACAACCGAGCTCCCAATGTATTATTTACTTCCTTGTATGTTGTGGATTTATCGTGGATGCATGGTGATGCTATTTTCTATCTTAGAGATAGTTTACTACTGATCATGGTTGATGAGATTGAGGTTTTGGATGTTGGATCTGGTTTGAAGCCTTATGGATACTTGATCCCTGCGTCAAGTGGGTCAAAAAGTTTTGAAAACCTACCCACGAGGCCCACCTCCTTCCAACAAATAAATGGGAGATAACTTAACTACCCATGCTAATTACCTATCAAATAGGGCAACCTAGAGTTAACTAATTCAAATTGGGTCCCACTAGGGTTTCTAATGAGGCGTCACACCCCAGGAACGCCAGTAGTGAATCCTCTGTCCAAGTGAAGGGTGATGCTTGATAACATACTAAAGTGAAGTGGCACCAAAGAACACCATTATTTTGGAGTACAATTGAGATGAAACCCTTTGGTCTTTCTTTTTTTTTCCTTTTCATTTGTGTTTTATTTTCAAGAAATGAAATGGTTGAATGTGTTTATTTTTTTGGGTAAACGGATGATTGTTGTTAGAAGGTTGTAAGAGGGGAATGTGCTATTTACGGATTCTCAAATATTATAAGTTGTACATGTGAGTTCAAGCCACTATACAAATCTCAATTTTAGATATTCTAAACCATTTGACGGTTGTTGTGTATGAGTGTGCATGGATGTGAATGATTTAGATTACACAATATTTTATTATTATTATTTTGGTGAAAGTCTTTTTTAAGAATAATTAGCGACGGACAAAAAAAGAAACTACTGCTAAAAGTGAAGACTATTAATGGCAGAAATGAACGGGCCTATACAAGAAATAGCATTGGATAAATAAAAGAGGTTTTTACCGGAAAAAACACTTTATGTGGTTAGTACACCGAACATGGAACATTAGGAAAACATGCACCTAACAGGGAATCCGTACAGGATTTCTAATTTTTTTTACCATATTTTTTGGTGGTCGAATTTGACCTTCAGTTTCAGCAATGGAGGTCGAATTCGACTCTGAGATAGAATTCATTATATATTGAATCCCATCATCCCTTTGTGCCCTACCCTTACGAATCGTGTTCTAGAAGATGGAAAGCACGTTAAAAGGCTTGTTTGCTTCCATTTCCCTTGGGCATCTTTCCTCTGATCTAAGGTCAATATGTAATGAATGAATAAGAATATGAGCATGGCTGAACTTCCATATATTTTAAATGAATTTATTTGCTATTTTGGGCATCTTCCCTCTAAGGTTTAGAGGCTGCTTTTCTTGTATCCGTGGTCTCAACAGTTTCCTTGAGTTTCCTTAGAATTTCAAGCACTAGTTTATTGTTTTATGCATTTGGATTTCATACAAAAAAGTGAAAAAACGGAGGAAACTAAATAAGCTCTAAAAATGTATTTTCTAATCTAACATTTCACCTCATTTACAGTGAATTGGCAGTATAAGGTTTACTCACAAAATTTTAGTATGAACTTGTGAAATTGACCTCACAATTTCCACTAATTTAAGCTATCTTTCTTTTTGCAACAGCATGTCAGTTGTCCAACAATTAACTATTTTTCATTGCGATGGGACCTTTGAATTTGATCTAAATCGACCCCAATATAAGGGGGGCAGACATAAGTTGAGGCATCTGTCGAGTACCATAACATTCGGTGAGCTGAAAAACATGGCACTTGAAGCTTCGAACTGGGATGTATTGGCCGAAGAGCTTAGTATAAAGTATTTACTACACAATGGAAGCTTCTTTTTGATGATAAACATTGATGGTGACAGCGATATCAATGAACTTTTCAAAACCTCAAAGTCCGATTCTTCTGGAATCACTACACCAAAAACGTGAATCAGAAATGGAAAATTGAAACGGTCATTGGCCCAGTCTAATTAGATATGGTCTCAAGCCGTCCCAATTATAAAAACCGTTTCAACACAAAAAATGTAGGGCCCGTTTCAACACAAAAGACGTTCTCGTTCTCCATTTTCTATAGGTCATTAGCGTTCCCTCTCCTCCATTTACGTTTGTGCCAATTTCTTCCCTCCCTCACATCTCTTTCGCTGAAATCCTTTCTCCTCTCTCATCTTAGGGTTTAATGAGATCAATTCATCGCTATGGCTGGAGGTTCGGATCTCCTAGGGTTTGATTCATTTTGTTTGTCTCTCTCTCTCGGTGTCTCTCTTGGCAGGAAGGAAAAACCTAGAAAGGTTTCTTCCCCTTCGCCTCTTTGGATGTGATTTTAGTACCTCAACTTTCACTTTGATTATTCTGATGTTCTTATAGAAAGATTCAAGCTGGCGTGTGTTTGCCCTCTTCTTAATCGTTGCCTGCTGATGATGCATTACTATTCTCTCTTGTATTCTGTTTTGATGTTCATTATCTAGGGCTTATGATTTCCTGTTATCCTTGTTTGTTTTTCTTTAATTTGAATTAGAAACTCGATTTAAAAAAAAAACTCCCCTTTTGTAGTTATTGGTTTTCAGGTGTGATTTTTGTTGTTTATGGCTTGAAAATATGATGATTTTACTTACACCTGTTGAGTGATCCCATGCGCATTCAAATCAGTTTCCTGTTGTTTAATTAGTTTATCAATGTCTTCATTATGCGTGTTTTCAAATCTGTGCCACATGTTTCACGAGTGAGGGCATAGAGAACCTGATCTCTAGTGTTTCTTCCGCCTATTTGCATCTCCTTGTTTGAAGCAGTAGTTTTCATGGTGTCGTCACTTACCTTCTGACGGCTTCCGATTTTGCAGGCGGAAGGAGGGGAGAGATCCTTCTGGCAGAGACAAACTGAACCAGGTATGCTTTATTTACTTTTTCTCCTTCTCTACTTGTGTTCTGCTCTCTCTCTTCTTCTTCTTCGCCGCTGTTTCTTTAATTTTTTTTGAGAGATTGGTGCTCGGGCTGAAGGAGTAGGGGTCTGGATGAAGATTTGGGGATTTTGGGATTTGACCTCTGGAGCAACAGAGATGGGTTTTTGATGAGCTGCAGTTTAATGAAGCAGATGAATCATATACACCCCCACTCCTGATCTTGAATCTTTACCATTGATTAAGAGTGGAATCCTTCTCTTGATTTTGCAATTTCGGCGAGATTTGGCAGATTTCGGTGATGAGAGGAGAGATTTCTTTGAGAGATTCTTACGAGATGATGTTTTTATGAAATTCTGATTCCGGTTCTTCTGAGGTCTTTTGAGTAGAAATCTGAATTTAAATGTGAAATGATGGAGGAAAGGTTGTAGTGAGGGAAAGAGTGTTGTTTTCCCTTTAAAGCTAGGATCTTTATCAAGGATTGAGAAGATGGATACGAGCCTCTAAGGTGAGATTATATTAATTGATAGATCTAATTGTTTTTTTTTTAATCTATTTAAGATTTTGCTAGGGATTTATTTATTCATACTTAAATAGAAATTATAGAACTTTAGGCGTATATTTTGCTTTCTTTTCATTGTTATAGCTGAATGTCTTGGAGTTATTTTATGCATTTTCCTATAGGAAAGCAACAACTAATTGTAGGAACCTTTGAACTATGTAATTTATTTGGATGCTCATTCCCAATAGCAAATGACACAAAGATCCAAGTAACAATGGATAAATCCCCGTTTCCTTGTTTTTGGGGAATCTTTCCTTGTAACTATTGTTGCCTATAATTGGTTATGGAAAATTCCATAAGACTAATTCGTTCACAGGTAACTCGTCTTATTCAAATGCATAGACCTTTATTTATGTAAATTTGGAATACCTGTACTTGATTTAATGAGATCCAAACAGAACCTAGGATCGCAAATGTCAGCGTCTTGTTTTCACCCCTGCACTGGTGCCTTAAACATTTCAGCACCATTTTTGTGGTGCTAATGTTGTAGGTTTTGGAAAGGATTGTAGCAGACTTGTTTGTCTAATTGTTGATCTTGCTTTGTTTTGTTTTTTCGAACAAAATTGGCGATGGTAGCAGATCTCTAGTGTTGTGGAGAATGTTTAATCAGATCTTGTTTGCTTCATTGATTTTCCATTCTTCCCCGTTCTTATTTGTTGTTCTCAGAGGTGTGTGTATATGTGTGTGTGTGTGTCCATTCTTCCCCTTTCTTATTTGTTGGAAGTCTCCCACAATCCCCCAAAAAAAAAACCCTCTTTTTTTTCCACTCCAACAAAACCCTAATTTACAAAACTCCCATTTCTTCTTGTCCTAGCAAGATGTCGCCAACCATAAGTTCCATGCTATCCAGATCGACCTCAACGATCTCTTCAATGTAAAAACTCATCTCCCTCTATATATCTCTCTATGTTTCTAATTTGTTTATTTGTTGGTTTTAATAATTTGGGGTTTTGAAATCTGATTTTGCAGTATTAAGGACTTGGACGAGGAATTCCTGTAAAGGGTCACCGAGAATACTCGACGATGTATCGGTGCTTTTGCAGAAGTGGTCGATGAGCTGATGCCGGAGCCAACGGAGGCTTTTCCGGTGGATGAGGATCATGACATTCTGATGACGCAGAGATCAGAAGAAGGGACCGAGAACCTGGATAATTCCGATCCGCTTCGGAAGATGCCTCCAGAGATTAAGCGGCTCTAGTATGTAATGTGGATGGGTATCATTAGTTTTTTTATTTATTATGAGTTTGGGATGCTTTATAACTGAATGCTGATTACTGTGATTAGTTGAGGATATGGGTATGTATGTGTTTGGTTTGTAAGTTTATATTTCTCTGAAGTAAGAGTTGATAGATTTTAGGATTATTCTTCAAACACCCCTTCTCTGATTGATTTTTATGATAACTGTTTTGGTGTCTGTCTGGTCCTCATGATTTTAGCCTGCTAGAAGACTTTAGTAATTTATGTTGTTAAGTCCTTTTCTCCTTCTTTTTGGGGTTTTGATTGTCTCTATTACTAAAATCACAACAATTGCAATGGTTTTCTAGCTTCCAGCTGATGTCAACTGTATGTGCTTGGCTGAATGTTTGAGTTTTGATTGACACTGGATCCTATGCTGACCCATCTTTTAAATTTGTTTTGCTTGCATCATTATGGGTTGCAGTGAAGTCTACATAAAAGCATTTTCAAAGGGGACTCCATTTACCGTAAGATAAGTTAAAGCTTCCTGTAATGGTCAGCTAGTGAACTTTTGGCATTAAAACACGGGTATCGAATGTTAAGCCCTTATGCAGGTTGCTGTGTACACCTGTGAAGAATGTGGTTTTGAAATCTACCAGGTATTATGTCTCTGTTTATTTCAGGTTTCTCTCTATGTTTATGTATTCATGCACATATGCATTCTGTCTTCCCTCTATAACTCTATGTATTTGCCAATTCTTTCATGGTCACTACTCATCTTATAAATTGCTTTTTTTATCAGTAATGGGAATTTACTTAATGGAAATGGGGGGTATCGGACCCTGTGCCTCTCGCATGCAAAGCAATCTTAAAAGTTCTTTTGAATTATGAAAATATGCTGAAATACAAATGCATTGGGAGCGTAGAGAATGTCAGATGAAAAACATTTCTATTGTTTTTGGTACATGTTATGTCATGCATGCTCATGTGTGATCTGTAGCATATTGAATATTTCATTGGTTGACATAATTACTTGACTTCTTCCTTATCACCTGCTCAGTTTTTCCTTCCTGTTTGCTTTGCTTTATTAGGGCCCATTTGCCTAGCATTAATGAAATACTTGACATTGATTTTGTTCAAATGCTTTATCTTGTCTATTCAGGAAAGAAGACTACATAGAATAACTTCTCTGTGCTAAGACTGTCTATGACTTCCCAAACTGTTAAACAAGCTTTGAAGAAAGTTGCAGCCTTTTTTTTTGTCTATTGTTGATAGCAAGATTATGGGTGTTCCTCTGTACCTTAAGCATTTGAAGCATTTCCACCACTCTGAAGGGTGTTTCCTACGAATTATCTATTTTCACTGCCTATGCACTGTTTCAAATGCATTTTTTGACTGCATTCGAAATCAATTTCAGGTCAAATGTACGATTCCCAAAAATGACGACACCATAGCTAGCTAATCAATTTCAGGTCGAATGTACGTTGCCTATAACACAACCATTCGCTGGTTAGTTTCTCTTGCCAAGGATTATACATGAATTTGATGCACTTTTGGTTGAATGCTAGCTGTTTTCATTTTTGAAGTTAGGGCATGTGAAAAGAGCTACTAACATACATTTTGTTAAGCAATATCATGCCTTAATGAAACATGAATGTGCCACTCAACTTTTCTTTCTTTTATAGGTTTGGTGGATTGATGATTTGATGGTGTTTGTTTGAAAACACAACAAACACATTTGGCACAAATGCCATGCATGGTGTTCATTCAGGCATACGACTATACCCATCCAAATTGTATGATTTTGGGCCCAAGGAAAAACAAACCAAAGGTATTGCATAAAAAAAGAAACTCTTTATTTTCAATAGCCCAAAAAAAAAAAAAATGAATTTCTTTATCAAATGCAGAAAGAAATATTAAAAGGCAATGTGCAAGAATGATAATGTGGAGATGATTATTAACTTGTTTATTTTCTTGTTATGCAGAGATAGTTATCTCAGGAGGTACATCAACACCTCAGAGATTGTCCACTTTGGAGATACTAAACAGTTTGGCAGACCACACAAGAGCCTTACAATTTGGGGATTTGGCATAGAAAATTAGTTGGATGAAAGTTAAAGGCACAACAAATGTGATGGGATGGACTCTATGGTTTTTATTTTTTAAGAAATGAAGTGGGTATTTTTAGTTAGAAGGTTATACGAGATCGATGTATCATGTATGGATATTCAAATGTTATAAATTATATATTTGAATTCAAGCTACTCTATTGAATTCTATTTTAGATTTTGTGAAACATTGATGATTGGTTTTTATGAATGTGAATAGATGTGAATGCCACAGTTTATGATTTTTTTTTATATAAAATGCATAAGGTGGCGAAATAAAGAACTTTGCTACTACAATATTTTTTTTTTAAATATTTTATTTTTCATGAGGAATGGTTATAAACCTTGCCTAATAAAATTGGAACGGTTTAAGAACGTTTCAATTTATTATAAACTGGAACGGCTCCAAAACGTTTTCGAAATGGTCACAAAACAGTTTAAAGAATAAAAATAGGAGCAGTTGTAGAACAATATTGGAACGATTTATTACCGTTCCTAAACTCAACCTCTGGAATGGTAGATGACCGTTCCAAATTTCTAATTCGGGAACGGGTACAAACCGTTCCAATTTATTTGGAATGCCACATTTTGGGAGTGTTTGTAACCGTTCCAATTTCTGTTAGAAACGGTTCAGAACCGTTCCTATTTTCAATTTTTGGTGTAGTGGATATTAATATTTGTGACACGAAGATTAGGCGAATAAGATGACACCATACACCTATATCAAGAAAGGTTGGTGGTTGTTGTTAATACATATTTTGTCTTATACATGTAATTAAAGTTATTGTATTCAAGATATCTACACAATATAATGGTGTAATTTTTTTGGGTGCAGGTTTGATCGCACGGGCACTAGTCATCTCACTGATAAGATTATCGAGAATATGTAGTCTAAAGTAAAAGGGTCGACATTTATGTCTCCCACCAAAGACTACCCTACCATCAACTTAAGAGAGGATGTTGATGTGACTTGATAAGTCCACAATATAATGGTGTAATTTTCTGGGTGTAGGTTTGATCGCACGGGCGCTAGTCATCCCACTGATAAGATTATCGAGAATATGGAGTCTAAAGTAAAAGGGTCGCATTTACGTCTCCCACCAAAGACTACCCTACCATCAACTTAAGAGAGGATGTTGATGTGACTTGATAAGTCCACAAAATTAAGTCATTAGGTCATCATTTTATGAGTATTTGTGGACTTAATTATATTTAATTGCATAGAATTGCACTTAATTTCATGTTTACATATATTTGAGGATATTTTTAGGAAAATGGTCAGAATTGGTCAAAATTCATTGAATTGGATGAGTTTTTTGAATTTAAGGTTTTTCATCTCATTTATCACCCCAAAATCAATTTTTTTTGGCTTCATCAATGTATACCTGCTATTTTGGCACCATGTGCTATTTTTGGAAAGTTTGTCATTTGGGTGCATCATTAGGCATTTAGGGTCCCATGCATGATTTATGTTTATTTTCTTACACGTAATTAATGTTAAATTTATTTCTTTCAATTTGTAGGAGAAATCAACATGGGACCCACATTGATGAAAATTGAGAAGAGAGTCAAAGGAGAGTCAAATAAGCAAGCAAGGAAAGAGTCCAAGCATGCCTTGAACTTCCAACATGCGTCCCACACACCCCATTGCATGCCAACATAGAAGCTTCCATTTGTGCAAAATTATTTTCGGATTTTTCAGGGGCAACAACTTAAAATGGCTGTAATTCTCAAATCGAGTATTGGATCGGTGCAATCTAGCCACTGTTGGAAAGCTCTTTTTGAGAAGATATTCGTGGAGCCCAAGATTGTGTAAATCAGAGCTATATTGAGGGAGATATGACCTTAGGAAGTTGTATGCTACAGTTTTAGGCGGGAATTGTAAGAAATCTCAATATTTGGAAAGTCTCTTTCATCCACACCACTTGCAATTTTTGAGAGATATTTTATGACTTTACAAGGAAGTGCTTGTTCTCCAAGAAATTGCAATTAGCAACAAATCCTCACAAAGTCAAATTCTTTTCAAGTGTGAAGCCTAACTTGAGGCCTAAGCAAGAAATCTCTACACATAAGGAAACGAGTCCCTAAAAGAGAGGAGATTCTTAGCAAAAGAGGAGGCATCACACACAATAAAATCAGCCCATGGGGAGGTGCTGGACGTGCATCACCTTCGGGGATCACCTTGGAGGCTCTCTCTCTCCATTCCATTCCGCTCCACTCCTTTCTCTCTCTAAGTCCCTTTCTTCTAATTCTTTTAGACATAAGTTGAGAGGCCATGTTGAGAGAATGAAAAGGAGAGAAGAACATTAATTTTTTGTACTTCAAGATCAAGGAATAAGACAAACTTTGATTGATTCTGCGTGCGCAAGTTCTTTCTAAAGTAAGTGATTTATGTTTTCCTTGTCTAGTATCTTTGATATGTTATGATTGGAGACGATATATCATATGCTTAGATTTAAGGATTGAAAATAAAAGAGGCGAATCAGAGTTAAGAGAAATCATGTAATTCTAAAGCCACTTGCATCTTTCCTTACTCTGAGAAGAGAGGAGAAAAACTACACAACCCGTATTTTCAATGCTTAGACCTATGTCAAGTTTTTAAATGTTGGGGGCATAATTTCTCGCTTTATCTTTTTTACCACTATTCTTATTTTTATTTTTAGTTACTTACTTGAATGTTTATGTAGACATTTTTCATTTTTTTGATTTAGAAGTTTAGAACTGCATTTTCTTAGGTTCAGTAGACACTTTCTTTTTATGTCTTTACATAGTCTATGGTTGGAAAGTCCATTGCATGCATTAGTTTTAGGAATTTCATTTAAACTTGTGTTTGGTTGCTGGAAACTATAGATTATTGACTGATTGGAAAGGTTAAATTCGGACCTTACGCGTGAATAATGAAAAAAGACAACGTAGTTACAACAGTTTCTGGCTGTTTTTCTTTCAAAAGTGCGTGATTTGAAAATCAGGTAAACGAGCTTAGTTTCCATCAAAATTTTACAGAATCAATATTTGGAAACAAGTCTTTGCAACCCTAGAGTTTCAAAAAAAAAAAAAAAAAAGTTTTGGAAGTGGGGTAAACAGCGGCCCAAACAAGGGTAGTCGGACAACCTACAATCAGATTTCCAGCACAAAACAGTTCAACTAGGCATCTTTAGGTGATCATATGTTTTTCATTTTAAGTCCTTTTTCGATTCTTCTTTTTCTGTTGTGTTCGTGCATCATCAGAGTATTGATCCCAGCCATTAGATTTAGGTTCATATCATCTTAGGCCAGTCATACAATCCAGTGAAAATAGACATGTGCACAGTTTTTTCCAAACTAAGAAATTTTTAGCATTCTTCAGATTTTTTAGAAACTTTTCTAGATTTCCATTCTTAGCATTTAGGGCATTATAGATCATTCATATTTGCATAAAAATTGATTTTGGTAAGTAGGATCTCATTTAGGAAACTTTGTTTTGATTTTTCTTATATTAAATTGGTTGTTTGATTTGTGAATTCTTTTGCAAGTTTTAGCTTAATTAGTATTACCTAGATTATGTTTCTTTTTTTAGATTAGTGTTTTTATTTTGGAAATTATTATATTAATTTTTTTTTTTTACATTTAGTTATTTTAGCAGAGTTGATGTAATTTAATTAGTTTCCATTTAGGCAAGATTTAATGTTTATTTAGAATAGGTCAAAGTTGGAAGGTTTTTTAAAAAGTATTGCTCCATGTGGATCGACTTGGATTTACTAGATTATTAGTACAATTGCACCCTGCACTTGGGGTCCGAACATGACCTTCTTATCTTTCATGAATGCTGTGACAGATGTGGTGGCCCAACCCTTGTCTCATAAGTCAAATGAGGTGGCAGTCAATGGCGTAACAGTTGAGGCCCAACCTATGCATGAGAAATTGGATGATGTGGGGGGTGAACACTACATCCGAGTCGACTTGTATATCTGCATGTCTTTGTCACAAGATTAGGCTTATGGAGCGAGGTACCACGGAATTGTCTGAGAAGGGTGCAATGGATCTGGAAGTATCGGTTTAGATGGATCGCATAGTATGCAAGACAACACGTTTGTGGACACGATGGTCCTTGAAGCGGTCATCGCCGAAGGAGTAGCCAGTTCTGTTAGGGAGATGTGACTGGGTCGTGAGTTTCCCTACCGTGAAGCGTTCCGAAAAGACATAACCAAGCATGCAATTTACAACAATTTCATGTTGAAGCACTTAAAGACGAACATGAAGATGGTCACTGCATGTTGCAAAGATGATAACTGTTCTTGGAGAATACACGGCTCTATAGTGGATTCTGGCTCACAATTCAAAGTTTGGAAGTACAATCTGAACCATTCTTGCTCTAAACCAATGATGGGGACAACTCACAGGCAAGCATTAGCGTAGTTAATAGCTGAGTTCGTTGAAGGGAAGATACGTTGTAATAATGATTTTAGACCAAAAGAGATAATCAACGAATATGAAACGGAGTTTGGAACCAAAATCACATATAGGAAAGCACATATGGCAAGGGAGATGGCATTGCGTAAAATTCAAGGGTCATATGAAGAGTCATTCCAGATATTACCTCTTTATTGTTTTGAGCTACAAATGACCAATCATGGCACAGCGACAAACATTGACATCACCTCGAATGGCCAATTTAGGCGGATCTTTTGGGCCTTCGGGCCTTGCATATGTTCATTTCAAACTTCTTTAAGGCCTTTGCTAGCAGTGGATGGTTCACACCTTCGCGGAAAATATCCTAGAGTACTGTTACTCGCTGTCACACACGATGCGAATCATTAGTTGTTTCCAATAGCATTCACCTTTGCTGATGCAGAACGCCTTGATAGTTGAGAGTGGTTCCTAGCGAACTTATCGATAGCATTGGGCGAGCCAAAGAACTTAAAAATTGTGTTTGACAGTCAAAAGAGTCTCATTCCTGAATTGAAATCCATGCTCCCAAGCGCCTGTCACTATTTTTGCTGTAATCACATAGTTGAGAATATCAAAGCATCTTTCAACGATCATGGTATCGCCAGGACGTTCTGGAAAGCTGCCCGGGCATATAGACCAAACGAGTACGATGTTTACATGAACGACATATGTTTGTCTAATGTTCTGTAGACGAACGTGCTTTTCAATACATTGGGGCGATTGGGCGTTAGTACTAGGCCACGGCGTATGTCCATGGACGGAGATACGGCATTCTAATGAGTAACGCTACGGATTGCACCAATAGTCTTCTAAAGGACACAAGGGTTCTCCCTATCACAAAGCAAGTCAAAGAAATCCGTGCAAAATTGATGGAGTTCTACCAAAAGTGTTGTATTCAAACACAAAAAATAACAACACGTCTTACTCCATATGCAGAGAAGTACCTCAACAATGAAATGGAAGAAGCACGTAGGCTCCATGTTCGTGTCACCGGTTTGGTTGAGTTCCATGTTTAGTCAGCTGAGTATGTGGATGTTGTTGATATTGAAAAGCAGTCATGCACATGTCCAAGTGGGAAGTCATCGGCCTCCCATGCTTGCATGCTTTTGCTTCAATGAAAGTGTGGAATGTAAATCTGTATGATTTTTGTGAGTATTGGTACACTAGGAGCATGTATCAAAGGACATATGATGATATAATTCATGCAATGCGTGATATGAAGCAGTGGGAGCAAAGATCAATGGAGCAGGTAATTCCTCCGTTGGCCAACAAGCAGCCGGGAAGGCCTAAGAAAAATAGAATTCCTGTGGAGGATAGGAACCGACAGCGCAGAGTGGTCATTTGCTCAAACTGTAGAGAACGTGGACACCACAAGGGCAGCTGCAAAAATCCACCGGCTCAAAATTAGAGTCATAATGAAGTCCATCTTTTTTGTTAATGTAATTCTCCATGAATGGATGTAATTCCCATCTTTTTTGTTAATGTAATTTTCCATGAATGAATGTAATTCTCATTTTTTTTGTTAATGTAATCCTCCATGAATGCATGTAATCCTCATCTTTTTTGTTAATGTAATTCTTCATTAATGTATGTAAATTTGTTGTACAGAATATATGATTGGAATGGTTGTATTTTTATTGCCAGTTTTGTTAGAATGGAAGTTCTTTTTTTTTTTTTTTTTACTGCTTTCCTCCCAGCATCGAATTCGACTTGGAAATACACAAGGACAGGTCGCATTCGACGCTAGGATGAAAGCACAGATAAACATTTTAATTCCCACTACTGTATACAATTACCTGCCTTCGTGCTCTTCATAGTTAAATTCAACGTAGGTGTTAGTTTCAATTTTACAAGCTGCAATCCCAATACCTAAAGTCAGAGTTACTCATGTACATTTCCAGTCGTATTGCTGATGAGTTGTGGGTCTCCTGGTCGTAGAGTAGCCTTATGGGCACACCTTCGTTAGCGTTGCTACTTGTGGCTTCGGACATCTGCGATTGGTATTTCGTCACATAAAAAAGAGTGGGGGGTTCTTAGACTATTAAACAATCTAATAAGTAACAACAGTTACACAATCATGGACAATTCTATAATTGGTACGTAGCAACGCATGAATGAAATGAAGGTTTGTCCCATATATTAGATGATATTCGTTTATTGTCATATGAAACTTGGATCATTCTCCTCTTCTACTTGGATCTGGCATGGATGCTTAGTAACTTGCCTCCTCCTATCTGGGCTTTTCATATCATTATTTTTTATGTTATTTCTGGTGGGGTTTTCTAGCAAAGTGTGATGGCCTCATATACACAACTGGCTCAATTTTATGCATGTATAAGAAATTCTCACCCATGAGCAGATGGCATACTATTCTTATGCGATCCAGCACATGGGGCCCACTGAGATGCATGTCTACTAGTCAGGGTAGAGTAGATGAAAAAGTCTCCTTATGGGTAAGGGTTAGGCAAAAGTTCAGTAGCATTAGATTATCCTGGTACTTTTCACTAACTTGCCTCCTCTTATTTGGATTTTCCACTTTGTGGTTGTCTTGATTGATCTAACAGATATCTTTTACTCAAAAATTGGTAACTTAGATTGTGAAGTTGGTTAATTGTGGCTAACTGAACACTCTTAATGCAATGTAGATGTTTCTTATTAGGAGATTCCAAAGAGGTGAACTCACACTATTAGAATTTCTTGTGATAAAATGCATGTTGTTCATTACCTTTAGTTCCTTATTTTGCCTCTGATCTCTATGATAATAAAACGCTTTTGACTATGATCGTAAATTTAAAATATTCTCTTCTCTTGCAGTGAGATTTGATAGCAGAACTAAAGTCAACGACGCCCTTATACATGGTGTGTCTGAATGGTATGTGAACTCTGAATGCAGATGAATGGTGTGTCTGAACTTGGAATGCACATGGTGTGTGAACTAACTTCTTATACATTTTCTATAGATTATTATGCGGATGAATGGTGTGTCTGAACTCTGAATGCACTTTGTGTATTTTAAGTAGTGTGGAAATAGGAAAGTACATTATGCAGGGCATTGTCCTCCCAATTTCTTTATGCCTCACATTGTCATCTATAATCAAAATTGATATTGATAAAGGTGGAAAAATGAAAAACCAACTGTCAAAAGCCCTCATTTTTAAATCGAGTAGCCAAAAGAAAATGGAGGAGTTCATGAACCATCTAAAATTATAAAGGCAGTGTAAAATCCAACACATTCATTCAAGCCATTGAAACCAAAACCCCAAACCCCTCCACTTTCAAATTGAAATTACTTGCCCCCGCCAAAATCATTGCCATGGCCATGTCTGTATATGTGGTGATCACAAAGTCATCGCTGTGGCCATGTCTACATAGGAAACTAGATTATTTAGGACACGGATGGCCACAGATAAATCAGCAATGGCCAGGTATGGCATTAAAAACCTAAATACGTTTAACATTGAACTTTCAATTGATAACCATGAGTAGAGGTGATATCGCAAAGAGGGTGTCAGTTTCAGAAGCGACATAAAGTAGAAGATTACAAAAGACCCAACGCCATATGCTGGAGGGGACCATGGCGAAACATACCTTATAGTCGTTTGAAAATGATTGACTTGGAAGGGACCACAGAGGGTAGAAAGGAAATAGTCCAACGCCTGGGATGAGAGATGGAGGAAAACCTAGAAGTCACGGTCGACGGGTTGAAGGTAGAAGAACGATTTCTTTTCTGTAAATGAGGGTTTTGAATAGGGTTAAGTAGACAAGTCAAGGTCGAACGCAATCTTAGTCCTTAGGCATATAGGTCGACCGAGACGTATTATTTTGAGCCGACGGACTAGAAGTTTACACCATCTGGTCGAAATCGACCTTAAACACTGAAACTGAAGGTCGATCGAGACGTATTGTTTTTGGCAGATGGATAGGAAGTTTACACTAAATGGTCAATTCCGACCTCCATCGCTGAAACTGAATGTTAAATTCAACTAAAAAAAAAAAAATGGTAAAAAAAGCTGTATAGATTCCTGTTAGGTGCATTTTTACCTAATGTTCCATGTTCGGTGTACCGACCATATAAAACGTTTTTTTTCCGGTAAAAACCTGTAAATAAAACCATCACTAAAATTGACCAATAGAGCCCGAAAATTGTGCCTGTAACGTGCAAAACAAGGCATTTTTCCTACTTAAAAGGTTGTTTTTAACGACGGAAATTTAGGAATTCGTAGTGGAAAATTTCGACCAGAAGTGCACTTGTCACAAGAGGTTTTGGTGGTTCAATTTATTAAAGTGGATCCCATCAATTATATCATACGCACACTTGTGCAAAAGGGTCTTAGCTTGTTTTTAAGATCATGAAGCTGGCCCCATCATTTCATTCATATGTGTAAGCATCTGTCATAAGGGGCTCTCTTTTGTGGGCCCCATTGGTTGAATCATATGCCCATTTGTGCTAAGGGGTATTAGGTTTCAATATTATAAAGTGGGCTCCACTTATTAGCTAGCACATCTTAGTCATGGCTAGCTAACCATCAAAGGTCTCATATTAGCTAGGTGGGATGTTTATTCTCCACAGATCTTGTGTTGAATACGTGTCAAACTTGGATTAAGGAAATCTTTAGTCATTTCATGATTTTAATCAAACGTGGAGCACGAGAAATCATCAATTATAAAATATTTGGTGAGAATCTTCATTCTCCAAGGGTAGTAAGGAATTAGCAGATCTGCAGATTCCTAACCTGTTGACAAATATGCCTTAAATGATAGCATTATAAACATATACCGGCAAAACATACATGTACTTAGTAGGGGCAATATAATTCATATTATAAAGAATTTACAAACTTTCAAAAGTACTGTTTCAATCCTACTAGCCCTTAGTTCTCCTTTCTGTAAGACCCAGACGACTGGCTGGAGTCAGTATTAGTGTCTATTTCTTTATCAGGATTATTGACAAGAATGTGCTATATTAGTTTTTTTTTTTTTTTTTTGACATGATGTGCCATCTTGTCCCATATCATTTGAAATACTATATTTCTTTAAGAAGCAAAATCTAAAAATTTAACCACCTAAAAAGTTTCACATGACCATTTAAAATTCCTTAAATTTCATTCTCCGTATATTTAGTTTGAATTTCAAATGCTCAACCAAAAAGAGGAGTTTGAAATTCCACCCCAAAGGACTTTTTTTTTTTTTTTTTTGAGAATTTGAGATTTCTCCATACATGAAATTTTGAAATTCTGATAAAAAAAATTAGGCCCTTAATTACCTTGTAACCAAAATGACCTTGGGTCCCTCTCATCTTCCAAGTAACCCATCAAATCCTTCGAAATTCATAGCACCGGGTCACGTCGCAATGGTGGATCGTCACATGGGCATGACTGGAAGACGGGTGTCATTCTCCAAACAACGAGGCATGCACTTGCCCTTCCCACAAAATCCATATATCAAAGTGTAGGGACAATTACAGGATAATCTTTTATGGCTTTTTGTGTAAAAACGTAGATAGTTTTTTCTTATTTAGTGGAGAAAATAGATGGGAAGTTGGAACGACTAAAATCCTAGGTTTTCTGTGAGAGGTAGAAGGAGAAGGACATCGAAGAGAGGGAAAGAGAGAGTTGGGAGCGGAGAGGGACAGGGAAAGAGAGAGCAGGGAGAGCAGGAGCGGTGGAGAAAGAGAAAAAGGGCGGGAGATGTTTAATTTTGGGGAAGAACGGGAGAACGAAATCGATTGAAGTATAAGGTCTATAATGACATGACATGTCGTTCGCACATTGAGGGGTAAAAGCGTCCAAAAATACTGTACGAACACCAAAATGAGTATATTGATGTATTTCTGTTTAAATTGAGCGTATACGTGTTTAGCACCATTTATTTGTTAAAATTTCCAAAACATATTCTTTTTTTACATTTTTTAGAAAAAAATTAATTTTTTTTGAATTTGTGTATCTTTGATATTACCTCCTAATCTTTTCTTATCAGGTAAATGGAGGTTTTACTTTGCCTTCACTTTATTAGTAAATTCCCCAATTGTTAGACTGAAGGATCAAAGAAAAACATGGGCATAGTATCTGTGTAAGTAAAACACAGTAATGACGAGATTAGGAACCACGGTAATACACCGACCTTCACCTCGATCTCGGTACGCACAGCCCAGCAGTTCGGCGGCTCGGTAAGGAGCGCCGGCTCAAGAGGCCTTCACCCTGCAGCTCGGCAGCTTGGTTAGGAGTGCCAGCTCAGCGGGCAGCTCGGCTGCTCGGCGTGAGTGCCGCTCAGCACAGTGCCAGCACGGCCAGACCATTCCTGGTAAAAGAGCTGAAGGCAGAGTGGGCCATCACTTTCCTCTGAGAAGTACGGGCGCGCCCTGTCAGATAAGAGCGCTCATTTATGGTGATAGGATTGCTCATTTATGGCGATAAGAAGTTGGCTTTATCATCCCTTAACATCAACTGACTAAAAGCATGAAAGGTTCTGATGGGATGTGCCCCTTTTACCTACCGCCGAATGTTAGGGTAAGGCCCGATGGGACCTTACCCCACCTACCCCCACTCACAGAGAGAATGAATGAGGAATATCTACATATACACATGGGATCAGCCTCATGGAGGTACGCAACACACAATACACAACATACTGTCTCTCATTCTCCTCTTCCTCCTCCTGCTTAGTTTTCTCAGAACTAACTCAGGCATTGGAGTGCCTTCGGCTCACGGCAGCCAGGGGCTCTGACCCAAGCAATTTTTCTTCCCTTTCAGGTTCTTGGCATTCGGTATTTCCTGATCTACAAAGTTCATCTTAATCTAAGTGGGTGTCGTGTTTTCACCGCCTACAGTTTGGCGCCGTCTGTGGGAATTAACTGAACAAAAAGCTTTCAAACACCATGCCTCCATAAACCAGAAACGGTGAAGGACCCTCCAAGGGCAAGGGACCATCCATGCAGCCTGTGCTGGTGCAAATTCCACCCCCTCGACAGAGGAGGTCAAGAGAAAGGTCCCTCATGGTACAGTCAGTATCGCAGTCTAGGGGGCTGACAATGCCTTCCCTTCACAATGTTCCACCTCCAGAATAGCCCCGCCATAGCAATGAGCACACCAGGCGAGGTAACAAGTTAGTCACTAAGCTATGTGAAAAGTCAGCACAGGCTGGATCTCAGTCCCACCATCAAGTCAACCTTGACAAAGACGAAGACCCTCACCTGGATGAGGTCAGGGCTTAGAACCGCCTCATCCAGGAGCAGGACGAGCTTATCCGGCGGCTCAAACAGCAGCTCTAGGAGAAGAAAAGGGCTCGGAGTCCACCTCTCGTGCGCAGCCACATCTCAGGTCCTCCACCCAGGCACAGCTAGGCTCCTTCGGCCCACGAGCGAGACCTGAGGCACGTCTTCAATAATAAGAGGCGTGATTGGGTCCACGGAGAAGAAGACTCCGGCAGCAACCACGAGCATGAAGGGCCGAAGAAGCAGCTGTAAAAACCAGAAGACGAGGAGGAGCTCAAGCAATGGATCGATCGGCAAGTCAAGCAGACTGTCCGCCAGAATATGGAGATTGCTGGTATCACCCGAGACCAGTACATCGCCTTTGAAGCTGAGGACACAGGCGCATCTCCTTTCTCCAGGGAGATCAGAAAATACTCCCTCCCCGAGAAGTTCAACATCCCAAGGTTCACCCTGTATGATGGAACCTCGGACCCTGCGGTTGACCTCCGACATTACATCCAGAGGATGTCGGTCTGGGGGGATGACGGCTTCCTGAACTGTCGAGTCTTTTCCTCCAATTTGGAAGATCTCCCCCTGCGATGGTTTTGTTCACTCCCTAAAGGCTCCATCTCCAGTTGGCGGCAGCTCTGGATATCCTTCCTGGAGAAGTTCCAAGCTCATCGCGTCATCCTAAAGACCGATGCTGATCTGATGGCCCTCCGGATGCGAGAAGACGAGAACGTCACCCAGTTCACCCGTCGGTTCTGGACTGTCTATAGCCAGATCGAGTGCGCTTCTGAGGAGATGGCAGTGAAGTCCTTTCAGCTGGCTCTGCGACCGGGCATCCAGCTTCGGGCGCAGTTGGTCATATACCCAATGGCCACCATGAAAGAGCTGATGACTCGGGTAAACTGGTTCATCCGGGCAGAAGAAGACGAGGTCCGAGGTTGGGAGAACTTCGGCCTCACCCAGAAGGACCGATCATCCAAGGGAGACAACAGGTCCTTCAGGAGGGAGGACCGTCGCAGAGATCCATCCCCGGATCGTCGTACGGCCCGGTCTTCAGATCAGCGCCAGGCCACCTCCACCTCGGCAGCAGCCTCGGGGAGTGGCAGGAGGTCAAGGCACGAAGCCTCCACCTTCAAGGCGGTGAATACGATCTTCAAGGAGCCAATCTATAAGCTCCTTAACAAAATAAAGGCGCAGCCCTTCTTCAAGTGGCCACAGCCAATGAAAGGTGACCCCTCCTCCCGAGATCAGAGCAAGTTCTGTGCTTATCATAAGCAGAGTGGGCACATAACTGATGAGTGCAAAAGTTTTAAGTCCCACCTGGAGAACCTTGTGAGGGAGGGGCACTTGAGGGACTACATCAAGGAGGAAGGCCGAGACAACAGCCGACCTCTGCGCCGAGATGATGGTGGCCAGGACAGCGAGCCAGAGGGCATCATCAATGTCATCCACCTCGCTCCTCCACCTAAGGGGAGCTCCCAGGCCCGTGCCGAGGCCAGAAGGGCCTCCTACCAGAAGCAGGTGCTGACCGCGGCACCAGAGCCCGCTGCAAAGAAAGCCAAGACGGAGGGGCCCAGAATATGGTTCTCTGACTGGGACCTGGAGGACGTCGAACTCCCACATAACGACCATCTAGTACTCACCGTGAAGTTGCAAAACTTCTTGGTTCAGAGAGTCCTTGTCGACCCAGGCAGTTCGTCCGAGATTCTGTACTATGATTGCTTTAAGAAGTTAAAACTCAAGGACGAGGACCTCTAGACTGCCCGTACCTCTCTGGTCGGCTTCAGCTCCAAGCCAGTGTATCCAAAGGGGAAGATCTCCCTCAGAGTTCAAGTAGGAGGCGCCTCTAGGCAGGTCGACTTCCTAGTTGTCGACGTTCCCTCCCCATACAATGTCATAATGGGGAGGACGTGGCTGCATAGCATGGAGGCTGTGCCCTCCACCTGTCATCAAAAGCTCAAATTCCCCCTAAAGAACCAGTCTGGCCGGCCGGACGTGATCACTGTTAGAGGCGACCAACACATGGCCAGGCAATGCTTGATAACCGTGCTGCCAGGTGAAGTCGAATCATCCTAAGTCCATGTGGCCGAACTGGACAGAGAGGCTGAGCTCGGGGATGTTGGCAGGGCTCTGGCGCAGAAGAGCATCGTGGACCTCATTGAGGTCAAGATCGACCCTGCCGACCTAGACAGATTCTTCCTGATTGGAAGCCAGCTCCCCGAGCCCGAGAAGGCAGAGCTGCTCAACCTCCTAGTGGAGAATAAGGGGGTCTTTGCTTGGACGCCATATGGGATGCCTGGCATCGACCCAGCAGTCATGTGCCACAAGTTGAATGTGGATCCCAACCATAAGCCTGTGATTCAAAAAACACGCCGAACTGGGGTCCCACAAACTGAGGCCGTGATTGAGGAGGTTCAGAAGCTGCTCGAGGTGGAAACAATAAAAGAGGTCCACTATCCCCAGTGGCTGGCCAACACAGTGGTAGTAAAAAAGAAGACAGGAAAATGGAGGGTCTGCGTGGACTTCACCGACCTCAATAAAGCCTGTCCCAAGGACAGCTTCCTTCTTCCGAAGATCGACCAGCTCATTGATGCCATTGCCGGACACGACCGTATGAGTTTCCTTGACGCTTATCGAGGATACCATCAGATACCTCTGTTCGCACCTGACCAAGAGAAGATAGCCTTCATCACACCCCGGGGCACCTATTGTTATAGGGTGATGCCCTTCGGGCTAAAAAATGCAGGAGCAACGTACCAGCGGCTGGTGACGAAGATGTTCCAGGCGCAGCTCGGAAAGATAGTGGAGGTCTACATCGACGATATGGCCATCTATGCAGAAGGACACCCAGATTTATGCCAGAAGATGTGAAAAGTGCTAGAAGTTCTCACACTCTCTCCACCAGCTAGCGCAGGACCTAAGCTCTCTCTCCAGCTCGTGGCCTTTCGCTCAGTGGGGTCTGAACATCGTAGGCCCCCTCCACCGAACTCCAGGGAACAAAAGGTGGCTGATAGTAGCCATGGACTACTTCACAAAGTGGGTCGAAGCGGAGCCTCTGTCTTCCATCACCGAGCAAGACATGAAGAACTTTGTATGGAAGAACATCATCACGAGATCTGAAATCCCCCGAACTCTCATCTCCGACAACGAAACACAGTTCGATTCCAACTTCTTCAAGAGCTTCTGCCAGGAGTATGACATCCGAAATGTCCACTCCACCCCGGCGTACCCACAAAGTAATGGCCAGGCTAAGATTTCAAACAAAGTGATCCTTGACGGACTCAAGAAGAGACTCGACCTAGCCAAAGGAAGGTGGGCAGAAGAGCTTCCGAGTGTTTTATGGGCTTACAGGACGACTCCAAAGCGTTCCACCTCGGCTACACCATTCTCCCTTGCCTACGGCATGGAAGCAGTTATTCCCCTTGAGGTCGGCCTCCCAACCTTGAGGTCGGAACTCTGTGACCAAGGGCTGAATGACCTGAATGTGGTCCGAGAGCTTGACTTCGCTGAAGAACGAAGGGAGGCGGCAGCTATCCGCCTATCAGCAGCAGTTGGCCAGAGGATACAACCAGAAGGTCAAAGAAAGAAGATTCACGGTGGGAGAGCTAGTCCTGAAGAAAACACTTCCTGGCGACCGAAATCCTAACGAAGGTAAACTGGCGCCCAACTGGCAAGGGCCTTTTAAAGTACTATCGGTAGCGGGGAGATTCGTGTACAGGCTTGAGGACATGGAAGGCAAGGAGCTGCCACGACCGTGGAATGCAATGCACCTCAAAAAGTTTTACTTCTGAAAAAATGTATTCAAGGATTCAAACAGCAATAAAAAAGTGCATTTTCTGGAACGGATATCTCTTTCAAATTGCTTCCTAGTTATACAGCTCGGCAGCAATGCCAAGGTTTGGTGACAGCACCACCCCCAAGCTCGGCAGCGATGCTAGCTTCATCAGGGTTCGGTGACAGCACCACCCCCAAACTCGGCAGCAATGTCAGCTTCATCAGGGTTCGGTGACGGCACCACCCCCAAGCTCGGCAGCAATGCCAGCTTCATCAGGGTTCGGTGACAGCACCACCCCTGGCTCGGCAGCTCAGTCAGAGTGCCAACAGTCCTAAGCTCGGTGCCAACACCAGCTACGGCGGTAAAGCCAAAAACACTGACGTTGACCTTGGCGCTCGGGGACACCTCGGGTTATTAAACCAAGGAGGATTCCTTCGTCTAGTCAAAGCTGGCAGTCTCCGCTCTCAATGGTTGTGGGTACAGATCAGGGCCATGGTTCATGAATCAAGTTCGGATAAGGGCAGGCATCCAATTTTAAAGCTTACAAAGAGTTTGGCTACTGAGACCAACTACTTAGCGAAGGAAGCATAACAAAATAAACGTCGTCCATGCACCCATTTCATCAGAGACAAGAAAAAGAAAGCCGAAGAGTGTAAAAAAGTTGCTATTTCATTTAAACAAAAGTCCTGATTACAAACAGATAGGAGGGATACAATAAAAGAAAAGAAAAAATACAAAGGGGACTTAGAGGGCTGCAGCTTCCACGTTGCAGTCAATTTCTGGAGGAGCCTCGGTCATGACCGCACTGGCTTCGGGAGCGGCCGAGGTGGCTTCAGAGACAACCGCGCTGGCTTCGAGAGGAGCCTGGACGACTTCGGGCGCGGGAGAAGCTTCAGGCGCAACACTGGCCGTTGGAGGAGCCTCCGGAGGCACCTCGGGGGCGGTACTCGCCTCTGGGCAGGCTTGAGAAGATGGGCTGGGGAGGAGGGGCGAAGATATCACATGGAGTTCCGAGTCCGAGCGAGGGAACTTGGGGGGATTCCTGAAAATAGGGCTATCCCCAGGAACCCCAACCTTCTTCAGGGCTGCCTTCCATCCGAGCTCCCAGGTTCGGTCCCGAATCCCTGGCAACTGAGCCTTGTACTCCGCTGCCAATTTGCCAACCTCCTCCCCCATGGTGGCGTTGTGCTCGGCCAAGTAATCCTCCTTGAGCTCGGCTTCCCGCCTCGCCAGAGCAGACTCAAGCTCGGCCGCCTTTTCCCTCTGGGCAACCTCCAGCTGGCCCCTGGCCTCATTCCGCTCAGTGAGCAACATTGTGCTCAACCCATGACTGGATAACATGTCCTTCTCCAGCCGCACCAGCATGGCCCGGGCACCATTGAGGTTGGCGGAGAGGTGAGCGTTTTGGGCCACCACTGTCTCCGCTTCCTCCCTCAGCCGCGCCACCACGGCCTGAGCCTGAGCGAGGTCGGCAGCGAGATAGGCGTTCTTGCTCACCTCTTTGCTCAGCAGTCCACTCTTGGCCTCCAAGGCCTTCCGTAATTCCTCCTTTTCGGACTGCAGCCTCTCCTTCTCAGCCGCCCACTCGGCTGCCTTGGCCTCCGACCTTTCCATCCTCCCTAGGCCGACGTGGCATTTCTGCATCACCTGTGAAATAAAAACGAAGTCAGAAGAAAAACGAATGCCGGAATAATAATAAAATTCTGTGCGAGCTATTTACCGCGACCGCCGACCGCATCGCCGAGACCATCAGCGAAGGATCGTCCATCCTCTCCCAGTTGGACACGTCCAATGGAAGGGCGCAAACTCGCCCCAGCGTGACGACCACATGGGGGCTGCTACCCGCACGGTCTGTCACTGCCAGCTGTCTCCCCAATGCGTCCTCGATGTCCAGTACCCATGGGACCATCGGAGGGGGTGGGGCTGTCTCTTCGACGGGCGGTGGCGACGAAGGGCCAGGCCGGACCTCGACCCTCGCCCTCTTTTCTGCCCGACTCTCCTCGGCGTCCTCGGCGGAGCGGACCTGACCTTCTGCCCTTGGGGTAGAGCCAGGAGGCTAGTCATCAATGACAATCGCCGCTGGGGGTGTAGCGAATCCAACCTCGGCCGCGATGACAGGAGCGACCTCGGCCACAGGGGGAGCGGAAGGGGTCTCGGCCGCAACGGCAGTGGGTGTCAAGGCCGGAGCGACGCTGGTAGCTTAGGGGGCATCCAGGGCCTCGCCCCTGACGTCCCCGAAAGCCGCGGTCGACAAGTCCTCTGCCACGTAGCGTGGGCGATGATGGCGCAACATCTCTTCCTCCTCTTCTTCCGAGCTGGAAGACGCCGAGCTCGAAGATGTGCTGGAAGATGCTACGAAGTTCTTCCTCCGCCGTAAAGCCCCGGCTTCGGCTGCCGAGGTCCCAGCAGGTTCTGGGTCTGGGAGCGGAGCTGAAGCCCGGTCTCCGGATTCGACCAGACGCCCAGTGGGGATCGCGACTATCACTGCCTCCGAACTGGGAACCGTGGTCGTCGCTGGCTCTGAGCTGGCGCCTTCTTCGCGCAGCACGGAGTCTATCCCGGAAACCCTTCTCGAAGTGTTGAAGGATTTGTAGTGGGGTGTATACCCCAGGAGTGACCACGCAGCTCGGCAGTTGTGACCACGGTAATTCCTCACCTTCTAGTGCCAATCAGTGTTTACCTTCCAACGGTTTCTCTTGGTTACCTCTCTCTTCTGGCGAAAATCTGCATAAACAGAGAAGTTATTGTTGACACAAAAAATGTCACTTTGCCTCCTCAACATTAAAAGCTATACGGAGCCGCATCTTACTACAAATAGGCAAAGTTACTTCAAGCATCAGATCTTATCAAAATCAAACAAAAATTGCAAGATCCTTCAAAATAGCCAAAAGAGAGGTACACATGAAGTTTCGGGCAATTTCGACACCATTTAGCCTAACTTCAATCCTCCAACAGCTGAGCGGGAGCTCCCGGTGGCGACAGTGTCAAATACATCAAATCTTCGATTAGAGCCTATGGATGGTCTCAAAATACCTCCAAAAGGTTCCACGTCGAATTTCAAGTCAAACCGACACCGTTTGACCCTCCATCAACTCTCGAAAGGCAAAATCAAGCCTCTTAGCGGCAAGAACCTCCGATGCTGCCACTCATCAAACAAAGCACACGAGTAGCTTCTGCATGCTTCCAAAGGACTGCACGTCAAATTTCAGGTCATTCCGACAACGTTTGACCCGATTTTGACGCTCCCAAGCAAAATCAAGCCTACCAGCGGCGAAGCTCCCCGAGACCATGGCATCCAAATCGGAGCTAATGGATCATCTCAAAATGACTCCAATAGGCTCCCTATCAAATTTCAGGTCAATCGGACATCGGATGACCGTACATCAAAGCTCGACATCTTCTGCACAGTGAAATCAAGTCAAGCATCGACGGGACCCCAAATGGCTTCAAAACTCAAAGAAAAGCCCATGGTTGGTCCTATCTAATGTTCAAGAAGCTTCACCTCAAATTTTAGGTCATTCCGACATCGTTTGACCTAGTTTCAACTCTTGGCGGAAAATCGGCTACAGAGTCTTCGGCTTTTCCAAAAATAGGAAACTTTGTGCTCTGATTTGCACAGTCTTTCGATAGGTTTTCTTCAGTGGAATCAAGCCAATAAATGAGGAGAGATGTCAAAGAAAAATACATGAGAAAACAGAAGCGAAAAAGCTCGAGAAACGGCCAAGAAATGGCGATTGGACGGCGACCGAAAAATGGGCAAAAGCCCCATGGTCGTCGGCGACCATAGGGATCCGGGCCGCCAAAGTTTGCCCGGAAACCCACTTTTTCGGGTGTTTTTCACGTTTCGCGACGTTTGGCCCTTGTGATTTTCTCAAAATTTGATTTTTGGAGCATGATGTCCGTCGATCTTCGTCAACATCACGGATCCGACGTCGAAATCATTTTATCATTATTGGACACTCCAAAACCGCCAACCGGCCGACCAAGAAAGTACACTTTCTGCCCAACCGATCGAGAAATCGACTGGACAGATGTTGCCGGCCCATTGGTGTCAACCAATGTCTAAATTTGCATCGTCATCCGACATTAAACAACGTGCGGATCCATCGATGATCATCGCAAGAAGAATTCAAAGAGACGTGGCGCGGCTCGCGACTCTTCAAGCGACTTGGCGACCAATTAATGAAGTTAAATGACCTTTTTATGACAACTTATTAGGGTCATTAATTCATTATTTTGGACGGCTCAATTAGAAGCAAGCAAATGAGAGTTACAAGTCCAATTAATCATGACAATTAACCATGTAACTCCTATCATTATGGAGATTAATCATGGTAATTAATCATGAAACTCCCATCATCATGGAGATTAAATGCCCATTATTCTCCATCGGCCAATTAAAATCCAAGGAAAAGGAGTTACAAAATTATGAAATTAAATCTTGTAACTCCTCCCATCATGGAGCATTAATATCATTAATGCCCATAAACCTTCCTAATGGCCACCAAAAGCCTATAAATAGGCGGTTATTCCAAAAGGAAGGGATCCTGAAAAAATCATCTGAAGAATCTTGAAAAATCGCCTGAAAATTATCCTGAAGAGATCTCTGCAAAAAGAAGCTCTCCTGCCTTGAAGAAACCTTGCTGCAAGAACTACAAGGTGATTGAAGTCCCTTGAAGGGCCACCCCCCCAAGGTTTCTCTTCTTCTATCCAACATGGCCTAGATGTGACTTTTCAGCCCGTCTACCCGTTTTTTTATTGGATATAGGACCTTCCCTTGGTCTTTGTCCTCTAAAAATCTGGGGTCCAAGCCAAGCCAAGTGAACTAAAGCATCAAGTGTTCTCATCTGAAGGACGATGGCGGAGTCCATACATGACTCGCGATCGTCGATCTGAACGAGTCCCCACAATCGCTTGAGAAGTCAGATCCCTCTTTCTTCTCTTTCTATTGTATTTTGTATTTTTTTTAAGAGACAAAAAAATCACAATTCTTGTCTTTCACTATTGATAAGATTTGTAAAATCGCCTTCCATGGCAAAATCGCTTTCTACGGCACAAAACAGCCCTTCATGGCAAACTAAAAAAATCGCCTTTCACGGCATTCTAAATCTGTCTCTTTCTTTAAAATATATGTGCAATGGAAAGTTAGAAAAAAAGTTTGATTTCCTTTCTACTTGTGAAGGTGAATCTCCGGATCACCATTTCAAATTCCAAGTAAAATAGAAAATCTGGCATACCCGTACAAAAAAAATGTTGATGCTTGCTCTTTTTTTTTCTCTTCGCCCCGCCGCACCCCGGCCGACCCGGGACGGAGGAAGGCAAGAAAGAAAAAGACGGGTCCATCAGTTATTAGTCAGGTAGGCACAGAAGAAAGTGAAACTGCAAACCGAAAAGACTTTGGCCTTTACTTGGAGGAATTCCTATATTTCGAGGAATCTGGACCACGGTGCTAGGCTCTGCTTCGCCGAACTCCCATCCTCCCTTGACGAACACTCGGTCCTCGCCTGTGTACTTGTTGGAGTCCTCCAGCACGGTGACGAAGCTAGCCCGGTGAGCCCTTAGCCGGAGATAATGGGTGTTCCCTTATGCAGATTTGCAGAGGTCATACGTCTCCTCTATGTCCGGAACACTAAGGTTTATCCCCAAAATCTCGTTCAGCCGCACTGCCCCCATAATGATCTTATAGCCATTGGGAAGCAGCTGGCAGGGGCTAAGGTTCCACTCCCGGAGACAGTCCCTGAGGAGTGAGTGTAGGGGAAACCGGACCCCCGCTTCCACGATGGCGACTAGCCAAAATGGCATCCAGCCATCGTCCATCACGAAGCCATCGTCAGGGCCGTCTGGTCTGACCTCTACGTTGGCAGGGATTTTGTACATGCCCCTAAAAATGTTTATGGATACTGGGTCTCCTACCAGGTGCCCGTAAACCCGCATTCTCTACCCAGACGAAAATCTACCTAGAAGAAAGGAAAGGAGAAAAGCAGAAAGAAACCCTACGAGAGGGACTGCGCAGATGAGAATGCTGGCAACTTGCAGGCGATAGAGAAGTTCTCCAGCAGCGTGCAACAGAGATTTCGACAGAGCATAGAAGAAGAAGAAAGTAAGGACGAAGAAGAAGCCTTAATTTATAAGGGTTAGAGGTGCCGTTTTGGCTTTCGAGAAGCGTCTTTAATGAGGCGATGCCTCAAGCAGCCCTAACGTCACATCGTGCAGCCTTACTGTCTTTTCGAAGCGATTGCGTGACTATCGAAGCGGCGACACGTGTCACTGCCAGCTCAATTCCTGAGGACTATTAAATGCCTCGGACAGACGAAAGGACATCTTGATAAAGACCGCACGTCAGCAACGGTCATCAATCTAAGGAAGGACCCCTCCTCGAACTGGGACTCCGTCATTTCGGTAAACTCTTCCCATATTTCGGCAACCATCTCTCCAGCACGGAAGGAACACCAGCTAAGCAGTCACTTAGCTTCCGACCTCAACAAGTTCGCAAACCTTCAGAGGTCAAAAGCTAGGGGCAATTGTGTGGGTAAAACACCGTAATGACGAGATTAGGAACCACGGTAATACACCGACCTTCACCTCGATCTCGGTACGCACAGCCCAGCAGTTCGGCGGCTTAGTAAGGAGCGCTGGCTCAAGAGGCCTTCACCCTGCAGCTCGGCAGCTTGGTTATGAGTGCCAGTTCAGCAGGCAGCTCGGTAGCTCCGCGTGAGTGCCAGCTCAGCATAGTGCCAGCATGGCCAGACCATTCCTGGTAAAAGCGCTGAAGGCAGAGTGGGCCATCACCTTCCTCTGAGAAGTACGGGCGCGCCTTGTCAGATAGGAGCACTCATTTATGGCGATAGGATTGCTCATTTATGGCGATAAAAAGTTGGCTTTATCATCCCTTAACATCAACTGACTAAAAGCATGAAAGGTTCTGATGGGATGTGCCCTTTTTACCTACCGCTGAATGTCAGGGTAAGGCCCGATGAGACCTTACCCCACCTACCCCCACTTACAGAGAGAATGAACTAGGAATATCTACATATACATATGTGATCAGCCCCATGGAGGTACGCAATACATAATACACAACATACTGTCTCTCATTCTCCTCTTCCTCCTCCTGCTTAGTTTTCTCAGAACTAACTCAGGCATTGGAGTGCTTTCGACTCACGGCAGTTAGGGGCTCTAACCTAAGCCATTTTCCTTTCCTTTCAAGTTCTTGGTGTTCGGTATTCCCTAATTTATAAATTTCATTTCAATCTAAATGGGTGTCGTATTTTCACCACCTACAGTATCAAGATAAGATTAATGTCAGGTTTAAATCAACGAAATGAAAATAAATAAAAATGTATCGTCATATATAATAAGGAAGTAAATGCAAGTGCTGAGATCCCAGATACACGTGGAGATGTACAAAGTACTGCAACACGTGAAAAAACGCATCACATCATATGTGCCGAGAATTAACATTCACATGTGTATTGACTATTGAAGACGGTTACATTTCATACTAATCAACGATAATCCTACAGTGTCAAGAAACAAAGCATAAAGTATGATTGGGACGTCTGTGGTGACTGGTGACTGGTGCCTGGTGAGTATCCATCCCCTCGCAATTCATTTCGTACATTAGTTACTCACCATGCAGATGATGTGCTTGACAATCCACATGTTACTTGTGTCAGTTGTGTGTGTGTAAGGGCTCCACGTCGCCGGAGCCTTTTTATGTGGTGCACCGGCCAGCCTCTCCAATGACAGTTGTACACGTATTTAGCAAATTTCTCTTTTACCAGTACAATCTCTCTATCTTGGTATATTCATTTTATTTTCAACATGGCCACTTTTAATTCTTATAAAACTGGGGCTTGTTCACAATTTATACTAGAAGAGGTGTGAAATCAATGGATGTCTCAGGGCATGTTTGGTAAATGAAGATGAATCTTTCATTTAGAGGATTCTCTTCATCTCTAAAGAAAGCCACAATTTTTAAGTAGGATTTCTAAAGAGAGTTCTATGTTTGGATAGATGGAGGATTTCTACAAATTGTAGAATATATGATCCAATAGTTATAAATATGTTTTATAAAAAAATTCAAAATCCATAACAAATCGAGACCTCAACTTTCACCTCAAAATTGTTTGTGGTCATCTAGAAAATCTGAATGGTTCAGATCTTGCAAAGGGGGCCCACAGGAATAAGAAATTAATATTCTAGTACCTGAACTTTTTTGCAAATATCTCAAGATATAGTAAGGATCAACAGTTGAAATTTGGTCAACTAGCCGTGTTTGACCTTCTAGAAATAACGACTGGTTCAGATTATAATTGTGGGGCCCATAGGAATTAGAAAATAAAAAAAAACGAGCCGGATTTAATTCCCTTTTTCGGCCCACATCTTGTCAGAAATTGCCATCTAATAGTTGGAACGGTTTTGCAAATATTTTAAGATCTAAGATGAATCAATGGTTGAAATTTTGTGAAATGGCCGTTTTGGATTGTTTAAACATTATTAACGATTTGGATCTTGATTGTGGGACCCAAAAGAAACATTAAAAAAGAAAAAACCGGCCTACCGCACATTACTGTCTTGAGTCATTGTAGCTCCACTGTAGCTCCGCTTTTTCACTTATGAATGGATTCTTTAGGTCTGATGGGGGATGTCTGATTTAGCAAATTATTCACATTAGAGGAAAACTCACGTCATTCCTCTCAAAATCCTCTCATTACCAAACGTGGGAAATCCTTGAAAACTCGGATAATGGAGAGGATTCATTGGCCATGCCCTTTGCCAAACGTGCCCTTAATGTTATCATTGATATGAGAAAACTGAACAGTTCGTATCATAAATCTGAGAGCCTGCAAAAATACAGAAAACTAGAAGTATGAGTTGAGATCTTTTGGACACTTTTCACAAATTAATTAAGACAACAAACTTAAAGGTTTTAGTGTTTATTAGTTTAATAAAAAAAATAAATTTGATAACAAATATGTGACCCATAGAACAAAACAAAAAAAAAGTGGTTGATGGGACTTTCCATCACCAATTGCACAACAAATACGATTATCATGTGAAGGCTTGTATCAGTGCCTCTGTAGAAGTGGGAGATGTGCAATTGTTTCATAGCTATTTAGGCATGAATATTTTAGTGAGAATAACCTTATTTTGACACTAGTTTTACACCTTATTTATGCATCACATTTGCAAACGAGTGCACACAAATATGATAATGGATAAAATTATGCATGCAAATTATTTTTATATGTAAATGATTGCAAACAAATAACCCCCAAATTCATGAAAGCTGCCAAACGTTTTTTAACTCATCAAAGGTAAAGATAAATTGGTACAATCCATTCATTAAGTTGGTAATTCAGTTCTATACTTCTGCCATAAGCTTTGGTACCATATGTTGATCTTTGATCAACATAATCTCAAATAGATTTGTACCAATATAAGATAGATCCAAAGAACGCAACATATCGTTAACCTATACCAATTTCGCCGTAAATACTTAATCTCTACAAATCCTCAGACTAAATGTCATTGCTGAAATTACGGATTTACTGCACTCTTCTTCTTTTCCGTAACATGAAACCCTAGTTTTAGGTTTTTTTGGACTATAGGTTTTCTTGGATGACAACCTTTCAATCAGTGTCTTAATTGTGTTAGATTTTAAAAAAATTGAATACTAGCAAATCTTAAAATTAGCAGCTTTTTTTAAAACCAGTAAAGATACTTCAAGGAGTCATAGGATTAATAGAAACCCCAAAGCACTTAGATGGTTCAAATGGGCCCACCCATTTTGGGTGTGTGCTCATGTGGGTCACAAAGACCAACAAGTCTTACATGTTTAACACACTCTTTAGCATTAATATTCAGTACCGACATATCTTACAACAAGACAAGCAACATATGATTCACGTCCCTACGCCCTACCCAAGTGCGATAGTAGACAAAGTCATACTATTTGGGCCCCATTCGGCATCTGTCACGGGCATCTTTGGCAAATTGACAGGAATCCTCTATTTAGAGGTTTTCTTTGATCAGTTTAGAAACAAAGTATCCATGAAGAAGACTTAGGGGTCGTTTGTTTGCAACCATTTATGTATGTAAATGATGTACATGCGTGAATGTTACGTACTATCACATTTGTTTGTTCTATTTTACGCATCACGTATGTAAATCTCATGTGAAAATGGTGTGAAAATGTACTCATTTTCGCACATAATTTTTCGCACCTTCATAGAAACATCATGACTTCATTGATGGAAAAGATGGGTTACTTAATTTATATGAGATTGAAACACCATGAAACTTTTGGTTTGGGCTTTTTTGTTTGTATGGATTTAGAAAGTATAGAAATGATTGAAAAGTTACTTTGTTTGGTATAGAGTTGAGATGCAATAGAATATTTTAATTGTATATCTTGTGTAGGCGGTCCCACTTTATCAACTAGTCATGGAGGGATTCAAATGGGGATATGTGTTTTTTTCTAACTATAATTTACAAAAATAAAAATTTGTCATTTTCACATGTAGTTCAAACAAACGTGGTAAAATAATTCACATGCGTAAATGATGTGAAAATGACAACTGTAGACAAACGTTGAAAACTGAAACGCATGCGTAAAACTTACATATGTGAGATTTACATATGGAACATTTCCATATGTATACTGCATTTACGCATCTAATGTTTAAAAGGCAAACGTCCCTTTAAGGGCAAAAATCCAACTTCGGTAACAAGAGGCTTTGAACTGTCATTGCTTTGTGTTATCCAATGATAATAGGTTTTCTTACAATCTTCACCCCATAACAGCCTAAGCAACCTTGAAGAATCTGGACGGTTTGGATCATGTTAGTGGGGTCCACAAGAATAGAAAATTGATCTTTTAGGGTCGGGACTTACTCACAAATACAGATGGAATTTGACCCTCTAGCCGTGTTTGGGCTTCTGGAAATGATTCACGGCTCAAATCATGATTTTGGGGCTTAAAAGAGGCAAAAAATTGAAAAAATGGGACTGCAAAACCATCCCATTTTTGTGTTGTGGTGGTTCAACGGTCTAGAATAAGTGGTCATTTTCTCATTATCTGTGATCAATCACGCTGTGAAATTTAACCTCAGAACTATTTCTGGCCTCTCGAGAGAATTAACGGTTTAGATTTTATAGAAGGGGCCCACAAACAAAATAATTGCATGCTGGATATGAAGATTTTTGGGTAGCGTTTGGTCCGCTGTAATGAAGGTCAGAATGGAATGGTCATTCCAATGAAATGATCATTACAACGTTTGGTTCGCAAAAAAGTGGAGGAATGACCATTACTTCTTGAATCACCATTTCTTTATGTAGGGGAGGTAGATGAATGGCCATTCCATTACTTTGTTAAAATTTTTTGAGACCAAAATGCCCTCCACCCAGAAAAGACTCGTCTATGCTCTTCCTCTTTGTTCTCGCTGGGGCTGCCGACGCCGCACCAACCCAACTGAGCTCGTCGGGTCCAGGCGGCGCACCGCACATAGGACAGGAAGAGGCCACAGCTGGGGCCCATCCTGCACCGCCGGAGTAGGCTAGCGTCCGCCGCCGCGTCAAGTGCGGACGACTTGGCGCCGTTCGAGATGTCGGTGGAGACGCTCTCAAGCTACGCCCAGTAGCTGAGGGGGCCTCATTCGACGACATCCTTCGCGCCCACCCCACCCACCAGTTTTTTTCCTTCTTGTGTTTCCGTTTGAATGATGAAATGAGGTTTCTGGTTTTGATGGGTTTGGGCTCTGTTTGTGGGGTGTTGGTTCGGAATTTGTGTGTTTTGATATGGGTTTTGGTTCCTTTCTTTTTAAATTGCACCATGTTGGATATGGGCGGTGTTTGAATTTTGTTTGATGTAATGTCAATATTCAGATAGATGGTTGGCTTGGAGATTGGAAATTCTATGTGGGCTTCTGATTATGGAGATTTTACTATTGGTTTCTGGGAGGAGGAGGAGGAGGAGGAGGAGGAGGAGGAGGAGGGGGGTCTTGGTCGATATTGGCAGACGGGGTTAAGTAAAGAGAGATGAGAGGGTGGGATCTGCAACAGAGAGGGGGGGGGGGGGGGGTGTGGTTGATGATGATGATGATGAGGGTATTTTGGTCCGTATCGTGTGTCATTGTATTCTATTTCAGACATCACTTCAGTGTACCAAATACAAAAACATGAATAACTATTCCACTATTAGATTAACTCTTCAATCTAACCAAATGTTAGAATGGAATGACCATTTCTATCTCATTTCATTTCAGATTCATTTCACCTTCCATTTTATTTTTATCTAAAATCATTCTAAAAAACCAAACACTATCTTAACAACTATTTTTCGTACTATACCAAAACATGGTTTTCCATTCAAAGAATGGAAAAATGTGCGAGGTGTCCTTTACAATTGAGCTGTCAACCTCAACAACTCTCCCATGTGATTTGGTAAAGGAGTGTCCGACACAATTGAGCTGTCAACCTCAACAACCGAGTTACCGCAAAAAAAAAAAAAAAAAAGTGACTGCTGGCAACCATGGCATAGGTGGCCACAGTCCATGATGAACGCTCCGTACCATTTGACAACACAAGAACGGATGCATATAGACTTTCTTTACTGGCTTGTCGTATGTATCTATCCCTCGTGATTTTGGTGAGGACACTTTCATTAAAAAAAAAAAAAATTCAAATGAGCACTTCACTTTATGTATTGAAAAATATATTTTGTACTTAAAATTTTTTTTTTACGAAAGTATCCCCCACTAAAATAATGAGGGATAGATGCATAAGAAGACCCTCCTTTATCTTCAATATTATATAGTGGTATCATCCGTGTGATGAGGCTGTGGCCGACTAGGCCTATTTTGTCAACCCACACTCTCTTTTAATAATAATAACAACACTCTTCAAGAAACAAAAATTGAGCTGTGAACCTCGGGGCATATTTGAATAATTAATTGAAAAGGTTATATAAAGTAGAGTAAAAAAAAGTAATGATAGATTAAAAGGAGAAGTATACTTTGTGATAAACTAAAATTCTTGTTCTGTCGGGAGATAAAATAAAATAATTTAAAATGAGATGAGAACTTTCTGAGTGTTATAGGCTACTTTATTTGATTTTTATGTGATAAAGTCATTTAATTGCTGGTCATTTAATTGCTGGTTATCATTGATTTTACTTTACCAATTGTAAAACAAACATTATGGAGAGGTTTTGGTTGTATTATTACAGGTTGGGACCATATTTCGAACCCATGAACCTAATGATGTAAACCAAATGTTTAAGCAGGCATCAAGACAAGGCTCCACAATGGCAGACCCGGGATTTTTATTTGAGTGGGGTGAGGATATTTTAGACTTTGCTAGACCTTTTCCTACATCAACAAATAGTGAAAGAAAAAATGTAATGCATTTAAAAGAATAAGAATAAATAAGTAGTTAAAACTCAATTTTTATAATTTCTATAATTCTATATGTGAAAGGCCTTTTGATTTGATGAATGAGATCCAATGGCCTATATTGTTTAATGGGGCTACGTGTAAAGCATCCAAGACACCCTCTTCGTTCTTATATGGTTTTACTCTTCTTTTGAGCAACCTTGAGCTTTTCATTGCACTTAGACATATTGAGAAAAAAGAGTGGAACATTACAGTGGAGCCCATTTACTTAAATCTGAGCCCTACAAAATAAAGGTATTCAAATATATACTATATCGAGAATCAGAATTAAATCCTACCGTTCGATTGACATTTTCATAAAAAATGGGATTACTATTATTTTATGTATATTTATTTATACTTTTATCAAATGATTAATCCAATAGTGAGACCGACTCAAATGGAGATCTCCATACTAATGGGGCAGGGACGTTGGAATGTGGAATTGGCTTGATGGGTTCCTTAAGTGTTCACATTTTATTCTTTGATGGGTTCCTTAAGTGTTCACATTTTATTCTTACTCCAAAGCATTTGTAATTTCAATAAGGAGACAGAGATAAAAAATATTTTGAGGGTGGGCAGTCTTTTGGGAATGGCCGAGGGACCATTATCGATTTTTGGGGTTTGTCCTAGTCGCCCCAGGTGCTCATCACCTAGGTCCTAAGTCAATTATAAGGACCTTATCTTCTCTAAGTGGGGCCAATGCCTTTCCCATGCATGTTATAGTGGTGGGTCCCATTTATCTCAGTCTGGACAGAGAGTTGGCACACTCGGATGTCTGTCTCTATATACATGAGCATCAGTGGGACCCATGCCCCATGGTTGAGCCCACGAATTTTGTCCTCCTTGACATTTCCAAACCCTCCTTTTGACGGCAGTTCATTCGCTCTCTTGGCCAACTGTAGTGCACCTGGTGCTAGATACCTGAGCTGCTATTACTTACACAATTTGTCCAAGGCAATTTAAAAATTGACATGGGGAGGTAGGGCCACCACTGACTTGAGCTGCAGTTACGTACACAGTTTATGTAAAGACAATTCAAAAATTGACAAGTGCGCCACTGGGGCTCCACCATGTGATAAATGCATGCTTATCTGGATGGTCCGCGTAGAAGCAACTTCTATGATGTGCATCCGATTGACAGGGCTGGGTTTAATCAGTCCAGTACAGTAAAGACTGACCTCAAAATAACACAACACATTTCTACTATAATTTGAAGTTAAGATGGCAGGAAGGCTATAAATATCCAACACATTGCAATCCTCTCGAGCAACCTCCACACATACTCAATGAGCATCCTCTTCTCTAATTATCCAATGAATTTCCATTTCCCATCCCCTGCTCTCATCTTTGCCTTGCTCATCTTCTTGTTCATGGTCATCAAGATAGGATGGAGAAACAAAACCCAAAACCAAGGCCCAAAACTGCCTCCTGGGCCATGGAAGCTACCCATCATAGGAAACTTGCATCAGCTGCTAGGCCCACTGCCACACCACACTCTTAGGGACTTGGCCAAAAAACATGGACCTCTTATGCACCTTAGACTTGGTGAGGTCTCTACCATTGTAGTCTCTTCCCCAAAACTTGCCAAGGTGGCTATGATGACCCATGATCTAAATTTTGCAGACAGACCATGGGCACTGTCGGCCGAAATCGTGGGCTATGGTGGCATCAATATGACCTTTTCTCCCTACGGCCAACATTGGAGACAAATGCGTAAGACTTGCATGCTAGGGCTCTTAAGCTCAAAGCGTGTCAATTCATTTCAACTTATCAGGGAGGAAGAGGCATCCAATCTCATTCAATCCATATCTTCTGCTACTTCTAATTTGCCTATAAACCTCACCCAGAAGCTCTTTTCATGGAGTAACAACATAATTGCGCGGGCTACATTTGGTAACAAAATCAAAGACCAAGAGCGATTTATATCGAGGTTGAGGAAGCTGATGAAATTGGCGGGTGGTTTAAGCATCGCCGATTGCTTCCCTTCGTCGCAACTAGCTCAGGTGATTACTGGGTTAAGGTTCCAATATGAGAGTGTCCGCAAAGAGTTTGATGAGATCTTTGATGATATCATCGAAGAACATAAGCAAGGAAGTATCAACATGGAGAATTCTGAGGGAAGGTGGGAGGAGGCAAATCTCTTGGATGTTATCTGGGCACTTCAGCAACAAGGGGACCTTGAGCAAATCACTAATGACTGTGTCAAGGCCATCATACTTGTAAGTGCCTCTTGAGCTTGAACTATATATATGGTGAACCCCGTTCTAAGAAGTTCATTTAGGGCTTGTTTGTTTATATGCAATACATAAATACATAGGAATTCATGGTTATGAACTCCATCATTTTAATTGTTAAAGAGGGAGAGGGATGAAGGATAAGAAGTGAGGGGTGAATGATATGAGTGTTGATGTAGCTCGGACCTTTATTTTCCTAAGATTTAAATTGCTAGGGTGATGGCAGAAATACTTCCCATCATACCTTAATTCGATTTCTATACAAGGAAAAAATATTTGATGCTCAGTTTTGGATGTTCACCTTTTTTTCTTTATTTTTAATTGTTGGGTTTTCTAGGTGTTTAAAAAAATTCAAAAGGTGTTTTGTCCTTTTGTTCTTTTTGCTTTTTGGGTAGTATATGCTAGCTATTAGAAACAAGCCATCCCACGTTGCTAAACTTTATCTTTTGAAAGGACTTTATAAGTGTTTTCATTCCTATACTTTCTAAAAACTTTTAAAGATTTTTGCCATAAGTCATATGCGCCCATGCGAGTTAGGCTTGACCCGGGGTGGCTGGTCCGAAAAACGTTTAACTGGGCGTGCGTCCGCAAATCACTGTTGCAGTCTTCAATAATGTGTTTGTAGAAGTAAAGTGAAAACTATAGGAAAGTATTCCCAGTGGTTGTTTTTATAATGAGGAATAGTCCAGTGCATTCACCGCTCACAGCTCTAATGCCAACTGCACTATTGGCTGTTGGATCTGGATATGATCCAACGGTTCGGATGTGGGGTGTGAGAGGAACATTGCAATCGCCCAGCTCTCTCTCTCTCTCTCTCTCTCTGTAAGCTCAGCTCAGGTCATCTATGCACTAGTGCCCACAAATCTTATAACTTGAAGCCCTGCTTCCCAATATATGCTTGCCACAGTTCCAGGAAAAACAAACAATTGATTTGATCATGAGAATATATATATATATATATACTAGGATGATGAGTGCCTCTGGAATAGTAAAATTTCACAATGTCCCAATTTGATGGATCCTGGTTCTAAGTCTCAGGGACCCAGATGGAATGCTCCACATTAATATTCTCATAACTAGCACCGTAGCAACGGCATGACCTATGTGGCCAGGGTCATCTAATTAATTTAGCATTTTTTTGACAAACAATTCAATATAAGTATTCTCTTGTATAAGAAGTTAGGTTATTTGTTTAAATAGTTAAGAGGTCGTGAGTTTGAATCTCATAAACTATACCATCTTAAATACCTATCTGTCGAATTCATTTCTTTAGGCGTTTACACGGAATATCATACAACTAAATTACAACAGGCAGAATTATCCAATGGTGTAAATAGTAACTTGATGAGGAACATCAAGGGATTAGAGTTTGTGGACTGGGATTTAGGGTTTATGAATTAAGGTTTCGGATGCAGGGATTTGGTTTGATTAGGGTTTCAGATTAAGAATTCTTGTCTCAACCTATTGAATCTTGGTCACAATTGGACTAAAAGAAAGAACCCATGTTTGGTTGGTCTCAAGTCTCAACAAGTGAGAAAGTGAAGTACCATTATTTTGTTCAACTGCTAAGAATTTTACTGCATAATGAACTTATAACTTTTCATCTCACTTTAATTTATTTTACCCTATGAAACCAAACACAAATGAAGTTTACCTAAAAATATACTTTTCTTTCACACAATCATCAATTTCTTCACTTTATTTGCCAATTACTTTATATTATTTCTTCCATAAACTATTTCAACATTGCCTAAAAGTAGGTAACTTTCCCTTTTCTTTTCTAAAAGTATGTAATCAGATTACTACCTTGGTACACCAATTCACATGAACTTTTAAAGACACCTCCTCTTGGGTCGACAAGTGATAATATCTGTACCTTTGGTGGTACCATGTCACGTGAACTAACCATGTAGCAGACATTATTATTTCACTGGTAAATACTCACATGGGATCGATGCCATTGGCGCAATGTTATTGCCTAACATGGGTTACCCTTTTTTTTCTCTCTGTTTTGTTCTTTTGGATTGATTGGGTTTGTTGTCATTATTATTTCACTGGTAAATACGCGAAACAAAGGACCAATCCCATTGGCCTGGCACAAGATTAATATCATAAAAAATACACATTATGGACCTTTTTTTATTTACTAGAATTTCTAACTGGAATTTAATATGTTGGGGTTTTTGGACATGATGTGATGACTTTTCTCTTGGTATTTATGAATGCCATGATTTTTGGCTAGCTCCAAGTCACATAAAAGATCTCAAATGACTTTTAGAATCTAATATTTCTAAAACGAATTTAATGTGTTGAGAAATTTTTGGATATGATGTGATGACTTTTCTCTTGGTTTTTGCAAATGCCGTGTGTTTTTCATTAGAATTCCAAAATTTCAGTCACTTAAAAGATCTTAAATGACCTTTAGAATTTTAAAAATTCCAACTCTTTTGGTTTTTTCTTTTGGGATTTTTGGATGCTCAAATACAAAGGAGGATTCAACAATTCCACATGTCTCAGAATTTAGAAATCCTCATGGTAATGATTCTCTGAATTATTCCAGTAAAGAAACATGTCCTATAAGAGAACATATAAAAAAAAATTTCGCTGAAAATAGAACTAAAAATAGAAAACTACAAATCTATATTTTTCATAAATATCATCTTGTGGCGTACAGTTTACTGCATCTTTATCATTATAATAGTGTGATAAATTATTTCTAGCGTCAAATTGAATTTGTCATGATAACATATCTATATGATAAATTTTTATTTTTATTGCATAAATTCAATATATTGGCCAATATCGACCACTTAGAAACAGGTGTAAACTTTCTTAGAGTGAGCATAAGAGGACTCTATTATCCCAACAAGTGGGGCCACCTTTAAAATCCAACAAATCTAAGTCGCTGCCTCTTTATGCTCATCATCATGTTGGTGATGTAGACATGTAATTTTTGACTCTTCTCCTTTTTTTTCTTCTTTTTAATTGTAACCATATGTTTTAGAACTAATCCATCTCATGATAAGAGCAACTGGAGGGAGATTTTTCTTTACCATAAGAAAAGATGGGATGCAATAATTTTGAGCAGGTTGGATGTCAAAGGTGGATCCATTAGTAGATCAATAGAGTTAGAACTCCTGGAGGCATTCGTGAATTTCACATTCGGTAGAAGTTGGTAAAGGAAAAGAATTTTTGAGTTGAAGGAGTGAAACTCTATAGTGGAGCTTCACCTATCAAAACATTTAGTTGCTTAGAATGCACTCATCGTGAATGATATTTCCTACATGTTACTCTAATAGGAGTTCACCTGACTGTGAGATTGCTCATAAACAGTGAGGGCTTTCATTTTGAGTGGCTCGTAACTTAATAAAAGGTTGGCCTCCACTGCAGAGTTCCACTCCAACTCCAGAATTCTCTGAGTCAAAGGGTTGAGGATCTGGACTCAACACTCTCATTGGCTTATTATAATTATGTGAAAACTATTGTTCTAAGCCATCATTTATTAAACAATGTAATGAATTGTTTCTCCTTGCGTGTTTTAATTTGATTATCCAAAGAATGACTGTAAATCATTCAAGCACTTCTTTGCAATGCGTTTCAAAAGTTTTAATGTCATTCTTCCTAGGGCATCAAAAACTAATTTTTGAAACCATGAAAAGTGTTTTATGCTGCCATTATTATGGTCGTGAGGATAGCTAACTACTTGATTTTACTCGGATGGGGAGCTCAAGTTTTTCTCGATCAAAGCCTCTACAATGACAAGTGAATCTATGTAAATGAATTGGACCAAAGTTTAACCAGAGTAATGCATCATTGAAGTGACCATGCGTAGGAAATAAAGAAAAAATATCTTCTCTCAACATGATTACTCTAACAATGCATACTACTCTGATCGTACAGTGAAATTTAGGACATTGCCTATACATTGACCAGGAGGAATCTGATATGAGTAAATTGAGTCAAACAAAAGTCCACCTCACATGAGCTAAATCAAGTGCGAGATCTCATTAACACCATATTGATAGCAACAAAGGATCTTTATATATCTAACTCAAATTATCTTGTGTTCTATCCCAGGATATGTTCATAGGGGGTACGGAGAGCACGTCCACTCTTATGGAATGGGTCATGGCTGAGCTGATGAGAAACCCAAGAATAATGGAAAAGGCACAGGCAGAGGTGCGACGAGTTTTTGGCAAAAAGGAAAAACTAGATTGGAGAGACACCAATGAACTGGAATACTCCAAATCGGTCTTAAAGGAGACACTTCGATTGCACCCACCTGGACCTATACTTGTGCCAAGAGAATGCAGGGAGAAATGTGAAATAGAAGGATATGAGATACCCATCAAAACAAGAATCATAATCAATGCATGGGCAATAGGGACAGACCCGCAACATTGGGATGATCCTGAGAGTTTCAAGCCGGAAAGGTTTTATGGAAATCCAATTGATTATAAGGGGACTAACTTTGAGTTTATCCCTTTTGGAGCTGGCAGGAGGGCGTGTCCTGGCATAACATTTGCAGAAACTAATGCATTGTTGCTCCTCTCTCAACTTCTCTACTTTTTTGATTGGAAGCTCCCTAATGGCATGGAGCCACAGGATTTGGACATGACTGAAGAGTTTGGTCTGACTGTTCATAGAAGATCTGAGCTTTACTTGCTTCCTATCCCTCATTTCCCAAGTAAGACAGTTTGAAGAAGTTGGATGGCAGAAAAAAACAGGATGTGTATGTTTAATTAGTAATGAAGCAAGAAGTAAGCAAGAAGTGATGAAGTGGTGGAATGTAGATTTTAATTCTCTGTTAAAACGGATATTTGTCAAAGTCTTTTATTATGTATTGTAAGCATAATAATCCTCAATCACAGGAGGACCTCCTTTGGTCTAGTCTAAATGACACAATATAATAAACGAAAGTAATATGAGAATGTATAGGAGCTTACCTGACTCCATTGCTCTCTTCTTGAAGTGACAGAGATTTGGAACGCACGTGAGGGATTTACAACTTCTTTGCCTTTTCCAATTCTTTCTTGCTTAGTGATGGAGGCCAAGAAAACTATCAACCAAAGGAGTTACCCAAAGGGTCATTTTATAGGAGATTCCTACCCATCAAGGAAATCATTAAGCCCTAACTACCATCTAACCCTTTTAATCTCAACCCATTATTCGTTTGTTGGCAAGTGAGATCCTAAGCCCTAACTACCACCTAACCCTTTTAATCTCAACCCATTATTCGTTTGTTGGCAAGTGAGATCCTTTTAACAAAATAAGTGGGTCTCTTAATTGGATAGATAAGTGGACATGATTAAAATCCTTAATGGATTTGTGGTCATGTGGATAGAGTCACTAGGGTTTGTTTCGCACTTCTCTATGCCCCACCAACTAATAGGGAAATATATCCTGAAGTCGACTTTCTTGTATTGAGGCATTCAGGGAAATCTAAATCTGAATAACCGATCACTTCTGATTGATCAAACCTTCTGTATGAGAGCCTGTAATTTCTAGTGCCTCTAAGATATTGCGAAACTTTCTTAACTCCAACCCAATGGGCCATTCCTGGGTCACTTTAATATTTGCTAAACATGCCAACATCAAAACTGATATTAGGTCTAGTGCATGTTTGTGCATACATCAGACTCCTTACTGCAATGGCATAAGGACATTGGCCCATTTCTTAGACTTTGCTCTTTACTAAAATTCCCACCCTTAATTATTGGTGAATCCTGACACCTATATCATTCCATACATAACCTTTTAAAAATATTTTTGATATAGTATTCTTCTAATAACCTAAGTAATCCTCGAGATTTATCCTGATATATCTCAATTCCTATCCTCAAGGTTGTTTCTTTCATATCTTTCATATTATTCTTAAAGTATTCATTGGTTTCATGAATTATACCAAGGTCATTATTAGGTAGCAAAATGTCATCGACATATAGTATCAAAATTATAAACTTGCTCTCACTAACCTTGAGATAGATGTAATGGTCTGCTGAATTTTCTAGTAAATTCGAATAATGTGATAATGCGGTTAAACTTAAGATATCATTGCCTTGAAGCTTTTTTCAAGCCATATATCAATTTCTTCAATTTGTAAACTAATTTATTGCTATTTCCTTTTATGAATCCTTTAGATTGTTCCATGTATACATCTTATTCTAAATTTCTATTTAGGAACGCTATCTTACCATCCATTTGATGTAGCTCTAAATCGAAATGAGCTACAAGAACCTTAATTATCCTCAATAAATCCTTTTTAGACATCAAATGGTGGGTCTCATGATCAATTGTAGTCAACTCCCTCCATTTGAGTAAAACCTTTGGCCACTAGTCAAGCCTTAAATCGTTCTACCATTCCTTTCGCGTCCCTTCTGGTCTTGAAGACCCATAAACAACTTACGAACTTGGAACCCTTGGGTAGTTCGGCAATATCCTAAACCTCAATGGTGGCCATTGATTATAACTATTCTTTCATAGGATCCAACCATTTATTAGAATCCACACTTTCTATGGCTTCCTCGAACGTTTTAGGATAATCATTTATCCCAATATTGGCTTCTTCTAAGCATACAATATAATCGTCTGAAATAGAAGGTCTTCTTATTCGAGTTGACCTCCATAATTCCGGATTTGGTTATGCATTAGGAAGTGGATCATCATGATGTTTTGGGAGTTGATCATTGATGGGCCGTCCAATATTATGTTCAGCTTGATCATTTTGTGGTTGTTGTATCTCTTGATGACCATTAATGATATCAAGTGGAACAAACCCATTTTGTGTATTAGGTAACTCAATATTTTTCCTAATTTCTTTATAAACTATATCTCTTCATTGAGCACTCCAACTATTGATGGACCCGGCTTTCTCTCTCACCTACCTCCGCTCCGGGTCCGCCGGGGTGCGGTAGGGCGAAAAAAAGAAAAAGCGAGCATCAACATTTTTTTGTACGGGTATGCCAGATTTTCTATTCTACTTGGAATTAGAAATGGTGATCCGGAGATTCACCTTCACAAGTAGAAAGAAAATCAAACTTTTTTTCTAACTTTCCATTGCACATACATTCTAAGAAAAGAGACAGATTTAGAATGCCGTGAGAGGCGATTTTCTTTAGTTTGCCGTGAAAAGCGGTTTTGTGCCGTAGAAGGCGATTTTGCCATGAAAGGCGATTTACAAATCTTATCAATAATGAAAGACAAGAATTGTGATTTTTTGTCTCTTAAAAAAATACAAAATACAATAGAAAAGGAAGAAAGAGGGATCTGACTTCTCAGGAGATTGTGGGGATTCGTTCAGATCGACGGTCGCGAGTCATGTATGGACTCCACCATTGTCCTTCAGATGAGAACACTTGATTCTTTTATTCACTTGGCTTGGCTTGGACCTCGGATTTTTAGAGGACAAAGACCAAGGGAAGGTCCTATATCCAATAAAAATTTGGGTAGACGGGCTGAAAAGCTACATCTAGGCCACGCTGAATGGAAGAAGAGAGGAAACCTTGCGGGGGTGCCCACCCAAGGGACTTCAATCACCTTGTAGTGTTTTCAGTAGAGTTTCTTCAAAATAAGAGAGCTTCTTTGCGGAGAGATTTCAAGGCAATTTCTTAGAAGATTTTTTCGGACCACTTTGGATGATTTTTTCGGACCCTTTCCCTTTGGAATGACCGCCTATTTATAGGCTTTTGGTAGCCATTAGGAAGGTTTATGGGCATTAATGGCATTGATGCTTCATGATGGGAGGAGTTACAAGATTAATTTCATAATTTTGTAACTCCTTTTTCCTTGAATTTGATTGGCCGATGGAGAATAATGAGCATTTAATCTCCATGATGATGGGGGTTTTATAATTAACTACTATGATTAAACTCCATAATGATAGGAGTTACATGGTTAACTGCCATGATTAGTTGAACTTGTAACTCCCATTTACTTGCTTCTGACTGGGCCGTCCAAAATAATGAGTTAATGACCGCATTAACTTGTCATAAACGGGTCAATTAACATCATTAATTGGTCGCCGAGTCGCTTAAAGAGTCGCGGGCCGCGCCGCGTCTTTTGGAATTCTTCTGGCGATGATCATCGATGGATCCGCATGTTCTTTGATGTCGGATAATGATGCAATTTCAGACATTTGTTGACACCAATGGGCCGGCAACATCTGTCCAGTCGATTTCTCGATTTGCGTAGCTTTTACAGTCGAAGTGCCTCGAAGAAAACTTTGAAGGAGAGTTTCTGACTTGACCAAGAGTCTCTGAGCATTTTTCTTTTGATAGAGTAGCCTTTTGAGTTTCCAAGGGGATTTTATGGCAGTGAGAGAGATAACATACCATCTCAAGGCAAAATTTTGAAAATGACATTTGGATTGAGTTTTTGGGTTTTGGATTTTTCTTTTTGACCTTGTGAACCTAAAGGCTTTATGTGGCGCATTAGGCGGTCAATGAATGTTTTTGGTTTTTGACCTTGTGACCTAACAAGCTGTATGTGGCAGGTTAGGAGGTCGGATTTTGGATTTTAATTTTAGTCTTGTGACCTAACAAGCTGTATATGGCAAGTTAGGGGAATGGGATTTGGTTTTTGGTTTTGGTCTTGTGACCCAACAAGCTGTATGTGGCAAGTTAGGGGACCATGGTTTTGTTTTTGCTCACTCTTTGGGACAATTTTGGGTCCATTGGAGTGTTTGGGTTTTTGTGGAATGTCAATTTCAAGGTTTTGACTCAATTTGGTTCATGCGGTGGGATGGTTTGGATTTTTGGAAACTCATGAGGCTTGGATTTTTTGTATGGCCCACTCAACTCAAAAGAGGCATGCAACCATTTTTGTATACTCTTGGCAAGAAGGATTTTGACTAAAAGCCACTTTTAGTGCCTATGTGGTCAAACCTGGCTCATGTGGGCTAGCCCACGGGACCATAAGCTTTAAAGATGGCTTAGATCTTATGTGGTGCCTTTTTTTGAAGAATATCTAAAAATATCTCTTTTGGATAGAGAATATCTAAAAATATTCTTACTTGGAGAGAATCTCTCAAGTTTCCTTGATTTTGGGAGAGATTTTCTCAAAATATCTTTCTTTGGGAGAAAGTTTCTCATAATCCCTCTTTTTTTTGGAGAGAATTTCTCAAAGAATCTTCTCTTTAGGAGAGAATATCTCAAATTCCTCTTCTTTTGGGAAGGTTGCTAATTTTTAGCACTTACCTCATTTATTTTTTCCTTCTTTCATCTTTTGGTTTGCTCTCTTCTATAAAAGTTAGGAAGTTGGATCTCTTGTTGCTATTGCTCTTTTTTTTTGCGAAAATCTTCAAGAGTGCTCCAAGATCAAGAACTTTTCTTTTTCTTCAAGGATTTTCAAGCTTTTTCTTCTTCTTCTCCATCAATAGCTTCAAGTAAGTTTCCTTCTTCTTTAAGAAACTCCATGTAGAAGTAGGAAAAAAGTTTCTTTCTTTTTCTTTTTTTTCTTCACGTGTTCTCTTCTTTTTTTTTTCACATGTTTTTCTTTCTTCTTTTTTTTTTTTCTTTTTCTTTTTTTTTTCTCTTTTTTTTTTCTTTTTTTTTTTCTCCACGGTTTCCCCCTTTTTTTTTACTGTGTTTTTTTTTTCTTTTTTTCTTCTTTTTTTTTCTTTTTCTTGTGTGTCCGTACGGACAGGACCGTACGGTCAAGGCCGTATAGTCACGTGGCCTGTGGGCAATTTTTTTTTTTTTTAAAAGAGATTCTCTTCTTCTCTTCTTTTTTTTTTCCTCTCTCGGATTTCAAGATGCCCATGCATGACAACTTTCCTTCTACACATTTTTTTTCTTTTTTCTGTTTTTGTAAATGGAATTGGAAGTATGATAGTGCACACCTGGAAATCTTTTGCAAGTCTTGGGATTTGGAGCTCGCATTAATGCTGAGCCCTTTCTTCGTCTTGCGGGGATTTTTGAGGGGCTTTGCAAGTTTTGGATTCTGGAGCTCGCAGCAATGTTGAGCCCTTTTCCAGTCTTGCGGATATTTGAGAAGATTTAGCTTGATCTCGCAGCAATGTTTGAGTTCGAGCCTTCTTCGAGAATTCTCCATTGATTATGAGCTTGCAGCAATGTTGAGCTCATCTTCAAGCTCCAATTTCTTTCGGGGTGTTCCTCTTTTCTTCGGAATTGCCCCGGAACCATGCCAAAATCCTGCTAGGATTTTGTAGCAAAATTATGTCATTTTGATGATTGATTTTTCTCTTCTTCCATTCTTTGCAGGTAGTTCCTCCAGAACGAACAAGGGTAAGGAGCCTGTCTCTGATGCGCCTCGCCGTTCTACTAGATCTTCTAATGTGGCCGTACAACAGGCATGGGAGAAGGTCCAGTATGTTGAAAGGAACTTGGAAGAGTGTGACTCGCTCAACTAAGATGAGATGAGGCAACATTTGATCTCAACCGAAATGAGATGAGGCAACGTTTAATCGCCCTCAAGGATGAGGAGTTTTATAAGATTATGGTAAGCAACCGTCCTTGGGTCACGGACGATCAGAGCATTGTGCCCAAGCCTACCTTCTTCTTTGGTGATGCAGTCCTTGATGATTCAACATACCAAAAGAGATGTTTTCAGTTCTCTTACACAATTGATGGTGAGGAGAGCACTGTTTCTACTTGGTCGACCTTCGATCGGACTATCTTAATCATGAGCCTTTCTTTCACATGCTCAAAGAGGGAAGATCCTCCAAGCTGGGTGAAGAGGACTAATGTGATCAAGACCGGGGTTTTCGTTGGCGGTCCTTCTGGTTATGCAGAGAGGTTGCCTGTCCGTATGGACATTTTGATGCCGGCCAATGGCTACCAAGGTTCAGACTATCCTTCGGTCGATTTAGGACCGGTGGGCCTTGGCATTTTCAAGGGCGATGTTAGCAATTGGGTGAAGCCTTTTCGACTTCGCGGCCGTTTCAGTGCGGACTAGAGCTGGGAGTCCTGGATTGATCACATCCTGTAGGTCGGCGGTGCCATTCTTAAGGAGGCCGTGATCTTTGATGCGGTTTGCGCTTTTTGGCAAACCGTGGTTTTCTCCAATGAGGCCTTCATGGCCATACTGGAGTCGTTCCTTCCACAAACCAATACCTTCGTTGCCACGAACGGTGAGATTGGTTCTTCTTTAAAGGAACTGAGCGCCATCACCGGGCTGCCTATCTTCGGCAAACTCTATGAGGAGTTCATGCCTATCGACAGCGTCCTTGAGGAGCAGTCTGAGGAGTTCAGGCTTTTGTACTTTCAGCTCGTCGCCTTCTACGACTTTTTGAAGGAGAAGGAGGGCTCGAAAGTCCGGTGTAGCAGTTGGAAGAGTGGTAGCTCTTTGTCTTTCAACTTCTTTGACAGCGGAGAGTTTCTGAGAGTACGACCTAGGAAGCCAGGGCTAAGAACCCAGATTCGAAGAAGATCTCCGCCATGAGAGAAAATTTGAAGGAATTCTTTGTAAACACAGACGCCGTTCATTCTGACATTGTGCTGCGGAGAGATCTCGCTGTTTACCTCACTTATTGGCTGGGTGAGGCTGTTTCTGCTGGAGGAGATGGTACACACATCAGGCCGCATTGCATTTTTCCGGCTTGTCAAATGGCGTTTGGAGAGCGGCTTGCTTTGGTGCCTGCTCTCTACTCTTATTTGTGCACCAAACTGCAGGCAGTTGCTTTCCTGGTTCAGCTTGGGCTTCCCATGAACAAGATATTTTCAGCCCATATCCTTTATTCGTGGTATGTATACCACTGTCCTGGTTTTTACCAATTGGGCACTGCACAGGACGATGACCCTTTTATGATTTAGTTGGCTAGAGGGAAGCCTATTTCCGAATCTCTTTTATCTGCCCGTTTGAGGATTCGATGATTCTGGGACGTCGAGATGGGACAGTCTTCAGTGAAGCTTTCTCCGGGCCTGCGGAAGAAGGTTTTTGATTTTGGTGTCTCCCGAGATTCCACCAAGGCAGGGTCGGGGTGACACTATTCTCTGACAAACGCAAAGAAAGCTTGGCTTTTCAACATACGTGTCGGCACAATGGTGTACCATAGACATTTTTTCGTCGATTTCCAGCTGTATGCTCCCTAGCGTTTGCCTTGTAGTTGGGCTTCTCCCAAGGCTTTGTTGGAGCGCCTTCGAGTAAGGTGAAGAGTTTTGGAGGTCTGTAGGACGGGAGGAATTCATGGGCCTTTTATAGCATGGAAGACACTACCGCCATGATTCCCTATCCTGAGTTACCCACCTTCTGGACTGCTGGCTTCACGAAGTGGTTCGTTGAGAGCTTTTCAGTGTACCGGGGCTTTCCAAGAAGGAGCTCGATGTAAAGTAGTCTTCTGGGAAGAGTCTTGGGAAGTCAGATGGCGTCCGCCGAGAGGAAGTTCTAGGTTTCCTTTCGGGTGAAAAGCACAAAATAGGCTTTCTTGATGATCGGGATGTCATCAGATCGGGAGCTGCACAAGAGATGCTTGGTGAGGTCTTGGAATAGCTCGCAGAGGAGGAGGCTGAGGTCGCTGCTTGGATACAAGAGGAGCGAGCAAAGGCTTCCATGGAGTCTACTGGCAAGAGCAGACCATCCAGTGAGGACTTTAGCGAGAGGCCAGATTTTGATGGTGGGGTGGGTACTTCCAGCAATTCGTCTCATATGAGCAAGAGGAGAAGAGGACAACACTGAAGTAAAAGACTGCACGAAAACTCTCCTGATCTAGAAGCCCCTTCCACTATTGCTGAGGAAGCATTAGGGGATGACGATGAGCCTCCAGAGAAGAGGAGCCGAGGAGAAAAGATCAGTAGTGATGGTATGACCCTTCTTAGCTCTTTTTCCGCTCTTTTTTTTATGAGGCCTTTGTTTTGATCCATTGCTTTCTTTCTTTTGGCAGAAGATGATGGTTTGGTGATGCCCAAGGTTCCAGCCGATGAGGCAGTGATGGATCCGGTCGTGGCATCTGAGGAAGAACCTAGAGAGTTTGAAGTAGATCCAGAACCTCCACCTGGTATGACTTCTTTTTTCTCTTTGTTTTTCTTTACCGCCACTTGCTGACATATTTTTTGTTTTCTTACCAGCTGACTTGCCAGAAGATCCCGACGACTTTGAGCCATCCATGGATGTAACTTTTGACGATGCTTCGGATGAGCTTATGGAGGTAGAAAGCATTCCGCCGGTCGTCGAAGAAGGTATATAGTAATAGTCTTGATATTTGATTTTTGATAAGATCATATTCATACCTTTTTCATCTTTCATTGGTAGGTTGTGAGGCGACAGGAGAAGTTCCTCTATCATTCTCACAGCCAGAGCAGGGGGTGCCTGCGGTTGATCCAGGAGTAGGGGCTTCTTCTACCAGTTTTGACAAGGCAGAGACGAGTCCGCATGCTGATATTCCTTCTCTAGCGGCTCCGATTGGAAAGAGCTTTTTGATTACCCTTCCAACGATGCATGACATGGGTAGTTGACCAACGGAGCATGGCGAGTCTTCATCTAAGCCATCCCTTCAGTTTGCGAGGAAGGTGTTGAAGAGAGTTTTGAGCTCATGGGTCGAGACTCTCTCTTTTGGCCATTTGGAAGCTGGCTTCGGCATGATTAAGCATGTGCAGGACATTCTTGCTGATAGCGGAGAGGTCGGGTTGGACATTGCAAGTGCCAAGGCTTTCGTTGATGAAGTCGTCGTTTTAGGCAACAAGTGGATTGAGACCAAGAGCTTTCCAAATAGTGACTTCTTCAATGAGATGTTTTTGAAGCCTTCTGGCGTGGTCAAATCTGGACTGGATGAGATCTTGCGGACTCGAAAGTAGCTCATTCAGGAGAGGAACGTCACCGAGTTGGCTATTATTGAACTGACATAGGACCAACACCGTCTCGACAGGGAGGTCATTGAGGCCAGACAGCGCCTTGAGCTATTGGAAGAACAAACCGCTGCCAAGTGGACTGCCATTTTGAAAGCTCGCGATAGAGAGAGGACTCTCATTCGCCAAGTTGAGGAGGCTGAAAGCAATCTCTGGAGGAAGACTCAGCAAATATGAACATGGCAAATTCTATGGGAAGAGCTTCCTCGTGCTGAAGATGGGTCAAGACAGCCTACCGCATTTTATGGGAAAATCCTGCAAAAACGCGGCCTAGAAGCTATGGAGGCTAAGGTCAAGAGTTTGTTTGAGGAGTTAAGTCTTTGGCTAAAGACCATGTCGGACTAGTCTCCTGATTTTATAACAAACTTTTCTTCTTTTCTTCTGGTACCTCCATGTATAAACATTTTTTTAGCACCTTCTTTTTGTATTCCCTCGTTTCACTTAAATTCTTTTTTGATGAAAATAAGTAAAAGTTGGATGGGAAAGTTTGTTTTGAAAAATTTGATCAAAAGGTTGTCATTTTATGAAGATCTTTTGTCAAACGATTGTTTTGGGCATGAAAGCCAAATTTTGTGGCAAAAAGCCTGGTTATTTGATGGCTTGAAAGCCGAATTTTGAATGGCATGAAAGCTAAGTTTTGGTGGCATATGAGCCAAAATTTTGTGGCATGGAAGCCGTTTTCTATTTGTGGCATGGGAGCTGAAATTTTGGTTGTGGCATGGAAGCCGGTTTTTGTGGCGTGAAAGCCAAGTTTTGTGGCATGGGAGCCAAAATTTTGTTTGTGGCATGGGAGCCAAATTTTGTAGCATAAAAGCCGATTTTTTGTTTGTTTGGCGTGAAAGCCAGATTTTGTGGCATGGAAGCCGAGTTTTTTGAAAACCAATTTTTGTTTTGTTGGCATGGAAGCCAAATTTTTGATTTTTGTTGTGAGAGCCGGGTTTTTTAGTTTTCAAAAGTGCAAGTATCGACTAAGAGTCGCCTCCCTGGTGAATGGTATTGCAAGTATCGATGGAATGTCGCTTCCTTGCTCACTCGGTTGCGAGTATAGATGGAATGTCGCCTCCTCGCGGGTTCTTGTGCAAGTATCGACTGAATGTCGCTTCCCTGCTTTTTTCAAAAATTTTGTTTTGTGGGTATTGATGGAATATCGCCTCCCCACGATTTTTTGAAATTTGAGGTTTTTTCGAACCTTTGGTTTTTTTTTTTTTTTTTTTTTTTTTGTAATTTGGGTTGTGGATATCAACTGAAACGTTGTGCCTCCACGATTTTTGAAATTTGGGTTGTGGATATCAATTGGAATGCTGCGTCTCCACGATTTTCTTTTGAAATTTTCCAAGTATCGACGTGACGTCGCTTCCTTGCGATTTGAGGTTTTGGAAGTGTGGAATGGGGTTCGTATCATTTCGATTTTTGGGTTTTGCGAGTATTGACTAAGCGTCTCTTCCCGCGGTTTTTTTTGAAAAACCATTTTTGTTTAAAGACACAAGGGTCGTAGATTTTGACTCAAAACCATTTTTGGTGGTAAAAGTAGGAGTTGACTAGGGTGGAAATTCCTGAGTCCTGATTTTTTTTTTCAAACCAAGAATTTTGGGTTTAAGGATCGAAAGTTTTGGTCAAGTTAGGGAAGAGGCTCGTAAACTTGGATTTTGGGTTGTTGTTTTTTTTTTTTTAACAATGAAACATTGAGAGTAAGCATTGTTTTGAGGTTTCTTTTAGGAACTTCAACGTAAAGAAGAAAATTCCAAAAGGAGTGGGTTTGATGAGCAAGTACCTAGGAATCGGCTTTGGCCGTGTAGGCATCGCTCTGACCTGATGTAGGTAGTCTTCAAGGGTAGTACCACTTCAAGAACTTGCCATTGATGGGCAGCATACATCTATCACCCTCCATGTTTAGAAGAGCATATGCGCCGTTGGAGAAGACTTTGTCAATGACGAAGGGTCCCTCCCATTTTGGTTCGAATTTGCCTTTGGACTTGTGGGCAAAAACCATTGGCCTTTTTACCGCAAGAACCAAGTCACCCTTTTTGTGGCGCGCTGCCTGAGCTTCTTGTCGAAAGATCCTGCCATAAGTGCTTGGTAAAGCTCAACGCTTTGTAGGGCTTCGAGCCGTCTTTCGTCGAGATTATCCAGTTCTTGGAGTCTCAATTTGACGTTGCTTTCTTACGTCATTTCGTTTTGCAGAGATACCCTTAAGGAAGGAATTTGTACCTCTAGAGGGACAACTGCTTCACATCCATAGACCAAGGAGAATGGTGTGCTATGGGTTGGTCCTCAAACGATAGTTTGGTAGGCCGATAAAGCTTTAGGCATTTTGTCGCTCCAGTCTCTTTTGTGACTAGAGACCATTTTCTTGAGAATTTTGTAGAGTGTCTTGTTGAAGGCTTCTGCTAGTCCATTCGCTGTCGGGTTATACGGAGTCGAAGGACAGCTTTGGATTTTGTATTTGTTGCAGAACCTATAGAATCTGTGATCCCGGAATTGTGGTCCGTTATCATGGACGAATCTTTTAGGTATGCCAAAGCGACAAATGATGTTGGTGCGCAAGAATTGAAGGACTGATGAGGTATTCATTTCACTGAACGTAAATGTTTTTGACCACTTAGAGAAATAATCCATAGCGGCGAAGATAAAGCGATGACCTTTGCTTGATGGGGGAGAGATAGGACCTATGATGTCCATACCCCAGGCTTCGAAGGGCCATGAGATCTCTGTAGGATATAGCCATTCTAGAGGCATGTGTACATAATCTCCATGAACTTGGCATTGTTGGTAACGTTTAGCAAATTGCATTGCGTCAGCAACCATGGTAGGCTAATAGTAACCTAACCTTTTTATCTGATCGTAGAGCTTAGGACCAGCCTGATGGGCTCCACAAAGACCAGCATGAACTTCTTTAAGAGTTTGTTCCGCCTCTTGTTATGACAAGCAGCGTAGGAGTACTCCGTTGAAGGATTTTCTGTAAAGCATTTTGGAGGGAATATCCAAATGAAAGTTTGGGGATCGTGTTTGAATACTAACCCGCTCTTTTGGATCTTCAGGTAGGATTCCGAACATAATGTAATCAATGAACGGATCCCTCCAGTCGCTGATCAGAGGTTTAAGGATGGAAATCCGACTTCCGACCACTCGATGGCATTCAGCGACTGCTTGGTGTGTGTTGAGAGGAGGGAGTATCCTCCTGTGACACACTGTAATTTTCATGTTTTCCCCTTCTTGGATCGCCATAGATGTAGCAAGTCCAGCCAGGGCATCTGCACGGATGTTTTCACCTTTGTGGATGTGGGTGATGTGACAGACATCAAATTTTTATCGAAGTGATTGTGCCTTGTTGTAGTAAGGTAACAGATCAGGCTTCCTAATTTCATATTTTTGATTCATCTGATTGATGATCAGTTGAGAATCCTCAAATGCCTCAGCATGGTGATGTCGGATTCGAGGGCGAGTTCCAATCCTATGATCAAAGCTTGGTACTCAGCTGCATTATTTGAACATGGTTCCAGTAGCGAGAATGCATGTGGAATCATGTACTTGTCGGGACTAACAAAGAGAACGCCAATTCCCGATATCGGCTTTCCTTTTTCATTTGTCCTGGTTGCACCATCGAAGTACATGTCCCAAGAGGCATTTGATAAAGAGGTCTCTACGCTGTAGATAGACTCGTCTGGGAGATCATCCCTTAGTGGAGAATTCTTAGGCAGTGGATGCTCTGCGAGAAAGTCTGCCGGAGCTTGGCCTTTGATTGCTTTTTGTGGTACATACCTAATATCAAATTGTGACAGAAGGATGGACCATTTTGCTAGTCGAGCATTGAGGGAATCTACTTTTGTGACAAGGACCTTTAAGAGATTGATCCTCGAATTCAGGTATACTGTGTTGGACAGTAGATGATGACGTAGCTTTTGTACAGTGAACATCACTTCCATGCATTGATTAAAAAATCGGCCGATACCGATTCATATCGGCCGATATGAATCGGTATCGGCCGAAACCGGTACGATATATTGCCTGCGATACCGGTATCGGTATCGCAGGCAATATATCGCCAAAATATCGGCGATATCTGTCGATATTTTCAAAATATCGGCAGAACCGATATCTCGGCCGATATTTTGCAAAATATCGGCCGAGATGATATATAATAAAAAAAAAACCCTACTTTTTTAAAAATCCCCAATCTTCTTCTTCTCCTCCTCTCCTCTCATCTTCTTACTCCTTAGGGGCTGCAACTACTCTCCATCTTGTATCTTTTCAAACCTCAAATTTATTTCTTAAAGAAATATTATTCAAGCCTCAAGGTAAGAGAAAATCAATTTATACCATTTTATTATGTGTTTTTTGTTTTTTATTTTTAGATGAAGCATAGAAATCATTTGGTTTGTTACTTTGGTTGTTTTCTCCACTTAGAAGTTAGATCTACATACTTTCATGCTAGATCTACTCATACAAATGATTTTTAGATTTTTATTTTAATTATTTTATTTTCGGATTTTAAAATATTTGAATTATAATATATCATTTTTAGGGGATTTCATCATAAACATGTTGTTTCGATCAATGATTCATGATCATTGTGTGGTTTATAAATGATTGATTTACACACTTTTATGCTAGATCTATATATTTAGTATTTTGAAAATGATTTTATTAAATTTTGATTTTTCTAAAAATAATTGTTTTTACTTTTTACTTGTTAGAGCATTTATGATACCAAAGGCTTATTAATAGTGTGTAGATGATAGATCTACATCTACTCATAGTCATAAACATGATTTAGATTTTTATTTTATTTATTTTATTTTCAGATTTTTCAATATTTGAATTATAATATATCATTTTTTGGGGATTTCATCATAAATGTGTTGTTTCAATGATTCATGATCATTATGTGGTTTATAAATGATTGATTTACACACTTTTATGCTAGATCTATATATTTAGTACTTTGAAAATGATTTTATTAAATTTTGATTTTTCTAAAAATAATTGTTTTTACTTTTTACTTGTTAGAGCATTTATGATACCAAAGGCTTATTAATAGTGTGTAGATGATAGATCTACATCTACTCATAGTCATAAACATGATTTAGATTTTTATTTTATTTATTTTATTTTCGGATTTTTCAATATTTGAATTATAATATATCATTTTTTGGGGATTTCATCATAAATATGTTGTTTCAATGATTCATGATCATTGTATGGTTTATAAATGATTGATTTACACACTTTTATGCTAGATTTATATATTTAGTATTTTGAAAATGATTTTATTAAATTTTGATTTTTCTAAAAATAATTGTTTTTACTTTTTACTTGTTAGAGCATTTATGATACCAAAGGCTTATTAATAGTGTGTAGATGATAGATCTACATCTACTCATAGTCATAAACATGATTTAGATTTTTATTTTATTTATTTTATTTTCGGATTTTTCAATATTTGAATTATAATATATCATTTTTTGGGGATTTCATCATAAATATGTTGTTTCAATGATTCATGATCATTGTGTGGTTTATAAATGATTGATTTACACACTTTTATGCTAGATCTATATATTTAGTATTTTGAAAATGATTTTAATAAAATTTTGATTTTTCTAAAAATAATTGTTTTTACTTTTTACTTGTTAGAGCATTTATGATACCAAAGGCTTATTAATAGTGTGTAGATGATAGATCTACATCTACTCATAGTCATTGTTAAATGAATTTCTATTACTATTACATGAATTTCTTATTTTATAGGAAGTTAGTCACAATGGTGCGTGACTTAGATCCAGCTTGGAGACATGGTGAAGTAGTCGGAAGCAAAAACAAAGTAAAATGCAATTATTGTGGACGAGTGCTCAATGGGGGGATTACCCGATTGAAACAACATTTGGCACATGTATCAGGACAGGTGACAAAATGTCATAAAGTGCCACCAAATGTGAGGGCTGAAATGCATGAGCTCCTTGACGCATCTGCAAAAAAAAAAAAACAAGTACAAGCAAGAAGAATAACTGAGGAACTTGATGCATGCAGAGAAGAAATATTTGGTTCCTCCGATGATGACGATGAAGACCCAGAAATGAGGAGGGCTAGGAGAGAAAGTGTGAGGTCACTTCAAGAGGAGGAAGAGAGGAGAAGAATGCAATATGAAGCAGCCGCTAGAGGTAGCCAATATGAGCATGGTGGTGGGTCATCTGGACTAGGGGCAGCGAGTTTGCGTCGGGCAGTTAGTCAAAAACAACCCCGTGTCCGTGAAGATCCAGACATTGAGGAGGTTGAACCTCCTACACATGCACCTCGTAGGCCAGATGTGGTGGGGCCAACAGACCCATTTGCTTATAGAAAACCAACTTCAAAGCAGCCTAGCATTATGAAAGCTCTAAAGGGCAAGTTTGGTAAAGCAAGAGAACATCTAGTAAGGGCTACTGGGAAGTTTTTTTTGCATGGAGGCATCCCACCCAACAAGGCATCTTCTCCTTATTTCGCCACCATGTTAGATGTGGCTGTAGAACATGGTACAGGTATAAAGGCACCCACTCCTTATGAGATTGGGCATGTCTGTGTTGAGAAAGAGTATGAGGAATTGCAGGCTTGGGTGCAAACTTTCAAATGGGCATGGAGGGAAAGAGGTTGCACACTAATGTGCGATGGGTGGACGACCATCACACATCTTCATCTCTTGAATTTTCTAGTTTATTCATCTATGGGCACAGTGTTTATCAAATCAGTTGATGCAACTGATTACATCCAAGATGCAAAATATATTAATAGGTTATTGAATGAGGTGATTGAAGAAATTGGGGCAGATTGTGTAGTTCAGGTTGTTACTGACAATGCTGCAAACATGAAGGTTGCAGGAATGTTGCTTATGAAACAAAGGCCAAGGATTTTCTGGTCTCCATGTGCAGCACATTGCCTGGATTTAATGCTTGAAGATATTGCAAAAGGAAAAGTCATGGTGCAAGTGATTGGTAAGATAAAGAAGATCACAAATTTTTTTTATCAGTCATATAGACTCATTTCTATGATGAAAATGTATACAGACAACCATGAACTACTGCGGCCTGGCATCACTAGATTTGCCACCCACTTCATTGCCATCGAATGTGTTTACAAGTATAGAGATGGACTTCTTCAATTGATAAAATCACAAGAGTTCATGAATTCAAAATGGGGAAAGAGGCCAAGTCCCGTTACAAAAGAAGTATGTAAAACAATTGAGTCCAACAAATTTTGGCCTCATGTGAAGGGTGTTTTGAATGTTTTTGATCCCCTAATAAAGGTTCTTCGACTGGTTGATGGCGATGATAAGCCAACAATGGGTTTCTTACATGAGGCCATGGAGAGATCAAAGTTGGCTATTCAAGCAGATTGTAGATATTATAAAAAGTATTGGAAGACCATTGACGATCGATGGGGACGACAATTGAAACATGATTTACATTCTGCTGGTAAGTGAAAGCTATTTCCTTTAATACTTGAATTATTGTATTCAATTCTTCTCATTATATTAATTTATCATTGACTAAAATTCATTGGTTTTACACTTTTATAGGATACTTCTTTAATCCACAATTTACGAATGGGCACATATCTGATGAAATCCGTTTGGGACTAAAAAATGTGATTGAAAGACTAGCAGAGAATACAGATGAAGCAATTTGGGCTACAAATCAGGTAGGCAGTATGCTAATTAAGGGAAAAACCGAAAAAGTATAACATTGTAAGAATGTAAGTTCTTTAATTTATTTCTCTACTTCAACGTCTTCAGATTGACATATACAATGTACGTGCCGGAAGCTTTGGAACGATTACTGCGCGAAGAGCCATCACGCAGACCAATCCCGGTATTGATTGTAAATTGTAATGTCATCTCTATGTTATTCAAGGACTCTAATTATTATTTTATTGACTCTAATATAATTTCTATTTTTATTTTCAGCTGAATGGTGGTTGAATTATGGAGAGAGTGCTCCTGCACTAAGGACGATTGCTATTAAAGTCCTTAGTCAAACTACATCGTCTTCTAATTGTGAAAGAAATTGGAGCACCTTCTCATTTATCCACACAAGACCAAGAAATAGATTAACAATGCAGAAGCTAAATAAATTGGTCTACATCCATCACAACCTCAAGCTCTGGAGTAGAAATAGAAAGAGAAGACATTTTGAGGATCAACGGGATTATTTTTGTCCAATTAATTTGGACTACATTTTTTCAGAAGAGGATACAGTGTTAGGTGAATGGTTGGAGGAACAAGAAGAACCAATGTTAGATAAAGACCCAGAGTTTGAGGAGTTGATGGAGGAATTGACTGGGGATAGGCCTGAGCCAGTAAGGGCCTCAGAAAGGATGGAAGAAATAAACTTGACAATGCAACAGGGGCGCGCACCTGATACAAGTCAACCAAGGGGAAAGGAGGTGGACGAGGAGAGTGAGTCAAGTATTTCTACTTCATCATCATCAGTAGGAATTCCACCTGACTCTCCCGGGGATGAGGGTCATTATAGAGATGATGAGCCTCTCACTTATGAGACAGTTGAGCATTTTCCTGGTGCTACTGAGTTAGATCCTCGTCGCGGTTATGTCAGGCATGTTGGAGGGACCGAGGCAGGGAGTAGTAGTGGGATGGGCCCTGCTGGACAAGGAGTGGGGGAAGGTACTCATGGTCATTATGGGGGTTATGTTGGCCAACAAGGTGCTATGTATGAATAGTATGAGGATTATTCATATGACCCTAATTGGGTACCCCCTTCACCAACACCGATACTTTCTATCGAACAGATATTAATTGAGCAAGGAAGGCTTCCCCCACGACTTCCCCAACGACCTATTCATGCCCCTCATTTTTATTTCATGCTATTGGATTACAACCAGCCATCTCAATCTACAGGGGATCAACATAGTTCATCATCTTATCAGGAACAATCTGAATATGGTCATGGGTATGATAGTGCTGCACAACAGTATGGAGCATATCTTTTTAACCAATACCGGAGAAATGATGATGATGATGATGATATCGAGCCTGGGCGACACTCCACTTGGAATTAGGCTATCAATCTGTCAATCTGTCATACACTCATGGTATTAAATTTCTTAACTTATTTGTTGATTGAGTTAGTATTAAATGATGATTGGTATGTTATCTTTATTTTCTTATATTTTACACTAATAAATTGATCATGAGCATCAATAATGGTTGCATTATATGAAATACTGGAGAAGACAATGAATTGCGAGTCTGCGATACAGACAGGACTCATAACTTAAGGTGACCGAGATTTTGATTTATTGTTGTTACTAATGGAAAAAAATATTGTTTTCTAGCATTTTCTAATATTCTGGATTTTTTGGATATTTTTGCGAATTTTTTTGGATTAAAAAAAAAATTCACACCGCGACGACCGCGACGGACCGATATCCGCGACCGATACCGATATCATATCGGTTTTTCGGCCCGGCCGAGACCGCGACCGAAACCGAGATTTTAAACCATGCTTCCATGCATTCCTTTTCGACTGAAAAGTAGCGATGCTTTGCACCAACCAACATGCGGCTGAGGTAGTATAGAGCAACTTCTTTTCCTCCGTCATTTTCTTGTGCAAGTAGAGCTCCCAAAGAATGGTCGAGGGCTTTTGTGTACAAGATGAAGGGTTTTCCAGTTGTGGGGGCAGCCAACACTGGAGGTTTGGTCAGGTATGACTTGATGTCTTGAAATGCCACCTCACATTCTACATCCCAAACAAAGTCTACATCTTTCTTCATTAGGCGAGAAAATGGACGGCACTTCCCTGATAGGTTGGAAATGAACCGTCGGATGTACGCCAACCTCCCTTGAAGCCCTTGTAGTTCTCTTAGGGTTCTTGGAGATGGCATTTCTAGGATAGCCTTGACTTTGGTGGGGTCAAGTTCGATTCCAGCTTTCCGAACTATGAATTCGAGGAACTTACTCGATGAGACACCGAAAAACCATTTGAGTGAATTCATTCACAGTTTGTGTTTGCGAAGTCGGAGGAAGACTTCTCGAAGATCTTTGAGATGGTCTTTTTTTCTTTGGCTTATGACGGCGAGGTCATCAATGTAACATTCGACCGTCTTGTGTTGCATATCTTGGAATAGTTTCATCATGGCCCTCTGAAATGTTGCACCGGCATTCTTCATACCAAATGGCATGACAGTGTAGCAATACATGCCAAATGGGGTCCGAAATGATGTATGCCTCTCATCTTCGGGATGCATCTTTATCTGATTATTGCCAGAGAAGCCATCCATAAAAGTCATTCGTTCAAATCCGTAGGTGTTGTCAATCATTACCTCCGGTATGGGGAGTGGTAATTCATCTTTGGGGGCATGCATTATTCAGGTCTCTATAGTCAATACAGACTCTAATTTGCCCATTTTTCTTTATCACGGGGACGATGTTGGCCAGCCATTTGGGGTGCTGTTCCTCGCGGATGAAGCCAACGCTTTTGAGTTTCTGAGCTTCTTGTTCAATTTTGTCCATCACGTCAGGACGAAATCTTCTTTGGCCTTGTTTGACAGGCTTGGTATTTTCTTGCAGGTTGAGTTTGTGAACTGCTATTTTGGGATCCAAACCAGGCATTTCAGCGTAAGACCACGCAAAACAATCAACAAACTTATGAAGAAAAGCGATATACTCGGGTAACTCATCATCCTTTACATTCTTAATTATGAATACAGGACGTGGGTTATCAGGTGTTCCTAAGTCTATCTTTTGAAAATAATCTTCTGTTGGAAGGTTTGAAGGTGGTTCCTCCACAATATTTTTGGAGGCTTCCAACGCAACAAGACCTTGTGAATTTCTAAGGGCATTTTCAAACCATGGCTCCGCTTTTGTCCATAAATCTTCTTGATCGGTACTCTTCTCAAGACTTGCTATGAGATGATCCTAATCACCTGCTGAAACTGGGTCGAAGTAAGGCACTCCTTTTGGAGACAATGGTTCTTCTGGGTAAAAAAACTGTGCGTCTGTGTCATTGGACAATTCCTCTTCGTCATCAAAGAAATCGTACCAATTTGATGAGCTTCTTGGGTCCTTGTCGGTTGAATCTTCAAAGAGATATCCAGGGAGATCGATGTCTTCATCGACACAAGATGTTGAGGCCTGGTCGGCAAAACGACTTTGCAGCCTTTGTGTCAACTGTCTCATAGGAGTGTCATGAACATACCCCAACCCGTATGAAGACTTGTCTATGCGACGGTGGAGTTTCCAATTTTCCAGCTGACTTTTGGTCAAGGTGGGTTCCAATGGTGTAAGAATACCACGGCCACCTCCCAAACCAATTGGATTTTGAGCGTCATAGCCCATTTTCTTCATGATAGCTTATGCCCTTGGACTATACAAGGATAGTTGAGGCATACCTTCATTTTGGAAAGGTTCAAGCAATGAATTTGATGAAGAAGCGCCCGATCTATGGAAGAAGATTGATTTCTCTTATGCCGATGTTGCCGGAGCGACAAAGGTAGCAGACGCAGGATCTTCTACGTCAGTAGGTGTCTCCAATAGAGTGAGAGCAGGCCGAACTTGTTGAGTATCAGCTTGGCTTGACGAAGTATCGTTTTCGGGCTCTGAATCCGAATCTGTGTCTTGTATGATAGACACGAAGGAGACAACAAACTTGCCCCAGTCTTTTGCTTTGTCTTCTTTGCTTTGGTAGTGATTACCAAAGGTTTGGAAGATTTAAAGGAGACAACGAAGGGAGACAGATTGCTCCCCTTGGGTTTGCTGGAAGGTTTGTTTTCTTCCGATGATTGCTGAGGAGCCTTGCCTTTATCTTTTTGGAGATTACTAGCAAAGGATGCTGTTTCTTCCTCCTTTTCTTCTTTCTCGTCCTTGTACATCTGAGAATCTGCAAAATGGACTTCTTTGCCTTTGAAGGGCTTTTTGTCCACAAACACTCGATGTATCAAGTCGTCGTCCCCAACAAACTTGATGCATTGATGTAGAGTTGAAGGAACGACACCGTTCTTGTGTATCCAAGGGCATCCGAGAAGGATGTTGTAGCATGAAGGGGGTTTTATTGCATACACGGTGACTTCAGAGATAAGATCACAGATTTGCAATCTGAACCTGATTTTGCTGATAGGCCTTTGAGTGCTCCCATCGTATCCAAAGATGGACACGGATGTGTGGCTCAACTTGCTGGGTGGGATACCCAGCTCTTCGAGTGCCGAAGTAGAGAACCTGGGTTGATCTGAACTCTGTGCATTGGCATCTCTTTGATGTACCCTGTGAAGTACAATGATCGGTTGTGCTTTGTCTCACCTAGCAGGAGGTCTTCCCTATTGAAGGCTATGGTAGCACTTGCTGCTTTTTGGACCGAGAGGCATTCAATGCAAGGTCCCTCCGTTTTCTTCTTTTCTCCCTTTGAGGAGATTTTTGATTTTTCGACCCTATAGTCCATTTCAATTTGTAGGACTTGTGGGGCATGTTTGTCGACATCCGCATTCAGCCTTTGCAGTTCTGAAATGAGACTATCACGAGTTTGTGGTGACATTTGTAGTAAGTCTAGGATGTGTAGTCGTGCAGGTATGTGTTTGAAGTGCTCAATCAAGTCATACTTGAAAGCCTCCTTGGGGCCTGCATTTTCATTATTATTGTTACTTGGGGCATTTACAGCTAGCTTTCCCGAAGGATTTACATAAGAAGAAGAAGAAGAAGAAGAAGAAGAAGAAGGTTGGTTGTAGTTTTTGTGGTAATCCCGGCCAAAGCGAGTACCTTTCCCAACTTCAAAAGCTTCTAGAGGTGGCTCTTCTTTTGGAAGACCCTCTTCGGGCTCAAGGGGCTGATCATCCAGATTTGCTGAAAATGCTTCTGCAGCAGCATTGCCGTCTTCAGTGATTGCGTTGCGTGGAGCATTTTCAGAGAACAAGTCCTGAACAGCTTCCAGCAACTTTTCTTCTTTGTCCAGGATTTCATCGCTACAGACATTTCCTATGAGGTTGGGTATCTAAGACCAATTGACTGGGTTTTCTTTGAAGACTTCATCAGGCAGAGCCTCTTCATGGTGATCAGTTGGAAGAGGCTTGAATTCTGATGTCACGGTTTCAAGAGACGAAGGCTGAGAAGATGCTATCTCAGCGGAAGTCACCCGAGAAGATGTAGATCCAGAAGATATGCTACCAGATGCATTTTGAAAGTTTGTGGCCTCAGCAGATGAAGCTTCAGATGCACTATCATCCTGAACTATCACATTACAGGTAACTTCGATGGAAGATGCCTCCATAATAGACTGTTGGGAATCAGACTCATCCTCCAATGTAAGAGGATCATCCACCCAGCAATTCTCTTCATTTTCCGGAGTCATTAGAGGAGATGCTTGTAGATTCTCCGGGACTTCTGGTTCTAGATTTTGATGAAGCTGATTGATGCGATCTTGCTCTTGCTCTATGGCAAAGCATTGCAAGATTCTTGCATATTCTTCGAGATCGGGCATATGAGCCAAATCTTCTTCTTCTTCTCCTCCTTGTGGTTGAACCTCATTGGGATCCAGTAGAGCATTTGTTTGCGCCGGGTCAACAGTACTTTGTTGAACAACCTCTTGGTCTTCATCACCATCAGACCAGGATGCTTGTGGCTGGAAGGGGTTATACCATATTACTGGCATAAGGTGGGATTCTGGGATCCATTCTTCATCGGAGAGATATTCTCCGGTTTCAAGGGATTCCTCCCATTCATCAGTGTCACTGGTAGTGTCACTGGACTCGTATCCATCCATGGAGAATCCAACTACCGAGTTGCAAGAGTATGATGCCCCCTGCGTAGTCTCATTTCTGAGCCGTGGTGGAATGAAATCATCGAGGGTGAATTTTCTTACCACTCTTGAAGTCTTGGGAAGGGACTCCTCTGTTGCCCCCAGTGAAGCGGTAGAGGAGGTTTCTGCCTTTTCAGGGACCTCTTGCTTGGGTTGAGCCTTCTCCTGCTGTTTAAGCTGGTGGAGTTGTCTCTTGGCATGCCTTCGCTGCTGAGCGGTCGGCTTTGTTTTGACGATCTCCCAATTTTCATCTTCCAGGAGATCAGGATGCACCCATATGGGCTGTCCATCTAGTGTTGGGTAAGGCACCAACTCTTAGGACGTTTGGGTCATTTCTATCACCTTGAAGGAAGTAGTGATTTTTCCTTTGGCGACTTTGATGTTTGTCCATATGACACCATGTTAATGGAGGCAGACCCGTAGTTTTTGTCGAAGGTGATGACTCTGTTTTTCTACATCTCGTTGATATTCTCTCTCACAACGAAATATTGATTGAGAAGATGCGAGACCATTTGGTGGTATGGACAATATCGAGGATCATTGGTTTTGCCAACATCTCCCAGTCTTTTGGGGTCTGGCAAAGTAAGTTTGCCATTTGCTAAGAGAGCCCCAAAGATTTCTTTATCTTCATCGAGCGGGTATTTCTTCTCTACTCGTTCTTTGAAGGCATCAGAGAGTTCAGGCCTCTTACCTGCGGTTTTGTTTTCAGCTTTCTTTGGTGGCTGAGGTGCTGACTTGGTTTGCACATTGAGAACCTCCTTTTTCTTTGGCTTAGAGGTCGGAATGGCGGTCGGCTCCTTCTTTGATGACTTTTGACTGTTGAGGTCTTTAATCATCGTTTTAGCCTCCATAGACGCTTCTAGGAGTTCTTCCAGATTCTTTGATTTGTTGCCGATGATCATGGAGCGGATCCTTGCTCTGATGTTGTTTCAGCAGATGTCAACCAGCGACGCTTGTAACAACACATTTGAACATTTGTACACCATTGCATTCCACTTGTGAATGAAGCCGTATGTTGACTCATTCTCTCCCTGTTTCAGGCTGCAGAGCTGAGCCATAGTAGCAGGATGATCCTCACCTTTGAAGTGGGTCAGGAAGCGTGTCTCTAGCATGGTCCAGTTTCGAATGGAATCCTCTGGCAGAGTGGAGTACCAATCAAAGGCTGTACCTTTCAGGGTGCTTGCAAAGAGACGGATCTTGGGGGCATCTTGATCCGTAATAGCTCCCATCAGGATCTTAAAGTGGATGACATGCTGTCTAGCTGAACCTTTCCTCGTATTGTTTGGAGAATAGGTTGCTTGAACTTTGCAGGGAACGGAACCGAGTCCATCCATAAGGGATATGGTGGCTTGATTCCATGCTCCTTCAGTGTATCATTTTCTTTCACTTTGGCGAGGATATTGTCAACGTCCTTTTTAGTAAGGGAGCATGACTCATCTTCTTCACCATTTGCCTTGTCATTTGGAGGGACTTCATTGTTTGGCGGACGTTGAAAAGTGAGAAGGAGGTTTTCCATCAGGACCTCTATTCTTTGCTGTCCTTGCTCCAGCTGCTGGATGCGTAGAGCCATGTCATCATGTGGCAGATGTTGCTCAGAGTTTGTGACCAGGACATTCACACTTCGAGAATCGAATGAGGATATTGTATTAGTGACTGAGTTGGAGCTCATTCTTCTAGATGAAAAGCCCGATGAATGATCACTCCGGTGTCCTTGGCTTGAAGGAGTGGGAGAGTCCTCTTGATGTCTTCGTGTCCGGGAGACACTGCAAGTCACCAGCCGTCTGACATGAATTTTGGTTGCTGACTTCTGGCGTCTTTTGGTTTTGCTAACCATGTGGACAGCAGCAACTTGGTCGGGTCTTTCTTTCTCGACCCATTTTTGGGAGACTTGAAACTCGGAATGCTGGGTTCTTTGCTTCTCTAATATCTTTTGTCGATATGCCGTGCGGCAACGTATACGTCGAGCAATTTGAGCTCCAGTTAGCTCAAGCTGTGCTCTGGCAATGAAGGATGTGGTCCATCGTGCACAGCAACCGAGCTTGTCTTCCTTGAAGACTGTCATGGATAGAATCTGGACGCGGTCCTTAGCCTGTCGCAGCGAAGCTTTAAATTTTGCAAGCTCGGCCCCTGTTGAGATGAATGGTCGAGTTGCAGGAGAGCAGGCCCTGGCAGGTTCTTGTTGAGGCCTTGTGATGCATGACTTGATTTTTGGCTTGTATGAGCAAGCCGGCTCGTGCTGAGTAGTTTTTGTAGTTCGGCGGAGGGTAGGTTTCTCTCCTTTCATGTAAGCGAGAGGATAGAACCGGTTCTCCTTGAGAGGGACCAGTTATGCTAGCTTTGCAGATGTCCGGGACCTTCTTTCTTTTGGTGAAGATCTCGTGGACCAAGTCTTGGGGCAGCCTGGTTTTTTGCAGGTTGAGGCTTCGCGGGATTGCCACGAGCCTCAGGTTTCTTGGTGACCGCCTTTGGTGTCGAGGCAGCGACACGTTTAGGGGCAGTCTTCTGCTTCTTAGCAGGCGCCGTCTCTTCCACGGGTAGTGGGAATGGTCCCAGTGACCCGAAGACGATAGTTCGAGGAGTGGAGGTCGACCCGGTGTTTTGAGAGTTGCCGAGGGAGTTGACGCTTCGGCAGCTGGTAGGGCGCATGTAAATGCGCTTACTTTGCTTCTCTTGAAGCATGAGTTGCTACTTGTTCTCGTCAAAGGTGATGGTCAATGAAGCTGCCATTGTTAGTTTGGAAAACTTCTGAAACAAGACCACATCCATTAGTAATCACAAGAATATGGTGATCATAAATGGGAAATACTATGGTTTTATTTTTTCAAATCGCTCAGGGGGCATGGCCCATTCTGAGCGTAATGAAGAAGGCAAAAAGCCATAGAGGGTACAATTGTTCTGAACGCAAGTATGGTTGGCTCGAAATGAGCGTTGCAGTGACTGCTAGAAGTAATTATAAATCTTAATTCAAGTTACCGAGAAGCGAAGCTCACTCGAGGTAAAATGATATGAGGTTGGAGATACAAATGTGTCGGTCGCGAAATACAGTAGACCCAAGAGGGCGTACTAGCACCGCTAGGCACAAATGTTGTAAATCGCATCCTTGAAAGGGACACGGGATGGGATTTCTTGAAAGGTCAAGATCGAATTTGCATAAGAGAGCAAATGGTATTCCAATCCGAATACAGGCTCAGCGATTTCCGCGAGCGCTAAATCTGACAAGGAAGGAACCGGGATTTCTCAGATTTGAATCCAACAATGACGGAAGTTTTTTTGTTTTTTTTTTGAAAAGTCAAGATTGAATTCATAAAAGAGAGTAAATGGTATTCCAATATGAATACAGGCTCAAACATTTCTGCGAGCACTAAATCCGAAAAAGAAGGAACCAAAATTTCTCGAATCTAAACACAATAGTGACAGAATTTTTATTTATTTATTTTTTTGAAGAGAGATTTTTTTTTGAAGAGATTTTTTTTTAAGAGTGCACATAGGTCTTCCTATTCGGCCTTATGAAACCTTAGTGGATAGATCGACCCCCAGGTAAAGGTAGGATTACTTAATAAACCCGTTTGAAAGACCCTTGCCTCAAACAGTCTAGCTGCCTCCATACTCTGGACAAGGCTTTTCTTAGATTCACTTTGATCAAAGAACGCAATCGGTGCAACCTTAACATGTTTTTTTTTCTTTTATTTTTATTTTTTGAATGATCACTAATGGACCCATTAAAGAGAGGAGATGGCCTTCCCAATCCGAACGCTGGCTCAGCGATTTCCGCAAGACATTGTACGAGAAGGAAAGAACCAAAATTTCTCTAATTTGAATACAAAAGAATTTTTTATTTATTTATTTTTATTTTTTTTGAAAGATCACCAATGGACCCATCAAAGAGAGGGAAATAACCCCTCCCAATCCGAACGCTGGCTCAGCGATTTCCGCAAGTCATTGTACGAAAAGGAAAGAACCAAAGTTTCTCCAATTTGAACTCAAAAGAGAGAAATCTGAATTTTTTTTTAAAGTCAAGATTGGATTCACAAAAGAGAAGAAATGGTATTCCAATCTGAACAAAGGCTCAGCGATTTCCGCGAGCGCTAAATCCGAAAGGGAAGAAACAAGAATTTCTCAAATCTGAACCCAATGATAAAAAAAACTTTTTTTTTTTTTTTGATTTTTTTTTAGAAGAGAAAGAATGGAAATAAACTCAAAGACAGAAATCTCAAGAGAATCCCATCTCATGTTTTTTTTTAGATGCAAAATCCAACATAGGGCACCAACTAGAAATGAGCCAAGGAGTCTAAGCATCGTGTTCTCAAATGAACGAGTCCCACCGGGTGTGCCAACTTGATGGACCCGGCTTTCTCTCTCGCCTACCTCTGCCCCAGGTCCGCCGGGGTGTGGCGTGGCGAAAAAAAGAAAAAGCGAGCATCAACATTTTTTTGTACGGGTATGCCAGATTTTCTATTCAACTTGGAATTTGAAATGGTGATCCGGAGATTCACCTTCACAAGTAGAAAGGAAATCAAACCTTTTTTTTTCTAACTTTCCATTGCACATACATTTTAAGAAAGAGACAGATTTAAAATGCCGTGAGATGCGATTTTCTTTAGTTTGCCGTGAAAGGCGGTTTTGTGCTGTAGAAGGCGATTTTGCCATGAAAAGCGATTTACAAATCTGATCAATAATGAAAGACAATAATTGTGATTTTTTGTGTCTTAAAAAAATACAGAATACAATAGAAAAAGGAAGAAAGAGGGATCTGACTTCTCAGGAGATTGTGGGGACTCGTTCAGATCGACGGTCGTGAGTCATGTATGGATTCGCCATCGTCCTTCAGATGAGAACACTTGATACATTAATTCACTTGGCTTGGCTTGGACCTTGGATTTTTAGAGGACAAAGACCAAGGGAAGGTCCTATATCCAATATAAATCTGGGTAAACGGGCTGAAAAACCACATCTAGGCCACGTTGGATGGAAGAAGAGAGGAAACCTGGGGGGGGGGGGGGGTGGCCCCCAAAGGGACTTGAATCACCTTGTAGTGTTTTCAGTAGAGTTTCTTCAGAACCAGAGAGCTTCTTTGCGGAGAGATTTCAAGGCAATTTTTCAGAACTCTTCAGATGATTTTTTCAGACCACTTCAGATGATTTTTTCGGACCCTTTCCCTTTGGAATGACCGCCTATTTATAGGCTTTTGGTAGCCATTAGGAAGGTTTATGGGCATTAATGGCATTGAAGCTCCATGATGGGAGGAGTTACAAGATTAATTTCATAATTTTGTAACTCCCTTTTCCCTAAATTTGATTGGCCGATGGAGAATAATGGGCATTTAATCTCCATGATGATGGGGGTTTCATAATTAACTACCATGATTAAACTCTATAATGATAGGAGTTACATGGTTAATTGTCATGATTAATTGAACTTGTAACTCCCATTTGCTTGCTTCTGATTGGGCCGTCCAAAACAATGAGTTAATGACCGCATTAATTTGTTATAAACGGGTCAATTAACGGCACTAATTGGTCGCCGAGTCGCTTGAAGAGTCGCGGGCTGCGCCGCGTCTTTTGGAATTCTTCTAGCGATGATCATCGATGGATCCACATGTTGTTTGATGTCGGATAGCGATGCAATTTTAGACATTGGTTGACACCAATGGGCCAGCAACATCTGTCCAGTCGATTTCTCGATCGGTTGGGCAGAAAGTGTGCTTTCTTGGTCCGCCGGTTGGCTATTTCAGAGTGTCCGATGATGATCGAATGAGTTTGACGGCGGATCCGTGATATTGACGAAAATCTACGGATATCATGCCTTAAAAATCAGAATTTAAGAAAATCACAGGGGCCAAACATCGCGAAACGCGAAAAGAATATGAAAAACGGTCATTTCGGCGAAAATCCGGCGACCATGCACCTATGGTCGCCGGCGACCATGGGGCCAGCGACCTTGGGACTTTGGTCCCTTTTTCAGTAGCCGTTCTCGGCCGTTTTTCGGGTTCTTTTGCTTATTTTTTCTCCTGTATTTTCCTTGACATTTCTTCTCATTTTTCGGCTTGATTCCTCTGAAGAAAACCTGTCGAGAACCCATTAAAATCAGAGCACAAAGTTTCCCAATTTTGGAAAAGCCGAAGACTTTGTAGCCGATTTTCCGCCAAGAGTTGACACTAGGTCAAACGACGTTGGAATGACCTGAAATTTGAGGTGAAGCTTCCTGAGCATTAGAGAGGACCACCCATGGTCTTTTATCTGAGTTTTGAAGCCGTTTGGGGTCCCATCGATGCTAGACTTGATTTCACTGCACGGAAGATGTCGAGCTTTGATGTACGGTCAACCGATGTCCGATTGACCTGAAATTTGTTAGGGAGCCTATTGGAGTCATTTTAAGATGATCAATTAGCTCTGATTTGGATGACATAGTCCAGGGGAGCTCCACCACCTATAGGCTTGATTTTTCTTCCAAGCGTCAAAGCCGGGTTAAACGTCGTCGGAATGACCTAAAATTTGATGTGGAGCCCTTTGGAAGCATGTAGAAGCTACCCATGTGCTTTTTTTGATGAGTGACGACATCAGGGGTTCTTGCCGCCGAAAGGCTTGATTTTGCCGTTCGAGAGTTGACAGAGGGTCAAACGGTGTCGGTTTGACTTGAGATTCGACATGGGGCCTTTTGGAGGTATTTTGAGACCACCCATAGGCTCTGATCAAAGATTTGTTATCTTCAACACTGTCGCCGCCGGGAGCTCCTGCTCAGCCGTTGGAGGATTGAAGTTAGGCTAAATGGTGTTGACACGGCCCGAAACTTCATCTGCACCCTTCTTTTGGCTATTTTGAAGGATCTTGCAATTTTTGTTTAATTCTGACAAGATCTGATGCTTGAAGCAGCTTTGCCTGTTTGTAGTAGGATGCGGCTTCATGTAGCTTTGATGTTGACGAGGCAAAGTGACATTTTTGGTGTCAACAACTATTCTCATGATCCTCTAGAAATTTTTCATTTTCCGATTCTACAATCCTAGTGGTATGATTAGGACAGTCAAACTTATACCATTTAGACTTTTCTGGATAACCAATAAAATATCTGCTAATAGTTTTATGGTCAAACTTTCTTTCATATGGGTTAGAAACCCTCACCTTAGATGAGCAACTCCAGACTCGAAAATTATTTAAGCTGAGTTTTCTTCCGATCCAAAACTCAAATGGTGTTTTTGGCACAGTTTTACTCGGGATACGATTTAATATGTATATTGCCATCTTGAATGACTTGCCCCACTTTAATTTGAGTAAAGTGGTGTCACTTACCATATTTTTAACCATATCCATAAATGTCCAATTTCTTCTTTTAACAACACCATTCTACTGAGGTGTCCCAGGCATTGTGTATTGGGCCACAATACCCTCATTTTTTTAAATAAATTTAGCAAATGGCCCACCTTCCATAATACTCACCACTTTTATCAGATATCATCACTTTAATTTTTCTTTCTAATTGGTTTTCTACTTCTACTTTAAATACTTTAAAGACATCTAAAGCATTGGATTTCTCTTTAATCAAGTAAATATAACTATATTGTGAGAAATCACCAATGAAGGTGATGACGTATTGTTCACCTGTAAAACATGGTACATCTATTTTCCCACATATATTCATATAGATTATTTCCAGGAGTTCAAAACTTCTTGTGGCACCTTTCTTGTTTGTATTTGTCAGTTTTTCCTTTATATAGTCTACACAAACACCATAACTATTGAATCAGGATTAGGTAATAATCCATCTTTCATCAATTCGAGCATCATCTCTTTTGAGATATGCCCTAACCTTTTATGCCACAACATAGAGGATTTCTCTTTAATTGCTCATCTTTTAATGCCAATGTTCAATTCACAACTAATGTGTGGTGTGTGCAATGATTGCTCATCAATAGAACTTAACTTTAATCTATACAATCCACCTTCCCAACTAAACATTCATTTCTAGAAATTCTCATAAATTTTTGTCCAAAAGTAAATTCAAACCCATCATGAACCAACTTTGATACAAAAATTAAGTTTCTAGAAATCTCGAGAACAAGGAAGACATTATGGAGGTCCAAAATAAATCGGGTGTCCAACACCAGCCTGTAAGTGCATGCTGCTTTGACTAGTGATTCCTTCCAGTTCCCCACAGCAATAGTCTTTTCTCCATCATTTGGTTTCAAGCTTGAAAGGAATCCCTGTGCACAACAAGTCACATAAATGGTTGCACTAGCTGAGTCAACCCACCAAGAACTTGGTGGAACATCGGTTAAATTAGTTTCATGAAAATTTTCACCTCTATTTTCATTCCAATTTTTCTGCTTTAGGCAATCCTTTTTTAAGTGACTGTTCTTTCCATAGAAGAAGCATTTATTTTGTCCCATGTTTTCTTTATTTTCTGGTTTTGCAATTTGAACATTTGGCCTTTTCCCGTTCTTTCCCTTTCCCTTAGACTTGATATGATAAAAAAAAAATACCACCAGTTGCCCCTCAGCCTTCAGTCTTCTCTCTTCTTGATCACATTTAGCAAATAATTTTGTTATTGTCCAATGTGTAGGGCTTTGGTTGTAGGCAACCTTAAACGGGCCAAAAGAGGAAGGGAGAGAGTCTAAGGTGAATTGTATCAAGTACTTTTCTGATGCACTCATATACACTTGTTCCAATTTTGTAGCAATATTTTGTATTGATAAAATATGCTCTTTCACTCCTAAAGTCCCATTATATTTCATGCTTGACAAGCGGCTTATCAGTAATGCCCCCACGGCCTTGTTAGTTACCTTGAATTGCTCATTTACAATATCTAAGAGATCCTTTGCATTTTCTATTGCTCCAAGGGGTCCCTTAACACTTCTTGAAATAGAGTTCAAGATAATCTTGGTTGCTATCTTATTAACCTTGGTCCATTTATCAAATTTTGACTTTTCATGACTAGATGTTTCATTTGTAGGAGTTTGGGGCTTAACCTCTTCAAATGCTAAATCCAAATCCAAGAAAGCTATGGCTATCATTAGCATATCCATTCATGTTAGGAAATTTGACCCATCTAAGATAGGAATGGTCCCTAATAGGGCTGTCAAAGGGCCAGGCCAAGCCGGGCCTAGGGATGTCCTAGCCCCACCCTCAATATATGCAGGGCCGGGCCTGAGCAGGGCTAAAGCCCTCGGAGGGCCTTCATTATCTAGGCCCTTATCCTACCCTCAAGGGTCAGGGCCGGGCCGGGCATGGCTCAGGGCTTAAAAAAAAAAAAAAAAAATTTTTTTTTTTTAACATTGTTACCACCGTCTGAGTGTAATCGTGTGTTATCTTGTCTAACTTCAATTGTAAAGAAACCATTAAGAAAACATCCAGTTATCTTGTCTAATCTCAATTGCAAATGAACCATTAAGAAAACATCAGGAGAGTACAAGTCATCTCTAACGACTTTCTTTTATTGAATAAAGTCATACATGCTTTGGTGACTCGGGTTCGATTCTAGATATATGATTTTATTTATTTTGACAAAAAAGGAAAATGGTTAAAGAGTATGATCTATTTCACACCTTTAATATGACTTTCATATGAATTTTCACATATGAAATTATTGAAGTAGTGTCTTATCTTTGAGAGTTTTAAACCATTTACACTCACCTACCTTTTATCAATTGACATTATTTTTAATTAAACACTGATCTGACTGTTACGCATTCTTGGATTTTAGTTACAAAAATAAATACACTTAAAAAATACTATTAGTTTAAACTTTTAAGAATTGAGAGTTATAATTATCTAATTAAAAGGATGTTTGGATCACCTCATATCCTTCCAGTTCCATGCGCATACAAACTAACTCTATGAATTGGTTAACAGCCCAAGCAACTCTATATAAGAAAAAGTGTATCATTATTAATAGAAATGAGTACACCCCCTTTTGCACTAACAGTGATTTATAAAAATAATATAAAATACCTAAATAAGAAGTAACAAAACTAAATGAAATGGATTAGAAGCAACCGTGCAACACTTACTGATTATGAATTAAGTAAAATACATAACTTAAATAATTAAATACAGATTAAATGAACCAAGTATGTATGTATATATGGATTTTTATGATATTTTTTAATGGGTAAGTGGGTATGAAATTGCCTTCATATCCCCCACATTACTATAAAGTGACTATGATAAGGGCATTTTAGTATATATTTACAGGGGAGTATTCTTATGTATACTTACCTCACCATATGGTGAGAGACACTTCCCTTTTTGGGAATTTTCAAGTACGAAAGGGAATTTTCAAGTACATAGGGTGAGGTACACTTGTACTTGAAAATTCCCAAAAAGGGAAGTGTCCCTCACCCTATGGTGAGGGAAGTATGCAAAAGACTACTCCCCATATTTATGTATATGCATATATTGTATATAAAATAAATAAAGTAAGAGGGCTAGGGCCAGGGCCGGGCCGGGCCGGGTTAGTATTGTCCAAGCCCGGCCCTCAAATCTCAAGGCCTGCAAAAAATTGTCCAAGCCTGGCCCTAGGCCTTTTTGTTAGAAATAAAAGCCATCATTTTAAGGGCTTTTTGAGGGCCGGGCCGGCCCCCCTTTCTCAGGGCCATATGGACAAGCTTAGTCCCTAATGTAGAAATTGCCGCCATTGACTTAGTTACTAAAAAATAAACAATAATATCCACAAGTTACAGTATATTCTTGATCATGCAACAACAATAAAAGTAAAAGCAATTGTACATCATTATGAATCCACCTTTGGGTATGAGAAACAACATGAATAATAATCACTTTTTCTTTAATTAATAAGACTAGGTTAATAATGTGGTGTGATAAGTCCACAAAATTAGGTCATTAGGTCATCAATTCATGAGCATTTGTGGACTTAATTAGGTTTGATTGCATAGAATTGCACTTAATTTCATGATTACATGTAGAGAGCAGCTACCTGCACACTGCCAAATGCTCTCCACAGACTGCATTTAAAAAAAAAATTCAAAAATTCCTAAACTACCCCTCTCCCTGATTCGTTCGGCCACACGGGACCGAACAAATAAAAAATGTTCGGCCACACGGGACCGAACAAATAAAAAATGTTCGGCCTTGTGTGGCCGAACAAACTCGATTTGTTCAGCCCTGTGTCGTCGAACAAACTCAATTTGGCTGAAAGCCCCACGAGAGCTAATGAGCAAAATCGCAGAAACACACTAGAAATGGTGAAAATTGACGGTCTGGTATTTGATTAACCTTTGTCCAAGAAAATGAGTGAGGGGGAGAGAGGAAGAGAGAGGGAGAGAAAAGAGGAAATGGGAAGAGGGATGAGGTTGCCGAAAAGGAGGAGATGGGGAAAGGGAGAAGGAGAGGGCGGGGAGATGGGTTGGCGTAGGGCGGAGGTGGCGGGGTCGGCGGCTGGCGGGGGAGAGGAAGAGAGCAAGAGGGAGCGGAGCAGGAATTTGGGAAAGGGAGAGAGACGGGAGGAGAGGGAGAGGGGTAGTTTAGGAATTTTTTATTTTTTTATTTTTCGATAAAAATGCAGTGTGTGGGGAGCATTTTGCAGTGTGCAGGTAGCTGCTCTCTTACATGTATTTGGGGATATTTTTGGGAAAATGGTCAGAATTGGTCAAAATTCATTGAATTGCATGACTTTTGTGAAATTAAGGTTTTTCATCTTATTTATCACCCCAAAATTAGTTTTTTTTTTTTTTTTGCTTCATCAATGTATACCTATTATTTTTGGCACCATGTGCTATTTTGGAAAGTTTTTCATTTGGGTGCATCATTAGGCATGTAGTGTCCCATTCATGATTCATGTTTTTTTTCTTAAATGTAATTAATGTTAAATTTATTTCTTTCAATTTGTAGGAGAAATCAACATGGGACCCATATTGATGAAATTTGAGAAGAGAGGTCAAAGGAAAGTCAAATAAGCAAGCAAAGAAAGACTCCAAGCATGCCTTAGACATCCAACATGGGTCCCACACATCTTATTGCATGCCAACACGAAAGTTTCCATATGTGCATAATTATTCTTGAATTTTTCAGGGGAGTAACTTAAAATAACCATAATTCCAAAATCGTGTGTCGGATCGGTTCAATCTAGCTACCATTGGAAACCTCTTTTCGAGTAGATATCCGTGGAGCCCAAGATTGCATAAATCAAAGCTATATTGATGGAGATATGACCTCAATAAGTTGTCTTCTACAGTTTTATGTGGGAATTGCAAGAAATCTCAATATTTGGAAAGTTTTTTCCCTCTACATCATGATGCAATTTTTAGAGATATTCTTGGAATTATACAAGGAAGGTGTGTGCATCAGGAAACCTAATAAGGCAATGAGAATTCCAAGTGTGAAGGCCAGCTTGAGGCCTAATTAAGAAATCTCTACCCATGAGGAAAAAAGTCCCTAAAAGAGATGAGATTCTTAACAAAAGAGGAGGCATCACATACTATAAAATCAGCCTATAGGATGGTTGGACGTCCATCACCTTGGGGGATCACTTTAGAGGCTCTCTATCTCTCTCCATTCCACTCCACTCCACTCCTTCTATCTCTAAGTCCTTTTCTTCTTCTTCTTTCTTCTAATTCTTTTAGACATAGGTTGAGAGGCCATATTGAGAGAATGAAAAGGAGAGAAGAACATTAAGTTTTTGTACTTCAATATCAAGGAATAAGACACAACTTTGATTGATTCTGCGTGCTCAAGTTCTTCTTAGAGTAAGTGATTTATGTGTTCCTTGTCTAGTATCTTTGATATGTTATGATTGGAGATGGCATATCATATGCTTAGATCTAGGGATTGAAAATAGAAGAGGCGAATCAAAGTCGAGAGAAATCATGTACGTAAATCAAAGGTCACTTGCATCTTTCCCTACTCTGAGAAGAGAGGATAAGAACTGCACAGCTCGTATTTTCAATGCTTAGATCTATGTCAAGTTTTTAGATCTTTGGGGCATAATTTCCCGCTTCATTTTTTTATCACCATTCTTATTTTTATTTTTAGCTATTTACTTGAATATTTATGCAGAAATATATTTTTTGATGTAGAAGTTTAGAACTGCATCTTCTTAGGTTTAGTAGAAACTTTCTATTTATGTCTTTGCATAGTCTATAGTTGGAAAGTACTCATTGCATGCATTAGGTTTAGGAATTTCATTTAAATGTGTGTTTGGTTGCTAGAAACCAAAGACTATTGACTGATTAGAAAGATCAAATTCGGACCTTATACATGATTAGTGAAAAAGACAGCATTGTTATAGCAATTTTAGGCTATTTTTCTCTCAATAGTATGCGATTTGAAAAATCAAGCAAATGAGCTTAGTTTCCATCAAAACTTTGCAAAATTAATATTTGGAAACAAATCTTTGCAACCCCAGAGATTCAGAGAAAAAGAAGTTTGGGAAGGGGGGTAAACAATGGCCTAAACATGGGTAATCGGACAGCCTGCAATTAGATTTCCAGCACAAAACTGTTCAACTAGGCATCTTTAGGTGATCACATCTTTTTCGTTTTAAGTCATTTTTCGATTCTTGTTTTTTTGTTGTGTTCATGCATTATTAGAGTATTGATCCCAGTCATTAGATTTAGGTTTATATCATCTTAGGCCAGTTGTACAGTCCAGCAAAATTGGGCCATAATATTTACCTTTTTTTTCGTTTTGTTTTTTCCCTTTTTTACATGCATGTTTCTTCACAGTTTTATATAGCTATATATAAGTGACCAACCTTTCTAGAAAGGTGGGTCCCATCTATTATATGATCCGTCCATATCATATATCAGGTGGGACCAATCATGTTCAGGCAAAATAAAAAAATCTGGTCTATTCTTCAAACACCGTCATTAATTATTTTTATGGATTTATAGCAGTTCATCACATATGGGTCAAATAAAGGATCTTTTTCATTTGCTACACATGTTAGGTCGAATCTATTCATTTTCTACACATCTCCATCATTTCTCTAACCCATCAAATGAAGGATCTGAATAATCAACATGTGGGTCCGACACTTAATGAAAGGAATCTTTATAGCAAATAAATTATGAATTCTCTAAACCTTCGTATTGTGACAAATAAATTGTAATTTTTACTTTTACTACCAGGATGTGATGGAGATTTGAGTTCGGACCCTTTATATATATATATATATATATATAGAAATAGGGAGATATTGCTTAATCCTGTCAACATTCACCAACTGTATAGAATCTCTTCTCTTTTTTTTTTATTCCATGGAACCAATTGAGAGGGTGCATTCACTGACATGAGATTTTATACAGCAAGCGAGTGTTGATTGATGAAATAGTATCTCCAAGTGATCCGGACTCAAACCTTCGTCACATCTCGATCAAAAGGGGATTTGGAGGTTTAGAGGGGCTTCCGATCTTAAGTTGAATACCTTTTGGGGCTGAAATACTTAATGACACCTTTTGCACTTAATCACGAAGATTAACCCTAGAAACCTGATCTCATGGAAGATACAAGATTATTTTTACTGCTATCACTCAATCTGAAGTAACTAAATGGAGGTTAAAATATCAAAATAAACTCAACAGTGAAATTGGGTGATTTGGTTGTTGACCACTGACACAAGTGTTCTATCTTTGGAGGTCAGATCTACTTTGAGTTTAGGTTTAGTTTGGCTCAGATCCAAAATGACCTAAACACTACTATTAGGGAAAAAAAAGCTACACAGAAAGGATCTAAGAAAAATATTGGCAAGATCGGATTAACGTGAAGGATGTATCAGGCCCTAAATGGCCCATTACAGCCATTGTGTCAAGTGTCACATCCCAGTCCAGAATCACCCTAGCCTAGGGTAATCCCCGAGGTGTGACACGCATAATCCCGTGTTATTGTACTTGTCTTGAGTCAAATGCAGCAACGCGTAGGATAAAATTTTACTTTCCACATGCCCACAAGATTTAAATAGCGGAAGCATATCAACAATAGTAACTTGAACCATTGCACAGTTCTAATTAAAAGATGAATGTTAAGTTTATGCAAAACATAGTTACACATTGAATCAAAGTAGAGATTACAAAATCACTCTACATTCTATTACAAAAGAATCTCCAACTGTCCAAGTGGTGTGACCCACACAAAAATGGGCTAGTTACACCATATAAATTGGTTCCCAAAAGAAACATCACGGCTTCCTCCGTGGACCTGGACTACATAGGTCTGTTGCCGTGCCACTCCTTTAGACCTAGAGGAACCTCCTGGGCCTCCTCCTCTCCCTCCTGGGCATCCTCAGGGTCGGGAGCTGCACATACTTCTGTGACACAAGAGTAGTACCCCAAATACGACGAATTGGCAAGAAAATGCATTAATAAAGAATTACATAATGTATCAAGTCGAATTTAATTGACAAGTGATTGAAAGGAGCCAATTCAAGTAATACTAGGCAATTGTGCAATATCAAATGAATTCATGCTCTACGAATCAAATGAATAATAATACATACTAATGTGGCTACTACATTTAGCTCATCATCTCAAAAGAGAGCGAATCTAGTTGGGATGTCACCAGTGGCCCGGCCAAAGGCTAGCTGGTTACCCGGGTCTGGAGTTCTGGTGCTCCAGATGATTTACTATAGTAGTCTCGAATACTTAACCAAGTTTATCCTCGTTGGGTATCAGAAGGCTGAAGCTAAGTAGTGCCGACTCGATCGAATCGAATAATAATCGAATCTGAGTAAGTTTATATATATTTGTTTACAATTGAATCGAATAGTAATTCCATATACTTGAATGCTTACTCAATTCAAAATCGCATCGACTACCAAATAATCGTATAACAGTTGTAATAACGAATTGGAAAAAAGAAACCATCGAATCATAAATGCAACTAATTGATAAATCAGAATTGATATCAATAAGGACATCCAATTTCAATATGAAATGCAATAGATTTAGAGAATTCAAGATACATTGCTAGCCAACTCTAATCCATGAGCCATAGTCTCTTACCGTCCAACACAAGGAAGTTTCGAAAGGTCAACGTACTACTATCTTGTTTAGTGTCACTTATTATTAGAAGGATACGTTGAGCTTCTAACCCAACCCTTATGGCATAGTGCCAGACTTATGAATTTCCATTAGACAAGGAAAGAGGTCAAGGGTTCCGTTCTAAAGACATAAGGTCTTTTGTGATCTTGATCCCCTAGTGGTTAAAGTGTGCCTCCTAATTATCCGTTAGAGAGGATTATGGAGGGTTATATAGGGTTATGAGTAACGCTTCACTCCATTGAGGGGTCAAAAGGGACCCCTAGTTTTGGCTTCAGGTCTACTCGAGTGGCCGTTCCAGAGAGGGGGTGCGCTCGAGCAGGGTCATGTCCGCTCGAGCGGACCCTTCCAAAGAGCTGTGCGCTCGAGTGGGGTCACATCCGCTCGAGCGGACGCTCCAGAATTACTGATTTCGGGAATTCCAGGTTTCTTTCCTTCCTCTTCCTTCTCAAACTCCTTCTGACATACAACCTGTATCAACTGAGCCTCCTTGCTCCCATTATCTACACATAGCAATGCTAATACATTTATCTCCATCAAATGACTTAATTAAAATCAATCCACATTGCATTAAGGAACTAAATCATCAAAGAGGTAGAATTTTATAAAGCAATCAAAGAATAGACAATATGCAAGTCCATATTAAGCTTATACTTGCCTCAATTCAAGCTTCCCAAGCTCTCTCTCAAATCCTTGCTCAAAAGCTCAAATGAACCCAAAAATCCCCAATATCAAACCCTAAACACAGTAACCACGAAAAGGCTAATGAATATGCATGAAGGGTGAAACAAGAGTCTTTTGGCTCTAATGTAACTCAAAATATAAACAAGAAGGGTTTTGATCTTACCTCTATCAAGAAATTTGAATTTGGAAGAAGGGTTGGAGATGGGTTCTTCCCACAACTAGTAGAACAGAAGATGAAGTAGATGAAGAAGATGAAGATGACTCCACTCTTCTCTCTCAATCCACATGCAACACTCCCAAGGGATGAAGAAGATGAGGAAGAAGAAAAGTAGTGGAAGGAAGTGAAAGAAGAAGTTCTTCTCGAAGCTCTAATCAAGTCAAACATAGGTAAAGTGACTTTAAGGGATAAGAATGCCCCTTTTTGCACAAAAGTCCACTAGGTTTTGGTATTTCCATTCCAAGTCAAATGATGGCCCAATTCCTCAACCGTTGATCAAATGGAGTAAAGTTTTGTACAAAAATCGACGAGCTCAACGAGATACAGGCGATGATGTGAAGATGACGTGCATATGCTGCAAAATGAGAAAATCTATAATTACGAAAAAGCCTTTAACCCTACCAAACTGAGTCAAATCGATTTCCACTCGCCTTCCTATGACTCATAATCCAACTCAAGGACTAAATAAGACTAATTTATATTAAAAGTAGCTTACTTAGTATCTAAACATAATTATAGTAATTAAATCACATTTAATTAACGTTACACACGTTTAACTTGGGTCGGGATGTTACATCAAGCGCATATCGTCTATACCTGGCAGGCCCAGCAAACAATGAACTCCCAAATAAAAAAATATCTATCATCATAGTAGGAAGGAAATGCAATTACTCCCAAATAATTGAATTTACACAGCGTCACATCATGGTGTGAACATTGGCAATGTGTAGCACGCCAACATGATGGGGATATCACAGAAGCCAGTGACAGTACATGTCCCATTCATATCAATTGTACCAATAACAGTGTTAAGAAAGGAATGGCATCAACCAAACCTTGCTAAAAGTTCATTTAATCTATAAGACGAGAATGTGTGATGCACGAGGGAACAGGTTTCTAGTCTATGATGAGGACGTCTACGGTGGGCATTTCTTGATCCCTTCCTGTATAGCACTCGGGCATGAGACTGGAAAATGAGTTTTACTTTTTTTAAATGTTATTTTAATGAAATACATAATCATGTTTGAAAAACCACCATTTTTATGTGCATAAATTAACACATTTAATGATTTAAGATGTATTTATATATCTATTTTAGACTCTTTTTTCTGTGTAAAGTCTCATTAGTGTCATGAAAATTTAAGATATCAAGTAAAGGTCTCGCATTTGTCGCTAATATGATAATATTGAATAGTTTGGATCATGGGTCGGGAGCCCATAAAAGCACCAAAGATAAATTGATAGGTTGAGCTCTTATGGACTCTTTTCACAAATTACGCCAAATTTATAAATATTTAAGACAGTAAGCTTAAAGGTCTTAGGGTTTATTAGTTCAATAAATAAATTCAAAGATTTGAATTACAAATATGTATCCCACGTGAATGAAGAAAGAGTTTGATAGGATCTGATGCCATGGCAAATTTCATCACCAAATGCAATGCTTGTGTGAAGACCTATTAATATCTATTTTAGCAAGTGGGAGTTGTGGAAGTGTTTCACACCTATTTGGCATGAAGATTTCACCAAAAATGGTTACACTTGCACACCATTTTTTCTTCTCATTTATGCATTACATCATTATGCAGTCAAATGTGGTAATACCTAAAATATATATACGTGAATCATATTCATACTTAAATGACCCCAAACAATTGACCCCTAGTTTCATGAAAACAACTATAGATTTCTGAAGTCATCAAAGATCAATAAAAGATAAATTAGTTTGATCCATTCATTAAGTTGGTATTTCAAGTCTATAACGTAGCCATAAGCACTGATGGATCTGTAGAAATATAAGCCGAACAAGATTTCATCGCAAACACCTAATCTTTACACTTAGATAGTCCAAATCGTCGGCGGTCAAGTCTTACACGTGAAATGCATGTGTACGTGCGGACGCTCCGGTACACAGCCATCGCCAATGCGTTCCCACCTCCTCTGACGGAAGACAAGCAACATCATATTCATGTCCCCATGTAACTACGATGTGTGACAACGAAAGGTGACGCCTTTCTCCCCCACATGTTTGGAATCTATTTTAGATAATGTTTTCGACAAGTGAACATGAGCTATCAATCTCAGGACATAATTGAATAATTTATTAAAAAAGTAATATAAAGTGCCCACGGAAAAGATAATAATTAAGTAAAGAAGAAATATGCCATTTTTTTATTATTTTCAAAAGATAAAGTAATTTAAAGTGACAACATGAGAAGTTTGAAACTTTGTAATGGTAAAATAACCACTTCACTTGAGTTATATTTGATAAAAGATATTGGTTCTTGGTAAATAAATGTAATATTTTTTGATAGCTGCTTGAAACTTTAACCTTCTGCTAACATTTTGTAACCAACAAAGTAGGGCAAAGTAAAATTTCTAGCTACTATGATTACTTAATCATGGCATTTGATGTACCTAGTGTGAAACAAACCTTGCCAAATAAAAGCGGCTGGGGTGGGTCAACTGCTTAATTTCAGGCCCAAAAATATATATTTCAAGATGGAACTTAAGTTCTTCAAAATTCTGTCAAAACACAACATATTAAATCTGACCTATCCCCGTCACCTCGTGATGTTTGCATGGCTAAATTCAAATTCTCGGTTTTGTCCGGATGGTCCAAATTCTAGCACTGTCCACTTATTTAGACAGTATAGAATTTCTCCTATGATGTAAAACCACTGTTGGACCTACTCTGGTTGAGGTTTAATGATGCCGATACACTAATGACTAACCTCATTGGAAGTTGAGGTGGCAGTAAGGTTATAAATAACCAACACATGCATTGGACCCTATTCAGAAACCTCCACACAGATACTAAATGAGCACCATCTTCTCTAATATTTATCCTATGGATTTCCGTTCCCCATCCCCTGTTCTCTTCTTTGCCTTTCTTATCTTCTTGTTCATGGTCATCAAGATAGGATGGAGAAACAAAACCCAAAACCCAGTCCCAAAACTGCCTCCTGGGCCATGGAAGCTACCCATCATAGGAAACTTGCACCAGCTGCTGGGCCCACTACCACATTACACTCTTAGGGACCTGGCCAAAAAACATGGACCTCTGATGCACCTAAGACTTGGTGAGGTATCCACCATTGTGGTCTCTTCCCCAAGATTTGCCAAGGAGGTTATGATGAACCATGACCTTAATTTTGCACACAGACCATCAGCACTTTCGGCGGATATCATCGCCTATGGTGGCTCCAATATGACCTTTTCTCCCTATGGCCAGCGTTGGAAACAAATGCGTAAGATTAGCATGCTTGGGCTTTTAAGCTCAAAGCGCGTCGAGTCATTTCAACTTATCAGGGAGGAAGAGGCATCCAATCTCATTCAATTCATATCTTCTGCTCCTGCTAATTCACCTATAAACCTCACCCAGAAGCTCTTTTCATGGAGTAACAATATAATTGCGAGGGCTACATTTGGTAAGAAACTCAAAGACCAGGAGCGATTTATATCGATTTTGAGGGAGATGATGAAATTGGCGGGTGGTTTAGCCATCCCCGATTGCTTCCCTTCATGGCAACTAGCTGAGGTGATTACTGGGTTAAGGTTCCGATATGAGGGTGCCCGCAAAGAGTTTGATGAAATCTTTGATGCTATCATTGAAGATCATAAGCAAGGAAGTATCAGCATCGAGAAGTCTGATCGCAGGTGGGAGGAGGCAAATTTCATGGATGTTCTTTTGGAACATCAGCAAAATGGAGACCTTGAGCCAATCACTAATGACTTTGTCAAGGCCCTCATACTTGTAAGTGCCTCTTGAGCTTGAACGTCATAAATTAGAAACCCCTTCCAAGGGCCTGTTTGTCTCCTTTCAATGCATAAATACATAGGAATTCATGGTTAAAAGAACTCCATCTTTGAGATTTTTAAAGAAGGGAGGGATGTAGGCTGTGAGGTGAGGGGTGAAAGATATAAGTGGTGATGTCAACGAAACCTTGATTTTCATAGGATTTGAATTATTAAGGTAGTGGCTGGGGAAACACTTTCCATCCTCCAAATTTCTATTTCTATATATATATATATATATATATATAAAAGGTTATTTGATGCTCTTTTTGGGATATTCACCTTTTATCTTCATTTTTCCATGCAAACAAGGAAGCCACTAACTTTTTTTCCTCGTAAATTGACCTTTCCATCTCCCTACACTTAGCATTACCAAGACGTCAGTTTTGGTGCTAAATTTGACTATATCCTGAGTTTGGCTAGGAGTTATATCCATTCTCAACAATTTACCCATGTTTTTTCCCTGCTTCAACATGCAATTGCTTTTTATTCTTATGTATTAACTTCATTTCCTTCCCAAATCTCATGTAGTACCATTTTTTTTTACTTATTCTCCTCCTTCCTTTTTGTTCTAATTCTTCTTACCCAATTCTACTCCATAGAATCTCGGGTTGAGAAAAGAGACACCGTCATAATATTATTTTCTTTTATTCTCTTTTAAAACTAAATTTATGCTCTATTCGTCCCAAATCGTCGTTAGTAAGCATTTACTTAGGCTAATCTTGCATGATCCAAATTTCTTTTTAGTAGATCATATAAAGTATTTTTGCAGTTATTGGTGAACATGCCTAGTGATGTTAAGTGTATCCCATAGACCATGATTTTCATATTGTTTGTTTTTCCCCCAAAATTGTCTGATAGGACAAACTCAAATGAGTCAAATGAAAAACATTTGGCTGAGTTGAGACATTTCACCTATTAGATCTACCCTACGCATTTTATTTGCATTTCAAAATTATTTTTGCACCATTTGAAATGATGTTAACTAGTATGCAGTCATGGAATTGGATTCCTAAAAATTCATGGTAAAATAGGTTCCAATGGAGAATAACTAAAGATGTGACGGTCAACAATATAAAGTGGAGATGTAGATGGGCCATAACTTTCCTAGATGTGATTTACTAGGGAGCATTCATTTTTTATATCCCCTTAAATTATATTCCGTTAAAGGAGAGATATTTGAGGGCCATTTGTGAATTGTCACATGCTATTCTTAGAAGGCAGAACTTCCTCCTATTAAATTGAAATTTGAGGATACATTCTTGAACAGGATAAAATTCATTTTGAATTGACTAAAACTTCTCCACGTGGTCCCATGATGGAGATCCAATGTGTTCGATGCTACGAAATGAAATACTATAGGGCCGCTAGTGGGATATGAAATGTTAGATCTTTTGTACCTATATTCCCTCCCTGACATCTCTTTGTTGCTTTGCTTTTCTCATTCTTAATGATTATTCTACTTAAAAAAAAAAAAAACTGTAATAGCTATGACTGCGAATCCCCATAGATTTCACGAGCTAAACCTAATAAAACACTTCCTATGTGTCCAACAAGTTAATGTGAACGAAGTAACTAACCATATGAAGGACATCTCCTGTAGGCTCAATCACCGACAGGATCGATTACGATGGAGTAAATGTTATTCTCATTTAAAGCCATGATATGGTTCCGACATCCACTACATGCAACCGATCACCGCGTGGAAGCTGGTTGTCCTTGATCACAGTGAGGACGAGGGTGAAAGAAATGAGGAAAATATAGAGGAAGTGAAAATGGGTTTTACTTCAATGAGGGGTAATTTGAGTATTTAAAAAGAATTAAGGGAAAAAGTTGCTGGAAACTAGCATTAAATGGATGGACGTCCTTCATTCAGAACTTACAGCTAAACTTGGGAACTAATTTGAAAAGTTTTGAAACTTATGTCCTTTTTTTAAATAGGCAAAAACTTAAAGCCGTATTTGAGATTTTTTCTAATTTAAATTAACATCTTTGATTGTATTCTTATAGATAGTTATTCGCTATTCCTAGCAAAATAACCAAAGACTTTTGGAAACATATAGTCCATAGATTTCCACCACCTCACTCGCTCATTATAATAATGTGAATATTTAGAAAAAAAAAAAAAAATTGTTCCAAGCAATCATTTATTAAATAAAGGATTGAATTGGACCAGGTTTAACTAAAGTGGTGCATCATGGAAGTGACCATGTGTAAAAAATATAGAAAAGTTATGTTCTTTCTACATGATCACTCTCAACGATGAATATTACTCCATTCGCATGGTGAAACTCAAGACATTGCCTCCACATAGGGAGGCATATGATGATATGAGTGAATTGAATCACACAGAAATGCAATCCGCATGAGTTAAACCAACTGTGAACTCTCATTAGCACCATATTGACAGCAACATTAGGAAATTTATCTGACTCAAATTATCTTGTGCTCTATTCCAGGATATGTTTATAGGGGGTACTGAGAGTACGTCCACTCTTTTGGAATGGGTCATGGCTGAGCTGATGAGAAACCCAAGAATAATGGAAAAGGCACAGGCAGAGGTGCGGCAAGTCTTTGGCAAAAAGGAAAAGCCAAATTGGAGAGACACCAATGAACTAGATTACTCAAAATTGATATTAAAGGAGACACTTCGATTGCACCCACCTGGGCCTTTACTTGTGCCAAGAGAATGCAAGGAGAAATGTGAAATAGAAGGATATGAGATACCCATCAAAACAAGAATCATAATCAATGCATGGGCAATAGGGACAGACCCACAATATTGGGATGATCCTGAGAGTTTCAATCCAGAGAGGTTTGAAGGAAGTCCCATTGATTATAAAGGGTCTAACTTTGAGTTTATCCCTTTTGGAGCTGGTAGGAGGGTATGTCCTGGTATAACATTTGCACAAACCAGTGCACTCCTGATCTTTTCTCAACTTCTCTACTACTTTGATTGGAAACTCCCTAATGAAATGAAGCCACAAGATTTGGACATGACTGAAGAGTTTGGTCTGACTGTTCATAGAAGATCTGAGCTTTGCTTGGTTCCTGTCCCTCGTTTTCCAAGTAAGACAGTTTGAAGATGTTGGATGGTTAGAAAAATAAGAATGTGTGTTTGATTACTAGTGAATCAAGAGGTGCTTCAGTGGTGGGATGTAGACGTTAATTTTGTGTTAAAACTCTATTGCTTCAATATATATAATGTGTACTTCTCTAAGTCTTTTATAATCTACTTGATTTGAAAGACACTAATCTATGCTATATTTTGAAATTGATTTCCTCGCATATGTGATAAATGAGCCACAACTACTTTAAGGCTTAACGAAGGTCCGACCTTTTTTTTTATTTCAGTTCACCACTCTGTTGATGAATTGGAAACATACGATCAATTTGACACAACCGAACTATATCTACCAATTGATTTTACCTAGAAATTCTTCTCTCCCAGACTTGATTTTGATGCCCAATATCTAAGACTTTGAAATCCAATTAGGTAATGTTTTGGTTCACCTCTTATCCATGTAAGATCTTTCTTTCCCACCTAACCCTTTAATGATGAATTGGAAATATATATATATATTTTGGTTTAGCTGCTTTACGTGAAAAAAAAAACAACGCAAAAATGAGTTAAATTTTCTGCAATTCCGCAGAAAAGCTTATTCTATTGGGGGAGGTTAGAAAAACTATTAGCAAAAAAGGGAAATGCCGCCCACAAAACTAGTTTGTAAGGGGCCGATTCCAGATCCGGCTTAATAAAGTGGATCAACTTGATCTAGTGGATTAGTTGCTATAATATATATGTAACACCTTGTCCCAAGTTTATCAAGATTAACTCTAATTAATTGGAATTAATGCTAATTAAGCATGTTTTATTGGATTAATGCTGGTTGATGACCAAATTGAATTGGATTAGTCTCAAATGATTAATTTAAGCTTAATGATTAGGTAATCAATGACATTGAATGATTAGAATTGATTTTAGACTCAAAGAAAAGAGTGCGAGGACTTTTTTGTAAATACGAATTTTCGCGTATTTCATTGAATACGGAACTCTTGATACCAACACGTGTATTTGGAAGAGTATGTTAACTTCCGTAGTAGACTTGAATTCATTCGACGAGAATTGGATCAAATGACCCTTTATTTGACTCAAAATGTAATTAATGGAATTGAAGGGGGGTTAATTGCAAAAATGGGCTTATAAGATGATGAGGAACTCCTTTGAGTTCATTCATCAACTCCCAACAGCCCAGCTCCTTACTCTTCTTCTTCTTTATTCCTTCCATTATATCCATCAAAGATTGAAACTTTGTGTGTGGTTTTGAAGATGATCCATCTACTTCATCTCTTCATCTTCTTGCTCTCACTCTCCTTCCATTTCCTTGGAGTAGAGCTTGAGAAGACCTCAAGGTTCATTCCTTTTAGACTACAAGTAAGTGCTTTGAGTTGATTTTAGAACTTTCAAGTTCTATTCAATGAGATAGGATGTGTTTTAGTGCAAAGAACGCATAAGAGTTCTATCTCTGTGTTGATTTTGGTTTTTAGGTTGGAATAGGCTTGGATTGGAAGGATTTTCATGTCAAAATCAAGCTAACAAAAAGGGGGTTTTTGCTAATTACTCTTCGAACAAGGCAAGTATACTCACTTCTTATAATTTAAGATGTTATTGAATGTGTTTGAGCTCAAAGGACTCAATTCCGGAATTTTCAATTCAGAATTTTTCTGAACTTCTGGGAATTGTTGGCTGACCGACACCTGACGACCCTTTTTGGGCTGAATTTCGCTTGAAATTACGGCTTTTGGAAAGCTGACGGAACTAAGTCCGGTCAGCACAAGTTGCAACTCGGTCGACTGTCAACTGCCTGACCGAGCTCAACTGAGCTCTCTGGATTGCGAATTGAATGGTAACCGAACTGAGTTCGGTTAATCGACACTGTAGGTTCGGTTGACTGATGAGGTGACTGAATTTCATTAAAAAGTTCCAGAAATTGTAGCAGAAGTTAAGCTTCTAGAAAGCCAACCGAAGTGTGTTCAGTTAGCCAAACTAGATGGTTTGGTCAGCTGAACACCTAACCAAGCTCAAGTGGATCCGAGCTCCAGCGTGACCGAACTGACGACCGAGCTTATTAGGATGATCGAACTAGCAGAACTGGCGACCGAGCTTGTTAGAATGACCGAACTGGCGACCTAACTCGTTCGGAGCTGGAGTTGTATAAAAAAAAACTGAGCTTCTGGAAAGCTGACCGACAGCGTTTGGTTAGCCGAAATGCAGAATTCGGTTAACCGACAGGTGACCGACAAGGTGACCAAACTTGAGGAAACTTCAGATTTAGTTTCTGATTTTTCTGAGTAAAAGCCTATTGAATAAGGCTAGCGTTAATCGTATTTTCCTAAACCTTCATGGGTGTTAGCTAAGGGTATGCTAATGTAAATTTCATTGAAAGTAAAATCGTCAAGAATAACACATACATTAGATAATAAACGTTTCACCAGAATGTTTGGTTTAGGAAATTTAATTAGATTTATGGATTTGATTTGAATTGTTCTTCCGAGTCTGGCACTACACAATAACTCTTAAGCTCGTTGTAGAGCTAAAATGAATAATGCAATGAATTAATAAAATGAACCAATGAAATGAATTAATGAACAATCTGACTGCAATAGATGGAATGGAGCGTTTCAGAGCCCCGTGGTGATGCCAGTTATCTTTGATCAAGACACTAGTAAATTCTACACATTTGAAAAGTCACTTAAAAAACAATGAGCTAATTAAATGAGTCTTTTCTTAAGGCCTGGGTTACGAATGGCGTGCTCTTCCGCCTTGTGCCATAGAGGACAATGATATGCCACTTAATAAAGTGCATTCACTGATACTGAATGCTTCGTTCAGAGAAGAACTAAATGAACGAATACTAATGTAAATGTTATTAATTTGAATTGTCCAAGATTATTGATTACAGAATTGATAAACAAATTATTAGCATATACTATCATAGACTTGTGTATACATTGTTGAACCGTCGTGTTCACAGTGTTATTGGTGACATTACAGGCCAAGTTACCCATACAGGTGATATAAAGGCCGCAGCGCCTACGGAGGAGACCAATCAGGTTCCTCCAGGAGAACTGTTTGAGTGGACTTGAATCGGAGGGCGGATACGTTTTGATAAAAACTTTTGTGTATTCATTTTGAATGTAAATAATAGTCACCTGCATTGTATTTTGAATATGTAGTGGTTGAGTTAAACGTTAAGTGAAATGTGCATATTAAACTTTACCTTTAGGTAGAGAACTTGTAATATTGTCAATGTATATATAATTTCCTCAAAAATATACATTTGACATGTATGAATGTATGATATCTCTTGTGAGTTTCGTATTGACTTCGGTTAATGCAGGGTTTACGGGAGTAAGTATCGAGATCTCAACTCGGGGTCTAACCGTGGTAATCCTAATCTCGGACCTGAGTCGTGACATAATAGGTGGCCCACGTCTTCTCTGTATTGCCTAAATAAAAGGTCTGAGAGAACCTTCTGTAAGGCTTATGATGTACATGGGTACAAGGTAAGATTTTTAGCTTCAAATGGCGTCAGTTCAGGGTCCGGTTTGGTTCAATTAGTTATACCAATGGATACTGTCTAATGAGTTGGGTCATCTAGATAACTGACCCAAAAATTGAATTGGGCCTTACTAGGGCCCAAAATGTGTCAAACCCAACCCGAACGAGCCGGCCCACCTTGATTGGAACCATGCAGCAGGCAACCAGCCTCACTTTCCTTCTTTTATCAGTACACATTAATGACATGCCCCACCTTGACTCATATTAGAATCAAATAAAAAACATGCACATGGTGGCCCACCTTGGTTTCCGTCAAATAAACTAAAATCAAGTACTTCACTACAAGAAACTGCACCTTTCCCGACACAATTTGCCGACGCAGTGAAAATTTGAGTTGGTAAAAGTCTTATTTCCAACGCATATTTGGACTGCGTTGGCAAAAGTCACAAAAATTGCTACTTTTACCAACGCAAGTAAAACCGCGTTGGCAAAGGCTGTGGAAGCCACGTTGGCGCTAACAAAAATTTCCTCCAAAAGAGAGGGAAAGTTTTGCCAATGCCTATTTTTCTAATGGCGACGCAATAATGCGTTGGCAATTATTTTGCCTATTGGCGACGCGCAGGTGTGTGTTGGGAAAACTCTGAGTTTTTATTCGCACCATTGCCAACGCATGAATTGCGTCCGCAAAGCCCCATCTTTGACAAACTTATCTTTTCCGACACTATTTGCTGACGCAGTAAAAACTTGCATCGGCAAAAGTCACAGAGAATTGCTACTTTTACCGACGCAAATAAGATCGCGTTAGCAAAAGCCGTGAAAAAACTTTTCCGACACTATTTGCCGACACAGTGAAAATTGGCGTTGGCAAAAGTCTTATTTTCGATGCATATTTAGATAGCGTTGGAAAAAGTCATAGAGAATTGCTACTTTTACCGACACAAGTAAGACCGCGTTGGCAAAAATTGTGGAAAACATACATTGGCTCTAACAAAGATTTCCCCCAAAATAGTGTGAAAGTCTTGCCAACCCATGTTTTCCTACTGGTGATGCAATAATGCGTTGACAAATATTTTGCCTACTGGCGATGCACAGGTCTGCGTCCGCATAGCCCCATTTAGTAAAATTCTTTTTGGCCAAAATAATATGAGCATACTGTTTTCATCGCTTTTATTTATTCCCAACTCTCTGCCTCTTTCACGTGATTTTTTTTTTTTTTTTTAATTATGGGGCAACTACAATATCTTCCAGTAGAGTATGCTGGGAACATTTTTGGATGGGTCCCACTCGTGCCCATATATGGATAATCAGAGTTGTTCAAAATGATCAAACACATTATTTATGGTGTATCATAATTTTTTGTTTAGAATTGAGTTGAAACCACTGTAAGATTGACCAAACAAAAAACCATGGTTAAAAAAAATGTTGTTTTATTAACTTTTTTTTTTTTTTTTTTGTGTGTTCAATAATACGATGAGATAACCTCCATTCAAAATGAGATTTGACGATACCTTATAAATGTATGGTGGTTATTCATCGAGGGTCGGACTCACCACCCAACTTGATAAAAACACATAAGGCCTGTATTTTGAGCCCGTAAACACAACTTAAAAACCTAATAAAAATCCCAATCCGCCCTCACTAAATGTCAATTTTAATTAACTTTTGGCGGCGCCCGTAGCAGTGGCTGGCTGGCTGCCTGTATAAATCCCACTCTAATGGCGCCAAATTTTGGTAGAAATTAAATTTTTTTAGCTTTTAGCATCTAACTTTTTGGGCCGCCTATGCTTCCGAGGCTAAAGATATATTTTTGGCGGTTAGTATTATATTGGGTGAACTAAACCTAATTTTTGGTGATCGCCCGCTTAACCCGTAATCTCCTTCTGTAACTAAATCCTTCTTCCGAATTTCTTCTTCTTGCTCTGCAGCAAGCCAATCCCTTCTTCCAAATGTTGTTCTTCTTGCAACTGAGCAGCAAGCCAAACCCTTCTTCCGGATCGTCTTCTTCTTGCAACTGCAGCAAGCCAAGGTATGATCTCTCTCATCATCTCTCTTTATGCCGGCCAGCGACCCCTTCCCCACCGGAAGTGCTTCCCCCCGGCCTTGTCTCCACCCGCCCTGGCCTCCTCCCTCTTGCCCCACCACCCCTGCCTCCACCCGCCCAGCAACCCGCCCGCCCAGACCCTCTGCCCGCCAGCAACCTTCAATTTCATGACTTACCCGACCTTCCTCAATTGGATCCTCAAGCGCTACGGATGAGCGAGAAAGAGATAATTGAGCACGCGGGGCTTGATTTTGCTGTCTATCTTAGAATTTATATTCTGGGGTATTAGAGAACTTTCCCTTTTTTTTAATGGATCCTTTTTTTATTGGTTTGTTTATGTTGTTATACCAAATGTAGTATGTGTTTGGATGTACCCCAAATCGTAATTGGGTTGATATTATAGAGGAGAACAGGAATGATGCTTTTCAGTTGTGCCGTGAGTCTGGGGTGACACCAAAATTACTGAACATTGTTGTTTGTAGTGGGTTTTCAGTGCTGATAATGATGTGTGGAAGAAAATGTAAGAAAACAGTACACGGTTCCATGGTGCCCCAAGCACTTATTGGAATGGTCTAATTCAGCATGATTTGGGGTACATTCAAATTTATCTGGAGTGTTCTCTTACTGAATGACTTTGTGATAGAGATTGGTTTTTTGTAAATTAGACTGTCCCCACCAATTGACTTCAAATTGTTATGTACTCTGTTGCAAAACTTTCATTGTGTTATCTTTCGGACTATGAATTCTTTGTTGTTTCAAATTAGTGTTTATGTGTGGGGTTGATTTCGAAAAGCTGTTACTGAGAGCTCCATTGATCTTAATCACTTAGGAGTGCTGAGTTTTTACCATAGAGGAGAATTGCTCTGTGCATCTCCAAATTAGGCAATCTCGTGTTTCTCTCTGATTTTATCTTCTCACATGATTTTTGTTTCCTTTTTCTTCTTCTTTGGAGAGAGGGAATGGGGGCTTCTGGGTGAAAAAAAGGGTTGTTATTTGTCAAGTTCTGCTGTGATAGATGCAGTTTCGCTTTGGAGAATGGCTGAGTGCCAAAATACTCTTACTGGAAGGCCATACTTATCTAAATTGATTTTGATTGGAACTTTTAGTTCCCCATTTTTTTTTTTTTTCTAAATTAGGGCGCTTATCTTCACAATTGTTTGCTCCAGCTGTCAACTATGGAAATGGGGTCTTGTTCTTCATTTTCTTATGTGAAGTTATATAAATGATGCACTAAAAAGCGGCAGTTTCTGTAGCTACTTGTGTATTGTGTCTGACTCCAGGACACACCTATTGCATTTTCCATGAACTTTCCAAATGATGCTTTTCTCAGCTTTAGTTATCTTTATCCAGTTGATGCAGCAATGTATGCTTCTTAAAACATGGGATGCTTAGCACCCTTTGATTCAACCCAAATGTTAAAAGAAAAAATTAAAAAGAAAAATCCACACTTCACATCAATGATGACAACCATAATATAAGGAAATCCAAGAAAAGCTCTTGCATAGAGCTCATTTAATTATTTTTTTTTTAATGATATTTCCTATCTAGAAGCACTCATCGAATTCTTGAAGAAAGAATTAGAAAAAGTGCCAAAAGGTCTGGTCTATCTTGGAATCTCAACAAAACAGAGAATTGAACATCACATTTGGGTTTTTGAATTATTATTTTGGTGGGGGTGTTTAAGACTTTTGATTGCTGATAATGATTGAGAAACGGGACAAGAAGAAGATAAAGATTCTACGAAACCTGGTTTCTGCTGCAGAAAAAGTTCATGGAAGTAACAGTAAAAGGGTTTTTAATCTAAGGGGTTTTAATGAAGCTCATACCTCCATCTTTCCTCGCCCTAAATACCTCCATCTTGCCTTTGACATTGCCATCTTTCAAATTTCTAATTTCCCCCCTTATCTTGTTCTATTATTTTATTATATTGGTGTACACAGCCTACTTTATGCCTGTATAGATGTGGTGAATCCCTTGACAACATATGATTGCCACTTAAGTTTTGAAATTACCATGTAAAGCATTTTTTATGCATTCTGGATAGTGTCTCTTTTCTTAAAACGCCCCCACATTTTGCTGCTTGCAGATGCATTGCTGTAACAACTACACTACCAATAGGTGCTCTACAAGAGGCTGGTCCATCACTTATCAGAAAGGATATAGGAAATGTTTCACTTCATGTCATTCTCAGTGGCTGTGATTCTGGTTCCCGTAGTATGTAGTTTTGAGAAAGCACTGGAAAAAATCCTTTCACATCCATCAATAATGTGGCAAGTTGTAAACTATACTTATGGTCTATCTTTCAACCTTTCTTGAAAATATTAAGCTTGTGTTTGTAATGGAATTCGGAATTAAATCTTGTGGAAATGTTTTTTTTATTTTTTATTTTTTAATAGACCTTTCTGTAGTATGCTCACCATTTTAAATGATTGCATGCGTTCCAGTTTATTATTTTAAAGGATTTCAAGGTCAAACATTTTGTTTCTGGTGTCCCATTACTTTGTCAAATAATGAAGAAGGATATTTATTTCTTCTTTCATGGTGAGGTCTAAAGAAATGAAACTGTTGCGGATGAGAGGATGTAGGGTTCTCAGAATAGTAGCTACTCTGTACCAAGTTCTTTAGAACCGGTTGATGAAGGAATAGCTGGTCAGTCAATACCAGACTTGCACCTCAGAGGGTAACATTGATTCTGATAGAAAGCCTTAATTAGAATTGTTAATTTGTTATGCTTTAATTGGAAAAATTGAAACTCATAGAGGATTTTTATGCTTTCAAATTGTTGTGCGGAATTTTTTGACCAGGTTACAATGGCGTCGTTGTAAATGATTGATTGATTCTATCTTTATTTGTGGCCTCTAAATATGTGGCTATTGTCTTCAACCACGTGAATCCTTTGTCTTAGTCCCATGTGATGCGATGGCCATTTTGGCCTTTTCATCTTTGTTGGTATTTACGGGTGGGTGCAGTTTAGTTTAGATATCTAAATTTTATTTTGAGAATAGTGTAGTCATAATTCTGATGAACAATTCTTCGTAGGTAAACTAATACTTAGTTGTGCAATGGTTAAAGCATTTTCCTTGTTAAGAGAGAGGTTTTATGTGAAGGCTTTTATTTAACCTAAAAAAGTAAATTAAAAAAAAAAATGCACTAGGAGTTTGAGCATGTTTTTCAGTTATGTGGAACTTAAACTTTATATAATTGAATATAAGGGTTTTGTTTCATGCAGTGAAACCGAAGTACTTCTTTCTTGTGGTCTTCTATTGCGAGGCATCCATCAAAATTGGGGTAACAGTCTTGGTATTTCTTCCTATTGTGAGTTTCAGTCTGTGTTGCTATCCTCAAACCATACAGAAACTCATGCCACGAGTTATTTACCATTCCCACTTCATGATACAATGTTTGTCTATTAAGAGAACTTGAAAAAACATTATACTAAGGAGATCTAGCCCTTATCATGCAAGGTGTTTTAGGGTGCTTCTGCTTCTTATGAATTATGATTACAAGTGTTACTTTTTATTCTAGGTAATGGCACAAGGCTTCTGAAAATGGTTTTATTCTTATGAATTATGAATTATGAGAAAATCACATGTTAAAGGTCTACTGAAATTTGGATTAAGGGAGGTAAGGATTTTAGCCGAAGATATTGTTGTGAGCTGGATTAGAACATTAGGCTATTGTGACTTGCAATTGTAACGTTTATGAAACTACCATATGTTGTAGATAACTTGTTCAGATTCATCTAACTTCAAAATGTTCGTCTTCTTACTGAAACTCCCATATGCACCAAGACCCTCTTTTAAGTTATGAAATGAGGCTACATCTTTACTTTTCTACTATGAAATGAGGCTAAATCTTTTAAATCTTAAAGGACTTGTAAGTGATTTTTTTCCATATTACTGATATTGGATTATTGGTTGCAGGAGCGCTTCCATGGTCTTGAAATACTACTAGTCAACCAGCCCTCTACAATGTCTTAAAGAACAAGAAAATCCTTGCTAACAGTGCTGAATTGGGAGAGGTTTGTCATAAGAGTAGTGTTTGATTTTCATAACATGTGTATTGTTGTGTTGGTGATGGGGTTTTTTTATTGTGCAGTGGTGTTGGTGATGGTGTTTTTAATTGTCCAGACTGTTTTGGCGATGGTTTTGTGCTGGTGGTGTTTTTAATGTGAATGACCATCTTTTTAATGTGAATGTGAATTTAAAAGTTTAAATCAATGGATAAAGACTGCTTTTTGAAGGAGGTTGTCATCACAATGGCTGAAAGGAACCTTTCCTATTCATAAATGTTTCGTAGTGTGTACATTTGTTTATTCTTTTGTGGAGAAAAATAACATTTCATCACTTGTATATTGGTCATTATTTAATTCATTTATTATGCATTTTTTGCCTCAATTTATGATCACCCCCAACCATATCATCAAACGTTGAGTGGAGTTACCAAAGGGCTTCCATGACTTGTATTTTGGAAACTATTTCTTTTCCATTTCTAGGATTGTTGGGGCAAATTGACTGACACAGATGATGGGAAACTTTTACGACCCACCTAAGGTATTTCTGGATTTTTATGGGTTTTTGTTTTGTATGCTTCTATTGCAATTCCTTTTATGATTTGTACTTCAAGTGATCATTTTCTCTGTGTTTTTTCTAGTACTTCAGGTGATGATTTTCTCTGTACTTAATTCGGTGCCTCCATCTTGTTTCCCTCCACGCTACATCTCTTCTACCTCCTCTGTGGGCTGTGTATCAGGAGGAGCAAAGTAAAGCTGCAGCCGTCACTGCAACTTTCTAATTCAGCATTTCTAATTCACTGTAATTACATCTTCCTCCTAAATTTACTACTAGTCTCAACCTTAATGCTTGGAGTTGTTCATGTGAAATTCATTTTGTGCTAGCACATTGCATTTGAATATGGAATCATGTGTTTGATTCCCAACTCCTAGGAAAAAAAAAAAAAAAGAAAGATAGAAGAGAAGACTCACTAATTTATTCACTACATAGTTACTTCAATATCTACATATATCATGTTAACATAGATATTATTCAGCCATCTGATATTTGCGAACGGATACAACATTAGAAATGATAATGACAGTTTCTACCCGCTCTTTGAAAATGATCATCTTTTTTTGGTTTTGCAGATTGGTTCAGGATTTTATTGTGCTGGCTGCGGGCTCTTAGGGATTAGCTTTTTAATTTTGATCACAGAATTTGTGGATGTTAGAGATTTTTGGAAATGATAAAGTAGTAATATTTGTGTATTTTAGAGATTTGTGGGTTTATTTTGGTTTATAGATGTGGAATATTTGGTTGTGGATGTTTTCGATTTATTGATGAACCTATTTTAAATTAGGCTATGCATCGAGTTTGTTGGTTTGAAAATTATTCAGATTTTTATTTATGGTATACAGGGAAAAATGAAAATTTAATTGAAAAATAATAATATTAAGCTTTCCTGAAGCACCAGCATGCGTTGGAAAAAAGAAAAGGTATTACAACATTTACCAACGTGATTTGTGCGTCGGCGAAGTTGCATTTCCCAATACGTTAGCCCAAAGATATAGCACATTCCCAACGCATTAGTAGTGTCGGCTATTTCATGAATTCCCAATGCATTCGTAGCGTCGGCTATTTCATGCATTCCTGACGCATTGGTAGCGTCGGCTATTTCATGAATTCCCAACGCACTATGAGCATCGGCCATTACCATGAATTTCCAACGTACTGCCAGCGTCAGCTATTACCATGAATTCCCGACGCACTGCCAGCGTCGGCCAATATTAGGAGCCCCCAACGCACTACCAGCGTCGGCCAATACTAGGAACTCCCAACGCACTACCAGCGTCGGCGGACGCTGGTACTGCGTTGGCAAATATGGCTTTTGAATTAGGAAGATTGGACTTTTGCAGACGCACATCTCTTTGACGACGCATTGGCCGACGCTGCAGTGCGTTGGTGATTGTATAAGGATCTGCCGACGCAGTTAAAAGAGCGTCGGCTATGGATTTGGCTACACATAGTTGCCGACGCGGGGCCGACGCACTGAAATGTGTTGGGAAATTCTTTGCCAACGCAAAACTTACATTTTCAGACGCGGCGACTGCGTTGGCAAAGCTGTATTTTGTTGTAGTGCTTAGTGGACAACTTAGATTTCAAATCAATTTTCATATTAGAAATCTTAGATCTTAATCAAAATACACAAGAATTAATTGATGCCTAATTAATTTTGATACTACAATGCATATATCTAAATCAAAGCATAAGTGAATAATAAATATAAATATGTCACGCATGTGGCTCCCATGTAAAAGGGCATTGGGTCTGATGAGGACTATGTAAAACTCATGCACATGGTGGCCCACCTTGGTTTCCATCAAATCAACTAAAATCAAGTACTTAGCGGCCAACTTAGATTTCAAATCAATTTTCATAATAGAAATCTTAGATCTTAATCAAAATACACAATAATTAATCGATGCCTAATTAATTTTGATAATACAATGCATATATCTAAATCAAAGCATAAGTGAATAATAAATATAAATATGTCACGCATGTGGCTCCCCTGTAAAAGGGCATTGGGTCTGATGAGAACTAGGTATGTAGGTGCATAAGTCTCACATCAGAAACATGCTAGTCTTAATCTTGGATATATATATGTGTGATTTAGTCTTAACTCTACATGATGCCTTCTAAAACCATGATGCAATATTGAGTTGGAATCCCATGAGCCAAAGCGGACAATATCTTGTGGATAGCGGGCCTAGGTCGTTACATTTTCCAAGGATGCACAACGCATCCTTGTAGAAAACCAAAAACATCTCTTTTCATATATATATATATATATATAGTAAAAACAAACTATTTTTAAAAAAGAAAGTCCATGAAAGGCAGTTTTTACGCTATAAAAGGTGATTTATACTTCTTCTTGTAAAATTAAGATGATTTTTGGTGTTATAAAAGACATTTGAGATCTTTTGTCTCTTCCGACACAACCAAACAAAGAAAAAGAAAAGAAAGAAAGAAAGAAAACTACATCAAGACATTTGGAGAGTGTAAGATAATCTATACCAACTCAAAAGTTTAATCTAATAGGTGGAAGGCTCAAACAGATATATGAAGCCTTGTCAAACCCATTACTTGGGTGATATGAGATTTTCCAACACTCCCTCTTACGTGATTTCATGGATGGGGTCTTCCACCTGGACTACACAAGAGCTACAAGAACCAGCTTCGATACTATGTGAGTACCATGTATCAACCCAAATGTTTAAGTAGGTGAAAGGCCCAACCAGGCATATGAATTCTTGTCAAATCCATTACTTAGGCGATGAGAGATTTCCCAACATGTTGATAACCAAAAACACCAAAAGCTATTAACATGGTATCAGATTCAAAAGCCACGAGTTCGAAACCCTAGAAGGTATGTTATCTCAATCCGTATGTTATGTGTGCCTTTTGGGACGTTTAAAATTTGAATTCCGGGGGGGGGGGGGGGGGGGGGGTGGTGGGTGTTTAATTTTTATTCCATTTGCTAATGACTCGAGCTTTTGGTGTTATTGATTATTAACATGATGTCAAAGCTAGATATCACAGTTTTGAAACCCTTGTGGGGCATGTTACTTTTATCTGTATGTATGTATTTGTTTATTGGGTTTTAAATTCTAACAGCTTTTCATTTGAGAGGGGGTGTTGATATACATTGCTATGTCGTTACCGATAGCTCGAGCTTTTGGTATTTCTTGTTATTAACAGGAAACAAGGTTTGGATTGGTGGATGCAAGCTATGTATTTTGGCTCCTCTGACGTTCCTTCCATGGCAGCATGACACTTGTATTCTTTGACAAGGTTTGAACTTTAGATTTTTGAGAATAAGGATCGGTACATAGTATATAACTATTATATAATAAAAATCTAAGTAGATAGGTTAAATAGCCACATCTAGACCATGAAAAAAAAAATCTTAGCAAATTAAAGCCCCCAAAGTCTTCAATCACCTTGCATTACTAAGTGTTAGTTGTGTAGATATATTTTATACAGTTTGTAGGAGGATAGAGCTTGTTGTAGTTGAGTCTCCTTGCAAATGCATGGTGTGTTGTGTTCTTTGAAAATGAGCCCAAAGCATGCTTTTATAGAGCTTTGGTGAGTTAGAGACGTGAGAGGAGGCCAAGTGGTGTTGGGTGCCTCCCTCTTCGCCACTAAATGAATTTGAATGCGTTTAATTTCCACCGCACAAAAGGTATGTAGTTAATGTCCGGATACAAAAATTTGTAGCCTATGTCTTTTGTTTTGTAAAAACATTGGATGAAGCCAAATTATAGGCAATAATTTTGTAAATGCTGCCACACATGTTGGAAAAGTACAAGACACTTTTTGAAAGATTCTGCACCGTTTGAAATTTGTCTGCTAGAAGCACTCGTCTATGAGAAAAACTTGTCCACCATAAGATACGATCGTCTATGAGAAAAACTTGTCCACCATAAGATACTATCTTGTTATCTAGAAGTCAAAATATATGACACCGGAATGGCTTAAAACTCGAGGTGAAGTTTCTTGGAGATAAGTTAGAACCAACCAAGTGCTTAACGGATCAAATTTGAAGAAATGTGGCCCTGTGAATTGACAAATATTGAGAAGATTTGGACCCCAAAATCAATTAGAATCTAGGAAATATCGGGCCCAAAAGATGTTATTTATGGAGTTCTATAGGAGGTCAAAAAGTAAAATCCAATTTCCTAGGCCATTTATGACAATTTTGGATAAAAAATAAAATAAAATAAAATAAAAGGAGGGGTGCAAGTTTCTAAGGTCGCTGCTAACCTTAGGTCCCAAGTGCCCTTTTGTCATTTATTCCGGGGGACGTAACTTTATAAATTTTTTTCAATGATTGTGGGAATTAGTAGTGGCTTTTTATGAAAGAAGTAGACAAAACATGTTCAAAATGTGGGAAAGAGTTCTAAGATCATGGGCGACCTTAGCAGCAAGGTTTTTGGGGAGATCATCACCCCGAAAGAGGAATAGTTTCATCGCTCAGAAATTAAAACAAAGACAAACGACATCAAAATGACTTGAAATTTGAGAAAGAGCTTCTTGATAGTAAAAAAAAACCGAACATGTGTGAAATCGCATGAATTTTGAGGGATGTAGGGCCTGAGAAAGCCAAACAAGTCTAAAGGTACTAAAAGATAAAAGGACAATATCAAATGGTGTCAGAGTGACTTAAAACAAGAAGGGAACCTTCTTTAGTTTTAAAATTGGAGATGAATGGACTAAGTGGACAATTTTGATAAGTTTTAGACCCAAAATAGTACTATCTGGTTTATCACCTGGAAGAGTGAAAGATGATGATGACATTGAAATGACCGGAAACTAATGAGAGACCTTCCAATAGGAACAAATGGGACATTTTTAAACTAGGTCTGTCATTTTGAGAGGTTTTAGACCCAAAATAACGGACACCAAGTTTTTCACCCTGAAGAATTGAGGATCATGAAATGGCGTCGGAATATCTTGGAATTGGGGGAAGACCATCTAATAGGCTCAGATAAGATGATCATATGCCTGATAGGTCATTTTGAAAGGTTTGGGTGTGATTTTAACCATTTCCGGTCTTTTGGTATGAGATAGACCTGAAGACTTGACTTTCGCCCAAAGACCTCAGATTAGTGAGAATAACTCTAATACACTTAGAAAGAAGATTTCTAGGCTGATATACCTTACTTGTTCAGTTTGGAGATCATCTAACTTCATTTCTTGTTTAGGAATCATTTGTTTTTTCCATTTACGTATGTAAATCAAGCTTGGCACGCAACCATTTCACAGGTTGCAACTTTGTTTTGCCCACTTACACATCAGGTGCGGAAAAGTGGTGTGACAACCGTGGGAAAATGGTGTGCTTTTTTCATGCTGAATGTTTCCCACCTATTGGAGGTGTGAAACAAAATCAAATCAGCGCCAAACTAGGTGGAGCCACAGTGGAAAACACGATAAAACATCCATCACACCCGTTTTTTTTTTTTTTTTCACCACTTTGGAGTCCTACATGACAATTAATTTAAACTACTAATAATGTTTAGAAGGTCAAAAATGGCTATGGTACATGATTTTAGCCATTGCATCATGTATTAAGAGCAATTTATGAAAAACTCAGAACCATTGGATCTGCATTTTTGCACTTTTGTGGCTCCCATTTTCATGATCCTAACCATTAATCCTCTTTAGAAGGCAAAATACAGCTATGCTATAAAATCCCAAATGTCAATCAGTAATGCATGGATATTTAGAAATCCAAGAAAAACATAGAACAGTTGAATTTTTGGAGTTTTCTAACATTGTTGTTATAGTGTACGTATTTTACGAGTTTTCTAAATTTTTGGATCTTGTGGGCCCCTGCAGCAAGATCCAACTGTTAGACCATCTCTTCATAAGAACCCATGTAGGCTAGTACGTAAAATCTGAACCGTTGACCAAGCATTGATTGTCAGAAATTTTCTAGAAAGTCCATACCGTTAGATGCACTTTTATTATTTATATGGGCCTCTTTTTTACCAATCCGACCCATTGATCCTCGCAAGGGCTAGTGGGTCGAAACTCATCACTAGATTCATCTTGAATTTTTGAAAATTTGTAAAAATGCTGACAGACATTTTCCTATCACATGTAAAATCGCCAAACGACCCTTTAAGACTGTTTATAGTCTTTGGAGGATCTGCATGACCTCAAAATCATTGGCTATGGAGCTTGATGCACTTCTTGGATGAACAAGAGTACACGCTTCATAGATGTTGAAATACACTTGAGTACGTAGCTTTATGTTACTCGAGGTGATTCAGAGAAACGGTTGTCCAAAACATGAAAAAAAATTCTACCGTGGAAAAGTGACAAATTTCACACCTTTTTTTTTTTTTTTTGTGAAAATACGACTGCACAAATGTGCCTTAAAGTGGATAAAATCTAGAGGATTTTATCGAAAAAAATATATTAGGTGACCACCATACCGAAAATGTAATTTTAAGTGCCCTCACACCAAATCAGTCATTTTGTCCGAAAACATTATCTTTTTTTAACATTCTCTACTAAGGTCCTTATCAACCTTGTTTTGTTAATATTAAGGGTCCCTAGAGACCATGCGTTCGACATGTTCGTACATTTTAGGGCTTAGAAGCCCGGTTTTCTCTCTTGTTTGTTTCCTTCTTCTTCCTCAGCGTCCACTGCGACTCCACAGCAGCTGCTAGTCGTATTCACAGTGGTTCCCAGTGGTCCTTCATCGAGCCATTGTAGTCCCTTCCAACGCCCTCTTTGTCGAAGGTATGTTCCCTAAAAAAATCCATTTTTTTCACTTTCGTTTGTCATCTCATGGTCGGCTGGGTTTTGCCATTGCCATTCCTTTTACGAATTCGTCTTTCCTCTTGCCACACACCTACTCTCCACTTGAGAATGAGGTTCTAAAAGAGTGATTTGTGCTGGTTGTGTAGCATAACTTAGAAGAGAAAAAAAAAGCCCATAAAATGGTTGAAACCGTTCCTGGACGACAATGGGCAAAGAGTTAAAGAGGGGGATTTCATGCTTGCGGTTTTCAGAAGGTTTTCAAACAGAAATGCCATGGCTTTCATCCACCGTGACTTTGGGCATCTATTTGAATAAGCTGAACTCAATATTTGTTGCATTTGTGTTTGAAGTTGTCTCTAGTGTTTCCATTTGGTTTCTGTTCATTTATTTAAGGTCCGAAATATTGATATTAACTGAACACAATCATTAGTATGAAAGCCTCATGGCCAAGGAAGGTTTCGATGAATCTGGATGGTGGAGATGAAAAAGGGAAAAAATAATTTTGAATGCTTTAGAAATTTGTGGTGGAAATGAGTGGAGACTTTGGGAGCTCTGAAATCATTTTGGTAGATGTAACATTCACATTATTAGGATTCAAGGGATGTGGCTTCAATGGTCTTCAAGAGGTGGGAATATCCTACGGAGGGTAAGCAAGTCGAGCATTGTCGTTTTTTTTTTCCAAGAACAGGGAATGATGGATGAGTTTCGTGCATTTATAAGCGTAGACTGCAAAGTCGATAGAGACCATTAACATTACAAATAAGGGTTGATTGAGACTCTACAAACAAAGTGAATGGGAGTTCTGTGAAGGTTAGGATGGACCGTAGGGTCTCAATCAACGCTTAACATTGCAAATGAAAATCAATAGGGACCCTCGTAGAGAATGTTAAAAAAAAAAAAAAAAAGTTTTCGGACAAAATGACCGATTTGGTGCAAGGGCACTTAAAATTACCTTTTCGGTATGGTGGTCACCTAATATATTTTTTTCTGGTTAAATCCCCTAAAATCTAAGTGATAAACATTTGTGATGCACGATGGTCTTACTTCATATTAGCAGATTGTATAGATGAGATGACTCCTGGAAAATTAATCCATTAATTGTATGAAGGAGAAACACAAGGAGCCCTCAACCACTTGACCCTTCTCTCCCTTATCTTCTCATTAGCACTCACATGAATGCCGAAATTCATATCATGAGTTATTTTTCAATGATATTGAAAAATTATTATGAACGGTGTAATTAGTTTGCACTTAAGATATATGTCTTTTAGACATATTTCATTCATCTCGTATTAATTTATCCATGATTTAGCATTTATGTATCTGGCTTGGGCTGGGCCTGGGTCAGTGTTTTCAAATCCCATGAACACCCCTAGCTTCAACCACATCCTTTGACCCCATGAAGAAGAGTCAGACCTGACCTTTTTGTCACTACAATTCTAGATTTTGCAAATTGTTGGCATGACACAGAGAATTAGAAGATTTTGTTTATGGAAGGTAATTGAGGGTTTAGTTTCATGAAAAGATTTTTTTTCTGTTTTTTCTTCTTTCTCTATTGTTAATGGGCTTCGAAAATTTTTTTTTGAAGGAATTAAGGTTTTGAAGGGGAAAGTGGGTAATTAGCTAGGTTGGTGTCTGAGTTGAAATTGAGAATTTTGTAGGACCCACTAGAATGGATATTAGTTCCAACTTAACCAATCAATGCAGCGGAAATAATCAATCAGATAATATAGAACTAGCTATCTACCAATCACACACCACAATAAGGCAGACACAGTATTTAACGTGGAAACCCTTTCCAGGGCGAAAAACCATAAACCAAAAATCAAGAGTTCACGAAAAATTACAAGATATACTCATAACTCATTTATCTCTGTCTGTACCTCGACCTAAGGACCATAGGAGTTCTTGTACAGAATCCACTAACACGACTTCCACCGTGCACCGTTCTCCTTACTCGATCTCCTTGCACCTTATCAAACAAGATGATCAATCTTCTACAAGAGAGTAGAAGCAGCACAACCTTCTAGAGCAGCTCTTCAGAACGATCTCTCAATGGCTCTAGAGAAATAAGAAAATCTCTCTTAAGGTATTCTAACCTCAGATCAAGAGAGAGAATTAACTTTTTGTATTCTTATTTGGGTTGAGAGAAACACTAAATATATAGCCCCAAATCCGTGCATAAGATTCCTAGTCATGATCCACTAAGATTTTCAATTTGTCTCAAACTCTACCATAGAGTCCGGATCAGACCTGGGCATCAGCGCCATTCTTGCTATAGCGGGACACCATACTGTCTTGGCTTGATAGATTGTTCTGTCATGTTGACTTTGGCCTAACAATCTCCCCCTTTTTGAAATTTTGGATAAAACTCCCTAAAACAATACATTGATCTACCCAAAAGAAAAAACCCAAAATACATTGAATTTTAAAACAAACAAAATTCAGCACTGTAGATCTTGCATTGCCTTTACTTGTAAAGCTCCCCCTAGCTCCATTTTTCTCCCCCTGCATTTGTCCATAATTAACAAAGCAAATATCATTATGCAGCTTTTGTCAATCTGGATTCAGTAGCTCGCCCTCAATATGATCTTCGTATCAACACTGGGGTGGGGGCTTGATCTTCCAAATCAGGGGTAATGAAGCTTAGGCACACACACTTATGGATTTAAATATTTCAGCATAGTGTGTGCCAAAACTGAAGATATGTCTTCTTTCTTGACCCATATAGCTTTTGTTTTAATCGGAGACACTACCTTTTGTTTTTTCCATTGCGTTTGATTTGGCAAACTTCGTAGCTTATTGCAATGGGATCGAATGTGTCCTTTAATTCCATAACGATGACAAGTGGAAACTCGTTCAGGATGCGACACATTAAACTTCTTTGGAGCTTTCTTTGTAAGACTAACAACAGGATTAGTAACAACTGAATTTTTTGAAAAAATAATTTTTACCTTTGGCATTCGAAGTGGATGCTCCGTTAGCGTAACCAATGCCATGCTTGTCAATGTGTGCCTTTTAACTGCATAGGATTGTAGACACCTCATTTGGCCCCCTTTGATAGCCTTAAACATCTATCATATATAGCAGTGCCCCCATTTCACCCGTAATTAAATGGTTAATGGCATAATTCAGATTAATTAATGACGATGAAGATGCTTGTTGATAATTTTAGACTTAGTTCAACGATTTCTAGACATTCGTGAGAGAAAAGCCAAGTCGCGTCAAGATCTTGAGCCCAATTCACAACTTACACAAGTAGTGAACCGTGACACTATTCAAACCTTTTCTGGACCACTTAAGACATGCTTAGGCAATTTTCTACAAAGACCGTACTTAGTTTGCCAAAATGTCACCTGATTAGCCTAAGTTAGGAAACCGAATCCATTGGTCCAGAGGTCCCTCTTGTTTTCCAGCCCCTATTCATCAGGACATTTGGACCCTTAGATTCCTCACTTTGAGAGCTTTCCGGCGATATGTAGAACGCCCAAGTCCGATAAGCGGATCAAAAGATATGACTCTTCGAAGTTTGCCTTAGAAAAAATGATGAAACTCCATCTGGGCACCACCCATATGGCGCCCACCCTACTAAAATCCATCTAGGTGCCCTATGCTGGGAGCCCACACAGCCCAAGACTACCTAGGCACCTCGTGGTGGGCGCCCACCCTCCAAATTCCTTTAGATGGCCTAAAAGTTGCCCGGGACCACTCAACGTAGGGACCGAACTCCAAAAATGAATCGACTCCACCTAGGCACCACCCATGTGGCGCCTACCCTACTAAGTTCCACATAGGCACCAACCCTGTAGCACCCACACTTCCTAGAATCACATGGGCACCACCTCATGGGCGCCCGCCTCCAAATTTGCTTGTTCGGCTTGAGATTAGTCCGGAACCACTCATACACAGGGACCAAGCACCTAAGACGAACCGAGCCACCTAGGCACCACCCATGTGGCGCCCTACCTAGGCACCACCCCTGTGGCGCCCAGTCAGTTAAATGATAGTGTAGGTTCCCCCCAACTGAAGATCTAGCATTCAATCCCGACTACAAATGGGACAAAGTTCCAAAAGCCAACCCAAACCATCAAGGCGCCACCCTGTGGGCGCCCACTCTCTCCAAGACCACCTAGGCACCACCCTGTGGGTGCCTAGACTGTGCAGGACATGTGGGCGCCACTCCATGGGCGCCCATCCTGCCTCAAACCCTAATTCACCCTAAAATAACTTATGCTGCCTTGGGGTGCGCGAGACCTTCTAGAAACTCGAAATAATGAAGCCCTAGCCCTTCTAAACTCATCCCAAACCTATATAATCCATCTTAACTTCATTTACAAAAGAGGAGCTACCCTAAAAAGAGAGAAAAGAGAGAATAAACAAGAAGAAGAAAGGTAGCCACTATTAGAGAGAACTTCAGATCTAGAGAAGAAGAAGGGGAAATAGAGGATGAGGCTTCCATGTCTTCAACTAGAGCTATGTGTCTTTGCGAAAGCTTCGTTCTGGGGACTTGAGAAATGCATCATTATGCCGGTATTCCTAGACCTCTCTCTTCTTTTATTGCATTTCATTGCCATACATGCTTAGAAACATGCGTAGGATAGATCTGCATTAGCTTGTGATAAAAATGGTATTAGTTCATTATCATGTTAGGAACATGCTTAGGTTCATATTAGTAGAATAGATTTGCTTTTATTTCGTAGTTCTAATCCCATAACCAGATTAGATCTTGCATCAGTAACATCATCATCATCATTTATATCGAAGAGATCGCGAAAAGCCCTTGGCAGAAAGGCTGGGCGCCTACCCTCTCCTAGATAGGCTAGGCGCCACCCCCTGGGCGCCTACCCTTCTGAGACAGGGTCCGAGTTCTAGATCTTCTCCGGTTGCATCATTTTCTTGTAGATTTGTTAGCTGCATCATTAGTAGTCCGCATTAGGACATTCGCAACAGTTGCTGAATATCGGGAGTTTTGTTGATAATCCTAAGACTCTTGTGCATTCGTTGTGATTCATTGAAAACCCTGACTGAACAAGGTAGGCACCACAGGTGTGGCACCCAAGTGGAATTTTCCACCTTCGTGCACAACTCCCGATCTTCCGCGTATAGTTCATTTAGAAACTGCACGATAATGATGTGTTTGGTTGTTTGATGTGTTATGAACTTCGAATTATCATTTTGTCGCACTTCACGTCACATCATTTGAATCATAAGGTCATAGAAAAACTAAAAAAAAATCATAAAACATGAAAAATCACTTCTTCTCTTTTCGTACTCTCTAAATTAGAGGAGAAACCAAAAAAAATAAAAATAAAAGATATATAGAAAAATCCAAAAAGAATAGTTAGATAGTCTAGGTTATTGAATTTCGCGCCTAAGTAGGATAAACCCTAAGATTAATAAAAACATCATAGCTAATTAACTTAAGAACCATCAAATCATTAAGAGCCCTAAAACCTTAAGAACCTAATTAATTCGGATTAAAAATAACGAAGAACATAAAACCTAAAACCCCAAAACACAGCCACTTGGGTGCCAGCCCCTGGGTGCCTAGCCTGTTCATTACCTGAGACACCACGGTTAAATCTTAAGCTAATTAGTTAAGACCTTAGACCAATCCAAATTAATAGGTTAAAATATTTAAAACTTGAAATAATTGAAACCTCAATCAATTTAGACTTGAATCAACCTAAAAACTAAAAACTAACAAAACTCCAAAACAGTCCACTTGGGTGCCACCCCTTGGGTGCCCAGCCTGCCAAGTCCACCTAGGCACCACTCTTTTGGCGCCCAACCTATCCCATCACTAAGGAACCCCAAATTAAGACTTCTAATTAATCACAACCCAAGTTTAATCCTAATCAACATAATAAAACACTTTTAGATTTAAGAAACCTGAAACCCTAATCAATTCGACCTCGAATTAACCTAAAGATTACCAAACCAACCTGAACCACAAAGTAGACACCTGGGCACCACCCCCTGGGCGCCTATCCTGTTCCATTCCCTTGGATACCATCACTTAAAATTTATTTTAATTTAATTAATTAAGACCTTAATCCAAACCCGAATTAACACATTAAAACACTGTTAACCTAAAAGACTTGAAGCCTTAATCAATTTGGACTCAAACCAACTTAAAAAACACAAAACGAATAAATCACAAAATATCCACCTGGGCGCCACCCCTCGGGTGCCTATCCTGCCACATCCATTTGGGCACCACTCTCTGGGTGCCTATCTTACCTAATCACTAGGAAACCCCAGTTGAAATTAAACCCGAATTTAATCATAATCAACACACCGGAACACCCTTGAAATTTAAAACAATTAAAACCATAAGCCAGAATTAACCTGAAACATCGAACCAACTTGAACCACAAAAACATCCACCTGGGCACCACCTCCTGGGCGCCCATCCTGCCACATCCACCTGGGCACCACCCTCTAGGCGCCCAGCCTCTCCAATCACTAAAACTTAACTAATTGAAACGTAACCTAATCTAATCATAATCAACGCAACAAAACATCTTTCATCCAAATACATCAAAACATAAAAGTTCAACCTCAAATCAACCTAAAAAATACGAAATCGACTCGAACTACAGAATAGTTCACCTAGGCGCCACCCCTTTGGCGCCCATCTGCTAAATCCACTTGGGCACCACACCCTAGGCGCCCAGCTTCCCCGTTTTCAGAAAAACCCAATTCACAACTTAGCCTAATTAATTGACGTTTAAACAAATCCCAATTGAATACGAATAGCACCCCACATCCAAACACACTAAGTCCTTTAATCAATTTAAACTTGAATTGACCTAAGAATCACCAAACTGACCGAACCTTAATGCAGTCACCTGGGTGCCACCCCTTGGGCGCCCATCCTGCTGAATCCACCTGGGCACCACACCCTGGGAGCCCAGTGTCATGTTCCCCGAACCTGATTAGAAAATAAACCGGATCCGGGGAGTAAAATTTAGGGCTAATTAAAATTTTTGCCCTTTACGCCTAAGGATCGTAAGTCCGCTGTGAGGATATTGCATTTCAAACCTCAAGTAATATAAAATCGTGAAAGTCGTACAATTCGAGGCGTATTTAAATATCAAACAATGGATACTAAATCTCATTTATTAATTTAAAGTTGCAAAGAACAATTAAAGCTAATCAAAAGTTAATTTAATTACAATGGTCAACCCAATAACTAAGGCCATTAAATACCATAGAATTAAAGAAAGAAAGGTTCAACAATGATAATCAATAAAAGAATAATAAAATCTAATAAATGTTCCCAAGTGAGTCTCTCTCGTGCCAGAAGTGATGACGCTACTCTACGTCATCGGCACGCCACTCTCGTTCCTCCTCCGCTGGTTGGAGATCCTCTGGGATCTCCTCACCTGCCTGGTCGTCATACTAGTACTCACCTGGGGTGTCTGTACACCAAGGAACAGAGTCAACGATATGTTGAGCAATAGATTAGCAAAATATAAATAAACATGACATGCATCAAATATCAGAATAATGACAGGTATAATAGTTATGAGAATACAAGGAACAGTGCTAGGCATAAAGCATAAATAAATAACTATCAGAAACAATAACAGGAATCCTAGCAACACTGACAATCACCACTATACAAGTAATGCAATGCAAGTAACAAGAAGGTGATTCCGAGGATGTCCAAGCCATCTCCCGGGGTGCCAGTAACAATCCAATCCGGACTACTGATACCAAAGTCCGGCTCCAGGGGGATCTAAGCTCCCGGTCCTGGGAATAGTAGCACGGTCCAAGCCTGCTCCCAACTATTCAACGCCATGGACACCGTCCAAAGCCGACTGCCCACCCCGATGTCCTAGTAACCGGCCCATCCATAAATCCCCAAACTGCAATTGGCCATGACATGTAAATGATAATAATAAGTGGTGTTGACACATGGAACCCAAGACAATCAAGTCTGACTAGCTCAATATATAAGACATGCTGAAAGGGATTATCTCATTCAAGCCAATACATGACAAATCCAATCACATGATAATCCTTTCAGTCTAGCCAGTCATGTTTATCAATTACATGACACAGGGTCCTAAGGTACACTCTAAGTCAGGTCCATATCCTAATTCTACAAGAGTTTATGTTTCATAATTAATTAGGTATATTATGTCAAGAGAGTGTATAAGGAGCAATAACAATGGATACAATTCATAAGTCAATGAGGAATTACAAACAAAACCTAGGCAAGCGGTGCCATCAATGTATTGTAGCTGTTTTAATGGAGTGCATGGGGAAAATTGATTCAATGATGCTTTTAGGAGAATTTCTTGGTGTACAATCATGTTAAGCATCTGTTGAAACAATTCCATACGTATTAGGTTAACCCATGCATACTACACGAATACCTAGACACCCAATCGAAGCACACCGAGCCATGCGCTACGATTTTAATCCCATTAATGGTCTGGTGAGAGTAGGTTCATGGTTTCTAACATCTAAGGCCCAAACCTAGGTTACCGGTCTCGTTTCTAATAAAATATGAGCTGAAATGATAATCCAAGTATTTACATCCCGTCCCGATCTCTGATCGTAACGAAATCAGAACGATTGGAGTCTATGTCTCATGGGCTTTCCAACGGTATATTACACATCGAAATCCAACAGGAGGATTAAAAGTTACAAGTGTTGTCCAAAATTTACTATCCGATCGATCGGATAGTGCCAGAAAGCTATTAATTGAGACATGTTTTCTGTCCGATCGATCGGACATAGTGTCCGGTCGATTGGACAGAAAGCTATTAACAGAGTGTCTAGTCGATCGACACTGTACCTGCAACTCCGAAATTGGGTTTTTTCTGCATTATTTCTCAAGCCATTCCATGGCTAAACCTGCACACACTGGGCCTCCATGCTCCCCAATCATCACATTCATCATTTTCATACATTTCCAACAAATTAAACACATCTAAGGGCTACCAACTTAATCATTTAATCCAACCCAAATCCCCAAACCTAATCCAACATGTGAATCCCAAATCAATAACATAAGCAAGCTTGGAATTAAGGTAATATATCAAGAAAACGTTGCCAATCAATAAGAAACATACACACATGATTAATTATATAATGCAAATCTACTTGTCTCAACCAAGAAGAAGATGAAATTGGGGAAAAACTTGGGAAGAAGCTTTCTACCACGAAAAACCACGATCTACCCCGCTCAAGAGTAATCTAACACGCAAAGGAGAAGGAAGGAAAGAAAAAGATCAAGAACAACCTAAATCTAACCAAGAGAGAAGATGAATGAAAAGATGAGGGTGAGAGAAATCTTACCAAAACTAAAACCAATGGAAATAGGAGATCGCGAGGGAGAAGATGGGCGGCTCGGATCGCGGAGATGATCTCTTAGGGAAGGAGTTCTGGAGCTTGAGAAAAATGAGGAAGATGAAGAGGCTGTTGGAGTTCTTTCGTTGCAGAGAATGAGATTAAGGTTAGGGATAATCTCTGCTTAAGGAGAAGAAGAGAGGAAAAATGACTAGTTTGCCCTTAAATGGGTCCGGTAAACAAATGGGCCACTTGAAGGGTTTCGAATCATCGGATCGTGACGAGCCAAGAGACAAAAATGATCAGCGTGACGAGACCTTTCCAACGAACCCAAAATCACGGCAATTGGAATTTTTTGGAAAAACACTCAATTTTCCCTAAATTGCAAACTACCCCCCTGCTATGATCAAACGAACTCGGAATCGCACGAAACTTCGCAGACACTATTCTACTGCTAAAAGAAATTCATTCAAAGTTCTAACCCACTTAAATATCTAACAAAATAATTAATTATAATAATAACAAAATAAACAAGTCAGCGGGCCTACTATTGGGCCCAGTTGACCCAGTAAGGTCGCGGACCTTACACCCAGCCTATCCGTTTTCATAAAAACCCCAACGAACAACTTAACATTATTAATTAACATTCAAACCAATCCTAATCCACATATTAAAACACTTTTAACTTAAAATAGTTGAAACTCTAATCGATTCAGACCAAGCACCCAAAGCCCTTACGAACCAACGATTAACCAGGTGGCGCCTAGCCTACACTCTAGCCCTAATTCACTACTTCAACTAAAAATGAATAACCAAACACCTTACCACTTAAATTAATTAAGACTAGAATCTAGAATAATCCCTAGATCCAAAGACCAATAATCAAGTTCCATCCGGAATACTCGAAAATCACAAGCCATCCACCTGGGCGCCACCTCCTTGGTGCCTATCCTTCCACTCGCAGTAAAATGTGAAATTTTGATTTTGTTTCAAGATTTGGATCCGAATCACTTTAAGCATTTGAACATTAGAGACTTGAAACAATCTGGAATATTAAAATTCACCCATCGAAGCCCATTGGAAACTGAAATATAAGCGAATTATCCCGAAATCACAAAAAAACCATAAGTTGTTAGGATAGGCACCACCCCCTGGGCGCCTACTCTACCTTGCAACCCCGAATTGTGATTTTCAATTACATTTCAAATTCCAATTTAAAATTGACTTCAACAGAATACCACAAAACCTTAAAATATTCCCAAACCAAAACGTAGTCCTCAAAACCCCCGGAATTCCGATTATAACGTCGAATACCAACGCCACTAGCCAAACTACCCAGAAACAGCCACTTGGGCGCCACTGCCTCGGCGCCCAAGTCCTCTGCCACCCTCGTTTCACCAATTTTGACATTATTTCACCCTTTAAATTAAACCCTAAATTCCAGAACCCTAAACACATTAATCAAGACCCTAAAATACCTCTAATCCATTCTTAATCAACCTTTGACTTAAAATAAACCGAACTAACAAAATAACACCCAACCAACTGCTTAGGCACAAGAACTATCAGACTTAGGCTATTTACACCCTAGGTATAGATCGGTCTGCCTGGTTAGGTAGCTTAGAGCATTAGGCTTCGTCCCATCACTTTTCCTGTTCTGTTAGGGGATTGGGAGAGCTGATGTGGGCGGTCTAGGACCTTAGGTTAGGGTTAATCCAATGATCAATAATAAAGCACTAATCACGTAAATCCAAATAAAAATCCCTTAGTTAGGCCCTTCTAGCCCCATTTCAAAAATCCATAAAAATTATAAAACCAATAAAAATTAACCCTAAAAATTTTTCCTTTTGTTACTTCCTTCACCTTCGGTGCCAAATATTTAATTGAACTTAATGATAAAAGGGAATAAAGAACTGGTTTCTAAAATTGAATAAATGAGAATAACGAGATGAAATGAGTGATTTCGCAAACATTTTTAATAATCACGGCCCATCGGCCACCTAAAACAAACACTGGCCCGTCTGCCACCTCCAATCAATTATGGGCCATCGGTTTTTCACTTTTATCACTCGTGTATCGCACACGAAAAACACAGAAATTACAAATCAAATTCTCATTTGCATCATCATTTTGGTTTGAAAAATCAGCCTTTAAATCCTATTTTGCCAAAGGATTTGAAGGGGGTACCCGGGAATGGGGCCTATAATCTTCTTAAATATTTGGCACCTCGCCCCCCCACCCCCACCCCCACCCCCTCCCCCCCTTTTTTATTTTCTTTGTTTTAGTTACTTTATTTTACTTGGATAAATTATGGTTATGCTATGTGAGGATTAACTTTTATTTGGACTTTAACTCATGACCCTGAATTGACCCAAAATCAAAGAGACCCAAAGAGACCAAAATCAATGTGACAGGACAACCATTGTGTGTTGCCAACAGCACATTAGACGAGAGGAAGAATCCACCTCGTTATTTTTCTCCCCATTTCTCTTCAGCTTTTGTCGAAGAACAGTGTTACGGCCGTACCGTAGCTGGCGATCGTGATCTGTCGATTTTAAGGATAGTCAGAATCCTCATTTTTTATGTAAAATTTAAATAGCATATATAGATGACTGGAGATTTCCCTAAGCCATGTCATTCCTTTCCGGGGGGGGGGGGGGGGTGGGGGGTGGGTTCGATATTCACATCCGACAAGGATGTCATCTAATTTTTTTAATCCGGTGTTCATCTTATTCAATGAAGCTTTAGCAGTATGTAACTCAGATAGAACCATCTTGAGTCTTTCCATTCAGATCATAATTTTCTGCTTTCAAAGTCTTCAGATCAGATTCAAGTATGTCACGCTTTTGTGATTCTATAGTCAATTTGTCAGCCAACCCACTATTTTCATCCTCCATTTTTTGTATTTTGGCAAGTGCCTCTGCAAGTTCAGCTTTCAAGGAGGAATTCTTTTCTTCAAACACTTTCCAGTTGATAGCAACTTTTCATTCACTTTAACCATCTTCATGGTTTTCTTGAAAAGTGTTTTATATTTAGCTTTCCAATCCAATTCTTCATCCGACTCAGTATCTTGATCAGTCTCAGCTTCGGAAGAAACATGGAAAGCGGCAGAACCAGAAGTTGCCATAAAAGCAATGAACTTTCCCTTCCCAGTGTCATGCTTGTACGACTCGGGATTTTCATCATTCTCATTAGAAGTTTCATCTTCCTAAGTAGTATTCAAAGCTTTCTTTTTATATTTTTTGTTTTCACGGTCATTAGCAATGTGTTCATAGCCTTGACACTCATAGCATTGAATTCCTTTAAAAGATTTCTTCTTTCCAGAATTTTTAGGGATCCTCACATTGGTTTTTTGCCCCTTCATAAAAAGCTTGAATTACTTCATAAACTGTACAACAATTTGGGGATTAATTTCCTCGGAATCTAAATCTGAATCACTTGTAGCTTTCTTGTATGATTCCTTGGATGCTTTCAAAGTCATACCTTTAGATTGTGTCTTCCCATTAGACCTAAGGTTTGCTTCAAAAGTTTAAAAGTTGTCAACCAACTCATCAACTTTGAGAGTATTCGGATTTTTTTTCCTCTATAGCCACAACATTTGCATCAAACCTTTTTGGAAGAGATTGCATAATCTTTTTCACGATTCTATTCTCAGGAATTGGCTCTCCCGAAGTAAATGTCTCATTCACAATTGCATTCAGCTTCGAACTGAACTCATCAAAAGTTTCATTATCATCCATCTTTATGGTTTCGAAGGCTGTATACAATTTCTGAAGTTTCGACTGTTTGACAGTATCAGTCCCATCATGCACAGTCTGCAGAAATATCCCAAGCATCTTTTGCAGTAGTGCATGTAGAAATCCTATGAAACTCAGACATGCTAACTCCATTATAAATATCATTCAAAGATTAGAGTTGCAAGTGGCATCCAACTCTTCTTCCTTAGTCCACTTATCTTTAGGTTTTGGACCAGTTATCCCATCAGTAGTAATAGTGGGTAAGGAATAGCCATTCACTGTGGATTTTCAAACTTTCAGATCTATGGTTTTTAAGAAGGCAACCATCTTGGCTTTCCAATAAGCATAATTGTTACCATCCAACAGAGGAGGCTTATTGGTTGAAGTGCCTTCACCGTAGATATCCATTCTATCAAAAATAGAATCAACACAATAAAATAGTGTAACCTGCTCTGATACCAATTGAGAATTTTGCAGGACCAACTAGAATGGATACTAGTTCTAACTTAACCAATCAATGCAGCGGAAATAATCAATCAGACAATATAAAATCAGCTATCTACCAATCACACACCACAAGAAGGCAGACACAGTATTTAGCATGGAAACCCTTTTCAGGGAGAAAAACCATGAACTATAAATCAAGAGTTCATGAACAATTACAGTATTTACCTTAGTCTGTTCCTCGACCTAAGGACCGTAGTTGTTCTTACACAGAATCCACTATCACAACTTCCACCGTGCACCGTTCTCCTTACTTGATCTCTTCGTACCTTGCAAATAAGATGATCAATATTCTACAAGAGACTAAAAGCAGCACAACCCTCTAGAGCAGCCCTTCAGAACGATCTCTCAATGACTCTAAAGAAATAAGAAAATTTCTCTTAGGGTATTCTAACCTCTGATAAAGAGAGATAATTAACTTCTTGTGTTCTTATTTGGGTTGAGAGAAACACCAAATATATAGCCCTAAATCCGTGCATAAGACTCTTAATCATGATCCACTAAGATATTCAATTCGTCTCAAACTCTGCCATAGAGTCCGGATCAAACCTGGGCGTCAGTGCCATTCTCGCTATAGCGAGACACCATACTGTCTTGGCCTGACAGATTGTTCTTTCACGTTGACTTTGGCCTGACAGAAACATTCTTCTTTCCTACTGCATTTGGGTTTGTGGAGTTGGGCTTGACGATCTGCACCTCTAATTTGACGAACTGATTGAGATGACATATGCTTCCGATTTAGTACTTTCATTTTATTTATGTCAATTTTCTATTGTTTGGTATAAGATTTAAATGGAGATAATCTCCATTTTGTACTTAAGAAATGGAGATGATGTTTGTTTTTGGATAGTAGGTGGGCTACTAATGGTTTGAAAGCTTTAAATATTGGTTAAAATACTGATGATGTTAGGTTCTTTAGTTAATGTTGAGGTGCAATGTTCTGTGCACTCGAGAAACGCGGTTCTGGAAGACAATATGTATCTCTATTTCTTCTTCTTTCTTTATTGAAAAAACAAAAGCTACTGAGAATGATCGTAAATGCCTAAATTAGATATGCTTGCAGGCTATTGACTCTATAGGTGGAAAGCTATAAAGCTTTAAGCCTTAAACTGGAATGTAAGTTTCAATTGGAAAAAACAATAAAAAAAGAAAAACAATCCTAGTCATGAGGGGTTGTCAACTTCTTTTCATAGAAGAGAAGGCCCCACATAATGCAGTGATTTGAATTTAGATGTTGGACAAGTGCATGAAATTTGAAGCATTAGGCTACATATTTTAATATTAATGTATTGTGAACTTAATTGATGGCTAAGATGGTCTTATTGGGTTGACATGGGGGTGGGTGCATTTTAGTGGCCACTTATCTTTGTTTCTATTTTCTTATGTTTTTAGTTCATAAAAATAACTTTGTTTTCTTCATTTTGACTATATTATATAGTTTTGTTACCTAATAAAAGCATGTTTAGTAAACTGATATGTTCATTGAAGCATGTTTGTTATTACTTATTTAACCAACTAATATGAAATGTTTTAATGTTACAGTATTCCTCTGGATGTTGATGTCCTAACAATATTATATTATGATGGGATTTTCAATCTGATCTCAAACGTCCTCAATATATTGGCGGAAGACAAAAGATGAGGTATCTCAGGAAAACAATAACATATAGTGAGCTGGTGAACATTGCACTCTAAGCATCAAACTGGGAAAGAAAGTGTGGAAGCCTTATGTATAAAGCACCTTTTTCACAATGGAAGTTTTTTTTCATTGATAGACATTGATGATGACAATGATGTAAAGGGAATGTTCAGAGCTTCGGGGACTGATCCAAGAAACAATATATTGTTGTTTGTTGCAGGAAGGGAAGGAGACGCATATGGTACCAAAGAAATCCCAGAAACCAGGTTTATACGTAGTAACATTATTTTTAATCCATAATTGTGTTTATATAAATCCAATACAAAGTTAATTGATCCATATATTTTTTATGCAGGAACCATTAGAGGCAAAGAAATCAAAAAGCAAAAGAGTTGGTGATCGGGGCTATAATGCCCCAAGATTCGGGCGCCTCGAATTTGAGGACGCTACGAGAAAGTACCCAAGAGATGCTGAAAATCCAATAATATAATCAAGTATAAATCTCATATGAGTAAGTAAATGAACAAAGCCCTAAAATTTTATTTCATTTTAAGGGATTACAAGGGACTTTTTGTAATTAAACTAACTATTCAATCCTAAGCCAACATGGCCAGTTACAAGAAAAAGGAAAGGATAAAGATCTACATGATAGACGGCTCTCAATGCACCAACTGCATCGCACTCCGAACCCTGCGACAACTGATCAGCCGCCAAGCAATTCTACCAATCAAAGAAAGCGGAAGAGAAGGTACCTAAAAACACCAAGGGTTGGGTTAGGCCCAATGAGCCAGGCAAATAGGCATGTTTAAATGGCAATACATTATATTAACAGATAAGGAAGAAGACCATATTTGATACCAGTTGTACCTGCGTGATTAGTACCTTGATAATAATATAGAATATCAAAGTGCAACAGAAACAGTGTGGAGTGTAGTGGTTAAACGATAATCGAGATAGTAATATAATAGATTTTGGATACAGCATATCGAGTAGATAAGAGAAGCCATCATCATCAATAAACTATATAATTCATATAAGCACATCAGTGTCACCAGTAATAAAAGTAACAGAGGGAAGTAACCTTACCATATCCACAACCATCATCTCTAGATCCATCCATAACATTGTTGGCAGTTAAAGACACTAAGCAACGACATCAACAATATTTAATAATCATTCAACCAATATACATACATAGGATCACACAAGGGCACGTCCACAGTTGAAGTACAAGGGACGTGGGAGGTCAAAGTCAGTGCATCGTCGTCGTCCCGACAACTGTTGATGGCCATCAACTATGGGGGGTCGTAGCTACCCATCGCTGTCGTCTCATCGAATAGCAGCGTACAAGAGTCCATCAATATCAATAGCCACAGCCAAGTCCCAACCATTGGTCTTACGTGCTCAATCACTCATCCATAGCCATAGCAAAATCCCAGTCATTGGTCTTACGTGCTAGATCAACATCAATCACTCATTCATAGCCATAGCCACCAGCCATTAGTCTTAGGTGCTAGATCAACATTACCATCCATCCACACCCGGTCTGAGCGCCGGCGGTCTCAGTACCCCTCCTACACCAATACCTACTATGTCATCCAACAATAGCTCAATATCAATGTCCATGCCGGCATCATAACCCTTGGCAGACCAATCGTGCATCCACAAATCCTACAAACCACTAGGTGGGGGTACTCCGAACTTGATAGTCTCATCATAATTAATATGAGATGATATTAGTCAAGGGCATGATGTATAGAGTTCAGGTATAAGTAATCCATGCTTACGATTCCCAACAGTTAATAATGCATACCCTTGTAAACTCAGCTTCTCGATACGCTTAATTAACATTTTCTTATTATACAGTCCATCGATCAATATCTACCGTTAAGTTCCCAATATTATAGGTCAGGACCTCAAGTGCCATGTTCTGACAACTCATCCAATACCGACTGTGATCATGGATCAGAGCCTAAGTGTAATGCCCTGATTTTAGTACCTCTCAAGGACAACATCCAACGTTAGTACCACATGTCACAAATCTATCGATGATCGCTGCCCCTTTATTCAGGTCTAGGATCCCACTTCACCTAAGAGAGTGATCACAGAGTCTTAGATGCTTATTAAGTATCCTTGGTGCTCCTAAAGGTATTTAGCATCATAAAACATCCATAGCCATTGAATCAGGTTCCGTTTACAACCCTAGACCCTACTTAGGTGGTTAGACAGGTCAAGGTTAAGCCCGGTCCTTGACTCGTGTTTAGCGTATCCCCAACAGTCCAAATGGAAGGTCAACGGGGCCCACACATGATCGGATCAAGAAAGGGAACTAAATCTGAAAAATCACTGTTTACAGTGTACCGGGTCGACATCATGGGTCCACGGGTCAACCTGGTACTCTGTGGAAGTGCACAGCTAACTGGGAGTCAGAAAATGCATTCTACAGTATCCCCGGTCGATATCATGGTCATCCGGTCGACCGGGTACACTGTGGGCATTTCCATAAACATCTGGCAGGTGGGGAAAAACTGCAGTGCGGGTACACTGGGTTCTGTACCCCGTGTGTGGTTTTCTGCTCTCAGTTGTGCATTAGTTCACTGTGTGCCCGGTTGACATTCTGAGTGACCAGGTTAGCTGGGTACACACGAAACCATAAATTTCAGGATTTTGTCATCTTCCATTTTTTATCAAAACTCTATCAAATCCAGCCCAGATTTACACTGATCATCTTCAAACATCATACACACCTCCCACATCATGATCTCATCACAAATGGGCCATTGATCTTCCAAATGGGGGATTCCAATCCATCAATGGCCAAATACAAAATATAAGATCTTAGAATAACAATCACATACATTATATCATCCAATCAACAGTCCAAATACATAAATCATGCCAGCCATCCATAAAAGACAGTAATTATCAATCTAAGCATATTAATCAATTTAATTAAAGAATCCAAGCATGTCTACTTGCCTAATTAGGAAGAAAGCTCCTCAATTAACTTGGCTTCACTCCAAATGCTCTAAGATCACCCCAATAGCTGAATCCACAATCTCTACACCCATTCCCAAAGAGAGAAATGAATAAGGAAGAGAAATCTAGGAGAAAAGACTATTTTATAAAGAAATTGAAAAGGGAGAAGAATATTACCTTTATTTGGAGAGGAAAGAGAGATCTAGGAGATGAGATGTGCTCCTAATCTTGTAGATGGCTAGATGTAGATGACGCTCTTGCTTCTAGTAATTGGAGGGCTAAGATCTAGAGAGAGAGAGATGGGAGGAAAATTGTAGTGAAATGAGAATAAGGGATGAGAGGGGTTTCTTTTATAAGAAATGGGTTGGGTTAGTCTAAAATGCCCTCTCTTGTTAGTGTAAGTTTAGGATAAGGATGGGGGTATTTATGGAAGGTTAAAATGGAATGACCAAATGGTCATTGGTTGCTAATAGAAATAAAGGATAAGGACTATGATAGTTTTAAGTACTCACATTTAATTACTAAAGCATCCTCAAATGAGTGGTTGTGAATAAAGGAGCCTAAGGGCAATAAAGGTCGGCTATCTATAAGGACAAAAGTGCCTATGTTTACTTGGTTGACAATAAAGGAGGCCAAGGTCATTTAAGGTATTGAGATTTTCAAAAAGGAGGGGAAAGGTGTGGTTGGAAAGACTAGAGTACCCTCATATAATAAATGAGTTAATGGATTAGGCCATGTGTAGTTGGGTCATTCTAAGATAAATTGTACAACTCTCTAAGGAAAAACCATATATGGTTGAGATTACAAGTAAGGCTTCTAATTCCTATTAATCTCACAGGGGTTTTATTCTTATAATCTAGGCTAAATTAATGGGAATTACTAATTACTTATGCTAATCACCTATTAAATAAGATAACCTAGGGTTGACTCGGTCAAATTAGGTCCCACTTGGTATTTCTAGGGACGGGTTCTTACAGGGGCACACATGAAAGAATTTCCCACTGTCGACTCGAATGAGGATTACGATTTCAATTTTCCACCAGCGTCAAATGGTATGATAAGAGAGGAGGAACCAATCATTCGGGCTTTGGACAATTATGCAAGTATAGTTAGTTCTGAGGATGTTCATTACTCAGCGAGCATACCCTCCATTTCAAGACACATGGAAGAACATAGTTCAAACAGGGAGCAACAATCTCATGTTCCAGACGAGTAGATTACTAGAGTGTTGAATGATGCAACCACCAAGCAAGACTTCACAACAGTGGACACGATGGTGCCTGAGGCAATCACATCCGAGGATGGAGCTGATTCAGCAAGGGAGATGTGGTTGGGTCATGAGTTTAACGATCGTGAAGCTTCCAGAATATGCATTGCAAAGTTTGCAATTTACAGTAACTTCACGTTGGAGCATGTGCGCACCAACATAACGCAAATAACTGCGCCCCGTAAAGATGAAAATTTTCCTTGGAGAGTACATGCGTCCATGGTTGAATCAGGACCGCATTTCAAGGGGCGAAAGTATATAGCAATTCATTATTGCTCGAAGCCTATGATGGGGATAGCTCATCCACATGCATTTGCGAGGCTTATAATAGATTTCATTGAAGAGATGGTATGGTGCAATAATGATATAAGACCGCAAGAGATAACCAGTGAATATCAATTGGAGCTTGGTACCCTAATCAGTTACAGGAAGGCATACATGGCTAAGGAAGTTGCTCTTCGCAAGGTTCGAGGGTCATACGAAGAGTCATTTTTTATTCTACCACTATATTGTAATGAGCTTTAAAGGACAAACCCAGGCATAGTGACCAACCTCGACATCACATCTGATGACTGTTTTAGACGTTTCTTCTGAGCCATTGGTCCCTGCATTCGAGCTTTTTAGAACTCTCTGCGACCATTGATAGCAATAGATGGGTTACATCTTCGTGGCAAATATCTTGGAGTTCTACTAGTAGCTGTACACATGATGCAAATCATCAGCTATTTCCAAATGCTTTCGCCTTTGCCGAATCAGTGCGTCGTGACAGTTGGGAGTGGTTCCTTGCAAACTTGTATATGTCATTAGGTGAACCGAATAACCTCACAATTATTTCAGACCGTCAGAAGGGCCAAATCCTTGGACTTCAAGCCATGATTCCTAGTGCACACCATTGTTTTTGTTGTCATCATATAGCGGAAAATATTAAGGCAGCCTTTAATGATGTTGGTATTTTGAGGAAATTTTGGAAAGCTATGCGGGCTTATAGACCTTACGAGTATGATGTGTGTATGAATGACATATTGTCGGTTGATAAGCATGCTTATAATTACATCGACACAATCGGGCATCAAAATCGGGCGACAGCGTTTGCACACGGACGTCGTTACGACATGCTCACTAGCAACGCTGCGGAGTACACAAATAGCCTTCTTAAGGACATAAGAGTTCTACCAATTACAAAGCAGGTTGAAGAAATACGTGCAAAACTAATGGAATTTTTCGAAAGACGCCATGCGCAAATGCAAAAGATTACGTCGCGTCTGACTCCTTGTGTAGAGAAGTACTTGAGCAACGAAATGGAAGAGTCTCGCAGACTACACATTTGTGTCGCAGGTTTGGTAGAGTTTCAGGTACAATCAGGTGAGTATGTCGATGTCGTCAATCTCGAGTGCAGATCATGCTCGTGCCACAGATGGGAAGTAATGGGAATCCCATGCTCACATGCTATGGCTGCAATGAAATTTTCAGAATATTGATCCATATGAATAATGTGAGCACTGGTACCAAACGCCCATGTATCAGATGACCTACAGTGAGGTTTTACATGCAATCCGTGATAGAAAGCAGTGGGAGTCATGCTCTTGCGAACTTGTTCTTCCCCTATTAGCAAGTAAGCAGCTTGGCCGACCAAAGAAGAATAGGGTCCGGGTGGAAGGCTGCAACTGCGTCAGAAGGGTTGTAATTTGCTCCAACCGTAAAGAGAGGGGACACAATACGGGGACCTGCCGTAATCCTCCCGCTGTTCAGTAGAGGAACCAATTTTTGGTTTTTTGATGGCTTATGTCACATGTAATTTGATGGGTTTTATTTATGCATATTAACAACAAATGTAATGACATGTAAATTACATTTTGTTTCACATGGTTTTTTTTTTGGCTTCTTCATTACGTATACGAATAGCAATGTAATCAAAAGAAATGTAATGAGATGTCAATGACATTTTCGGTTTTTCCAGATGTAATGACAAATCTGGCTTCTTCTTGGTTGTTGTTAATGAACAATTTCCCTCATTTCGGTTTTTCTTCCTATGAATTAATCCAATTCAAGTTGGATATCCCTCTGATTATAGTTAAGTTGGAATGTACCTTATCTGCCCATCAAAACTACTTATGTTGTGCACTTAGTTTTAATATGTAAGGGTCGCTAGGGACCCATATTTTTAACTAATATAGGTCCCTAGGGACGCTAGGAGGCAAACAGATGCTGAGCAATGAGTCCCTAGCGACCCTTATCTATAACTAATATAGCAATGAGTCCCTAATGACCCTTATCTATAACTAATATAGGTCCCTAGGGATGCTGGGAAGCAAACAGATGCTGAGCAATTAGTCCCTAGCGACCCTTATCTATAACTAATATAGGTCCCTAAGGACGCTGGGAAGCAAACAAATGCTGAGTAATGAGTCCCTAGCGACCCTTATCTATAACTAATATAGGTCCCTAGGGATGCTGGGAAACAAACAGATGTTGAGCAATGAGTCCCTAACAAAAAGACTACCAAAAATACACTTCAGGAACATCCAGGGATTTCATATCATATTGTAACTGGTAGATATTATTTTATCTTATATGGATTGCAATTAAAGCAATGGAAATAATGCATAACAACTACACATGTGATTCCTAATTTACATATGCATTTGTCTTTGGCAACCAGATCATGCATTTGCCTTAGGCAAGCGATTCAGAACCAGAAATAATGGAATCCACCACTAGGGTTCTTTCCCCATTGTCTTCCACAAAGGGTTAAAGCCATTTTTAGGGCATTTTTCATGCTATCAGGGGTAATGCTACACAAGGAAGACAAAGAAACCCTTTTAGAGAGGCGATTCTCAAGTGGAGATTGGATGTCTGGCACGAGGAAACATTAACCAAAGCAAAAGGCATGCAGACGCAATAAGGGCATAACCTAGACAATAATAACGTCACAGACGACTCACAAAAGGCTAAAGGGGAGCATCCAAAAGCACATACCTTTGACAAAGAGGATGTGGGAGGGGACCACAGTTGGCTGGGCACATACGACTAGGCTTTTTAAGACAAAATAACCTGTTGACAACGAAACTATACTCCCTATTTTATTCTACCTTGTATACACAGCAGGGTCCCTAGGAACCCTTAGCTTCATAAAATTAAGGTTCCTAGGGACGCTAGTTGAGAGTGCTAAAAAAAAAAAAAACACATTTTCTGGCAAAATGACTGATTTGGTGCAAGGTCGGTTAAAATGATCTTTTAGGGCCACTGGTTACCTAATCTGTTTTTTTATTGTAAAATCCTCTTCTTTTTTTTTTTTTTTTGTTTGAATGATAAATGAGTAATATTCCGAAGAGGAACAATGTGTTGAAAACTTTCAAAATCTTTTTGTAGCCTATTAACATGATATCCTCCATCCCATATTGGATATGGTTATAAAGATGATGTCATTTATATATGAAAAAATTGTAGAAAATCTAGAATATTGGAAAATGAGAGAAAATGTATTTTTTTTTTTTTTTTTGCAAAAGTAACCAAGGTAAGGGGGCGTAGTTGTCCCCTCATTGTATGAGGTTCTGTATCACTGTATAAATAGAAAATAATAGTAATGATCAATTTTTTCACATGTGTTCATGTTATTTAGTTATGCTAACTTAGAAACTATTGAAAGGCTCATAAAAGAAAAGGCTATGTCATGAAGTCAAGACTGAAGACTTAAGAGTACCTAGAGAAAAAAATACATTTACCAAAGAGGGTGTCTAATAGGATGTACTTAGAGAAGAATCATTGGGAAGAACTCTTTGTATCAACTGTAATTCAGCGAGATCATGTGCTTTTTTATGTTCTTTTAAACATAAAAGGGTAGAAGAGTCGTGTAGAAATGTTATTTGGAGAGAATAAGAAAAGAAATAAGTCTTATTATGCATTTTAAAAAATTTTAAAAATATGAATTTTTCTCGCCCCGAAGTGGTCATAGCGGCCTATAGCGACCTTGTAACGGACGTAGAGGCCGTTGCGGGTGCGATGGCCAATAAATCGGTCGTAGCGTGGCGGTGGCAGCCACTACGGCCGATATTTTCATCCATGCAGCAAACAGACAGAATATTGAGAGTTGGTGTAGGATCTTACACCCCATTGAACGACCACTTATCCCAAAATCAATTGGTGATAGGAAACGGCACAACAATGGTTTTATGGTGAGGGCGAGGGCTCAACAACAATAATGACCGCTTAGGAGTGAAGGTGGATGTTAACCTCAATAGTAGGAGATAACTATGTAGCTTTTTCAATAAAAAAAAAAGAGGCAGCTTTAAGTGTGTCATTTTCAATAACATTTTTTTTATGATCCAGGGAGAGGCTCCATGCTTGCTTCTTAGAACACCAATAGATAAACCTTCTTGGTCGTAAATTAGAGAGTTTCAATCTGTGGTGACTATCGAAATAGGATTCTACTTTTGATAAGTGTCTGGAGGAAGATTCCATGCTGCATTGAGAGAAAGAGAGACTTTGGTAAATAGGAAAATATACCCGGATCTGATTTCAAACTTAATCTCTTTGAGAAAGGTTTGACAAAGCTTGTTTGAGCTTCTGAAAATTGTCAAGTTTCTCTCTTTCCAAAGCTCCATTCCAAGAAATTGGAAACAATGCCCGGTCAAGTTTCTCTCTTTCCAAAGGTTCCATGCAAAGAAATTGGAAACAACGCTCGGTTACAATGACGTATCCATTGAGGCTGAGATCACATTTACTGAGGAAGCCAAACTTTGCAATGTTGGACCCTCTTTGTTGAGTGAAGCCAAACTTTGCTGCTACAAAGTCCCAAATAAGGCTGCTATAGTGGCAATGAATGAGAAGATACGTACAATTCTGAAGACCAGATTCCAAGACATACTGGATCACAAGCAATTCTCCAAGCAATTAAGGTTTCCTTAGTTTTAAGCCCATTGTGCAAAGCCATTCAAAGCTAAACAGAGTGATTAGGAGTTTGAATTCCATTTTATACAATCATTGTGTAGGATCTTAGACATTGCCGCGACTCCTGCTGCGCAACTCGTAAAACATGCCCCGTGACCTAAACACCCGACCTACTAGGCTCTGATACCACTTATAGGATCTTACACCCTATTGAGCTACCACTTAACACAGAACCAATTGATGATGGGAAACGGCACAACAATGGTTTGATGGTGAGGGCTTGACCACAATTATGACCGCTCATGAGTGAGGCTGGACATTGACCTCAACAAATTATTGAGTTTTTTTTTTCAAAAAACGTGTTGCCTCTAGATGTATGACACATGCTGACCTGCCTATCTGGAAAAACCTTAATTTTTGCATAATTACCTGATTCGCAATTCAACTAATTTGAGTTTGAGTTCGTAATTCAAAGTTCGACTCAGTCAAATTTGAAAATTCGATGGAGTAGGTTTACTTAATTCGTTTTTCGATTTGCTCGATTCGCATTTCAAATTCGATTAGTTCGATATTCTAGTTCGTAAGTCAAGTTAAATATCAATGTAAGTATTTTAATAAAACTTCAGATAATTTAAAAAAATATATAAAAATAATAATATTTCAGAATAATAGATACAAGTGGATATATCAAGATATTTATCACCATCGTCAAATCCTTGTCATAACTATGGTAGGCAAGATATTTGAGTTGTAATAACACAAGTGCTTTCCGCTAATAAGCATGATGAGAATTTTCAATTTGATAAAAGAATGTCCCATCATCACATTCACCAATATAAAAGCGTGTACATTTCTTTATTATTAAATCAAGTTTTCTATTTGTAATTAATCTTATGATAGGCCCAAGTTTGTTTTATGTAAAAATTTGTTGGATCCAATAAAAGATAAGAACAATCATTTTCATTGATTTGGATTTGTAATAAGTGCCTGCACTGTGGGCCCTACTAATTTATCATATATCTAATATGGGGTTTTAACAGGAAAAACCCTCATACATAGGCATTTTATTGATTTGGCTCCAATAAAAATGGGCAAACATAATTAGTCTTGAATTCACATTCTTTTTTTTTTTTTTTTTGTCGTTTGGTGCTATAGTCGATATCAATGCTCATACAGAAGGCCACCCAAACCTTCAATCATCTCTTCCTCTCTCTCTTGTTCTCTCTTGCTCTCTACAACTGATCTCAAATCTATATCACAACAATCATTGAGAAGGAGGAAGAAGGAAAGAGAAAGCTGGTAGGTGTGTGCAAATGAGATGCATGGAGATGGAGGTGTGCACTGGGGCTATAAGGGCAGAGGGCAGAGTGCAGCAATGAAGGTGGGGGCAAAGAGAAAAAAAGAGGAGGAAAGAAAGAGAAAGAATGGAAAGAGAGGGAAAGGTCTTCGCTTGCAATCGCAGTGATGGAAACTGAAGAGGATCGGAGGTCGCCTTTTCCCCCGGCAACAGTAGAGTCCAGCGCTGGGCGGTGATAGCAAATATGCTCTTCCGGACAGCCTTTTCTGTCGGGCACTGTCTCTTCTCGCTGTAATTTGTGGCCCACCTTGGATCAGAACCAAACAGGCGATACCGATGTACACTGTTGGTTCTACTTCGTCTCCGGCAAGACTAGATCAAATTTACAAGCCCAAATCGTCTGAGTTTCTCCTCTTCTTCGACCAAACTAGATTTCTCTAGTTCGTCTTCTGCACTGCAATCCAAGACCAAGGAACGGTCTTTTTCTCCGTTCACGGTGACCAGTCCTCTATTCCTAGTCGCAACAACTACACCCTCTTCTAGTCTCCTTATCCGATCCCGGCGATTGACTTTCGGAACCCAAACCAACAGAGGATCCACTTCTCTATTTCCGTTCTGTGATTCTTTGTACCAGAGAACCCAAATTGTTTAATCTGGCATCTCTCTTCCGTATCAACAAAACCCTGCAACCAGATCCTCTTGTTCTACGATCTCTTCTTCTCCGATCGTGACCCACCAATCTGATTGGATCTGCTGGTGAGGGAGAAGAGGGCCAAGGAGGGAAGGAGAGAAAGAAGGAGAAAAAGAAGAAAGAGAATGGAGATGATGCAGATGCAGTGGGTTCCACAGGTGATGGTGTGAAGGAGAAGGTGATGCACTCCACACCTGTGGCGCTAGAGAGGGTGAGATGCAGGTGCTGTGCAGGTTTTTGGATAGTCGATATCGACTATTACAAAAAAAACATAAAAAAAAAAAAACATAAGTGGCCCAAGGGACCAATTCTATTTGCCCATTTTTATTGGGGCCAAATCAATGAAATGCCCATGTATGAGGGTTTTTCCCGTTAAAACCCCATCTAATATTTAAAACTCTAAAAGGACTTACAGGCATTAAATATCCACCAGTTTCTCTTGGGAGGAGGCTATTGAGATGAGAGAGAGAGAGAAAGCAGTTCATGTTTTAGTAAAACAAGAAAGTAGTACATTGGATAGGTATTGGAAATGTCCCACAGTTAATAGAGAGAAGCCCGTTTTCCTCTTATACCAAGGGACAGGTTGAAAGGTAACTGATGTACTACTGTCATGGTTCAAAATAACGGCCGTTACCGTTACATAATGGCCGTTATGTAACGGTAACGACTGCAACGATATTTTGCTTATAATGCTAACGTTAACATTATGGGCAAGATATCGCCAAAATAAAGCCCGTTATGGTCGTTATTTAAAAAAAAAGGCCGTTATTTTCAAAATATCGGCCGTTATGACCGTTATTTTGAAAATAACGGCCGTTATGGCCGTTATTTTTAAAATATCGGTAGGCAAAATTTTTTTGGGGTCAAATAAAATTTCGCTCCGCGATGGACCGCAACAACCGTGAACCGTGACGCGATGACCGCGAATTGCGAAACGTGATGACCGCGAACCGCGATTTTAAACCATGACTACTGTGCCACCTTGCATTAAAAGCCTGCTCCTTCTTCTCTTGCATAGAGACAATAGGAAAAGGCTGTAGCACCCTTTTCTCACCTTCTTCTCTATAAACTGCAATGAACTCTACTTTCTCAAGATCCCGAATTCATCCGAATCGAACAGTAATTTCTTCGATTCAAATGGGACGGGATTCGAAGGCTGCCTAACCGAATCATACTTCTGATTGGTCAATAATCTCTAACTAAATTCAATTTCATTTCATTTACTACATTCAATTGTGCGGGCAACTGATCACATCACTTATCCAAGGTCAGTTGTGTTCAACTTATGTTCACTGACACATGTCCAGATCACATGACAATATGACAAGGCCTTCTGACTTTCCTATAAACTATTTCTATTTCCTAATACATTAAATTTATGCCCACTGTCCTGTCGTGTGAGTGTAACCTTATCAAGTTATCAGGATTGGCTGTGTTTGAGATTTTATGTGTATCTTGTCATGCCCCCAAAAGCGAAATCAAGGTTATGCGTGAGATTAGGGCCAATTAAAAATTTCCAACACTAAACAAATACAATGTGGCCCAATCATGTCCCATAGGATCGAAGTCCGTGGTGAGGTACAAATATTTCCTCGATAACCATAAAACACAACGGAACATCATAATAAAAAAATGATATGATATTAACATTTCACAGTATGCACATAAAGACAACAAAAGTATATTAATTAATAGGTTCTATAAAAACCTAATCCAAAGGAAGAATAAATACGAACTAACCAAAGTATGAAGGCACTCGTATGCTGGTCACGACGACAGTACCGTTGACACACAACTCGTACTCACCATTAGGCTAAACTGCCTGAAGCAACGCCTCCACTTTCCCAAAAGTAAATGTACTCGTTACCTATGCACCAAGTCTAGCATCAGACATGACGGTCGGCAGGTAGATATATATATATATATAAAACATCAATAGATATGCATAATGAAATAGAGTAAACGAATAGACAAGATCAAAAGAAATGCATAGCATTTGAATCATAATCAAACTAACAAGAACATCTAACAAGATAGGCGGTCCACATATACTAATTACCATAGGTTATTATCACTGCCCTCCCAACTTGAACCGAGTTGTGGTAGAGAAAAATGCACAGGATAACAGCGCGGCCATAATTGCATGGGTAACCCGGCCAAAGTAAGCAAAGTGGATGCATGGGGAACAAACAGACTATCATCAAACCTCCCATAATCAAAAGCATCCAATGGTGTACATCCATCACGGAAATCACGATTTGCAGTCGCTCTATAGTAGCAGACCTATCACAGTGGTGCCCCAGCTGTATCGAATAGTACAGCTAAGTGGTGCCTGACACAAGAATCCTATTCAAATCATAGTGAAGGGCTAGGCTTTCCTGTGTTAACCAGATTCAATATCATAAGAGAGACTACTTCCTTTCTTCAAATCAAATCAAATCAAACAAACAAACTTCTTCAAAATATTCATACCATAAGCAGTCCTCTTCAAGCCTTTACAATCCAAGCCACCTAGCCTCGACAGTTCCATCACGTATCAGAACAAACAAAACATCAAAAGGGATCCTAAGTTCATGATCTAAGTTCTTCAAGTGATCCCAAAACAAAACAAAGCAAACGAAGCTAAGGAACATGGTCATTGCATGTAGAAGGTACCAGAAGGTACAATTCGGAATTAGAAGGGATAAACAACCCAATCCTAACTCCAATGTTAATCTTGAAGCATCGTACATCCCTGCTCAGTCAACGAAAGGAATTAGGGTTCGTGATACCCAAACAAATAGTCTTCGTGCATAGATATAAAGGGGGTATCCCGTTGTCCCATACTGTTCAAGATTGAAATAGGTTGAATCCCAATACAACCGGAATAAACATGAGAAAACATCAGCTCAAAACATTCTGACGCATAGTCAAATGAGTCATCAAAAGAGGTAGCCAAGGTCTCACCTAAGTCCATCCAGTTCTAAGTCAAAGAGGCCCTTAAGAAAGAACCCCAGTTCATTCGGTCAACCTCCTTCATAGCCGGTCGACATCCGGTCAACCGAGTACACAGTCAGAGTTAAAACATAAATGGGAATTGGCTAAATTGTCAGGCTTTAGGAAGCCATATATACTATATACCAGTGTTGCCGGTTGACCCCACTCGATCAACCGCGTGGCTTCAGAAAACAGAATCAAGCTTCTATAACTGAACTGAGTTGGGGATAAACTCTATTTCCATCCACACGTGCAGACAAACACAAGAATCGGGCCTAGCCCTCTCCACATATGATAGACATCCTCCAAATCATAAGCCCAATCAATCCCATCCGATCAAATAAATCTAACCATCTAAATATCCAATTAAGAATCCATTTCATCAATCATAAGCACCTAATTATTATATTTTCCAAAATTGAAGACATCAAATGAGCATGTGGTCCTCTAAATCATCATCAATCATCAAATCAAAGGATAGACAAACATATCCAAGCATATATATAAATATCTATTTGCCTTTGGTTGAAAATGCCCAAATCCGCAAATATCATCTCCATAGTGCCCAAAAATCCAAACCTAAGGGAAATAGTAAAATAAAACTAATTTAAAACAGAAAACTAAGAGAATGGAAATCTCTAAGCTACCAAACACACAACTACACCCAAAGTATATTAAACCAAACCTAAAGGGAATGAGAGATTACCAAACAGTGAAGGAAATGGAGTGGTGGCTTGCAAATTGAGGACGAGATGCTCGTGGGGTCCATGCAGAGATGATGGCAATGATCGATGGTGATGGGGCAGCCTCTTAGAGCCATATATAACAAGGTGGGTGAGAAAGATTGAGAAAGAGAGAAAAATAATTGAAATTGAGATGGGGGTGGTGGTGGACCCCACTTGATTTGTGGCCTGTTGACAAGAAGATGGAAGAAGACAGAATGAAAGAAAGAAAGAAAGAATGAGAGAGAACAGAGAGAATGGAATGGTGAGATGGAAGGCGAGAAAGTCAACTTACGTTGACAGTGAGGAGTGAGAGAGAGGGAAAGAGAGAAATAAAGAAAGAAAGAGAGAAACCAGGGGGAGAGAGAAACAGGGAAAGAGAGAAATAGAGAAGGGAAAAATGGGGGAAAACAAAGAGATGGAGTGGGCTGGGTTCGCCGAAGATGGGGAAGCTCGGCGGTGATGGTGGTGGTCGCCGACGGTGACGAGGAGCTCCGGGACAGTGAGGCGGCATGGATGAGTGAGGGACAAATGAGAGAGTGGAGAAGAGAGGGGAGAAGGAAAGCTTGGTTGTGGTGATCGCCGGTGTGCTTGGAGTCTGGCAGTAGCGAGGAGAGTGAGGGAGGAAGAGTGGAGAATGGGAGAGAGAGAAATGAGGAAAGGGGGCTGCTTGTGTTGTGGGGTGAAAAATGAGATGGGGGGATGGTCCATCGTGACCTAAACGGGGGAATGGGGAAATGGAAATGGGGTGGGGGTTTACACGTGGATTAAAGGGTGGGGTATGATGGGAATGAGATGCGGAGGTGGGGTTCACATGGGATAAGGATACGTGGGGAGGGGTTTGACTTTTAGGAAATTAATGAAATAAATTTAAGTGGGTTCGGGTAAGGCCAGGTTTTGGGTTGGGTTCGAGGGTTCGGATCGGGATACAACTGAGGGATAAAGTTCGGGAAATTATATAATCTACCTGATGGTACCAAAATCTCAAAAAGTGAAAAATACTAAAAAGCCCTCGGAACTTTCCGGAAATAGCGACACACACTCCTACTGTACCCAAACGGGCTCGGATCTCAACCCAACTTCGCATGCACGGTCCTACTGATTAATCGGGCTTGTTTAGCTTATAAACGAGCTTAGTTACCTAAAAATACAATTAACTAAACTAATTACAACTTTGGAATCCCACGATGTTACATATCTGATGCCGAAATATGTTCTTGTTATATAGGAAGGGTTTGCGATGTTTGTTCTGTGGTAATCATAGTCGTTTCAGGATGAGCATTGGGTTCCTTGGAAATATGATCTTTGATCACCATTTGGAAATTTCAACATATAGGCCCATGAGCTTATTGCTAGTATGCCATTATATTCTCCATGGGTAATTATACCCATGTGGAAGAGCCTATAGCACAGTTGTAAGATCCTTGTTGCAGCATCGGGATTGCTGGTTTGTCATGTTATCAATAACAAGAAAATCTTAGTGGGTTTTACTAGAAGCATAAGAATTTGTTGTTTTCTATGGTGCACCGGCACGAACAGTTGGTTGGCGTCATCCTGGTTTCTTCCATACAAGTTTTATGAAGGATTTGTGGCTAAATTCAGTGTATTGATCTTCACAATAAATTTATTTTCCCAACAACTTAATTTGTAAGGAGTTGAACATATTGTTCTTATGAGTATGACAAAGATGATGTTCGCTTATTCAGGTACACTTACAAGCTTGGCCATCGGTTATTCAATGGCTCATTTGTTTGGGACAAACTTTACTTGTTTAGGGCTTCCCCTTATCCTGGGAAAGATTCTTTACAGCGAGTTATCATATTTGGTAATATGGGAAAGGTATAATCTGAGTTATTTTGCCTTTTACTTATATAAAAGGAAAAAATATTTGATGCTCATTTTTGGATATTCACCTTTTTTTTCTTTATTTTTAACCACTTAGGAGATGGATTCTGTGCATTATATGCAAACAAGCAGCCCTCTAACTGTTTTTTCACTTACATTGACCTTTCCATCTTACTAACACCCTGTCCCTCCCATCCAAAGATTGGAAATGATGCATTTAGGTGAGCTCCATAGACTATAAATTGTGTTGGAATTATTTTTTTGCTCCAAATTGTCTGAAATAACACACAGAAATGAGTCAAATAAAAAACATTCGGCTAGTCAAGGTATATTATACTTATGTTTGGATCAGTTCCACGAGTTGTATTTGCATTTATAAATCTATTTGCAACATCTGAAACGTTGTGAATTAGTTTGTCTTCATGAAGTTGAATTCTTAGAAATTCATCGAAAAATGCGTTCCAATGGAGGATAGCTAAAGAGGTGAGTGGTGAACAATACAAGATGGAGAGATACACGGACTTTCCTACGGGACCATACTTTCCTACGATGTAATCTATAGGGGGTATTTATTTTTTTATATTCTCTTGATTAATATTCCATTAAAGGAGAGATTATTTGAAGGCCATTTGTGAGTAATCACCTTTGTTTCTTTAATTTTAGGGATAATTAGCTAGAGGTCCTTCATCATAGCCTCGTAAAGCCGCCAGTCCACTGACTTTTTCTCTAAGGCCTATAGTCCATACAGCTTCACATATTTTGGCAAGAGATCCACATCAAAAATTTCCATTACTGAATTGCCCTTTCAGGCATAAAATTTTGAAATTTTAAATTTTAAATCTTCTGTCCTCCCTCTTGTTTTTCTCTTCTTCAATCCGAACATGGACAGAACCTCTCGCATAGCAGAGTAGTGCAGTTGAAGGACGAATCGAGAGATGGGCACCACTTGGCAGCGAGCCCAATCTTCCTAAAACTCGCCCGCATTCAAGAACCCAATAGAGGGTCAGTGGTTGGAGGAGGAAGAGGAATCCTGGTTCTTGTGCGATTTGCAGAAGGAGAGAAGGATTCTTGCTTGCCAGAGATCTAGGTGTAGTGGGCCACACTGGTCGGACTTCTGACAGAAATTCGAAGATTGGGGAAGAAGGGTTCTTGGAGAGGAGGGCTCTCGGTTCTGGGCTTCTCGGTCTCACTAGCAGCTGGTCTTTGTCGGTGTGCTAATCGTCGCCGGAATCCAGCCATTGCTAGAGAAGAAGCGCCGCTGCTTCGCTTCGCCGGACTGCAAAAATCTCGCTGGAGAAGTCACAAAACAAAGCCCAAGTTTGTGCGACCGGAGTTGTAACACCCCGTACCTTAACCCCGTATTAATAATAATTAATTGCTTGGTTAGTTAGTAGGTGTGTTTAGAGTCTTAGCGAGTCAGGTTTGGCGTGGGGATCGCGCGTGCGAAGTCTCGTGCGAGTCCGAGTTCGTTTGGATAGAGTAGGGGGCTGGTTTGCAATTTTGGGATGTTTTCAGGGGTTTTTATGAGATTATGAGTTTTGTGAGTTTGGGTGCATCGGATAGGTCTCGCCATTTCATGAACTTTAGTCTTCTATCGCGTTTCGATTCGACGCGCTGAAGAGGCCCAAATAATCACATTTATCAAACCAAGGACTTAACCCAAATTTCACCTAATTATCCCCTTAATATCAAGTCATCAACCGGATGACTCATTCCTCTCTTATCTTCATTCATCTTCATCTCTTCTTTCACTTCTCTGTGTCATCTCCAAGCTTCTTCTTCTCCTCACTGCTACCTTGCCAAAGACAACCATTGGAGTCCATCTTCACTAGCCAATCCACCCATCTTCTTCATCAACTCTCCAAGAACTCAACCATCTAATTTTCCAAGCTTTTCATCAACAAACCACTACAAGGTAGGCTCTCCAAGCTACTAGACTTAGTTAATCTTCTTTCTTTGGATTAGAAATGGATTAGGGAGACTCATAGCAACCATTTGCATTCATTTTTGTAGTGAGGTTTTGGTTTGGAAACCTTCTTCTTCTCCTTTGAGCTTTAGAGGAGTTTTCTTCAAATTTCTTCTTGAAATTCCTTAAGCTTTTCATCAAGGCAAGTTAATATATATGTTTATGATTTGATATGTTTTGTCTTTCCTTTGATTGATGAATTGATGATGTTTAGATGACCAATTGCTCTTTGGATTTGTTTTAGATTGAAAACATGATAATTGATTTTAATTGCTTAATGAAATGGATTAGGACTTTAATGACTTGATTAGATGATAGGAGTGGGTTTTTATGGACTTGTTGCATCTACATATATGTGGATATATGTGGATTTATAATGTTCAAGAGCAGGTGAAGAAAAAGTCCCAGAAACAAGTGAAAAGAACTGCCCAGGTGCACTTCAGTTACAGAACTGTGTTCTGTAACCGTAGTGTACCCGGTCGACCGGCTAGGGACCCGCGGTCGACCGGGTAAACTAGGCACGCGGTCGATCGGCTGGGGACCAGGTCGACCGAGTATCCTGTGTACGCGGTCGACCGGCTAGGGACCCAGTCGACCAGGTCATTTGTGGAAAACCAGTTTCATGGATTTTTTCCCTATGTTTTGAGGACCTTAGGGGGAACTTTGGCTACCCTTTTTAGAACTCATTTGACTATATGTGAGGACATTTTGAGCTAACGTTCCTCATGTTACTCCGGTTGTATCGGGAATCAATTTCACTCAATCTTGAATGGTACAGGACAACGGGATACCTTTTCTATATCCATGCACGAAGATCATATATTCAGGTATCGCGAACCCTAAACCCTTTCGTTGACTTAGTAGGATTGTACGATGCTTCGGGTTTAACAACTGACTTAGGGTTGGATTGTTTATTGCCTTGGATTCTGGATTGTACCGTTTGGTACTGTTTACATGAAACATTCATGTTCATTAGCTTCGTTTATTTGCTTTGTTTTGGGATCACTTTTGAGAACTTAGATTGATGGCTTTAGGATCCCCTTTGATGTTTCGTTGTTTCGAAGTTTGATGAGAGTGTTGAGGCTAGACGGCTTTAATTGGAAAGCTTGTTTGAGAACTACCGGTATTGATGGTTTTGACTTTGATTTGATGATGGAAAGGTAGTTTCTCTTTGATTAATAAATTTTGTTCACACAAGAAAGTCTAGCTCTTCACTATCGGTTGTTTAGGACTCTTTGTGTCAGGCACCACTCGACTGTTAACGCCCAACACAGATGGGTCACCATTCTGTGTGAGGACTTTGGATTGAACGTCTGCGCAGTACGACTTTTTATATTTTGATGGATGTACACCATCGGATACATATTGATCGATTGAGTTTGATGACTCATGGCCTTTTGGTATCCATTTTGATTGCTCGCTTGCCGGGGTTCATCCTGTGCCACTCTACCACAGCTCAAATGTTGAGTCCGGAGGGTCATGTGAAACTATCCCGTGGTGTATTAGTTTATGTGGGTTGCCTCTTTGCTAGATGTTTATGTTAGTTGATTTTGATTCAAATGCTATGCACTTTCTACGATCAGGATGCTATGCATTTCATATGATTTTGTTTATCGTTTACTCTGATTCGTTCGACATATCTGGATGATTTATATATATATTGCTTGCCGACCTTCGTGTCTGATGATGCTACTCTTGGTGTATAGGTACCGAGCTCTACCTTACCGAGGAGGAGGCGATGGAAGAAGTTCAGGCGGATCAGCCTGATGACTTCCTAGAGTACAGTACGGACGGCATTGTCTAGCCGTAATGACCCCGTACATGAGCGCCTTCACGTTATTTTGTGTAGCTTCATCTTTTGGTTTCTTCATCTTTTGATTAGGCCCGAGTTTTGGATGTGGCCTATTGTTGTAAATAATACTTTTGTTTAGTTGTTTCAAACTCGAACTCTAGTTAATATATATGATCAGTCTTTGCTCTTAACTATATACTTCAAGATACCATTTGTACTATGAAGCTTCCGCTATACGTTTTATGTATTTGAGGAAATGTTTATACCTCACAGTGATCTTCGATCCATATTGGGATATGATTAGGGCCCAGTGTTGTTATTAATGCTGAAAATTTCTAATTGGCCCTAATCTCACGCATAAACCCCGGTTTCACGATCGGTGGCGTGACAGGAGTAGTCGAAAGAGACCAGAGTGGGAATGCCGGTGCTTTGTGCGTCACCCGAGAAGAAACTCCGCCTGCCCTATTGAGGTGGAAGGAGAAGCCACTGCCGCGCCGTGCCGTGTCCTGCCTCTGTCCCCCTGAGTTCCGGGTTTCTGTTGCAGAACAGAACGATGAAGAAGAGCTCATCTTCTTTTTGTTTTTGTGTTGGGTTCAGTCTCGAATCGGGTCTAGTCCACGTCAGACCTGACCCGTTGTGTAAAAGCCCAAAAGTAAATCAAGGTACAGCTGCTGATGTCAGTAGAAAGCAAGCAGGCGCGTCAGCGGATGGTAAGGTCAAAGGCTGTTTGACTGAATCAAAGGCTACAAAGACAGACCGGCCTTCGCTGAGTGTTTGATAAATTTATCTGAGTTTTTAAAACATTTATCTTAGTTTTTGCAAATCTATCTGAGTTTTTAGCAAATTTATTAGAGTTTTTGGCAAATATATCTGAGTTTCTAACGAATTTATTTTTATTTTGGAAAATTTAACTAAGTTTTTTAATAAATCTGGTTGTGTTTCTGGAAAATTTGTTTAAGTTTTTTTTTACAAATCTATTTGAATTTCTAGATAATCTATCTGAGATTTTGCCGAATGCATTTTTTGAAATCTATTTGCTTTTTTGAATTTTATTTGTGTCTTTTGAAGTTTATTTGCATCTTTTTAAATTTATTTGTATTTTTGAAAATAAATTTAGCTGAGTTTTGGCATAAATACTTGAGTTTTTTTGCAAAATTTTCTGTAATTTGGAAATTTGGTTTAACTTAGTTTTGGCAAATGTATTTGAGCTTTTGAAATTTATTTTCGTTTTTTAGATTTATTTATGTCTTTTGAAATTTATTCACATCTTTTGAATTTTATTTGGATATTTTGAAATTTATTCGCGTCTTTTGAATTTTATTTGGATCTTTTGAAATTTATCTGATCGACAAAAGGGGCTCGTTCCTCCGCTTGCAAACATCATTCCGAGTGCAACTAATTGCTATTGTTGACGTCAACTGGCGAAAAACATCAAGTTAAATTTCAGTGACTCCGCGGTACTGATGAAATTTTGGTGTGCAACAAAGGCTTATAGGGCTTGTGAGCACGAAGCGTTCATGGAAGATAAAAAGATGGTGAATGTTGAGGCTTAAAATTATATAAATGCATTTAGAAAGCACCATTGGGCAAATGCATACGTCGGAGGCCGTCGTTGTGATATGCTAACAAGCAACGCCGCTGAAGTTATCAATAGCATGCTTAAAGACATCCAAGTCCTTCCAATCGTTAAGCAAGTGGAGAAGATAAGGGCAAAGTTAATGGATTTCTTGCAAAACCGAAATTTGGCGTCTCTAAACATTAATAGTCGTTTGACTCCTTACGCCGAGAAGATCTTGGGCCAAGAAATAGAAGACTCTCGTAGGCTACATGTCCAGGTGGCCGGATTAGATGAGTTCCAAGTTCAATCAGCCAATTATGTCGATGTTGTTTGTTTAGATGCTCGTACCTGCACATGTCGTAGATCGGAAGCGCTAGGAATTCCATGCTCGCATGCCATCACGTCGATGAGAGTGAGATACTACAATCCGTATGATTTTTGTGAGAACTAGTTTCTAACAAGTGTTTACCGATCCACTTATGGTGGGGTTGTTCACGCCACTTGTCACGCCCCCGATCGTGAAACCAGGGTTTATGCGTGAAATTAGGATCAATTAAAAATTTTCAGCATTAATAATAACACTGGGCCCTAATCATGTCCCAATATGGATCGAAGATCGCTGTGAGGTATAAACATTTCCTTAAATACATAAAACGTATAGCGGAAGCTTCATAGTACAAATGGTATCTTGATGTATATAGTTAAGAGCAAAGACTAATCATATAAATTAACAAGAGTTCAAGTTTGAAACAATTAAACAAAAGTATTATTTACAACAATAGGCCACATCCAAAACTCGGGCCTAATCAAAAGATGAAGAACAAAAGATGAAACTACTCAAAATATCATGAAGGCGCTCATGTACGGGGTTATTACGGCTATACAATGCCGTCCGTACTATACTCCAAGAAGTCATCAGGCTGATCCGCCTGAACTTCTTCCGTCACCTCCTCCTCGGCTAGGTAGAGCTCGGTACCTATGCACCAAGAGTAGTATCATCAGACACGAAGGTCGGCAAGCAATATATATATAAATCATTCAGATATGTAGACCGAATAAGAGTAAACGATAACCAAAATCATATGAAATGCATAGCATCCTGATCGTAGAAAGTGCATAGCATTTGAATTAAAATCAACTAACATAAACATCTAGCAAAGAGGCAACCCACATAAACTAATACACAACGGGATAGTTCCACATGACCCTCCCGACTCAACATTTGAGCTGTGGTAGAGTGGCACGGGATGAACCCCGGCAAGCAATCAATCAAAATGGATACCAAAAGGCCATGAGTAATCAAAATCAATCAATATGTATCCGATGGTGTACATCCATCAAAAAATATAAAAAGTCGTACTGCGCAGACGTTCAATCCAAAGTCCTCACACAGAATGGTGCCCCATCTGTGTTGGGCGTTAACAGTCGAGTGATGCCTGACACAAAGAGTCCTAAACAACCGATAGTGATGAGCTAGACTTTCTTGTGTGAACAAGATTCATTGAGCAAAGAGAACTACATTTCCATCATCAAATCAATGTCAAAACCATCAATACCGGTAGTTCTCAAACCAGCTTTCCAATTAAAGCCGTCTAGCCTCAACACTCCCATCAAACTTTGAAATGACGAGACCTCAAAGGGGATCCTAAATCCATCAATCTAAGTTCTCAAAAGTGATCCCAAACCAAAGCAAAGAAACGAAGCTAAGGAACATGAACGTTTCATGTAAACAGTACCAAACGGTACAATCCGGAGTTCAAGGCAATAAACAATCCAATCCTAGGTCAATTGTTAAACCTGAAGCATCGTACAATCCTACTCAGTCAACGAAAGGGTTAGGGTTCGCGATACCTGAATATATGATCTTCTTGCATAGATATAGAAAAGGTATCCCGTTGTCCCGTACCGTTCAGGATTGAGTGAAATTGATTCCCGATACAACCGGATTAACGTGAAGAACGTGAGCTCAAAACGTCCTCCCATATAGTCAAATGAGTCTACATATAGTCAAATAAGGCTTAAAAAGAGTAACCAAGGTTTCCCCCTAAGGTCCTCCAAAACTAGGAAAAAAATCCAAAAACAAAAACATTTCTGCAGTTGACCTGGTCGACCGGGTCCCTACCCGGTCGACCGCGTACACAGGGTACCCGGTCAACCTAGTTCCCAGCTATTCGACCACAGGCGCAGTTTACCCGGTCGACCGGGTACACTGCGGTTACAGAACATCAGTTCTGTAACTGGCAGTGCACCTGGGCTGTTTTCCACTTGGTTTTGGGGACTTCTTCACCTGCTCTTACACAATAAAAACCCACATAATAACCACATGTATGTAGATGCAACAACTCCCTAAAAACCCAATCCTATCATCTAATCAAGTCGTTAAAGTCCTAATCCATTTCATTAGAAATTTCAATCCATTATCATGTTTTCAATCTAAAACAAATCTAAAGAGCAAATGGTCATCTAAACATCATCAATCTTCAATCCAAGGAAAGACAAAACATATCAAATCATAAACATATATATTAACTTGCCTTGATGAAGAGCTTAGGGAAATTTCAAGAAGAAATTGAAGAAAACTCCACAAAAGCTCAAAGGGGAAGAAGAAGATTTCCAAACCAAAACCTCACTACAAAATGAATGCAAATGGTTGCTATGAGTCTCCCTAATCCATTTCTAATCCAAAGGAAGAAGATTAGCTAAGTCTAGTAGCTTGGAGAGCTTACCTTGGAGTGATTTGTTGATGAAAAGTTTGGAAAATTAGATGGTTGAGTTCTTGGAGAGTTGATGAAGAAGATGGGTGGATTGGCTAGTGAAGATGAGCTCTAATTGATTTCTTTGGCAAGGCAACAATGAAGAGAAGAAGGAGCTTAAAGATAACTTAGAGAAGTGAAAGAAAGGATGAAGATGAATGAGATAAGAAGGAGGAATGAGTCATCCGGTTGTGACTTGATATAAGAGGTTATTTTTGGAAAAATTTGGGTTAAGTCCTTGGTGAGCTAAAAGTGATTATTTGGGCCTCTTCAGCGCGTCGAATCGAAACGCGACAGAAGACTAAAGTTCATGAAATGACGAGACCTATCCAATGCACCCAAACTCACAAAACTCATAATCTCATAAAAACCCCTGAAAACTTTCCAAAATTGTAAACCAGCCCCCTACTCTATCCAAACGCACTCGGACTCGCAGAGACTTCATACGCGCAATCCCTACGCCAAACCCGACTCGCTAAGACTCTAACACACCTACTAACTAAACTACTAACTAACCAAGCAATTAATTAGTATTAATACGGGGTTAAGGTACGGGGTGTTACATTCTCCCCCCCTTGGACTACTTGGTCCTCCAAATCCTTAACACACCTCTGGTAGTAGCTCTGGATACTTTTCCTTGACCTGATCCCTGAGTTCCTACGTAGCTTCGCTCGGACTATGATGTTCCCACTGCACCTTGACCCAATGTATGGTCCTGGTCCTCAAAACCTGCTCTTTGGTATCGATGATCTTCTTCGGTCTCTCCACAAAAGTAACATCTGGCTGTACATCTAGTGGCTCATGATGTAGCACGTGTGAAGGGTCTGAAATGTACTTCCGCAGCATGGAGACATGAAAAACTCTGTGAACTCCTGCTAACTCTGGTGGTAGTATCAACCGATACGCCACTTCACCCACGCGCATATCAATCTCAAACGGCCCGATATATCTCCGAGCTAATTTCCTTTTCTGACCAAACCTCATGGTTCCTCTAGTCGGTGAGACCTTAAGGAAAACCTTGTCTCCGACTTGAAACTCCAAATCTCTCCACTTGAGATCTGCATAGCTCTTCTGACGGTCTCTTGAAATCTTCAGCCGGTCAATGATCCACTTCACCTTCTCACTGGTATCGCTGATGACCGAAGGTCCATGAAAACTCCAAACACCAATCTCTTCCCAACAAATCGGGGTCTTGCACTTCCGTCCGTACAACTCCTCGAACGGTGCCATCCCGATACTGGAGTGGTAACTGTTGTTATAGGTAAATTCGCATAAAGGAAGACTCTTCTCCCAGTCTTTCCCAAAGTCCAAAACACATGCCCGCAACATATCCTCAATAGTCTGGTTCGTCCTCTCAGTCTGTCCATCAGTCTGAGGGTGATACGCAGTACTGAAGTTCAATGTAGTCCCTAAAGCTGCGTGCAAACTGACCCAAAATCTGCCCACAAACCTCATATCTCTGTCAGAAACAATGGAGTCTGGAATCCCATGTAATTTGACTATGTTGTCAATGTACTTGTGTTCCAAGATATCCATGGAACCCTTCATCTTCATCGGAATAAAGTGTACGGACTTGGTGAGTCTGTCCACGATCACCCAAATACTGTCATTGCCCCTTATAGGTGGTAATCCTGCCATGAAGTCCATGGTGATGTGTTCCCACTTCCACTCCGGTATTTTCAAAGGTTGGAGTAGCCCTGGAGGCTTCTGATGTTCAACTTTCACTTGTTGGCACACTAAACATCTTGAAACAAAACCAGCAATGTCCTTCTTCATGTTCTTCCACCAATAAAAGCTCTTCAAGTTCTGGTACATCTTGGTGCTCCCTGGGTGGATAGCATAACGAGAGTGGTGTGCTTCCACCATAATCTCGTTCTTCAAGTCATGCACATCCGGAACACACAACCTGTCTTGGCAATACAACACTCCATCTATGAGTCTGAACTCTGGTCTGTCTGCTATGTTATCAATCAACCTGACTAATTCTGGATCTTCTCTCTGACTGCTCTTGATTCTGCCCAAAATCTCAGGTTCCCACGTATGCATGTTTGCAACCATGATTCTTTCACTCTGAGGATGAAACTCTATAGCTAGATCCCTGAATATCTCCGTCAAAGACCACTCTGTCTGTAAACATCCGGTATTTGCTGATTTTGTACTCAGTGCATCTGCTACTACATTCGCTTTCCCGGGATGATACTTTATCGGAAAGTCGTAGTCTTTGATGTATTCCATCCATCTGGTTTGCCTCATATTCAAATCCTTCTGTCCGAATAGGTACTGAAGACTCCTGTGATCTGAATGAACTTCGAATTTCTCTCCATACAGGTAATGCCTCCACATCTTCAGTGCCATGACTACCGCTGCAAGCTCCAAGTCATGGGTAGCGTATCTCTTTTCATGCTCTTTCAACTGTCTGGACCCGTAGGCCACTACTTTTCCCTCCTGCATGAGAACGCATCCCAAACCAACTCTTGAAGCATCTGTAAAAATCACGAATCCTCCTGTCCCCGAAGGTAATGTAAGGATAGGGGCGGTGGTCAATCTGGTCTTTAACTCTTCAAAATTTGCTTCACACTGCGCAGTCCATACAAAAGGAACATCTTTCCTCGTCAATTTGGTCAGTGGAGCTGCTATACTGGAGAATCCCTTCACAAATCTTCTGTAATATCCGGTTAAACCCAGAAAACTCCTGATCTGTGCCACTGTCTTCGGACGTTCCCAACTGGTTATTGCATCAATCTTTGCTGGGTCTACTGCTAAACCTTCCTTAGAGATGATGTGTCCAAGAAAAGACACCTGCTCTAGCCAAAACTCACATTTACTAAGCTTGGCATAGAGTTGATTTTCTCTCAAAATCTGCAATGAAGCCCTCAAATGTTCTGCATGATCATCTCTGGATCTCGAATAGACTAAAACATCGTCTATGAATACTACTGTGAATTAATCTAAACATGGTACAAAGATCTTATTCATCAAAGCCATGAAGACACTCGGTGCATTGGTCAGCCCAAATGGCATAACCAGAAATTCATAATGGCCATATCTGGTTCTGAAGGCTGTCTTCTGGACATCTTGGTCTCTGACTCGCAACTGATGGTAGCCTGATCTCAAATCAATTTTTGAAAAATGTTGTGCTCCTTGCAGCTGATCGAACAACTCATCTGTCCTGGGTAAAGGATACTTGTTCTTGATTGTAACCTGATTCAGCTGTCTGTAATCTATGCACATACGCATCGAGCCATCCATCTTTTTCACGAACAAAACTGGTGCACCCCATGGAGATACACTCGGTCTCACAAATCCTTTATCCAAAAGATCCTGTAACTGAGCTTTCAACTCCCTTAACTCTGCTGGAGCCATGCGGTAAGGTGCTCTCGATATCTGTGCTGTCCCTTGCACAAGCTCAATCACAAAGTCTATATCTCGAACTGGTGGCAATCCAGGTATCTCCTCTGGAAAAACATCCGGGAACTCACATACAACTGGAATATCCTCTACTGCTTCTACCGCTTTGGACAAGTTATCCTCAGTGATAAATGCCAAATAACCGGCACAACCACTCTTGATCATTCGGTCTGCCCGCAAAGTGGAAATGACACTAGTGGTCATACGCTTCCTCTCTCCAATAATCTCAACATTGGCGTCTAACACGCGCAATCGGACGGTCTTGTTGAAGCAATCCATCACAGCTCTATACGTGGATAACCAATCCATCCCCAAAATAGCATCAAAGTCTTTCATGTCGAGAACGATAAGATTAGCAACTAAGATATACTCCCCCACCTGCACTTTGCAATCGGGATAATAGGATTCACACTGCACTGTCTTTCCTATCAGGATACTAACAAGCAAAATACAATGCAATGGAGCTACGTCACCCCACCAAGCATGCAGCAAACATAGGAGAAACAAAAGAATGCGTGGAACCATAATCAAATAAGACTCTAGCAGGTACATCTGAAATAGAGAGTGTACCTTCCACGACTCCGCCAGCTTCATCAGCCTCCTGATGATCCAAAGCATACACTCTGCCCTCCTGCTGGGGTCTCTGCTGTTGTCGCTGCTGTGGTTGATATTGTTGTCCTTGAGGCCTCTGTTATCCTCGGTTCTGCTACGGTCCCGCAAGTCGAAGTGGCTGCTGCTGCTGCTGTACCCGAGGCTGTTGTTGATTAGGCTGCTATTGCCTCAAAGGCTGCGCTGCCACTGGTGGTCGTGGGGCTGCATTTCTCACACCCTGCCCTTGCTTCTTAGGGCAATCTTTAACCCGGTGGCCCTGCTGACCACACTCAAAACATGCTCCTGTCTTCCACCGACACTCAGATGTCGGATGGTTTTTGTGACAATGCTGACAACGAGCTCTCTGACCCTGATCTGTCCTAGGCTTCTTGGCCTGCTGCTGATACTGTTGCTGCTGTGGACGTTGCTGTTGCTGCTGGTATGATCCAGTACTCTTAGTCTGAGTCTGAGTCTGCTGAAGCTTCTGCTTGTAGAGGGCATTTTCCCTAATGGACTCTTCAGCCCAATAAGCCCGTCTGAGGTTCTCCTCAAAAGTATCCAAGGTAATGCTGGTCACCTTTGCCTTGATACGGGGATTTAGCCCCCGAATGAACCTCATGACCTTGTCAGCTTCAGTCTTCACTAGAGATGGTGCAAAACGAGACAAGTTAGTAAACTGCTGCTCATACTCCTGTACTGAGTTCTCTCCCTGCTGGAGTAGCTCAAACTCAGCAACCTTAACGGGAGTGATGTGGGGTGGTATAAACTTCATACGAAACAACTTACTGAACGAATCCCATGCCGTGTCATCCACGATCGTCTCATATGGTGTCTTGACTGATTTCCACCACATTTCAGCTGTACCTCTCAACATATAAGCTGCCAATTGTACCCTTTCCTTGCCTGAGCATTTGAAGACCTCAAATATTTTCTCAATTTGAACTACCCACTCATCAGCATCAAGAGGGTCCTCATTACCATAGAACTCTGGTGGTGCCCTTTTCTTGAATTTATCAAATATATCGTTCGGGTCAACCACTTTCGCTGGCATAATCACTTGTGCTGGTTGGGTTGGTCTCTGTAGTACTGCCTTCATTTGAGTCTGAAACATAACTTGATCCTCCCGTTGCGTAGTCTGGTTCTGGTTCTGTGCTTCTTGAGAGAGTACGAATGCTTGCATTAGCTGGTTAAACCTGCCTTCTATGGAGTCACTATCCGTAGCATTGGCATTGCTACTCTCAGGATTACCAGCACGCTTGTTACGACCAGCCATCCTGAAACATAAGAAACGTTAGTCTTATGGGACTTGATCTAACAAACAAACTATACACTCTACAAAAGCTAGATACCCCAAAAGAAACGAACCCAATCCTCACACGTCTTAAGTTTCTACTCATTTTTAACCTAAGAAACCAATCTGCTCTGATACCACTTGTCACGCCCCCGATCGTGAAACCAGGGTTTATGCATGAAATTAGGGCCAATTAGAAATTTTCAGCATTAATAATAACAATGGGCCCTAATCATGTCCCAATATGGATCGAAGATCGCTGTGAGGTATAAACATTTCCTCAAATACATAAAACGTATAGTGGAAGCTTCATAGTACAAATGGTATCTTGATGTATATAGTTAAGAGCAAAGACTGATCATATACATTAACTAGAGTTCAAGTTTGAAGCAATTAAACAAAAGTATTATTTACAACAATAGGCCACATCCAAAACTCGGGCCTAATCAAAAGATGAAGAACAAAAGATGAAACTACTCAAAATATCATGAAGGCGCTCATGTACGGGGTCATTACGGCTATACAATGCCGTCCGTACTATACTCCAAGAAGTCATTAGGCTGATCATCAATCATCAATCAAAGTAAATACAAAAGATATCAAATCATAGACATATATATTAACTTGCCTTGATGAAGAGCTTAGGGAAATTTCAAAAAGAAATTGAAGAAAACTCCACAAAAGCTCAAAGGGGAAGAAGAAGATTTCCAAACCAAAACCTCACTACAAAATGAATGCAAGTGGTTGCTATGAGTCTCCCTAATCCATTTCTAATCCAAAGGAAGAAGATTAGCTAAGTCTAGTAGCTTGGAGAGCTTACCTTGGAGTGATTTGTTGATGAAAAGTTTGGAAAATTAGATGGTTGAGTTCTTGGAGAGTTGATGAAGAAGATGGGTGGATTGGCTAGTGAAGATGAGCTCTAATTGATTTCTTTGGCAAGGCAATAATGAAGAGAAAAAGGAGCTTGAAGATAACTTAGAGAAGTGAAAGAAAGGATGAAGATGAATGAGATAAGAAGGAGGAATGAGTCATCCGGTTGTGACTTGATATAAGAGGTTATTTTTGGAAAAATTTGGGTTAAGTCCTTGGTGAGCTAAAAGTGATTATTTGGGCCTCTTCAGCGCGTCGAATCGAAACGTGACAGAAGACTAAAGTTCATGAAATGACGAGACCTATCCAATGCACCCAAACGCACAAAACTCATAATCTCATAAAAACCCTTGAAAACTTCCCAAAATTGCAAACCAGCCCCCTACTCTATCCAAACGCACTCGGACTCGCACGAGACTTCGCACACGCGATCCCTATGCCAAACCCGACTCGCTAAGACTCTAACACACCTACTAACTAAACTACTAACTAACCAAGCAATTAATTAGTATTAATACGGGGTTAAGGTACGGGGTGTTACACCACTCGTGATAGCAAGCAGTGGGAGCACACCTCCAACGAAAGGGTCTTGCCTCCGATTGCCTCCAAGCAGCCAAGGAGACCGAAGAAAAACCAAATTCATACCGAGGATTGTTACTGACAACGTATGGTAATGACATGCTCTAATTGTAGGCAAAGATGATACAATCGCCTAAACTGTTGAAATCCGCCTCTAGGGTGAATTACATTGATGCATTGCTATGACTTGTACTTTTTTATCTTTTTTGTGAAAAGTCATCAGTTATGAACTTTCATTTTGATATTTGATGCTTTTTTTTGTGGAGATTGTTTTGGTGTTTGGCATTGCTGGGGGGCTCCCTTAAAAAAAATACTAGGATAGGCGATGCTATGCGCGCTTTTTAATGATTTGAAGATGTTGACTATTGACCTTTCTATTTTTGTTCATCTTGAATGCTGAATCTATAGATGTTTTGTGCATTTTGCGGATTGAAAATTGTAAATCTAGCTTGACGTATAGCCGAATGAAAGTGGGCTGCTAATGAAGCAGTAGATGTTAACAAAACAAAAAAAACAATACCAAGCAACGCTAGTGTCGTCTATCAGTAAGGATGCGTCACACACACCCTTACTGATAAACTATGTACTGTGAATTTGCGACGCTATTGTCGCACACACCCTTACTGATAGACTGTGTATTGTGAATTTGAGACGCTAGCATCGCACACACCCTTACTAATAGATGATGCTAGCGTCGCTTGCTACTATTTTTTTTTTTTTTTTTAAACATCTACTGCTTCATTAGCAGCCCACTTCCATTCGGCTACACGTCAAGATTTACACAAATAACATCCCCCAATAACATTAGAAAAACATAAAACCAACAAATACCCACCAACATCATTAAAAGGGCTATATACAAATAACATTCACCAATATGGCGCATCTTAACACAAAAAACCAAAACCTACAAACACCCACCAACATCCATAGTTCCTTAAAAAATAAATCACAACCAGGCCAAAATCCACCAGATGAGGAGATCAAAGTCATTCATCATGATAAAAATGGGTCAATGGGCAGTTGGTGGTTATTAATTTCCCAACTTCATCTATATATGTCCACGACGATCTTTGACCTCCAATATGGTATATCAACTTGAGTGAAATTAATTGGGTGGCTAGATGCACAGTGGTCTAGTGGCCTACGAACGCCAATGTAAATACACCGCAATCATCTCCATTCTCTTGGTAAGGTATCTTCGTTTTAACGAGGAGAGGCCACATGTGAGTATCATACCACCCGTAGTTCAAAGAACTGCTTACCCACAAAATCAATTTGCACATAAATTGTGAACATTTGGCTATAGTAAGTTGCTTTGAATAGATGAGGAGCACTAATTTGTAGTCAAAGAACTTACAAATTCTTTGCAAGCTGGTAACGAAGAACAGTCACTTTTCATAGTATTGTAAAAGTCCCATCGCCTCTCTTGGGTATCGCCGACCAAGAGCGTGAAGTGAACTTGATACCAAATAATGAAAACCAACAACCTCTTTTTTTTAGCCTCCCATACTTTGATGCCATCTTTCCCCCAAACATTCTCTTCCAATGCTTTTATGTTGTTCTCTCGCCACCAACTCTGATGATCAAGAACAGAAATCCACACATTTGAACTTAGTTTTAGCGAAGAGAGTGTGAGTTTAAACATAGTGAGGTTGGCAATTTCTAAATTTACACCGACGCTTGGATCGTAAAAGATCACATCCGGGTACCGATCCTTTAGGATATCGAACCACCAATACATCAGATTAGTGTCAAGCCAAGTATCAAGATCAAGTGCATTCTTCAAGAGCTTCGGTGCCACCATCATGCAATATATGTCAAGCTCATCCAGTCTGTGAAATGCAAACATTTAGGATAGTTAACCAAAATCCGGCTTTAACCAAGCATATAAAAAACAGACAACAAAATGGAAGAAGTACAAGTTCCATACTTTGTTTTGTAGAATCCCAAGAAGCCTTCTAGAAGAGTGATTTCTAACTCGGTCAGAACATACTCCGATTGCACTAACGGATGCGCATATTCCTCGAAATATTGAGGAATTTCCTATCCCGATGCAATCATTTTTTCTGCCACATCAGTGTGTAAATGTCTGACATTGGCGTTTGGACTACGATCGACATCTCGGGCGGTGTATTAAATGGAGTGTTCAAGACATCATCAACAACTGGGGAGACCGGATAGGCAAATGAAGCATTCGGATGCGGAGAGGTTGTTGCAAAATCCACTTGGATGGGCTCGTCCGAATAATCAAGCTTCTTGGCAGTAGGCTTAAATTTCTTCGAATGCCTTCCCTTTTCCATAGCCCGTTTTCATTGGCTGGAAGGCGTATCCTGCAATGGATTGTATGATTAAAAGATTATGAATAACAGAAGAGAACCATACTTTAATAAGTGAATATAAGTTCTATTACCTTCGTACTCTCAATGTCTGACTGGGAAGCGGTGCAACTATCCCTCCCAACACGATCAAATGCGGAGGCAAATGATTCTCTAAAAGTTTTTATTTTCTTCTGTAAACGCGCGGTGAAATCCTCCAGCTTGATCATTCTTCCAGTCTGCTCTAACCGATGATCGCTCTAGATGGTCCAACAAAGCATTTACATATACATAGTGGAGTTAGAAACATAATATTGACATGAGCACAACTTCTTTGGAAAAAAAGAGGGCCCTCACATGTATCTGAGTGCTGGATGACTCATCGGTCTCTTTGCCAACTCCAGTCCCTGCGGTGGTAGGTCTCTTTTTTCCCTTTCCATTAGGTGTTGTCGGTTGGGTCATCTCAGGTGTTTCTGCTCTTTCACCACCTTTGCCACAAACAATTTCCCAGACTGAGTTCAAGGAATACCATAAGAAATATGATTTTGGATGCTTTTTTGACTTGTTGTTTGACCCGCGTAGGGTAGTCTCCCTCCTTTTATCCCATAGTTCCATGACCTCATCATCGTATTTACTATAATCCATGGCATATCTCTCTAAGTGTTCTACTCTCGTAGATGGCAAACAAAATGGAGGTGGGACAAGTTGTTTAATGCTGAATTGTTTTGAAACACGTTCGGGGCAGTACCTTTCTACTACCCAATAATGAAGGAGTATAGACAATGAACTGAATAACTCCTTTTCATGCTTTGGTAGTTGTGCAAACAACTTCTTAGGCATCTTTGCATAGGGTCGCCAGTCGAACTGCAAGATTAAAACAAAACATATCAATAGGAAATATTGATGCATCGAACAAGTTAAAGGAAATATTAATGCAACCAATAGAACTGTAGTTTAATTATCCCATCCTCAGGCAAGTTGTTGATTTGCCGCCAAATTTATTTCATATTTGTAACCTTATTCTCAAGTTGTCTCATTTCCCATGTCTTAAAAAGTGGGAATTGTAGATCCTTCTTCCGACTAGGATCAGGTTGAGGACATCTTCCAATAGCCATTCTTGAATATGCCCATATCCGCAAAGAGAATAAATGAAATGCATTTACAACATAATATACAAAGATATTTCTGATTCAAAGTAAAATAAAAAAATTTACAGCACCTGTAACAACTGGAGGGGCCCTATTAGAGTTTTCAAAAGTGTAATCTTTACACTCCATCCTTTTTCTCCTTCCTCAACCTCTTCCTCTTCCCCTTCAACTTTCAACAAGGTTGTATCCCTTGTAAGCGTCCTGTAAAGATTGGCAAGGTATGTTGGACCCCATGCATAGCTCTTGACTTCCCTAAAGAGCTCCAGTTGCCAAGTTGGCCCTCGGGCATCGGACAAATTGGAAAAATATTTGCCCAGAAACCAAGAAAAACAAGTAAGCCCTGGTCTTATAGATCTCATTCTTCTTCTTCGAAGGCTTGAGATTTTCTTCTAACCACTTGAACTTGATTGTAATGTCAATGGAATCTTTGCCAGGATGTGGAGCCATACCAAGCAGCTCCATGCACACTTCTAGGACCTTGGCAAGCGGAAATGTCATTCCCATTACGGGTGGACCATCGATAGGGAGTCCATAGATGTATGCCACGTCTTCTAACGTGACTGTGGCTTCGCCGGTAGGCAAATGAAATGTGTTGGTTTATGGCCGCCAGCGTTCAACCAAACTCGTAATAAGGGCGTGATCAATTATCATGTAGTTTATCTCTGAAAGGTGAGATAGACCAACCTCCCTCATGATGTCCTTTTGCCTATCCGTTAGAACCCATATTTTCTTATTCGGATATGTATTTATGCATCGATAAGTGCCGGGTTCAGCACCATTCATTATTGCCTTTGAGATATGTGAATCTTACAAAAAACACAATTCTCCACCATCATCATTTCTGTATCCTTTAGCTATCTGTGCAAATCAAAGACATGTAAAAAGCGCATAAGAATCTCAAAACAACAATTTAATGTAACAATGAACATCTATCTGCATGCAGAAATCTTTATATACATCTTGCATTCCATACTCTCCACTAAAATATAATCTAATACTCGACAATCACAACCAAATAAGTTGGTTACTGTAAACAAGTTTAAAAAAAATATAATGCTTCATTTATCATTAGAAAATGTAGCATTAATAGTGGGCACTGCATTAGAAATATAGTGCTTTCATTTGCCAAGTATTCTAGTATTGATTTCCTAACATCCAAAAGAGGCCCGCAAAGGATTTTCAGGTCATAGTATATCATGAGAGGGTGGGATTGCAATGCTACTCATCTCTCTTAACTAATGAAAGTCGTCTATCTATTCCTTCTTTTACTAGCACTAGGTCATATTCCACTGTGACTAGAGTGGCGCTCATAGTTAGATTACCACTGGTTTAGCTCCCAAAATCCCAATCATGTACATGTTTTCTACATTATCTACCTAGCCACACTAATCATCATCACCGCCACAGTCATCATCGTCATCATCATAATAGTCCTTCATTTGAGATCCACAAAGATGCAATGATGCATCTGTGTATGGAAATCACTATATATAGACACTAATGAAAACATCTCTCATAGTTATGCTCACCCCCAAACCAAAGTTCTATATTGAATTTTCCTCGGTTGGGTAAATGTTTCCTTTCGGTTGCAATAGCTTGAGACAACTAAAGTGTTGTTTTGTTCTTCAAAACCTGGCTGCAGAGCATCCAAGGTCAAAGGGGCCCAACTGTGCATTTATAAGTACAAGCCTGAATATGGTTGTCAACAAATAGGCATTTAGGGTCAAAATGCAGCATCTGCCTATGAACTCAAAAACTCAAAGCCTTAAGAAACTACACATAACTTTGGATAATCAAGCTTAAATAATTCCATATGTTACACAAAAAATGTCAAATGACCTATGAAGCATTATAACAAACACTTGACATACAATTTCACAATGTCCCAATTTGATGGATCTTGGTTCTAACTAGCACCATAGCAAGGGCATGGCCCATGTGGCTAGGGTCATCTAATTAATTTAGCCTTTTTTTGAAAAACAATTCAATATAAGTATTCTCTAGTCTAGTGGTTAGGTTACTTGTTTAAATAGTTAAGAGGTCATGAGTTCAAATCTCATCAACTATACCATCCTAAATACCTATCTGCCGAATTCATTTCTTTAGGCGTTCACATGGAATATCATACAACTAAATTACAATTGGTGGAATTATCCGATGGTGCAAATAGTAACTAGATGAGGAACGTCAAAGGGATTAGAGTTTGTGGACTGGGATTTAGGGTTTAGGAACTAGTTTTAGGATGCAGGGATTTGGTTTGATTAGGGTTTTGGATTAAGAATTCTTGTCTCCAACAATTGGATCTTGGTTGCAATTGAACTAAAAGAAAGAACCCCTGTTTGGTTGGTCTCAAGTCTCAACAAGTGAGAAAGTAAAGTACCATTATTTTGTTCAACTGTTAAGAATTTTACTGGATAAGGTACAAGTGGTTATTTTATTGGTTTTTAACTTTTATTCTCACTTTAATTTATTTTACCCCATGAAACCAAACACAAATGAAGTTTACCTAAAAATATACTTTTCTTTCACACAATCATCAAGTTCTTCACTTTATTTGACAATTACTTTATATTACTTCTTCGATAGACTATTTCAACATTCCCTGAAAGTAGGTAACTTTCCATTTCTTTTCTAAAAGTATGTGATCAGATTACATCAATTCACATGAGCTTTTCAAGAGACTTCCTCTTGGGCCGACAAGTGATAATATCTGTACCTTTGGTAGTACCAAGTCACATGAACTAACCATGCAGCAGACATTATTATTTCACTGGTAAATACTCACATGGGATCGATCCCATTGGCGCAATGTTATTGCCAAACACGGGTTACCGTTTTCTTTTCTTTTTTTCGTTTTTTGGGGCAGTTGGATTTGTTGTCATTATTATTTCACTAGTAATTACGCAAAACAAAGGACCAATCCCATTGATCTTGCGCAAGATTAATATCATAAAAAATACACATTATGGACCTCTTTTTATTTACTAGAATTTCTAACTGGAATTTAATGTGTTGAGGTTTTTTTTTTTTTTTTTGACATGTTGTGATGGCTTTTCTCTTGGTATTTGCAAATGCCAAGTTTTTTTTCACTAGAATTCCAAAATTTCAGTCACATAAAAGATCTCAAAAGACGTTTAGAATTTTAGAAATTCCAACTCCTTAATATTTTCTCTTTTGGGATTTTTGGATGCTCAAATACAAAGGAGGATTCAACAATTCCACATGTCTCAAAATTTAGAAATCCTCATGTTAAGGATTCTCTGAATTGTTCCAGTAAAGAAACATGTCCTATAAGAGAACATATAAAAAAATTTCGCTAAAAATAAAATAAATTTTAAATAAAAATAGAACTAAAAATAGAAAACTATAAATCTATATTTTTCATAAATATCATCTTGTGGCTTACAGTTTACTGCATCTTTATCATTATAATAGTGTGATAAATTCATTTCTAGCGTCAAATTAAATTTGTCATGAGATAAAAATTTATTATTATTTTTTTTTGCATAAATTCAATATATTGGCCAATATTGACCACTTAGAAACAAGTGTAAACTTTCTTAGAGCGAGGATAAGAAGATTCTATTATCCCAACAATATAAATTTAATAGTGGGGCCACCTTTAAAATCCAACAAATCTAAGGCCCTGTTTGGCAAATCTTATCGGTATGAAATAGACATATGGATAATAGATCTATGTAAAATAGACGTTTTACATTTAGTCAGTTTGGTAAGACTAGTTCACAGTTTAAATAGACGTTTTAGGATCCTAGGGTTCAATGTTTTTCATGAATTCCTCAAAATACAGAAGGAATTAAGGACTCAGGTTTGTCCCCGTAAACGCTCTTAGGCTTCAGAAGAGGATCAACGATTCAGATCTTGATATTCATGGCCACAAACTGAAGAAACTCAGATCATATGGTCAACAATTTTTCACAAATATCTCGAGATCGACAAAGAATCAACGGTTCGGTTTTCATACCATAGTCTTGCTTAACATAATAGAGAGAACCAATAGTTTCGATTGAAGCTGAGAACCCCATAATTAAAAAGAAAACAAAAAAATAAGACTGGGTTTCATCACGTGAAACCCAGTTAGTTTTAAAGCATTGATATCAACGGTCCCATGGTTTTGCGTGATTTTCTTGAGATTCTCAAGGGATCAGAGGCTGAAATTTGATCCTATAATTGTTCTTGGGCTTATGAAGAGGATCAACGATTCTGATCTTGATAGAGGGTCCCACAAAAGGTTAGAAATGTAGATCCAATGGTTTACATCGCTTTGAGAGTATCTCGTGATTTGTACAATATCAACGGTTAAAATTTGATGTCATAGCCGTTATTGAGGTTATTAAGACATGCAATGGTTTGGATTTTCACCTTGGGCTCATAATGTTTAAAAAAATACAAAAGCATGGACTGACTTCAATGAGCACTGTAGCATCATACAGACATAAAATGTCTATTTGTTTGCTTCAAAAAGATACCTACTTCCACCATCCAAACAGTCTTAATGTCTAAATATCTATTTCAAACCTCATTAAGAGAAATAGAGGTCGGTTTATAGACTTGCCAAACAGCCTCTGAGTCGCTGCCTCTTTATGCTCATCATCATGTTGGTGATGTAGACATGTAATTTCTGACTCTTCTCCTTTTTTTCTTCTTTTTAATTGTAACCATATGTTTTAGAACTAATCCATCTCATGAGAAGAGCAACTGGAGGGAAATTTTTCTTTACCATAAGATAAGAAGGGATGTAATAATTTTGAGCAGGTTGGATCTCAAAGGTCGATCCATTAGTAGATCAATAGAGTTAGAACTCCTAGAGGCATTCGTGAATTTCACATTTGCCAGAAGTTGGTGAAGGAAAATGATTTCTGAATTGAATGAGCGAAACTCTATAGTGGAGCTTCACCTATCAAAACAGTGAGGGTTTTCATTTTGAGTGGCTCGTAACTTAAAAAAAGGTTGGCCTCCACTGTGCAGTTCCACTCCAACTCCAGAATTCACTAAGTCAAGGGGCTAAGGATCTGGACTCAACACTCTCATTGGCTTATTATAATTATGTGAATATTAAGAAAAAGAACTATTGTTTTAAGCCATCATTTATTAAACAACGTAATGAATTGTTTCTCCTTGCGTGTTTTGATTATCCAAAGAATGACTGTAAATCATTCAAGCACTTATTGGCAATGCGTTTCAAAAGTTGTAATGTCTTTCTTCCCAGGGCATCAAAAACTAATTTTTGAAACCATGAAAAGTGTTTTATGTTGCCATTATTATGGTCGTGTGGATAGCTGACTACTTGATTTTACTCGTATAGGGAGCTCAAGTTTTTCTCGATCAAAGCCTCTACAATAACATGTGAATCTTTGTAAATGAATTGGACCAAAGTTTAACCAGAGTAGTGCATCGTTGAAGTGACCATGTGCAGGAAATAAAGAAAAATTATCTTCTCTCAACATGATTAATCTAACAATGCATACTACTCTGATAGTATATATAGTGGAATTTAGGACATTGCCTATACATTAAGAAGGCGGCATCTGATATGAGTAAATTGAGTCAAACAAAAGTCCACCACACATGAGCTAAATCAAGTGCGAGATCTCGTTACGACACCATATTGACAGCAACACAGGATCTTTATATATCTAACTCAAATTATCTTGTGTTCTATTCCAGGATATGTTTATAGGGGGTACTGAGAGCACATCCGCCCTTATGGAATGGGTCATTGGTGGGCTGATGAGAAACCCAAGATGTCACACCTCGTCCCTAGTTTTAATCAAGATTAACTATAATTGATTGGGATTAATGGTAATTAAGCATGTTTAATTAACCTAAGAATGGTTAATGACCAAATTGAATTGAATTTGTCTCAAATGATTAATTTGAGCTTAATGAAAGGATAATGAATGACATTGAATTATTTGAATTGATTTTTTTTTACTTAAACAAAGGAAAACAAGGACTTTTTCGTAAATACGAATTTCTGCGTATTTTGTCGAATACGGTAACTCTTAATACCAACGCATGTATCTCAAAGAGTATGTTAATTTCCGTAGAAGACTTAAACTCTTTCGCCGAAAATTGGATCAAATGAGTTTTCATTTGACTCGAAATGTAAATAATAGAAATAAAAGGGGGCTTTGTGCAAACATGGGCTTCTAAGAATTTACATGAACTCAAATGAGTTCATTCTCTCATTCCCAGCACAGCCAACCCTAGGCTGATCTTTTCTCTTCTTCTTCCTTCCATTTCTTCATCAAGCATCAAGATTGAGGCTTTACATGTGGATTGGAGAGGATTTCATCTTCTTCATCTTCTTTCTCTAACTCTCTTTCCATTTCCTTGGAGCAAAAGCTTGAAAAAGAGCTCAAGCTTTCTTTTTTCAAAGCTACAAGTAAGTACTTTACTTGTTTACAGAACTTCCAGGTTCTATTCAATGGTTTATAGTGTTTTCAAGCACAAAGAACTCATTTGAGTTTTATTTGTGAATTTGGTTTTGGCTTTAGGTTGGAATAGGCATGAATTGAGGAGATTTCATCTCAAGGATCGAGCTAAACAAAGGGGTTTTTGCTAATTGATTTCTAAACAAGGCAAGTATACTCATTTATTATGATTGAAGATGCTATGGAACTTGTTTGAGCTCAAGGAGCTCAAATTCTAAATTTCGGTTCAGAAATTTTCTGAACTTCTAGGAGCTCGGCTGACCGACAGCTTACCAGCCCTTTTAGGTTGAGTTTCGCAGAAAAAAATTCAGCTTCTGAAAAGCTGACCGAACTGGGTTCGGTCAGCTGAAATTGCATTTCGGTCGATCGACAAGTGACCGAACTGCTGACCTAGCTCATCTGGAGCTCTCTGGATTGCGAATCGAGGGGTAACAAAACTACGTTCTGTTAACCGACAGTGTGGGTACGGTCGACCGACAAGGTGACCGAATTCCCTTGAGAAATGTCAGAAATTTTATCAGAGAAATGAGCTTCTGGGAAGTTGACCATGAGCTGACCGACAGCATTCGGTTAGCCGAGTCCCAGATTTTGGTTAACCGACAGGTAACCGATAAGGTGACCGAACTTGAGGAAAATTTCAGATTGAGGTCTAATTTTCCTGGATTGAAGCCTATTGACTAAGGCTAGTGTTAGTGGTGTTTTTTCTAAACCTTCATGGGTGTTAGCTAAGGTTATGCTAATGTGCAAATTTCACTTAAAGTGATGTCATCGAGAATAACACATGCATTAGATAACGAACGTTGCACCTGAATGTTTGGTTTAGAAGTTTGAATAAACTTATTAATTTTGATTTGATTCCTGAGTCTGGCACTATATAGTAGTTTCTTAAGCTCATTAATGAGCTGAAATGAAGTAATGAAATGAATTAATGAATTGAATTAATGAACAATCCTACTGCAGTAGATGGATGGGGTGTTCCAGAGCTCCGTGGGGATGCCAGTGATCTCTGATCAAGATATTGGTAGATCCCACACATATTGAATGATAAGTCACTTAATAAAGTGCACTAACTGAAAATTGAATAAATGAAATGATGAATCCGTTAATCGGATAACTGAATGATCCCTTTTGGGAACCACTGAATGGAAAGTATACTTGTAAGGTCCGCGACCTTACTGGGTTAGTTGGGCCCAATAGCAGGCCCGTTGACACATTTATTTTGTATTTGTTATAATTAATGTATTATTAGATAATTAGGAGGGTTTAGATCATGAACGAGTTTCTTTTAGCATTAGAATAGTGTTTGCGAAGTTTCGTGCGATTCTGAGTTCGTTTGATCATAGCAGAGGGGTTGTTTGCAATTTAGGAAAAATTGAGTGTTTTTCCAAAAAATTCCAATTGTCGTGATTTTTGGGTTTGTTGGAAAGGTCTCACTGCACCGATCATTTTTGTCTCTTGGCTCGTCGCGATCCGACGACCAGAAACCCTTCAAGTGGCCCATTCTTTCACCAGACCCACTTAAGGGCAAACTTGTCCTTTTTCCTCTCCTATTCTCTTAAACAGAGATTTACCCTAACCCTAAGCTCATTCTCTGCAACGAAAGAGCTACAGCAGCCCTCTTCTTCTTCCATTTCATCTTCTCAAGCCCAAACTCTTGGGAGAGACCATCTCGAAGATTCGAACCGCTAATCTTTTTCCTCGCGATCTCCTCTTTCCATTTATCCTAGTTTCGTAAGATTTCCCTCACCCCGTATCTTTTCAATCATCTTCTCTTTTGATTAGATTTAGGTTGTTCTTGGTCATTTTCTTCTATTCCTTCTCCTTTGCGATTTAGGTTGCGTTTGGTTGGGTTAGATCGTGGTTCCCGTGTTAATAGAGTTTCTCCTCGAATTTTCCCCAATTTCTACCATCTTCTTGGTTGAGGCAAGTAAATACACAATTTTAATATAACATAAATGCTTTGTTTTATTGATTGATATGGATTCAATGATAGAATACCCCAATGCCATGCTGGTAGGATTTGATTTGGAATTTAACATGCTTGATTAGGTTTTTACTTGTTTCAATTGATAATTTGGAAACCATAGATGTTTAATTTACTTGAATGGATGTGAATGGATGGATTGTGGTTGTTGGGAGAGCATGGTGGCTCAATTTCGTGCAAGTATAACCATTGGAAGGGTTTGGAATGGTTTGGAATGGATTGGGGATGATTCGGAAGGGAAGATCGTCAGAAAAATGGGTTTCTGTGTTCGAACGTTCCTCTGAACGTTCGAACATTGGGAACTGCGGATGGTTGGCTAACGATGAACGTTCGAACGTTCCTCCTGAACGTTCGAACGTTGGCATGTTCGGGAGAATGACTTGGAATGATCAAGAGTTTGAAAACGCCTCCCAAACGTTCGAACGTTTGGGTCTTCGGGTGATTAGGTTGGAGGCTTGAACGTTCGAACTCTGGAACTTCATGACGTGGGGAGACCGAACGTTGAACGTTCGAATGTCCCTCGCAAACGTTTGAACGTTCAACGCTGCTGGTGTGTTGGCCTGGAGAGCAAGAGTTCGAACTCTTCCTCTAAAAGTTCAAACTCTCGCCATTTGACTGATGTTTTGGCAGGTTTCCATGGCCATAACTTTTGAACCGCTCGTCGGATTTTTGCGAACAATATACCGTTGGAAAGCTCATTGAATGTAGAATCCAATGGTACATGTTTCGTGATAATCGAAGATCGAGAAATGAGGTAATGATGAAGATCTATAAATCAGACCATGTTTTGTTAGAAACAAGACTGTTAACCTAGGTTTGGGGACTTAGAGGCTGGAAACCCTTAACCCACTTTATGTGACCATTAATGGAATCGAATCAAAGCATGTGGCTTGGTATGCTTTGATGGGTGTCTAGGTATTCTTGTACGAAATATGGGGTAACCGAAGCGTATGGAAATGAATCAATAAATGCCTGACATAATTGTACACCAAGGAATTTTAGAAGCATCGTTGATCCAATTTCATACGTACTCTATTAGAACATATTGAATACAGGGATGACACCACTTGCCTAGGTTTGGATTGTAATTTCTCCTTGACTTGTGAATTGTATCCGTTGTTATCGTTCCTTGTACACTCACTTGGCGTAAAACACTTAACTAACTATGAAACATAAATCCTTGTAGGTTAGGACATGGACCTGACTTAGAGTGTACCATAGGATCCTGTGTCAAGTATTGATAAACATGGCTAGCTAGTTATAAGGAATTATCTTATGTGCTTGACTTGTCTTGTATTGTTTTGAAAGAGATAATCCCTATGATCATGTCTCGTTTGTTAAACTAGCTAGACTTGCTTGTCTTGGTATTCCCTCTTATCAGCACCACGTTATTACTATTTGCATGTCATGGCCAACTGTAGTTTGGGGGTTTTATTGATGGGCTGGTTACTCGGACATCAGGGTGGGCAGTCGGCTTTAGACGGCGTCCATGGCGTTGAATAGTTGGGAGCGGGCTTGGACCGTGCTATTATTCGTAGGACCGGGAGCTTGGAACCCCTTGGAGTCGGACTTTGGTATCAGTAGTTCGGATTGGGATTGTTACTGGTACCCCGGGAGGTGGCTTGGACATCCTCGGAGTCTCCCTCTTGATTCTTGCATTTGCATGGTTTGGATAATGGTGATTGCTACATGATTCTATATTTCTTCTTTATTGATTCTGATGGTTATTACTCACGCGGTATGCTTAGCATTATTTTATTGTACCCTTTGATCTTGTATATGTCTCTATTCTTATACTTGATGCATGGTATGTTTTTATTGTACTTTATTTATTTATTGCTCAACATGTCGTTGACTCTGTTCCTTGGTGTGCGGACACCCCAGGTGACTACTATGAGGAGCAGGCAAGTAAGGAGATCCCAAAGGATCTCTAACCAGCTGAGGAGGAGCGAGAGTGGTGTGCCGATGACGAAGAATAGCGTCATCACTCCCGGCACATGAGAGACTTACATAGGATATGCTTTAGATTTTAATTATTCTTTTATTGGTTATTCATCGTTGAACTTTTCCTCTCATTGACTTCTTTTTGTTTAAATGGCCTTGGTTATTGGGTTGGCCATTGTAATTAATTTAACTCTTTGAATAGCTTTAGTTGTTCTTTTGCAACTTTAAATTAATAAATGAGAATTGTTATTCATTGTTTTGATATTTACTATGCCTTGAATTGTATGATTCCGCAAAGAGTTATATTCTTGAGGTTTGAAATACAATATCCTCACAACGAACTTATGATCCTTGGGCCAAAAACGGAAAATTTTTAATTAGCCCTAAATTTCACTCCCCGGATCCGGTTTATTTTCTAATCGGGATCGGGGGACGTGACAATACTATTATTGTTGCCAATTATTGTAAGTATTGTTATAGAATTAATAAACAGGTTTATTAGCATGTACTATCATAGACTTGTGTATGCATTGTTGAACTATTGTGTTCACAGTGTTATTGATGATATTATAGGCCCAGTTGCCCATACTGGTGCTGCAGAGGCCACACCGCCTGAGAAGGAGGCCAATTAGATTCCTCCAGGAAGATTGATTGAATGGATGTAAATCGGAGGGCGAACAATTTAGAATATCTTGGAAATATGTTGAGAAATACTTGTGTATTCATTTTGAAATGTTGATAGATGTCACTTGCAGTGTATTTGAATATGCAGTGGTTGACATAGTTTGGAAATGAGATGTCTATATTAGACTTTACTTTTATGTAAAGAACTTGCACTATTTTCATTGTTTTACGTGTATATATTTTTCGCAAAAATATACATTTGACAGGTATAAATGTATGTTATCCCTTGTGGATTTCGTATTAACTTCAGTTAATTCGGAGTTTGCGGGACTAAGTATGAAGATCGCAACTCGGGGTTTGTCCGGAGTAATCCTAATCTCGGGCTCAGGTCGTGACATACTTATTGTATGGTATCAGAACGAAGTTAGAAGGAAAACTCAAAAGACTTAAAATGTGTAAGAACGAAGTGAGGAACGTTAAGTTTTGTAACAAATCCAAGGTTGGATTTGTGATTATTGTTTTCACTATATACGTTATATATGTGATGGAAGGGTAGAGATGTATATCTTACCTTCCGTATGGTTTACAGCATGGTTGCATCTAGATCGAACCTAGGGAATGATGACTTTATCGAGGTTGTCACACCCTCTCCTCCTATATCTGAGGCTGATGCTAGGATGACTGCTATTTTAGAGCAATTAGTGAAAAGCAATGAAATGCATATAACTATGCAAGCACAGCATAGGGAACAGATGGCCAAAAGCTATGAAGCACAAATGGGGGTGCAAGCCCAAATTACGTCCATGTTACAAGTACAAAGCCAAATGTAGGCTCAAATGCAAACACCACCGGTACCACTAGTCCAACCGCCTCCTAGTGTTGGGACACAGGTGGTGGTGCAATCGAAGGAGAAGGATCATAATGCCTTGTACGAGCAGTTCAAGAAAAGATGAGCCACTGAGTTCTATGGCACCAAAGATGTCATGAAGGCAGATTAATGGTTGGAACACATTAAAGATGTGTTTGGTACAATTGTCAGCACTCAAAAGCAGAGAGTTTTGTGTGCCTCTTCCATGTTGTGAGAGGTAGGGAAGACATGGTGCAAGAGTGCCAGTAGCAGACATCTGGAAGACTTACAAAAAATAATTTCAAAGAAAGTTCATCCCAGAACATGTGCAACTGCAGAAGGAAGCAGAGTTTCTACATTTGAAACAAGGTCAACTGACCGTGTATGCTTATGTTCACATCTTCCTCAAGCTATCCAAGTATGCTATCGACTTGGTAGATACTAAGGCCAAGAAAATCAAACGGTTTATCACTTGCTTGAATCTAGGATACAAGATGATAGTATTGGCTAGTCAAAAGCCTACTACGTTTGACGATGCCGTGGATAGGGCGTTTACAGCTGAGGAAGTACACAGAGAGAAGATGGCTGAGAACACCAAAAAAAGTGGCGAGTCATGGTTTAAAAGAGGAGGGCAATTCAAAAAAAAAAGAATAAGAAGCAGAAGTTTGCTATAAGGAGTGAGAACAAGCCAGCCTGTGAGACTTGTGGAAAAGCTCATAGGACTGAGCTGTGTTGGAGGACTACTGGAGCTTGCCTAGTCTGTAGTTCTTTGGAACACAGAATGACACAATGTCCAAGGGCAAGGAGAGATGATAGAGCTCCATATCAGCAGCCTACTCAAGGACAGGCAGCACTTCCGGCTCCTCCACAGCGATTGGCTTTGCCTGATCCTCCTAGGCAACAGCAACTACAACGACAAGGTCAACAGCATCGGTGGCAGCAAAGGCAGCAACTAGACAACAGCAACAGCTAAATAGGCCACAGATGGCTGAAAAGGCTTATGCTATTAACCGAGAACAAGCTGACGTTGCACCCAACGTGGTTAAAGGTACAATACTTGTAGATAATCGACCTGCAATTGCATTATTTGATCCCGGTTCTATGCATTCGTTTATAGCACTTGTGTTTTCTTGTGATATGCAAGACCAGATAATGCAATTGCCATATGATTTTACTTTAGCTACTCCCTCAGGGAAAATAGTAGTATGTGAATTGTATATTCCCAGTGCACTGTGAAAATTGGGGAAGTATTGATGCCACCTTATCTGGTTTATTAGCAATGAATGATTTAGATGTGATTCTTTGCATGGATTGGCTTGCGAAGTACATGGCTTGTTTAGACTGTTTTCGCAAAATCATTACCTTTCGGGTTGATGAAGCCAGTGTTAGTGTATTGTTTGAAGGAATTCAAAAGAGATATGATACCAGGCTTGTTTTAGCACTCATGGCTGAACGAATGATACGTAGTGGTTGTAAATGCTACATCGCATTCATTTCATAAAAGAAGCCAGTACAAGAGTTAAGAAGTATCCCTATCGTCTATGAATTCCCAAACATGTTTCCTGACGAAGTGCAAGGTCTACCTCCAGCAATGGAAGTGGACTTCATGATAGAACTTGTGCCCGGTATTGCACCGATATCCAAGGCACCATTTAGAATGGCATCGTCAGAGTTGTATGAAATGAAGAAACAAATACATGATTTGCTAGACAAAGGTTTTATTAAACCTAGTGTCTCACCATGGGGAGCACCTGTATTGTTTGTGAAGAAAAAGGATGGCACCCTTAGAATGTATATTGATTATAGGTAGATAAATCAAGTGACGATCAAGAACAAGTATCCACTGCCAAGAATTGATGAGTTGTGTGATCAACTCTAGGGTGCAGCATACTTTTCTAAGATTAATTTTCGATCTGGATATCATTAGATTCGAGTTAAAGATCAAGATATACAGAAGACTGCAATCAGGACTCATTGCGGACACTATGAATTCTTAGTGATTCCTTTTGGTCTGACAAATGCACCTGCAGTTTTTATGGCTTTAATGAATAGAGTGTTTGCTTCGTATCAAGACCAGTTTGTCGTGATTTTCATTGATGACATCCTGGTGTACTCAAAATCAGAACAGGAGCATTCACATCATCTGAGGATAGCCTTGCAGATACTGAAAGAAAATCAGTTGTATGCAAAACTAGAAAAGTGTGACTTTTGGTTGCAGCATGTTGCATTTCTGGGTCATATAATTACCAGAGATGGATTAGCTGTTGATTCAGCTAAGATTGAAGCGGTTACCAATTAGTAGAGTCCGAAGAATGTGCCAGAAGTTCGGAACTTCTTAGGAATGGCAGGTTATTATAGGAGGTTAGTAAAGGACTTCTCCAAGATAGCAGCTCCGTTAACGAAACTGACTCGGAAGGACATTCCATTCCAATGGAATGATGCGTATGAATCTAGTTTCCAAAATCTGAAGTAGAAGTTGATTCAGCCCCAATCTTGGCATTACCTAAAGAAAGAGGAGGATTTGAAATTTACTCTAATGCCTCGGGTATTGGATTGGGATGTGTGTTAATGCAGAGAGGAAGAGTAATTGCCTATTGCTCACGTCAATTGAAGGAGCATGAGAAGAGCTATTCTACAAATGATTTGGAACTTGCAGCTGTTGTATTCGCTTTGAAACAATGGAGGCATTATTTGTACGGAGAGACTTTTTAAGTCCATTGTGATCACATAAGCCTCCAGTACTTGTTTACTCATAAGGATATCAATCTGAGGCAACGCCATTGGTTAGAGCTCATTAAGGACTATGATTTTCCATTCACATATGTACCTGAAAAAGGTAATGTGGTAGCTGACACTTTGAGTCGGAAATCTGCTAACTTGGCATCATTGGTGGGTGAATAGACTCTGATTGAAGAATTCAGAGATTTGGATTTGTCCATTGAATTGGTGGATAGCCAAGTAATGCTTGCAGCAATGTCAGTGTTTGAACCGATGCTTATACAGCAAATCAAGGATAGGTAGTTCAAAGATCCTGAATTGGTGAGAATTCGGGATAACATCATGACAAGACTAGACTTCGTGTTGGTAGAAGGAGTTCTCTATTTTAGAGACAGATTGTGTATACTAGCACAAGATGATTTGAAGCAAGCAGTAATGTTTGAAGCTCATCATACCAGATATTCTATGCATCTAAGAAGTACAAAAATATATAGAAATCTCAATGACAGGTTTTGGTAGAATAACATGAAGTGGGAGATAGCAGGTTACGTGTCTTCCTGTTTGGCTTGTCAACGTGTGAAATTTGAGCACAGAAAACCTCCTGGATTGCTTCACCCACTACACATTCCTAGATGGAAGTGGGAATATCTCATGATGGACTTTGTATAGGGTTTACCGAAGACGAGGAAGCAACATGACACCGTCTAGGTGATTGTCGATCGTCTCATGAAGTCCGCGCATTTCCTTTCATTTAGAAAGGATATGGGGTTCAATGATATGTCCAAACTATTTGTCAAAAAAGTGACTCAATTGCATGGAATACCAGTCTCGATTGTTTCTTATCGGGATAGTCGGTTTGTTTATACATTTTGGAAAACAATACAGAATTCTATGGGTACTAGACTTCGATTTAGTACCGCATATCATCCACAGACGGACGAACAATTAGAGAGGACGATTCTGACCCTAGAAGATTTTCTTCGTGCCAGTGTTATGGATTTTGGGAGTGATTAGGATGAACACCTAGCATTGTGCGAATTCGTGTACAACAACAGTTATCACTCCAGCATTGAAATAGCACCATTTGAAGCATTGTATGGTCGAAGATGTAGGACTCTAGTTAGCTGGGAAGAAATTGGAACTCGAGTTTCCATGGTCCTATGATAATTACTGAAGCAACAGAAAAAGTTCAAAGGGTACAAGATAGGCTAAAAATTGCTAGATAAAGGCAGAAAAGCTATGCTGACAATTGTCGGCGTGATCTGGAATTCGTCATTGATGATTTAGTCTTCTTAAAGACTTCTCCAATGAAAGGCACCATCCGATTTGGGCAAAAGGGTAAACTTTCCCCGTGATTCATTGGACCCTTTAAGGTCCAAAGTAGAATTGAAAATGTGGCTTATTACTTAAACTTTCCAGCAGAACTATCCGGTATTCACAATGTTTTTCATGTTTTAATGCTTCAGAAGTAAATGGCAAATCCTTCTTATGTTATTCGTCATGAAGAGATCCCAGTATTACTGAACACCACATACATTAAGAAGCCTGTTCAAATTATTGATACCAAGGAGGGGGTTCTGCATACCAGGACAATCAAATGGGTCAAAGTGCTTTGGGCACATCATGAACCAAGCGAAGCTACATGGGAACTAGACAAGCAAATGGCTCAAAAGTATCTAGAGCTATTCGTTAAGGTAACTTTCAATTGAATTGTTTAATTGATTTGTATTGCATTCGGATGACCGAATGGGTCTAAAAGTTTAGGGGAATGTCACATCTCGTCCCGAGTTAATCAAGATTAACTCTAATTGATTGGGATTAATGCTAATTAAGCATGTTTAATTAACCTAAGAATGGTTAATGACCAAATTGAATTGAATTTGTCTCAAATGATTAATTTGAACTTAAGGAAAGGATAGAATGACATTGAATGATTTGAATTGATTTTTTTTTTTTTTACATAAACAAAGGAAAACAATGACTTTTTCGTAAATACAAATTTCTGTGCATTTTGTTGAATACGGTAACTTTTGATACCAACGCATGTATTTCAAAGAGTATGTTAATTTCTGTAGAAGACTTGAACTCTTTCGCCGAGAATTGGATCAAATGAGTCTTCATTTGAATCGAAATGTAAATAATAGAAATAAAAGGGGGTTTTGTCCAAACAGGGGCTTATAAGAATCGAGATGAACTCAAATGAGTTCATTCTCTCATTCCCAGCATAGCCAGCCCTAGGCTCATCTTTTCTCTCATTCCTAGCATAGCGAACCCTAGGCTCATCTTTTATCTTCTTCTTCTTTCCATTTCTTCATCAAGCATCAAGATTGAGGCCTTACATGTGGATTGGAGAGGACTTTATCTTCTTCATTTTCTTTCTCTAACTCTCTATCCATTTCCTTAGAGCAAAAGCTTGAAAAAGAGCTCAAGCTTTCTTTTTTCAAAGCTATAAGTACTTTACTTGTTTACAGAACTTCCAGGTTCTATTCAATGGTTTATAGTGTTTTCTAGCACAAAGAACTCATTTGAGTTCTATTTGTGAATTTGGTTTTGGTTTTAGGTTGGAATAGGCATGAATTGAGGAGATTTCATCTCAAGGATCGAGCTAAACAAAGGGGTTTTTGCTAATTAATCTCCAAACAAGGCAAGTATACTCATTTATTATGATTTAAGATGCTATGGAACTTGTTTGAGCTCAAGGAGCTCAAATTCTAAATTTCGGTTCAGAAATTTTCTGAACTTCTGGGAGCTCGGCTGACCGACAGCTTACCAGCCCTTTTAGGCTGAGTTTTGCAGAAAAAAATTCAGCTTCTGAAAAGCTGACCGAACTGGGTTCGGTCAGCTGAAATTGCATTTCGGTCGATCAACAAGTGACCAAACTGCTGACCTAGCTCATCTGGAGCTCTCTGGATTGCGAACCGAGGGGTAACCGAACTATGTTCTGTTAACCGACAGTGTGGGTTCGGTCGATCGACAAGGTGACCAAATTCCCTTGAGAAATGTCAGAAATTTTATCAGATAAATGAGCTTCTGGGAAGCTGACCGTGAGCTGACCGACAGCATTCGGTTAGCCGAGTCCCAGATTTCGGTTAACCGACAGGTAACCGATAAGGTGATCAAACTTGAGGAAAATTTCAGATTGAGGTATGATTTTCCTGGATTGAAGCCTATTAACTAAGGCTAGTGTTAGTGGTGTTTTTTCTAAACCTTCATGGGTGTTAGCTAAGGTTATGCTAGTGTGTAAATGCCACTTAAAGTGATGTCATCGAGAATAACACGTGCATTAGATAACGAACGTTTCACCTGAATGTTTGGTTTAGAAGTTTGAATAAACTTATTAATTTTGATTTAATTCCTGAGTCTGGCACTACATAGTAGTTTCTTAAGCTCATTATTGAGCTGAAATGAAGTAATGAAATGAATTAATGAATTGAATTAATGAATAATCCTACTGCAGTAGATGGATCGGGTGTTCCGGAGCTCCGTGGTGATGCCAGTTATCTTTGATCAAGACACTGGTAAATCCCACACATATTGAATGATAAGCCACTTAATAAAGTACACTCACTGAAAACTGAATGAATGAAATGCAAAGTACACTCACTGAAAACTGAATGAATGAAATGCTGAATCCGTTAATCGGATAACTGAATGAACTCTTTTGGGAACCACTGAATGGAAAGTATACTATTAATGTTGCCAATTATTGTAAGTATTGTTATAGAATTGATAAACAGGTTTATTAGCATGTACTATTATAGACTTGTGTATGCATTGTTGAACCATCGTGTTCACAGTATTATTGATGATATTACAGGCCCAGTTGCCCATACCGGTGCTGTAGAGGCCGCTCCGCCTGAAGAGGAGGCCAATTAGATTCCTCCAGGAGAATTTATTGAATGGACGTAAATCGGAGGGCGAACAATTTAGAATATCTTGGAAATATGTTGAGAAATACTTGTGTATTCATTTTGAAATGTTGATAGTTGTCACCTGCATTGTATTTGAATATGCAGTGGTTGACATAGTTAGGAAATGAGATGTGTATATTGGACTTTACTTTTATGTAAAGAACTTCCACTATTTTACCGCAAAAATGTACATTTAACAGATATGAATGTATGTTATCCCTTGTGGATTTCGTATTAACTTCCGTTAATTCGGAGTTTAAGAGAGTAAGTATGAAGATCGCAACTTGGGGTTTGGCCGGAGTAATCCTAATCTCGGGCCCGGGTCGTGACATAAGAATAATGGAAAAGGCACAGGCAGAGGTGCGACAGGTTTTTGGCAAAAAGGAAAAACCAGATTGGAGAGACGGCAATGAACTAGAATACTCCGAATCGATCTTAAAGGAGACACTACGATTGCACCCACCTGGACCTTTACTTGTGCCAAGAGAATACAGAGAGAAATGTGATAAAAAAAAAGAAGGATATGAGATACCCATCAAAACCAGAATCATAATTAATGCATGGGCAATAGGTACAGACCCATAACATTGGGATGATCCTGAGAGTTTCAAGCCAGAAAGGTTTTATGGAAATCCAATTGATTATAAGGGGACTAACTTTGAGTTTAACCCCTTTGGAGCTAGCAGGAGGACGTGTCCTGGCATAACATTTGCACATACTAATGCATTGTTGCTCCTCTCACAACTTCTCTCCTTTTTTTATTGGAAGCTCCCTAATGGCATGGAGCCATAGGATTTGGACATGACTGAACAGTTTGGTTTGACTGTTCATAGAAGATCTGAGCTTTACTTGCTTCATATCCCTCATTTCCCAAGTAAGACATTTTGAAGAAGTTGGATGGTAGAAGAAAAACAAGATGTGCATGTTTAATTAGTAATGAAGCAAAAAGTAAGCAAGAAGTGAGGAAGTGGTGGAATGTAGTTGTAATTTTGTGTTAAAACTAATATTTGTCTAAGTCTTTTATTATGTATTGTAAGCATAATAATCCTCAACCACAGGAGGATCTCCTTTGGTCTAGTCTAAATGACACAATATAATAAACGAAAGTAATCTAAGAATGTATATGAGCTTACCTAACTCCATTGCTCTCTTCTTGAAGTGACAAAAGCTCTTTAAAGTGGCATAGACTTGGAACACACGTGAGGGATTTACAACTCCTTTGCCTTTTCTTATTCTTTCTTGCTTAGTAATGGAGGCCAAGAAAACTATCAACCAAAAGAGTTAGCCAAAGGTCCTTTTACAGGAGATTCCTACCCATCAAGGAATCATTAAGCCCCAACTACCATCTAACCCTTTTAATCTTAGCCCATTATTCGTTTGTTGGCAAGTGAGATCCTTTTAACAAAATAAGTGGGTCTCTTAACTGGGTAGATAAGTGGACATGATTAAAATCCTTAATAGATTTGTGATCATGTGGATGGAGTCACTAGGGTCTGTTTCACACTTCTCTATGGCCCACCAACTAATAGGGAAATATATCCTCAAGTCAACTTTCTTGTATCGAGGCATTCATAGAAATCTAAATCTGAACAACCGATTACTTCTGATTGATTAGACCCTCTGTAAGAGAGCCCGTAATTCCTAATGCCTCTAAGATATTGCAAAACTTTCTTAACTCCCACCCAATGGGCCATTCCTTGGTCACTTTGATATCTACTAAACATGCCAACTGCAAAGCTGATATCAGGTCAAGCGCATGTTTGTGCATACATCGAACTCTTTACTGCAACTGCATTAGGACATTGGTCCATTTCTTGGACTTTGCTTTTTGCTAAAATTTTCACCCCTAATTATTGGTGAATCTTGAGGCCTACATCCTTCCATAAATAATCCTGTTAAAATATTTTTGATATAGGATTTTTGTGATAACCTAAGTAATCCTCGAGATTTATCCCGATATATCTCGATTCCTATTTTGAAGGTTGCTTCTCTCATATCTATCATATTATTCTTAAAGTATTCATTGGTTTTATGAATTATACCAAGGTCATTCCTAGGTAGCAAAATGTCATCGACATATAGTATTAAAATTATAAACTTGCTTTCACTAACCTTGAGATAGATGCAATGGTCTACTCAATTTTCTAGTAAATTCGAATGATGTGATAATGCGGTTAAACTTAAGATACCATTGCCTTGAAGCTTATTTCAAACCATATATCGATTTCTTTAATTTGTAAACTAATTTATTGCTATTTCCTTTTATGAATCCTTTCGGTTGTTCCTTATATACATCTTCTTCTAATTTTCCATTTAGGAACGCTGCCTTACCGTCCATTTGATGTAGCTCTAAATTGAAATGAGCTACAAGAGTCATAATTATCCTCAATGAATCCCTTTTAGACATCAAAGGGTGGGTCTCAATTGTAGTAAACTCCCTCCAATTGACTAAAACCTTTGGCCATGAGTCGAGCCTTAAATCGTTCTACCTTTCCTTCCAAGTCCCTTTTGGTCTTGAAGACCCATTTACAACTTACGAACTTGGAACCCTTTGGTAGTTCGACAATATCCCAAAGCTCAATGGTGGCCATTGATTATAACTCTTCTTTCATAGCATCCAACCATTTATTAGAATCCACACTTTCTATGGCTTTCTCGAATGTTTTAGGATAATCTTTTATCCTAATATCGGCTTCCTCTAAACATACAACATAATCATCCGAAATGGAAGGTCTTCTTACTCGAGTTGACCTCCTTAATTTCGGATTTGGTTCTGCATTAGGAAGTGGATCATCATGATGTTTTGGGATTTGATCATTGATAGGCCACCCAATATTATGTTCAGCTTGATCATTTTGTTGTTCTTGTATCTCTTGATGATAATTAATGATGTCAAGTGGAACAAACCCATTTTGTGTATTCGGTAGCTCAATATTTTTCCTAATTTCTTTATAGACTCTATCTCTTCATTGAGCACTCCCACTATTCTCATGATCCTCCATAAATTTTGCATTTTTCAATTCTACAGTTCTAGTGGTATGATTATGACAGTCAAACTTATACCCTTTAGATCTTTCAAGATAACTAATAAAATATCCACTAATAGTTTTATGATTTAAATTTCTTTCATATGAGTCACCTCAGATGGGCAACTCCAGACTTGAAAATTATTTAAGTTGAGTTTTCTTCCGGTCTAGAACTAGAATGGTGTTTTTGGCACTGCTTTACTAGGGATATGATTCAATATGTATATTGTCATCTTAAAAGACTCACCCCACATTAATTTGAGTAGAGTGGTGTCACTTACCATAATTCTAACCATATCCATAAGTGTCCAATTTCTTCTCTCAACAACACCATTCTACTGAGGTGTCTTAGGCATTGTGTATTGGGCTACAATACCCTTATTTTATTTTTTTTATAAATTTAGCAAATGGGCCTGGGTTATGACCCGATTCGGTGTACCTTCCTTAATACTCACCACCTCTATCAGATATCATCACTTTAATTTTTCTCTCTAATTAGTTTTCTACTTCTACTTTAAATACTTTAAAGACATCTAAAGCATTGAATTTCTCTTCAATCAAGTAAATATAACTATATTGTGAGAAATCACCAATGAAGGTGATGAAGCATTGTTCACCTATAAAACATGGTACATCTATTTTCCCACATATATTTATATAGATTAATTCCAGGAGTTCAGAACTTCTTGTGGCACCTTTCTTGTTTGTATTTGTCAGTTTTTTCTTTATATAGTCTATACAAACACCATAATTATTGAAATCAAGATTAAGTAATAATCCATCTTTCATCAATCCGAGCATCCTCTCTTTTGAGAAACGCCCTAACCTTTTATGCCATAACATAGAGGAGTTCTCTTTAATTGCTCATCTTTTAATGCCAATGTTCAATTCACAACTAAGGTGTGGTGTGTGCAATGATTGCTCATCAATAAACTTTAACTTTAATCTATACAATCAACGACATAAATAATCATTCCCAACCAAACATTCATTTCTAGAAATTCTCATAATTTTTTGTCTAAAAGTAAATTCAAACCCATCTTGAACCAACTTTGTAAGGAAAAAAGTTAAACATGGTAGGCTGTCTGTGCCAAAACGACTTTGGAGACAGTGACATGTCTCGCTAGAGCGAGACTTCTTCTCGCTATAGCACAAGTGAAGAAGTGATATGCCAATTTCCAGTAGCAGGTCTCGCTATAGCGAGACTAATGCTCGCTTTAGCGAGCCTGGGCGGTGAAGAAGAGTCTAATCCGGACTCTTGTGTGAAGTTTGACTCAAACTGCTATTCTGAGTGGATTATGATTAGGAGTCTTATGCACGAACTTGAGGCTATTTATTTGGTGTTTCTCTCAACCCTAAATACACAATACAACTCTCATTAATCTGAGTTAGAGATATCTTTGAGAGAGATTATTCTCTAGAGCCATTGAGAGATCGTTCTGAAAGGCTGCTCTAGAAAGTGTTTGCAGCTTCTACTCTCTTGTAAAAGATTGATCATCTTATTTGACAAGGTGCGAGGAGATCAAGTAAGGAGAACGGGGCACGGTGGATGTCGTGTCAGTGGATTCTTTACAAGATTAACTACAGTCCTTAGGTCGAGGTACAGACTGAGGTAAATGAGCTTGTGAGTATATCTTGTAACTGTTCGTGAACTCTTGATTTTTAGTTCATGGTTTTTCTCCCTGAATAGGGTTTCTACGCTAAAATTTGTGTATGCCTTCTTGTGGTGTGTGATTGGTAGATAGCTAGTTCTATTTTGTTTGATTGGTTATTTTCGCTGCATGTTGATTGGTTAAATTAGAACTAGTATTCCATTCTAGTGGGTCCTATAAAATCCTCAATTGGTATCAGAGCGGGTTGCACTATTTTATTATGTTGATCCTATTTTTGCTGAGAATGGATATCCATCGTGAAGGCACTTCAACGAATAAGCCTCCTCTGTTAGATGGTAGCAATTATACTTATTGGAAAGCCAGGATGGTTGCCTTCTTAAAAGCCATAGATCTGAAAGTTTTGAAATCTGCTGTGAATGGCTATTCCTTGCTCACTATTACTACTGATGGGGTAATTGGTCCCAAAACTGAAGATAAGTGAACTAAGGAAGAAGAGTTGGCTGCCACTTGCAGCTCTAGAGCTTTGAATGCTATTTATAATGGAGTTAGCATGTCTGAGTTTCGTAGAATTTCTACATGTACTACTGCAAAAGAGGCTTGAGATATTCTGCAGACTGTGCATGAAGGGACTAACACTGTGAAACAATCGAAACTTCATAAATTGTATACAGCCTTCGAAACCATAAAGATGGAAGATGATGAAACTTTTGATGAGTTTAATTCGAAGCTAAATGCAATTGTGAATGACACCTTTACTTTGGGAGAGCCAGTTCCTGAAAATAGAATTGTGAAAAAGATTTTGTGGTCTCTTCCAGAAAGGTTTGATGCAAAGGTTGTGGCTATAGAGGAAAATAAAAATCTAAATACACTCAAAGTTGATGAGTTGATTGGCAACCTTCAAACTTTTGAAGCAAACCTTAGGTCTCATGGGAAGACACACTCTAAAGGTATTACTTTGAAAGCGTCCAAGGGATCATACAAAAAAGCTACAAGTGATTCAGATTCAGATTCAGAGGAAATTGATCCCCAAGTTGCTGTACAGTTTATGAAGCAATTCAAACTTTTTATGAAGGGGTAGAAACCAATGTGAGGATCCCTAAAACTTCTGGAAAGAAGAAATCTTTTAAAAGGATTCAATGCTATGAGTGTCAAGGCTATGGACACATTGCTAATGACTGCGGAAACAAAAAATCTAAAAAGAAGGCTTTGAATACTACTTGGGAAGATGAAACTTCTTATGAGAATGATGAAACTCCTAAGTCTGATAAGCCTGACATTGGCAAGGAAAAGTTTATTGCTTTTATGGCAACTTCTGCTTCTGCTACTTCCAATGTTTTTTCCGAAGCTGAGACTGATCAAGATTCTGAGTCAGATGAAGAACCAGATTGGAAAGCTGCATATGAAACACTTTTCAAGAAAACCATGAAGATAGTTAAAGTGAATGAAAAAGTTGCTATCAACTAGAAAGTGTCTGAAGAAAAGAATTCCTCCTTAAAAGCTGAACTTACAGAAGCACTTACAAAAGTACAAAAATTGGAGGATGAAAATGACAAGTTTGCTGACAAATTGACTGCAGAATCACAAAAGTGTGACATACTTGATTTTGATATGAAGACTTTGAAAGCAGAAAATTCTGACCTGAATGGAAGACTCAAGATGGTTCTATATGAGTTAAATACCGCTAAAGCTTCATTGAATAGGATGAACACTTGATCGAAAACATTAGATGACATCCTGTGCAGTCAAAAGGCACACACTGACAAGCATGGCATTGGCTACGCTAACGGAGCATCCACTTCGAATGCCAAAGGTAAAAATTATTTTGTTAAAAATTCAGTTGTTACTAATCATGTTGTTAGTGTTGCAAAACAAGCTCCAAAGAAGCAAAATGTGTCACGTCCTGAACGAATTCCCATGTGCCATCATTGTTGAATTAAAGGACACATTCGACCCCATTACAATAAGCTGCGAAGTTTACCGGATCAAAAGCAATGAAAGACGCAGAAGGCTGAGCTGAAAAAGAAGAATACGAAAGCTGTTTGGGTCAAGAAAGAAGACATCTCTTCTGTATTGGTACACACTATGCTGAAATTTTTCAATTCACAAGTGTGTGTGCCTAAGCTTCATCACCCCTGATCTGCAAGATCAAGACCCCACCCCAGTGCTGATACGAAGATCATATTGAGGGGGAGCCCATATTGAGGGGGAGCTACTGCATCCGGATTGACAGAAGCTGCATGATGATATTTGTTTGTCAATTGTGGACAAATGCAGGGGGAGAAGAATGGAGCTAGGGGGAGCTATACAAGCCAAGGCAATTCAAGATCTGAAAGTTCAAGCAAAGGCAATGCAACATCTACCGTGCTGAATTTCTTTATTTTTTAAAATTCAATGTATTTTGGGTTTTTTTTTTGGTAGACCAAATTGTATTTTTCTAGGGGATTTTGTCCAAGAATTGCCAAAAGGGGGAGATTGTAAGGAAAAACGTCAAACATGGTGGGTTGTCTGTGCCAAAACGACTTTCAAGGCAATGACATGTCTCGCTAGAGCGAGGCTTCCTCTCGCTATAGCAAGAGTGAAGAAGTGATACGCTAGTTTCCAGTAGCAGGTCTCGCTATAGCGAGACTAATGCTCGCTATAGCGAGCCTGGGCGGTGAAGAAGAGTCTGATCCAGACTCTTATGTGAAGTTTGACTCAAATTGCTATTCCAAGTGGATTATGATTAGGAGCCTTATGCACGAACTTAAGGCTATTTATTGGGTGTTTCTCTCAACCCTAAATACACAACACAACTCTCATTAATCTGAGTTAGAGATATCTTTGAGAGAGATTATTTTCTAGAGCCATTGAGAGATCGTTCTGAAAGGCTGCTCTAGAAAGTGTTTGCTGCTTCTACTCTCTTGTAAAAGATTGATCATCTTGTTTGACAAGGTGCGAGGAGATCAAGTAAGGAGAACGGGGCACGGTGGATGTCGTGTCAGTGGATTCTTTACAAGAATAACTACAGTCCTTAGGTCGAAGTACAGACTGAGGTAAAGGAGCTTGTGAGTATATCTTGTAACTGTTCGTGAACTCTTGATTTTTAGTTCGTGGTTTTTCTCCCTGAATAGGGTTTCTACGCTAAAATTTGTGTATACCTTCTTGTGGTGTGTGATTGGTAGATAACTAGTTCTATTTTGTTTGATTGGTTATTTTCGCTGCATGTTAATTGGTTAAATTAGAACTAGTATTCCATTCTAGTGGGTCCTGTAAAATCCTCAAACTTTGAAATAGAAATTAAGTTTCTAGAAATCTCGGGAACAAGGAAGACATTATGGACGTCCAAAAAAAAATTGGAAGTCCAACACCAGCCTATAAGTGCATGTTGCTTTGAATCGAGATTCCTTCCAGTTCCCCATAGCAATAGTCTTTTCTCCATCATTTGGTTTCAGGCTTGAAAGGAATCCCTGTGTACAACCAATCACATAAATGGTTGCACTAGCTGAGTCAACCCACCGAGAACTTGGTGGAACATCGGTTAAATTAATTTCATGACAATTTTCATCTGTATTTTCAAACCAATTTTTCCACTTTAGGCAATCCTTTTTTAAGTGATTGTTCTTTCCATAGAAGAATAATTTATTTTGTGCCATGTTTTTTTTATTTTCTGATTTCGCAATTTGAACGTTCGGCCTTTTCCCTTTCTTTCCCTTTCCCTTGGACTTGTTATGATAAAAAAATTTACCACCAGTTGCCCTCAGCCTTAAGTCTTCTCTCTTCTTTATCACATTTAGCAATTAATTTTGTTATGGTCCAATGTGTTGGGCTTTGGTTGTAAGCAACCTTAAACGGGTCAAAAGAGGAAGGGAGAGAGTCTAAGAGGAATTGTATCAAGTACTTTTATGATGCACTCATATCCACTTATTTCAATTTGAAGCAATATTTTTGTATCAATAAAATTTGCTCTTTCACTCCTAAAGTCCCATTCTATTTCATGCTTGACAAGCGGCTTATCAGTGATGCCCCCACGGCCTTGTCAGTCACCTTGAACTGCTCATTTATAGTATCTAAGAGATCCTTTGCATTTTCCATTGCTCCAAGGGGTCCCCTAACACTTCTTGAAATAGAGTTCAAGATAATCTTAGTTGTTATTTTATTAACCTTGGTCCATTTCTAAAATTTTGACTTTTAATCACTAGATGTTTCATTTGTAGGAGTCTAGGGCTTAGCCTCTTCGAATGCTATATCCAGATCCAAGTAAGCTATGGCTATCATTAGCATGTCCATTCATTTTAGGAAATTTGACCCATCCAAGTTAGGAATGGTCCCTAATGTAGAAATCGCCACCATTGACTTAACTACTGAAAAATAAACAATAATGTCCACAAGTTACAGTCTATTCTTGATTATGCAACAATAATAAAGGTAAAAGCAATTGTACATCATTATGAATCCACATTTGGGTATTAAAAACAACATGCATAATAATCACTTTTTCTTTAATTAATAAGAGTAAGTTAATAATGTGGTGCGATCAAGAGGGTTATTTCTTTGGGAATAAATTATTCTTAATTACATCAAATTATCTAAAATATCTTATTCCAATTCCTATTCCATGAAGATTGATCCTTTGGGACTCTCCTCATATCCTTTATGAAATCGCAATTTAGTGTTATTCTAATCACACAAATAATGGGGACATATCCTTAGTTCAATTTAAAAATCAAACAATTCTTCACAGCCAGTTTGCTTTGGCAACTGTCAAGTCAATCCAAACCATTCTTTTCTAATTGAAATTATAATAATAACACTTCTATCATGTCACATTCTTAATTGGGTTCTTTGTTTTCTTTTAATGATCCAATGTGACATAAATTTTGCCATAACAACGCATAATTAGCTAGTTAGTTACAAACTACTATTGTAACGCTCCAATTCCAAATACCAAAGATAACGCTAAGGTACCCGAAGTTGACGCGCTACTTCCCGGAAAATCCAAGAACTTCCAAGATCGTAGTTCGCAGTGAGGTCAAAATTTTAAAACTTTTTGCACAATAACATAATCAACAGTTGTAATGCGGAAGCGTAACAAAAGATAGCGGAAGCAATAGTATCATGTAATAATCAGATGTAACAATGCGGAAGTCTAATATAAATCTTAAGTATAGTTATCAAAGTGTTTATACAAATCATACTATCTACCCATGTCTCACTACAAAAATCCTCTCAAATCCCAAAATGAACTGCACTCAGTCCCCCTGTGCAGGCGCTCCGTCTTCTGGCTCAACCACTTGGTCGGCCGGCCCCCACCCGTTGTCACCTACTACAGGCGTCTCATAGATCGTGTCGTCCGTAGGGTCATGGTCGGGACCTAAGCACCAAAGATGGGTCAGATCCAAGGATCTGGTAAGGCACCATATGCAGATAACACAAGATGTATACAACAAAAGAGAGTAATGATAGGTACGTAATCATAAGAGTAATGAGAAAACATGATCTAGGCAGTTGAGCAGTAATAAACAGTTTAGAGTCAGCAAGATAAAGTATCTAATCTAATCATACAACAAAGGGCACATTCACACAAGCTAGATACACCACAGGATATTATGCCGCTGCCCTCCCGTACTGTAAACGTCCCATACCATAAATAGTTTGCAGTGGGGAAAGGGTAATAACCATGCAAGGGATAACAACCCTGAAATAATAATAACATACAATATATAACACCGATTACACCCCTTTATCACACCGATCACACCCCTTTATCAGATTAACCCGAACGCGGTATCACACCGTCCGTCTAATCACAGCTCATCATGATAGCTCTAAGTAACCAATATAGCCCCTACCAGCGATGATCAGTCAACTGGTTGAGCTTAGAACATCTGAGTGAATGTTTAGTGCCGACTAGGGAAACAAATACGGGTCTGTGTCTGTCTAGGCTTATCTTGTGTAAGTAAGGTCCTAATCAAGTCTCTAAAAGGTTAAGGTACAACAACATGGAACACATTCCAATATCATTGGATCCACTCCAAGGTTCACAACCGTGGCCTGAGGCAACACAAGTACCATACCATGTTCATTCCACAAGTATTCATCTCATGCTCATACACAATGAGCTAACAAACCATTTAACCTAACCACTTCATGCTATGCTTTCACATCCCCAACCTTAGGCCGTATGAGGGTCCACCTAGCCACAGACACAGGTCATTTATCTCCAAACACCACATAGGGTCACAACTAAGTAATCATAGGTTCAGGTCCGCCAATTTCCATTAATTAACATGTTTAAGACAACAATAAGGATAAGAAAGAATAATAACACAAAAATCTTCAAAACATGGAATCAAGTGGAAATAGACAAAGGACCAATCATAGGTAATGGTCCACTCTTGGTTAAGGCCTCATCACATGATTGGATCCCTAACTGTAGCCTCAGGTGTCAAAGATGATAAATCTGGTGCTCCTGAAGTTGTGGACACCATGGACTACAATTAAGGGTCGAATCATTAACGATTCGAATCCCAAAACCTCAATTGGTGGACCCCACGAGTCAAGGCTGAGCCATGCCATTGATTCGTGTGTGGCACACTTGATGAAATGCTATTTGGATGGCCAATGGACTCCACAAATGATCAAACATCAAAGTCACAGAAGTCTAGAAAATCTCACTGTTCACAGCTTACCCGGTCGACATCATCACCAGGGATGTTGACCGGGTGAACTGGATGTTGACCTCCCAGGTCGACATCCTGCAGTATCCCCTGTCGACATCATGGCCGTAATGTCGACCGGGTCCACTGGGTCCTGGAGTCAAGCAGCTGGGGGGTTTCACAGGTTTCCCTGTGTATCCGGTCGACATCATGGCCGTGATGTCGACCCGGTACACTGGGTTCTTGACTATCTGAGAATTATCAGGTCTCAGCTATTTCTGCAGAGTCCTGTGTATCCGGTCGACCGGGTATACTGCCTGTGCATTTTTACAGAGGCAAACTAGGACTTGACTTTCTCAGTATTTAGTGTGCCCGGTCGACCGGGACTGAGACAGGGTCCGGTCGACCAGGACCGAGACAGGCTCCGGTCGACCGGGTACACGCAGAGAGCTGCAATTCCAGAATTCTAATACTCTTCCTTCTCAATCCATCTTTCACCCAAATCACTCCAAACTCCTTCCATTCATCACACAAACAAAGATAAACACAAAAATCACTTTTAAGATCTCCATCCATCAACCAATCGGGCCATTGATCTTCCAAATGGGAGAACCCATCCATCAATGGCCATTTTCCATGAAAACAGGCTCAAAAGAAGATCTAATCATGCATTATCATCTAATAGAACTGAAATTACAGAAACAAGGAAGAAAGCATGCATCTAGTAAAATTGCATAGGGTACTTGCCTCAATTCAGAATTTGTGATAGTATAGAGATAGAGAAGATAATTCCAAGCTTCTACTAGTGTTGTTGCTGAAATTGAGGTGGTCTCTAGCCTCCTTGTGCTGGGATTTTGGGGAATTAGGGTTGCTTGGGGAAGAAGATAGGGTAATTGAGAGAAATGAGTGGAAATTAGGGTTTTGGCTAACGTTTGCAATAGCTTGGGTTTTATAACTTAGGGTTTAGGCTAATTACCAAAAGGGTAATTTGGTTGTAAATGGAAATGTAATGGGGCCATGGGTATTTGGGTAATTAGGTGAGTTCTAGAATGTTCTAACCCTCAAAGTCCTTCCCATTAGTGCTAATGATAATCAAATCCTAATCTAATCAAAACCTATTAAAATTAAATAAAAGCTACATTCTAAGACTTAGGAACATTAGCCATCTACTCCACTAATTCCTAATAATTAGCATATTAAAGTAGAAAATACCTTATTAATTATTATTTAATTCAAACTGAGGGCCTACAAAGGGGTGGGGCCTCACATCTATACACTTTGATTTCTAAAATAAATCTTCTATAATGTAGAAATAAACTTTGATGACTTAATTTAGCATTTAAAAGAATATGCCAAAACAATATAGAGATTCCATAATTGATCAGAACCGTTCAGATTAAAAATCTAATTTATATGGATTCATAGAAGAAGACGGATCGAAATTTTGAGTTCTTATGAGTTCAATATGATCAAAAGCAGTTATGGATTGCCCATTTTGGCCAATATGATCAATACAAGTTCAGGATTAGTGACGTCTAGAAATCATTGCAGTGCTAATGAGCTACTTCAACGGTTCTGATCTTGTCAAGTCAATAATATTAAAGATTAATTAGATATTAAATTAATCAAGTAATATTGATTGATTTGATTAGATCGGAGACCCACCTACATTATCAAAACTCAATTTAGAACTAAATATATCTAAAACAGCTTTCACGATACCAATTTATATCCAGAATGATCAAAACAACATGTCATACTGAAACTTCAGTAAGTACTAATATGTAAAGAAATCGAGTTAAAAGGTTTTTTCTGGGCCTTAATTGGGTCAGTCCTGGAACTCATTTGGGTTAATTAATCACGCCAATAGATACCATTTAATGAATAGATCATTCTGAAAATTTTCTCACAAAACTGTACCGGGCTTAGTGGGCCCTTAATGAGTCAAGCCAGACCCATAACCTGATCCGGCCCTCAAGCTAATTGGCCAAGCTGGGCTAGCACAATTCAGGTTGACCTGACTTGGTTGCCTCTGTCCATCCATCCATTCCAGACGCTGGAGAGTGGAGACGCTGCCTTTACTAGTGTAGTGGACGCTTGCAGAAGTGGAAGTCAGTCAGTGCACGTGCCTCCGTTCTCCGCCATTTTTGTTTTATCTTCAACAAAATTATAATAAAACATAGGCAAATCATTCCATTAACAGTGCTTAACACAACTTTTATCGTTAGTTTCTTCTGTTATACCCAAAACAAAATGACATTAATCCAAAATAACAGTGATGATAGTAAACCTACAGAAGTTCCAATTACCTCTATGTAATTTCTTAAACCAAAAAAATATAAATGAACAGAATATAAACCTTCATTCCCATATCTTCAGGAATTGGTTGGCGCGCACCAAAATATTCAATTTGTGAGTCCCTTCTTTCCAATAAAATGAAATCTCTTTTATCAAATACCCAAAACCAACCTCTTTTATTTGGGCATTTGGTTTGATTACTAGGAACAACCACCCGAAAAGCTCCAAAATCTCAAAACATAGTAAATAAAATGTAAACAATTATTTGGCTATACCCAAAGATGGCTCTGATACCATATGTAATCATAATAACCCTCAATCCACATGAGGATCTCCTTGGGCCTAGTCTAAATGACACAATATAATAAACGAAAGTAATATGAGAATGTATAGGAGCTTACCTAACTCCATTGCTCTCTTCTTGAAGTGACTAAAGCTCTTTGAAGTGGCAGAGACTTGGAACGCACGCGTGAGGGATTTACAACTCCTTTGCCTTTTCCTATTCTTTCTTACTTAGTGATGGAGGCCAAGAAAACTATCAACCTAAGGAGTTGCCCAAGGGATACGTCCTTTTACAGGAGATTCCTACCCATCAAGGAATCATTAACCTCCAACTACCATCTAACCCTTTTAATCTCAGCCCATTATTCGTTTGTTGGCAAGTGAGATCCTTTTAACAAATTAAGTGGGTCTCTTAACTGGGTGGATAAGTGGACATGATTAAAATCCTTAATGGGTTTGTGCTGACGTGGGCCACACCCATTTAACCCAACATGTATTTGATTTGATTTGATAGGCACTAGTTCATACACATGATGAAATTGATCATTTCATAATAGATGTCGCCTATGGGACAAAAATGAGGTATAACTCCTTCGGGGCTTACCTAAGGTCTCATTTTCTTCATTACGCTCACCACGCTCCTGATGAATTGGCATTATACACAATTTGACTCAACCAAACTATATCTACCAATAGATTTTACGTCAAAAACCTTTAATCTCTTTCTCACACTTGATTTTGATTAAGACTCAATATCTTTGACTTTGAAATCCTGTTGAGTAGATTTTGGCCCCACCTCTTATCAATGTAAGATCTTTCTGTCCCGCCCCCACTAACCTTTTAAAGATGGTATACAACAATAGAAAGGAAAATTTAACAATTACAGAAAGAGGAACGCTTCAAAACTTATATTTATCCAACTTCTTTCTTTTACCATTTTTTTCTTCTATTTCTTCAAGAGCTTTACTTATAGAGGGGTGTATTTGGATGCATGATGACCAAGGAAGGTGTGGCGATGGAAAAGCTTGGACGTGGATTAGAAAAACTGCAATAAAAAACGGCTGGTCAAATAATCTTAGTCCGTAGTGTTAAATTCTTAACAGCTAATGGCTATACATTGTGTAAACCTTTTACAATAACACTTAATGTTGAATAATGTCCAAAATAGTGTAAAGTAGAATTAGTTTCAAACAAGAGTCTCGGTGTGCGAGTGGGTTGGATTGATGTAGGTTGGGCCCCATATATGAATCCAAAAATGGAATGTTCAGAGTTACATGATGAATTAATATTTTCATCAAGTCATCAATCAATAATGAACCATTTGGTGGGCTCTTAATCTTAAGTTTTGGAGCAATGAATGCTAACCATTGATTGATAATAAAAGGACGCAAATTTTTTTCTCAACTTTTCACTAAAGAGGAAAGAGGTAAAACAAAGGCTTTTTTTATGAAAACAAAGTTGTTGGGTAGGAACGGTGGGGGTTTCTTTTAATAAGCTTGACAGTTAGGCACGGGAGGTTTTACTAAAAATATAAAACACGAATGCTTTTTTGAGATTACAGAAAATGTATTGAGTTACATGGGCTTGTCGAATCTTGAATTACTAAGGACCCCATTTAAGTTGTCCATTAATAAAAGTCGTAGCTTTTATTTTTAAATCACTTGATCTTGCAATGGGTTGCACCATATCCCATTGCTACTGTTAGCCATAGACTCGACCATGTAAAGCAAACGGCCTGGCACGATCACCCCAATCTCTATAAGTGGGTGGAGGGTCATAGAGATTAGGTTTAGGTCGTTAGAGGTTTTAAGAATAGATTTAAGAGTTTGAATTTTACATTATTTTCTTATCAGTTTATCTCTTTTCTATAAATTGAAAAGTCTATGCGAATGAGATTTACGGTAAAATTATGGGAACGTAGTAAGTCTTGAAATTCTCTAGAATGCAACTGGCCCACATTACTCTAAAGTTTGGATACCACATTAAACTGTGGGTTCTATCCATGTGAAAGAAATGCTTTTGCTAGAATTTTTACCTTTTTTTCGTTATGTTTTCTCCCTTTTTTTACATGCATGTTTCTTTATAGTTTTACATAGCTATATATAAGCAACCAACCTTTCTAGAAAGGTGGGCTCCATCTATTATATGATCCATCCATATCATACATCAGGTGGGACCAATCATATTCAGGCAAAGAAAAAAAATCTGGTCTATTGTTCAAACACCGTCATTAATGTTAGAAAAGAGAGAGATCGAGATAAATAAGATTAGAGGGAGAAGAGAGAGCTTTTCTGTTATCTCATTAACTGTGTGTAAATACAAAGGTAGAGATGCCTATTTATAGGCAAGGTAACCCCACAAGAGAGGAACTCTAATTCTAACCCTAACTCATCTTAAGTGGGCATCCACCAGAGATACATATCTTATAACACTCCTCCTTTGATGATTACCATTCAAAGACAGTTGCCTTATTAAAAACCTTGTTAAGGAAAAACCCAATGGGAAAAAACCAAAGCGAAGGAAAAAAGAGTACAACATTCTTCAAAATCATTGAACTGGTGTTAGACGTGCATAATACTGTCACGTTAAAACATTGACTAGGAAAACCCAGTGGGATAAAACCTAGAAAAGGAAAAAAAAGTACAGCGCACAAATGTCCAGAGTAGCATACTTCAAGATGCCCCCTCATAAATCACTCCCCCTGATATTAACAACCATTCACATAGTTTGATGGTGAACTCTACGCATGCCGATCTCATATACAAGCTTCTGGAATACTGATTTTAGCAAAGATTTGGTAACTAGGTCAACGAGGTTGTTATTCGAACAAACTTGCTTGACTTCAATTTCATTGTTCTTCTAAAGTTCATGAGTGAAGAAGAACTTCGGTGCTATGTGCTTGGTCTTGTCTCCTTTAATGAAACCTTCTCGAATCTATCTTATGCATGCTTCATTATCTCCATAGATAATATTCGGGATACCTACAATAGATGGTAACTGACAAGAACTACGAACATGCTGAATCAAAGATTTTAGCCATACACATTCCCTACTGGCTTCATAAAGGGCCAAAATCTCAGTATGATTGGAGGAAGTATCTACCAAAGCTTGTTTAGTAGAAACCAAGAAGTGGCAGCATTACCATTAAGAAAAACGTAACCTGTTTGTGATCGATCTTTATGAAGATCAGAGAGATAATCCAAATATGCATATCCTACAAAACTTGAATCTTTTCGATCATAAGAATAAAATATTCATAAATCAGTTGTTCCACGCAAATATCGTAGGATGTGCTTAATACCAATTCAGTGCCTTTGAGTTGGTGCGGAGCTATACCTAGCAAGTAGATTCACAGAAAATGCAATGTCTGGTCTATTGCATTGTACCAAGTACATCACGGCTCCAATAGCACTTAAGTACAGCACTTCGGGACCTAATACCTTTTCATTTTCCTCGATGAGATGGTATGGATCTTTCTTTATATCAAGAGACCGAACGACCATGGGGGTGCTTAATGGATGTGCTTTGTCAATCCCAAATCGTTTTAAGACCTTCTCGGTATATTTAGATTGATGGACCAATATCTCATTAGAATTTTTCTCGATTTGCAATCCGAGACAGAATCTCGTTTTTCCAAGGTTTTTCATTTCAAATTCTTTCTTTAAATAGTCAGCAGTTTCTTGGAGCTCTTCTGGAGTTCCTATCAAATTTTTATCATCCACATAAACTGCTAATATTGCAAATCCCTTCAAGAATTTAATTATAAATAGACACAGGCAAATGTGATCGTTTTCATACTCTCTTTTAGACAAGTATTCACTAAAACAATAGTATCACATTCTTCCGGATTGCTTCACGCCGTACAATGATCGCCTTAATTGGATTGAGTACGTACTCCTTGGCTTTGTTTCAGGTAAAGGAAATCTTTCCGAGATTTTCATGTGAATTTCTGTGTCGAAGTCTCCATACAAGTAAGCAGTTACAATATCCATAAGTCTCATTTCTAGATTTTAAGAAACTGCTAAACTTATTATATATCTGAATTTTGTTATATCCATATTCGGGGAATATGTTTCCTCATAATCAATCACAGGTTTCTGCATGAAACCTTGTGCCACTAATAGTGCCTTAGATTTGATAATTTCATTCATTTTTCTTACAAACACTCACTTGTAACCTACAGGGTTAACATCTTTTGGGGTTTCTACTATAGGTCCGAACACACCACGTTTGTTAAGAGACTCTAACTCTGCTTTGATGACACTTTCCCATTTTGGCCAATCCTTTCTTTGTCGATATTCTTTTATAGAACGTGGTTTTGTGTCCCAATCATCATAATCATTTTCCTTTGATATTTGTGTAGTTACCACATATGTAAATACGTCATCGATAATAATCTCATTTCTATTCCAGCTCTCTCTTGAATAATTGTAAAGTATATAGTTCTCTTCATTATCCAGTACCGATGCCTATTCAGAGGCTTCCAAAGTCTCATCAGGGACTTCCATTATTCTAGAGAGAATGGATTTTACCATAACCTCTTCAGGAGCGTTACATGCCTTTTTGGGAGGAACCTCTTCAGGAGGGTTACGTGCCTCTTCGGGAGGACATGATGATGATCGCTCATTTCTCCTTTTCCACGGAGTTGAGTCTTTTGAACCTATAGGTCTGCCATGCTTCTGGCGTATTGCAGATTCTTTTGCTGCTATATTTTGACTTTGTCCTACAGGGACATTAATCCTGGCAGGTGCATTCATAGCTGGCACATATGACTTTGTCACATTTGTTGCATCGTTAAATGCATCAGGTAATCTGTTTACAATTTCTTGCAAATGCACAATTCTCCGTACTTCATTCTCACATTATGAAGTTCGTGGATCCAGATGAGACAGAGTGAAAGTATTCAATGTTAATTCGTGTCGTTCTTCCGAAACGGGTTGTTCTACAGGAACAATACATTTTTCAGGAATTATCTTATCTCCCCCTAATAGCGAGAATATTATCTCATCGAATTGACAATTGGGAAAACGAGCAGTGAAGACATTTTCGGTCATTGGTTCTAGATATCGAATAATCGAATGAGAGTAATAACCTACATAGATTCTCAATCTACGTTGTGGTCCCATCTTAGTACTCTTAGGAGGTGGTATTAGGACTTGAACTGCACAACCAAACTTGCGCAAGTGAGAAATATTGGGTTGATGTCCTGATATAAGTTGGGCCGGAGAATATTGATGATAGGCCATTGGTCGAAGTAGAATTAACATTGCTGCATGTAACACAGCATGTTCCCAAACACTAATTGGTAATTTGGACTGTATTAGTACAGTCCTAGAAATAAGTTGGATGCGCTTAATCATGAACTCAGCTAAGCCATTTTAGGTGTGGACATAGGGGATAGGATGTTTGACTACAATTCCTAGAGATAAACAAAAATTATAAAAAACATGTGATATAAATTCGCCTGCATTATCAAGTCTTATAGACTTAATGGGATAATTAGGGAAGTGAGCCCTCAGTTTAATTATTTGAGTTAATAGGCAAGCAAATGCTACGTTTATAGTTGAAAGTTGGCAAACATCCGACCAACGGGTGGAGACATCGATCAAAACCATAAAATATTTAAAAGGTCCACTAGAGGGACTGATGGGTCCACAAATGTCACCTTGTATCCTCTGTAGAAAGGATGGGGATTCGTATGCAACCTTAGTAAAAGAAGGTCTGGTGATCAATTTTTCTTATGAATATGGGGTACATAAGAACCCATTAGGTATTGTCAATTGATGGTTCTTTAAGGAATGCCCAAAAGAGTTATCTATGATTTTTCTCAACATAGTAGCCCCAAGGTGACCTATCATATTATGCCAAAGCTGTAAAGTCTTAGGATCACTAATTTTCGGGCTTAGTTTAAGCCTGCTTGACTTTGTGGTTGTGCTCATAAGCGAATGTGATTCAACATTAGATATTGTCATATAATATAACATCGAGGAGAGTGCACTTTGTTTTTCTAGTATTTGCTTCTGGCTTCCAATACTAGTAATGATGTATAAATATTCATTGTTACATTCACTTACAGTCTCAATGCGGTACCCATTCATTCTGATATGTCTCTGAAACTATTCAAGTTTATTTGGGAACTTCTTGAGAACAAAGTATCTTTAATGAACAGATGGGTACCATTAGGTAACGTCATATGAGCTCTTCCGAAGCCTTCAATTATCTGCACAGGTCCAGCTATAATGGATACCTTTCGTGGATTGAACATCAATTCTGAGAAAAATTTCTGATTTTTCAGAATGGTGTGTGCAGTGGCACTATCTACCAAATAGAGATTGTCCTCAGTTCCATGATCCATACCTTAAACAAAAATAATAAAACAACATAACTATGCAATCACATGATGAAAAATTGAAATAATTAAAACATTTACCATAAACTAGGGCATTAATAAAGTTTTCATCAAAACGGAAAATTCTAAAAAACATGCGTCTCAAATGAACTAAAAAAATTAAGTAATGTCCAAAGAATCATGGGTCTATTAGACCATGCCAAGGGGTGCCCCCAAAAGATTGTTAAATGCCTCATTATCCATATGTTAGTTGTCTTCATCCTCAAAGAAGTCACGAGTCTCTAAGTTTGTAATGTCAATTGGAGGCCTCTCTAATGTCATTATATCACAATTCCAACCTTCCAGATCATTTGTCTCTACTGAATGAACAGAGGCCTTGTATACTTTATATTGTTCCACCACTTCCTTCGATGCACGGCAAGTGCGTGACCAATGCCCACTTCTTCCACATCTATGGCACGTGTCATTAGGACAGTTAGTAGGATTAGCCGGTGGATTTTGGTTGTTCTTGTGCTGAGGGGTAGACCATTTCTGGTGATTTTTGAATTTTGGTGGAGGACCTTTAAAACCACCTCGCCTGGAGGAGTTATTTCGCCTACCTCTACTGGAGGATTTATGTCTTCTATTCCCCCTACCTCTGCCCCTATTTGAGCTAAGACTGGCATTTGCTTCAGGAACTGCCGAAGATCCAGTTGGTCTGGAGTTATGAATTTTCATCAATACTATGAAATTTTGTTCAGCGACTAGGAGACATAAGATAAGTTCTGAATATTTGGAGAAACGTCGCTCTCGATACTGCTGCTGTTGGAGCACATTCCAGGCATGAAAAGTGGATAACGTTTTCTCCAACATCTGCTCCTCCAAAAACTTTTCACTACATAATCTTAATCTGGAAACAAATTTGAAGAGGGCAGAGTTGTATTAAGATATTGTTTTATAATTCTGTAACCTCGGGTTTAACCATTCATTCTGGGTAGCTGGTAGTATAACCATCTTCTGGTGATCATACATATCCTTCAGGGATTTCCATAGGCCTACTGGGTCTTTCTCAGTAAGGTATTCATTTTTGAGGTCGTCATGTATGTGATGACGTAAGAAGATGAGAGCTAACGCCTTTTCTTCTAGGAACATCTTGTTATATTCCTTTATGGTCACTCCTAGTTTCTTGAATTACAAGTGGATTTTAGTATCCAATTGCCAAGATAAGTAATTGTCTCCATTTATGTTAAGTACTTTAAAGTCAAGTTTAGCCAGATTTGACATCATGCAACAACTGTAATAAGAAATGTATATGAGAAGTTAATCGTATGTAGATAATCACTAAAGTAAAAAAAAAAAAAACAAAATGAAAACTTAACATCAGAATTAAATTAAGGAAGGAATTAATCATAAAAAAAATTAACCAATTAAAAGTTTAGAACATCAAGTTCTCAACTTTGAAAACCAGAACTGCTATTTTTGTCAAGACTTCAGGCATGATGTAGAACTTCAGGTTCATTAAAACTGCAGGTTCTGTCAAATCTTCAAGTTTGAAGTAGAATTTCTGGTTCTAATAATTGATCAGAATTTCTGGTTCTATCAGAACTTTATATCTAATTTCATGGCTTTATAATTTTATGGATATGAATCTACAGGTTCATATCAATATTCCGACTTCTAGAACTTCTGGTCCAGGGATTAGTGAACTTCAGCTCTATATTTAGAACTTCTGGTTCTATTTTTTGTGATCCATTCATAGTATTGATAAAATTTTAAAAAAAAAAGTATGCAAGAGGATTAACAGTAAACAAACACTATGATTACTCTACACAGGTACAATAAACTGATTTCATGCATTCTAATAAATTGGATTTAACTAATGGTCAGAGACCACTTATCGTGATCGTATTTCAGAAAAGTTTCTGACCGTTAAAATATTAATTTATTGCGTCTATTAGGTAGTGTTCGTTGCAACGAATCTACAGAATCAACCCGTTTGCCGATCAAAGGTCAAACGAAGAAGTTATGGTGTGACTCAAAAATTGGAATTAAATTGAATTTTGGTGCACGTCCCTAGAAAAAATATAAAATTAGGAGTGGCCTAAAGCAAAACTCCTTGTTGTACGTGAACTACTTGTTGTACACAAACCGAGGAAGGCAAAGTGGGTTTGGTTTTCTTTTCTGAACTTCTTCTCAACATATGCAATCGTATGCAAACTGATTTGTTGCATGTGGACTGAAGCAAGGTGATTTGACGCAAAACTAATGCAACAAATAAAGGTGATGCAGACTGATTTGACGCAGGCTTTTTTTTTTTCACTCAAAACGCATGCAAACCGATAAAAGGCTTTGTAATTCGAGGTAGTAAAACCGAGGCAGGCCAAGAGGAAGAAGGAGAAAGAAGATTAGAGGGAGAAGGGAGAGGTTTTTTATTATTTCATTAACTGTATATAAATATAAAGATGGAGAAGCCTATTTATAGGTAAAGTAACCTCATAAGAGAGAAATCCTAATTCGAACCCTAACTCGAACTCTAACTCATCTTAAGTGGGCATCCACCAGAGATATATATCTTATAACAATTAATTATTTTTATGGATTTATAGCAATTCATCTCATACGGGTCAAATGAAGGATCTTTTTCATTTGCTACACATGTTAGGTCGAATCTATTCATTTTCTACACATCTCCATCACTCCTCTAACCTATCAAATGAAGGATCTGAATAATCAACATGTGGGTCCTACGCTTCATGAAAGGAATGTTTACAGCAAATAGATTATGAATTCTCTAAACCTTCATATTGTGGCAAATAAATCGTAATTTTTACTTGTACTACCAGGATGTGATGGAGGTTTGAGTTCGGACCCCATTTTTTTTTTTTTTTATAGAAATAGGGAGATACTGCTTAATCCTATCAACATTCACCAACGGATAAAATCTCTTCTTTTCCTTTTTTATTCCATGGAACTAATTGAGAGGGTGCATTCGCTGACATGAGATTTTATACAGCAGGCAAGTGTTGATTGGATGAAACAGTTTCTCCAGGCGATCCGAATTCAAACCTCCATCACATCTCGGAGGGGATCTAGAGGTTTAGAGGGGCTTCCGGTCTTAGGTTGAATACCGTTTGGGGCTGAAATACTTAATGACCCCTTTTGCACTTAATCACGAAGATTAACCCTAGAAACCTGACCTCATGGAAGATACACGATTATTTTTACTGCTGTCACTCAATCTAAAGTAACTAACTGGAGGTTAAAATATCAAAATAAACTCAACAGTGAAGTTGGGTGATTTGGTTGTTGACCACTGAGGCACTGACATAAGTGTTCTATCTTTGGAGGTCAGGTCTACTCCGGGTTTTGGTTTAGTTTGGCTCGGATCCAAAATGACCTAAACACTACTATTAGGAAAAAAACAACAACAAAAAAAAAAAGCTACACAGAAAGGATCTAAGAAAAATATCGGCGAGATCGGATTAACGTGAAGGATGTATCAGGCCCTAAATGACCCGTAACGGCCATTGTGTCAAGCCCTTATCTTCTATACCTGGCTGGCCCAGCAAACAAACAAATCCCAAATAACAAAATATCTATCATCATAGTAGGAAGGAAATGCAATATCTCCCAAATATTTGAATTTACACAACATCACATCATGGTGTGACCATTGGCAATGTGTAGAACGCCAACATGATGGGGATATCACAGAAGCCAGTGACAGTTCATGTTCCCATTCATATCAATTGTACTAACAACAGTGTTAAGAAAGGAATGGCATCATGCAAACCTTGCTAAAAGTTCATTTAATCTAGAAGACGAGAATGCGCGATGCACGAGAGGGAACAGGTTTCTAGTCTATGATCAGGACGTCTACGGTGGTCATTTCCTGATCCCTTCCTATATAACACTCAGGCATGAGACTGGAAAATGAGTTTTACTTTATTTTAAGTGTCATTTGTATGAAATACATTATCGTGTTTGAAAAATCACTATTTTTATGTGCATAAATTGACACATTGAATGATTTATATATCTATTTTAGACTTTTTTTTTTCTGGGTAAAGTCTCTAAAGTGTCATGAAAATTTAAGATATTAAGTAAAGGTCTCGGCATTTGTCGCTAATATGATAATATTAAATAGTTTAGATCATGGGTCGGGAGCCATAAAAGCACCAAAGATAGATTGGTAGGCTGAGCTCTTATGGACTCTTTTCACAAATTACGCCAAATTTATAAATATTTAAGACAGTAAGCTTAAAGGTCTTAGGGTTTATTAGTTCAATAAATAAATTGAAAGGTTTGGATTACAAATATGTATCCACATGAATGAAAAAAGAGTTTGATAGGATCTGATGCCATGGCCAATTGCATCACCAAATGCAATCACCATGTGAAGACCTATTAGTGCCTCTTTTTGCAAGTGGGAGATGTGGAAGTGTTTCACACCTATTTTGGCATGAAGATTTCACCGAAAATGGTCACACTTGCACACCATTTTTCCTCCTAATTTATTCATTACATTATGATGCAATCAAATGTGATGATGCATAAAATATACATATGTGAATCATGTTCATATGTAAATGACCCCAAACAATTGACCCCTAGTTTTGCGAAAACAACCATAGATTTCTGAACTCATCAAAGATTGATAAAAGATAAATTGGTATTATCCATTCATTAAGTTGGTATTTCAAATCTATAGTTTAACCATAAGCACTGATACCTTACATTGATCTTTGACCGACGTAATCTCAATTGGATTTGTAGAAATATAAGTTGTACCTAATTTCATCGCAAACACCTAATCTTTACACTTAGATAGTCCAAATCGTAGGCGGTCAAGTCTTCCACGTGAAATGCATGTGTACGTTGCGGACACTCTCGTGCACAGCCATCGGCAATTAGGGTTGTCAAAGGATCGGGCTGAGCCGGGCTTGGGGTTGTCCTAGCCTTACCTTCAATATATGTAGGGCCGGGCCTAAGCGGGCCGAAGCCCTCAAAGGGCCTTCACTATCTACGCCCTTACCCTACCCTCGAGGGCCAGGGCCGAGCTAGGGCAGGGCTCGGGGCTTCAAAACAAAAAAAAATATTTTTTTTAACATTGTTACCAAAATCTGAGTGTGATATAGTGCTATGAGTGTGATCGAGCGTTATCTTATCTAACCTCAATTACGAATAAACCATTAAGAAAACATCCGTTATATAGTCTTATCTCAATTGCAAATGAACCATTTAGAAAATATCGGGAGAACATAAGTCATCTCTAAAAACTTTCTTTTATCGGATAAAGTCATATATGCTTTGGTGACTTGGGTTGGAATCTAGACATATGAATTTATTTATTTTGACAAAGAAGGAAAATTGTTAAAAAGTATGATCTATTTAACACCTTTAATATGACTTTCATATGAATTTCTAGAAATGAAATCATTTTAGCAGTGTCTTATCTTTGAGAGTTTTAAACCACTTATACTCACATACCTTTTTTCAATTAACATTATTTGTAATTAAACACTAATATGACTATCACGCATTCTTGGATTTCAGTCACAAAAATAAATGTACTTAAAACATACTATTAGTTTAAACTTTCAAGAATTGAGAGTTATAATTATCTAATTAAAAGGTTATTTGGATCACCCCATATCCTTGAAGTTCCATGTACATACAAACTAACTCTATGAATTGGTTGACATCCCAAGCAACTCCATAGATGAAAAAGTATATCATTATTAATAGAAATGAGTACACTCACTTTTGCACTAACAATGATTTATAAAAATAATATAAAATGCCTAAATGATAATCAATAAAACTAAAAGAAAGGGATTAGAAGCAACCGTGCAAAACTTATTGATTATGTATTAAGTACAATACATAACTTAAATAATTAAATATAGATGAAATGGACTAAGTATGTATGTATGTATGGGTTTTTAGGACATTTTTTAATGGGTAAGTAGGTATGAAATTGCCTTCATATCCCCTATATTACTACAAAGTGACTATGATAAGGGCATTTTAGTATATATTTACATATATGTATATATAATATATAAAATAAATAAAAGTAAGAGGGCCAGGGCCAGGGCCAGGGCTAGTACTGTCCAAGCCTGGCCCTCAAATCTTAGGGCCCGTAAAAAACTGTCCAAGCCTAGCCCAAGGGCTTTTTCTTATAAACAAAAGCCCTCATTTTAAGGGCTTTTTGAGGGCCAGGTTGGCCGGGCCTCCTTTCTTAGGGCCAAATTGATAGGCCAGTCGGCAATCTGTACCCTCCTCCCTTGTAACATCATATTCATTTCCCCATGTAACTGTGATGTGTGACAACAAAAGGTGACCCCTTTCAGTTTCATTCATCCGCACGTTTTCTCCCATTTGATTGGAATCTATTTTAGATAATGTTTTTGACAAATGAACTTGAGCTATCGATCTCAGGACATAATTGAATAATTTATTAAAAGAGTAATATAAAGTGCTTGTGGAAAAGATAATAATTAAGTAAAGAAGAAATTTACTAAGGGTTTTTTTTTTTTCGAGAGATACAGTAATTTAAAGTGACATGAGATGTTTCAGACTTCCTAATGGTAAAATAACCACTTTACTTGGATTTTATTTGATAAAAGATATTGGCTCTTGGTAAATAAATGTAAAAATTTTTGGTAGCTTTCTGAAACTTAACTTTCTGCTCACATTCTGTGACCCAGGAAGCAGGGCAAAGTAAAATTTCTAGCGACTATGATTACTTTATCAATGAATTTGATTTACCTATTGTGAAACAAACCTTGCCTAATAATAGTGGCTGGGGTGGGTCAACCACTTAATTCCACTCCCAAAATATACATTTCAAAATAGAACTTAAGTTTTTCAAAATTCTGTCAAAACAAGACATATTAAACCTGACGTATCATAGTCCTCGGTTGAAAATCGAAAGATATACTAACTAGTCACCACGTGATGATTGCATGGCTAAAATCAAATTCTCGCTTTGGTCCGGATGGTCCAAATTCTAGCACTGTCCACTTATTTAGACAGTATAGAATTTCTCCTATGATGTAAAACCACTGTTGGATCTACTCTGGTTGAGGTTTAATGATTCCGATGCACTAATGACTAACCTCATTGGAAGTTGAGGTGGCATTAAGGCTATAAATAACCAACACATGCATTGGACCCTTTTTAGAAACCTCTACACAGATACTAAATGAGCACCATCTTCTCTAATATTTATCCTATGGATTTCCATTCCCCATCCCCTGTTCTCATCTTTGCCTTTCTTATCTTCTTGTTCATGGTCATCAAGACAGGATAGAGAAAAAAAACCCAAAACCCAGTCCCAAAACTGCCTCCTGGGCCATGGAAGCTACCCATCATAGGAAACTTGCACCAGCTGCTGGGCCCACTACCACACTACACTCTTAGGGACCTGGCCAAAAAACATGGACCTCTGATGCACCTAAGACTTGGTGAGGTATCCACCATTGTGGTCTCCTCCCCAAGATTTGCCAAGGAGGTTATGATGAACCATGACCTTAATTTTGCACACAGACCATCAGCACTTTCGGCGAATATCATCGCCTATGGTGGCTCCAATATGACCTTTTCTCCCTATGGCCAGCGCTGGAAACAAATGCGTAAGATTAGCATGCTTGGGCTTTTAAGCTCAAAGCGCGTCGAGTCATTTCAATTTATCAGGGAGGAAGAGGCATCCAATCTCATTCAATTCATATCTTCTGCTCCTGCTAATTCACCTATAAACCTCACCCTGAAGCTCTTTTCATGGAGTAACAATATAATTGCGAGGGCTACATTTGGTAAGAAACTCAAAGACTAGGAGATATTTGTATCTATTTTGAGGGAGATGATGAAATTGTCGACTGGTTTAACCATCCCCGATTGCTTCCCTTCATGGCGACTAGCTGAGGTGATTACTGGATTACGGTTCCGATATAAGGGTGCCCGCAAAGAGTTTGATGAAATCTTTGATGCTATCATTGAAGATCATAAGCAAGGAAGTATCAACATGGAGAATTCTGATCGCAGGTGGGAGGAGGCAAATTTCATGGATGTTCTTTTGGAACATCAGCAACATGGGGACCTTAAGCCAATCACTAATGATTTTGTCAAGGCCATCATACTTGTAAGTGCCTCACGAGCTTGAACGTCATAAATTAGAAACCCCTTCGAAGGGCCTACTTGTCTACTTTGAATGCATAAATACATAGGAATTCATGGTTAAAAGAACCCCATCTTTGAGATTTTTAAAGAAGGGAGGGATGTAGGCCGTGAGGTGAGGGGTGAAGAATATAAGTGGTAATGTCGATGGGACCTTGATTTTCATAGGATTTGAATTATTAGGGTAGTGGCTGGGGAAACACTTTCCATCCTCCATTTTTCTATTTCTATATAAAATAAAATTATTTGATGCTCTTTTTTGGATATTCACCTTTTATCTTCATTTTTCTATGCAAACAAGCAAGCCACTAACTTTTTTTCCCCGTAAATATACCTTTCCATCTCCTTACACTTAGCATTACCAAGACATCAGTTTTGGTGCTAAATTTGACTATATCCTGAGTTTGGCTAAGAGTTATATCCATTCTCTATAATTTACCCATATTTTTTCCCTGCATCAACATGCAACCGCTTTTTATTCTTATGTATTAACTTCATTTCCTTCCCAAATGCTCATATAGTACCATTTCTTTACATATTCTCCGCTTTCATTTCTGTCCTAATTCTTCTATCCCAATTCCACTCCATAGAATCTTGGATTGAGAAAAGAGACACCGTCATAATATCTTCTGCTTTCGTTCTCTTTTAAAACTGAATTTATGCTCTATCCGCCCCAAATCGTCGTCAGTAAGCATTTAATTAGGCTAATCATGCATGATCTGAATTCCTTTTTAGTAGATTATATAAAATAATTTTTCAATTATTGGTGAACATGCCTAGTGATGCATTAAAGTGTATCCCATAGACCATGATTTTCATATTGTTTGTTTTCCCCCCAAAATTGTCTAATAGTTCATACTCAAATGAGTCAAATGAAAAACATTTGGCTAAGTTGAGACATATTCCACCTATTAGATCTACCCTACGCATTTTATTTGCATTTCAAAATTATTTTTGCACCATTTGAAATGTTGTTAACTAGTATGCTTTCATGGAATTGGATTCCCAAAAATTCATGGTAAAAAAGGTTCCAATGGAGAATAACTAAAGAGGTGATGGCCAACAATATAAGGTGGAGATGTAGATGGGGCCATAACTTTCCTGGATGTGATTTACTAGGGAGCATTCATTTTTTATATCCCCTTAAATTTTATTCCGTTAAAGGAGAGATATTTGAAGGCCATTTGTGAATTGTCACCTGCTATTCTTAGAAGGCAGAACTTCCTCCTATTAAATTGAAATTTGAGTATACATTCTCGAACAGGATAAAATTCATTTTGAATTGTCTAAAACTTCTCCACGTGGTCCCATGATGGAGATCCAATGTATTTAACGCTACGAAATGAAATACTATAGGGCCGCTGGTGGGATAAGAAATGTTAGTTCTTTTGTACCTATATTCCCTCCCTGACATCTCTTTGTTGTTGCTTTGTTTTTCTTGTTCTTAATGATTATTCTACTTAAAAAAAATAAAAATAAATCTATAATAGCTATGACAACGAATCCCGATAGATTTCACATGAACTAAACCTAATAAAACACTTCCTCTATGCCCGACAAGCTCATGTGAACGAAGTAACTAACCATATGAAGGACATCTCCTGTGGGCTCAATCACCAACAGGATCAATCCTGATGGAGTAAATGTTATTGTCATTTAAAGCCATGACATGGTTCCGACAACTATTACATGCAACCGATCACCGCGGAGATGCTGGTTGTCCTTGATCACAGTGATGACGCCGGTGAAGGAAATGAGGAAAATATAGAAGAAGTGAAAGAGAGTTTTACTTCAATGAGAGGTAATTTGAGTATTTAAAAAGAATTAGGGGAAAAAGTTGCTGGAAACTAACTTTAAATGAATGGATGTCCTTAATTTAGAACCTACAGCTAAACTTGGGAACTAATTTGGAAAGTTTTGAAACCTAGGTCCTTTTTTTTTCTAGGCAAAGACTTAAAGCCGTATTTGAGGTTTTTTTTAATTTAAATTAACATCTTTGATTGTATTCTTATAGATAGTCATTGGCTATTCTTAGCAAAATAACCAAAGACTTTTGGAAACATATAGTCCATAGATTTCCACAACCTCACTCGCTCATTATAATTATGTGAATATTTAGAAGAAAAAAGAAAGAAATATTGTTCCAAGCAATCATTTATTAAATAAAGGATTGAATTGGATCACGTTTAACTAAAGTGGTGCATCATGGAAGTGAGTATGTGTAAAAAATATAGAAAAGTTATGTTCTTTCTACATGATCACTCTAAACGATCAATATTACTCCATTCGCATGGTGAAACTCAAGACATTGCCTCTACATAGGGAGGCATCTGATGATATGAGTGAATTGAATCACACAGAAATGCAATCCGCATGAGTTAAATCAACTGTGAGCTCTCATTAGCAGCAACATATATAGGATATTTATCTAACTCAAAATTATCTTGTTTTCTTTTCCAGGATATGTTTATAGGCGGTACTGAGAGCACGTCCACTCTTATGGAATGGGTCATGGCAGAGCTGATGAGAAACCCAAGAATAATGGAAAAGGCACAGGCAGAGGTGCGGCACGTTTTTGGCAAAAAGGAAAAGCCAAATTGGAGAGACACCAATGAACTAGATTACTCAAAATTGATATTAAAGGAGACACTTCGATTGCACCCACCTGGGCCTTTACTTGTGCCAAGAGAATGCAAGGAGAAATGTGAGATAGAAGGATATGAGATACCCATCAAAACAAGAATCATAATCAATGCATGGGCTATAGGGACAGACCCACAACATTGGGATGATTCTGAGAGTTTCAAGCCAGAGAGATTTGAAGGAAGTCCCATTGATTATAAAGGGTCTAACTTTGAGTTTATCCCTTTTGGAGCTGGTAGGAGGGTATGTCCTGGTATAACATTTGCACAAACTAATGCACTCCTGATCCTTTCTCAACTTCTCTACTACTTTGATTGGAAACTGCCTAATGAAATGAAGCCACAAGATTTGGACATGACTGAAGAGTTTGGTCTGACTGTTCATAGAAGATCTGAGCTTTGCTTGGTTCCTGTCCCTCGTTTTCCAAGTAACACAGTTTGAAGATGTTGGATGGTTAGAAAAATAAGAATGTGTATGTTTGATTACTAGTGAATCAAGAGGTGCTTCAGTACTGGGATGTAGACGTTAATTTTGTGTTAAAACTCTATTGCTTTAATATATATAATGTGTACTTCTCTAAGTCTTTTATAATCTACTTGATTTGAAAGACACTAATCTATGCTATATTTTGAAATTGATTTCCTCGCATATGTGATAAATGAGCCACAACTAGTTTGGGGCTTAACGAAGGTCTGACCTTTTTTTTTTATTTCAGTTTACCACTCTGTTGATGAATTGGAAACATACGATCAATTTGACACAACCAAACAATATCTACCAATTGATTTTACCTAGAAATTCTTCTCTCTCCCGCACTTGATTTTGATGCCCAATATCTAAGACCTTGAAATCCTATTAGGTAATGTTTTGGTTAACCTCTTATCCATGTAAGATCTTTCTTTCCTACCTAACCCTTTAATGATGAATTGGAAATATATATATATATATATATATTTTGGTTTAGCTGCTTTATGTGAAAAAAAAAAAAAAAAACGCAAAAATGAGTTAAATTTTCTGCGATTCCGCAGAAAACCTTATTCTATTAGGGGAGGTCAGAAAAACTATTAACAAAAAAGGAAAACGCCGCCCACAAAAATAGTTTTCTGTAAGGAGCCGATTCCAGATTTGGCTTAATAAAGTGGATCAACTTGATCTAGTGCATTAGTTGTTATAATATGTAACACCCTGTCCCGAGTTAATCAAGATTAACTCTAATTAATCAGAATTAATGCTAATTAAGCATGTTTTATTGGATTAATGCTGGTTGATGACCAAATTGAATTGGATTAGTCTCAAATGATTAATTTAAGCTTAATGAATGGGTAATCAATGACATTGAATGATTAGAATTGATTTTAGACTTAAACAAAAGAGTGCGAGGACTTTTTTGTAAATACGAATTTTCGCGTATTTCGTCGAATACGGAAATTCTTGATACCAACGTGTGTATCTTGAAGAGTACGTTAACTTTCGTAGTAGACTTGAATTCATTCGACGAGAATTGGATCAAATGACCCTTCATTTGACTCAAAATGTAATTAATGGAATTGAAGGGGGGTTAATTGCAAAAATTGGCTTATAAGATGATGAGGAACTCTTTTGAGTTCATTCATCAACTCCCAGTAGCCCAGCTCCTTACTTTCTTCTTCTTTATTTCTTCTATTCTATCCATCAAAGATTGGAACTTCGTGTGTGGTTTTGAAGAGGATCCATCTACTTCATCTCTTCATCTTCTTCCTCTCACTCTCCTTCCATTTCCTTGGAATAGAGCTTGAGAAGACCTCAAGGTTCCTTCCTTTTAGACTACAAGTAAGTGCTTTGAGCTGATTTTAGAACTTTCAAGTTCTATTCAATGAGATAGGATGGGTTTTAGTGCAAAGAACTCATAAGAGTTCTATATATGTGTTGATTTTGGTTCTTAGGTTGGAATAGGCTTGGATTGGAAGGATTTTCATTTCAAAACCAAGCTAACAAAGAGGGGTTTTTGCTAATTACTCTTCAAACAAGGCAACTATACTCACTTCTTATGATTTAAGATGTTATTGAATGTGTTTGAGCTCAAAGGACTCAATTCTGGAATTTTCAGTTTAGAATTTTTCTAAACTTCTGGGAACAGTGCGGTCAGCTAATAGGTGACCGACAAGGTGACCAAACTTGAGGAAACTTCAGATTTGGTTTCTGATTTTTCTGAGTAAAAGCCTATTGAATAAGGCTAGCGTTAATCGTATTTTCCTAAACCTTCATGGGTGTTAGCTAAGGGTATGCTAATGTAAATTTCATTGAAAGTGATGTCGTCAAGAATAACACATACATTAGATAACGAACGTTTCACCCGAATGTTTGGTTTAGGAAATTTAATTAGATTTATTGATTTGATTTAAATTGTTCTTCCGAGTCTAGCACTACACAGTAACTCTTAAGCTCGTTGTAGAGCTAAAATGAATAATGCAATGAATTAATGAAATGAACCAATGAAATGAATTAATGAACAATCCGACTGCAGTAGATGGAATGGAGCGTTCCGGAGCTCCATGGTGATGCTAGTGATCTCTGATCAAGACACTGGTAAATCCCATACATTTAAAAAGCAACTTAATAAACAATGGACTAATTAAATGAGTCTTTTATTAAGGCCTGGGTTACGAATGGTGCGCCCTTCCGCCCTGTGCCATAGAGGACAGTGATAAGCCACTTAATAAAGTGCCTTCACTGATACTGAATGCTTCCTTCAGGGAGGAACTAAATGAATGAATACTAATGTAAATGTTATTGATTTGAATTGTCTAGGTTTATTGATTACAGAATTGATAAACAAATTATTAGCATGTACTATCATAGACTTGTGTATACATTGTTGAACCGTAGTGTTCACAGTGTTATTGGTGACATTACATACCAAGTTGCCCATACCGGTGATACAGAGGCTGCACCACCTGCGGAGGAGACCAATTAGGTTCCTCCAGGAGGACTGATTGAGTGGACTTGAATCGGAGGGCGGATACGTTCTGATAAACACTTTTGTGTATTCATTTTGAATGTAAATAGCAGTCACCTGCATTGTATTTTGAATATACAGTGGTTGACTTAAATGTTAAGTGAAATGTGCATATCAAACTTTACCTTTGGGTAGAGAACTTGTAATATTGTCAATGTATATATAATTTCCGTAAAAATATACATTTAACATGCATGAATGTATGATATCCCTTGTGAATTTCGTATTGAATTCGGTTAATGCAGGGTTTACGGGAGTAAGTATGGAGACCGCGACTTGGGGTTTAGTCGTGGTAATCCTAATCTCGGGCCCGGATCGTGACATAATAGGTGGCTCACATCTTCTCTGTATTGCCCAAATAAAAGGTCTCAGAGAACCTTCTGTAAGGCTTAGGATGTACATGGGTACAAGGTAAGATTTTCAGCTTCAAATGGGGTCAGTTCAGGGTCCGGTTTGGTTCAATTAGTTATACCAATGGATATTGTCTAATGAGTTGGGTCATCTAGATAACTGACCCAAAAAATTGAACTGGGCCTTACTTGGGCCCAAAATGGGTCAAACCCAACCCGAACGAGCTAGCCCACCTTGATTGGAACCATGCAGCAGGCAACCGGCCTCACTTTCCTTCTTTTCTCAGTACACATTAATGACATGCCCCACCTTGACTCATACTAGAATCAAATAAAAATCATGCACATGGTGGCCCACCTTGGTTTCCATCAAATCAACTAAAATCAAGTACTTAGTGGCCAACTTAGATTTCAAATCAATTTTCATATTAGAAATCTTAGATCTTAATCAAAATACACAAGAATTAATCGATGCCTAAATAATTTTGATACTACAATGCATATATCTAAATCAAAGTATAAGTGAATAATAAATATAAATATGTCACGCATGTGGCTCCCATGTAAAAGGGCGTTGGGTCTGATGAGGACTAGGTAAAACTCATGCACATGGTGGCCCACCTTGGTTTCCATCAAATCAACTAAAATCAAGTACTTAGTGGCCAACTTAGATTTCAAATCAATTTTCATAATAGAAATCTTAGATCTTAATCAAAATACACAATAATTAATCGATGCCCAATTAATTTTGATAATACAATGCATATATCTAAATCAAAGCATAAGTGAATAATAAATATAAATATGTCACGCATGTGGCTCCCCTGTAAAAGGGCATTGGGCCTGATGAGAACTAGGTATGTAGGTGCATAAGTCTCACATCAGAAACATGCTAGTCTTAATCTTGGATATATATGCGTGATTTGGTTTTAACTCTACATGATGCCTTTTAAAACTATGATGCAATATTGAGTTGAAATCCCATGAGCCAAAGCGGACAAAATCTTGTGGATAGCGGGCCTAGGTCGTTACATTTTCCAAGGATGCACAACGCATCCTTGTAGAAAACCAAAACCATCTCTTTTCATACGTATATAGTAAAAATAGACTATTTTTGAAAAAGAAAAGTCCATGAAAGGCAGTTTTTACGCTATAAAAGGTGATCTATACTTCTTCTCGTAAAATTAAGATGATTTTTGGTGTTATAAAAGACACTTGAGATCTTTTGTCTCTTCCGACACAACTAAAAAAAGAAAAAGAAAAGAAAGAAAGAAAGAAAACTACATCAAGAGATTTGGAGAGTGTAAGATAATCTATACCAACCCAAAAGTTTAATCAAATAGGTGGAAGGCTCAAACAGATATATGAAGCCTTGTCAAACCCATCACTTGGGTGATATGAGATTTTCCAACACTCCCCCTTGCGTGATTCCATGGATGGGGTCTTCCACCTGGACTACACAAGAGCTACAAGAACCAGCTTCGATACCATGTGAGTACCATGTACCAACCCAAAAGCTTAAGTAGGTGAAAGGCCCAACTAGGCATATGAATTCTTGTCACATCCATTACTTAGGCGATGTGAGATTTCCCAACATATTGATAACCAAAAACACCAAAAGCTATTAACATGGTATCAGATTCAGAAGTCACGAGTTCGAAACCGGGGGGGGGGGGGGTTATTAATTGTTATGCCATTTACTGACAACTCGAGCTTTTGGTGCTACTAATTATTAACAAGATGTCAAAGCTAGACATCACAGTTTCGAAACCCTTAAGGGGCATGTTACTTCTATCTGTATGTATGTATTTGTTTGTTGAGTTTTGAATTCTAACAGCTTTTTATTCGAGAGGGGGTGTTGATATACATTGCTATGTCGTTACTGATAGCTCGAGCTTTTGGTATTTCTTGTTATTAATAGGAAATAAGGTTTGGATTGGTGGATGCAAGCTATGTATTTTGGCTCCTCTAACGTTCCTTCCATGGCAGCATGACACTTGTATTCTTTGACAAGGTTTGAACTTTAGATTTTTGAGAATAAGGATCGGTACATAGTATATAACTATTATACAATAAAAATCTAAATAGCCACATCTAGACCATGAAAAAAAAAAACCCTTAGCAAATTAAAGCCCCCAAAGTCTTCGATCACCTTGCATTACTAAGTGTTAGTTGTGTAGATATATTTTATACAGTTTGTGGGAGGATAGAGCTTGTTGTAGTTGAGTCTCCTTGCAAATGCATGGTGTGTTGTGTGTGTTCTTTGAAAATGAGCCCAAAGCATGCTTTTATAGAGCTTTGGTGAGTTAGAGACGTGAGAGGAGGCCAAGTGGTGTTGGGTGCCTCCCTCTTCTCCACTAAATGAATTTTAATGCATTTAATTTCCACCGCACAAAAGTTATGTAGTTGATGTCCAGATACAAAAATTTGTAGCCTATGTCTTTTGTTTTGTAAATACATTGGATGAAGCCAAATTATAGGCAATAATTTTGTAAATGCTGCCACACATGTTGGAAAAGTAACAAGACACTTTTTAAAAGATTCTGCACCGTTTGAAATTTGTCTCCTAGAAGCACTTGTCTATGAGAAAAACTTGCCCACCATAAGATACAATCGTCTATGAGAAAAACTTGTCCACCATAAGATACTATCTTGTTATCTAGAAGTCAAAATATATGACACCGGAATGGCTTAAAACTCGAGGTGAAGTGGTTAACTGATCAAATTTGAAGAAATGTGGCCCTGTGAATTGACAAATATTGAGAAGATGTGGACCCCAAAATCAATTAGAATCTAGGAAATATCGGCCCAAAAGATGTTATTTATGGAGTTTTATAGGAGGTCAAAAAGTAAAATCCAATGTCCTAGGCCATTTATGACAATTTTGGACAAAAAATAAAATAAAATAAAATGAGGGGTGCAAGTTTCGAAGGTCGCTGCTAACCTTAGGTCCCAAGTGCCCTTTTATCATTTATTCCGCGGGACGTAGCTTTATAAAATTTTTTTTAAATGATTGTGGGAATTAGTAGTGGCTTTTTATGAAAGAAGTAGACAAAAACATGTTCAAAATGTGGGATCGAGTTCTAAGATCATGGGCGACCTTAGAAGCAAGGTTTTTGGGGAGATCATCACCCCGAAAGAGGAATTGTTTTATCGCTCAGAAATCAAAACAAAGACAAACACGTCAAAATGACTTGAAATTTGAGAAAGAGCATCTTGATGGTAAAAAAAACCAAACATGTGTGAAATGGCATGAATTTTGAGGGATGTAGGGCCTGAGAAAGCCAAACAAGTCTAAAGGTACTAAAAAATAAAAGGACAATATCAAATGGTGTCAGAGTGACTTAAAACAAGAAGGGAACCTTCTTTAGTGTTAAAATTGGAGATGAATGGACTAAGTGGACAATTTTGATAAGTTTTAGACCCAAAATAGTACTATCTGGTTTATCACCTGGAAGAGTAAAAGATGATGAAATGATATCGAAATGACCGGAAACTAAGGAGAGACCTTCCAATAGGAACAAATGGGACATTTTTAAACTAGCTCTGTCATTTTGAGAGGTTTTAGACCCAAAATAACAGACACCAAGTTTGTCACCCTGAAGAATTGAGGATCATGAAATGGCATCGGAATATCTTGGAATTGGGGGAAGACCATCTAATAGGCTCAGATAAGATGATCATATGCCTGATAGGTCATTTTGAAAGGTTTGGGTGTGATTTTAACCATTTCCGGTCTTTTGGTATGAGATAGACCTGAAGACTTGACTTTCGCCCAAAGGCCTCAAATAAGTGAGAATAACTCTAATACACCTAGAAAGAAGATTTCTAGGCTGATATACCTTACTTGTTCAGTTTGGAGATCATCTAACTTCATTTCTTGTTTAGGGATCATTTGTTTTTCCCATTTACGTATGTAAATCAAGCTTGGCAAGCAACCATTTCACAGGATGCAACTTTGTTTTGCCCACTTACACATCAGGTGTGGAAAAGTGGTGTGACAACCATGGGAAAATGGTGTGCTTTTTTCATGCTGAATGTTTCCCACCTATTGGAAGTGTAAAACAAAATCAAATCAGCGCCAAACTAGGTGGAGCTACAGTGGAAAACACGATAAAACATCCATCACACCCGTTTTTTTTTTTTTTTTTTCTTTTTCGCCACTTTGGAGTCCTACATGACGATTAATTTGAACTACTAATAATGTTTAGAAGGTCAAAAATGGCTATGGTACTTGATTTTAGCCATTGCATCATGTATTAAGAGCAATTTATGAAAAACTCAGAACCATTGGATCTGCATTTTTGCACTTTTGTGGCTCCCATTTTTATGATCCAAACCATTAATCCTCTTTAGAAGGCAAAATACAGCTATGCTATAAAATCCCAAATGTCAATCAGTAATGCATGGATATTTAGAAATCCAAGAAAAACATAGAACAGTTGAATTTTTGGAGTTTTCTAACATTGTTGTTATAGTGTACGTATTTTACGAGTTTTCTAAATTTTTGTATCTTGTGAGCCCCTGCAGCAAGATCCAACTGCTAGACCATCTCTTCATAAGAACCCATGTAGGCTAGTACGTAAAATCTGAACCGTTGACCAAGCATTGATTGTCAGAAATTTTCTAGAAAGTCCATACCGTTAGATGAACTTTTATTATTTATATGGGCCTCTTTTTTACTAATCCGACCCATTGATCCTCGCAATGGCTAGTGGGTCGAAACTCATCACTAGATTCATCTTGAAAATTTGTAAAAATGCTGACAGACATTTTCCTATCACATGTGCAAGGACGGAACCACCGGGAACCTGAACCGAGCTGGTGAAGACCGAGCTGGAGTTGGCAGAACCCGCGGCGGTGTCCCCACACCTGAGAGGAGGGGCGGACCCACACCTGCAGGAGGTATTGTATACACTTCAGGAGAGCGCGTGGCTCCTCCCTACGCATGCTTTTGTCCCACATCGAAAGTGTGGGCGCCTCCCACCGCATATATTAGCGTTCAACTAACATAAGGGTGGGCGCCACATCGAAAGTGTGGGCGCCAGCTCGGTTCAGGGTCCCGGTGGTTCCGTCCTTACAACATGTAAAATCACCAAACGACCCTTTAAGACTGTTTATAGTCTTTGGAGGCTCTGCATGACCTCAAAATCATTGGCTATGGAGCTTGATGCACTTCTTGGATGAACAAGAGTACACGCTTCATAGATGTTGAAATACACTTGAGTACGTAGCTTTATGTTACTCGAGGTGATTCAGAGAAACGGTTGTCCAAAAAATGAAAAAAAGTTCTACTGTGGAAAAGTGACAAATTTCACACCTTTTTTTTTTTTTTTTTTTTTTTGTGAAAATACGACTGCACAAATGTGCCCTAAAGTGGATAAAATCTAGAGGATTTTATCGAAAAAAACATATTAGGTGACCACCATATCGAAAATGTAATTTTAAGTGCCCTTACACCAAATCAGTCTGTCGGATGTGAATTTTGACCCCCCCCCCCCCCGAGAAGGGAATCGCCATTCAACAGTGTGAGATAAAAAAATACATTGAAAATGAGGATTCCGACTACCCTCAAAATCGACGGATCACGATCGCCAGTTACGGATTCGGCCGTAACACCGTCCTTCGATGAAAGCCGAAAGAATGCGGGAGGAAAATGGGGTGGGTTCTTCTCTCGTCTAATGTGTCGCCGGCGACACACGACGGTTGTCTTGTCACTTAATTTGGGTCTTTCGATTCGGGTCGAACTTGGGTCAAGGGTCAAATTATGGGCTTCAAGATGGGACCATAATGAACTAGGCAGGGGAAATCAACATCCAGGGTTGAACAGACTAATTAAAGTTAAATCCAAGTATTCTAGGGGATAAGCGAATTAAAATGAAAATAAACTAAGAAAATAAGGGGAAAGGTGCCAAATATTTAGAAGAGGATCAACCCCATTCCTGGGTATCCCCTTCAATGTCCTTTGACAACCTAGGGTTTAAAGGCTGATTCTTCGAATCGAAAGAATGATGCAGTCAAAACTTCGAGTTGTGATTTCTGTGGGTTTGCGTGCGATACGCAGGTGATAAAAGTGCATGGCCGATGATGGGCCAGAAGTAAGATAAAAATGGCCGATGTTGGGCCGGGATTGATTGAGGGTGGCCGATGATGGGCCAGTAGTAAATAAACTGATATTGGGGTGTGTGAAATCACTCGTCTCATTTCGTCATTCTCATTAATTTAGGTTCTCAGAATCAGCCTCTATTCCCTTTAATCATTGAGTTCAGATACATATTTGGCACCGGAGGTGGAGGAAAAGGGAAGAAAATATTTTTGGAATTGGTTTTGTTGGTTTTATAGTTTTTTTGGATTTTAATAATTGGGGCTAGAAAGGCCTACCTAGGGGAGTTCCTACTTGGATTTAATCTAACTATTCCATTTCCCTAATGGATCTCTACCCTATCCTAAGGTCATAACCGTCCACATCGGCTCTCCCGGTCCCTTAGCGGGGCCCGGAGAGAGAGTGAGGCCTAATTAGTTGAAGTTTAAGAAATTAGGGTAGTCTAAGCTGGCAAGGGGGAGACCTTGATCTAGGTCCGGGGTCTGACCTAATCAGTTAGGCTATAGTCTAATTTCTAACTCCAATTTATTAATATTTTGGTTTTTTTAATATCTTTTACTTTGTTTTTGGTGTTTTGGATTTTTATTATTTTTATTTATTTTTATGTTTATTTATAGGGCCTAAAATCCTAAATTGATCTTTCCAATCCTAATGAAATGGGAAGAAGAGGACAGTGGATTTCTAATTTTTTATTAATAATTTATTTGAAGTTTCCTAAATAATATTTTCTAATCCTAATGAGAGAGGAGGGGAGAAAAGAACTTAATTATTAAATTTAGCCTAATTATTTCTAATTAGTAGGGTAGCTAAAATTCTATTTTTAATCTTTACTTTTTATTTTATTATTTGTTTTCTTTTGGTGTTTTTGGTTTTTATTCTAATTTTTATGTATTTATTTTTAATAAATTATGCAGTCCTAAATTGCACCTAAAAGAATACGAAATAAAAATGCAACTAAGTTATAATGCATGGGCAGGTTGAATGCATGGGCAGGTTAGAATATGCTAGAAACAAATTTAAAATAATTAACAACCTAAAATATTATTCAGATGCATGAACATGTTAGGGTGCATGAGCATATTAGATGTATGCAATATCATAAAAAAAGAAACAATAAACAACTATGGATCTAAATTCAATGCAAGAAAATGAAATAGACATGCATGGGTTCGGTTTAGATGAGTGGGCTAGTCCGGTGGGTGCAATAGGTGGGTTTAAGTGGAGAGAGGAAGAATGGGGAGAGGAAGAAAGGAAGAAGGAAAGGATGGAGTGATGCAGCAGCAGGCAGGGGACGCAGGTGGGAAGAGAGGAACAGAGAGAGAGAGAGAGAGAGATGGGGAGAGCAGAAAGGGCAGAAGAGGGAGAAGAGAACGAGAGGGAGAGGTGGAGCAGAGAGAGATAGAGAGAGACGGGGAAGATGGGTGTGAGCTGAGGGAGGAGAGAGAGAGGAGAGAGCGGACAGAGAGGGAGACGGGATGGCGCTGGGAGAGACGAAGGGCGGAGAGAGACAGAGAGAGAGAAGAAGAAGAAGGAGAGAGGGGGGCAGAAGATCAGAGAGAGTTGTAGGGAGAGAGAGAGAGAGAGGGATGAAGTACAGAAGAGAACAGGGGGTGGAGAGATGGCGAGAGAGTGAGGGAGAGTGGAGAAGGAGAGAGGGTGCAAAGATGGAGAGAGAGTGACAGAGAGTAGAGAGGCGGGGAGAGAGGGAATGGAGAGAAGGAGAGAGGAAGGTGAAGCAAGAGGGGAAGAGAGAATGAGAGGTGGAACGGGTGATGGCAGGGAGGTGGCTGCGCGGGTGGAAGAAGAGGAAGGAGAGGGAGATAGGAGAACAGGGAAGAGGGAGAGAGGAAAACCAGGAAAGGAGGGGGAGAGGGTGGTGCGCGCGAAGAGGGTGAAGGAGAGAGGGTAGAGAGAGCAGGGGCTGGCGCTGGGAAGAAAGAAAGAAGAAGCAGGGGAGACAGAGAGGATGAGCAGGTGGGTGCGGGGGAGAGACAGAGCAGGGGGAGAGGGAGACAGAGAGGCAACAGAGATAGAGAAAAGAAAGGGCAGACCGAGCAGAGAGGGAAAGAGAGTGGAGGGAGAAATCGAGAGCGAGAAAGAAGGGTGCGCAGTGGGAGAGAGGGTGCAGAGATGGAGAGAGAGAGTGACAAAGAGAGGGAGAAACGGTGTGCAGTGGGTGCAGGTGGTGGGGAGGAAGAGAAGAAAGAGCGTGAGAGAGGAGAGATAGAGAGTGAGTGAGAGATGGGGAGTGAGAGAGAGAGAGAGACGTGCAGGTGGGTGTGGGTGAAGAAAAGAAAGAGAGAGGGATGGTGTGCAGTGGGTGCAGGTGGTGGGGAGGAAGAGAAGAAGGCGTACCTGGTGCAGGGGGAGACGGCCGGCGGCGCGAGGAGGAGGAAGAAGGTGCTGCTGGGTGCGTCCAGCGGCTGCTGCGTGCGGATGTGTGGTGGTGCGTGAGAGGGAGACGAGGACGCCCACGGCCTGGGATGAGGAAGATGCGTTGGGTGAGGGAAAAGAGGACGATGATGGGGAGAGAGATGGAGGTGGAGTGATGGGTTACAGGAGATGGGTTCTGTGAGATGATGGGCGTAGAGATGGAGATCCGGGATCTGGAATGGGTGAGGGAGATCTGAGAGGCAGCAGTGAAGACAGTGGAGAGGGGAGAGATGGAGGAGAGGGTGCGGACAGAGAGCCTGAAGAGGAGAGGTGGAGGGAGATGGAGACGGGCGCAGAAGAGATGGAGGGTGATGATGGGGCTGCTGCCTGAGGGAGATGGTGATGGGCTGCTGTGTATGGGTTCTGAAAAGAAGAGGGAGGTGGAGATGGGAGGCCTGGGTTTTCCGCCGGATCGAGATGAGATGGAGATGGTGGGAGGCTTCTGCGTGAGTAGAAGAAGATGATGAGAGGGAATGATGGTGGGTTGTAGGGGAGAGATGAGAGATGAAGATGGGGTGCTGCGTGAGGGAGATGGAGATGGGAGGCCTCTGCGTGAGTAGAGGAAGATGATGAGAGGGAATGGTGGGGGGCCTCTGCGTATGGGTTTTTGGAAGACGATGTTGGAGGAGGCCCTGAGGAGGGTTCTGCGCATGGGTTTTTGGATGGGCTTGGGTGTTTTAAATTGAGAGGGATAAGGCCTGGGTTGGGAGAGAGATGAGAGGGATGAGGCTTGGGTGTTTGAAATTGAGAGGGATAAGGCCTGGGTTGGGAGAGATATGAGAGGGATAAGGCTTGGGTGTTAAGAGATTGAGAGGGAAAGACGAGGTTTAAGGGGGAGGGGAGAGTCCAGATCTCATGGACTGTCCTCTCCCATGCAGCTAATGGGCCTCGTGGGACGGGTCAAGTTCGGGTCAGGAGGTTTGGATCAGGCTCGGGTTGTGTTTGGGTCAGGTGAGGTCTGGACTTGGCCTAATGAGTTGGATTGGGTCAGGTTCAGCTTGGGCTGGAGTTCATTGGGCCAGGCCTGGTGGGTTTGGATTTAAAAGAAACTGGTTTGGGTCGAGAAGGTGGGGTCCGGTGGAGATTGGCCGGGTTATCATTAATGGGGCCCAGGTTTCGTAGATTTCAATCTGCTCGTCGGATTTTGACGTTCTACATATTGACGGAAAGCTCTCGGAGAGTAGGTCACGATGAGCCAATTTTTAGGGTGATCAGAGGTCCAGAAATGATAGGTGATTTTTCACGAAGGCGCCGCGGGGGTGTGGGACCAGCTGTCATGATTTTTTATCCGCCCGTCAGATCTTGGAGTTCTATATATGGGCGGAAAGCTCTCGATGAGTAGATCACGATGTGCCAATTCCCTGCGTGATCAGAGGTCCAGAAATGATAGGTGATTTTTGACTCGGGGCCTAATCAGGACATCATTAAAATAGGGTGGACTGAATTGCCCCTCATAGGGTGCCAAAACGAGGTGTCTACACAGTCATTTTGTCTGAAAACATAATCTTTTTTAACATTCTCTACTAAGGTCCTTATCAACCTTGTTTTGTTAATGTTAAGGGTCCCTAGAGACCATGCGTTTGACATGTTCGTACATTTTAGGGCTTAGAAGGTCGGTTTTCTCTCTTGTTTGTTTCCTTCTTCTTCCTCAGCGTCCACTGCGACTCCACATCAGCTGCTAGTCGTATTCACAGTGGTTCCCAGTGGTCCTTCATCGAGCCATTGTAGTCCCTTCCAACGCCCTCTTTGTCGAAGGTATGTTCCCTAAAGAAATCCATTTTTTTCACTTTCGTTTGTCATCTCATGGTCGGCTAGGTTGTGCCATTGCCATTCCTTTTACGATATCGTCTTTCCTCTTGCCACACACCTACTCTCCACTTGAGAATGAGGTTCTAAAAGAGTGATTTGTGCCCGTTGTGTAGCATAACTTAGAAGAGAAAAAAAAAGCCCTTAAAATGGTTGAAACCCTTCCTGGACGACAATGAGCAAAGAGTTAAAGAGGGGGATTTCATGCTTGCGGTTTTCAGAAGGTTTTCAAACAGAAATGCCATGGCTTTCATCCACCGTGACTTTGGGCATCTATTTGAATAAGCTGAACTCAATATTTGTTGCATTTGTGTTTGAAGTTGTCTCTAGTGTTTCCATTTGGTTTCTGTTCATTTATTTAAGGTCTGAAATATTGATATTAACTGAACACAATCATTGGTATGAAAGCCTCATGGCCAAGGAAGGTTTCGATGAATCTGGATGGTGGAGATGAAAAAGGGCAAAAATAATTTTGAATGCTTTAGAAATTTGTGGTGGAAAAGAGTGGAGACTTTGGGAGCTCTGAAATCATTTTGGTAGATGTAACATTCACATTATTAGGATTCAAGGGATGTGGCTTTAATGGTCTTCAAGAGGTGGGAATATCCTATGGAGGGCAAGCAAGTCGAGCATTGTCGTTTTTTTTTCCAAGAACAGGGAATGATGGATGAGTTTCGTGCATTTATAAGCGTAGACTGCAGAGTCGATAGAGACCATTAACATTACAAATAAGGGTTGATTGAGACTCTACAAACAAAGTGAATGGGAGTTCTGTGAAGGTTATGATGGACCGCAGGGTCTCAATCAACGCTTAACATTGCAAATGAAAATCAATAGGGACCCTCGTAGAGAATGTTTAAAAAAAAAAAAAAAAGTTTTCGGACAAAATGACCGATTTGGTGCAAGGGCACTTAAAATTACCTTTTCGGTATGGTGGTCACCTAATATATTTTTTCTGGTTAAATCCCCTAAAATCTAAGTGATAAACATTTGTGATGCACGATGGTCTTACTTCATATTAGCAGATTGTATAGATGAGATGACTCCTGGAAAATTAATCCATTAATTGTATGAAGGAGAAACACAAGGAGCCCTCAACCACTTGACCCTTCTCTCCCTTATCTTCTCATTAGCACTCACATGAATGCCGAAATTCATATCATGAGTTATTTTTCAATGATATTGAAAAATTATTATGAACGGTGTAATTAGTTTGCACTTAAGATATATGTCTTTTAGATATATTTCATTCATCTCGTATTAATTTATCCATGATTTAGCATTTATGTATCTGGCTTGGGCTGGGCCTGGGTCAGTGTTTTCGAATCCCATGAACACCCCTAGCTTCAACCACATCCTTTGACCCCATGAAGAAGAGTCAGACCTGACCTTTTTGTCACTACAATTCCAGATTTTGCAAATTGTTGGCATGACACAGAGAATTAGAAGATTTTGTTTATGGAAGGTAATTGAGGGTTTAGCTTCATGAAAAGATTTTTTTTTTGTTTTTTCTTCTTTCTCTATTGTTAATGGGCTTCGAAAATTTTTTTTTGAAGGAATTAAGGTTTTGAAGGGGAAAGTGGGTAATTAGCTAGGTTGGTGTCTGAGTTAAAATTGAGAATTTTGTAGGACCCACTAGAATGGATATTAGTTCCAACTTAACCAATCAATGCAGCGGAAATAATCAATCAGATAATATAGAACTAGCTATCTACCAATCACACACCACAAGAAGGCAGACACAGTATTTAACGTGGAAACCATTTCCAGGGCGAAAAACCATAAACCAGAAATCAAGAGTTCACGAACAATTACAAGATATACTCATAGCTCCTTTATCTCTGTCTGTACCTCGACCTAAGGACCATAGGTGTTCTTGTACAGAATCCACTAACACGACTTCCACCGTGCACCGTTCTCCTTACTCGATCTCCTTGCACCTTATCAAACAAGATGATCAATCTTCTATAAGAGAGTAGAAGCAGCACAACCTTCTAGAGCAGCTCTTCAGAACGATCTCTCAATGGCTCTAGAGAAATAAGAAAATCTCTCTTAGGGTATTCTAACCTCAGATCAAGAGAGAGAATTAACTTTTTGTGTTCTTATTTGGGTTGAGAGAAACACTAAATATATAGCCCCAAATCCGTGCATAAGATTCCTAGTCATGATCCACTAAGATTTTCAATTCGTCTCAAACTCTACCATAGAGTCCGGATCAGACCTGGGCATCAGTGCCATTCTCGCTATAGCGGGACACCATACTGTCTCGGCTTGATAGATTGTTCTGTCACGTTGACTTTGGCCTAACAATCTCCCCCTTTTTGAAATTTTGGATAAAACTCCCTAAAACAATACATTGATCTACCCAAAAGAAAAAACCCAAAATACATTGAATTTTAAAACAAACAAAATTCAGTACTGTAGATCTTGCATTGCCTTTGCTTGTAAAGCTCCCCCTAGCTCCATTTTTCTCCCCCTGCATTTGTCCATAATTAACAAAGCAAATATCATTATGCAGCTTTTGTCAATCTGGATTCAGTAGCTCGCCCTCAATATGATCTTCGTATCAACACTGGGGTGGGGGCTTGATCTTCCAAATCAGGGGTAATGAAGCTTAGGCACACACACTTATGAATTTAAATATTTCAGCATAATGTGTGCCCAAACTGAAGATATGTCTTCTTTCTTGACCCATATAGCTTTTGTTTTAATCGGAGACACTACCTTTTGTTTCTTCCATTGCGTTTGATTTGGCAAACTTCGTAGCTTATTGCAATGGGATCGAATGTGTCCTTTAATTCCATAATGATGACAAGTGGAAACTCGTTTAGGATGCGACACATTAAACTTCTTTGGAGCTTTCTTTGTAAGACTAACAACAGGATTAGTAACAACTGAATTTTTTGAAAAAATAATTTTTACCTTTGGCATTCGAAGTGGATGCTCCGTTAGTGTAACCAATGCCATGCTTGTCAATGTGTGCCTTTTAACTGCACAGGATTGTAGACACCTCATTTGGCCCCCTTTGATAGCCTTAAACACTTATCATATATAGCGGTGCCCCCATTTCACCTGTAATTAAATGGTTAATGGCATAATTCAGATTAATTAATGACGATGAAGATGCTTGTTGATAATTTTAGACTTAGTTCAACGATTTCTAGACATTCGTGTGAGAAAAGCCAAGTCGCGTCAAGATCTTGAGCCCAATTCACAACTTACACAAGTAGTGAACCGTGACACTATTCAAACCTTTCCCGGACCACTTAAGACATGCTTAGGCAATTTTCTACAAAGACCGTACTTAGTTTGCCGAAATGTCACCCGATTAGCCTAAGTTAGAAAACCGAATCCATTGGTCCAGAGGTCCCCCTTGTTTTCAAGCCCCTATTCATCAGGACATTTGGACCCTTAGATTCCTCACTTTGAGAGCTTTCCGGCGATATGTAGAACGCCCAAATCCGATAAGCGGATCAAAAGATATGACTCTTCGAAGTTTGCCTTAGAAAAAATGATGAAACTCCATTTGGGCACCACCCATGTGGCGCCCACCCTACTAAAATCCATCTAGGTGCCCCATGCTGGGCGCCCACACAGCCCAAGACCACCTAGGCACCCCGTGGTGGGCGCCCACCCTCCAAATTCCTTTAGATGGCCTAAAAGTTGCCCGGGACCACTCAACGTAGGGACCAAACTCCAAAAATGAATCGACTCCACCTAGGCACCACCCATGTGGCGCCTACCCTACTGAGTTCCACATAGGCACCAACCCTGTAGCGCCCACACTTCCTAGAATCACATGGGCACCACCTCATGGGCGCCCGCCTCCAAATTTGCTTGTTCGGCTTGAGATTAGTCCGGAACCACTCATACATAGGGACCAAGCACCGAAGACGAACCGAGCCACCTAGGCACCACCCATGTGGCGCCCTACCTAGGCACCACCCCTGTAGCGCCCAGTCAGTTAAATGCTAGTGTAGGTTCCCCCCAACTGAAGATCTAGCATTCAATCCCGACTACAAATGGGACAAAGTTCCAAAAGCCAACCCAAACCATCAAGGCACCACCCTGTGGGCGCCCACTCTCTCCCAAGACCACCTAGGCACCACCCTGTGGGTGCCTAGACTGTGCAGGACATGTGGGCGCCACCCCATGGGCTCCCATCCTCCCTCAAACCCTAATTCACCCTAAAATAACTTATACTGCCTTGGGGTGCGCGAGACCTTCTAGAAACTCGAAATAATGAAGCCCTAGCCCTTCTAAACTCATCCCAAACCTATATAATCCATCTTAACTTCATTTACAAGAGAGGAGCTACCCTAAAAAGAGAGAAAAGAGAGAATAAACAAGAAGAAGAAAGGTAGCCACCATTAGAGAGAATTTCAGATCTAGAGAAGAAGAAGGGGAAATAGAGGATGAGGCTTCCATGTCTTCAACTGGAGCTATGTGTCTTTGCGAAAGCTTCGTTCTGGGGACTTGAGAGAAATGCATCATTATGCCGGTATTCCTAGACCTCTCTATTCTTTTATTGCATTTCATTGCCATACATGCTTAGAAACATGCGTAGGATCATTTGAGCATTGTAGATCTGCATTAGCTTGTGATAAAAATGGTATTAGTTCATTATCATGTTAGGAACATGCTTAGGTTCATATTAGTAGAATAGATTTGCATTTATTTCGTAGTTCTAATCCCATAACCAGATTAGATCTCGCATCAGTAACATCATCATCATCATTTATATCGAAGAGATCGCGAAAAGCCCTTGGCAGAAAGGCTGGGCGCCTACCCTCTCCCGGATAGGCTAGGCGCCACCCCCTGGGCGCCTACCCTTCTGAGACAGGGTCCGAGTTCTAGATCTTCGCTGGTTGCATCGTTTTCTTGTAGATTTGTTAGCTGCATCATTAGTAGTCCGCATTAGGACATTCGCAACAGTTGCTGAATAACGGGAGTTTTGTTGATAATCCTAAGACTCTTGTGCATTCGTTGTGATTCATTGAAAACCCTGATTGAACAAGGTAGGCACCACAGGTGTGGCGCCCAAGTGGAATTTTCCACCTTCGTGCACAACTCCCGATCTTCCGCGTATAGTTCATTTAGAAACTGCACGATAATGATGTGTTTGGTTGTTTGATGTGTTATGAACTTCGAATTATCATTTTGTCGCACTTCACATCACATCATTTGAATCATAAGGTCATAGAAAAACTCAAAAAAAATCATAAAACATGAAAAATCACTTCTTCTCTTTCCGTACTATCTAAATTAGAGGAGAAACCAAAAAAATAAAATAAAAGATATATAGAAAAATCCAAAAAGAATAGTTAGATAGTCTAGGTTATTGAATTTCGCGCCTAAGTAGGATAAACCCTAAGATTAATAAAAACATCATAGCTAATTAACTTAAGAACCATCAAATCATTAAGAGCCCTAAAACCTTAAGAACCTAATTAATTCGGATTAAAAATAACTAAGAACATAAAACCTAAAACCCCAAAACACAGCCACTTGGGTGCCAGCCCCTGGGTGCCTAGCCTGTTCATTACCTGAGACACCACGGTTAAATCTTAAGCTAATTAGTTAAGACCTTAGACCAATCCAAATTAATAGATTAAAATATTTTAAACCTGAAATAATTGAAACCTCAATCAATTTAGACTTGAATCAACCTAAAAACTAAAAACTAACAAAACTCCAAAACAGTCCACTTGGGTGCCACCCCTTGGGTGCCCAGCCTGCCAAGTCCACCTAGGCACCACCCTTTTGGCGCCCAACCTATCCCATCACTAAGGAACCCCAAATTAAGACTTCTAATTAATCACAACCCAAGTTTAATCCTAATCAACATAATAAAACATTTTTAGATTTAAGAAACTTGAAACCCTAATCAATTCGACCTCGAATTAACCTAAAGTTTACCAAACCAACCTGAACCACAAAGTAGACACCTGGGCACCACCCCCTGGGCGCCTATCCTGTTCCATTCCCTTGGATACCATCACTTAAAATTTAATTTAATTTAATTAATTAAGACCTTAATCCAAACCCGAATTAACACATTAAAACACTGTTAACCTAAAAGACCTGAAGCCTTAATCAATTTGGACTCAAACCAACTTAAAAAACACAAAACGAATAAACCACAAAATATCCACCTGGGCGCCACCCCTTGGGTGCCTATCCTGCCGCATCCATTTGGGCACCACTCTCTAGGCGCCTATCTTACCCAATCACTAGGAAACCTCAGTTGAGATTAAACCCGAATTTAATCATAATCAACACACCGAAACACCCTTGAAATTTAAAACAATTAAAACCATAAGCCAGAATTAACCTGAAACATCGAACCAACTTGAACCACAAAAACATCCACCTGGGCACCACCTCCTGGGCGCCCATCCTGCCACATCCACCTGGGCACCACCCTCTAGGCGCCCAGCCTCTCCAATCACTAAAACTTAACTAATTGAAACCTAACCTAATCTAATCATAATCAACGCAACAAAACACCTTTCATCCAAATACATCAAAACATAAAAGTTCAACCTCAAATCAACCTAAAAAATACGAAATCGACTCGAACTACAGAATAGTTCACTTAGGCGCCACCCCTTTGGCGCCCATCTGCCAAATCCTCTTGGGCACCACACCCTGGGCGCCCAGCTTCCCCGTTTTCAGAAAAACCCAATTCACAACTTAGCCTAATTAATTGACGTTTAAACAAATCCCAATTGAATACGAATAGCACCCCACATCCAAACACACTAAGTCCTTTAATCAATTTAAACTTGAATTGACCTAAGAATCACCAAACCGACCGAACCTTAATGCAGTCACCTGGGTGCCACCCCTTGGGCGCCCATCCTGCTGAATCCACCTGGGCACCACACCCTGGGAGCCCAGTGTCACGATCCCCGAACCCGATTAGAAAATAAATCGGATCCGGGGAGTAAAATTTAGGGCTAAGTAAAATTTTTGCCCTTTACGCCTAAGGATCGTAAGTCCGCTATGAGGATATTGCATTTCAAACCTCAAGTAATATAAAATCGCCGAATTCGTACAATTCGAGGCGTATTTAAATATAAAACAATGGATACTAAATCTCATTTATTAATTTAAAGTTGCAACAATTAAAGCTAATCAAAAGTTAATTTAATTAAAATGGTCAACCCAATAACTAAGGCCATTAAATACCATAGAATCAAAGAAAGAAAGGTTCAACAATGATAATCAATAAAAGAATAATAAAATCTAATAAATGTTCCCAAGTGAGTCTCTCTCGTGCCAGAAGTGATGACGCTACTCTACGTCATCGGCACGCCACTCTCGTTCCTCCTCCGCTGGTTGGAGATCTTCTGGGATCTCCTCACCTGCATGGTCGTCATACTAGTACTCACCTGGGGTGTCTGTACACTAAGGAACAAAGTCAACGACATGTTGAGCAATAGATTAGCAAAATATAAATAAACATGACATGCATCAAATATCAGAATAATGACAGGTATAATAGTTATGAGAATACAAGGAACAGTGCTAGGCATAAAGCATAAATAAATAACTATCAGAAACAATAACAGGAATCCTAGCAACACTGACAATCACCACTATACAAGTAATGCAATGCAAGTAACAAGAAGGCGATTCCGAGGATGTCCAAGCCATCTCCCGGGGTGCCAGTAACAATCCAATCCGGACTACTGATACCAAAGTCCGGCTCCAGGGGGATCCAAGCTCCCGGTCCTGGGAATAGTAGCACGGTCCAAGCCCGCTCCCAACTATTCAACGCCATGGACGCCGTCCAAAGCCGACTGCCCACCCCGATGTCCGAGTAACCGGCCCATCCATAAATCCCCAAACTGCAGTTGGCCATGACATGTAAATAATAATAATAATAAGTGGTGTTGACACATGGAACCTAAGACAATCAAGTCTGACTAGCTCAATATATAAGACATGCTCAAAGGGATTATCTCGTTCAAGTCAATACATGACAAATCCAATCACATGATAATCCTTTCAGTCTAGCCAGTCATGTTTATCAATTACATGACACAGGGTCCTAAGGTACACTCTAAGTCAGGTCCATATCCTAATTCTACAAGAGTTTATGTTTCATAATTAATTAGGTATATTATGTCAAGAGAGTGTATAAGGAGCAATAACAATGGATACAATTCATAAGTCAGGGAGGAATTACAAACAAAACCTAGGCAAGCGGTGCCATCCATGTATTGTAGCTGTTTTAATGGAGTGCATGGGGAAAATTGATTCAATGATGCTTTTAGGAAAATTCCTTGGTGTACAATCATGTTAAGCATCTGTTGAAACAATTCCATATGTATTAGGTTAACCCATGCATACTACACGAATACCTAGACACCCAATCGAAGCACACCGAGCCACGCGCTACGATTTTAATCCCATTAATGGTCTGGTGAGAGTAGGTTCATGGTTTCTAACATCTAAGGCCCAAACCTAGGTTACCGGTCTCGTTTCTAATAAAATATGAGCTGAAATGATAATCCAAGTATTTACATCCCGTCCCGATCTCTGATTGTAACGAAATTAGAACGATTGGAGTCTACGTCTCATGGGCTTTCCAACGGTATATTACACATCGAAATCCAACGGGAGGATTAAAAGTTACAAGTGTTTGAAGTTACCAAGTGTTGTCCAAAATTTACTATCCGATTGATCGGACAGTGCCAGAAAGCTATTAATTGAGACATGTTTTCTGTCCGATCGATCGGACAGAGTGTCCGGTCGATTGGACAGAAAGCTATTAACAAAGTGTCCGGTCGATCGGCACTGCACCTGCAACCCCGAAATTGGGTTTTTTCTGCATTATTTCTCAAGCCATTCCATGGCTAAACCTGCACACACTGGGCCTCCATGCTCCCCAATCATCACATTCATCATTTTCATACATTTCCAACAAATTAAACACATCTAAGGGCTACCAATTTAATCATTTAATCCAACCCAAATCCCCAAACCTAATCTAACATGTGAATCCCAAATCAATAACATAAGCAAGCTTGGAATTAAGGTAATATATCAAGAAAACGTTGCCAATCAATAAGAAACATACACACATGATTAATTATATAATGCAAATCTACTTGCCTCAACCGAGAAGAAGATGAAATTGGGGAAAAACTTGGGAAGAAGCTTTCTACCACGAAAAACCACGATCTACCCCGCTCAAGAGTAATCTAACACGCAAAGGAGAAGGAAGGAAAGAAAAAGATCAAGAACAACCTAAATCTAACCAAGAGAGAAGATGAATGAAAAGATGAGGGTGAGAGAAATCTTACCAAAACTAAAACCAATGGAAATAGGAGATCGCGAGGGAGAAGATGTGCGGCTCGGATCGCGGAGATGATCTCTTAGGGAAGGAGTTCTGGAGCTTGAGAAAAATGAGGAAGATGAAGAGGCTGTTGGAGTTCTTTCGTTGCAGAGAATGAGATTAAGGTTAGGGTTAATCTCTGCTTAAGGAGAAAAAGAGAGGAAAAATGACTAGTTTGCCCTTAAATGGGTCCGGTAAACAAATGGGCCACTTGAAGGGTTTCGAATCATCGGATTGTGACGAGCCAAGAGACAAAAATGATCAGCGTGACTAGACCTTTCCAACGAATCCAAAATCACGGCGATTGGAATTTTTCGGAAAAACACTCAATTTTCCCTAAATTGCAAACTACCCCCGTGCTATGATCAAACGAACTCGGAATCGCACGAAACTTTGCAGACACTATTCTACTACTAAAAGAAATTCATTCAAAGTCTAACCCACTTAAATATCTAACAAAATAATTAATTATAATAATAACAAAATAAACAAGTCAGCGGGCCTACTATTGGGCCCAGTTGACCCAGTAAGGTCGCGGACCTTACACCCAGCCTATCCGTTTTCATAAAAACCCCAACGAACAAATTAACATTATTAATTAACATTCAAACCAATCTTAATCCACATATTAAAACACTTTTAACTTAAAACACTTGAAACTTTAATCGATTCAGACCAAGCACCCAAAGCCCTTATGAACCAACGATTAACCAGGTAGCGCCTAGCCTACACTCTAGCCCTAATTCACTACTTCAACTAAAAACGAATAACCAAACACCTTACCACTTAAATTAATTAAGACCAGAATCTAGAATAATCCCTAGATCCAAAGACCAATAATCAAGTTCCATCCGGAATACTCGAAAATCACAAGCCATCCACCTGGGCGCCACCTCCTTGGTGCCTATCCTTCCACTCGCAGTAAAATGCGAATTCTTGATTTTGTTTCAAGATTTGGATCCGAATCACTTTAAGCATTTGAACATTAGAGACTTGAAACAATCTGGAATATTAAAATTCACCCATCGAAGCCCATTGGAAACTGAAATATAAGCGAATTATCCCGAAATCACAAAAAAACCATAAGTTGTTAGGATAGGCACCACCCCCTGGGCGCCTACTCTACCTTGCAACCCCGAATTGTGATTTTCAATTACAATTCAAATTCCAATTTAAAATTGACTTCAACAGAATACCACAGAACCTTAAAATATTCTCAAACCAAAACATAGTCCTCAAAACCCCCGGAATTCCGAATATAACGTCGAATACCAACGCCACTAGCCAAACTACCCAGAAACAGCCACTTGGGCGCCACTGCCTCGGCGCCCAAGTCCTCTGCCACCCTCGTTTCACCAATTTCGACATTATTTCACCCTTTAAATTAAACCCTAAATTCCAGAACCCTAAACACATTAATCAAGACCCTAAAATACCTCTAATCCATTCTTAATCAACCTTTGACTTAAAATAAACCGAACTAACAAAATAACACCCAACCAACTGCTTAGGCACAAGAACTATCAGACTTAGGCTATTTACACTCTAGGTATAGATCGGTCTGCCTGGTTAGGTAGCTTAGAGCATTAGGCTTCGTCCCATCACTTTTCCTGTTCTGTTAGGGGATTGGGAGAGCTGATGTGGATGGTCTAGGACCTTAGGTTAGGGTTAATCCAATGATCAATAATAAAGCACTAATCACGTAAATCCAAATAAAAATCCCTTAGTTAGGCCCTTCTAGCCCCATTTCAAAAATCCATAAAAATTATAAAACCAATAAAAATTAACCCTAAAAAATTTTCCTTTTGTTACTTCCTTCACCTTCGGTGCCAAATATTTAATTGAACTTAATGATAAAAGGGAATAAAGAACTGGTTTCTAAAATTGAATAAATGAGAATAACGAGATGAGATGAGTGATTTCGTACACATTTTTAATAATCACGGCCCATCGACCACCCTAAAACAAACACTGGCCCGTCTGCCACCTCCAATCAATTATGGGCCATCGGTCTTTCACTTTTATCACTCGTGTATCGCACACGAAAAACACAGAAATTACAAGTCAAATTCTCATTTGCATCATCATTTTGGTTTGAAAAATCAGCCTTTAAATCCTATTTTGCCAAGGGATTTGAAGGGGGTACCCGGGAATGGGGCTGATCCTCTTCTTAAATATTTGGCACCTCGCCCCCCCACCCGCACCCCCTCCCCCCCTTTTTTATTTTCTTTGTTTTAGTTACTTTATTTTACTTGGATATATTATGGTTATGCTATTTTAGGATTAACTTTTATTTGAACTTTAACTCATGACCCTGAATTGACCCAAAATCAAAGAGACCCAAAGAGACCAAAATCAATGTGACAGGACAACCATTGTGTGTAGCCAACAGCACATTAGACGAGAGGAAGAACCCACCTCGTTATTTTTCTCCCCATTTTTCTTCAACTTTTGTCGAAGAACAGTGTTACGGCCGTACCGTAGCTGGCGATTGTGATCTGTCGATTTTAAGGATAGTCAGAATCCTCATTTTTTATGTAAAATTTAAATAGCATATATAGATGACTGGAGATTTCCCTAAGCCATGTCATTCCTTTCCGGGGGGCGGGGGGGGGGGGGGTGGGGTTCGATATTCACATCCGACAAGGATGTCATCTAATTTTTTTAATCCGGTGTTCATCCTATTCAATGAAGCTTTAGCAGTATGTAACTCAGATAGAACCATCTTGAGTCTTTCCATTCAGATCATAATTTTCTGCTTTCAAAGTCTTCAGATCAGATTCAAGTATGTCACACTTTTGTGATTCTGTAGTCAATTTGTCAGCCAACCCACTATTTTCATCCTCCATTTTTTGTATTTTGGCAAGTGCCTCTGCAAGTTCAGCTTTCAAGGAGGAATTCTTTTCTTCAGACACTTTCCAGTTGATACAGTTGATAGCAACTTTTCATTCACTTTAACCATCTTCATGGTTTTCTTGAAAAGTGTTTTATATTTAGCTTTCCAATCCGATTCTTCATCCGACTCAGTATCTTGATCAGTCTCAGCTTCGGAAGAAACATAGAAAGCGGCAGAACCAGAAGTTGCCATAAAAGCAACGAACTTTCCCGTCCCAGTGTCATGCTTGTACGACTCGGGATTTTCATCATTCTCATTGGAAGTTTCATCTTCCTAAGTAGTATTCAAAGCTTTCTTTTTATATTTTTTGTTTCCGCAGTCATTAGCAATGTGTTCATAGCCTTGACACTCATAGCATTGAATTCCTTTAAAAGATTTCTTCTTTCCAGAATTTTTAGGGATCCTCACATTGGTTTTTTGCCCCTTCATAAAAAGCTTGAATTGCTTCATAAACTGTACAGCAATTTGGGGATCAATTTCCTCGGAATCTAAATCTGAATCACTTGTAGCTTTCTTGTATGATTCCTTGGATGCTTTCAAAGCCATACCTTTAGATTGTGTCTTCCCATTAGACCTAAGGTTTGCTTCAAAAGTTTGTAAGTTGTCAACCAACTCATCAACTTTGAGAGTATTCGGATTTTTTTTTCCTCTATAGCCACAACATTTGCATCAAACCTTTTTGGAAGAGACTGCAGAATCTTTTTCACGATTCTATTCTCAGGAATTGGCTCTCCCGAAGTAAATGTCTCATTCACAATTGCATTCAGCTTCGAATTGAACTCATCAAAAGTTTCATTATCATCCATCTTTATGGTTTCGAAGGCTGTATACAATTTTTGAAGTTTCGACTGTTTGACTGTATCAGTCCCATCATGCACAGTCTGCAGAATATCCCAAGCCTCTTTTGCAGTAGTGCATGTAGAAATCCTATGAAACTCAGACATGCTAACTCCATTATAAATATCATTCAAAGACTAGAGTTGCAAGTGGCATCCAACTCTTCTTCCTTAGTCCACTTATCTTTAGGTTTTGGACCAGTTATCCCATCAGTAGTAATAGTGGGTAAGGAATAGCCATTCACTGTGGATTTTCAAAATTTCAGATCTATGGTTTTTAAGAAGGCAACCATCTTGGCTTTCCAATAAGCATAATTGTTACCATCCAACAGAGGAGGCTTATTGGTTGAAGTGCCTTCACCGTAGATATCCATTCTATCAAAAATAGAATCAACACAATAAAATAGTGTAACCTGCTCTGATACCAATTGAGAATTTTGCAGGACCAACTAGAATGGATACTAGTTCTAACTTAACCAATCAATGTAGCGGAAATAATCAATCAGACAATATAAAACCAGCTATCTACCAATCACACACCACAAGAAGGCAGACACAGTATTTAGCGTGGAAACCCTTTTCAGGGAGAAAAACCATGAACTATAAATCAAGAGTTCATGAACAATTACAAGATATACTCATAGCTCCTTTACCTCAGTCTGTTCCTCGACCTAAGGACCGTAGTTGTTCTTGCACAGAATCCACTATCAAAACTTCCACCGTGCACCGTTCTCCTTACTTGATCTCTTCGTACCTTGCAAATAAGATGATCAATATTCTACAAGAGAGTAGAAGCAGCACAACCTTCTAGAGCAGCCCTTCAGAATGATCTCTCAATGGCTCTAAAGAAAGAAAAAAATTTCTCTTAGGGTATTCTAACCTCTGATCAAGAGAGATAATTAACTTCTTGTGTTCTTATTTGGGTTGAGAGAAACACCAAATATATAGCCCCAAATCCGTGCATAAGACTCTTAATCATGATCCACTAAGATATTCAATTCGTCTCAAACTCTGCCATAGAGTCCGGATCAGACCTGGGCGTCAGTGCCATTCTCGCTATAGCGAGACACCATACTGTCTTGGCCTAACAGATTGTTCTTTCACGTTGACTTTGGCCTGACAAAAATATTCTTCTTTCCTACTGCATTTGGGTTTGTGGAGTTGGGCTTGACGATCTGCACCTCTAATTTGACGAACTGATTGAGATGACATATGCTTCCGATTTAGTACTTTCATTTTATTTATGTCAATTTTCTATTGTTTGGTATAAGATTTAAATGGAGATAATCTCCATTTTGTACTTAAGAAATGGAGATGATGTTTGTTTTTGGATAGTAGGTGGGCTACTAATGGTTTGAAAGCTTTAAATATTGGTTAAAATACTGATGATGTTAGGTTCTTTAGTTAATGTTGAGGTGCAATGTTCTGTGCACTCGAGAAATGTGGTTCTAGAAGACAATATGCATCTCTATTTCTTCTTCTTTCTTTATTGGAAAAACAAAAGCTGCTGAGAATGATCGTAAATGCCTAAATTAGATATGCTTGCAGGCTATTGACTCTTTAGGTGGAAAGTTATAAAGCTTTAAGCCTTAAACGGGAATGTAAGTTTCAATTGGAAAAAACAATAAAAAAAGAAAAACAATCCTAGTCATGAGGGGTTGTCAACTTCTTTTCATAGAAGAGAAGGCCCCACATAATGCAGTGATTTGAATTTAGATGTTGGACAAGTGCATGAAATTTGAAGCATTAGGCTACATATTTTAATATTAATGTATTGTGAACTTAATTGATGGCTAAGATGGTCTTATTGGGTTGACATGGAGGTGGGTGCATTTTAGTGGCCACTTATCTTTGTTTCTATTTTCTTATGTTTTTAGTTCATAAAAATAACTTTGTTTTCTTCATTTTGACTATATTCTATAGTTTTGTTACCTAATAAAAGCATGTTTAGTAAACTGATATGTTCATTGAAGCATGTTTGTTATTACTTATTTAACCAACTAATATGAAATGTTTTAATGTTGCAGTATTCCTCTGGATGTTGATGTCCTAACAATATTATATTATGATGGGATTTTCAATCTGATCTCAAACGTCCTCAATATATTGGCGGAAGACAAAAGATGAGGTATCTCCGGAAAACAGTAACATATAGTGAGATGGTGAACGTTGCACTCGAAGCATCAAGCTGGGAAAGAAAGTGTGGAAGCCTTATGTATAAAGCACCTTCTTCACAATGGAAGTTTTTTTTCATTGATAGACATTGATGATGACAATGATGTAAAGGGAATGTTCAGAGCTTCGGGGACTGATCCAAGAAACAATATATTGTTGTTTGTTGCAGGAAGGGAAGGAGACGCATATGGTACCAAAGAAATCCCAGAAACCAGGTTTATACGTAGTAACATTATTTTTAATCCATAATTGTGTTTATATAAATCCAATACAAAATTAATTGATCCATATATTTTTTATGCAGGAACCATTAGAGGCAAAGAAATCAAAAGGCAAAAGAGTTGGTGATCGGGGCTATAATGCCCCAAGATTCGGGCGCCTCGAATTTGAGGACGCTACGAGAAAGTACCCAAGAGATGCGGAAAATCCAATAATATAATCAAGTATAAATCTCATATGAGTAAGTAAATGAACAAAGCACTAAAATTTTATTTCATTTTAAGGGATTACAAGGGACTTTTTGTAATTAAACTAACTATTCAATCCTAAGCCAACATGGCCAGTTACAAGAAAAAGGAAAGGATAAAGATCTACATGATAGACGGCTCTCGATGCACCAACTGCATCGCTCTCCGAACCCTGCGGCAACTGATCAGCCGCCAAGCAATTCTACCAATCAAAGAAAGCGGAAGAGAAGATACCTAAAAGCACCAAGGGTTGGATCAGGCCCAATGAGCCAGGCAAATAGGCATGTTTAAATGGCAATACATTATATTAACAGATAAGGAAGAAGACCATATCTGATCCCAGTTGTACCTGCGTGATTAGTACCTTGATAATAATATAGAATATCAAAGTGCAACAGAAACAGTGTGGAGTGTAGTGGTTAAACGATAATCGAGATAGTAATATAATAGATTTTGGATACAGCATATCGAGTAGATAAGAGAAGCCATCATCATCATCATCAATAAACTATATAATTCATATAAACACATCAGTGTCACCAGTAATAAAAGTAACAGAGGGAAGTAACCTTACCATATCCACAACCATCATCTCTAGATCCATCCATAACATTGTTGGCAGTTAAAGACACTAAGCAACGACATCAACAATATTTAATAATCATTCAACCAATATACATACATAGGATCACACAAGGGCACGTCCACAGTTGAAGTACAAGAGACGTGGGAGGTCAAAGTCAGTGCATCGACATCGTCCCGACAACTATTGATGGACATCAACCATGGGGGGTCATAGCTACCCATCGCTGTCGTCTCATCGAATAGCAGCGTACAAGAGTCCATCAATATCCATAGCCACAGCCAAGTCCCAACCATTGGTCTTACGTGCTCAATCACTCATCCATAGCCACAACAAAATCCCAGCCATTGGTCTTACGTGCTAGATCAACATCAATCACTCATTCATAGCCATAGCCACCAGCCATTAGTCTTACGTGCTAGATCAACATTACCATCCATCCACACCCGGTCCGAGCGCCGGCGGTCTCAGTACCCCTCCTACACCGATACCTACTGTGTCATCCAACAATATCTCAATATCAATGTCCATGCCGGCATCATAATCCTTGGCAGACCAATCGTACATCCACAAATCCTACAAACCACTAGGTGGGGGTACTTCGAACTTGATAGTCCCATCATAATTAATATGAGATGATATTAGTCAAGGGCATGATGTATAGAGTTCGGGTATAAGTAATCCATCCTTATGATTCCCAATAGTTAATAATGCATACCCTTGTAAACTCAGCTTCTCGATACGCTTAATTAACATTTTCTTATTATACAGTCCATCGATCAATATCTACCGTTAAGTTCCCAATATTATAGGTTAGGACCTCAAGTGCCATGTTCTGACAACTCATCCAATACGGACTGTGATCATGGATCGGAGCCTAAGTGCAATGCCCTGATTTTAGTACCTCTCAAGGACAACATCCAACGTTAGTACCACATGTCACAAATCTATCGATGATCGCTGCCCCTCTATTCAGGTCTAGGATCCCACTTCACCTAAGAGAGTGATCACAGAGTCTTAGATGCTTATTAAGTATCCTTGGTGCTCCTAAAGGTATTTAGCATCATAAAACATCCATAGCCATTGAATCAGGTTTCGTTTACAACCCTAGACCCTACTTAGGTGGCTAGACAGGTCAAGGTTAAGCCCGGTCCTTGATTCGTGTTTAGCGTATCCCAAACAGTCCAAATGGAAGGTCAATGGGGCCCACACATGATCGGATCAAGAAAGGGAACTAAATCTGAAAAATCACTGTTTATAGTGTACCGGGTCGACATCATGGGTCCACGGGTCAACCTGGTACTTTGTGGAAGTGCACAGCTAACTGGGAGTCAGAAAACGCATTCTACAGTGTCCCCGGTCGATATCATGATCATCCGGTCGACCGGGTACACTGCGGGCATTTCCACAAACATCTGGCAGGTGGGGAAAATTTGCAGTGCGGGTACACTGGGTTCTATACCCCGTGTGTGGTTTTCTGCTCTCAGTTGTGCATTAGTTCACTGTGTGCCCGGTTGACATCCTGAGTGACCAGGTCAACTGGGTACACACGAAACCATAAATTTCAGGATTTTGTCATCTTCCATTTTCTATCAAAACTCTATCAAATCCAGTCCAGATTTACACTGATCATCTTCAAACATCATACACACCTCCCACATCATGATCTTATCACAAATGGGCCATTGATCTTCCAAATGGGGGATTCCAATCCATCAATGGCCAAATACAAAATATAAGAGCTTAGAATAACAATCACATACATTATATCATCCAATCAACAGTCCAAATACATAAATCATGCCAGACATCCATAAAAGACAGTAATTATCAATCTAAGCATATTAATCAATTTAATTAAAGAATCCAAGCATGTCTACTTGCCTAATTAGGAAGAAAGCTCCTCAATTAACTTGGCTTCACTCCAAATGCTCTAAGATCACCCCAATAGCTGAATCCACAATCTCTACACCCATTCCCAAAGAGAGAAATGCATAAGGAAGAGAAATCTAGGAGAAAAGACTATTTTATAAAGAAATTGAAAAGGGAGAAGAATGTTACCTTTATTTGGAGAGGAAAGAGAGATCTAGGAGATGAGATGTGCTCCTAATCTTGTAGATGGCTAGATGTAGATGACGCTCTTGCTTCTAGTAATTGGAGGGCTAAGATCTAGAGAGAGAGATGGGAGGAAAATTGTAGTGAAATGAGAATAAGGGATGAGAGGGGTTTCTTTTATAAGAAATGGGTTGGGTTATAGTCTAAAATGCCCTCTCTTGTTAGTGTAAGTTTAGGATAAGGATGGGGGTATTTAGGGAAGGTTAAAATGGAATGACCAAATGGTCATTGGTTGCTAATAGAAATAAAGGATAAGGACTAGGATAGTTTTAAGTACTCACATTTAATTACTAAAGCATCCTCAAATGAGTGGTTGTGAATAAAGGAGCCTAAGGGCAATAAATGTCGGCTATTTATAAGGACAAAAGTACCTATGTTTACTTGGTTGACAATAAAGGAGGCCAAGGTCATTTAAGGTATTGAGATTTTCAAAAAGGAGGGAAAATGCGTGGTTGGAAAGACTAGAGTACCCTCATATAATAAATGAGTTAATGGATTAGGCCATGTGTAGTTGGGTCATTCTAAGATAAATTGTACAACTCTCTAAGGAAAAACCATATATGGTTGAGATTACAAGTAAGGCTTCTAATTCCTATTAATCTCACAAGGGTTTTATTCTTATAATCTAGGCTAAATTAATGGGAATTACTAATTACTCATGCTAATCACCTATTAAATAAGATAACCTAGGGTTGACTCGGTCAAATTAGGTCCCACTTGGTATTTCTAGGGACGGGTTCTTACAGGGGCACACATGAAAGAATTTCCCACTATCGACTCGAATGAGAATTACGATTTCAATTTTCCACCAGCATCAAATGGTATGATAAGAGAGGAGGAACCAATCATTCAGGCTTTGGACAATGATGCAAGTATAGTTAGTTCTGAGGATGTTCATTACTCAGCGAGCATACCCTCCATTTCAAGACACATGGAAGAACATAGTTCAAATAGGGAGCAACAATCTCATGTTCCAGACGAGTAGATTACTAGAGTGTTGAACGATGCAACCACCAAGCAAGACTTCACAACAGTGGACACGATGGTGCCCGAGGCAATCACATCCGAGGAGGGAGCTGATTCAGCAAGGGATATGTGGTTGGGTCGTGAGTTTAACGATCGTGAAGCTTCCAGAATATGCATTGCAAAGTTTGCAATTTACAGTAACTTCACGTTGGAGCATGTGCGCACCAACATAACGCAAATAACCGCGCCCCGTAAAGATGCAAATTTTCCTTGGAGAATACATGCGTCCATGGTTGAATCAGGACCACATTTCAAGGGGCGAAAGTATATAGCAATTCATTCTTGCTCGAAGCTTATGATGGGGATAGCTCATCCACATGCATCGTGAGGCTTATAGTAGATTTCATTGAAGAGATGGTATGGTGCAATAATGATATAAGACCACAAGAGATAAACAGTGAATATCAATTGGAGTTTGGTACCCTAATCAGTTACAGGAAGGCATACATGGCTAAGGAAGTTGCTCTTCGCAAGGTTCGAGGGTCATACGAAGAGTCATTTTTTATTCTACCACTATATTGTAATGAGCTTTAAAGGACAAACCCAGGCATAGTGACCAACCTCGACATCACATCTGATGACCGTTTTAGACGTTTCTTCTGAGCCATTGGTCCCTGCATTCGAGCTTTTCAGAACTCTCTGCGACCATTGATAGCAGTAGATGGGTTACATCTTCGTGGCAAATATCTTGGAGTTCTACTAGTAGCTGTACACATGATGCAAATCATCAGCTATTTCCAAATGCTTTCGCCTTTGCCGAATCAGTGCGTCGTGACAGTTGGGAGTGGTTCCTTGCAAACTTGTATATGTCATTAGGTGAACCGAATAACCTCACAATTATTTCAGACCGTCAGAAGGGCCTAATCCTTGGACTTCAAGCCATGATTCCTAGTGCACACCATTGTTTTTGTTGTCATCATATAGCGGAAAATATTAAGGCAGCCTTTAATGATGTTGGTATTTTGAGGAAATTTTGGAAAGCTACGCGGGCTTATAGACCTTACGAGTATGATGTGTATATGAATGACATATTGTCGGTTGATAAGCATGCTTATAATTACATCGACACAATCGGGCATCAAAATTGGGCTACAGCGTTTGCACACGGACGTCGTTACGACATGCTCACTAGCAACGCCGCGGAGTGCACAAATAGCCTTCTTAAGGACATAAGAGTTCTACCAATTACAAAGCAGGTTGAAGAAATACGTGCAAAACTAATGGAATTTTTCGAAAGACGCCATGCGCAAATGCAGAAGATTACGCCGCGTCTGACTCCTTCTGTAGAGAAGTACTTGAGCAACGAAATGGAAGAGTCAGACTACACATTTGTGTCGCAGGTTTGGTAGAGTTTCAGGTGCAATCAGGTGAGTATGTCGATGTCGTCAATCTCGAGTGCAGATCATGCTCGTGCCACAGATGGGAAGTAATGGGAATCCCATGCTCACATGCTATGGCTGCAATGAAATTTTCAGAATATTGATCCATATGAATAATGTGAGCACTGGTACCAAACGCCCATGTATCAGATGACCTACAGTGAGGTTTTACATGCAACCCGTGATAGAAAGCAGTGGGAGTCATGCTCTTGCGAACTTGTTCTTCCCCTATTAGCAAGTAAGCAGCCTGGCCGACCAAAGAAGAATAGGGTCCGGGTGGAAGGCTGCAACTGCGTCAGAAGGGTTGTAATTTGCTCCAACTGTAAAGAGAGGGGACACAATACGGGGACCTCCCGTAATCCTCCCGCTGTTCAGTAGAGGAACCAGTTTTTGGTTTTTTGATGGCTTATGTCACATGTAATTTGATGGGTTTTATTTATGCATATTAACAACAAATGTAATGACATGTAAATGACATTTTGTTTCACATGGTTTTTTTTTTTGGCTTCTTCATTACGTATATGAATAACAATGTAATCAAAAGAAATGTAATGAGATGTCAATGACATTTTCGGTTTTTCCAGATGTAATGACAAATCTGGCTTCTTCTTGGTTGTTGTTGAACAATTTCCCTCATTTCGGTTTTTTTTCCTATGAATTAATCCAATTCAAGTTGGATATCCCTCTGATTATAGTTAAGTTGGAATGTACCTTATCTGCCCATCAAAACTATTTATGTTATGCACTTAGTTTTAATATGTAAGGGTCGCTAGGGACCCATATTTTTAACTAATATAGGTCCCTAGGGACGCTAGGAGGCAAACAGATGCTGAGCAATGAGTCCCTAGCGACCCTTATCTATAACTAATATAGCAATGAGTCCCTAATAACCTTTATCTATAACTAATATAGGTCCCTAGGGACGCTGGGAAGCAAACAGATGCTGAGCAATTAGTCCCTAGCGACCCTTATCTATAACTAATATAGGTCCCTAAGGACGCTGGGAAGCAAACAAATGCTGAGCAATGAGTCCCTAGCGACCCTTATCTATAACTAATATAGGTCCCTAGGGATGCTGGGAAACAAACAGATGTTGAGCAATGAGTCCCTAACAAAAAGACTACCAAAAATACACTTCAGGAACATCCAGGGATTTCATATCATATTGTAACTGGTAGATATTATTTTATCTTATATGGATTGCAATTAAAGCAATGGAAATAATGCATAACAACTACACATGTGATTCCTAATTTACATATGCATTTGTCTTTGGCAACCAGATCATGCATTTGCCTTAGGCAAGCGATTCAGAACCAGAAATAATGGAATCCACCTCTAGGGTTCTTTCCCCATTGTCTTCCACAAAGGGTTAAAGCCATTTTTAGGGCATTTTTCATGCTATCAGGGGTAATGCTACACAAGGAGGACAAAGAAACCCTTTTAGAGAGGCGATTCTCAAGTGGAGATTGGATGTCTGGCACGAGGAAACATTAACCAAAGCAAAAGGCATGCAGACGCAATAAGGGCATAACCTAGACGATAATAACGTCACAGACGACTCACAAAAGGCTAAAGGGGAGCATCCAAAAGCACATACCTTTGACAAAGAGGATGTGGGAGGGGACCACAGTTGGCTGGGCACATACGACTAGGCTTTTTAAGACAAAATAACCTGTTGACAACGAAACTATACACCCTATTTTATTCTACCTTGTATACACAGCAGGGTCCCTAGGAACCCTTAGCTTTATAAAATTAAGGTCCCTAGGGACGCTAGTTGAAAGTGCTAAAAAAAAAAAATACCTTTTCTGGCAAAATGACTGATTTGGTGCAAGGTCGGTTAAAATGATCTTTTAGGGCCACTGGTCACCTAATCTGTTTTTTTATTGTAAAATCCTCTTCTTTTCTTTTTTTTTTTTTGTTTGAATGATAAATGAGTAATATTCCAAAGAGGAACAATGTGTTGAAAACTTTCAAAATCTTTTTGTAGCCTATTAGCATGATATCCTCCATCCCATATCGAATATGGTTATAAAGATGATGTCATTTATATATGAAAAAATTGTAGAAAATCTAGAATATTGGAAAATGAGAGAAAATGTATTTTTTTTTGCAAAAGTAACCAAGGTAAGGGGGCGTAGTTGTCCCCTCATTGTATGAGGTTCTGTATCGCTGTATAAATAGAAAATAATAGTAATGATCAATTTTTTCACATGTGTTCATGTTATTTAGTTATGCTAACTTAGAAACTATTGAAAGGCTCATAAAAGAAAAGGCTATGTCATGAAGTCAAGATTGAAGACTTAAGAGTACCTAGAGAAAAAAATACATTTACCAAAGAGGGTGTCTAATAGGATGTACTTAGAGAAGAATCATTGAGAAGAACTCTCTGTATCGACTGTAATTCGGCGAGATCATGTGCTTTTTTATGTTCTTTTAAACATAAAAGGGTAGAAAAGTCGTGTAGAAATGTTATTTGGAGAGAATAAGAAAAGAAATAAGTCTTATTATGCATTTTAAAAAATTTTAAAAATATGAATTTTTCTCGCCCCGCAGTGGTCATAGCGGCCTATAGCAACCTCGTAACGGACATAGAGGCCGCTGCGGGTGCAATGGCCAATAAATTGGTCGTAGCATGGCGGTGGCAGCCGCTACGGCCGATATTTTCATCCATGCAGCAAACAGACAGATTATTGAGAGTTGGTGTAGGATCTTACACCCCATTGAACGACCACTTATCCCAAAATCAATTGGTGATAGGAAACGGCACAACAATGGTTTTATGGTGAGGGCGAGGGCTCAACAACAATTATGACCGCTTAGGAGTGAAGGTGGATGTTAACCTCAATAGTAGGAGATAACTATGTAGCTTTTTCAATAAAAAAAAAGAGGCAGCTTTAAGTGTGTCATTTTCAATAACATTTTTTTTATGATCCAGGGAGAGGCTCCATGCTTGCTTCTTAGAACACCAATAGATAAACCTTCTTGGTCGTAAATTAGAGAGTTTCAATCTGTGGGGACTATCGAAATAGGATTCTACTTTTGATAAGTGTCTGGTGGAAGATTCCATGCTGCATTGAGAGAAAGAGAGACTTTGGTATTTAGGAAAATATACCCGGATCTGATTTCAAACTTAATCTCTTTGAGAAAGGTTTGACAAAGCTTGTTTGAGCTTCTGAAAATTGTCAAGTTTCTCTCTTTCCAAAGTTCCATTCCAAGAAATTGGAAACAATGCCCGGTCAAGTTTCTCTCTTTCCAAAGGTTCCATGCAAAGAAATTGGAAACAACGCTCGGTTACAATGACGTATCCATTGAGGCTGAGATCAGATTTACTGAGGAAGCCAAACTTTGCAATGTTGGACCCTCTCTGTTGAGTGAAGCCAAACTTTGTTGCTACAAAGTCCCAAATAAGGCTGCTATAGTGGCAATGAATGAGAAGATGCGTACAATTTTGAAGACCAGATTCCAGGACATACTGGATCACAAGCAATTCTCCAAGCAATTAAGGTTTCCTTAGTTTTAAGCCCATTGTGCAAAGCCATTCAAAGCTAAACAGAGTGATTAGGAGTTTGAATTCCATTTTATACAATCATTGTGTAGGATCTTAGACACCGCCGCGACTCCTGCTGCGCAACTCGTAAAACATGCCCCGTGACCTAAACACCCGACCTACTAGGCTCTGATACCACTTGTAGGATCTTACACCCTATTGAGCTACCACTTAACACAAAATCAATTGATGATGGGAAACGGCACAACAATGGTTTGATGGTGAGGGCTTGACCACAATTATGACCGCTCATGAGTGAGGCTGGACATTGACCTCAACAAATTATTGATTTTTTTTTTTCAAAAAACGTGTTGCCTCTAGATGTATGACACATGCTGACCTGCCTATCTGGAAAAACCTTAATTTTTTCATAATTAGCTGATTCGCAATTCAACTAATTTGAATTTGAGTTCGTAATTCAAAGTTCGACTCAGTCAAATTTGAAAATTCGATGGAGTTGGTTTACTTAATTCGTTTTTCGATTCGCTCGATTCGCATTTCAAATTCGATTAGTTCGATATTCTAGTTCGTAAGTCAAGTTAAATATCAATGTAAGTATTTTAATAAAACTTCAGATAATTTTTAAAAAAATATAAAAATAATAATATTTCACAATAATAGATACAAGTGGATATATCAAGATCTTTATCACCATCGTCAAATCCTTGTCATAACTATGGTAGGCAAGATATTTGAGTTGTAATAACACAAGTGCTTTCCGCTAATAAGCATGATGAGAATTTTCAATTTGATAAAAGAATGTCCCATCATCACATTCACCAATATAAAAGCGTGTACATTTTTTTATTATTAAATCAAGTGTTCTATTTGTAATTAATCTTATGGTAGGCCCAAGTTTGTTTTATGTAAAAATTGTTGGATCCAATAAAAGATAAGAACAATCGTTTTCATTGATTTGGATTTGTAATAAGTGCCTGCACTGTGGGCCCTACTAATTTATCATATATCTAATATGGGGTTTTAACAGGAAAAACCCTCATACATAGGCGTTTTATTGATTTGGCTCCAATAAAAATGGGCAAACATAATTGGTCCTGAATTCACATTCTTTTTTTTTTTTTTTTTGTCGTTTGGTGCTATAGTCGATATCGACGCTCATACAGAAGGCCGCCCAAACCTTCAATCATCTCTTCCTCTCTCTTGTTCTCTCTTGCTCTCTACAACTGATCTCAAATCTATATCACAATAATCATTGAGGAGGAAGAAGGAAAGAGAAAGCTGGTAGGTGTGTGCAAATGAGATGCATGGAGATGGAGGTGTGCACTGGGGCTATGAGGGCAGAGGGCAGAGTGCAGCAGTGAAGGTGGGGGCAAAGAGAAAAAAAGAGGAGGAAAGAAAGAGAAAGAATGGAAAGAGAGGGAAAGGTCTTCGCTTGCAATTGCAGTGATGGAAACTGAAGAGGATCGGAGGTCGCCTTTTCCTCCGGCAACAGTAGAGTCCAGAGCTGGGCGGTGATAGCAAATATGCTCTTCCGGACAGCCTTTTCCATCGGGCACTGTCTCTTCTCGCTGTAATTTGTGGCCCACCTTGGATCAGAACCAAACAGGCGATACCGATGTGCACTGTTGGTTCTACTTCGTCTCCGGCAGACTAGATCAAATTTACAAGCCCAAATCGTCTGAGTTTCTCCTCTTCTTCGACCAAACTAGATTTCTCTAGTTCGTCTTCTGCACTGCAATCCAAGACCAAGGAACGGTCTTTTTCTCCGTTCACGGTGACCAGTCCTCTATTTCTAGTCGCAACAACTACACCCTCTTCCGGTCTCCTTATCCGATCCCAGCGATTGACTTCCGGAACCTAAACCAACAGAGGATCGACTTCTCTATTTCCGTTATGTGATTCTTTGTACCAGAGAACCCAAATTGTTTAATCTGGCATCTCTCTTCCGTATCAACAAAACCCTGCAACCAGATCCTCTTGTTCTACGATCTCTTCTTCTCCGATCGTGACCCACCAATCCGATTGGATCTGCTGGTGAGGGAGAAGAGGGCCAAGGAGGGAAGGAGAGAAAGAAGAAGAAAAAGAAGAAAGAGAATGGAGATGATGCAGATGCAGTGGGTTCCACAGGTGATGGTGTGAAGGAGAAGGTGATGCACTCCACACCTGTGGCGCTAGAGAGGGTGAGATGCAGGTGCTGTGCAGGTTTTTGGATAGTCGATATCGACTATTACAAAAAAAACATAAAAAAAAAAAACATAAGTGGCCGAAGGGACCAATTCTGTTTGCCCATTTTTATTAGGGCCAAATCAATGAAATGCCCATGTATGAGGGTTTTTCCCGTTAAAACCCCATCTAATATTTAAAACTCTAAAAGGACTTACAGGCATTAAATATCCACCGGTTTCTCTTGGGAGGAGGCGATTGAGATGAGAGAGAGAGAAAGCAGTTCATGTTTTAGTAAAACAAGAAAGTAGTACATTGAATAGGTATTGGAAATGTCCCACAGTTAATAGAGAGAAGCCCATTTTCCTCTTATACCAAGGGACAGGTTGAAAGGTAACTGATGTACTACTGTCATGGTTCAAAATAACGGCCGTTACCGTTACATAACAGCCGTTATGTAACGGTAACGACTGCGACGATATTTTGCTTATAACGCTAATGTTAGCGTTATGGGCAAAATATCGCCAAAATAAAGCCCGTTATGGCCGTTATTTTCAAAAAACGGCCGTTATTTTCAAAATATCGGCCGTTATGACCGTTATTTTGAAAATAACGGCCGTTATGGCCGTTATTTTTAAAATATCGGTAGGCAAAATTTTTTTGGGGTCAAATAAAATTTCGCTCCGCGATGGACCGCAACGACCGCGAACCGTGACGTGATGACCGCGAACGGCGAAACGCGATGACCGCGAACCGTGATTTTAAACCATGACTACTGTGCCACCTTGCATTAAAAGCCTGCTCCTTCTTCTCTTGCATAGAGACAATAGGAAAAGGCTGTAGCACCCTTTTCTCACCTTCTTCTCTATGAACTGCAATGAACTCTACTTTCTCAAGATCCCGAATTCATCCGAATCGAACAGTAATTTCTTCGATTCAAATGGGACGGGATTTGAAGGCTGCCTAACCGAATCATACTTCTGATTGGTCAATAATCTCTAACTAAATTCAATTTCATTTCATTTACTACATTCAATTGTGCGGGCAACTGATCACATCACTTATCCAAGGTCAATTGTGTTCAACTTATGTTCACTGACACATGTCCAGATCACATGACTATATGACAAGGCCTTCTGACTTTCCTATAAACTATTTCTATTTCCTAATACATTAAATTTATGTCCACTGTCCAGTCGTGTGAGTGTAACCTTATCAAGTTATCAGGATTGGCTGTGTTTGAGATTTTATGTGTATCTTGTCATGCCCCCAAAAGCGAAATCAAGGTTATGCGTGAGATTAGGGCCAATTAAAAATTTCCAACACTAAACAAATACAACGTGGCCCAGTCATGTCCCATAGGATCGAAGTCCGCGGTGAGGTACAAATATTTCCTCGATAACCATAAAACACAGCGGAACATCATAATAAAAAAATGATATGATATTAACATTTCACAGTATGCACATAAAGACAACAAAAGTATATTAATTAATAGGTTCTATAAAAACCTAATCCAAAGGAAGAATAAATACGAACTAACCAAAGTATGAAGGCACTCGTGTGCTGGTCACGACGACAGTACCGTCGACACACAACTCGTACTCACCATTAGGCTAAACTGCCTGAAGCAACGCCTCCACTTTCCCAAAAGTAAATGTACTCGTTACCTATGCACCAAGTCCAGCATCAGACATGACGGTCGACAGGTAGATATATATATATATATATATATAAAACATCAATAGATATGCAAAATGAAATAGAGTAAACGAATAGACAAGATCAAAAGAAATGCATAGCATTTGAATCATAATCAAACTAACAAGAACATCTAACAAGATAGGCGGTCCACATATACTAATTACCATAGGTTATTATCACTGCCCTCCCAACTTGAACCGAGTTGTGGTAGAGAAAAATGCACAGGATGACAGCCCAGCCATAATTGCATGGGTAACCCGGCCAAAGTAAGCAAAGTGGATGCATGGGGAACAAACAAACTATCATCAAACCTCCCATAATCAAAAGCATCCGATGGTGTACATCCATCATGGAAATCACGATTTGCAGTCGCTCTATAGTAGCAGTCCTATCACAGTGGTGCCCCAGCTGTGTCGAATAGTACAGCTAAGTGGTGCCTGACACAAGAATCCTATTCAAATCATAGTGAAGGGCTAGGCTTTCCTGTGTTAACAAGATTCAATATCATAAGAGAGACTACTTCCTTTCGTCAAATCAAATCAAATCAAACAAACAAACTTCTTCAAAATATTCATACCATAAGTAGTCCTCTTCAAGCCTTTACAATCCAGGCCACCTAGCCTCGACAGTTCCATCACGTATCGGAACAAACGAAACATCAAAAGGGATCCTAAGTTCATTATCTAAGTTCTTCAAGTGATCCCAAAACAAAACAAGGCAAACGAAGCTAAGGAACATGGTCATTGCATGTAGAAGGTACCAGAAGGTACAATTCGGAATTAGAAGCGATAAACAACCCAATCCTAACTCCAATGTTAATCTCGAAGCATAGTACATCCCTGCTCAGTCAACGAAAGGAATTAGGGTTCGCGATACCCAAACAAATAGTCTTCGTGCATAGATATAAAGGGGGTATCCCGTTGTCTCATACCGTTCAAGATTGAGATAGGTTGAATCCCAATACAACCGGAATAAACATGAGAAAACATCAGCTCAAAACATTCTGACGCATAGTCAAATGAGTCATCAAAAGAGGTAGCCAAGGTCTCACCTAAGTCCATCAAGTTCTAAGTCAAAGAGACCCTTAAGAAAGAACCCCAGTTCATTCGGTCAACCTCCTTCATAGCCGGTCGACATCCGGTCAACCGAGTATACAGTCAGAGTTAAAACATAAATGGGAATTGGCTAAATTGTCAGGCTTTAGGAAGCCATATATACTATATACCAGTGTTGCCGGTTGACCCCACTCGATCAACCGCGTGGCTTCAGAAAACAGAATCAAGCTTCTATAACTGAACTGAGTTGGGGATAAACTCCATTTCCATCCACACCTGCAGACAAACACAAGAATCGGGCCTAGCCCTCTCCACATACGATAGACATCCTCCAAATCATAAGCCCAATCAATCCCATCCGATCAAATAAATCTAACCATCTAAATATCCAATTAAGAATCCATTTCATTAATCATAAGCACCTAATTATTATATTTTCCAAAATTGAAGACATCAAATGAGCATGTGGTCCTCTAAATCATCATCAATCATCAAATCAAAGGATAGACAAACATATCCAAGTATATATATAAATATCTATTTGCCTTTGGTTGAAAATGCCCAAATCCGCAAATATCATCTCCATAGTGCCCAAAAATCCAAACCTAAGGGAAATAGTAAAATAAAACTAATTTAAAATAGAAAACTAAGAGAATGGAAATCTCTAAGCTACCAAACACACAACTACACCCAAAGTATATTAAACCAAACCTAAAGGGAATGAGAGATTACCAAACAGTGAAGGAAATGGAGTGGTGGCTTGCAAATTGAGGACGAGATGCTCGTGGGGTCCATGCGGAGATGATGGCAATGATCGATGGTGATGGGGCAGCCTCTTAGAGCCATATATAACAAGGTGGGTGAGAAAGAATGAGAAAGAGAGAAAAATAATTGAAATTGAGATGGGGTGGTGGTGGGGCCCACTTGATTTGTGGCCCATTGACAAGAAGAAGGAAGAAGACAGAATGAAAGAAAGAAAGAAAGAATGAGAGAGAACAAAGAGAATGGAATGGTGAGATGGGAGGCGAGAAAGTCAACTTACGTTGACAGTGAGGAGTGAGAGAGAGGGAAAGAGAGAAATAAAGAAAGAAAGAGAGAAACCAGGGGGAGAGAGAAACTGGGAAAGAGAGAAATAGAGAAGGGAAAAATGGGGGGAAAACAAAGAGATGGAGTGGGCTGGGTTCGCCGAAGATGGGGAAGCTCGGCGGTGATGGTGGTGGTCGCCGACGGCGACGAGGAGCTCCGGGACAGTGAGGCGGCATGGCTGAGTGAGGGACAAATGAGAGAGTGGAGAAGAGAGGGGAGAAGGAAAGCTTGGTTGTGGTGATCGCCGGCGTGCTCGGAGTCCGGCGGTAGCGAGGAGAGTGAGGGAGGAAGAGTGGAGAATGGGAGAGAGAGAAATGAGGAAAGGGGGCTGCTTGTGTTGTGGAGTGAAAAATGAGATGGGGGGATGGTCCATCGTGACCTAAACGAGGGAATGGGGAAATGGAAATGGGGTGGGGGTTTACACGTGGATTAAAGGGTGGGGTATGATGGGAATGAGATGCGGAGGTGGGGTTCACATGGGATAAGGATACGTGGGGAGGGGTTTGACTTTTAGGAAATTAATGAAATAAATTTAAGTGGGTTCGGGTAAGGCCAGGTTTTGGGTTGGGTTCGAGGGTTCGGATCGGGATACAACTGAGGGATAAAGTTCGGGAAATTATATAATCTACCTGATGGTACCAAAATCTCAAAAAGTGAAAAATACTAAAAAGCCCTCGGAACTTTCCGGAAATAGCGACACACACTCCTACTGTACCCAAACGGGCTCGGATCTCAACCCAACTTCGCATGCATGGTCCTACTGATTAATCGGGCTTGTTTAGCTTATAAACGAGCTTAGTTACCTAAAAATACAATTAACTAAACTAATTACAACTTTGGAATCCCACGATGTTACATATCTGATGCCGAAATATGTTCTTGTTATATAGGAAGGGTTTGCGATGTTTGTTCTGTTGTAATCATAGCCGTTTCAGGATGAGCATTGGGTTCCTTGGAAATATGATCTTTGATCACCATTTGGAAATTTCAACATATAGGCCCATGAGCTTATTGCTAGTATGCCATTATATTCTCCATGGGTAATTATACCCATGTGGAAGAGCCCATAGCACAGTTGTAAGATCCTTGTTGCAGCATCGGGGTTGCTGGTTTGTCATGTTATCAATAACAAGAAAATCTTAGTGGGTTTTACTAGAAGCATAAGAATTTGTTGTTTTCTATGGTGCACCGGCACGAACAGTTGGTTGGCGTCATCCTGGTTTCTTCCATACAAGTTTTCTGAAAGATTTGTGGCTAAATTCAGTGTATTGATCTTCACAATAAATTTATTTTCCCAACAACTTAATTTGTAAGGAGTTGAACATATTGTTCTTATGAGTATGACAAAGATGATGTTCGCTTATTCAGGTACACTTACAAGCTTGGCCATCGGTTATTCAATGGCTCATTTGTTTGGGACAAACTTTACTTGTTTAGGGCTTCCCCTTATCCTGGGAAAGATTCTTTACAGCGAGTTATCATATTTGGTAATATGGGAAAGGTATAATCTGAGTTATTTTGCCTTTTACTTATATAAAAGGAAAAAATATTTTATGCTCATTTTTGGATATTCACCTTTTTTTTCTTTATTTTTAACCGCTTAGGAGATGGATTCTGTGCATTATATGCAAACAAGCAGCCCTCTAACTGTTTTTTCACTTACATTGACCTTTCCATCTTACTAACACCATGTCCCTCCCATCCAAAGATTGGAAATGATGCATTTAGGTGAGCTCCATAGACTATAAATTGTGTTGGAATTATTTTTTTGCTCCAAATTGTCTGAAATAACACACAGAAATGAGTCAAATAAAAAAAATTCGGCTAGTCAAGGTATATTATACTTATGTTTGGATCAGTTCCACGAGTTGTATTTGCATTTATAAATCTATTTGCAACATCTGAAACGTTGTGAATTAGTTTGTCTTCATGAAGTTGAATTCTTAGAAATTCATCGAAAAATGCGTTCCAATGGAGGATAGCTAAAGAGGTGAGTGGTGAACAATACAAGATGGAGAGATACACGGACTTTCCTACGGGACCATACTTTCCTACGATGTAATCTATAAGGGGTATTTATTTTTTTATATTCTCTTGATTAATATTCCATTAAAGGAGAGATTATTTGAAGGCCATTTGTGAGTAATCACCTTTGTTTCTTTAATTTTAGGGATAATTAGCTAGAGGTCCTTCATCACAGTCTCGTAAAGCCGCCAGTCCACTGACTTTTTCTCTAAGGCCTATAGTCCATACAGCTTCACATATTTTGGCAAGAGGTCCACATCAAAAATTTCCATTACTGAATTGCCCTTTCAGGCATAAAATTTTGAAATTTAAAATTTCAAATCTTCTGTTCTCCCTCTTGTTTTTCTCTTCTTCAATCCGGACATGGACAGAACCTCTCGCATAGCAGAGTAGTGCAGTTGAAGGACGAATCGAGAGATGGGCACCACTTGGCAGCCCAATCTTCCTAAAACTCGACCGCATTCAAGAACCCAATAGAGGGTCAGTGGTTGGAGGAGGAAGAGGAATCCTGGTTCTTGTGCGATTTGCAGAAGGAGAGAAGGATTCTTGCTTGCCAGAGATCTAGGTGTAGTGGGCCACACTGGTCGGACTACTGACAGAAATTCGAAGATTGGAGAAGAAGGGTTCTTGGAGAGGAGGGCTCTCGGTTCTGGGCTTCTCGGTCTCACTAGCAGCTGATCTTCGTCGGTGTGCTAATCGTCGCCGGAATCCAACCATTGCTAGAGAAGAAGCGCCGCTGCTTCGCTTTGCCGGACTGCAAAAATCTCGCTGGAGAAGTCACAAAACGGAGCCGAAGTTTGTGTGACCGGAGTTGTAACACCCCGTACCTTAACCCCGTATTAATAATAATTAATTGCTTGGTTAGTTAGTAGTTTAGTTAGTAGGTGTGTTTAGAGTCTTAGCGAGTCGAGTTTGGCGTGGGGATCGCGCGTGCGAAGTCTCGTGCGAGTCCGAGTTCGTTTGGATAGAGTAGGGGGCTGGTTTGCAATTTTGGGAAGTTTTCAGGGGTTTTTATGAGATTATGAGTTTTGTGAGTTTGGGTGCATCGGATAGGTCTCGTCATTTCATGAACTTTAGTCATCTATCGCGTTTCGATTCGACGCGCTAAAGAGGCCCAAATAATCACATTTATCAAACCAAGGACTTAACCCAAATTTCACCTAATTACCCCCTTAATATCAAGTCATCCACCGGATGACTCATTCCTCTCTTATCTTCATTCCTCTCCATCTCTTCTTTCACTTCTCTGTGTCATCTCCAAGCTTCTTCTTCTCCTCACTGTTGCCTTGCCAAAGACAACCATTGGAGTCCAATCCACCCATCTTCTTCATCAACTCTCCAAAAACTCAACCATCTAATTTTCCAATCTTTTCATCAACAAACCACAACAAGGTAGTCTCTCCAAGCTACTAGACTTAGTTAATCTTCTTCCTTTGGATTAGAAATGGATTAGGGAGACTCATAGCAACCATTTGCATTCATTTTTGTAGTGAGGTTTTGGTTTGGAAACCTTCTTCTTCTCCTTTGAGCTTTAGAGGAGTTTTCTTCAAATTTCTTCTTGAAATTCCTTAAGCTCTTCATCAAGGCAAGTTAATATATATGTTTATGATTTGATATGTTTTTTCTTTCCTTTGATTGATGAATTGATGATGTTTAGATGACCAATTGCTCTTTGGATTTGTTTTAGATTGAAAACATGATAATTGATTTTAATTGCTTAATGAAATGGATTAGGACTTTAATGATTTGATTAGATGATAGGAGTGGGTTTTTATGGACTTGTTGCATCTACATTTATGTGGATATATGTGGATTTATAATGTTCAAGAGCAGGTGAAGAAAAAGTCCCAGAAACAAGTGAAAAGAACTGGTCCAGGTGCACTTCAGTTACAGAACTGTGTTCTGTAACCGTAGTGTACCCGGTCTACCGGCTAGGGACCCGCGGTCGACCGGGTAAACTAGGCACGCGGTCGACCGGCTGGGGACCAGGTCGACCGGGTATCCTGTGTACGCGGTCGACCGGCTAGGGACCCGGTCGACCGGGTCAACTGTGGAAAACCAGTTTCATGGATTTTTTCCCTATGTTTTGAGGACCTTAGGGGGAACTTTGGCTACCCTTTTTAGAACTCATTTGACTATATGTGAGGACGTTTTGAGCTAACGTTCCTCACGTTACTCCGGTTGTATCGGGAATCAATTTCACTCAATCTTGAACGGTACGGGACAACGGGATACCTTTTCTATATCTATGCACGAAGATCATATATTCAGGTATCGCGAACCCTAAACCCTTTCGTTGACTTAGTAGGATTGTACGTTGCTTCGGGTTTAACAACTGACTTAGGGTTGGATTGTTTATTGCCTTGGATTCTGGATTGTACCGTTTGGTACTGTTTACATGAAACGTTCATGTTCATTAGCTTCGTTTATTTGCTTTGTTTTGGGATCACTTTTGAGAACTTAGATTGATGGCTTTAGGATCCCCTTTGATGTTTCGTTGTTTCGAAGTTTGATGAGAGTGTTGAGGCTAGACGGCTTTAATTGGAAAGCTTGTTTGAGAACTACCGGTATTGATGGTTTTGACTTTGATTTGATGATGGAAAGGTAGTTTCTCTTTGATTAATGAATTTTGTTCACACAAGAAAGTCTAGCTCTTCACTATCGGTTGGTTAGGACTCTTTGTGTCAGGCACCACTCGACTGTTAACGCCCAACACAGATGGGGCACCATTCTGTGTGAGGACTTTGGATTAAACGTCTGCGCAGTACGACTTTTTATATTTTGATGGATGTACACCATCGGATACATATTGATCGATTGAGTTTGATGACTCATGGCCTTTTGGTATCCATTTTGATTGCTCGCTTGCCGGGGTTCATCCCGTGCCACTCTACCACAGCTCAAATGTTGAGTCCGGAGGGTCATGTGAAACTATCCCGTGGTGTATTAGTTTATGTGGGTTGCCTCTTTGCTAGATGTTTATGTTAGTTGATTTTGATTCAAATGCTATGCACTTTTTACGATCAGGATGCTATGCATTTCATATGATTTTGTTTATCGTTTACTCTGATTCGTTCGACATATCTGGATGATTTATATATATATTGCTTGCCGACCTTCGTGTCTGATGATGCTACTCTTGGTGCATAGGTACCGAGCTCTACCTTACCGAGGAGGAGGCGATGGAAGAAGTTCAGGCGGATCAGCCTGATGACTTCCTAGAGTACAGTACGGACGGCATTGTCTAGCCGTAATGACCCCGTACATGAGCGCCTTCACGTTATTTTGTGTAGCTTCATCTTTTGGTTTCTTCATCTTTTGATTAGGCCCGAGTTTTGGATGTGGCCTATTGTTGTAAATAATATTTTTGTTTAATTGTTTCAAACTTGAACTCTAGTTAATATATATGATCAGTCTTTGCTTTTAACTATATACTTCAAGATACCATTTGTAGTATGAAGCTTCCGCTATACGTTTTATGTATTTGAGGAAATGTTTATACATCACAGCGATCTTCGATCAATATTGGGACATGATTAGGGCCCAGTGTTGTTATCAATGCTGAAAATTTTTAATTGGCCCTAATCTCACGCATAAACCCCGGTTTCACGATCGGTGGCGTGACAGGAGTAGTCGAAAGAGACCAGAGTGGGAATGCCGGTGCTCTGTGCGTCACCGGAGAAGAAACTCCGCCTACCCTATTGAGGTGGAAGGAGAAGCCACTGCTGCGCCGTGCCGTGTCCAGCCTCTGTCCCCCTGAGTTCTGGGTTTCTGTTGCAGAACAGAACGATGAAGAAGAGCTCATCTTCTTTTTGTTTTTGTGTTGGGTTCAGTCTCGAATCGGGTCTAGTCCACGTCAAACCTGACCCGTTGTGTAAAAGCCCAAAAGCAAATCAAGGTACAGCTGCTGATGTCAGCAGAAAGCAAGCAGGCGCGTCAGCGGATGGTAAGGTCAAAGGCTGTTTGACTGAATCAAAGGCTACAAAGACAGACCGGCCTTCGCTGAGTGTTTGATAAATTTATCTGAGTTTTTAAAACATTTATCTTAGTTTTTGCAAATCTATCTGAGTTTTTAGCAAATTTATTAGAATTTTTGGCAAATATATCTGAGTTTCTAACAAATTTATTTTCATTTTGGAAAATTTAACTAAGTTTTTTAATAAATGTCGTTGTGTTTCTGGAAAATTTGTTTAAGTTTTTTTTTACAAATCTATTTGAATTTCTGGATAATCTATCTGAGATTTTGCCGAATGCATTTTTTGAAATCTATTTGTTTTTTTTAATTTTATTTGTGTCTTTTGAAGTTTATTTGCATCTTTTTAAATTTATTTGTATTTTTGAAAATAAATTTAGCTGAGTTTTGGCATAAATACTTGAGTTTTTTGCAAAATTTTCTGTAATTTGGAAATTTGGTTTAACTTAGTTTTGGCAAATGTATTTGAGCTTTTGAAATTTATTTTCGTTTTTTAGATTTATTTATGTCTTTTGAAATTTATTTTTGTCTTTTGAAATTTATTCACATCTTTTGAATTTTATTTGGATATTTTGAAATTTATTTGCGTCTTTTGAATTTTATTTGGATCTTTTGAAATTTATCTGATCGACAAAAGGGGCTCGTTCCTCCGCTTGCAAACATCATTCCGAGTGCAACTAATTGCTATTGTTGACGTCATCTGGCGGAAAACATCAAGTTAAATTTCAGTGACTCCGCGGTACTGATGAAATTTTGGTGTGCAACGAAGGCTTATAGGGCTTGTGAGCATGAAGCGTTCATGGAAGATATAAAGATGGTGAATGTCGAGGCTTAAAATTATATAAATGCATTTGGTAAGCACGATTGGGCAAATGCATACGTCGAAGGCCGTCGTTGTGATATGCTAACAAGCAACGCCGCTGAAGTTATCAATAGCATGCTTAAAGACATCCAAGTTCTTCCAATCGTTAGGCAAGTGGAGAAGATAAGGGCAAAGTTAATGGATTTCTTGCAAAACCGAAATTTGGCGTCTCTAAACATTAATAGTCATTTGACTCCTTACGCCGAGAAGATCTTGGGCCAAGAAATAGAAGACTCTCGTAGGCTACATGTCCAGGTGGCCGGATTAGATGAGTTCCAAGTTCAATCAGCCAATTATGTCGATGTTGTTTGTTTAGATGCTCGTACTTGCACATGTCGTAGATGGGAAGCGCTAGGAATTCCATGCTCGCATGCCATCACGTCGATGAGAGTGAGATACTACAATCCGTATGATTTTTGTGAGAACTAGTTTCTAACAAGTGTCTACTGATCCACTTATGGTGGGGTTGTTCACGCCACTTGTCACGCCCCCGATCGTAAAACCAGGGTTTATGCGTGAAATTAGGGCCAATTAAAAATTTTCAGCATTAATAATAACACTGGGCCCTAATCATGTCCCAATATGGATCGAAGATCGCTGTGACGTATAAACATTTCCTCAAATACATAAAACGTATAGCGGAAGCTTCATAGTACAAATGGTATCTTGATGTATATAGTTAAGAGCAAAGACTGATCATATACATTAACAAGAGTTCAAGTTTGAAACAATTAAACAAAAGTATTATTTACAACAATAGGCCACATCCAAAACTCGGGCCTAATCAAAAGATGAAGAACAAAAGATGAAACTACTCAAAATATCATGAAGGCGCTCATGTACGGGGTCATTACGGCTATACAATGCCGTCCGTACTATACTTCAAGAAGTCATCAGGCTGATCCGCCTAAACTTCTTCCGTCACCTCCTCCTCAGCTAGGTAGAGCTCGGTACCTATGCACCAGGAGTAGCATCATCAGACACGAAGGTTGGCAAGCAATATATATATAAATCATTCAGATATGTAGAACGAATAAGAGTAAACGATAACCAAAATCATATGAAATGCATAGCATCCTTATCGTAGAAAGTGCATAGCATTTGAATTAAAATCAACTAACATAAACATCTAGCAAAGAGGCAACCCACATAAACTAATACACCACGGGATAGTTCCACATGACCCTCCCGACTCAACATTTGAGCTGTGGTAGAGTGGCACGGGATGAACCCCGGCAAGCAATCAATCAAAACGGATACCAAAAGGCCATGAGTAATCAAAATCAATCAATATGTATCCGATGGTGTACATCCATCAAAAAATATAAAAAGTCGTACTGCGCAGACGTTCAATCCAAAGTCCTCACACAGAATGGTGCCCCATCTGTGTTGGGCGTTAACAGTCGAGTGGTGCCTGACACAAAGAGTCTTAAACAACCGATAGTGATGAGCTAGACTTTCTTGTGTGAACAAGATTCATTGAGCAAAGAGAACTACCTTTCCATCATCAAATCAATGTCAAAACCATCAATACTGGTAGTTCTCAAACCAGCTTTCCAATTAAAGCCGTCTAGCCTCAACACTCCCATCAAACTTCGAAATAACGAGACCTCAAAGGGGATCCTAAATCCATCAATCTAAGTTCTCAAAAGTGATCCCAAACCAAAGCAAAGAAACGAAGCTAAGGAACATGAACGTTTCATGTAAACAGTACCAGACGGTACAATCTGGAGTTCAAGGCAATAAACAATCCAATCCTAGGTCAATTGTTAAACCTGAAGCATCGTACAATCCTACTCAGTCAACGAAAGGGTTAGGGTTTGAGATACCTGAATATATGATCTTCGTGCATAGATATAGAAAAGGTATCCCGTTGTCCCGTACCGTTTAGGATTGATTGAAATTGATTCCCGATACAACCGGATTAACGTGAAGAACGTGAGCTCAAAACGTCCTCCCAGATAGTCAAATGAGTCTACATATAGTCAAATAAGGCTTAAAAAGAGTAACCAAGGTTTCCCCCTAAGGTCCTCCAAACCTAGGAAAAAAATCCAAAAAAAAAACATTTATGCAGTTGACCCGGTCGACCGGGTCCCTACCCGGTCGACCGCGTACACAGGGTACCCGGTCAACCTGGTTCCCAGCTATTCGACCATAGGCGCAGTTTACCCGGTCGACCGGGTCCCCAGCCGGTCGACCGGGTACACTGCGGTTACAAAACATCAATTCTGTAACTGGCAGTGCACCTGGGCTGTTTTCCACTTGGTTTTGGGGACTTCTTCACCTGCTCTTGCACAAAAAAAAACCCACAGAATAACCACATGTATGTAGATACAACAAGTCCCTAAAAACCCAATCCTATCATCTAATCAAGTCATTAAAGTCCTAATCCATTTCATTAGAAATTTCAATCCATTATCATGTTTTCAATCTAAAACAAATCTAAAGAGCAAATGGTCATCTAAACATCATCAATCTTCAATCCAAGGAAAGACAAAACATATCAAATCATAAACATATATATTAACTTGCCTTGATGAAGAGCTTAGGGAAATTTCAAGAAGAAATTGAAGAAAACTCCACAAAAGCTCAAAGGGGAAGAAGAAGATTTCCAAACCAAAACCTCACTACAAAATGAATGCAAGTGGTTGCTATGAGTCTCTCTAATCCATTTCTAATCCAAAGGAAGAAGATTAGCTAAGTCTAGTAGCTTGGAGAGCTTACCTTGGAGTAATTTGTTGATGAAAAGTTTGGAAAATTAGATGGTTGAGTTCTTGGAGAGTTGATGAAGAAGATGGGTGGATTGGCTAGTGAAGATGAGCTCTAATTGATTTCTTTGGCAAGGCAACAATGAAGAGAAGAAGGAGCTTGAAGATAACTTAGAGAAGTGAAAGAAAGGATGAAGATGAATGAGATAAGAAGGAGGAATGAGTCATCCGGTTGTGACTTGATATAAGAGGTTATTTTTGGAAAAATTTGGGTTAAGTCCTTGGTGAGCTAAAAGTGATTATTTGGGCCTCTTCAGCGCGTCGAATCGAAACGCGACAGAAGACTAAAGTTCATGAAATGACAAGACCTATCCAATGCACCCAAACTCACAAAACTCATAATCTCATAAAAACCCCTGAAAACTTCCCAAAATTGCAAACCAGCCCCCTACTCTATCCAAACGCACTCGGACTCGCACGAGACTTCGCACGCGCGATCCCTACGCCAAACCCGACTCACTAAGACTCTAACACACCTACTAACTAAACTACTAACTAACCAAGCAATTAATTAGTATTAATACGGGGTTAAGGTACGGGGTGTTACATTCTCCCCCCCTTGGACTATTTGGTCCTCCAAATCCTTAACACACCTCTGGTAGTAGCTCTGGATACTTTTCCTTGACCTGATCCCTGAGTTCCCACGTAGCTTCTCCCGGACTTTGATGTTCCCACTGCACCTTGACCCAATGTATGGTCCTGGTCCTCAAAACTTACTCTTTGGTATCGATGATCTTCTTCGGTCTCTCCACAAAAGTAACATCTGGCTGTACATCTAGTGGCTCATGATGTAGCACGTGTGAAGGGTCTAAAATGTACTTCCGCAGCATGGAGACATGAAAAACTCTGTGAACTCCTGCTAACTCTGGTGGTAGTATCAACCGATACGCCACTTCACCCACGCGCATATCAATCTCAAACGGCCCGATATATCTCCGAGCTAATTTCCCTTTCTGACCAAACCTCATGGTTCCTCTAGTCGGTGAGACCTTAAGGAAAACCTTGTCTCCGACTTGAAACTCCAAATCTCTCCTCTTGAGATCTGCATAGCTCTTCTGACGGTCTCTTGAAATTTTCAGCCGGTCAATGATCCGCTTCACCTTCTCACTGGTATCGCTGATGACCGAAGGTCCATGAAAACTCCGAACACCAATCTTTTCCCAACAAATCGGGGTCTTGCACTTCCGTCCGTACAACGCCTCGAACGGTGCCATCCCGATACTGGAGTGGTAACTGTTGTTATAGGCAAATTCGCATAAAGGAAGACTCTCCTCCCAGTCTTTCCCAAAGTCCAAAACACATGCCCACAACATATCCTCCATAGTCTGGTTCGTCCTCTCAGTCTGTCCATCGGTCTGAGGGTGATACGCAGTACTGAAGTTCAATGTAGTCCCTAAAGCTGCTTGCAAACTGACCCAAAATCTGCCCACAAACCTCATATCTCTGTCAGAAACAATGGAGTCTGGAATCCCATGTAATTTGACTATGTTGTCAATGTACTTGTGTGCCAAGATATCCATGGAACCCTTCATCTTCATCGGAATAAAGTGTGCGGACTTGGTGAGTCTGTGCACGATCACCCAAATACTGTCATTGCCCCTTGTAGGTGGTAATCCTGCCACGAAGTCCATGGTGATGTGTTCCCACTTCCACTCCGGTATTTTCAAAGGTTGGAGTAGCCCTGGAGGCTTCTAATGGTCAACTTTCACTTGTTGGCACACTAAACATCTTGAAACAAAACCAGCAATGTCCTTCTTCATGTTCTTCCACCAATAAAAGCTCTTCAAGTTCTAGTACATCTTGGTGCTCCCTGGGTGGATAGCATAACGAGAGTGGTGTGCTTCCACCATAATCTCGTTCTTTAAGTCATGCACATTCGGAACACACAACCTGTCTTGGCAATACAACACTCCATCTATGAGTCTGAACTCTGGTCTGTCTGCTATGTTATCAATCAACCTGACTAATTCTGGATCTTCTCGCTGACTGCTATTGATTCTGCCCAAAATCTCAGGTTCCCACGTATGCATGTTTGCAACCATGATTCTTTCACTCTAAAGATGAAACTCTATAGCTAGATCCCTGAATATCTCCGTAAAAAACCACTCTGTCTGTAAACATCCGGTATTTGTTGATTTTCTACTCAGTGCATCTGCTACTACATTCGCTTTCCCGGGATGATACTTTATCGGAAAGTCGTAGTCTTTGATGTATTCCATCCATCTGGTTTGCCTCATATTCAAATCCTTCTGTCCGAATAGGTACTGAAGACTCCTGTGATCTGAATAAACTTCGAATTTCTCTCCATACCGGTAATGCCTCCACATCTTCAGTGCCATGACTACCGCAGCAAGCTCTAAATCATGGGTAGCGTATCTCTTTTCATGCTCATTCAACTGTCTGGACCAGTAGGCCACTACTTTTCCCTCCTGCATGAGAACGCATCCCAAACCAACTCTTGAAGCATTTGTAAAAATCACGAATCCACCTGTCCCCGAAGGTAATGTAAGGATAGGGGCAGTGGTCAATCTGGTCTTTAACTCTTCAAAATTTGCTTCACACTGTGCAGTCCATACAAAAGGAACATCTTTCCTCGTCAATTTGGTCAGTGGAGCTGCTATACTGGAGAATCCCTTCACAAATCTTCTGTAATATCCGGCTAAACCCATAAAACTCCTGATCTGTGCCACTGTCTTCGGACGTTCCCAACTGGTTATTGCATCAATCTTTGCTGGGTCTACTGCTAAACCTTCCTTAGAGATGATGTGTCCAAGAAAAGACACCTGCTATAGCCAAAATTCACATTTACTAAGCTTGGCATAGAGTTGATTTTCTCTCAAAATCTGCAATGAAGCCCTCAAATGTTCTGCATGATCATCTCTGGATCTCGAATAGACTAAAACATCGTCTATGAATACTACTGTGAATTGATCTAAACATGGTGCAAAGATCTTATTCATCAAAGCCATGAAGACACTCGGTGCATTGGTCAGCCCAAATGGCATAACCAGAAATTCATAATGGCCATATCTGGTTCTGAAGGCTGTCTTCTGGACATCTTGGTCTCTGACTCGCAACTGATGGTAGCCTGATCTCAAATCAATTTTTGAAAAATGTTGTGCTTCTTGCAGCTGATCGAACAACTCATCTATCCTGGGTAAAGGATACTTGTTCTTGATTATAACCTGATTCAGCTGTCTGTAATCTATGCACATACACATCGAGCCATCCTTCTTTTTCACGAACAAAACTGGTGCACCCCATGGAGATACACTCGGTCTCACAAATCCTCTATCCAAAAGATCCTGTAACTGAGCTTTCAACTCCCTTAACTCTGCTGGAGCCATGCAGTAAGGTGCTCTCGATATCGGTGTTGTCCCTAGCACAAGCTCAATCGTAAAGTCTATCTCTCGAACTGGTGGCAATCCAGGTATCTCCTCCGGAAAAACATCCGGGAACTCACATACAACTGGAATATCCTCTACTGCTTCTACCGCTTTGGACAAGTTATCCTCAGTGATAAATGCCAAATAACCGGCACAACCACTCTTGATCATCCGGTCTGCCCGCAAAGCGGAAATGACACTAGTGGTCATACGCTTCCTCTCTCCAATAATCTCAACATTGGCGTCTAACACGTGCAATCGGACGGTCTTGTTGAAGCAATCCATCACAGCTCTATACGTGGATAACCAATCCATCCCCAAAATAGCATCAAAGTCTTTCATGTCGAGAACGATAAGATTAGCAACTAAGATATACTCCCCCACCTGCACTTTGCAATCGGGATAATAGGATTCACACTGCACTGTCTTTCCTACCGGGATACTAACAAGCAAAATACAATGCAATGGAGCTACGTCTCCCACCAAGCATGCAACAAACATAGGAGAAACAAAAGAATGCGTGGAACCAGAATCAAATAAGACTCTAGCAGGTACATCTGAAATAGAGAGTGTACCTTCCACAACTCCGCCAGCTTCATCAGCCTCCTGATGATCCAAAGCATACACTCTGCCCTCCTGCTGGGGTCTCTGCTGCTGTTGCTGCTGTAGTCGATACTGTTGTCCTTGAGGCCTCTGTTGTCCTCGGTTCTGCTGCGGTCCCGCAAGTCGAAGTGGCTGCTGCTGCTGCTGTACCCGAGGCTGTTGTTGATTAGGCTGTTGTTGCCTCAAAGGCTGCGCTGCCACTGGTGGTCGTGGGGCTGCATTTCTCACACCCTGCCCTTGCTTCTTAGGGCAATCTTTAACCAGGTGACCCTGCTGACCACACTCAAAACATGCTCCTGTCTTCCACCGACACTCAGATGTCGGATGGTTTTTGTGACAATGCTGACAACGAGCTCTCTGCCCCTGATCTGTCCTAGGCTTCTTGGCCTGCTGCTGATACTGTTGCTGCTGTGGACGTTGCTGCTGCTGCTGGTATGATCCAGTACTCTTAGTCTGAGTCTGAGTTTGCTGAAGCTTCTGCTTGTAGAGGGCCTTTTTCCCTAATGGACTCTTCAGCCCAATAAGCCCGTCTGAGGTTCTCCTCAAAAGTATCCAAGGTAATGCTGGTCACCTTTGCCTTGATACGGGGATTCAGCCCCCGAATGAACCTCATGACCTTGTCAGCTTCAGTCTTCACTAGAGATGGTGCAAAACGAGACAAGTTAGTAAACTGCTGCTCATACTCCTGTACTGAGTTCTCTCCCTGCTGGAGTAGCTCAAACTCAGCAACCTTAAGGGCAGTGATGTGGGGTGGTATAAACTTCATACGAAACAACTTGCTGAACGAATCCCATGCCGTGTCATCCACGATCGTCTCATATGGTGTCTTGACTGATTTCCACCACATTTCAGCTGTACCTCTCAACATATAAGCTGCCAATTGTACCCTTTCCTTGCCTGAGCATTTGAAGACCTCAAATATTTTCTCAATTTGAACTACCCACTCATCAGCATCAAGAGGGTCCACATTACCATAGAACTCTGGTGGTGCCCTTTTCTTGAATTTATCAAATATATCGTTCGGGTCAACCACTTTCGCTGGCATAATCACTTGTGCTGGTTGGGTTGGTCTCTGTAGTACTGCCTTCATTTGAGTCTGAAACATAGCTTGATCCTCCCGTTGCTTAGTCTGGTTCTGGTTCTGTGCTTCTTGAGAGAGTACGAATGCTTGCATTAGCTGGTTAAACCTGCCTTCTATGGAGTCACTATCCGGAGCATTGTCATTGCTACTCTCGGGATTACCAGCACGCCTGTTACGACCAGCCATCCTGAAACATAAGAAACGTTAGTCCTATGGGACTCGATCTAACAAACAAACTATACACTCTACAAAAGCTAGATACCTCAAAAGAAACGAACCCAATCCTCACACGTATTAAGTTTCTACTCATTTTTAACCTAAGAAACCAATCTGCTCTGATACCACTTGTCACGCCCCCGATCGTGAAACCAGGGTTTATGCGTGAAATTAGGGCCAATTAAAAATTTTCAGCATTAATAATAACACTGGGCCCTAATCATGTCCCAATATGGATCGAAGATCGCTGTAAGGTATAAACATTTCCTTAAATACATAAAACGTATAGCGGAAGCTCCATAGTACAAATGGTATCTTGATGTATATAGTTAAGAGCAAAGACTGATCATATACATTAACTAGAGTTCAAGTTTGAAACAATTAAACAAAAGTATTATTTACAACAATAGGCCACATCCAAAACTCGGGCCTAGTCAAAAGATGAAGAACAAAAGATGAAACTACTCAAAATATCATGAAGGCGCTCATGTACGGGGTCATTACGGCTATACAATGTCGTCCGTACTATACTCCAAGAAGTCATCAGGCTGATCATCAATCATCAATCAAAGGAAAGACAAAACATATCAAATCATAAACATATATATTAACTTGCCTTGATGAAGAGCTTAGGGAAATTTCAAGAAGAAATTGAAGAAAACTCCACAAAAGCTCAAAGGGGAAGAAGAAGATTTCCAAACCAAAACCTCACTACAAAATGAATGCAAGTGGTTGCTATGAGTCTCCCTAATCCATTTCTAATCCAAATGAAGAAGATTAGCTAAGTCTAGTAGCTTGGAGAGCTTACCTTGGAGTGATTTGTTGATGAAAAGTTTGGAAAATTAGATGGTTGAGTTCTTGGAGAGTTGATGAAGAAGATGGGTGGATTGGCTAGTGAAGATGAGCTCTAATTGATTTCTTTGGCAAGGCAACAATGAAGAGAAGAAGGAGCTTAAAGATGACTTAGAGAAGTGAAAGAAAGGATGAAGATGAATGAGATAAGAAGGAGGAATGAGTCATCCGGTTGTGACTTGATATAAGAGGTTATTTTTGGAAAAATTTGGGTTAAGTCCTTGGTGAGCTAAAAGTGATTATTTGGGCATCTTCAGCGCGTCGAATCGAAACGCGACAGAAGACTGAAGTTCATGAAATGACGAGACCTATCCAATGCACCCAAACTCACAAAACTCATAATCTCATAAAAACCCCTGAAAACTTCCCAAAATTGCAAACCAGCCCCCTACTCTATCCAAACGCACTCGGACTCGCACGAGACTTCGCACGCGCGATCCCTACGCCAAACCCGACTCGCTAAGACTCTAACACACCTACTAACTAAACTACTAACTAACCAAGCAATTAATTAGTATTAATACGGGGTTAAGGTACGGGGTGTTACACCACTCGTGATAGCAAGCAGTGGGAGCACACCTCCAACGAAAGGGTCTTGCCTCCGATTGCCTCCAAGCAGCCAAGGAGACCGAACAAAAACCAAATTCGTACCGAGGATTGTTACTGACAACGTATGGTAATGACATGCTCTAATTGTAGGCAAAGATGATACAATCGCCTAAACTGTTGAAATCTGCCTCTAGGGTGAATTACATTGATGCATTGCTATGACTTGTACTTTTTTATCTTTTTTGTGAAAAGTCATCAGTTATGAACTTTCATTTTGATATTTGATGCTTTTTTTGGTGGAGATTGTTTTGGTGTTTGGCATTGCTGGGGGGCTCCCTTAAAAAAAATACTAGGATAGGCGACGCTATGCGTGCTTTTTAATGATTTGAAGATGTTGACTATTGACCTTTCTATTTTTGTTCATCTTGAATGCTGAATCTATAGATGTTATGTGCATTTTGCGGATTGAAAATTGTAAATCTAGCTTGACGTATAGCCGAATGAAAGTGGGCTGCTAATGAAGCAGCAGATGTTAACAAAAAAAAAACAATACCAAGCGACGCTAGTGTCGTCTATCAGTAAGGATGCGTCACACACACCCTTACTGATAAACTATGTACTGTGAATTTGCGACGCTAGTGTCGCACACACCCTTACTGATAGACTGTGTATTGTGAATTTGAGACGCTAGCATCGCACACACCCTTACTAATAGATGATGCTAGCGTCGCTTGCTACTGTTTTTTTTTTTTTTTTTTAAACATCTACTGCTTCATTAGCAGCCCACTTCCATTCAGCTACACGTCAAGATTTACACAAATAACATCCCCCAATAACATTAGAAAAACATAAAACCTACAAATACCCACCAACATCATTAAAAGGGCTATATACAAATAACATTCACCAATATGGCGCATCTTAACACAAAAAACCAAAACCTACAAACACCCACCAACATCCATAGTTCCTTAAAAAATAAATCACAACCAGGCCAAAATCCACCAGATGAGGAGATCAAAGTCATTCATCATGATAAAAATGGGTCAATGGGCAGTTGGTGGTTATTAATTTCCCAACTTCATCTATATATGTCCACGACGATCTTTGACCTCCAATATGGTATATCAACTTGAGTGAAATTAATTGGGCGGCTAGATGCACAGTGGTCTAGTGGCCTACGAACGCCAATGTAAATACACCGCAATCATCTCCATTCTCTTGGTAAGGTATCTTCATTTTAACGAGGAGAGGCCACATGTGAGTATCATACCACCCGTAGTTCAAAGAACTGCTTACCCACAAAATCAATTTGCACATAAATTGTGAACATTTGGCTATAGTAAATTGCTTTGAATAGATGAGGAGCACTAATTTGTAGTCAAAGAACTTACAAATTCTTTGCAAGCTGGTAACGAAGAACGGTCACTTTTCATAGTATTGTAAAAGTCCCATCGCCTCTCTTGGGTATCGCCGACCAAGAGCGTGAAGTGAGCTTGATACCAAATAATGAAAACCAACAACCTCTTTTTCTTGGCCTCCCATACTTTGATGCCATCTTTCCCCCAAACATTCTCTTCCAATGCATTTATGTTGTTCTCTCGCCACCAACTCTGATGATCAAGAACAGAAATCCACACATTTGAACTTAGTTTTAGCGAAGAGAGTGTGAGTTTAAACATAGTGAGGTTGGCAATTTCTAAATTTACACCGACGCTTGGATCGTAAAAGATCACATCCGGGTATCGATCCTTTAGGATATCGAACCACCAATACATCAGATTAGTGTCAAGCCAAGTATCAAGATCAAGTGCATTCTTCAAGAGCTTCGGTGCCACCATCATGCAGTATATGTCAAGCTCATCCAGTCTGTGAAATGCAAACATTTAGGATAGTTAACCAAAATCCGGCTTTAACCAAGCATATAAAAAACAGACAACAAAATGGAAGAAGTACAAGTTCCATACTTTGTTTTGTAGAATCCCAAGAAGCCTTCTAGAAGAGTAATTTCTAACTCGGTCAGAACATACTCCGATTGCACTAACGGATGCGCATATTCATCGAAATATTGAGGAATTTCCTATCCCGATGCAATCATTTTTTCTGCCACATCAGTGTGTAAATGTCTGACATTGGCGTTTGGACTACGATCGACATCTCGGGCGGTGTATTAAATGGAGTGTTCAAGACATCATCAACAACTGGGGAGACCGGATAGGCAAATGCAGCATTCAGATGTGGAGAGGTTGTTGCAGAATCCACTTGGATGGGCTCGTCCGAATAATCAAGCTTCTTGGCAGTAGGCTTAAATTTCTTCGAATGCCTTCCCTTTTCCATAGCCCGTTTTCGTTGGCTGGAAGGCGTATCCTGCAATGGATTGTATGATTAAAAGATTATGAATAACAGAAGAGAACCATACTTTAATAAGTGAATATAAGTTCTATTACCTTCGTACTCTCAATGTCTGACTGGGAAGCGGAGCAACTATCCCTCCCAACACGATCAAATGCGGAGGCAAATGATTCTCTAAAAGTTTTTATTTTCTTCTGTAAACGCGCGGTGAAATCCTCCAGCTTGATCATTATTCCAGTCTGCTCTGACCGATGATCGCTCTAGATGGTCCAACAAAGCATTTACATATACATAGTGGAGTTAGAAACATAATATTGACATGAGCACAACTTCTTCGGAAAAAAAGAAGGCCCTCACATGTATCTGAGTGCTGGATGACTCATCGGTCTCTTTGCCAACTCCAGTCCCTGCCGTGGTAGGTCTCTTTTTTCCCTTTCCATTAGGTGTTGTCGGTTGGGTCATCTCAGGTGTTTCTGCTCTTTCACCACCTTTGCCACAAACAATTTCCCAGACTGAGTTCAAGGAATACCATAAGAAATATGATTTTGGATGCTTTTTTGACTTGTTGTTTGACCCGCGTAGGGTAGTCTCCCTCCTTTTATCCCATAGTTCCATGACCTCATCATCGTATTTACTATAATCCATGGCATGTCTCTCTAAGTGTTCTACTCTCGTAAATGGCAAACAAAATGGAGGTGGGACAAGTTTTTTAATGCTGAATTGTTTTGAAACACGTTCGGGGCAGTACCTTTCTACTACCCAGTAATGAAGGAGTATAGACAATGAACTGAATAACTCCTTTTCATGCTTTGGTAGTTGTGCAAACAACTTCTTAGGCATCTTTGCATAGGGTCGCCAGTCGAACTGCAAGATTAAAACAAAACATATCAATAGGGAATATTGATGCATCGAACAAGTTAAAGGAAATATTAATGCAACTAATAGAACTGTAGTTTAATTATCCCATCCTCAGGCAAGTTGTTGATTTGCCGCCAAATTTATTTCATATTTGTAACCTTCTTATTCTCAAGTTGTCTCATTTCCCATGTCTTAAAAAGTGGGAATTGTAGATCCTTCTTCCGACTAGGATCAGGTTGAGGACATCTTCCAATAGCCATTCTTGAATATGCCCATATCCGCAAAGAGAATAAATGAAATGCATTTACAACATAGTATACAAAGATATTTCTGATTCAAAGTAAAATAAAAAAATTTACAGCACCTGTAACAACTGGAGGGGCCCTATTAGAGTTTTCAAAAGTGTAATCTTTACACTCCATCCTTTTTCTCCTTCCTCAACCTCTTCCTCTTCCCCTTCAACTTTCAACAAGGTTGTAGCCCTTGTAAGCATCCTGTAAAGATTAGCAAGGTATGCTGGACCCCATGCATAGCTCTTGACTTCCCTAAAGAGCTCCAGTTGCCAAGTTGGCCCTCGGGCATCGGACAAATTGGAAAAATATTTGCCCAGAAACCAAGAAAAACAAGTAAGCCCTGGTCTTATAGATCTCATTCTTCTTCTTCGAAGGCTTGAGATTTTCTTCTAACCACTTGAACTTGATTGTAATGTCAATGGAATCTTTGCCAGGATGTGGAGCCATACCAAGCAGCTCCATGCACACTTCTAGGACCTTGGCAAGCGGAAATGTCATTCCCGTTACAGGTGGACCATCGATAGGGAGTCCATAGATGTATGCCACGTCTTCTAACGTGACTATGGCTTCGCCGGTAGGCAAATGAAATGTGTTGGTTTCTGGCCGCCAGCGTTCAACCAAACTCGCAATAAGGGCGTGATCAATTATCATGTAGTTTATCTCTGAAAGGTGAGATAGACCAACCTCCCTCATGATGTCCTTTTGCCTATCCGTTAGAACCCATATTTTCTTATTCGGATATGTATTTATGCATAGATAAGCGCCGGGTTCAGCACCATTCATTATTGCCTTTGAGATATGTGAATCTTGCAAAAAACACAATTCTCCACCATCATCATTTCTGTATCCTTTAGCTATCTGTGCAAATCAAAGACATGTAAAAAGCGCATAAGAATCTCAAAACAACAATTTAATGTAACAATGAACATCTATCTGCATGCAGAAATCTTTATATACATCTTGCATTCCATACTCTCCACTAAAATATAATCTAATACTCAACAATCACAACCAAATAAGTTGGTTACTGTAAACAAGTTTAAAACAAATATAATGCTTCATTTATCATTAGAAAATGTAGCATTAATAGTGGGCACTGCATTAGAAATATAGTGCTTTCATTTGCCAAGTATTCTAGTATTGATTTCCTAACATCCAAAAGAGGCCCGCAAAGGATTTTCAGGTCATAGTATATCATGAGAGGGTGGGATTGCAATGGTACTCATCTCTCTTAACTAATGAAAGTTGTCTATCTATTCCTTCTTTTACTAGCACTAGGTCATATTCCACTGTGACTAGAGTGGCGCTCATAGTTAGATTACCACTGGTTTAACTCCCAAAATCCCAATCATGTACATGTTTTCTACATTATCTACCTAGCCACACTAATCATCATCACCACCACAGTCATCATCGTCATCATCATAATAGTTCTTCATTTGAGATCCACAAAGATGCAATGATGCATCTGTGTATGGAAATCACTATATATAGACACTAATGAAAACATCTCTCATAGTTATGCTCACCCCCAAACCAAAGTTCTATATTGAATTTTCCTCAGTTGGGTAAATGTTTCCTTTCGGTTGTAATAGCTTGAGACAACTAAAGTGTTGTTTTGTTCTTGGAAACCTGGCTGCAGAGCATCCAAGGTCAAAGGGGCCCAACTGTGCATTTATAAGTACAAGCCTGAATATGGTTGTTAACAAATAGGCATTTAGGGTCAAAATGCAGCATCTACCTATGAACTCAAAAACTCAAAGCCCTAAGAAACTACACATAACTTTGGATAATCAAGCTTAAATAATTCCATATGTTACACAAAAAATGTCAAATGACCTATGAAGCATTATAACAAACACTTGACATACAATTTCACAATGTCCCAATTTGATGGATCCTGGTTCTAACTAGCACCGTAGCAAGGGCATTGCCCATGTGGCTAGGGTCATCTAATTAATTTAGCCTTTTTTTGAAAAACAATTCAATATAAGTATTCTCTAGTCTAGTGGTTAGGTTACTTGTTTAAATAGTTAAGAGGTCATGAGTTCAAATCTCATCAACTATACCATCCTAAATACCTATCTGCTGAATTCATTTCTTTAGGCGTTCACATGGAATATCATACAACTAAATTACAATTGGTGGAATTATCCAATGGTGCAAATAGTAACTTGATGAGGAACGTCAAAGGGATTAGAGTTTGTGGACTGGGATTTAGGGTTTAGGAACTAGTTTTAGGATGCAGGGATTTGGTTTGATTAGGGTTTTGGATTAAGAATTCTTGTCTCCAACGATTGGATCTTGGTTGCAATTGAACTAAAAGAAAGAACCCCTGTTTGGTTGGTCTCAAGTCTCAACAAGTGAGAAAGTAAAGTACCATTATTTTGTTCAACTGTTAAGAATTTTACTGGATAAGGTACAAGTGGTTATTTTATTGGTTTTTAACTTTTCTTCTCACTTCAATTTATTTTACCCCATGAAACCAAACACAAATGAAGTTTACCTAAAAATATACTTTTCTTTCACACAATCATCAATTTCTTCACTTTATTTGACAATTACTTTATATTACTTCTTCGATAGACTATTTCAACATTCCCTGAAAGTAGGTAACTTTCCATTTCTTTTCTAAAAGTATGTGATCAGATTACATCAATTCACATGAACTTTTCAAGAGACTTCCTCTTGGGCCGACAAGTGATAATATCTGTACCTTTGGTAGTACCAAGTCACATGAACTAACCATGCAGCATACATTATTATTTCACTGGTAAATACTCACATGGGATCGATCCCATTGGCGCAATGTTATTGCCAAACACGGGTTACCTTTTTCTTTTCTTTTTTTCGTTTTTTGGGGCAGTTGGATTTGTTGTCATTATTATTTCACTAGTAATTACGCAAAACAAAGGACCAATCCCATTGATCTTGCACAAGATTAATATCATAAAAAATACACATTATGGACCTCTTTTTATTTACTAGAATTTCTAATTGGAATTTAATGTGTTGAGGTTTTTTTTTTTTGACATGTTGTGATGGCTTTTCTCTTGGTATTTGCAAATGCCAAGTTTTTTTTCACTAGAATTCCAAAATTTCAGTCACATAAAATATCTCAAATGACGTTTAGAATTTTAGAAATTCCAACTCCTTTGTTTTTTCTCTTTTGGGATTTTTGGATGCTCAAATACAAAGGAGGATTCAACAATTCCACATGTCTCAAAATTTAGAAATCCTCATGGTAAGGATTCTCTGAATTATTCCAGTAAAGAAACATGTCCTATAAGAGAACATATAAAAAAATTTCGCTGAAAATAAAATAAATTTTAAATAAAAATAGAACTAAAAATAGAAAACTATAAATCTATATTTTTCATAAATATCATCTTGTGGCTTACAGTTTACTACATCTTTATCATTATAATAGTGTGATAAATTCATTTCTAGCGTCAAATTAAATTTGTCATGAGATATTTTTTTTTTTTTTTTTTTTTTTTGCATAAATTCAATATATTGGCCAATATTGACCACTTAGAAACAAGTGTAAACTTTCTTAGAGCGAGGATAAGAAGATTCTATTATCCCAACAATATAAATTTAATAGTGGGGCCACCTTTAAAATCCAACAAATCTAAGGCCCTGTTTGGCAAATCTTATCGGTATGAAACAGACATGTGGATAATAGATCTATGTAAAACAGACGTTTTACATTTAGTCAGTTTGGTAAGACTAGTTCACAGTTTAAATAGACGTTTTAGGATCCTAGGGTTCAATGTTTTTCATGAATTCCTCAAAATACAGAAGGGATTAAGGACTCAGATTTGTCCCCGTAAACGCTCTTGGGCTTCAGAAGAGGATCAACGATTCAGATCTCGATATTCATGGCCACAAAATGAAGAAACTCAGATCATATGGTCCACAATTTTTCACAAATATCTCGAGATCGACAAAAAATCAACGGTTCGGTTTTCATACCATAGTCTTGCTTAACATAATAGAGAGAACCAATAGTTTCGATTGAAGCTGAGAACCCCATAATTAAAAAGAAACTAAAAAAATAAGACTGGGTTTCATCACGTGAAACCCAGTTAGTTTTAAATCATTGATATCAACGGTCCCATGGTTTTGCATGATTTTCTTGAGATTCTCAAGGGATCAGAGGCTGAAATTTGATCCTATAATTGTTCTTGGGCTTATGAAGAGGATCAACGATTCTGATCTTGATAGAGGGTCCCACAAAAGGTTAGAAATGTAGATCCAATGGTTTACATCGCTTTGAGAGTATCTCGTGATTTGTACAATATCAACGGTTAAAATTTGATGTCATAGCCGTTATTGAGGTTATTAAGACATGCAATGGTTTGGATTTTCACCTTGGGCTCATAATGTTTAAAAAAAATACAAAAACATGGACTGACTTCAATGAGCACTGTAGCATCATACAGACATAAAATGTCTATTTGTTTGCTTCAAAAAGATACCTACTTCCACCATCCAAACAGTCTTAATGTCTAAATATATATCTATTTCAAACCTCATTAAGAGAAATAGAGGTCGGTTTATAGACTTGCCAAACAGCCTCTGAGTCGCTGCCTCTTTATGCTCATCATCATGTTGGTGATGTAGACATGTAATTTCTGACTCTTCTCCTTTTTTTCTTCTTTTTAATTGTAACCATATGTTTTAGAACTAATCCATCTCATGAGAAGAGCAACTGGAGGGAAATTTTTCTTTACCATAAGATAAGAAGGGATGTAATAATTTTGAGCAGGTTGGATCTCAAAGGTCGATCCATTAGTAGATCAGTAGAGTTAGAACTCCTAGAGGCATTCGTGAATTTCACATTTGCTAGAAGTTGGTGAAGGAAAATGATTTCTGAATTGAATGAGCGAAACTCTATAGTGGAGCTTCACCTATCAAAACAGTGAGGGTTTTCATTTTGAGTGGCTCGTAACTTAAAAAAAGGTTGGCCTCCACTGTGCAGTTCCACTCCAACTCCAGAATTCACTAAGTCAAGGGGCTAAGGATCTGGACTCAACACTCTCATTGGCTTATTATAATTATGTGAATATTAAGAAAAAGAACTATTGTTTTAAGCCATCATTTATTAAACAACGTAATGAATTGTTTCTCCTTGCGTGTTTTGATTATCCAAAGAATGACTGTAAATCATTCAAGCACTTATTGGCAATGCGTTTCAAAAGTTGTAATGTCTTTCTTCCCAGGGCATCAAAAACTAATTTTTGAAACCATGAAAAGTGTTTTATGTTGCCATTATTATGGTCGTGTGGATAGCTGACTACTTGATTTTACTCGTATAGGGAGCTCAAGTTTTTCTCGATCAAAGCCTCTACAATAACATGTGAATCTTTGTAAATGAATTGGACCAAAGTTTAACCAGAGTAGTGCATCGTTGAAGTGACCATGTGCAGGAAATAAAGAAAAATTATCTTCTCTCAACATGATTAATCTAACAATGCATACTACTCTGATAGTATATATAGTGGAATTTAGGACATTGCCTATACATTAAGAAGGCGGCATCTGATATGAGTAAATTGAGTCAAACAAAAGTCCACCACACATGAGCTAAATCAAGTGCGAGATCTCGTTACGACACCATATTGACAGCAACACAGGATCTTTATATATCTAACTCAAATTATCTTGTGTTCTATTCCAGGATATGTTTATAGGGGGTACTGAGAGCACATCCGCCCTTATGGAATGGGTCATTGGTGGGCTGATGAGAAACCCAAGATGTCACACCTCGTCCCTAGTTTTAATCAAGATTAACTATAATTGATTGGGATTAATGGTAATTAAGCATGTTTAATTAACCTAAGAATGGTTAATGACCAAATTGAATTGAATTTGTCTCAAATGATTAATTTGAGCTTAATGAAAGGATAATGAATGACATTGAATTATTTGAATTGATTTTTTTTACTTAAACAAAGGAAAACAAGGACTTTTTCGTAAATACGAATTTCTGCGTATTTTGTCGAACACGGTAACTCCTAATACCAACGCATGTATCTCAAAGAGTATGTTAATTTCCGTAGAAGACTTAAACTCTTTCGCTGAAAATTGGATCAAATGAGTTTTCATTTGACTCGAAATGTAAATAATAGAAATAAAAGGGGGCTTTGTGCAAACATGGGCTTCTAAGAATTGACATGAACTCAAATGAGTTCATTCTCTCATTCCCAGCATAGCCAACCCTAGGCTCATCTTTTCTCTTCTTCTTCCTTCCATTTCTTCATCAAGCATCAAGATTGAGGCTTTACATGTGGATTGGAGAGGATTTCATCTTCTTCATCTTCTTTCTCTAACTCTCTTTCCATTTCCTTGGAGCAAAAGCTTAAAAAAGAGCTCAAGCTTTCTTTTTTCAAAGCTACAAGTAAGTACTTTACTTGTTTACAGAACTTCCAGGTTCTATTCAATGGTTTATAGTGTTTTCTAGCACAAAGAACTCATTTGAGTTCTATTTGTGGATTTGGTTTTGGCTTTAGGTTGGAATAGGCATGAATTGAGGAGATTTCATCTCAAGGATCGAGCTAAACAAAGGGTTTTTTGCTAATTAATTTCCAAACAAGGCAAGTATACTCATTTATTATGATTTAAGATGCTATGGAACTTGTTTGAGCTCAAGGAGCTCAAATTCTAAATTTCGGTTCAAAAATTTTCTGAACTTCTGGGAGCTCGGCTGACCGACAGCTTACCAGCCCTTTTAGGTTGAGTTTCGCAGAAAAAAATTCAGCTTCTGAAAAGCTGACCGAACTGGGTTCGGTCAGCTGAAATTGCATTTCGGTCGATCGACAAGTGACCGAACTTCTGACCTAGCTCATCTGGAGCTCTCTGGATTGCGAATCGAGGGGTAACAGAACTATGTTCTGTTAATCGACAGTGTGGGTACAGTCGACCGACAAGGTGACCGAATTCCCTTGAGAAATGTCATAAATTTTATCAGAGAAATGAGCTTCTAGGAAGTTGACCGTGAGCTGACCGACAGCATTCGGTTAGCCGAGTCCTAGATTTTGGTTAACCGACAGGTAACCGATAAGGTGACCGAACTTGAGGAAAATTTCAGATTGAGGTCTAATTTTCCTGGATTGAAGCCTATTGACTAAGGCTAGTGTTAGTGGTGTTTTTTCTAAACCTTCATGGGTGTTAGCTAAGGTTATGCTAATGTGTAAATTTCACTTAAAGTGATGTAATCGAGAATAACACATGCATTAGATAACGAACGTTGCACCTGAATGTTTGGTTTAGAAGTTTGAATAAACTTATTAATTTTGATTTGATTCCTGAGTCTGGCACTATATAGTAGTTTCTTAAGCTAATTAATGAGCTGAAATGAAGTAATGAAATGAATTAATGAATTGAATTAATGAACAATCCTACTGTAGTAGATGGATGGGGTGTTCCAGAGCTCCGTGGGGATGTCAGTGATCTCTGATCAAGACATTGGTAGATCCCACACATATTGAATGATAAGTGATAAGTCCTTAAAAATGTAATATGTTCTTATCATTTTAGAGTAATTAAGGACTTAATCATCAGATCATGGACCATTTTAGTAAAAAATTATGATTTTATGTTTTTGAGCATCAAAGACTAAATTCGAGTCAAAATTCATCAAAAATTGCATTTTCACATAAAATCATGAATTTCTCTATTTTTGGCATTGCAAGTCAAAAATTTCTCTTAACTTTTTAATCACACATGAAATGATGAATTTTCTTTGCACCTTTAATTTAATTGAAGAAAACTTGATAAAATGGTGACATTTTATGCATTTATTTGGTGTGAATTGGGCCCGCATCTTGCATAATTCCTTACCTATATGATTAGATTATTCTTTGATCTTTGCTTTTATTTTTGTAGGGAATTTCAGAAATCGGGGCCCACGGAAGAGAATTGACGAATCAAATGCACCATGGACCCACCTTCCTTTGGCATGGAATCTAAGGTAGGGGCGGCCATGGTAGCGTCCGCTCTCATATGAAAGAAAAAAATCAGATTTAATCTCTTGAAGATAAGTTCCGAATTTGTGGGCCATGAGATGATGAGGTGTCATATCTACTCTCCAACAAATATTGCTTACATGTCAAGATGGATGGCTAAGATTCAATTCAAGCCAAACAAAGAAGAGAAAACATTGCAAAAGAAAGTCAAGCCAAGGCATGGGACGTTCCATGTTGTCTACATCCAAGTGGGGTCCACATGCATTCAAGAATTGCACATCAAATCTGAAATTCAGATTTGAATTGATCCTTAACCCAAGTGGGACCCAAGAGAGGGAGTTGCATGAGATAAGAACAATCCTATTTTTACTAGGATTGTGAGCCAACCCCTAGAAAATCTCTCAAAAACTCTCCTAATCCTAATCCAACTTGGACCACACACTACTAATTCTTACCCAAATCAAAAACCTTGCAACAAAAGCTATCAAAAATATATAAAAAGAGACACAAAGAGGGCTGGACGTGCATACCATACCCCCCAATCCTCTTGGACGACCAGCAACAATTATTCCCCCTTTTCCATTAATTTTTCTTCATCTCTCCTCCTTCCATCAATATTTCATCCAAGGCCTTCCCTAAGGCACACTACCACTTGGGTTTCTACGCCGTCGCGCCGCCGCCGTTGCTATCGTCACTCCACCATCAGATCATCCTTGAAATCATCTTCCCTTGCTTGGATTTCAGATCGCGAAACGAGAGCCGGTTGGATCGCCGTTCAAGACCGCGAGTCCCTCTCCTCCGTTTAGTGTTTCTTGTGTCTATGGTAAGGTTGGATGCACTTTATTTTTATTAAAAGAATTTTGTAATGGTTATTTGCTTGTAATGGGTCTTTCATTAATAAATCAAGTTTATGGGGTCTTGGTCTTCACCAATTAGTCAACATTGAATTTTTGTGCGAAGTGACAGTGCGCACTTGGTGCGGTGGTCTTGATTTTTCTTGATGGCATTAAGCAAAGTAATTATTGCAAAGTTTTAGAATTAAAATCTAATTTCTTTATTCTCTGATTTTATTTTATTTTATTTTATTCTTTATTTTATGCACCTTAACAATTATTGCAATTGGTTGGGCTAATGAATCTTATGGTGATGCAGTGGTTAGATTAGGTTTCTAGATTAGGATTTTAATTTTCTTTGGTTGTAATTAATATTTCAGATTTGCAATTAATTTTTAATTCAATTAGAAAATTTGATTTGTATAGTTTTTTTTTAGGCTAGAACTAGTTTTCTTTTATTAGGACAGGTTTTGCGATAAATAAACTCTCCGTGGATCGATCCGGTTTCACCGGTTATTACTACAATCGCGGCCTTGCACTTAGGGCTACGATCAATAAGCCACTTAATAAAGTGCACTAACTGAAAATTGAATAAATGAAATGATGAATCCGTTAATCGGATAACTGAATGATCCCTTTTGGGAACCATTGAATGGAAAGTATACTTGTAAGGTCCGCGACCTTACTGGGTTAGTTGGGCCCAATAGCAGGCCCGTTGACACATTTATTTTGTATTTGTTATAATTAATGTATTATTAGATAATTAGGAGGGTTTAGATCATGAACGAGTTTCTTTTAGCATTAGAATAGTGTTTGCGAAGTTTCGTGCGATTCTGAGTTCGTTTGATCATAGCAGGGGGGTTGTTTGCAATTTAGGGAAAAGTGAGTGTTTTTCCGAAAAATTCCAATTGCCATGATTTTTGGGTTTGTTGGAAAGGTCTCGCTGCACCGATCATTTTTGTCTCTTGGCTCGTCGCGATCCGACGACCAAAAACCCTTCAAGTGACCCATTCTTTCACCAGACCCACTTAAGGGCAAACTTGTCATTTTTCCTCTCCTATTCTCTTAAACAGAGATTTACCCTAACCCTAAGCTCATTTGATCGTAGCCCCAAGTGCAAGGCCGCGATTGTAGTAATAACCGGTGAAACCGGATCGATCCACGGAGAGTTTAGTTATCGCAAAACCTGTCCTAATAAAAAAAACTAGTTCTAGCCTAAAAAAAACTATACAAATCAAATTTCCTAATTGAATTAAAAATTAATTACAAATCTGAAATATTAATTACGACCAAAGAAAATTAAAATCCTAATCTAGAAACCTAATCTAACCACTGCATCACCATAAGATTCATTAGCCCAACCAATTGCAATAATTGTTAATGGTGCATAAAATAAAGAATAAAATAAAATAAAATCAAATAAAATAAAATCAGAGAATAGAGAAATTATATTTTAATTCTAAAACTTTGCAATAATTACTTTGCTTAATGCCATCAAGAAAAATCAAGACCACCGCACCAAGTGCGCACTGTCACTACGCACAAAAATTCAATGTTGACTCATTGGTGAAGACCAAGACCCCATAAACTTGATTTATTAATGAAAGACCCATTACAAGCAAATAACCATTACAAAATTCTTTTAATAAAAATAAAGTGCATCCAACCTTACCATAAACACAAGAAACACTAAACGGAGGAGAGGGACTCGCGGTCTTGAACGGCGATCCAACCGGCTCTCGTTTCGCGATCTGAAATCCAAGCAAGGGAAGATGATTCCAAGGATGATCCAATGGTGGAGTGACGATAGCAACGATGGCGGCGCGAAGGCGTAGAAATCCAAGTGGTAGTGTGCCTTAGGGAAGACCTTGGACGAAATATTGATGGAAGGAGAAGAGATGAAGAAGAATTAATGGAAAAAAAGGAAATTCTTGTTGCTGGTCGTCCAAGAAGGTTGGGGATATGGTCATCCACGTCCAGCCCTCTCTTGGGTTTATTTATAGATTTATGATAGCTTGGGTTGCAAGGTTTTTGATTTGGGTAAGCATTAGTAGTGTGTGGTCCAAGTTGGATTAGGATTAGGAGAGTTTTTGAGAGATTTTCTAGGGGTTGGCTCACAATCCTAGTGAAATTAGGATTTTTCTTATCTCATGCAACTCCCTCTCTTGGGTCCCACTTGGGTTAAGAATCAATTCAAATCTGAAATTTCAGATTTGAAACAAATTTTAAAACAATGTGGCCCCCCTCATGGACGTTTTTTAAGCTTCTTGGAGTGGTGTTGGACGTGCAACACTTGGTAAGGAGAATCCTTGGTTTGCAAACTTCAATCTTTTGAACTCCTCATGGCTAGAAAAAACCTCTTGGCATGGCCCACCTTAAACATCTCTTCAAATCTGAATTTAATTTCATCCCAAACATGACATAGGAGTGGGCCATACTTGGAAAAAATGCAATCTTGGAACTATCCCATGCTTGGACGTCCCTACCTTGGCTTGACTTTCTCTTACAATTTTTTTCTTCTTCTTTGTTTGGCTTGAATTGAATCTTAGCCATCCATCTTGACATGTAAGCAATATTTGTTGGAGAGTAGATATGACACCTCATCATCTCATGGCCCACAAATTTGGAACTTATCTTCAAGAGATTAAATCTGATTTTTTTCTTGCATATGAGAGCGGACCCTACCATGGCCGCCCCTACCTTAGGTTCCATGCCAAAGGAAGGTGGGTCCATGGTGCATTTGATTCATCAATTCTCTTCCGTGGGCCCCGATTTCTGAAATTCCCTACAAAAATAGAAGCAAATATCAAAGAATAATCTAATCATATAGGTAAGGAATTATGCAAGATGCGGTCCCAATTCACACGAAATAAATGCATAAAATGTCACCATTTTATCAAGTTTTCTTCAATTAAATCAATGGTACAAAGAAAATTCATCATTTCATGTGTGAATAAAAAGTTATGGGAAATTTGTGACTTTCAATGTAAAAAATAGAGAAATTCATGATTTTATGTGAAAATGCAATTTTTGGATGAATTTTGACTCAAATTTAGACTTTGATGCTCAAAACATAAATTCATAATTAGTTTACTAAAATGGTCCATGATTTGATGATTAAGTCCTTAATTACTCTAAAATGATGAGAAAATATTGCATTTTTAAGGACTTATCACACCCCCCAACCAGCTTTTTGCTAGTCCCGAGCAAAATATGCAAACTATGGTAGGTCTTCTGGCCTAATCTAATCTAAACTAAATGCAAAGACAAAAAAAAAAAAGAAAAACGCCACTTCCGCTGGCACTCTCGGCTGCATTTAGCGTATGCAGCAAGCCCTTAAACCCCTAGGTTACCCCTAGTGGACGAGTTGTGCCTCGTGAGGGTTTGCAGTGAATATGCCCACAAAATTCATTTACCTAAAAGTGAAAGAAATTCAATAGAAGGTTTTTCAAAAGAATATTGAGTCAAATCGGATGCCTCGAATCCTCGAATAATCAAGATTTCAGACTTTTCAAAATCCGGTTCACGTTTTTTTTTTTTTTTTTTTTTTTTTTTTTTTTTTTTTTTTAAGACCAAAACTTTGAGTGCCTTGTGCAAGTGTATACATCAGAACAAAAATTTTAAATGTTCTACGATAATGCCATGACAACAGAATTCTCCCTCGGAATTTCCAACTTTCCTAGATTCGGGCAAAATACAAGTCTCCTCTCAAGGCTACTATGATGGCTTTCGCACTGTTGTTTTTCAAAGGCCGCGAGATGCATTTTTTTTTCTTTGTGAACACACGCATGTGACTGTGCAATGCCTCGGTCCCTTAAGCTTTCTAATTAACCCATATAATGAGCATTAGGCCAATGACTCCCAAAACAGATGTCTTTAGGGCACTAGGTATATAAATACCCCTACGGGCTTACTGGCTCGGGTTAAAAAGGCTACGAACCCAAACTAGTCACATAATTTTTTTTTTTTTTATTCTTTTCAAGAGTTATAACTAAACTCTTTTTTTTTTTTTTTTTTTTTTTTTGTAACACTTATTTGTGCATCCCTTGGCAATTTTTTTTTTCTTTTTAAACGGTCCCCAACAATAGGCAGCCCTTTTCAATTCACCCGAATTAATTCACTGGTTTTGGTTGGCCTAACCATGCCGATGAACCAGGAGAACTCATATGGCCAAATTTCAGAAAGTCGTCTCTTTTTCTCTCTTGAAAGAACTCTGAAAATGACACTTAAATCTTTTTGTCCAAAACTTTTGAAATGATGTACACGTGGTACTGTGAAAAACAAAGTTCGGTATTCATTTTATTTTTTAGAAAATAATGAACCTTCATTTTACTTCCTTCCAAAAAAATTCTGAAATTCCAGATTTCTAAGCATCTTCGAATCGTCAAGTTCTTTTGAAAACACTTTTTTTTTTTTTTTTTTTTTTAAATTACTATGAAAATTTGTCTAAAATTGGACAAGTGTGCTTGTTCCCACCCCCCAACCTAAGCTAGACAACGTCCTCGATGTCATACATGAAATGCGAAATGAAATGTAACATGAGGTGAAAATGTAAAAGGAGGAAAACGGTTAGAAAGCACCTGGAGTAATGAAGCTTCTGCGTAGTACCCTGTCCAATGTGAGACAAAGAACACACACAAAAAAAATAGAAAAATATATGCATAATATACAAAGGTATGGGCCACTGTCAGATCCAGTGCCCATCAATCCTGATAGATAGGATCGATCAGAGGAATTACATTTTCCTCTGGAGGAATAGTCTCCAAGAATGGTTTTAAACGTTGTCCATTGACTTTAAAAGAGGTACCATTCGATGGATCAATGAGGGTCACTGCCCCGTATGGAAATACTTCTTGAACAATGTAGGGGCCTGTCCAACGAGATCTTAACTTTCCAGGGAAAAGATGAAGTCGAGAATTGTACAAGAGGACTTTTTGAGACGGATGGAATGATTTTCTTAATATCCGTTTATCATGAAAGGCCTTAGTCCTGTCCTTGTAAATTCGTGAGTTCATATAAGCCTCGTTTCTCAATTCTTCTAATTCATTTAGATCAAGAGCTCTTTTCTCCCCAGCCTTGTCTAAGTCAAAGTTCAGTTGTTTTATGGCCCAATAAGCTTTATGTTCTAGCTCCACTGGAAGGTGGCAAGCTTTCCCATATATAAGCCGGTATGGAGACATCCCAATTGGGGTCTTATATGCAGTGCGATAGGCCCACAAAGCATCATTTAACCGCATGGACCAATCCTTACGATTCGGTTTTACCGTGGTCTCCAAAATTCTTTTAATTTCCCTATTTGAGACCTCTACCTGCCCACTTGTTTGAGGATGATAGGGGGTAGCCACTTTATGTGTAACACCGTAATTTTGAAATAAACTCTCAATAATGCGGTTACAAAAGTGAGTGCCCCCATCACTAATGATGGCACGCGGGGTTCCAAAACGGGAAAAGATATTTTCCAAGATAAACTTTTTTACCGTTTTAGCATCATTGTTCCTACATGGGATTGCTTCAATCCATTTGGAAACATAATCAACTGCAACGAGGATATAATGAAAACCAAAGCTCGGGGGAAATGGTCCCATAAAGTCTATACCCCATACATCGAATAACTCGACGACCAAAATCGGGTTTAAAGGCATCATGTTCCTTTTGGAAATTGAACCCAATTTTTGGCACCGCTCACATACTTTACAGAGATCATATGCATCTTTAAATATAGTGGGCCAGTAAAAACCAGATTGCAAAATTTTGTGAGCGGTCTTTTTAGCAGAAAAATGGCCCCCACAAGCTTGAGAATGACAAAATGATATAACACTGTTCATTTCATGGTCTGGAATGCATCTCCTAATGATTTGGTCTGGGCAGTATTTGAAAAGGTATGGGTCATCCCAGAAAAACTGTTTTACCTCAGTGAAAAACTTGTTTTTATCTTGTTGGGTCCATTCTTTTGGAATTTCACCCGAAGCTAGATAATTGGCAATGTCAGCATACCATGGAGAATGGGAAAAAGTGGCAAACAAGTGCTCATCAGGGAAAGTGTCCTGGATTGGCAAGGGTTCTAAAGCGTTGGAAAGGACAATCCTAGAAAGATGATCAGCCACCACATTTTCTACTCCTTTCTTATCCTTGATTTCGATATTGAACTCTTGGAGTAGAAGGATCCATCTGATCAGTCTGGGCTTGGCATCTTTCTTAGAAAGCAAGTACTTCAGCGCAGAATGGTCAGTAAAGATCACAATTTTGGATCCAATTAAGTAGGAACGGAATTTATCCAGTGCATAGACCACAGCCAATAGTTCTTTCTCTGCTGTAGAATAATTAATCTGTGCACTGTTTAAAGTCCTGCTAGCATAGTAAATTACATATGGCTTTTTGTCCCTACGTTGCCCAAGAACTGCCCCAACTGCATAATCGCTAGCATCACACATGATTTCAAAGGGTAGGCTCCAATCTGGAGGTTGCATAATTGGAGCAGTCGTCAACATGTCCTTAAGCTTGGTAAAAGCCAATTGACATGCCTCCGTCCACTCAAATTCTGCTTCCTTTAGCAGAAGGTTGCATAATGGTCGAGAAATGACACTAAAATCTTTTATGAACCTTCTGTAGAATCCAGCATGCCCTAAGAAAGATCTTACATCTCTTACGGTTTTTGGGGCGGGCAAATTGGAAATTAGATCTATTTTGGCTTTGTCCACTTCCAATCCTTTAGATGATACGATGTGGCCAAGGACAATCCCTTGTCGTACCATAAAATGACATTTTTCCCAATTCAGTACTAAGTTCTTTTCTTCACACCTAGAGAGGACCTTAGTTAAGTTGCTCAAACAATCTTGGAAAGAATCTCCAAAAACGGAGAAATCGTCCATGAAGACTTCGAGAAAACGTTCCACCATATCACTAAAAATACTCAGCATGCACCTTTGAAAGGTTGCAGGAGCATTACACAGCCCAAAGGGCATCCGTCGGTAAGCAAAGGTGCCAAAGGGGCATGTGAAAGTTGTTTTCTCTTGGTCTTCCGGGGCGATCTCTATTTGATTGTATCCAGAATATCCATCCAAGAAACAATAATACTCGTGGCCAGCTACCCGTTCTAAAATTTGGTCCAAGAAGGGTAGGGGGAAATGATCCTTTCGTGTGACAGCATTTAACTTTCTGTAGTCGATGCAAACTCGCCAACCTGTGGGTATACGGGTTGGGATGAGCTCATCATTAGCATTACGGACTACAGTTACGCCGGCCTTTTTAGGTACAACTTGGGTAGGGCTGACCCATTGGCTATCCGAAATTGGATAAATGATACCCACATCTAGAAGTTTTAAAACTTCTGCCCTAACCACTTCCTGCATGGTGGGGTTTAACCGGCGTTGCATCTGACGGGAGGGTTTTGCATTCTCCTCCAAATAGATATGATGTGTACACACGAGGGGATTAATTCCCTTAATGTCAGCCACGGTCCAAGCAATTGCACCTTTGTGCAGTTTGAGCACTTCTAAGAGTTGGACTTCTTGGTCCTTGTCAAGGTGTGCAGAAATTACTACAGGAAATGTTTCATTTTCTCCAAGGTATGCATATTTCAGGTGAGAGGGCAAGGGTTTCAACTCAGGTTTGGGCGGCCTCACCTGAGATGGAAGAGACAGAGTACCAGTTGGTAATAGCTCTTCAAAAGAGAGTCTGCCTATAGTGTCGACCATTTCAACAGTGTTATCAAGTGTTTCTTCACAGAGGGTCAGGCCCTCAATTGACTCAATGGAATCAGAGATTGTTTTTGTAAAAGTTTCTGCTGTAAGAACACTGATCAAATCTACTTCTTCAAGGTCAATGTTATCATCCCGTGGTTGTTTGCAAAGGTCAAAAACATTTAGCTCTAATGTCATGTTACCAAAAGATAGCGTCATTTTTCCATTCCGGCAATTGATCAATGCATTGGATGTGGCTAAGAATGGTCTCCCCAGAATTACCGGAATCTGAGCATGAGGATCTGCCACAGGATGAGTGTCTAGCACAATGAAGTCTACTGGAAAGTAGAACTTGTCAACTTGCACAAGCACATCCTCTACTATCCCTCTCGGTCTTTTGACTGATCGGTCTGCGAGCTGCAAAGTAATCTGGGTGGGTTTGAGTTCGCCTAACCCCAATTTTACATAGACCGAGTAGGGTAGTAAGTTAACACTCGCCCCAAGATCAAGCAGTGCTTGTTCAATTTGACAATTTCCAATAATGCACGAAATCGTGGGGCATCCTGGATCTTTGAATTTAGGGGGAGCGTCATGCTTTAAAATTGCACTAGCTTGCTCAGTGAGGAACGCTTTCTTTTGTACATGTATCTTACGCTTCAACGTGCACAAGTCCTTAAGAAACTTTGCGTAAGATGGGACTTGTTTGATTGCGTCTAACAACGGGATGTTAATTTTAACCTCTTTAAGTACATCAAAGATTTCCTGGTTCTGTATAGATGGCTTGGCAAGAGCTAATCGGTTGGGAAAAGGCGGTAAGGGCTTGAATCCTGGAGGAACTTGGCTTTTTTCCTTGATAGAAGGGACTTCATTTTCTTTCCCTTCTTGATCTGAGGATGCAGGCTGTTTATCTTTTTCCAGATCTGGCTTTTCAATCTCTTTACCACTACGTAGAATAGTAACAGCTTGAACCTGCTCCTTTGAATTTGACGGACCACCTTGATGAACCTCAAATTGCCCTTTTGGATTGGGCTGTGGTTGGGCTGGAAAAGCCCCCTTATTTTGTGATTCAATCAATTTACAGAGGTTCTGCATGGTGTTCTGTAAATTCTCAAAGTTCTGATCATGTTTTTTATTGATGGACTCTTGATTCACCATAAACTTAGCCACAAGTTCATCCCAAGGTGTCGTTTGTGTTGTAGGGGGTACCATTTGCTGTGTGTTTTGAGCATATGTACTAGGAGTACCCCCAAATGGATTTGACATTTGGTTGAAATTGGGCTGAGTAGCATTTGGGCCATTCCTCCAACTAAAGTTGGGGTGATTCCTCCAATTAGGGTTGTACGTGTTACCCAAAGAATTGTTGAACTGCCGGTTGTATGTGTTAGTGGCATTTGCTTGCTCGTGAAACGCTTCTTGAAAAGCAGGGAGTGTTGGGCACTCCGAAGAAATGTGTTTATCACTAGCGCAGATGCCACAAACTATAGCAGGTTCCTTATTCTTCACAAATTTCAAGGACTCAACTTCTCTTGTAAGATAGGCAATTTTTGCTTGAAGATCATCGCTTTCTTTTAATACATATAACCCCCCTCCTTTGGCCTGACTCGATTGCTTTACGGGGTCTATACCTTCAGATGTGTCCCAATTTTGTGCACTATCTGCCAAAAACTGAAGGTAGGTCCATGCTTGATTTGGGTTTTTCGCCATGAACTCCCCATTGCACATCATCTCCACGAATTGACGTGTTTCTGGACTAAGTCCATCATAAAAGTGACCAATTGTATTGTGCAATTCAAATCCGTGGTGGGGACATGCAAGGAGTAGTTCATTAAAGCGTTCCCAACACCTATAATAAGACTCCTTGTCTTTTTGTTTAAAATTCATAATATTTCTCCGTAAGGTGTTGGTCTTATGTAATGGGAAAAATTTCTTTAAAAATTCCCGGACCATGTCGGGCCATAGAGCAATCGAATTTGGTTGTAAGGAGTGAAGCCATGCCTTAGCCTTATCTTTGAGGGAAAATGGAAACAAACGAAATTTGATAAGGTCTTCCCTCACATTATTGAAGTGTAGTGTTGCACACACTTCTTCAAACTCTTTAATGTGCAAATATGCACTTTCTGATTCAAGTCCATGAAATTTGGGGAGAAGTTGGATTACTCCCGGTTTGATATCAAATTGACCCGTACCTGCGGGTATAACCATGCACGACGGTGTGGCTTGTCGTGTAGGGTGAAGGTAATCACGTAAACTCCTAAGAGGTTGATTCACCTCCCCATTATTATTGGGTCCCTTCCCATTACCGTTCTCCTCGTTATCACTATGCTCATCAGCCATATTGGAAATCCTAAGAGAACCAGGAGATCTAGATTCGTAGAATTTAATCAAGCTCTTGACAGGTGATTCCTTCCTTACTAACCGATTTGAGGAGTCCCTCTGCCAAGAAGATGGGGGTCTTTCCTTTTTTTTTGGAATTTTGAAAAGTTTTTATTTTTTTATTTATTTTTTTTTTTTTATAAAGAAACCTAGAAAGAAAAACTACCTAAGGTCCGTTCTTAGATTTAAAAGAGGATTCTCAAATTCTTGCAAAGTCCTAATCTTAGAGAGTTTAATATCTCTAAGGAAAGTTCCCAAACTCAAATCTATGAAACTGGCCCGACCAGGTAAGTCCCCAGATCAGTGGTGGGGTCACGATGCGTTGCAAAGGTCCCGCTTAAAAACCACTTTCTAGAACAAGAGACTTGTCTCCCTTATCTATTGGGACAAGACTTGCCTAGACATCGAACCAATTAAGAAAGGCAGTTTGTTCGGCTTCCCAAAGAAATAACTAACCTTCTTAAAAAAATTCCAGCAAGTTTTTAAGAGTCCTTTTAAATTTAAAAACAACTAATAAAACTGAGTTTCCAATGAAAGTTCTGAAATTTTCAGATTTTTGCAAGTTTGGTGGCCAAAAAGCCGAATTTGTGCGATCTACGACTTGCCTTTGTGAGGGAAAGTTCCAGAATTTTTTTGGAAACTTTAAAAACCTAAAAATAAGAAAAATAACTGAATTTAACAGACCCTAATTAATCCTAACCAGCAACAAAAAAAACGAAAATAAATGACCTAAACTAGTCCAAATTAGAACAAGTAAATTAGGCAATTTTCAGAAATTGGATGTGATTTTTGAAAAATCAGAAAAAATAATTTTTCAGATCTGAAATAGTTCCAATTTTATCAAAAATCAGAGATTAAAAATCCACTTTTTAATGCAATAGGGCTGGTCCAAACATTCCATGCATGCTACCCTTAGATCTAGAATGATTGCGGAATAGTAAAGGCACACCCACAAAGCAATTAAAAAGATAGGTTGGAAAAAATACCTTAAGCGAAGAAAAACTCCCCGGCAACGGCGCCAAAAACTTGATCGTAGCCCCAAGTGCAAGGCCGCGATTGTAGTAATAACCGGTGAAACCGGATCGATCCACGGAGAGTTTAGTTATCGCAAAACCTGTCCTAATAAAAAAAACTAGTTCTAGCCTAAAAAAAACTATACAAATCAAATTTCCTAATTGAATTAAAAATTAATTACAAATCTGAAATATTAATTACAACCAAAGAAAATTAAAATCCTAATCTAGAAACCTAATCTAACCACTGCATCACCATAAGATTCATTAGCCCAACCAATTGCAATAATTGTTAAGGGTGCATAAAATAAAGAATAAAATAAAATCAAATCAAATAAAATAAAATCAGAGAATAGAGAAATTATATTTTAATTCTAAAACTTTGCAATAATTACTTTGCTTAATGCCATCAAGAAAAATCAAGACCACCGCACCAAGTGCGCACTGTCACTACGCACAAAAATTCAATGTTGACTCATTGGTGAAGACCAAGACCCCATAAACTTGATTTATTAATGAAAGACCCATTACAAGCAAATAACCATTACAAAATTCTTTTAATAAAAATAAAGTGCATCCAACCTTACCATAAACACAAGAAACACTAAACGGAGGAGAGGGACTCGCGGTCTTGAACGGCGATCCAACCGGCTCTCGTTTCGCGATCTGAAATCCAAGCAAGGGAAGATGATTCCAAGGATGATCCAATGGTGGAGTGACGATAGCAACGATGGCGGCGCGAAGGCGTAGAAATCCAAGTGGTAGTGTGCCTTAGGGAAGACCTTGGACGAAATATTGATGGAAGGAGAAGAGATGAAGAAGAATTAATGGAAAAAAAGGAAATTCTTGTTGCTGGTCGTCCAAGAAGGTTGGGGATATGGTCATCCACGTCCAGCCCTCTCTTGGGTTTATTTATAGATTTATGATAGCTTGGGTTGCAAGGTTTTTGATTTGGGTAAGCATTAGTAGTGTGTGGTCCAAGTTGGATTAGGATTAGGAGAGTTTTTGAGAGATTTTCTAGGGGTTGGCTCACAATCCTAGTGAAATTAGGATTTTTCTTATCTCATGCAACTCCCTCTCTTGGGTCCCACTTGGGTTAAGAATCAATTCAAATCTGAAATTTCAGATTTGAAACAAATTTTAAAACAATGTGGCCCCCCTCATGGACGTTTTTTAAGCTTCTTGGAGTGGTGTTGGACGTGCAACACTTGGTAAGGAGAATCCTTGGTTTGCAAACTTCAATCTTTTGAACTCCTCATGGCTAGAAAAAACCTCTTGGCATGGCCCACCTTAAACATCTCTTCAAATCTGAATTTAATTTCATCCCAAACATGACATAGGAGTGGGCCATACTTGGAAAAAATGCAATCTTGGAACTATCCCATGCTTGGACGTCCCTACCTTGGCTTGACTTTCTCTTACAATTTTTTTCTTCTTCTTTGTTTGGCTTGAATTGAATCTTAGCCATCCATCTTGACATGTAAGCAATATTTGTTGGAGAGTAGATATGACACCTCATCATCTCATGGCCCACAAATTTGGAACTTATCTTCAAGAGATTAAATCTGATTTTTTTCTTGCATATGAGAGCGGACCCTACCATGGCCGCCCCTACCTTAGGTTCCATGCCAAAGGAAGGTGGGTCCATGGTGCATTTGATTCATCAATTCTCTTCCGTGGGCCCCGATTTCTGAAATTCCCTACAAAAATAGAAGCAAATATCAAAGAATAATCTAATCATATAGGTAAGGAATTATGCAAGATGCGGTCCCAATTCACACGAAATAAATGCATAAAATGTCACCATTTTATCAAGTTTTCTTCAATTAAATCAATGGTACAAAGAAAATTCATCATTTCATGTGTGAATAAAAAGTTATGGGAGATTTGTGACTTTCAATGTAAAAAATAGAGAAATTCATGATTTTATGTGAAAATGCAATTTTTGGATGAATTTTGACTCAAATTTAGACTTTGATGCTCAAAACATAAATTCATAATTAGTTTACTAAAATGGTCCATGATTTGATGATTAAGTCCTTAATTACTCTAAAATGATGAGAAAATATTGCATTTTTAAGGACTTATCATCATTCTCTGCAACGAAAGAGCTACAGCAGCCCTCTTCTTCTTCCATTTCATCTTCTCAAGTCCAAACTCTTGGGAGAGACCATCTCGAAGATTCGAACCGCTAATCTTTTTCCTCGCGATCTCCTCTTTCCATTTATCCTAGTTTGGTAAGATTTCCCTCACCCCGTATCTTTTCAATCATCTTCTCTTTTGATTAGATTTAGGTTGTTCTTGGTCATTTTCTTCTATTCCTTCTCCTTTGTGATTTAGGTTGCGTTTGGTTGGGTTAGATCGTGGTTCCCGTGTTAATAGAGTTTCTCCTCGAATTTTCCCCAATTTCTACCATCTTCTTGGTTGAGGCAAGTAAATACACAATTTTAATATAACATAAATGCTTTGTTTTATTGGTTGATATGGATTCAATGATAGAATACCCCAATGCCATGCTGGTAGGATTTGATTTGGAATTTAACATGCTTGATTAGGTTTTTACTTGTTTCAATTGATAATTTGGAAACCATAGATGTTTAATTTACTTGAATGGATGTGAATGGATGGATTGTGGTTGTTGGGAGAGCATGGTGGCTCAATGTCGTGCAAGTATAACCATTGGAAGGGTTTGGAATGGTTTGGAATGGATTGGGGATGATTCAGAAGGGAAGATCGTCAGAAAAATGGGTTTCTGTGTTCGAACGTTCCTCTGAACGTTCGAACATTGGGAACTGCGGATGGTTGGCTAATGATGAACGTTCGAACATTCCTCCTGAAAGTTCGAACGTTGGCATGTTCAGGAGAATGACTTGGAATGATCAAGAGTTTGAAAACGCCTCGAACGTTTGGGTCTTCGGGTGATTAGGTTGGAGGCTTGAACGTTCGAACGTTCATTTTGAACGTTCGAACTCTGGAACTTCATGACGTGGGGAGACCGAACGTTGAATGTCCGAATGTCCCTTACAAACGTTTGAACGTTCAATGCTGTTGGTGTGTTGGCCTGGAGAGCGAGAGTTCGAACTCTTCCTTTAAGAGTTCAAACTCTTGCCATTTGACTGATGTTTTGGCAGGTTTCCATGGCCATAACTTTTAAACTGCTCGTCGGATTTTTGCGAACCATATACCATTGGAAAGCTCATTGAATGTAGAATCCAATGGTACATGTTTCGTGATGATCGTAGATCGAGAAATGGGGTAATGATGAGGATCTATAAATCAGACCATGTTTTGTTAGAAACAAGACTGTTAACCTAGGTTTGGGGACTTAGAGGCTGGAAACCCTTAACCCACTTTATGTGACCATTAATGGAATCGAATCAAAGCCTGTGGCTTGGTATGCTTTGATGGGTGTCTAGGTATTCTTGTACGAAATATGGGGTAACCAAAGTGTATGGAAATGAATCAATAAATGCCTGACATAATTGTACACCAAGGAATTTTAGAAGCATCGTTGATCCAATTTCACACGTACTCTATTAGAACATATTGAATACAAGGATGACACCACTTGGCTAGGTTTGGATTGTAATTTCTCCTTGACTTGTGAATTGTATCCGTTGTTATCGTTCCTTGTACACTCACTTGGCGTAAAACACTTAACTAACTATGAAACATAAATCCTTGTAGGTTAGGACATGGACCTGACTTAGAGTGTACCATAGGATCCTGTGTCAAGTATTGATAAACATGGCTAGCTAGTTATAAGGAATTATCTTATGTGTTTGACTTGTCTTGTATTGTTTTGAAAGAGATAATCCCTATGATCATATCTCGTTTGTTAAACTAGCTAGACTTGCTTGTCTTGGTATTCCCTCTTGTCGGCATCACGTTATTACTATTTGCATGTCATGGCCAACTGTAGTTTGGGGGTTTTATTGATGGGCTGGTTACTCGGACATCAGGGTAGGCAGTCGGCTTTAGACGGCGTCCATGGCGTTGAATAGTTGGGAGCGGGCTTGGACCGTGCTATTATTCGTAGGACCGGGAGCTTGGAACCCCTTGGAGTCGGACTTTAGTATCAGTAGTTCGGATTGGGATTGTTACTGGTACCCCGGGAGGTGGCTTGGACATCCTCGAAGTCTCCCTCTTGATTCTTGCATTTGCATGGTTTGGATAGTGGTGATTGCTAGATGATTTTATATTTCTTCTTTATTGATTCTGATGGTTATTACTCACGCGGTATGCCTAGCATTATTTTATTGTACCCTTTGGTATTGTATGTCTCTATTCTTATACTTGATGCATGGTATGTTTTTATTGTACTTTGTTTATTTATTGCTCAACATGCCGTTGACTCTGTTCCTTGGTGTACGGACACCCCAGGTGACTACTATGAGGAGCAGGCAAGTAAGGAGATCCCAAAGGATCTCCAACCAGCTGAGGAGGAGCGAGAGTGGTGTGCCGATGACGAAGAGTAGCGTCATCACTCCTGGCACATGAGAGACTTACATGGGATATGCTTTAGATTTTAATTATTCTTTTATTGGTTATTCATCGTTGAACTTTTCCTCTCGTTGACTTCTTTTTGTTTAAATGGCCTTGGTTATTGGGTTGGCGATTGTAATTAATTTAACTCTTTGAATAGCTTTAGTTGTTCTTTTGCAACTTTAAATTAATAAATGAGAATTGTTATTCATTGTTTTGATATTTACTATGCCTTGAATTGTATGATTCCGCAAAGAGTTATATTCTTGAGGTTTGAAATACAATATCCTCACAACGAACTTACGATCCTTGGGCCAAAAAGGGAAAATTTGTAATTAGCCCTAAATTTCACTCCCCGGATCCGGTTTATTTTCTAATCGGGATCGGGGGACGTGACAATACTATTATTGTTGCCAATTATTGTAAGTATTGTTATAGAATTAATAAACAGGTTTATTAGCATGTACTATCATAGACTTGTGTATGCATTGTTGAACCATTGTGTTCACAGTGTTATTGATGATATTATAGGCCCAGTTGCCCATACTGGTGCTGCAGAGGCCACACCGCCTGAGAATGAGGCCAATTAGATTCCTCCAGGAAGATTGATTGAATGGATGTAAATCGGAGGGCGAACAATTTAGAATATCTTGGAAATATGTTGAGAAATACTTGTGTATTCATTTTGAAATGTTGATAGATGTCACTTGCAGTGTATTTGAATATGCAGTGGTTGACATAGTTTGAAAATGAGATGTCTATATTAGACTTTACTTTTATGTAAAGAACTTGCACTATTTTAATTGTTTTACGTGTATATATTTTCCGCAAAAATATACATTTGACAGGTATAAATGTATGTTCTCCCTTGTGGATTTCGTATTTACTTCAGTTAATTCGGAGTTTGCGGGACTAAGTATGAAGATCGCAACTCGGGGTTTGTCCGGAGTAATCCTAATCTCGGGCCTGGGTCGTGACATACTTATTGTATGGTATCAGAGCGAAGTTAGAAGGAAAACTCAAAAGACTTAAAATGTGTAAGAACGAAGTGAGGAACGTTAAGTTTTGTAACAAATCCAAGGTTGGATTTGTGATTATTGTTTTCACTATATATGTTATATATGTGATGGAAGGGTAGAGATGTATATCTTACCTTCCATATGGTTTACAGCATGGTTGCATCTAGATCGAACCTAGGGAATGATGACTTTATCGAGGTTGTCACACCCTCTCCGCCTATATCTGAGGCTGATGCTACGATGACTGCTATTTTAGAGCAATTAGTGAAAAGCAATGAAATGCATATAACTATGCAAGCACAGCATAGGGAACAGATGGCCAAAAGCTATGAAGTACAAATGGGGGTGCAAGCCCAAATTACGTCCATGTTACAAGTACAAAGCCAAATGTAGGCTCAAATGCAAACACCACCAGTACCACTAGTCCAACCGCCTCCTAATGTTGGGACACAGGTGGTGGTGCAATCGAAGGAGAAAGATCATAATATCTTGTACGAGCAGTTCAGGAGAAGATGAGCCACTGAGTTCTATGGCACCAAAGATGTCATGAAGGCAGATGAATGGTTGGAACACATTAAAGATGTGTTTGGTACAATTGTCAGCACTCAAAAGCAGAGAGTTTTGCTTGCCTCTTCCATGTTGTGAGAGGTAGGGAAGACATGGTGCAAGAGTGCCAGTAGCAGACATCTGGAAGACTTACAAAAAATAATTTCAAAGAAAGTTCATCCCAGAACATGTGCAACAGCAGAAGGAAGCAGAGTTTCTACATTTGAAACAAGGTCAACTGACCGTGAATGCTTATGTTCACATCTTCCTCAAGCTATCTAAGTATGCTATCGACTTGGTAGATACTGAGGCCAAGAAAATCAAACGGTTTATCACTTGCTTGAATCTAGGATACAAGATGATAGTATTGGCTAGTCAGAAGCCTACTACGTTTGACGATGCCGTGGATAGGGCGTTTACAGCTGAGGAAGTACACAGAGAGAAGATGGCTGAGAACACCAAAAAAAGTGGCGAGTCATGGTTTAAAAGAGGAGGGCAATTCAAAAAAAAGAAAAGAATAAGAAGCAGAAGTTTGCTATAAGGAGTGAGAACAAGCCAGCCTGTGAGACTTGTGGAAAAGCTCATAGGACTGAGCTGTGTTGGAGGACTACTGGAGCTTGCCTAGTCTGTAGTTCTTTGGAACACAGAATGACACAATGTTCAAGGGCAAGGAGAGATGATAAAGCTCCATATCAGCAGCCTACTCAAGGACAGGCAGCACTTCCGGCTCCTCCACAGCGATTGGCTTTGCCTGATCCTCCTAGGCAACAGCAACCACAACGACAAGGTCAACAGCATCGGTGGCAGCAAAGGCAGCAACTAGACAACAGCAACAGCTAAATAGGCCACAGATGGCTGGAAAGGCTTATGCTATTAACTGAGAACAAGCTGACGTTGCACCCAACGTGGTTGAAGGTACAATACTTGTAGATAATCGACCTACAATTGCATTATTTGATCCCAGTTCTATGCATTCGTTTATAGCACTTGTATTTTCTTGTGATATGCAAGACCAGATAATGCAATTGCCATATGATTTTACTTTAGCTACTCCTTCAGGGAAAATAGTAGTATGTGAATTGTATATTCCCAGTGCACAGTGAAAATTGGAAAAGTATTGATGCCACCTGATCTGGTTTATTAGCAATGAATGATTTAGATGTGATTCTTTGCATGGATTGGCTTGCGAAGTACAGGGCTTGTTTAGACTGTTTTCACAAAATCATTACCTTTCGGGTTGATGAAGCCAGTGTTAGTGTATTGTTTGAAGGAATTCAAAAGAGATATGATACCAGGCTTATTTTAGCACTCAAGGCTGAACCAATGATACGTAGTGGTTGTAAATGCTACATCGCATTCATTTCATAAAAGAAGCCAGTACAAGAGTTAAGAAGTATCCCTATCGTCTATGAATTCCTAGACGTGTTTCTTGACGAAGTGCAAGGTCTACCTCCAGCAATGGAAGTGGACTTCACGATAGAACTTGTGCCCGGTATTGCACCGATATCCAAGGCACCATATAGAATGGCACCGTCAGAGTTGTATGAAATGAAGAAACAAATACATGATTTGCTAGACAAAGGTTTTATTAAACCTACTGTCTCACCATGGGGAGCACCTGTATTGTTTGTGAAGAAAAAGGATGGCACCCTTAGAATGTATATTGATTATAAGTAGATAAATCAAGTGACGATCAAGAACAAGTATCCACTACCAAGAATTGATGAGTTGTGTGATCAACTCTAGGGTGCAGCATACTTTTCTAAGATCAATTTTCGATCTGGATATCATTAGATTCGAGTTAAAGATCAAGATATACAGAAGACTGTAATCAGGACTCATTACGGACACTATGAATTCTTAGTGATTCCTTTTGGTTTAACAAATGCACCTGCAGTTTTTATGGCTTTAATGAATAGAGTGTTTGCTTCGTATCAAGACCAGTTTGTCGTGATTTTCATTGATGACATCCTAGTGTACTCAAAATCAGAACAGGAGCATTCACATCATCTGAGGATAGCCTTGCAGATACTGAAAGAAAATCAGTTGTATGCAAAACTAGAAAAGTGTGACTTTTGGTTGCAGCATGTTACATTTTTGGGTCATATAATTACCAGAGATGGATTAGCTGTTGATTCAGCTAAGGTTGAAGCGATTACCAATTAGTAGAGTCCGAAGAATGTGCCAGGAGTTCGGAACTTCTTAGGAATGGCAGGCTATTATAGGAGGTTCGTAAAGGACTTCTCCAAGATAGCAGTTCCGTTAACGAAACTAACTCGGAAGGACATTCCATTCCAATGGAATGATGCGTATGAATCTAGTTTCCAAAATCTGAAGTAGAAGTTGATATCAGCCCCAATCTTGGCATTACCTAAAGAAAGAGGAGGATTTGAAATTTACTCTAATGCCTCAGGTATTGGATTGGGATGTGTGTTAATGCAGAGAGGAAGAGTAATTGCCTATTGCTCACGTCAATTGAAGGAGCATGAGAAGAGCTATTCTACAAATGATTTGGAACTTGCAGCTGTTGTATTCGCTTTGAAACAATGGAGGCATTATCTGTACGGAGAGACTTTTTAAGTCCATTGTGATCACATAAGCCTCCAGTAATTGTTTACTCATAAGGATATCAATATGAGGCAACGCCATTGGCTAGAGCTCATTAAGGACTATGATTTTCCATTCACATATGTACCTGAAAAAGGAAATGTGGTAGCTGACACTTTGAGTCGGAAATCGGCTAACTTGGCATCATTGGTGGGTGAATAGACTCTGATTGAAGAATTCAAAGATTTGGATTTGTCCATTGAATTGGTGGACAGCCAAGTAATGCTTGCAGCAATGTCTGTGTTTGAACCGATGCTTATACAGCAAATCAAGGATAGGTAGTTCAAAGATCCTGAATTGGTAAGAATTCGGGATAACATCACGACAAGACTAGACTTTGTGTTGGTAGAAGGAGTTCTCTATTTTAGAGACAGATTGTGTATACTAGCACAAGATGATCTGAAGCAAGCAGTAATGTTTGAAGCTCATCATACCAGATATTTTATGCATCTAAGAAGTACAAAAATATATAGAAATCTCAATGACAGGTTTTGGTAGAATAACATGAAGCGGGAGATAGCAGGTTACGTGTCTTCCTGTTTGGCTTGTCAACGTGTGAAATTTGAGCACAGAAAACCTCCTGGATTGCTTCACCCACTACACATTCCTAGATGGAAGTGGGAATATCTCATGATGGACTTTGTATCGGGTTTACCGAAGACGAGGAAGCAACATGACACCATCTAGGTGATTGTCGATCGTCTCATGAAGTCCGCGCATTTCCTTTCATTTAGAAAGGATATAGGGTTCAATGATATGTCCAAACTATTTGTCAAAAAAGTGACTCAATTGCATGGAACACCAGTCTCGATTGTTTCTTATCGGGATAGTCGGTTTGTTTATACATTTTGGAAAACAATATAGAATTCTATGGGCACTAGACTTCGATTTAGTACCGCATATCATCCATAGACGGACGAACAATTAGGGAGGACGATTCTGACCCTAGAAGATTTGCTTCGTGCCAGTGTTATGGATTTTGGGAGTAATTGGGATGAGCACCTAGCATTGTGCGAATTCGTGTACAACAACAGTTATCACTCCAGCATTGAAATAGCACCATTTGAAGCATTGTATGGTTGAAGATGTAGGACTCTAGTTAGCTGGGAAGAAATTGGAACTCGAGTTTCCACGGTCCTATGATAATTACTGAAGCAACAGAAAAAGTTCAAAGGGTACAAGATAGGCTAAAAATTGCTAGATAAAGGCAGAAAAGCTATGCTGACAATTGTCGGCGTGATCTGGAATTCGTCATTGATGATTTAGTCTTCTTAAAGACTTCTCCAATGAAAGGCACCATCCGATTTGGGCAAAAGGGTAAACTTTCCCCGAGATTCATTGGACCCTTTAAGGTCCAAAGTAGAATTGAAAATGTGGCTTATTACTTAAACTTTCCAGCAGAACTATCCGGTATTCACAATGTTTTTCATGTTTCAATACTTCAGAAGTAAATGGCAGATCCTTCATATGTTATTCGTCATGAAGAGATCCCAGTATTACTGTCAAGACCCGGGCCCGAGATTAGGGTTACCACGGCCAAACCCCGAGTCGCGATGCCATACTTACTCCCGTAAACCTCGCATCGCCGAAGCCAATACGAGATTCACAAGGGATCTTACATATACCTGTCAAATGTACAATTTTGCGGAAATATATATATACATTGACATTCTACTTTAATATGTACAAATTCTTTACCAAAAGTAAAGTTTACTTATACATCTCATCCTATATAATCACCATGCATATTCAAATACAATGCACGTGATCACTGTTTACAACAAAATGAATCTATTCAAAATGTTTCCAAAATTTGCTAAACCGGTCGCCTCAGATTTACATCCATTCGTTCAATCCTCCTGGGGGAACCGGATTGGTCTCCTCCGTTGGCGGCGCGGTCTCGGAACCACTGGGACGGCCAACTGGGCCTGTAATGTCATCAATAACACTGTGAACACGACGGCTCAACAATGTATACACAATTCTATGATAATCACATGTTAGCAATTGAGTTCCAATGTATAACAATTATATTCAAATCAATTCAATTCAATTCAATTCAATTCATATAGTTCTTCCCTGAAGGAAGCATTCAATTTCTGTAGTTCTCCCCTGAAGAGAGCAGTCAATTCATGTATACACTTTATCAAGTGTCTTTTCGTTGTCCTCTAGCATAGGCGGAAGGCGCACCATTCACAACCAGCCTTTCAAGGACTCATTTCATTTCCATATTACTCACTTTATTAAGTGGCTTTTCAAATGTTACTCACTTATTAGGTGGCTTATCAAATGTGTGGGATTTACCAGTGTTTTGATCAGAGATCACCGGCATCACCACGGAGCTCCGAAACGCTCCATCTACTGCAGCAGACTTAATCTTGTATACATTACAATGTTTGGTCATTTCAGTTCTTTTCGTTTCATTTCATTGCATTTCATTGTATTAATTCAATACATTATTCAATGATAGCTCCACCAGGAGCATAACAGTAATAGACGAGAGAGGACAAGCCAACTCAAGTCATAAACAAGTAATTTCCTAAAACAACATTCGAGTGAAACGTTCATTATGCAATGTAGGTGTTATTGTGGATGACATCACTTTTTAGTGAAATGTACATTCACATAAGTTTAGCTAACACCCATGAAGGTTTAGGAACTTATCAGAAATCAATTCTGATATTCCCTCAATTTCGTTCACCTCGTCGGTTACCTAGCGGTTAGCCGCATTAGGGATTTCGGCTGACCGAACCACATTCGGTCAGCTTCCAGAATTGCAATGTCTATAGGACAATTTATCCAAATTCGGTCACCTACGCGGGCACCCACTCGGCTGGCCGAAATTCAAATTTCGGTTAGCCGAATTTCTTCGGTTAGCTTACGGTTCGTTTTCCAGAAGCTCAACTTCGGATGGAAAAACCCTGACAAGATTTTCGGTCACCTTGCGGTCAACCCGCGGCTAGCCGAACTCACAATTTCGGCTAGCCGACCTACGTCGGTCAGCTCTCGGTTAGGTGTCGGTCAGCCTGGCGGCTGACCGAATTGTGCCCAGAAGTTCAGAAAATTCTGAACCGAATTTTCTGTAACTGAACTTCTTGAGTTCTAACAATTCACTTAACAATTGAAATCAATGTAATTGAGTATACTTGCCTTGTTTGGAAACTTTTTCGCAAGAATTTCCTTGTCTGGCTTGAATCCAAGCTGAATTCCTCAAACCAAACCTTCTTTTGACCCTAAGACCCAAAATCAATCCACAAAACAGAATTCTTGTGAATTCTTTGAGCCATAACTCAATAAGGAAACTATGGAAGTGCTGAATTCAACTCAACATTTACTTGTAGCTTCTTTGGTGGAAATCTTGAGATCTTCTCAAGTTTAAACTCCCAAAACAGTAGGAAAAGAGATGAAGAAAAGGATGGTGAAGATGGAGTCCCTCTTCACAAGCACTTGCCAATTCTCCAAATCACACACACCTTGATGGAAACCAAGAAGAACGGAAGACAAAGGAAGAAGAGAAAGAGAAGGAGAAAAGAGCTGCTGGGATGAAGGAATGAACTCAAATGAGTTCATCCTCATCTTATAATCTCACTTTTTGCATCAAACCCCCTCCTATTTCCTCTAATTACAATTTAAGTCAAATGAATGGTCATTTGAACCAATTCACGTCGAATGGAATCGTCACATTTATAAAAGTTAACGTACTCCTCGAGATATACGCGTGAGTATCAAGAGTTTCCGTATTCGACAAAATACGTGTAATTGCGTATTTACGAAAAAGTCCTTACATTGCATGGTTTAGCCTAAAACCATTTCAAATCCATTCAGAACTTTCACTATGCGTTTCATTCCGTTCAATTTGACCACTTGAGCCAAATTCTTATCAATTCAGCCATTAATCAACATTAATTCCATAAAACCTGTTGAATTAGCATTAATCCCGATTAATTAGAGTTAATCTTAATTAACTCGGGACAGGGTGTTACATTCCCCTAAACTTTTAGAACCATTCGGTCCTCCGAATGCAATACAAATCAATTAAACAATTCAAAACGAAATTACCTGAATGAATAGCTCTGGATACTTTCGAGCCATTTGCTCTTCAAGCTCCCAGGTAGCTTAGTTTGGTCTATGATGTGCCCAAAGCACTTTGACCCATTTGATAGTCTTGGTACGCAGAACCACCTCCTTGGTATCAATTATTTGAATTGGCTTCTCAACGTATGCAGTGTCTGGCAACACTTGGATCTCTTCATGACGAATCACATGTGAAGGATCTGACACATACTTCCGAAGCATTGACACATGAAAGACATTGTGGATACCAGAGAGTTCTGCTGGAAGATCTAGACGATAAGCCACATTTCCAATTCTACTTTGGATCTTAAAGGGTCCGATAAATCTCGGAGAAAGCTTACCTTTTTGTCCAAATCTAACGGTGCCCTTCATTGGCGAAGTCTTCAAAAAGACTAAATCACCAACGGCGAATTCCAGATCACGCCGACGGTTGTCAGCATAGCTTTTCTGCCTTGATCTAGCAACTTTCAACCGTTCTTGCACTTTCTGCACTTTATCTGCTATTTCAGCAATGATCGTAGGACCGTGGAAACTTCGAGTTCCAACTTCTTCCCAGCTAACTGGAGTCCTACATCTTCTACCATATAATGCTTCAAAGGGTGCCATTTCAATGCTGGAGTGATAGCTATTGTTGTACGCAAATTCGCACAACGCTAGGTGATCATCCCAATCACTCCCAAAATCTGCAACACTAGCCCGAAGCAAATCTTCAAGAGTTTGGATTGTTCTCTCTGACTGCCCATCTGTCTGTGGATGATATGCAGTACTAAACCGCAGTCTCGTACCCATGGCATTCTGATATGTTTGCCAAAATGTGGAGACAAAGCGACTATCTCGATCAGAAACGATCGAAACCGGTACTCCATGCAGTCTAACAATCTCCTTGACAAACACTTTGGACATTTCGCTGAATCCCATATCCTTTCTAAATGGAAGGAAATGCGCGGACTTCGTAAGACGATCCACAATAACCCAAATGGCATCATGTTGTCTCCGCGTCCTTGGTAATCCGGACACAAAGTCCATCGTGAGATGTTCCCACTTCCATTTAGGAATATACAATGGATGAAGCAAGCCTGGCGGCTTCTTGTGCTCAAATTTCACACGCTGGCAAGTCAAGCAGGAAGATACATAACTGGCTATCTCCCGCTTCATGTTATTCCACCAGAATCTGTCCTTCAGATTTCTATACATCTTCGTACTTCCTGGATGCACAGAATATCTGGTGTGATGAGCTTCAAACATGACCGCTTGCTTCAAATCTTCCTGTGCTAGTACACATAGTCTGTCTCTGAAATAGAGTACTCCTGTTACCAACACGAAATCTGGCCTTGCTGCAATGTTATCCCGAATTCTCACTAATTCCGGGTCGTCGAACTGCCTATCTTTAATTTGCTGAATGAGTAGCGGTTCGAACACTGACATCGCTGCAATTATGACTTGATTGTCCATGACTTCAATGGATACATCCCAATCCCTGAATTCTTCAATCATAATCCATTCACCCACCAATGATGCCAAGTCAGCTGATTTGCGACTCAAAGCATCAGCTACCACGTTACCCTTTCTAGGTACATATGTGAATGGAAAATCATAATCCTTGATAAGCTCTAACCAACGGCGTTGCCTCAGATTGATATCTTTCTGAGTGAACAAGTATTGGAGACTTCTGTGATCGCAATGGACTTCAAAAGTTTCTCCATACAGATAATGTCTCCATTGCTTCAATGCGAATACAACAGCCGCGAGCTCTAAATCATGTGTAGCATAGTTCTTCTCATGCTCTTTTAATTGACACGAACCGTAGGCAATTACCCTACCTCGTTGCATCAACACACATCCCAATCCAACGCCTGAGGCATCTGAGTAAATCTCAAACCCTCCTCTTCCTTCAGGTAAAGCCAAGATTGGGGCTGTTATCAACTTCTGCTTCAGAGTTTGGAAACTGCACTCGCATACATCATTCCATTGAAAAGGAACATCCTTCCGAGTCAGTTTCGTCAACGGAGCTGCTATCTTGGAGAAGTCCTTTACGAACCTTCTATAGTAGCCCGCCAACCCTAAGAAACTCCGAACCTCTGGCACATTCTTTGGACTCTGCCAATTACTAACCGCGTCAACCTTAGCCGAATCAACAGCTAATCCATCTCTGGTAATGACGTGACCCAGAAATGCAACCTGCTGCAACCAAAAGTCGCACTTCGAGAACTTTGCATACAACTGATTCTCTCTTAGTGTCTGCAAGGCAACTCGCAGATGACGTGAATGCTCTCTTTCTGACCTTGAGTATACCAGGATGTCATCAATAAAGATCACAACAAACTGGTCTAGGTACGAAGCAAACACTCTGTTCATTAGAGCCATAAAAACTGCAGGTGCATTGGTTAGACCAAAAGGCATCACTAAAAATTCATAGTGTCCATAACGAGTCCTGAATGCAGTCTTCTGTACATCTTGATCCTTAACTCGTATCTGGTGATATCCAGATCGAAGATCAATCTTAGAAAAGTAAGCTGCACCTTGGAGTTGATCAAACAACTCATCAATTCTAGGCAGTGGATATTTATTTTTAATTGTCACTTAATTGATCTGCCTATAATCAATACACATTCGAAAGGTGCCATCTTTCTTCTTCACAAACAGTACAGGTGCTCCCCATGGTGAGACACTAGGTCTGATAAAACCTTTGTCTAGCAATTCCTGTATCTGTTTCTTCAATTCATACAACTCTGATGGTGCCATTCGATACGGTGCCTTGGATATCGGTGCAGTACCGGGCACAAGTTCAATAGTGAAGTCCACTTCCCTTGCTGGAGGTAGACCTGGCACTTCATCGGGAAACACGTCTGGAAATTCACAGACTACCGGGATGTTTTCTAATTTCTGTTCAGGCTTCTGTTCAGAAATGAATGCAATGTAGCCTTCACAACCACTATGCATCATTCGTTCAGCCTTAAGTGCTGAAATAAGCCTTGTGTCAAATCTCTTTAGAGTGCCTTCAAAAAGTACACTGGCATTGGCCTCATCAACTCTGAAGGTGATGATTTTGCGGAAACAGTCTAAACAAGCTCTGTACTTCGCAAGCCAATCCATGCCAAAAATTACATCAAAATCATTCATGGCTAGTATAACCAGATCAACTGGCATTGCTACTTCCCCGATCTTCACATCACATTGGGGAACATACAATTCACACACTATCCTTCTCCCTAAGGGAGTAGACACTGTAAAGTCATATGGCAATTGCATTATCCGGTCTCGCATATTACACACAAATACAGGTACTACAAATGAATGCGTGGAACCGGGATCAAATAAGGCAACCGCAGGTTTATCACCTATAAGAATTGTACCTTCAACCACATTGGTTGCAACATCAGCTTGCTCTCGGTTAAGAGCATAAGCCCTTCCAGCTATCTGTGGCCTCTGCTGTTGCTGTCCAGGTTGTTGCCTCTGCCATTGACGCTGCTGGCCTTGTTGTTGCTGTTGCCTAGGAGGCGCTGGCAAAGCTAATCGCTGTGGAGGAGCAGGGAGTGCTGCTTGTCCTTGAGCAGTCTGCTGATTAGGAGCTCTGTCATCTCTCCTTGCCTTTGGACATTGTGCCATTTTGTGTTCCAAAGAACCACAAACAAGGCATGCTCCAGTAGTCCTCCAACACAACTCAGTCTTATGAGCCTTTCCACATGTCTCACAAACTGGCTTAGTCTCAGTCCTAGCAGTAAATTTCTGTTTCTTATTTTTATCCTTGAATCGTCCTCCCCTTTTGAACCAGGAGCCTGTAGATTTTTCACCACTACTCCTCTTAGTACTCTCATTCTCAGCCAATTCTTCTCTGTGGACCTCTTCTGCTGTGTAGGCTCTATCAACGGCATCATCGAAGGTAGTAGGCTTATTTGCCAATACCATCTTTTTATATGTGGCATTTAGGCCATTGAGAAACCTCTTCACCTTCTTGTCTTCCGTATCTACCAAATCGGTAGCATACTTAGACAACTGCAGAAAGGTATGGACATACACAGATATGGTCATTTGACCTTGCTTCAATTGCAGAAATTCTGCTTCTTTCTTCTGCCTCACATGTTCTGGGACAAACTTCCTTTGAAATTGTTGTTTGAAAGTCTCCCATATTACTGCTTCTGGCAATGTAGTGATTGCCCCACTCACACTCTTCCACCATGTCTTTGCTACTTCTCGTAGCATGGAGGAAATGAGAGCAACTTTTTGTTTCTGCGTGCACGTGACTGTACCAAACACATCCTCAATGTGTTCTAGCCACTCATCAGCTTTCAGCACATCTTCAGTACCCCGGAACTCAGTAGCTCCTCTTTTCCTGAATTGTTCATACAGGACATTAGGGTCTTTCTCCTTAGATTGAATTACCACTTGTGTTCCGACCTGAGTAGGTGGTTGAACGGGTGGCACTACTGGTGCTGCTTGCATCTGAGCCTGCAATTGGCTCTGCACTTGCAATAAAGAAGTGATCTGGGCTTGCATACCCATCTATGCTTCATGACTCTTAGCAATTTGTTCATTACTCCTCACCAATTGCTCTAGGATGGCAGTCATCCTTGTGTCCATATCGGAGACAGGAGACGGTGTGACAACCTCAATAAAGTCATCATTTCCTGGATCCGATCCAGATGCAGCCATGCTGTAAACAATACGGAAGGTAAGATACATAGATCTCAACACTTCCATCACATATATCACATAAAGTGAAACAATTTAAATCACAAATCCAAGATTGGATTTGGCACGAAACGTAACGTTCCTCACTTCCTTCCTATAGATGGCTAAGTCATTTAACTTGGTTAACTTAGCTCTGATACCATACAATAAGTATGTCATGACCCGGGCCCGAGATTAGGGTTACCACGGCCAAACCCCGAGTCGCGATGCCATACTTACTCCCGTAAACCTCGCATCGCCGAAGCCAATACGAGATTCACAAGGGATCTTACATATACCTGTCAAATGTACAATTTTGCGGAAATATATATATACATTGACATTCTACTTTAATATGTACAAATTCTTTACCAAAAGTAAAGTTTACTTATACATCTCATCCTATATAATCACCATGCATATTCAAATACAATGCACGTGATCACTGTTTACAACAAAATGAATCTATTCAAAATGTTTCCAAAATTTGCTAAACCGGTCGCCTCAGATTTACATCCATTCGTTCAATCCTCCTGGGGGAACCGGATTGGTCTCCTCCGTTGGCGGCGCGGTCTCGGAACCACTGGGACGGCCAACTGGGCCTGTAATGTCATCAATAACACTGTGAACACGACGGCTCAACAATGTATACACAATTCTATGATAATCACATGTTAGCAATTGAGTTCCAATGTATAACAATTATATTCAAATCAATTCAATTCAATTCAATTCAATTCATATAGTTCTTCCCTGAAGGAAGCATTCAATTTCTGTAGTTCTCCCCTGAAGAGAGCAGTCAATTCATGTATACACTTTATCAAGTGTCTTTTCGTTGTCCTCTAGCATAGGCGGAAGGCGCACCATTCACAACCAGCCTTTCAAGGACTCATTTCATTTCCATATTACTCACTTTATTAAGTGGCTTTTCAAATGTTACTCACTTATTAGGTGGCTTATCAAATGTGTGGGATTTACCAGTGTTTTGATCAGAGATCACCGGCATCACCACGGAGCTCCGAAACGCTCCATCTACTGCAGCAGACTTAATCTTGTATACATTACAATGTTTGGTCATTTCAGTTCTTTTCGTTTCATTTCATTGCATTTCATTGTATTAATTCAATACATTATTCAATGATAGCTCCACCAGGAGCATAACAGTAATAGACGAGAGAGGACAAGCCAACTCAAGTCATAAACAAGTAATTTCCTAAAACAACATTCGAGTGAAACGTTCATTATGCAATGTAGGTGTTATTGTGGATGACATCACTTTTTAGTGAAATGTACATTCACATAAGTTTAGCTAACACCCATGAAGGTTTAGGAACTTATCAGAAATCAATTCTGATATTCCCTCAATTTCGTTCACCTCGTCGGTTACCTAGCGGTTAGCCGCATTAGGGATTTCGGCTGACCGAACCACATTCGGTCAGCTTCCAGAATTGCAATGTCTATAGGACAATTTATCCAAATTCGGTCACCTACGCGGGCACCCACTCGGCTGGCCGAAATTCAAATTTCGGTTAGCCGAATTTCTTCGGTTAGCTTACGGTTCGTTTTCCAGAAGCTCAACTTCGGATGGAAAAACCCTGACAAGATTTTCGGTCACCTTGCGGTCAACCCGCGGCTAGCCGAACTCACAATTTCGGCTAGCCGACCTACGTCGGTCAGCTCTCGGTTAGGTGTCGGTCAGCCTGGCGGCTGACCGAATTGTGCCCAGAAGTTCAGAAAATTCTGAACCGAATTTTCTGTAACTGAACTTCTTGAGTTCTAACAATTCACTTAACAATTGAAATCAATGTAATTGAGTATACTTGCCTTGTTTGGAAACTTTTTCGCAAGAATTTCCTTGTCTGGCTTGAATCCAAGCTGAATTCCTCAAACCAAACCTTCTTTTGACCCTAAGACCCAAAATCAATCCACAAAACAGAATTCTTGTGAATTCTTTGAGCCATAACTCAATAAGGAAACTATGGAAGTGCTGAATTCAACTCAACATTTACTTGTAGCTTCTTTGGTGGAAATCTTGAGATCTTCTCAAGTTTAAACTCCCAAAACAGTAGGAAAAGAGATGAAGAAAAGGATGGTGAAGATGGAGTCCCTCTTCACAAGCACTTGCCAATTCTCCAAATCACACACACCTTGATGGAAACCAAGAAGAACGGAAGACAAAGGAAGAAGAGAAAGAGAAGGAGAAAAGAGCTGCTGGGATGAAGGAATGAACTCAAATGAGTTCATCCTCATCTTATAATCTCACTTTTTGCATCAAACCCCCTCCTATTTCCTCTAATTACAATTTAAGTCAAATGAATGGTCATTTGAACCAATTCACGTCGAATGGAATCGTCACATTTATAAAAGTTAACGTACTCCTCGAGATATACGCGTGAGTATCAAGAGTTTCCGTATTCGACAAAATACGTGTAATTGCGTATTTACGAAAAAGTCCTTACATTGCATGGTTTAGCCTAAAACCATTTCAAATCCATTCAGAACTTTCACTATGCGTTTCATTCCGTTCAATTTGACCACTTGAGCCAAATTCTTATCAATTCAGCCATTAATCAACATTAATTCCATAAAACCTGTTGAATTAGCATTAATCCCGATTAATTAGAGTTAATCTTAATTAACTCGGGACAGGGTGTTACAATTACTGAACACCACATACATTAAGAAGCCTGTTCAAATTATTGATACCAAGGAGGGAGTTCTGCGTACGAAGACAATCAAATGGGTCAAAGTGCTTTGGGCACATCATGAACCAAGCAAAGCTACATGGGAACTAGACGAGCAAATGGCTCAAAAGTATCTAGAGCTATTCATTAAGGTAACTTTCAATTAAATTGTTTAATTGATTTGTATTGCATTTGGATGACCGAATGGGTCTAAAAGTTTAGGGAAATGTCACACCCCGTCCCGAGTTAATCGAGATTAACTCTAATTGATTGGGATTAATGCTAATTAAGCATGTTTAATTAACCTAAGAATGGTTAATGACCAAATTGAATTGAATTTGTCTCAAATGATTAATTTGAACTTAAAGAATGGATAGAATGACATTGAATGATTTGAATTGATTTTTTTTTTTTTACATAAACAAAGGAAAACAATGACTTTTTCGTAAATACAAATTTCTGTGCATTTTGTTGAATACGGTAACTTTTGATACCAACGCATGTATCTCAAAGAGTATGTTCATTTCTATAGAAGACTTGAACTCTTTCGCCGAGAATTGGATCAAATGAGTCTTCATTTGAATCGAAATGTAAATAATAGAAATAAAAGGGGGTTTTGTCCAAACATGGGCTTATAAGAATCGACATGAACTCAAATGAGTTCATTCTCTCATTCCCAGCATAGCCAGCCCTAGGCTCATCTTTTCTCTCATTCCTAGCATAGCGAAACCGAGGCTCATCTTTTATGTTCTTCTTCTTTCCATTTCTTCATCAGGCATCAAGATTGAGGCCTTACATGTGGATTGGAGAGGACTTTATCTTCTTCATATTCTTTCTCTAGCTCTCTTTCCATTTCCTTAGAGCAAAAGCTTGAAAAAGAGCTCAAGCTTTCTTTTTTCAAAGCTACAAGTACTTTACTTGTTTACAGAAGTTCCAGGTTCTATTCAATGGTTAATAGTGTTTTCTAGCACAAAGAACTCATTTGAGTTCTATTTGTGAATTTGGTTTTGGTTTTAGGTTGGAATAGGCATGAATTGAGGAGATTTCATCTCAAGGATCGAGCTAAACAAAGGGGTTTTTGTTAATTAATCTCCAAACAAGGCAAGTGTACTCATTTATTATGATTTAAGATGCTATGGAACTTGTTTGAGCTCAAGGAGCTCAAATTCTAAATTTCGGTTCAGAAATTTTCTGAACTTCTGGGAGCTCGGCTGACCGACAGCTTACCAGCCCTTTTAGGCTGAGTTTCGCAGAAAAAAATTCAGCTTCTGAAAAGCTGACCGAACTAGGTTCGGTCAGCTGAAATTGCATTTCGGTTGATCGACAAGTGACCAAACTGCTGACCTAGCTCATCTGAAGCTCTCTGGATTGCGAACCGATGGGTAACCGAACTATGTTCTGTTAACCGACAGTGTGGGTTCGGTCGACCGACAAGGTTACCAAATTCCCTTGAGAAATGTCAGAAATTTTATCAGAGAAATGAGCTCTTGGGAAGCTGACCGTGAGCTGACCGACAGCATTTGGTTAGCCAAGTCCCAGATTTCGGTTAATCGACAGGTAACCAATAAGGTGATCAAACTTAAGGAAAATTTCAGATTGAGGTTTGATTTTCCTGGATTGAAGCCTATTAACTAAGGCTAGTGTTAGTGGTGTTTTTTCTAAACCTTTATGGGTGTTAGCTAAGGTTATGCTAGTGTATAAATGCCATTTAAAGTGATGTCATCGAGAATAACACGTGCATTAAATAACGAACGTTTCACCTGAATGTTTGGTTTAGAAGTTTGAATAAACTTATTAATTTTGATTTAATTCCTGAGTCTGGCACTACATTGTAGTTTCTTAAGCTCATTATTGAGCTGAAATGAAGTAATGAAATGAATTAATGAATTGAATTAATGAATAATCCTACTGCAGTAGATGGATGGGGTGTTCCGGAGCTCCGTGGTGATGCCAGTTATCTTTGATCAAGACACTGGTAAATCCCACACATATTGAATGATAAGCCACTTAATAAAGTACACTCACTAAAAACTGAATGAATGAAATGCAAAGTACACTCACTGAAATCTGAATGAATGAAATGCTGAATCCGTTAATCAGATAACTGAATGAACTCTTTTGGGAACCACTGAATGGAAAGTATACTATTAATGTTGCCAATTATTGTAAGTATTGTTATAGAATTGATAAACAGGTTTATTAGCATGTACTATCATAGACTTGTGTATGCATTGTTGAACCATCGTGTTCACAGTATTATTGATGATATTACAGGCCCAGTTGCCCATACCGGTGTTGTAGAGGCCGCTCCGCCTGAGGAGGAGGCCAATTAGATTCCTCCAGAAGAATTTATTGAATGGACGTAAATCAGAGGGCGAACAATTTAGAATATCTTGGAAATATGTTAAGAAATACTTGTGTATTCATTTTGAAATGTTGATAGTTGTCACCTGCATTGCATTTGAATATGCAGTGGTTGACATAGTTAGGAAATGAGATGTGTATATTGGACTTTACTTTTATGTAAAGAACTTCCACTATTTTAATTGTTTTGAGTATATATAATTTCCGCAAAAATGTACATTTAACAGATATGAATGTATGTTATCCCTTGTGGATTTCGTATTAACTTCCGTTAATTCGGAGTTTAAGAGAGTAAGTATGAAGATCGCAACTTGGGGTTTGGCCGGAGTAATCCTAATCTCGGGCCTGGGTCGTGACAGAAGAATAATGGAAAAGGCACAGGCAGAGGTGCGACAGGTTTTTGGCAAAAAAGGAAAAACCAGATTGGAGAGACGGCAAGGAACTAGAATACTCCAAATCGATCTTAAAGGAGACACTACGATTGCACCCACCTGGACCTTTACTTGTGCCAAGAGAATACAGAGAGAAATGTGATAAAAAAAAGAAGGATATGAGATACCCATCAAAACCAGAATCATAATTAATGCATGGGCAATAGGTACAGACCCGTAACATTGGGATGATCCTGAGAGTTTCAAGCCAGAAAGGTTTTATGGAAATCCAATTGATTATAAGGGGACTAACTTTGAGTTTAACCCCTTTGGAGCTAGCAGGAGGACGTGTCCTGGCATAACATTTGCACATACTAATGCATTGTTGCTCCTCTCACAACTTCTCTCCTTTTTTTATTGGAAGCTCCCTAATGGCATGGAGCCATAGGATTTGGACATGACTGAACAGTTTGGTTTGACTGTTCATAGAAGATCTGAGCTTTACTTGCTTCATATCCCTCATTTCCCAAGACATTTTGAAGAAGTTGGATGGTAGAAGAAAAACAAGATGTGCATGTTTAATTAGTAATGAAGCAAAAAGTAAGCAAGAAGTGAGGAAGTGGTGGAATGTAGATGTAATTTTGTGTTAAAACTAATATTTGTCTAAGTCTTTTATTATGTATTGTAAGCATAATAATCCTCAACCACAGGAGGATCTCCTTTGGTCTAGTCTAAATGACACAATATAATAAACGAAAGTAATCTAAGAATGTATATGAGCTTACCTAACTCCATTGCTCTCTTCTTGAAGTGACAAAAGCTCTTTAAAGTGGCATAGACTTGGAACACACGTAAGGGATTTACAACTCCTTTGCCTTTTCTTATTCTTTCTTGCTTAGTAATGGAGGCCAAGAAAACTATCAACCAAAAGAGTTACCCAAAGGTCCTTTTACAGGAGATTCCTACCCATCAAAGAATCATTAAGCCCCAACTACCATCTAACCCTTTTAATCTCAGCCCATTATTCGTTTGTTGGCAAGTGAGATCCTTTTAACAAAATAAGTGGGTCTCTTAACTGGGTAGATAAGTGGACATGATTAAAATCCTTAATAGATTTGTGATCATGTGGATGGAGTCACTAGGGTTTGTTTCACACTTCTCTATGGCCCACCAACTAATAGGGAAATATATCCTCAAGTCAACTTTCTTGTATCGAGGCATTCATAGAAATCTAAATCTGAACAACCGATTACTTCTGATTGATTAGACCCTCTGTAAGAGAGCCTGTAATTCCTAGTGCCTCTAAGATATTGCAAAACTTTCTTAACTCCCACCCAATGGGCCATTCCTTGGTCACTTTGATATCTACTAAACATGCCAACTGCAAAGCTGATATCAGGTCAAGCGCATGTTTGTGCATACATCGAACTCTCTACTGCAACTGCATTAGGACATTGGTCCATTTCTTGGACTTTGCTTTTTACTAAAATTTTCACCCCTAATCATTGGTGAATCTTGAGGCCTACATCCTTCCATAAATAATCCTGTTAAAATATTTTTGATATAGAATTTTTGTGATAACCTAAGTAATCCTTGAGATTTATCCCGATATATCTCGATTCCTATTTTGAAGGTTGCTTCTCTCATATCTATCATATTATTCTTAAAGTATTCACTGGTTTTATGAATTATACCAAGGTCATTCCTAGGTAGCAAAATGTCATCAACATATAGTATTAAAATTATAAACTTGCTTTCACTAACCTTGAGATAGATGCAATGGTCTACTCAATTTTCTAGTAAATTCGAATGATGTGATAATGCAGTTAAACTTAAGATACCATTGCCTTGAAGCTTATTTCAAACCATATATCGATTTCTTTAACTTGTAAACTAATTTATTGCTATTTCCTTTTATGAATCCTTTCGGTTGTTCCTTATATACATCTTCTTCTAATTTTCCATTTAGGAACGCTGTATTACCGTCCATTTGATGTAGCTCTAAATTGAAATGAGCTACAAGAGTCATAATTATCCTCAATGAATCCCTTTTAGACATCAAAGGGTGGGTCTCAATTGTAGTAAACTCCCTCCAATTGACTAAAACCTTTGGCCATGAGTCGAGCCTTAAATCGTTCTACCTTTCCTTCCAAGTCCCTTTTGGTCTTGAAGACCCATTTACAACTTACGAACTTGGAACCCTTTCGTAGTTCGACAATATCCCAAAGCTCAATGGTGGCCATTGATTATAACTCTTCTTTCATAGCATCCAACCATTTATTAGAATCCACACTTTCTATGGCATTCTCGAATGTTTTAGGATAATCTTTTATCCTAATATCGGCTTCCTCTAAACATACAACATAATCTTCCAAAATGGAAGGTCTTCTTACTCGAGTTGACCTCCTTAATTTCGGATTTGGTTGTGCATTAGGAAGTGGATCATCATGATGTTTTGGGATTTGATCATTGATAGGCCACCGAGTATTATGTTCAGCTTGATCATTTTGTTGTTCTTGTATCTCTTGATGATAATTAATGATGTCAAGTGGAACAAACCCATTTTGTGTATTCGGTAGCTCAATATTTTTCCTAATTTCTTTATAGACTCTATCTCTTCATTGAGCACTCCCACTATTCTCATGATCCTCTATAAATTTTGCATTTTTCAATTCTACAGTCCTAGTGGTATGATTATGACAGTCAAACTTATACCCTTTAGATCTTTCAAGATAACTAATAAAATATCCACTAATAGTTTTATGATTTAAATTTCTTTCATATGAGTCACCTCAGATGGGCAACTCCAGACTTGAAAATTATTTAAGTTGAGTTTTCTTCCTGTCTAGAACTGGAATGGTGTTTTTGGCACCGCTTTACTAGGGATTTGATTCAATATGTATATTGTCATCTTAAGAGACTCACCCCACATTAATTTGAGTAGAGTGGTGTCACTTACCATAATTCTAACCATATCCATAAGTGTCCAATTTCTTCTCTCAACAACACCATTCTGCTGAGGTGTCTTAGGCATTGTGTATTGGGCTGCAATACCTTTATTTTTATTTTTTTTATAAATTTAGCAAATGGGCCTGAGTTACGACCCGATTCGGTGCACCTTCCTTAATACTCACCACCTCTATCAGATATCATCACTTTAATTTTTCTCTCTAATTAGTTTTCTACTTCTACTTTAAATACTTTAAAGACATCTAAAGCATTGAATTTCTCTTCAATCAAGTAAATATAACTATATTGTGAGAAATCACCAATGAAGGTGATGAAGCATTGTTCACCTGTAAAACATGGTACATCTATTTTCCCACATATATTTATATAGATTATTTCCAGGAGTTCAAAACTTCTTGTGGCACCTTTCTTGTCTATATTTGTCAGTTTTTTCTTTATATAGTCTATACAAACACCATAATTATTGAAATCAAGATTAAGTAATAATCCATCTTTCATCAATCCGAGCATCCTCTCTTTTGAGAAATGCCCTAACCTTTTATGCCATAACATAGAGGAGTTCTCTTTAATTGCTCATCTTTTAATGCCAATGCTCAATTCACAACTAAGGTGTGGTGTGTGCAATGATTGCTCATCAATAAACTTTAACTTTAATCTATACAATCAACGACATAAATAATCATTCCCAACCAAACATTCATTTCTAGAAATTCTCATAATTTTTTGTCCAAAAGTAAATTAAAACCCATCTTGAACCAACTTTGTAAGGAAAAAAGTTAAACATGGTAGGTTGTCTGTGCCAAAACGACTTTGGAGACAGTGACATGTCTCGCTAGAGCGAGACTTCTTCTCGCTATAGCACAAGTGAAGAAGTGATAGGCCAGTTTCCAGTAGCAGGTCTCGCTATAGCGAGACTAATGCTCGCTTTAGCGAGCCTGGGCGGTGAAGAAGAGTCTGATCCGAACTCTTATGTGAAGTTTGACTCAAACTGCTATTCTGAGTGGATTATGATTAGGAGTCTTATGCACGAACTTGAGGCTATTTATTTGGTGTTTCTCTCAACCCTAAATACACAATACAACTCTCATTAATTTGAGTTAGAGATATCTTTGAGAGAGATTATTCTCTAGAGCAATTGAGAAATCGTTCTGAAAGGCTGCTCTAGAAAGTGTTTGCTGCTTCTAGCAATTGAGAAATCGTTCTGAAAGGCTGCTCTAGAAAGTGTTTGCTGCTTCTACTCTCTTGTAAAAGATTGATCATCTTGTTTGACAAGGTGCGAGGAGATCAAGTAAGAAGAACGAGGCACGGTGGATGTCGTGTCAATGGATTCTTTACAAGAATAACTACAGTCATTAGGTCGAGGTACAGACTGAGGTAAAGGAGCTTGTGAGTATATCTTGTAACTGTTCGTGAACTCTTGATTTTTAGTTCGTGGTTTTTCTCCCTGAATAGGGTTTCTACGCTAAAATTTGTGTATGCCTTCTTGTGGTGTGTAATTGGTAGATAGCTAGTTCTATTTTGTTTGATTGGTTGTTTTCGCTGCATGTTGATTTGTTAAATTAGAACTAGTATTCCATTCTAGTGGGTCCTATAAAATCCTCAATTGGTATCAGAGTGGGTTACACTATTTTATTGTGTTGATCCTATTTTTGCTGAGAATGGATATCCATCGTGAAGGCACTTCAACCAATAAGCCTCCTCTGTTAGATGGTAGCAATTATACTTAATTGGAAAGCCAGGATGGTTGCCTTCTTAAAAGCCATAGATCTGAAAGTTTTGAAATCTGCTGTGAATGGCTACTCCTTGCCTATTACTACTGATGGGGTAATTGGTCCCAAAACTGAAGATAAGTGAACTAAGGAAGAAGAGTTGGCTGCCACTTGCAGCTCTAGAGCTTTGAATGCTATTTATAATGGAGTTAGCATGTCTGAGTTTCGTAGAATTTCTACATGTACTACTACAAAAGAGGCTTGAGATATTCTGTAGACTGTGCATGAAGGGACTGACACTGTGAAACAATCGAAACTTCATAAATTGTATACACCCTTCGAAACCATAAAGATGGAAGATGATGAAACTTTTGATGAGTTTAATTCGAAGCTGAATGCAATTGTGAATGACACCTTTACTTTGGGAGAGTCAGTTCCTGAAAATAGAATTGTGAAAAAGATTTTGTGGTCTCTTCCAGAAAGGTTTGATGCAAAGGTTGTGGCTATAGAGGAAAATTAAAATCTAAATACACTCAAAGTTGATGAGTTGATTGGCAACCTTCAAACTTTTGAAGCAAACCTTAGGTCTCATGGGAAGACACACTCTAAAGGTATTACTTTGAAAGCGTCCAAGGGATCATACAAAAAAGATGCAAGTGATTCAGATTCAGATTCAGAGGAAATTGATCCCCAAGTTGCTGTACAGTTTATGAAGCAATTCAAACTTTTAATGAATGGGTAGAAAACCACCTTGAGGATCCCTAAAACTTCTGGAAAGAAGAAATCTTTTAAAAGGATTCAATGCTATGAGTGTCAAGGCTATGGACACATTGCTAATGACTGCGGAAATAAAAAATCTAAAAAGAAGGCTTTGAATACTAATTGGGAAGATGGAACTTCTTATGAGAATGATGAAACTCCTAAGTCTGAAAAGCCTAACATTGGCAAGGAAAAGTTTATTGCTTTTATGGCAACTTCTGCTTCTGCTACTTCCAATGTTTTTTCCGAAGCTGAGACTGATCAAGATTCTGAGTCAGATGAAGAACCAGATTGGAAAGCTGAATATGAAACACTTTTCAAGAAAACCATGAAGATAGTTAAAGTGAATGAAAAAGTTGTTATCAACTAGAAAGTGTCTGAAGAAAAGAATTCCTCCTTAAAAGCTGAACTTACAGAAGCACTTGCAAAAGTACAAAAATTAGAGGATGAAAATGACAAGTTTGCTGACAAATCGACTACAGAATCACAAAAGTGTGACATACTTGATTTTGATATGAAGACTTTGAAAGCAGAAAATTCTGACCTGAATGGAAGACTCAAGATGGTTCTATATGAGTTAAATAGCGCTAAAGCTTCATTGAATAGGATGAACACTTGATCAAAAAAATTAGATGACATCCTGTGCTGTCAAAAGGCACACACTGACAAGCATGGCATTGGCTACGCTAGCAGAGCATCCACTTCGAATGCCAAAGGTAAAAATTATTTTGTTAAAAATTCAGTTGTTACTAATCATGTTGTTAGTGTTGCAAAACAACCTCCAAAGAAGCAAAATGTGTCACGTCCTGAACGAATTCCCATGTGCCAGCATTGTGGAATTAAAGGACACATTCGACCCCATTACAATAAGCTGCGAAGTTTACCGGATCAAAAGCAATGGAAGACGCAGAAGGCTGAGCTGAAAAAGAAGAATACGAAAGTTGTTTGGGTCAAGAAAGAAGACCTCTCTTCTGTATTGGTACACACTATGCTGAAAATTTTCAATTCACAAGTGTGTGTGCCTAAGCTTCATCACCCCTGATCTGCAAGAACAAGCCCCCACCCCAGTGCTGATACGAAGATCATATTGAGGGGGAGCCCATATTCAGGGGGAGCTACTGCATCCGGATTGACAGAAGCTGCACGATGATATTTGTTTGTCAATTGTGGACAAATGCAGGGGGAGAAGAATGGAGCTAGGGGGAGCTATACAAGCCAAGGCAATTCAAGATCTGAAAGTTCAAGCAAAGGCAATGCAAGATCTACAGTGCTGAATTTCTTTATTTTTTAAAATTCAATGTATTTTGGGTTTTTTTTTTTTTTTGGTAGATCAAATTGTATTTTTCTAGGGGATTTTGTCCAAGAATTGCCAAAAGGGGGAGATTGTAAGGAAAAACGTCAAACATGGTGGGTTGTCTATGTCAAAACGACTTTCGAGGCAATGACATGTCTCGCTAAAGCGAGGCTTCCTCTCGCTATAGCGAGAGTGAAGAAGTGATACGCTAGTTTCCAGTAGTAGGTCTCGCTATAGCGAGACTAATGCTCGCTATAGCGAGCCTGGGCGGTGAAGAAGAGTCTGATCCAGACTCTTATGTGAAGTTTGACTCAAATTGCTATTCCAAGTGGATTATGATTAGGAGCCTTATGCACGAACTTAAGGCTATTTATTGGGTGTTTCTTTCAACCCTAAATACACAACACAACTCTCATTAATCTGAGTTAGAGATATCTTTGAGAGAGATTATTCTCTAGAGCCATTGAGAGATCGTTCTGAAAGGCTGCTCTAGAAAGTGTTTGTTGCTTCTACTCTCTTGTACAAGATTGATCATCTTGTTTGACAAGGTGCGAGGAGATCAAGTAAGGAGAACGAGGCACGGTGGATGTCGTGTCAGTGGATTCTTTACAAGAATAACTACAGTCCTTAGGTCGAGGTACAGACTGAGGTAAAGGAGCTTGTGAGTATATCTTGTAACTGTTCGTGAACTCTTGATTTTTAGTTCGTAGTTTTTCTCCCTGAATAGGGTTTCTACGCTAAAATTTGTGTATGCCTTCTTGTGGTGTGTGATTGGTAGATAGCTAGTTCTATTTTGTTTGATTGGTTATTTTCGCTGCATGTTGATTGGTTAAATTAGAACTAGTATTTCATTCTAGTGAGTCCTGTAAAATCCTCAAACTTTGAAACAAAAATTAAGTTTCTAGAAATCTCGGGAACAAGGAAGACATTATGGAGGTCCAAAAAAAAATTAGAAGTCCAACACCAGCCTATAAGTGCATGCTGCTTTGAATCGAGATTCCTTCCAGTTCCCCATAGCAATAGTCTTTTCTCCATCATTTGGTTTCAGGCTTGAAAGGAATCCCTGTGTACAACCAGTCACATAAATGGTTGCACTAGCTGAGTCAACCCACCGAGAACTTGGTGGAACATCGGTTAAATTAATTTCATGACAATTTTCATCTCTATTTTCAAACCAAATTTTCCACTTTAGGCAATCCTTTTTTAAGTGATTGTTCTTTCCATAGAAGAAGAATTTATTTTGTGCCATGTTTTCTTTATTTTCTGATTTTGCAATTTGAACGTTCGGCCTTTTCCCTTTCTTTCCCTTTCCCTTGGACTTGTTATGATAAAAAAATTTACCACCAGTTGCCCTCAGCCTTAAGTCTTCTCTCTTCTTTATCACATTTAGCAATTAATTTTGTTATGGTCCAATGTGTTGGGCTTTGGTTGTAAGCAACCTTAAACGGGTCAAAAGAGGAAGGGAGAGAGTCTAAGATGAATTGTATCAAGTACTTTTATGATGCACTCATAACCACTTATTTCAATTTGAAGCAATATTTCTGTATTAATAAAATATGCTCTTTCACTCCTAAAGTCCCATTCTATTTCATGCTTGACAAGCGGCTTATCAGTGATGCCCCCAGGGCCTTGTCAGTCACCTTGAACTGCTCATTTATAGTATCTAAGAGATCCTTTGCATTTTTCATTGCTCCAAGGGGTCCCCTAACACTTCTTGAAATAGAGTTCAAGATAATCTTAGTTGCTATTTTATTAACCTTGGTCCATTTCTAAAATTTTGACTTTTAATCACTAGATGTTTCATTTGTAGGAGTCTAGGGCTTAGCCTCTTCGAATGCTATATCCAGATCCAAGAAAGCTATGGCTATCATTAGCATGTTAATTCATTTTAGGAAATTTTACCCATCCAAGTTAGGAATGGTCCCTAATGTAGAAATCGCCGCCATTGACTTAGCTACTGAAAAATAAACAATAATGTCCACAAGTTACAGTCTATTCTTGATTATGCAACAATAATAAAGGTAAAAGCAATTGTGCATCATTATGAATCCACATTTGGGTATTAAAAACAACATGCATAATAATCACTTTTTCTTTAATTAATAAGAGTAAGTTAATAATGTGGTGCGATCAAGAGGGTTATTTCTTTGGGAATAAATTATTCTTAATTACATCAAATTATCTAAAATATCTTATTCCAATTCCTATTCCATGAAGATTGATCCTTTGGGACTCTCCTCATATCCTTTATGAAATCGCAATTTAGTGTTATTCTAATCACACAAATAATGGGGACATATCCTTAGTTCAATTTAAAAATCAAACAATTCTTCACAGCCAGTTTGCTTTGGCAACTGTCAAGTCAATCCAAACCATTCTTTTCTAATTGAAATTATAATAATAACACTTCTATCATGTCACATTCTTAATTGGGTTCTTTGTTTTCTTTTAATGATCCAATGTGACCTAAATTTTGCCATAACAACGCATAATTAGCTAGTTAGTTACAAACTACTATTGTAACGCCCCAATTCCGAATACCAAAGATAACGCTAAGGTACCCGAAGTTGGCACGCTACTGCCCGGAAAATCCGAGAACTTCCAAGATCGTAGTCCGCAGTGAGGTCAAATTTTTAAAACTTTTTGCACAATAACATAATCAACAGTTGTAATGCGGAAGCGTAACAAAAGATAGCGGAAGCAATAGTATCATGTAATAATCAGATGTAACAATGCGGAAGTCTAATATAAATCTTAAGTATAGTTATCAAAGTGTTTATACAAATCATACTATCTACCCATGTCTCACTACAAAAATCCTCTCAAATCCCAAAATGAACTGCACTCAGTCCCCCTGTGTAGGCGCTCCGTCTTCTGACTCGACCACTTGGTCGGCCGGCCCCCACCCATTGTCACCTACTACAGGCGTCTCATAGATCGCGTTGTCCGCAGGGTCATGGTCGGGACCTAAGCACCAAAGATGGGTCAGATCCAAGGATCTGGTAAGGCACCATATGCAGATAACACAAGATGTATGCAACAAAAGAGAGTAATGATAGGTACGTAATCATAAGAGTAATGAGAAAACATGATCTAGGCAGTTGAGCAGTAATAAACAGTTTAGAGTCAGCAAGATAAAGTATCTAATCTAATCATACAACAAAAGGCACATTCACACAAGCTAGATACACCGCAGGATATTATGCCGCGGCCCTCCCGTACTGTAAACGTCCCATACCATAAACAGTTTGCGGTGGGGAAAGGGTAATAACCATGCTAGGGATAACAGCCCTGAAATAATAATAACATACAATATCTAACACCGATCACACCCCTTTATCACACCGATCACACCCCTTTATCAGATTAACCCGGACGCGGTAACACACCGTCTGTCTAATCACAGCTCAACATGATAGCTCTAAGTAACCAATATAGCCCCTACCAGCGATGATCAGTCAACTGGCTGAGCTTTGAACAGCTGAGTGAATGTTTAGTGCCGACTAGGGAAACAAATACGGGTCTGTGTCTGTCTAGGCTTATCTTGTATAAGCAAGGTCCTAATCAAGTCTCTAAAAGGTTAAGGTACAACAACATGGAACACATTCCAATATCATTAGATCCACTCCCAGGTTCACAACCGTGGCCTGAGGCAACACAAGTACCATACCATGTCCATTCCACAAGTATTCATCCCGTGCTCATACACAATGAGCTAACAAACCATTTAACCTAACCACTTCATGCTATGCTTTCACATCCCCAACCTTAGGCCGTATAAGGGCCCGCCTAGCCACAGAGACGGGTCATTTATCTCCAAACACCACATAGGGTCACAACTAAGTAATCCTAGGTTCAGGTCCGTCAATTTCCATTAATTAACATGTTTAAGATAACAATAAGGATAAGAGAGAATAATAACACAAAAATCCTCAAAACATGGAATCAAGTGGAAATAGACAAAGGACCAATCCTAGGTAATGGTCCACTGTTGGTTAAGGCCTCATCACATGATTGGATCCCTAACTGTAGCCTCAGGTGTCAAAGATGATAAATCTGGTGCTCCTGAAGTTGTGGACACCATGGACTACAATTAAGGGTCGAATCATTAACGATTCGAATCCCAAAACCTCAATTGGTGGACCCCACGAGTCAAGGCTAAGCCATGCCATTGATTCATGTGTAGCACACTTGATGAAAGGCTATTTGGATGGCCAATGGACTCCACAAATGATCAAACATTAAAGTCACAGAAGTCTAGAAAATCTCACTGTTCACAGCTTGCCCGGTTGACATCATCAACAGGGATGTCGACTGGGTGAACTGAATGTTGACCTCCCAGGTCGACATCCTGCAGTATCCCCAGTCGACATCATGGCCGTAATGTCGACCGGGTCCACTGGGTCCTGGAGTCAAGCAGCTGGGGGGTTTCACAGGTTTCCCTGTGTATCCGGTCGACATCATGGCCGTGATGTCAACCGGGTACACTGGGTTCCTGACTGTCTGAGAATTATCAGGTCTCAGCTATCTCTGCAGAGTCCTGTGTATCCGGTCGACTGGGTATACTGCCTGTGCATTTTTACAGAGGTAAATTGGGACTTGACTTTCTCAGTATTTAGTGTGCCCGGTCGACCGGGACTAAGACAGGGTCCGGTCGACCAGGACCGAGACAGGGTCCAGTCGACCGGGTACACGCAGAGAGCTGCAATTCCAGAATTCTAATACTCTTCCTTCTCAATCCATTTTTCACCCAAATCACTCCAAACTCCTTCCATTCATCACACAAACAAAGATAAACACAAAAATCACTTTTAAGATCTCCATCCATCAACCAAGCAGACCATTGATCTTCCAAATGGGAGAACCCATCCATCAATGACCATTTTCCATGAAAACAGGCTCAAAAGAATATCTAATCATGCATTATCATCTAATAGAACTGAAATTACAGAAACAAGGAAGAAAGCATGCATCTAGTAAAATTGCATAGGGTACTTGCCTCAATTCAGAATTTGTGATAGTGTAGAGATAAAGAAGATAATTCCAAGCTTCTACTAGTGTTGTTGCTGAAATTGAGGTGGTTTCTAGCCTCCTTGTGCTGGGATTTTGGGGAATTAGGGTTGCTTGGGGAGGAAGATAGGGTAATGGAGAGAAATGAGTGGAAATTAGGGTTTTGGCTAACGTTTGCAATAGCTTGGGTTTTATAACTTAGGGTTTAGGCTAATTACCAAAAGGGTAATTTGGTTGTAAATGGAAATGTAATGGGGCCATGGGAATTTGGGTAATTAGGTGAGTTCTAGAATGTTCTAACCCTCAAAGCCCTTCCCATTAGTGCTAATGATAATCAAATCATAATCTAATCAAAACCTATTAAAATTAAATAAAAGCTACATTCGAAGACTTAGGAACATTAGCCATCTACTCCACTAATTCCTAATAATTAGCATATTAAAGTAGAAAATACCTTATTAATTATTATTTAATTCAAACTGAGGGCCTACAAAGGGGTGGGGCCTCACATCTATACACTTTGATTACTAAAATAAATCTTCTATAATGTAGAAATAAACTTTGATGACTTAATTTAGCATTTAAAAGAATATGCGAAAACAATATAGAGATTCCATAATTGATCAGAACCGTTCAGATTAAAAATCTAATTTATATGGATTCATAGAAGAAGACGGATCGAAATTTTGAGTTCTTATGAGTTCGATATGATCAAAAGCAGTTATGGATTGCCCATTTTGGCCAATATGATCAATACAAGTTCAGGATTAGTGACGTCTAGAAATTATTGCAGTGCTAATGAGCTACTTCAACGGTTCTGATCTTGTCAAGTCAATAATATTAAAGATTAATTAGATATTAAATTAATCAAGTAATATTGATTGATTTGATTAGATCAGAGACCCACCTACATTATCAAAACTCAATTTAGAACTAAATATATCTAAAACAGCTTTCACGGTACCAATTTATATCCAGAATGATCAAAACAACATGTCATACTGAAACTTCAGTAAGTACTAATATGTAAAGAAATTGAGTTAAAAGGTTGCTTTCTGGGCCTTAATTGGGTCAGTCCTGGAACTCATTTGGGTTAATTAATCACGCCAATAGATACCATTTAATGAATAGATCATTCTGAAAATTTTCTCACAAAACTGTACCGGGCTTAGTGGGCCCTTAATGAGTCAAGCCAGACCCATAACCTGATCCGGCCCTCAAGCTAATTGGCCAAGCTGGGCTAGCACAATTCAGGTTGACCTGACTTGGTTGCCTCTGTCCATCCATCCATTCCAGACGCTGGAGAGTGGAGACGCTGCCTTTACTAGTGTAGTGGACGCTTGCAGAAGTGGAAGTCAGTCAGTGCACGTGCCTCCGTTCTCCGCCATTTTTGTTTTATCTTCAACAAAATTATAATAAAACATAGGCAAATCATTCCATTAACAGTGCTTAACACAACTTTTATCGTTAGTTTCTTCTGTTATACCCAAAACAAAATGACATTAATCCAAAATAACAGTGATGATAGTAAACCTACAGAAGTTCCAATTACCTCTATGTAATTTCTTAAACCAAAAAAATATAAATGAACAGAATATAAACCTTCATTCCCATATCTTCAGGAATTGGTTGGCGCGCACCAAAATATTCAATTTGTGAGTCCCTTCTTTCCAATAAAATGAAATCTCTTTTATCAAATACCCAAAACCAACCTCTTTTATTTGGGCATTTGGTTTGATTACTAGGAACAACCACCCGAAAAGCTCCAAAATCTCAAAACATAGTAAATAAAATGTAAACAATTATTTGGCTATACCCAAAGATGGCTCTGATACCATATGTAATCATAATAACCCTCAATCCACATGAGGATCTCCTTGGGCCTAGTCTAAATGACACAATATAATAAACGAAAGTAATATGAGAATGTATAGGAGCTTACCTAACTCTATTGCTCTCTTCTTGAAGTGACTTAAGCTCTTTGAAGTGGCAGAGACTTGGAACGCACGCGTGAGGGATTTACAACTCCTTTGCCTTTTCCTATTCTTTCTTACTTAGTGATGGAGGCCAAGAAAACTATCAACCTAAGGAGTTGCCCAAGGGATACGTCCTTTTACAGGAGATTCCTACCCATCAAGGAATCATTAACCTCCAACTACCATCTAACCCTTTTAATCTCAGCCCATTATTCGTTTGTTGGCAAGTGAGATCCTTTTAACAAATTAAGTGGGTTTCTTAACTGGGTGGATAAGTGGACATGATTAAAATCCTTAATGGGTTTGTGCTGACGTGGGCCACACCCATTTAACCCAACATGTATTTGATTTGATTTGATAGGCACTAGTTCATACACATGATGAAATTGATCATTTCATAATAGATGTCGCCTATGGGACAAAAATGAGGTATAACTCCTTCGGGGCTTACCTAAGGTCTCATTTTCTTCATTACGCTCACCACGCTCCTGATGAATTGGCATTATACACAATTTGACTCAACCAAACTATATCTACCAATAGATTTTACGTCAAAAACCTTTAATCTCTTTCTCACACTTGATTTTGATTAAGACTCAATATCTTTGACTTTGAAATCCTGTTGAGTAGATTTTGGCCCCACCTCTTATCAATGTAAGATCTTTCTGTCCCGCCCCCACTAACCTTTTAAAGATGGTATACAACAATAGAAAGGAAAATTTAACAATTACAGAAAGAGGAACGCTTCAAAACTTATATTTATCCAACTTCTTTCTTTTACCATTTTTTTCTTCTATTTCTTCAAGAGCTTTACTTATAGAGGGGTGTATTTGGATGCATGATGACCAAAGAAGGTGTGGCGATGGAAAAGCTTGGACGTGGATTAGAAAAACTGCAATAAAAAACGGCTGGTCAAATAATCTTAGTCCGTAGTGTTAAATTCTTAACAGCTAATGGCTATACATTGTGTAAACCTTTTACAATAACACTTAATGTTGAATAATGTCCAAAATAGTGTAAAGTAGAATTAGTTTCAAACAAGAGTCTCGGTGTGCGAGTGGGTTGGATTGATGTAGGTTGGGCCCCATATATGAATCCAAAAATGGAATGTTCAGAGTTACATGATGAATTAATATTTTCATCAAGTCATCAATCAATAATGAACCATTTGGTGGGCTCTTAATCTTAAGTTTTGGAGCAATGAATGCTAACCATTGATTGATAATAAAAGGACGCAAATTTTTTTCTCAACTTTTCACTAAAGAGGAAAGAGGTAAAACAAAGGCTTTTTTTATGAAAACAAAGTTGTTGGGTAGGAACGGTGGGGGTTTCTTTTAATAAGCTTGACAGTTAGGCACGGGAGGTTTTACTAAAAATATAAAACACGAATGCTTTTTTGAGATTACAGAAAATGTATTGAGTTACATGGGCTTGTCGAATCTTGAATTACTACGGACCCCATTTAAGTTGTCCATTAATAAAAGTCGTAGCTTTTATTTTTAAATCACTTGATCTTGCAATGGGTTGCACCATATCCCATTGCTACTGTTAGCCATAGACTCGACCATGTAAAGCAAACGGCCTGGCACGATCACCCCAATCTCTATAAGTGGGTGGAGGGTCATAGAGATTAGGTTTAGGTCGTTAGAGGTTTTAAGAATAGATTTAAGAGTTTGAATTTTACATTATTTTCTTATCAGTTTATCTCTTTTCTATAAATTGAAAAGTCTATGCGAATGAGATTTACGGTAAAATTATGGGAACGTAGTAAGTCTTGAAATTCTCTAGAATGCAACTGGCCCACATTACTCTAAAGTTTGGATACCACATTAAACTGTGGGTTCTATCCATGTGAAAGAAATGCTTTTGCTAGAATTTTTACCTTTTTTTCGTTATGTTTTCTCCCTTTTTTTACATGCATGTTTCTTTATAGTTTTACATAGCTATATATAAGCAACCAACCTTTCTAGAAAGGTGGGCTCCATCTATTATATGATCCATCCATATCATACATCAGGTGGGACCAATCATATTCAGGCAAAGAAAAAAAATCTGGTCTATTGTTCAAACACCGTCATTAATGTTAGAAAAGAGAGAGATCGAGATAAATAAGATTAGAGGGAGAAGAGAGAGCTTTTCTGTTATCTCATTAACTGTGTGTAAATACAAAGATAGAGATGCCTATATTATAGGCAATGTAACCCCACAAGAGAGGAACTCTAATTCTAACCCTAACTTATCTTAAGTGGGCATCCACCAGAGATACATATCTTATAACACTCCTCCTTTGATGACTACCATTCAAAGACAGTTGCCTTATTAAAAACCTTGTTAAGGAAAAACCCAATGGGAAAAAACCAAAGCGAATGAAAAAAGAGTACAACATTCTTCAAAATCATTGAACTGGTGTTAGACGTGCATAATACTGTCACGTTAAAACATTGACTAGGAAAACCCAGTGGGATAAAACCTAGAAAAGGGAAAAAAAGTACAGCGCACAAATGTCCAGAGTAGCATACTTCAAGATGCCCCCTCATAAATCACTCCCCCTGATATTAACAACCATTCACATAGTTTGATGGTGAACTCTACGCATGCCGATCTCATATACAAGCTTCTGGAATACTGATTTTAGCAAAGATTTGGTAACTAGGTCAACGAGGTTGTTATTCGAACAAACTTGCTTGACTTCAATTTCATTGTTCTTCTAAAGTTCATGAGTGAAGAAGAACTTCGGTGCTATGTGCTTGGTCTTGTCTCCTTTAATGAAACCTTCTCGAATCTATCTTATGCATGCTTCATTATCTCCATAGATAATATTCGGGATACCTACAATAGATGGTAACTGACAAGAACTACGAACATGCTGAATCAAAGATTTTAGCCATACACATTCCCTACTGGCTTCATAAAGGGCCAAAATCTCAGTATGATTGGAGGAAGTATCTACCAAAGCTTGTTTAGTAGAAACCAAGAAGTGGCAGCATTACCATTAAGAAAAACGTAACCTGTTTGTGATCGATCTTTATGAAGATCAGAGAGATAATCCAAATATGCATATCCTACAAAACTTGAATCTTTTCGATCATAAGAATAAAATATTCATAAATCAGTTGTTCCACGCAAATATCGTAGGATGTGCTTAATACCAATTCAGTGCCTTTGAGTTGGTGCGGAGCTATACCTAGCAAGTAGATTCACAGAAAATGCAATGTCCGGTCTATTGCATTGTGCCAAGTACATCACGGCTCCAATAGCACTTAAGTACAGCACTTCGGGACCTAATACCTTTTCATTTTCCTCGATGAGATGGTATGGATCTTTCTTTATATCAAGAGACCGAACGACCATGGGGGTGCTTAATGGATGTGCTTTGTCAATCCCAAATCGTTTTAAGACCTTCTCGGTATATTTAGATTGATGGACCAATATCTCATTAGAATTTTTCTCGATTTGCAATCCGAGACAGAATCTCGTTTTTCCAAGGTTTTTCATTTCAAATTCTTTCTTTAAATAGTCAGCAGTTTCTTGGAGCTCTTCTGGAGTTCCTATCAAATTTTTATCATCCACATAAACTGCTAATATTGCAAATCCCTTCAAGAATTTAATTATAAATAGACACAGGCAAATGTGATCGTTTTCATACTCTCTTTTAGACAAGTATTCACTAAAACAATAGTATCACATTCTTCCGGATTGCTTCACGCCGTACAATGATCGCCTTAATTGGATTGAGTACGTACTCCTTGGCTTTGTTTCAGGTAAAGGAAATCTTTCCGAGATTTTCATGTGAATTTCTGTGTCGAAGTCTCCATACAAGTAAGCAATTACAATATCCATAAGTCTCATTTCTAGATTTTAAGAAACTGCTAAACTTATTATATATCTGAATTTTGTTATATCCATATTCGGGGAATATGTTTCCTCATAATCAATCACAGGTTTCTGCATGAAACCTTGTGCCACTAATAGTGCCTTAGATTTGATAATTTCATTCATTTTTCTTACAAACACTCACTTGTAACCTACAGGGTTAACATCTTTTGGGGTTTCTACTATAGGTCCGAACACACCACATTTGTTAAGAGACTCTAACTCTGCTTTGATGACACTTTCCCATTTTGGCCAATCCTTTCTTTGTCGATATTCTTTTATAGAACGTGGTTCTGTGTCCCAATCATCATAATCATTTTCCTTTGATATTTGTGTAGTTACCACATATGTAAATACGTCATCGATAATAATCTCATTTCTATTCCAGCTCTCTCTTAAATAATTGTAAAGTATATAGTTCTCTTCATTATCCAGTACCGATGCCTATTCAGAGGCTTCCAAAGTCTCATCAGGGACTTCCATTATTCTAGAGAGAATGGATTTTACCATAACCTCTTCAGGAGCGTTACATGCCTTTTTGGGAGGAACCTCTTCAGGAGGGTTACGTGCCTCTTCGGGAGGACATGATGATGATCGCTCATTTCTCCTTTTCCACGGAGTTGAGTCTTTTGAACCTATAGGTCTGCCATGCTTCTGGCGTATTGCAGATTCTTTTGCTGCTATATTTTGACTTTGTCCTACAGGGACATTAATCCTGGCAGGTGCATTCATAGCTGGCACATATGACTTTGTCACATTTGTTGCATCGTTAAATGCATCAGGTAATCTGTTTACAATTTCTTGCAAATGCACAATTCTCCGTACTTCATTCTCACATTATGAAGTTCGTGGATCCAGATGAGACAGAGTGAAAGTATTCAATGTTGATTCGTGTCGTTCTTCCGAAACGGGTTGTTCTACAGGAACAATACATTTTTCAGGAATTATCTTATCTCCCCCTAATAGCGAGAATATTATCTCATCGAATTGACAATTGGGAAAACGAGCAGTGAAGACATCTTCGGTCATTGGTTCTAGATATCGAATAATCGAATGAGAGTAATAACCTACATAGATTCTCAATCTACGTTGTGGTCCCATCTTAGTACTCTTAGGAGGTGGTATTAGGACTTGAACTGCACAACCAAACTTGCGCAAGTGAGAAATATTGGGTTGATGTCCTGATATAAGTTGGGCCGGAGAATATTGATGATAGGCCATTGGTCGAAGTAGAATTAACATTGCTGCATGTAACACAGCATGTTCCCAAACACTAATTGGTAATTTGGACTGTATTAGTACAGTCCTAGAAATAAGTTGGATGCGCTTAATCATGAACTCAGCTAAGCCATTTTAGGTGTGGACATAGGGGATAGGATGTTTGACTACAATTCCTAGAGATAAACAAAAATTATAAAAAACATGTGATATAAATTCGCCTGCATTATCAAGTCTTATAGACTTAATGGGATAATTAGGGAAGTGAGCCCTCAGTTTAATTATTTGAGTTAATAGGCAAGCAAATGCTACGTTTATAGTTGAAAGTTGGCAAACATCCGACCAACGGGTGGAGACATCGATCAAAACCATAAAATATTTAAAAGGTCCACTAGAGGGACTGATGGGTCCACAAATGTCACCTTGTATCCTCTGTAGAAAGGATGGGGATTCGTATGCAACCTTAGTAAAAGAAGGTCTGGTGATCAATTTTTCTTATGAATATGGGGTACATAAGAACCCATTAGGTATTGTCAATTGATGGTTCTTTAAGGAATGCCCAAAAGAGTTATCTATGATTTTTCTCAACATAGTAGCCCCAAGGTGACCTATCATATTATGCCAAAGCTGTAAAGTCTTAGGATCACTAATTTTCGGGCTTAGTTTAAGCCTGCTTGACTTTGTGGTTGTGCTCATAAGCGAATGTGATTCAACATTAGATATTGTCATATAATATAACATCGAGGAGAGTGCACTTTGTTTTTCTAGTATTTGCTTCTGGCTTCCAATACTAGTAATGATGTATAAATATTCATTGTTACATTCACTTACAGTCTCAATGCGGTACCCATTCATTCTGATGTCTTTGAAACTATTCAAGTTTATTTGGGAACTTCTTGAGAACAAAGTATCTTTAATGAACAGATGGGTACCATTAGGTAACGTCATATGAGCTCTTCCGAAGCCTTCAATTATCTGCACAGGTCCAGCTATAATGGATACCTTTCGTGGATTGAACATCAATTCTGAGAAAAATTTCTGATTTTTCAGAATGGTGTGTGCAGTGGCACTATCTACCAAATAGAGATTGTCCTCAGTTCCATGATCCATACCTTAAACAAAAATAATAAAACAACATAACTATGCAATCACATGATGAAAAATTGAAATAATTAAAACATTTACCATAAACTAGGGCATTAATAAAGTTTTCATCAAAACGGAAAATTCTAAAAAACATGCGTCTCAAATGAACTAAAAAAATTAAGTAATGTCCAAAGAATCATGGGTCTATTAGACCATGCCAAGGGGTGCCCCCAAAAGATTGTTAAATGCCTCATTATCCATATGTTAGTTGTCTTCATCCTCAAAGAAGTCACGAGTCTCTAAGTTTGTAATGTCAATTGGAGGCCTCTCTAATGTCATTATATCACAATTCCAACCTTCCAGATCATTTGTCTCTACTGAATGAACAGAGGCCTTGTATACTTTATATTGTTCCACCACTTCATTCGATGCACGGCAAGTGCGTGACCAATGCCCACTTCTTCCACATCTATGGCACGTGTCATTAGGACAGTTAGTAGGATTAGCCGGTGGATTTTGGTTGTTCTTGTGCTGAGGGGTAGACCATTTCTGGTGATTTTTGAATTTTGGTGGAGGACCTTTAAAACCACCTCGCCTGGAGGAGTTATTTCGCCTACCTCTACTGGAGGATTTATGTCTTCTATTCCCCCTACCTCTGCCCCTATTTGAGCTAAGACTGGCATTTGCTTCAGGAACTGCCGAAGATCCAGTTGGTCTGGAGTTATGAATTTTCATCAATACTATGAAATTTTGTTCAGCGACTAGGAGACATAAGATAAGTTCTGAATATTTGGAGAAACGTCGCTCTCGATACTGCTGCTGTTGGAGCACATTCCAGGCATGAAAAGTGGATAACGTTTTCTCCAACATCTGCTCCTCCAAAAACTTTTCACTACATAATCTTAATCTGGAAACAAATTTGAAGAGGGCAGAGTTGTATTAAGATATTGTTTTATAATTCTGTAACCTCGGGTTTAACCATTCATTCTGGGTAGCTGGTAGTATAACCATCTTCTGGTGATCATACATATCCTTCAGGGATTTCCATAGGCCTACTGGGTCTTTCTCAGTAAGGTATTCATTTTTGAGGTCGTCATGTATGTGATGACGTAAGAAGATGAGAGCTAACGCCTTTTCTTCTAGGAACATCTTGTTATATTCCTTTATGGTCACTCCTAGTTTCTTGAATTACAAGTGGATTTTAGTATCCAATTGCCAAGATAAGTAATTGTCTCCATTTATGTTAAGTACTTTAAAGTCAAGTTTAGCCAGATTTGACATCATGCAACAACTGTAATAAGAAATGTATATGAGAAGTTAATCGTATGTAGATAATCACTAAAGTAAAAAAAAAAAAAAAAAAATGAAAACTTAACATCAGAATTAAATTAAGGAAGGAATTAATCATAAAAAAAATTAACCAATTAAAAGTTTAGAACATCAAGTTCTCAACTTTGAAAACCAGAACTGCTATTTTTGTCAAGACTTCAGGCATGATGTAGAACTTCAGGTTCATTAAAACTGCAGGTTCTGTCAAATCTTCAAGTTTGAAGTAGAATTTCTGGTTCTAATAATTGATCAGAATTTCTGGTTCTATCAGAACTTTATATCTAATTTCATGGCTTTATAATTTTATGGATATGAATCTACAGGTTCATATCAATATTCCGACTTCTAGAACTTCTGGTCCAGGGATTAGTGAACTTCAGCTCTATATTTAGAACTTCTGGTTCTATTTTTTGTGATCCATTCATAGTATTGATAAAATTTTAAAAAAAAAAGTATGCAAGAGGATTAACAGTAAACAAACACTATGATTACTCTACACAGGTACAATAAACTGATTTCATGCATTCTAATAAATTGGATTTAACTAATGGTCAGAGACCACTTATCGTGATCGTATTTCAGAAAAGTTTTTGACCGTTAAAATATTAATTTATTGCGTCTATTAGGTAGTGTTCGTTGCAACGAATCTACAGAACCAACCCGTTTGCCGATCAAAGGTCAAACGAAGAAGTTATGGTGTGACTCAAAAATTGGAATTAAATTGAATTTTGGTGCACGTCCCTAGAAAAAATATAAAATTAGGAGTGGCCTAAAGCAAAACTCCTTGTTGTACGTGAACTACTTGTTGTACACAAACCGAGGAAGACAAAGTGGGTTTGGTTTTCTTTTCTGAACTTCTTCTCAACATATGCAATCGTATGCAAACTGATTTGTTGCATGTGGACTGAAGCAAGGTGATTTGATGCAAAACTAATGCAACAAATAAAGGTGATGCAGACTGATTTGACGCAGGCTTTTTTTTTTTTCACTCAAAACGCATGCAAACCGATAAAAGGCTTTGTAATTCGAGGTAGTAAAACCGAGGCAGGCCAAGAGGAAGAAGGAGAAAGAAGATTAGAGGGAGAAGGGAGAAGGGAGAGGTTTTTTATTATTTCATTAACTGTATATAAATATAAAGATGGAGAAGCCTATTTATAGGTAAAGTAACCTCATAAGAGGGAAATCCTAATTCGAACCCTAACTCGAACTCTAACTCATCTTAAGTGGGCATCCACCAGAGATATATATCTTATAACAATTAATTATTTTTATGGATTTATAGCAATTCATCTCATACGGGTCAAATGAAGGATCTTTTTCATTTGCTACACATGTTAGGTCGAATCTATTCATTTTCTACACATCTCCATCACTCCTCTAACCTATCAAATGAAGGATCTGAATAATCAACATGTGGGTCCTACGCTTCATGAAAGGAATGTTTACAGCAAATAGATTATGAATTCTCTAAACCTTCATATTGTGGCAAATAAATCGTAATTTTTACTTGTACTACCAGGATGTGATGGAGGTTTGAGTTCGGACCCCATTTTTTTTTTTTTTTTATAGAAATAGGGAGATACTGCTTAATCCTATCAACATTCACCAACGGATAAAATCTCTTCTTTTCCTTTTTTATTCCATGGAACTAATTGAGAGGGTGCATTCGCTGACATGAGATTTTATACAGCAGGCAAGTGTTGATTGGATGAAACAGTTTCTCCGGGCGATCCGAATTCAAACCTCCATCACATCTCGGAGGGGATCTGGAGGTTTAGATGGGCTTCCGGTCTTAGCTTGAATACCTTTTGGGGCTGAAATACTTAATGACCCCTTTTGCACTTAATCACGAAGATTAACCCTAGAAACCTGACCTCATGGAAGATACACGATTATTTTTACTGCTGTCACTCAATCTAAAGTAACAAACTGGAGGTTAAAATATCAAAATAAACTCAACAGTGAAGTTGGGTGATTTGGTTGTTGACCACTGAGGCACTGACATAAGTGTTCTATCTTTGGAGGTCAGGTCTACTCTGGGTTTTGGTTTAGTTTGGCTCGGATCCAAAATGACCTAAACACTACTATTAGGAAAAAAACAACAAAAAAAAGAAAAAACTACACAGAAAGGATCTAAGAAAAATATCGGCGAGATCTGATTAACGTAAAGGATGTATCAGGCCCTAAATGGCCCATAACGGCCATTGTGTCAAGCCCTTATCTTCTATACCTGGCTGGCCCAGCAAACAAACAAATCCCAAATAACAAAATATCTATCATCATAGTAGGAAGGAAATGCAATATCTCCCAAATATTTGAATTTACACAACATCACATCATGGTGTGACCATTGGCAATGTGTAGAACGCCAACATGATGGGGATATCACAGAAGCCAGTGACAGTTCATGTTCCCATTCATATCAATTGTACTAACAACAGTGTTAAGAAAGGAATGGCATCATGCAAACCTTGCTAAAAGTTCATTTAATCTAGAAGACGAGAATGCGCGATGCACGAGAGGGAACAGGTTTCTAGTCTATGATCAGGACGTCTACGGTGGTCATTTCCTGATCCCTTCCTATATAACACTCAGGCATGAGACTGGAAAATGAGTTTTACTTTATTTTAAGTGTCATTTGTATGAAATACATTATCGTGTTTGAAAAATCACTATTTTTATGTGCATAAATTGACACATTGAATGATTTATATATCTATTTTAGACTTTTTTTTTTCTGGGTAAAGTCTCTAAAGTGTCATGAAAATTTAAGATATTAAGTAAAGGTCTCGGCATTTGTCGCTAATATGATAATATTAAATAGTTTAGATCATGGGTCGGGAGCCATAAAAGCACCAAAGATAGATTGGTAGGCTGAGCTCTTATGGACTCTTTTCACAAATTACGCCAAATTTATAAATATTTAAGACAGTAAGCTTAAAGGTCTTAGGGTTTATTAGTTCAATAAATAAATTGAAAGATTTGGATTACAAATATGTATCCACATGAATGAAAAAAGAGTTTGATAGGATCTGATGCCATGGCCAATTGCATCACCAAATGCAATCACCATGTGAAGACCTATTAGTGCCTCTTTTTGCAAGTGGGAGATGTGGAAGTGTTTCACACCTATTTTGGCATGAAGATTTCACTGAAAATGGTCACACTTGCACACGATTTTTCCTCCTAATTTATTCATTACATTATGATGCAATCAAATGTGATGATGCATAAAATATACATATGTGAATCATGTTCATATGTAAATGACCCCAAACAATTGACCCCTAGTTTTGCGAAAACAACCATAGATTTCTGAACTCATCAAAGATTGATAAAAGATAAATTGGTATTATCCATTCATTAAGTTGGTATTTCAAATCTATAGTTTAACCATAAGCACTGATACCTTACATTGACCTTTGACCGACGTAATCTCAATTGGATTTGTAGAAATATAAGTTGTACCTAATTTCATCGCAAACACCTAATCTTTACACTTAGATAGTCCAAATCGTAGGCGGTCAAGTCTTCCACGTGAAATGCATGTGTACGTTGCGGACACTCTCGTGCACAGCCATCGGCAATTAGGGTTGTCAAAGGATCGGGCTGAGCCGGGCTAGGGGTTGTCCTAGCCTTACCTTCAATATATGTAGGGCCGGGCCTAAGCGGGCCGAAGCCCTCAAAGGGCCTTCACTATCTACGCCCTTACCCTACCCTCGAGGGCCAGGGCCGGGCTAGGGCAGGGCTCGGGGCTTCAAAACAAAAAAAATATTTTTTTTAACATTGTTACCAAAATCTGAGTGTGATCTAGTGCTATGAGTGTGATCGAGCGTTATCTTATCTAACCTCAATTACGAATAAACCATTAAGAAAACATCCGTTATATAGTCTAATCTCAATTGCAAATGAACCATTTAGAAAATATCGGGAGAACATAAGTCATCTCTAAAAACTTTCTTTTATCGGATAAAGTCATATATGCTTTGGTGACTTGGGTTGGAATCTAGACATATGAATTTATTTATTTTGACAAAGAAGGAAAATTGTTAAAAAGTATGATCTATTTAACACCTTTAATATGAATTTCATATGAATTTCTAGAAATGAAATCATTTTAGCAGTGTCTTGTCTTTGAGAGTTTTAAACCACTTATACTCACATACCTTTTTTCAATTAACATTATTTGTAATTAAACACTAATATGACTATCACGCATTCTTGGATTTCAGTCACAAAAATAAATGTACTTAAAACATACTATTAGTTTAAACTTTCAAGAATTGAGAGTTATAATTATCTAATTAAAAGGATATTTGGATCACCCCATATCCTTGAAGTTCTATGTACATACAAACTAATTCTATGAATTGGTTGACATCCCAAGCAACTCCATAGATGAAAAAGTATATCATTATTAATAGAAATGAGTACACTCACTTTTGCACTAACAATGATTTATAAAAATAATATAAAATGCCTAAATGATAATCAATAAAACTAAAAGAAAGGGATTAGAAGCAACCGTGCAAAACTTATTGATTATGTATTAAGTACAATACATAACTTAAATAATTAAATATAGATGAAATGAACTAAGTATGTATGTATGTATGGGTTTTTAGGACATTTTTTAATGGGTAAGTAGGTATGAAATTGCCTTCATATCCCCTATATTACTACAAAGTGACTATGATAAGGGCATTTTAGTATATATTTACATATATGTATACATAATATATAAAATAAATAAAAAGTAAGAGAGCTAGGGCCAGGGCCAGGGCCGGGCCAGGGCTAGTACTGCCCAAGCCCGGCCCTCAAATCTTAGGGCCCGTAAAAAACTGTCCAAGCCTAGCCCAAGGGCTTTTCCTTAGAAACAAAAGCCCTCATTTTAAGGGCTTTTTGAGGGCCAGGTTGGCCGGGCCTCCTTTTTTAGGGCCAAATTGATAGGCCAGTCGGCATTCTGTACCCTCCTCCCTTGTAACATCATATCCATTTCCCCATGTAACTGTGATGTGTGACAACAAAAGGTGACCCCTTTCAGTTTCATTCATCCGCACGTTTTCTCCCATTTGATTGGAATCTATTTTAGATAATGTTTTTGACAAATGAACTTGAGCTATCGATCTCAGGACATAATTGAATAATTTATTAAAAGAGTAATATAAAGTGCTTGTGGAAAAGATAATAATTAAGTAAAGAAGAAATTTACTAAGGGTTTTTTTTTTTCAAGAGAGATACAGTAATTTAAAGTGACATGAGATGTTTCAGACTTCCTAATGGTAAAATAACCACTTTACTTGGATTTTATTTGATAAAAGATATTGGCTCTTGGTAAATAAATGTAAAAATTTTTGGTAGCTGTCTGAAACTTAACTTTCTGCTAACATTCTGTGACCCAGGAAGCAGGGCAAAGTAAAATTTCTAGCGACTATGATTACTTTATCAATGAATTTGATTTACCTATTGTGAAACAAACCTTGCCTAATAATAGTGGCTGGGGTGGGTCAACCACTTAATTCCACTCCCAAAATATACATTTCAAAATAGAACTTAAGTTTTTCAAAATTCTGTCAAAACAAGACATATTAAACCTGACGTATCATGGTCCTTGGTTGAAAATCGAAAGATATACTAACTAGTCACTACGTGATGATTGCATGGCTAAAATAAAATTCTCGCTTTGGTCCGGATGGTCCAAATTCTAGCACTGTCCACTTATTTAGACAGTATAGAATTTCTCCTATGATGTAAAACCACTGTTGGATCTACTCTGGTTGAGGTTTAATGATTCCGATACACTAATGACTAACCTCATTGGAAGTTGAGGTGGCATTAAGGCTATAAATAACCAACACATGCATTGGACCCTTTTTAGAAACCTCTACACAGATACTAAATGAGCACCATCTTCTCTAATATTTATCCTATGGATTTCCATTCCCCATCCCCTGTTCTCATCTTTGCCTTTCTTATCTTCTTGTTCATGGTCATCAAGATAGGATAGAGAAAAAAAACCCAAAACCCAGTCCCAAAACTGCCTCCTGGGCCATGGAAGCTACCCATCATAGGAAACTTGCACCAGCTGCTGGGCCCACTACCACACTACACTCTTAGGGACCTGGCCAAAAAACATGGACCTCTGATGCACCTAAGACTTGGTGAGGTATCCACCATTGTGGTCTCCTCCCCAAGATTTGCCAAGGAGGTTATGATGAACCATGACCTTAATTTTGCACACAGACCATCAGCACTTTCGGCGAATATCATCGCCTATGGTGGCTCCAATATGACCTTTTCTCCCTATGGCCAGCGCTGGAAACAAATGCGTAAGATTAGCATGCTTGGGCTTTTAAGCTCAAAGCGCGTCGAGTCATTTCAACTTATCAGGGAGGAAGAGGCATCCAATCTCATTCAATTCATATCTTCTGCTCCTGCTAATTCACCTATAAACCTCACCCTGAAGCTCTTTTCATGGAGTAACAATATAATTGCGAGGGCTACATTTGGTAAGAAACTCAAAGACTAGGAGATATTTGTATCTATTTTGAGGGAGATGATGAAATTGTCGACTGGTTTAACCATCCCCGATTGCTTCCCTTCATGGCGACTAGCTGAGGTGATTACTGGATTACGGTTCCGATATAAGGGTGCCCGCAAAGAGTTTGATGAAATCTTTGATGCTATCATTGAAGATCATAAGCAAGGAAGTATCAACATGGAGAATTCTGATCGCAGGTGGGAGGAGGCAAATTTCTTGGATGTTCTTTTGGAACATCAGCAACATGGGGACCTTAAGCCAATCACTAATGATTTTGTCAAGGCCATCATACTTGTAAGTGCCTCTCGAGCTTGAACGCCATAATTAGAAACCCCTTCGGAGGGCCTGCTTGTCTACTTTGAATGCATAAATACATAGGAATTCATGGTTAAAAGAACCCCATCTTTGAGATTTTTAAAGAAGGGAGGGATGTAGGCCGTGAGGTGAGGGGTACTCTTTTAAAACTGAATTTATGCTCTGTCCCCAAATCATTGTCAGTAAGCATTTAATTAGGCTAATCATGCATGATCTGAATTCCTTTTTAGTAGATTATATAAAATAATTTTTCAATTATTGGTGAACATGCCTAGTGATGCATTAAAGTGTATCCCATAGACCATGATTTTCATATTGTTTGTTTTCCCCCCAAAATTGTCTAATAGTTCATACTCAAATGAGTCAAATGAAAAACATTTGGCTAAGTTGAGACATATTTCACCTATTAGATCTACCCTACACATTTTATTTGCATTTCAAAATTATTTTTGCACCATTTGAAATGTTGTTAACTAGTATGCTTTCATGGAATTGGATTCCTAAAAATTCATGGTAAAAAAGGTTCCAATGGAGAATAACTAAAGAGGTGATGGCCAACAATATAAGGTAGAGATGTAGATGGGGCCATAACTTTCCTGGATGTGATTTACTAGGGAGCATTCATTTTTTATATACCCTTAAATTTTATTCCGTTAAAGGAGAGATATTTGAAGGCCATTTGTGAATTGTCACCTGCTATTCTTAGAAGGCAGAACTTCCTCCTATTAAATTGAAATTTGAGGATACATTCTCGAACAGGATAAAATTCATTTTGAATTGTCTAAAACTTCTCCAAGCGGTCCCATGATGGAGATCCAATGTATTTAATGCTACGAAATGAAATACTATAGGGCCGCTAGTGGGATAAGAAATGTTAGTTCTTTTGTACCTATATTCCCTCCCTGACATCTCTTTGTTGTTGCTTTGTTTTTCTTGTTCTTAATGATTATTCTACTTAAAAAAAATAAAAATAAATCTATAATAGCTATGACAACGAATCCCGATAGATTTCACATGAACTAAACCTAATAAAACACTTCCTCTGTGCCTGACAAGCTCATGTGAACGAAGTAACTAACCATATGAAGGACATCTCCTGTGGGCTCAATCACCAACAGGATCGATCCCGATGGAGTAAATGTTATTGTCATTTAAAGCCATGACATGGTTCCGACAACTACTACATGCAACCGATCACCGCGGAGATGCTGGTTGTCCTTGATCACAGTGATGACGCTGGTGAAGGAAATGAGGAAAATATAGAGGAAGTGAAAGAGAGTTTTACTTCAATGAGGGGTAATTTGAGTATTTAAAAAGAATTAGGGGGAAAAAGTTGCTGGAAACTAACTTTAAATGAATGGATGTCCTTAATTTAGAACCTACAGCTAAACTTGGGAACTAATTTGGAAAGTTTTGAAACCTAGGTCCTTTTTTTTTTATAGGCAAAGACTTAAAGCCGTATTTGAAATTTTTTTTAATTTAAATTAACATCTTTGATTGTATTCTTAGAGATAGTCATTGGCTATTCTTAGCAAAATAACCAAAGACTTTTGGAAACATATAGTCCATAGATTTCCACAACCTCACTCGCTCATTATAATTATGTGAATATTTAGAAGAAAAAAAAAAGAAATATTATTCCAAGCAATCATTTATTAAATAAAGGATTGAATTGGACCACGTTTAACTAAAGTGGTGCATCATGGAAGTGAGTATGTGTAAAAAATATAGAAAAGTTATGTTCTTTCTACATGATCACTCTAAACGATCAATATTACTCCATTCGCATGGTGAAACTCAAGACATTGCCTCTACATAGGGAGGCATCTGATGATATGAGTGAATTGAATCACACAGAAATGCAATCCGCATGAGTTAAATCAACTGTGAGCTCTCATTAGCAGCAACATATATAGGATATTTATCTAACTCAAATTATCTTGTTTTCTTTTCCAGGATATGTTTATAGGCGGTACTGAGAGCACGTCCACTCTTATGGAATGGGTCATGGCAGAGCTGATGAGAAACCCAAGAATAATGGAAAAGGCACAGGCAGAGGTGCGGCACGTTTTTGGCAAAAAGGAAAAGCCAAATTGGAGAGACACCAATGAACTAGATTACTCAAAATTGATATTAAAGGAGACACTTCGATTGCACCCACCTGGGCCTTTACTTGTGCCAAGAGAATGCAAGGAGAAATGTGAGATAGAAGGATATGAGATACCCATCAAAACAAGAATCATAATCAATGCATGGGCAATAGGGACAGACCCACGACATTGGGATGATTCTGAGAGTTTCAAGCCAGAGAGATTTGAAGGAAGTCCCATTGATTATAAAGGGTCTAACTTTGAGTTTATCCCTTTTGGAGCTGGTAGGAGGGTATGTCCTGGTATAACATTTGCACAAACTGATGCACTCCTGATCCTCTCTCAACTTCTCCACTACTTTGATTGGAAACTCCCTAATGAAATGAAGCCACAAGATATGGACATGACTGAAGAGTTTGGTCTGACTGTTCATAGAAGATCTGAGCTTTGCTTGGTTCCTGTCCCTCGTTTTCCAAGTAAGACAGTTTGAAGATGTTGGATGGGTAGAAAAATAAGAATGTGTATGTTTGCTTACTAGTGAATCAAGAGGTGCTTCAGTAGTGGGATGTAGACGTTAATTTTGTGTTAAAATGTGTACTTCTCTAAGTCTTTTATAATCTACTTGAATTGAAAGACACTAATCTATACTATATTTTGAAATTGATTTCCTCGCATATGTGATAAATGAGCCACAACTCCTTTGGGGCTTAACGAAGGTCTGACCTTTTTTAATTTCAGTTCACCACTCGATCTGTGATGAATTGGAAACATACGATCAATTTGACACAACCAAACTATATCTACCAATTGATTTTACCTAGAAATTCTTCTTTCGCCCACACTTGATTTTGATGCCCAATATCTAAGACCTTGAAATCCTATTAGGTAAAGTTTTGGTTCACATCTTATCCATGTAAGATCTTTCTGTCCCACCTAACCCTTTAATGATGAATTGGAAATATATATATATATATATATATATTTTTTCGGTTTAGCTGCTTTTCGTGAAAAAAAAATGTAAAATTGAGTTAAATTTTTTGCGATTCCACAGAAAAGCTTATTCTATTGGGGGAGGTCAGAAAAACTATTAACAAAAGAGGAAAACGCCACATCTGGCTTAGTAAAGTGGATCAACTTGATCTAGTGGATTAGTTGCTATAATAGGTGGCCCACATCTTCTTTGTATTGCCCAAAATAAAAGGTCTTAGAGAACCTTCTGTAAGGCTTAGGATGTACATGGGTACAAGGTGAGATTTTTAGCCTCAAATGGGGTCAGTTCAGGGTCTGGTTTGGTTCAATTAGTTATACCAATGGATACTGTCTAATGAGTTGGGTCATCTAGATAACTGACCCAAAAATTGAACTGGGCCTTGGGCCCAAAATGGGTCAAACCCAACCCGAACCAGCAGGCCCAACTTGATTGGAACAGTGCAGCAGGCAACCAGCCTCACTTTCCTTCTTTTCTCAATGCACATTAATGGCATGCCCCACCTTGACTCATATTAGAATCAAATAAAAATCATGCACATGGTGGCCCACCTTGGTTTCCATCAAATCAACTAAAATCAAGTACTTAGTGGCCAACTTAGATTTCAAATCAATTTTCATATTAGAAATCTTAGATCTTAATCAAAATACACAAGAATTAATCGATGCCTAATTAATTGTGATACTACAATGCATATATCTAAATCAAAGCATAAGTGAATAATAAATGTAAATATGTCACGCATGTGGCTACCCTATAAAAGGGTGTTGGGTCTGATGAGGACTAGGTAAAAATCATGCTCATGGTGGCCCACCTTGGTTTCCATCAAATCAACTAAAATCAAGTACTTAGTGGCCAACTTAGATTTCAAATCAATTTTCATATTAGGAATCTTAGATCTTAATCAAAATACACAAGAATTAATCGATGCCTAATTAATTTTGATAATACAATGCATATATCTAAATCAAAGCATAAGTGAATAATAAATATAAATATGTCACGCATGCGGCTCTCCTGTAAAAGGGCGTTGGGTCTGATGAGGACTAGGTATGTAGTGGTGCATTAGTCGCACAGAAACATACTATTCTTAATCTTGGATATAATATATATGTGGGGGGGTGTGTGTGTGTGTGTGATCTGGTCTTAACTCTACACGATGCCTTTTAAAACTATGATGCAATATTGAGTTGGAATCCTATGAGCCAAAGCGGACAATATCTTGTGGATAGCGGGCCTTGGTAGTTACATTTTCCAAGGATGCACAACGCATCCTTGTAGAAAACCAAAACCATCTCTTTTCATATGTATATAGTAAAAACATACTATTTTTAAAAAGGAAAAGTCCATGAAGGTAGTTTTTACGCTATAAAAGGTGATTTATATTCTCATAAAATTAAGATGATGTTTGCTGTTATAAAAGAAAATTGAGATCTTTTCGTCTCTTCCGACGCAACTAAAAAAAGAAAAAGAAAAGAAAGAAAGAAAACTACATCAAGAGATTTGGAGAGTGCAAGATAATCTATACCAACCCAAAAGTTTAAGCTAGTAGGTAGAAGGCCCAAACAGATATATAAAGCCCTGTCAAACCCATTACTTGGGTGATATGAGATTTTCCAACACTCCCTGTTGCATGTAGGCCCAACATATTTCATGGATGGGTCTTCTACCTGGACTACACATGAATGACAAGAACCAGCTTTAATACCATGTACCAACTCAAAAGCTTCAGTAGGTGAAAGGCCCAACTAGGCATATGAATTCTTGTCAAATCCATTACTTAGACAATGTGAGATTTCCCAACATGTTGATAACCAGAAACACCAAAAGCTATTAACATGGTATCATATTCAAAAGTCACGAGTTTGAAACTCTAGAAGGCATGTTACCTCAATCCGTATTTTCTGTGTGCCTGTTGGGTTTAAAATTTGAATGGCTTCCTGTTGGGGGGGTACGATATTAATTAGTATGCTATTTACTAACAACTCAAGCTTTTGGTGTTGTTGATTATTAACATGATATCAGAGCTAGATGTTACAATTTCAAAACCCTTTTAGGGTATTTTACCTCCATCTGTGTGTATGTATTTGTTTCTAGGGTTTCGAATTCGAACGGCTTTTCATTCGATAGTGGGTGTTGATATACATTGCTATGTCATTACTGATAGCTCAAGCTTTTGGTATTTCTCATTATTAACAGGAAACAAGTTTTGGGTTGGTGGATGCAAGCGATGTATTTTGGCTCCTTCGACGTTCCTTCCATGGCAGCATGACACTTGTATTCTTTGACTAGGTTTGAACTTTAGATTTTTGAGAATAAGGATCGGTACATAGTATATAACTAGTATACAATAAAAATCTAAGTAGATAGGTTAAAGAGCCACATCTGGACCATATACAAAAAAAAACAAAAAAAAAAAGAAAAACCTTAGCAAATTAAAGCCCCCAAAGTCTTCAATCACCTTGCACTACTAAGTGTTAGTTGTGTAGATATATTTTATCCAGTTTGTGGGAGGTTAGAGCTTGTTGTTGTTGAGTCTCCTTGCAAATGCGTGGTGTGTTGAGTGTGTTCTTTGAAAATGAGCCCAAAGCATGCTTTTATAGAGCTTTGGTGAGTTAGAGACGTGAGAGGAGGCCAAGTGGTGTTGGGTGCCTCCCTCTTCTCCACTAAATGAATTTGAATGCGTTTAATTTCCACCGCACAACAGTTTTGTAGTTGTTGTCCAGATACAAAAATTTGTAACCTATGTCTTTTGTTTTGTAAATACATTGGATGAAGCCAAATTATAGGCAATAATTTTGTAAATGCTGCCACACATGTTGGAAAAGTAATGATACAATTTTTAAAAGATTCTACACCGTTTGAAAATTTTCTGCTAGAAGCACTTGTCTATGGGAAATATTTGTCCACCATAAGATACTATCGTCTATGAGAAAAACTTGTAACCTATGTCTTTTGTTTTGTAAATACATTGGATGAAGCCAAATTATAGGCAATAATTTTGTAAATGCTGCCACACATGTTGGAAAAGTAATGAGACACTTTTTAAAACATTCTGCACCGTTTGAAATTTGTCTACCAGAAGCACTTGTCTGGGAAAAATTTGTCCACCATAAGATACTATCGTCTATGAGAAAAACGTGTCCACCATAAGATACGGTCTTGTTCTCTGGAAGTCAAAATACATGACACCGGAATGGCTTAAAACTTGAGAAGAAGTTTCTGGTGATAAGTTAGGATCAACCAAGTGCTTAACTGATCAAATTTGAAGAAATGTGGCCCTCTTAATTGACAAATATTGAGAAGATGTGGACTCCCAAAATCAATTAGAATCTAGGAAATGTCGGGCCCAAAAGATGATATTTATGGAGTCCTAGAGGCATATAGGAGGTCAAAAAGTAAAATCCAATGTCCTAGGCCATTTATGACATTTTTGGACAAAAAAAATGAGGGGTACAAGTTTCTAAGGTCGCTGCTAACCTTAGGTCCCAATGATTGTGGGAATTAGTAGTGGCTTTTTATGAAAGAAGTAGACAAAAACATGTTCAAAATGTGGGATCAAGTTCTAAGATCATGGGCGCCTTAGAAGCAAGGATTTTGGGGAGATAAGCACTCCGAAAGAGGAATTGTTTCATCACTCAGAAATCAAAACAAAGTTAAATGACATCAAAATGACGGAATTTGAGAAAGAGCTTCTCGATGGTAAAAAAAACCAAAAATGTGTGAAAGTGCACAAATTTTGAGGGATGTAAAAGACAAAAAAGACAAAAAAGTCTAAAGGTACTAAAAGATGAAAGGACAATATCAAATGGTTTCAGAGTGACTTAAAACTAGAAGGGAACCTTCTTTAGTGTTAAAATTGGAGATGAATGGACTAAGTGGACAATTTTGATAAGTTTTAGACCCAAAATAGTACTATCTGGTTTATCACCTAGAAGAATCAACGATGACGAAATGATATCAAAATGACCGAACAAATGGGACATTTTTAAACTAGGTGTGTTATTTTCAGAGGTTTTAGACCCAAAATAACCGACATCAAGTTTGTCACCCTGAAGAATTGAGGATCATTAAATGGCATCAGAATATCTTGGAATTGGGGGAAGACCATCTCATAGGCTCAGATAAGATGATCATATGCCTGATAGGTCATTTTGAAAGGTTTGGGTGTGATTTTAACCATTTTCGGTCTTTTGGTATGAGGTAGACCTGAAGACTTGACTTTCACCAAAAGACCTTAAATTAGTGAGAATAACTCTATTACACCTAGACAGGAGATTTCTAGGCTGATACACGTTGCTTGTTCAGTTCGGAGATCATCTAACTTTATTTGTTTTGCCCATTTACCTATGTAAATCAAGCTTGGCACGCAACCATTTCACAGGATGCAACTTTGTTTTGCCCACTTACACATTAGGTGTGGAAAAGTGGTGTGACAACCATGAGAAAATGGTATGCTTTTTCACGCTGAATGTTTCCCACCTGGTGGAGGTGTGAAACAAAATCATATCAGCGCCAAACAAGGTGGAGCCGTAGTGGAAAACACGACAAAGCATCCATCACACCCATCTTCTTTTTTTTTTTTTTTTGGCACTTTGGAGTCCTACATGATGATTAATTTGAACTATTAATAATGTTTAGAAGGTCAAAAATGACTATGGTACAAGATTTTAGCCATTGCATCATGTATTAAGTGCAATTTATGAAAAGCTCAGAACCATTGAATCTGCATTTTTGCACTTTCGTGGCTCCCATTTTCATGATCCTAGCCATTAATCCTCTTTAGAAGGCAAAATACAGCGTGCTGTAAAAATCCCAAATGTCAATCAGTCATGCATGGATATTTAGAAATCTAAGAAAAACATAGAACAGTTGAATGCGGACATTGTTGTTATATAGTGTACGGATTTTACGAGTTATAAGGGCAGTCTGAGTTTTCTAAATTTTTGGATCTTGTGGGCCCCTGCAGCAAGATCCAACTGTTAGACAACCTCTTCATAAGAACCCATGTAGGCTAGTACGTAAAATCTGAACCGTTGACCAAGCATTGATTGTCAGAAATTTTCTAAAAAGTCCATACTGTTAGATGCGCTTTTATTATTTATATGGGCCTGTTTTTTACTAATCCAACCTGATCCTCACAATGGCTAGTGGGTCAAATCTCATCACTAGGTTCATCTTGAATTTTTAAAAATTTGTAAAAATGCTGAAAGACATTTGAACCATTGGATGGACTCCGACTTACATGTGAAGAGGTGTGAAATTGACAAAGAAATGTGTCTCACATGTGACTCATTTTTATACAACTCATATGCGAGTCGTTTACATAAGTGGACCATTTTCCTATCACATGTGAAATCGCCAAATGACCCTTTAAGATTGTTTATAGTCTTTGGAGGCTCTGCATGACCTCAAAATCATGGGCTATGGAGCTTGATGCACTTCTTGGATGAACAAGAGTACACGCTTTATAGCTATTGAAAATACACTTGAGTAGCTTTATGTTACTTGAGGTGATTCAGAGAAACGGTTGTCCAAAACATGAAAAAATTTCTACTGTGGAAAAGTGACAAATTTCACACCTTTTTTTATTTTTTGTGTGTGTGTGAAAAAACGACTGCACAAATGTGCCCTAAAGTGGATAATTTGTAATTTTAGGTGCCCTTACACTAAATCAGTCATTTTGTCCGAAAATGTAATCTTTTTTAACATTCTCTACTAGGGTATCTATCAACCTTTTTCTTTTTAATGTTAAGGGTCCCTAGGAACCATGTGTTCGACATGTTCGTACATTTAAGGGCTTAGAAGTCCGGTTTTCTCTCTTGTTTGTTTCCTTCTTCTTCTTCAGCGTCAACTGCGACTCCACATCAGCTGCCAGTCGTATTCACAGTGGTTCCCAATGGTCCTCCATCAAGCCATTGTGGTCCCCTCCAACGCCCTCTTTGTTGAAGGTATGTTCCCTAAAAAAATCCATTTTTTTTCATTTTCATTTGTCATCTCATGGTCGGCTGGGTTGTGCCATTGCCATCCCTTTTACGATATCGCCTTTCCTCTTGCCACACACCTACTCTCCACTTGAGAATGAGGTTCTAAAAGAGTGATTTGCGCCGGTTGTGTAGCATAACTTGGAAAAGAAAAGAAAAGGCATTAAAAATGGTTGAAACCCTTCCTGGAAGACAATGGGCAAAGAGCTAAAGAGGGGGATTTCATGCTTGTGGTTTTCAGAAGGTTTTCAAACAGAAATGCCATGGCTCTCATCCACCGTGACTTTGGGCATCTATTTGAATAAGCTGAACTCAATATTTGTTGCATTTGTGTCTGAAGTTGTCTCTAGTGTTTCCATTTGATTTTTGTTCATTTATTTAATAAGGTCTGAAATATTGATATTAACTTAACACAGTCATTGGTATGAAAGCCCCATGGCCAAGGAAGGTTTCGATGAATCTGGATGGTGGAGATGAAAAAGGGCTAAAATAATTTTGAACGCTTTAGAAGTTTGTGGTGGAAAAGAGTGGAGACTTTGGGAGCTTTGAAATCATTTTGGTAGATGTAACGTTCACATTATTAGGATTAAAGGGATGTGGCTTTAATGGTCTTCAAGATGTGGGAATATCCTATGGAGGAGAAGCAAGTCGAGCATGGTCGTTTTTTTCCAAGAATAGGGAATGTGGATGAGTTTTGTGCATTTATAAACATACACCACAGAGTCGATAGAGACCCTTAACATTACAAATAAAAGTTGATTGAGACTCTACAAACAAAGTAAATGAGAGTTCTGTGAATGTTAGGATGGACTGCAGGGTCTCAATTGACGCTTAACATCGCAAACGAAAATCGATAGAGACCCTAGTAGAGAATGTTAAAAAAAAAAAAAAAAAAAAAAAACGTTTTCGGACAAAATGACCGATTTGGTGCAAGGGCACTTAAAATTACCTTTTCAGTATGGTGGTCACCTAATCTGGTTTTTCTAGTTAAATCCCCTAAAATCTAAGTGATAAACATTTGTGATGCACGATGGTCTTACTTCATATTGGCAGATTGCATAGATGAGATGACTCCTAGAAAATTAATCCATTAATTATATGAAGGAGAAACACAAGGAGCCCTCAACCACTTGACCCTTCTCTCCCTTAGCTTCTCATTAGCACTTGGCATGAATGCCGAAATTCATATCATGAGTTATTTTTCAAGGATATTGAAAAATTATTATGAACTGTGTAATTAGTTTGCACTTAAGATATATGTCTTTTAAATATATTTCATTCATCTCGTATTAATTTACCCATGATTTAGCATTTATGTATCTGGCTTGGGCCGGGCCTGCGTCAGTGTTTAAAAATCCAGGCCGAGCCCTACCCGGCCCGGCCCATGAACACCCCTAGCTTCAACCACATCCTTTGGGCCCATGAAGAAGAGTCATACCTGATCTTTTTGTCACTGCAATTCCAGATTTTGCAAATTGTTTGCATGACACAGAATTAGAAGATTTTGTTTATGGAAGGTAATTGGTAATTGAGGGTTTAGCTTCATGAAAAGATTTTGTTTCTGTTTTTTCTACTTTCTCTATTGTTACTGGGCTTGGAAAAAAATTTTGATGGAATTAAGGTTTTGAAGGGGAAAGTGGGTAATTAGCTGGGTTGGTGTCTAAATTGAAATATTCTTCTTCCTACTGCATTTGGGTTTGTGAGTTGGGCTTGAAGATCTACACCTCTAATTTGACGAACTGATTGAGATGACATATGCTTCCGATTTAGTACTTTCATTTTATCTATGTCAAATTTCTATTATTTGGTATAAGATTTAAATGGAGATAATCTCCATTTTGTACTTGAGAAATGGAGATGATGTTTGGTTTTGGATAGTGGGTAGGCTACTGATGGTTTGAAAGCTTTAAATGTTGGTTAAAATACTGATGATGTTAGGTTCTTCAGTTAATGTTGAGATGCAATGTTCTGTGCACGGTTCTGGAAGACATTGTGTATCTCAATTTCTTCTTCCTTCTTCACTGGAAAACAAGAGCTACTGAGAATGATAGTAAATGCCTAAATTAGATATGCTTGTAGGCTATTGACTCTTTAGGTGGGAAGTTATAAAGCTTTAAGCCTTGAACTGGAATGTAAGTTATAATTGGCAAAAACAATAAAAAAATGAAAAACAATCCTAGTCATGAGGGGTTGTCAACTTCTTTTCATGGAAGAGAAGGCCCCACATAATGCAGTGATTTCAATTTAGATGTTGGACAAGTGCATGAAATTTGAAGCATTAGGCTACATATTTTAATATTAATGTATTGTGAACTTAATTGATGGCTAAGATAGTCTTATTGGCTCGAATCATCACATTCCAGATGGCGTCCAACTGAAACACAGTCAGGAGTTCTCAACTGCCTTTTCTATGGCCTTCCCCTTCCTTCTTTTAGAACAGAAGGAATCAGAACTAAAGAATTTGGATAGGCGAGGTCTTGCTCGTAAGTCATAACACAGCTCCAGTGGAATTATTCTACGCTCATCTTGTCGGGTCAGTAATTATAACGGAGTAGTTCTTTGATCTTTCCAAATTTACCCAATCTCTCCTTGGAATTCCATCCACTTCTACATATTTCAACCCACAATCAACTTCATCTTCATGGGAGTAGAATTTTGGGATGTTTATTCGAATCACACAAATGCATAAAATCTCTCGAGCCTACCACTTAGAGTATAATGCTAGGACACTAACATGGTTAGTTGAGGGAACTCTTATAAATGCCACTTCATTTTTAACTTATTTGATGTGTGACTTTATATAAAGAAGGCAAATTTACAAATAAGAAATAGGTTCTCCAAAAGGTTGTTTTCAATGAGATATTCAAAACCTTTTCTATTTAGGATATGAGTGATTATCTTCTTTTTTTTTTTTTTTTTGCTTCAACGTTAATTTGTATCGAAAAGGACAAAGAGGGGAACAAGGGCAAATAGCCCCCATAGCCACCTACGGGTCACATATGAAAGAAGAAAAAAAGAGTACAGAAAAGAAGAGAGCTATTAAGCCAAACCCAAAAAAACCAAAATAGGATGAAGAGTAGGGGAAACCATTACAACTGGCAAAAACAGAATCACACCTTTGATGTGGTCCACAAAGATCAACTTAGCTCTATCAATAGAAGGCTGCCGGTTGTTGTGCTTCGAGTCATTTCGAAGGATCCAAAGGATGGAGATGGCATGGAAGAAGATTGCAGCCACACATTTTCTTCCCAAGACATCTCAATCGGCAAAAATGGCGCCCCAAATAGCTGTTGCAGTGAGGGAAAAGGAGGAGGAATGCCACAAAGTCTGAAAATCCAATATCACAATGCCTGAGCCAGATTGCAAAATAAGAAAAGGTGGAGATCTGATTCTTCATTGAGAAGGCAATTGTAGCATCTAGAAGCCATACAGTTGCCTCTATGTTTATCCAAATAGTCTATTGGAGTTTTCCCGTGGAGGAGACGCCAACTAAAACAAGCCAAGCGGGGTTCTCAAATGAGACTAGTCCATGGGAGCTCTGCTGCACGAGATCTCAGAAGATTCCATGCAGCCTTAAGAGAAAGGTTGCATGAAAAGGAATCAAACCAAGATAGAGTATACATGAGTGAGCTGTCACCTACCAAAATACCACTAGTAGCATGATTCAAGAAGTCCTGAAGGTCTGCCAGTGGGACATGAGAGATACTCTAAGAGTTCTTATGGATAATATTAGCGACACAATCCATAGGAAAGAATTGTATGTTGGGAATTCTGGAGGATATTGGGACAACTGTCCATTTGCTACCCTGCTGAATAGAAAGCCCATTGCCAACTGTCCATTTGCTACCCTGCTGAATAAAGGATGCCAGAGATCGCAGTCTTCTCCAAATACAAGAGCCACTGAAAGGATTGCCAGAATTCCAGATGGAGGAGTTCCTGAAGTATCTAGCACAAAACTAAGTAGCCCAAAGGTAGTAGTTGTTGACCAGCCCAGTTTAAAGCATACAAGCTTTATTAAACTCCTTGATTCTTCACAAACCGAGACCTCCCTCTATTTTGGCAGGCAGACTATTTCCCATTTAACAAGATTACTTCTAGTTCTATCCGAATTTACTGACCATAGAAAATTCATCATTAGCCGCTCTATCTAGAGGCAAGTTTTACTTGGGATGGGGAAAGCCAGAGAGATATGTAGAGGAATGGAAGAAATGACATGCTTAACCAATATAAGTCTATCAGCGAAGACACTTCATTTTCCAACCAGCCACCCTAGCGCTGATAGAGCCCAGCATCATATTGAAATAGTTACGCCTAGGACTTCCAAAGAAGAAAGGGACTCCAAGGTAAGAGGGGAGGGTTGCCTTGGGGATTGGCAAGAGGCCTGCTATCATGTTTGCTCTCTGAAGATTGAATTTGCCCACAAATAACTGGCTCTTCCAAAGGTTGAATAGTTGCCTCGAAGAATCTAGGTATAAAATAAGAAGGCCTTTTAAACTTCTCAGACTTCTCTTGGTAGCCTAAGAAGAAAAGGATATCATCAGCATAAAGCAAATGACACGGAGAGGAAGGAATTGGAGAGATTGGAACAATGATTCCATCAAGTTTTTTAGCTTCCACATTAAGTTTGAGAATTTCTTCCGCTGAGATAAACATATATGGAGATAAAGGATCACCTTGACGTAAATTGCACGAGAAGCTAAAGAAACCACTCGGACTTCTATTAATTAGGATAAAACCATTGCCTGTGCAAACCAAGTCTCTCATCAAGTTAATCCACTCAGAAGAGAAATTGAAGTACTGAAGAGCCCTAAACAAAAAATTCCACTGTAATTTGTCAAAAGCCTCTGCTATGTCAAGTTTGAAGCACATCGAACCCCTTCTAATTTTTAAGTTTAATTTTTGGAAAAGTTCATGGGCTAGAGCAACATGATAGTGTATGGATCTGCCTTTGACAAAAGCTTATTGGTGCCTCGATATCAGGAGGGGGAGGATAACAAATAGCCTGCTAGCCAAAATCTTGGAGATGACTCTATAAGTAAGATTTAGAAGGCTGATAGGATGGAAGTCAACAAATGATTCTGGAGATTGCTTTTTGGGAAAAAGAGTTAGAAAATATGCATTTGTTGCTCTCAAAAGCCAACCAGTTGAGAAGAACTGTGTCACCGCTGAGACCACATCTTGGCCTACTATGTGCCAACAACTAGTAAAGAAGATCCCCGAGAAACCATCAGGCTCGGGAGAGCTATTCCTCTTCAGCTGGAAAATAGCTTCACGAATCTCATATGAGAATGGAGTCGCAGTGAGGGTCTTGTTTTGCTCAGCAGTAATAGAAGGTCCATCCATAAGGAAAAGGTCTTCTGTAGGAATGATGGAGGGGGGATTGCAGCAAATTGGAGAAAAACAATAGAGCTTGGTCTCTGATTTGGCCTTCCTATTCATAGAGATTGCCACCAACAGTCAATACGATTGAAGATTCCCTTGGATTTAGAGGAAAGGTGAAAGAACTTTGTATTCCTTTCACCATCATGAAGCCATTTGATTTTGGACATCTGTTTCCAAAGGACAGATTCAGCATTAAGCTAGTTGTGAAGGGAGGACTTAGCTGAATTCAGGTCCAAAAGAATAGCGTCTGAAGGATTTGTATCTAGAGCCCTTTAGTTATCCAAAACAGCCTTCTTGGTTTCGGAGATTCTGACTTTCAATTGCCCAAAGGTATCCTTGTTCTAGACCTTGAGATTGAGCTTAAGAAGTTTCAGTTTTTGACCTGGAACAAATTTAGGTGTTCCTATGCATTGGGTGGCCCGGCTGGTCTCCTCTACCTCAAAGAAAGAATTATGAGACAGCCACATAGCTTCAAATTTAAAATGAACTTTTTTGGAAGAAAAACGGTTCCTACGGGACAGGAGAAGGAGGCTTTTTTCTGAGGAGAGCCTACGGAGATGAGTGGTGATAGGATCAGCATAATTTTCCAGCCAAGAAGCAATAGAGAAAGCACGGTCAAGCCTTGCTGCAATATAGGTTTGAACTTGTCTGTTATTGGCCCAAGCGTTTCCTCTAAAGCCTAGGTCCTTTAGGCCATAAGCCAAAACCATATCATTGAAATCCTTGACAGAGATGGGGAAGGAGGACGAGTGCTAAGCTTTTCTTTGGCTAGGAGGATCGCATTGGAATCACCAATGACACACCAAGGTAAGACCGTGGATGAAGCATTAACAAGATAATCCCAAAGATATATCCTAGTTTTGTAATCAGGCGACTCATAAACTCCAGTGGTAAGGCTAGTAGAAGAAGAAAAGGAATCAAAATTACTTATGGTGATGTGGTGGCTGGAGTGATCAAGAAGAACGAATTTAAAAGGACCGTTAGAATAAAACAAGCACCAAAGGAAATTACTGGAATTAGAGAGGAAAGAGTCAAAACCGAAAGAGGGCACACCTAAGGAAATGAATGAGTTAAATTGAGCCTTTAGCTCACAAAGAAAAAGGAGGTCAGGAGGGTTAACAACTATAAGGTGGTGAAGAGGATATGCTTGATTATGAATAGTACTTTCCAAGAAACCAAAATTCAGACCTAGACTTTCTTATTTTTGAAAATTTCTAACAATCCCTCACAAATTTAAAAAAAAATTAGATTTTCCCACAATTTTGAAAGTTGTAAATAAACTCCCACAATTTCGAAAATCTGAACTTAGGGTCCCACCTTTATCCAAGAATTAAATTGTTAAATCTTTAACTTTTTATTCTTTAGTTTTTTCTTGGACGGCATGAGGTTTTTATAAAATAATTCTTATCAATTTGACCAGAACTAAAACCAATGGTTTACCATTTTAAAGGTTTGATTCGATTTTATGGTTTGTCTTTGGTCACGGCCAACATGAGTCATTGGATTTTATTATGGCCATTTGTTTCTTTCCTTAATCCAATGTGATTTTCCCCACTAGCACATGAATTATAAGGATGGAAAAAAAAAGGTTCTGTTTGGTTCAATGTCCATATTTTGAAATGAAGTTATTCAGCAAAACATGTAAGATTCATCATCATACAAAGAACAAGTGGTATTTATAACTAGTTTGGTGCCAGATCATGGTGGATAAGAGAGTGAAAGGAGCTGTACTAATCAGAAGTGTGTCAAAGTGAGCTTTGCTCCCACGGTGCTGGTCTAATAATGTTGCATAGAGTCGATTTTTAGTAAGTGACTAAAAGAAAACCCTTGCTTGCATGTCTTGGAGACAATGTGTAAGGCATTATATAGACATGCATAATAAAGTACCAAAAATAATGACACAAACATATCTAATTGAAGTATTTGCCTTTTTGAAGTAGTTAAATGGCTTTCAAAGCACTCTACTCTTCTTATCTTATTCCACAGGCAAAGGAATACAAGGAATAGGCACTAAGCAAAGGCTAGATCTTCTACCCACAGTGGCTCCAAAGGTCTCCATCATGTCTAGATCCTCTGGCTTCATTCCACTTGGCAGTTTCCAATTGAAGTAGTAGAGGAGTTGAGCTAGGGGAAGCAGTGCATTGGCGACCCCGAATGATATACCTGGACACATCCTCCTACCAGCCCCAAAAGGGATGAATTCAAAATTAGTCCCCTTGAAATCATATGGTCTCCCATCAAATCTCTCTGGTTTGAAGGTTTCAGGATCATCCCAATGTTCTGTGCCTCTTCCAACCGCCCATACATTAATAATGACTCTTGTCCCTATAGGTATCTCATAACCAGCTATCTCACATTTGGCCCTACATTGTCTTGGTAACAATAAGGGTAAAGGTGGGTGTAGCCTTAGGGTCTCCTTCACAACTGATTTCAAGTAGCTCAATTCACCAATGTCTCTCTCTTCTATTTTACCCTTTTCCTTGAGAGCCATTCTTACTTCTCTCTGCACTTTCTCCATCGCTCGTGGGCTTCTCATCAACTCCGCCATAACCCAGTCCATGACAGTAGACGAAGTGTCTGTTCCCCCAAAAAACATGTCCTAAAAGAAAAGAACTGAACTTTAGGCACAATGTATTTACCATAGTAAACCATACCATAGAAAGAATGAAAAGATAAAGCTTCAGTCCAAGGAATTAGCAAGGCAGGCTTGTTTGCAAGCCAGGTAGGTGAAGAAACCAAAGATTGAGCAAGAGAATCAAAGGTATTTTTTATTTTTTGTGTATATGTGGGAACACATTACATGAATTGAAAAGAATGAAGTTACCGGAATTTATACACAAAGACACACACGTAGGGAAATATTCATAGCCATCCATTAAGGTGAGGGACAACTTGGTGGGCCCCGCATTACCATAGCACTGGAGGGGATGGAGAGACATTTTGAATAGGCCTAGATATCATGTTTGAGGTCAATCACATTCCTCTAACCCTTTCAACCATGTCCCATAAGTTTAACGACTCTACATTAAGGAAAATAATTGATCCCCAATACAATGGTCCATTCTATTCAGATTATTTCTTTGAGATCTCATCTGCCTGGGCTTGTCCGTCTTACTTGCTAGCTTTCTTTTCTCCCAAGGGGCTTAGACTACAATAAGTTTCACATAAAAAATATCCAAGTCCTGACCTTGAGCTTATAAGTCAAACATTATCTTAACTCAACATGATGCATTATAAAGTCGTGTCACCCTAGATCACATAAAAGCTCCAGAATTAAGCATGCTCGAGCTGGAGTAATACCCTCGTGCACTGGATCAGTGTGAGCACCTCAACGTGGGGCCCACATGGGGCCCCACCTAGGATGGGGACCATGGGATTGAAAGATCTCCCTTGGCCCTTCATTTTTGCAAAAAAAAAACCAGCCCCATCCCTAACCCCTATCATCCCCATCTGGGGCCCACAAGTTAAACGGTGTACAGTCCATTTGGATGTGCGTGCAGTTGTACCAACAGTATACAGTACATTGGATGGGTGCAAAGGTGGGGTCCATATGAAATTCAGGAGGGGTGTGTTTGTGTGGTCCATTCGGATATACCATCAGGTAGGCCCCACCCCCGGTGCGCAAGATGTGCACAAGGCACACCTGATAACCAACGTATGCATATATATATATAGGGAAATTCTAAAAAACGCCATACTTTAAAAACGCCTCCTTTTGCTCCCCTCTTTTTTTTCTTTTTTTTTTGTCATAGGGCCCATGTTGTGTCAATCAAGTCTTTTCATGACCCCCCCCCCCCCCCCCCCCCAATGAATAATGACAAGTCCAAGTTTGACATTTATCAAACTTTTACTCACCGTTAGATTGAAATCATAATAAAATGATGCCTCAAAACCATTAAATTTTAGAATCATAGATCAAAAGGTTAGGATGATCTTATAGGCTCAAGATTTTGCATGTAGGTAGGCCTCATGTAGATCTTTCCATTTAATGGACTTCTATGATCATCACGCACCCCCATTGGGCCAGACTAGGAGGGGTGTTTTTTTCTTAAAAAAGCCCAAGCGCTGTGTAGCGCTAATATGTATGTGAAACTGCTCTTTTTAGAGTAAATCTCACAATATTATGAGAGTAAATGTAAGGACCCATTGCATTTATGTTGTTGGCATTAGATATGAATCCAATGGGCTCCCTCTTTACTCTCACACTAGTGTGATTATATATACATATACATATATAGGACCGATTCTATATATATTTATATAGGGAGATGCTTGTATGAGAGCATCTCTCACCTTACTATGAGAGATAAGGTGGGGTCCCTCACATTTAAGTTGTTGGCATTAGATATAGATGTGAGGGCCCCCACCTTATCTCTCATAGTGAGGTGAGAGATGCTCTTATAAGAGCATCTCCCATGTATATATATATATATATATGTACATAAGTATATATATAGGGAGATGCTCATATGAGAGATATCTCTCACCTTATATGAGAGATAGGAGTGGAGGGCTTCAAATTTAAGTTGTTGGCATTGGATATAGATGTGAGGGCCCCCACCCAATCTCTCATTTAAAGTGAGAGATATCTCTCATAAGAGCATTTTCCATATATATATATATATATATGCATATATATAAGGAATGTTCATATTCATCTTTCCCTCACCATATGGTAAGGGATACTTACCTTTTTGCACATGAAGATAAGGAAGTGTACATCACCCTATGTACTTGAAAAGTACATTTTGTATTTAAAAATGTCCAAAAAGGGGAGTGTCTCTCACCCTATGGTGAGGGAAAGATGCATGTGAACATTCCCCCACATATATATATATATATACATACATACATATATATATACATACATTCCCCCATATATGTATATGAATGTGTATATATATGTATGTATATGTATATATATATATATGTAGATATGTATGTATGTATATGAATGTGTATATATATGTATGTATATGTATATATATATATATGTAGATATGTATATACATACATATATATGTATGCATATATGTGTGTGTGTATACGTGTATATACACGTATGTATATATGTGTGTGTGTATATGTATGTGTATATGTATATATACACATACATATACATATATATATAAAGAAGACGGTTCATATGCATTCATCCCTCACCATAGAGTGAGAAACAATTGTATGCCTTTTCCTCTTTGCACATGAACATTCATATTTTTGCATATGATCATACATGACTTTCCCTCTTCTAACCATGAATATTTTCAATTATGTAATTGTCCCTCACCCTAGGTTGAATGATAGATGCACACGAGTATTTTCCACAAATATAGTGCTTAGAAAACGCAATATGGCCCTATATTCAACCAATCAAAATCTAAAGAGGTTGCAGAGGTGAGCCCCACTATGAGGTGTCCATTGAGTCGGAGTTAGTGGTTTTAAACAACAATTAAACGTCTCGAAGTTTTACCAAATTAGGTCAATTTGATAGATTAATACTAATGGCATATATATATATATATATATATATATAAATGCAAACCAGGTTGGTGTGCTAAAAAATTACTAACCAAGATGATGGCCTTTATGTTGTCGCTTGTTATTGGAGGATCAAGGCCCCCATATTGTTGAATTCTTAAGAGAACGTCAATAATCTCCTTGGCAAATCTGGGGGAAGAGACTATAATCATGGAGAGCTCACCAAGCCATAGGTGCATGAAAGGTCCATGTTTATTGGCTAAGTCCCTAAGGGTGTGGTGTGGTAGTGGGCCTATCAACTGGTGAATGTTTCCTATGATGGGTAGCTTCCATGGCCCAGGAGGCAGTTTTGGGGCTGGGTGTTTGGTATTCTGTCTCTTTCTCATCTTCTTGACCATGAACAAGAAGAGTAGAAAGGTGAAAAGAAAAGGCAGAAGAGAAAGCTGGAGTTCCATAGATATGAGTCACTGGAAACCTGAAGTTAGGACTTTGGAGTAGGCTTCTCCATCTACTTGTTCATATCAGATTTTGTCGGTTTGGTGCAATGAGATACCTCTTACAGAATAAAGATTCCTCTTACAGTACCGTAAATCCATTTATGGGGCCCATCTTTAAAATCCAAAACGTTCAAAATAACTCTAACTAGAGTAATGTCTACCTTCCTATGATTCATATCTACAGCAAGTAATTAACTAAAAATGAATCCACCAATCTCCCTTGTGTCTGGTTGGTCGCATGTTTAGTTGCATGGAGAAGAGGTCATGGGCTTAAGGATTGGTACCTCTTCTTCATTAAAAAAAAAAAAAAAAAAAAATGGAATCCCGGTCCTACATGGCTTTAACATAGAGAAATCAAGTAGAACTCCACAGTAAAACTCAATTGTTCAAATCCGAAGTACCGCTTAAGATAAATTCTCTTGCCTCAAATATTAAGTTAATCTGGGTTTATTCCACCATTGGATTGACTCCTTGATGAAAAAAATGAAATAATGAATATGCATAAGATTCTGTTAATCATGATCCGTTATCCAAGAGTCAATTAATCATATGGTGGAAGAATTTGGGATTGACATAAAATTAACTTCGGAATTCACAGTATAAAGATGGAGTTTATATTGAATCGTTCAGACTTCAATAGGTACTCCACTGTGGAATTCAACTCTTCAAGTACTCAGGATTTCTTTGGGTTATAAAGCAGTCAGGACTCAAATTAAAAAGTACAGTTTTGAGTCAAATCAAAAGTTTTATTCATTGTTAATTTGATTGCAGAAATAATTCTGGTTAAATTGAAACTTTTATTATAATCAAACAAGGTGAAAAAGTGATCGATCAGGAGTGTTTTTTTTTCTTTTTTTGGAATGATAAATGAGTAACTTTCCGAAGAGGAACAATGTACAAAAACAAAAATGTGGAAGCTCTACATCATCTGTGTTCATCAAAAGCGACAAGCACAACCAAAGGAGAGCTAACCCTCGTCCCCAACAGGCCAAACAAAATGGATGCTCACAAGCGGGCCGGCCAGCTAAAAACCAAAAGACAACAAAGTAGGGCCAAACATCACATGCCCCGAGGCTAACAGAAAAGATGCCTACCAACTCGGGCAACTGAGACTGAGATCATGTTTAGGGTTGTAAGGACGAAACCCACCGGGCCCCGAACCGAGCTGGCCTGTAAGGACAGGGACCGAGCTGGTGTAACCGCGGGTAGGTGTCCCCACACCTGAGAGGGGGGCGAGGCCACACCCAGCTGCAGGAGGTATTGTGTACACTTCAGGAGACGGACCAAGGCGTAACTCCTTCCATGCTTTTGTCCCACATCGAGTGTGGACGCCTCCCACACTTGCTATATTAGCCTTGGCGTAAGACAAGGGTGTACCACCACCGCTGCGTGGTGGTACACCCTTGTCTTACGCCAAGGCTAATATAGCAAGTGTGGGAGGCGTCCACACTCGATGTGGGACAAAAGCATGGAAGGAGTTACGCCTTGGTCCGTCTCCTGAAGTGTACACAATACCTCCTGCAGCTGGGTGTGGCCTCGCCCCCCTCTCAGGTGTGGGGACACCTACCCGCGGTTACACCAGCTCGGTCCCTGTCCTTACAGGCCAGCTCGGTTCGGGGCCCGGTGGGTTTCGTCCTTACAAGGGTAATTTGATCCAGTAGGTTGCATTATGATCCAAATCCTTACGGACTGTGTAGCCTAGATGATCCATCCTATGTGCTATTGTACTTGCTTGGAGCCTCTGTTTCCATGGAGAGCCGATCGGATTTAGCAAAGAATGGCTCAAAGAACAGCAAACGGATAAAATATTGAGGATAGGTGTAGGATCTTACACTCCATTGAACTACCACTTATCTCAAATTCAATTGATGATAGAAAACGGCACAACAATGGTTTTATGGTGAGGGGAAGGACTCAACCACAATTATGACCGTTTAAAAGCGAAGATGGACGTTGACTTCAACAGTAGGAGATAACTATGCAGCTTCTTCAATAAAAAAAGAGGCAGCTTTAAGTGTGTCAGTTTCAATAACACTTTTTTTTTATGATCCAAGGAGTGGCTCCATGCTTGCTTCTCAGAACACCAATGGATAAACTTTCTTGGCCGTAAATTAGAGAGTTCCAATCTGTGGGGACTGCCGTAATAGGATTCTGCTTTTGATAAGTGTCTGGAGGAAGATTCCAAGCGACATCAAGAGAAAGAGACTCTAGTATTTAGGAAAATATACCCTGATCTGATTTCAATCATAATCTCTTTGAGAAAGGTCTGACAAGGCTTGTTTGAGCTTATGAGAATTCTGAAGTTTCTCTCTTTCCAAAGGTACCATGCAAAAAAAATTGGAAACAACACTTGGTCTCAAGTTTCTCTCTTTCCAAAGGTTTCATGCAAAGAAATTGGAAACAACGCTTGGTTACAATGACTATTGATAAGTCCACAAAATTGTAGCTTTCATTCATCATTTCATATGCATTTGTAGACTTAATTAGGTAAATTGCATAGAATTACACTTAATTTCATGATTTCATGCATTTGAGCATCAAAGTTGGAATCTTAGTCAAATTTGGTCAAAATTCATTACATTGCATGACTTTTGTGAAATTAGAGATTTTCATCTCATTCATCACCCAAAAATTAGTTCTTTTGGCCTCACTAATGCATACCTTCTAGTTTTGACGATATGTGCTATTTTTGGAAAGTTGGGTATTTTTGGTACATTAAGTAGGTATGTAGGGTCCCATGTATAGTCTATCTAGATTCCTCACACTTGATTATTATTGATATCATTTAATTTAATTTTTCTAGGATAAATCAAGAGTGGGACCTGCATTGGTGAAATTTGAGAGAGATCAAAGGCGGGACAAGCTTCATGTGGGCCCACATGTCTTGTGGTGGAGTTGGAAAGATTGGAAATTCTCAAAAATAGAAAGGGAATCAAATAAGCAAGTAAAGAAAGAGTCCAAGCATGCTTTGGATGTCCAACATGGGTCCCACATACTCCATTGCATACCAAACATAGAAGTTTCCTTAATTGCACAATTATTCCCGGATTTTTCAGGGGCAGCAAATTGAAATGGCCATAACTCTCAAACTGTGTATCGGATTGATTCAATCTACCTACCATTGGAAAGCTCTTTTCGAGTAGATATTCGTGGAGCCCAAGATTGCATAAATCGGAGCTATATTGAGGGAGATATGACCTCGGAAAGTTGGTTATTATAATTCTATGCGGGAATTGCAAAAAGTTTTTTAATTTGGCAACACGAGAGATGTTTGAGGAGTTCAATTTGGCAAGACTTGGAGCTCAAGAGACCACATTTAGTAGCAAATCTCTCTTTCCAAGTGTGAAGCCTAACTTGAGTCCTAAGCAAGAAATCTCTCCAAATAAGGAAACAAGTCTTAAAAGAGAGGAGATTCTTTTCTAAAAAGGAGGCATCAACATCTATAAAGCCAACCCAAAAGGGGATGGAGGCATCACACATCCAGCCCTCTCTCTAATTCCCTTCTTTTTTTTCTTCCTTTCTTGTTTTCCATTATTATTTTATTTATTTATTTTATTTTGGTAGCCTTGGGCCATGTCCAAGGATTTATTTTGAAGGAGATTTTTTGTGAATGAGAAGTTGTAAATATGCAATTTTTAATGACAAATCAATAAGCATTCTTTGCAATGGCTGGCTAATTTTCTTGATTAGAGTTATGGATGAAGGTAAGTAACTTCTTTTTATTTATTTAGTAATTCTAATTTGTGTTCCATGATTATGTGCTTAATGATTAATAGGCTTGTCTTCGTGCCCTAGGCAAATCTCCATTCTTAAATTCTGAAAATAAAAATTGGTTTTTGACTATCCATGCTTAGGTTTGATAGGCCATGCTTAGGATTTAGATCTTTTGATGGTTTATGCTTACTTTTGATGAGTAGTTCTTAAATTATTTTTATTCTTTTATGAGATGAAGGAAGTCTTTAGTTTTGAATTTTTATGATTGAAAATGGATTTTAAAAGTTAGATTTTTCAAATTAAAAACATTGATTCGTCTTTGATTTGAAGTTAAAATTGGAACAAATTAGGATTACTTGATAAATAATTTGTGGATTCTTATTGGATTCCTATTGGATTCCTATGCTCTAATCACTTTCATTAATTTGTAGTTTTTCATCTTTCTAAATTAGTTGCTTGATTTTATATCTAAATACTCAAAACTTTCATTGATTGTAGTTAATTAGTTTTCTTAATCTAAAAGTTTCTTTAACTAGCGCCTTGTGGGTTCGACCCGTTCTTGCCATTGCCTCATCTAGAGACCCATGCACTTGCGGTAACATTTAGTGACGCAATTCGCAAAACACATGTCCCGTGATTCAAACACCCAACCTACCAGGCTCTGATAGGACTTGTTGGATCTTACACCCCCATTGAGCTACCACTTATCCCAAAACCAATTGATGATGTAAACGGCACAATAATAGTTTTAAGGTGAGGGGTGGACCACAATTATAACCACTCATGAGTGATACTTTGACCTTAACTCATTATTGATTTTTTTTTGTATAACCAATTGTTCACGCTGTGAAGTATATTATTTTATATAATCATTGATTAAGTTTCCAACAATGGGTTGTCACTGTCCGTACATACATTTGTTAAATTATATTTATATTTTTTAACGTGTTGCCTAGGGTTTTGGGGCTGGCTGCTATGCCCTATCAAACTAACCAAACCTTTAGCCGTTCGTGATGTGAACCTTCCTATGATTCATATCTACAGTCAGTAAAAATGAATCGAATCTTATGAGGCCTTCACCAAGAGAAATCACGAGTCAAAAAGAGTGGAACTGCAGTCCACGGAGAAGCACTTACCGATTGAAAATTGAAACCTTTCAAAATAAATGCCCTTTCCTCAAATAGTACAGCAATCCGAGTTGGCTCTACCATAGGGTTTGTTCTTTGATAAAAAGCTCGATAAAGAATATGCATACAGTTGTCTTGATCATGTTATTTTTATTAATCGATCAATCCAACAGTGGAAAAAAATGTCGTATTGACATAAAACTTAAGATTTCACCATATACAAGGATGGACAATCTTGAATGTTTTAATTTCAATATGTGAGCTCCAATGTAGAATTCAACACTTTAACTCAGGACTTCTCTAGGTTAAAGCATAAGAGGATCCGTGATCAAAATGGAAAAAGTAGAGTAGAGTCAAATCAAAAGTTTTACTTGCGCTGTGTGGTGTAGTAGGGGCATATCAACTTGAGGATGTTTTTTTAAGATGGGCAGCTTCCATGGCGGAGGAAGCCGTTTTTGGTATTCTCTCTTTCCTATCCTCTTAAGCATGAACAAGAAGAGTAAGAGAGGTGAAGAGAAGAGGCCACAGAGAAATCTGAAATTCCATTGAGAGTGGAGAAGACTCGGATTCTTTGTGATCTCTTTGTAAGGATTGCAGATCTCCAAAGGCAGATCAAGTGAAGACGTTAAATAATAAAATCAAATTTTTTAAGAGCTTATTTAAAGGGTTTTTTTAATCAAATGGGTGTGACCACACCCATGTGCTAACACTTAGGTCCGCCCCAGCAGATCACCGACTCTAGTTAAATTTTTTCTTCTTTTTTTTTTTTTGGTGTGTGTGTGGGGGGGGTGGGGGCGCTAATGTAAGATTCCTCTCTTGGTGTAGGCCTGTGGGCGAATAAAAGAGAGGCCTGTGGGCGAATAAAAGAGAGTCGAGATTTTTAAGAGTGCAGGTTGGGGGCCTAGTTCGCTACAAAGCAATAAGTGGGGCCATTTGTTAGTTCAAACCGCTCAAAATTACTTTCCCACCTATGTTGATCATTGAAAAGGGCTTCAATCAAAGGAACTCTTGCCGTCATATTAATCTTATCTTAAAATAATGATATCACATGTTTTACGCATCTATGGATGAATGGCTTTGATTGGAATGAAATATTTAATTGGATAAACTAATGTGTAAAAATAATTTTGCAAGGCTTTGATAACAAAAGTGGACTACATCGATTGAGTTACCAACTATTCTTACCAAAACTAAGTTTCTGTAACTAACCATTCCTACCAAAATCTCTAAATTAGTATAACCACATAGATGCTTTTCGATACTGTGGAGCCCACTCCCACCTTCCCCTTAGGTTGAACTAGATGACGCACTTTTCACGACACGTACATTATCGCGCCAAGTCCTTCATCCTTATATTTAAACTTGCGACTAGTAGGCTTTGATACCATATTCAATAAGTTTATATATAGGTAATCATTCTTGCTAAGACCCTGATGCATTAGTAGAGACAACAAAAGTACTTTTCAATATTTTTGAAGGGCTCCCCAGGTATTGGTGGGGGGAGGAGAAAAAATGGGAGGATACATTTGTGGACCCATTGTGTAAGATCATTTGTAGGATCCTCTATAGCTCGTGCATAGAAAAAGTCTTGCATCTTTTAAAAATGCCACACTTGGCAAAGTTATCTACTACAACATTTGGATTTGTGTTGGGCAAAGGCATGTCACAATGTTGCTCCCTATGATCGCTCTAAAAACAGTCTTGCGGGCGCAATATCGACCACCGTATAAAACATTTAGTTGTGCCTCTTCCATCATTTCATCACCAACTGGTTTTGGAAGGAATGGTAGCTTAGTCGGTGTATAAGATCATACAAGTGGTATCAAAGCTCCAGGTTAGGGGTTCAAGTCACGGGAGTGCCATCATGAGGTGGGGACTGTTGGGCCGAGGCGTGTCACTATACCGATCCCTGCGACCGCTCTAAAAACAGGCCCGCGGGCATGATGTTGACTGCCGTATAAAATATTTAGTTGTGCCTATTCCACCACCAATTGGTTTTGGAAGGAATGGTAGCTCAGTGGGTGTATAAGATCCTACAATTTAAATCCCGATTGTCTGTTTTACTCACGCTTCCCGTAAGTTAAGAGAGAGTGGAGCTCCACCATAGGACCGACTTAAGGAAAACATAAACTGTTTAAAACCCAAACCGTTCAAAATGGATGTTGTCTAGTTGTTTGGGTTTTCAAAAGATTCTTTAGTAGCAGTTGTCCAGCTGAAAAATTGTGCATGAGATTAGTAAATATAATTGATAAAATAGTAGAGATTTACAATATATGAGTCCCACGGTGTAATTTGACTCCATCCACTCACAAATTCCTGAGGATCCGGACTCATCCTATTTAAGGAAATGAAATGGTCATTCAACATATTCCAATTCTGTCCATCCCCTGGTATCATTAGAAAATGGGAGGTTATTAATATGGGGCTCAAGTTTTGCCCACTTTTCAAATCAGGGTAATAGACTTAGCTTTCATCATAGAGCTCAAGTTTTAATGCCATATTTCAAAATCAGGACATCCTCCTCTTTTTTTCCTTTTTTTATCTTTAGATGCCTAAAATGCCCTTATATTTCTATTTCCAAAAAAAAAAACACACACACACACTTACACACAAGAAAAGGACCCTCTTTCATTTGGTCTTCTCCCCCAACCATCACCCCCACCTCTCCGCCTCCGGCAATCACCGGCTGCCTTCCGGCTGACCCAGGTAAGCTTTTCCCCTCTTTTCTTCTTCTCCCTCCCTTGCTTCTCCTTCTTCCATATTCCTCTTGAGCCCTATTTTGACATCTTCCCATGTTGACTGAGTCGTACATAATGCCCAAGTAAGTACTCGCACAAAAATCGTTTGATGGAAGTATTGATCTGACAATTCCAGCCATCTAATGTCTCTTTGTATGCCCATTTGAACGCCGAGTGGAAAACATGGGCCTCACATGTGCATTGCAACGAGCCGAATTACAGCTACTCATTAGTCGAGTCGGACCGGGCTGGGCTGTGCTTTGGCCTCTCTGTCACTTAATCCATGCATGGCCCAATCACTAGACGCGCCTAGATTATAAACTCAAGTACGGCCCAAATTGGGCTAAGCTAAAAGCTTAATGCTTAATGATGAGACATTTTCCTCTCCATAAAAACAATGACAAGTACAACAGACAATTGAAAGATAGGCACTCTCTATTGGGCATCAGTGTTCACCACAAGGTGAGAACACCTTCTTGTGGGGTTTACTTGAGGATGGGAACGGCCCCACACCTACCTAATACCTATGTGTGGCAATGGAGGCTTGAATTATCATCCTAACTATTTGATCGACGGCCATCAAGTTTTTACTATCCTAAACGTAGTCAATCCAATAGTCCAGTTCAATTGGATGGGTGCCAAATCTAGGGTCGATGACTATCAAGGCAGGTCCCCCTGATATAACGGTTTTCTTATTGGTCCATCAGCTCAATTTTGTCCGATATTAAGGCCGTTTTTAGTCTTTTTAATTTTATAGAGTTCATATTATAAGAGTATTTAATTAAATGGCTCATGAGTACTGTGCTAATTAGCTGGATAATGTAATGTGCTTAGGGTCCATTGTTGTTGGGCGAATCTGTGATGGATTTTAAAGGAAGATGTGTGGAGCAAATCTAAGTCTTATGCCAGTCGGCCCACTCCCAGGTGGCTAGAGACACCAGTGAACTTGAATACTGAAAATTAGTTTTAAACGAGACACTTCTGCTGCACCCACCTGGCCTCCTTTACATGTGGCAAAAGAATGTAGGGAGGGATGTGAAATAGAAGGATATGAGAAACCCATCTAAACAAGAATCATAGTCAATGCATGGGAAATAGAAACAGACCAGCAACATTAGGATGATCCTGAGAGTCTCAAGCCGGAGAGGTTTGATGGAAGCCCCATTAATTATTAGGGGTCTATGAGTTTATCCCTTTTGGAGCTGGTAGGAGGGTATGTCCTGGTATAACATTTGCACAAACTAATGCACTGATGCTCCTTTCTTAACTTCTCTACTACTTCGATTGGAAACTCCCTAATGAAATGGAGCAACAGGATTGGGTCATGACTGAAGAGTTTGGTCTGACTGTTCAAAGATGATCTGAGCTTTGCTTGGTTCTTGTCCCCTCATTTTCCGAGTAAGACAGTTTCAAAATGTTAGATGGTAGAAAAATAAGTAAGTGTATGTTTTTTAATCAAGTGTTTAAGTAGTGGGACATAGACGTTAATTTTGTGCTAAAATGCATATTTCTCTATGTCTTTTATTCTGTATTTGATTTGATAGACGCTAGTTTATATTATAGTATGAAATTGATTTCCTCGCATATGGGATAAAAATGAGCTCCCTTCTTATATTGTAGAAGCAGCCACTACTTGTATTCTATTTCTAATTATAAAGAGGAACACTACGAAACATCCATTTATCTAACTTTTTCCTATTCTTTCTATGTCTAGGAATTCTTAATTTTAGTACGGGGCCTATGCACGTGGATGCAAGATGACCAAGGAAGGTGTGGTGATAAAAAGCTTGGGTGTGGATTAGGAAATCACGTAATATCAAATATATTAAATGATCATAGGCTTTAGTTTTAGCTCTTCAAAATTTACTGGCTATACATTGCGTATATTTCTTGTAATAACCTTCAATGTTGAATAATGTCCAAAATAGTGTGAAGTAGAAGTATTAGATCCAATCAAGGGCACTGGTGTGTCTGAATGGGTTGGATATCAAAGGTGGGCCCCTTATATGAAATCCGAAAAAATGAGCATTCGTAGTTATAAGATGGGTTAAGATATTCATCATGTTATCAATTGATCTTGGTGGATATGGTGGACCCTTATCCCTAGTTTTTGGAAAGTGAGTTCCAATCCTTGATAATAAAGGGACAAATAAAACTTTTAAACCGTTCATTAAAGGAAAGGAACAAAACGGTCAAAAAGACAAAGTTGAAGGGTGGGAATGGAGGTTTATTTTTCCAAACTTGTCCAATCACTCAAGGGAGGATTTAGTAAAAACACAAATTGCAAGGGCTCTTTTGAGGTTAGAAAAAATTTAGGGTTCATATGGTGGGATCAACACAAATTAGTGTAGAGAACGGCTCCTTAAGCGACAATTTTCATTGGGAGGTCCAAGCTTTCAGCCTTCCCTCCTCCCTCCTTGCATATTTGAATTGCTTTTATTTCACATTTGTGAATTATGTCTCCTTGCATGTGCAAGTTTCTATTACCTCCAATGTGCAAGTTCACATCACTTCGCATGTGTGAGTCTCGTAAGGTCCCAACCCCTTATCTAGGCTACCATATCAAAGGCCCAAAAAAAAAAAAAACCTCAAATTGGAATAAAATCACTATCCCATAACTAAGGAGGACATTTTCATGTTTAGTGGGGAGCCAATTAATGTGGATTCAAGTCCTCCAACTTAGAATTTCTCTAAGTTAGAGACTCAGAGGATCTAGACTCCTCTCCTTGATGGTGTATGGGCGACTTCAACAATATCCTCTGATCCCATGAAAACAAGGAGGAAGACCAGCATTTTGTCACTGCAATTCGAGATTTTGCAAATTTTTTGCATGAGACGTGGTAGTCGAATCTTGGATTCTAAGGACCCCATACATGATGTCTAATAGCAAAGGCAGCTCGATTTGCACCCTTGAATCTATCCATCTTGCTTTATAGGCAATCCCATTAGGTTCCAGTGCCACCCCAATTGGACTGTATCTCACCTTCCCCACATTGGATCTGATCACAACCCACTGCTACCATCAGCCGTAGACTCGACCATTTGAGGCCAAAAGCGTGGAACCATTAATTCAGTTTCTGTAAGTTGCCTGAGAGCACCTAGCGCCCACTTCGCAAGAGATGGCTAACATTGATGGCTTGAAATCTCCCCAAAGACTACGAGCACCTCAAACTACAGATTGAGAACATACAGTTACCATTTGGTGTTGGTGGACCTGGATGTGAACATAGAGATTAAATGGATGCTTCAAGTCTCATTTTCCGCCACCCAACTGGTGGGACCAAGTTAGCAATGAGTTAATAGGCGGGCCGTCTCCAAGTGTAATGAAGCGCAGCTAAGTAGTCAGACTGAGCTCAATATTAAGGGACTCATCAACCTGAATCATGGCGAATAAACAGCAAAGTAAAATGCCTTCTCCTCATTGTGGCTTAAAGCTCCAAGCCAAGCCTAATGGTTGTAGTCCAAGTTTAATAGACCAACACAGTAAGTTAAGAAAACGCTTATAATGCCTAATTCCTCTTTAACTTATCAGACGTGGGATTACATAATATATAAAGAAGTGCAAGTTTCCAAATAAGAAATAAGTTCTTGAAATTGCTATTTTAATGATATTTTCATCACTTTCTCTATATGGGAAATGCAGTCTTATGAAAAAGTGTTTTCCACGAAACCAAAATCCAAACTTTTAATTTCTTATTTTTTGAAAATTTCTAAACCCCGTAAGTTTTGAAAAGTTCCAAACTGTCTCCTACAATTTTGAAATTTTCTAAACTGCTGCCCCCACTTTTATCCAAGAACTAAATTATTAAATTCTTTATCTTTTTCTCCTTTGTTTTATTTTATTTTATTTTGCGTGGACTGCATGGGAATTTTATAAAATAGCTGTTATTAATTGGACCTGGACTAAAACCAATGGTCCACCATTTTAAAGGGCTTGATTTGATTTCATGGTTTGTCTTAGGGAGTATGGCATGAAATGGGAGGCTGTGGGAGGGTCGACGAACATGAGTATTCTGTTTTATTGGAAATCTGAGCCGACAAAGTTTCAAAAAAAAAAAAAAAAAAAAAAAAAAAAAACATCTGAGTAGCACCAGTACTGCCAAGCTCATGCCTGTGGGTCGTGCTGGGCCGAGCCCCTGCTGACCAGCTGTTTCACTGGCACAACCCACAGTACCTCTCTATGCTAGCAAGACTAATGGTATCAGCAAAACATGTATGATTCATCATCATGAAATGGGATAAAAGCTCATAAGTGGTATTTATAACTAGGAGCCACTAATCAAAGGTGAGCCCATGTAAGACCATAAAGTTTGACTGTATATGCAGTCCGCTCCTAGGAAAATATTCTTCATTAAATCAAGTGTTATGATGGTTTGATGCAGCTACACTTTTGCTTTGCCCTGTTCCATAACATCATTATCTTACTCCCAATGATAGGAAGGCATACAAGTGGGCTCCATGAGCTGGACCGCATAAGTAAAAATCTTCTATCATGGAGAATTATCTTCTGCGAGAAGATTTCATTTACAACCTAGTTCAATGGGTCCAAGTTGAGCCCACCTTCGATTAGTGTAGCTCCTTTCACACTCTTCCCCCATGATCTAGCACCCTGTCCAATTTTATACTCATTGAATCTTTATTCAGGGTTGGATTGAATCATTAAAAAATAAAAAATAAAACATAAAACCTATAATTAAAACGCCAACAAGCTTTTAAGGGAAATCAAGAGCTAGGACAATCTGATGAGTTTTATTTATTGATTTATTTCTTTGCATCACCCTTATCAGTAAAGAGACCCTTTCATCAATCTATCTTATTCCCCCAATTAATTATACATCCAAGTGAGCCCCACAAGCGGAACCCATTAGCTCCAAGAAATATAAGAATGGCTGCAAATTTGGTATCTACCGTAACACAACCCCAATAGATACTCTACCCATTTGATCTAATGCTTTGAAAGTGAAGGTCCCCAGAGGAATAAAAGATAAAAGAAATAATGAATGACTAACATTTTTATCCTCGAGTCATATGCCTAACATTGCCATATAGTTGATTTTTCGCAAATGACTAACAGGTAACTCTTGCTTGTATTTCTTCGTGACAATGTGCCCCACTAGCAAGGCACACGATGCCTTGTTAAATATTACAGACATGCATAATAAAGTACCAAACATAACGATAAAAACATATATAATTGCGGTATTTGGCTTTCAAAGTAGTCTACACTTCTTAATATCCTATTCAATAGGCAAAGGAAAACAAGGGATGGGCACCAAGAGAAGGTCAGATCTTCTACTCACAGTTGCTCCGAAGGTCTCCATCATGTCTAAATCCTCCGGCTTCATTTCACTTGGTAGTTTCCAATCGAAGTAGTAGAGGAGTTGAGCTAGAGGAAGCAGTGAATTGACAACCCCGAACGAAATACCTGGGCACATCCTCCTACCAGCCCCAAAAGGGATGAATTCAAAATTATTCCCCTTGTAATCAATTGGACTACCATCAAATCTCTCTGGTTTGAAGGTCTCAGGATCATCCCAATGCTCTGGGTCTCTTCCAATGGCCCATCCATTTATAATTACCCTTGTCTTGGGAGGTATCTCATAACCAGCTATTTCACATTTCTCCCTACATTGTCTCGGTAGCAATAAGGCTAAAGGTGGATGTAACCTTAGGGTCTCCTTCACAACTGATTTGAAGTAGCTCAGTTCACCAATCTCTCTCTCCTCTATTTTACCCTGCTCCTTAAAAGCCATTCTCACCTCTGTCTGCACTTTCTCCATCACTCTTGGGTTTCTCATCAACTCGGCCATGACCCAGTCCATTACTGTAGATGAAGTCTCTGTTCCCCCCAGAAACAAGTCCTAAAAGAAAAGATCGAGCTTTAGGCACAAAATATTTGTCAACAGTAAACCTTACAACAAAAAATAGTCAAAAAAGATAAAGCTTTAGTCTAAGGGGTCGAGAAGCCAACCAACCTCACAAGGCAGTATGGTGAACAAACCAAAGACTGAGGAATAGAATCAAAGGTCTTGTTATTCCGAGTACATATAGTTCAGTATTTTAGGAATCAGTTTGAAGTAAATTGAAACAAAAACAATAGTATGTTTGAATGTAAAATGCACTTACAGTTTGAAGGCAGGAAAACAGTACTATGTTGTTTATTAGATGCAAAAATTAGCAGTTGATCAAGACTAGTGTTTAACACTATATCCTTAAGACAAAATTTGCCCCCACAATGGTGCTAATAAGTCTTCAGTGGCGTCTTGTCTCCCAGGATACAATGATCATACACATAGTAGCAGCACAACAAACTATGTGACAGTTAAACCAATTAGTGCAGCAGGATTCTCTCTTCTTGACTCTAAATGATGACCCAATGCAAGTGCAGCATGAACAAGATACATATTTATAGTATGCTAACAGGTCTGTTCATGGGGTTATATATGTTCTGAACAGTGTCTGTTCAGTGAACAGATGCTTTTTCTTTGGACACATCTCTTGTACACACCCTTTCAGATGCTAATGGGCACCACTTAGGACACACCCCATTGAAAAACAAATTTTATTAAATAAAATTTCTCCAAAAATATAAATGGGTAGTGGGCCGAGCCAGGCCCAACTCGCACGTGAAGCCCAGGCCCGGCCCGGTTCGACGCGCGCGCGTGTGGTGGTGACCCCACCTTGGTCTAGGTCCTCCCTCATCCACAAAAGTGGAATGCCCCTTGGGGCTCATCCTATTCTACCAAGGTAAACATATTTATACCCAAAGAATGTTTTGCTCTCAAGCAATATGGGAAGCAAGTTCATCACTTCCTTTTATTTCCATGTTTAACATGTTCAAGTAGTGGTGTTTAGGAGGCAATTTCTCATTCACTCTTTAATGAATTAGAGCAACCCAATACATGTCCTTAATCTACTCATGGAGTAGATTACATTCCCATGTATTCCCACCTAAAAAGATAAATGGGTCCAGATTACATTCCCATGTATTCCCACCTAAAAAGATAAATGGGTCCCACTTTTATTTTGGCTCAAAGATGACCAAATATAATGGGTCCTCTAACCATTTTTCCAACAGGTCTTTCATATTTGTTGTGTATATCCGAGAATACACATTACATGAAGAGAGGAATGATAATTAACAGAATTTATAAGCTAATTGGAGTCCACTTAGGAGTCTTCTGAGGGGCCTTCCAGTGGAAAGTCCTTTTGTCATTACGACTTTCCAACATGCTTTAATTTGATCTTGTGTGTTATGGGGCTTTGCATTCTGGATTGATTTAGTTGAACTTGTAAGACCTTGACCTCTAATTTCAGTGTTTAGTATTGTCTTAGTTACGAATTAGCTTTTTAAGTAAGATTAGACGTTGTTTGACTACATTTGTGAGTTTGATTAGATTTTCATAGCTTTGGGGAATTTTGAGAACCGTCGGGCCCAGTCTGGCAGTCTAGGAACGCCTTGGGTTATACGTGTTAGCGTGGGGGGATTGTTTTTTATTTTGAAAATTTTCAATTTTGATTTTTTATGATATGTTAAATTATCTCCAACAACTTTCATGTTCACTCCGTTCCCATTTGAAGCCTAGAAAATCAGTTTTTTAGCCCTAAGGGCAAAACAGCCTTTTCGCGTTGAAGTTTGAGCCCAAATTTCAGAATTTCAGAACCATGTCAAAAGTATATTTTTTGAAAATTAAATTTTGTGAGGATCATTTTAGTCTTCTTCGTTGAGTCCATCCGAGGCCCAGAAAGCCCATTTCCAAGCCCATCAAGTCCTAGTAAGTTGTAGGGCCCGCACCCACCTCTCTTATATGTTCCCCATCTCCCTTACGTTTCTGTCTTCTCCTTCAGTTCGACCTGCAACAAGACAGCTTTAGCTGAAGCTTTTCTTCCCTTCTTTCTCTTCCATTTCTTCACAAAAGCTCACCAAACTTTGGGTAACTTCGGAATCAATCATCGCCAACGCGTTGCTCTCATCGTCCACTCTCCATTCATCCCATTTTTGGGTCCTTTCATTGCTGGCCACCCCAACTACCACCATTAATCCGTCCTGTTTGAACTCCTTCAGGTAAGCCATGGATTCCAGCTTCTTATATGAGGAATAGCAGCCCATTTGGTCCACAAATTCGCACATGCAAAGCATGATTCTAAACCTTTCTTGACTTGTGTTTTTGGGGGGTTTTTGTGTAGGATTTTTGGGGTTTCTCTAGCTGAGTGTTTCAAGCTGCTGGAAGGTGTTAGGGAAAGTGATTTGGGGCCCATTGGTGCTAAGGCAAGTGAATAAACTGATCTTGGATATGCATGCAACTGAACCTGTGTTTCTTTTTCAAAGTTTGATGTGGAATTTCTATTTCATTGATTCATTTTCTCTGGCTATGCAAGGCGGATTTCCTGAGGATTTTTGTGTTCGGATTATGTGCAGATTTCTGCAATGTTTTAATGGGTTCAGCTGTGTTAAAATTTTAAAGTTCCGCAGGTTTTAGTGTTCTATTCATGTGCAGATTTCTGCAATGTTTTAATGGGTTCAGCTGTGTTAAAAATTTAAATTTCTGCAGGTTTTAGTGTTCTATTCGTGTGCAGATTTCTGCAATGTTTTAATGGGTTCAGCTGTGTTAAAATTTTAAATTTCTGCAGGTTTTAGTGATCTATTCATTTGCAGATTTCTGCAATGTTTTAATGGGTTCAGCTGTGTTAAAATTTTAAATTTTTGCAGGTTTTAGTGTTCTATTCCTGTGCAGATTTCTGCAATGTTTTAATGGGTTCAGCTAGGTTCAGATTTATGCAAATTGTTTTAATGTTCAGCTAGGTTCAGATTTATGGTTCAGATTTATGCAAATTGTTTTAATGTTCAGCTAGGTTCAAATTTATGCAAAATGTTTTAATGTTCAGATAGGTTCAGATTTCTGCAAAATATTTTAATGTTCAGCAATATATAGAATTCTGCAATGTTTAGCGTTCAGTTTATATACAAATTCATTCAGGGTTTTGTTTATCCATGGTAACATGGAGAGTTCTTGTTTTTGGGTTGTTTTTCTAGTCTGGAAAACCTGATCTTTTAATCTCTCGTTCACTCATGTTAATATCTGAATTCTTCATCTAATATGTTCATGGAATGAGATGGTTTGGCTGGTGTTGATTGGAGGTTGGATAGAGGCCAGGGAAATTCTATTTAGGTGTTGGAGACTATTGGTTTGAGAAGGAAGGAGGACAGGTTATGTATGAGGGGCATTTGGGAACAGTTCGTCCATTCTCATTGTGTTTTGCACTCTTTAAGCCTCCTCCTTCCTTGAATGGAACCTTGGAACAAAAATATGTATTTAACCATGAAATCGAGGAAGATGTTAGCAGGACCTTTGTATGTGAATTACCCAGGAATTTATTTTGGATTTTATTAGAGTCTCGCTGTACACTCAGAGACTTCAAATGCCGAACAACTTTAGAGGCATCAAATTATAATTATAGCACGACATTTGGACTTTGAGTGCACACCGAAACGGCCTGGGTAAACCATTCCAACACAACTAATTATCTCATTCCAGAGCAGAAGATTTATACGTTTTCTTATAAATCGATTTGAAATAAGAATGGAGTGGTTCGCCACGTTTGAGAAATATCGGAAAGGCTATTCGTTTGATTTGTTTTGAAATTGTCCGTTTGTACTTGTATAGAGTAGTCATTTTACCAATTTGAAATGTGTTCAGTGATTTGATTTATAACAATTTGGATTTTTAGTCGGCACCATTAAGCTTGGGTCACTTTGTCGGACTGATCACCCGGCCTAGGATCTTCAAATACTTTGCCAATTGCAGTATGGACCCTTAGTTTATTTGCTCCAGCCATGACAACGGTTATTTATTTGTTCCGGCCATTTCATATGGCGAAGGTTATTGCTCCAACCATTTTTATGGCAATGGTTTTTGTTCCGGCCATTTCATATGGCGACGGTTTTTGTTTGTGTACTCTTATTACCTCGGTAATAGGAGAATATAGCTAAATGTGGGTTGCCAATGTTTTAATTGTTTCTCAATCAGTTTGAAATGATTTAATATGAACTTCCTTTCTATACAGAAATTTCTTATTTTGAATTGTCTTTATAAATATGTTTCCTTTTAAATGCATTTTTATGATTTTATATATGACTTGACAAACCTTGTATATCTTATCTATTTTATTCACCTGCCAGACCGTCGTGTCTGATATGTCACTTTTGATGCCATAGGTAGTAGGTCTTTCGTTTCGAGTTGGAGTGCGTGCGGTGGATTCGAAGCCTTGTATTTTGGTAGGTTTGCCGTATTGACAATGTCATGTAGACGTCGAGTTTGGCATTGGAGTTCGACACATAATTTGGGGTAGCAGCTTATTTAGATAGTTATCTTGGATGGTTTTTGTTAGCCTTTTTCTTTGGGTGGTTAACTAAAGCACTTGTATAATTTGTAACTTGAACATATGTGGGAAATGAATTATCTTGTTAGTGTCATCTCAGCATCTTATGGCTTTTGATTTGTTCCATTCTGAATAAGTGCTTGGATTTGATGGCTTTATGTTAGTGGCCGAGTGCGACACGGAGTCCAATGGCCACGGGCTCTGAGTCGCAACGCCACGTAAGATTCAGTGAAATGTTTCGTCTGTAATGGAATTTTGTTATCCTCACACACGCGGATCATGGGGAAAGCAAAAAATTTTAACCCCAAATCACGCTTCCCGAGATTGGACCTCTGCAGGAGTCCGATTTCGGGGCGTGACAGAACTTGTCTGACAAAGGGCTACATTAATTAAAGTGGGTCAATGAGTGATTGTTGATTTTCTGACGAACCGGCCTTAACACAGGCTAAGGTTCCAATAACTAGATCTCTATTAGATTCCAAGAACACTTGATTAATCTAATAATTAATCCTAATTTGGATTAAAAGCGATCAACCACAAAAAGACAAGGACACACGATGTATACGTAGAAAACCCTATTCGGAGAAAAACCACGGGCCTTATCGTCTAGGCCAACAGATAACCAAGCACTAAATAAATTGAAAGTTACAAGAAAGAACCCACAACCCCTTTCCAGTTGCAACTCAACCTAAGGGCTGCGCTGTATTGCCGACTGCTCGCCGTACGCCTTCACTGTGCTTAAAACAAATACCTTGAAACCGCCTTCAAAATGACTCTACTGTAGAAGAGTAGATGGAATGAGAAACCAAAGCTTAATCTTCAACACAGCAACTAGAAGTCTTGGGTGGTGATGGATCTCTCAGAAATCTTCTCTAGGGTTTTTGTATTGAAGAGAAGTACTTTTGAATAGAGAGAGAATGGCTATTTATAAGCCTAAGTTCGTGCCTCAAGAGTTGTAATTCGATTAGGGTTCAACATAGCATCTTGAGAGAAAATAGGAGGTTGTTTTCTGGAGGAGATTAGAATTCGCCAAGGTTTGCTCAAGATGTCAGGGGAGTTCGCTCGAGCGAAGATGATTATGTCTTAGAACTTCATGTCAAAACATAGTTGGCTCGAGCGGAGAATAAAATGCCTCGAGCGAAGAAGCTTCTGTGAAGGGTACGCTCGAGCGGTTAGGGAATTTGCTCGAGCGAAGTGGATTCTGTTTCTACAGAGCTGAGATGGCTCAAGCGATGTAAATGAAAGCTTGAGCGAAGTATCTTCTATGATGGGTCGCTCGAGCGGTCATTGAGTTAGCTCAAGCGAATGTGGTCAGATCCACAACAGTTTATCTTTCCTCGCGGGCAGTCCATTCTAATAAAAGATACATTATTTGAAACCCTGTTTTTTCCATTAACCAATTTATTGGCCAACACTCATAAAACCTTATATTTTCACATATGAAGCGTTGATTTCTTAATTCGTGACTTTGTAGACTAGTCATAAATTGAGTTTGAATTATTGTCTCACAGGCCAAGCTCAAGTTGATTCCTTGGCTCATTCTAAGGCTCAGGTTAGTTCAATATATGTGCGCGCATCTTCGAATGTTATTTGTTTTAAATATTTTGAAAAAATAGTTCGTTGGGGTAGTACTACATACACGCAAACACACACATATTCCCTTCTCCTCACCTGTTGGTGTATGGGGTTGAAGGCTGAGATTATCATCCTAACAACTTGATCAACATCTAACAAGTTATCACCGCCCAAAATGAACACATAGTTAATTAATAGTCTAGTCCATTAGGATGGGTGCCAAATCCGAGATCGGTGATTTTCACGGAGTCCCTATTTTACAGTCCCCTCGTATGGATCATAAGGTGGGCCCTACTGTATATTTATTCACCCAATGCTCACCATACTTGATGAAGGTATACACGCACCCATGTGTAATTTATATCTATTTACATTATATTTATATGAGAAATTCTAAAAACTCGTTTCGAAAAAGAGAGTTTCTTGCCCAATCTAATATCCAACGAAAGGCACGCATTAGTAGTAGGGCAGTTGCAGTGATTGCCGCTTCGGTCAATTGAATTAGCGGCAACAGTAGTAGTGGTAATAACAATAATGAAGATGATGGTGATGATGTTACCGATGATACTAATGATGATGATAATGATGATGATGATCACAGTATAATTTTTAAATTAGATAAATCTGAGGTGTTGCTTATTATTGGAAGATCAAGGCCTCGTGTGGCTAAATTCTCAATGTACTATCAATAAAATCTTCAACTGGCTTTATGTTTTTTAAGCTCTATTAATTTTTTTTAATTTGTTTTGTACAGGTGGCCTGGTGTGGGCTTATAGCTAGTCTATAGTTTTGTTTGTTTGTTTTTTTTTTAATTGTCTTATACCTAATATTTCTTGGGCCCTTTTCGCCCCACTTTCCCATGCAGGTCAACTTATTAAGATTTGCTAGGGGAAAGGATGTCTCCTTTATATATTGGGTTCTTCCCCCTTTTGGAAGCTTTCATCTAATATAAATGATCTTCCGGAAAAAGAATAAAATGTTGAACTTGCTATCACTAGCTTCAGTGGCCCACTATTTTAAATTATGATTGACAGGTCTCAACTCTCAACCCGACCCTGCTGAGTGGCCTCTGTAAATTTCCCTTTTTCTTCTAGTTCTCCTGTTTTGATCCTCTCAAGCCGCTGAGAGAGGATCTCCTTAAGCATCCTTCTATTTCCTTTTTTCTTTTTTCTTTTTTCTTCTGCTTTTGGTTTTCTGTTTTTTCTTTTTTTTCGTCGGGGGGCGGGGTGGGGGGGCGGGGTGGTCTTTAATACAATTTCTCTTTTAAGCGAAAAAGGATTCTTTTTATTTTTCTGTTCTTTAATACAATTTGCCTTTTTAGCAAAAAAAACCTGGGCTGAGTGGTCTCAACTTTCAATCTACCAACTTGAGTAAATTGGAGAGTTTAACTGAGCTAGAGCAAGATTTAAGTTGAGTTATTTAGACCAACAGTGGAGCGCGTTGAGTCGGAGTTTTGGTTTGAAACAATGGTTTTGACTTTTAACCTCTCCAAGTTTAACCAAATTAGGTGATCAATTGGATTAATAACAACTACAACTACAACTACAAATTTAAACCAGGTTGGTGTGCTCAAGGATTACTAACCAACATGACGGCCTTTATGTTGTCGCTTGTTAATGGAATATCAAGGCCCCCATCTTGTTGAATTCTCAAGAGAACATCAATTAAATTTTCCTCTTCCTCTTCCTCTTCCTGATCTTCCTCGGCCTCACTCCTGCGAGTCTCCTTTGCCAGTCCCATTTGCCTACGTTCTTTGATGATTTCTTCCATGAAGCCATCAAGCTTCTTTCCAACCATCTCCAATTTGTACTTCATCCCACTGATAGCAGAAATGAATTCCAATGAAGGGAACAAGTCGGCCAGTGTGAAACCTCCAGACAATTCAATTACCTCCTTCAGGGCTGAAATGAACTTTTCCTGTTCTTTGCATTTCTTGCCAAGCATAGCCTTGGAAATTACATTGTTTGTTAGGGAGAAGAGCTTTTCAGTGAGATTTATCGGAGAATAAGCAGCAGCGGAAATGGAACGAACAAGGTTAAGTACCTCTTCCTCTCTTATATGCCTAAACGATACGACCCGCCTGGTGCTCAAGACCTCTAGTGTGCAAATCTTCCTTAGTTGTCTCCAGTAATTACAATAGGGAGAGAAGGCAATATTGGTGCACCCATAGGAAATGATCTTCGAAGGGAGGAAAAATGGTCTATCGGCAAAGTTGAGATCATGGTTCTTCATAACCTCCTCGGCAAATCTGGGGGAAGAGACTATAATCATGGAGAGCTCACCAAGCCTTAGGTGCATGAAAGGTCCATGTTTATTGGCTAGGTCCCTAAGGGTGTGGTGTGGTAGTGGGCCTATCAATTGATGAATGTTTCCTATGATGGGTAGTTTCCATGGCCCAGGAGGCAGTTTTGGGGCTGGGTTTTTGTTCTTCTCTCTTATCTTCTTGACCATGAAAAAGAGCAGAAAGGTGAAGAGAATAGGCAAAGGGGAAAGCTGGAGTTCCATGGGCAGTGGTAAAAACTGGAATTCTTTTATGAGACTGTGAAAGCTGAAGTTAGGAGTTGGCATCTCCATCTATTTATTCATATCAAATTTTGTCTGTTTGCTAAAGTGAGATACCTCTCCAGGGAGGGGGAGAATCAGAAAAAAGTAATGCCTCCCTTCCTATGGTTCATATCTACAGAAAGTGACTAAAATAAAAGGATCTGGACCCACAGCTGTGAGGTTTTAACCTAGAGAAATCTTGAGTTAAAAGGAGTCCCTGAACTCCAAAGTGAAGCTCATCTATTGAGTTGGGTACTCTTCAAGGTAAACGTAGGCGGCATCCTTAAATATTATATCAATCCGAGTTTGTTCCATTGTTGAATTGACCATTTGATGAAAAATGTAATTATGAATATGCATAAGATTGTGTTAATCACTTTCTCTTTATCAAATAGTCAAGCAAATGGCGAAAAATTGACAGATTGATATGATTTAGGATTACACCATATATGAGAATGGAGTTTATCTTGAACGATTTGAATTTCAATAAGCTGGCTCCACTGTAGAATTCAACGCTTTTAACTCTAGATTTCTCGGCTGGTTAAAGCCATTGAGACTTCAAATAAAAAGTATAACAAAGTCAAACCAAAAGTCTTATTCATCGTTAATTTGACTACAGAAGTAATTTTGATTAGAGTGGCATTTTTGTATAATCTTTAATTATTCATATAAAATCATTGATTAATGTTGTGAAGTATAAAATTGTGTTTAATCAGAGAAATGTTTCCAGCTGTGGGTTGTCACTATCAGTACATAATCTTTATATTTCTCTCAAATAGAATGCCAACACAGGGTTGGGTACTGGCTGGTACTGACCAACTAATTTAAGCCATGCAATCTAATTAATAAACCCTGTCAGCCAATTCAAACCCTTCATGGTGAATCATTCAACTAATCTGAAAGAAATCATAAAAGGTATGGCCCGCCCAACCAACCCTCACCTTTTAGTGTATTTGGTTAGAGTTTTCAATAGTGTTTTTTGGGCTTTGATTTCTGTAATGGCCCTAAATTGTGATTAGATTTTTAAAAGGTATTTTTTAATTAAAGGACCAAAAAGTACTTACAAAAGCTAACCTCAACCCACTTGACATATTTCTAAAAGCCCTTTTCTTTTGTGGGCCAAACTCTGATGGAGTGAAATTTCTCTCGAAATCAGTAAAAGAGTGATTTAGATTTTGTAAATAGGCCCTATTAATATATTTATATGTTTGAAAGATAGGGAACCAAATGATGCAGGTCCTAACTTATACCAAGCTCTATGAGATAATGACAGCTATGATACCGCGCAACATCTCCCTCGTGATTTATCTAGGAAGTTATATGTGGCCATTTTATTCATGTCAACAGGCACTTAAATTGCCTCACTAGTAAGTGGCAACGGTTCTCACCTAGGTGCTCAAGGTTCGAACACTGGGTACGCTGCCCCTTCCCACTTGTGTAGGCTCTCTTCAAGCTTGTGCGGGCTTCTTTCTCACTTGTGTAGGTCTGCTTCCCCTGTGCGTCCGGGCTGTCTTCCCCTGTGCATCCGGGCTCTCTCTTGGGTCACAGCCAACCCCTTGGCTAGGTTATAAAAAAAAAGAGGAATTTACCCGAAAAATCACCTTAGATGCACACTAACAAAAAAGGCCCCATTAGGTTTTATGAAACAAAACCGATCTTCCTGCCAAACTTTTCCCTTTTTTTTTCCGTTTTTCAACGACCATCGACATCGTTGCTCATTTCAATGGGACCAAGCGTCTCAATATTCTGCGGGGTGATGACGTCGTCGCCCATTTCAATGAGACCAAATGTTTTAAGATTCTGTGGAATGACGACGCCGTCGCTCATTCTAACCTTCTGCAATACTTCATAAACGGTTAGGCGACATCATCGATGCCGATCTTAGTTTGAAAAAAGAAATTTATGAGATTCACTATGTTTTGCATATGCGCTACGTGATCCGAAGAAACCAACATACATCCTCTGTATGCTTCATTACAAGCACAATTATAAAAATTAATTAGATTCGATACCTGCTTTAGTTATTTTAAAGAGAATTGGTGAGCGGGATTAATGGTGACTTTTTAACCAAGGGTTGATATTTAAAGTAGTGCTTGATGGTTGTTGGATACATGTTTTCTTGTGAGCAAATGTACCGGAGGGTATATTTAGAATGAAAATGCAAAAGTTTGTGGTCTCAGAATCATTGCCACTCAAGTTTCCTACCATCTTGATTGTCAATTACTTCCTCCAAATCAAGATTCATTAACGATGTCCTCTACTTTGACTGTAACTCAAGAAAAACTACATAATTAGAATATTTGGGATGGGGGATTCAAATCCAAAGCTACCATCTGCTGATAGTTTAAGCCAAATCTACCAAACTCCAAAGAATTTCTTTCTAAAAAAAAATATCCCACCAACCCCTACATTTTTCCATTTTAAATGGTGAAGGGGAGGGAGGAGCTTTGCCTTGAAAAGGTGAAACATGGACTCCTTTTCTTTCCATTGACCAACCACCATGGCTTTTCTGTCCAGCATCAAGGCTAGTAAGCAGATCCCAAGTGTACAAAAGCTCACACAAGAGACGTTGGTTGCAATCGTACAAAGATACGTACCCGACGCACTAGACAATCCAGTCTTCAATTGCTGCAACCCTTCTCTGCAAGTTCCCCTGGTCAACATAGCAATCAAAACGAAGGAGAATCTCAATAGGAAGAGCAAAAGGATGATAGTCCGAGAGGGGGGTGATTTCAAGTAGTGATTGGTCATCTCCCTCGACTCTCCTGTGATTTGAATTAGGGGTTGCTCAAAAGGATGATAGGCCTTCATGCAAGAGGACATGCCTTGCTTTGCCTCGACCCTAGATTGCCCAAACTCAACCCAACCGGAAAGAGCATCAACAAATTGCACAAAATCACACTTTTCCACTGTATGACCCAACCAAGATAGAGACCAAATCAACAAATGGCAAAAGCCAGACTCAAATCAACAAATGAAAAAAGTCAAATCTTAAAAGGAACTGAAAAACAAGAGGAGAAGATGCATTCGTACCTGTAGTGAGGAGGAAACGCATTCGTACCAGTAATGGGGAAGAAGAAAAGGAAAATAGGGGTTTTGGGGGTTTTGTAAGGTTTAAACGAGCGACGACGTCGTCGCTCAATGAAAACTTAAATAAAAAAAATAAAAGTAGTCCTAGGGGACCACATTCGTATCATATGAACTACTGGGGCCTTCTTTGGTTAGTGAACAACTAAGGTGATTTTTAGGGAAATTCCTCTAAAAAAAAGGGTATTGTGTATTATATAATATTTTTATTCTAATTTTTTTTATATTTAATATGAAATTACTAAAAAGCTGTTATCTCTATTTTAACCATACAACATCATATCTATTAACCATACAACTTCATATGCTTTCGTTGCTACAGGCATATATATATATATATATATATATCAAAGTGATGCTAGCAGAAAGAATTTTCTTATAATAAAAAATACTACTTTAAAGAAATAGCATTTTTTCTTTTAATACTACTATATTAAATACCACCAAAGTTCAACTCTCTATGATCGTCCAACCTTTGGAAGCCAACCAAACCGATCGTTAATTCAATGCTCTGGCCATGTATCAACAATCGATCTTGCACCCAAGGAACAAATCAATAATATGAAAGCCAACACACTTTTAATTGAGTGGTGTTGGCAGCCTTAAGAAAGCCAACACACTTTTGATTGGGTGTTGTTGGCATCTTAGTCTCACATATGCCCCGTGATCAATCCTTTAGTCCTCAAGTAAAAAATCATCTTAGACTACTAGCTAAACATAGTGAAAAAAAAAAAAAAAAAAAACCAATCAAACGCAAAATAATCAATCCAACGAGGCCCATATCAAAATCAACACATCCAATCATCCTCAAATACTAACATCCACGACTCAAGACTTACCTTTCCAAAACCAAGGCGAGGGCATGAGCTATGGGGTTACTTCTTCTAATAGTAAAGAAACATAAATATAAGTAATTTAAAAGCTACAATAAAGAAATGCGGACCCCATCATTCATACGCCTGCATGAGTTGAGAACTATGGCCAAACTCAAACTCGGCCCATTTATTAGATCCAATTAACCTGAAAGTTTTCAGGGAAGATGGAGAATTTTCTCTTGCTAGAAAACTGAACCCTCTGCAAGGCCAAGTGATGGTCGCGGACAGGATTGATGCCGGGTCTATTCACAGTATCTTTGTGCATTTTGGAGGTTTGCAAGACTCCAGCAGATCTCACTACTTTTGCTGCACAACTTGATAGCGAGCTAGGGCTCTCATCTCCCATTAAGTAGAAATTCTTAACGAGTCACACTTAAACTGGAGTTTTCTTCGCCAAGAAACCAATGTCCCTTGGCCATGAGGAGGTTAGTCGAGTGGGGATAAGATCTGATTTTCTAATCCGAGATTACTGTGGATCGCTATCTCAACTTAACCAATCATTTAAGTTTAGTGATTGAAAGTGATTCTCTTAATGTTATCTCATAGGTTTTGTATTTAGCTATGTTTCATTAGAAATTTCAGTTTTACTTGAATAAGATTAGAGTTTTATCGTCATCGTTTAAAGTGGTATTTTAGCATGTTGGGCGGTTACCAATGATTTTGCAGATTCTTTAACTAAGATGGGGTGGATAGGTTTTCTAATTTGGTTGCTTTCACTGTGTAAATTTATTTTCTCATTTCTTTAATACTTTCATAGTACCATTGTATCCCTTTGCTTCTACAGAGTGGGACTTTTATAATCTTCCTCTTCTTTTAGTATATTTCATTGTTATTGGTCCGAAATATATATATATATATATATATATATATTTATATATGCCGGACGATTGGCTGAAATCATGTGTAGGATCACCTACACCTTGAGCATTGAAGTGTAGTTATCTTTTGGAAATAGCACACCCAAAAGAATTCTCTGTTGCTTTTGATTGTGAGTACCAATGATCTCAGTGTCCCACTCGCACTTCCGAAGGGTAAAGAGGAGATTGAGAGTGGAGCTCCACTGTGGGGCCACTCAATAAAAATCCAAATCATGTAAAATGAATGTTGTCCAATTATTTGGGGTTTCCAAGATTTTTGATAGCGTGAGTTGTCCGTAAAAGATTGTTGCATGTGATTAACGACGGATAAGGGTGTGTTAGTTGCATTATTAATTATATGTACAATCTAACCTTTGAAACAAACAACTTCTATTGAAGTGCACATTGAGGGCATTCGTTTTTATCAAGTCCATAACAGGGAGATACTGTTTTTTTCAATTCTAAATCGCCAACTATATAAAATCTCATGCCAGCTAATACGCCATCCAAAGTGCTTTTTTGAAATGAGAAAAACAAACAAGAAATTTTATACCGCCAGTGATTTAGGATTAGATAAAACAGCACCTTCCTTTTTCGTGGGAGTCCGGATCCCTTGTTTCGTTGAAACAAGGGGAGCCCGTTTGGACCAATCCTCATGCACTACGTGGCAAACTTGCCACCTCGACCTGTCCTGGATTGAATTAAAGAAAAAGGCAGGGTCTTTCTTACAAAACCCAAATTCCCTTTCAATCCATGGAGACCAAACCCTCAGCCAAGACCACCACCAATGGAACCAACAGCGACGAAGACGACAACTATGTTGAATACATCCCCGTTGCCAAATGCAGAGCCATGGAAGCCCAGAAGCTCCTCCCACACCGCCGAGGCGGCACCTCCCGCCAAATCCTCCCAATCCGCCACGGCGGAGAACCACCCCCCTCCGACTCCGACCGCCCTCGCCACGCCGAATCGAAGCCCAGCCTCCTTGTCAAATCCTCCCAGCTCAAGCTCGCCCAGCCCAAAATTAGCCCCACCGAGCAGCTCGTCCAGCAGCAGGTGGAGATGATCGATCTTTTCTCCAACCGTAGAACCCTCATGTCCGTCCGCGATCTCGCCAAGGGAATCACCTACACCGAGCCCCTCGCCACCGGCTGGAGCTCTCCCTCCACCATCCGCCATCTCCCCCGAAATCCACCGACACCATCTGCAAGCAGTGGCACATCCTCGTCGAGGGCGAGGCGAAGACGCTGTGCCCCCATCAAGAACTTCAAGGATATGGGCTTCCCGAAGCTAGTTCCCAAGAAGCTCAAGGCCAAGGGCGTTTTCCAGCCCACCCCCATCCATGCATGAGGCCGCCCCGTCATCTTCTCCGGCCGGGACACAATCGGAATTGCATTTACAGGGTCTGGAAAGAGGCGCTTTTATATATATATATATATATAAAAGACCCTGCCTTTTTTTTTTTATTCATTCCAGGGCAGGCCATTGCTGAGGTGGCAAGCCTGCCAATGGCACGTCGTGAGGTTATCTCCATCTAAATCATGATCCCTTGAAGGATTGCCACAGATTCTGTTGCCCAAAATTCAAACAGTTTTAACCAACCTTTTATTCAATTGTGACAGCCCAAAATTGTCCCCTCCCTCTCCGCAGTGGGCCATATGAATAGGCTCTCTATTATATTGACAATAAGTCTATATGGACGTATTATTGTGCCCGAACTGAAGACCGATCTGCGCTGGAGTCCGAGCTGGAGAAAAAGCCAATCGGTGACTAGACCAAATGGTTTTCAAGATTTCAAAACCCGCCAGAACGAAAGAACATTTTCATTCTTCTCCTCTCCCCATTTTCATTCTCTCTCTCACTCCATCGCCCATTTTCATCATCTCTCTCTGCCCATCGCGATTCTCTCTCTCTCTCTCGCGCGCGCGACTCTCCCTCCCCATCAGCAGCTCTCTCTATCTCAGCAGCAGCTCTCTTGTGCGAGGCTCCCTCCCCATCGCAGCTCTCTCCCTCGTGCGAGGCTCCCTCCCCAACAGCAGCGCATCATCATCTCTCTCTCACTCGCGCGATCGGACCCCATGAGAATCGCAGCGCCCTAACCCCCATCGCCTTGAGCAGCCACGCCTCCACAAATCAGGTTAGGGGTTTTTTCTCCATTGTTTTTCCATTGCTTTATGTGAATATGCAAGTAGTCTACTGTTGTTGGTTGTTGTTGACAATTCCATTTTTCTTGTTTTCCGTCTTTGTTTGTCGATGGAGAAGAGGAAAGCGGCTAAAACCTTTTACTGTTTATGCTCGACGAAAGGAGAAGGAGAGCTCTGTTCGATGGTGGAGCAGTGATCGACGATGATGGCAGCAGCCGTCCTCGGTGCACGGTACGCTTTCTCTTCCCTCTTCTTCTTTTCGAAGGGGTGGGTTTGTGATGGAGACGGAGGTTGAGGGACAAAGGGTTCGATTGGGTTGGGGTCGGGATTTGCAGAGATGTGTGCCCTCTCTCTCTCTCTTTTCTTTTTTTTTTTATTTGTCGAAAGGAACAGAGTGGGGTCTTCTCACTTCGGGATGGGTTTGGGGCAACAATGGTTTTGGGTGAGGATCAGGGGTCTTGAGTTGGAGATTTGGGGATTTCGTATTTTGGTTGTGGGATCCAGGGATTTTGGATCGATGAAGGGGATAGGGATAATATGGCTGAGATTTTGGACGATCGACGGAGCTGTAGATTTTTTTTTTTCAGAGAACTGGTGATGGCGGTGGAAGGATGATGGTACATGGATGGTGACGGTTTGTAGGGGTTTTTAAAAAAAAAAAATTTTTTTTTTTACAGATTCTTAGAGGAAGGAGCTGAGGAATTCCTGTTGAAGCCTCTTCGCCCATCAGATGTGTCTCGTCTGAGAAACCATATGAATCATCTTGGAAGCGTTAGCTGATACTTTGTCTTAGGTAGAGAGACTCAATGCCTCCATCCCAACTTCTGTTTTTCAGTTGCATCAAAGGCAGGCTCTTCAAGAATATTGGAATGACAGATGAGAACCTTCCCATGGTCTCATAAAAGGGTTTGATTTGTCTGCATCATTGTTCAATGAATGGTACTCTTGATGTAATGACCAGCTGAAAGTTGGTAGGCTCTTGTTTATTTGGATGAGACCAATGTTTGTTTAAGGGTGGGGTTCATTTTCTATCAATGTTTTTGTTGGGTAATGTATTATGGTCATTTGTTTCGAATGAAAGAGGTAAGTTTGGCTTTAGAATTCAGTTGTGATGGTTGTTGGTTGCTTTTGATTTGCAATTTTGAGGTGCTCCACAGGTTTTCAAAGGATGTTGGAACTTGTAGTGTATTCTTGTCATTTGTTTCGAATGACTCCATCACATGATTTCAGATGTGATGTTGTCAATGTTTTATTTATGTAGTTTCATATGACTCCACAGGTTGTTTTGATGGTGTCAATTTTGTGCAGATTTTGTCAACCGGGTTGAAAAAGTGCCATAGTTTAAAACAAAGCAAACGTGGTTGTACTGAACTGAAAATTAGCAGATTTTATGTCCATGATATGGACTTGGAGATCCCCGAATTGCAGCCGAAAAATCCTTCGGGAAGTAGGCTAAAAAATTCCCTAAACAGGGGTACTCAGCAACGCCTGTGCAGATTTCGTCCACCGACTTGAAAAAGTGCGACTGTTTTGAAAACATCGCAAAAGTGCTTGTTTCTAACTGAAAATTAGCAGAATTTAAGTTCATCATATGGACTTGGAAATTCCCAAATTTCAGAAAAAATGAACAGCGGGAAGTGGGCAAAAAAATTCCCTAAACCGGGGTATTCAGCAACGTCAGTGCAGATTTTGTCGACCGAGTTGAAAAACTGCGACTGTTGAAAACATCGCAAAAGTTCTTGCTTCTAACTGAAAATTAGCATAATTTAAGTTCATCATATGGACTTGGAAATCCCCAAATTTCAGAAAAAATGAACCGCGGGAAGTGGGCAAAAAATTCCCTAAACAGGGGTACACAGCAACGTCTGTGCAGATTTTGTCCACTGACTTGAAAAAGTGCGACTGTTGAAAACATCGCAAAAGTGCTTCTTTCTAACTGAAAATTAGCAGAATTAAAGTTCATTATATGGACTTGGAAATCCCCAAATTTCAGAAAAAATGAACGGCGGGAAGTGGGCAAAAAAATTCCCTAAACAGGGGTACACAGCAACGTCTGTGCACATTTTGTCCACCGACTTGAAAAAGTGACTGTTGAAAACATCGCAAAAGTGCTTGCTTCTAACTGAAAATTAGCAGAACTTAAGTTCATTATACACAGCAACGTCTGTGCAGATTTTGTCCATCGACTTGAAAAAGTGCGACTGTTGAAAACATTGCAAAAGTGCTTGGTTCTAACTAACAATTAGCAGAATTTAAGTTCATCATATGGACTTAGAAACAAGCACTTTTGCGATGTTTTCAACGGTCGCACTTTTTCAAGTCGGTAGACAAAATCTGCACAGACGTTACTGAGTACCCCTGTTTATGGAATTTTTTTGCCCACTTCCCGCTGTTCATTTTTTCTGAAATTTGGGAATTTCCAAGTCCATATGATGAACTTAAATTCTGCTAATTTTCAGTTAGAAAAAAGCTCATTTGCGATGTTTTCAACAGTCGCACTTTTTCAAGTTGGTGGACAAAATCAGCACAGACGTTGCTGAGTACCCCTGTTTAGGGAATTTTTTTGCCCACTTTCTGTGGTACATTTTTTCTGAAACTTGGGGATTTCCAAGTCCATATGATGAACTTAAATTCTGCTAATTTTCAGTTAGAAAGAAACACTTTTGCGATGTTTTCAACAGTCGCACTTTTTCAAGTCGGTGGACAAAATCTGCACAGACGTTGTTGTGTACCCCTATTTAGGGAATTTTTTTGCCCACTTCCCGCTGTTCATTTTTTCTGAAATTTGGGGATTTCCAAGTCCATATGATGAACTTAAATTCAGCTATTTTTCAGTTAGAAAAAAGCTCATTTGCAATGTTTTCAACTGTCGCACTTTTTCAAGTTGGTGGACAAAATCTGTACAGATGTTGCTGAGTACCCCTGTTTAGGGAATTTTTTTTCCGACTTCCCACTGTTCATTTTTTCTGAAATTTGGGGATTTCCAAGTCCATATGATGAACTTAAATTCCACTAATTTTCAGTTAGAAACAAGCACTTTTTCGATGTTTTCAACAGTCACACTTTTTCAAGTCGGTGGATAAAATCTGCACAGACGTTGCTGAGTACCCCTGTTTAGGGAATTTTTTTGCCCATTTCCCGCTGTTTATTTTTTATGAAATTTGGGGATTTCCAAGTCCATATGATGAACTTTAATTCTACTAATTTTCAGTTACAAAGAAACACTTTTGCGATGTTTTCAACAGTCGCACTTTTTCAAGTCGGTGGACAAAATCTGCACAGACGTTGCTGTGTACCCCTGTTTAGGGAATTTTTTCGCCCACTTCCCGCGGTTCGTTTTTTTCTGAAATTTGGGGACTTCCAAGTCCATATGATGAACTTAAATTCTGCTAATTTTCAGTTAGAAAGAAGCACTTTTCGTTGTTTTCAACAGTCGCACTTTTTCAAGTCGGTGGACAAAATCTGCACAGACATTGCTGTGTACCCCTGTTTAGGGAATTTTTTTGCCCACTTCCCGTTGTTCATTTTTTCTGAAATTTGGGGATTTCCAAGTCCATATGATGAACTTAAATTCTACTAATTTTCAGTTAGAAGCAAGTACTTTTACGATGTTTTCAACAGTCGCAGTTTTTCAACTCGGTCGACAAAATCTGCACTGACGTTGCTGAATACCCCGGTTTAGGGAATTTTTTTGCCCACTTCCCGCCGTTCATTTTTTCTGAAATTTGGGAATTTCCAAGTCCATATGATGAACTTAAATTCTGCTAATTTTCAGTTAGAAACAAGCACTTTTGCGATGTTTTCAAAACAGTCGCACTTTTTCAAGTCGGTGGACGAAATCTACACAGACGTTGCTGTGTACCCCTGTTTAGGGAATTTTTTGCCCACTTCCCGCGGTTCATTTTTTCTGAAATTTGGGGATTTCCAAGTCCATATGATGAACTTAAATTATGCTAATTTTCAGTTAGAAGCAAGAACTTTTGCGATGTTTTCAACAGTCGCAGTTTTTCAACTCGGTCGACAAAATCTGCACTGACGTTGCTGAATACCCCGGTTTAGGGAATTTTCTTGCCCACTTCCCGCTGTTCATTTTTTCTGAAATTTGGGAATTTCCAAGTCCATATGATGAACTTAAATTCTGCTAATTTTCAGTTAGAAACAAGCACTTTTGCGATGTTTTCAAAACAGTCGCACTTTTTCAAGTCGGTGGACGAAATCTGCACAGGCGTTGCTGAGTACCCCTGTTTAGGGAATTTTTTAGCCTACTTCCCGAAGGATTTTTCGGCTGCAATTCAGGGATCTCCAAGTCCATATCATGGACATAAAATCTGCTAATTTTCAGTTCAGTACAACCACGTTTGCTTTGTTTTAAACTATGGCACTTTTTCAACCCGGTTGACAAAATCTGCACAAAATTGACACCATCAAAACAACCTGTGGAGTCATATGAAACTACATAAATAAAACATTGACAACATCACATCTGAAATCATGTGATGGAGTCATTCGAAACAAATGACAAGAATACACTACAAGTTCCAACATCCTTTGAAAACCTGTGGAGCACCTCAAAATTGCAAATCAAAAGCAACCAACAACCATCACAACTGAATTCTAAAGCCAAACTTACCTCTTTCATTCGAAACAAATGACCATAATACATTACCCAACAAAAACATTGATAGAAAATGAACCCCACCCTTAAACAAACATTGGTCTCATCCAAATAAACAAGAGCCTACCAACTTTCAGCTGGTCATTACATCAAGAGTACCATTCATTGAACAATGATGCAGACAAATCAAACCCTTTTATGAGACCATGGGAAGGTTCTCATCTGTCATTCCAATATTCTTGAAGAGCCTGCCTTTGATGCAACTGAAAAACAGAAGTTGGGATGGAGGCATTGAGTCTCTCTACCTAAGACAAAGTATCAGCTAACGCTTCCAAGATGATTCATATGGTTTCTCAGACGAGACACATCTGATGGGCGAAGAGGCTTCAACAGGAATTCCTCAGCTCCTTCCTCTAAGAATCTATAAAAAAAAAAATTTTTTTTTTTTAAAAACCCCTACAAACCGTCACCATCCATGTACCATCATCCTTCCACCGCCATCACCAGTTCTCTGAAAAAAAAAAATCTACAGCTCCGTCGATCGTCCAAAATCTCAGCCATATTATCCCTATCCCCTTCATCGATCCAAAATCCCTGGATCCCACAACCAAAATACGAAATCCCCAAATCTCCAACTCAAGACCCCTGATCCTCACCCAAAACCATTGTTGCCCCAAACCCATCCCGAAGTGAGAAGACCCCACTCTGTTCCTTTCGACAAATAAAAAAAAAAGAAAAAAGAGAGTGAGAGAGGGCACACATCTCTGCAAATCCCGACCCCAACCCAATCGAACCCTTTGTCCCTCAACCTCCGTCTCCATCACAGACCCACCCCTTCGAAAAGAAGAAGAGGGAAGAGAAAGCGTACCGTGCACCGAGGACGGCTGCTGCCATCATCGTCGATCACTGCTCCACCATCGAACAGAGCTCTCCTTCTCCTTTCGTCGAGCATAAACAGTAAAAGGTTTTAGCCGCTTTCCTCTTCTCCATCGACAAACAAAGACGGAAAACAAGAAAAATGGAATTGTCAACAACAACCAACAACAGTAGACTACTTGCATATTCACATAAAGCAATGGAAAAACAATGGAGAAAAAACCCCTAACCTGATTTGTGGAGGCGTGGCTGCTCAAGGCGATGGGGGTTAGGGCGCTGCGATTTTCATGGGGTCCGATCCCGCGAGTGAGAGAGAGATGATGATGCGCTGCTGTTGGGGAGGGAGCCTCGGACGAGGGAGAGAGCTGCGATGGGGAGGGAGCCTCGCACAAGAGAGCTGCTGCTGAGATAGAGAGAGCTGCTGATGGGGAGGGAGAGTCGCGCGCGCGCGAGAGAGAGAGAGAGAGAGAGAGAGAGAGAGAGAGAGAGAGAGAGAGTCGCGATGGGCAGAGAGAGATGATGAAAATGGGCAATGGAGTGAGAGAGAGAGAATGAAAATGGGGAGAGGAGAAGAATGAAAATGTTCTTTTGTTCTGGCGGGTTTTGAAATCTTGAAAACCATTTGGTCTAGTCACCGATTGGCTTTTTCTCCAGCTCGGACTCCGGCGCGGATCGGTCTTCAGTTCGGGCACAATAATACGTCCATATAGACTTATTGTTATATTGAATCATGTTGTTTTTTTTTTGCTTCTAACCCGCTCAGCCAGGACCCTTTGGCCTTAAGCCCGATTGACACTCGATTCTAGACAACCGGAAACTAATCCATATGAGCAAATACAAATCCTCCTACCCACATGCACCAGATAAAACCATTGGAGGTAGCCACCAAAAATAAGTGTCAAACATGTTAACTAGGGTACTGAATGGGTATTCAATCCTTTCATTAACTAAGGTAATGGGTGGGCATTTATTTTTCATCTCCTCTTTAATTTCATTTTTATTAAAGCGATATTATTTTTATGGCCATTTATAGAGTTTTACCTTTGATTCTTCAATTTTTGTAACTGTCATGAGTTCATTCCTTAGAATTTATAGGAATTCAAGTACATGCGAGTAAATGGATCAATGAAAAAGTGTAAAATTATATAATCATTGATTAACGTTTCTAAAGAACATCAGTTACATATAATATTGATTCAGCTATAGGTTGGCTGTTACCCTTCTTCTCTTGTTCATACATTTTTAAGGGCATCTTTACATTTTTACTTAAATACAATGTCAATTCCTAGGTGTGGTGCTGGTTTGGTTGGAAATCGATCTATACATTTTATTCAAATACAACAATGTCAACTCCTAGGGTGTGGTGTTGGTTTGGTTGGAAACAAGGCAGGTGATAAACCATCGCGCACATGGTTATTTGTTTTCTTCATTTGTTTAGGATCTCTACAGTGCAATAAAAAACAGCTAGAATATAAATGTAGGCAGGTCATGCTTGAGACTCTTTAACTTTATAAGAAATCCTGAGTTAAAGAGTGGAACCCCTCATTGGAACTCAGCTACTGGAATCCAAACCTTATAGAATAAACGGCCTCCAAAAACTTGAAGTTTCCTCAAATTCTAGACCAATCCAAGTTCTCTGCACCATTGGATTGACTCTTTGATAAAAAATGTGATGAACAAATTCATTATCACGTTTGATGACAAACAGTAAATCCAACAGTGGAAAAAACTCAAATATAGTGGTAAAATTTTAGGATACCCCCTATACCAAGAGGATGTTTATTTGAAATGATTCGGATTTTGATAGGTGGACACTAATGTGGAGTTCAACTCTCTTAACTTAGGATTTCTCTACGTTAAAACCTGAGAGGATCTAGACTCTAGTTAAGCATTGGGCTGAGTCCACATCCTTGAATAACTTGGGGCACGTTTGTGTAGCCAGTTTTTTAGGGAAGAACTGATGAGTTGTTGAAATTAGATTTTGTACTACATTAAAATCCATATTTGGTGTGGTTGCTTTTTCCTCACGAAAAATCATATAAATGGGCTATAACTTTTTCCAGGGTTCCTTGTAAAATAAATTCCCCGGGGGTGGGGTGGGGTGGGGTGGGGTTGGAAAAAAAATTCCACCGCGAAAGAGGAGAATTTTTATGGAACCTGTTTTCTATTATTGTGAGTCTAGATCGTCTGAGCCACTAACTTAATCTTACATAGAGATGTTAAATGGGCCGAGCTAGCACGACCGAGGGCACAGGCAGTGCGGGGCTATTGTGCTAGGCACGGCCCGGCACATGCAACACGAACAACTATAAGAGGTGTTTTGACCATTTTACCCCCTCCCAAAAGCGATAAAACATGCCACTTGTAAATTTGATAGAGGGTTATATTTTTCAAAATAGATGTGTATGTCACATCTTAAGTCCCATTACCTAAGTTGGTTTGAAACATATTTCAATGGTAATAAAAAAAATTAAAAGTATTGCTAAATTGATTTTTTGCTTTGCACAAAGAAAACAATTATATTCCACAATATGTGGGAGGCATAATGCATCCATAAAAATAAATTCAGGTGTCGAATATAGATGGGATTCTATGTATGATTTGTTAAATGAGGATATTTCAAGAAAAAAAAGTTTTAAGTGAATTTTGTTCTTTTAATGCACGTGAATAATTGATGACTGAGGCACATTGGGAGTTGTGTGGCCAAATACGAGATTTATTGCAAGTTTTTTTTTTTTTTACAATGCGACATTATTTTTCTCTAGGGTGTATTATCCCACCTCTAATGGAGTTCTAAACCTTCTTTTTGAAATTAGTTTACAATTTAAAAAATATAGAGACTATGTTTACTTAGTGACATTTGTAAAAAAAAATAAAAGAGAAATTTCATAAATATTGGAAAGATGCTCTAATGACATTTTGTTTGGTTGCTGCATTAAATCCTATGTTAAAATTAACCGATGTGCAATTTTTTCTTGAAGAAATAAATAATAATATGAAAAACTCAAATTTAAATACTTTTTCAAATTTAATGACAAATTACACATGTGAATAAGTTTACATGAGCAAACGATCCATATGTGAAACACGATCCCCTATTTATCAATTTGACCCCATTGCACATGTGAATTTAAATACATCCAATGACCATATGTTCTTCACTAATTTCTTACAATCTAGGACGGATCATGATCCAAAATTTGACCCTCTCGCTGTTTTCGGCCTTTTAAATATGATGGACGGTTTTTATCTAAAAAATGGGGCCTACAAAAGTATAGAACGTAGATCTAGCGGTTAATAGGTTTCGACAAGTCTAACAATTTAAGATGAATCAATGGCTGAAAATTGACTTCCTAACTGTTTTAGACCTTGTAAAGAGGGTGGATGGTTCAGATCATAGTTTAGGGACATGAGAATGATAAAAAAAAAAAACAGAGATTGAACACAAGTCACATGTTCATGGCGTCAGGAGTAGAACGGTCATTAAACGACCATATGCTTTTCATAAATTTCTCATAATTCATGAATTATGATCTGAAATTCGACTCTTTAGCCGTTTTTGACCTGTTAAATATGATGAACGATTTAGATCTTGAAAAGGGGACCTACAAAAGTCTAGAATGTGGATGCAATAGTGTAGAATTCTTTCTAGATTTCTTAGAGTCTAGGACGAATCAATGGCTAAAATCTGACATCATAGCCATTTTTAGCTTCTAAAGATGACGAACGGTTCAGATTGTGGTTTTGAGGCCCACAATAAAAATAAAAATAAAAAGTAAGCCCTATTTCACCATCTGCGGTACCTTAGCAACCGTCTTGTAACACTGATGTGTGAATCGGTTTACCACCTATGGAGAAGTGAAAATTAATGGCCTTTTTTAGATGATTTTCATACTATTCTCGTACGAGTTTTACGTGTGCAAATCATTTCCACATGTATACGGACACGATCATACATAAATGATTCACATGTGTGACACTTTCACATGCACACAAACACCGGGGCCTATTTGGATGTATGGTGAATTGAAGTATGGTGAGGTGAAGTATCAAGTCAAGAGAGAATAAAAGATAAGGTGTTATGATGGTATTTTATTTTTTGTTATTTGGTATGGAGTCTTTTTGACTTTTTGTATAGTATAGTTGAGTTTTTTTGTCTTTTAGTGGAGAAAGGAGGTTGCATTTTTTTACTTTTTTTAAAAAACTTTGGAGGGAATTTTGAAATTGTGTACTTCTGATATGACCCCTTGTCATTTTTTGTCTAGATTCACTTTACTTTACTTTAACTAGTTAATTGCCAAACACGTTTAATATTTAGAATTGATGGCCTATATGGTCTGCCAACCCTATGACCTTCAACATCAAAGTTCATAAGTGTCACGACCCGGGTCCGAGATTAGGGTTACCACGGCTAAATCCCGAGTTGCGATCTCCATACTTACTCCCGTAAACCTCGCATTACCGAAGTCAATACGAAATTCACAAGGGATATCATACATATCTGTCAAATGTACAATTTTGCGGAAAAATATATATATATACACATTGATATCAATTTAAACCATACAAGTTCTTTACATAAGAGTTAGGTTCACTTACACATTTCATTCTATCTAATGTTCAAGTCAGCCCTGCATACTTAAATACAATGCAGGTGGCGACTATTTACATCAAAATGAAGCTATACTCAAAATATTCCAAAACATGCTAAGTGATTGCCCTCCGATCTATGTCCACTCGTTTAGTCCTTCTGGAGGAACCTAATTGGCCACCTCCGCTAACCAATATCGGGACGGGCAACTTGGCTTGTAATGTCATCAATAACACTGTGAACACGACAGTTCAACAATGTATATACAATTCCATGCTAATAATTTATTTAACAAGTCTAAACAATTCAATTCAAATCAATAAACAATTACATTACTTTTACCCATTCATTTAGTTCTTCCCTGAAGGAAGCATTCCATATCATTGCGTACACTTTATTAAGTGACTTTTCATTGTCCTCTATAGCATAGGACAGAAAAGCGCACCCTTCATGACCCAGCCTTAAAAAAGGACTCATTTCAATTCAATTTCATTTTTATACACTTTATTAAGTGGCTTTTCAAATGTGTGGGATTTACCAGTGTCTTGATCAGAGATCACCGGCATCACCACGGAGCTCCGGAACGCTCCATCTACTGCAGCAGACTTGTTCTTTAATTCATTGCATTGGTTCATTCATTTTATTGCACTTTCCTTTCACTTCATTAATTCTATTCATTATGCATTTTAGCTCAACAAGGAGTGTATAATTGAAACACAGTTCTAACAAGAAATCCATTTAAAACAATAAATCTAATTAAATTTTCCTAAACCAAACATTCGGGTGAAACGTTCGTTATGTATGTGTTATACTGGATGACATCACTTTTAGTGTGATTTACGAACATAACCTTAGCTAACACCCATGAAGGTTTAGGAAAAATACTATTAACACTAGTCTTAGCCAAATCAGAAATAAATTTTGAAACTCCATGAAGGTCGGTCACCAGTCGGCTGACCAAACTCTGGATTTCGGCTAACCGTACTCTGTCGGTCAATTTTCCAGAAACTCAGTTTCCTGTTACAAACTCGGACATCTCTCCCAAGGAATTCGGTCACCTCGTCGGTCACCTGTCGGTCGACCGAGGTTACAGTGTCGGTTAACCGAATTCGGTCCAGCTACCTTGCGGTTTCATTTCCAAAGAGCTCAAATGAGGTCTCAGACAACTCGGTCCGTCAGCTCGATCGCCTGTCGGTCGACCGAGTTGCAACTTCGGCTGGCCGAACAGAGTTCGGCCAGCATTCCAGAAGCTGGAGTCTCTGCGAAATTCAACCCAGAAAAGGGTTGGTCAGCAGACACTGCTTCAGAAGTTCAGAGAAATTCTGAACTGAATTTTCTGGAATTGAGTTCTTGTAGTTCAAACAAGTTCAGTAACACATAAAATCAGTAGAATTGAGTACACTTGCCTTGTTTGGAGACTAACTAGCTAGAACCTCCTTGCCTAGGTTGAGTTTGAGATGAAAATCCCAAACGTGAAACCTTCTTTTAAACCTAAATCAAAACCAATCCATAAATGGAACTCCAATGAGTTCTTTGCACTAGAAACCATTCCAAACAACTAAGAAGAATTGAGAAACTCTATAAGCAATCTAAATCACTTACTTGTAGTTCTCTAAACAAGAACTTTGAGTCTCTTCTCAAGCTTGAAATTCCAAGAAAACAAGGAAGGAGATGGAGAAGATGATGAAGATGAAGTATCCTTCAAAATCACCCGGAACCCTCCACTCTTTGATAGAAAATGGAAGAAAGAATGAAAAAGAGCAAGAGAGAAAGAGAGATAGCTTTGCTGGGATGGATGAATGAACTCAAATGAGTTCATCATCATCTTATAAATCCAAATTTTGCATTGAACCCCCCCTAACTCCATTAATTACAATTCAAGTCAAATGAAGGGTCATTTGATCCAATTCATGCCGAATGAAATCGCTACAGTTACGGAAACTAATGTACTCTTCGAAATACACGTGTGGGGATCAAGAGTTTTCGTATCCGACGAAATACGCGAAAATTCATATTTACGAAAAAGTCCTCGTATTCCTCAATCTAAGCCTAAAAGCATTTCAATTCATTCATTACCTTATCATTAAGCTCAAATCAATCGTTTGAGACAATTTCAATTCAATTGCAAGTCAATTTGGCCCTTAAGCCACATTAATTCCTTAAAACACACTCAATTAGCATTAATCCCGATTAATTAGAGTTAATCTTGATTAACTAGGGACAGCATGTTAGAATAAGTTTAATCTAACCTTTCTTTGAAGAACAAATGGATCATCTTTGATAAAGGAACAGGTACAATTGTTTGGATGTGGGGATAGTGAAGGGCTGGGATAGGGAAAGCATCTCTCCTAGGGAATTCCATGCGCTTGTGTTTGGTTGCAACTTCATCAGAAAAGTGAGGAAAACTTGGTGGAATTTTCTTAACTTGTTTGAAAAAAAAAAAAAAAAAACCCACCCAAGAATAAGAAAAGCTAAAATTTCTTTCCCCATTTTAATCATTGAATACACTCTATATACCTATAGATTCTATCTAATCAACACCAAACAAGATTAAGATGAAAATGAAGAATGTGGGATGGCTTAAGGGGTCATCGGGCCGGCTCGAGACAATTTGAAGCCTGAGGCTACAATCCTAAATGGGGCCTTTTCTATTATTGAATATTATTATAAATATCCTTTTAAATCTATTTTCTCGCTTTTGTGGTGCAAAATTACTAGCTAACTAGTTTTTATATTCAAAGTTTACTAACATATCCTTTTCAATTGATAGTATGGCTAATCCACTTAATGTTTTAGGTTTTTTTTTTTTTTTTTTTTTGGATTTTGAAAAGATGACTTTAGTTGCTTTAATGCTTTTTTAGAATGTGAAAAGATGACTTTAGTGGGCTGTGATACTATTTATTATTATGGGGTCTTATATTTTAAAATGCGGTTGCTTTTTTTGGAATGTGAAAAGATGCCTTTCAGTAGGATGTAATACCTGATGCCATATTTTTTAGGCCTAAAGCAAGGGTAAAGCCGGCCCTGATGCGCATCCTTCTCTCATCCCAATCCCTGGCACTGGTAGAGCATGGTCCCCAGCACAACTTGGCAGAGGACCAAGGTGGGGGCAGAGGACAATTTTATTAGAACTCATACTTTTACTTTCTTTTAGTGTCTCTAAAACAGAACACTACCAACAGCAGTTGATTCATAACATTATTACATACACATGTATAATAAAATACCAGACATGATAATACAGGAGTAATCAAATTGAAGTACTTGGCATACAAAGCACTCTACTCTTCTTATCCTATGCTACAGGCAAAGGAATACAAGGGATAGGCACCAAGCAAAGCTTAGATCTTCTGCCCACAGTTGCCCCAAAGGCCTCAATCATGTCTATATCCTCTGGCTTCATTCCTATTGGAAGTTTCCAATTGAAGTAGTAGAGGAGTTGAGCTAAGGAATGCAGTGCACTCGTGACCCCAAATGATATGCCTGGACATACCCTCCTCCCGGCCCCAAAAGGAATAAACTCAAAATTAGTCCCCTTGAAATCAGTTTGACTCCCATCAAATCTCTCTGGATTGAAGGTCTCAGGATCATCCCAATGCTCTGGGTCTCTTGCAATGGCCCATGCATTCACAATGACTCTTGTCTTAGGGAGTATCTCATATCCAGTTATTTCACATTTCTCCCTACATTCTCTAGGAATTAACAAGGGTACAGGTGGGTGTAACCTTAGTGTCTCCTTCACAACAGATTTTAAGTACGTCAAATCACCAATGTCTCTCTCATCCACTTTTCCCTTCTCCCTAAAAGCCATTCTTACCTCTCCCTGCACTTTCTCCATCACTCTGGGGTTTCTCATCAGCTCTGCCATGACCCAGTCCATGAGAGTAGATGTAGTATCTGTCCCCCCTCCAAACAAGTCCTGTAAGAGAAGAAATGAAGTTCGGGCACTAACTACTGACCACAATAAACGTTGAAATAAAAATGTGGAAAGATAAAGATTTAACCAAGGGGTCAACAAGGCAAGCCAGCTAGGCTTGGCCTGATTTGAGTTTGAGTTGGTTCATTGTCTCACAAGCCATCTCACTGTAAGTCCAGCTTGACTCATTAAACTTTAGCTTATTGAAAACTTTCTAGAATGTAACAAATCGCTCAATGAGGTATAGTATCATAAGAAAATCATGTAATTACAACTGGACTGCATTAACCTTTCTAATTACCTGTTTGACATGCATGGCCTGCCGTTAAAAAATCAGAAATTTCATATCTCAGTCTTCTTGTATATCGTAAGTATATGATACAAAATATGTGAGCTTGCTTGACCCAAGCTCAACATATACATTGAGCGCGGCCAAGCAGAATTGAAGTTGGCTTGATAATATTCATCCAAGTTCAATTTGGGCTGGCAATATCAAATATAATGCTCACCGAAACCCGAGATGGGCCCGGATCTTTTTACATTGGCTCACTTCCGCCACTGAAGCATGGACCAAACTCGTTTTACATTTCGGTTTTTTTCTTTTCTTTTTTAACATTAAGGACTGGAACTCATGTACTCTCATACACACCCATCTCCCTAATCAACCGAGCTATAGCAAATGACGACCTTAGGGACCTTGGATCATTTGCGCACTTAGTTTTGATGGACTTCCAAGTTCCAAATGGCAAACCCCAAATGCGTATTGTTGGAAATGCCTATGTAATCTGTGAGATCGTGGATACTAGCATGTTACAAAAAATAATAATAAAAAAAATTAAAATGTTGTGGCAGTAGAAACCATTATTGTGAATTGACTAGCTAGCTTTAAAACATGGATGCTAGTGTTATAAGGGAATCTCTTCGAAATGTAGTGATACTAGAAACCGGCATATGAACAAAAAGACAAACCTTTAAACCAGATTGGTTCACTCAAAAGATACCTAGCCATGATGGAGTCTTTTATGTGTTGCTTGTTACAGGAAAATCCAGGTGCCCATGCTGTTGAATTCTTAAAAGAACCTCAATATGATCTTCCTCTTTCTTAAATGACGGCTAAACTCAATATTTGAAGATTTGACTAGACTCATGCAACTTTGCTGAGTCAATTAAACTTGCAGCTACTGAGTAAGTGAGTCAGCAAGTTTAAGCAAGTTTCACAAGGAACTAGATCAGACTTGTTTGAGTCACTCGACTTGATATTGATCTGAGTCGAGTTAGAGTTTTGGATTTCAAAAGAATGGTTTGACTTGGTCCAAGTTAGAGCAAATTTGGAAACTTGGATTAGCTATAATAACTAACAAAAAAAAAAACCCACCACCATTAAAAAAGGTTGGTTTGCTCAAAGATACTAACCAAAATGATGGCTTTTATGGTGTCTCTTGTCATTGGAAAATCAAGGTCTCCATGCTGTTGAATTCTTAAAAGGACGTCAATAAAATCTTCCTCTTCCTCAACTCCACTGACATCGGTCTCCTTTGCCGGCCTAGTTTGCTGGTGTTCTTTGATGATTTCATCTAAGATGACATCGATCTTGTGATGAAGCTGCTCCAACTTGTACTTCATTCCACTAATCACAGAAACTAATTCCAAGGATGGGAACAAATCAGCCACATTGAAGCCTCCAGTCAACTTAATTGCCTGCTTGACTGCTGAAAGGAATTTTTCCTGGTCTTTGCATATCTTACCAAGTGTAGCCTTCGCAATTACATTGGTAGTCAGCGCGAATAGCTTCTCAGTGAGATTTACTGGAGAATTAGCAGCCGATGAAATGGAGCGAATGGTGTTAAGTACCTCTTCCTCTCGAATATGCCGGAATGACTCAACTTGCTTTGCGCTCAAGAGCTCTATTGTGCAAATCTTCCTTAGTTGTCTCCAGTAATTGCCATAGGGAGAGAAGGCAATATCAATGCACCCATAGGCCAAGATCTTCGGCGATTGGAGCTGCGGTCTATCGGAGAAATTGAGATCATGGGTCTTCATTACCTCCTTGGCAAATCTAGGGGAAGAAACTACAATGGTGGAGACCTCCCCAAGTCTTAGGTGCATGAGAGGTCCATGTATTTTGGCTAAGTCCCTGAGGGTGTGGTGAGGCAGTGGGCCTATCAACTGGTGAATGTTTCCTATAATGGGTAGCTTCCACGGACCAGGAGGCAGTTTGGGGACTGAGCTTTGGGTTTTGTTTCTCCATCCTATCTTCTTGACCATGAACAAGAAGAGTAGAAAGGTAAAGAGAAGAGGCAAAGGAGAGAGCTGGAATTCCATACTTTCTGGAGAAGACTCAAGATTCTTTGGGGCTTTGTCTCTCTAAAGAATGATGGTAGGAGTATTTATATCCATCTAGTTGCTCATATTAAGTTTTGTAGCTTTGCTATTATGAGATGCCTTTGTTCGTGGGGGAATTAAAGGGAATCCAGATTCTTGACTCTAAAGACAGCACTGTAAATTTATAGTTGAAGAAAATCTCACTCCAATCAGAATTATATTTGATGTCGGATGAGTAATGTTTACCACACATGATTAAAACAAGAAAATGCAAGGAGTCAAATTACATGTTTTACACATCATTAATCAATCTGTGGAAACTACTTGGAATGGAGTGAAATCTTTGTTAATAATAAAACAGGATGTAAAGTGATTTTAAGCTATTTAGGTTTCAAAGGTAGACCTTAATGATGGATTTATATCATAGAAGTCATGGAACTTTAGGTGCCCTACTAAGAGGATCGAAACTCAATAAAAGGAATTGATATATGTTGACTTTTTGAATCTGGAGCTATATAAAAAATAGCATTGTGGAGTGCTAGAAGTATGCAGATAACACCACCCGGGACTATAGAAAAAAGTGTAACCTCATTATAAATATATTATCATTGGTGCATATGTTGCTAAGTATATTATTATTTATAATCATTGACTAATTTTTCTAGCTTTTGAGTTGTTTCCAGCTGTTTCTTGTATACATTATTTTTCCCCAGTTGTGAGTATCATTAGTTTACTCCAGCACGATGTTAGATGCCTGGGGTTGGGAATGGGTTTGGTTTGGTTGGGCTCAAGGTTGGATGATCCTGCAGTTCAAGAGGCATGGGTCTCACTTTAATGGCCTCAACAAAATAATAATAATAATAATAGAAGACATACACAAAACTTAAACTTCTGTAGCAATTTGTCTTTCACAGTTTCTTATTCATATTAATCTATTGTTATTTAAAATATATTATTTCGCAGTTGTTTCATGCAAATCTAAAGAAACAAAGGAAACTGAAAGCAGAAGTGAAAATACCTTTCTCCTAATCTTTAGGCCATTATGCCCAACAAATTCCCCAACCAAATCTGCCTGCAGTTCAGTTGCCTAATCAGTAGGTAAAATCCCCACCATATGAAGAAGCCTCCCAAGAATTTGAGCTACCATTGTTTTACCTGTAGTGTAGAATGATATGATTAGTTCATGCATGTAGTAATAATAAGAATAATAATTTTTCAATGATTCAATTAAAAACAATGATGGACAAGGGCAGAGAAAATTACAGGTTGTTTATGTTACAATAATATCAAATAAGATAGGCTAAGACTTAAAAATGATGATGGAGAATGAAGACTTCAATAGAAAACTAGGGGTTCGGTGAAAACAATTGAATTCAAGCATTCAGCATCAACTCTTTTAATATAATTTGCACAACACAGAGAAAAATGCATAATAATAAGAGATACACTACAAACTAAAAAAAGTATTACTAACAGCTAGAATATAAAGAGAAAAATCAAAAGAAACAATTTTTCCCTATTGTGCCCCACACTATCAGAGGTGACAATTTTTTTCATGAATTTCAAGGTTCATTCCCATGGGCACATCTGCATATGGTGTATATCTAACATGATTGAAGTGTTAAGAGGGATGATGGAAACAAAATCTCTTATTAACTGTTCCTGAATTGCCGAGGAAGGCCATATGAGGAGTCCTTCTAGCAGTGACTTTAAGTCCAAGGGCCTTGTGCCTCTCATCCAAAAGCAACCCCTTGGCCCATTTCAGCATTTGCAGCTTCAACTCATGCAACCCCATGATATTTAATGACGCCACTTCAAACTCTGATATTTTTGCTTTAGTCTCACAGTGTGCTTCAGTGGCTTTGCATCTTCTCTGCTCTTCAAGATGCCAAATTAAGAAGTTCCCACAATTCCTTTACTGCTAGGACCTTGTGAAAGCTGACTAAGAGGAGTCATATCCTCCTGTAACACAATGCTTTCACTAAATTTTATAAAAACATCAAATGTATTTGAATGTTGCTCAACCATTATTTTAATTTGTTAAGAGCATTGGAGACTGAACATACTTTGTCTATAGCATTGCATTTAGCATTACAGTCAAACAATGTTTTCACAGCTGAGCGATCCTCCACTCGAAGTGAGTGCCAAACAGCTAAATAATGCAGTGGAGCCATTCCGTTCTGCATCAAAAAACTGCAAATAAGCAACAATTAAATAGTTGTCAAGCCCAGAGATTCACATCACAGAGGCATAACCTTGCTTCCAGTCTCTGTTTGGAATGTAGGAAAAGGGAGCATAGAGGTAACCAGAACCGGAAGCATACATATATGCTGCATTGGTTGGTATATACATGTCACTAAATTCCAATCCTATGTCCAACTTTTATTTGTCAGACCCTAAATTTTAACCCAGTGCTAACCCATAAAGTAATTAATGGTCCTGGATCCAGTTTTGACCAGGTCCCAACAGATAAGGGAAAAAAAAGAGAAGAAGAAAAGAAGAAGTCTAATTAGATCCTGTCCCAGTCTGTTCTTTACTTACTTGATCAGGCGTGGCCCTATCCATGGGCCAAGCACTCTAGTCAAATCACATAATGCAATCTGAAAGCCCATCAAGCCTTACCTACTACGAGTAGCAAGTTTTAGCAGTGTAGAGAACGCCAAACTAGGATTAGATTAAGCAAAGGGAGTTGAGTTGCACCATGATGAGGAAGCAATATTGCAGCTGCATTGCAACCATTCTTTGCCTGCCATGTGCAAAGGGGTTTCCCCATACTGAGAAAATGGTCACCACATGTAAGATATTAAGACCCAAGAATTTAAAAAATAAACAAGCACTGTAAGATAAAATTAGAACAAGCTGTTATTTGTTTGGCTCAATTGAATAAATTATAAATAAACCGGGCCCCTGTATTGCCCATGGTCTACTGAGATTAGAAGTAGGTCTATTATCATAGGTCTACTGTGATTAAAAGTAGTGTTTGGGTGTAACTGGGTATTGGGCTGATATTATAAATAGAGGCTTAGGGTCTCTATGATGGACACCTTCTTCTGATTATAAAGTGAGTTCTCCCGTCTTCCCCGTGGACGTAGGCCAAAAGCCGAACCACGTAAATCTCCGTGTTCTAGTGTGTGATTGATCTCTTTCCATAGGCCCTAGATCCCAACAAACTGGTATCAGAGCATTGTTGGCGTGATTGAAGGAGATCTGACGGATCGGATCTTCAAAGGGTTGATCGGAGAAGAGAAGGGATCGCTCCCTGTTGTGGATTGGTACGCAGGCAGAAGTTACAGACATTGGGCCCACCTCCGGCTACGCCACCATCGGTGCTTGTCACCGCCGTCGACGACAGCTGCCGTCGCTAGATTCCAGAGAAGCCCCACATCAACGTTGTGTTCGCTGTTGCCGTGGAAGAAGAAGAAGGAAACCGGAGAGGACGACAACTGCAGGGAAGGGCGATCGTGTCTTTTTGGGTTTCTTGCTGGGCCCCACCTCTTCCGTGAAGAAAATCCCGCCGGACTTATTCACCCTTCGCCGGAGTCTTCGCCAGACGCGCATCCCGTCACCGGAGAAGAAGTGTTGCTGCGCTGCCGTCCCGTGGCCGTGTGGGTTCTGCGCCAAAATCGGTGTTCTGTTGCAGAACAGGACAGTTGAAGAAGAAGAAGAAGGTGGGCTTGGGTTCTGCAGTAGTTCCGGGTCGGGTGCAGGTCAGGTCCAGCCTGACTCGTTTTAAAAGGCCCATTCGCCAGTCCAGGTCAGGTCAAGTCCAGGTTGACCTGACCCGTGGAGAAGAAGCCCAGAAACAAAGCCCGCTGGTAAGGTCTGCTAACGTCAGCAACACGTCAGCACCTGTACTGTCAAAGGCAGATTTGACTAGATCGAAGGCTGAGAATTGTTTTCGCGATATCTTGACGATCTGGAGTCCGATCTGAGATCCGTTTGAACCTACGGACTCGTTGCGAGCAGATCTACGCTGTTGTGGAAGAAGATTGGTTGTTCAACGGTTAACAAAGAAGATTGACTGATCGGAGCGCAGAAACTTATTTCTGCGATATCTTAGCCGTCCAAAGTCGGATTTCAGATCCGTTTCTTCCAGCGTGCTCGTGGTGACCAGATCTACACAGTTTCAGTGAAAGATTTGCGGAATGGCTGCTAAATTCGATATTGAAAAATTCGACGGTAATAATGACTTTGGTCTTTGGCGTCTGAAGATGCATGCTTTGTTGGTCCAGAATGGGTTGCATAAAGCTTTGAGGGGAAAGAATGCTCTATCTGAAAAATTGTCAGATGAAGAAAAGGATGAGTTGCTGGAAAAGGCGTATGGTCAGATTCTGCTGTTCTTGAGTGATGGTGTACTGCGAAAGGTTGTTCAGGAAAAAACTGTTGCTGGCATATGGCAAAAGTTGGAGAACTTGTACATCACAAAATCTCTCACGAATCGCTTGTATCTGAAAAACGATTGTTCACTTTACAAATGCAGGAAGGTACGTCTGTTTCAACTCACATTGATTCTTTTACAAAAGCTATTTTAGATCTGGAAAATATAAATGTCAAAATTGATGATGAGGACCAAGCTATCATGTTGCTATGCTCTTTACCACCCTCGTATGAGAACTTTGTTGATACCATGATGTATGGTAGAGAAACTCTTTCTAAGGAAGATGTTGAATCAGCCTTGAACTCCAAGGAGTTAAAGAAAAAGGTTGCAATTGAAAACCATGACAGTTCTGGTGAGGGTTTGGTAGCGCGTGGCAGAACAGAGAAGAAAGAGCATAATAGAAGAGGCCGATCTAGGTTAAAATCAAAAACTAGAAAATTAAAGTTCTTCAAATGTCACAAGGAAGGGCATTTTAGAAAAGATTGTCCAGAGCGTAAAGGGAAAGAGAAATCTAATTCTGGAGAAATTGCCGGAGTTGCAACCGATGTTGCAGAGACTAATTCTGATGGTGCAGAAGTTCTTTCGGTTACTGTTGGTAGCTCAGCCACTGAGTGGATTCTTGATTCAGGTTGTTCCTATCATATGTGTCCTTACAGAGATTGGTTTACCAATTATCAATCTATTGATGGTGGTAAAGTGCTTATGGGAAATAATGCAGTTTGTAAGGTTGTTGGGATAGGTGCAATCAAAATTAAGATGCATGACGGTATTGTGAGAACATTGTCAGATGTTAGGCATATTCCAGAGTTGAAAAAAAACTTGATTTCCTTGGGTACGCTTGACTCCAATGGTTGTACCTACAAAGCTGGAGGTGGAGTTATGAGAATCTCGAAGGGTGCTCTTGTAGTGATGAAGGGACTGAAGCAGAATGGTCTTTACTTTCTTCAAGGTAGTACAATTACAGGTGCTGCAGCTGTGTCGTCCTCAGATTCAGATTCAGAAATTACCAAGTTATGGCATATGCGACTTGGGCATATGAGTGAGAGGGGTATGGATGAGTTGACTAAACAGGGTTTACTGTGTGGTCAGAAAACAGGAAAGCTGGACTTCTATGAGCATTGTATCTTCGGAAAGCAATGTAGAGTCAAGTTCAGGACTGCTGTTCATCGGACAAAGGGTACTTTGGATTATATCCACTCTGGTCTTTGGGGTCCCTCTCGTGTTCCATCTCTTGGTGGTGGTTTATACATGTTGACCTTTATTGATGACTATTCTCGGAAGGTCTGGGTGTATATCTTAAAGCACAAACATGAAGCTTTTGCACAGTTCAAGCAATGGAAGGCTATGGTCGAGAAGCAGACAGGTAAACAGCTCAAGCGCTTGAGAACTGACAATGGCTTGGAATTCTGTAATAGTGCTTTTAATGAGTTCTGCAAGAATGAAGGTATTGTGAGACATCGCACAATCAGAAATACACCGCAACAGAACGGAGTTGCAGAACGGATGAACAGGACTATTTTAGAGAAGACCCGGTGCATTCTCTCTAATGCAGGGTTACCTAGGAAGTTTTGGGCGGAAGCTGTTAACACAGCTTGTTATCTGATAAACCGGTCTCCATCAACAGCTATAGAATGCAAAACTCCTGTAGAGGTATGGTCTGGAGCTCCTGCTGATTACACCAACTTGCGGATATTTGGTTGTCCTGCCTATGCTCATGTGAATGATGGAAAGCTTGAACCAAGGGCAAGAAAGTGCATATTTCTAGGGTATGCAGATGGTGTTAAAGGATATAGGCTGTGGTGCCTAGATGGGAAATCTCCCAAATGCATTATAAGCAGAGATGTGACCTTTGATGAGTCTGCTATGTTGAAACCGAAGGAGCGTCAAGATGCTGGAAAGGTGGAGGATCAAAACGGTGTCAGTAAACAGGTGGAGCTTGAGAAGGAAGCTCCAGAAAAATTGCAGGATAAGGTGCAAACAGATGTCCCAGTTCAACAAGATGTAGAGGAGATGCAAAGCTCAAACGAGGAAAGTGCAGTTCCGGATGATTACATGCTTATTCGGGACAGAGAAAGGAGGCAGATTAAGAAACCTCAGAGATACGGGTATGAAGATATTGTTGCCTACGCTCTTAATACAGCTGAGAGTATTGAGTCTGAGCCGGTTACATATCGGGATGCCATCACTAGCAAAGAATCAGTAAAATGGGCCGTAGCCATGGGTGAGGAGATTGAATCTCTTCACAAGAATCAGACTTGGGAGTTAGTAAAACCTCCGAAAGGCCAGAAGATTGTTGGATGCAAATGGGTCTTCAAGAAAAAGGAAGGAACTCCAGGGGTGGAAGACACTAGGTTCAAAGCACGACTGGTTGCAAAAGGCTATACTCAGAGAGAGGGTGTTGACTTCAATGAAGTGTTCTCTCCTGTGGTGAAGCATAGTTCTATCAGGGTGCTACTTGCTATGGTTGCTAAATTCAATTTAGAGTTGGAGCAGCTTGATGTCAAGACTGCGTTTTTACATGGCGAGCTAGATGAACAGATTTATATGCGTCAACCAGAGGGGTTTGAAATTCATGGAAAGGAAGACCACGTTTGTTTGCTAAAGAAATCGTTGTATGGTCTGAAGCAGTCTCCTAGGCAGTGGTACAAGCGTTTCGACACCTTTATGGTTGGAAACGGTTATTGCAAGAGTGCATACGACAATTGTGTATACCACAATAAGCACTCCAATGGCTCATATGTCTATTTGCTGCTGTATGTTGATGACATGTTGATTGCTGCAAAGGACATGTCTGAGATCAACAGGTTGAAAACTCAGTTGAGTGGTGAATTTGAGATGAAAGACTTAGGTGCTGCGAAGAAAATTCTTGGAATGGAGATTCAAAGGGACCGGAAAGCGGGCAAATTGTCTTTGTCACAAAAGGGGTACCTTGAGAAGGTTATAGAGCGCTTTGGTATACAAAGTTCGAAACCTGTGAATACTCCATTGGCAGCCCATTTCAAACTTTCCGCTGCTTTGTCACCACAAACTAAGGAAGAGGTGGAGCACATGTCTCGTGTTCCCTATGCTAGTGCAGTTGGGAGTATCATGTATGCCATGGTTTGCACGATGCCAAATATTTCACACGCGGTTAGTGTAGTTAGCAGATACATGGATAACCCCGGAAAGGCCCATTGGCAGGCAGTGAAATGGATACTCCGTTACTTGAGAGGTACTACTGATGTTGGGATAATTTATGACAGAAGTAATAACACTTCTGGAAGTGTTATTGGATATGTTGATTCAGATTTTGCTGGAGATTTAGACAGAAGAAGGTCCCTGACAGGTTATGTCTTCACTTTTGCTAGCGGTGCCATTAGTTGGAAGGCAGCATTGCAATCCAAAGCTGTCTTGTCTACCACTGAAGCAGAATATATGGCAGCTACAGAGGCAGTGAAGGAAGCTATTTGGCTGACAGGCTTGGTTGGAGATCTGGGATTGGAACAGAAGCTAGTTACTGTTTTCTGTGACAGTCAGAGTGCGATCGATCTGACACATAATCCAAAGTATCATGAAAAGACCAAGCACATAGATGTAAGGGCTCATTTCATTCGAGATGTCATCGCCGAGGGTGCTATTGCAATAATTAAAATTGCTACGGCGGAGAATCCAGCAGACATGATGACCAAGACTATTCCAACAGTCAAGTTCAAGCATTGCTTGGACTTGATTAATGTGATCAGTACCTGAGTGCCCTAAGGGGCAGGTGGAGACGGTGAGACGTGTTAAGTGCATGAAGATCAGCTTCAATGTTCGCCAAGGTGGAGATTTGTTATTTGTTTGGCTCAATTGAATAAATTATAAATAAACCGAGCCCCTGTATTGCCCATGGTCTACTGAGATTAGAAGTAGGTCTATTATCATAGGTCTACTGTGATTAGAAGTAGTGTTTGGGTGTAACTGGGTATTGGGCTGATATTATAAATAGAGGCTTAGGGTCTCTATGATGGACACCTTCTTCTGATTATAAAGTGAGTTCTCCCGTCTTCCCCGTAGACGTAGGCCAAAAGCCGAACCACGTAAATCTCCGTGTTCTAGTGTGTGATTGATCTCTTTCCATAGGCCCTAGATCCCAACACAAGCACTAATTGCGATTCTAAGAATAACACATGCTGCAATGACACTTTTTCTATAACTACCATATTTTGGGCCTCCCAATTCGATGCCTTCTGGTCCTCACCAATCAAGAAGAAACTTAATTATTCCAACATCATTGTAACCAGCTGCAACATGTAGATGTCATCTGCAGGAAAGTATACAACAAGATAAAATAAAAATGAAATATGTTGACAAAAATTATGGGACACCCATGCCATGAAAAAATAAGACTGAAAAAATGATCAGAAGTTTCAGAAAAAGAGGGGAAGCAATTTCCACATTCAATGTTTTGTAATTGAGAATATAAATTCCTTTTGATAAGTATAAGTAGGAATATAATTTAAGGGGCTAGACCTCCTACAAACCCAACATAAAAACCTGAAGAAAGAAAGGGATGGAAAGCATAAAGACAAACTTTTCAGCCAACAAACCAAAAGCAGCGGCACCCATGGGCAACATCAAGTTTCCTATGGTTGTAGTCCATGCAAATTGATTCTGTGGAATCTCAAATCTTGACATTGCGAAGTGAGATTCATTCATGAGAAGATGCAGAAGTACTAGAGAAAGATATGGACATTTTCTAGGAAAGTAACTTACCTACTCATTTATTTTAACCCACTCCTCATTAACTTTATTCTTCATGTGAGCCTTAATCCTTGTTCTACTCCTCCCCTCATATAAACCAGGCCAAATAGGCTTGTGTGATTTCAGTATTTTACACATTCATGCATGCTTCTTTTTCATTTTAATACCTTCTATGTACCAAAACTAGTGCATCGAACTCGTCAAATGCATACCAATAATTAAGTGAATCTAAAAATGAAATAAATGACCCTACCTTATCGAATTTTCGAATTTGGTTGAGAGTCAAATTATGAACTGCAAACTCGAATGCAAATCAGTTGAAATACAAATTATATATCAAATGAAAATCTATCAAGCTGCAAATTAAGTAACTATGGGCTGGACTATACCTAGGCTGTAAGCAGTCTGGTTGCTCCTAAAACTCCTCTTCTGATTGTCATGATTTCTGTTGTGCCCCTTAAGGATAATAGTTTCGATCTCTATTTAGGTAATTCACTTATAAAGCGCAAATAGTTCCGATCATTGTAAAGTGAATTGTTTCAAATGATCACTTTAAGAAACAAGAAAAAAAAATTAAGGATCATATAAAACAATACCAAATTTCAAAAGTCACTTCTTTTAAAAAAAAAAAAAAAAAAAAACTACTCTCACATTCCACTAAATAAGAAAAAAGCCCTCCTCTCTTTATCCAAAAAAGCAAAAAATTATCCAAAAAAGCAAAAAAATATATATACCTTTTCATGCCACAAAATAATAGAAAGTCAAAATGGTGAATTTTGAAGATTGGTACTTTTATTGGTCCCATCTTCTTTTCATGTATCTTAATTTAAATTTTGACTTTCTTATTTCATGAGATTTAAATATGTACTTCAATTCACCTTACAAGTGATATCCCCCACAAAATTTCCATGAAATTACAGCAAGTCACCAGTTTAAACCGACCCATTGCCATCCTTGGTCATGGGAACGGGCTCGGTATCTATAGTTGTTTTGGGCAGAGGAAAGGAATGCGATTAAATTCTGTGATGAGAGAAGCCTTCAATCGTCTGCTCACCAACAACCATCTGAACTACTTCTTCAATCTCCAGGTTTGTCAGTCCATCTCTCCTGCCCTGAGACTGTCCATAAGAAGCAGCTTCTTCTTGACAATAACAATACCAACTCCTGGATTTCGGTTCTTCTTCTGCAAAGCAAGAAAACCCACATCCTATTTCTCACCTAGAGATGGAAGAAACAAAACCCAGATCGTTTCTACTTCGAATTCCCATTCGGGTATAGGAAGTTCCCTTGTTTCGAGATTTTCGTACATATGGGAGAAGAAAGATGACATCTTTGCAGAACTGTCTCTGCAAGACCTTCTCAAAACCCTCGGATTTTTACCTAATACAGTTCGCCGCTTCTGGCGGTCCTCTACACTGAAACCACAAGATTTCCTTGAAATATTACTGGGTTTCGAAGCTGAAAGCAGGAAACTTGGGGTGGAAGCAGAAAAGGTGGAATCTTTATTTAAACTGTTCAATTGGGCTGCCAACCAAAGCAGAGATTTCGTTCATGACCCCCAATCTTACAAGATCATGGTTACATTGTTTATCCAAGCGGGGCGCTTCAGAGAAGCTGATTCCTTGCTTAAAATCATGGAAATGAATTGGCCTTCTTTGGGCAGCCATGAATTTTACTGTGAGATTATTGAAAGGTACATTGATGCCTGTGAATTGGAGAGTTCGATCGTAGTGTACCATCGAGCGAAGGATGTGGGATTGGTCTTGTCAAAGTCGTGCTATCGGGCTCTCCTTGATCTTTTGATTCAAAGGGAGAAAACCCAATTGGCATGGAGATTGTATATGGATATGCTGGAGGCTGGATATGTTTCCAGTGAAGAAAATCCTTCTTTGGAGTATATTATTGGAAATCTGTGCAGGGATGGTAAGATTCAAGATGCTAGAAATCTTATCAAGAAAGTTATGGATTTTGGTGTTCAGCCTAGTCAAATAGTTCTTGACAAGATTGCTGATGGGTACTGTGATAAGAAGGATTTTGAAGATCTAATGAATTTTTTAACTGAACACAAGTCTGCGCCGGCTTCCCATGTCTGCAATAAGATAATATCATCTCGGTGCTGGAATGTGGGTACAGAGGAGGCTTTATCATTCCTACAAAAATTGGAAGCAATAGGCTTCGTACCAGATGAGATAACCTTTGGAATCCTTGTTTGTTCAAGTTGTCAAGAAGGGAAGTTGAAAAATGCATTTATTTTTGTATCTGATCTTTTGTCAAGAAACCTAAAACCCACTGTTTATATTTACAATGCTCTTATCAGTGCGATTTTTAAGAGAGGTATGGGTGAGCATGCAATAGATGTTTTCCATGATATGATTGACAGGGGGATAACCCCCAATGCATCGACGTTTAGAGTTATGTTAGCAGGCTACTGTAAAGAGAGGAAGTTTGATGAAGTAAGGCTGATGATAAGTGAGATGGTAAAATATGGTCTGGTCTCACTCTCCCCAATGGAGGATGCTCTATCCAAGGCCTTTGTGTTCCTGGATCTTGAGCATTTGGGTGTTAAGGTGAAGAGGGACACTGGTGCAGGAATATCGAGGGCAGAGTTTTTTGATGCACTTGGCAATGGACTCTATTTGGAAGCAGATCTCGATGAGTATGAGAGTACCATAATGGGAATTTTGGATAATTCCATGATTCCCAACTTCAATCTTGTTGTAACAAAGGAATGCCGAATTGGTGATGTTGAAGCCTCCCTGAGGGCAAAAAGTGAATTGGTTCAGTGGGGGCAGAAACTCTCTTTGTCTTCTTACTCAAAGTTACTGAAAGGGCTCTGTTCCTCCCAGTCATATGTTATAGAAGCTATCCACCTTTTTGAGGAAATGGTGGAATGGGATAATCATCTAGACCAAGCTAGTCTGAATCTTCTTATCCAAACCCTCTGCAAAAAAGGAATGATTTTCAAAGCTAGGCTGATTCTGGGTAAGATGCTCCAGAGGGAGTTGCATGTTGAGAACAAGACTTACACAGCTATGATTTGGGGCTTTTCAAAGGAGGAGAGCATGACAGAACTTCAGGAATGCTGGAAGGTAGCACGAAAGGGCAAGTGGGTTCCTGAACCCCAGGACTGGAAGCCTCTTCTGAGTTGTTTGTGCAAAAGGGGAATGATCAAGAAAGCATTAGAGCTCCTTGACAGCATGGTGGAGAACTACCCTCACTTGATTTCTGATGTTTGCAACACATTTATTAAAAAGGTCTGCTTGACAGGCTTTTCTAATATTGGGTGTGTTCTAGTGGAAGTAGTTCTTGGGAGGGGTCTGGTTTTGGATCATGCTGCTTATAACCATCTAATCACAGGTTTCTGTAATGAAAAGAAATTCCATCAAGCTTTTCGAATACTTGATATTATGCTGGAAAAGAACATGACCCTTCATGTAAACATGTGTAAACTACTAATTCCTCACTTATGTCAGTCCAACCTAATGGAAAAGGCAATGGTGTTAAAGCAGATTTCATTGTCTGAGCAATCATCTGATTCTTCTCCTGTGCAGAACACTCTACTAAATGGATTATGTAAGATAGGGAAGCTCTATGAGGCAACAGCTGAACTCCAGCACATGCTATTGAGGGGGATAGACATATGGGAGAGCACTTTTGACTTGATGCTTAGCGAGTATTATCGAGGAAACAACTTCAGCCTTGCACCTGAGTTACTGTGCGTCATGTTAAGAAGGAATGTCAGCCTCTCTATCACTGGTTATCGAACCCTGGTGCGCATGATGTGCATGCAGTGTCAAATGCACAATGCATTGAGACTTAAGAATGTCATGCTAAGAGAAACCAAGTACCCACAGCTTGTTATATATAACATTCTTATATTTTATCTTTTTCGAATGGGTAGCAGTTTAATGGTGGAGAAACTCTTGGATGAAATGCTTGAGAAGCACTTGATCTTTGATGAAGTTACTTGTAATTTTCTCATATACGGCTATTATAAGTGTAAAGATGCCTCTAAATCAGTCGTGACTTTGAATACTATGATTGATAAAAATATGAGACCAAGCATCCGTAGCTTTCGTATGGTGATTGATTATCTATGTGGCAAAGGTAGGCTTGAGAAAGCATTGGAATTGAGTAAACTGATGGAATTTAGAGGCTGGATGCATGGTTCAGTTTTTCAAAACACACTTGTTCTAGGCCTTCTTTCATCTGATAGGCTTAGGAAGGCTGAACAGTTTTTAGGCCGAATGCAAGAGAAAGGTTTGAGTCCTAATAATGTAAGTTATGACTATATCATTAAACGGTTTTGTGAGTATGGAAGACTAAAGATGGCAGTGGAGCTGCTGAACGTGATGTTAAAAAAAGGGAACCTTCCCAGTGACATTAGTTACAACATGGTTATCACTGGATGCTGTATTCACAAAGATTTTGAGAAAGCTCTTGATTTCCATGCAGAAATGTTGCATAAGAACCTTGTGCCCAGTGTTGAATCATGCAACGCACTTGTGTGTGGACTTTGTGTGGAGGGAAAAGCCTATGAAGCGGAAAGGCTATTGGGCATCATGCTTCAGTTGGGTCAAACTCCAACACGTGATATGTATCAGTCTTTGGTTGACAGGTATTACTTGGATAATAATCTACACAAGGTATGCGAACTTCTTCATCAAATGCAACATATTGGTTATGTGCCAGATTTCAAGACTCATTGGTCTCTTGTAAGCAACTTAAGCAACATTGATTGTAAAAACAATAGCAACAATAACCGCTTTTTGTCTCAGCTTCTTTCTCATAGTGGCTTTCCTGTGAAAGATTCCAACATCAAAGGTGGTAAGCCATCATTATGAGTTTTGTTCTTTTGTATATAATTTTCTTCAAGGACACCAAATGTATATGGTTTGATTCTTTGATTCTCTCTTTGGAATATGATACCATAATGCTCCGACTAAAGGCAGCGATGGGAGTTTCCTTACATAATTGTTACTGACTTGAGTGATCCATAGGGATGCTATTTAATTCAATTAGTGTTGGAGTCCTTGACATGCAGCAGCACCACTATGATTCTTCTTCTAGACAGTTTCTTTTTTGTTTAATTCTGATTCACTGAAGCAGTTTTCTTTGGTTCAATGTGACCACTAGACGTACTGGACTCCAGGCAAACTGGAAGTTCAGATGTGTTTTTTCCTGTTTTCTTCGTACCATGTCCATTTCCCATTCTTGAATATCCTGCACAATACATTCTGTGGAAAAAAAATGAATTTTTTCACTTCATATGGATGTTGTAAGCAAGAGTTAACTACTTCGATATCTTTGGGTTTATGTGTGCTGAATCTTGAGGAAGAATCATGGTATAAAATATCGGCCGATACCGGTTCATATCGGCCGATATCGGTTCGATATGAACCGGTATCGGCCCATACCGGTCCAATATTTTGGTGAGATATCGGTCTCGGTATCACAGACCAAAATATCCCCAAAATATTGGTCCATCTCGGCCGATATTTTGAAAATATCGGTTTAATCAATATATCGGTCGATATATCGGTCCATCTAGGTCAAAATATCGGCTGAGATGGAATAATGGTAAAAAAATCCTAAAATTTTCACTTTTTTCCTCATTCTTCCCCCACAATCTTCCTCTCCCCTCATCTCCTTGGAGCAACCCTCCTCCTTAGCTCATTCTCTTGCATATTTCCAACACTATTTCTTGAAGAAATCATTCTATTTTGGTAAGAAAATCAACATACTCCCTTATTTTAACTATTATGTATTTTTTAACAATCCATAACGAATAAATGATGATGATGATGATGATGATGATGATATCGAGCTTGGGCCACACTCCACTTGGAGTGAGGTTGTCATGCTCATCTATCTCTCTCTCTCTAGTCTCCCTTAATTTCAAGTAAACAATAAACCTTTTGATGTCCAAGTGCCTTTTGATTTATTCATCTCACTATCATGTTTCAGATTTTAGTATTTTATCTTCATGGTCTTGGATTTCACAACTTATTTGATGATTGAGTTAGTATTAAATAATATTTGATGTGTTATCTTTATTTTCTTATATTTTACATTAATAAATTGATCTTGAGCCAAAATGATAGTTGCATTATATAAAATACTGGAGAAGACAGCGAGTCAATGACATAGACAGGACTTATGACTTACAGTGACTGATATTTTGATTTATTGTTATTACTAAAGGGAAAAAATATTATTTTCCAGCATTTTCTAATATTCTGGATTTTTTGGATATTTTTGTGAATTTTTTTGGATTAAAATAAAATTTCACACCGCGATGACCGCGAAGGACCGATAACCGCGACCGATACCCGCGACCGATACCGATATGATATCGGTTTTTTGCCCCAGCCGATACCGCGACCGATACCGCGATTTTGAGCATCAGTAGCATCTTGTCTCATAAGGAAATTCAAGGCCCTTGTTATTTGGCACTTTTGGCAAGCACAGAGGAGCATTATTGCACTTTTAAGCATTAGTGCCAAATGCATTACCAACCATGAGAAACCTGTCTGATTTGGTTTGTGTTGTTTCTTGGCCTTAATTCTTTTCTTCTGATTTGAAGCTAATACTTCCCAAAATGTAATATTGCTCGATTTTGCTTCCTGAATATTACACACACACACACATGCTTGCTACCTAATAAAACATTATCTATACGGATGCTTTTAGATAATATGCCTTGTATAACTTTTTTTTATTACATCTTGGGTGTAATGTTATTATTGTCATTTTACTCATAATTAGTTAAACAAGCTAAGTGCATGTTTGGCATTATTTCATGAGAATATTTCTCCATTCCCATGGAGCTAAAAGCAAAAAAACACATTTGGCCGTGATAAATGAATTGTTCTTTTATAGTATTCTTATGGAAAACCACTTCACAGGCCTAGATTTTATGGAACGATCAAACATCGTTTCTCATCAAAGAATAGCAGCGAGTTAAAAATGAAGAACAAAATGGTATACATATTCCATCCCAAAAATCATCTATCATCATAATCCTCACTCAGTAACTTCTCGCTTATCGTCCGTGCCCCTACATAGTGATGCGGGTGATGTAGGCCCTAGGGTTAAGGCTTGTGTGGCAAGTACCGAAGCATAAATAAAGTTTTCGGCAGACACTATGATACTAGGTCTCCATAGAGACTTCAACATGAGGACACACCTCCGAGGGATAAACCACTCAAATTCTATTAATCATCAAAAGTCGGAGATTTTTATCTCTACAATGCAAATTTTTTTTATGACTGCAATGCAATATATATAGGAAAATGCTCCTGTGAGAGTTACTCTCACACTGCTATGAGAGTAAGGGGGGACCCATTGGATCCATATCCAATGCCAACAGCCCCCACCCTTTACTTTTACAGTAGTGTGAGAGTTACTCTCATAGGAGCATTTTCCATATAGATATATATAATATAACCAAAAACTTAGGCTCTAGGACTCCTAATTAATCTAGGAAAGCAAGATTAAAAAACTATCCTAATTACAACTCTTAAGTAATTAAAATTAGAAACTGTAACAATTAAATATTAGAAAATATCTATCCTTATTGGGCCCCACGTGTGGGCCACTATTCTCCTTGCTATGACTTATTGGTGCTGCTTGCAACACACCACCGCCCCCCCCCCCGCCCCCTTCTCTCTCCAGTAGAGATGGTCTTCATCTCCCCCACCCAACTGGTATGACATTCCTTGTTCCCCAGCAACCCTTTTTAAACCACACCACCACCACCCCGCCCCCCACCCCCCCTCATCCTAAGTATAATTAAAATTAGAAACTGTAACAATTAAATATTAGAAAATATCTATCCTTATTGGGCCCCACATGTGGGCCACTATTCTCCTTGCTATGACTTATTGGTGCTGCTTGCATCACATAGCGCCCCCCACCCAACCCCCCCCCCCCCCCCCCCCCCCCCCCCTCCCGCTCTCTCTCCATTAGAGATGGTCTTCATCTCCCCCACCCAACTGGTATGACATTCCTTGTTCCCCAGCAACCCTTTTTAAATAAATCCCCCCCCCCCCCCCCCGGCCCCAACCACTTTTCCTTTCTTCTTCTCTCCCTCTATCTATGTGCAACCTTCTTTGATTCCTATCCCATTGTCTCCTCTCTCTAATTCTCTAGAACTATCTTCATCTTTGTTGCTTTTTTCAATAGGTACCTTGTCACAGCCCCGCCCAACTCAGCATAAAATTGTCTACTTTGGCTCACGTGTGCACGCGAGGACTTCCCAGGAGGTCACCCATTCTAGTACTGCTCCCGCCTGAGCATGCTCAACTTCGGAGTTCTTTTGGGACGCGGGGCCACAGGGCTTTAAAAGGCTTCATATTGAGTTAATACGGGGTTTGACCTATAAGCCCAGGGTCAGGAGTTAGGGGTATTTCCGATGCGGGCTAGCGGAGACTCACTGTTTGTAGCTCGTAGTTGACACGCTACGCCCCATGGTTAAGGGTACCGTCCGGACCAAGTTCTCACATCCCTCCCTTCCTCCCTCCCTCTCGATGTCTCCACCTGCCTCTGTCCTCCTCCTCCATCTCTCTGCAACTCTTTCTATCTTTTCTCTTATCCAGCTCTCCAGCTGCTATTCCGAGAATTCCTTGGAATTCAACGTAAAATGGGTTCGATAAAAGAACATTAATCAGGTGAAGGGTGAATGATTTAAGGTGGATATGTAGATGGGACCCTGATTATGATTTGCTTTACTGGTTGAGGGCTGGGTATTCATTTTCTATTTCCCCTCACATCTTTCGAAAAAGGGTTTGTTTTCTTGCTAGCTATTTGTGAATTATTGAAATGTTTGTTTAGCCACTCTTATTTATGCATTTCCTAGAACTCTTTGGAATTCAATTCCTTGCAAAAAGAGAGGCCCTTAGTGTATTTTGGCCCAACTTTCCAAATCAAGTTCTCTTCTATGATACAAAATGTTCTCGAGAATGCTAACGAGCTTCAGTTTCCTACTGGTTAACTCCATCCCTATTTAAGCCCTCTTTTTCTGTGCTGCTGCTACAAAATGTATCATGGCCATTTGTGTTTCCAGTTTGCTTGTAAAGTTCAGTTTGGGTGGGTAGAGTGACTGAATGTTGCATGGCCTTGTTAAATCTATGCTTAATTAGATATTATACATGGCTGGTTGTTGCACTTACAAAACCAATATAATGAATCAGTTTATTCCTTCCCTTAATGTGATCTTTCAAAAATTTTAGTCATGCTCCCATGGTGTTGAAGAATTTCTCATTTTCCCATAAGTAGTCTTGTAACAAAGGCCGTCACCATCTCCCTTCTATCCATGGAGATTGGGTCATAATGGAGGAAAGGGCCCATGGTCATGTGAAGCTGTATGGAAAGTCAGTTGAATTCTATGACATGCTAACAATCTGTCCTTGATTCAACTGATTTTTATATTGCTTCTGTTGCATTGAATTTATCTATGCAAAATGGATGAATAATATGTGCTTGAGCTATTGCACTTTCTAAGGAGTGCAAAGGTCCTATTTTTAATGGCTTCAATAAAATTAAGATCATATTGGTGCTATTTTATTTCCCTTGCATTGGTGTTGTGACATTTATGGATTTGCCATTTTAAATCTGGCATAAAACATTTGATTTTTATTTGCATACATGCTTTGGATTTTCTTTCTATTATTTTATAGTATGTTTGAAAATGATATTTCAGTATGAGAATTATGTTTTATCTCTTCTATTTTAGATGGCAACTTGTAATGAAAGGGAAAGGAGGTTGTGCCTGTAGCAAAATGGAATCAAAGAGAGAAAAAAAATATTGTAAAACATATGGTTGAGCAAGTGAAGAAAGGGAATAGGCTGAGCACAACCTTTTCGAAAAAAGCATGGACTGAAATAATGGAATAATTTTATAGAAGGACATGCAATAAGTAAACAAAGTCTCAATTCATTAATAAATTCAATAAATTAAGGTTAGTTTATCGGGAGTTGCAAGAAACTCCATGATATTCTGACGGGTTTTGGCTGGGACCCCTTCACGACTGTTAGATGATGTCTGGGGACTAGAAGAGTATTATGAATTCATAGAAAACCTTAATTTAAACAAATATTATTGCACATCCAACACCCATGATTTACTAATTCTGCTCCTTAGAACAACTTTTGAAGAACGTTGAAAAAAAAACAAGTTTTGCAAAGCTCATTCTTAGAACAAAAACATTCTGGCACATTCTCAGCACAAGAATGATGCCAAATGGGCCCTAATTGACTGCTTCTTCTTCTCTACATCATTTGTTTCACTTGAGGGGAAAAAAGACGATTGGATGTAGATGGATGTCTACCATTAAGCACGGACCAGTTTGGCAGTAGAAAGGTACAGCACACATATAGTGGCTACAGGATATGCATGCATATGAATTGGATTTCTATGAAATATTTGCTTTGGTGACCAAGTTAGATTCAGTTGGGGTTTTTCTCCAAGGACATGGCACTTAATCAATTTGATATTAAAAATGAATTTCTTCTGTGAAACTCAATTGTTTATTCCCTTATGATACATGACAAGTGTTTGCTCCCTTGTGACACCTAATGGTTGATGTGAGGACACTGCAGAGGAAGGCTTTGCAATTGTAGATGGATTGCTGCGAAGAGTTGCTAATCTACAACAGTTGCGAAGTTGTTTGAACTGATCACTGTTTTTGTAGACAATCTCCATTGCAACAACTGACAATTGTGGATTCATTCAGCTTTCTTATGATATGGCATTGTCAGATGTTATAATATATTCCTTACAGCAGTGAGAGACAAGGGTATTTTTCCTTTGTTTCAAGAAGAGGACTGCCCACCAGTGCTTATAATGGTGCATCTATTAGACGCAGGAAGCTGGTTGGAAAAATGACCACCTCTGGGTGGAGTAGTTGGAGAAAGGAAGACAGGAGGGATGTTCTTACAGGTGTTCCTCATGAGGAGACTCAAGATGGGCATGAAGAAGACGGTTGACACCAAGGAGGAAACTAATAATTCCACTGTAGCAAGCAGTCCCCACAATGGTGGTGGGAAGCCTGTGACAAAAGTTAGGCTGAAGCCTTGATGTCATCTGAGAATGATAAGAACAGCAGCTTGGTGATCTGTGCCAACATAGTTCAACTAAACTTGCCTTGGCTTGCTGGAAGTTGGTTAGTTCATACAAGACTGTGGAGTTATAAAATGGGCTACACGAGTCATAAACTCGTTATATCATACGTGTCCTGATAGGATATGATGCGTATGTACTCGTATTCTATCATATGCATTCTTGTACGAATGTCTGATGCTATAGGTGGAGCTTCTTCAGGTATATTTCTCAATCTGTTGATAATGACAGTATATTTTGTTGACAGCTGGAAGCATTCATGGATTGCTAATAAAAGAGGCAGCCAGATACCAATACTGCGGTCCCAGTCATGGTACTACTTAATACAATCCATGCCAGATCTTTGAAAAAAAACTCCTTTTTTATACTGTTTTAAAAACAAAAACATGTATAAGGTTTTCTTGACTTAATTTAGCTACAAAAAATAAAATACTAAGAGCATAGCCTTTGTAGATACAGCAGTAAACTTGAAACAGGGAATTAGTGAGTAAATAACAAATGCTAGTGATTTATTTGTTTAGTTTTATGCTCTTTGAAATTTAGACACTGAGACACCAGTTTCATGTAGTTGTATGAGCTGCGGATTTTCTATTTGATTCCTAACCAATTACACTGATAATCAAATTGTTCAAAAATGACAGAGAGTGGCGCAAAGCTATGAAGCCTGGGCTTGAAGAAACACAGGAACAAGTGCATTATATACAGATTACACTTGTCCACGAATGTAAAAGATCTTGAGAAAGGTATTCATTTCTCTAATCAACTGTTCGGGCTTCTCTAAGGTCCATTCACTACAACTTTGCTGTCCCATTCTATTATGCAGTCTGCCCCGATTTGGTTCCAGGATACAAAGGATGAGTAAAGGGGCGGGTACAGATGCCTACCAAAGTTCTACATATTAAATCTACTGGCGGAGAAGTTATATACTTCGCATTCCATTCATTGTCCAGACAATTATGCTAAAGTTTGCTTGAAAATAACTAAAACTTCACACATTAATTTAAAATTTTCAAAGTACACCCTGCAATTAGGAGGAAATTTATGGTCCTGCTGCATCAGGGAATAGGTAGTTATGTTTGAGTGGTGTCTGTTTGTTTTTTCAGACTATTGACATGATGCCCACCCCCCACCCCCCTCCCTTGTTCCTTTTTTTTTTCTTTTTTGAGATGATTATAGAGATTTTATTGATTATGATGGAAGTAGAGTATGATTTATTAGTGGAATGTATTACACTGTCCAATGAGGAAACAGACAGTAGTTAGGGGCTGTGTAGCCAGTGAACTCCCTGAATGCAGAATTCATGCTCTTCATCAGGAGTGTTGCTTTTGTTGCATGTAGAATTCACAAAAAGAGCGAATTCCATGGAGTTCCTTAAGGGTCCATTTGTTTGCATGGAATTGAAATCCTAGGAACTTTAAGAAATGTGTTCTTAAAAATGGCTAAAATTGAAGAAACAAAAGTGGAAATCCATAAATGGCCACTAAATAATCTGCCCTTAAATGGAAAATGAATTAAGGGGCGATGGAAAATGAATACCAACCCATCACCAGGAAATCAAATCCTAGGAAAGTCAAGTTCCTATCTACATATTCTCCTTATATCCTTCATCTCTCACCTCTTTAATAATCAGTTGTTGAACCTACTTTACCATGAATTCCTAGGAATTCAGTTCCTTGCAAACAAATGGCCCTTAAATGTCACAGTCTGTGATTCATGAATTACAATCAAACGTCATAGCTTCTGCAAATTCCTACAAAACAGACCTGTGGATTGTGAAACCCAAATGATGTCCCCATTCATGAAGACTCATGGATGGTGAGCCCACTCAAGGATATCATGTCATGTGTACACTACAACCCATAAAACATGTGCATGGTGGGGCCAACCCACGAAAAGTTTACTGGTTGAAAAATAGAATAATCCTAACATCTATACTTTTCGTGTTTTCTGAAAATAAAGTCCATTTTCATGAAAATACAGGTAGCTTAATGCAAGAAAAGACCCATTGATTTTTATATAGTCATCTGGATTATTTTAAAGCAGAAATTGTAAATAAACCCAATTTAACTACATAGCTCATGCATAATACTATCAGTTTATGTGCAATCAATTTAGTAGATGAGTTTCAAAAGAAATTATTTTTTGTGATTGAAAATCCATGGTTCCCATGTTGTCGAGGTCCAAGTTCTCCGCTGATATATTCTCATTACTCTCTATTTTCATTCTTTTTTCTATGTCCTTAAATGATGGTTTAGAGGATCCTAACCAGCTTTTAATGAAGCCTCTCTAGCTTAAACGTGAATTCAGTAATCACCTGAACAAACTCTAGCAGTAAAGGAAAAAAAATGCTCACAAATTGAAACAATTTGACAATTTCAGCCCTTCCTTCTGTGTCTCTAAATGCCCTCCTTGATCTGCACATTGCCCATTGGTAAAGATGATATTATAGGTCTAAATGATCTCCTTGTCAATTGTTAGGGAAACAAGGATCAAAATAGAGATTGCTGCGGGTGTAACAGCTGGTGCCAAAAAGCTATGTAGCAGGTGATATGTAGCAGTTATGTAGTGGCATAAATGGTACCAAAAGGCTATGTAGCAGGTGATATGTAGCAGTTATGTAGTGGCATAGTGGTGTGAGTTTTTAAAGTAGTAAAAAAAAGTCAAATCTTGTGCTTTTTTTTTTAAAGATTTGGAACCATGTAAGGGTAGAGACAACTTTAGGAAAGTCTCTTGGAGAGAGGAGATAGAGAAAACATCGTTTTAAATGAAAACTGCTCAAATCGACTGGGTTTTGTAACCACCTGGGTCATAGCGGCAAGAGTATCCATTTAGCGTAGCGACCATGTCCGCTACAGCCGATATTTTGTTCCATGCAGGGAAGTGATGCAGTTCAAAGCAGCAAGAAGAAAGGGAAGGAGCAGGGCCTCGTTCCTAGAGACCAACTGTGGCTTATGGGCTTTCACACAAAGGCCAAAGTAAAAAAGGAAGATAACCTTCTGAAAAATTAATCACACCGATTTTTATTTTTTATTCTCTAAAAAAATCTCTTGTTTACATCTTCTTTTGTGGAGATAAATAGCAAAGGTTCTATCTAAATCTTTCAACTGCTGGATGAAAACTAATCTTAATCACATAATGAGATGGTCACCTGAAAGAGTCTTAATCTGGATGAATCCACTCAGTAATGATCATGAGAGAGAGAGAGAGAGGCCCCACTCGTGGATCCCAACTTCATGGGCTGCATGAGGAAAAAACTCTAATTCTGAACAGATGACCAAACCTTAGGTGCATGAGGACCTATGTTTTTTGGCTAAGTTCCTAAAGCAGTGATGTGGTAGAGGTCCAATCAATTGGTGCATGTTTCATGGGCAGCCTCCATGATCTCGGCGTAAGTTCTAGAGCTGGTTTCCAAGTCATGAGTCTCTTTTATTTAGCAGCATGAGTATGAAGAGGAAGGTGAAGATGAGAGACGAGGGAGAATCAAAATTCCATGAGTTACTCTTGGGAAGCCTGTGCCATTTGAGGTATGTGTAAGATGTTGAAGAGCATCATCTACATATACATTTACATTGATATTTAGAAATTTTGCTATATAAGATGCCTTTATGACAAGGGCATATAAAAATTTATGCATGAGCTCAATTTATGTCTTCATCAAGCGCTAATTCTTGTCGGCGCTTATTTAGGTGCCATTTATGATATCACAATCTGATTTTTCATTCCTTGACCAAACTTATTGAAATTGATTTTTTATTTTTTTTTTGCATCGGAGTGTGTTGCATGCATGGAACTACTGTATTCAGTTTATATCACCCATTGATCAAATAGCAGATGCCCTATCCTCTTGGAAGAGGAATTATCTTTCTCTTGGAGGGAGAATCGATTTGATTAAAGCTTCTCTTTTGATTTACCTGTGCATTGCATGTCTCTTCTCTTGTTGCCGGTGGCAGTGAGGGAGAAATTGGATCCAATCCAGGGAAATTTTCTTATGGGAAGGGCAGAATGAGAAGAGGAAATTACATCCCATGAAGTGGGGACAATGTCATTAAGCCTGAAAGGGCAGGAGGTCTAAGGCTTGGTAATCTAGACTTCAAGAACCGATGTTGTTTGCTAAGGTGCTAGAGGTTTGGGGAAGAAAGGAAGGCCTTGTGGAGGATAGTCATTGCGGCAATATGGCGAGGATGAATGGGGTTGGGATCCTGTAGTGCCTTTAGGCATAGGGTGTGGGTTTATGAGGCAACATTTTGAGAGTGGGGGACCTTTCTTCGTTGGGGGCAGAGGTGCTTAGTAGGGGAGTAGGGTTCAAAGTGGGGGAGGGTAGGGGTAGTTATGTCCATTTTTGGTATGATGATTGGCTGGGAAGGGGTCCTTTGCTTGGAGTGTTTCCTAGGTTATTTATGGTGGTGTTTAATAAGCTTTCTTTGGTTGGAGAAAATTATGTGGGGGAGGGAGGTAGGTTTTGTGTCCTGGGTGGTGTCTTTCAGGAGAGGTTTGCATCACTCTTTGTTGTTCTAGCTAATGTCTTTATTGACACGGGAGAGGCAGATCGTTCATCTGAAAGTCGTGTCCATCCAGTATCTTCTCTACAGTCCTTCTCTAGGGGCTTGGAAGGGGTGCTGAATATTAAGCAGTCCAGTTTCCTTATGGGTGGCTTGGCTCCTCCTAGAGTAGAGGCTTTCCGTTGGTTATAATTCTGTGGAAAGATGTTTATAGTGGAGTTCCGTAGGAGGAGAGGCTTACTCTTGGAGAATACCTTAGACTTCTGCCACCGCAGTTGATCACTTATTTTTACATTGTGATTTCTCTTATCTTGTGCGGTGTTGTTTTCTTGCAAAGTGTGGTGTCTCTTGGTGCTTCCCGAGGTCATTGGAAGGTGGGTTTGAGGAATGGAGGTTTTTTTGGTGATGGCTCGGTTCGATAGAGGATAATTCCTTTTGCTATTTTATGGTCCATGTAGAAGGAAATGAATAATAGGGTCTCCAGGGGAGTTGTGATGGTTGTGGAGGATGCTATGCAAACAGCAAAGTGGGTCTCCTGTAGGGGTGAGTTTGATGGCATAAAGGTGGATGGAGTCTTGTCAAATTGGGAGGCCTCTCTTTTTTGTGGGGCTCCTAAGGTGAGGAAAGTGGTGTCTTGGGCTCTGCCTATCTCGGGGGTTTGAAGTTCAACATAGATAGGGTGAACAGAGGTAAACTAGGCACTGCAAGCATAGGAGGGGTGCTTCGCAATTGTGTTGGTAGAGTATTAGCTATGTCTCTAAGCATGTGGGACACATGGAGTCTAACAAAGCAGATGTAGTTAGAAGCTCTTCAGATCTTTGCTTCTATTAAATTTCCTCTGCTAACCAATCTTACCAAGCCCTCAAGGAGGCATTAGTAGAGGCAGTGGAAATACTTTACAATACTTTCCCTCGGGTGGAACCCAATCGGCGCGCATTTCATGACATGCATATTTTTGCACCGAGTCATTCCTCCTAGAGTTCAAACTCATGACCATTGGCTCTAATATCATATTAAATTTCCTCTACCAGCCAATCTTACCCAAACCTCGAAGTATTAATAGAGGCAGCGAAAATACTTTTCAACACCGTCTTCATTTTTATCCAAGTTAGTGGTGGAAAGCAACTTGCTAAATGCCGTCTCTTGCGTGTCTTCCTCTTTATTGTCCCCTTGGAGGTTTGAATACTACCTTAATGAGATTAAGGTGGAAAATTTCCTAATAATTCGTGACACTGGTATGCATTAAGTATAATGAATATGCAGTTAAATGCAAAAATGATGTAAAACTTACACCACTTAAAATTACTTTAGTAATATATCACTAATCACTCACACCAAAAAAACAAAACAAAAAACAAAAACTGAACTTACATAGTTTTAGCCATTGATCAATATGTAGCATGTCAGGCAATATATTCTGATTTTTCGAGAAACCAGTACAAATTATCGGCATGTTATCCCCATTCGCACCTGACATACAAGCTGATATGATCCCATATGAGCAATTATTTTACATTTTTCTTTTTGCAGAAAATAAAAATCACTCCAATACAGTTTTTGATATATAAATATATATATATATATATATATCCTTATTAGCAATACATATTGGGCTTTTTGCGCAGCCCAATATGGGGTTTGGTACTCATACTTAACCCATGACCTTTTGGATTGTACTAACCATCTTAACAGGCAAAGGAATATGGGGTATGGGAACTAAGAAAAGGTTAGATCTTCGACGCGCAGTTATCCCAGAATTTTCAGTTATATCTAGATCCTATGGTTCCATGTTATTTGGGAGTTTCCAGTGGAAGTAGTAGAGAAGTTCTGCAAGGGGTACCATTGAATTTGTTACCCCAAATGTAACTCCTGGACATATCCTCCTACCAGCTCCAAAAGGGTTTTAACTCAAAGTGAGCCCCCTTAAAATCAATTGTACTTTCATCAAATCTCTCTGGTTTGGAACTTTCAGCATCATCCCATTGTTGTGGGTCCCTTCCTATTGCCCATGCATTGATGAGTACTCTTGTTTATTCAGGTATTTTATATCCTCTTATTTCACATCTCTCTCTACATTCTCTTGGCACCAACTAGGGTACAGGAGCATGTAGCCTCAAAGTCTCCTTGAGGACTGATTTCAAGTAGCTCAATTCATTGGTGTCTCTTCCATCTTTTTTTGTCTTTCCCTTGAAAACCTGTCGCACCTCGGCCTGTGCTTTCTCCATTGCTCTTGGGTTTCTAATCAGCTCGGACATGGCCCATTCCACAACGCTGGATGAGGTCTCTGTTCCCCCTGTGAATATGTCCTGCTAGAGAAAAGAAAACATGGTTTTAAACACAACGCAATGGTTGTTGTGGAGAATGTTCTTTTCTTTTCCATTCAATTGTATAAGTAAATATGAAACTATCCAAAAACTAAGAATCTACTGTTCTAATTTTGATCTCCGTGGATTGAATTCCAAAATCTTAACCCACCGGGTAGGAAAGTTCAAAAAATAAAAAATAAAAATGTTAGAAACAACTTGAAGGACATTTGTTACCTACTTATCTCCCGTCATCTAAAAAAGCCCATTTAGAGGACTCCAAATCTTGTCACTCATCCTCAAGGTAGGCCCCATGTTCACAATTTCAAAGAAAGTGGCCCCACTTTATAATTTCCAAAGGTGGTCACATGGTCACAATCATAAAAGGTGGGCCCTCATAATAAATCTTAAAAAGGTGAGACCACATTGTAAATCCTATGAATATGGGCCCCAAGTCAAGTGGGGGTTATTGACTTAACGCAAGTCTGGTCCAAATTGTATGCAGCTAAAGTGCTAAACTTAAAACTAACAAAGTCACACCCCCTAGGATTTAAACTTAAATTAATAAAACGCATACACCCTAGGATTGAGTCCAGGTCTGCAGAGGGATGATCCTTGAAACTGTCACCTACCTTTGTAATAAACAGGGGCAACTAGAAATTATTCCAGAGAGGAAAGATCTGAAGGGGCCATGGGACACACCACTTCACATGCCTACAACTTCATGATTGAGATCCAAGGGTCCACTGAGATGATTGAGATCATTAATTGAAATTCAGTTTCAACATAAATTTCAAGCCTTTCAATCTCAGATTATAAAAATATTAAAAATATATCCCTCCTTTTATCATCTGTAGTAAGTTTCAATATAATAATATATTAAGGTTTGCTACCCAATGCTCGTCCACTTATCTATGTGTAGTTATAATTTACCATTAAATTTTTCACTATAGATTTGCATGAAATATAATAATTGAGTTTTGAGAACTTCAACTCAAGGGCTAGGATCATTTGATGAGTCTGATATTGTGCTTACCTCTAATTCATGTCTAAACCAATTTCCATCCCCGGGCTTAATTGTCACGTGTCAAGTGGGCTCCACGAAAAATGTGGCATTCTCACCATCTTCTCTGTTGTTGTCACTTTGCATCACAATGCAATTCAAATGTGATCAGGGCGTACCCAGGAAATTCTCCTTGGGGGTGCTCTATGGAAAAAAAAATGGGGCAGCCTTAAATGTGGTTATTTATGTAGTGCCTATATATTCCTGATTGGGCATTAATCACATCTTTGCCATGTGCTCCATCTGATATTGGGTCTTCCGACAGCACATGAGAAATTCTACAAAACGCCCCTTTTTTCCTCTAATATTTAGGACATATTCTTTGTCTTCCAAGTCCCAACCTTTCCATAATTGTAATGCATTTAAGTGAGCCCCTCAGAATTTTTTAGCGTTTTCCAATGTGGCCCTTTTATGTTGCATTATATATGGTAGTTCAGGACACTAGGGCCCCAACTCAAACTTGGCGCTCAGATGATTTTGTTCCTAGCCATTCCAGACCACTAAAACCTGCTGACATTTTTTAGAATCCTCACCTATCAAGTGGTGGATACAGAGAATTTTATTTCCACTGAAGAGAAGAATCATGCATTCCTATCCTACCTATTAAGGAGAATTAGTTCATTTCTTTTCCTTTTTTCACAAAGAAGGGCAAGCTGCATGGAAAATTAAAACAATTTTATTCCCGAACACATAATCCTCTCATTATGTAAACATACCTGATGAGAGGAATTAAACCAGACACCTCTATGGAATACCTGATAAGAAGAATTAAACCATAAAAAATGCTCCAAACCAAACATGGTCCAACCAGAATGCCTCTGGATATATAGTGATCATGAATAAAACATAATCAGGTCCATGTCACAAAATTTACATATTCCATATCCTTCATTTATTACATATTAAGAGCTTGCAAAACTGGAAAGCCTTTGAAACAAAAAGAGAAGTTGGCACCCAGTAAAGATGCTAGCTAGAGCTACTATCTTCCACTGTTTTTACCTTTGTTGTTTCCATACAGCCGAAAAAGGTTGAAAGCAGACATGCCAGAGATGGTCACCATGCTTAGGCTCACCACAAGTGAACTTACAATGCCCTCTCCAACTTGGGTGCAGAACTTCTCATACATGTTACATATCTTCATCCACTGCAGTTCTGATTGTCCAAACTGCCCAAACACAGAAGACTGTGCCGCCGCTGCCACTGCTGCCAGCATCACATATGCCATTATCTGTTTCCATACCGAAAATGAAAATTTTTAACTATTTTAATAGACATGCATGCATGCACATTCTATACATTAAACCTGGATGTTAGTTGAAAAACAAAGCCTCAAATCTCTTCTCCCCTTAAGCCACATCAGCTCATCTATTCCACATCAGCCACCTCTCCTTTTCTTGGAATAGAGTTTTGCAGCTATCAACCCAAGGCCCACTTAATTCTTTAAGATCTAACATGAAGCCAAACTTTTTATTTAAGTCTAGAAATTACATTCCACATCTGTCAGCAGCTCATTATTCCTGAACAAAGCTTATGGCTAACTCATTTCTTATGTAAAGAGAATTCAAGTGAAAATTACTTCTTGAGATCAAATATCAGATTTCTTTTACTTGGTAAGAAAATATTACTCCCCCCACTGATGCATCAATATAGAAAACTGTCCATACTTTAATATGATATGCTTTGGTTGAGTAAAGAAAATCATAACACAAAAAGGCTAACCCTACATAATGATAGTTGAATGTAGTGGTAATGATGACAATGACAGAATCCATCAAATGATAGAGGCTGAAAGGTGTTCGTTGAAACCATTAAAATGGTTGAGTGCTAACAACTAACTCATAAAAGAATTTAAATAAAAAAAAATATGTGAATGCAGGTAGTGGCTTTAAATCTTGTAAAAAACTTCAAATTTAACAGATTTAAGATTGCTATACAGCATTTTAGACATGCTTTACAGAATTCAAGAGAGAAAGTGGGAGGGTTTTCTAAACCCACATGATTAACAGAAATGATAAGTGTTTGAGTGACACCCACCTCAAAAACAAGAATCATGTCAGTACACTGATTTAGTGGACTCATGATATTAACTGCAACACTACATATATATTAGCAACTCGCACACATCGTGAACATGGCAGTTGGTCACACCAGACCAAACTAGACAGATCATAAGCCTTTGTTGAATGTCCTACAACATATGCCAATCAGACAAACATAACTTGGTCCATCAATAAGATGGGTCCCTATGTTGCACTGGTACAGGTTTTGAAACTGATTGGGCAGGTAAAAGCATAAAAGCAAGGGGGCAGAGCCTTATTTATTTATTTATTTATTTATTTATTTTATTATTATTATTATTATTTTGGTGCTAGAAAGGGAAATGCATTAAGTGAAGAAAGTCCATACAAAACAAACCTAGAAACAGACAGAACCAAACTACCACAGAACACAAACCCAAAAAGAAAAAGAAACAACACACAATTCCTGATACTGCCAACAGCGAACTCCTAAAACACAACTACAAGACTCTTAATGTATGAACACCCTCAGCTAAATCATCCCCTGAGCTGGAGCCCCTCCTCTGCCGTTCAGCAAATCTCTGACCTTCCTCTGTGAGGTCATCTCAGAGCTTTTACAAACTCTTTTTTGAAAGATAATCCCAGAACTGCCTTGGGTAAGCATATCTGTGGACATTAAACCAGCCTTATCAAAGGCAGGAAGTCAGGAACTTTTGAGTCCATCATGGTTGTGGTAGATTGGTTCTCTAAGTATGCCACCTTCATTGTTGCACCGACTAGGAACAACCTATGTTGTTGGGAACGCCACTTCATACTTGAATTTGTGATGAATATTTTGACAAATGTGCCTCCACAGATCACTTGTAGCTCAAATATCACCAACATTATATGATACAACCATCTTAGGAGGGGTCTCAATTACATACTGCTAAAAGAGAATTTTATAGGAGAAGTCCAGAAATTTGGTCATTTCTCGCGAAGGGTCCTCGAATATTGTGTAGCACAAACGGGGTCTGTCAGGACCTCTTCCGAATTTCTTTTTAATGCTGAGGGGAGCGATGCTAGCATTGCTCGTGTCTGATAGGAGCAATGCTAGCATCGCTCTATGCGATTTTCACAAAACACTCTTCTTCCTCTTATTTTTTCCTCTTCAACTACCTATTTATCTATCTCCTCCACTCCATTTTCTCCCAATCATCTTACGAAAACAGAATCACAGGCTTTATAAAAAGATTACTATTGACCAACATACTATTTCTTTCTTTCTTTTTTCATATTCTAAAGATTTATTATGAAAAGTGAAAGAGACAGGGAAAGAAAAAACAGCAAACATAACACAGAAGATTCCAATAACAATCTTATACTGGTACATTATCATGTAAAGCTGCTCTACCCTCAACCTATGAACCCATCCATAAGAAAACGATAAAGAAAGGTTGCTCGACAGGTAAATCTGTATTTGTAGGTTTGGACGCAACTTTTCCGCCCTTATGAACCAGGGAAAACTTGTATTTACAACTTTTCCACTGATATGAACGGCGGAAAACTTGTATTCACAGCCTTGTTCCACCAATATAAATGGCAGAAAACTTGTATTCGTAGCTTTTTCACCTATACGTGAGCAGCAACACTAGTGTCTCCCAATTTTTTTTGGGGGACGCTATCTCCGCGCAGGAAAAAGTATAAAAAAAAATGGCAAGAATACCGAGTTTGTGCTGCAAAATATTCGGGGACCCTTCACGAGAAATAACCAAATTCCAGGATTTTATCCGTAAAATCCTCTTGTTAAAACAAGTTGGACTAACCATTCATTTTGCATACTCCTGATTTAATAGTTATGATTATTAAATCAACATTTAAAATTTGGCCAGGTGTAATCTATAAATCCGCTCTGTCTAGCCTTCCATTTTATAAATGCAAGTTGGTGAAGTTAACATAAGGCAGTTGGACATATTATATGGCATTATGGCTCCTTTATATTTCTTTACGGCTAAGGGTACTGCATTCACATATTAGCAACTGTGACTGCCGAAATCTTAAATACACAAGTAAAAGAAGAATAACCTGATCACATGAGAAGATAGCCCAAGCCAAGGTCTTGTTGAACAATACACTTCCTCTAAGGATACTCACAATACAGCGCAAGCCTTGAATGAAGGAATAAGAAGCAGCTATTGCATTAGCTATCACCAGAAACCTGCATCATAAGGTTAAGGAAAACTACATTAGAAAATATCAAATGCAGCAAGGACTTAAATGGTAAGAAATTCAGACTAGATGGACACATGCATTCATCCTAGCCATCCAATAAATGTATCACCTGATAAACATGTCATAACCCAAAAATTGGATTGATCATGTGATCCTAATAGTGCATTCAATAGATCTTGCTGTTGATTGCAGCTCAATAGAGCATTCAAAAGCAAACGGTTGGAGACAATCCAAGTTTTTGAACCCAAGCAATTGGCCTTCCAAGACGTGCATATTGACAGAACAGAACAGATTGATTTGCACGTGCACCAAACGGATTGTGGGCATGACAGATACCCTGATTGCTATTGTATATGTCAAAGAACAGAGAGTATGTTGAGCCCAAACAGCTGTATCATTCATGATTCAATAGCCCATCATCCAATATAGAAGAGAAAAGTCAAAAAGATTGAAACTTAAAGAACTCAAAGCACCCAAACACAGAAGGCAGGCAAAAGACAGAGATAGAGAATGAACGATCTTACACTAAAGCTTTCATGTCTGTGAACTTTGCTTTCTTATCAATGGAGAAGATGACTTTGTCTTGTTTATCAATCCCCACAAGAACAGCAGCAAGCACACCCAACCCACATATCGCACACCTCAAAACCACCTCTACCACCCTCATCCTCCTATCAATCACCTTCAAATTACAACCATGGTACACTGAAACATTACCAGGAGTAACCACAACTCCAGAACTCATCTTCACTCACCAATTCCTAACTGCTCAACAACCCAAACAAAATCCAGAACACCCAACGACACAAGAACCTTAGACCCAGAGAAGAAGTGCTCCCACTATTTATATAGCACCAAATAAACAAAACCCATGATTTCTTCTTCTGTTTTTTTTTTTTGCAATCTTTAGTGTACCCACCACCACTAGCCAAGTGCTTACCAAGTGTCACAAAGCTGTGCTGTCAAAAGATGGTAAAGGTGTTTTGAGATGGGGGTGTGATGGTGTAAGGAAATTTTGCCTTCCCCGCTTTCAATGGCATTTAAAGCAGCCCTATCCCACCTCTGATGGGAGCATTTAAGGAACTGAAATGCACAGATTCATGAGCTTTGAGATTCCCAAGGGCCCAAAGTAAGGAGGGGTCATAGATGATCTTAAATGAGGTCCAAAGGGATGATGGAAACGTATGAGCGCACACAGCCACAAACCCACTGCAGAAGAAAGTGAAAGTGAAGGAGGAGCAGTGTCTGAAAGTATAAGGAACAGAGAGAGTAAAGATCATTAATGGAGATGTGGGGTCCTGATGGCAAAAGAAACATTAAAAATGGGATTTTTTCAGTTAAAAATATTAAAAGAGGGTTAAAGTGACAGAATGTTGAGTTCATCCTTGGCCTGAAACTGGGACAGTGCGGGTAGGGGAGTGGGTGGTTTCTCTTGTCTTCACATGGTATTTGATGGTTGAGTCATCATGACATGATTTTAGGTGAGATCTGAAATCCAAACTCTAGGTGTTTTTTGTTCTTCTTCTTCTTATCTCCAAGGATTTGGGCCATATGAGCTTTTCAATTTTCTCCCTTAGTTGTTAAGATTTAATTGTCGATCTTCATGGGATATGAAAATCCACAGCCCAAAAGCAAGAGTAAAAAAACTTCAAATTTACAAATTCCTCAACATATTTGGTTGCACCTATTTACACATCACATGCTAAAACAGATGGACTAATGGTGTGAAAATGATGTGCTTTTTGGTGGCCAAGATTTTCACCAAATCACAAGTGATAAGAAAGTGAGATTATCTACGCCCTTATATGTTTTTTTTATTTTTTATTTTTACAAATATGGGGCCCATGATCAAGATCTAAACCGTTCAGACACCTTAATTGACCAAACATGGTTAGGAGGTCAATTTCAACCATTGATACATCATAGATTTTGAGATAATAGCGAAAAGGCCCAAACACTCAAATCTGCCATTCTGGACTTGTGTGGACCCATTTTCACAATCCAAAGCGTTCACCCTCTTTAGAAGGTCAAAAACAACTGAGGGTCAAAAAATTTTGCATCCTAACCCTTCATGGATTTTAAGAACTCGTCAAAACAAAGCACAGCTGTTGGATTGAATCAATGTGTTATACATGTTATGGACCCAGTCAATGTGTTATACATGTTCTGAACCCAGCCAATATGATGACCTGCCCCAGCCAATAAGTCGTCTGGAATTTCAAACGCCATTCACACAAACATCTTTCTCAGAAATGAAGTAGGTAAGAGCTTGTTTACTATTATTTATCTCCAGATGAAGGAAATATTTAGCTGTTTGAAGTCAATGGATTCGTTAATTGAAATTGGATGGCTTAGATTGTCATATTGGTTTGCTTGTGCTCTGAACTTCATCCATAATGGGACCCACAATTCTATATTATAGTGAAAATTACAGTCTAAGATTGGATGGCTAAGATTGTCTTATTGGTATTTCTTTTTGCGAGAATTACAGTCTATTGCCGTTTGAAGGGTTGAGAGGGGTAATTCCTATCTGCAATGAGAAGATTCCATAAAGAGGTTGGGAAAATATCAAAGATTGGGCATGTTTGGTAGATTAAATATTTAATTAGAGTAAAAGAGACCAACATCCGGCAAAAAAAAAAAAAAAAAAACCAAAACAAAACAACATTAGGGGTCCACCCAAAAATAACTCCTCCTATCATGGTGGTAGTGTTTGGACAAAAGATAAGCAGCCTTAACTCCCTAAAATTATGAAAGAAATCTATAGATAGGAACAGTGGTAGATTTAGGATTTTTATTTGGGTGGGGCGGAGGATGTTCAATTAAAAAAGCCAACTACTAATCATCTAAGCCAATGACAAATAATCTTCACTGATTGCATGGTTTAAAGACATGATTTTTTATTTTATTTTTTTGGCAAATTAAATATAAAGAACTCAATTTCCATAAAAGTTTTTTAACTACAATAGCCAGTTCCTCAAAAAGAAAAAAAAATAGTTAAAAAAAATAGTCAAAATAGTCGTCAAACATTTCCATCAACGTCTAGCCTGTAACATTCCCATCAAACATTTAAAACAAAACACACTTAAGAAGATGCATCTCGCCAAATGGCATCTGCAATTGAGTTCCTCTTCGCATCCATCTCTGTCATATCCGTGATATCAAAAGTATAAGTGTTTTCTCCAAGATCTTCCTCAATCTCAGTGCCACACTCTACTTGGGTATCTTCACTTGAGAATTGTGCAAATAATTGATCCTCCATATCCTCTTTCCTAATGAAATTATGCATCGCCATTGCAGCAACCACGATGCTCCGTTGTATAGGAAATGGGTAACGAGCCATCCGCTTGAGGATAGGAAATCGAGCCTTCAATACTCCAAAGCTTCGCTCTATCACATTCCTTAAGGATGAATGTAGTATATTAAAATGCTCATCTCTAGTACGAGGAATGGCAACACCTTGAAAATCTTGAAGCCAATAGCGAACATTTCGAAATGGAGAAAGAAATCCTCGCATATTTGTGTAACCGACATCTACCAAGTAATATTTACCTAAAGAAAAATATATATAAATGTTAAAAATCATGTTAAAACCTGTTGTGACAATCATTTGATGCGATTTAAAGCACTTTAAATGCCATCTTACCAGGTGGGGCATGTGGAAACTTCAGCTTTTCATCAAAAATGGTATCGAGGAGAATCCATTGATCATGAGCTGTACATTCCCACCCGCATACCATATAAGTAAAGAGCATGTCAAATGAACATACTGCCATAACTTGTTGCATGCAATCCCCCTTTCTACCTCTATAAGGGATTTGGTTCTCTGGTTGGATAATGGCATGTACAAGGGCGCCATCTAAAGCACCAATACAGTCCTATAACAAAAATTAAAAAAAAATATTGAAAAGATGTCAACATAGAGCAGAGGCATCAATAAGAATAAAAGAGATCAATACCTTAAAATATGGCTCAAAATGTGGATTGAAGAGAATTTCCTTAGGCACTGTATCTAGAGGAGGTGGCTTTATCATGTCTTTTGCAAACAGCATCATTGCTATCAGTACTTGACGGAAGTGTCTATGAATTGTTTCCCCTGAGTGTTGAAATCTATCTTGTATCACTCTATTCGTATGGGCATGCGCAATGACCATCATGAACATAGCCAACTGCTCCTCCACGGGCACATATTTACTGTCTTTCAGTAACATCTTTTCTCTAAAATACATGCATAAACGCCGAAACACATGTTGCTCCATACGTAGTAACTGATGACATATAATGGGGTTACCATTCAAAATTATTTGGACATGACCATATCCCGTTAGGATTGAGTTCCTACATGGTTCCTCAATCAAGCATCGCTGTCGCTTCTTGTACAACAATATAATAAGCATGATTTTTTTAAGGAGAATTTGATCCATACGCACTGTATATATGCCAGACAAAAGGAAAAAAAGTTTAATGTATCCATAGGGTATGACAAGTCAACATTCAACTAAATACCATGTTTCAAACATCCATATTTCAAAATACATTTAGAGATGAAACTCATGTTTCAAACATCCATATTTCAAAAACAAGAGAGATAACATCCATGTTTCAAACTCAAATATAAACCCAATACAACTAGAGGCCACTATCACTTCCAGAAGTATTCCCCTTCTCTAATTGCAATTGATGTTTGAGCCAAGCCATCTTGCCCTCATCTGTCCTGAATCACATCCAGATACTCCTTTTATCCTTAACCATAAAACACGTAAGAGCGATCAAATACAGTGGGCTAGCCTCTGAAATTTCGGGCATGGCATGCAATACGTCAATGCAATCATCTATGGTAGGTCCTTCAAATTCAACTGAAGGAACGGCTAACTGAGTTGTGCCTTAACTAAAGTTGCGAGGTCGATTATGCATGCATTTACTGCATCATTACTTGTGATTGATTGCTTTTTAGAAGGCTTTGGTCGCTTTCGCCTAATATTTGCCATCATGACATCTGAAGCAATATCACTAGCCACTGAATCTTCTGGCAAGGTGGAGGTCCGGGAATTTGTTAGGTTCGGGGATGGAGTTTCATCATAATGATCCAAGTTAAAAAAACTTGAATCCACATCCGTTGTGATATCTTCAGGCACACCATCCATTGTTGGAGCCCATTTATCATCCCCTCTTGCTGAAGTGCCATCAAATAAGGCAGCCATCTCTTCCGGAAAAAGAAGGGGCTTGGATTTAAATACTTTGGCATCTCTATGGGTCTGCAATAAAGTTTAATGATAAATGTCAAAGGCTTTCACTTATCCTATAAATACCAAAACAACTGCAAAATACATATACCTTCAGGTATTCTGTCCATCGGTCCTGTTCCATCTCTACACATCATGTATGCGGGTTGAAGCCTATACCAGTTTGGCTTGTCAAGTGCAACCAGGCGTTGTAGAGTTTTTTCAGATTATCCAATTGATTCTTCAATTGTTTTTGGTTAAAACCGTGTCCTCTCCTTTGAGTAAACTTCTCTATGATCATCTTCCATGCTTTTGAACTAAATTGTATCCCCGGGCGACCTCCAGATTTTACTTGTTCCAAACAAATATCAATGAGACACTTTCTCATGCCATCAGACCATTGCGCACGATCTATGTCATCAGTCACTTTTGACTTTCCTTTATCCGTCATGATAACCACACCTAAAAAATGTGCGATTTTAAAATAGCATATGAAAAAGAAGCCCTTGAGAAGACTGACAGAGCACCCTCTCGAAATGCTACACAACAGCCCATTCCTTTCCAAATTGCTCTAGGAATCAGAAGGCCGCGAGAATAAAAACCAGAGACCCAGAAATACATGTAATATAGTTCTCTGTTTCTAACCTTCCATAAATCATGCTCTTTGTGGTACATCCATTGAATTACAATAAATTAAAAAAAAATCAACATAATGTTCAAAATCTCACGCAACAACAACTCATAAAACAACAACGATCTGCAATCAGCAATAACAACAAATCTCTAAGTGCAAATGAGCTAAAACAACAGATGGGCATGAGAACATCGATTTTAAATCTTCTATAAAACAAATGGAAAAATGGGGCAAATAAAAAAAAAATAAAGCAAATTCATGATGGCAGTAGCCACTAAAAATCTCCCAATTAGAAAGCAATAACAAACAGATCAGCATGATTCTAGGAAATTGGGAGAAAACTCACAATTTGAAGCACAAGTCCTTTTCCTTTCCAATCCTGTTTCGTGCTTCTCTCTACTTCCGTGTTCCCATTTGTATGGTTGCGTTGTGGAAACTGGGACACGGAAATGTGATGCTGGAATGAGAGAAAGGGAAGGAACGATGGAATAGATAGATAAATAGCTGATAACAGCTGGCTCTTTGAAAGTGCGAGGCCATGAAAATCAATTGATTCATCTTCACAGTATCCGAATCCGGATCGAGATTAAGATCAATCCAAACACAGATCATCCAAACCAAAACAGAGAAGCTCAACACATTTACACCAACTCAATTCAAACATCAAAGAGCAGCTAGATCATCGAAAAAGAGTTCGATCCATCGAAAGAAAAACAGAATCCAAAAAGAACAATTTTTAGGATTTAGAGAAAAATAAATCAGCCGTAAATATCAAGAATTCTTAAATACAATCCAAACTCGACCAATCACCAATAAAAAAAAAATCACCTGTCGCGGCAGATCTTAGAAAGAGAGGGTTACTGGATTATGGTTAGGGCGCTGACACTGACGCTGCTTCTTTTATCTCTTCTGCTATTTTTTTTCTTCCTCTTCCCTTGTCGACCGAATGAGCATACTGTCGGAGGGGGGACGGAGTTCCACGGTGCGATCAGTTCCTGGCGACGGCTAGGAGAGGAAGAAGGAGGAAGGGAAAAGAAGCCTCGGAAAGGAGGAAGGGAAAAGGAGTTTGGGAGCAAACATCGAACCCTTTTGTAGAGGGATTTTCGGTGGAAATAAATATCCGTCTGAGGGCATTTTAGTAAACAAAAAATGTCTCCTCCTCTTAAATTTTAAGAGCTACATGCTCTACTTTCCAGGTGCACGGTTTTGAGGATTTCAAAAGTAGAGGCTGTAGCTCTAAAACTCTAAAGTTGGTAGAGGTAAAATTCTCATGCCAAACACCTCTATTTTTTCAATCCTCTAGTTATTTTAGACATTTAAAGGTTTGGAGGCAAAAAATAGACTTGCCAAACATGGGCTTAGTCTATTATATTCTTAGTGCAATAATTCTATGAATGCATATTTAAATTAGAAGCTCTAACATGAAAATTAGAGATGATAGACGTGTCATCCATTAAATATTGAAAATATCCGATAATGCATGATCCGACCTGAGACGGTCGCCCCCACATACTTACAACGTGGTTCCGCCCCTGGATAGAAAAGCTCTTCTCAAAAGATTAATATCTAGACCAGTCATCCTTCCCATAATAGCTTCAATCGCATCCACGGCATCAGAGAATACTTAGACCTTGGAGAAACTTCTTTGACTTGTTCCTTCAAGGCTAGAAGAACTGTCCTCGCCCCTATTTCTTTAGCCAAGACACCCTAACTTTTGAACATCAAAGGGTTTAAGTGGATGGTTGGATAAACAATTACTCCACATTCAATGGCCTCAAATCCATGCGTCACATGGGTAGGACTATAAAGGGTAGATTAGATTACGGAGCCATGTGCATTTCAAGACAAGTCTATAAGTCAAGAAATCACACCATTAAAAAGGTGGAGCTAAGACTTGATTTAAGGTGGCATTTTCTGATCTGAATCACCAACCTGAACTCAATCTGACCCAGAAGGCAGAAATCCAGAATCTGAGTAGCCCTTTTGACCGAAAAGTGAATGAGTTAGATGGGAAAATTTTAAAAAACATAAGATTTTTAGCTCATTTTCAAAACAAAAAAAAAGTTCAGAAATTTGAAATAAAAGAAAAATACCTGAATTATTTTTTTTTTTTTTTTTTAAGAACAACGACACCCCCCCCCGTTCAGTGTGTCTGTTAGTTCTCTCACACTAAGATAACATGTCATCAACTGAATATAGATGCTTTGTAATTTTCGATACTATGAGTAATTTATTTATTTTTTACTTCTTTTTTAAAGCAAAATCAGTTTTGAATTTTATCTTGTTTTTAATTAGATAAGTCGTTTTGTAAATTGTGTGTGATCTCATTGCCATGCAGTATTATTTTCTTTTCTTTTTCTTTCAAGGTTGTAAATTAGACTATTATAGTTTTCAAATAGATATAAAGCTTTTATAAATAAATCCATCAATTATGTCAATTATCTTTAATGTGTTGATTTAATTGCAACTTATTCTCACAGCTCCAAACAATATGATAAATGCCTTTGTTAGCTCTTATTGGTCCAACATGGTTGCAAAATTGGAAAAGAGAAGATGAAGAAGAAGAAGGGATGTGGATGAAGGGTGGCTTCAATATTTTAGGTGCGTACCTCAAGTCCTACATCATTGTAGCATATAATATACTATGTATCAACCTAAAAACTTAAGTTGATAGGTGGAAGGTCCAAACATGAAAACATGTCAAACTCATTACTTGGGCAATGTGGGATATGAGACTCTATCAATAGTCAGATGCACTTAAACTTTGGGATATTGTGTTATAGTTTTTGGTTGAACAGTTAATGTTTTATGTGTTTGGTGCATAAGGAAAATAGGCCTAGATACTTCTAATTGACTATTTGGTGCAACAATGGATACCCTGATAAAAGGTGATGAAAAGTGTTCATGGTAGGTGTGGACCCCACTACAACACATTCACAAATATGATTGCAATTCATCAAGTGATGTGGGCCCATCAAATCACCTTCCTTTAACATTACAAAAGACTTCATTCTAATCAAAGTTCTGCCCATTGTTAAATTAATCACATTCAGAACACACGCTCATAGTTCTAAGGTGATTTGACCACGTGGCTAGACCTAATCCATCTCAGTAGGGCATCTCTCGTTGGGAGTAAGATTTTCTTTGACGATAAAATAAAGTGGAACACTATTTCTCCCTTTATTTTTTTATTTCTTGAGCAATTTGGGTTTCAAATATTAACCCTTCCAGTGAATTAATGACATTGGTCCTTGTGAATCTTTGAAACTTGCGTTGAGAATTGAATTTTATGAGCCAGATGATTAACCAAAGATGGCCCCAAGAATCATAACTTGACAGTTAGATTTAGAGCCTGCTTTTCCAGTGGAATTTCTGCCAAGAATTCACCGTATCCATGAATTCCTAGACATGACGTGACATGTTGTCCCTTAGAGTTTCTTAATCCCATGTTTCTTCACTAGCATTTCTGGATTCCGGCCACATGAAAGTTCTCTTTTAACCTTTGGGAATCTAAGAATTCCACTCCCTTTATATTTTGGTGGAATTCCTGGATGCTCAAGCCCAAAGAAGCAACCAAAAATTCTACTATGTCTGAGAATTCAGAAATTTCCCAGACAAGAATTCTAGGAATTCCAACAAAAAAAAAAAAGGCCCTTAATCATAGTTTGCCTACTATTGAGTTGACTCAAGACTCAGCTATGTTGACACCACTCCTGATGCCCAAGAATACTGTATAGACTATTGGCCCATTTTTGTAGTGGACTCGACTGACTTGGTTTGACTCGGTTTATTGCACGAGTTGTGCACTAGGGCTGAATCATGCTCATCTTCATTTCACTAGCTTTTCTTCTAATAATTGAGAAAGATGAGACCTACTTTATAGAGGACTTCACATGTTTTTCACTTTTCATTCCTCTCTCACTCAATTTATTTTCAAGAGTTCCAATACTCCATTGATTTTAAACTGAAAGAATCAAACCATTTTCAAATGTAAGAAGCGTTTCATTCGCTTTATATGTTCTATTTTTCTATATAGCATCTTTTTTTTCTATTTTTTATTTTTCTGTATGGCATTATAATTTGCAGTGTTTGTATCTTTTTATTTAGTTATTTGATATAAAGATATTTATGTGGGGGTAATCCCATAATACCGAGATTAAGCTAAGCCTCGGTAATAGTACCAGTTAATTTGTCTTGATCTCGGTCATCCGCATCTCGGCAGTTCGGCAACTCGGTAGCCTGGTAAGAGTGCCAAATCGGTATTTCAGCAATGGTGTCAGATAGCGATGCTACTCTCAATACGGTAATAGTACCGTTGCTTTCAGTTCGGCAACAGTGCCAGCCGTATGGGCGTATCGGCAACGGTGCCAAGATGCATCCATCTCGTGACCATCTCTAATCTCGGTACCGGTACTGAGCGTCATTTAAATACAGCCATGCTTCTATGAAAAGTACAAACAAGTGCTGTCAGATAGGGTGGCGCGTGATAGGGATAAGGAGTTGACTCTATTCAGCGGTCACGTCAGTAATCCTAGGGATAATGGGAAGCCTTCCGGTGGGACTTTCCCTTTTCACCTACCACTCAGTGTCAAGGTAAGGTCCGATGGGACCTTACCCCCACCTACCTCCATTCACCAAGAAGCTTGATGGGACTTGCACCTATATATGCCTGGGATCAGTCCTAGTAAGGTACGCATATACGCAATACAGCACTTCCACCCTCTCCTCTTCTCCACTCTACCCTTACTTAGTTGCAGAACTAACTTAGGCATTGGAGTGCCTTCGGGTGACAGCAGCCAGGGCCTCTGACATCTGTTTCTTTCCTTTCCTTTCAGGTCTCAGGCGTTCGGTCTTTCCCTGAAAAATTCTACTTTCACCTAATTAAATGGGTGTCGTTTTTGGCACCTACAATATTCATGCATGCTAACATGCTAAACTCCTCAATATAATGATAAGATCTTAAAAATAGCATCGTGCTTTGTCGAATTCTAATTCATTATCATAATCATCAGAACCTTATCCCGACCAAATCGGGTCAGCTACATAAATTCTATTTTTTCATTTCAATATATTATTTAAAAAACATTATATTAGAATTATAAAATTTAGGTTACCTTTCAATATACCTGACACGATTCTTCCCCTTTCGCTAGGCTTGGCAGTAAGTCACATCAAACTAGTGAGATTTATTAAACCTTAATTATTCAAGTCAAGTTATTTAATTAACACTGACGTAATTCTTACAATTTCTCAGAATTACATAAGAAATTATCTGTTTGCATTATAATACATATGAACTAAATACATAGGACTTACCATAAGTGGTTAAAAATAAAGATTAAAAGTAAATTCTCAAAAATAAGCATCAAATAACCATTCTTTCTAAAGAAATAGAATAAAAAAAAATAGAGAGGATGAAGGTGGTGATTGATTGGCCGATTATTCATTTTGTGTTTTTTATTTTCATTAAAAAGAGGTTATTTGATCTTCCTTTTTTCCTATGCATTCAATACCCATGTATGTATTTTAATGAAAATAAACATGCCAAAAACAAAATCATGATATGAGATATTTTAAATCTTACCATCTTTTATCATTTGAAGGTTTTCAATTATTTACCAATTTATAAAATTTTTGGACTTATAATGAAACGATGAGACTGAGTCAACCCACCCCCTTTGGCCGATTTGAGTACTTCCAAGGCCTGTAGTTCCTGCACTTTCTCCACATTGAAGCAGCAATGGATCCCCGGTTGTGGCACAAAGTCGCTGCAATCTCTGGTGTTCTTCTTTTCATGCTTTCTTAGTTCATTTACCTCTTTCTTTCAATTTCATGTACCTTCTTCTCCCCTGCAATGGGTTTATAGTATCTATTTTAGAAATGGGTTCTCTGCAATTTCTGTTCCAGTTTCTGTTTCAAACCTATTTTAGAATTGGGTTCTTTGCAATTTTTGTTCCAGTTTCTGTTTCAAACCTGGGATGGGTTTTCTTTCTCTCAGATTTCAAATATGAGATGAATTTTCATTTTTCTCTTCTCTATTTCATGGTTTTTTTTTTTTTGGTTTTTTTTTTTGGGTATCTCTTTCTGTACATGCAATGAAATAATTAGAATTGGAATTTCTCTGCCATCCCCTATTTCAAAAATGAGATGGGTTTTCTTCTTTCAGCTTCCCCCATGAAATTTCTTGTATTGTGATTGCATAAAGTAAGAGTAAAGTGAGAGGGTCTCTCTCTCACACACCCATGTTCTTGTTTTGAGTATTGATTAACATATGAAGACAAATGAAAATTGATGTTTTAACCTCTTTCTAGGAACTAGAAACTAGAAACTAGAAACACCCCTTTCCTTTTGCATGCAAATGTTTGAATGAAGAATAAAATATGAAGACAAATGAAAATTGATATTTTCACCCCTTTCTAGAAACATCCCTTTTCTTTTTTGCTTGCAAACATTTGAACGAACGGAAATAATGGTGGGTTTTGAGATAGAGCATGATCTAGAGTGAAACAACCATTCATCTCCCACCCCATCCTGGTATTATGATAAAGACCATTTACCTAATTTTCAAACCCATCTTAGATCATCTGAATGTGGGAAAGAAGAAATTATGAAGGGAAAGGAGGTATATTCGTTTAAAAAAAAAAGATATGTAAAATGTAAGTGTCAAGCTTCCTCATAGAAACTAATTTTCTTCATTGGGGTTTCAACAAATTTCTCTAACACATTCAATTGTATACAGGAATTGCTGCTCTTTGCCTTGGCACATATGGAGCCCATGCCTTTAAGCCCCAAAACCCAACTTACAAAGAAGTACTATTTTTCATTTGTTTCAGGAGGGCAATTTAAAGGAAATACAGTTTTGTGTTTCACTGACTCCTCTCTTTTTTTATGAAAACTTCAAGGTTTGGCACACTGCGTCTCTCTACCATTTGGTTCATACAGCTGCCTTGGTTGGAGCTCCAATTACCAGACACCCCAATATTGTAAGTGCCCTTTTCTACTCCTTTCTGATTTGCAAATTGTACTTCCTTTGTGCATGCGTTTCTGTGATAGGTTATGATCATAGACTTTAGAAGTGTAAAATGTATTATTTCTTATTTTCTCTTGTTATGGTGCAGTTTGGAGGCCTTTTGACTACTGGGATACTGGCATTTTCTGGGACGTGAGTAAAATCTGCCATTTTCCATAGATTCTTTTGTTGGAGTGATTTGATTTTCACTTAGAACTGCTCATTGTTATTCTCTGGTTCTTATGTTTGTTATTCCTGCTGAAATTCCTCTGGTATGTAAATCCACCAATTTCATGATCAACATCAGAAATTATTTGTATGTGCAAACCATTTTCTTTGAGAAATCCACCTATGAGTTATAGATCACACCATTTATCTTGCATACTCCCACCCCTTTTGGACCCATTGACATTTTCTCAGACCCCAAATCCATATCATATTCCATCTCATATTGGCAGTTAAATAAAGGCTGTTTCAACCGTTAAAATGTTTTTAAAACCATGTGAAAGATTAAAGAAGGTGGAACATAAATATGTGAGTCTTAATCCTTATCATCAAAATTTCACGGAACCAATGCATCAAGTGCAGCCCACCTCTCTTGTAGGAGATTCATTAAAGTCTTGGGCCTCTTGGCAATTGGAAACTGTTGGGATTTTGCTTCAGAATCACATTAAAAGATAAAAGAGCGGACTAGGTTTTTCAAATCCTATTCATGGTTTTAAAAATTGGCCTAGTATGAGTTAACTTGGCCGAGTCGACTCAAACCTGGTTGGTGGCTGGTTCATTGAGTCACTCGAGTCTCTCCCCAAGTCACCAAGTTGGTCGAGTCTTATGATTTTTTGCTTCCAAACTCAATTGTATCTCAATTTCTGTTGAGAGAGGCTTTTGGAGGTTGTTGGCAGCAGTTTGCATTGATTTTAGAAGATAAAAAAACCTTTTTTTATATAGGAATTTTTCATTCAACTCATTGAAATATAAATGTGGGTGCCTATTTCTACTTAAATTCATTATGTTAAATTCTAATTTCATAGAACATAAATTCTCTATTTTATTATATTGCTGTACTATTTTTTAAATATTTTATAAAGGTTTTTGAGCTTTAGGGTGAGACTCTGTCGGACTCAGCCAAGTCTCATCTGACTTGGCTGAGTTGACTCAACTCGAGGGTGATCAAGTTGCCTCTGAGTCTGAATTAAACCTTATTCCGAGACTCTATCAAGTTGTGGCAGTTGGTATTAGAGCCGAGGACGGCTCTGTCTCTTGGTGGGGGGGAATGTAAGGTCCATACGATTGTGGCCCCCATGAAGAAGGGTGTCTGTTGGGGTGTCCACCGGAACCTAGGTTTGCAATGTATAAAATTACATGAGTCCCACATCGGAAGTAGACAGCTCTAGAGCCTGGGCTTATAAGTCAAACCTCGTCTTAACTCAACATGACGCATTTTAAAACCGTGGAGCCCTGGATCCCATGCAAACTTAAAAGTTAAGCGTGCTCAGGCAGGAGCAATATCGGGATTGGTGACTGCCTGGGAAGTCCTCGCTTTCGCACGTTGGCGAAAGCGGACAATATCATGCTAACTTGGGCGGGGCTGTGACATGAGTCGAGATTTTTATGGGCGGACAATATCATTGACTTGCCCGTGTTTGGATTTTTAAACCTTATTCTCATTTTTTAACATTAGAAGAAGGTTTTCTCTTCTTTTCCCCCTTCCACACAAATAAACCTTTCCTATAGAGGGTTTATCTTGGAGAGGCTAAGCTTGGAGAGGCTAATGTATGCAGACATTGCGAACAAATAAAACAAAATGTTTGGTGGGAACCAGCTTTTCAATCCCATTTGTGAGGCTTATGCCTCAGATATATGAGGTCAATATCCTTGAAGCTATATTTATTAGGCCAGCAGTTGCTAACACCGATCCAAATTTATGGTATAATATAAGTTACACCACTATATGAAGGCTTCTGAAGGGATAATACAGCATGCTGGGCATTAATATTTCCCTGCAGATGGAGAAGCACTGACTTGCATTCAACAGCTCATGGAATTGTCCAAATATAATACTAACTGATAAAAAGACTTGAGTAATCCAAATAAAGTTCATTTATTAAACAACAAGCATTCCCTTCCTAAGATCTGATTTTTGAATCTGCTCACATGCTCTAGATAGGTCATTCACAGACCACTTCTCTCTTACAATTGACAACTACTATCAAATAATTCAAATCGAATTGGGAAACAATAATATTAGTGATATATTGATCACATGATTCGTTATTGAGATAGACCCTTAGAATATAATACGATGGGTTGAAGTCAGTGTTCGAATGGAGTTTTAATCAACTGATGCAGGAGAAAACCACTAACTTTTTTTTTTTTAATTATATACTTGCCACTAACATGGGCTGGTTTGCATATTTCAAGAGCTGATTGGGGTCTTTAAGGTGAGGGCCAACCGATTCTCCCATATACCAGTCAAAATCTCTAGGCAGTTGGAGTACCTAGTAGTTCATCAACTTCGAGCCTGTTACCGCTGTTCGTGTTCTTCTGCCTGACTGCTTCTATAAGAATCAGCTAGAAGCTGGAATGCAAACTACGTCATCAGATATAAGCTCAGTGGAAACAATGAATAAAAATGAATAGATTTGTCCTTTCTATGCAACTAAAACCCATATGAAACTGAGGAGAAGGTTCATTTCCACCAAAACCGTAAATCTCAGGAGGCATGTTTGGTTCATATGACTAAAACTTGTGCTTGGGTCATATCTTTGGATCCATTCAGGCTTGAATTCATAAACCTATATGAATTTTGGTTGGTTTGGGTTGGGTTCGGAAAGGTTGGGGCAACTGGTATCGATAAAATATAATATATACTAGGGTTAAAATATAACGTAAACTAGGGTTGCAACTTTTGTTGAAGATGGCCCCAAGATGGATTTGGGTTGGGTTAAGTTGGGTTCGGTTTGGCCCAGATCCAGCCCAACTGGCTCAAGTTTTGCTGATATTGGTGTCGGTTTAATTACAGACAAGATTAAGGAGCTCTTTGACAAGTTGCCATTAGAAATCTTCTTACTTCACTACAACCCACGTTTTTCCTTCCCTGATTTCCAGTTTTGTTAAAAAGAACTCTTGCACTGTTTGGTGATTTTGAAGGTTCCTAGTTCCTACTATTGGTTCTGGTGGATTTAAAACATAGGAAATTCTTGTGTTTTATTTTTATTTTATTTTATAAAAAATTCAGTTTTTTTTTTTTTTTTTTTTTTTTTTTGCCAAATTGGGTGAGTGGTAACGGTTGTGACTCATGACTCATGAGATACCTATCTAACGACCTAGGGTTGATTCCTAGGTGTACGTCTGAAAGGGAGGTGCCAATGGCAGCTTTTTATAGTGTTTTGTTGTCATGTGGATGTGTAATGTAATCGTGCATTAGAGCCCCACGTGGAAAGTTTATAAAAGTTTTATCTCCTTTATAAGATATAGTTTAAGGTTGGTACAAACCAGAAACCAAGGGAAGTGTGGGTGCCTTGTGGAAGTTCTGTAATACATGTGCATGTGTTGAGTTGAGCCAAGACGAGCTGAGCCAGACCTGGCCGGGCTGGATGGGGTATGGTGCAGTGTGGAGTGGTGTGTGCCTGCCTGTGTATGTGATACATGAGTGTATGTGTCAGACTTCCCATGTGTGTGAGCCTCTCTATATCACTTGGGTCTGATATCTTTTCGGATTTAATTTTTGTTCAGCAGAGTTTAGTAGAAGAAAGGGATGAGATTCGCAAAATTCGCATCGCTCCCATCTGATTTCTTTCAATAAAGGAAAAATTAATATTTTTTTTCTAAGACCCATTTTTTGTTCATTTGTCAGTTGTTTGATCAAATTTGGTTGTACTGGATGTAAATTAATATAATTCACCGTTACTTATAAAAATATGTATATTGTTTTCTAATATCATATTGTGACAAACTGTGGGAGGTTCTGGGGTCCCTTTGCTCACTTATTATAGATCACAACCACTTTCTTTAAATCATTTTAGAATTCGAAGTTCGGAGTTACTATTCATTCAACTTGGTAAAAAAAAAGGGGCAAATTATTACTACTTAATTCATTCCTGCTAAAATATGTTTCTTAAAATTTTAAAATCATATGACACCTTTTTCTATTTTTTGAAGGGTTTTTTTTTTTTTTCTTTTTTGTCATTTTTACTAGTATTTTAAGGGTTTTTTGGGCTGCAAGATGGGTCCAACATGGCAGAGTCGACTCCAAGTTTCAAAACCTTGCTGGAAGCCTCTTACTGGTCCAACTAGTGTGCGGCACATGTTAGTTGCAAAAAGTGTCCTTAGTTCTCTCTCTCTCTCTCTCTCTCTCTCTCTCTCTCTCTCTCTCTCTCGTTTACTTTCTCATATGAGTCTTTGTCTATCCTCTACTCTACTTTCTCTTCATGGGTTGATTTTGAGCAAATAAGAGGCTGCTTGTGTTTTTGTAAGGTTGGACTCTCTGTGCACCATATCTGGGCCACTGATTGAGGGCTAATTGATCTTAAAGACAGTATATCTAGTAACTCGCCTCTGCTCTCTATCTCAGAGTAGATTGCCTTTGGATTTCTTTCGTTCCTCTCTTTTCTTGGCTGCCAATTTCTCTAGAAGTAAAACCTTCCAAAGTTTCTTGTATTCCATTTAGCCATTTCAGCTGATTTTTCTCTAGCCCATACACTCTTCCCATCCAGAATTATACCTACCAAACATGCCCTAAAAGAAAATATTAGAAATGAGATAAGAGAAACTCTATCGTGACTATCACACTTCACAAATTTGTTTGCAAATATTTGATTGTTTTTTATTCCACAACTTTGAGGCATTTCCTACAAGAGGCAGGCCGATTGCATATTGGGTTGCTAAGATTCTGTGTAAGTCCTGTCCTAAGCGCTTCAAATATTTGATATGGGGTTTTGACCTAATAGTTGAAATTTTTAATTTCATTCATCTGTACGCTTGTAAACTCTGTCCTGGATCATTTCACATTTACCCATTTTGACTTTTGAGATATAGTTTTGTAAGCATAAGATAAAAGCAACTCCTGGATTTTTACAGTTACTCAATTATTTTTGCAGTTTGATACTTGATACTAACATTAATGAGTTAGATTTTAATTCAAAAAATTTCCACCAATTAGTATCTTGTGCATGCACTCACGCACATAACAGGCCGGATTCAGGCCGAACCTAACTGGGCCGTAGTCTGGGCCCAATAAGGGATGAAGGGACCTAGTCTGGGTCTGGGTCTAACAAGGACCCTGGACCTGAGCCCACCTGATAAGAAATATAAGAAAGTGAACCCCACCCATTAAAATCCCAAGTCCAAATAAAGCACAAGGCCGTTAAATTAAAAGGCCCATTTTTCAATCAAAGAGTTCTCCATAATAAACAGTTAAAAGAGTATATTACATAGATTTTTGTAAATGCATTATACATTAGCATACACAAAAGTATGCTTTTATATATTGAAAAATCTGTGTAACTAGAGTCTAATGGGCATTGCTTCGGTGTAATCTTAAAAGTCTAATGGACCCTCCCAGAACCCTGCTTCAGCGGGACCGCACTGGGTGATGACTTTTTTTTACCTTTTAGAGTCTAATGGGCCTGGAACCTAAGCCTCAGTCCATCCCAAATAAGAGATCCTGACCCTAAATCATGGTTCGGACCTGGTCTGTTGGGCATGCTTGGACAGTCAGAATCCTCAGAATTAGGCTCGGGCGGATTTTGTACCGAACTTGAGTTCACTGAGGACAGTCTGTAGATGGGCATATAGATGTACTCTATAAGCCAACCCCTAATAGACATATATAGGAGTACTCTTTAAGCCAACCCCAAGTTGATGGAACAAGGTTAAGATGGTCTTTTTAGGTTTTGGTAGGCTACAATAAACCTAATTCATGATTTTATGGTCCCGTAGAATTCATTTTTTGATAGTATTTAGTTTTGGCTTTAATTTTTTAAGTTTTAACAATTTTCTTTTCCTTGGCTTTTACAATTATTCAATTTGTATGCTGAGGATTTATGCCCCAGCACACCTCAAGCTTACCGTTGCCTCAGGTAAGCATTGGATATAAAACAAAGTGGGTTTGCGTGTGCAATGCCCATACTTCATATTAAAATCCACCTTATAATTATGAAAAGTATATTCAACCTGTAATTTATATGTAGATAGATAGATGTGTATGCCCCCATGTCTTACTTCTTGCACCTTGACTTAGCCCTATGCAAGTATGCATGGAAATACTGTAACTGAGCAGGAATTCCTAGTATTGTGCTTCTAGCTGGTGCATTTGTAAAAATCTTTTGCGGTCCGATCCAATGAGAGATATATGTCTATACTTGTAGCTCTGATTTTATTGTGATCTTTCTATAAGCTGCTGGGCTGCTAAGTCCATGCTATAATTTTTGTAAAATGTAAGTCTCACAATCTAGAGGAAGAAGATAGCACTCGACTGGCAATGGTTAGCTACTGTCCATTTTCAGTTGATGGCTAGGATAATCTAATGGGAGGGACAATAGATCTTTGCTTATTTCATGATGGGGACACAAGATCAAACTCTTGTGCTATCGAAAGGTGGGCCTTACCTACTGATAAAAAAAAGTTTCCCTTGTCTGTAGCATTGTAGGGTCAAACCAGAAAAACACTTAATAGAATGCTTCATTACATAATCATTGCTGTTCATTCTCATTGTTTGTTCTGTGAATTGGTGTTCATCTTGAATTAGACAGATTTTTGTCCATGTTTGAGAATTCTTTTGCCACTGCATTGCAGTGCCCTCACTAATATGCTAATTTTGAGTATACATGGCTTACAACTGAGTTTAACTGAATGGGATTCTCTAATCTCTACTGGGTTTTGCAGCTGCTACACCGTTGCGTTGCTTGAGGACAGGAAGTACTCTTCCCTTGCACCCTTTGGTGGTTTTGCATTTATTGCTGCTTGGGCCAGCTTGCTTTTCTAAGGATTAACTCCGTGTATCATAATTAGGTAAACACCTCAGCCGGATTTCAATAATGGTTGATTACATTGAAATCAATTGAGATTGAAACTTAGAAGTCTGTTCTCTCATCAGTTTGGTGTTTAAAATTTGTGTCACTGGATGTAATAAATAAAAACTAAAAAAATTTGTGTCACTGTATACTGCCTAACTGAACATGGAAATACTTGGTCTAGGGATGAGAGCAGGTGGCTATGAGGATGAGTTCTTGGCATACCCAGACGGGACCCAATTGTATACATGTCCATTGTTGTGCCTGTAGGTCCTGTATCTGAATGGGAACATAGTAGAAGCATACGTTTGCCCAAACTCATTTAGCGGAACCCGCACCCCGATCTAGACCCAAACCTAGAGTAAATCAACAGCCATTTCAAAAAATATGCATATGGTTATAGCCATTGTGTCTTTGTCCTTGCCAAGAGTTAATAAATGATTGAATCTTTTTCTACCCAAAACACTTCATTAGGGGGAGTTTGGATTATGGTTTTATAACTTGGCTGAAACCGGGTGATATTGTCTGATACATAAAGCTTTTGGCCATGATGGGTGTCATTAGTCTGAAACCAAAGATGTAGGGTTTGTATTGGAACTCTATTCTCAACACCTTTATTATATGTTGTGATTTCGTTTACATCTAAAAACTGTAAAACCAATTAAAGATCAGGATTTACTAAAAAAATCTGTTTTAGTAAATTAATTTTTCAGGGAAAAGGACCAAAACCATCTGAGGTATTAGTGGGCCAATTTATGAACCAAATAAGTAAAGGTTTTGGCGTTGGTTGATTAATTGTCTGAAATTGTATTTTAAAACCATGGGTTGGATGATCATGGAGTGAGAAACTTACATAATTTTTTTGAGACGATGGAATGGTCTGCAGTGGACCCTTTTGCATACCTAGATTTCTCTGACAATATTCTTTTCTTTTATGACCTAAAAATAAGTTACATTTTCATATAAAAATATCATTGAAAAAGCATGCATCATACTATTAAAAAGAAGGGTGTAGAGTATGCATCCATGATTTTAAATGCGTATCGAACAGTGTATTTGTTTTTCTAGTAACTGATAAAGAGAATTAGTGTGATGCTTGATTTAACCTAAGTCACAAACAAGTGAATATCACCTTTTTTTTCAATTTATTAATTATAGTGAAAATCACACAAATACAACTGATACTTAAATTAACATCATCTGTATGTTGATGCATCAGTGTTTTTGCCTCCCCAATACGAGGTTATGACTTATGATACTTGAACCTATGAAAGATTGGATGGTGAAGCAGAAAGGGTGTATAATTAGTTTCATTTTATTTTTGCTTGAACATGTTTTAACCTATAAATCTAAATAATTATAAAGTGCCACGTCTATTTTTTGTGAGAATATCACTCATTTTGCGAAAGGAAATAGTTGGCATGATGAGAACAATCATCAGCATTCTTTTCCACCTTAAAAAAAAAAAAGAGCTTCTGATCTTAAGGGCATAGATGGGCAAAAGGTCTAAGAAAATAATTTAAAAGAGAATATAATCTTTCGTTTTCAAAACTTAAAACTTGGTGATGATGGTGGTCGTGGTGGTGATGGTGATGATGTCCCACTTTGTTATATCATTAAGGAAAGTTTTATTCCACCATAGTTATTCTCTCTTTTAGATTTAATGTGTAAGCATGTGATTTGAGTGTTTTCTTATTTTAATCACGTATTTAGAGATAACCAATTATAATGGAGCATAAAATTAATTAGACTGAAGATTTTCTTAATGGTAGAAAAAGGTGGGAAAGTGAATTTGAGTCATTTGGATTTCGATGGCGGGCTGCATTGATGGATATGAAGCGGCAAGTTACACACAAATGAAGCGTTTTATAAGTGACTAATATGGACCCACATCCTACTCTGGTCTGGAAACTTTAAGATGTTGATGTTATTCTGAAACGTTTTTTCTTTTCAATAATTTGTAGCATCTTTTTCAACATATATTATAATTTGCAGCATCTACCAAACAAGAATGTTTAAGGTCTGCTACATTCTTCATAAACTTCTTATTACAATAGTATAATACTATACTCTTCTATTCTATGCTATTTATTCTGGCAGGATTTATTGTGCTCTGCTAAAGTCCAAACTGGCATCAAACTCCTGTAAATCAGGGGACATACTCAAATATGCATGAAGCATGACCTGCAAGAAAGGAACAATTAGTCTCCATTACTGGTAATTTATTTGCATCAGTGGAAGTAAAACTGGAAATGGAAGAGAAATTGCCCATTTTATATCTCAGAAGGAAGTTGTTGACTGGAAGTACTACAACTGGAGGCAGGACAAATTACCAGTAATGGACTAGGGTAAGGTGCTTTGGTACAAATCTTCAGCTCAAAAAAAAAAAATTTTTTTTTTTTTTTGGGTGGGGGTGGGGGTGGGGGTGGGGTTGGGAATTATCCATAGTAGGTTACAGGGGTGTACAAAAAAAACCGCGAAACTGATCAAGACCGATTCGAACCGCTCTGTGCACCCCTAGTAGGTTATTTAAATATGTCCATCAAAATGAAACCTCAAGGAAGTTACTAAAAGTATGATCAAAATAACCCCTAATAGGTTATTTTGTAGTAGATCGGTTCGGTCACAGTTCCTTCAAACCGTTCCGTTCCGTTTGGTTTTCGGTTTGAAGGTGTAGTTAAAACGCTCAAACCGACTCAATTATGTAACTATATATTTTTTATAAAATATATAAAGGAATATGAAAAATTAATTGTAGAATACTCAAACCCTCACTCCGTTACTTGGAGTCCAACGTCTCTCATGAATTGAGTTGTCGTTTTTTTGTGAAAAAAGAAGAAGAATAAAATTAAATTAAAACAAAAAAATTGTAATCGAACCGAATCGGTTCCTTTTGGTTTGGTTTGAGCATGTGAGCAGTTTGGTTCGGTTTGGAAAAATAGAAAACCGATGGGCTCAGTTTGGTGGATGATTTCCCCTCTAACCCGATTTGAACCGTCCATGTCCACCCCTAGTAGGTTATTTAAATATGACCATCAAAATGAAACCTCAAGGAAGTTACTAAAAGTAAACTTATTCTTGGAAGTCACTAATTATATGCATGCATACTTATAGTTAAAGCCTATCTTAAGAAGAACTTGGAGTTTAACCACTTTGTGGTTGCTGACAGCATCATGTGGGGCTAAGTTGTTACATAGATTTTAAAATTTGGAAGTTCAACCACTATATGGTTGCTGAAAACTTCATGTGGGGCAGAGTTGTTTCATAGAACATAGAAGTTGAGGGTTTTTTATATAGACGGGCAGATTTATGCCATGTGGGGCTGAGCTCTAAAATGATTTTCAACAAAGATGGTAGATTCATTTGGCATTGTTATGTGGGGCTTAGTTTAAGAAAGAAAGCTTCATATGGGCCTGAGTTTGTTAATTTGAATTTCGAAAGCTTCATACGGGACTGAGTTTGTTACATAGAATTTTGAAAGCTTCATGTGGGACTGATACACCCATATGTATCACCAATTGGATGGAGTATTTCTCAAGAAAGTGTGTTTGATGATGGTGAATAATTTTATGGCTAAAATATGATTACATCACTTCTTAGCACACCTGTTTAACCTGACCTGATGACCGAGCGAGTCCCAGCCTCCGTGTCCTAAGTAGGGGTCTGAAACTCAAGTGGATTGGACCAAGCTTTGGGCCAATCTGAACCTGATCTAGATTTTGATGGGCTAACTCAAGTTACATGTTACCTAGTTTTTACTGCTTTTTAAATTATACCCAATTCGAGCCCCTACTTCACTGTAATCCAAACTGAAATTGTATTTAAATTGGATCTTGATTTGCATGCCTGAACTTGAACACCACCCAAAAAAACCACGCCTGAATTTGATCTGGGTCAGGCCCAAGTTGCAGCCTCTAGGTCTTTGTCCAGTGTTTCAAACTATCTGGGCAAACATAACTACATGTGAGCAAATTTTTTTCTTTTTTTTTTCTTTTTTTAACAAGAGAAATGCTATGGAGACCGAACAACGGCCTGACTGGGAGCCCGAGTTGAATTGGAATGTCATCTTTGACCCTCATGTTTTTCACTCAATCTCACTCAAGCACTCAAATGTCATTTCAACTTCTCATTTTCAAAAATCGGGCTCCCAGTTTCGGTCTCCGTAGCATTTCAATTTTAACAATGGTGGGTGTTCCAGCCCTTTGGATCCCTATGGGCCTAGGGAGAGCCGAGTAAATCTCCCGTGGCCCTAGTGTGGTAGTGCAGTTTCGAACTCTCAATCTTCGGGTGCAAATCATGGTCTTAGACCAACTGAGCTACCCCTCGGGGTTCAACTTTTTTTTCGTTTTTGTTCCTTCACTTCAAGGGGAAAAAAGGAAAATGGAAAAAGTAATAATAATATGGGATAAGTTTCTTTACTCGGATCTTTTTCTGTGAGCACTGCAGCGCCATGGAAATCGCAAGTGGCTCCTTGTTTCTTGGAATTTTGCCAGTAGCTATTGAAGGCATAGGAGGCATGGTCCTTCACAGTGTTGGGAAAATAGCAAGGCTGATTCTCCTGAATGGCTTTGCAGTTGGCAGCCCCACTGCTGCAAGCCCAATCCAGATTCTTCTGTAGATCTTCATCTGGGAACTTCTCATCAGCTGTGCACCATTGTTTCACAAACTTCTCATCTGCACCAGAAAAATAAATTATGTTTTCACATGCTTTCATCAGGGTTTGTTTACATGGAATACTTTAGATAAAATTTCATATTTTCTAAAATTCCAACAGTTCCCATGAAATTTTATGAGCTAGGGATGAAAAGTGGGTTGAGTTCGGGTCAGGTCATGGTGTGTCCAGAACAAGGCCCAGATTGAGGTATATATACCGGCCCTGAGACTCTGAACCTGAAGGGGTCTGATTCGCAAACTTATTGTGATAAAATCCATTCTGGGTGTGGCCCCCATCATCATCATCATCATCATCATCATCATCAAAGTCTTATCCCGATTATGAGGTGCGGCCACTATATGAAACCAAGAAATGGGCGCAAAGGTTCTTAGAATTTTCCATATTTATGAATAATATTTACGAAAAAAAGTTAAATATAAATTAAGATATGATTATAACACTTTTTCGAGCTTCTGCTTATGAACTCCATGACCCTAAATCTGAATGTGCAAGGACCCAGATCCTGACTTAAGTTTGAAATGGGTCCAAATCCTGGAGCCATTTTAGGTTTTTATGGGGTTGGGGTCCATCAAGTATTCGGATATTCCAGGCACCCGTTGTCTTCCACACTAGATCTGTACTTATTTAATTCTTTACTTTACAGTTGTAGCATGCATGAGCTTAGACTTCAATCAAGAGAACAAAAAACTAAAATAGGAACACGCCTGGGTATTCCATGATTTTGACTTTATTCACTAATTTATAGGTCTAACAAGATTAGAATTCCCCCTGTTCTGGGTATTTATCCTCCTAATTGGTGAGCCTGTCAGATCTTCAACAAAAAAGGCCCAAAACAAAATATATTCATCTGCAATGCATCATTAATCTTAAGAATAACCGAGGATTTCAGGAAATCAGAAACCAGAAAAAAAAAAAAAAAAAAAAAATGGCGGTCGTGCTTCATTTCTCTGATTTTCAAGGTTTCTACACTGGGGCATGTTTGTGTTTTCCACAGACTATCCTTATCAACAGAAGAAAAAAAACTTAGCCGACCCCTCCGATAGGAAATGCTTTTTTATAGGATCGCAAAAAATTTAGCTTATTTTTATGTTTTTCTCATGCAAAAGCGGTAGCAAAAATCGCAGATTTTACGGTACTGCAGAAAAGCATTTCCGCAATCCTCACTTTTTTCTAAGAACAAACTGGCCACACAAATGTGGCCTTAAATCTTGGAATATGATGGCAGTCAGGAGATTCTTGAAATCCATATGTTGATATGCATTCCTTTGGCATTGTACACACAAACACAAAAAAGTAGAGAATTAACAGGGTCTATTTGCTAGTTGAGAAATGTGGTTTTTTCCAATGAGGAGAGGAAACAGCTACTGGAGAATTACACTTCAACTAGTTGTATATGCTTAAGATCTTGAAACTACTTCTGTAGTAATACAGAACTTCTTATCTTGAACAAGAAAACCCACAACTGATGATGGAGAAAGTGAAATTGGCACTGGTTGTTTTACCTGATTTCACCGGAATTGTCAATGAAAGGAACAGACAAAGCATAATGCTTAACAGAGGAGATGCCATTTTTCTCCTCTCCTGAGACTCTTTGCAGTTTTTTTTCTTTTTCATCTGATTGGAATTCTTCTTAACATTGCTGTGATTTATAGGCTCTGCATGCATCTGGAAGTGGAAACTCTCAAGGAAATGCTCATCTCTTAGAGTTCTAATTGAGTTTTTGCCAATAACAGACGCCAGTCCTTCCACCCCCACACACACGAAGGGGCCACTTGTGGGATGGGACCACCTAGTAGATGGCCTGGCCATAAACGGGGCAGGTCTACCCATCAGATGGACGGCTGAAAATGACTGTTATATCAAATGTGGATCATCAGCACAAGGTGTTTTCAGCCGTCCATTTGCTTTGAGAATCAATTGATTGGGCCGTACCCCGGCATGCTTTGGGCTGGAAATGGGCAAATATTATGGCCCATAACATCGCTGTGATCGATAATTGGGCTTGTGCAGGTTCTTTATCTGCCAAAAGCCCAACGTAATGATCCGAGTTAAAAGTTCACCAAATGTCCAACACTTCGCAAGTGTGCTGGGCCCGTAGGCTAAATCTGCAACTGAGTTTGAAGCCTGATAACTAAATGGGCTGAAGTTCACATTGTGGACCTTAAAACATCCCAGCTTTTACACCCGGTCAGTTACTGCTCTCAAATAAGGATTAAGTGGGGCCATGTTTAAGGTAGGTTAAATACTATGAGTTCCTTGGCCCAACCTGTGAGCCATCCATTATTAGTGCGTTCTTCATCTCCATCTAAATCTTAGCCTTATTATCCTATCAATCCGGATTGACTATTTAACGGGGTTGAACAAGAAATTAAATGGGTCAAACAGCCCAACTTTAATTTATTTAGGTTCAAGCCAGATTGGCACTAATCTCCAGTTGATTTGATGATCATAGATACTCATTTTACAGTTTTAAGAAATGGCATGTCATTACAAAGAATTCGAGAAATTCATAAATCAATCTTTCATTTTTGGAACCTTGCTCCATGTCTAAAACAGTTAAAGCTAGGGAGAAGCTTCAGAGTCAAGCTCTGGAAGTTAAAGCTAAGGGAGAAGCTTCAGAGTCAAGCTCTGGACCTTTCCCCACACTCCCATGTTCAAGAGGGGGGCTTCTACTGTTTTTTATAGTTTCTCAGATAAAGCGTGGAGGGGTTGTTACTAAACCATTTCTACCAGAATGGACGTTCTTGACATAGGCTAGACATTCCAAGACAATTCCTGGAAGAAGTTGGTTTTTTTTTTTTTTTGGGACCATTTGTAGTACAAGTTGGATGTTCCTGTGGAAACCGAACGTCCCTATATCATTTCCTAGCGGAATCATCTGCCTTCCACTTTTTCCGAACTTCTGGTTAGGCAAGCCATTGAGGAGGGCAATTAGTAAATAATACCACTTTCAGAACCAGCAGATACTTCATTTTTGTTTTCTGCCGACGCTTGAAATGAGGCCCCACACAAAAAGAAGACTTCTAGGTAGGGACAGTGGCAGTCCCAAGATTTTCATTTGGGTGGGGTGGACGATTGTGAATTAAAAATTGAAAATGTCAAAACCAACACCAACTAGCAATAATCTCTACTCACTGCATGGTTTAGCGACATTATTTTTTATTTTTATTTTCTTGAAAAATTAAGTATAAAGAATTGATATCCCGCTACTAATCTACATATTGCTTCCCCCACAAATTGTGTAAAGGTATGGTGAGAGGATAGACCTTTATGCTATGCTATTGTGTAGAAGCCGAACTGCTTGAGCTTAGAGTGGAAGAAGCATAATGATTGAGCGAAGGGTTCCAAGGCTTTTCGTTCGGGAGATCTTTGACAACGAGAGCGAAGGATTTTTTGAGACCTGGGGTGGGGCAATTACTTTACTGGAATAGGGTATGGGCCATATGACCCATGCAACTTTTAAGCCATTTTGGACTGCCCCAGGTCTGCCTAAGGTAGGTCCGCCATTGGGTAGGTATGTAAATGGGTCGCTAATTATCCGATTATCCAGAAGTTTCAACCCGTTAAAAACTGGGTCTAGGTCCTCATTTTGGCCTTGAAAAGTAAATGGGCCCGAGTCCTTTTTTGGACCTGTGACCTAAATGAATTCGAGTCCGATTCCACCTTGGTTCGGATCCGTGGACTTGCATATTACCTCAATTTTCAAGAACCTCTCCTAAAAAATGTCTTTTTTTAAATATCATTCACTACCTAGACCCAGACCCGTCCTATATACGGTTCCGGTTCCGGTTCCATCTTTTCATTAAAGGTTCCGGCTCTGGATCCACCATGGACCTGGACCGGAACCGGCCCGTTTACACCCCTACCTTCCGAGGTGTATACCAACTCTCCTCCTAAAATTATTTGTCAACAGAAAATCAGGGAGATGAGAGCCCTTGGTTGATCATCAACATTCACATTCGTGTCGAGTTTGTAGTGTCTACCTCCCATTGGAATACACAAAGGTATCAGCAAGATCATTACAGAGTACTGACACCCATCTGGGACCAGCATCAATTAGGTTGAAAATAACAATTCAAAAAAAAAAAAAAAATAGAACAGATTGCATAAAAAAAAATCCAACGGATCATAGAAAAGGCTAAATGTAAGATATGCTGACAATTGAAGAAAAAACAATGGAGGCCTCAAACAAGAACAAATCAAGACAACTGGTCAATGGATCTCTCTCTCACAAATCCATGAGACGAACAATGGATTACAATTCACACATAACAACAGAAACAAGTCATACCACCAAGAATTTTTTTACGTAGGGAGAAAAAAATGCAAAAATAAAACATGAATGTAGACCTGTCACCCTTGTCCAAAAATGCAAATAAAACAGTAGGAAGCTAACAGCCTTGAATTGGTTTTACTTAGGGAGCTGCAGCTTTGTTCATTCCACCATGAACGCTTTCAGGCTAATCGGAATGCTCGTTTTGCTTTGCAGCTGCATTGTGCTGACGGGCCTCTTGTTTGTGGGCCTCTGCGTCGTGGATCTTCTCCTGTTTCTTTTCCTTTGCCATCTGTTTCTGCAATGGGTCGTGTGTCGACATGGTCTCCATCTGCACCCCGACCCAAACACGAGTAGAAACAACATTAGAGCAAGTCCGTAGAAAATTATTTCCATATACCTTTTTTTTCGGAATTTCTTCTCTTTGTACTTCCATCAAAAATGCTTTTCAGCAGAGCCATTGAACTTTTAGCTAAGTTTTTGCACCAAATTTGAAAAGATTTGCTACAAAAACACATCCCAACTATTTCTCATATTTTTTACAAAAGCGTGGCTGCACAAATATGGCCAATATTATTGTTTTATCTAAAGGCTAGAAAGTGTGTGGCTGCACAAATGTGGCCAATATTATTGTCTTACCTAAAGGCTAGAAAGTATAAAACTAAGGTGCACCTCCAAGGGATTGGGTGGGTTCGTCATTGGCTTAATACAAGCACAAGTAAAGGTGCAGGTAGGTTTTTTTGGAACCCCAACCAATGGGACCGGGCTATAAAATAGTTGACACATGTGAGAAGAGGAGTCCACACAAATGTAAAAAAAAGTGGTATACCCAGGGATCCATCCTTAGATAGCCAGTTGACATTAGGGTTTGCAACCCCGACTCCGATAGACCAACCCTGATGGACCAATTAGACTTTCTGTTTAGTAGACTGACTTAGCAAAATTCTAGATTTTTTAGAACGAGGGCTAGAGGTGTATTGGTTGTGTTAGATCGGGTCGAGACTATAGGTAAAATGACTTTGGCCCAAACCCAACTTATTAATCAGGTTGGAAATGTCGACTCGAACCCAACTCAGAGTCAAAAGCGACGACAGGAACTTAAAATTATCAGGTTGGATTGCGTTGGGTTGAGGGGCTATAGAGTGTTTTGAGTCGGGTTGGGATGCAGGTTCGGCAACCCAACGGCAAATGCAAGTGGAATACAAGTGGAACACTGCACAATGTGGGGCCCATACATCATAATCCAGAAGAAACACCCATGAGTGTGGGCCCCACAAATGGGACACAGAAAAGTGGGGCCCATGCCTTTTCATTGTCCAAAACGTGGCCCATCACATCAGATGCAGGAACATATAGATATGGGCCCCAGAAAAAAAAAAACATTTAGATCAGTATTTTATGGTGTGGTCCATCTTATCAGGGCCATCAGAACCGTTGATTGACAGACCTTTTCCCGGGCAGTGGCCTTGGTCTTGTCCATGCCCGCCTTCGCTGAGGCCATGGCATTTGCTGCAGACTCCTTCATGGAAGCAGTTGCATCTTTCGTTGCCTGCATCTTCCCCTTCCTTTCAATACTCAGATTTGCATGCACCAAACAAACACCTGAGATTGCAGAGGCTACAAGGCCAGGTCCCTTTCCCTTTAAATAGGCAAGATAGGTAGCCAAGAGTGTGCCAAGTGGACCTTTGTTTCTGGTTTTAATCCTAGGAGAATGGTGATTTGGAAGTCGTCAAAACCTAACTAACTCAAAAAAGTCCGGATCCTCTATTGTGTAATATATGTGGGAAACTCAATCATGAGGCCCACATAGTTGGAATCCAGACTGTTTAGGATGAATTCCATCCACTCCACGATGTATCTTCAAATTTCAGTTCAATAGAAGTGTATCCCACCATCTGATTAGGGACACGGTGGAAATGAGATTGACTCTAGTCAGTGCTTACTGCATTTTCAATTATGTGATCAATCATGTGGTGGGATATATTCTTATAAAAGTGAGATATGAATATGTGCCTCTAAAAGGGATGAGATTCATCTTGAATTACTCATATTAACTTTATATGGGCCCCAAGATGGAGTTCCTATCGTGTATTACAGGGTTTCGGTGTAATACTGCGATAAAGGAGATGTGGATATGATGACTGGGCAATCTACGGCTTAAGTGAGCTCCACATCTAAGTGCCCAGAGCGCCGAGCAAGAGCAGGAGTGCCAAAGCTTTAAATTTTAAAATAATTATATGTCCGGAGCGCCCATACAATATAGTGCTCGTGGGTTTATAAACAATTAACTAATTGACACAAATATATTTTATCCATATATTTTAGTATAAAAAATGGAGAAAAAATTTAATTTTACAATTTAATCACATAAAATAAACAATAATTAATAAGTCAAGAGAAGTTTTTTCATTCAAAAAATAAATGTCAAGCTTACAAAAAAGGAAAATGCACATAAACCAAAGATCCTACATGGTTCACTCCATAATCAGTTGACCTACGCTCCAAATACGGTCGAACCACGTTCCGAGGACAGTTCCACTCTGAAATTGCCGATCCGCGTTTTCAGAGCGAATTGAGAAGGCTGAGGGACGGATGCGGGTACTAAGCTCCACGTGTCACTCTAGTGGGGGTGTTCATGTGCCGGATCAAACCTTGTTTATGGCTGGCCCATGTAGTTGTTGGGCTTAATATTTAGTCATGGATCCAGTCAACGCCCTGAAAATGAGCCTAGACGGCTAGACCTTTGTAAAAATATAAAGTGGTTTCTGATATTAACGGTTTTGAGCCCATTAGTACTGGGCCTAAAAATACAGCCCAAGTCTAGTGGAAAATGAGTAGGGCTTGGCTAGACCCAAGTTGTGTAGTTGACATCAGGTGGTTACCAGGTTGACCCTGTAGAATTTGGGCTAGAGACCACCCAACAGCAGACCTGATCAGGCCAAGTTCCACCACTCCAAGCATACAATTGAACAGAGAGAAGGTCGTAACTAGTTATGCCTGCTGTATTCACTATGGGTTGTTCATATGCATGGAATAGAATTCCTAGTAATTCACAGTAAATATGTTTCATCCAGCAAAAGATTATTAAAAAGGTAAACGATATAAGGTGGAAATATAGATGGAACCGTCTTTTTTAGGATTTAACTTATTCAGGTGACCTCTGAAGATTCACTTCTTATCTCTCCTAATTTATTTTTCATATTAAAGGGGAAGTTATTTGATGGCTATTTGAGGGTTTTTATCTTTGTTTCTTCAATTTCAATCACTTCTAGGGGCCGGTCTCTTTAGTAGAATTCAAAGAATTTTTGTCAGGAGAATTTACAATTTCTGACATTTCAAGTGATTGGAATTCAGAATTTTGACAAAGAAGCAAAACATTTTTAAATGCCCGTACTATCAATGTAAAAAAATACCAACTTCACAAATTCTCGTTAGGATTTCTAGTAAAGAAACAAGACCTACTTTTAAAATCCCAAGACATTCAATTTCAATTCTATGCATGACATAGGCCTGTAATTTGCCAAGTCATCTTGCCAATTGATTTGCTTTTGAGGGATTGCATGTTTTAGGGTATTAAGTGTTAATATTCTGGAAAAGCTACTTTCCCCATCACGATCAATTAATTTATCTTCCTTTGCACTCATGCATAGACCTCATTTTGATGTACCTTAAAAGAAAATTGAGAATTTTTAATTGAAGTGTGAAAATTAACTCTTAATCAGCCCCAAATTGATGGAATACTGAACCTTAGTAGAAATTTAAAAAATAGAACAAATAGATGATTTACTCAAATAGCAAAACTCTTAAAGTCAGTCCAAGTTTTTTTTTTTTTTTTTTTTGTTCAGTCAGTCCAAGTTGATGGGACAAAACTCACATAGTTAAAACATAAAAATTGTTACAGTAGACCTTTTTTTTTTATTATTATTATTTGTTATCGGAGGGTTCTCAATCCTTTGGGCTAGACTAATCCCTCCAGGCCTAGAGGGAAGCCGGGTAAATTCCCCTGTAGCCTCAGTATGGTAGTGCGGTTTCAAACCTATAACCTCCGGGTGCAAATCGTAGCCCTAGGCCAACTAAGGCCGTTTACATGAAATTGAATGTTCTTATCACTCTACCATCAACTATTGGTATAATTCTCCTGTGATAATATGTGAAGCTAATAATTACTCACTTCTTTCATATGTTAAAACTATCAGTCAAGAATAATACTTTTAACTTAAGGACCCAAGGGTCAATCCGTAGGTATATTTGTAAAACCAAGGTGCCAACACCACTCAACCATGAGTGTGTTGGCAGCTAACGAATACTTTTTACTTTTTCTAAAGTACTATCTTTTCCCGGTCCTTTATTTTCTTATTGGTTTCCTCTATTTTTCTTATCAGAAGTAAATAAAGGAATTGTCTTCTCCAACCCTAGTTTAGCTTTTTTATTATCTTTTAATTTGACAATATTTTCCCAATGATATTATGCGGAAAATAAAAAAATTGAAGTAACCTAATATTATCTTTGAATGATATTATCTTGATAGTCGTATTTGTAATATTGCTAACCATACAAACATATATTGAGGGCCCATTTGAGAGAAGAGTTTTCGGAATTGCAAAAGTTAGCAATAATTAGATGTTAAAGGGAACTTTGGGTTCTCATTGGAGCTTTTGAATTTCTCAATTGAGATTCCACTCCCAAACAAAGAATCAATTTTTACAAGAAAAAAAATTCAAGCATACAATGTTTTTTTTCATATCAATTCTTCCTTCCAAACCCTCCTCCACAAGTAACAAGTCTTTGATTGGCAGTAAAAATGCCAAAAGCTTGAAGATGGAAACTTTTTACTTAAAAAATGAATGAAAGAAAGGAGAGAAAACAACTATGAACCTTTTAAAAGGGTAATTAACACCTAACGTAAGGAATACAATTCAATGAAAACTCCATTTTCCACCAAGACATCATAATTTAAGATTTTCAGTGGTTTGAGTTGAAAAGGTATAGATATATATATATATTTATATGTATAAGAACGTATATGTATGTGTGTATATATATATTTGTATATAAAAATTTGGGCCGGCAGTGGATTCCTGCTCTCTACCGCTAAGTGCAAAAACAAAAAAAAAAACACTTGAGCACAGATCATCTCTTAATAACAAAACCTCATGCCCAAAGTCCAATCCATGAGCTCCCTTACCAAAAAAAAAAAAAAAACTATTCTTTTTAAGAGGAAAAATAAAAATGCTACTCTCTCGCCTTTTAATTCTACTACACCCTTACTTTTGTTCTCTCTTTAATTGATATTTTACTTCACTTCAATGGTTAAGTAAATCTACGATTTATTGTGTGTTTATTGTGATTTGATATTATGTCATCCAATTGTTATTCACACATGTCCATCCTTCATTTTGTGAAACTAAGCCCCGACCCATGACCCACCAACAAGCAAAAGAAGGGGAAAAATGATAAAAAATCGGATTGAAAGATTTCCACCATATGACTTTATTTGGGAACTCACGCGGCTTTACCGCCGCGTGCATGGGCGGTAAACTCACATTTTCCAATTTTCCTCCACTCTGACAGAAGAAAAACTGGCGATTGCATCTTTACTACTGCTCTCATCGGCGATAAACTGGATTTTCTAGTTTTCCTCTGCTCTGAGAGGAAGAAAACTAGCAATTGCAGCTTTACCGCTGCTCTCATCGGCAGTAAAAATCGATTTTTGAGCTTTCCTCCGCTGAGAGAAGGAAAACTGGAAATTACATGCGGGTACATATGGCGGAAATCTTTCAATCCAATTTTTTATCATTTTTCCCCTTTTTTTTTCCTGTTGGTGGGTCATGGGTCGGGGCTTAGTTCCACAAAATGAAGGATGGACATATGTGAATAACAATTGGGTGAAATAATATCAAGTCACAATAAACACACAATAAATCATATATTTACTTTACCGTTGAAGTGAGTTTTCCTCCTCTCAGAGCAGAGAAAAAATGGAAAATCGATTTTACCGCCGATGAGAGCAGCTATAAAGCTACAATTGCCAGTTTTCCTCCTCTCAGAGCGGAGGAAAACTAGAAAATCCAATTTACCGCCGATGAGAGCAGCGGTAAAGATGCAATCGCCAGTTTTCCTCCTGTCAGAGTGGATGAAAACTAAAAAATGCGAGTTTACCGCCCATGCGCAAGCGGCGGTAAAACTGCATGAGTGTCCAAATAAAGTCGCAAGACCGTTCTATTTCCAATTTATATAAAATAAAATGAAAGAATCGATGGTTTTGTTTTTTCTTGTAGCCCATATCTAATGAACTCCCATATGATATAAATGGAGAGAAAAAAATCACAGAAGCTGACTTTGTCTATTGACACATGTTGAATTGAATTTATAAGCTTTTGAATATATATACTGCCCCAGAAATAATAGTAGAAATAAATAAATGGTCATCAAATAACATCCCCATAATAAAACAATAAAATCCGAGATATCACTCTATTAAAAGCAATTTGCTCCTGTCTACAACTCCATCCTTAAATCTTTCATTACTCGTACTCTTTAATGATCATCGGTGTGATTCACTTGATAATAAATTCTTAAGAATTCAATTCCATGCAAACAGAGGGGCCCTTAAGAGAACACTTTTATGAAAGAAATTTTAAAAGCATCGAGTGTTGTCACGTTTCTAATATAAAGCAATGACACAAAAGATTCTATAATCTTGTAATCAACATCTAAACTTTATTCGCCTTAAATGGATGCATGCAGAGGATTCTGATTCAAGGAAAATAAGAAATAATAATAACAACACAACCTATCCAATCATTCAAGAGAAATGATTCCATATAGATAACATCTTATGTTCAAGCTAAGTTATAATTAAATAACTCAAATTTCACCTCAATTAAAGTGATACGCCTTGTTGGATTAACCATGTTGATGTAAGCCAAGTGATTGGGCCCTAATTTAAAGTTTATGCCCGAAAGCCCAAGTCCAACAAGGCCTAGTGAAGGGAAATTCTCGGACGACACTTTTCTCATTTTAGCAATCTCCAAAAGGCTTCTTTAAGATTTCCTAGTTTAGGTACTTACAATAATAACTAGATAGTTTTTATTTTATTGTTTTCCATGTAACAAATTTGGCTAGACTATATAAGAGATGTCATCCCTTCTCATTGGGATAGCTTTCAATTGAATAAAAGTTGAGTTTTCTCTTTGATTCCCTTACATATATATTTTTTCTAAAAGAAATTAACTTTAAATTCGATCCAATCCCATCCCATCACGGGGCAGGATGGGTTTGGATGAGATAACTTTGAGATGGGACAGGTTTGGGTTTATCTTAACCCATACCAAACCCGCCCCATTGCCTTTCATTCCATCTAGGAATGTAAATAGGTATCTGATTATCCGAAGATTATGACCCATTAAAAACCGGGTCTGGATCCTTATTTGGGCCCCGATAAGTAAATGGGTCCCGATCCGGTTCCACCTTGGTTCCAACCCATGGACCTAAGACACGACATATTATTTCAATCGTCGAAAATCTCTCCTAAAAATAATATTTTTTAATATCATTCTCTACCTGAACCTAGACCCGGATTCAGACCCATCCTATATATGATTCTGTTCCAGTTCCGGAGCCAAGAAACCAATTCCGAAGTGGTTTCAAATCCGGTTCCACCTTCTCCTTAACGGTTTCGGTTCCGTTTCCACCTTCTCCAATTCCACCATAGACTCGGACCGAAACTGACCCTTTTACAACTCTAATTCCATCCCTAGCTGATAAAGTTCCATGCCCAAATCTAGCCAGCGTAGACCAAGCCCATGAGATTGCTAATGCAGAGTTGCAATAAAAATACCGGGTCTGTAACCAAGTTTGGTCCCACTTAAAAAAAAACAAAAGAAAAAAAAGAAAAGAGTTCCAGATCCGATGCCTATTTTCGGATCCGATAAATGATCGGGTCGAGCTTTGGGTCCTAATTTGTTCCAACCTGAAGACCCGGAGCCGACCCATTTGCAGTCATTGCATTTAGGATTAGGGTTTTGGGCATTGATAAAAAGGACTATGTGACTTCCCTCATCAAACCCTAACAGCAGCAGCAGCCTCCAGAAGAAGCAAAACTTCTCATCTTCAGGTAAATCCCTGATCCTCATCTTTCTTCCTATCTATATCAATTCCAATACAATGAAGAAAAGAAAAAAAAAAAGATGGAATTAGGGTTTTTGTTTCCATTCATCCATCTCCCAGAAAAACCAGAATTAGGGTTTCTTATGGGGTTGGAGTCCTTGCACAGATCTGTGCTTGATCTACATCTTTTGGGGTCTGTTTCTTTGAAGCAGCATCTTCTTTGGACGATTGGTTGATGAGAGCTTTGTATTTTCTAGTGTAGAGGGATTTTTAGGGTTTTTTTAGTGGAACTAGATTCGTATTTGAGTATAGTGGCTGGAAAAATGTGGTACCTGATATTTTGTGGTATGATATAGAATGAGGTTTTAAGAACTGGGTTAGGTTAGCATTCCAATATAGAAGTGGGAAAATGTCAAAATGTTTGATACAGATGGAGTTGGCAACATTGAGGTTTTCAAGTTTGGGACCAAAATTGTGCATTTGTTTTTGTTAATATTATTTTATATTGTTTTAGTTGAAATTATAAATAAATAAAAAAAGATTTTGCATTTTACAGGTGATTTTGTATGTGAGTTGCATGATTTGGGATTTTTTTACAGTATTTTGTTCCTCTTTCGAAAGCGATTTTTACCTATCGAATGGGATTTTATATGTTGATGTTATATATATGTGTGTGTGTGTGTGTGTGTGTTGAATGGTGGTATTATGCTTGTATTATTTGAAATGTGCATATGGGTGCGAAAAGTGGAAACATACTTTCATACCAATGGAACTGAAACTAAAGAAAGCGAAGATTTGAGTTTCCACTTCTGAAATAATGAAGACCACTTGAAATAAAATGCTTAGTAGGATTGATGTACATGAACATGCCCTTGGAGTTGTAATCTGCTGCTCTAAAGATTGCCCTAGACAATGACACGCAATGATGCAAGAAGATGGTTGTGAACGATTTTAGTGAATTTGCATGGATTGGATTGGATGGTTATGAGGGGTGTGTTTATTTACATGTGTGGTAAAGTAAAGGTGAAGCAGATGTCATGCGACTCATGTCACATCATGGCAATGGTGGGGTAAAGTAAATGTGAGATAAAGTATGTGGTGAATTTAAGTGTGTGTGAGAGAGAGGGAGTGGTAACATAGTTGCTTTTTGTAGTGGGTTTATTTTACCACAGTTTGCCTAACTTTTATAAGGCAAAGAAAAAGTGGCCTGTGGTTAAAAAATAAAAGTAGCAGTTAGACTTTACATGTACCTCCGTGGTTACTAAATGAACACACTCTAGAAGAGCAGGCACTAGATGAAAAATGGTTTTGATCAGTTCCAATTACCACAGGCAGGCTTTCCATGTAGTTGAAATTGCAAGAGATAACTGATTCAGGTGTTGTATTTTATCGGATGACCATGTATTGATTTCTCATGCCTTGCAGGTGTATTTAACATATTGCTGAACCAATCACCAAAATGCAGAACGAGGAAGGACAGAACATGGATCTTTACATCCCCAGGAAATGGTATAAACTTCTGTGCTTTTGGTTGTACAAAATGCCAGGAAATGTTTGTTTGTGGCGGTTATTTGGATCTAGTCTCAAGTGGTTGTCTTATAGTCTGTATGTTTGTATGTGAAAATTGCAGTTCCGCAACAAACAGGCTAATTACTTCAAAGGATCATGCATCTGTTCAGATAAACGTTGGACATTTGGATGAGAGTGGCGTTTACACTGGCCACTTCACAACCTTTGCACTTTGCGGCTTCGTCCGAGCTCAGGTTCTAGATCTAACCCGCTATGCTTTGCTATTAGGTTTTAACTCACATCTTTCAGTATGATATGTCCATGAGTTGACTGAGAACAGTCATGTTACCACACTTTGTCTTCTGAATGTTGATCTGGTTTTGCCAACCATTATTCTGAGCCCGAAACAAATAAATCAGACTGGACTTCAGTATTTTTTTTTTTTTTGGGGGGGTGGGGGGCGGGTTCTAATTGAGCCATTGATTTTTGTGAAATCAGATATGAGGAAATTGAAAGGTCCTGCCTTCCAGAAAGCTCAGCCTAAATCTATGATACCTAGATACCTGTACAAGCCCAACCTATCCATATTACACCGATGTGACACTCATATCAATACCTAAAACTGCACTGATACGTCTAGGATACAAGTTAGCGTATCCTGCTTACCAAAGTCTCATTATTTTGTTAAGTTCTTTTAATTTTCTTCTCAACAGAAAAAATGTTAAAAAGGAACATAAACAATGATGATTTCATTAAATCAAAAGCGATCTAAATAAATAAAAAATTAAGAAACCCGTATTCATGTCTGTGTTCTATATTTCCAAAAGTGCAGAGTTGTATCCCGATCCCCATAGCCGTATCCTTGCGGGTATCCTTATCTAGGCATCATAGGCCTAAATTGCCTCTAGGGAAGAACCCTGAATTTTCCCTAGAAGACGGTGGCCTTGGGGTTTGCTAGCCTACTTTTTGTGCATCTTTAGTCTTATTTGAATGTGAAGCATCATCGGTGAATGAATGGTTGGCCAAGAAAAATGGAGACATATTAAACCTTGTGCACTTGGGGTAGATTGGTCTAAATGGGGTGTACACCTATAACCAATGGGATGCATGAAATACCTATTCCAGATTGCTGGATGGTCTGTCCAAATGTCAAAATGCAGCTATGAGCATTAGTCATTAGTCGTTACTCTTATTTTGTGAGTTGCCTTGTCGGCCTTTATTAAGTCATGTGCTTTTTTTTTAATAGAAGTTGCCATTAATTTTTTGCTTGCTTTTAGATTTTGGGTTCTTGGTTAAATATCCATGTTGCTGTGTGTTCCAGTCAAAGATGAAAATAGCGGTAGCGGTGGGTGTAGCGGCCTGCAGCCAAAACGCTACGTAGCGGGCTCTACGTAGCGTAGCAGCGCTACGTAGCGGTGCAATTTGGAAAAATCGTCAAAAAAATATGAAAAAATTCTAGAAAATCTAGAATATTGGAAAATGAGAGAAAATGTATTTTTTTTCCAAAAGTAATTAAGGTAAGGGGGCGTAGCAGTCCCCTTACTATATGAGGTCCTGTAGCGCTGTATAAATAGAAAATAATAGTAATGATCATTTTTTTCTTATGTGTTCATGTTGCTTAGTTATGCTAACTTAGAAACTAATGAAATGCTCAGAAAAGAAAAAACTATGTCATGAAGTCAAGACTTAAGAGTACCTAGAGAAAAAAATACATCTACCAAAGGGGGTTGTCTAATAGGATGTACTTAGAGAAGAACTCTCTATATCGACTGTAATTCGGTGAGATCATGTGCTTTTTGGTGTTCTTTTAAACATAAAAGGGTAGAAGAGTTGTGTAGAAATGTTATTTGAAGAGAAGAAGAAAAGAAATAAGTCTTATTATACATTTTAAAAAAATTTGAAAAGTAGGAATTTTTTTCACCCCGTAGCGGGCTTGTAGTGGCCCCGTAGCGGACGTAGCAGCCGCTATGGGTGCGACGGCCGATAAATCGGCCGTAGCGTAGCGGTGGCAGCCAATATAGCGCATGGCGGCCGCTATTTTCATCTATGGTTCCAGTCCATGCAGGAAAATGGGAAACATATTATACCCTTCTGTTTTAGTACCCTCTCGGGTTATTGGGTGACTGGCGTAAGGCGTGGGTTTACTCCCTACATTGTGTGTTTGAATTCCGCCCGACTTGCCCGGTGCATGTGTGTGGGTTTCCTGTGTGTACCTGGGGTATTAGTCTTGTTGGGTTGTATCCCATTGGGAACCCTCGTCATAATTAATAAATAAATAAAAACCCTTCTGTTTTAGTGTACTCCCATGATCCAAATTAATATCTGATGTGATTTCATTCCTTCCAGAAAGTGCATCTCTGAAGTTTCCTGTGGGGTTCACAAATTTGTGACAGTATTGTCTGGTGTCACCACTGTAGGGCCTTTAAAAGTACAACCCAAACCATGTCATGTTGGGTGCTGTTTGCCCTAATGAGCGGTATTTGATGTTATAAAAAAATGAGTGGTAGTTGCATCTCAGGTTGTACAACAAAAGTAGTTAATACTGATTTGAGCTTGGGCAAAAACTAATATCCCTAACTTGAGTGCATTTTCTTGCTTGTTTCATTCTGTGAAATGCTGAGATAGGTATATACAAACACAGTGTTGATATGACTTCATGCTTTTTGTAGCCCGGGACAGGGATATAGAATTAATTATAGATGGAAGTTATCCTCTATCCATAACATGAAATTTTGTGCTTCATCCTCCATTTACACACACAAACTTAGTATCATCATCAAAACTATGGGCTCGGTTACATGAACTTGGAATGGTGAAACAGAAGTTATGTAGCTGACCCCAACCTAGTTGGGACAAAGCTTTGAGGATGACGATGATGATGATGCTAAGTTTGTTTGTTTTTTGGTTTTTGTTTTTGTTTTCATTTTGTGCGCACACGTGCGCTCATACATTCCTTGTCTATGGTTCTAGAATATGACGTTCCTGGTCGTCAATTCATGTGTTTGCGCGCACACAACAGACTTCCCTTCTCGCCTATTCTCATGCATGCCCATGACTACAAAACACAGATGGGAAATATGGACATTGCACCAAAGTTTGAATGATACAAAATTTGGACATTAATTATTTTACTACTGAGAAGTATGACACTTTCAGAAGCTAAACAACATTGATGGAATAAGGCCACAATGAAAAAATATAATAAAAATAAGGCCACACTGATGATGAGACCCTTTTACATATTAACGGCCCCCTTTAACAATCTTTTTGTTGAAAAGCATCCATTCACTTTAACCAATACTATGAAGTATACTGGTATTGTAAGTTTTGTTACATCATCCTTACTTCTTAGCCAGACTTGATTACAAATAGCCCTCTCACATACATTTTATTTGGTGTTAACAGGGGGATGCTGACAGTGCTCTTGATAGGCTTTGGCAGAAGAAGAAAGCCGAACTTCGCCAGCAGTAGTGAAATGTGTTCCAATGATTTTGGCTCTTCTCAAGGACTGGTTAAGACAAATGTCTTTTTAGGATCTACTTGAGTTTTCTTCTCTGTTTATCTTCATGGATTTGGTTAACATTAAAGGATATCCTTTCTGTATGAACATAGTTTTGAAGAATTAAAGCGGTTTCTAAATATTGGGACGTTCCTTGGATTATGCGGAGTCAATCATGGATGCCCTTTCTACTCGTCACAGTGAGCACCTTCCTGCTGTGCCATACAATATAGGGTACTCAGCTTGCTCCATATCATTGCATTGGAATGTTGAAGGAAGCTACTACTAAGGCATAAGATTTCATATTTTTGTTTCTTACAGTTGTTGATTGAAACCAAAACAGGGTTTAATGACGACTCTACATTAAGTTTTACACATGATCACAACAGGTCTGAAACTGGGCTTTTACATCTTCAGCTTGGGTTTTTTATCTTGAGCCAAGGCTGAACTACCCCAGATGAAACCCAAACCAAGCCGGTCTAGCTTCAATTATAAATTCTGTACCCAAGTGCAGTGTGGGTGCCGTTGGGCCAATGCGGATAAGTTCAGCTGCCAGATCTTTTGGTTGGATTGTGTTTAAAGAAGTATAGAACTCAATTATATTTATGAGAAATGTTCAAATGTGAACTAGTTGCCCTAACACTGTTCTTAAGGTTGGGTTGAAAATTTTTTAATATGAAGCCATTAAACTTGTGGGCCATTGATGAAGAGGTTAGGGTATGAAATTTGATGTTTGGGGTGGTCCTACATAGATCTTTCTATCCCTCGATCATCTGGCCATCTCGCTATCTCCCCCGAGAGAAGCAATTAGAGATTCCTTTCATAATATATAAGCGTACAGCGTACTTGTCTATAAATAGTGAAGTCAAGTTTAGGCAACTGCGCAATCAAAACCCGAACAAGCCCAACGTAAAAATAAGCTCAATGTAAACTTCCCTGAAGAACAAGTGAAGGACTATTGAATTATGACAGCCACACTTCCTGCATTTTGAAAAAAGGAAATCACAGAACAGGGTCAGAAGTTGAATAGAAACTGAATTGGCATCAAAGGAAGCTAAACAACGAATAGTGAAATTATAAGTTATGTCATCACCCCTTATTTTCTAGTGTAGAATGCAGATAAACAATCCCCTGTTTTGTATTTTTTTTTTTTTCTTTTGGTACCCCAGCTATTGGGGCTGGGAACCACCGTTCGGGTGAGGCTAGTAGAACTCGAGTGAGGTAATGGAGCTCTCAGGTGAGGTGATAAAGCAGGGTAGTAGAACTCGAGTGAGGTGATGGAGCCCTCAGGTGAGGTGATAAAGCCCTCTGGTGGGGAAAGGTGGCTTGCCTAGGGTTCGAACTCAGCCAGATGAGAACTGCCACCTCTTACTACTAAGGTAAGACCGTACGAGGTCGTTCTCTCCTGTTTTGTATTTTTGTTTTTTTTTTTAAATCCAGCCAAGAGGGCAGTCCGCACACACACGGCAAGATAGCCCACTCAAGTGGGAAAGGAGCCTGCACATGCAGGAAGAAAGCCTATACAAGTGGAAAGAGAGTCCGCACAACTGAGAAGAAGTGGCATACCCATGGTTCGAACCCTGGGCAGCCAAGTGAGAACTGCCACTCTGAGTAAGGAGCCATTCTCCTCTCTTGTTTTGTATTGTTGAGTCAAAGTACTCCACTCTCACAAGCCTATCATGTTATCAATGAGTGAACTATTAGAATATTAACCATTCATCCAACATCAGTTTGACGTTTGACCAACATATGTTGGCCATTTATGTCCAGTATGGACCCCACAGTCTTCCTTGTATTTTACTCCCAATATGTGAGGTTCATGCTTCTGTGGTATGTAAATTTTCTCTTCCTAAGACTTCATGTCATCAAATGATTTAAGTATAGAAGTTTCAAAGAAATTTGATTTGCTAGAACCATTCTTTGATCTGAAACACCTGCTGCGAGGCAAAAATGCTTGGGCACCTAGGTTAGCTATATATTGGAATTAGCAATTGAAAGGTTGGATCTATGGATGAATGGAACTTACATGATAATCTGGTACCCACTGATTTTCATGAGTTAGCACTCTAAAGTTAACGAGGTTAAAGTTTCTAATTCATTCAAATCTGCACCACCACCAACTCTATCCATGATAACTAAATGACATGCTCAGCTTGCTTGAACCATGGTCAGGCAAGAAAAGCAACAAGAAGAGAGGGAAAAAAAAAACTGCCTGAACCATCACTACCAGTGCTCAACTTCTAATTCATTTTACTCTTAGCATCACATCAGTCCTAATACAATCCTAGATGGGCCATCATCAACGCTTTCAATCACCGAAGGACGGTTACATTTGCATGAGATGCGATCATACTCAATATTGAGGGAAAGAAAAGGAAATAAGAGAACAGAACAAAATGCTCCATACAGCACTGTCATAAATAAAGTTCTTGATAAATTAATGTTTTGGAAAGGTTTTTCATGGGATGCTATTGAAAAAAAATGTTATAGAGAAAATAAATAAGTTCTTATATGATTAAAATAAAAAACAGAAAATAAATGTTTAAATTGATTTATATAATTCTTACTGTTTTTAACATTTTATTCCTTGCACTATTCTCACTACATACTCAATTTTTCCAACACTTCAAGCATCGCGAATTAATAAATTATTTGGTAACATCGTGATAATAAAACAAAATTGCAAAATGTTGCTGATATTCAAGACAGTATCCACAGCTTCAGATAAACAGTTGAATAAGCCACTCCAATACATTAAAGTACTGCCTACATTCAGAAAACAGGAGACCACTAGATTCACAGTAATAATGGCAACTACTCAATCCTACACACAGTTAAATAAAAACACGGAGACCATTGGTCTTCAAGGCACTGCACCAAGGGGATGATGATCATTCAACTTTCCCTCCGACTTGGGAGACACATTATATACGTTCTTGATCAAGTCCTGGATCTTGCATAGCATTGACATCTGCAAGGGGTCCCCCCCACCACTGCTCTGAGAGGCGGCCCGTGAGCTCTCCTGAAGCTTTATCTTCTCAAACAGGTACTGTTTCTCAGCTTCTGCTTCATTTAATCGAAGTTTCAGGTACCTGCTCGCATAGTCCTCCTCGGCCTTTTCTGACTTGGCGAGGGCAATCCTCTGAAGCCTCTCAGCCTCACGCTTCGCCTCACTGGCTTTAAGCTGGAACATGTCAGCCTCGGCTTGCTTAAGCCTCACAATGCTCTCCAACTCATCAATCTGTTGCTTCTTACGCTGCCTGTCCATCTGTAGCTCCGCCACTTCCCGGGTCTTATCCTCGATCTCACGGTCGCATGCATCAAGCGCAAGGCGGGCTTTCTTGAACATGCGCATCTTCTCCTCCGCCACCATTTCCATCTTCCTCACAGCCTCTTCCACTACCTCTGCAATTCGATTGCATGCCTCCTGTGGAGCAATCAGCCTCCCACCTTCTTCAGTTTCATGGTTCTTCATGGGGTCTGCCTCCAGTTCTGTATAAGGAAAATTTTAATCCTCATCAAAAAAAAAATCTAGATAAACTAAGCAGACACAAGAACCATGGTCATCAACAGACACAAAAATTACTGTTAGAATTTCTTAAATCCAAATATAAACAATTAACTCGAATTACCAATAAAAAAAAAAAAGGAAAAACAGTTAAACTCGAATGTCATCTAAATAAATGAATTCAGGTTCTCATTTAATAGCAAATCCAGAAACTAATGCCTTTCAATAGGGCATTAAGAAAACTGTGTAGTGTGTACAAAACCCCCAAAGTCTGAAATACGCATCAATTCTAGTTTGCAAGATGACTCCAAAATCCACTTTGACTTCAGCCAGCAGTCCAAAATGTTATCATGAAGCCCTTAGACACCATATCCTGGAAGAGCAGCCAACCCAGATAGATGGGAAAAAGGCATTGATGATGATGATAATATTGGATACAGAGATCACCTCAACAAAAAATCCAAAATTTTGAAAACCTATCTTTTGAAAGAGATCCATAAAACAACGAATGCACCTTGACAACTCTAGGGAGAAAAGGTATGTTTCGTCATAAAAAAAAAGATCCACACCAACCTGTAACAGACCAATATAATCTGTATTGTTTGAGACGTCACATAAATGTCTCTGTTTCCAAGAAAAAGTTTTTTTTTTTTTTTTAATATTAGACTAAGTGCATTTTAGAAATTGCCACGTGTAACATCAGCATTTATGACTTGGTACTGAAACTTGAACAGACCATTAAACGTTGATCCCATAATCTTAATATTTGGTGTGCGAATCTTTGTTAATTATGGGTCAAGACCTCATTGTTCCAGAGAAAATTGGCACAGGAAATGTATTGATATATTATTTCAAACCTAATTTCATAATGGCCATTTTTTTATATTTCACCATAAAGAAATGCCATAATTGAAAATGCCACTGAAGTTTTAGACAAGTGCTGCAGCAATGCTCCATTTATGCTATTTCTCACGAGTCATGACACCTTTATATTGCTGGCAAGTGTCTAAAGTGTTTTGACTTGCAAAACTTGATAATTGGCAGAAGGAAATGTGATATTATTGTTAACATACTTTGACAATGGCCATTCTTTATATTTCAACTGTTTATTGAAAGAGAAAAAATGCCAGATTGAGAATGTTGTAAAAGTTGGACTGGTGTTAGGATCTATGACATCAGGATACTTACTTCATGCCCATCGTATCCATGTCAAGACCGATCGACGCTCATATTGGTACCTGATACTGCACCTATATCCTACTCACCAAATCGATAATTTCATATGGTTCTTTAAGATTTCTTACTTCTCAACATGAAAATGTTAAACAGGATTGCAAGAAATGATAATTTCATCAAATCAGAAATGTTCTAAAGAAGGGAAAAAAAATCAGGGCAGTGTCCTAGATTTCCAAGATTGTGGAGTCGTATCACCGATCCCCATATTCACGTCTCTATCCATATCCATATCCTTATCTAGGCATCATAGTTAGGTGACCAGGCTTATTATAATGACATGGATATATGGTTCACATGGGCGTCTAAATTGTTTTGCTAACAAAACATGATAATATCCATGCCACAAAAGTTAATGAGTATCTCCATTTCAGATCTGGATCTGGTGCTAATCCAATTTGCATTCAGATCATAGAGGGGTGAGTCCATAATTTAATTGGATCTGGGCTTTGGGAATCGGATTAATAACCAGGTACGTATTTGGATTTTGAAAAAATAAATAGATCCAAATCCAAACTGAAGCACATTATAGAAGGATTGCATCAGGTAGGTTGATAGCTGGAGTAAAACTGTCACAAGTACAACATGAACTCTGATATCCAAATCCAAACTCAAGTGGATCTAGCGCACATGCAGCCCGTTGACAATACTTACACTGACCATTTATTGAAGAAATCCTTAATTAAAATGAGATGAAAACATCATAATTATCCACGTGCACAAGAAAAAGGACAACTACATCCTGAAAGATGTTTATGTGATGTCGGATATCTACGGACAAATCTCCAACCCAATGTTTAAAGTTGACATTTCTTAGTAGAAAATTTAGATTGCTCTACAGGAATTTACTATAAAAGGAAATGAGTCGTGTGGAGCAAAATAAAGATATATACCTTGGAAGAACATAATCATTTTACAAGCTGCAGACTCTCCAGCCCCACTCTTCATCTTTTCCATGAGTTCCTCACACTTCCAATGAAGTTTTCTCCCCCTCAGATCCTCGCTTCCACGGAAGATTCTACTAACAAAATCAAGCTCCCTCATTAAGGCGTCCCTGTCCCAGCTTGGTGCACAGTGTTGAAACACATCTTTAACCCAACCAAACAACTCAGACATCCTATTACAAGCTTTGCACCTGAAAAGCATCTCAGCAGGACCAACTCCAGACTTACTACTCAGGCCCATTCTTACTTGTCCATCACGAATTGCACAATCAGTGTGGGTCCAATGAGAACATGAATCACATCCAATCCAACGGCATGTATTCACCTCAAAATCGAATTTGTTACATATCACACACATGCAAAGGTTGCAGAAGCCATTTCTACTAGTGCATTTTTCACAGCTACAATCTTCAGCAGGAAGAGGGCTTTTGCATGCTATATTTCTGCATCTCTTGTATACAAAAATTTCTATGAGGTGAGTCTGGGGGAGACTGATACTTGGATGTAAAAATGCCTGAATTCCTGTGTTTATTGCAACAAGAATTTCCAGCTGTACTCGGTGCGCCATTGATAGTGTCTTGGTTGTCAAATCAGTCCTACACTGCACAAGCCTCTGCAGAAGCAAAAACTCCTCCCTATTTTGTGAGCCACCTGTTCCTTCAAGAATTATGCGCAGGTCACCTTTCAGTTCTTCTAGAAGCTCCTCCGGCTGAGATTTCATTTGTTCAGAAATGATCTCAATTCTTTCTCTAGCCACATCCCGGAGAGAGATCTTATTTGTATTAGAAACTCGACGAATAACTGACTGCTTGGGGTAATCGCTCTCTCCTAGTTCTTTCTCTTCCATTTTCTTTGTCACAACTGCTTCAGAACGGTTATTTTCAGTAGGCCAGGTTTCACGTGAGCTAGCACTCTCAGAAGGGGACTCGCGGACATGCTCAGAATTTGAGCCAGGCTCCTGAATATCAAGTGATGCACAAGCATCAGATGAAACTAAGGATAGTGATGTCTGTAGCCCTGCAGGTCTCAGTTGCTGATTTGGAGGTTGTAATTTTTGAGGTTTTTGATGGTTGAAATCTGCACCAGAAGTTCCCATGAGAGATGTGCCTTGCTAAGGAGAGGTGCCTGCAATGGCATAAAAATATGGTTGGAATATCTACTTTTGTTTAATAATATCAACCATGAATTGCTGTGTATCATCTGTCCATACTTCTCCACAAGCTAAAACAACGAACATATCATATAAAAGTAAGAATGTATCTAAATGAATCTCAAAACAAAACAAAACAAAATAAAGACAAAAGTTAAATACGTTGCAGAAGCACAGTGACATGAATCAAATCAAAAGGCAAACTGCAAGAGAATGAGACAGTATCTAAACAACACAGACAGTGTGCACCATTACATTATTAAACAATCTTCACCTCTTGGCAAAAGAAATAACAAATTATGAAGAATTCAAAATTGAAAGATCCAAAGCAGAATAAAAAAAAGTCAAAAGGACCCCTTCTTATTGACGAATATCCTTAAATTTCAATAGTAAACAATTGAAAAAGGGAAAAATTGCTTTGTATAGGAGTCTGTAAAACTAGCATTCAACAGTGAAAACCAAAATTATCAAAAAAACTGCTAGAGTTAGAATCCGCAAATGCAAACAAATGCATCATTGGACTTGCTGGTTAGGCAACCTTCAAATGAGTCAACTTCACACTAACATAGCCTTATCACTTGTGAGCTCAGCTTTCCTACTCAACTGGATTTGAAGTCATGCACTCTATCACAGCACATTCTAATATGTCTTTCCTCGCTTCTTCATCTAAGATATTTACTTTCTTCACCCTTCTCTTAGTTCCTTGAACTTATAACCCTTCAATTCCATGTACATGGGTTGTATACATGGTCCAAAATATTGCCTGGCACTGACTCCCGGTGGCAACTCCATGCTAGTCGGTAAGCATATGAGTCTAGGTCCTCTAGGATCAAGATCCTGAAAAAAACCCAGCTCAACCTTAGCTGGCACAGTCACTGTTGAGGTGTACCAGCAAGGACTGGCTCTCAAGTTGCTAACCAATACACCCAAAATGCCTAGTTGTTAATGGTGCAGCAAACTAACTACTCAACATACTGCTCAGACTCAAAGCACACGCCCACACAAGATGCAGCATGGGGCCTTTTTTGCCTCGTGCAAATTTGAACCCAGGACATGTCCTTGATACCATCTCAAGTTTTTGCTAGCCAATACACACAAAAATGCCTAGGTGTTAAAGGTGCAGCAAACTAACTACTTAACACTGTTAAACTGGCACAAACTGGCATAGTACGACTGAGTCATTCAGTAACTCAACCAAAAAGATGGAATCTCGTCTCTCTTTTCTTTTTCTTTTTTTTTCTTTTTTTTACTTTTTTATCCTTTTGAGCTTGGACTTCTAATTTAAAGGGATGAGTACCAGTATGGTACATAAAATAAATTCTAATACTAACCAATATGGATATAGTGGCTTACAGCAGGAATAATAGTGGTGAACAGTCAAGATTGGTGATCAATGCTACATGAGAGATTAATATGACAATGGAACCAGAGTTCTTTGATAATTTTACGTATTCTACCCATTGGATTTCCATAAATAGTCAATAAGTAGTGGAGACTATGCTAATGAAGATCATGGTTTAAAATCGCAGTATCGGTCAGGCCAAAAAACCGATATGGCATTGGTATCGGTCGCGGTTATCGGTCCGTCGCGGTGTGAATTTTTTCTTTAATTAAAAAAAAATTACAAAAATATCCAAAAAATCCAGAATATTAGAAATTACTGCAAAACAATATTTTTTCCATTTGTAACAACAAATAAATCAAAATATCGGTCCTCCTAAGTCATCACACCCTGTATCGTTGTCTTATCTTTTAACTATTAAATATATTAAGTTGCAGTGTTTAAATTTTGAGCCCATTTTTATAATTTATAAGCCTATTAATATAGCCCATTATAAGCCTACTAATATAGCCCATAATGACCATTTTAAAACATAACCTTTTTCTTTCACATTTTTTATAAGTGATCAATGTGAGTATATGACATTGGAGATTGGACTCTAACCTTATTGGAATAAATTTTATTGAGGGCTCATTATGGAGGCATTTATTTTGAGTGATTTAGTTTTTTTTTAAAAGTAGGTCCTATTAAAGGGGTACAGGTTTTTTTACTCCAATGACTTGGGGGGTACCATTGTCTTGTTCACTATAAAGTATTTCATATTTCTTAAACTTTTATTATATTAACAAAAGTCTACATGCAAGGGCTTTATTTGTAGGCTTCATTGTAGGGCCCATATGTTAAGTTTTGTTTACAAATGGTGAGCCCACAAATTAAGCCCAATCAGCCCATCAATCTAATAAACCCTAAAAAGGGGGCCTTTTCCCCTTTCAATGGACAGGGTGCAAACTTGGCCCTAAAAAGAGGGCTTTTTCCCCTTTCAATGGCAGGGATGCAAACTTGGTGGAGACAGGGAGGGGGGAAAAAGAAAAGAAAATGGGAAAGAGAGGAGCGGTGGAATAGGAAAAAAAAAAGGAGAGAAGAAGAAGAGTAGTTCCATACCCGGTCCCCATATGAGGCGTGAGCAGTCAAAGGGAGGTTTCAGGTGTGGTTTTCTTCTCCAGTTCTCCTCCTCATCTCTCTCTAGCTATCTATTTCTTTATTTCATTTTTTTTTTTTCCACTTTCTCCACAACACATGCATGATCTAGTATTTTCTTCTTGGTTTTTTCCATCTTGTAATAGCATTTAATAAATCTATCATCTGGTCCTTGTTCCTCTTCATCATCTTTACTACTCCTCTTTGCTAAATAAAATTGGGGTTTTTTTTTTTTTTTTGGCCGGCCGTTACGACTGATATTTTCAAAATATCGGCCATAACGGCCCATATTAATGCGATACGGACCGACACGATACCTAGACAGATATCTCAGTGAGGTATCGTCTCGGTATGGGCCGATACCAGTACGTATCGGCCAATATGTACCGGTATCGGCCAATATTTAAAACCACGATGAAGATAATGAAGGCTTCGAGCCAAATCGAACCTTAATGTGCCATTGACGAATTGATAGCTCCCATGGTCTCAAGCCCCCCACCCGTCACTTAATATTATGGTTTGTAGGTTGTTATTTTACTGTTTTCATTCAGTTGCAACCAGTCGCCACTTCTTATTCAGTTACTACTTATTCAATAGCAGCATAGTAAGTAGTAAAATATTGAATAAAAAGCAACAACTAAACAAGAAGAAAACTGAATAAGATGCAACAAAGGGTTTGGGGTTCTCGACTTTCGTCCTTTTGGAGTTAAAAAGTGAAAATAGAATTGAAAAAGAAGTGACAAAATCAATAAGCAGCAGCAACTAAATAAGTGAATCCATTTGCTACACTTAAATCAGTCAATTTGCCCCTTCTTATTAGTTTGTGCTTATTTTTCCAATTGCTCTTAGTTATTTAATTTGCTACTTCATATTCAGTAAATACTTTTTTTTTAATGATAACTTTCGATAAATAAAAAGAAATTACGTATAGGAGAGGTATACTGTATATAAGCAAAAGCAAAAAATACATATAAATAATGGTGAAGCCAGAGTTTTCTTGTGTTGGGAGGGAGGGGGGAAGCAATAGTCCATCGATACTATTTATATTTGATTTTATAAAAATATTTTTCCAAATCTTTTTAATAATTCCAAAGAAAAATCCTAAAAAACGCCTCAACTATTTCAAAGACAAAATTTCTTAAACTCTACGAGGGGCAGTTAAAATAAGGAAGTAAGAGAGTTTGCCATAATGAATCCAAAACTCGAAATAATCATTTTCTTGTTGTTTTAGCCATGAGATTCTATCTCACTCTAATCAAAATAGGCCTTGCCGGATTGATCAGATGTAAACTAACCCACCCATAATTAATTAATGAAAATTTGTTGATCGGTCGCTTGTGATTGTTTGATGGGCCACATAAGTATGGATGGTGGAGAGAACAATATTGATAGCCATTCACCAAGTTGTGAGAAGGTGAACATTGAACATCAAGCTTGTGGAGACAGCATACTCTGCTTATGTGGATAATCTTCAACTACGAGCAAACAACATATTGTATTTATGAGGTCCAGCTTGTGGGACCCACTTGGATGCATCCCTATCATTGGTGGTAGGATTGATGGAAAGGCCTCTTTACAGATAAGGGTTATGCAAAGGATCAGCCCCATCAGATTATCCTGGCACTTGAGTTGACATTATTAAAGTTTAAGGGTCTTTAAACACTAGATTGTTTTGAGATTCATCAAACAGTGAGTCAAGGTTTGATGAGCATAAAATTGGGCACGGTGCGCCTCATAGAGCTGGACCATACATGCAATTTGCTCGTACGACAAAGGTTTCTATGATGCTGCAGGTTAGGAGTCCCGATCCTATCAGTGTCTTACTCATGCTTCCTGTGAGGGGTTTGAAATTCCATAGTAGGGCCCACCTATTGAACATCCAAACTTCTCAAAATAAATGTCCTCCACTTAAGCAAACTTTCCCCGATTTTACTCCAATAGGATTTGGTCCCACCGTAAGATTGGACATACATATGCTTAATCTTATGGTGGGACCAACTCCTATTGGAGTAAAATTTGGGGACAGCCCCCTAAAGAAGAGTGCCTTTATTTTTAAACAGTTCAGATTCTCAATATAAAGGCATTGTAGAGTTCCACTCCTCTAATTGTAGTGTGAGTAAGACACTAAAGTTGAGTCCTGGCTCTGCCCCTGCACGTAAAGCCCGACAAGATCCAAAAAGAACACTAAAAATCAAAGAGGAGGTTCTCTATTGGGAAGAATGATCAAACGCATGTAGTTTGCTACTGCTCATTCAGTCTGTTACTTTTTTTTTCCTTTAATGATCAGTCTGTAACTTCTTATACAATCAGTTTGGTACTCCTTATTCAGTTTAGTTTGCTGCGTCTTCTTAGTTTGCTACTTCTCATTTACTGTGCATTTGAAGTTTGTTGCTTCTTTGTAGTCTGCTACTTCTTATTTACTTTTTTTATTCAGTTGATACTTGTTATTCAATTTGCTACTCCTTATTCAGTCAGTTTTCTTTTTCTATTTGTTTCAGTTTGTTAATTCTTATTATCAGTACAGTTGATACTCTTTATTCAGTTTTCTATTTCTTATTCATTCAGTTGGCTACTTCTCATTCAGTCAGTTTTCTACGTCCAAGACTCTAAACCCCACAACTGAAAACTAAATTAGAAGTAGCAACCGAATTAAAAGTAGCAACCTAAATAAGAAATAGCAACCGAATCAGAAATAGCATAGTAGCAACAAACTAATAAAAAGCAAAACATTGAATAACAAATAGCAAACTGAATTAAAGTAGCAAAATGGAACTATCAATATGATGATGGAGCAGGAATTATTTGATAACTATAGGTATTCTATATTTCTATCAATTGGGTTTCTTTTTTTACTATTAACATTCATTCAAAAAAGAAGATTAACAGTACAAAAGAGTTATCTTGACAGGCCAAGCAACCAGAACAAAACAGCACAAAAAACAGCAAGCTAACAAACAACCCAAAGGGAAAGAAAAGAAAGAACCCGAAGGGGCTCCCCAAAAGGAAAGCAGCCACTCCATAGGCTGCCTCCCTAAAACAGATGAAAGGCAGAACAAACTCCAAAAAAAAAAAAAAAAAAAAAAACACAATCTCCTGCACAAGAATGAGCCACCTCGCTCCAACTGTGAACTATCAAATCCAAACCATGGAATTGAGGCAGAAAATACACCCATGAAGCAATAGTATACTTCAGCCTATTAGCCAAAAACGCCCCTGAAGAGGCCTGATTTTCAAATCATGGCAAGTTCCTTTCTTTCCACAAAACCCAAAGAACCACAAGAAAAGCATTCCTCCACAAAATCCTCCCTCTGACCGATAAATGCTCCAACAACTCGTTGATTGAGTGAGGAAAGACCCATCTACAATCAAACCAAGAACTGCCATCCACAACTCTTGTGCTACTAAGCAGTTTAGCGAAAAATGATCCACAGTTTTCTCATGCGCTAAGCACATGGGGGCAAGCATTGACAATGATCTTTCCTCAAAGTGGAGATTATGGTGCTGATGATGAAGGCAGATTCGAGCCAACTTGAAACTCAATATGCAATTGAAGCATTAATTACCCCACCCAGGCCCCTCATCCCTCGGTTAATCTTATAGTTTGCACTCTGTTATTATAATTACTATGAACATTCGTTTACACATGGTTATTATATATTGCTAATTTCTCTATATGCTTTAAATAATCCTTCCATTGGCTACACAAAGTGATGAATATAGCACTAGCCTTAATAAAAACTAAATATCTCTATGATTGATTTTAGATACAGCTTAATCATCAAATTTACACATTGTATCCTTTTCTTATTATTTACTTATTTTTATATTTCCCGTTTTTTTTTTCCAGATCGGCACACCTTAATAGTTATACACAACTGGTACCAACCACACCGAGTCATTTGATCCCAACTGACACAAACACCAAAATTTAAAACCTTTGTTATAGAGCATTACTTATTCATGCTTCTATTTAAGCTCCTCATAGCCCGAGGTTTACTCTAATGTACTCATTCCTAATTCTATCATTTCTTATAAATCCAAGCATCCATCTTAGGATGTGCATCCAGGCGACATGTATTTTAGCTTCTACTCGCTTTTTCTTTTGCCCAACATTCAACTCAACAGAACAAAGAAGGTTAGTTATATTGTAAAAGGGCCCCTCTAACTGAAGTGATAATCGACGATCACGTCATACTCTATTACGTTGTCTCCACTTTGCCTAGCCTATGATGATCCTGTTTACTACAAGTCAAAGACACATTCTGTTCTACAGTTGATTTGATGACATTGACAGTTTTATGATGATGATGATGATGATGATGATGATAACAAAAATAATATAAAAAGCTTTGTTAGAGACATCAGGCATATCTCAATTACCTCCAACACCAATACACATAAACAAATTAAGGCCTAGAAGTGATTCATATGAACACACCCAATAAAACCAAAACTCTCTCATATCCGCAAAATGGCACTTTATTCTCCACTTTTCAAGGAGAAGCAGGTTACATTAATTGATGCTTTTCATTGGTTCCATGATGAGATTTGGACATGCTCGGGTCTGATCCATATTTTACCCAAACCCAAACCCTAACCCTAATAAAGGCCCATACCAAACCCAGACCTGAATAGGGTTTAGGCCACACCTGAACCCATACCTGGATTCCAATTATAGATTGAACCCGGACCAGACTCGAATAAAGGCCTATAATCCATGCCCAAATCAAACTACAGTCAATTTTTTTTAACAAAAAAAATATTACATTACCTTTTTTTTAATGGTATAAAAAAATATTACACAATGAGCCACTTGTAGCAGCGAGATTCAACCAGAGACCTCAGTTTTGAGACATGGAGTAGCTAACCAGCTACACTGTACAGTTTTACACCAGAATAAATACAATATGTGGCCATGGCATCAGATATTCTGGTCCTTGCGTATGAAATCAGTGGACCCAAATGCAGACCTGAATCTTATATGGGTTTATGCAGTGGACGCAAACCCGGACCTGAATTAGAAAGGGAACCAAATATTGCACCCGTCCCTGGCTTTTCAAATTCAGGTCGTTCGGGAATTCAGGTATTTGGGGACCTGTTTAAAATTTTAATCCTGTTATTGGACAACAACAAGATCGTCACTCTTCACTTATCCCAGGAGCAAAAATGCTGTGAACTAAACAAAGCTTTGATTTTCAAAAAAACTATATTGCACAAAACAGAACCAGTGTAAAACAAAAATCAAACCACAGAAAAAAGAACACCAAAAGGCCATCTAAAACATAGCAACTGCCAAATCATACAAACTCCCTGAAACAAAACAATTGAAACCAAATGCCTAGATAACCAACTGCCAACCCAGATCAATCCTGAATTTTACATAAATACAGCCCCATAACCTTTATCTAAATTTCCAACTAATGAAGATAACATCTAGCCAAAGCTAAATACCACAATTGATATTTTTCATGTAGGAAACAACTCTTAAGCAATCTAAAATGCAAAAAACTAATCAAACTGTCCAGACTTCTGAAAACCCTATACAGTTAGAACCAATGCCCTAGAAACCCCATTTTCCAATAATACCATCATTTCAAGAAGCAAATTTGTAACATGAAAAACTTGTCAAGAAATCTAAAATGGAAATCACTAAGTAAACCATCCAAATTCAGGATAAATTTACATCCAAAATTCAGCAAAACCTTCGATAGTTACACCCTAAAAAGGCTCAAATTTCTGCAGTAGGAACAACTTTGCGAGAAATTTAAAGTGAAACCATTCAACAGATTAAAACCATATAAAACGCGAATTTTCCATTTAAAAAACATCTTTCTTGAGCTCTTTAAATCACAAATTGCCTCCCACATAACCGAAAAAAGAATAAATTTCCAAAACAAAAAATGAGAATCCTACGGAACTCTTTGGAAATAAAAACCTAGATTCCCAATCATCTTCTTTCAAAAGAAGAAAGGAAAAAAACATACTTTTGCATTCTCTATCAAATGTAAATTGCCTTACAGACAGTCCAACCTCCGTAAAACCCCAAAAAACTTAAATCTCCACTTCGGTCACCGAAACTCTAATCTCCGATAAGAAAAAATGACGACTTTTTCACTCTATCCAAAACGAAAGTGTAACCCTTACAATCCAAACTCCACAAAACCCAGGATTCGAACTAAAAAAAAAGTAAAAAAGAAAACCCTAGAACCAGATTCCCACTAAGCAAGAAAAATCAAAATCATCTTTTTCAGCTCTATGAAATGTAAATCGCCTTCCAGACAACCCAACCTCCCCCAAAACCCTGGAAAACCTAAATTTCCACAAAACCCACCAAACTCTTAACAAAAACAAAGAAAAGAAGAGAAAACCCCACTCCCCCAGAAAAAAAGGAACATCTTTTCAAGCTACCCAGATCAAAAAACAGCGAATCCATACAAACCCAAAATCCACAAAACCCTAGATTCGAAAACCCCAGAAACCCAAGATTCCCACTGACCAAGAAAAGATGGAAATGAGAAGCTTGTCTAGATCAATCAAAAGGAGAGTTTCTTACCAGCCGATTCGAAATCCAAGAGAATAAATGACGCGGAGAGATTGGAATGAGCCGTGGAGAAAGAGGGAACTCGGAAAAATCGAAGCCTTTTGAGCTGAAGAAGACAAAAAGACCAAGGGGAAGACCAAGAAGCGAGAAGGAGCAGTGAAATTGCCAAAAGCCCCCTACTTTACCAAACGCGTTTACTTAAAAAAGGGCATATTCCAACAGATTATTTAGCAGTGGTCCGCTGGTGTTCCTGAAATCTTGGTTCATAGACCGCTCGAACTCGTGAGTTATAACTTTTGACTCAGGTGAGTTAAGGCAATGCAGCGACTCGGTGAATTATGCTTGTGCAAAGCAATCCAAAATAAACTCAAAACAACTGCGAATTTAAACTGAGAGACCCTACGTACTTGTCCGGGATGACCCTTGGGCTGATAGATAAGAATAGTTTACGATCGTGTATAATGGCAGACAAAACTACGATCTTGAAATTGCCTCGATTGTCGTAAAGTTTCGAGTCAGGGCAAGTCAATGTGATGACACGGGTGAAATGTAGTTTTTATGCAAACATTTCAAAAGATGTTTATAAGAAAATATTTTGCCATATGATATCAAGCTTCTAAACATATAAAAATAATGATTAAAACGAACAATAAGATGATATCTATTTATGAAATATAAGGTTTTATAAAGTGAAGAGATGGGCTCCACCATGATTTGGTTGAATATGTTATTTGACTCAGCCATGAGTCAGATGAATCATTCATTTTCCTAGAGAGTTTTATATTTCTAACAGACTCATCTCATCTACATGAGTCGGTCAAAATACTTAAGATTAGGCCCACCATCTGCAATGAAGAATCTGGTTGGAGTCTTAATGGCATTTTTGCTGTTGGCAAAGGATATATGGACATGTTGGGCCCACTAAGTGAACGGCCGAGATGGCCTTGGCCCAATTTCTACTGATGTCATGTTAGCCCCCTGCTACTACAATTTGAATGCTTGTGCTGGATACAATGTTTTTTCTGTTTTGAAACGGAGTTTAGTTGACCAGTCGTTCCTGTTGACTTCTTTTTTTTCAGTAGTCCGGTGGACTTCCCGAAATCTTGGTTCATAGTAGAGACAATGCAAGGTGGAAACACTGCCCAACCTGTCCATATATCCTTTGCCAACAGCAAAAATGCCATTAAGAGTCAAGACTCCAACCGCTTTCTTCATTGTAGACAGTGGGCCTAATCTTAAGTAGTTTGACCGAGTCATGTAGGTGAGATGAGTCTTTTAGAAATATAAAACTCTCTTGGGAAATGAATGATTCATCTTACTCATGGCAGAGTCAAATGACATATTCAACCAAATCATGGTGGAGCCCATCTCTTCACTTTATAAAACCTTATATTTTATAAATAGATATCATCTTATTATTCGTTTTAATCATTAGCTCAGTTGGTCTAGGACCACGGTTTGCGCCCGATGTTGTAAGTTCGAAACGTACTACCACACTAAAGCCACAGGGGAAATTTTACCCGGCTTTCTCTCTTGGGCCCATTGGGATTATTGGGCTGGAAACCCTACGTTATCAAAAAAAAATAAACACTCTGAACTCGAACTCATGACATAAATTTTGACTTGATTAATTATATTATAGAGGATCATTGGAAGTTAAATTTAAGATGGAATTAGGGGTTGATTTTGATAGTGAATAAGGGTGGAAGAGCAGAGAACAGCTCCTTACTCAAGTGGTAAGAGTTGGTCGTTCTCACCTAGCTGCTCAAGGTTCGAATACACCACCTCTTCCTACATGTGCAAGCTTGGAAAAAAAAAGACAAGAAAAGAATTACAAGAGCGAACGGATCTGATTGGAGCTCAATGATACGAGGGTCCAGCCACCTTGTATCATTCACCTCTCATTTAATAATTCTTTAATGTAACTCAGCTTACACTAAATTTCTGAAAAAAAAAAAAAAAGGAGCATCATCTGGTCATTGGTATAATCTCAGCCCGTTTGATTTGCAAAAATGCCTTTGAGTTGCATGACATGTTACCAAACAAATTCCGTAAAAACCAAAAAAGGATTCTCAATGGAACAAGCTGATGTAATGTTGTCAAACAAGTTTTCCATGGTCCGATCTTAGCACAGCCCAATCCGGGCATAGGGGTAAAATTATAAAAGGAGCGGTGCCAAATGAGCCCTTAGCATTTATGTTACTTGAGAATAGCTATTTTTCCAAATTGGAGCTTTATGGAGTGCTTACATCGAATCTGCACTCGATAAAAGTCTAATACTTTGGAATTTCTTTGTGTGGTGCCACATCTATTATCTGGGCCTACTATATGTGATGTCAAAGAAGCCCAGAGAGATTGGTTTCGAAAAGGATGAAGATGAAAGGCTTCTCACAAGTGTGTGATTCTTCCAAAAGGAAATCTTCACCTTAGAAGGACTGCGGCATTGGCAAGAATATGAAAACAACAGAAACTACAGAGCAGACACCTGACCAGGGCAGCCCGGCCCGACCAGGCCCAGCTCACTTTGAGCCAGGTTTGTGCTTGGTCTTAGTACCCGAGACGGGCTTGGATCTAAAACTTGGGCCCATTTAATATTTGAGTTGGGCTTGGTTTGAGTGATAGAAAGTTTGAAGCCTGACGTTGCCCAGCTTGAGTAACAGATATAATCATATAGATCAAATCCTATGTTTCTTTGTTAATGCAACTTATACGAGAGAAATTGAGACACCCTAAGGGCAAGAGTGACCCCAGATAGTTTTTTGGGTAAATGTGACCCCAGATAGTTAGTTGTTGGTTAAGAGCCTTCTCAATGCCGGTAAGAAATCCATATAATTCAGCCTGCAATGGACTAGGAGTGTTGAGTTGCCTGCATAACTTCCAATCATTCGACCTCTATGATTGCGAATTAAGCATCCAAACCCAGCAAAAAAAAAAAAATTATTTTTTATAACCCAAGATATCTCCCACCCAGCCTATCCTAGGAGCCTTTGGCCCTGAGCCCAACGGACACTCAATTTTGGATAGTTGAGAACCAATCCCTATAGACACATGCAAACCCTCCTATCTACATGTACCATGTAAAACTATGGGCGGTGGCCAACGAGGGTAAATGTTAAACACAAGACCTCTCCACTTCTTGAGCATAGGCCAACTGAGCTGCCACTTGTTGGTTCCAACCCCGGCAGAATTAGTGGCTGAATTGACTGAGCCATCAAAATTTAATTTAAAGAAACCAGGTGGCAGTGGAACCCATAGTACAGTTTCTCCAAAGTATGGAACATATCTAGCTAGTGTCGTTGAAATGTGCCATTGGTTTTAAGAGGGACAGGGTCTTGGCATGAATGAATCCAGGATATCCGTAAGGGAGATTATTGAAAAAGATAATCATTTCTAGATTTACATAGGTAGGAAAGGATTATTATACCAAGCATACATGATGTTTTGGATGAGTGCCAAAACTAGTCCCCTATACTACAGAAATGGCTGGGGTTGGACAGGTAAGGTGGCAAATTCCTCCATGTTTTTTGGCAAAATCACAAAAAATGAAAAGGTGTGACCTAGAGTTTCTGGTAACTGGTAAGTGCCTGCAACAAGTACAATCTGAGGAGTTTGAAGGTAGAATTTTATGGAGGTAGGCTCTAGTGTTCAGTCCCCCCTGCAGTAGGCGCCATGCAAAGAAAATGAGTTTGGGAGGAATGGGTAATTTCCAGATTTGGTTCCAGGTAAGTGTGGTCCCTGTTGTGGTGTCAAGTGTTTATATAAGGCCTTAATAGTGCAAGCCCCAGCCACTTCAGTGCCCCAACATTTTTCATCCTGACCCTCAAGGGGTAATTGCACAATTTTAGAGACAATTTAAGGGTCCCAAATTCAGTTGATAATGACAATTCAGTTTCAATACACATTTCTAGCCACTCAATCTAATATCAGAGAATGGTAAAAGTAAGCTCTCCTTCTATCCTCAATCACAATTACCACTGCAATAATTTATTGAGGATTGCTACCGAATGCTCACCCCTTTATCCAATGTATTGCTAGGTGCCGTAGGGACAATGGACTTATTTCTTACAGGTCTTATTTCAACTTTCCTGTTTCATATAGGGGCCACCTATGATCATTCCAATCAATTAAAATTCAGTTTAGGTCTTATTTCAACTTTTCTGTTTCATATAAGGGCCACCAAGGATGACTCCAATCTATTAAAATTCAGCTTCAATACACATTTCTAGCCGAGACAATGGAGTTATAAGTTTCATTTCAACCTTACTGTCTCTTTTCCGTTTCATGTAGAGGGCCACCAATGATCAATGCCTTCAAACAAACCCTACTCAAAAATCGCCACTGATTTTAATTTAATTACTAATTGAGATATAATTCACTGTTGAAAATTTAACTGAAAGACCTAATCCATCAGGAGATCCCAACCCTTTAATCTACATCCAGATCATCCAAACAGTTAAAGAGACTACCATTGCAAATAAAAATACAAAATAAAAAATAAAGCAGTTGAAGCGACTCAGCAGAATGACTATATAATGGATGGCTGGCTTGGATATTCCAATTGCAACCTTTTTTTATTTTGGGTAGAATCCAATTGCAAATTATATTTTGGATTCTTCATGCTTGTTTAATCAGAGAATTTACTAGAATCAGGAGAATTCCCTTCAACACCCCGTGTTCTACCAAACCAAAAAATGTAATACTGCCATGTTAGTGCATGTTCCACCAAAAAAAAAAAAAAAAAACTGTAATCAAATCACGAAACAGACAAAACACTTCATATTAACATGGTTGAGTCAAACACGCTTACGCTTGACCCCTGAAGTATCACCCTGAAGGGCCTCAGCTGGCTGTAGAGGTGCAGGCTCTTCAGGATCCTACGTCGAAGACAGTGCTGAATGGGTCCTCAAAATAGAATCGAGCTCATTTGTCATTTCCTTTTCCTTCATTGACAAGAAGGTAACGATCTCATCTCGAACATCTTCAAACTACAACATCGAGGAGACCAATTAGGTAGGGTGAGCATAATATTAATAGAATTGATATACCAAGATAAACGATAAACAGCAACAATAATAATAATAATAAAGAAAGAGTATTACCATCTTCCTCATTATAGTATCCACCTTCCTTGCCTCATCCATCCTCACTCTTTTCTCCACCGGTTTCTTCACTTCCTCTAATCTCACTCTCTCCTTTGCTACTTTCTTCAACCGCTACGCCGCCTCCCGCATCTGCTTCCTCCTCTTCCTTTTTACCTTCCCAGTTTGCACTATATTCCTAGTTTTCAACCTTGCATCTTCTCCCTCCTCCCTATCCACCTTCCTCGCCCCATCCATCCTCACTCTTTTTTCCACCGGTTTCTTCACATCCTCTAATCTCACTCTCTCCTTCGCTATATTCTTCAACAGCTGCTCCGCCTCCCACATCTGCTTCCTCCTCTTCCTTATTACCTTCCCACTCTTCACTATATCCCTAGTTTTCAACATTGCATCTTCTCCCTCCTCCCTATCCACCTTCCTCGCCTCATCCATCCTCACTCTTGTCTCCACCGGTTTCTTCACGTACTCTAATCTCACACTCTCCTTTGCTATATTCTTTGACGGCTGCTCCACCTTCCGCATCTGCTTCCTCCTCTTCCTTATTACCTTCCCACTCTTCACTAGATCCCTAGTTTTCAACCTTGCATCTTCCCCTTCCTTCCTTCACTCCTCAATTGTCAACCTTGCTCTCTCCTCCCCTGCTGAGTGCACCTCTCCCTCCATGTTTGTATCCCCTGCCATCTGCTCATAACATGAACATGAACATCATAGATGAATCGACGAATATAACAACATTGAAATAATCCAACCATGTTAATTGAGCTCTGAATGGATTCTAGGAATTCGCCTTGCCTAGTTGAAGCCACAGAATTACGATCAACCAAGGATCCCCATGCCACAGAATTACGATCAACCAAGGATCCCCATGTGACCCAATATGTACACCTGATTTTAGCCAAACCAACCATCCATGTAGAACATTTTTTTTTCTTTGTTGATCATTTAAAGTGTAATTGTTATCATTTAAAAAGTCTTCCCATAGTTCAGATTTTATTTCTCATGGGTGTTTATTCAATTCAAGTTGCATATTTGCTTCAAAAAAAGAAAAAAAAAATTTAAGATGCGTCTAATACTTGGAAGAGTCAGCCTTAGAAGAACCCTTTTGAGGGGAGAAAATTATTAATTACGTAACCTATAAGTTACTAAAATAAGACAAAAAGAAAATTGATTTCTTCTATTGCTTTTGCCACTGCTTTGTTGTCCAGATTTAAAGACTAACAAAGCTGAAAAAACTGCCACTGCCCTGGTGCCTAGGAAAACCTACACACAAAATAAACCAGAAGTGAAAACAAATGATCTGTATCTTTTCATGTAGTTCTTTAAAATACCATCAAATAAATGTCCTTTCCATTGCCATTGCAATTTGCAAGTAGATTCCCATTCTCATTGTTCTAATTGAAATTGTGCTTGTAAATGTCTTTGCAACGACAAAACAAAGTGTCCTAGACACGTTAAAGATGCTCAACTAATAGTTTCCTACCATATCCAGATATATATCATTGCTCGCTAAAACCCACTTTCAAAATCCATTGCATCTGACATTTCTAGACATCCAATTAAGGCAATGCTTTTAGCTGTTAACTCATTTTTATTTTGACCATGCAATAGTTAGGTGTGTCAGAATATGTCCATTTTCCAGTAGATGGCTAATCCACCCCACTATATTTCATGGGTTTGGGCCCCACAATCACATTTCTTGATGTGGCAAGTTCACTTAGTGTCATAAGCTATTGTGCCTCTAAAATGAGGTTTATTTGTTTTCTTTTACAAAGAAAAAGATAAGCAAGAGGAAAAAAAATCATAGAAATTCTTCATTCTAGATCAATATCACAAAATGAAATGAAAAAGGCATATATGAGAAAGAAACACAATTAAGAACCGCTACAGAACAATACCTCATTCTAACGATGAATCTATCATTTCATCAAGTTGTCTATAAATAGTTGAAAATTATATGGTGATGTCTTGATATAAATATCCAAGCAGATAAAATTGACCTTTGATGGACTCAAATAAACTCATATGCAACAAATAACTATATATTATGTCAGCTAAAAATTCAGAAATATAAAGATATAAATCCCCAATTGAGGATCTGCTAAAACTAACAGCAAACATCACCAAAAGAGCCATCAAATCTAGAACTGTATGTACAAGAGGGTTTGGGAGAGGTCTCTTTATGGCTTCTTTTTAGTGACCTCTTTCATCTATCTCAGCAGGTCCTTCCCCTTCCCTAGATGTTGTCATTTAAGAGGGTTGAGGCCCCTCATAACGTTATTGCTTTTAGATGGTTAGCTATTTTGGGTCATATTCTTACACAAGATACGAATGTAAAGGCTGAAATTGAGGAACAAAAGCAAGAACCAGCTAATTCCACAATCGAATAAGATGAACAGATAAAGTGACTAATGGCATTGGGCAACAAGTGCAAGCAGTTGAATTCGAAAACAAGGTACCCGAATTGCCTTCTTTGGACAGTGTTGATCAACAAATGCCAGCAACAAAGAAAATTGAAGACTTGGATATGGTTAGCAAGAAAACTGAACAGCCAATTGATCTAATCATAATGCCACTTTCAGAAAAGCAAACTATATCATCGGAAGAAGCATATATTGTTACAGAGGTTGTGAAAGAAGATCAAGTAATTGAGGTTCCCCACATTGATTTCATCATCGGGGATTGACAATTGATATTCGAAGATTGTGAGCAGCTAATAGAAATTCAAGAATTGAAGCATCTAATGGTCATCTCGCACATTCAAGCTAAATTAAGAAATCAAAATAAGTGGTGCCTCCATTCTCCTTCAAAGTGGAGGAAAAGATCGAGTCAAGCCTCCAAGCCATGTGAAGAAGACGAAGATCAACCGGGAAATCGGAAGTTCATACGTTGGATCTTCAATCCTGTAGGACATCTACAGAACTCAAGGTCAAGTTCTCTCCAAGATGAGGAGAATTGAAGTAGGACAGACCCATAGTTCCCATCGGTCGACCAGCCAATGGGCCCAACCCACCTATTTATATATTTTATTTTATTTAATTTTTTAATTATGTTGTAAGTTATTTAATTAGATGTTTTTAATCCCGGCCATCGACGTGTTTGGATGGTCCAAACTAATTCTAGGGTTGGTCTTTTCTCTATTTAAAGCTTTGTAAGCCTCTTTGGCTCCTCGGTCTACGATTAATGAACAGAAAAAATTGAGTGTTGTTAGCTCTCTTTTCCCTTTCCAGAGAAAGGAATGGCGTAAGAACTATCACTTCAGATGTGAGGTCTGATTCCCCCATCTGTCATCCTCGTCAGTCCCCACCCCGCATCTTGATCTGCCGTCCACATCACCAAATTCACCCTGCATATTACTAGCCCCACTATTGTACTGATTTACCCTTAATTGTCACCATTTTTTATTCTCACCTCCAAAACCTTAAATTGTTTTATAGCAAGATGTGAAAGCCACCCGCCCTCTGTCATTAGCAATCACAGGTTGCCTATCTCAATGGTAGGCCTCACTTATACATAAAAAATGGCCCACTTTAATAGACATGGGGGTCTCATTACTCTTTTGCTGACCCATCTACCCTCGTTAATTTCTGAGTTCCAATCTTTGAGTGTCTTACTCATCACTTCCGTAAGTGAGGAGAGTGGGACTCTACAATGGCTTCTAGATATTGAAAACCCAAACCGTTGGAAATGAAGACCATCTCTTTCTACACCCAAGTTTTATTGTAGAGTAGTTGGTCTTGCCGAAATGCTGTGTTAATCATATTATTAATAGTATGTTCAATCTTATGGTGGTACAAACTTTTATTAGGGTAAAAGTTTTGGAAATCCCATATAATGAGAGGCTGTTAATAAGGAGTGGTTTGGGTTACTGTTAGATAGGCCCCACAGTTCTTAGGTACTCAGTCATGGAAAAGGTGAGTGAGACATTGAGGATCTATGCCCTTTTATTTCTCACCTGCTCTGGAGGAATGAAGATTTCAGCTGTCCTTCTAAGAATCACGATGTGGACTATAAAGACGGCTCTGTATGCCCAGGAATGGGGGAAAGACAAAGAAGAGTTATAGCCAATGCTGATTGGAGATGTTAAAAATTGAGGGCTCAACCCCCCTCCTTCTGCCACTGCATATTGGCAATTTGGGGGGTTTAATGCTATAGTTTGATGATATTGCAGTAGTAAATGAATTACAATGAGCATAACCTATGTGGTTACTAATAGTATATATTCATAATGTAGAATGCTCAAAATTCTCAAAACAGATAAGATTAAAAAAAAAAGGTGAAAATTTGATCACAGGCCCAACAAATTGATCACAACAGCCAAAAAAAAAAAAAAACCAAAAGACCAACATCAACATGCACATCCTTAAGAATGAGAAGTACAACACCTTGGATATGACAATTATAAGGTTAGGAAGCATTCAAAACGGAAAACCTAGGTAAGGAAGATTAGTTGACCATCCTACAGCAAGAAACTAAAACATTTATAGTTGGGACATTGCCCGTACAACAGTCCTTAGACCTGACATTCGCCCATGAACCGTCAAAGTTTAAATATTTCCCACATAACTGTTCGTGCAATCTCCTAGGGTCATGCGATATCGCCCACATTGGATTGTGCGATATCCTAGGGCCATGCGATATCACACATATCGCCCTATGCGATATCCTAGGGCTGCGCAATATCTCACCATTATTGTACAAATGACTCTATGGGAAATATTTAAACTTCACCTGTTTGGGGGAAAATGCCAGATTTAAGGGCAGTTGTATAAGCGATATCCCTTTATAATTTGTACTAGCAAAACTTGTGCATGTGTTCAAGCAATGCAAAATTCTCTAAGACAATAAGCAATTGCTTACAATTTATGTGCAATGACTTGAATAGCCAACAAGTGAAAATAAGAATTATTGAGACGAAGAGGGCGATAGGAGAACTTAAACTTTAGACTGACCTTTACAACAGATCCACCTAATGATATATGTTAAACGCAGAATGATATAAGGGAAGAAGGTTGAATCATGGCATAGTTACAATCATCAAGCTTTCCTAAATAGTTCAAGCATATATGAGATTAAACTAAGGAAAAAAAAATGATGGCGACGATTTCATGCCTATAAATAAAAAATGTCACCAACATCCCCTGAGCATCATGTTCACCACCATCCCCTAAGACCCATGTGTTCAAAACTTCATCAATTTCATTTTAAAATTGGATCTGTATAGGCTCATCCATTTTGCTGAAAACATGCTTCCCCTATGTCTCTAGCATAGTAGCATGATCTTTCATAAAACACTCAATTGCCTTTCACATCAGCAACAGTATGGTGGCTTTACAAAACTGTAAATAAGTTAAGACCTGCATCTATTTGTCATGCTTGAAAATGTTTCACCCATGAGAGAATGTGAAAAATGTTCTAACTGTGAAAAAATGTTCTAGTTGTATATTTATTGGCTACTTCCATCTCTCTAACAATGTGATTAAAAAAAAAAAAAAAAAAAAAAACATCACAGTGAATAAGGGCCATTCTCCACCAGCTGAACATCAATGTTCAATGGAGTCAATTGCAAATGCCTGCTGAACATGTCCAGAAAGTTGACAAATAAAAAGACCAATTGCGCTAAGCAAGGAAAGGCGGAAAGCTAATAAGATGACATAAGAAAATAAGAAATAATATAGAAGTTGTCCGCTACTCATGTTTGACAGCCGAACTAAGGGACAAAATTAGATGACCAGTAGCTTAATTCTAAGTCCTAAGATGGAATTGGCTTAGACCCATTTTTTCTTTTTGCTTAATTTGGTCATCTTCTATTCCCCTTTGTAACTTGCCTAAAAGATCTCTCAGAAAGCCAAGAAGAGATCTCTCAGAAACCCAGATTTTCAAATGCTTGGATGCCCTCTAGAATTTAGAAACCCATGTTTGTTGGATTTGGATATCCAGGGTTTCATGAAAAAACTAGCAAGGTTTGTTGGATTTGGATATCAAGGGTCTCATGAAAACCTAGCCATTCCTGATGGGAATTCAACAAATGCACCACAGTTGGAATTCCTATCAGAAATTCCCACAAACAAATAGGCCCTTAGGCGGCCAAGGAATATGGAAAACTGAAAGACATACAATGTGAGAACAAATGCTTGTAGAATTCCTCATTCATTCAGAGTTACAATCATATGATTGAAATGAACACATGCATAAAGGAAAAATTAAAACCAAAGTCATTCTAGTAAGATTTCAATTGTGAATTCCTAAAGCAGATATGGCAGAATGTATAGGGCAAGTGCGAACATAAAGATCACGTTCTTTCTAAGTAGCGATATGACAGAGACCGTGAATTGAAAGTTTTCCAAGGGAGGTTGAATTGAGAGATTTTGTGAACCTGAGAGAGTCCAGAGAGCGAAGAAACCCTCTCTTTTGTTTTTGTTTGTGTGTTCTTTCAGGAGAGGATGGATGGAGAGGACAAACCAAGGAACTAGAGGGGTGTTTAACGGATTCGGATCCTCTCGGACGAATTTTTTAAACCCAAGTTAAGGGTGGCTAGGGGCCCATTGAGACCTCGGGTAGGGGGTAAGGGAGCCCCCCCCGGGACACCGAAGAGTCCTTGGGTGAGAAAAGGTGGCATGTCCAAGGTTGATTTTTTAGCAGCCAGGTGAGAATTGCCGATCTTTATTATTAGGTAAGGAGCCGCTCTCTCTCAAGATCTTCTCCTGTGTTTCTCTTGAATTAAATGATGGGAAGCCCCTGAAGAGTACCTGGCCTAGCCGAAAGAGGAAATATAATCAAATGAGATGAATAATGTATTTTTCGATGTTAATCTAATTGCACTATATTTGAATAATATATATGTTTTTTCCTTTCTTTTTACTGTTATTTGTGTGGTTGTATTTGAACTTCAGAATTTTTTTATATATATTTGAATTTGATATATATATATATGTTGTTGGTCACCTCCCATAGTTTTACTCTGTTCATGTGGATAGGAGGGTTTGAATGTGCCCTCTAAGGATTACTTTTCAGCTGTTTGGAATTGATAGCAAATAGTTAATTTAGCAAGTTTAATTAAACATATAGACCCTAATTAAGAATAAATAAGCATATAGGAAGATATATTAAATGTAGAATATGAGTATATGCAGGAGAGGATTTTGGGTGAAATAATATTAAAGTAATTGAATAAGATTCTATTTTATTTTATTTTTTATTCATCAAACCGACTACTTTGCTTATTATTATTATTTAAAGTTTGTTCATTCGTTATCTATTACACTATAGCTCAGGGATGCAAGTAAACCCCTCGAAGATCACCTTCTTCTGGGTTTAACGAAAATTACCATAACAGAGGTACAATGTTAAAACAAATGTTTGTAGAACTCCTTTTTCATTCAAAGTTACAATTATATATTATATAATATAATATGAAGCGAACTGATTTCAATTGTTGAATCAAACATTTTGAACCAATTGATTTTGACCCTCCAATCGATTCATTTTGACCGTCCTTTTAACTTCTCATAATATACCATTTCAACAGCCATTGCAAACCATAAGTCTCCTTTTAACTTCTCATAATACCATTTCCCTAACCATTTCAAACCATAACTCCTCCCTTTCAATTGCAATTGCAAGTTTCATCTTCTCTCAAATCGTGATTCCTCCCTCTTTTTTTTTTTTATTTCATGCAAACCCTAGGTGTTATGTCTTCCAATTTCGTATCTCCTCAAATCATGGACACAATTCCATTGATAAGATGCATAGTTTTGGACCTCTCCTCTTCATCAGCAACTCTCACATCTACATTCTCTCTAATCATCTGCACGTTTGTCTTCTCTCTCAACATTTGAAGGCAAGATGGCTCTTTACGGGAGAAACATCTCTCCTTTCTCTCTAACTGGACTCCATCCCCTTGGGCCACTACCCCTTTCAAATCCCACGGGTTCACTGTCCTTTGCCTTCCATTGCATTGTCATCGTCATCGTCGCTACAACCCCAAACACTTGGGGCCAACTATTAGATTCAAACAATAATTACATTCAAATTATAAAAGATTGGAGATGTATTTTGATATGATCCAATTGATAAGTAAAGTCAATGATATTTTACATTGAAAGAGTTTTACATTAAGAAATTAATATAAAAATTATTGTACACACTGTACTTTCTTTCCTATCTTCAATGTGTGGCTATGTTCATTATAATTTCACAACCCTACATTTCTTTCCTAACCATTTCATTGGAGTCTTGTTTCGTTGTCTTAGGGATTAAAATGAACCTAAATATCCACAATATGATAGATGCAGGAAAATAAGATAGGGTATGTAACCTGGACCTGTTTTTAAATTCAAGCAAGGTTGTTCATTGATATACTCCACACATGGTACATCTCAGTAAATAAGTATTTTAACAAAATAAAAACTATTGTTTTACTCTAAACTATATATTTGAAGTATACCATCTTGAATAATAAATAAAAGTAATCATCTTAAAGAACACATTGAGATAAACTCAATGCATATCCATCAAAGATACTAGAGGATTTTACTGGATAAATCCCAAAATACAGCCATTTATCCCGAAGGGTCCTGGAAAAATGTGCAGCACTAATGTGGTCTTCCCACCACATTTCTTTTTTTAATATTTTTTATTCCTACTAACGATAGCATCACTCAAAAAAATATTGAGTGACACTATCGTCACTTTGCGCACCCTATATAACTGTGCGTCATTCCTTGTTTTCCATTCTTCTTCTACCATATCTTTCTCAAAACTTGTACTTTCTCTCCAACTGATGGGCTTCTATACTCACTTCATCGGTCATTTTGATTTCATTTTAGTGGTTGATGATCTCCATTTAAGAGGTTTTTGCATTTATGTCTACTTTTGCAGATTTACATGAAAAAAATGAATGTAATAACTCGTTTGTGGTGCTTTTCCGTTTAGTTTGGTATAAAAGAAGTTATACAAGCTCACAAACATTTGTATTGTTTATTTTAAAGTATGAAACGTAGTGCATATTCTATATTCTTGCATATATTTTGTATATTGTTTGTAACCCTAGACAGTTTTTAATATTTGTGAGTGTTTGGTGTTTTAGGCCATAGATTAACGTGTTTAGCCCTTTCCAATATGTATGTTTGAATTTTTATGTGTGTAGATCATTTTAGGACACTGTGTTATGCCTTTAGCCCCTTGCAATTTCACACTTCTTTGGTTAATGAGGTGTTGTTGGCATTGGAAGTATATATTGGTACAAAAATGTGATGTACATAAATGTTTTATGTTTTTAAAATAGGATGTCAGATGGTGAGTTGATTGTGATTTTTCACTACGACAGGGAATTTAAATTTGACATGATTCACCCGGTGTACGAAGGCAGAAAGCAGAAGATGTGGTTCATTAAAAGCGACATATCATTTCCCGAATTAGTGAACATAGCTCTTGAAACTTCACATTGGTAGGAAACTTGTGATAACCTAAGCATACATTATCTTCATCACAATAGTCACATAATTTCATTGGTTACCATAGAGGATGACAGCGGTTTGCATTGTGCCTCTCAAAGACCCAGTAATAGATAAGGGCAGTGGTAGATGTGAACAATTGCTTGTCTCCTTTTGGCACTAATTGGAAGAGTTTGTTTGGCATCTTCGCGTATGGTTGCCATAAGAACTACACAGAAAACAAAACCATTAACAATCTCGATAATTAAACTGAATGCATTGAAAAAGGTGTGAAAGAATATTGAAGCGCTTGAGTACCCATCTTCTTTCAAACTGTTGATGTGAGCGCGGATTTCTTTCATGTTTGTTAACTTTTTTGAGCCTTTAAGTCTTTTCTCCCAAGTCTTAAAAAATGGGAACTCAAGATCTTTCTGCCAACTAGGACCGGGCTTAGGGCACCTCCCAATTGCCATCCTAGACTATGCCCAAATCTATAGGTATGAAACAACTCAGACATTTAACACGCGCAAGATGTAAAACTGTGATTAGTAATAACAAAAAAAAAATAGCATAACTAGATAAAATATAATAACCTATAGCAGCTGAAGAAGGCCTGTTAGAGTCTTGAACAATGTAAGTTTTCCACTTTCTTTTTTCTCCTTAACCTCCCATTCCTCTTCATCATCCTCTCCACCTTTTAACAACCTCGTAGCCTTTGCAAGCATCCTGTACAAGCTTGCAAGGCACACTGAACCCCATGCATACGGCTTGAACTCCCTAAAGAGTTCTAGCTGACAGGCTAGCCCTCTTGCACCAGAAGAATTTGTAAATATCTGACCGGACACCAGGAAAAATATGTATGCTCTAGTCTTGCATACTTCATTCCTTTTTTTGGAGGGTGATATGCATGGCATAATATAAATAACTACCCTTTTATTTGAATTTGCTAATTGTTTATTTTATCTTAAATGTTCTACTCATAGCATTTTTCTTATTATGCAGGAATTGGAAGGAGCTGAGCATATTTAAGCTTAATTCGGCGAGGTTTAAAGCTAAAACCCCATTTGAGAAAAGTTATACACAGAGAGCTTATAGGCTTGTTGGAGGAGAGTTGGAATTTCAAGTTAGAGGTCATGAGTTCAAGACTTGGCACAATCAGTTTTTATTTTTGTTGAAGACAGAATTTGGTGGCCCCCACCATATCTAATGCTTGGTAATGGTTGCTAAAACTTAGCAATCAACTTTGCAAGAAATGGAAGGAATCTCATGGACATCAATAAGAATGTTATTGTTTAGCAAGTGATCAAATCATGAAAAAGATGATTTTCGGAATTGTAGCCATCCTACGCAAGCTTTACTATTTTGACCATAACTTGTGACTCAATACTCCGATTAAAACAAGGTTAGATGCGTTGGAAAAAGGACTCAAAGGAGAAAAATATCATGTCTCACGAGGATCTCTCAATTTTGACGTTTCTGGGGTTAAACTAGGCTGTCAAGTGGAGGGATATGAGGGATGACGAATTTGAGTGATTTCTTTCTTTTTCTTTTATTTTTCTTCTTTTTAAGGGGAGGCTCTCTTTTGCTCTAGGAGTTAATTTTATTTTTCTTCAATCTTTGTTAGAAATTGAAGGTGGAGATTGAGTGGTGTAATAGACAACTTGAAGGCTTTCAATAATGACGATTTGCTTTATTGTTATTGTTTATTCTACAATGCTTGGCTAATCCGTGGATTAGGGTGGAGGAGGAAACCAAAACTGGTGAGTTCGTTCCTTATTATTCTTCTATGTCTTTCCCTCATTATGCTTAATGATTTAATAGGTTCTCTTTCATGAATGTTATTCAACTTCTGGTTTTGTAAATGTTATTTGGAATGTCTTTTACTTTTTATACTTGATTTTGACATATCATGTTTAAGTTAAATTCCTTTAATGGTTTTTGCTTGATCTTGATAAATAGTGATTAGAGTTTCAACATATTGAAGTGAAGGGAGTCTTAGGTACTATTTAGAAAATTGGATTTCTAAGAAAACAGGTTTTCAAAGCTAAATCTGCCGATCCAAGGCAGTTGCTTGCACATTTGATTGAGTTTTATTGGGATAAGACTATGAAGTAATTTTGAATTATTAAATCTGTTTTGGTGAAATCCGATACCCTGATCTCTCTTTCTCTGATCAAGTTTGTGTTTAGATTTCTTTTTATATTAGTTTAGTTATTATTTCCTTGACTAATTGTGGTTTTAAAATCTCTAATGTGAAAACTGATTGAGGATTTTTGGATCTTGTTTCTACAAGTCTCTATGGATCGACCCGTATTTGCCATTATCTACTTAATAGATATTTGTGCGATTGCGGTTAATTATTTTGAGCACATCAGAGGGCTTGAAATTTTCCTCCAACCATTTGAACTTTATAGTAAGCCCAATAGTGTCTTTTCCCCGCCGTGGGGCAAGCCCAAGCAATTCTTTATAGATTTTCGAGACAAATGCATTATTGAAGGTTCTTCCCGTAACTGGTTCACCATCAATAGGGATGCCATAAATGTAGGCAACGTCTTCCAAAGTGATTGTTGCTTCCCCCGTTGGTAGGTGAAATGTATTGGTTTTAGGCTTCCACCGTTCCACCAACCTAGATATTAAAGCATTGTCTATCCTCATATAGTCTATCTCTGACAGATGGGATACACCAACATCTCTCACATGTTCTTTATGCTTGTCAGATATGACTCATATCTTCTGGTCTAGGTTGGTATTGATGCATCTATAATAACCTAGTTTAGATCCTTTTAGTATGGCTTTTGAAACATGTTCATCTTGCTCTTACGATAACTCCCCCTCATCATCGTTCTCACTGTCTTTCGCCATCTGTTCAGTTTCACACCATGTAATATGAATCATTTGGTGTAATAACCTAAATTAGTAAAACTCACAATAGTTTATCAAAAACATGCTTTTTTTTTTAAAGCAATCTCTTGAAACCATATGAAATATGAATTCTGTACCATGTATTAGAAATATCAAAATAAATTTTAGGTTTTACAACTAATTTAAATGTGGGCCATCCATAGCTCTATCAAAAATATTTATCATTGCATTGAACCAATGAACATGGCATATTTAATGTACATGAGTTGCATTTTAGTGAGAACTATATATGTGACAGTAAGGCATAAAAACTACTTGCATTTTTTTATGCATCCATTAGATCACACATAAGAGCAAGGAGAGGAGTATAATATTCTCTAATCTTTCTACAAAAAGAAAAAAAAAAACCCTCTCTAATCTCTACAAAGAGAGCATTTGATTACAGTCGTTTGTGGGGAAATCATTTGATTATGGAAACAAGCTACTTTTAAATTTATATTGTGTTCCCCATCCTATTTATCTTTGATCCTGTATGCACCCTAAAATTCTAAAATAACTTGCTTGTTAATTTAACATCACATCTTCAGGTATTTAGGTTATGATTTCCAAGCAATGATTTTGTTCATCCATGAAAATAATTTCCCACCACCATCTTCCTTCCCTGGATACCTTCAAATCATGAGTAGCTGTCCATCTCAACAAGCAACATCAATCCCAGCAAATTGTGTCCTTTTTCCTATTTCCATGGGAATGAAACAAACACACAAGTAACAGTATTTAGATGTAATGGATTTAGGATTGACTGGGTGTTTATTTATGTAGCATAGATGTTTGAAAAGAAAAGTGTGCACGCAGTGTTGAACATCTTTACTTTGTCTGAAATTTGTCTGTAATGGCACGGGTTGGTGAAATTTGGAGTGTCAGCAGAGCATAATTCCATTGATTTCAAGGCTTTCACTCTAGAGGGTAATGTGTGGTTGTATTACTTGTAAGATCCATTGAGAATAATCTATGATGAACAAATTCTATCACCCTCCCGAAAACATCAAGCAATGATTTAATGTAGGACACAATATACAATGAGATTATTATCAAACAGAAATGCAATTAGAAACTTCAGACATTCTCATCAAACCATATCCTAAGTAACATATCAAACCATATCAAGCCATATCAAATCCACATTGTTACATGGAGGTCGTGTATGATTTGTTGATGCTCTGGAAGTAGAGTTCATGATTTTGATGATAAATTGGATTCACAAAATTTTTAACAATTTTTTTCTTTTGCACTATAAACATATTTAACATGTGTATTACTTCACTAATAAAAATGGTATAAGGTAGTAACCCTTTTGACATGATAATAAGGGAAGACCTCCAATGTGAGATTTCATTGAACAAATAGTGTGTGTGAGTGCAAACTATGTGAAAAGGAGCAAATGAGAGATTAAAATGAACATAGTAGGTTACAAGATCAAAACAAATGAAGAACGAAAACTCCAAATATACATAATGCTACAAAATTACACAACGCATATTTCACACCATACACAGTGTATCAAGAACTCCAAACATACATAATGCCCTGAAGATAATGTGCAAAAACATAGCTAATGTGATGTACCTTAGCGTATATGTGCGATATCAGAGAAAGGTTGATGGACTATAGAGAATAAAGAAGGTAGATGAAGCAGTGGCGTTGCTCTGGAGAAGAATGAGGAGTTACAAATGGTCAAGATGGGGACGGCTGGGTATTATAGGGTTTGGCGAACGACGCTGCTAGCGTCACTTGCTTCATAACAGAGTGACGCCAGCGTCACTTACTCCATATTTAAAAATAAAAAACTAAAAAAACCAAATCCGTACTAACGGACCCCATTAGTATTGACAATTTTGCCAAGACCCTACGGGATAAATGGCTATATTTCGGGATTTATCCAGTAAAATCCTCAAGATATTAATACATATTGTGAGTTAATTAATAAATAAGAAGTTTTTCTTTATTTTTTTCAAAACCTTGTAAATTATTTTATGTAACAATTATATTAGTTTTTATAGTTCAGCAAACTTGTCAAAAGGCCATTTTTGTTATTGATAAGAATGACTTGAAGACATGTACCAGATCGAGAAATTAAAAAAAAAAAAAAAACTTATTGCCAAGATACAAAAATATGATGGATGCGATTATAATTCCATAATATTGGAGAAATTTCTAGTATCAAAACCCATTTATCCTCATTTGTTTAGTCAAAAGAAAATTCTTGGAAAGCTCTGCATTATAATCTTCCGAATCTCATGTAATGTTTCTTCATTTCCCATTTGCCTTATCCTATGACTACATATCTAAATACCCGTGCATTTACCAACAACTATTATCATGTCAGCAGCTATTTAATGACCATATGGATCTCCACAATAGCATATTGACCAATGACAATATGCTACTGTTAACAATAATTTATCTAGTGTTTAAGATTGTTGCATCTTTATATTAACAATGACAATAATAGGATTCTTTTACCTAGAAAAAATGAAAGATCTAGTATGGGGGGAAAACACCTAAAGAAATCCATATTGAAACCACTAAATCAAACGAGAAACATCCAACACTGCCGGCAAAAAAATAAAGGCACTAGCAATGGCAGGGTTCACGTCCAATACCTTAGGTGGAGAGAACTTTCTTAGCAGTAGTTTGGGCGGCTCAGACATTGAGACAATATTTCCTCGCCCACCCGGCCAACACACTTGCTAGAATGAATCCTTTAAAATTCATCTTCGAGAAGCTTGTCACTTCAAGGCGAGTGGCGTGATGGCAGATGCTTTTGGCTGAATTTGACATAACGTATATGACCCAAAAGTCCATAAAAGGATAAGCGATCATTGACCACCTCACGCACCTACCATTCCCACAATACGAGCCAGTCAAGACTGACTTTTCGGATGAGGACGTATTGCGCGTGGACATCGAGGAGACCATGACTCATGAACAATGTATTTCGATGGCACTTTAAATCAAAATGGAAAATGGTTAGCGGTAGTACTTTTATATCCAGAAGGAGTGTCAATTCCAAAAGCTTTCAAGATTGGATTCCTTGCTACCAATCACATAATGGAATATGAAGCACTTTTAGCGGGCTTGAACAAGGCCAGAAGCTTAGGAGTTAAGAAACTAAGAGTCCTCGGGGATTCAAAAGTGGTCATCTCCTAAGTAGCAGGTGAGTGGAAGGTAAACGCCCCCAAACTTGCACACATCATGAGAAAGCCAAGAGAATTATATTCGGATTTAAGAAAATCTCTTTTTCTCTATATCCCACGAGCTTTGAACCGACTGACTGACTTACTGGCCACCTTGACCTTGATTGTGCAAGTACCCCTTGACAAGGGATCCAAGACATTCCTGATCCAAAGGATAAACGCTCCCTCGATTGAATTAAAGGATAGAATTGACGATTTAAAAATATTTGGATTTTGAGACTCGAACCTAATAATCACCTTTTATTTTCAATAAATAAATTACCTATTGCACAACACAATTTTGATATGTAATTATTTATCATAAAATCCTAAAGAGTAGTTAGATAGAGCGAGAACCCTAGCCATGTGGGTCATACCAGTGCTAAGCATAGGCTACTATGCTAGTATATATTTATTGCAGTATTAATAGGAAAATGACGTTAAGAGATTACAAATTTGCGAAAAATCGGTTGAACCCCTCATCTTCTCAACAAATATCTAATTTGTAGCACACTTTACTCCAACGTAGCAATACATATGGGTCAAGCCAACATAAAATCGACCCGAACTTAACAGACACTATATTGGATTTGGGTTGTGCTCTTAGGCCCATTGGTTAAACCATAGCCTAACATTTTGAGTCTGGCTGACATATTTAGTACGAATAAAAGTACATTAGGTTTGCAAATTAGATGGGCCTCTTCCTTAATTTTCGGGCCATGACTAGGTGTGGTAGTACACTTAAGCCAAATAACCGAATGGGTCGTGCATGGTTCACAATCTTTGGCCTAGCTCCACCCAGACCATTAAAAAAAACATCATGACCGTTAACATGAAAGACCCAAAGTTCTCAGTGCTTTACTCTTCAATAAGGTTACCTTTTAAATCCGAGCCACCTTTACGAAAAAGAATTACCAAAATCCCAGCAATATCCTCTCAGCCCTCAACATGGAGCCCAAAATCTCCGATTTTAATCTTGAAAGACTCATGTTAGGCATCATCTCAGTGAGTTATATAATTATTTATTTACTTATTTTTGCAAACCTTATGGTCACATTGGTGTGATATGAAGATTCACTAATCTAGTGGAAAAGTCATAATTTCCTTTTGAAAAAGACTTTTCTAAAATTTCATGCGATGCATTGCGGGGAAAGAACTTAATTAGATTTGCTCAGTCCCGTTTAAAATTGGAATACTACATTCACACAAAAAAGTAGTCACGTGGAGTGTGAGATCCCAATATTAAAAAAACAACACTTGCAAAAAATAAAAAGGTGTCAGGGGTGTAAGCCGTATTAGGTTTCTTGGAAATATGTAGATCCAAACCCAGCTACTAAGCTATACTTCTAACATCCTAATGAAAGGATTAGTAAACACGTTCAATCCATAGCAGATTTTTTACCTGATACTTAAACAGGGCAATCCGTGCCCCATCTATGATTGAGGGCTGACCTGGCCAACATGTTAATTTATTAGTGGCCCTACTCAGAGTTTAATGTAACTTGAACCGTTGCTAATTAATGTGAACGGATTTCATGTGCAGTTTTGCACAGAATAATTTAAAAGATTAGCCATGCTCATAGTGGAATGTGACATGAACCAAAGCTAATAAATAAGAATGGACTTCATGACGGTTTTGGTTTGAGAAAATGGACTCATTCTTTAGATGGGGATGATTTTCTCCCGTGCACCTGTGCACTAGCATTGGTGCGGTTCATCACACGAAACCCGATTAAATTCAGCGGACCCCACTTCTAGATTGACAAAGTGTAAGACAAGAGGATCCAAATTAGATAGGTATTGCTGGATAGCTCCCATTAACCATCCGATCTTTACAAGATCTATAGAACTTTAAAGTTGAAGTCCCAACCACTTTTCTCAGGCGAGAACAAATACAAGGAGGAACCTTATAATCTCTCGCATTGTAAGGACCCAATCTGAAAGGGCCAGATGATATGATTTGTGACCGTAGGACCTATCATGAGTGGACCCCACCCTTATGATCACTTTTAATTCACTAATTATTCAGATGAATTGTAAATTGGTTGTTGTTTTTATGTTATTGCATTTATTTGTTAATTATGCATGCTCATGCATTCTCATCTAGACGCAACCCTAAACCCGTGGGTCAACCCAGAAAAAAAGAAAGGAAAACAAAGGAAGGAAGACCCCCTAAGTGGTAAAATTGGTTTTACACGTTTTCAGCAGTGTAAATGGGGATAAACTGCATTTTACAGGTTTTCCGCCAATCGGATCAGCTAGCAACCCGAATTTACAGGTTTTCCACAGTTCAGATCGACGGAAAAATGGAACTTCAGGCTTTCCGCCATACGGATCTACGGTTATTCTGCCTTTTTTCTTTAAGTTTAACACACTATGGCCTCTCTATTTTCTCTCTCCTTTCTTTATTTTTGTATGGGTTGGATCCACTCTAATGAATGAACGTCCATGATTAACAAATAAATATAAACGGTTAACAATTATTCTATATAATTAGTGAGTGAGATGTGATCAGAAGGGGGTACAATCATGATAGGTCCTACAATATCATCTGGGTTTTCGAGACCGTGTCCTTAAAATATGAGAGATTAGGCTCTACCATCTATTTATTCTCGCCTGAGAAAAGCGGTTTCAAGTTCAACCTCCAAGTGTCTACAAATCTTATAAAAATATAATGGTTAGTGTGGAATATCCAATAATCATTATTTGATTCAGATCCTCTTATCTTACACTCTGTCCATCTATAGGGAGGATCCGTAAAGTTCAAACAGGTTCTCTATGATGAATCGCATTGATGTGTAATGCACAGGTGCCCAGAAGGAAATCGTCCTCATCGAAAGAATGAGGCCATTTTTTGAAGAGTGATCACAAGGGTGGGGCCTAGACATGATAGGTGCTACGGTCACAAATCAATCATGTCTTTTCGAGATCGGATCCTTACAGCAACAGTTGAATAGATGTCAAATTCTCATATGAAAGTGACGAGATTAGATTGTTCATGTGGTCCCATGTGCTAAAAAAGACAGTTGCTCACTCGATGATGCCCCTGGCAAAGACAATGAGAGAGAGAGAGAAAGAGAGACTTATGAAAAGCGTCTAATATCTATTTAAACCACACATGCTAAATAATATATTTAGAAATGATCTAGTATCTAAGTATTGAATTGGATTTTGCATTGTCTCAGTCCTTAGCTCGGATGAAGGTGGATTAGCTTAAGGTTTAAAGTCAGTGGTGGTATAGTAAAACATTATATATAATACATTTTGAAAAGAAAAAACCATATCTTTTTTCCTCTGTCCAGCCCTAGCCCTTTGGGTTTAGTTGGGTAAGGGCTTACGTATTGTATGTCCGCCGAGGGCTTTGGGTCAATCTAAGCCCGATCCAATACGAGGGAAGGGTAATGGCTTGCCTCATGCCACCTCTTTGGCAACCCTAAGGAAAAAGTCTAATGCCCGCCGGATGGATCATGCCTAACTATTATGACCAACAATGCAGGCCAAGTGGGCTGGTTTAGTCCAATTTGATGTGGCCCACAAACACCCCTAACTTTAAACTAGTCCAACATCTTGGGCTTCTAAGGTAAAAATAAATTGAACTTTTATCTAATGGCCAATCTCCACCAGAAATGCTATTAAGGCGGGGAACTGCCAATGAAGTAAAGATATATTGAGCTTTTCAAATTGTAATGAGGCTTAAAGTACGTGACTTAGCGGTGAATATAACAACCCATTCCATGATTCTCTCTAAAGTGAGTCTTTTGAAGACTTACAATCAAAATATTTAAAATATTATTTTTTTAGGGATTAAAAAAAGAAAAGAAAATGCCAACATCAAATATAATATATTAAAACCGAAGGTTTCGGATTCAATTTTGACTTATATATTGGTCCTTGGTGAAAAGCTAAAAATATGTGGATTGTGAACTCAAACCTGATAATCTCTTTTTTGCAGTAATTAAATTAACTATTGCACAACACAATTCTTAGATGTAATTATTTATCATAAAATCCTGAAAAGTAGTTAGAGACTATGAAAGGGGGAAATGGGCTGTGAAATCTTTCTTTTTCTTCATTCTTCTATTCTCCCTCTTCACTTTCTTTCTCTTCCTCCATTTCTCTCATCTTTCTGTGTATTTGCAGAAAGAGAACAAGGGGATGAAAAGGACTGAGAAATTATATGCTAGGTTGGGTCGGTTAAGTAGGATAACCCTAACCCGACCAATTTTTTATATGAGTCCACCTCAACACAACCCATTCAAATAGGCTTGACGGGTCACACTGGTCGGCCCTAACCCAACTCATTTGAATGCACGTCCGTGAGAAATGGCAACAACTACTAAAAACCACGAATTTCTTAAGACCTGTTTGCTTGCGTGAATTGGATTCCTCGTGACTAGTGAGAAATTCATAGATTTTAAGAGCAAATTTAAAGGTTCCCCATAGAGGATTTGTATAGCTAAGAATTCCAAATCGAAATCTATGCATATTGGTGCATATAGCTGTGAAGAAAATTAGTATTGATGCATAAATCAACAAAACCGAGGATTTCCAAATCTTATGGAAGGGGATTGGACTTGATAATAATTGTTAAAAACAAGGATTTACAGTGACCTGAATCCTTGGAGGATTCACAATTGCCAAATATAAATTTCCCAGATCTTGGAGGAAAACCAATGAGGAATCCTGAGGATTTATTTGCCAAATGTGACCTTAATGTGACTAAAATCGAATTAATAAATGTAAAGATATACAAACGTCCAACAAATAATCTCCACCTTGAACGGAAAGGGAATGCCTGACAATCATCCTCTTCAATTCGGAACCTAGAATTGTTAAACATTTAATAGTCATCTTGTTACATTATAATATATTAAAGTCGAGAGATTTTTATTCAGTTTTGACCAAATTCCTTCTATTTTGACTCTTTTTTTTAGCATGTAACTTACATAACCACTGCATCACACAACTCACACAACTTGTTTAAACAATATCAAAAGTAGTTGGCATAGTGGGGACCCTAGCCACATGAAGTCTTATGACTTATTTTGAACATTGATGCCAATTAGACTTTATTCACGATATCTGTAATTATATTTTTAGAATGTTGACTCTTATTATATTTGTTGTTACTTCATACTTATTGTCATTATAGTTGTCATTTACTAATTATCTTCTAATATATGAAAATTTTATTAATTATGCTTATTTTGTAGTTGTCATTAACTTATAGTATAATTATTTACTATTTTAATCCTTTAGTATATAAAGTTTAATTTGAATTAATCTTTATTTATGTATTTTTATTTATTTTATACAAACATTACTGGTTGGAATGCATATGCTTAGCACGGATTATTGTCCTAGTTAGAGTATTAAACAAATAAATCAAGGTTGAAGTGGAAAATATCATTTTTCCCCCTAATGTAAATTTCACTAAAAATTTAAAAAATAAGTCATAATTTCTAAGAGAGAGAGAAAAAAATCTGCTCTATGCGTTGGACCACTTGATCACATGCATGGAGCAACTACGAGGGAAAAAGGCCAATTTGGTCCTTAACCAAATGGGTATTCTCTGTAAGCCCTCTGCGTTTGCGGAAGCTCTGAATTGATTGATTGCCACCATTACAATCACAGCAAAGGCTTTCACATATCAGGTAAGATATAAAAAAAAAAAAAATGCAACTGGGAATTCTCTACGAGAATCAACTACTAGATCTTTCTCTCCCTTGAGCCTTCCTATTTGATCTCTACATTGGAAGTATGGTATAGTGATGATGAAGATTGGGCATGCAACTTCCTTTAGAGGGTTTCAGGGTTCAGTTTTAGAAATCCTCTTGGAAGACTTTCTAAAGTGAGTGGAATATTATTACTGTAGCTAGGGGTCAAACCACCCCCCACCCAACCGACCTTGCCTCGGCGGGACCTACGCTGGGTAATGATTTTTTTTTTTTTTAAAGTTCAATCATGTGTCAACCCATGGCCTGCTACAATTTCTAATATTTTTCACTCTTGAGAATCTACAGAACAAAGGGCTAATTAATGAAATCCTTCCCTCAACACTAGGTTCTTCAATCTCTCCATGAGCCCGAAGATTCTACAATTTGATTGCTCGCTCTCTAAGCTTGATTAGGCACAGTCATGGTTAATTGAATCATATATTACTTAGGAAACCATCTAAAACAACTCCAAATTGTTGCATGCAAATTGTTTTTTCAACTCTACTGAAACTCTGGGGCTCATCTGTTAAGAAGAGCAGTGATAAAGCTAGAATCTAAACAACCAAGCCTCACCAGGTTGAATGAACTCCCCAAAAACCGCTTGGACGCTGACCTATTACCCGTGCCATCATCTTCTACTGTCTTGTTCTGTGTGCATGAAGGGAGAGGCAGAGGTTGCAGCAACAACTGCTTAGTTATCCAGTGAAGTAATAATTTCAGGATGAAGCACACCTTGGGAAGACTATTGTGAGGGCTCAGGACTCGCAATCGTATTGTAAAGCTGAACTTCAGCCCGGAGCTGCTCAAGATCTTCAAACTACAACATCAACAAGGCCAATTAGCTAGCTAGGGGTGAGGAAAGGAAATCAGTAATGAACAAGATAAAAGATCACAAAAAAAAAAAAAGTAATTACCATGGACCTATTCTTTTTCCGCAAACTTTCTAGCTCCTCCTCCATCATCTTCTTTTTCGCCTCTATGCTCATCCTATCCTCTTCTGCCTTCTTCTTCTCCTGCATCTTCCTCATTACAGAAGTGCCCACTTTCTCCATCTCCTCTACCTTCTCTCTCCTCTACCATCCTCGACCTTTCCTTCTTCGCTTTCTTCAACACTTTCTTCATTTTCACACTCTCCTTTGCCATCTTCTTCACCGCCTCTTCCACATTCCTTATTGCCTCCTCCATCCTCTCCCTCTCTCTTACCATCTTCTTCACCTTTTCTGCCTCCTCTAATCTCTTCTCCCAAGTGTTTCCCTTCCAGCCTCTAGGAGGGATTCCACAAGATCCTAAAAATGCTTCACTTGGTACACTGTAAAAGACAATCAATGCTTCTCAGAACATAAAAATCATACATCATCATCGTAATCAACATTATACATGAATGAGTGAATACAATATAAATTGAATAGCTTACTGCTTGTGATAAGACACTCAAATGTATCTTGTACAAATGTATCTTGTAATGAGATCCTCTTGCGTCCTCATGCTCCACTTACAAGCTAGCTATCAATGAAAAATCCCCATCTAGCCCAACCAAGGATTGCCCCACCTGACCACCCAGCATGTACAGGAGATGGTGTAATTGTTATCATTTAAAGACTCCTAGTGTAGTACTGTATAGTCTACTTGATATCATAGGGGTTTATGCAATTTTATTTGAGCATTCGCTGCATATTAAAATTTGCAAGGAGAGGTCATCGAATGAATCTAATACTCAAAAGGGCGATGCATGCCCGACCCGGTCCCCATGGGTCGACCAACTCGACCAGCTTTTGGCCCTAGTCCCAACCATTTATATATGGTTTTTTTTTTTTTTATTAATTGAGCTATTAGTAGGGTCTACAAGTCTTTATTTTATTAATTGAGTTATGCAAGTAGGGCCCATAGGTTTTACTTATATGTTTAATCCCGGCCATTAGTATGTTTGGATACTCCAGATTAGTTATAAGTTATTTGCTTTTCCTATATAATGATGTAAAGACTTTTGGCTTAGGAATGGTTATCTATAATGAAAGTTGAAGCTTTCGGATCTTCCCCAAGTATTCTCTTTGAGTTCTCTCCAAGTATTATTCGCCTCTCAGATTGAAGTTTGGTGAGAGGCCAATTATCAAGTTCGCCTAATCTCCCATACACCCCTTATACGTCAATCTCTAATTTGCCTAGCCCGCATCTCCCATCTGCTCCACATTAATTGGGACAAAGATATATAATCCACCCGCATATGAAAATCAGCACAAGTATCCTTCCCTCTTACAATTTTAATCATCTTTATCATCATTAGACCATTCGACCCATTGATTTCATCATTTACCAAATCTCAGATCCATCAACCACAATCCATATCGCAACCCTACATCCAGCCGAACTCCCACCTCCCAAAACCCTAAACCTAGATCATCCCCACCATCCATCAGCTAATAAATCCATTACCACTACCACCTCTGTAATATCCTGAGTTACCTGGGCCCAGGATTAGGTTGGCCTAGGTAAGACCCTTAGTTGTTTTCTTATTATAGAATATGAAGTCATCTCACGTGTGTGGTTTTTAGAAAGGAAAGGTGAGGAGTTGTATGACAACTCTAATTAGAAATATAAGAGAAACTATGACTCTACCTCATCCTGTTATATATAAGCAGCCAACGACCCTTAGTTTGGTATTTTTCTCTTTTTCCTGTTGAGAAGTTCTAAGAGAGGGTCTCGTGGGCTGCAATTTAGGAGAAGAAGAAGAAGAAGGGAGTCACTAACGGATGTCCTATTCGCGCCCACATATTGCAAATGCGACAATCTCATACAAAAGGTGAGTGAATCTTCCTAATTAACCTGTTGATTGAAACAAGATGAGTTTATATTGAGATGTGATTCAACTAGTTGTGTTAAAGAAGTCTGTTTTGATTATTTTGTGTTTAAGACATCTGTTTTGGTCAAGAAAAACCTATGCTAATGGATGTGAGAATGATATCAGTAGAATGAGATGCAGAGATGTGGAATAGGTTTGAAAATCTGTTGAAACAGAGACTGCCAACAGGGTGACATTTGACATTGGAGGGTTATGGAACCCCATGGCCCACTAGATGGAGAATTTGAACCATGGATCCAGAATGGGACCCCTAGTCGACCCATGAGGAGTGGGCCCCATTTGGGCCCTCATCCAATTAGTATAATGGAACCCAGGCGTCTGTCACATGAAACTGTAACTTCTGGTCGTCAGGCCTTTTGGGACCTACCTGATTGTTTGATTGAAAATCAGATCTGGTCATCTGATGTGGGACCCCTAGGCGACCTTACAAATGGTGGCATCTAAGATTTGGACCAATGGGACCCACTGTCCAGTGGACTTATAGAATTCTAGGCGTGAGATTGACGGAAACAGGGCTTCAGGTCGACATGGACTGTGGGACCCATTGACTGACCTGATCAGAGATCAGGTCCCCACATCTTGAAGGGGGCCCATGGGCGACCTGGCTGATGGTGGTCCCATGTGGAGTGGGCCCCATCTGCCCCACCATCCAGAAACTTCAAATCTGGGAACCGTGAGGCTTGTCCATGAATTTCTTTGTGCTTGTTAAGACTGTGGGGCCCAGTAGGGATGCCTGATGATGAATCAGAACCATGGGACTTAATGCAGGGCACTGGGCGACCATAGAGATCAAGTCGGATCATGTATTCTTCAAGTGGGACCCACTTGATGACACATGAATGTGTTCTGACATGTAATACTAGGTTGTCTATGTATTCTGTACATGGAATCGAGGCTTGAGTGGGACTTATAGATGGGGACAGCCTTATACTTGGTGGGAAATTACTATATAAACCTTCCATCTAAATTATGTAGGGTTCTGTGTAAATATTATTAAACTACATGGACTGTAATTAATTAACTGTGACTAAATATATGGATTGTGATTGATTATTGTTGTGTAAGGTTGTGTTATAATATAGTGTGGGCCGCCCCTATACCAATCAATATCAATTATGATTAGAAGTGGGGCAGCGATCAATAAATTGTGTAAGGGTTGGATCCACACTATTGTTTGTGTAAACTGTTAATAATAATGAAATCTGGTTGTTATGTGATTATGAGATATTATGCACTTGGTCCCAGACGTGGGATGTTGGATTTCGTGTCCAGGCCGTTATAGCGGCTGGTCCTTGCTGGACGTGTTTGATGAGACAGGGCCATGGTGGCCGGTATACATGTATACGATAAGCCTTGGAGGTGTGGTAATGTGCATGGGCACAAATATGTTTATGGATGTACTTTTAATGATAATTGATTATGTATTCAGATGTGTTGTTTATCCGATATTATGTTTCATACTGTTTATGTAATTAGGAAAATGCATTCACCAGTAATATTGATGTTGTGTTGCCCCCTTCAGGTAATCACGTTACCTGTGGGGCAGAGTAAAACGAAGTTCGGCATGTAAATTTTGGCATACGTGGTTGACAGAAGAGAACAAGAAATATTCAATTAGTTGATAAGGGGATTAACCCTTGTTTAAGGATTTTATTATATGTTTTTAGACATCTTGAATTGAATTAGAATATGGAATTTGGTTTACTCAGAGATATTTGATTTTTGTTCGACATTCATAATTTAATTAAAGTTATATTTTTTTCTAAATGCGTGATCCCTTGTGAAAGTCATTTGATGAATGAGGAGTGAATATTTACTAAATAATCACGATCCAGAGTCCAACAAGGCCCTGGAATTTGGGTCGTGACAACCTTCGTCTTCCAAAACCCAAAACCAACCATCCAAACCTTCTCAAAACCGAATCAGCCATGACCGCACACCCCCAAACCTAAACCCTAACCATAATCAGCTGAACCCTTAGTGGGTCCCACTTAATGTAACTGAACCCTTAATGTGCCCCACTTGAATCAGCTGAACCTATAAAAGGTCCTACCAACCTGGCCAAACCCTCTTGGGCTCATATTGGTGCATTCTTTCGTGCATCCTCACATTATAAACCCTATATGGCATCAATTCTTTAATCTGGATTTTATTTTTGAGCCTTACTTACGTTGTGGTGGGAATATCAATTCAAATTTGAAACTTTAATTTTGATCCTATATTACATATCAACCAATTGCAAAATATTTGAGCCAAGCTTTGTTTCAAATCCTCACAAAAGGGATGATTAATCTAATTGAATCATACTATCCCTAAGCAAGTGGAAGTCCTATCTTCCATTAAGATCCCACCCTCTTTTCACCTCAGGGACCATGACTATAGGATTGTAACGACTCTTTGGATCAACACAAAATTGTTTATTTTATTTTTTTTCATATTAGATGGTGTGATTTATAATTAAATTGGATTATTAATTATTAAATCATTGTTGTGGGAATATCAATTCAAAATCTGAAACTTTAATTTTGATCTCATATTACATATCAACAAATCACAAAGCATTTGAACTAAGCTTTGTTTGAAATCCTCACAAAAGGGATAATTAATCCAATCGTACCATCCCTAAGCAAGTGGAAGTCATATATTTGTCACAGTCCAGCCCAACTCAGCATGAAATTGTCCGCTTTGGCCCACGTGCACGCCCGAGAATTTCCCAGGAGGTCACCCATCCTAGTACTGCTCCCGCCCGAGAAAGCTTAACTTCGAAGTTCTTACGGTTTCCAGGGCCGCACGGTTTTAAAAGGCCTCATGCTAAGTTAATACAGGGTTTGACTTATAAGCTCAGGGTTAGGACTTGGATATTTTCGATGCGGGCTAGCAGAGACTCACCGTTTGAAGCCCGTGGTTGACACGCTACGCCCCGTGGTTAAGGGTGCCGCTCGGACCAAGTTCTCACATTCTCCCCCACTGGAAATAGAGCCTTCCTCGGCTTTGATACCAATTGTCACAGCCCCGCCCAACTCAGCATGAAATTGTTCGCTTTTGCCCACTTACACGCGCGAGAATTTCCCAGGAGGTCACCCGTCCTAGTATTGCTCCCACCTGAGCACGCTTAACTTCGGAGTTCTTACTATTTCTTGGGCCGCACGGTTTTAAAAGACCTCATGCTAAGTTAATACAGGGTTTGACTTATAAGCCCAGGGTTAGGACTTGGATATTCCCGATGCCGGCTAGCAGAGACTCACCGTTTGAAGCCCGTAGTTGACATGCTACGCCCCGAGGTTAAGGGTACCGCCTGGACCAAGTTTTCACAATATTACATTAAGATCCCTCCCTCACCATTTTTGCTGGATTGTGTTGATGCCTTAGGTCATCACATAATTTTTTGCTTTAAAATCAATATTAGATGGTGTGATTTATTATTAAATTGGATTATTATTTCTTAAATTGATCTCACCTTTCATATTAGATTAGACTTCATATTGCCTTCTTTGGATAGTATTGATCAACAGATGTAAGCAACAAAGAAACTTAAAAAATTGGACATGGTTAGCAAGCCAACTGAAATTCGATGGATCTTATTGTAAGCCCACTTCCAGAGCAACCAATTAAAGCATCAGTGGAACTGGCTATTTATCAAGAAATCACAAAAGAAGATCAAGTCCTTGAGGTTCCCCATATTGATCTCAACTTCAAAGATCGACCAGTGATATTCGAAGATAGTGTGCAGATAACAAAAATTCAAAAATTAAAGCATCTAATGGTAAGATCTCACATCTACGCAAATTTCATATTTCAAAAACAACAATACCCCATTCTACTTCTAAGTGGAAGACAAAATTGAAGTCGAGAAGATTTAGTCAAGCCTTCAAGACATTCACAGAAAATAGGGATCAAGCGGGACATCAGAAGTTTGCATGATTGACTTTCGACCCTAGAGGACATTTACAGAACTCGAGGTCGCGATTGGGCCTAGTCCAACCCAACCATTTATATATGGTTTTATTTATTTTATTAATTGAGTTATTAGTAGGATTTATAAGTCTTTATTTTATTAATTGAGTTATGCAAGTAGGGTCCAGAGGTTTTATTTATATGTCTAATCCCGGCTATCAATGTGTTTGGATGGTCGAGATTAGTTCTAGGTTATTTGCTTTCCTATATTTGACTTAGGAATGATTTTTTAATTATAATAAAAATTGAAGCTTTTGGGATCTTCAACAAGTTTTTTCTTCGAGTTCTCTCCAGGTACTCTTTGCCTCCTGCATTGGATTTAGCATGGGGCCAATTTTTAAGTCCCCCCGGCCCCCCATTGCTATTATTGAAATTGTGTTTGTTCAATTTCTACCCAATAACAAAACAAGTAGTCTAGACATTTTTTGAGATGCCCACTAGCGTTTTCTACCACGTCAAGACATCATATATCATCACATACAAAAATGACCCCACAAACATACTCGATTGTATTTTTTTAATATAAAACTATACTCGATAATTGTAGATTAGAAATCTACCAAAACCCACTTCAGCTAGCACTTTCCAGTCCTCCAATTTAAGGTAATTGCTGTTAGATGTTAACTCATTTTTAATTTGATTATCTGATAGTTAAGAGAATTAGGATATATGTCCATTGTCCAGTTGATGGCAAATCCAGGGGGCGGATTCTCCATGATAAAATAAAAAAGGCATCCATATTCCATATCCAAGAAAGAAACACAATTAAGAACCATCATAACATAATACCACATTCTAATAATAGTATAATCATTTCATCAGTAGTGTACAAAATAGTTGAAAAATGCATCTCATTATCAATTATCAAGCCCATAACTATCAACCATCTCAATGTGAGCAACAGATGGAAAGAGACAATAAAAAAACTTACCACTATTAATGCTCTGACAAAGGAAGCCTTTTAGCCTTTGGTGAAGTGAAGCTGTGGAAGAATCACCCTAGGTCTGAAATGGCTCCCTTTCTCTCTTCCTCTTTCTTTTTCTTTCCCGAGAGACTGATTGACACAATCACACCCTCTTAAATACAGAGAGGAGAGAGGTTTTATCTCCATTTTTAGGGCTAGACTAGATATATTAATGGGCAGAACGGCCCTTTAACACACACAAGGCCCAGGACTAGCCCGTTTAATTAGCGAACCAAAAACTCTGCCCCAGTTCCAGTGTATGGGCCTAAACACACATCGAAAATCTAGCCTAATGTGGGTTGAGCTTGCACAGATCTCATGATGGTTACAGACCAAGTCGGGTTTAATACTATTTGCGACCAATACCCTTACATTAGTGTCCACCATTTAATAATATAACTTTCTGAAATAGAATTTTAATATAAAAAAATGTGAAATAAATACCCAGCCATGACCCAAGTAATTTAAATCCCGAAAAATGTCAAGGTCTCATATATATTGCTATGTCATATCATTCAGAGTTACTTATTTAATTATCCTTTGATGACACTCAGTTGATCATGACTTTCCATGTGTTCTAACTATTTAAGAAATAGATTGCCCTAGTTCCTTTTATTCCTTCTCAAATAGATTTGGATAAGAAAGAGAAGAGATGGGACGAAGGGTTTTCCATGAAGACAAGGAGGGCTCTAAATCCCAGAGCCTGTTGCTGCGATTGGGTTTGATCACTTGTGAGACAAGTGACAGAGTCCTTTTTATCATTAATGCCTAGAATCCTAGTACTTGCAGCCTGCAGTTACATTCAGCCTCGGCCTATGTATGCGTGTAGCTCGCAAACCCAAATCAGTCCAAGTCATTTTTAGCACAAGCCACAAAAGACTGTATAGTGTATAACTTGGACTACTAGGGTTAGACTTGGAACCCCGCATCGGCCCAACCCGATGTTCACCAACGCTTTCGCTCGTAGATGTGGATTATGATATATAACTTTTTTTACACCTTATCAACTAAACAACTCATCTAATCTCCTATCATTATTTTTTTTATTTGCACCCATTTACATATATAAATGATTCACAAGGGTCGTAGTTACACACATTTATGCTTGTTTGGATTCATTTACGCATGAAGTGTTTAAAATAGATATCAAAATAGATTGATTTACACATCAAACCTTTTACACCTCAACAAATGGTCATCTGTTACACATACCACTAAGTGAATTCGGCGTTACAAAGGGGAAACTGTTTTTTTTTTATATATATTTCACAAATTTACAGGCCTTGAAATGCCAATTTAAACCTTCCAAACTCTTCTAAAGGGCCAAAATGGATCTGTCACTGATTTTCAGCCATTGATTCATCGTAACTTTTAAGATATTTGCAAAAAAAGGTCTTGACCGTTTGATATACCATTTTGCACTTTTGTGGAACCTATTTTTATTACCGAAACCCTCCAAACTCTTCAGAAGGTCCAAAACAACCTAGGATCGAGTTTCATGTATTGGTTCTTCATGGATCTCAAGAAAATTGTAAAAAATGTTGACCTGCTGGATCATTCACCTACTTTTTGCACAATGTTGAAGCATCTTTGAAACTAGTTGGTTTTTCCTTTTTTTTTTTTTTCTATTAATTTGGTCCCTAAATCATGATTTGAACCATTGATCCTCTTTGAAATGATCAAAATAGCAATTAAACCAGGTTTTAAGTCAAAATTCATCGTGAGATTTTAAAATATTAACAAAAAGATCTAAACTAAAAGTCTCCAATTCTGAATCGTGTGGCCCCACTTTTAAGATCCAAATCGTCTAAACTTTTTAGAATGCCAGTGATGGCCAGCGGGTCATCATCATATATTTTAAGATGTTAGTGAGAGATTTTAAGATTTTTGTAAACAATGGTGAACCATTGGATTCACATGTCGAGAGGTGTAAGAAAAGGCAAAAAACAGACTTTGTTTCACATATAGCTCAGTTTCATATGAGAAAATCTCATATGTGAATCATTTATATATGTAAATTATTTTTACGTCACATGTGATGTGAAATTGACAAACGACTCAAATGGTGGACACTAATGCAAGGGTGTTGGTCGCAAATAGCATTAAACCTGACCTGGTCCGTAACCATCATGAGATCTATGCAAGCTCAACCCACATTAGGCCAGATTTAGGATGTGTGTTTAGGCCCATACACTGGAACTAGGCCAGAGTTTTTGGTTCGCTAATTAAATGGGCTAGTCCTAGGCCTTGTGCACGTTAAAGGGTTGTTCTACCCATTAATATACCTAGTTTAGCCCTAAAAATGGAGATAAAACCTCTCTCCTCTCTATATTTAAGAGGGTGTGATTGTGTCAATGAATCTCTCGGGAAAGAAAAAGAAAGAGGAAGAGGGATTTCAGACCTGGGGCGATTCTTCCACAGCTTCACTTCACCAAAGGCTAAAAGGCTTCCTCGGTCAAAGCATTAATAGTGGTAAGTTTTTTTTATTGTCTCTTTCCATTTGTTGCTCACATTGAGATGGTTGATCGTTATGGGCATGGGCTTGATAATTGATAACGAGATGCATTGTTTAACTATTTTCTACACAACTGATGAAATGGTTATATTATGATTAGAATGTGGTATTATGTTATGATGGTTCTTAATTGTGTTTCTTTCTTGGATATAGAATATGGATGCCTACTTTTATTTTGTCATGGAGAATCTCCCCCCCTCCCCCCCACCCGGATTAGCCAACAACGGGACAATGGACATATATCCTAATTCTCTTAACTATCAGATAATCAAATTAAAAATGAGTCAACATCTAACAACAATTGCCTTAAATTAGAGGACTGGAAAGTACTAGTTGAAGTGGGTTTTAGTAGATTTCTGATCCACAATTATCAAGTATAATTTAGGATGGTAGCCGGCTTATAAAGGGCAAGTCTTGTTCCTTTTGCATGCAAGTCCAAGGACTTATGGGAAATCTGGGAAAAGGCTTTGGGTGGCAAGTGGACTTGGTTATGGGTCAAGTTGGGCTCACTTGGTCTAGGTTCGAACACGAGAATTGACGATGACGACATGTTTTATGCAATGCAATCTAGGGCCCACTAAAATTGAAAATCCATGCGCGACCCACAATAATCAAAAGGTCACAAGTCTACGTAAGTTGGCTCAAGACTCCACTAATCTACCCAATCCATCACAAAATCAATCAAAATAATCATTAGCCAGCTAATCAAGATTAATTAGGCGTTAATCACACTTAGGCGGGGTTGGGGTGTTACAACATATTTATCCCTTCATGTTTAAAATAATTTACAATCTTATTTTAGGCATGAACAATTTGCTTGCCCATAGACCTACTACATTTAACACAAGAAGCTTTAATTGTAGGTCCACTTGCTCCGCTCTTTTACTTTTGAATTATGGGTGATTATGGGTTTTTGTATGTGATGAAATCTGATTTGGATGTGATAGGTTTTTGTATGTGAAGAAAGATGATATTTGAATGTGGTGTAAAACCATCAGGTGGGCATCTTCAAAGTGTCTAGGAAACTTGTTTTTGAAATTGCATAGAAATTGAACAAACACAAATTCAGGGAGCAATGAAAAATGTTTATCTAGTTGCAAGGGCAATGGAAAAGCACATTTTATGGTGTTCTAAAGAACCTCATGGAAAGATGCGCAACATTTATTTAGCTTTAGGCTTACTTTGGTATTAGGATTCCCTAAACACTGACAGTTTTTCACTTTTGATAGTCTCTCTATCTAGACAACAAAGCAATTGCAAAAGCAATAGAGGAAACCGAATTTATTATTATTGCTATTTTTCAATCAAATCATGATTTACATTTTTGTAGGTATTCTATTCTAAGATAGGAGACCCTTCTGAATATTGGATACATTTGATGACCTCTCCTTGCTAATTTTGATGAAGCAAATGCTCAATTGGAATTGAATATATGCCCATGATATGAAATGGATTCTAAACTATGCTAGGACTCTTTAACTGAAAGCAACTACACTTTAAAATGATTAACAAAGAGAGACAAAATTGTATTTCATGGTTGGTTGGTAAGCTATTCACTTTCATTGTATTCACTGATTCATGCATGATGTTCGTGCACATTCAAAACAAAAAATTCTAAGAAAAGCAACTTTGTTCTTTTACAGGGTGGTCGAGTGAAGCATTTTTTAGGAACTTGTGGAATCCCTAAGAGGCTAGAAATAGGAACACTGAGGAGGAGAAGGTTAAAGGAGGAAGATGGTAAAAAAGAGTTGGACGGTGGCGGCAGTAAGGAAGGTGGAAGAGAAGGCAGTTAGGGAGGTGGTAGAGATGGTGAAGAAGATGGTAGAAGAGAGAGTGAGCATGGAGAGAGCGTTGAAGAAAGCGAAGGAGGAAAGAGTGGGGATGGAGGAGGTGAGGAATAAGGTGGACGCTGCTATGAGGAAGATAGAGGAGGAGAGGAATAAGGCGGAAGAGGATAGGATGAGAGCGGAGGAAGAAAAGAAGATGATGGAGGTGGAGCTAGAAAGTTTGCAGACCAAGAATAGGTCGATGGTAATTTACTCTCTTTTTTTAATCTTTCATCTTGTACATAATTTATATTCTCCACCATCATCTTCTTCATCATCAAAGCCCTATCCCAACATAATTTATATGCTCACCCCCAACTAATTGTCCTCCTTGATGTTGTAGTCTGAAGAACTTGAGTGGCTCCGAGCTGAAAGTGAGGTTTACTAGACGATTGTGAGTCCCGATCACTCACAACTTTCTTCCCAGGGACTACTTCACATTGAGCATCTTACTCCACTGCATACTAAGTTGTTGTCCACTCGAGACAAGCAAGAAGATGACACTGGTAATGGGCTAGCATCCAAACGATTTTGCATTTGATTAGATTCCTTTGGAGAGTTCATTCAACCTGGTTGAGGTTTGGTTGTTTAGGGCCTGTTTGGCATCATTCTCATATTATTCCTAGTTTTGTACTCAGATTAGGTTGTGCCGAGATCGGGTTGTGCCGAAACTATACTCTCCAGATCTTGTTTGGCAACATTATATTAAATTATTCTGTTGAGAACATGTTGTCCAGAACTCGTTTGGTAACATTATAAAAGTTTTTCTCTAAAAAACAGAAGCAAAAGAATCATAGGATTTATAATGTGAGACCCACCTTTTATTATTTGCAGCACTCTATTATTATCTTATATGGGACCCACCTGTAAAATTATAAGTTAGTTCCACCTTTAAAAATTAGAACACGGGGCCCATATTTATAGGATTGATGATATGGGCCCACTTTATAGGAATTATAATGTGGGGCCACCTTTTGTAAATGTAAATAAGAGACCCACATTTAGAAATTACAACATCGCATATACCTTTAGAAATTAGAATATGGGCCTGCATTCATAAGATTTACAATATGGGTCCACCTTTTGTGATCATGATCGTGACCCCCATTTAAGAATGACAAAATAGTGACACATTTTTTGTGATTGTGGACACATGACCCATCTTTAGAAATTACAATGTGGTGCCCACCTTTAGAAATGAGAATATGAGGACATGTTCATAGGATTTACAATGTGGGCCCACATTTATAGAATTTATAATGTGGGGCCATCTTTTGATTGATTGTAAATACATGACCCACGTTTAGAAATTACAAATGGTGCCCACCTTTAGAAATTAGAACATGGGGCCTTATAATCTGGTCCCACCATTATAAGAATTATAATTTGGGTCCACCTTTTGTGATTGTGACCATGTGACCCACCTTCAAGAATTACAAAGTGGGGCCACCTTCTTTGGGATTGTGAACATGGGGCCTACCATTAGGATAAGTGAGAGGATTTGAAATCTTTTTAAACGACATATTTAAAATGTAAGAGATAAGTAGGAACTAACTGTGCCAGAAAGTTGTTTCTTAAAAAAAAACAAAGATTTTTTGTTCCAGTTTTCTTATGCCAGCAGGTTAAGATCTTGAGATTCCTTCCCGTGAGACCAAAATTGGGAACAATAATTTACACTAACCAAACATGTTTTTCATAACCTCATCTCGTGGGAACATGAGAACATCTGAATGGCACGATGCCAAACACACCCTTAGATTCTAGCTCTTATCACACCTTTTTTTGAACAGGCTACTGTGGTTTTTCAGTGGACATGTAGAAAATAACTTGCATGCCATCGATATATTTGGATGTGAAGATGAGAATCTAGAGGTTATTTTAGATGCTTTCCTAATTTATATATAATTTGATTAAGGGCCCCTCCTTTGATGAGCACCGGTGCTCACGATAAGGTGAGCACACTTTCATGTGAGTCTCACCTAGGGCCCCACTTGGGTTTAGAAATACGGGGATCAAAAGAATCCCCTTGAACCATCATCATAACTAAAAGTCCGGGATCCTAACCCTAGAGGGGGGTTGAATAGAGTGGGCTACACTTTAGTGACAAGAATGCCCAATTTTAACTTCTTTAATTCAACTACTCACTAGTGATGAGTATGAAACTAAATGCGAAAGACAACAATAATAATCACCACAACTCAATCACCATTACACAGGGATTTATAGTGGTTCGGCCTCAATGCCTATATCCACTACCGGCTTATAATCCAACACTTCACCGGATTTCCACTATCTATGCTTTTCAACTAAGCTAAGCAATAACTCTTACACGATGTTTTTCTTAGGCTAAGCAATAACCTCTACACTATGCTTTTTAAGGCTAAGCAATAGTCTCTTGGGTTTTCAAGTTCATCCCTAACCTTTACACTTATGCTTTTCCAAAGTTAAGCAATAACCTATATAAATATTGGATTTATCAAGGAAGTGTCTGCACAAACACTTGATGAGATACAATTAAAGCTTAAATACAATGCCTCTTAATTAGGCGGATATGAAATTGTAAATATAACTCACACAACACTTTATGAAATGGAAAGATGAAAGTTCAAAGTGTTTGTGCAAAAACTTCAATTAAGGCTAAAAAGAAAGCTCAAAGAATATATGCTTAAAGCATTTCAAAGTTTGAAGCACAGAGATAGATTGATTGAAGTTAAATTGCAAATACCATGTTCTTTTTAAAAGACAACTTGTAAAGATATCACTAATCAAGTTATGCAAGTTGTATTGAAGATTCAAATCTTAGAACATGTAATGCATGAGGAAAGTTGTTTTTAAAACAAAATAGTTTTCCTATGAGTTCATGGAATAAAAACAACTAGCTAAAGATTCAACCAAGTAAAAGAGTCATGCTATAAAAGAAATCATAGATTTTGGCAAAGCATGTTTTTAAAGTTGACTTGGCTTGAATCAAGGTGAAGAATCCAAAACTACTTAGATCAAAGATTAAATGAAGGTAATGGATTTAACCTATTAGTTATTATGCTAAAAATAATTTACCAATAATTTAAACAAGCATGTGACTAATGATGAGGAAAAGCAAAGCTTGCAAAGAGATTTAATCCATTGAATCAAAGCTTTAGCTTTCCAAATGATCCACTTGCTTGCCTTAGGTTGTTCCCAATCTTTGGTAAAATGTCCTTTAATTATCTCTCAAAGGTTGGTAAAAAAGGATCTCTATCAAATCCCAAGGAAGGGTTCATTTTATACAAAAAATGAGTCAAACGGCTCTATTGTCGGTTAATTGACATATGAGATTCGGTTAGCCGAACTCAACGGTCAAAAACCTAATGGTCATAATTTTTCAGACCAGACGCATTGTCGGTTCACCGAACTTGTTCGGTAGACCGAAAGGTGACCGACACCTTAACCGACAGCACTAAAATGTAGAAATACATGCTCTCGGGTTTTTGAACCAAACTTGGTTCGGCGAGGGTCTGAAGAATGTTCGGTTAACCAAACCTTGACCGACATGAAATCTGAACATACTGGAAAGTGAATTGAAGATGATTCGATGATGCTCGGTTCACACTCAGTTAGCCAACCCCTGACCGACTGGTAACCGACACGTATAAAACATGGTTTTTCTGCTGACCTGTAGATCTGACTTAAACTCCCTTAAAAACTTATCTTTAAAAGTGTTCAAACCATGGGATTTTGAGTCAAAGAAAACATGTTTGAAAGCATGATAAAATCAACTAATAATTTTTTTGATAAAAACATGATTTTCAAGAAAAAGATGCAAAAAGTGAAACTTCAAGATATGATATGAAATGAATGCAAAGGCTGTCATCAAATTGCAAACTCTATAGTTCTAACAATCTCCCCCTTTGCAGTTTGATGGCAAACCAAACCAAAACTTCCTTCTTGAAGGTTCATCATTATCCAAGAGTTGCTCTCTCCCTTTGTTTAGCAACTCCCCCTTTGTTCATCATCTACTTCAATAAACAAAATCTTTGCTCCCCCTTTGTACTTGCTTTCTATCTTTGCTCCCCCTTTGTTGAGCAACTCCTTCTTTCGACATTGATCTCCTTTCTTGCTGCAACTCCTTTAGTTCACTTTGTATTGATCTTCAATTTCCCTAAATGTCTTATTTCTCCCCCTTTGGCATCAAAATTCTAAAACATATGCAGTAATAACTTCATACAACCCATACCTTTCGAATTTCTTTGTTTGTTTGAGCCTTCTTGGATGGGCCCATATATCAAGTCTGGTGGTCAATCCTATACCTCTTACCCCTTCATCTGTAACCCACAAATTATTTGACCAGTGGGGGATTGACATCGCTGGACCCATGCCAAGATCTGCATGTAATTGTCGTTCCTGATCGTAGCAACATATTACTTAACCAAGTAGATAGAGGCAAAGCCTCTGGCTCATATTCGAGAAAATGATGCCAGGAAATTTGTGTGGAAAAATATCATCACAAGATTTGGAATACCTCGGGCATTAGTAACTAATAATGGGAAACAATTTGAAGGCAAAGTATTCAGGAACCTATGCGAACAGTATATTATCAGGCATTACTTTTCAACTCCTGTCTATCCACAAAGTAATGGCCAAGCAGAAAGCTCAAATAAAACCTTGCTCGATGGCATAAGGAAAAGGTTGGATGAACCGAAAGGAGGATGGGTAAATGAGCTTCCTAGTGTCCTATGGGCTTATAGGACCACCCCACGGAGATCAACTAGAGAGACACCTTTCTCTCTCGCATATGGAATGGAAGTTATAATACCCTTAGAGATTGGGTTGCTGACCATGAGGATAGAAGCTTACAATCATGAGCAAAATAAAGAGAGGATCGCCGAGCATTTAGATATGATTAAAGAACGAAGGGAGCAAGCACTAATCAGGTTAGCCACCTACCAGCAGCAACTAGTTCGAAGCTACCAGAAGAAAGTGCGAGAGCGACTTTTCAAGGTTGGAGACCTAGTCTTGAGGAAAGTACTCCCGAATGCGAGGGATCCTAATCATGGCAAACTAGGACTAACCTGGGAAGGGCCATATAGGGTACACCTCAACTGGAAGGGCTGGAGCTTACCATCTGGAAACACTTGAAGGAAAAGCTTTGAAAAGGCCATGGAATGTAGCAGATTTAAAGAAATTCTATTAACAATCTTTGTGCCAAAGAACTTGTTTACTTAGTTTGAATTATCTTACTTTTGTGCCAAAAATGAGAGTTCCATTGAATTAATGAACATAACAAAAGTCAAGATAGGCTTGCAAAAATAAGGCCAAGGCCTAAGAATTAAAGGGTAATATCACACCCATTACTTCGTACTGAAGGATAAAAACCTTACTGGGAAGAGCTCAAACTAGGTACACCTCACTGATCTCCTTTTTACTAACAGTTTAGGCATGATGATGCAAGCGTAAGCAAAAAAAGAGTTCAGAAGAAACCGACAGTGGTGGTGGGAAAATAAGGGATAAGAAAGTAAGTAAAAGGAAATAATATTTCTTTCCATTATAAAGTAGGCCCACATACTTTCTTTATACAAAAAAAAAAGTACTACGCCCACAGCCTGGGCAAACCAACAACATCAAAAGGGAAGATTTTTTTTTTCTCTCATTTAGGAATTTCGGGATCAGGAAGGATTTTCTCAGCAGCCAACAAACGACTTGCAACCTCCACGTCAGAAGGTGGAATAACTTCATCAATCTTAGGACGAGCTTGGGCATCAACTAGTGGTGGAGGGGGAGTAGTCTGCTTGGACAAAACCGCGTGATTAGCCCAAAGAGGAGAATTTTCTAGGACTCCATCATCCCCAAGGGCAACATCATAACCTCGTTTGAACACAACAACTTTAATTTGTTCAACTTGCTGCAAATAATGTGCCTCGGTTTCTTCAAATTGGGCATCTTTGGATTTCTCAACGGCCTCCCTAATATCCTCTTCTGCCTTGGCTTGTCTGGAGCAGAAAGCTGCCAACTCCATCTCGGTCACAGTACGACGACTTTTGGTAGCAATCGCTAGGGCTTCAACAATCTGGGCGTTTTTGGAAAAAAATTTAGCATTACACTCAGCAAGGCGCCAAGCATCTTTGGATTCGACCAACTCCTTTTCTAAATCTTCCACGCGGCTCTGGGATCTTTTTAGACGATTGGAAACATTGAAATATTTCTGAAGTCCCTGGAATAGCAAAGATAAAAAAAAAAAAAAAAAAAAAAAAAAAAAAAAAAAAAAAAACAAAGTGGGAGGAAGCGATGTACCAAAAGGCAATGTTGAACTCCCATTGATACAAGCTCGTCATTAGATAAGGAGCTATGCATATTCATATCAGAAGGAAGAAGGGCAGACTTGCCCAGGATCATCGTCAAGGATGGAGATCCAGAAATTCCTTCACCCAGAGACGAAGACTTGAGCAGACTTTTCCGACCAGAAGAACAGCTTGGGTGAAGGGGCAATGGAGGCACCCCATAACCCTCTAACCATGCAGTAGTAGAGTCAAGAACCTCGGCAGGCTTGAAGTTGTTCCTAGCTTTCTTTGGATCACGTGGGTCTCTTACCTAAAGCTGACGAAGGTTTGAAAAAAGACGCTTTTCCGGTTTTGGAGGTTGGAAGGTCACCAAGGTTGTCGAAAAGATTTTTTGGCTTGCTTTGAGACAATGCTAGGGAAAGCTTGTCGGCGTTGGATGAGGAAGAATTATTAGAAATATTCAGGACAACAATTTGTTGACGGAAGCCAGAGGGTGAAGAATCGCTAGAAAGCCTAGCATGCTGCGATGAATGTTTAGACTTAGTTCGAGCGGATGAGGATTGCTCAATAGGTTGAGAGGGGGCAAGGGAATGTTGAGAAGCCGAGGATTGAGCGCTGGAAGCAGTAGGAGCCCTAGAGGATCTGGAAGGTTTCACAGCAGGAACCTTCCTCCACCTTGTAACAGTATCAGACTCTAGGGGTTCGTACCAAGCAAGAATTGCTAGGAAGCTGTTGTACAAGCGGGAGTATCCAAGCAGTAAGTGGGCAGCTCGGTCCCAGCCCTTTAGCTCGGCAGAACCTCAAAACTCAAGCACTTTCTTTAAATCATCAAGTCGGAGAAGAGATTGAGGAACATGATTGATTGTAGCATCTTAAAAAAAAAATGAAGTAGTGTAAAAAAAAAAATAGGATGGAGAAAGAAAAGTGCCTCAAAATGAGTAAGGCTGACTTGGGGAGTCTGGGATCCAGGGAACCATGCGGCTAACCCCGCCCCAGAGGGTTGGGGTTTCTCAATTTCCACTTACGATAACAAAATCCCCCTTACTGAGTTTGTTTGAGTCTGGGAGATAATGCACAAGGAGTTTCTTAGAATCCCTAAATTTCAAGTAGAAAATTGATTTACTATTATCTAGAGGGATTAACATGTAGCAAGAAAGGATGTCATGAACTCCAAGAACAGTGCCGAGCAGTCTATTTAGTGCAGAAACCCCATCACTATGCGGTACAGATTGGGAGAACATTGGGTAGGGAAGAGATTTGTTAGAGAAAGAAAAAGAACTAAGAGGGGATCAAGAGGGAATCTAATGCCACCCTCTATAATGGCGATAGTAGGAAAGGGCATCCCATCTTGAGATCCTGAATCTAAATAATCATTTTCCCATGGAGCGCGAACTTGAACATCCGAAGGGATATTGAATTTGTTTCTGAAGTTGGAAACTCCTTCTTTTGAGCTAATCTTTAAGGTTACCCATCTACAAAGAGGCAGACAATGGAAAAAAAGGTCTGAAAATGGGACTTACCACGAACTGATGAAGCCGGAGAAGAAGATTTAAAAGCAGAGACAAGATGAGAAGAAAATGGAAACTGAAAGAGCTAAATAACGGTTTTGAGGGGATTGATGCATGACAACTATTGACAAGTAAATAAACCCGAGAAGGACATGCGTCTCAAAAATATCTCAAGCCATCCCATTCCTTGGAAAACGGCGAGGAAAGGGATAGCTTGGGGGGCAGTGTAGGAGGGAAAATTTTGAATTCAATACTAGGTTGGGCTTGGGTCATGGGGGATCAATCCGACTCATTAGGAGAAAGAATTTGGAGAGGCGTTGAAACGAATGAATTGAAGGACTTGGATTAAAGGAGCGCCCCATGATGTAATAATTCCTTCCGTTATTAGTTATCACCATGAAGAGGGAGGAAACGTGCAAAGAAGGTGGGCGGAAACTTAGGATGAAACAATATAAGAAGAGAAAAAGAAGGAGATAAAAAGGTATGAAAAATAGAAGGAAAGATTTCCAGAAACAAAAGTTTCTTGACTAACTTGAGCATCGGAGTGACCTCGGTCGGGACACTCGATCGAGCTCTGACCGCTTTTTTCTCTATTAGTAGGGATTTGTTTCAAAGCCATTGCGCAGAAGAAGAAGATATGATTTCTCCACATAATGCCAAGCTGACCATTTCATCTTTGGCTATACAAAATCTGATCTTACAAACACCATAAAGATGCATGGCAAGTTTTTTTTTTATCCAACCCTCCATTATCCGATCTTCAAACCTACATATGAAGAGGTGTGGCTATTTATAGTGAAAAATAATAGCACTAATCCCACTTATCAATCAAATAAATTGTTTCATCATGTAATAAAACTGGATCATATACAATTCATAGTGAGCTAATTGTGATAGAAGGTTGCCCATTAGGCCTCTCATTGAATCTCTTCATATCACAAATTGACATTGGCTATGAGAATAACTATGCAAATAGAGATGTCAAATGGGCCGGGCTGGCCTGGTTTGGCATGGCCCGACTCGGTCAACGGCACAGCCCGTGCCCTGGGTCGTACTGGGCCAAGGGTGGCCGGCACGGCCCACAGTGGGCCGACCCATCCATAAGGGTCGGCTCGCCAGGCACGATAGGCCTGGCCTGCTAGGCAAGGCCCGCCTGACCCGCCCAAAAATGACTATTTTTTTAAAAATTGTATATTTAACCCCCCAACAGCCATAAAACGTTCATATGAGGGGTATTTTGTGTCCTTTTTAATTTTACAACATCTATAAGACTCTAACCCTCCCATTCTTTTTAGTGGAGTAGGTCGAGTTTGACTGAACTACTTAAAATATCTTTGTCATTCTCCGTGCTTGTATTCTAATTTTTAATTTTAATATCGAAAAGGCGAAAAATTAATCGGAAAAAAAAATAATAAAAGAGGCACGCCCAGCACGGAGGCACGGCACGGCCCAGCCCACTCCAGCCTAGCCTGTAACGGGCCGTGCCGTGCCAAGGTTTTTTCCTGGTGGGCCGTGCCGGCCCGGCCTGCTAGATGGGGCGGGCCGTGCACGGCACGTTTGACATGCCTATTATATATATTAAAGCAAACGAGGAGGTGAGCTTTGGAGGATGCCACATCACCATCGAATGAGTTTTCCTATTAAATAAATATACACAAATCACATTTCACTATTTTTTCTCCAAAATTATTGTTATCCATAGCTTCTATCTCCTAAAGTATCTCAATCAATATCCCTTAAAATCTCTTTCAATTGCGATAAAATCTCTTCCCCATCCGCAAACCGAATTCTCTCCCCTAATCTTACTAATCTCCTCTCAATCCACAAACCGAATTCTCTCCCCTAATCTTACTCTAAATGGGCATGAAGATTAATATTGAACATTCTACTAATAGTTGCTTCATAAATCTGGCAAGCGAGTTTATCTATTGTGCATAAATACATCAGTAATGATAACAATTTTTTTCACTTGTAGGTTCGCTGGCTGCTTAGGAGAGAGCTTTTTTTTCTTTCTTTCTTTTTATTCCTAGCTTAGGAATGCACTACAGATGTGAGCAAAGCAAAAATAGATGGAGAGAAATATTCTAGGAAATATAAGATTTTTTATCGGACATTATATATATTAAAGTAAACGGGGAGGTGGGCTGTGGAAGGTGTTACGTCATCCCTAAAAAGTCTCTCCTTTCAAAGAAATATAGAAGAAAAGGAATGCATGCTTTGAGGTTCATCCAACGAACCCTCCTCAGTAATACATGGAATACTTGTATATGCATTTTGAATATCTAAAATTTTCTCTCTAAGGTATATAATATCTCTTTGAATTCCTAAAATCTCTCTTAATAGTAGGAAATATTATCATCTAAATGGAGCACAAAAACAGAATATGGGACCCATTACATAGGACTTGACCAATACACACTTTGAAGTGGGACCTACTAGATAAAGATCATAATCAAGCTACTCAATAAGATATGAAACTCATCTTACATTATTTGCATGGACATATGATTAAATTAACTATATTGGACTCATTGATACAAGGATGACGCTTCACTCATCCTACCATCGCATCTATTTTCTTGTGACCCACTAGATCCAATGCATCTACCTATTTATGGGGTCCCATAATATGAATTATTTACCCTTCCACTCATATAAATAACTTCGTATATGGGACCTAATGTATGAAGATCCTTAAACCTTACCATACATAAAAAAAAAAAAGCTCTATGATAACCAAACAACTTGCTGAACCTTGCACTTGTGCATCTACATGGGGCCACCCCTCCATGGGACCCACTAGATTGTAAATGGCCATTAACTTGTTCACTAAATGATTCTTATGTTTGCAATTGATTTTAAATAACTTACATTCATTTTTTGAAACTAAGGGGATCTCATTTTTAGATTAACCATTTAATTTAATTATTTGTCAGCTCTTTTAAGATTTGGATCAACTTAGATGGGTAAGATCTTTTTCATCTATCAAAATTTTTTTAATGAAGTTTTTATATCCTGGCACAACTTAGATTGGTAGGGTTTTTAATCGTCTGTCTTTCTTTTTAACGCAAATTTTATATCCTAGGCACCTTTTGTCATCAATAGGTGTAAGATTTTAATGCATTTTTTTTCTCTCCAATTATTTATACTAATATAAAATAAAATCTATCTAATTTTAATAAAATACATATTATTTTTATTTTGCCCGGGTTGAGCACGGGCATTTGTTGCTAGTGTACATGTATAATAAACATATAACGTGGCCATATCATTTGTTAATGATGAGCAATTACATATCTATCAAGAAGGATCAAATATGAGAATTAACCAGAACAATCTTTCGTATACTCACGCTTAGGTTGTAGTATTTATTGATCAAATATGACTGCTACCTGCACCCTGGCACCATGAGCCACAGGTTAAGATGTTTTATTGGAGTTGTTCCAACTATATATAAACATGCACTAAAAACATATAATAATAAGAGGTCATATCATTTGTAAATGAGACCATTAAGTACAAAAGATGAGAATTAGTTAAACAATCCTTCAGACTTACGCTTACAATTTAGTATTTTCTGATCAAATAGAACTGCTACCTGCACCCTGGCACTGTGAAAGCCACAAGTCCATGTGTTGAACAATCTGCTGTCTCACCCTGATCATTGCATCAGGGGATATACAGCTTTTGGGATCACCTACAAATTTGAAAATGTGCATCAGCTACTTAAATTGGAGGTGGTTTATCAAATTCACAAGAAAATCATCCATTAGAGGGGGGAAAACCCGCAAAATCCTCTCGAACTGTGCAAACACCCTTTTTGCACTTCTTTTCAAACTTCCATTGAAGTTTGAAGGACAAATCTCCTCCCCTAAGATGTCTCTTATATGTTTTCTAAAACTCCTCAAGGAAAATTAAATGGCTGAATATATCCAAAAAACTCTTGCAATAAGCAATCGTCAGTAGGTCCACTAAGATGCCGCATCCCTCTAAAGACTCTCACGAATATGCAAGTGATGTGTAGGTTCCAAATCTAATATTCTAAATCTCTGACTCGCTACATGCTCTTGGGACTTTACGTAGGGTCCTCCTATTGAATATCTAAGCTACTGAAATTGGAGGCCCTTCTATTTAATGCTAAGTTCAACACAAAATCATAATATGTTAAAACATGATTTTTTAATATCCATTATCTTACGTCCTATCTTTTTTTTATTCATAATTATCTTCTCCAAAACCCACCAATATATGTTTCTACTTACTTTTTTGTTTATTTGTTTTTAGATTCAGAAAAAACTTGGCTAGGAAAAACATCCTCAAATAAGAATACCAATCCGTAAATGAGATGGTCGTAATGGTCAATGCCTTTAAATTCAAGAGGTTGTCATATTACGTAACTAAGTTTACTTCATACTATATTTATTTTCATACATAGAGAAAATTATAATATTCAAAGATAACAATTTCTTCATTTTAGATTTATTTTATCTTAATAAGATTTTAAAAGAATTCTTAAATTTTAATATATTTTCTTTTTTGGCCCATGTTTAGCACGGGCGTTTGTTGCTTGTTTGCAAACATACAGAATCAAAGTTCACCCTCATTTTTAGTTGTCCCTTTTTTGGGTCATTGATTGGATGGTTATCATCATCCCATGTGGATGGAATTTCAATCATATGCTATATATCCATTTTGGCCATCCAATATTGATTAAAGCTTTGACAGCATCCAACGTGGCTCTCATTTTTATAAATCTTAAAATTTAGTTTGCATATTTTGTCGCTCGAAAACTGAACATTTAGATAGCATTATCATTCCTTCGAATTTTGAAATGTCAAAATAAAAATATTCTAATGAGACTTCAAAAGTTAACAATTACTTGTCCTATTTTATTCACAACAACTTCTGTTATTTATAGTAGAAGTACTAGAATTGAAGACAGGTCGTGCTTGAGTCCATGCATATTAAAAATAGAATGATGGTTTGTGAAATTTAATCATCTCACTAGATCCTAAACAATGTGATGCTTGTGTAAGTTGGGAAGGTTGCATCAATCAATTCATCAATTCATACAAACCATTTAATATGTACCAACTTACTATTGGAACAGCGGTAAGGTAATTGATCTGTTATGCAGTAAATTATGATTTAATTCCTGATAATAGAAGAAGATACCCATACCCTTAAAAAGTGACAAAAGTAATTGTATAGCTAAGGATTTAGAATTCACTCCTCTTTACCCATGAAAAAGGAAAATCTTTGCAAAGGACTTGTATCGATAGGGATTCCTTGCATTCCAACTCATAAGACCATTTTTAGGGCCCGTTTAATGTGATGCTTTCCTTCACTTTATTTCACTGGATTTTAAAAGTAAAATTACCAAACGGGTAAAAGACTTCAATCCAAAATTGCACAAAGCAATAATATTATAGTCTTATGTTTGTTTTATTTATCAATAAAGTAAATATCTAATCAATAATAAGTTAGACAAAGATAAAGAATATACTTTTTAATAAAGTAAGAGGCATTTGCTTTTCTCAGCAATGAGAAGTGAACAAGAGGTAAAGTTGTACTTTACTCATGTTTTATAAGTAAAATTTATGGCTATAGTAAAGTAAAAGTAGAACATTTCGGTGGCTGAAACTGAAACTATGGTGCGCCCCACCCCATCAGGGCCAAGAGCTGCATTTTTTCTAGAAAAACCAAAAGGGAAGAAGTAGAACCTGTCAATTTCCGCCCACCTGCACAGGGCCTTTTGAGTTTTGTCCGAGAAGAGGTAGATGGACGAAGAAAAAGCCACAAGACTATTCACCACCAAACGAGATTTTGAAATGACTCTCTTTCTCTCTCTTCTCTCCTATCCACCTCAAAAAAAGCCCTAACCTTTCCAAACACCTGCAAATCGAAATCTCTCTGTACCCCATCTATGGATTTCGCAGTAGAAGCTGCAGTTATCGGCCGATCTCGATTACACTCCGCCCCCAAATCTCCAATCTTCATCAAAATCAACCCCCACCGTCGAATTTCAGCTGGACCCCAACCGAAACCCTCGCATTTCCCCCTCCACGTCACGAAGAGCAGCATTGGACCGTTTGACTTCAGCTGTGTGCGGAATCTCGATGTTTTCGACGGTCGGATTCGCCCGGAGGGTATGGGAGGTGGGCGTCCGGTCGATGATTCGAGATTTGGGGTTTTAAGGGTTTTGATGAGGCAGAGATTTGTGTTGGGAGCGATGGTTATTGGGGTTTTGGGGATTGGGTGTAGAAGGGTTGTGGCAGCGGAGGGGGTTTTGGATGCTGGGTTTGGGGTTTTTGAGAGAGGTGGGGTGGTGTTTTTGCCGAAGATGTTTCAGGTTTTGAGGGTTTTGAGAGAGGAGGGGTTGGTTTTGGCTGCTCTTTTGGGGTTGTCTGCTTTCTTCTCTTTGGCTGAGACTTCCATCACCACGCTCTGGCCTTGGAAGGTACATTAACTTTTGTTTAAATTCTCTAGGAATGGTAACTTATTTTTATATAGCATAACATAAAGAAGGTACATTAATCTTTATGGTGAAAGAATCATCATATTCATCATCTTAGCTTTGTCTCATTAATTGGGTTTGGCTTAAATGCTTATTATGTTCTACTGAAGGAATGTTTCTTTCTTGCTTTTCAGTTATATAATCCTCACCACTAGTGGGTTCTTAGCAGTTCTTTAGTATCACCATAGCTTACCTTATGTGTCTGGGTTTGTACTTCTTTTAGGAGTTCTGGTAGTGTAAGCACTCTGACAACAGGTTGAACAGAGGATGCTTGGCATGGAGAAGTAGTAGCCCAATGGGACACTCTAACAAGAGGATTTGTTAGATTAGCTTTATGTGAAAAAGCCTTTTTGGATATTACTGGTCATCTGTTCAAAAGAATGAAATGGGACAGAAAATTTACAAGTTGGGACTTGGGAATGGTTTGAAATCATTAATTTTGATAGGATAGCCGGAAGCATTCAATAAGGCTGAACTTTTATGGAAATCTAATCTATCCAACCCTATTTTATATGGTTGATGCCAATGTCTTGTATTTAATTGTTGCTGCGCTATAATTTCTGTATTGAAAATTGTCCCGAAATCTCTCTACCCTTTTTTTCCCTTAGGAATATATAGTTTATACCATCTGGCTTCCGTCTTTGTATATGTCGTTGTTATGTTTCACATGAGTTTATGGAATACATGTGTTATTTGTTTGAGATGTGTTGAAGTTCAACTAAAACATATAATTTGAGGGAGATTCATCTTTGTACCGAAAAACAAGAGAAGAAAAGGCACACACTTGTTTTGAAGAAGATATGAATTTGGTTTGGTTATTTGGTCAGAATCTTGTGTCAGAACTCAACAAAGCAATGCGTGATTCGAATAGGACAATTTTATTTTGAATGGTGGGACTAGAGGTTTCAGTAATGTCTTGCTTGGGTGCAACTAAATTTGATTCTTGAATGGGCATATTCATACTATCTGGGTTTTTCATGAGAATGGCCTTGGGGGCACCCAGTCCATTCCGCATTTTGATAATCTATGCTACTTTTAGGATGCACAACTTGGGAAGAAGACTATGTAAAGTGCAGGGATATTGTCAGCCATAGTCCTAACAAATACTAAAACTAACAATATTAATAAAACTTTTTGGCCAAGACTTAACTTCTGCAATTGGTTTCTTCATGCGACAGCTTTTGGATGCTGTCTGCATCATAATCTTGCATGAAAAGTAAGTTTGCAATGAAAATCAGCCACCCTTTCAACAAACATCTTTTCATGTTCTTCATTCTGTTGTCACCAGATGTTTCCGTTTGTGCTTCTCTGACGAGAGTAAATACTTTCTGTTGTTGTGACAAGCATGCACAAACCTCAGAGAAGAGCTACTGCACAGCTGAAACTTCGAGAAGACGAGAAAGAACAGCCAAATGGGATCCCTTAGGCCAAATCTTGAAATCAACAGAAGAAAAACAGAAATCTTTTGAACAATACAAGTTACCTTTTCAAAAAAAAAAAAAACCCCACCTGCCTCTGAAACCAAAGATAAGATAGAACCAAGACCTGAATGCATTACCTATGTTTCCAACAGCATTCATGAAGTGGAAAAGAGCAGCTGTTTGGGCTGTAGCCAGTGCTCAGTTGTGGCCAGAGAAAATGGCTGAAAGCTGGAAGCAGTTCATATTTCTGCCCATGATACTGTACAATCTTTGTGAAATGAGAAGTCATCTTTTTCAAAAAAAAAGATTGAGTTTTCTAAAATCTTCTATTTGTCCCGATTACAGCATGTCGTGGTGATCACAATCACCTGGGCCAGTCCATAGTTACTAGAAACTCAGCTTCCCTGAAATTTCTCTTTACTTCTCATGCTTCCACACGTACTGTATAAAATTTTACAAATTGAGATGTTTCTTGTTTCTTTCATTGCTTTCTTATTCATTTTGCGATTCTGGAAAATATGGTAGTCTTTAGTGTTGTGATTTTTAACCCTGCCCCCCCCGCCCCCCCTCTTTTTTTTTTTTTTCTCTTCTATTTTTCTTCTTTCTTATTGTTTCTTTTCATCAATCAGTTTGTGCTTACACTGCCCTTCTATGAACCGAGATTGGCAATAGCTTATCCTTAGAGAACAGGGTAATTTCTCCCTTTGTCTTGCATGCCCCCGTACTGGTATCCTCTTCTTTCTTCCAGTTTTTTGAAGGGACAGCAGAATGCCAAGAAGGCAATCATTGCTAATGCATTGCTGGGTTTTAGTAAATAAGCTGAAGTATATACAGGCAATCCATTACCATCTAATTTATTTTCCAACTTATTTTTCCTTTTCTACTGCATTTTGCTTCTCATGTATTTTATATGGAATAAACAGACATGGGGAAGAATTTGTTAAAGTTCTTGGCCAGAGATTCTTAACTTTGATGCATCATGTTTCTCATATATGACTGTTCTGTTATAATTTGTGACTCTCTCTTATGATCATTACTTTCGAAGTTTTTTACATTTATTGCTCATACCATAGACACTAAAAGGCAATTTAATTTAAGTTTTAGCTTTATCTGTTAATTGCTAATAGTGCATGAAGTGTAGGTTATGGCTTGTTTTGTATCTCAATAATAGATGATCTGGTCTGTCAGTGTTCTATGATGATATCAGCTTTTTAAGCTTCATGTACATTGCATTTTTGATAACAGGTCCGTGAGTTGGCTGAAAAAGAGCCTGAGAATGCTGTCTTCAGAATGCTTCGTAGTGATGTTACTCGATTCCTGACAACCATTCTTATTGGCACAACGTACTGCTTTGTTCATGGTTTGCATTGTTTGCATTTTTGCTAAAAGAGTTCTATTTGTTTGCCTTAAACCTGAACATTTTTCTGATTGTAGTCTTTCTGATATCTACCCAGTGTGGTCAATATTGGCGCAACTGCACTTGTTACAAAGGCAGCAACAACAATTTTTGGTGAAGCCGGTGTTAGTGCAGCAACAGGAGTTATGACTGTATGTTCCATAATCATGTGATTTTTTTTTTTAAGTTACCCTCTTTTTTTTTTTTTTGTCTAGACTACCCTTTGGATCGTGACATTTATGAGCATTAAACTTTTTGCTTCTGTATTTGGCAGCTGCAAGCGTATTGTGTCATTGCTGAATACTGTACTCTAATTAAGCATTCTTTTTATTGTTTTATTAACATTCCTGTTATTGATAAGAAGAAGTAGAGGTTAATAGAGAGGGGACGGAAGGCATATAACATGGAAAGAAGAGAAAGAAAGATTGGGGGAGGTTATATCATGGATCATCCTCTGATGAATGAGGATAAAAATAGCGTCAGCCGCCAAAATGCTACCCAGCGGGCGCTACGTAGTGGTGCAATTTGAAAAAATCGCCAAAAAAAAAAAAAAAAATTGAAAAAAATCCAGAATATTGGAAAATGATAGAAAATGTGTGTTTTTTTTTTTTTTTGCAAAAGTAACTAAGATAAGGGGGCGTAGCGGTCCCCTCATTTTATGAGATCCTATATCGTTGTATGAATAGAAAATAATATTGTGATGGTCCCTACCCTTCATTTCTTGACACTTGGCTACGTCTCATTTTCTAGTAAAGTGAAATTTGGCTAGGCACTATTTTTTTGTTAGAGTAAAATTTGGTTAGGGCCCTTACCTATTAGAGTCAATTTAAGATTTGGTTAGGGCCCTTCCTGGGTGTTTCCCAAACCTAGAATGCAATGACTCCTTTTATTAGAAATCCTCACAGACGAGAGCATGGTTCCACGGGAATGAAGGAATCCTCTAGCCGTTTAAACGTGCCCTTAATGTAGAGGATTTAAATCTCTACCGAGGACATCACATAAATAAAGGCCTTGAAGAACACATCCAATCTCTATAGCCTAATACACCTGTAGCTGATCAAATTGTCGATGTACTTGATGATCAACTAGTGTCTACACGTCGAGGAGGATTTCAGAAATGTCTCATTTGATGGAAGGATCTTCCTCTCTCGGATGCCTCATGGATCACCGTTGCTGATTTTCAGCACATCAATCCAAATCTGTATGAGCGTTATCAAGCTATACACTCGCCAGAGTCGAGTTTTTCCAAGGCGGGGAGAACTGGTACAGGACGAGCTAGGCCTAAGCCAGTTGGGCCAGACCCATGAGGTATTGGGTCAGCCTAACCCACTGGATTAGCCCACAAATCCTAATGGGAACAGCCGGTTACTTATGTGGGAAGTTGACATTATATGGGATTCTCTTAACTAATTTGTTTCCTATTTGCTTTAGTATTTGATTAATCTGAGTTTCCTTATTGATTTAGAAATTTTATCCTTAGCAATTAGAGTCCTAATGGTAGGAAATACTATTTCATCTTTTCTATAAATGTGTAAATCCACTTTTGGGATGGAAACCTTTGATGATTGAATAGAAGATTTTAGTTTTGGCTTGATTTGTGTTTGATTTCCTCTGATTGTGTTCTTGAGTGCTTCGAATCCATTTGGTTTCAGCTAGATCCCTGCTGTGGGTTTGGTCCATTCGATCTTGGATCCTTGGCTGCATCACAAAGCTGGGACAAGGCTTTGATGATGATGATGATGATGAAGAAGAAGTAGTTAAATCAGGCATAGTTTTTTCTTTATTTTCTTTTTTTGATTGGTAACTAAAGCAGGCACGTGATGTGAAATCTTTTTACTAAGCCATGTTTGGGTGAATAAAGTGGAGTGGAGAAATAAATCTGTGATGTGACACCACTTACATTTTACTTCTCCACAAGCCTCGTTCTTTTTACCACAAATAAGTGTGATAAAGTGTGGTGCAGTAAATTTTATGACAAAAAAGTGCATTTTAATCTACACTCCCTCTCTCACCTATACTTGACCTCATACTATCCAAACAAGGATTTTACCACACCTCTACTTTGTACTTTAACATACCTTTACCTTTACAATGATTTGACATCCCCTTCACCTTTACTCCTTCACAACATGTAAATAAACAGGCCCTTAGGTACAAAGTAATCTATTATATGTTCAGCTCAACAGCACATTGCCTAAACCTCATTGTGGAAAACTTTTTCACGCAAGTTAGACACAGATATTGTGAATCCCCTGCGTGGAGCTTGTTTTGCAGCCTGGTTGCATTTCCATGGGTGTTGCTTCATGGTGGTGATAAGTGCACAAGAAGCGTGAATTTAAGCAAGCTATGACTTTCACATTATGAGCAACTTACATTGGAATTTTTGTAACTATTTAGGAAGAGTAATGTTGTACACTTGTACAGTCTTTTAGAGCCTGTTTGGATGTTTACAGAATAAAATATTTATAGATTTAAGTATTGCAAGAATAAAATAGTACATAATAGAATAGTGTAATATTAAAATATTGTACTATTTTTGTTGTTTGGCAATTTTTGAAGAATATTACAGATTTTAAAATGAGTTGTTTGGAAGGTGCTATGATTTTAATGTATATTTCAAAAATTCAAGATAACAACAAATTAATGTTATTTATCATAGTAAAGTTCATTATTAGAGTAACTTCTTATTAAACACTTTTAATTTATATGTAATTTACCACTTCTTGATAAAAAAGTAGTGTGGTAAAGTGAAGTTCAACTGCCACGATTTTTTCCCATAAGCCACTTTTCTTTATCACATAAAACCATGGTAAGTGTACTAAAGTAAAGTTAATACAAAAGGCAATTATTTTACAACTCTCTCTCTCTCTCTCTCTCCCGCTTTACTTCATCACGTACTTTATCTCACCTTACTTTACCTCACCTTTTACCATGATGTGAGATCAACCTTTATTTTACTTTGCCACACATGTAAACAAACGTGCCTTAACCTAGATGTGACATATTATCCCTTCACCATGTTCAGGTGAAAGACTAGTGTGGTAAAGCCAAGTGTAGCCGCCACTTTTTTCACAAGTCACTTTTTCCTTGTCATACAAAACTACGCTAAAATGTGATAAAGTAAAGCCAAACAAAAAGAAATTACTTTACCACTCTCCCACTTTACTTCACCATATACTGTCTCACCTTTACTGTGATATGACATTTACCTCTATTTTACTTTACCATACATGTAAACAGAGTACATCATGATAAATTTGGTAAAGTCAAGTCTTTACTCTACCACTTTGTAATCCTCATTTTGAAGATTTTTATATTATAGAAAGTTTTCTACATGGAGGATCTGAAGGAAAGAATATTGAGCTTTTTGAAAGAAAAGGCTCATTTCTTCGGGGGGTTTTTCGGTTACCAAATGTACAAGATTTTTTTCTTTAGAAAATAGAAGATTATATTATATAAAATATTACTTTCTTCTATTTTCTTGTGCATCCAAACAGGGCGTTTAGCTTGTGACTCAGTTGTTATATTGCCTATTTCGAAACATCTGATTAAATTTTGTATTGCTAGTTGTTTTTTAGCTCTATGACATTTTTCATTGGAGAATGTGTAGTTACTCGTTGGATATTGACATGATGACTCTAATAATTTATTGTTTTGAATGATTTCAGGTTGCTATATTGCTACTTACTGAAATTACACCTAAAAGTATAGCTGTACATAATGCCACAGAAGTCGTGAGGTTTGTGGTAAGTTGAAACACTGATTATTTTTCTCTGTTTGAAATATGGTTGACACATTTTTTAATGCGTTAACTGTTTACCTTGCACAAAAATATATTACTTTAGCTGTAATTGCACTAATTTTCAGGGTTAACTGTTAAATTGTTTGACAAAAAGTGTTGCATGCAATTCTATCAGGTCAGGCCAGTTGCTTGGCTTTCCTTTATCTTGTACCCTGTGGGAAGGGTTGTCACTTTTCTTTCAATGGGGATACTAAAAATACTAGGCCTCAAAGGTAGAAGGTAAGCATTAGATTATCGACTCCTTGGTTTTGTTTCTAACTGCTTTGTTTCACTTCTTTACTGTGCCATTTTTACTTCATTTAACAGTGTTTCCAAACCAAACAAAAAAACTCATTGTTTGGTATCTTGTTTAGCGAATCCCAGATAAGTGGGAAAATGTTTGGATGGTGATGATGATGTTTAGCTTGTTGTAGTTCAGTTTTTGTATATCCTTTTTTTTTTCTGTTAGTGATGGAAAAAAGGTTTATAGATGAATTTTATATATCTATAATTTTGTATGTTATGAAGTAAGATAAATATAGGCAATGGACAAAAGAAAGATAAATTAGAGATAACCATTTGAAGTTATTGTTATAATCTATCACTATCTTTGAACTAGTGGTTGCATTTATCTTATCCTCAGCATAGGCGGATGCTTAGGGGCTTTTCAGTTTGGAAGTGGCAGTGGGGCTGCATTTTAGCCATTCTTCATTCTCATTTGCTTTCGTTATGAATTAAAGAGCTCCATTAATGAATTCTTTTGGCTAGGGTCGTTTCTTATTAGTGTATTTCTAGGGCATGTTTGTTTGCATGAGGGGAGGAATGGAGTAAAATAAAGGGTCAAATCAAGAGAAAAAAGAAAGAGGAGGGTGTTGGTATTATTGTAATAGTAATAATGAAGATGATATGATGCAGTAATGATGAAGATGATATGATGGCGTTCTGATAGCATGTATCATATGCTTAATAATTTTTCTGATGTGATATAGTGAACCCTATGTTACTGAAGATGAGTTGAAGTTGATGTTACGAGGCGCAGAGTTGAGTGGGGCAATAGAAGAGGAAGAACAGGTGCTAATAACTATTGGTGCTTAATTTCTTATGCTGCTTTTCTGATTTTTAATTGTTACTGCAACTCAATACATATGCTTGACTTCTCATTCAAAAAAAAAAAAAAAAAAAAACATATGCTTGACTTTCTGAGAATTATGCAATAGCTTACTCTCTTGAAAAGCAAATGTTTTTTTGTCATTTCTATGTTGTTAAATTCTTTGACCTGAGCCAGTACACTGTTGATTGTTATGAGTGGCAATGCAGCATGCTTTGGGCAGTTTTTGATTATAAACTATATATATACGTAGATAGATAGATAGATAGAGAGATAGAGAGATAGAGAGAGAGATAGAGAGATAGGGAGATAGAGAGATAGAGAGATAGAGAGATAGAGAGAGAGATAGAGAGAGATAGAGAGATAGATAGAGAGATAGAGAGATAGATAGAGAGATAGAGAGAGATAGAGAGATAGATAGATAGAGAGAGAGATAGATAGAGAGAGAGAGATAGAGAGATAGATAGATAGAGAGATAGATAGATAGAGAGATAGATAGATAGATAGATAGAGAGATAGAGAGATAGAGAGAGAGATAGAGATAGAGATAGATAGAGAGATAGATAGAGAGATAGATAGATAGAGAGATAGAGAGAGAGAGATAGATAGATAGATAGAGAGATAGATAGATAGATAGAGAGATAGAGAGAGAGAGATAAATAGATAGATAGAGAGAGAGAGAGAGATAGATAGATAGATAGAGAGAGAGAGAGAGGCACATGAACTCATAGAAAGTAATGGAGCACTCAACTGGCTAGAGTTGGATTAATATTAAAGGAAAAAGAGAGCATTTTGCATGAACATGCAGGAGCTCCAACACATGAAATACTTTGGGGGTATGAGGTAGCACTATGTAAATGGTCATGTGGAACACAGTATTGGTTTGTTGTCACATAAAATGAAATTTATTATCTCGTATGATTACCAATGGTTTTAATCCTTTTGGTGGAGAAAATCTCTATAAAAGAGGATGATACTAACACATTAGGAAAGACCTACTAATTTTCCTCATGCAACAACCCACACCTCCCCTCCACCACCACCCACACCCTCCTGTTTCGCTAAGTGCCTCATTACCATTAACGAAACAAAAAACAATACAGAAAAATGTACATGGGAGTTAATATGAGGATGCATTAAAATTTAGCTTATAAAATAGCGTGGACTTTGCTAAGCCTACATCGCCTGTAGCATAAGTTCCTGTCTCAAACTTTATTTTTATTTTTATTTTTTAGTGTGAACTTCATTATAATCGAGAGCTAGAAGTTACAGTCTAAGAGAATATACCAAAACAAAAACCCAGAGGAAGCTAGGAAGAATCTGTCTCAACTTGATTTTTTTTAGTCATAAATGAATTTATTAAAGAAACAAACATAATCTTCAAAGGAATACAAAATTATCAAATATGATCCATTAATTTCATTGGACACCACATCATTCAGTCCCTTCATGAATCTCGTGCTGAAATCCTCGCATACTCTTTCCTGATGCATGCCCATGAAATCACCTTGACTCCCACCAGTAAAGCTGCAGCTTCTGCTGACTGCTGAGTCCATTTGATGTTGTAATGCTTGATTATTCGTTTCTAAGCATATGCATTACAAAACAGCAGGAAAACAAAAAATCCATAAAAATCTACCTTGATCAGAATAGAACCATAGCTCCATTTTTCCCTGCAACACATTCGGAGTTTATGGCATCGTCCATCTAGCTACAATTAATTACGGGATTTAGCATGGGTCCTATCTCACCGAGCTTGCAAAGGGGCTGAGTTTATGGCATCGTCCATCTAGCTACAATTAATTACGGGATTTAGCATGGGTCCTATCTCACCGAGCTTGCAAAGGGGCTGTGAATGAGCAGTGCTGAACATTTTCTTCGTTGCTTAAGCATAAATTGCAAGCATTTAATAACATGCTTATGGCTTCTTAGGTGATTTATATTGAAAATCCTATCCAAGCAGGCAGCCCGATAAAAAATCCAAAACACGCAGAGGAATTTTTATTCTTCATAAATATGGGAACCCATCAGATGTCTCTCTATTATGTGCCTATGCTAGAATGATACAGAAACATCTTCATTGATAGTTGGCCACTAATTCCATACATCTTCCTTCACCTTGTACCAATTTAGCTGTCCCCCTGAATCAGTGATAATATCTTGAGCAAAAGCCTGTTTCGTAATCCCTCAAATTACGTCTAAATGTGGGATTCCATACTATTGTACCAGCACCGTTGATCAGAAACTCTGTAATATAGATCTGTTCTGTGTATTCTATAGCCTCAACCAATTTCCAAAAAATTGTATTCGGGTCTCCTCCCAAACTCCTCTTTTTTTTATTTTATAATATGATGAAATGTATTAATCAAAGCAAATCAGTACAAAAGGTATATCCTGTGATGCAAAGAAAAAAAAAAAAACAAAGAGCAAAAACACCATCCAAAAAGAACAAAAAAAGGAGGCATGAAGGCTAAAAAGAACAGAAAAAGCTAAGGAGAAACCACTTCCCTCCATTTAATCAGAATGACCTCCATTTGCATACCCCAAAAATCTGCCATGATTGAAACCCATGAAGCAGTGAGGAATCTAGCTTTTGCCTATGATGCATAGATACTTCAAAATGAGCAACGTGTCGTATCGTATTCAATACTTCACTTTTTATGTGTAAAATCCGTGTCCCTGCCGTGTTTATGGCGTGTCCTTGCCACATCTGTGCATCATAGGCTTTAGCAGCAACAACTGAAGGAGTGGATGAACAACCTTCAAAGCACCGCCTATTTCTTTCCTTCCAGATTGCCCAAATGTTAGCAAGAAAGGACGAACGCCAAAGAAGTTTTCGTCTCGTGGACCGAAACCCAAACTTCCATGCTTCAAAAAGCTCCGAAATGGACTGAGGGAGAACCTAGCTGCACCCAAAACAGGCAAGGGCCGAGGTCCAAAGTGCTTGAGCCAGCTTGCAATTAAGCAAAAGGTGATCAACTGATTCCTCCGCTGAAAGGCACATAGGGTAGGCATTGATTAGAATCACCTTGCGCCGATGGAGGTTATCCATAGTGAGGATTCTGCCTCGCAGAACTAACCACCCAAACACAGGGACTCTAGGAGGAGCCTTGGTCTTCCAAAGGAAATCAAACTGACTCTGGGAATTATGGCAGTTTGAAAGCAAGAGGAAGAAAGAGCAAACTGAAAACACACCTTCCTCCAAGGCGGTCCAAACTCTACTATCTTCCCCTTCTTCAGGAATGAAAACTCAGCCAAGCTTGTCTAGGAGGCTCATCAGGTTACCTTCTTCTGACTCTCTTCTAAAGATTGGACCCCATAGAATCCAATCTGCACCCCTTTCCATATAATCCTTCACCTTTGCTTGATGATTCCTAATACTCCTATTAAGATCCGGGAACTGCACTGCTAACGGTGTGTCCCCTACCCAGACCTCATGCCAAAAAAAGATGTCTTCTCCCGTCCCAACACGGTATCTAATTTGAGGAGCGAAAGCATCATTTATATCCATAATATCTTTCCACAAGCTTGAGCACCTGTAGGGCGGTCCAGAAACATCCCAACCATGCCTACTCACCCCATACTTGGACAGGATGATATGATTCCATAAACTATCTAACCGATCTCCAATCCTCCACAGCCATTTTCCCAACAGGGCTCATAGTCTTTAACGATCTGGAAGCAAGTCCGCCCTCCCTTTTAGGTCTGCAAACTGAACTCCAGTCAATCAGATGAAACTTTTTCTTGGTGCCTTTGCCCTGCCATAGAAAGTTCTGCTGAAGCTTCTCAATTCGATTGACGACTGATGCCCGGACATTTGAAGATAAACATGAAGTAGATTGGAAGGTGGGTGCTGAGTGAATCAAGGTAATTTTTCCCCTAAAAGATAAATACTTTGGTTTCCACAAAGCTAGTTTCTGTTCTACTCATTCTGCCACCGTGTTCCAAACTTGTTTTGAAGCCCTCCCAAGGCAAAGGGGCAACTTGAGATATGAGGTCGGAAGTGACCCAACACTGCACCTCCACCTCGATTCCTATAAGATCACTTTTAGAGAAGTTCACTTTGAGGTCTGAGACCGCTTCAAAACACCTGAGGATTGCTACTACATTCTTGATCTATTGTTCCTCAGTTGTACAAAAAATTAGAATATCATTTGCAAACGTTATATGAGTGACCATTGGGCCATAATCGCCGGTCTGAATCCATTTATCAGATTAGCCTCACCTGCCACTGAGATCATTCAGCTGAGGGCCTTCCCAACCATGGCAAAAAGGAGCGGAGAAAGAGGATCACCCCGACAAGGGCCTTTCTGAGCAGAAAAGTAGCTGCTGGGAGATCCATTAATCAGAATTGAGAATTTGGTGGAGGAAACACATTTAAGAAAGCAACATAAAAAGAAAGAAAGAAACACATTTAAGAAATCCAACCTTGCCACTTTGGCCTAAATCCTATTTTGCACATCATATACGAAAGGAAACCTCAGTCTACTCTTATCATAAGCTTTTTCCAAGTCTAATTTACATAAAACGCCTCGAATCTTGTCCTTATGCCTCGAATGCAAACATTTGTTGGCAATAAGCACCCCATCAAGGATTTGTATCCCATGCACTAAAGCTCCTTGGGATTGAGAAATGATGAAGGCATGATTTTAACATGTCTCTCTATCAAGATCTTAGCCAAGATCTTATGTATGCTACCAAGTAGGCTTATCAGTCCGAAGCAAGGTTAAAAAATACTGACTCGGACGCATGCGACTCGGCTGAGTCCCAAGATAAGTGGAAAAAAAATGGGAAAAAAACTGTTTTTCTCTTTTTTTATTCCCTTCATCCGTCCAATCCATCCATATATATAGTTTTACTCTCTTGATTGATCATTCTCGTACGTTACTTAAGGATAGAATAATAATAACATAATTGCAAGCCCTTTTATAATTTAATTGCAATTAAAATTTAAAACTAAAAAGTAGAAAATACAATATACATGTTTCCAACTTTCAATATCCACTCTCAAGTCTCAATTATCAAGTCAACTAGTAAGATCAATCATCAAAGATGTAACTAAGCTTCAAATTTCAATTATATTTATAGCATATAAAAATGTAAAACCATACCTTAGCTCGTTCTTCTTAAAATTTAAATACTAATCCCATGTTGAATGCCTTGCGGGTTTAGATCTTCATCTTTGTCGTTATTTTGACTTTGACGATAGTATTGAGCAACATCAAAATGAAAGAACCCTTGCCCCGCTCTTGGAGTTATAGGACCTTCTCCATAGTTTAATGATGGAGCCATAACTTGAAGTTGAGGATATGCATATGGTGGTTGCACCTGTGGGGGTGCGGCCATGGGTACTAGTAATACTCCATACTGTTGTTGCCCATACCCATGCGAAGGATCACCGTATCCACCATACTACTGCGGCTGCCCGTACTCAGATGAAGGATCATGGTGTGAGTATCCATATTGTTGCCCATACCCGTATGAACTATCAAAACTTGTGATCCAAGGACTTGATGCCATTTGATGCAGTTGAGGATATTCATCCGATGGCTCATTTCCTTCACCTCTGCCCCACCCACGTGGCCCACCAGCGGGCTCACTTGGACCATAATATACATTAATGTTGTCATCTCCACCACCACCACCATCACTACCTTCGTATGCCTCCACGTTGTGGCTCTGTTCACCTCCTTCTCGTGAGCCACTCTTGCTAGAAGATGATGTTTTTTGTTGTTCTTCTTCTTCTTCATGAGTGGCCAGCCTTTGGCTTTGACTTGTCTTTGCATGGGTGCTCTTATCCTTTGACTTTCACTTGTATTGGAATGTTGGCACACTTGAACCAGTTGGTTTTGATCTATCTCTAGCCCCTGTGACACGTTCTGAAGTAGAACGTGTCAACTCTTGCTCACAGTTATGACCACATTGTGGGCCTTGTGATGATGAGGTTGCTACACCCTTATTGCGCGTTGTAGAAGTAGGCGTAGCAGATCTGGAACTCAGACGTTGCGGTGGGAATTCTGCCCTTCATCCGACTGAAAGTCTTCAACATTAGCCATTGCTTCATCGAGGAATGCTGTATCATTCAATACTGGATCCTCTCTTTCAGCCAACCATTCATCAAGAGGGTCATCTTCCTCGAATATGTAATCCAAATTAATCGGTTGGTAGTCTCCGTTTTCTCCTCGTCAGATTCCTTGCCCTTAACCTCATGTTGTAATGGACAATGACCAACTTCTCCAACTTAGCCATAGTAAGGCGATTACGGGTCTTAGTGTGTATCAAACTGAATGTGCTCCAATTCCTTTCACATCCCGAAGATGAGGCTGTTTGGCTCAATATTCTTTTTGCAAAAGCTCTTAAATGGGGAACCTTATCGCCAAATGTAGCCCACCATTCAACTGTGTTAAAAGTCAAAACAATAAAATCAATTGTTTGTTATAATTCATAAATTACTATATTTCATCTAATTTAAGTATTGAAATTTGAAATAATACCTGGATCCATCTGCTTACGACCCAATATGGCCGCGTCTGATCCAAAACTACCTAGAGCACCCTTGTAGTTTTTCAACTATAAAAGTTAAAATTTAGAAGTTAGCACTTAGCCCACTAATCTGTGAATAACAATGTCATGATCTATAACATCTTTACCTGGTTAAGAATTGTAACTTGATGTTGCGGGTTATCTGTCATAGCTTCTAATGTTTTTTTCAAGCCACGAAAAACTTCTTCATGGGTGGAAAAGTGTTTGCTATAGAAGCAGCTTGGGTTCAAGTAGTACGCTGCATGCCATGACGTCATTAAGTAATAAGTATTGATTATTGGATTCCAAAATAAAGTAATAAATAATAACTAGTTAGTATTTCTAATAACCATAATAGTCAAAATTTACCTGCCGTATGTATGTCTTGATGCATCTGCTTGTCCCATCGATTGTCAATGATTTTCCAAAGCTTCTTATAATAAGTCCCATACTTTCCTCTGGACTTTTGCTCTATAGCAAGGTTTGCTCTATCCATGGCATCATACACAAAGCCCATTGTGGGTTTCGTATCAGCATCCACTAGTTTCAAGACCAAGACAAGAGGCTCGAGTAAGTCAGTAATTCGTTCTGCCCTGTTCCAGAAATCCTCCCCAAGGACAATCTGTTGTACACGGCGTGCCAAAGGTTGACGTGAAAAATTTGATTTCACATATGCTGTACTGGTCCACATCTGCATTATGTTAGCATTGGCACGACAAAGACTCTCAAGGGCTAAGAAGTGCGTAGCAAAGCGTGTGATACCCTGCCTCAAAATCTTACGACCCTCATTCATTTTTCTTAATAGATCTGTTATGAACTGATGGTTATAAATCAAAGATGTCACCATCATTCCCTCATTAATAGTATCACGGACATCATCTAATTTGCCAATGCCCTCCAGCATGAGATCAATACAATGTGCCGCGCATGGCACCCAAGTCATACTCTTATGCTTTTCACGCAATTTCTTCGCCGCGGCTTTAAAGTTAGCTGCATTATCTTTCACAATTGCAACAACATATTTGTGCCAATTTTTAACCATACCAAGGTATCATCAATTAAACTGTACGAATATTGTGCATCCATTCTATGCCCGTTTGTATCTACAGACCTGACAAAAACTATCCCCGTTACGCAGTAAGCCATGAAATTAATAATGTGCCGCCTATTGTTGCTTGTCTTTCCATCACACATAAGCGTGTACCCATACTCCTCCCAAGTTTTGAAGTGATCTTCCAAGTATCTCTAATAATCGGAAACTTTCATGTCAAGATACTTTCCGCCAATCTCATAAGCGGATGGAGGTTTAACTCCGGGCCCCACCTCGGCTATAGTATTAACCATGGAGCGATAGTATGGTGAATTAGCGACATTTGGTGGAATCCGATTATAATGGAAGAACTTTGAGATGGCTCTCCCTATTTTTATGGCTCTAACTTTCATATCACCCATGATAGAGCTATTAATCTTTGGTTGTTTCGTACTTTGAGACCGATGTAAGAATGGATCTAATGTCCCTCTCTCACTGGGTCCCGATGAAGGTCAGGAGGAGCTTTTGAAGAACCGGCCCCAACCCGTGTCTCATCCGTACGAGCCCGCTAAGAAGCAAACTGTTCACGGCTCGCTCTCATAGCCCTCCTTAACTCCCTCTCCTCAACATCATCACCACCGTCAGAGTTATCCTCAGAAGTGTTAATCCTCTGCATATTTACAACCCTCTCATCAAATCTTTTCTTCTTTTCTTTCTCATTCTTCTTTTCCTGCAACATCTCTCATTTGTTTCCTCACTTCAGTGGGGACATTTGCATGTGGTTTAGCTTCCCCACGTACCTGCTGGGTGTTGTTTAAATCTGTGGATCCTACCACTAAGAATCTTATGACAGTATTTGCATTTGACTTTATGACGGTCTCTTACAACCATCTCCCCATATTCTCATCCGGGGTCAACTTCTTTCTCTTTCTTTTTTGGGGCCATTGTGATATAATCTAACTATCTAAGTGATAGTAATATGCACAATCAAGAATTCAAGATTCTACACAATCAAATGTTTATACTTTAAGAATGTAGAAACAAAAAGAACATATTATTAATGCACATATACAAGCATAGATGATAGATCCATGCTATAGACGGTGCTATACAATCAAAATAATAGTCTCTTAGTCTTACCATTTACCAAAATTGCAAAATATATTATTAATAATTAGTTTTACAAGAAAAGGTAAGGAAAATATTATTATTACACAATACACATACAAGCATAGATCTAGAATTAGAACCATAGGCATAGATCCATGTTAGATACACTACCAAAATAATAGTCTCATACAAAAAATATAAATCAATAATGAAAAAGAATTCGGATTTTTATTTTATTTTATTTAAATTACATCATAATCAAGAAATCACATTCTTTTAACCAAACAATAGTTGAAATAAACAACCCACACATGTAATCATCTATTCTACATAATTTAAGAATGTAAAATACAAAAAATCCATATTATTAATAATTATTTTTACAAGAAAAAGTAAGGAAACTATTATTATTGCACATACATGCATAGATCTAGGGTTAGAACCATTGATCCATGTTATACACACCCAAAATAATAATTTCATACAAAAAACATAAGCAAATAATAAAAAAAATTCGGATTTTTTATTTAAAAAAAAAAACGACCCAAAAATTCAAAAAAATGCATTTTTAGAAAAAAATAATGGTCCTCCAAACCATCTTCAAGCAATATCTTCATCTTAGCATCTTCCCTAAACCATATATGCATGTAGAATCAAGAAAACATACCTCAAAGTTGAGAAATCCAAAAAACCCTCTTTGATGTGAATAGTAATTCGATTCTTTGGTGGGCTTGATCTTTCAAAATGGATGGATTTGAGGAGGATGTTAGATGCTAGAAACATAATATGAAGGCAGTTTTCTTCTATCTCCAACAAGTAGAAGCAAAAAAAAAAAAGAAAAAAAGAGAATGAAATTAGGGTTTTAAAGGGCCTTTTAAAGCCCCCAAACCGTCAAGCCTCGACTCTACCGAGTCCCACTGGACCGTTACCGAGTACAGTGGTCTCAACTTGCTTCTTACCGGGTCCAAGTCGACTCGAACTCGGACGATTTTTAAATCTTTGGTTTGAAGTCTTTCAATCGGTTTGCGTGATGTTTCTTTGGAATGAGAGTAATGAAGGAAGCGCCAGTCTTTTTGGGGAGCTTACCTCTTAGATGAAATTACCTCAAGAAGACCAAGATATCCTCTTTAATGATAATCCAAAAACCTTGAAAAAAGGCTATCGGAAACCTATCTGGACCCGGAGCTCTGTCCCCTCCAAGAGCGAACACGTTCGCCGCCCTCACCTCTTCCTCAAACTCTCTCTCCGGAGCAGCAGCATTCACTTCCCCAATGGTATCAAAATTCAAGAATCAATCTATCGGAAACCCACCCGGACCCGGAGCTCTGGCCCACTCTTCCTTAGCACACAGGGTAGCAAAGAAATCCTTGATGTGGTTAAGGATATCCCCCCGATCTGATAACCTCAAGCCCCCATCCCTCAAAGAGCCAATCCTGTTATTTCTCAATCATGCCGATGCCACCCCATGGAAGAACTTGGTATTCTTATCCCCCTCTTTGAGCCACCGGCGTCTCGATCTTTGCCTCCATTTGATTTCTTCCTCTTTCACTTCTCTTTCAAATTCAATTTTCAACTCTGCCCTTTTGGTTAATTCTTCCTAAATAAGAAAATGAGATTCCTCTCGGATATCCAAACTCTTGATTTCTTCAAGGATGTCAATTTTGGCACTCCTAACATCCCCAAATTGGTTTTTAGTCCACTCCTTGATTTCCTCTTTCAACTTTTTAAGCTTTAGCATCAATGTTAACCCAGCGCATCCATCAGCCTTGATATTCTCCCACCACACTTTAGTACGCTCAACAAACTGCTGCTCCTCCAACAACCGCGCAAAGCGAAAAGGAGTGGGATCCCATCTTTAACATTTTGTGTCCAAGAGAATCAGACAATGGTCTGATGTCGGTTTAGGAAGAGCCATCTGGCAGACTTCTGGAAATAAATCAAGCCAATCACTTGATAATAAGAATTTGTCAAGAAGCGACAGCGACGAAGGGGGCTGATGGTTGGACCAAGCCAGCCTAGCACCACCCAAGGGTAAATCTACAAGAGAATGCTTGTTAACCCAATCCGAAACGCTAATCATGTCAGCCGACGTTCTATTGCAACCCAACACTTTGAAGGAAATCTGATGATGTTCCAGTCTCCCCCAATACACCAAGGCCCACTCCATCTATTGCGAATATCGTCCAGTTTGCTCCACATTAGATCACTCTGCCCAATATCATTGGGACCATGAGCCAACCCACCGATGAAAGATCCTTAACATGGAATGACATACTACTACAAATCAGTAAAATGCCCCTCGCAGATCCAACTGCTTCCCAGCAACACCATGCTCTTATTAGATAGATCCTCCCAAACTCCTCAACAAATTGAAGGATAAAAGCCTTGCATTTTGAAGTAATTGCTCGCCATATCATTAATGCTTAAATTTTTTGCTTCCGGTGGGTACCATCCATTGTTCCCGACTGTTCATACGTCTCAGACTGCTAGACCACCGGTCATTCTGGATTAACCATATTTTTCAGTGCTTTATCTTTATTCCCTTGCTTAATGGACTGGATTTCAAATCATTCTCTTAGTTTAGGTTGATAGATCTTTTTCCATTCCACACCCTACCAAGGCATTTATGATTTGCACAGTCTAGGAATGCCGGGAGAATAGGGATATTTGCTGAAGCAGATCAGATGTCTTAGATGATTTGCCGAAGGTAGGGTATTCATTCATTATAAGTCTTGCTGAAACCAAAAACCCAACGGTATTCTATAAAAAGGAGAAAAAGAACCTCCTACCAGACTTGCACACAAGGTAAATTTATTCTAATCTCAAGCACACATATGAGGGGCCCCACAGGTAGATGATGACAGACATTCGCTGTCTTGTTTCATCTTGGGGTTGCATATAGGATTATTTTGAGATGCCCAGGATTCCAGAGAATAGAACGACCAGACATTTTGGGCCCATTTGGCAATCTTTCTCGTGTTCCCAATTTTGTGCTGAAATCAGGTTGTGCTGAGATCGGGTTGTGCTGAGACTATACCGTGCAGAATTTGTTTAGTAACGTTATATTAAACTACTCTGCTAAGAATATGTTGTATGGAACTTTTGGTAATATTATAAAAATTTGTTCCAAGAAATGGAAGCAAGAGAATCATAGGATTTAGAATGCAAGACCTACCTTTTATTGTTTGCGGCATACTATTATTGTAATACATGGGACCCACTTGTAGAAATTACAACGTGGTACCCATCTTTAAAAATTAGAACATGGTCCCACATTCATAGGATTTACAATGTGGGCCAACTATTTTGTGAATGTGACTATGAGATTGAGACTTACCTTTAGAAATTATATAGTACACACCTTTAGAAATTAGAATATTGGGCCCACATTCTTAGGATTTACCATGTGGGTTCACCTTTTGTCATTGTAAACATGTGACCCGCATTTAGGAATTACAAAGTGGAGCCACATCTTTTTATGATTGTGGACTTAAAAATTACAATGTGGTGCCCACCTTTAGAAATTAAAACATGGGGCACATTCATAGGATTTACAATGTGGGCCCACCTTTATAGGAATTAAAACGTGGGGCCACTTTTTTTGTGATTGTGGTTACGGGACACACCTTTAGAAATTAGAACATGGGTCCCTCATTCATAGGATTTACAATGTCGGCCCACATTTTAGGATTCACAATGTGCGCCCACATTCATAGGATTTACAATGTGGGTCCACCTTTTGTGATTGTAACCATATGACCCACCTTTAGGAATTACAAAGTACGGCCACCTTTTCTATGATTGTGGACACAGGACCCACCTATAGAAATTATGTGGTGCCCACCTTTAAAAAATTAGAACATGGGGCCCACTTTCATAGGATTTACAATGTTATCCCACCATTATAGGAATTATGATACGGGCCCACCTTTTGTAAATGTGACAATGTGACCCACCTTTAGGAATTACGAAGTGGGGCCACCTTCTTTGAGATTGTGAACATGAGACCAACCTTTAGGATGCGTGAGAGGATTTGTAGCCTTTAAATGGGCTTATTTAAGTAGGAAACAACTGCCCAGCAAGTTGTTTCTTAAAAAAAAAAAAAAGCTTTTTATGCCAGCGGGTTAATATTTTGGGATTCCTTCCTGGCAGATCAAAATTCGGAACGATGATTTACTCTTACCAAACATGTTTTCCAGAGTCTCATCTTGTGGGAACTTGAGAACATCTGAATGGCAGGATGCCAAACACACCCTTTGTTTGAGATTTTCGGTCCTTTGATCACAAAAATGGACCTCACCCGAGATTCTTGATTTCAGCTGATCCATGGATAGGGCTCTGATACCATGTGAAAAAACAAATAAGAGATAATTACTAAAGAAGAAAATGGAATGGGATGTGGTCACTGTGATTTTGTACCCCTATTTATATCTCTACCTTTTCTTACAGATATCATTACTAAAACTTATCTTCATTACAATTGGAGTCACAAAAGATAGATATAATTTTATGAGAGATTACAATAGGATAATTTATAGTGATAGGGGGTCTATGGGAGATATGATACTGTGATCCCTTTTCATTTAATTTTGCTCTTCATAATGTAGTCTCTTCACAAGGTGAAGGGTCTTAATTGTTCTTAAGGTTTAAAACTATGTTATACTCATATACATAATGAATGAAACAGCAAAACACCCTCATGCTTGGCTGTATTTTGATGTGCCTAGCAAATCAGTCCCTTAGGGCCTGTGCATGTGAGAAAGCTTAGGGTTTGGGTTCCAAAACCATTCCTTTTCTTTTGTGGTCCAAGTGTGCTAAGTTTCTCTCTCTTTTTTCTTCTTTTCTTACTGTATTTCTGGAAGTTTACCCTACAGCAGTTAGTCCCTTCTCGGGCATGCATCATTAACTACCTTCTATACCTTTTTGATATCTTGATGATATTTAATTGGTTTTTCAATGTTTAAAAGGGACCATCTTGCAGGATATGATTGAAAATGTGTTAGAAATAAAAGACAGACATGTTAGGGAGGTGATGACACCCCTAGTGGATGTTGTCGCAATAGATGCTAGTGCCTCGCTTATTGACTTCGAAAACTTATGGGTAACTCATCAATATTCCAGGTATTTCAGATATCTAATTTGCAAAAAATCATTGTGAATTTTCATTCATCACAACCGAGTCTAACAAGCTTTATGGACATATTGCTAGGGTTCCTGTTTATGAGCAGCGTATTGATAATATAGTTGGTATTGCATATGCTATGGACATGCTGGAATATGTTGAGAAGGTACCTCTCAATTCAGTTTGGACTTTTTTTTTTTTCAGTATTCTGCTGATCCTTAGGCATCTTTTTGTGTGGTGCTTATGAGTGTATGCCACTCTTTTCATAGCATGGGCAAACATGATCTGTCTGATTTTGAAGGTTGATCTGCTCAAGGGTTCTACTGTAGGAGAAATTGCACACAAGCCTGCATTCTTTGTGCCTGGTAATTCTTCTTCTTCTTCTTCATTTTTTTTCTTCAATCCACGTAGCTGAGATATTAATTTTTTGCTACATTTCTAGAGCTGTGTAGTTTTACGTAGACCATAGGTTTGGAATGCAGCATTTGTAACTGAAAAGGCTGAGATCAGTTTTTTTAATTCAGAAATTCAATGTTGATTCGGAGATGCTTGTTGTGAGTTGTGGCAGTATTTTGTTGTAAATCTGCCTTTACAAGTACAAGAAAGGATGATAAATTTTGATCATATGACAGATTCAATGTCAGTCTGGAATATGCTGAGAGAGTTTCGCATCAGGAAGGTTCACATGGCCATTGTTGTGAATGAATATGGTGGAGCTGTGGGAGTATGTTCACATCATTTTCTTTTAATAATAAAATTTTCATTTAATTTCCTAATTGACATTAATTTTCATAACTTTCACATCAAGTGGTCACTGAATCCTGATTGTATTATTGTTAGCAGAGGTATCTTGTTCTAATTGATTTTAGTTGACCACTTGCATACTATGATTTAATCATCACCCTCATACTACTTTTGAAGGAAGCATTTGAGCTAGATAAAAAATTGTTCTAGGGCTCAAATCAAGGAAAGAACTCTTGCTGCTGGTCTTTGCACCAGTTGAGGCCAAGACGAGTTGACATCAGCCCTTCTGGGCTGGTACATTCTGGAGTTATTTAAAAAAATTATAAAAAGTATGTTATTAGGATGAATTGGTTTTGTCTTAAATTAATTCGACACTTAGTTGTTCTTTACTCTGGCTTGGTGATGGTCACTTAAATTAATTAAATACAGAACTACAAACCACAACATTACCCAAGGGTTGTGAAATATAGGCCTATTGGGCCAAAGCCCACTATCCATATAAAACTACGCAAACCGAGTCATATGTAGGATCTATTCCTCAGGGTATATGTTGTAACAATTGTAACAATACCTCTTTAGCAATATATAAACGATTCGTGAGACCCTCTCATCGATACTCTGAGATCTCCCACTTTTATGTGTTTCCCTCAAATAGCATGGTATCTGGGGATGTAAACGGGTCGGGTCCGGGCCGGTTCTAGCATTGAACCAGAACCAGAACCGCTAAACAAAGAATGGTTCCGGTTTCGACTCAGAAGCAGGAGACATGCTCCAGAAACAGTTCCGGCTTGGAGTACTGGTTCCGATTCCAGGTCCAACTTATTGATGACAAACCCAAATGAGTTTCTTCTTCAAATAGTTTCAAATCCCCAACCCTGCATTTGAGATAAAAACCCCAATACCCATTGCAATACCCTATCACCCAACATTTAGCTCTTCACATGACATAAACAAACCAAATGGAGAAGAAGAAATGAGAGAAATCACAGAAAAAGTAAAAAATTGAAAATCCCTACCCTAACTCAACCAAGCATAGACAAGGAGACCTGAAAAGAAAATGAAAAAAACGGAGAAAAAGAAGAAAGAAACCAAAGCAGTAGCAGAAATCTAAGCCAGATGATGAAAATGCAATCAAAATCTGAGAGATGGCTCTTTAATGCAACACGAAACCTAGAATAGCCAAACCTCCCTTTGTTTTCTTCTCTTCTCCTTGTATTGAACATAGTTACCTGTTTCGCAATTCTTATAATTCGCATTTGAGTTCATACTTCGCAGTTCAAAGCTTACTCAATTCTCAAATTTGATGGAGTAAGCTTACTTGATTCGTTTGATTCGCAAATCGAGCTCGATGAGTTTGATATACTAATTCGATATAATTTGAAAATTTTACTGGAGATCCCTCTTCATTTTTCATTGAAATGCTCCTTTTTTTAGATTATCATTAGCGCCAATTTAAGAAATCTTAACCACTCATCATCTCCTTTACATAACTTACAGCTTAAATTTTAGTTTAATCGGAGTAAACCCACCATTAGATTTATCATTATTGTTTATATGACTAAACTACATGAGAATAAATGGGTGAAATTATATGTTTTACATTTTAATTATTTTAATGGCGGCACAAACTCTATGTTTATCTTTTTTGGAATTTGGCCGCCACTAATTCACTTGTGAAAGACTTATTTTTACCAGTTTAGATTTTATAAATGGGCCATAATTCTGAATTGGCAGAGATAATCATATCTATTTTATAATTCAATGAAGTAGCACAAAATAAAGTATTTGGCTTCCATGAGATTTTAAGGATTAATTATTTGGTGAACCCACCCATAAAAGAGGAAGACACTCATTTTAATGGGTTTAGATTTCCTTATGATATGCCACACTAGCCTACCGAATTGTAGAGAATCTCTATTAGTAACTCAAGAGAGAGGCAAGAAAAAGGAAAGTACAGTCCATTAAATTACGATCCAACTGTCAACTCTAGTCAAATCAAAGAGAGAGAAGGGAAAGGATACATGGAACAGTGCATTCAATTAGCATCCCACTGTCCCACTGAAAAAAGGAAATGACCGATGGAAAAAGAGCAAGTGCCCAGTGGGCAATACTCTCTCAAACTTTTCATCTTCTTCTCTATTTTCTTCTTTTTATGAATTACTTTGCATTGTCTTCTCCACCGAACTGATGCAAACTAAGGATTTTCAAAAACCGTGAATCAACCGAATCAAATAGCGGATTATTCGACATGAACAGTGCGAAATTTGGGAGCACACCAAGCGAATTAGGTAACTATGGTATTGAATGCCTGGATGAGTTTTCTTAAGAGGAGTAGAAAGACGGAAGAGCTAGAAGAAATAAGCAAAAACACACATTCGTTTCGACGTACTCCGTGGTTTGTCAATCTGCCCTTTGCTCTCTTTTAATTTATCTTTGTTTCTTGTGCTTGCTTTGCACGTATCCATTTGTGCCTGGAGAGAGAATAGGGATGAGCAGTGAAAGATAGGTTTGGATTTTTCAGTTTTTACCAAACGAACCCACATTTTTTTCTTAGTATTGATGAAGAATGCCTTTTGACAAAGATCAGTGAAATGGATTGTGTGACTTGTGCCAAACTACCTATCACCATGTTGTAGGATGGCCTCGCTACAAGGCTAAAATATATATAGCACAAATGGATGGGACGGATCCCAGGTCTATGGGTCCAAACCTGTGCGGTTCCGGAACTAGACCTGTTTAGGCCCCGGGTCCAAAAATAGGTTATGGACCCGGACCCATCGGATCAGAACCTCCGGGTAATCGGAGAAACGGATACCCATTTACATCATTGGTTTCAGAGTTGATCTTTAGTAAATTGATAGATGGACAATAAATTTGGGGAAATATTGGGCACATGTATGGTATCATGAAAAGAAACAATATTACCATTAGATAAATAATGAGAGGAACCAATGTTGGAGATAGAAAGGCCCTTACCACTTCCAACCACAAGACTATCATTACTCACATGGTTGGAATGTTAGTGAATCAGGTGGTCTCTGCTTGGAGTAATTGGTGGCTCTAGTCACATGATTGGTGGCACCCATGTTCGTGAATCAGGTGGTCTCTGTTTGCTTACCAGCAGCCATAGCTTGAGCCCTTGGAAACAGAGATCCAACCAATTGAAACAATCAAGGGTAGAGTTCCCTATGCGATTGCAGATCTGACACCCAGAAGGAGCGGGCTTCAAATGCTAATGTGAGTTGGATTGAGTGGAAGAGCCACCCAAGAGTTTTGAGTTATGGCCCTGACCATGACCATGGTAATTAGTCTGTCCACGAGAGCCAGATTGTCTGCTAGAAGGAGACGTGTAGAGTGCAGTTGCAAGCAAAGTGGAATGATGCAACTCTAGCATTATCTCAAGTGTAAGTAGCTGACCAAATAATTCCTCAAAAGAGATCGGCGAGTCGCGATTACCATTGGAAGTCTGGATAGAGTTATACTCAGGTCCCAGTCCATCGAGGATTTGATTACATGGATTGTATTCAGTAACTAGCTGGGCAATAGCCTCAAGGGCATCAACTATACCTTTCATTTTGTTAAGATAATCTGTAACAGAGAGTCCACCCTTTTTTAGATTTTAAGTTGCAATACCATGACCTAGACTGGATGGGACGTAGTTTCTTCAATCACTGCCAAACATTCCGAGCAGATTGAAGGCCAACTGACTCTTTGAAGAACTCGAGTCGTGAGGGTGGCATTAATCCATAAAAGAACAAGAGAATCTTGTTTAATCCAGAGCTCATTCTCTGGATTTACAGTGGTGGTTGGCTTATTGTATTGATCACAAAGAAATTTGGTCGGGGCAAGACGCCAAGCTATCCACATGTTTCAAAAGTTTATTTGTCCAAAGGATCAGTAGAAATTGACTCTTCTGTAGCAGGTAATTATCACAATCCAATTTTATAGAGATTAAACTAGTGATGTTAGAGATCAAGATGTATGAAAAAGGATGAATAGCCGAAAAGCTCGGCAGTGAGAGCAGAAGCACAGATGGGAGAGCTGTTGCAGAAACACAACAGTTGGCAGAAGCACACACGGCAGTAGCAGAAACACAGAGTCGCAGTTTCCAGAACAACAGATCACCAAACTTGGAGGTGGCAATACAGAGGCCACCAAACCTGTTTCGGTTGCGTGCAGAACTATACAGCAGCAACAGGAATAACAGAAACCAAATCTTTAATACCACAGAGTTTCAAGCTGCTAAATCCTAGGTTAATATTATCACGATCTCTCATCCTTATTAGATAATTTGGGACACTGGTTGCGTGCAGAACTATAAAGATGCAACAGGAATAACAGAAACCAAATCTTTAATACCACAGAGTTTAAAGCTGCTAAAACCTAGCTTAATATTATCACAATCTCTCATCCTTATTAGATAATTTGGGACACCAGTTGAATAAAATATGTCAAATTATGCGGTGAGTTCTTTGGCTCTATTGTCATCTTGGTTACTACCCTGTGTGTGGCATTGATCAGCGGCCTCATATTTCCACTGCCATAGTGATGCTGCCATATCCATACTAATGAATCTGTATTTGGATTTGGGTATCTGTACTCCATATTGAGTATAATTAAGCTTGTTGCTTAACTATAAGAAAATTCTTTGAGTCGAGTGGCCATGAATACCCATGCAATTGGTTGTAGCTCAGAGGATTTCTAGGGTTTTTTTTTTTGTTCTTGAGAGAATGTTTTAAAGCTTTTCCATTTATCTGTTCCTTGTTATTTGTTTTTCTGTTGAGTTTGCGAGGGCCAATTTTCTGTAATGATTCCTCATTAATATACTAAATCAGTTTACCATTTCAAAAAAAGATTAAAAAGGGTCCAGGTCAGGTATGATCATCTTGGGCAATTTCGGGGACTGTTGTTGTTGGGGTTTTGTATGGCAATCAAATATTCAAATGGATCAAGTTTGAGTTTAAAATTTAAAGGAAACTTGGGTATTTTAGGACTGACCTAGGACTGTTATAGGGACTGCAATGCAATTTTCTGGCAATTTTTGGGTAGAATTTAGGTTGGTTTTTGTAAGAGGAAAAAGAAGAATGATTAGGGTTTTGGTTGAGGGTAGATTTGGGTTTCAATTGGTTTGAATTGGGCAAAAATTGTAAATTTTGAAATGGAATTGAGACCTTCTTTTCGCAAGAGTTGGGGCTCTCAGATTGAAGAGAATTTTGTGGGAAACTTTTGGCTTGTGGTTGGATTTGTGTTGTCGCCTAATTTAACTCAGTTTTTCTTTTTCTTCTGTTTTTTTTTTTTCCTAGGTTGGACAACTGGTCAGGAGTGATACTTTAGGCTTGGATACCCATAAATCGATTCCTGGGATTGTGCGTGATGCTAAGGTGTCAACATCACTTTACCACGAGTGTGTTGGCAATTTTAGGGCAGTTGTGTGAGGGCTTTGATATGAATATATGGGCTGAAATTGGGGTCAATCTATCCAAGGATTTGGGCCATTTGGCCCACTGAAGACTGGAATGGCAAAACAGAATTTATGTAGCTGACCCCTACATCAACAAGGCTTTGACACCGATGATACAAAATGACATTGAACCCAATGAATTAATGGAAGATAATAAAAAGAAAAAGAAGCAACAAAAAAATCTAGGATGCTAATCTTATGAATGGGAAGAACGATGAAAACCTAATATGATCTAATGGATTTATGAATAAAATTGTAATGAAGGTTTCATTGACTTACTGTTTGTTGACCCAAAGGATGATCTAGCTATTGAAAATGGCTTTGCTGCCAAATCGTTGCAGTAGATTGGATGAGAGGACCAACTCATTCCAAGCCTAGCTTAGCACATTACGAGATGATCTAGCTTTTCCTCCTAAGATCTAATCATATCAATCATATAAGAGAAATTTTTACTCAACATGATGATAACCCCAATAGTAGATGTGACTCACCTTTATACAGGCCTTGTGTTGTGACTTACATTTATACAGGCCTTGTGGTGGTACAAGTTGAGCAATTCCGTTTATGCATGAAACACTTTCATTGTATTTTTCTAGAACTTAGCAACTAAATAAAGAGTCCTAGTTCCTCTTCAAGAGGCATAATGAATCTAGATTGATTACAAGAGAGGAGGTAGGAGTTTAATGGCTGTGCTGCAAGTTGATTGTAAAAATAAGTGATTGGGCCCCTCGGCTTTAAGAAAAATAAATCAATCTTGTTTAAAGTGGTCGCCTAGGGACTTTGTCCTCCTAGCATATACCCTAAGCCTGGATGATTCTGCTCTTGGGCACAATGGTTGGTTGGCCTGAGCCTAACCCAAGGGCCTTTGGTCCAACTGTATGGTCTGGGCCCACATCAGGGAACTACAAATATTTTCATATCTCTCTCTCTCTCTCTCTCTCTCTCTCTCTCTCTCTCTCTCTCTCACACACACACACACACACACACACATGCACACACTCTTTGGTTATTTATATAAATTTCACATCAGAGTATTTGTTGCATTCTCTTGGACCCATTATGCTTACTTTCATCTTTTGGCATGACAGATAGTCACTTTGGAAGATGTTGTTGAGGAAATTGTTGGTGAAATCTTTGATGAAAATGATTCAACGGTAAAAGAAAATAAAATTTTTATTGATTAATACCTTTTTAGTTTTTTTTTTTTTTTTTTTGCATAATTTCTGAAACTTCATTCTAAACTACATCTACATCAATGCCATTTTTTAACATGATAATATCTAGGAATATGTTGATAACAACCACAAGATATGAACTTTGATGAAAATGATAGTATTTCAGAGATCTTGGAACCAAGACTCTTTATTTAGACTCATGAAACTCAAAAGAAGATTAATGGTGCTTTTAGCATGGCCTTCTGTGATTCTATCAACAGAATCCTCCCATTGCGATGCAGGACAAACCAATGGGACAATGGGTCAACTGGCTAATGGGCCTGGCCTATCCATCTCGACCAGCCACTGGTCCTAGCCCACCTACCAGCCCATTTATTTTATATTCTTTAGAGTTTTAATTATGTTTTAAGTTATTTTTAGTAAGATTTTTTAAGCTTGACCATCAATATATATATTTTTTTTGAAATGGTAACTTGTATTGATCAAAAGCTTTATAGTATAAAAGAATTATACTGAGAAGCGGCTGGGGAAGAACCCCAAAAATATATCCACCGCCAAAAAAGGAGAAACTATACAAAGGAGACTAAAGGCCTCAGACAAAAAGGAAAAAAGAGCTAGATCAAAACGATATGACTTCCCTCCAGTTGAAACATAAAGCATCAAGGGTTAAGTCCCGAAAGTCTAGGACAATGGGGACCCAAGAGGCTATAGTGAATTTCATTTTGAGAATTAGGTCTTCTTGGGAGGAGGAAATCCCTTCAAAGCATCTTTTGTTTCTCTCTTTCCAAATCGTCCAAATGAAGGCCAGAAAAGACAGGTGCCACATGATCTTCCCTTTGGAGGTAAAAATCGGGCAACCCACTATTGGAACATCTCGGGGAAGGATATAGGAATAACCCAGCTATAGTTAAACTCCTTGAGGATTGCTAACCATATAGTTAAACTCCTTGACCATCAATATTTTGGATGGCCCAGATTAGTTCTATGTTTTTTATTTTTTTCCTATATAAGGTTGTAAAGCCTCTTGGCTTAAATAATGGTGAATGATTAAGGATATTGAGTTTTATGAGTTCTTTGAGTTCCTTTTCTAGTTCTCGTCAATATCTACCTTGCCTCCTAGATTGGAGCTTGGCGCGACTACAATTTTCAAGTAATCCCTTCCATCTCTTCTACCTTGCCCACCCTGCATCTCCCCTCCATTCCGCATTACACTGCTATGTTGATAGATAACTTATCTTAATAAGTTGGGATGTTTGTTTTCATGTCAGCTAAGTTATCTCTACCTAGACTTGCTTCAGACCACCTTTTGATTTGCCTAGAGTCGGTGAAGATGTGGCTGGGGCAAAAGTTTTCTTTTTGGAGAGGACGTGAATGAAGGTAGTAAAAATAGAGTTGAAGAAGTGTGGCTTATCTAAGGATTTGGCTCAAGATAGATCGGAATGGAAAAATTGAATTAGTGTAGTCGACCCCAACATAGTTGGGACAAGGCTTTTGATGATGATGATTTGTATTAATGTTAAGGGCGTCCAACAAATTGAGAAGGTTGTAGGTGTTGCAAGGTTGCATCATGTTCAGAAGGTTACAAAATTAAATACTGAAGGAATGAAACTATTAAAACCTAAAATCAAGCCATTGAATAAAGGGTGTTTTTAAGAATTGAGGATCAGGATGGCTAGAACTACGGAGTTGGAATCTCAAGTAAAGAGGAAGAAGGGAAAGGAAGTGTTAGGGATTGAAAAACCAGAGTTTTGAGTTTAGTAGTGGTAAAACTGAAACCTCAAACTGGTGGATATGGGAAGGGGATCAAAAGATGTGTTGTTTCCACTGGCATGAAAATACTAGCATAAGAAACAACTACACTGAAGCTATCCAGTTAGGGGGTAATTTCTATTGATGGGACTACATTGGGTCTACATTTTTTTAGACTATTTCATAGATCACGTTTCAAAGGACCATGATTGGATGCCAAATATGAATAGAGTTGGACTTTCTAAGATTGATGAAGAAAAATGAATAATCTTACCCTTGTTACTAAAACGATAGTTGTTGTATGTTAAAAGTAACAATAAGGAGAATCATGTAATTATGTATAGAGTGATTTTTTTTTTTTTTTATATATATATATAAATTTTTTGTAAATATGTGCACGGTAAATACCATTATCTGTAGATTGAAGATGTCGCAAGTCTCTATAAGTGGGTGAATAAGAAAATTTCTTTGTTTTCTCTCCTAATTTTAGGGCTGTAGAAGTCCATGATTTGATGGAAAATAGTTTGGTCTCAAGTGTCTACAAGATTCTGGTGAAGACTAGGTTGGAAGTTAAGGGAGGTTATAAACTCCATTATGTCCCAATTTGAATTGCATTTGCCTAAGGAAAGATGGGTCTTACGTGGTGTTCTCATTGCCTACAGATGTCAAGAAGTGACAATCTTGGTTTCATGCGAAAGTGATGTAGAGAAGGCTTACATTGTGAGGGTATTTATTGTTTACCTTTTGGAGTGCTTTGTGTTTTTCAAGAGGTGGAGCCGTGGGGGTATCAGATTTAGGATATAGCTTACTTATTTTCTTTCATAGTAGAAACCATTTGCATTTTTATACAGCGGGGAAATTTTCACTTTCACCCAAGGTTACCTGATTTTCCTTCTTGAATTTCAGCCTTGGTGTTTTCCTCATGCTGATGAGCATGATCAAGTAGTTATCTGAACTGATTAACCCAGTAGTATATATTAATGCCGTGATACTATTTTTATAAGGGGACGTTTGGTAAACTTCCTCGCCGAGGATTTCTCCCCTTTTTCCGCGATCCAGTGGAAAACCCACGTTTGGATCCTCGTGGAAAAGCGCTAAACGGATGCGAGGATTCCTCGTTTCCAATTATTTTGAGCGTCAGACGCGCGCCCCCCCCCCCCCCCCCCCCCCCCCCCCAACAAATCGGATTTGCTGATTCCACGCGCGCGCGGATTTGCGGATGAACAGTGATTTCGGACGTTGATTGGGATCGGTCCGGTTTTTTGTATTTTTTGGTTTCTATGGGCCTCACAATCAAGATCTGAACCAATAAAAGTGTTAAGAAGGTCCAAAACGGCTAGCTCACAAAATTTCAGCTGTTGATTCATCTTCGATCGTGAGATATTTGCAAATCATCCAAACCGTTAAATGCCAGATTCTGAGATGCAGTGGGCCAAAAAAGGGGATGAAATCCAGTCCGTTTTTTTATTTTATTTTCTGGTTCCTATGGGCCCCATAATCAAGATCTGAACCAGTAGTTATTTCTAGAAGGTCAAACACAGCTAGTTGACCAAATTTCAACCGTTGATCCTTACCATATCTTGAGATATTTGCAAAAAAGTCCAGGTACTAAAATATTAATTTCTTATTCCTGTGGGCCCCCTTTGCACGATCTGAACCGTTCAGATTTTCTAGATGACCTCAAACAACTTTGAAGTGAAAGTTGGGGTCTTGATTTTTCATGGATTTTGGAAATTTTTATAAAACATATTTATAACCATTGAATCATACTTTCTACAATTTGTAAGAATCCTCCCTCCATCCAAACATGGAACTCTCTTTGGGAATCCTACTTGAGGATTGTGACCTTCTTTGGAGATGGAGAGAATCCTCTAAATAGAGGATTCTTCTACATTTACCAAACGTGCCCTAAGAGTTACGAAACTTTTATTAGTCAAGAAGCTGCCAAAAGCTGCCCCAAACTCCCCTACATCAACTAATTCAGACAAACCATAAACGGAAACCAACAAATTGGAATGAGAAACACCCTCTTTTGCCAAAAGGTCAACTCCTGAATTAGCGCTTCTTTTGACATGCGTGAACGATACAATCTTGTCCTTGGATAAATCCTGCTTTTCCTCAACAACATCCACAAAAGCCTAAGGAACTTTTGAATCTCCCGAGGCCTACCTGATGGAACATGATGAATCTCCTATAATGCAAGATATATTTAAGCTATGGGCTTCATGAAGGCTAATTTGCAAGTTTCTCTCTCTGCTCTGTTAACAGAGCACAAGCCAATTGGACCCCCCAAAAAATAGAATACTCAAACCCTCATTATCGTGAAATAGACCTCCCACCCCCGTTAGTCCTGGATTTCCCACCACACTCCTGTTGAAATTCATCAACTCAGATGGGGGAGGACCCCACATAAGAATGCTAGTGGGCTTCCACGAAGAAGAGAGCAATTTCCTGCCAATTCCTTATGATAGTAGAAAATAACAACAGAGAACTCTTAACTGTGGAAGAAAGGACAACTATGAAGCTATAAGGAGTCTAACCTTCTCTACGAAATCCAGAAGGAGATTTATCTGCAATTTGTGTATAATATATTCCAATTTAGAGTTGTCTGCAAACAAAATGCATCAGAAGATTGATCAACTTCAACTTAGGAGCACCGATTTTGTGGGCATCGCAATTTACACGTGAGGAGTCATTTGTCTTTTACGCATTTGATGTGAAAATGCCAATTACATATATATATATAATTTACATGCGTAAATTTTTGATATGTAGAATTTCCATGTGAAACACAGTACCTTGTTTGTTTTGACTTTTGAGTACCATTTTCAGATAAGTGAATGAGGTGACAGTATGGATTATAGGAAAACATTCACCTGTGCACTGCGCACAGTGCATCTAGATTGTCCCAGAGGAATGACCCACCTCTGAATACGAGTGATGTGTGGTCCGGATGCATGGTGCACTGGTGCGCAATGTGCAGGAGAATATTTTCCATGGATTACATAAGATCTTTGTATATCTCAAAAGTTATGGATATTTAAGACATGAAACTGAATATTTTGGGGTTTAATGGGTCAGAAAACAATTTTAATGGTTTGGCCTAAAAATTTAGGGCCCATAGGAGTTGGAAAAAAAGTCTGAGGGGTTTGAAACCACGACCTGTCTGGAGCGGAACTTGTACTGATGCCTCTTCTATCCAAGAGGTGTGTAACAGTTTCACATATCTTAAGGTGCATAAAACTTTCATTTGAAAACTGCCTCATTTACACGCCATTTTCGCGCCTCATTAACTCATCACATGCATAAATGAGAGCAAACAAACATGATCATTTGTAACTGTTGTGCATGTGCATCATTTACATATGTAAATAAGTACAAACAAACACCCTAAACACACCTAAATGTTGAAAATTGAAAAGTGGATAAAATTATAGGGATAAATTTGAAATTGATGGAATCATAGGTTTCCTCTTCAATATGAGATACTTGTCTAAAACTTTGTTATAGCGTCGCATCTCTAACACTGATCTTTGTATGATGTTTAGTTTCTTGGTTGTATTCGTCGTTGTTATTGATTGGGTTGATGGAATGTGGATAATAGTAATATATGCATGCTCGCTTATACCAGTTTAACTTTTCATAAATGCTGCTGATCCTTGAAGAGTAATGGATCCTCTGGCTGGCCTCACAGAAGCATTTGTCATTTGTGGACCTGCATATGAAGGATCATCCAAAATGTCTTGTAGATGTTCCGTATTTGATATGTATCCGAGGGTGATACACAGGTCCATTGAAATGATCAATAGCATAGTCCTCTTTTTGTGACTCCACTCATCATTAGCAAGTTTAACTTTACCATAACTTGATTTTAGACAGTTCATAATAAATCTTTACGAAATGTGGTTCTGATGTTTTTTGCTGCATCCATGTAGTTATAATCTGAAGTTTATTGCTTCATATTTGTAATTGCAGTATATATTTATATTATACATACAGCTTTAATCTTGCCTCTTTGATGTATGCCAATCATGTGTGACCATGGTAATGGAAAGGTCTCATTGTGGTTAAGATTTTGGGGAAGGAACCAGCCCAATGGGATCATTTTAACTCTTTGTTTGGCATCAAAGTTGAACAGTTCATTAAGTTTCAGTTTCTTTTTTAAAGATTTAGTCCAATACTGAATATAGATCTGATGAATGTCAAATTGGGAGAAGTGCCAATTAATTGGGGCAAGTGAGTGTGAAGGGGTTGAACTGAGTAGGTGGGTACCACAAGGGGCTGGAACCTGTTCCCTCCATAGGAGCTGTGAGAGTATGCAAACACATACACATTTATTTTAAGTTTTTTCTTATCTGGTTCTGCTGTTTAACAGGAAGAGATCCAGAAAAAAACTGGTTATGTTGTAATGCGAGCTGATGGAATATTTGATGTGGATGCTAATACATCGATTGATCAGCTCTCAAAAGATCTAAACATTGAAATACCAGAGGTTTGTACTTTTTACATTTTGAGTGAATTACTTGCTTTACATAGAAACATAGTCTCTTTTCTTTTGATACATGCTCATTTCTGAAATTTGTTATGATTGATTTTCTTGCAATGGCTCTTCATCAAAGCAAGTGAATAAAAAAGAATTGCTCTTTTTCAATGAAAGTAACCATTCAAAAAAAAAAAAAAAAAAGATTTTCTTTCAATGTTTAGAATCTAAGTTTAACCCGTTTGAGATGATTTGGGCGTGTCCAACGTAGGACAGCCACGGCGCCGGTAGGGAAAAGTTTGGTTATAAAGGTTGATGGCCCACCAAGGGAAAGGGGGGGAAGGGGTAGGCCAAAGAGGATGTGGATGGAGGTAGTAAAGATAGATCTGAAGAAGTACAACTTATTTGATGATTTGGCTCAAGATAGATCGGAATGGAGAAACAAAATTCGTGTTGCCGACCCCAGCATAGTTATGACAAGGCTTTGATGATAATGATGATGATGGTTAGAATCTGAGTTTGGAGATGGTTGATGAGTAGTGTTTAAATATTTGATGTGATTTGCTGGTTCCGTTCACTCTTATAGATTGGAGTTATATATTGTTGACTGCATCACAAGCTAATGACTTTCGGTTTTCCCATTATGACCCTTTTTTTTTTTTTAACATGAACTTTGTTATGATTTCTAGTCTGTACAGACTACAGAGATGTCTATCATGCTTATTTGTAGTGTATTATGATACTGAATTAGCGTAATGTTATTATAAATCTTTTACTGTGTTTTTTCTTCCCTTAGTGACTAGTCATACAATAAAGGCGTAGTTATTGAACTCTCTCTGCTATGAGCTATCATCTGCAAAATGCTTATTTTCATTCTTCCTTTTGATATGTTGCAGGGTCATCAATATGAGAGAGTATCTGGTTTTGTTTATGAGTCATTTGGATATATTCCCATGTCAGGTGAGAGTATCAAGGTGGTTCTTAAAACGGCAAACCTACAAGTGGACAATGAATATACCAACACAGAACTTCATCACCAAGATCAGAAGCAAACACACCAGATTTATAAACTTGTGGTACGCATTTTATTTCTGCCTATATGTTTGACTGTTTGGAAGTATACTCATAGTACTTGCACCATTGTTTGGATGTCAATATGAGTAATCCTATTAAAGGTTTGATTAATATTTGGAGGATTTGATTTGTGGAACTGTTAGTTCAGAAGTTCCATCTGTTATAAATAGACACTTCTTTATGGATATCACTACTTAACTTCTGGATTTTAAAGATTGTTGGCATTAGGAAGTCCAAGTTGAATTCCTGTGTTATTATGATCTAATAGAGAACTTATCTTTCGACGATGAAGACCAATCTGGTGACAGCCGTTTTGTGGCTGCTCACCTCGTGATCAGTTTTAATAACCTTAAAAAAGACAAAAATGCTTGTATGGTCATTTTCTGATTTTCATCACAATCAGTCACAATTGAACTTAAAGCTTTCATGATGCCCACCATATCCCACTGCTGCTTAACAAAAATATCAATTTATTATATCAAGAGGTTTGCTTTAATTTGGCAACATTGTGGAGCTATACAAGTGCTCCATGTTATTATTCCTCATCTCTTAGTTGATTTTGCACATGTTGGTTTACAAAATGTTGAGCCCCTAAAGCTCATTAGCTTTTCTCTGCCTGCAATTCTTATGAGTCACTCATGCTTTGATTTAGTTTCAGCCTCAAAACCCTCAAAGCTGGATGTTGTGCAACACTCATTTATGTAGTTATACATTCACGTTTGGTACCTGGAGCTCTCCAAAAGCCTCCCCATATACATTAATGACTCTATTAAGTATGAAGAACATACTTGACCCCCATGCCTATCCTTTTTAGGTGCATGGAATCCTCACACACATAATGCACACGCATGCATGTGGCTGCGAACTCATGCACCCACACACACACAGAGTACAATGTAAATCATATAGTTCAAGATTGTCACCTTCTATCTAACATTTTACCTAAATTTAGTTAGTGACAAGGATTGGTTTCGTAAAAAAAGGATTGGTTTCGTAAGGCTACTGAAAATGTTTGAAATATGCATTTAAGCATGTATTGGTTTATTTTTATTTTTCAATTTTTTTGGATTGGTAACATGACTTGAATCCACAACCTCAAGGTTGCAATAGTGAGAACCTTCCACTGTGCCGTAGGCTCTTGTCCATGAATTGGGAATATAGACTAGCAATTTTCTCAAGTTTCTTCTCTGCTGGTAATGGTGTGAACTCTACACCCACACGAGTTCATTAAAATTTGTTCTTGGAAGAACAAATAGTTATCCATGACATTGTGAATTTCTGATTGGATAAGATAGAAAACAACTTTCAAATTGATGTTGGCTTACCATACAAATGTCAGTTTTTGGGAAAAAAGGAAAATGAAATAAAGGAATATTTGCTCCAAGCCAGTTTTACACTGCAGAGTAATGATCTGTTGTCCCGAGTCTCGCCCATTCTAAAGGCTTCTGATTTGGGTTACATCCAAATGCACCCTAAATCTTATAGTGGGCACAATTCTTTTTTTGTACTTCAATTTTTGTGAATCCACTTAAATAATTCTCTAATTCTCAGTTGCTTCAGCTGTGTGGCTAACTGCATCTTGTTGGCCTTTTCCTGTTCAGATATTGGAAGGGAATGCGAGGAAGGTGAAGTCAGTTCGATTTGAGAGATTAAATCAGGATACCAAATTAGAGACCAAGGCAGTGGCACGCTTGATGCCCAGAATCATGAAAAGAAAATGGAGAGATGTTGATTATTCTAACAGACTCGACTATGAGGAAATCCCATTCCAGAAAAGATCGGAAGATGTCATCTCTGATAGCCATATTACAGCAGAACGTGTGGCTGATGATCATGATAATAGCAATAAACAGAAGTTACACTAGCTCCTCTTTCCATATTTTTTTTTCTTGCTACACAAAATAGAAAACAAAAGGAGAATAAAAACAGGAATCCGTAAAAGTTGCAAGCTTGTCTACAGATGAAGAGAAGTATCAACATCCATGTCGAAGTTATCTGAGCTATGCTTGACAGGTCTATCTGTCCATAAGGTCATCGAGAGCAGGCTATTGTTGTCCCGGAAGTCGGTGTGCTTGCCCTGTGAGTCAGCTTGGAGGAAGCATGTTCCTTGAATATGCCTTGCAGGGAGGATCAGGTCAGGATGAGCGAGCGACGCAGAAGGCTTGTAACGAGCAACTGGTATCGCGTGTTCACCTTGGGCAAATTGTCTCAGGAGCTCCCTCTCTTCCCTCATCTCTTTCACTTTCTGTAGTTGTCTGAACCTCTCTTGCAGAAGAGCAATGGAAGAAACATTAGGATCAGTTCTTTCCCTGCCCATGATTTTGGTTTAGAGCGAGGGTTGCAATTCAGTTTGGGATTTTAATAAGGGTGTGTTGTAGAGAGATGCTTATATAGGAAATGGCTGTTTGTCCTCTTCCATTAATTTATTGATATATTTTAGTCTCCTTTGATTGATTGCGGGTGGTCTAAAAGAGAGTGGAGAATATAAGAATCGGCAGGGTTGCAAAGTCCAAGAAGGAAAGGGTCTGTAGAGGCTTAAGCAATTATTTGAGGCATGGCCCAAGAAAGTGTGCAGGTTGCTTTGGTTTTTCAGTTTGTGGGGGGTGGACCACACAGGCTGGCGATCCTAAATGATGTAGTGGGTCCTCCTGTTGTGGTTCATGCGAAGAGAATGTCACTGATTGGAAGGTCCTAGCCATCGAGAACTCTGCATTTATTCTGTTGGATGGTGCAAGCAACCTGTTGAAATGGCTGAGATTCTTCAATCTGAGATTATTAGTTAATGTTGCAGTTAGGAAGATCATGACGATCCAACGCTCTGCATTTAATCTGATGGATTGTGTGGGCAACCATTTTCTGGTAGCCAATTCGAATGGCTCAAGTTTATTCCATCTGAGATTATTAATGCCGCAGCTTGGAAGATCCCAGCCATCCAACCTGCATTCAATCTGTTGGATCCATTTTGTGGATACTACTAATTCAATGGCTAAGATTCTTCCATGTGGGATTATTTGTCGTGATGGGTGCTATTGATGGGATGGTGTGGCCTATCATTTCAATCATCTCTGACAACTGAGAGAGAATTTCCTCTACAGTGGCTATCTGAGCAGATTTAAGTTGGTGGGAATATTGGAGTGGGGAGGAGGCAAAAGGGCTTTTAGGGAGGAAAAGGGTAGGAGAGAGAGTCCAAGGTGGGGTTGGAGGATAGCATTTGGAAGGGAGTCTGTTGTGGGAATATATGTTTGTACGAGGGGCTCTTTCTTTAGCCTTGGAGAAGATGTACACTCTTTTGGGTGGGTCTTTGGAGACTAGCATTCCTTCCCTTCCTCACCTTTTGTTTCCACTCCAATTGTCCTTTTGTGGAGTAAAAAAGGAAAAGGAGATGTGGGGATTGGAGACAAGACAAAAGGGTTGGAAGGGAATATATATTGGGTTTGATGAGAGAGAAAGTGACCCTACTTTCTCTTGTCTTTGAGTTGTTGGATTGGAATGGCAGGGCAGTGAGATGTAGATGCTGCTGCTGATGCGTGCGTCTCTTTCTATTCCTACTTTTTTTTTTTCCCCTTCCTGTTCGTTTATTATTAATTTTTTCCTTCTTCTCAAAGAGTAGGGGGGTCATTGGTCAGTCACATATGTTTCATGCATGCTCCATGGACCTGTCCATGGCCTTCTTTTATCAAGTAGTTGTGGTGGGGGTCCTTCATGGGATTGGGAGGATTGGGCCAGGCCGATGTTTTGGAGCCTTTTTCTTTATCTAATTTTTTTTTTTTTTTTAAAAGAAAAAGGTGTTGGTGATGCCAAAATCACATGGGCTGGCTTATGTGATCCTTCTGTTTATAGTTAAAATGAAATCAGGCCGAAATGGCAAATATGCAGACACGAGTCACTAATGTGACATACATAATAGTGTTTTGTTTTTCTCACTTAGTTAATAACGGGTCCAATACCAATATTTGGACTTTTGCTTGTTTTGATTGTCTGAGTCTGGGTGAGTTTAAGGGATCACTGAGTCCAGCAAGTTGGAGGTGCTCAATAGACTCGCCCAAATCACACTAGTAATGAGACGCTTGTAACAGTGTCTCTCAAAATGCCTCTGCTGCTTTGCAAATGCCTCTGTGAAACATGCCCAATTAATGAAATGCTAATTACTCACTAAAATCATGAGAAAGTGAATACCTAAGAAAATGAGCATTTCTACAGGAAAAAAAAAAAAAAAAGAAAAAGAGAAGAAAAGAATCTAATATAATATTAATTAAATGATATCATGAACATTTGATTATCCCCGGAAATCTCTATAATTGAGTGTTCGCTTCCGTGAGAGGTGAAAATATGATACATCAATCATGGGAGGAGAGTTTTGGAAAGTCACACTATGGATATGATTTTGGATACAAGAAGTATCTCATCAGATCATCACAACCATTGATTTAGGGACCATCAAAATTGGATGGTTTCTTAAGTTATTTTTCTTCATGAGATTAAATCCTAGTTCACATTATTGGCATTAGAATAGTGGCATTTCATAGGGTTCTAGAGACTGATCATGGGTTTCCCCAGTGAGTAGTACTAAAAGATTGATCTTACGCAATCCAAGAGAGGCACCTCCTTGCATAACATAACCCTTTTATTATATTTTTTTTTATTTTTTATACTATTATTATTTTCTGCAACATTTCTATGAGAAAAGCACAATTTTAATACTTCAGATCTTAACCTGTCCATCAATGTTACTAATAGAATTTCCACTTTCCAATGTTTCAGACATGAATCTTCTGAATCCTTGGCTATTTGCAAGCTCTGCCTGTAGGCTTTAAATGATTCAAAGTAAGGATGGGTGATAGGTAAGACTGGCTTTGGGTCTGCCTAAACCCAAACCCGACCTTAATGGCACTTCATCTGCCTGATACCCGACCTAACCCCGTGGGCCGTGGCTGGTACGGATCGGATTGAGTCGGGTCTGTTGATAGATAGAATTTTTTTCCTGTTTTCATAGTTACTGTGTGTAGACAGAGTGAGTGGCCTATGAAGGGTCCAAGGACTTGGCTCCACTTGGGCCTCTCCTCTCTCTCACACAAACACAAACATAAACACAAACAGAAAATGTAATACAAACAAGGGTTTCCCGGGACATTTTGGGACCCAAGAAACACGAATCCAATCCGAACCATACAAATAAAAAAAAGAAAAGAAATAAACACAAATCTTAAGGTAGTTATGTCAGAATCCTTAGCTCTAAAGAAGTCTGAGACATAGTTGCATGGACAATGACTTGATGATTTTCTGTCATTAGAATCTTTAGGTCCCTAATATGGCGTTTTGCTACCAGTTGCTGCTGCCCTTTATTTTAAGTCAATAGGGAAGAGGGGTTTCCTATTTAGTTGGCATCCCCCCACCAACCAACTGCACTTCAAAATTCTAATGCGGATAACCAGGGTCCATCCCTGGTCCCGCACCCCCCACCCCACTTTTCACATGTACGAGTTCTCACTCCCCCCTGTATGTGTATGTGTAGGTTCTTTTTCCATGCGTGTGTGACTGAGTACTCACTCCATGCACATGCAGGTCTTCTCTCTCCCCACATGTGCGGTATTCTCATGGGTCCCAGCACCCTTAGCTGGGGCAAAACAAGGGTATTTAGAAGCTAACCCACCGATACCTCAAGGTGTAAACTGGGTGGGCTGTCCGGGCCCAACACGGCCCAACATACCGGTCAACATGTTGCAGCCTAACCTAGCATGGCCCAGCCTGCCACAGGCAATGGCTGTGGGCCGTGGCATGATCCGGTATGGCCCACATGCCTGGCCCAGGTACGGCATGGCCCATCATGTCTAGGCCCAATCAATGGGCTATGGGCCTTATGGTTGGATGAGATTATAGGAATAATCTTTTCAAATATGGTATTAATTTATATGGGTATTAGCATTAATTCATATGGATACAAACTATCTTTCCCAAAATGGTAATCAATATCATTAGTTCATTACCCTTGCTTAAATGGGTATTAGCATTGGGAAGCCGCTCTTTCCGCCAACACAATGGAATTATTACCTATTATTAGCATTGGGAAGATAATTTTTCTAAGAGTTTCTTGTATATACCCTTCTAAGGTTTTTAAGATTTGTAAATAAGCCCATGTGATTTTGATATTTGTATATACCCTTGTATTTCCATTTTAATGCCTTCCATGTCCCAAAATTTGTAGCCCACCTAGGCCTGTTCACGGGTCAGGCTAAGGCATATCCAGACCCGGCACGACTTTAGAGATAATGGCCCGGGCCCAGGTCCAGCCCAAGCCCAACACGGGCCATAAAAGTTAGGCTCGAGCCCACCCATTTAATCATTTGGGCCAGGCTGAACCAGGCTTTTCAACACTTTTGTGGACATTAAAGCACAAATTAAATTTAATCATATGCATTTCTTACACAAACCAAACCGAGACATGCTATGTGCTTTCCATCACTTAATCTAAGCCCGGCCCAATTATTAATGGGGCCCTAATTGTATATCCAAGCCCAGCCCAAAGTGGGCTACGTCCGGATTGGGGTCGGGCTGGCCCTGCCCATGAGCACCCCTAAGCCCACCATAAGTTTTTATAGTCATATGACACTTTTGCCCATCTTTTTATCTATTTATGCATAATTTCAAAAGCTTGGATTTAATTTTCATTAAATCTTGTAATACCAACAATTACTATATTACATTTAGCGGAAGAAAGTAACCCTCCATAAATTTATTTTTACCAATACGGGGCCCATTTCAGTAAATCTAAATCAATCACAATGACAATCGACACTCGTACTTATAATTAGTTATAATTGACCCAATCCATGCACAACCCCCTATTAGATTGATGAGAGTTTTAAATATATGATTAGACTTCATATGCATAAGAGAATTTGAGAGAGACTATTGGGACTAGGGATAAAATAACGGTCTTTTCATAAATAATGACATCTTTGTTTAATGAATTTAAGGAAAAACTTGTCATTTTTATAAAAATTCAACACAAATCTTTAGGTGGTTGCCTTTTCTCATTATGACCAATGATTTGGGAACATGGAAGGTATAAAAATGAAAAGGCAGGGGATATATGCAAATACTAAAATCAAAGGGGCCTATTTACAAATTCTATAAACCCTATGTACAAAAAACTATATTTCTAATCCACATGTAGAATTAAAATAAGTTTTGACAGTTTAAAAAGAGAAAAAAAATAAAGCAAAAGGGCCCATGGCCCAAACTGACCCAGCACAGGGCACGGCACAGCCCTGTCCAATCCTATGGGCCTTACTACGCCAAGCCCCTGCCAACCTAGGCATGGCTAGGCCGGCTAGGGACGGCCGGCATGACCCATTTTATATCTCTACCGATAGCTCATTAGTAAGGCACCTCACCTCCGCAAGGGTCTTTGTATAGTCTGTTTGGATGAATGAGTAAATTTTCCAGAGGGAAAAGGGAAAAAGGTATTTAGAAGTTTATTGCAAGCTATTGGAGGATCCTTCATCTCCATACTATCTCTTTTTGACAAACACAAAATCTGGAGCCTGTAAATGAAATATCATATCAACCCATCTAAAAGTTCTGTAGGAACAAACTCGATCATTTTCCAATTTCACCTAGTGCGTTCGTAGGAATAGATTCCCTGGTGTATTAATTGCAGGCTTAAGAGTGCTTGGCATCAACAAATGAAAGGGTTTACAAGGGTTGGGTCCCGTAGAGTTGAACCACAGATAGATAGGTCGGATGGGAGTGTTGAGTCACCTGTAAAATAAATGGGTAAGGTCAGGTTGGGTCCCAACCTGTTCTTACATTTCATTTGAGTTCTGCATTATTATATCAAACCTCAACAAAATATAGCATCAATGGCATCAACTGTAAAGTCATAGGCTTCTTTTGTATCCGATTGGTGGAACTGATCATCTTTTATAAACTCATTCCAACTCACTTAACTCATCTGAGTTGACTCAGCTTCGTAAGTCACTGAATCGAGCAAGTGAAACAAATCCAGCGAAGAACTGCATGTAAGAGAGATCTGCAATGGATTTTATTTTTTTATTTACTTACCCAACACTGCGTGAACAAATTATTCATAGCACTACAGTGATCCACTTCATCATGTCTTCCTGATCGATATCAATATGGGAGATCAGCTTAACACATTCTACTCAAATAAAGGAGTTATGAGCCGCTTCATGGATTTTCCTTTCTTAATACTTGGTTGCCATTTACCAAGCGTAGAAGCCGTGAGAAATCACTAAGAAAAATCACAAGAGATGGAAGGTTTTATACGAAGAAATAAAGTGTCACAAGTACAAAGAACGAAAAAGAGATAGGAGTCCAACAAGAGCTTCAATTGAAAAACAAAAACACAAGAAAACAAAGAACCACATACAGATTGTAGGGTGATTAAGATCAGAGAACATAGTTCTAAATAAGGAAACTCATAAAGCATAAATGATAAGCTTTCAGTGATGATAACTTGCAACATTTTAAGAAAGAGAGAATCTCAAAATCTAATTTAACCTGTTTGGGGCCCACCACGCACCTCTGATAGATCAAAAACTCACTTGTATCAATGGGTTCCTATTCATAGGAACTGATAGATCAAACTCATACATCCCATTTGTGCCTGATATTCTATTTTCTTCTCATGTAACTATTTCTAGGTTATGACAAGCATTAGAATCACTACAATATCTGACACTTCATCAGCACCATGATGTTAAGGCTCATGAGATTAAATGGTTTAGATAATTGACTTTCAAGATACTGGTGCATTGTATCTGGATAAATAACATCCATCGGCTGTAGGAGGACTATAAAAGATCATAAACGTACACTCATTGCATTCTCAGATCCTATAGATGTGGGTGGGTCAAACAGAGCTCAAGCTGAAATTCTCGCTATTGAGGGCATCGAATTAAATTTCATTCTTGTTTATATTGACTATTAATTAAGGGCGAATCAATAAATGCGATGCCATGGGTTTAAGATTCTGCTCTACCACCTTGGAAATTAGCTGATTTTTATTTATTTATTTATTTATTTATTTTTTAGTAGGGTACCTTATAAATTTTATTCAAGTACTTTTAGTACACAAAACAAAGGACAACAAACAGATAAACACCTAGCCAGGCCATGCGAGCATTAAGTTCCAGCAGTAAAAGCAAAAGGAAAACATTAAAAACAAAGAGATGAAAACAACTACCATGAGGGAGTCTTCACTATACATCCCTTCCTCTGTCAACCTATCTGCCACAATTGCCAAAATTCCACTCTAATGCACAAAGGCCGAAGCCAAAGATTAGATGAAAATGGAATTTCCAAGCTCCTTGCACTAACCATTTACACAAGAAACCATAATGAAAGAGTCATGTTAAACTATCAATGAATCCTGAAAAGAAATCACATATATCCTCAAAGCTTCTAACATAGTCATTACCTCCGCTTCTTTAGAGTCCCCCACTCCCAACAGACTAAGAAAAAAGGGAACAATATCTTGCCTTTGAAATTGAGGAGAGAGCCTTGTTCCTCAGTTTGAGGGGACAGCATTTCTAATTTTCTTTCCTTCATTGGCCAACAGGCCTTTGCGTAGGATGAGATCAAAGTTCAAATTCTGAAATTCTTTTCTTAAAATCACCCTTTTGCCTGTTCTTACGCTCAACTCATTTAGAATATCCTCAAGAGTTGCCACTGAAGCCCTAAAGATTTTGCCATTCCTTTCTTTCCAAAATCCAAACAGACCAGAGTATTCCAAAAGGGATGGTGCACACCCATGGAATGAACTCGCCAATTGCCATTCTATTTTCTTTCCCAAGTGGCTGATATTATTAATGAGTTAAGAATATTACTCTTATTGTTTGATATTTCTTTTTCCCATATATCTCAAGCAAGGGGTGTGTATAAGCAGACTCCTTCAAAAACAATGGAGTTCTAAGATCAAAGTTCGTTTAAGGTGGTTTATTAAGTACATAATTTGTTTTATTTTTACTTTTATCAGCCGCATTTTCTTGTTGGATTGCTGATGCCTTGTACAGCCTTTTGCTTTAATAAATTCATCTTTTGTTGCTTCTTCAAAAAATAAAAACAAAACAAAACAAGCAGTTCAGATAACTACTCAATTACATTGAAAAGCTAAAAGTTAAATCTCTAGATAAGGAATTAAACTATTAAAGTGCCCAATATCCCAAGGAATAATAATTTCATGTGGGACCATGATTAAACAACCACACTGCATATATGATTAGGCCTCTGTGAATCAGAGATAGCTTGAAAAGCTTCAATATCAGAAGATCATTCTTATCTCACTTCTGGCCTTTTTCTCTGAGCTAAATGCAATTCATTCAAGGGTTTCTTCCACTGAAATTGCTCAAGGTGTAGGATCAGCAAAATCTGAAAGATTTCAGTGGCATACCCAGTGTACAAAGTCACAGAAACACCCCATCAGGCAAACACTCCGCATCACCAAATCATAGGCGACACTATGGAACGAGTGCACCAACTCAGTATACATGTCTTGATTCATCACTATCCAATAACTCTTTGAAATTTAAATAAACATACACTAAAAGTTGGTCTATTAATAATCTCAACAGACCAGTTGATGTGCACACCTGTTGAACCTTAACACTCAGAAAGGATTGAGCTAGCTCTTGGGTCGAACAGTCCATATTACAATATGAACAGATGTAGCCTGCCTTTGGATGGTTGGCAGAAGTGATGGGCAATGATTTCATAACAATATTTCTATTGTAATATAAATAATAACATCCACAGGTTGAACGGTTCAAATAATCCAAATTGTGATTTCTGGCAATGGCCCATCAATCCGACAGTTTGAACTTACAAGCAATTGTCTGCAAAGATGGTTAAAATCAATGTACATGTGTCTAATCTTACAGAAGGCTGATGTCTCTATCGGAAAAACTAAATACTGAATAGCTGCATAACTTTTGGATACAATCATGTATTTCCCATTACAAATAATCTGAATCAATAGTCATTCAATAATAAAAATAATAATAATAATCATCTGAAACAAGAACCTCATAGCTGTGTCTCAGTTCTGAATTGAATTGTGAAAAAGGTGACTCATAGAGCACCAATTAAAATTTACAATGTTAAAGAAAGTTTGTGATTTTCTCTCATTTTTAAGCGACTGTTAAGATTACGGATGCAATCTTGGAAATTACCCAAGATACATTTCTGTGTAAAAAACTGTTTGGTTGTATATAATGGGTAACCAAAAACAAAATAATGAAATTAATTGAATATATCATCCGTAAAATTTAAAAAAAAAAAAAAAAACAAAAACAAAAAAAAAAAAAAAAAAAACAATGGCAGCATAAAAATGTACCTGCTCTGCTCCTCTCCTTCGTGGTGTTAAAAGAACACTAGTGGGGAAGCTTCTCTGATAAATTTCACAGGGCACATGACCCTGCAACAAAAGCAAAAGGTTTTGTTTTAATGAGTTAATGGAAGATCTTATAAGAGAGCATTTTCAGAATATGTATAGAAGAAAAATGAAAACAGGTTGAAGAGTGGAAACAAGAAAGAAAAGAATCTAAAACTTGGCCTTAGCAAGAGAGTTCCACCACACACATCTCTGTAAAGGCAAGGAAGAAGGGAGAATCCACTAACTTTCTAAAACCCATGATGAAATAGTTTCATTAGCAGTTATAATCACATAGTCCAAAATAGCAGTTGCAGCGGGCATATTGGCCGGCAGCCAAGTTAATATGCAGCAGGTGTTATGTAGAGGTTGTAGCGATAGTATTGAAGTAGCAGTGTGAATAAAAAATGAGTTTAAAAAATCTGAAAAAATATCAAAAAATCCAGAATATTAGAAAATGTTAAGACTTCAAAACAAAAAAAGAGTTCATTAGTAACTAAGGTAGAGGGGGTGTAGTAACTAAGGTAGAGTGGGTGCAGTAACTAAAGGTCATGTATCACTATATTAGGGAGGGCTTTTAAGTGGCTTCGTGCGGGCTGAGATCAACCAAGATGTATCAGCCGATATGTCTCGGCCTGTATCAGTCTATACATCAAATTGTCGGGCAGCAAGTGAATGCCAGTAAAATCCTAAATATCCCTTGGACGATACAGCCAATATTTTGATCCTTGTTTGGTATAATTATGTATCTTATCATCATGCGTCTAAACATCTCATATGCGGCAAGCGTAACCAGTTCATGCATGCTCCTATAAGTAGCCATCTAAATATTCCTCAAATATTTAAAAGGATCTCCTGGTCATTGTGTCTTGCATTCTAGTCATGGGCATCTAGACATAGAGGCCTTTTCTTGATGCAGCCTTGGCAAGATCTAAATTACTCAGCCTGCTCACAGTTGGATATTGTACTTCAATTGGACGTAATCTAGTATCTAGGAGACTTGGAGAAGAAAGAAGCAACTATGGTCACTAAATCCAATGCAGAGGCAAAATATCGTGTTATAGACCATGTGATGTGGAGCGGGTGATGCGGAGCGAGGTACTAGATGCGGGGCGGATAGAGATGGAGAAGGAGGGAGTAGAGATGGAGGGTGGAAGGGATTAGTCAGGCTTTTGACTAGAAATTGGCCTCACGCCAAACTTCCCATCACAGGCGAGTAAGAAGAGAGAACTTAGGAAGACCCAAAATCACTCAAAAAACTTTTCATTAATCATTTACTAAGGAGCCAAAAGGCTTTACAATGCTTATATATAAGAAAACTCAAACCTAAATCTAATCTCAACCATCTAATATTCCTACGGTTGAGTAAAACATCTCACTTAACTAAATAAAGGGCATAAATAAATGAAAATAACTCTAAAAAACATAAGGATACTTGGGCTGGGCCCAAAGGCGGGTCGACCCTTGAGGGACCATGGATTTGTCCTGCATCAAATTCTCCCCAACTTGGAAAGAACTCAACCACGAGTTTTGTAATCGTCCTCCAGGATCGAAAATCAATTGTACAAACTTTTGATGTGCTGCTTGATCTCCGTCTTTTGTGCATAGTGTGGAGGCTTCATGTGATCTGTTCTCCCAACTTGAAGTAGATTGGAGGTATTGCTTCTTCTGATTTCTAAATTCAGCTTGGATGAGATGGAACCATTAAATGCATCAAGTTTTGAGTCTTCAACATCCAATCATAATCTTCAGGTTTCCATCATTGATCCCCAAAGATAAAATCAATATAAGGGACTTCAACTGATAGATCATCTTGTGGACCCTTGGCAATAACTGATTTGTCCTCCGATGTTCCTATTGGTTTTTCTGAAAGTGGTATGATGACCAAATCCATTGGATGTTCACATGGCATGCTGACCATTTCCAATTTTCCAATGCTCTTGCTTTCCTCTTTTGCTTCACCTGCTGATCAACACTACTCAAAGAAGGCAATTCAGAATTGTGCATTAATTCAGAAGTTTCACTTCCATAAGGATTTCCACTTGTTTCTTCAAAAGTTGCAGTAACTTTCCCTTTTTCTTTATCTTGTACCTCAATGTCAGCTTTAACATTCTCCACAGTTGGTTCCACAGCATGGGCTTCTATGGTTTGCAGAGATTTTTCTTCTTGCATCTTAACTTTTTGGAGGCGATAACGTTTTATCAAGCGCTCAACACGAATCGCTTCCCAAAATGCTTCATACATATCTTTGCATTCCTTTTTCATATTCTTCAATATGCTCGGTCGCAAACCATTGAGAAAGTGATTGAAATCAAGCGTAGCTCCCAATTCACATAAATAATGTAGCCTTTCAAATTCGTTGGCATATTCTTTGACGGTCAATTTTCCCTGTGTCAAATTAAGATACTGCTCAAAACAGTCTCTATTTGCATAATACAATTCTCCATATTTGATTGCATATGCCGTTCTTTTAAGCCTTTGTTGATTTCAAGAAGTTGCAATTCCATATTGACTTCAATGCAAGGATTGAAAATTTTAATGCTCTTCAAAATTAGATCAAGCTGACCTGATGTAAAGACCTTATTGCCTGGTATATGCAAGTGAAGACAGATTGATGACGATTTTCAAATGGGTCCAGAATTTTCTAAACAAATCTGAGCCCTTCTTTTAAGCTCAGTCAGACACTTAGACTTGCTGTCGCAGTTCTGTTGTCAGCAATGAGTCCAATCCTAATGATTGCTAGTGCGCCAGGGCTGAGGTATGGGCTTGACCCAAGCAAAGGCCCCGAAAATGGGCTCTGTTTTGGCACTGAAGAGAGCCAATGAATGCAAGCCTATCTGTTTATGTAGCTGGTCCCGCACTGCCGTTGCATCAAATTGTCAACACTATTTCTGAATATGCTGCTGGATTGGGCTTCAACTTTGGCAAGTCAGGTCAAACTTGAGCCACGTTAGCTTACTTTAGCTTTCAACCCCAACACAAAGAGTTGAGTTCACTGGGAGCCACACGTGTATGTGCCTCTGTCTTCGTGCCCAAGTGAGAAAAGGGAGCTGGAACTCCTTTTTCTTTGTTTTGTTGTCCCACCTTTTCAACGAGGAGGGGGACTTCGACGATGGTAGCAACCAGATGTCGGCAAGATAGATGCTAGCGATGGCGACGGAGCTTGGCGCTGACAACTCGACAGTGATGCAAGAGGACGATGGCGATGACCTTTGGCACAACGATGTTGGGGCAGCTACTCTTCTTCTCGGTGTTGGTCGGGCTGTCGGGGTGATGGCGCTAGGTAGGCTTCTCCTCAATCTGTATCTTCTCACCCCTTCTTTTTTTTTTTTTTATCAGAACCGGGAATGAATTTGGGGGGCTTGGGTTTCTGGGTTGTTCGGTGGAAGGGGAATAGGTACTTCGATTTGGGTGGTTTAGGATTTTGATTGAAGGGGATTTAGGGTCTTAGATTTTGGGATTGGATGGGATTTGTGCTCGGAGGCTTGGGGATTTCAACAATTTGGGGTTTTGGAGAAATTAGGGGTTTGGTTTAGGGTTTCAAAAATTGAGGAAATTTGGAGTTTGTGGGATTTGGGGTTCTGATTATTTTTTTCAGATTGTATGGAACAGGGGTTTATGGTAGAGATGGTTCGGTGGGTGGGTTTTGATCAGGTGGATGGTATGGAGTGGTCTGTAATTGAGATGGATCGGCCATGGTGAAGTTGAAGGGAAGATGGGATTCGACTGGCAAGTGATGGTGTCTGGAAGGGAAGAAGATGGTGTCTATGGGTTCTGGTTGGGAAGGGTTCGTTTAGAGATGTTCAGCCATGATGTTTGGGTGCTATGGGGTATGGATTGAGCATGGGATGGGATCAGTGATTGGTTGGGATTGCCAAATGGAAACAGTGATGGTTAGCAGCTATGATGGATTCCCAAATCTCGAATCCGAGATGGATCGATCTTCGGCTTTGATTCCGATTGATGCAGAGCGGGGTACCAGATGCGGGGCGGATAGAGATGGAAGGTGGAAGGGATTAGTCAGGCTTTCGCCTAGAAATTGGCCTCACGCCAAATTCCCCATCACAGGCGAGGAAGGAGAGAACTTGGGAAGACCCAAAATCACTCGAAAAACTTTTCATTAATCATTTCCTAAGGAGCCGAAAGGCTTTACAATGCGTATATATGAGAAATCACAAACCTAGATCTAATCTCAACCATCTAATAATCCTACGGTTGAGATTAAAACATCTCACTTAACTAAATAAAGGGCATAAATAAATGAAAATAACCCTAAATAAGATAAGGATGGTTGGGGTGGAACCAAAGGCGGGTTGACCCATGGGGGACCATGGATCTGTCTTGCATCACCATGGTATGTGTGTACTATAGTTGTAGATTCTTCTACGTGAATTGCTTATTATGAGTGCTAATCCAATAGATTTATATTGTGACAACTCGGTTATAATTCATATCACTTCCAATACAATTTATCATGAAAGCATAGAACACATGAAGGTTGATTACCACTTTGTCAGGGAAAGGGTGACAAACAAGGAGAGCTGGCTAATGCATACAAGGACAAATGATTAACCAACAAACTGTCTACCAAAAGGTGTTTCGTGGCGCCAACTTAGGTGAGTCTGCTCCAAGATGCACTTAAAGGATGTTCATGCACCAACTTGAGGGGGAGGCTTGAGATTCTTGTATGTTTCATATTCATGTATGGGGCTTACACGTATTCATATACTTCTGTGAGTTTTTGTAAATATTGAAACATGTTTAGTTATGCCCTAACTATTTAATAAGATCAGATTAGTTGAGAAAAAGTGACTAGGGCAATTTGTCTAGCATAGCAATTCCCTTCTCTCTCTTTCTTTTTCTTCTCCTCCTTTCCCCTTTTCTTTCTTCACTTCCACTCTTATTTTCATTATTACATCGTCTCTAGCTTGTGTTCATCCACAATTAAGGGTCTAAGGAGGTAAGGTGTTGCAGAATGGAAGGGAGATGCGTGGCAAGCAAGGATAGATGAGATGGAAGGGATGGGGGAAAATCAGGCAAACCTAAAAATTGGCCTCACACCAAACTCCAATCTAGGAGGCAAAGAGAACTCGAAGGAAACTTCAGGAAGATCCCAAAGCACTCATATGTTAATTGGGACCATTCAAACACATCGATGGCAAGGATTAAAACATCAGAATTTAAAAGACATAAAGCATTTAAAAAAAAATCTTAACTCTAATAAAATAACTCTAAATAAAATAAAGATAGGTGGGCTGGGCCCAAAGGCGACTCAACCCGTGGGGACCACAAGTCCGTCTTGCATCAAAAGGCTTCTCATAGAACTTGTCATGGATATTTGTTCATTGCAAAGAAGCAACTGAGATGAAATCTCACCTATTTCTCCATTGTAAGCTCTCAAACCCAGCATGGAAATTTGCTCATTGTAAGCTCTCATCTAATGCAATTTCAAGGGTTGCTAATGAGGGTGGAGGGTCCTGGAAGTTCCAATTTCTACCTTAAATATACTAAATCTTTTTTAGGGTGGAATTTCAGCATGTTCGATCAGCTACGACTTGGCAAGTAGGTTGGCTAAAGATTGGGTGTTTTGTGATGATTCTCTCATTGATCCTAATTTGCAATTGTTTTCATCCTTTTCGTGTTTGTTGAGGTGGTGAGGCCAGGTATAGTGTTCTTGTACCTCTACCTTGTTTTCTCTTTGTGCCCTCTCTTGTAGCGCATTTGCTCTCTCTCTCTCTCTCTCTCTCTCTCTCTCTCTCTCTCTCTCTCTCTCTCTCTCTCTCTCTCTCTCAAAATTTTATAGTTCTACAAAAAAATTAATGTTTCTTTTAAGCAGAAGGACCTTAAAAGAATAACTGGCTGTTGAAGCTTTGTCTTCAAGACTTGATTGCTGATGTTCTTCTTTCTTGACCCATTTGAACAACAATGAGTTCCCAGTCCAATGGGATGCGTGCAGAATAAAAGTCGGCCTATAGAAGTAGACCAACATGGCTATCGTCTAAAAAGATTTCCAAGAAAGTTCACTAATGAAACACAAGGACAAATCAGAGTCGAATCAGAGAGAAGATACATTTGCTCAAGAAGGTAGCAGTAGCACAAGAATCTTCCACCTGGTTTCTCATATAAATCTCCTCTAATTTAATGTATCAACATTCCTATGCACAACAAATGTAAGACCCTAACCCTAATTATTAGTAATTAGTGTTGATTAATCTTACTTAGGTGTTATTTAAGTTAGTTTTAGTGTTAGAATAGTTTTTGAGTTCGTTTGGTTGCGTTGGTTCAAGCCTTAGATTAGAAGGGGTAGAGTTACCATTCAGCTACTGGGAGGGGTATTTGGGTATTTCCAGAAATAGGTCAAGTCTTGGCTTGTTGGATAGCTTAAAGTGCTTCAAGAAACATTCGTGTTCAACTCGTAGTCATTCAGTGCCTAAAAACCCTTTGTTTTGCAGTTTCACTCTTGAGTCGGGACATAGTCATCATTTTCATACAAGTTGAGTTTTCTCTTAGAACCTCAAAATGCGTCATTCTTGAGCTCATTAGAAAGTATATTCAATTTTGAGATACTTTCGTTCTTGGCCTGGATCCATTTGACACCCCGAATCCCTTCGTTTTCATCATTCTTTTCATTAAGTGGGAGGGACATAAGCGTCATTTCTAAAATTCCTGATTTGGGCATAAAAGGCAGCCATTGACACCTTTTCCTCATTCTTCTCCTCCATCGTTCAAGCCTCAAGCCAGACTACACAGCAACCATTCGGCCACTGCCTTTCCTCCCTCTTTTCTTCATCAAATCACGAATTGGATCCAAAGAAAATCCTCCCCATCCCTCCATGACCATGGCCATACCGATTTCTCCCCATTTCATGCCCGGCAACCCCCATTGGCAAACCTCTTCTCCGTTAGGCCACTAATAAGAAAGATCCTTCTCCCATCTTCTAGATTCAAGTTTAGGACCTTAATTCCACCCAAGATCTCGAAATGCACGATGATCGGCCAACTCCTCCTTCGTTTTCCATTTTTGTAGGATTTTGAATCCGAATTTGGGGATTTAGGGGAAAACGCGTGTTTCAGCTATAGCTAGTGTTTCAAAGGTTATTTTCAGTGATTTTGAAGCTTGAGGCAAGTGACAATCCATGATTTCAATTCCAAGCATGTTAAGTAATTCTACATGTTAGGGTACTTTCTATGCTCAATTGCATGTTCAACCATGGAATGCTAAAAGAGAAACTTGGTAATGTGTTTTTACAGCCATAGAAACATGCCTAGGACCCTTAGAAAGGAGGCCAAGAAGAGAGCTCCCGAATTCTGATTGGTTCAGGGGTCATTTGGCGATTTGCTCCAGAACCAGTCGGCAGTTGGCATGTCGACCGTAGAACGACCAACTTGACTATTCGGAGGTTTGGCATGCCGAACCGCCGACTAGCAGAGGCACTTGGCAGAATGGATAAAAAAATTGGGGCCCGGTCCGAGTCGGGTCTCATGCCCATGGGACTCAACTTGCCTGCATTATTTGGAGGGGAGAAAGAAAGGGGGAGGCTAGAATCATAGGAGGAGGGAAAAAAGAAAGAAGGAAAGAAAGGAAGGAGTAAAGGAGGAAAAGGACAAAAGAACTAAAGGAGAAAGAGAAAAGCTGGTCAGCTGGAGAGAGAGAGAGAGAGAGAGAGCACGTTTAAAAACAAAAAAAAGGGGGCAAAGGAATACTTGGGCTCTTTGCAGTGTTGTGCTGTGCTACTGCTGACTGCTGTTGCTGCTAGCCTGCTGCAGTGCTACTAGTACTGCTACTGCCTATTGCTGCTACCTGCTACGTAGAGATATTACTGTGCTGCAGAGCGCAGACTATTTTTTCTGCTGTTGACTGCTGTCCTAATACTGCTTTTCCTTTTGCTAGGTGCCTAGTACTCTCTCCTCATCCTTCTTCTTCTTCTTCTCCTTCTTATTTCCTTTGCCCCTCCAACCCACTTCTCTCCCTCTCTTTTCCACCTACTCCGAACTCAACTCTATTCTTCTTCATTTATCCTTTCCCCTTTTCTTTATCACTAGGCTGGGTTCCCTTTTTCTGTTTTTCTCTTCTTCTTTTTCCAACTGCACGCACAGAAGTGGGCCCCACCAACAAAGGGGAAAGAAAGTAGGGAAATCGACCTTCGGGTTGCGATAAAAACCCTGCTGCGCGGCTGGCAAGGGCAAAGGTCCCTTGGATTAGATAAAAGGAAATTTAGATCTCTTGGCGTTTCCTTCCAATCCAAATCTCTCTCTTTCTTTGTGTGTAAATATCGGCTATGGCGATCGGAGTGGCAGCAATAGTGGTGCCTTTGGGGCTCCTCTTTATCCTCTCTGGCCTCATGGTCAATCTAATTCAGGTCACAAGTACCTTTATCGCTTTAGATCTCTCTCTTACTCCTTCTAGGGTTTTTATTTCAATTCTTCTTCTTCTTTTAAACTCATATGACCTTTTTTTGGAATATGTTATTTTTTCTTCTTTTCCTGTTTTGGAGAGATTGCTTTGCTTCCAAATGTGTGGGTATTTGTTTTTCTTGTTGATGAGTTATCTGCTCTCTTCTTTTTTTTTTTTGGCTGATCCTGAGTCAAGCGAGTCGACTCGGACTCGGCCCTGGCCGAGTCGGGTCTCGATTCCGCTTTTTTAATCCATGCTCGGCAGTTGGTCAAGACTTAGGTCCAACTGCCGATTGACAGAGCACTCGGCGGTTGGTCCCAGCCACTTGCCAACTGACCTAGAAACCCCTTTTCACCCATGTTTTTGGATTTGGTTGTGGACTCCTATGTTCAGGGCCATTGTAGGCCCTACTCCCCAACCCTTTTTGTAGTCCAAAACCCCCGCTCTTTTGCTTATGTGCCATAGACTCTAGAAACAAATTCCAAAACCATTTTTTGGTCAGACTCAGCGATAAAGTTAAGTATGATCAAGAGTAAAATAAGTTTGAGCTAACCACCCTTATGGGTTGTTCGGATGCAAGTGTAGTGCAACGCTACATCATGGGTATGCAAGCGTGGGACCTTAGTCATCCACTACCAATACCATCAGAGAACCAAAATAGCAATATGATACGGACAACTAAGATTTCATGGCTACATAGTGAAGAATGGCCTTGTGACTACACATGAACGACAACCCTGCTTTTAAGATTGGTAAAGCTGAAGTTAAGCATTATCTATTATGTACTCTGCATCATTGATTTGAGACCTCTTGTTTGAGGGATACTAACATCCTCATGTGGTTATGGATCCACCGGAGGATAAACTGGCATTACCAAGGGTCCAAACCGTGATTCTTGGAAAATATATTATATACACATCAGTGAAACCCCTATCCCTAGGTAATCCAGAGTCACATTGAGTAGTCCAAAATGTTTTGACTGAGTCAATCTTGTGGCTTAGTGCGCATTCACATGCCCTGCTTTCACCTATGGACCTAATAGGACCCAAGAGATGGTCAATTGGTTGGTGTGGCTCGTATTCATGCAATGCACCCCGTCCAATTTGATTGGGTTCCACCCATTTTGGTGCCAGCTCCAGCATACCAAAATGCTGCCCAATTTGAAGGTAGGTTAGGTATGATGGTATTGGGTTCCTTAGGACCCACCTAAGTATATGCATTTAAGTACTCACATGTTCATGTTATGTTTCATGTTTCTCGTACTCATGCTGTAAGACCCCGCCCCAAGAGACCGCGATTAGTACTAATTAAGTCGTGTATTAGCTTTAAGTGAGATTAGTGGATTTTGTTAAAATTTGGGATTAGAATAGCTTTTAAATAGCTTTGGAGAATTTTGAGAGCCTTTTGTTTTAGTGGGACCCTTTGAGGGTTCCATTGTAGTGTCTTTGCGTGAGCTTTGGGGAATACCAGTGATTCCGAAAATTCAGGTTTTGACTCCGTTTGATTTATCTCGTCAAGCTCTAAAACTTTCGTGTTTACTCCGTCCCCGTTTGAGACCTCGAAACCCGACTTTCTTAATGATAGGGGCAAAACAGTCTTTTTACCCAAAATCTGGACACAAATTTCAATGTCCCCGAAACCCACGAAACATTTACTTTTTAGAAACTAGATTTTTCGACGAACGTTTCTTCCTTCTTCGTCGAACTCATCCGAGGCCCGGAAATCCATATTTTAAGCCCCACAAGCTCCTTTAGTAGTAGGACCCACCTCCATTCTCTATAAAAGGAGAGCCCTTTTCACTTTACTCCTTTTCTTGCTACTTTGTTGTGGAAGGGAATTGGCTCCAACCTAGGGTTCTTCTTCTTGGTTCTCTTGCTTCTTCCTCTCTAATCCACCACCAAACTCTTGCTAAAGGAAAAATGGGCTTCATCATCTTCTTCCTCATCATGAGAGCTCTCTATTGATGCCATTTTTAGAGAAATCCAGCCACCTTGAAGTCTTATTTGAGCTAGCTTTTATCTTTTGAAGACCTTCCAAGTAAGCAATCTCCCTAATCTCCTAGATTTGTGTTCTTTTAGTCATAGAGAAGCTCCATCTTCATTATTGGAAGCTCCCTCATTCTATTTCCTGGTTGTGGCTATTTAGGGTTGTAATGGGTTTGTATTTGGGGGTTCTAGTGTAGTTGGAGCTTGGTGGCTTGAGGGTGTGATTAGGAGCTTGATTAGCTATTTTGGAGTCAAGGCAAGTGGATGAATTGATTTTTTTGAACGCTAACATGTTTTATGAGAAAATATGGATTTTTATTACTTGCTCATGATGATGTAATACTTGTTCTTGCTATGGTTTATATTGATTTCGAAATGTGCATGTTGATAAGCCTTCGATCTTGTTCAATCTCTTGAAAATGTACACATTTGATCTTGTTAAAGCTTGTTTATATGTACCTATGGATTCCATGGATGGTTGGGTTTCTTTTGATGAAATGACAATGAATGTGATGGATTTTGATGCATTTTGTGGATGTTTGGAGGAGGATTATGTAAGGTTTTGAGAAGACAAGGAGACCTTATTTTGGTGATCAATGGGCGGCTCAGAAGAGGGTTGCAAAGGGAGGAAGGAACCACATCAAAAGATTGGAAAAGGGAGCCATAAACCCGCAGTGGAGCAGCCCAGGTAGAAAGCTAGCTCGCTATAGCTAGCCCTATAGCGAGACAGCCCTGCCAGGTGAGCCCGGCCAGAAGGTCTTCTCGCTATAGCGAGCTTGGTCTCGCTATAGCGTGACTGCCTTCTGGGCAAGCTCGCTCGAGCGAGCCTGGGTTCTGCCCGGGTAAATGCAAGAAGATGAAAAACATGGTTTTTATGATTGGAAAAGGTTTGTTTGGAGCCCAATGCGACGGTGAGATCTAGGGAGTGATGTTGGAGTCCAGTTGAGAAAGAAACCCCAGCACGGAGATTTATTGAGGATTTATGGACTTGTCAATGTGTATGGGGAGCTCAGAATGTCTTCAATCTTAAGGAGTACCAAGTGAATAACTAAACCGACATTCGGGACCCTTATCCACATCGATTTAAATCTTGAATCCTCAATGTTTGGACCAGCATTTTGTGGAAATCCTTGCGTGATCTCTTTTAGTTGAACTACTAATGTAACCTTCTGATTTCACTTGTTAATATCAGTTTTGCTTTAAAACCACTGAAATGTGCGCTTGAGTGTCCAGCTAGCCTTGTATGTGCTTGACTAGATATGAATGTGACAATTGTGCCTATGAGCACCCGGTTCAGCCTGTTTGGGTGTTATACACCATATAGATATATGTATATGTCCTGATTTCCTTCATGTGACCTATGTGTCGGCACCACTAAGCTTGGACGTCCTTCTTGGCTTGATCCACCGACTTGGGACCCCCCCTCTTGCTCCCAGCAGCTGCAGTCTGGGTCCTGTCCTACCCCGTTACCCGGTTCTGCGGCCGTGGTCTTATCTAGCTATATGTGTATATATATATTTCGTTGGTTCTCGTCACTTCGCGTGTCCGAGACCAACGCCCTGAATGTGCTCTCATCACACTAGTGATGGAGGATTTAGCTTTGGTGTGGTTGCCATCTTAATAGTTACCTATTCCTTGGTATCTTACATGTTTTATATTGCACAAGTGTTTTAAACGAATGATGCCTCTTATTTCATGAAAGTTATTGTGTTTAACAGATTTTCAATGTTTTTCTAAATTACTCTTTTAAATTGTTTTATGGCTATATCTATTCACCCACCTGCCAGAACGTCGCGTTTGACCCACTATTTTGGTACTCAGGTCCCAATCCCGTCATCTTTGAGGAGGAGCCAGAGGAGGCGGCCGGAGAGCCGCAACGTGTAGGCGAATGGCAGGCTAACGATGTCGTCTAGACATTCGGTCAAGCCTTGAGATGCGAAACATTTTGGGGATAGTGACTGACATATTTTGATTCTTTTGGTTGTATTGGCCTTTGTTGGCCTCTATTTTTTGGGGAAATGATTAACTGAATTCATCATTTGTATAAACCTTTAACTTTATTTTTGGAAATTCCAAATGATCATTGCTCACTCTAACGTCGTGTTTCTGTATGGGTGTTATCAGTCTTGTAATGTGGAATAGATTACAGATTTGATTTGCTATACACTTTCGTAATCTTGAAAGTGAATGAATAGTATGTGTATGATATCCTCACCGCGGAAACCTGTGGGAAATTAATATATATGTATCTTGGTAATCATCACAGCATACCATCACTTAGCTCGCCGATCCCGGATTAGGAGTGCTTTGGTGCGCTAACCCGGTCCAGGGTCGCGACACATGCTCACCTGTCCATGCCATGTTTCATGTTCTATGTATTATGTTTATCAGCTCATGTAAGTATAATATTCAGAAGTGTGTGGCAGTAGTGTATGCCCCCCCCCCCCGGAGAAAGGCAAGTGGGTAGAGTGGCACAACCTACCTGCGCAGGGGTTTGCGGGGTTACCTTCATCCTCTAAATTACCAAGCACATTAAGTTCATGCCTTGGGTGTAATGTCGGTGGCTCCCCTGTAAAAGAGCAAGCAGGTAGAGTGGAACAGCCTACCTGCATAGGAAGGGGCCCGCACATGGACCTGGGTATTCGGAGTTACATCCTTAGCACATGGTTCACGCACGTCATGCTCATGCATACTATGCGTCTACTATTCATGATTTACGTTTCTGTCACTGCTTTTGCATCATGTGTACAGTTGATTTGTATTGCACTCGCATGTAATGATACTCATTTGCATTGGTTATTTATGCTACTATACGGTTTATATTCACGTATGTTCATGCTTATAGCCTGTATACATGCATGTTACGTATTGCTAGCCTCACCCTGCACGCTTATATAATAGACTTATTTATATAGATGTGTGATTATGGACTGTCTACTTGCTAAGACTATTTCATAGTCTAACACTGCTACTCTTGGCGTTGCAAGTGACGACTTCGCTACTGATAAGCAGGAGATTGCAGAGGTCGAAGAGACTCCGTAGGGCCTCGGGCAATGTGAGTGCAGACGATGTGATATGATCATCGAAGCTGGCACCGAGAGACACATTATCATTTTGGGGAAATATACATATTTTGGACTTTGCGATATTTGAACAGGCCTTTGTTGGCATTTTATCTCTTGGTTGTAATTAATGTTGTTTTGTTATACAACTTTAACATGCTATGGGAATGAAATATCCCGTTTTCTTGTCATGCTCTACTCTTATGGTTTATTTTGACATTATATACAGTCTGATATTGCACTATGAGAACAGACATGTGCGAAATACATTTGTGTAGCGACATGGAATCCAAGGCCCGGGACTTTGGGTCGCAACATGAATTAAGCTTCCGCTAAATATTCATTTAAGTGATGGAATTTTTGGTATCCTCACTCGCCAATCCTGAGGAATAAATATTATCATCGAACAAACCCCATAGCTCACACCCTCAATATGCGGATCTTTGCGGTAATCCAGTTTGGGGGCCCCTCCCAAACACCAATCATCTATTCAATCAGTAAATCTGGGACTTCGCCACTCAAAAATGAGAAAATATCATGGAATTTAGAAATTAAAAAAAGGGGGACTTGAATGATAAAGAAGGGACAAGGAATATGAAATGGAAAAGGTGTTAGACAGGAACAAATTTCAAGAAAATAAATTTATAAAAGATCAAAAACTATTGCTTTCAAGATCGTCAGCATTTAAAAGATACCTGAAAATGCCTTCAATCTGCACTTCATGATTACAAAAAAGATTGCAAATGTTCCCATTTTTAAGTCATCCTGACACCAAATGTTTCTCTGAAGTTCAGTACATCTTATATGCTGAAACAAAAGGAGAGAAAAAGGAGAATGAAATTTTAGTTTACCAAAGGTTATCATTATAAACTATAAAAAAGCAGTAAGAAAATGAATAGTTGTTGCATACCGCTTATTACATTCTGTTGTAAATGGGTCACTGCTGAGAATCAACTTTAGTTTCCCGAGCTGAAGGATGCAACCAGCATCAGCAGATAAATGGTGCTGATTAATTGGTAGCCAACCATAACCATTTTCTGACAGGAGAGAGACCTCCTATGGCCTCAAGATCTTGATCATCACTCAGACTCTTGATTTATTGGCAACCCGATCCGTACCAATAGATTTATCTTCCTTGGAAAGTTCTCTGTCCAAAATTATGTAAGTCTGGAAATTGATATTACAATCCCTTGCTTCCATGATGTGAAGAAAATTCATGCACGTATCAGAATCTCCTTCCTTCAGTAACCCATCAATGAGCACTGTCCAGACAATTTCATCGGGATTCCAATGTCTCAGAAGCATTCTCTTGAACAAAGCACGGGCTTCTTCTATCCTGCTTGCTTTGCATAGAGCACAAATAAGTTCCTTGTAAATAGCTATTTGAGGCTCAAAATCTCCAGTGATCAGTGTTTCCAAAATTTCTAGAGCACGATCAACTCTAGACTGCCTGCTATATGCAATTAACAAAGAACTATATATTTCTCCATCCACACACATGCCTTTCTCGACAGTTCTTCTAACCAATTGATCTGCTTCACATGCTTTACCTTCTCTACACAAACCTCTTATTAAAGTAGCATAAGTATCATAAGTAGGCTCACAACCATGCTCTGACATTTTAACTAGAAGGACAGAAATCATGTTGAAATCAATATCTTTCTCATGAAAACTGCAACCATGGACCGCTTCATTTGATTCTATATTATTTTCTTCATGCAGTTGGTGTTCCTTTTGCAACCCTTTTAACAAAACACCAAACGTCCGGTAGTTAGGCTTGCAACCAGCATGCACCATCCTCCCCAGAAGTGCGAAGGCATGATCTAGCATGCCTAACTTAACATACCCATCAAGGATCGGGGTATATGTTACATGATCAGGAACCAGCCCCTTATCCTCCATTTCTCCAATCAACATCTCTGCCTCGTTGGCCCTACCTTCTCGACATAACCCATGAACAATTGCACTGTAAGTAAGGAGGTTTGGCATGCAATCCCGCTTCACCATTTCATCAATTATCTTAAACGCAAGACCTATTGGCCCATTCCTACAAAGACCATCAATCAGAGTTGTATATGTCACCACAGTTGGTAATAAGCCTCGCTCAATCATCTTATCACAGAACTTTTCCGCCTCTGAAAACTTATTTTCCTTAGAAAAACCATTCATAATGGCATTATACGTCTGAATGTTTGGCTCACAACCTGTTTCCTCCATCCTTTCCAGTAACGGCAGTGCAACATCTAGCTTCCCATGCTTACAATGCCCATCAATTAGTGCAGTATAAGTCACCTCATTTGGACTAAGACCCTGTTCTCCCATTTTGTAAAACATTTTCATGGCAAAATCCAGCTTCCCCATTTTGCAAAAACCACAAATAAGTTCAGTAAATGTCCATTCATCCGGTTCACATCCGTTCTCTTTCATGAAATCCAATAATCTAGAAGCATTACGAAGATCACCACATCTACAGTACCCATTAATCAATGTATTATATGTAATTTGATTCGGATTAGGCCCTACTTTTAGCATGTCCTTAAAAAGAACCATCGCCTTTTCCGTCTTACCCTCTAAACAGAACCCATTTATCATCTCATTGTAAGTCAGAGCATTTGGTAGACAGCCGCGCCTGGGCATTCCCTCAAAAACCTTAAAAGCAACCTTGACTCTGCCTTTCTCACACAGCCCATTTATCAACACATTATATGTCACTGTGTTGGGAAACAAACCATCTCTAACCATCTTGTGGAATAACCCAACTGCCAGTTCAAGTTGATCTGCTCTTGCCAACCCACTGAGAAATGCTGTATACGTCTGTATGTTAGGAAAGCAGCCTCTCTTTCTCATATCGGCAACAAGCTCGCAAGCCTCTTTCATGCGGCCACCCCTGGAAAGCACAGTAACTGGGACTGTGTATGTATGCACTGTAGGCTCGACACCTCTTTCAACCATCTCGTTGAACAATTCCAAGGCCTCATCCACCCTTCCATCATCGCAAAGACCATTGATCACGGTCGAATACGTCACCGAATTCGGTACACACCCTTCCTTTATCATCTTATTAAACACCCGAAATGCCGAATCCAAATTGCGATTCCTACAATGCCCCAAAATCAAAGAGGTGTATGTGAAAACATCCGGCGTCAAATCACATTGAAAAATCCTGCTTAAAATCAGCTCTGCCTCTTTAACCATCCCTTTCTTACACAATATGTTAATCAAAGTATTGAACGTCAACAAACTCGGCTCGACTCCACTCCCCAACATGTCCTTATACACACTCCTTGCGGTTTCCACCATACCAAACTTACCCAACTGAATCAACAGCGTATTATAGCTAAACAATGTAAATTCAAATCCTTTTAAACTAATCTCCCGCAAAAAGCCAATCACTTTCAATACATCTACCTCATTCCTACAAGATTTGATCAAAAGAATCCTCACCCGATCAGCGGGCGCAAACATCCGGTCCCTGACGAGGCGATTCAGCAATGCGAAAAAGGCTCCCACATGTAGTTTGTCGAAATGCCTCTGAGAGATCCAATTGAAAAACTCAAGGGACAGCCTCCAATCGAATTGGGTTTCGATAATCTGCGATATTTGGTTGGGGGAGAGGGTTGAGATGAGGGTTTTGAGGTAGGGGCTGTGGCGCCAGTGATGGTTTTCGCGCAGGAGATCGCAGATTGTGCGGACAGCAATCGACAATGGTTCATCGTTGTCTTCGGTGGAGATTGGAGGGTGGAATTGGGGTGGAAGGGAGGAGAATCTGAGGTACCCCAGATGGGAGATGGGGTTTTGGAGGTGAGTGAGAAGTGTGGTTTTGAAGAGATTGCAGGAGGAGAAGGGTTTTTTCATTACCATTGGAGCAGGAGATGGGGTTTTCGGGGGTTTCAGTCGTCTCCCATTGAAGAAGAAGGAGAGCTGCAGCTGCTGCTGCAAATGTAGAGGAGCTGCTGCGAGTGGAGGAAGAATCGCCACTTCGACCACGCTGTGGTTTTTGAAGGCGGGCGGCGTATTTAATTCTATCGATCAATGCATGTGGGGTCCACTTGTGGTGATCATGACCGTAGAAGGGGTGGGCCTGTGTACAGATATGGTGGAAGATCATAAATGGAATAAGATAGCGTATGAAAATTTTGATATTTGCCTGGACGTGGGTGGATTCACTTGGATGAAAATGGGCCCTGAAAAATGGAAAAAAACAAAAACAAAAGTATGAGCCCAAGCTTTTGACAGGCTTTTAATTTGGGTCAAATTGTGGATTTTGCATGCGGACAAGTCTGCATATGAATTAGGGATGGCGATGGGCCGGGTTGCTGGTCCGTTAGTAGGGTTTTCCATACACTAAACTCAAGTCGGATTCAAAACGAGTTGGAGTTTTGTCTAACCCATCCTGCCCTGTATATCCTTTCTTTATGTATTATTAAGTAAGGTTTTATTTTCTTTACCCAAAAAAAGAGAGTAAATTTTTATTTGTGAAAGGTCCTTAGTGCAAGTGGTACTGTTCAAATCTTCCCTAAGACATTTAGTACTTTATATATATATATATAAGTTTAAATCATGGGGATTTGACCGTACAAGGTAGAAAATACCCTGTATTTCCCAAAACGGTGTTGATTGAGAATTTTTCCCAAATGTGGTAATGTACAGTGGGCCCCTAATTTTTGTTCCAATGTTGCCCTTAGTAAAAGGTAAAAGATAAAACCCATAATTTTAACCATTGTCAAAGTTTTCTTCGATTATTCCCTTCACTAGTTTGGGTGAAACTACAATCTTCATCTTCCTTCGTCCATATACATCTTCTTTTGATTCCATCTTGATATCGCACAAAGGGAGTTCGTCTTCAACCTTCTGCCAACCTTTCGTGAGTCCCTTCTTTCCTCCTTTCATCTCTCCCAGTCTATAGTAGGAAATGCAAGAAATGCAACATGCATTTGTCTTTCTTCTCTCCCATTTTGTTTCACATAGGGTGCTACAATGGTGTTTGCAGATTTAACAAACTTGGTTTTTGGTTTTTGAGTTATTTTTCTTGAATGAATTCTTAAATTTTAGGAACCTATTGTTGGGCACATGTTTTCTGATGGAGTTTCTTAACATTTTATAAAGAGATTGGCTCATCTAAATTGGCTAACACATCTTAAAAGTCTCCACCAAGTGCAATGCCCAGGCACTAATGGGTGTTCCAAATCTTCCTTTCATCACAGGAGGTAGGCATGGTATTATCATTATCTTCCATTTAATGGGATCCACCTAAAGTGCTTGTGGGTCATCAGTATTGGATGACAACCAAATACTTTTCTGCTTGAATTTCTCTGACCAATTTTTATAATAGTTCAAAAACTCATAAGAGTCATGTGTTGACTGAATTGATTTGACTCCATAAACTTGATCGACCCCATTGTTAAGAATCTATTCTTTTGGTTGCCATGAGTTCTACGGGTCCCTAATCAGCATGATTTCAATTTGGGTTTATGGGATTTTAACTATTATATGGGGTTGGGAAATACTTAATTTATCCCCTGTGCAGCTAGGTACTTTTGAATTGTAATACAAAACTAAGAAAGCTTTCTACCCCAAAAAAAAAAAAAATGGAAGCTAGAGCGTAATATCATAAATGCTAAATTGATAGGTCATGCATTCTGATAAGCCATGGACTCTTTCTTGTTTAGCCTTGATAAGCTTTCTCTATCCTACTATATGACTCAAATATAAATATTTAGAGGCTCTTTTCAATGACAAGGACGACGAGAAGAAAGTGTTATTTTAGAATGATAGATGCTTTTGGGCTGACTAAATTTTGTGGATCCTCTGATGTTTTACATGTTATTTTTTTACAGACACTATTATTTAAGCTATTTTTGGTAGGGCATGTAGAAGATGACGCATTTTCTAATTCACGAATGTTTTGTATATTGTGTGAGTACCTTTTACTATAAAAATCATAACATATTAGTTGGTTACTATTTGCTAAAAGTTGGTTTTTAATGTAGTATCCAATTGTTCTCTAGTACTTCTACTATTATAAAACAAGTAGAAAGTGGTACTAACCAATAACTTTTTTTCGTTTTACTAAAAAGTTGTTTTCTCTGAGAAGTTGCTTCTAATATATATGCTATACTCTTAAGAAATCCAATTAGACAAAATATAAGTGAATGCCAGCAGAAGCAGACATCTACAAATCCAATTTAAATATCATGTCCTGATATTAAGAAAAGAGGGTGAGTTGAAAGTAAGTTAAGACAAAAATACAAAACACAAGTTTTAATACATAGCACTTTTAGGGGCCAAGTTTTTGGATGTAACTGAATTACTAGGATTATTAAAGAGACTGGGGATATGAAACTTTTTTACTATTTGATTTACTGCAGTCGTGCCTCGTTTTCTATCTCTCTCTTTAATTTATCTTTCAATGAAAGGAGAGACTATTTGATGACAATCTATCAATATTCACTTTTTTTCCTAATTTAGCCACTTATTTTAAGTAGACCCAACTGTTCCTTATAGCTTGGAATTTCTAAACTTCTGTTTGTAGTATAAAAATAGATAAACTACAACCCATAAAGGGCAAAATGAAGGGATAACTCTGATCTTGCAATTTGAGTTAATTTTGGAGAGCCTCCTTTCCAAGGTGGGACATCAAGATTCTTTCTTGAAAATCAGGACCCTGTGTTTTTCCATTTCTATCCATATTTGATACCATCCTTTCCTTTTTTTATCTCTAACATAAATGTAATGGCCCTACTGTACATTCTAGAACTGTTCTGCTCTCTGCTTAACCATCCATTAATAAGCCAAATGCTCATAGGCTACTAAATAAAACTTTTAGCAGAGGGCTGCCAACGATAGAACCACATCAGATAAATGGTCTAGATTAATAAACATTGGCCCTCACATGTAAGGTAGTGGGTAATTGAGTAAAGTATACACTTTTGAGGTGATAAAGAAAAAGAGCTATAATTCCTTATTGTAGTGCTCAAGTTATGGACCACATCCATCTTTGCTCTAGTTCTTATAAGAAAAGATAGCCTATTGCTTTTGAATAGTGGTTGAAGGAAAAAGTGCTTTCAAGAAAAGATAACTTGTAGCTTTCTCTTAGCTTTTGAATAGTGATTGAAGAAATAAATGCTATGCTTGTTTAGTGGAGAGATACAGCCATCCCTTTAACTTCTCTGTGCCCCATCAATTTCCCTTTCATAAGTATTGAGAATCCTGTAACAAAGGAGCTCAAAAGGTCCCTTCGTGTGGACCCTCGCGACCACATATATGGAATGTACATTTTTCAATTAATATTTTCTTTTGCAATTACAATTAGAACAAACATTTAAGAGGGTTTATATATTTGTTACAATAGCCTTAGAATACTTTGTTTTATGCTAAATTCAATTAGGACTAAGCAGGAAAATAGTTGGCAATCTGTAGTCAGGTTCTCGAGTGGGCCCACCATGTGATGTGATGTGTAATATTATCCTATGCTTCTGTGGTCTTTAAATTTACATATTTCTCCTCCATGCCATCTGTATACGCACCAGTCTATACTAATATAGAAAGTCACCACCCCAATCCTAGAAGACCGGCTATTACATTGTTGCTTCATTAAGTTTGGTTCATTTTGAGTGACTTGGATTTTCAACAGTTGGCCCTCATTCTAAGTATGAATTATTTTTTCTATTTCCATTTATTTCATTAACATGTTGAAATTCTAAGCATCAATATTTTTTAATAGTGAAGTGCAGCTCTATACTAAGTTAAAAAGATGCAAGATTTTATTCTTGGTCCCGAAGACAAGTCTGTATTGTTTGAACAGGAGAACCACATTTTGAAGGAAGTATGGGATGGAAAGGTGAACATCATGTTTTATTTGATTACTCAATGTTTAATAATATTTTTTTAACTTTTAATTGTTGTATGGTTCTTTTTCTTGTATTTTATAGGCGCCAGAAATAGTACATTGCATTCCTTGGGATCCTAAGAGTGATTCTTGGACGTTGAATACAAGAATGCGACAGTACGTAAGAAGAACAGGTCTACATCATTTCTCTGAGATCGAAAAGATGAAGATAGATCATTCCTTAATCAGTGGTCTTATCGAAAGATGGAGACCGGAAACAAACACCTTCCACTTTCTTCGGGGTGAGGCTATGGCCACATTGGAGGATGTGGCATATATATATATATATGGCATTCCCATAGATGGGCCTGCTGTTACAGGCCGCGTTTGGTCCCATTGGATGATTTTAGAGGAAAAATTTATTGATCTATTGGGTGTTGCCCCCGACCCGTCCAAATTCCAAGGGGGTCAAATAAACTTGACATGGTTCCATAACAACTTCAAAGACCTACCGAAGAGACCGTCGCAAGTAGATGAGATCAGGCATACACGTGCATATCTATTTCATCTTGTTTCATCTCAAATATGTACAAACACTTCTGGCTCGAGGGGTGTGGATTAATTACAATCCCAGGTTTGCTGTGGATTTTACTTGCTCAATTTGAGGTCCAACTGCATGGTTTCTTACTTCGTATGAAAAGGTTTGGGCTGCGTAATAAATCGATTTGAGCCTCAACTATTGTCACAAATTATACAGTGTAGCATTCTGGAACTTCGCTGTCTCTACTGATGGTCAAATGTTTGTGCGATATCGCACAAAAAGCACTTAATTACAGTCCCAGGTTGGCTGTGGATTTTACTTGCCCAATATGAGCTCCAGCTGCAAGGTTTTTTACTTTGTAAGAAAAGTTTTGGGCTGCGTAATAAATTGATTAGAGCCTCAACTATTGTCACAAATAATACAGTTAACTGATCGTAGCCCCAAGTGCAAGGCCGCGATTGTAATAATTACCGGTGAAACCGGATCAATCCACGGAGAGTTTATTTATCGCAAAACCTGTCCTAATAAAAAAAACTAGTTCTAGCCTAAAAAAAACTATACAAATCAAATTTTCTAATTGAATTAAGAATTAATTACAAATCTGAAATATTAATTACAACCAAAGAAAATTAAAATCCTAATATAGAAACCTAATCTAACCACTGCACCACCATAAGATTTATTAGCCCAACCAATTGCAATAATTGTTAAGGTGCAAAAAATAAAAAAATAAAATAAAATCAGAGAATAAAGAAATTAGATTTTAATTCTAAAACTTTGCAATAATTACTTTGCTTAATGCCATCAAGAAAAATCAAGACCACCGCACCAAGTGCGCACTGTCACTACGCGCAAAAATTCAATGTTGACTCATTGGTGAAGACCAAGACCCCATAAACTTGATTTATTAATGAAAGACCCATTACAAGCAAATAACCATTACAAAATTCTTTTAATAAAAATAAAGTGCATCCAACCTTACCATAGACATAAGAAACACTAAACGGAGGAAAGGGACTCGCAGTCTTGAACGGCGATCCAACCGGCTTTCGTTTCGCGATCTGAAATCCAAGTAAGGGAAGATGATTTCAAGGATGATCCGATGGTGGAGTGACGATAGCAACGGCGATGCGACGGCGGCGAAGTAAGAACCCAAGTGGTGGTAGCCTTAGAAAGCCTTGGGTGAGTGAGGATGATAGGGGAGAGGTGGAGAAAAAAGTGATGGAAAAAAGGGGAAAGGATGTGCTGGTCGTCCAAGAGAGATTGGGGGTGTGTTGGTTGACGTCCAGCCCTCTTTTTGGGCTCTTTTTATATCTTTTTGATAGCTTGGGTTGCAAGGTTTTAATTTGGGTAAGGATTAGTAGTGTGGGGTCCAAGTTGGATTAGGATTAGGAGGGTTTTGAGAGAGTTTCTAGGGGTTTTCCATCTTGTTATCTCCTTGGATTTCTTGGCGCATAATCCTATTAAAAATAGGATTCTTTATGTCTCACACAACTTCCTCTCTTGGGCCCACTTCAGATTTAATTCAAATTTTGAAACCCTATGGGCAACCCCTTTTTTGGACGTGTTTTATCTCCTTGGAGTGGTGTTGGACGTGCAACACTTCTTGGGGAGAATTCTTGGTTTGCAAACTTTAAATCTTAAGGCCTATCTTTTAGGAGATAAATTTAGCTACAATCTTGCACTCTTTCAATTTGTTTCCAACTTGGATTGCTTAGCAAGATTTCCAGTCTTTTGAACTCCTTATGGCTAGAAAAACCTCTTAGCATGGCCCACCTTAAACATCTCTTCAAATCTGAATTTAATTTCTTCCCAAACATGACATAGGAGTGGGCTATACTTGGAAGAATGCAATCTTGAACTATCCCATGCTTGGACATCCCTACCTTGGCTTGATTTTCTTTTGCAATTTTTTTTTTCTTCTTTGTTTGGCTTGAATTGAATCTTAGCCATCCATCTTGACATGTAGGCAATATTTGTTGGAGAATAGATAGGACACCTCATCATCTCATGGCCCGCAAATTTGGAACTTATCTTCAAGAGATTAAATCTGATTTTTTTTCTTGCATATGAGAGTGGACCCTACCATGGCCGCCCCTACCTTAGAATCCATGCCAAAGGAAGGTGGGTCCATGGTGCATTTGATTCATCAATTCTCTTCCGTGAGCCCCGATTTCTGAAATTCCCTACAAAAATAAAAGCAAAGATCAAAGAATAATCTAATCATATAGGTAAGGAATTATGCAAGATGCGGGCCCAATTCACACTAAATAAATGCATAAAATGTCACCATTTTATCAAGTTTTCTTCAATTAAATCAATGGTACAAAGAAAATTCATCATTTCATGTGTGAATAAAAAGTTATGGGAAATTTGTGATTTTCAATGCCAAAAATAGAGAAATTCATGATTTTATGTGAAAATGCAATTTTTTGGATGAATTTTGACTCAAATTCAGACTTTGATGCTAAAAAACATAACATCATAATTTTTTACTAAAATGGGCCATGATTTGACGATTAAGTCATTAATTACTGTAAAATGATAAAAAAATATTGCATTTTTAAGGACTCATCATTAACCAATTTGGAACTTCAGTGCCTTTGTAGATAAACTGAATTACAGTCCCATGTTTGCTGTGGATTTTTCTTATTCTACATGAGATCTAAATCCTTTTGGGTAGTGTAATAAAAAGTTGAAAGTCCCAACTGTTGTGACCAAGTGTACATATCTTGTTCTTTACATTATGATTTGTTATAAAGTCTTAGTTGTTGTGACGAAGTGTACCTGTCCTATTTTTTACATCACCAAAAAATAACTCATGCTATGATTTGTTATAAAGGCACGATAAGAATGCATTTTAAGGATGTTTCATATCTTTTGTTCATCTAATACAACCAAACAAAAAAATTGAAAATAAATTCCAAAGTATATCCATGACCATAAGTTTTTGGTGTCTCAATGCCCAACCATTTTTAACATAACATTTGACAGAGTATACAAAAAATCCCAAACGTCTACAAATATTGTGTAAGATGAATCATCTGAATGCTCCAAAGAGTACAACACAAACTGGTAAAAAAACTCAATGGAGCATACTAAGCCAAAAGAACTCTGTTAACAAAATATCTAACAATTGCAATGAATGTTGTGAACAAAATAGCTATCCAACAAAATTTTCTGCGCACAAAATGTTTACGAGCCATTTGGATCAAACTCAATCCTGTATAGGTGGATTGCGGCATGTTTGACGGTTATGGCCCTCTGCTTACATCTGGAGCAAGTGACTTTGTTCCTCCCACAGTCCTCTGTACATATTCTATTCTTCTTGGGTCTCCCAACTTGTCTCTTTCCATGAGGAGGAAGCACATGTGAACCGATTCGCACATCCCATTGGTTCATATCTCTTGTACCATGTATAACAAAGTTGTAAATCCTTCTGTACATATCAGAGGTAAACCACTGCTTACACTTGTCATATGGATCGAGACCTCTCATCTTAAGTGCCGCAACAACATGCGAGCAAGAAATTTCAAGCAATTCCCATCGATGACAGGTACAGGAATGACAGTCCAAGTGAACAATATCTACATACTCACTGGAGTGGACCTCGACTTTAGTTGGGTTGGCTGCACAAACACCCAGTCTACGAGCATGTTCACTCTCTTTGCTCAACATAGACTCAGCATAACGAGTTAACTTGGAATTAAGAACGTGAGACTTTAGCCGACGAAGCTAAAAAAATTCCATGAGTTTAGAACGAATTGCCTCGACCATCTTAGTTATGGGCAATTCTCTTGCCCCCTTGAGCAAACTATTTATGGCCTCGGCACAATTTGTTGTGAGCATGTCATATCGCTTGCCCAATACAAAAGCATTGGCCCAATGCTGCTTTCCAATATCTTCAATGTATTTATATGCCCTCTCATTAATTGTTCTATTGTCATTCATTTGACATTCATACTCGCATGGTCTAAACGCATGAGCGGCATTCCAAAACTTGCGACAAATACTATCATCTTTGAATCTTTCACGAATTTTCTCTGAAATATGACACACACAGTAACAATGGTTGGCATCTGGAAACCGTTCCGCAACAACCCTTGTGAGTCCTTTCATTCTATCAGACACAATTGTTAGGTTTTGGGGCAGCCGCAATGCTCGTGAGAAGGCGGCCAAGAACCACTCCCAAGTTTTGAAATTCTCAATCTCTGCGATACCGAACGCTATTGGAAATATCCCATGATCTCCATCATGAGTCACAGCAATGAGTAGCACGCTAGGATATTTTCCACGAAGGTGTGTCCCATCAATTGCAATTAACGGCCTCAACGTGGAACGAAATGATTCTATACTTGAACCCAAAGAAAAGAAAAATATGCAGAATGTTAAATCCTCTTCTTGGATCACATGCGTCATAGTGCTAAGATTAGTCCTTCTCAATTCATGGCAATAGTCTGGTAATATGCTGAATGATTGTTCGTATGAACCCCCTATCCCATCGAGTGCTATCTCTCTTGCCTTCCATGCCTTCTTGTAGCTAAGTTGAACCCCAAACTCCTTTGAAAAGTCAGTTATAATTTCTTTGGGTGTGTATGACTCATGGGCATGTAGTCTGTCTATGATCCACATTGCAATGAATTTAGATGTTGCTTCCCCATGTCCAAGCCCCATCATTGGCTTCGCACAAGTATCAGCACCATTGTATGTCCTAATCTAAATTTCTGGGCCGGAGTTAACAAGTGTTGCGTGGATATGCCAAGGACAGTTACTTTCATTACACCGTGCTGTAACTTCTGTTGGAGATGTTCTCAAGCGTTTCATTGCAAAATTATCGTACATTGTAGCTTTTGCAAGTGCTTCTCTAAAAGAATCACGGTTTGAAAATTTTCTTCCCTTCCACATCTCATGCATGGAGTTAATATTCTGATCATCTCCCATAACAAGAGAATCAGGTACCAATGTGTCTACTAGATTCAAATTTAGAGTTGTATTACATGGTTCTCCAATAATCTCTTGTGGAACATAAGCCATCTCTGGTTGTTGAGGAAGATGCATATTCATATTCAAGTCAATCAAGTTAAATGGATCACTGCGACAATCTTCTTAAAAAATTGATTCATGGCCATCATCATAAGAAAATGTTTGTGCTCCATCACCATTTATGTGTGTGGTTTCATTTTGATGATCATCAAATGGTGATGATCTACTCGAATCTATCTGAATTGATGGCATCACTGGAAGATTATTCCTGCATAATTAATTGAGTAATAAGATCACCTTCTTCCATAAAATTATTTCGAAATTTCATTCAATGGTATTAGCCATAGCATACCTATGGGAACAAACCTTTGATTCAGGAGCAACTCTCTCATTGTCAACTTTCATAAATATTCTGCAACTTGTGCGTGCCCTAGGAGATGTGCGACTTGAACAACTTCAAAATGAACAATAGGAAGAAATTTATGAAGAAATTTATGAATAAGAAGAAATTTAGAATTCATTAATAAAAATGTATAAAACAAATTAATGCGTACCATGTAGTGGGCTTCTTAGTTCTTTCTATAATTTCCAAACTTCTATAGAGATACAACAATATAGGGTCAGTTCGTTTACAGTTTAATCTGAACTTACTCAGCTTATCTCCATCGCCTTTTAGATCGACCAATGTGAATATCCGATTGATATGACACATGTATCGTATCAGTGGATACTCATCTTCTTCATCCCAATTCGTCTCTGTAATCATCTGCTCAACTACTACATTATAACTTATATTGTTATCCACGAATATGATTCTCTGCTCGCCACCTATGTATACTGGATTTAGATGATCCATATCCAAATCCCCATTAAAGTGCAATATCAAACATATTTCATTTTTGGACATCCTGTAATAAGAAAGAAGTTCAAAATTCGATCAAATGTCAGAAAATTGATGAGTAGCATTCTAAGACATTTTTTTATAGAATTGGAGTTCACCACAGTATCTCCATGACCAAATTGGCCTTGCTTTGGTGGAAGCTTTGTGACTCGGGCATTTACAAAATAATATATCATGAAGACATTCTAATGATCTAAAAAGCTTTATAAGTATTATTGAAATAAAGACCAAAGATGAACGGAATATAACAAAAAAACAAATGAGAGGAGATAAATTAAAATAAAATATGACAAAAACAAAAGAACAAACAAGAAGACAATAAAAACCCATGTTTTTTCTCTTTCTTATTTCTGGCATAGAGGTGAACGGAATGCAACTCGTGATTTCCTCATTCCATCACATGATGATGGTGTCATGAGAAGTAGTTCCCAACAAGGGCACATAGACAGCAAAATCCCACAAATTATTGACATCATCTATCCCTTGTTTAAGCTAAATTTATTATAACAAAGAAGTAAACAAATGGAAGAGAAAAAGGAAGATGAGTAGTGGAGAAACCTTCATATGCTTTTGGAGAAATGAAAGAGTGATCACTTAATACTCTTGAGAACCTCCTCTAACAATGGAGACCGCAACAGAAAAACAATGGGGGAAAACGACCTGCTTTCTGCTGTGAATGGAGGGAAAACGGGAGGGAAAACGAGTGGCTTATATAGTTACTCTTCAATTTCTGCGATATCTCAAATATTTGCGATATCGCACAAAAAGGGTAAAATTAGAAGAAGAAAAAAAGAGCCTCTATGTACTATCCCCATCTTTGGGATATAATTAAAGTCAATGCCATTTTAAGAAATACAGGGCATTTTCTACCCTATACGGTCAAATCCCCTTGAATCATTCACAAACAAACTCTACATGACTCGTGCCCGTCATGGGGCGGGTTGGGTTGTGACAGCCATACAACACGCCACGGGTTGGGTCGAGTTTCCGGGTCGGGCTCGGATATGCCTAACCCCAGCTTGAGCCCCATTGCCATCCCTAATATAAAAATGGATGATGTTGGCATTGTTGGAGTCGTGCAAATCATGAAGGTCCTACGTTATTCATGGCACCCTCACTTATAATATAGAATACAAATCAAGGAGAATATTTCGCCACTGTATAATATAGGACATTAGGGCATGTTTGGCAATTAGCTAGTAAAGTGAAAGTAAAGTGAATCCAGACAAGAAATGACAAAGGGTTATATCAAAAGTACACAATTTCAAAATCCCCTCCAATTTTTTGAAAAAAGTCAAAAAAGCGACCTCCTTTCTCCACTAAAAGATAAAAAAAAAAAGAGTAAACTTTTCTATACAAAAAGTCAAAAAGATTACATACCAAACAACTAAAAAAAAAAACACCATCATAACCCTTTATATTTCATTCTCTCTTGATTTGATACTTCACCTCACCATACTTCAATTCACCATATATCCAAACATGCCCAGTTTGTATGTGTTTTTTAATGCCTATATGTTTTCTGAAAGAGATTTTACATAAAAATTACTTAAAATTGTGTTATTTAGGTAAATTGTCTGGCTTTTCAAATTTTCCGACAAAGTGCTTTCTACTTTAGTGGGATGATGAAGATTTTAAATTTCTATGTTAGATATAGTTTAGGGATGCCAAATGGGTAAGGCACGGTCCAGCACGGGAGTCAACGGCCCATGGCTTGGCCCGACACGGTCAACGGCATGGCTCGTGCTAGGCCAAGCTGCATGGCACGGGCAGCCCGTGAACGGCCCAGCATGACACTGCCTAGCCCGTGTCCGCCGTGCTTCAAGGGTCGGCACGACCCATCAGGCTCACCTGATGGGCCCAATAGTAAAAAGACAGCTAGTTTTTTCTTTTTTTAAGACCATTTTGCCCTGCCCCACCAATAGCTATAGAACGGTCATATAAGGGGTATTTTGTATCTTTTTTAATTTTATAATGTCTATGAATAGTCTCACCCTCCCATTCTCATTTCTACCAAAATTATACAACTCTCTCGGTCTCTTTAACTCTCTCTCAAAGCATTTAAGTCTCTTACTCTCTCAGAAGTTTTTTGAGGGTCAAAGATCAAGTCATTAAGAGATAAGATTAAAGGCGCCTTAAAAATTCTGGAGGTATTTATATTATTTAAATTTGAGATTCCATATTTATAAGTCTGTAATATATTATATTAACTCTTATCTTCTCCTCTTTCTTATATTAATTGTCACAAAAAGAATGCTATTACTATTATTATATAACTTTTGCTTTCAAATTTTATTTTTGAAATATGGCGGGACGATCTTTTAGAAGAATTCCTACACAATCTTATTCCGTTAATTTAGGGGATGAAGATTATTTTGTTGAATTATAAAAGGAAGAATAGGTAAAGTCCCAGTACAACTCACTAGTTTCCACAGAACATACAAGTGAACTAGAACTTCTCTTATTTAGCAAGCATATACAATTGTTACTGTTATTGAAGATGGAAAGGAGTTCCAAAAGGCACAATGTAATTACTATGATAAGATGTATGCTGCCGAATGAGATGGGAGTACTGGCCATTTGATAAGGCATAGGAAAACGTGTGAACCCTTACAGAAGCTGAGGACTTGAGAGGAGGGGGGTTAGGGACAGACCCAAATTTATACTACTAGTGGTAGTAGTTTGGGCTTTTTTTTTCTTTTAATGTTGTTCTACTAGATAATCATTTGTTAAAATGATTATATTAGCTGAATTACCATTTGTTTTCACTGAGAATGAATTTTTTAAAGAATTTATCCAAAATAACCTTTGCCCACAATTTAAAAATATTTCTATAAATATTGCTATAAATGATACTATTGGAGTCTGGCAAAGTGGAAAGAAAATATTAAAAATTACTTTGCAAACATTCATGGTAGAATAGCTATAACTACAGATATCTGGTCATCTAGAGGAGATGATAGTTATCTTTATATTACTGCCCATAACATAAATGTAAAATGGGTTATTAATAAATGAGTAATTAGTTTTGCCAAAACTTGAATGGCCAGACATTGGCACTAAAATAAGTTTCCTTATTTTGGAAAAACTAGATAAATATAATATTAAGGATCAACTTATAGTTGTAACTTTAGATAATGCAGCAAATTATATAGTGGCTATTGAACTAATGAAATTGCAAATGTCACTTACATCTTTGATAGAGATTTCTATCTTCCAAAATAGATGTATATATCACATCTTAAATCTCACTGCACAAGTTGGCTTAAAGCATATTTCCAGTGCAGTAGAAAAATTAAAAATTTTGCTAAATGTATTTTTTACTTCGTACAAAAAATACAGTTATATTCCAGAATATGTGCGATCATAATGTATCGGCTATAAAAATATCCACAGATGTTAAACATAGATAGAATTCTATGTATAATTTGCTAAATAAGGCAAGTGATAGAAAAGCAATTTTGAATGAATATTGTGCTTTTAATGCACGGGATTTGTTGATGACTGAGGCACAATGGGAGTTGTGTGCCCACATAAGAGATTTATTACATATTTTTTATCTTGCAAAATTATTTTTCTTCGAGGTGTATTGTCTCACATCTAATGGAGCTTTAAATTATTTTTTTGAAATTGGTTTACAACTTAAAAGATTTAGAAATCATTTTTTACTAAAAGACATTGTTAAAAAAATGGAAAAAAAATTAAAAAATATTGGAAAGATGCTCCAATGACATTTTGTTTAGCGGCTGCATTAGATCCTAGGTTAAAATTAAATGTCGTACAGTTTTTTTATTGAAGAAATAAATCATAATATAGACGACCAAGATTTAAATACTTTTTCAAATATAAGGACAAATTCACAAACACTTTTTCAATTTTGTTGTGACCAAATGTATACAACAGGCGTTACTATGGCCTCTAAACAAGTTCAACAATCAGGTGGAGTTAGGTGAGATCTGTTTTATAACAGACAGGGCAGAGCCTTCACTCAAGTAATACAATGACAGAGTTATCCTCATATCTTGACTCTGGTATATTACAGATGCCGGATGCATATAGTTTTGACGTTTTAGTCTAGTAGAAACAACATGAAAAATATTTTCGGTGTTAGCCGCATGACTCATGATCTACTAACTATTCCAATGCCTCCTGTATCATCAGAATAAGCTTTTTGTGCAGGTGAATGTGTGGTGGATAACTAAAGAATGAATCTAGCTTAAGAAACAATAGAGCATGCTGTGTTTGCCTATGAGACTGGTATTTGGGTGACAAAAGAAGCAAGACTTGAAAGAAATTGAAAATTATGATCCAGCCGAACACATTAGGGGACTACAAATCTAATTTTCTACTTTTTTTCATTCTAATTTGTAAATATAAAAGTTTTTTTTTATTCTCTAAAAATATTGTAAAGGTTTTGAAGGCAATCATATTGAAAAACCTTCAAGTAGGAAAGATCCAAATGATTCTCTTCTAGGTAGATTAGGTCGAGTTTGACCGAACCACTTAAATACGCGTATCATTCTCTTTTTAGTGTGTATGTTTTAATTTTTAAATTTAAGTGTAAGAGAAAAAATAAATAGACATAAGTGTGAGACCAAAACAAGAGGGACGGGCCGACCTCTCGGATAACCATTTTGAGTAGTGAGTTCTTGGAAAATGTCTTCTTCAAATTTCTTTCCCATGATGAAGTGGATTTAGAAACCCATCACCTTCCAACCACCACCAACATAGGAAAATGCTTTTCTAAAATACATTGGGTGGTCGTATAAAAGGCCATTTCATCTGTTGTAGAAACCTAAGTGTTTTCTGGAGAGGATTTTGGACTAATTAGTATACTCTCTCTCTCTCTCTCTCTCTCTCTCTCTCTCACACACACACACACACTCTTTCGTATCCCTTAATTCACTCTTTAATGGGCCTAAACCAACACATCTTTACTATCTCTTTCTTTGTGAAAACAAGGCTCCTCTCCCTCCTGAGGAGCCCAATCTCTTCAAACATGATCCTAACTATAAGGGTCAATAACGGCTGACAGAGGCCGGCAGAGGTGAAAGACCCAAGACACACCTCGCTATAGTGAGAGTGAATCTCGCTATAGCGAGAATGGCGCGGGAAGCCCAGTTGGATTCAGACTCTAAGAAGAAATTTGAGACAAACTAATATTCTTAGTGGATTATATATTGGGTGTTTCTCACAACCCAAATTCAGAAAGATCATCTCTCAAGTTCTAAATTAGAGATCTAATTGAGAGAAATATTATCTAGAGATTTATTGAATAGTTGTGCCGCCAAGTTCTCTAGAGAGTCAGGTTCTTATGCATCCCTTGTGGAAGATTATCTTCTTGCGTAAAAGATTTGAGGAGTCAAGTGTAGGATTGAGTTTGTTGCAATCAATGGTGTAAAGTCGTGAAGCGTGAAGCGACACAAGGTAACTTCAGTTCTTAGATAGATGATATATGAGGAGAAAATCTGAATTTCTTGTAATTGCGAAATTCACAGTGATTCAGTTCAGATCTGTGTTTTTTTACCTGGTTAGGATTTCCCACGCTAAATCTGGTGTCCTTGTGGTGTGTGCCGTTTGAGTTTATTTTCCGCTGCTTAGTTATTTGTTTTTATACACTATTTGACTGATTTATTGAGTGGACCAATATAGGGATCCCGTGCTCTAAACTTTTACTAACCATTTCTTCTTTTCTTTTTACCCATCTTTCTCGGCCCAAAATATATCCACTTCACTCCTCAAAACTTTTCTTGTTCTTCTTTTCCTCTCCTGGTATATGGAATTTACTGTTTAGATATTCTGCAAATCATCAATTCATGAAAGATTTTGTCGTTTCTGTTAAATATGCATTGTTGTTAGCTGTTTTGTTGTCGTTGGAATAGTAGTGAGTAGTGGCTTACAACTCACCATTTACATCCCTACGTCATTGTCACTAAAGATCCACCATCTGGTGCCTGGTGGGCCCGCCGAGGTAGAGCTGGTTCATCTTTTGCAAGAGGAGAGATGCAGAGGAGAAAGAGAGTCTAGGGATATAAATGTGTCATCGGTTGTCTTATAATTCGGAAGTTTCGATCCGTTAAAAATTGGATTTGGGTTTTTATTTAGATCCCAATAGGTAAATGAATCCGGGTTTGATTCCACCTTGGTTCAAATCCGTGGACTCGAGATCCAACATATTATCTCAATTTTTAAAATTTTTTTTTAAAAATATATTTTTTTAATATCATTCTTTACCTAGACTAAGCCTAGGATCCGGACAAAAAACCATCCTATATATGGTTCTGGTTCCGATTCCGGTTCCAGTTTCGAAGCGATTCAGAATTCGAATCCAATTCCACATTTTCCCTTATGGTTTCGATTTCGGATCTACTATGAACCGGACCAGAACCGCTCCCAAACCCTCCCCCCCCCCGGGTTTAGAAGTCTTCATTTGAACAAAGTCCTCGATTTGAGTTGTTGAGTGACCGGATACTGACGTGGATTACCCTGCTGACGTGGCGTAGCAGCAGCCATTCATACATTCCATTAATCAACTAATTGCCCCTGGCACTGAGCTTAGGGTTTTTTTGACTTGACCACTGAGCTCTTGGAGCTCCTTCAGCCGCCGTCCCATCATACCATCTTTACCGAAACTCACTTCCAGAAATCTCGGGCCGATAAATCGGTCCATCGTAGCGAACAGGCACGATGGCCTCCTTCTCTCAGATGTATGCTCCGATATCTTCATCTTCCTCCGCATTTTTGGGCCAAAGGAGCAGCACGAACTCAAGGTTCCTTCTCTTCTCCCGATGTCTTTGTAAAAACCGAAAAATCGGATTTTGCAGATACCGATATGTTTATTGAACTGAAGAAGTTCGGATCGTCTTTCACGTTTTTGTTTGCAGATGGTCGAAGGTCGTGATTACCTCGAGGAGCTGCGAGACTATCAGATGCGTAGTCACGCCGGAGAAAACTGGTGGGGTCTCTCGTCTTCTCCCTCTCTATGTGTTTGTGTATTTGATTTTGGTGCTTGAAGATGATAGAATGTATGATTGAGAAAATGAGATAAAAACCTGATTTTGATAATGTTAACTTAGGTGAGAGCTTATGTTAAGCAAATCTGATTTGATTTAATGCTTCCATTTTTTCATTAAATAAAAATGAAATAACCCCTTATTTATCTATGTGGGCCCGGACCCGCAAAAGATTCGCGCGGCCGGTCGCGTATAAAATGCTTAATACAAAAATAATCCTAATCATCATCAAAGCATTGTTAGAACTATAATGGGGTTCGTGGGCCAAATCCTCATATAGGTTGCAGTTTTTCTCATATCTAGTATTAGCGCTTCTATTTATGTCCTCATCTGCGTGTCCCTTTTACTCCTTTTGGAGTGAAATTTTACGAGGACACAAACAACTCACAAGAGACGATTTATTTTGAGTGGTTTAGATTTTTCATAAATAGGTCCCACTCAGTGGCCTTGAGGATTTATCTGGGTGTGAGTCATAAAGGATTATGGACTCCTGTGTGGGAGCTGGCCAAATTTTGCTCTGATCAGAGTTCTATACATGGTTGGCTTGATCATGTCTAGAAAACGTAATTATTTATATATTTTGGACTTGATTGATCCAATGGTTGCATATCAATGTCTGATATAATCTCCAGTTGGTTATAGTTTATGTTGTAAACTATAATGGGGTTGAGTGGAAAAGTAGAGCTGCCAAAGCGGATCCTAGATAATGGGATGGGACTTAAGATGATGATGTTGACGGAGATGATGATATTATGTTGTGAACTTGTGTTGTGACCTATCAATCATTTTCATATTCTTTGATTTTGAAAACCACTGGCTGTGTGTAATGAAGCTTACAAGACAACGGTCTCTCGCAATGCTAACCTTGCAAAACTTCAAGCTGGTTATCTGTTCCCAGAGGTATGTGCAGCTTATATATATATATTTTTCCTTAAATTTTTATCAATTTTTGTTTATATAGTGATAGATGTTGAAAATGATAATTTTGGGTGATTGTTTGGAGATGATGTATGGAAGAATGATCTTGTAATCATCTCTCTATCTTTAACTTAATTTTCCGAATACATAAGAATAAAATTCATTTATGAGGGAATAGGAGAAACATTGGAATTCTTGAACACATCATGCTTTTGTTTTGGGACTTAAGGCACTGGACAACCAGCATGAGTTTATCAATGCAAAGTTTATTGTGTAATTTATGCCTTAAGTCATTTGGAAGTTTCTCATTGCGGTCACTCTGGAAGCAGCCTCCGATTCTTATAGATGAGCTTAAATTATCCTCTATATATGCCAGGCATGTTCCTCTATTGGTATAGAAGAAAACTGAATGACTTGGATTAGGTTGTGATCTCAGTTGATCCTGTGGCTGTGAGTTGCTTCTGTCAACTCTTCCAACACATGCTTTTGATTTTTTCTTAACCATTTTAGAGTGGAAGGCTGAAAGATGACTGTATGAATTTAGTGAATGTGAAACGAAGGGGAGGAAAGAAAGAAGCAACAGTTGAAAAACCTTAGAAGATGGAATAACATTGGGCCATGTATTACTCAGCTTTTGGGTTAAAATTGAGTTTATTTTTTATGACATCATGACCAGTTCAACCGTTTGCCCTTCCCTTAGAGATTGGAAGTCTAAAAGATGAGTGAATGGGTATTAGGACGGAAGAAAGAAATGCAACTGTTGGAATTTGGATAACCCTACAAAATGGCCAAACAACTATAGAGCCCATCTTGGCTTTTAGGGTGAAAATCTGAGATTTTTGTAAAGTAAATTGTCTTCAATTTTACTGTTTGCTTATTCAGTTTTTCAATTTTAAACTTTCTTTTGATTTGGAGCTCCTAAAGCTCCATAATTTTTTGACTTCAATTGCTCCCTATGGTTTTACTTCTAAGATGGAAAAAACCTATTAATCGCCACTCTTGCAAGGGAAGCAAAATAGAAACTGGCATGGAAAAACACTAGGGATTTTTAGCAGTTCTCTGAACTCACAGAAGAATCGTGTCAACTTACACAAAGTGTAAGCATCCAGGGTCTTTAGGTGGAAGGCCCAAATAGGTATTATATGAAGCCCTGTCCAACACAGGACTTGGGCGATGTGGGATGTGAGACTTCCAAACACTCCTCCTCGCGTGCAGGCCCAACAAATTTCATGGACGGGCCTGCCACGTGGGCTATACAACAACAACGGGATCAGAACTCGCTCTGATACCATGTAAGATTTCACGTACCAACCAAAAAGCTTAAGCTAATAGGTGGAAGGCCCAAACAAGTATTATATGAAGCACTGTCCGACTCAGGACTTGGGCGATGTGGGATGTGAGACTTCCCATCAGGCTCATCTACATTTGGATCTGTTCCCTTTTCCACTTCGAAGTTCGAACAACCAAGGGAAGAACATGATGGGCCCAAGTAGTTTGGTTTAACAGGTTGTTTCCCACTATAGCTTGGTGTCTTGTCATCTTTGTTGTATTTTGCTTCCTTTATTGATAAATTAAACTTCTGCCAATAATCAAAGGTACTGTGATTTACCGGTTACCTTTTATTCAGCATGTTTAGAAGCATTTTTAATCACAATTTGAAACATTAGATCCTTTTTCTCCTGTTTTGCTTCAATATTAAATATGAGGCAGAGCATGCTTTGCTTTGATTAATACATTTCACCATTCCAAAAAATAATAAAAAACATGAGTTGGTTTCAGTGTGGTCCCATAGTGCAGAGTCATATAAAGTGTTAATATATCAGCCTAAATAAAATAAAATAAAATAAAAGCAGGAAGGGTTTTTGAAAATTTCAAGTCCATGCTTTGAGTTCCATTGAAATTATTTCATAAAGAATTTAGTTACTATTTTATTTTTTCCCTTGAGGCTTCATTTCTTTATTCTGAAGATTATTGACATCTCTTGTGTGTTCATGTAATAATATTTCTTGTACAATGTGGAAGAATGGTGGTGTTACAATTTTATTTGTTGTGAGGTTGAGTGTGGGTGTTCCATCGCATATGTTTTGTTTTGGATGCTAACAGAAAGTAGGTTCTAGTTTTGATTCTTCTGGCGAAAATTATTTTCACTTTTTTTTTTCTTTTTTCCATGGTTAGAAATGTTATACTTACAAGTCCTTTCTTTTTTCTGAAATTAGATTGCCAGAAGAAGGTCTGCACACATGCAAAAGTACCCTGATGCCCAAGTGATAAGCCTTGGAATTGGCGACACGACTGAGCCCATTCCAAAAGTTATAACATTTGCAATGGCAATGGTAATGCTACCTGCATGTTGTTTCACATGAAAGTTCCTCAAACTTATCAGTAGGAGACAGAACGTGTTGATTAGAGCCGTCAACAAGCCAAGGCGGCTTGCGAACCAGCTCCACTTGTTTTGGTTGGGCTTGTTCTCAAGAATGACGTGAGAGCTATTTGACCGTGCTTGAGCTGCTCGACCTGATTAGTTCAGGAGCTGAGCTCCAGCAAGAGCCTGTCCATCATGACTCTGCTTGATGCCAGCTTGATTTAGGGCTTGGGCTAAAGCTTTTTCATCTCTACTCTGCTTTAGCTCGGCTGGAACAAGGGCGCGGCTCAAGCTTGATTAAGTTAATGTATGTATGAACCCAGGCTCAAGCTGAAGTTCAAACTTGACTCATTAACCTGCATAACCTGTATATATATGAGGAACACAAGTTGTGCGCAATCCCAAACTTGAGCTCGATAAAGTGAGGACAAGCCAAGTTGGAGCTGTAGCTCCTCGAATTTGACTCAAGCTTGATCCATGGATCAGGTAGTCGAGCTCAAGCTTGCCAAGCTGAGCTCATTAACACCTCTAGAGTTGACTATTCCACTCTGCATTTCCAATTACTTCCTAAAGTCAGTTTGATAGTTCAGTTCAGGAAGTGCTCATGTGAGCTTAATAAGATTTATCTAATTCAATAACATAAATTGCTCTGAGAATATCTAGTTCATTTAATGTTTACAGAGAGCAAATGCGTTGTCAACATTAGAAGGTTATAGTGGTTATGGGGCAGAGCAAGGTGACAAGGTACACAACCCCTTTTTAATGCTTTACCAGTTATCTCACAACTTCAGTGTTCACAAACAACTAAGGATTTTTATCACCATGTGATGCAGGATAGACCTGCAGCCTACATGTGGGGGCCCAAGACAGTATAGGACTTTTTATTGTTTCCCTAATAAATTGTTACTGGCTTCCTAGTTTTGTTTAATGAGTTATATTTAGGATAGAATCTAATTTGCTTAACTTTCCTAGTTTGATTAGGATTCTTAGACCCTATGTTTTCTTTTCTTATTTATATGGCATTGTAGAGATTCAGATCTCAGAGTTGATGATTAATCTTAATAGGGTGCTTTTTATCCCTTGAAGTGCGTCCTCGTGCGGTAGTATATGTGGAGGCCTTTATTGTGCTTCGACACTTTCGTGCAAACCCTAATCCTAGGGTTCTGTGCCAGTTTTTTTATTTTTTATTTTTTATTTTTATATTTTAATATTCGGTTTGGTGATCTGGAATGACAGAATTGGGGATTTTGGTCCGCGGAAGAGAGATGAGGATGGGTTTTAGGATTGGTGCAAGGGCTTAGGGCTTTCGAGGGGAAAGGGTTCGATCAGCAATGAGGGTTGTTTGGTTAGGGCTTTAGGGATTTGGGATAGGACGATTGGGTAACGGAGGCTTAGAATGGGAGTATGGCTTGGACGAAGGTGGGTTTTGGTTTTTTTTTTTTGGATTTGGGAAACTTAGGCAGTGGAGAATAGGGTTTTGAAAATGTTGGAAATTTGGGGAAATTGGGTTTTTTGAGTTTGTGGTGGAGGTCAAATTAGGTGGTGACAAAGAGGATTGGTTGGGTAATGGGTTTGGAGGGTCTCTGATGGGGTGGAAGTGGGCTAGTGACGAGATGAATAGGGAATATGACCAAACTGAAGGTAATGAACAGAGATGCCAACCGAACCCATCTTTCAAATCCCATCCCCAAGCCATCCCTAAAACTCTAATTTTCCAAAATACCAAAACCAATGCCAGCTGATTACCCATTCAAGCGAAAAAAAAGGAATGAGAAGAAGAGGAGAAGGACTAGAGGACATAAAAGAGGAGACCTATGATGAAGAATTGCAAATCGTAATTAGCTTATCAAAATTACGTTACACCTATGATTAGAAACCCTGATTTCAAAAGTAAAAGAATCAAATAAACTAAACCTTTTCACCATTGAGGTGTATTCCTGCCATTTGTTAAATGTAGTTTGACCAAAAGCACTATAATTAATAAATCATCAAGTTAGGGACTAAAGATTAATTATCAATATTATAGGGAATTTTGGATAATTAAACCAGAATTTAGGGACTATAGAATAAATTTCCATTAAAAGTAAATAACCAGCTGATTCTTGTTGTTGCCTAACTAGTTAATTTTCTATTGCTGGTGTTTGATAGCGTAAACAAGGAGGTTCTTGTCTCATGGTAAATATTAAATTATAAACTACCAACCAAAATATCACTAAAGGGTGAATGAAATGCACTCAAGTCTCAAAATCTATTTGTATTTGTATGTCTTACCAATTAGGAGCTAGTCATCAGTTCCATTGTGCTTTAATGTTTTGCAAATGGAGCATTTTGATGGTTTTTCTGTTTTCGTGCTTTTTAAAGACACATTAAAGGTTTAAAAGAAATGGGGAAGGGAGGGATTCACAAAAGAGAGGGTTGTAACCATGGTTGTCAGAATCCTATAATTATTGTACCAGATGCAACGGTTCATATCAAAGCCTAAGGAAAACAATTTGTATCAATGCAAATCCCATTTATTTGTGAATCTTACGATTTGATATTTGTTTCATTGAATCTTACAATTCAGGCGATTCGTCTGAGTGAGAATAGCCACAACCAAGAGATTAATATTAATAATCTTTTACTTTTTGCATTTTTTGGTTAACTTATTTATTTTTAAATGGTTATTTAATTATTAACGACATCTCTTAAGATTTTTTTGCGGTTTTATGTAAGTTTTAGAGATGAATAAGGAATAAGAAATTGTTCAGCTGCACATATGAGATTTTGTCCGATATCCATATTTTTAACTTTTCGATTTTTTTCTTCATGAACACATTTTTAACTTCAGGAGGCATCGAACATGTAAAAATTGATGATTTGGCTTTTATTTTCATTTTTTAATTTAAAGAGAGAAAAATAAACTATTGTAACATTTTTATTTTCCTAGTAACATGGATATCTTAAAACATATTAAACTATTGAGGCATATTATTTTTATGATATATTAATAAATGTCAATTATGTTCTTCATATGATTTTATCATAGTCTTAGTTGTTATGATATATATGTTATGGATGGAAAATAGATGGATTGCAAATAACTACTTATTTCTTTTTTTTAATTTTTAATTATTTTTTCATTCTTACGAGAAAAATAAAAAATCTTACGATTTACGATACAATTCAATTCATCTCCTTGAACGATTTGTGATATGATTTCGATATTCAAGACAATGGCAGTAAACTTGTAACCCCATTGGAAGGGTTTCTCTAACTAAAATGCACCCAAAGGTATTGGAATATGATGTATGCCATTGAGGGACCAATTGAATTTGATATTCAGGATATGCCAAAAAATGTGTCTGTAATTTGGAATTTCTTTTATCGATCTCTTTGATTCCGATTGGGTTCTCTTCACTACTCATACTGGTTGAAATGCGTTGCTATTCGAAGCTAGATGCCAGGTGTTTTGAAGGATAATTGAAGCCAAACAGTTCATTACATGTGCGGGAAAGGAAAACCAGTACAATGTTTGAACGAAGTGTGCAAGTAGGCAACTCAAATACATACATATATATATATATATATATTGGTTTAGGTAATGTGATGCTTAATAGAATCTTGAAGGTTCCTAATGGATCACAGACCCTGCCCCCAGTGGGATTGTTAAAGAGCACAACTGTTCAATGTCTCACCTGTACCTACCAGGGCTAGAACCTGCAACTTCCGCCCCCTGTAAGAATGGCTTTTGTTCCCAGTGTGAGCTAGGCAGGCAGACCACATCATTGTTGGTTGTTACACAATGTTCTTATGGAGGCTAATGTTGAGGCAGATGGCCTTTCCAAGGAAGGTGGCATGCACAGGTTGACTTGTCATTTAGTTTCAAATGAAAATTTTGGCCCAACAGCATTGGTGACATATCAGTACCATTTTTGTGAGTAAGCCCAAAAAAATTTGGCTCTTGAAAAAAAAAAAAAAAAGCACAGCTGATTTCCCAATGTTTTTTTAACCCCTTTTCCCATTTTGAGCTTCTCAGAAGTCGGAAAACGACATTAAAAACTGACATACATTAGATAGAGTTGAATGACTAAATTGTTTCATCAATTTTGTCAAATTGTTTATGGCTTTCCTTGCTTCAGTTTCCATTAGAACTAATGAGACCATTGGCAACTGATTGGTTGTTCTTTTGCAGAAATTGAGGGCTGCAATAGCCTCAACTTATTATGGCGGTCTTGGTATTGAGGAATCTGATATATTTGTCTCAGATGGGGCAAAAAGTGACATTTCCCGTCTTCAGGTCACTTTTACTCTCTCTCTCTCTCTCTCTCTCTCTCTCTCTCTCTCTCTCTCTCTCACACACACACACACACACACACACACTCAGTTTATTTTAAATTTTTGTCAATATTTCTCTGTAAGCTGTCATTGAGTATACTTTATCTGAAATTTGCATAATCCAGTTGAACAGAATATCTAGCATGAGAGTAGCTAGTCTTGGTTGTTAACTGAGGTGATTAGGGATTATTTACTGTTACCCCATCAAGATAATTTGACGTTGACATTTGTTTTCCTTCTATGGCAGCTGCTTTTTGGTTCTAATGTGACAATGGCAGTGCAAGATCCGTCATACCCTGTAATTTTCTTGCTTATGTACCATTCACTTCATCCTTTTTAAGGTTACCACATAGTTTAAAATTAGATACTTTTTGTATAAGGAAAAAAAAAATCACCGTGACTGTTGTAGGGCAATCAAAGGTTTTTTGAGGTGAAAATTCCTCACTAACATAACATTCCACCTGTTCAATGTTCAAAACTTCTATGTAATGCATTACTCCGCAGTGTTCCAGAGTCTTTCACATTCTTAATGAGTGAGCTTCCTTTTCATTGGCAGGCTTATGTAGACTCCAGTGTTATAATAGGTCAAACAGGCTTGTTCCAGAAGGATGTTGAGAAGTATGGAAAAATTGAATACATGAAATGCACGCCAGAGAATGGTTTCTTTCCTGATTTGTCTAAAGTTGCACGAACAGATGTCATCTTCTTCTGTTCACCAAACAATCCAACTGGCTCTACAGCGACAAGGGGCCAGCTGGAGAAGCTGGTACAGTTTGCTAGGGATAATGGATCTATTATTGTCTATGACGCTGCTTATGCTATGTATATTTCAGATGACAGCCCACGCTCTATATTTGAAATTCCTGGAGCAAAAGAGGTAAACTCTATCATGCACATGCTCCTCGATCGTCTAATCATATTCTTCCATAGTAATTCTAATTTTTTATTTCCTGAAAGTATTATTGTTCTGAGCTTCACTAAATGTATGGTTTGCAGTTTGCACAGGCATATATGCATTAAAAAAAAATGAAATCATCATTTATTCTTATATTTATAGGGTAGCCACAGTTTTTTTCTTTTGTGTGCATGAAAGGAATTGACTTGTACCAAAGTTAGAGCCCTTTTAGGAGTTCTACATTTAGGACTTTTGGGTCTTTTTGCTTGCTCACATTTAGTTCTCTAGAAGGATCTCACACTCTTTCTGGTGCCAGCGAGAACAAGTAGGAGTGAATCTTTTTCTAGGGAAGCTAAAAAATAAATATGATTAAGAGGGAGCGCTATTTTCGAGGACTTATTGGAAAAATAGATAGGAAGGATTACACTGTGCACCATGAGATGTAAAATTGATCATCACCATCCAAATGGTACTCTTGTAAATATAGATAGGAATGATTAAACTGGGCCTCATGAGATGTTGTGGATGTGTGGTGCTATTGTAAATGCACTTCCAGGAAGGGGTGTTTGTTATTTGTTTCCTTTTAATGTGCGAGAGATCCTTTCCTTGTAGGAAAGTATGATGTCGTGTTCAGTTGATAGGCATGAATTTTAGATTCTGGTATGACATTGGAATTAGAGGAAAAAGAGCAGCGAGGGTTCTGGACTTTTAATAGGTTAATGCTGTCATTACTGATGAGCCACTAGGAAATGATATAAACACCCATGTTTTTTTTAAATTTTTTTTTTATAATTATGTCCATTCTTTGTACTTTGTTACCAACAACGGTTGTATCTAATAGAAATCCAGGATACATGTAACATTTTGCAGAAAATAGTATGGTTCTCACCCAACCACATGTGCAACTTTTTGTGTGGTCCACCGGTGGTCAGTTTAACCCCTCATTCTCACCTGCACCTACTGGCACCGACCAACTTTTATCTACTATCAGACTGATGTTCACTGTTGGATTAAATCACCTTAAGCTTACATCATAAATCTTTGAGGTCCTTAATCCATGATGAGAACTTCCCATCCTACCTCCCACCATGATCAGTGGTGGTCCCAATTGGGCCCTACAGAGAGGACTACTCTTTATTAAGGTGCTGGTGGCACTTGTTAAATTAGGTCTTGTGACTCCCCTATTAGAGAACATACATCTATCCTTAACGTGAGTCATTTATTGCAGGTTGCGATTGAGACATCATCATTTTCTAAATATGCTGGGTTCACAGGAGTTCGCCTTGGTTGGACTGTAGTTCCCGAAGAGCTTCTTTTCTCAGATGGATTTCCTGTCGCCAAAGACTTCAACCGCATCGTCTGCACTAGCTTCAATGGCGCATCCAACATTGCTCAAGCGGGGGGATTAGCTTGTCTTACCACAGAAGGCCTTAAGGTCAGTTTTCTGTAGATGACTAGACTTTCATTTCTATTTCCATGGAGGGCCTTAAGGTTAGTTTTCTGTAGGTATTCATTTCTATTTCACAAGTCCTATATGGCTCTAGATCATCGTGCAGATGAGGCCCACCCCTTGTCTTCCAACCTTTTTTTATCCGGGGCCCATCATTAAATTGTCTATACTCGTATCAAATGAGCATCGCCATCACATTGGTGGTCTGCAAATGGGTAATTTCAACTAATTTTAAACATATGACAACGGCTATGGGTGCTCGTGTCATCTGTGAGGTGTTATTTTGTGCAATCTCCCATCGGTAAGAAACATTAACAGTTCGGTCACTGAAGGTAGGCCTGAGGTAACAAAGTTAAAGGTGGATCTGACTTGTGTACAATTGGGGTGGTGGATCCCCGAGCAAATGGTAGGACTGAACATTAAATTAACCTGTGATTTAAAACTCGGTCTCTGCTCCTGATTTAGCAGGGGTCAGGTCGAGTCAAGTCACGTTGACTACCATTTTGTTTCCCTCTTCTTTTGCAAAAAGGGCGTGGAGGAGAAGGGGAGGAGGGAAAATGGCTTTTTATTCAAATCATTTGGGTAATGGTTTTTCATAAAAAAAAAAAAAACTGAGGGAGGGTGGAATCATGGAAGAAGCAGCAATTTAGAGTAAGGGGTTTTGGTGGTCTAGTGTGAAAGGAAACTATAAAGTGATTTAGGATTCGGGGTGTTGATGGGCGTGGAGTGGAAGGAAACTAATAAAGGGTCTGTGCATGCGTTTGCGTCGCGCGCACGTGTGCACATGTGCGTGTGCAGAGAGAGAGAGAGAGAGAGAGAGAGAGAGAGAGAGAGTCTTGGGATACCCGTTTCGGTTGCCAATTTTGAAAATGATGATATTAACTGATGGTGGTGTATATTTCCACTTTAATGATTATTCCGTCCTAGCTAATATCTTTTGGAGTCCGTTTACTTCCAGGCTATGCAAGATGTGGTCCAGTTTTACAAAGAGAACACAAAAATAATAGTGGATACATTCACCTCCCTTGGATTTAAGGTGTATGGAGCAAAGAATGCCCCATATGTGTGGGTGCATTTCCCTGGCCAGAGCTCTTGGGATGTGTTTGCAGAAATTCTTGAGAAGGTGCATCTTGTTACAACTCCAGGCAGTGGGTTTGGACCTGCTGGTGAAGGTTTCATCAGGGTCAGTGCCTTTGGTCACAGGGACAGTGTTCTTGAAGCCTGCAGAAGATTGAAACAGCTCTTTAAGTAGCAGAGTACTCTCTCAGCATATTCTATCCAACATTTGTCTCACTGTTCTGTTCTTTCTGTGTGGATTCTGGGATATGAATGCAAAATTAATCCTTGTTTGCTTGTTAGAATCAACTCCATATGTAAAAAAGAAAGAAAGTACTGTTAAGACTTAAAAGGATGCTCCCTCTCTAGTTCTGACTGTTTTTTCCCTGTTTGGCTACCTTAAATCGACCAAAACAGTTTGAAATTGCCTTTCAGTTTCAGCCAACAATGTTATTTTGACCCCCACTTTTCGTAATACAAGCATGGGTGCAACTCAGGCAAGCCAGACCCAATCCTGACCAGAAATTTATGTGGGTAAAATCCACACCCGAACTTAACATGAGCATGAATGACTTGAACTCGATCCAAATTGTGAATTTCCCCATCCGAAATTTTTTTGGCTTGGGTTGGGTTTTTGATGTTTGGTTTGCTTTTCGAAGGATATTAAATTCCATATATACTAGTAGCATGTAATTGCTTTACCTGTGTACAACTTTGAGTTATATTTATGTTCAAATTGTTAAATCTAATATATTGATTACCTACATTTAATAATAAAATTGGCTGTAAGAAAAACTCAAATCATCACTATCCAATTCATGTCCCAACTATGTTGGGGTTAGCTACATAAATCTTGCTTCTCCTTTCGAGTCTATCTTATGCCAAATCCTCAAATTGGTGGCATTTCAAGTTTATCCTTACTATTTGCATCCACCTTCTTCAGCCTACCCTTTCTCCTTGAGGAGCTGTTAACATCCACGGAAAGAGGATTTGGGAATTCATATTGTGAAGTCCATTTCAAATGGAGTTAAGATGATTTGCCTCCATTTCAAGAAGCCAGCCAAATGGGCATTATTAAATCAGTGGGAAGTGTCTGAAGCGGAAAGAGGTGCTAGGCTACAGTGAAACGGACGTCCTCATGGGACGGTTCGTTTTTTCATTTTTTTTTTTTTTTTTAAATTTATGGGATCCAAAATCATGATCCGGACCGCTAGATATATGAAGAAGGTCAAACACGGTCACGTGTCAAATTTTCAACCGTTGATCTATCTCGGATCTCGAGATATTTGCAAAAAAAACGTGAGCCATTAGATCTAATATTTTGGATATAATGGGCCCCATAATCATGATCTGATCCGTTGGTTCTCTTTGGAGGGCCAAAAACGGCTACAGGTTAAAAAATGAGCCTCTAATTCAAAGTAGATCTTGAGATATTTACAAAAATATTTTTGACCGTTGATGTCCCATACCCTATTGACTGAGTTTGAAATTGACACAGTGTGGTTTTTTAGTTTTTTTTGTAAATTCGGGCACCATAAATCATGATCCAAGCCATTGGATATATTCAAAAGATCATTTACGACTATGGGTCCAAATTTTAGCCATTGGATCATCATAGATTTTGAAATATTTACCAAAAAGACAAACATTTATATATCTTTTTTTTTAAACCATGGCCCACAAATGTAAGATCCAAACCATTAATTCTCTTTGTAAGGCTAAATACAACTACGACGTCAAATTTCAATACTTGAATCCTCATGGATCTTGAGATATTTATAAAAAACTTTCAACCATTGTTTTAAAAATGTCTATTTCAATCATTTTTTCTATGTAACCAAACAAACTAATTTCTACACCATCTACTTCAAACAGGGCCATTTGAAAGAGATCTGTTTTATATAGATAAGTCACGCAAAACAAGCCATAAGATGATCATAGGCAAGAGGGCGGAATTTGAAGGCCAGAAGAAGATCCCTTGACATTAGCACATGATGCTGTAGCTGTTGCACCTTGTCCATTATATGCCTAGTTTATATCTCTGAGTTACACATTTTGGCATGGCACATCTTTGCTACATAAAAGATTCACTGCAACTTGGGATGATGCAGTGCCTCTAATATTCTTGAAAACAGTGTCATTAAGCTTAACACGCGAGGGCGTCTGTAAGCAGAGAGAGAGAGAACAAATAGCAAGGGTTGGTTTACTTGGAATCTTTAACAAATTAGAAAAGAAAACAATCAAAAGATTTGCATTCACTACCATGATATTAAATGCACTATGCATTAGATCTGCTTATCATGAATATAAACAACGTACCTTTAGACTGCAGGAAGTATATGGGCAATATTCTTGATCTAGGACCATTGGCTGTACCAGTGAAGGTGCAATTGCGCACAACCAACCCCACAACATCTTCTTCATTGGGGTACCTACCAAGGCTTCCTACACTAATACCATGGCCTGGTCCACGGAAAATGTTGGATATGGTGACATTGGTGCTCACGGGGGCCAAGAGAGATGCAGTCATCACCGCTGCCGTTGCCGATGATAGAACAGGAGATCTTGATCCCATTTGAACTTCCTATGTGGATTCCATCTGTGTTTGGACTTTCATCAGGCGCAGAGATGTTAATAGACTGGAACTTGATATTATTGCATCTAAAAATGTTCATAGGAAAGAAACTTGCTGTCGATGGAAGATATGCCCCGAACCGTTGCATCCGTAACAAATGATAATTTCAAGGTCTGTTGTTGGAAAGAAAATAAAACATTAATCCTTAATGTTTCTAGTCTTACTTATGGATGTGCTGAATGAAACATATTGATAGGAGAAAATATTTTGAGTTAGAAAGGAATGGAGCTTACTGTTGGTAGTAGCTTGCATTTAAAATTCTTAGGGCAATGGTTGTGTGGCCAAGCAGAAGCTCCTTAGCCATCAAATGTCCCACCTCCTACGATCATTAAACCTTTGATGTATTGAAAATGAATCCAAACATCCGAATCGAATTTGTTGAGATCTGTGGGTGCTTTCATCACTCCTTTCAATTGAAATACAATGCTGCCCTTACATGGGCCTCTGAACACCATCGGGCCCACAAGAAATGTTCCTTCTGGAATGAAAATTCTGCTCATTCCATTCCACACACATGCCTCCTTCCAGGCACTCAATAAAGCCTAAAAACATGCAAAATAAATGGTAATGACATTAGGATTTACGACATTGAAAATAAATAAACCGTATCCCTTTCACATGGCCCATCTCATATCCCCTATGAGATTGCATGATGATGATTAACGCCTGGCTATGTAGCGCTCCCCTATGAGATCTCATAGCCCCTATGAGAATGCCGAAAACGCTTGGCTGTGTAGCGCTCCCCATAAAAATATATATATAGGGAAATGCTCATGTGAGAGACACTCTCACCAAGTTGGTGAGAGATGGGTGGGGGCCCTCACATAAATATTTGGAATCTTTGCATTTAAGTTAGTGATATTTATGTGAGGGCCCCCACCCATCTCTCACCAACTTGGTGAGAGTGTCTCTCACATGAGCATTTCTCATATATATATATATATCCATCTACCATTATAAAAGAGAACAAAGTGTAGTACTTGTTTCACTACACTCCTTTGTGGGGCCTACCAATATAAAAATAATAAAAATCACCCTTATTTCTATCTTATATATATATACTATATAGTACTATTATATTATACTACTATTACAAAAGAGAACAAAGTGCAGTATTGTTTCACTACACCCCTTTGTGGGGTCCACCCATATAAAAATTATAAAAATCACCCTTATTTCTATCTTATATATATATATATATATATCTACTATTATAAAAGAGAACAAGTTATAGTAATTATTTCACTACACACCTTTGTAGGGCCCACCCTTATAAAAAGCATAAAAATCATAATTTTTTTAGTACTTGTTTCTCTACACAACTTTGTAGCGCTTACCTTATAAAAATCATAATAATCACCCTTATAAAGAGAACAAGTTATAGTTTGTGGGGCCCACCCTTATAAAAATATAAGTTGTAGTACCTGTTTCTCTTCACACCTTTGTGGGGCCCACCCTTATAAAAATCTACCCTTATTATTCTATCTACCTATTTTATATATCTATTTACCCTTATAAAAGAGATCTACCCTTATAAAAGAGAACAAGTTGCCGAGCATATTTATCTACACCTTTGTGGGTCCATCTACACCTTTGTGGGACCACGATGGATGCTACCATGTCATGCTTGATAAAATTAAGCACCCAACACCTGTGATTCTGGGGCACACTTAAAAAATGCTCCATCTCCATCTCTCTTTTTCGATTATTCATCTCCCAATGGTAAGTATAGATTTTTTTTCCTCTCCCACCGTCCATTTTAGGGGTGTAAAAAAACCGAAACAGAGTCTAACCAAACCAAACCGAACCGAACCGAACCGCGGTTAATAATAGAGTTTCACGGTTCGGTTACGGTTATGGTTTTTGAAATCGAAAAACCACACTTCACGGTTCGGTTACGGTTTTTGTCTCGACTCACTATTATTAACAGAACCGAACCGTTAACCGCGGTTCGGTTAACCGTGTTCCCAAAACACATGGTTAACAGAATCGTTTCGCTAATAAGAAAAAAACCTAAGGGCCTAAATGTATTTTTTTTATAGTAACATATTATGCCATTCTCTAACTATGGTTTTTTTTTTCACAGTAAGTTTGATTGGTAAATGACAAAATTTTCACAAATTTTTTTAAGTAACAATTAACAGTAACCGAACCGTTAACCGCGGTTCAGTTTTTAACGGTTTGTCACGGTTCGATTACGGTTACGGTTTTTAAAATCCAAAAACCGTAAAACACGGTTCGGTTAACCATTTTCTCAAAAACCGCGGTTAACCGAACCGTTATACCCTTAGTCCCCATCTATCGCGCGCTCTCTCACTTTCGATTGTTCATCTCCCTATGGTATGTGGAGAGTCTTTTTTTTCCCTCTTCTAAAGATGATTAATACCCTGGCGAATCTTCTCCAAGTCACCCCAACCTGTAAGACATTTTTCCTTTTCTTCTCACATCTGCAAAGTGTTTCCATCAGTTCTTTTTTGTTTCTTGTACTCTCTATGGAATCGGTAGTGTGTGTTTTTTTATTTTTTAAACATTTTTTACCTATGTGTTATGGGAAAGAAAAGGGTTTTTGGTGATTCTTTGATACTATGGTTGCCACACCATGGGGTGAATGGATTCTGTCTTATGCTCTGCTTTGCATTCAATAGTTCTTTTTGAAATTTCCATATTCCCAATAGTGTACATGCTATTTTTGAAATGGGTTGGTGGAATTCACTAATCGACATTTTGGTGGATTTAAAAGATACTTGAGTGGTATTTGTATTTGAAATTTGAGAGTTTAGAACATCAGAGGCTCCGGGAGGTTTCCAGAAGATATGAGATTATTTTCTTTGTACAAACCCTTTAATTTTTTGTACACTAACCTTAAATATTTGTAATTTGATGTTCCTTCAGTTGTATATTATTGATTATGACCTTTGAAAAAGGTATAGGGACCTCCAAAACTCATAAGCACATCCCATATATATACAGGTGCTTCGTCAACATTATTGCTTTATTTAGTTTTTTCTATTTCTTTTTTAGAATAAAGTAGCAATTGACAAAATCACATAAATAAGAAAGTGAAATGTACAAACTTAAACTCATTTTATGTCCGCCTGCTTTTTTCTCTCTTTCAATGAAAGTTACCATTAAGAAAAAATTAAATATTATTTTCCCTTTTGCTTCATGTATTGTATTTTTTTTTTAGTTAGAATAATTGAGTTTTCAATCTGACATAATAGTTGTTTGACCTTGATTTATACCCCCGTTGGAAGAATAATCACAAGTTTGATAATGTGATAACTACTACTAAATCTTGGTTCTCTTCTGATATTAGTGATTGCTAAAGATAATTCCATTAATGCAACTTAGTGGTAGGTCTTATGAATTGATATTGTAAAATTGTTGTCGTTCTGCACCGTTTTTAGTTTCTTAATATACAACTTTTGCCAAATTTTTATTATAAAAGGGCATTTCAAGGGCATGAATATATTTATTTACTATTGGTCTTACTCATGAGGTTTAAATTGAAAAACTTTGATAATTTTCTAACACATTTATTTCTTTCATCATTGCAAGCTGCTTCTTCCCGTTCTTCTTCTTCTTTTCATGTATTTCATTGAAGCATCATGCCTTTCCTTAAAGGGAAAACGAGAATCTCATAGAAATTGCTTGTTATTCCAGCGTTCCTACTAACTTCAGAGTTAGTGAATGAAGTAGTGGTTTTAATGTAAACAACTAAAATAAGTATTTGAAGCTGAGTTGCAACAAATTCAATTTGTCTTTGTTCGTTTTGAATTTTTCTTACTTTGATCAGCACTCTCATCCTCTATACATAACAGAGCATAAGAGTTGATCTAGAATACTTGAGTTACATTCTTATGTATTTCTCAAGAGGAAAGTCCAATTCTGAAGGCAGGTTTGTATTTGTAGTTTTTTGTTTTTTAGTTTTTTTTCCCTACGAATATCTCTATTTGAGAGCTTCTATTTAACTGAACTTCTATGATTACTTTGTGTTATCCTTTTCTTACAGGTCTAAAATATAGCACTTTGTATCAACGAAAAGAAGATGCTGACTCTTGGAGTGGTATTGCTTATTTTTACCTGATAGATGTCCGTCTTATAAAACAAAGCACATGCTAAATACTAATATTGATCAACAGGTGCTTTACAAATTTTACCCATCAAAGTTCATATCATAGTTCCACCATTGTTGATCCCTGTCGCTGGCGGACAAGCCAGATTACTTCACTATTTTTTACGGTCGGTGTGAGATGTTATTCTTCTTTGTAAGTTAAGACTAAACCCACCATCTCCGTTTTGTTATTCTGATGTCCTTAGGCAGAATATAATTAATTTTTTTCCTTAATAGAATGTGATTTTGTAGTGAACATATAATGTTCATGGTAATTGGTTAGAACAATATGCTCATCTGTTTCTTAGTTTTTATTTTTATTTTTTATAAAACTGCAGGTCATCAATTTGACTATGTTTTCGACGGGACTCCAACTTCAGCAGGTCAAGTCCACTAGGAAACTGATAAGTCGACCCGATAGGTTAAAAAAAGTAAATTTAAATTTCGTGGGACACATTCATGAAAAAATTTATAGAAATATGTGATTTATATCTTTAAAAAGTTCTATAAATTCCATATCAATTGTCTTTTGAGATCTAATTTTCTCACTGTATCATTATGTTGTTGTTTTCAAATGTATAGGAAAAAAAGTAGTGTCAATTTGTATTTGGACATTGCACGGGCCTTGTAATTTACAATCCCTTATTTTCTATTGAAGTTTTATTTTTAAATGTATTGAATCTTCTATTGAATTTTTTAAAAACTTTATTTTTTTAGAATTTTTTTAGTGAAACTGTGTGCTCGGTGCATGCGCATTGCACCACTAATCTATATGTGTGTGTGTGTATATATATATATATATATATATATATATGAGAATATTTATGTAAGTCCATCCCTTGAATAAGGTGAGTGACCGTTGCTGACGTGGCGTACACCTTTTAAACACAAAGAACAGCAGCCATTTATACGTTCCGTTAATCAACTAATCGCCCCTAACACTGAAGCTTAGGGTTTTTTTATGTCTTGACCACTGCGCTCTTAAAAGCTCTTTCAGACGCCGTCCCCTACTCTCTTCGGAGCACGCTACAAAAACTCTCTCCCGTTTCGGGCCGATAAATCGGTCCATCGTAGCGAACAGACACGATGGCCTCCTTCTCTCAGATGTATGCTCCGATATCTTCATCTTCCTCCGCATTTTTGGGCCAAAGGAGCAGCACGAACTCAAGGTTCCTTCTCTTCTCCCGACGTCTCTGTAAAAACCGAAAAATCGGATTTTGCAGATACCGATATGTTTATTGAACTGAAGAAGTTCGGATTGTCTTTCACCTTTTTGTTTGCAGATGGTCGAAGGTCGTGATTACCTCGAGGAGCTGCGAGACTATCAGATGCGTAGTCACGCCGGAGAAAACTGGTGGGGTCTCTCGTCTTCTCCCTCTCTATGTGTTTGTGTATTTGATTTTGGTGCTTGAAGTTGATAGAATGTATGATTGAGAAAATCAGATAATAACCTGATTTTGATAATATAATTTAAATGAGAGCTTTTGTCAAGAAAATCTGATTTGATATATAATGCTTCCATTTTTCATTAAAAAAAAAAAAGAAAAAGAAAAAACCCCCTTATTTATCTATGTTGGCCCGGACCCGAAAAAGATTCGCACGGCCACGGCCCCGTTGCTTGTACATGATTTCTGGGCCAAGCAGGTTGCACTTTTTTTCATATCTAGTACGCTTATGCATGAATTCTGGGCCAAGCAGGTTGCACTTTTTTTTCATATCTAGTATTACCGCCGTGTCCTCTTCTGCGTGCCCCTTTTATACCTTTTGGAGTGAAATTTTATGGGTGGTTTGTTAATTTCACATGTGATGTGAAAATGCTTTACATATGCAAACGAATCACATGTGAGTCCTTTACATATGCAAATGTGTTATATGTGAAACATTGTCATTTTCACACCTCTTCAAATGTGAATTTGATTGCATCTAACGGTTCATATTCTTTCATGATTTTTCCACAAATTTTGAAATATCCATGATCAATCAAGCATTGTTCGCCTTCTAAAGAGGATTAACGGTTTGGATCGGGAAAAAGAGGGCCACAAAAATCAGAATTGAAGATCAAACGGACTAGCCTTTTTTGCAAATATCTCACAATCCATGAAGGATCCACGGTTGGAACTTGGGCAGCTAGCCATTTATGGCCTTATGAAGAGTTTCTACCGTTCTTATGTTGCATTAGAGGCCTAGATGATCAAAGAATTTGGAAAAAACGGGCTGCCTTTTAAACTAGTGGTCAGTACTGTGGCAATAGTGAATGTATCCAATGGTTGGTATGTTTCTAAAAAATATTACAATATCCACATTGAATCGATACATGAGATCTGCTCTCCTAGCTGGAAACGTCCTTTTAAAAGAGGACTAACGGTTCTGATTGTGCAAATGGGCTCTACAAAAACTCAGAAATACACATCTAACGGTCTGTACTTTATTGTAAATTTCTCACAAACTGTGATGATCCAACGGTTGCAATTTGTTACCATAGCCGTTTTTTACCTCCCTAACAATATGAACGGTTCAGATCATGATGTGGTGGCCCTTTGTAATAAAAAAAAGTGAAAAAGGCGTCCTTGGGCGTTTTGGTACAGTAGCAGGGTGGAAGCAAGCATGGTGTGATTCCTTTTCACACCTCTCCACATGGTAAAAGTTTCAGGCACTTTTTTCCCACAAAAATCACACCAAATGCACATGTCATTTACACACAAGATGTGTAAATTTCCCAAACAAACATAAATGGTGTGTAATGGTTGCATATGGGTTCATTTACATATGTAAATGCACTGAAACAAACGACCCCTTAATTTTACGAGGACACAAACAACGACAAGAGAGAATTTATTTTGAGTCGTTTAGATTTTTCATAAATAAGTCCCATTCAGTGGCCTTGAGGATTCATTTGGGTAGGAGTCATAAAGAATTACGGACTCCTGTGTGGGAGCTGACCAAATTTTGCTCTGATCAGAGTTCTATACATGGTTCGCTTGATCATGTCTAGAAAACGTAATTATTTCTCTATTTTGGACATGATTGATCCAAAAGTAGAGCTACCAAAACGGATCCTAGATAATGGGATAGGACTTAAGATGATGATGTTGACGAGGACGATGATGATGATATTATGTTGTGTACTTGTGTTGTGACCCATCAATCATTTTCATATTCTTTGATTCTGAAAACCACTGGTTGTGTGTAATGAAGCTTACAAGACAAAGGTCTCTCGCAATGCTAACCCTGCAAAACTCCAAGCTGGTTATCTGTTCCCAGAGGTATGTGCAGCTTATATATATATATATTTATATATATATATTCCTTAAATTTTTATCAATTTTTGTTTATCAAGTGATAGATGGTGAAAATGAAAATTTTTGGTGATTGTTTGGAGATGATGTATGGAAGAATGATCTTGTAATCATCTCTTTATCTTTAACATAATTTTCCGAATACATAAGAATAAAATTCATTTATGAGGGAATAGGAGAAACATTGGAATTCTTGAACACATCATGCTTTTGTTTTGGGAATTAAGGCACTCGACAACCGGCATGAGTTTATCACTGCTAACTTTATTGTGTAATTTATGCCTTAAGTCATTTGGAATTTTCTCATTGCGGTCACTCTGGAAGCAGCCTCCAATTCTTATAGATGAGCTTAAATTATCCTCTATATATGCCAGGCATGTTCCTCTATTGGTATAGAAGAAAACTGAATGACTTGGATTAGGTTGTGATCTCAGTTGATCCTGTGGCTGTGAGTTGCTTCTGTCAACTCTTCCAACACATGCTTTTGATATTTTCTTAACCATTTTAGAGTGGAAGGCTGAAAGATGACTGTATGAATTTAGTGAATGTGAAACGAAGGGGAGGAAAGAAAGAAGCAACAGTTGAAAAACCTTAGAAGATGGAATAACATTGGGCCATGTATTACTCAGCTTTTGGGTTAAAATTGAGTTTATTTTTTATGCCATCATGACCAGTTCAACCGTTTGCCCTTCCATTAGAGATCGGAAGTCTAAAAGATGAGTGAATGGGTATCAGGACGGAAGAAAGAAATGCAACGGTTTGAATTTGGATAACCCTACAAAATAGACAAACAACTATAGAGCCCATCTTGGCTTTTAGGGTGAAAATCTGAGATTTTTGTAAAGTAAATTGTCTTCAATTTTACTGTTTGCTTATTCAGTTTTTCAATTTTAAACTTTCTTTTGATTTGGAGCTCCTAAAGCTCCGTAATTTTTTGACTTCGATTGCTCCCTATGGTTTAACTTCTAAGATGGACAAAAGCTATTAATCGCCATTCCTGCAAGGGAAGGAAATAGAAACTGGCATGCAAAAACACTAGGGTTTTTTTAGCAGTTCTCTAAACTCATAGAAGAATCGTGTCAACTTACACAAAGTCTAAGCATCCAGGGTCTTTGAAACCCTTCCCAAGATGCCATCCTCTCTAATTTTGCTTCTTAATTTTTTGTTATTGTTGTTTTTGGAATGGCACCTAGATTTCATTGGAAAAAAAAAAAGATAGGAGAAAACGGATCTAAAACCGGCACTTTAAGATTCCACATACCAACCCAAAAGCTTAAGGTAGTATGTGGAAGGCCCAAACAGGTATTATATGAAGCCCTGTCCAACTTAGGACTTGGGCGATGTGGGATGTGAGACTTTCCAACACTCCCCCTTGCATGCAGGCCCAACACATTTCGTGGACGGGCCTGCCACGTGGGCTACACAACAGCGACGGGATCAGAACCTGCTCTGATACCATGTAAGATTCCATGTACCAACCCAAAAGCTTAAGCTAATAGGTGGAATGCCCAAACAAGTATTATATGAAGCCTTGTCCAACTCAGGACTTGGGTGATGTGGGATGTGAGACTTTCCATCAGGCGCATCTACATTTGGATCTGTTCCCTTTTCCACTTCGAAGTTCGAACAACCAAGGGAAGAACATGATGGGCCCAAGTAGTTTGGGTTAACAGGTTGTTTCCCACTACAGCTTGGTGTCTTGTCATCTTTGTTGTATTTGGCTTCCTTTATTGATAAATTAAACTTCTACCAATAATCAAAGGTACTGTGATCTACCGGTTACCTTTTATTCAGCATGTTTAGAAGCATTTTTAATTACAATTTGAAACATGAGATCCTTTTTCTCCTGTTTTGCTTCAATATAAAATATGAGGAAGAACATGCTTTGCTTTGATTAATACATTTCACCATTCCAAAAAAAGAAAAAAAACATGAGTTGGTTTCAGTGTGGTCCCATAGTGCAGAGTCATATAAAGTGTTAATATATCAGCCTAAATAAAAAATAAATAAATAAAAAAATCAAGAATTGTTTTTGAAAATTTCAAGTCCATGCTTTGAGTTCCATTGAAATTATTTCATAAAGAATTTAGTTACTGTTATATTTTTTCCCTTGAGGCTTCATTTCTTTATTCTGAAGATTATTGACATCTCTTGGGTGTTCATGTAATAATTTTTCTTGTACAATGTGGAAGAATGGTGGTGTTACAATTTTATTTGTTGTGAGGTTGAGTGTGGGTGTTCCTTCGCATATTTTTTGTTTTGGATGCTAACAGATATTAGGTTCTAGTTTTGATTCTTCTGGTGAAAATCATTTTCACTTTTGTTTGTCTTTTTTCTTTTTTCCATGGTTAGAAATGTTATACTTACAAGTCCTTGCTTTTTTCTGAAATTAGATTGCCAGAAGAAGGGCTGCACACATTCAAAAGTACCCTGATGCCCAAGTGATAAGCCTTGGAATTGGCGACACAACTGAGCCCATTCCAGAAGTTATTGCATCTGAAATGGCAATGGTAATGCTACCTGCATTTTGTTTCACATGAAAGTTCCTCAAACTTATCAGTAGGAGACAGAGTTCTACATTAAATCTAATGGTGTTGATTAGAGCCGTCAACAAGCCAAGGCGGTTTGCGAACCAGCTCCACTTGTTTTGGTTGGGCTTGTTCTCAAGAATGACGTGAGCGCTATATGACCGAGCTTGAGCTGCTCGACCTGATTAGTTCAGGAGCTGAGCTCCAGCAAGAGCCTGTCCATCGTGACTCTGCTCGATGCCAGCTTGATTAAGGGCTTGGGCTAAAGCTTATTCAACTCTACTCTGCTTTAGCTCGGCTGGAACAAGGGTGTGGCTCGAGCTTAATTAAGTTAATGCATGTATGAACCCAAGCTCAAGCTGAAGTTCAAACTTGACTCATTAACATGCATAACCTGTATATATATATATATATATATATATGAGGAACACAAGTTGTGCGCAATCCCAAACTTGAGCTCGATAAAGTGAGGACAAGCCAAATTGGAGCTGTAGCTCCTCGAATTTGACTCAAGCTTGATCCATGGATCAGGTAGACGAGCTCAAGCTTGGCCAAGTTGAGCTCATTAACTCCTCTAGAGTTGACTATTGACTATTCTACTCTGCATTTCCACAATTACTTCCTAAAGTCAGTTTGATAGTTCAGTTCAGGAAGTGCTCATGTGAGCTTAGTAAGATTTATCTAATTCAATAACATAAATTGTTCTGAGAATATCTAGTTCATTTAATGTTTACAGAGAGCAAATGCATTGTCAACATCAGAAGGTTATAGTGGTTATGGGGCAGAGCAAGGTGACAAGGTACACAACCCCTTTTTAATGCTTTACCAGTTATCTCACAGCTTCAGTGTTCACAAACAGCTAAGGATTTTTATCAACATGTGATGCAGGATAGACCTGCAGCCTCCATGTGGGGGCCCAAGACAGTATAGGACTTTTTATTGTTTCCCTAATAAATTGTTGCTGGCTTCCTAGTTTTGTTTAATGAGTTATATTTAGGATAGAATCTAATTTGCTTAACTTTCCTAGTTTGATTAGGATTCGTAGACCCTAAGTTTTATTTTCTTATTTATATGGCATTGTAGAGATTCAGATCTCAGAGTTGATGATTAATCTTATTGGGGTGCTTTTTATCCCTTGAGGTGCGTCCTCGTGCGGTAGTCTATGCGGAGGCCTTTATTGTAGGTAATGAACAGAGATGCTAACCGAACCCAGCTTTCAAATCCCATCCCCAAGCCATCCCTAAAACTCTAATTTTCCAAAATACCAAAACCAATGCCAGCTGATTACCCATTCAAGCGAAAAAAAAAAAGGAATGAGAAGAAGAGGAGAAGGACTAGAGGACATAAAAGAGGAGACCTATGATGAGGAATTGCAAATCGTAATCAGCCCATCAAAATTACGTTACACCTATGATTAGAAACCCTGATTTCAAAAGTAAAAGAATCAAGTAAACTAAACCTTTTCACCATTGAGGTGTATTCCTGCCATTTGTTAAATGTAGTTTGACCAAAAGCACTGTAATTAATAAATCATAAAGTTAGGGACTAAAGATTAATTATCAATATTATAGGGAAGTTTGGATAATTAAACCAAAATTTAGGGACTATAGAATAAATTTCCATTAAAAGTAAATAACCAGCTGATTCTTGTTGTTGCCTAACTAGTTAATTTTCTATTGCTGGTGCGTAAACAAGGAGGTTCTTGTCTCATGGTAAATCTGAAATTATAAACTACCTGTTAGTTGTACAAAAATATCACTAAAATAAAGGGTAAATGAAATGCACTCAAGTCTCAAAATCTATTTGTATTTGTATGTCTTACCAATTAGGAGCTAGTCATCAGTTCCGTTGTGCTTTAAGCTTTTGCAAATGGAGCATTTTGATGGTTTTGCCCTTTTCATGCTTTTTAAAGACACATTAAAGGTTTAAAAGAAATGGGGAAGGGAGGGATTCACAAAAGAGAGGGTTGTAACAATGGCTGTCAGAATCCTATAATTATTGTCCCAAATGCTACGGTTCATTTCAAAACCTAAGGAAAACAATTTGTATCAATGCAATTCCCATTTATTTGTGAATCTTACGATTTGATACTTGTTTCATTGAATCTTACAGTTCAGGCGATTCGGCTGAGTGAGAATAGCCACAACCAAGAGATTAATATTAATAATCTTTTACTTTTTTCATTTTTTGGTTAACTTATTATTTTTAAATGGTTATTTAATTATTAACGAAACCTCTTAAGAATTTTTTACAGTTTTATGTAAGTTTTAGTGATGAATAAGGAATAAGAAATTGTTCAGCTGCACATATGAGATTTTGTCCTATATCCATATTTTTAACTTTTCGATTTTTTTCTTCATGAACACATTTTTAACTTCAGGAGGCATCGAACATGTAAAAATTGATGATTTGGCTTTTATTTTCATTTTTTAATTTAAAGAGGGAAAAATAAACTATTGTAACATTTTTATTTTCCTAGTAACATGGATATCTTAAAACTTATTAAACTATTGAGGCACATTATTTTTATGATATATTAATAGATGTCAATTATGTTCTTCATATGATTGTATCATAGTCTTATTTGTTATGATATATATGTTATGGACGGAAAATAGATGGATTGCAAATAACTACTTATTTCTTTCTTTAATTTTTAATTATTTTTTCATCCTTACAAGAAAAATAAAAATTCTTACGATTCACGATACAATTCGATTAATCTCCTTGAACGATTTGTGATATGATTTCGATATTCAAGACAATGGCAGTAAACTTGTAACCCCATTGGAAGGGTTTCTCTAACTAAAATGCACCCAAAGGTATTGGAATATGATGTATGCCATTGAGGGACCAATTGAATTTGATATTCAGGATATGCCGAAAAATGTGTCTGTAATTTGGAATTTCTTTTATCGATCTCTTTGATTCCGATTGGGTTCTCTTCACTACTCATGGTGGTTGAAATGCATTGCTATTTGAAGCTAGATGCCTGGTGTTTTGAAGGATAATTGAAGCCAAACAGTTCATTGCATGTGCGGGAAAGGAAAACCAGTACAATGTTTGAACGAAGTGTGCTAGTAGGCAACTCAAATACATATATATATATATATATATTGGTTTGGGTAATGTGATGCTTAATAGAATCTTGAAGGTTCTACTTCACTGTGAATGAAGTAACAGGCATTTTTTTTAGGTCCCTAATGGATCACAGACCCTGCCTCCAGTGGGATTGTTAAAGAGCACAACCGTTCAATGTCTCACCTGTGCCTACCAGGGCTAGAACCTGCAACATCCACCCCCTGTAAGAATGGCTTTTGTTCCCATAGTGAGCTAGACAGGCAGACCACATCATTGTTGGTTGTTACACAATGTTCTTATGGAGGCTAATGTTGAGGCAGATGGCCTTTCCAAGGAAGGAGGCATGCACAGGTTGACTTGTCATTTAGGTTAAAATGAAAATTTTGGCCCAACAGCATTGGTGACATATCAGTACCATTTTTGTGAGTAAGCCCAAAAAAACTTTGGCTCTTGAAAAAAAAAAACCATTGCTGATTTCCCAATGTTTTTTTAACCCCTTTTCCCATTTTGAGCTTCTCAGAAGCCGGAATACAACATTGAAAACTGACATACATTAGATACAGTTGAATGACTAAATTGTTTCATCAATTTTGTCAAATTGTTTATGGCATTCCTTGCTTCAGTTTCCATTAGAACTAATGAGACCATTGGCAACTGATTGGTTGTTCTTTTGCAGAAATTGAGGGCTGCAATAGCCTCAACTTATTATGGTGGTCTTTCGTTTTCGGATGGTATTTTTTATGGTGGTCTTGGTATTGAAGAATCTGATATATTTGTCTCAGATGAGGCAAAAAGTGACATTTCCCTTCTTCAGGTCACTTTTAGTCTCTCTCTCTCTCTCTCTCTCTCCCTCTCTCTCTCTCTCTCTCTCACACACACACACACTCAGGGGCGGACCCAGGAATTCTTTCTTAGGGTGGGCCACTATGTAGAAAAATAATCTTGGGAGGGCCACATATAAAAAAGTGCATATAGTTTTCAAAATATATATGGGTTTTTTGTAAACTTTGGGGGCCCCACTATATAGAAACATAATCTTGGGAGGACCACATATAAAAACATGCATATAGTTTTCAAAATATATAGGGGTTTTTTGAAAACTTTGGGGGGCAATATGTAAATAACTATTAAATTTTATAAAACTTCAAGGGGGTTTCTGGAAATCCCCCCCCCCCCCCTTCCCCGCCCCCCCTTCTTCCTGCCACAGTGCGCGCACACACTCACATTTTATTTAAAATTTTTGTCAATACTTATCTGTGGCATATATGTCCATATGTAGGCTTACTTTAATCTGTCATTGTGTATACTTTATCTGAAATTTGCACAATCCAATGTAACAAAATATCTAGCATGAGAGTAGCTAGTCTTGGTTATTAATTGAGGTGATTAGGGATTATTTAGTGTTACCCCATCAATGCAATTTGACATTGACATTTGTTTTCCTTCCTTGGCAGCTGCTTTTTGGTTCTAAGGTGACGATGGCAGTGCAAGATCCGTCATGCCCTGTAATTTTCTTGCTTATGTACCATTCACTTCATCGTTTTTTAAGGCAACCGCACAGTTTAAAATGAGATACTTTTTGTGTAAGGAAAAAAAAACATCATGACAGTTGCAGGGCAATCAAAGATTTTTTGAGATGGAAAATCCTCACTAACATAACATTCCACCTGTAAAATGTTTAAAATTTCTATGTAATGCATTACGTCGCAGTGTTCCAGTCTTTCACATGCTTAATGTGTGAGCTTCCTTTTCATTGGCAGGCTTATGTAGACTCCAGTGTTATAATAGGTCAAACAGGCTTGTTCCAGAAGGATGCTGAGAAGTATGGAAAAATCGAATACATGAAATGCACACCAGAGAATGGTTTCTTTCCTGATTTGTCTAAAGTTGCACGAACAGATGTCATCTTCTTCTGTTCACCAAACAATCCAACCGGCTCTACAGCGACAAGGGGCTAGCTGGAGAAGCTGGTACAGTTTGCTAGGGATAATGGATCTATCATTGTCTATGACGCTGCTTATGCCATGTATATTTCAGATGACAGCCCACGCTCTATATTTGAAATTCCTGGAGCGAAAGAGGTAAACTCTATGATGCACATGTTCCTTGATCGTCTAATCATATTGTCCCATAATATTTCTAATTTTGTATTTCCTGAAAGTATTATTGTTCTGAGCTTCACTAAATGTATGGTTTGCAGTTTGCACAGGCATATATGCATTAAAAAATAAGAAATCATCATTTGTTCTTATATTTATAGGGTAGCCCCAGTTTTCTTCTTTTGTGTGCATGAAAGGAATTGACTTGTACCAAGGTTAGAGGCCTTTTAGGAGTCCTACATTTTAGGACTTTTGGGTCTTTTTGCTTGCTCACATTTTGTTCTCTAGAAGGATCTCAGTTCTCACAATCTTTCTGGTGCAAGCTGGAGAACAAGTAGGAGTGAAAATCTTTTTCTAGGGAAGCTAAATATTAAATTAAGAGAGAGCCCTATTTTCAAGGACTTATAGGAAAAGTAGATAGGAAGGATTACACTGGGCACCATGAGATGTAAAATTGATCATCAGCATTGAAATGGTCCTATTGTAAATATAGATAGGAAGGATTAAACTGGGCCTCATGAGATGTTGTACATATGCAGTGCTATTGTAAATGCACTTCCACGAAGGGGTGTTTGTTATTTGTTACCTCTTATTGTGCGAGAGATCCTTTCCTTGGTAGGAAAGAATGATGTCGTGTTCGGTTGATAGGCATGAATTTTAGATTCTTGTATGACATTGGAATTAGAGAAAAAAGAGCAGTGAGGGTTCTAGACTTTTAATAAGTTAATGCTGTCAATAACTGATGAGCCACTGGGAAATGATATAAACATCCATGTTTTTTTATTTTATTTTTATAATTATGTCCTATCTAATAGAAGCCAGGATACCTGTAACATTTTGCAGAAAATAGTATGGTTCACAGTCAACTGCATGTGCAACTTTTTGTGTGGCCCACCCGTGGTCAATCTAACCCCTTGTTCTCACCCACACCTACTGGCACTGACCAACTTTTATCTGTTATCAGACTGATGTTCACTGTTGGATTAAGCCACCTGAAGCTTACATCATAAATCTTTGAGGTCCTTAATCCATGATGAGAACTTCCCATCCTACCTCCCACCATGATCAGTGGTGTTCCCAATTGGGCCATACAAAAAGAACTGCGCTTTATTAAGGTGCAGGCGGCACTTATTAAATTAGGTCTTGTGACTCTCCCATTAGATAACACACATCTATCCTTACCGTGAGTCATTTATTGCAGGTTGCGATTGAGACATCATCATTTTCTAAATATGCTGGGTTCACGGGAGTTCGCCTTGGTTGGACTGTAGTTCCCAAAGAGCTTCTTTTCTCAGATGGATTTCCTGTTGCCAAAGACTTCGGCCGCATCATCTGTAAAAGCTTCAATGGTGCATCCAACATTGCTCAAGCTGGGGGAGTAGCTTGTCTTACCACAGAAGGCCTTCAGGTCAGTTTTCTGTAGAAGTTCATTTCTATTTCCATAGAGGGCCTTAAGGTCAGTTTTCTGTAGGTGTTCATTTCTATTTCACAAGTCCTATGTGGCTCTTGACAATTGTGCAGATGAGGCCCACCCCTTATCACCCAACCTTTTTTTCAAAATCCGGGGACCATCATGAAATTGTCTATACTTGTATCAAATGAGCATTGCCACCACATTGGTGGTCTGCAAATGGGTAATTTCAACTAATGTTAAAACATTTGACAACGGCTATGGGTGCTCGTGTCATCTGTCAGGTGTTATTTTGTGCAATCTCCCATTGGTAAGAACCATGAACAGTTTAGGTCACTGAAGGTAGGCCTGAGGTAACCATTATAACAAAGTAAAAGGTTGATCTGACTTGTGTACAATTGGGGTGGTGGAGCCCCGAGCAAATGGTGGGACTGAACACCATATTAACCTGTGATTTAAAACTCGGTCTCTGCTCCTGATTTTGCAGGGGTCAGGTTGAGTCAAGTCTGGTTGACTACCTTTTTTTTTCCCTCTTCTTTTGCAAAAGGGCGTGGAGTAGACGGGGAGACGGAAGGAGGGGAAATGGTTTTTTATTCAAATCATCTGGGTAATGGGTTTTCATAAAAAAACTGAGGGAGGATGGAACCATGGAAGAAGAAGCAATTTAGAGTTGGGGGTTTTGATGGTGTAGTTTGGGATACCCCGGCTCGGTTGCTGATTTTGAAAATGATGATATTAACTGATGGTGGTGTATATTTCCACTTTAATGATTATTCCGTCCTAGCTAATATCTTTTGGAGTCCGTTTACTTCCAGGCTATGCAAGATGTGGTCCAGTTTTACAAAGAGAACACAAAAATAATAGTGGATACATTCACCTCCCTTGGATTTAAGGTGTATGGAGCAAAGAATGCCCCATATGTGTGGGTGCATTTCCCTGGCCAGAGCTCTTGGGATGTGTTTGCAGAAATTCTTGAGAAGGTGCATCTTGTTACAACTCCAGGCAGTGGGTTTGGACCTGCTGGTGAAGGTTTCATCGGGGTCAGTGCCTTTAGTCACAGGCACAATGTTCTTGAAGCCTGCAGAAGATTGGAACAGCTCTACAAGTAACATAGTACTCTCTCACAGCATATATTCTATCCAACATTTGTTTCGCTGTTCTGTTCTGTGTGTGGATTCTGGGATACGAATGCAAAATTAATCCTTGTTTACTTGTAAAATATTCCACTTCATATGCAAAAAAGAAATTACTGTTAAAGAGGATGCTCCCTCTCTAGTTCTTACTGGTCATACCCTGTTTGGCTACCTTAAATCGACAAAAAACAGTTTGAAATTGAATTTGCCTTTTAGTTTCAGCAAACAATGTTATTTTGACCCCTCCTTTTAGTAATACAAGCAGGGGTGCAACTCAGGAAAGTCAGACCCAATCCTGATCAGAAATTTCTGTGGGTAAAATCCATACCCGAACTCAACATGAGCATGCATGACTTGAACCAGATCCAAATTGTGAATTTCCCCATCCGAAAGAAATTTGGCTCGTGTTGGGTTTGCTTTTCGATGGATATTAAATTCCATGTATACTAGTAACATGTAATTGCTTTACCTGTGTACAACTTTGAGTTATATTTACGTGCAAATTGTTACATCTAATATATTGATTACCTACATTTAAGTACAAAACTTGGCGTAAAAAAAAATTCAAATCATCACTATCAAAGCCTTGTCCCAACATAATCTTGTTTTCCCTTTCCAGTCTATCTGAGGCCAAATCCTCGAATTGGTTGTTTATCCTTGCTACTTTCGTTCATATCTTCTTCGGCTACCCTTTCTCCTTGAGGAGCTATCAACATCCATAGAAAAAACTTTTCTCACAGGCATCATCTGCTTGCATTTGACATATCCAAACCATCTCAAATGAGTCTCTTATTTTATCACTTATTTATGCTACCTCTAAATGCCCTGAATATACTCATTTCTAATTATATATTTTCTAGTTTTATCACATATACATCACAATATTCTCATTTCTGATATATACATTTATTTGCTTGTGTTCATAATTAGCCAACATTTTGCTTCATAGGTCATAGCTGGTCTAGAAGCAAAGTTTCTACTCCATTCATTTAGCTCTTATATTATGTTCGATCTCCATCCTTAATAATTATAGAGCCAAAGTGAAGGGATTTCTTTGGTATTTCTTGGGCTTCAATTCGCTGAAGTTGTAATTCATATATACTATGTCTTTGTATGACTTGTTTAAAGCCATTGGATTCTAAAGCCTCCCACCATCTCCGGTTTCGTACTCATGACATCTTTTGATTCATTCACCAATATTATATCATCCGTAAACAACATTCATTGAGGTACCTTCTTGAATATGAGCAGTAAACTCATTTATAATCTGTGCGAAAGGAAAAGGTCTTTAAGCTAACCTCGACGCAATCCTATCTTCATTTAAGAAAGGTTAATACGGAAAGGAAGGAAATAAAATATTTAGTTGAGAAATGAAAAAAAAATCATTTCTTTAATGAGAAATAAGAATATAAAATATAAAAAGCAATAAAGTAGATTGGAAAGGTGAAAAAGGACATACTAAAATATATAATTCAAAAATCCCTCAAAATCAAATAAAACGCCGGAGGACCCAATTCCTTATTTTTTATTTTTGGACTTTTTAACCCTTCTTCCAAGAAATTTCTTCATGAAACATGAAACTAGGTGTGGCAAAATCCAATTTTAGCCTTTTTTCAAAAAATAAATAAATTATGTTTGGTTTGATTTAAATATCCATCAACCATTCCGTTCTTGATAGAATGCGACAGCAACCATCAACATTGATTGAAATATGTTAGGGTACGGTACCCAATTGATGGAATCATACGTGGACCATAAACACCTCTCTTTAGTGCATAGACACTGTCAGGATTTTTTTTCCCTTTTCGGTTTTCTCTCACTTTTTAGATTGAAACCTCACTTCCCTGTAGTTAAAAGGCATGTCACAGTAAGATGTGGGACAAAAGATATCAATTTAATTTTATTAACATAGTTAAGAGTATGGATTGAAAAGACTACATAGGTCATCACAACATTCTTAGTTGCCTTTTACACACACACAAAAAAAAAAAAAAAAAAAAAAATTCTTAGTTGCCACCCCCCCTATCGAACATTATTTAGTTGTTACCCACTTATCCACTCACTGCTAGTCGAAGTGGTTCATTTGAGTTCAACATAGCAAATGTGTGCGAAATAGATGGCATTCAAAAAAGTGTGGAATTTGAATGGGTTGCATTGAGACAAACAATTTGTGATAAGGTCATTCTTATAAAGGTGCAAGTCAAAGATCTTAAGAAGTTATTTCAATAATATGAATAAAAGAGTAAGATGATCATAGGCAAGAGGATGGAATTTGAAGGCCAGAAGAAGTTCCCTTGACATTATGTCATGACCTGGGCTTGAGATCTGATTATCTCCCAGATATAACCCGAGTCGCGAGCTCGTACTTACTCCCGTAAACTCTGATTTAACAGAAGTTAAAACAGAATCCACAAGGGATAACATTCATTCATACCTGTCAAATACACAATGTTTTTTACAGAAATATATTCAACAATAACAATTTACAATTATAAACATGTATAACCTTATCATGTACTTACTTTTGTCAACCACTGCATATTCAAATACAATACTGGGTGACACTAATTCTTAATGTTTCTAGTCTTACTCCTGGATATGCTAAATGAAACATATTGATAGGAGAAAATAGTTAGAGTTAGAAAGCAATGGAGCTTAGTGTTGGTAGTAGCTTGCATTTAAAATTCCAAGGGCAATGGTTGCGTGGCCAAGCAGAAGATTGCCAAATTACCATGCTCTTCTCAAGGACCAAGTGGGCCTCGATCATGGGCTTGGTTTTTGGATGCTCTATATTCTATAATCTTGAAGATTTAGATATATAAATATATATTTATGTATGCCAACTTTCAGGAGACTAGTCTCAGAGTGGTACCCTTTTGTAGGGCTAACCTTTAGAAGGCATCATCATTATTAATATTTTTTTGCTGGATTTTAATCAAAACGGTGAGCAACAATTGGAAGTGTTAAATTTGGGCTTTTGGGAATTTAGTGCTGGGGTTGGAGGCGGTCATGCTCCTGTGGGGGGCGGCAGGTGCGGGGTGGGGGGCGGCCTGAGTAACCTGATCATAGGTGGGCAAGGTGACCCAAAAATAGGATAAACCACATGTAAGAAATGTGCAGACAATTCTCACTTAAATATTTCTATATAAGTTTATGCACATGTGTGATAAAATGTAGCTATAGATATTTTAAGATCCTCACCCCACTACTGTCTATTTTCTCATCTGCAATTGCTCCATAGCTTTTCACATTAAAAACCTTCACTTGGGCGCTAGCTCCTGCTGCTAAAATGAACAATAAGAACAAACAAATCATTCCATACTTCATTTTTTCACCTATGACTTTTTGATAGGAACGTTTGCAATGAAATTGTTGTTGTTCCTCTTGTAAAAAGGACCCATCACTCCTAGATATTTATACTATATTACACATAGCTACCCATCTCAACATCCTTAACCTTTTTTAGCTTTAAGGTTTTAACCACCTCTAGTGCTAGTTGTCTAACATGGCTAAAAGTAACTTCTTTCTATTCTTGTGTTGTTTTAAGGCTACAACCTTAAAATTTCCTCTCCTCTGTAACCTGTTTCAGTTTCTTTAATACTAACTTATTTGGCAAATACAAGAAGATCACACGTGCAATGGATCTTCAAACAAGTGCCAGAAGAGTTGTACATGCTTTTTTTTTTTTTTGGTAAATAGAGTTGTGCATACTTGAAATTGAAAGAGTCTTCAGATGAGACCCATCTTAATTGACAGGAATCTGTTGAAAGTCACAATGACATTGTAGGAATTTAGTTTAAAGTCACATGAACAAAAAGGGAAGATTCAACACTTGGTGGTGAACCAGAGGTTTTTGCTTAACCCTTGGTGTGGCTGGTATTTTTGTCTAACACCCAGCTGGGCATGGATTTCATCTATGAAGTCTCGATGTGATGAAGAGGCTTCTCAACATTCTCAAGCATATTTTCTTGGTATTTTTTTTTATGAAATCTCCTCATCTAACCAATCCTACCAAAGTATCAAGGTATGGGTAGAGATAGAGGAAATACTTTTCAACAATTTGATGAACTATAGTGATGGTTGGCTATTAATTATTTTTCATCTTCCTTTAATTTTTGATCAATGGTGAGACTATTCGAGGGACAGTTATTGATCTTCAATTTTATTCATTTTAGAATTAGGTATTCTTTGGCAAGTATATTTTTTGGATCTATTTGACTTAAAAATTATTCGGATACACGTTGATAGAAACCATTGGGGTTTTGAAAAGAGGAAATAGTGTTTTCTTTATTCATGGGCGTTTTTGCCATCTTTGAAAATAAATTTGTAGGAGGCTAGTGACAGCAACTGAAATTCACCAGAAGGACCTAATAGAAATGTTGATGGAAAATTTAAAAACTATCTTGAAAACTAATGTTTTCTTGAAAAAAAAATTTTCAAGAAATATCTTAAGGACTCCCCTTTTTGAGAATTCTCCTAATTTTAAAAATAATCTTAAACTCTATATCTAAGATTATTAGGAGATCCGTAGAAGTAAAAGACTATGCTAAGTACACCTTAGATATTGTCAAAAAACGGTTTGAAGTAACCAAGGTCCTGGGAGCATCATTGATGAGCCGCCTGACCAACATAAAATATAATGGGTCTATGGGAGAGTGTGAGAACATATCCTGTCAATGACCAACCTTTTTGTGAAACTGAAGTACGTAAACATGAGTGTATAAGAGAAATATATGGTACAATTCATTTTAAATTCTCTCCCACCCGCCTTTGTCCACTCAAGGTGACTTACAGCCAGAGCTCTACTCCTTGGTCGTCGAATGAATTGATCATGAAGAGAGGAGGCTCAAGGCCGAGGGCCATGGACTGTAGATGGTCATAAACTTTTTCTTAAAATTGATCCCAACAATTCAATGACTATAAAGCCATGACCATAGAAGGGTCACTGGTTTACATCAACTCCATTTTTCTTGAATGCTTAAGACATAAGATCGCCTTTTGTTGTATGGAGGACAGACCATAGATTGTTCATGTGGGGCTTCCTTCCTGAATTGAATGGCCCCAAAACATGGTACAGTCCAGAAGCCATGGAATTTTCTATTGACCATTTCTTTCACAATCCACAAGCATCAAAACAAACATACTGTGGTATGCAATCATCACCAATACAGAACTACAATAAGAAACGTTAAGGACTCTTGCAAACTACATTTTTACAACAACATGGAAAACAGGATTAGCTAACGGTAAAGCTCATCTCTTTTTTTCCTCTCTTGGACGCTATATTTTTACAAGGAGGAGGAAAACAAGATTAGCAAACTGTAAAGCTCATCTCTTTTGTTCCCCCTCTCAAAAACCAATGGCCAATTCAATTGAACTAGAAGTAAGAACTCCATATATAAAGCCAGAAACATCAAGAATCGTACCATGAAAAAAAAAAAATCAGGCCAAGTTATGGGCTGAACTGTTCGACACTCAACCGGCTTAAAGATCTAACCATATGCTCATCAGATGCACGGATCCGAATAAGTCTATCTTGTATATGCTGAAATGAAGGAATATCAAACGCCTCAGAAATTCTATCTCGCAACAACGGATCTTCGGAGAAATTGATCAGAGCTTCTGCTGCATTATCCTTTAGCTCTTCTGATTCATCTTGCAACAAGCCAATGAGGACAGGAATTGCACCAGCGTCAATCAGCGCTCCTCTATCTGCCTCATCATAGCTCAACTGGGCCACAGCTCCAGATGCCTTCTCCCTGGCATCATCATTACCACCCGTTAGAAGTTCAAGTAGGAGTGGTATTGCTCCAGAGTTCCGAACAACAGATACTAAATGCTTATATCCTGATAGATCCCACAGAACATCTGCCGCTGCAGCTTTTGCGACATTATTATCTCCTTGAAGAATTCTCACCAAGTGACCCGCAATTGAGATTGCATTCTCCTCTGCTACGGCCAAGATACAGAACACATCTTCTGCAATTTCTCTACCGAGGGGCTCAGGGCCTTCAAGTAGCTCTGCAAATAAAGGAATAGCCCCTTCGCGGGCAACATGCCTAAGATAATCAACATGTGAGGAGATTATACCCAAAGCATTACCAGCTGTCATCTTGGCTATCATATCTCCGTCGCGCAGCAATGAGGTGAGCACTGGTATCACATCCAAGTCCACAAGCATCTGTCTCACTCTTCTTGTCACCCCAAGTAACCCAATTGCATGTGCAGCTCTGGTTCTAGAGACAATTTTACCAGTCCCAGCAGATTCAATTAGTGAGGGAAGACCGCCAAAGTTGATAATTGCCCACCTCACATCTCTCAACATTGCTATCGAGCTAAAAATCTCTAACAAATACCGCCTTGTGTCACCAACAGAGGAGGAAATCAGATTCAGAATAATGCCCACGCCGTCATTTCTAGTTAGAATTGCACGACTAAGGCTATCGCAACAAACAATACTCCTGAGACATTTTGCCAGCACTCTCTGATATCTGCCTTCTGACTGCGGCAACAGCCTCAGAAGGGCAGGAATGGCACCAGATTGGCCCATGAGCATGCACAATGCACCATCACCTCGACGAGCAAAGCAGTCCAGGCAGTAAGCAGCAGCTCCTGCAACTGGCGGCGGATCAGAACTGCCTAACGAGTGCCCTAGAAGGCCTACAAGAACTGGAACAATCTGGGCTAAAACAGACTTAGGCGCATATTCAGAATGCCGTCCAAGCTCTACGGTAGCTCTTATTTGCAAAGCCTCACTCCCTAAAGCAATTATTTTTCCATAAAGATGGGGTACTTGGATCCAATCAACACTCATCTCCATCTGTTTTCGATCTGATAGAAGATCCATCAACGCGAATTTCAATTTTTCCAATTTCTTTGGAGTTTGGATGGTTTCAACAAAGAGATTGACTTGCTTTTAAATGTCCACATAGATACATCAGTGATTCTGTTCTACTGAAAAATCCTTGAAAAAGAAATTGTGCTTTATTTTCCATCTTAATTCTGAGAATGATTGGTTTCCTAAGGCGCTCAAAACATCAACAGCTAAAACCACTGAAGCTGTGTGGTAAAATAACTCCAGAGAAGCTCAATTTTGGCAGAAGAATCTGTACCTCTTGCACAAACTTCATACAAACCCTACAAAGCAAAATTAAAAGGACTCTTGTTTCATCAATTTGTGAACTCACAAAAGGGAAATACTCAGATTAATCTAAACTCCAACAAAACCCTAAAATACTAAGAAACCCAAAACCCACAAAACTCCAAACAATCCAAAAGTTTCAATTTTGACGAAGAAATAGAAACCATCTCTCTCTCTCTCACGCACATGAACTTCAGATAAAAACCCTTAAAAACTGCAAAAGTTCACCCAATTACTCCATTCCAGATTCTGCGAAAACCTATAGATTCAAAGGAAAAAGAAACCCAACAATCTCAAATGCCTAGAGAAACCCAATTTCAATGGAATGAGAAGAAGAAAAGGCACCAAATCTCCATTTCTCAACAAAATTTAAAGAAGACAACACCACCAGATCCAACAATCATTTCTTTCTAGGGTTTACGTATGGTTCGTGACGATTCGATTTCGAAACAACAACAGAAAGGAATGGAAAAGGACGAAGAACTTACATTGGATTGGGAGACAGGGAGTAGCTTTCGATGCGATCGCCCACGCAAATGTAGACAATTGAGCGGATTTATGCTCAGGAGTCGGACTGTCGGAGATGCAACTCTGGTGGGCCACCTGGCTCAAACTCGATCCGAACTGGAAATTTCAGCCATTGGTGAATGAACGATGCAACGGTGTATACCTTTCAATGGTGGATTCTCACCAAAAGGTGGATAACTCGTTGTAATTTTTACTAAAGGGTTTAAACTTTAATATACGAAAATAATTGAGTATTGCATACAATAAAAAGTGTGTTCCATATTGTAGATTTTATGAATTTTTTTTGCTTTCATTCCTTAAAACAAGACTCTTATAATATTATCAAATAAGTTTTGTAGAGCATATTCGGAGGTGAGTAGTTTACCAAATAAGTCCGCCAAGGTATAGTCTCAACACAACCCGCTGTTTACTGTACAAACTTTTATTGGCACATCAAGATCTGACAAAATTTTAATGGTAGCTTGTACGCATGTTAAAAACAGTTCTCCAAAAATTTTCAAAATTTTCCTATATTGGAAACATGTAGAAATAAATAAATAAATTCAGAGTATATATTCTGAAATTCTGCATTTTTGCTAAAAAAATATAGTCAGTTTCAAAAAAAATATCATAACTCTCTACATCTATCAAGGAAAACATTTTACAATGAATCCACAAACGCCATTACATGATTGGGTTTAACACCACAATGGACGATTTTGAGAACTCCGAACATTGTTAGGTGAAGAAAAGCCAAAGGAGGTAAGATGCCATGCATAGAATTTAGGTTCTAACATCAAGTTGAATCACTATACATGACAGAGAATGGCTGCTTATACGAGTGTTAAGGAGTGGTAGTTCTCACCTTCCTATCCAGAGTTTCAAACGTTGGGTACGCTACCTCTTTTCATGTGTGCAGACTCCCTTTTTACTTGTGTGGACTTTCTTTTTGTGTGTGCATTCTTTCTTTCCAGGCTTTTTCTTGGGTCCTAACCCCCTTGATTGGAGTACCAAAAAAATAAATCGCTATACATGATTTAAGAAAACAAGTACATCCAATGCTAACAAGGGCTTCATGATCAAACGAGGAATAAGTACAATAGATGGAATGGAACTTTATTAGACATGACGATGGTAAGATCCCCTATACGACCCTAGCCACCCCCTTTTTGCTAGAGGCGCGAGAGAGAGTGTTGGTCATTTGGTAAACAATCTATCCCCTCCAACCCCCTTTCTTGTTGCTAGAGAGGCGAGAGATGTTGGTCATTTGGTAAACAATCCACCCCCCCCCCCCCCCCCCCCCACACACACACACACACACACACAATTTCTTTTCTAAGCAATTGATTAAATGTAATCTCATAAGAACCCCACTTTTATATTTTACAATCTGTTGCTAAACCCCTATCTCTCACTTGTTAAACAACTAATGCATATGGTCGCCCATGCACACATGCATACACTTAAATTATTTGATGCAAATGATTGAACTAATTCTACAATGCAATTAATCTACTTACCTAAATCGCAGGTGGAGCCGCAACTATTCCTATGATTCCATAATTTTATCAAATTACAATTAAGTCAAAGAAGTATTCTAAAATTACAAATTAATTAGTCATGGTTTCACATGCACAAGTTCATATTATACTTAAATGGCAAGCACAACTTACTTGTTTAAATTTACAGAATGAGCCCCATAATAATCATAAAATTGTATATAATTAGATTATTATTATAAAAAAAATACTATTAATATAGATTCGGTCATAGGTCACTACATATACTATGTGTGTCGAGTTATGCAGGTTAAATGTGGGTCGAACATGATCGAGTTTGTAAATTGGGTTAGATTTTGCCACCCCTAGACTGTTGAGGGAGAGGAGACAGGAAAAGGAAAGGGGAGAGGAAAATAAAAATGAAAAAGCAAATTTTGAGGATTTTCGAGTGAAATGAAATGGGCTTTTGCCTTCTTGTGTTATATTTGAGAAGGAAGCTAACCCTACAAAATGACCATAATATGTGGGAGGCAGTCCGAGGCACTTGGGTACTGTAGGCCCTGCTTGAGGGCCGCTCAATGCTACTTGGGACTTAAAAAGCTGTCCAATCCCAACCCCAAGCCTGGAAATATCTAGCTAGCTGGATTTAGGTTTTATTGTCGATCATGCTAGGATCCAGCTTCAGCCGGCCCAAGTTACACCACTATTTTATGCGTTCAATCCCTTCCTCATTTCGTTTTTTTAGTGGGGCTTGGCGATGGTATGAATGGCATTGTTTGATAGTTTTTGTACATCATTCATGATGTGTCTCATTTGCCACAATTCTCCTGCATTCCCTTTTATGAGAACTGGTTTTCCTCTAAATGAATTAAAATCACTTGAAGATCTTCTGCTTTTTGAAGGAAATGGCCCACACTAAAAAAAATGAGAAAAAAGTGTTGTATCAAAAGCCAGGCCATTCTTGTCATTTTGTGCCTTTTTCTTTTAACTACTCTCTTTTTATTTGACCACTTAATTTTATTTTACTTCACACAAATCTTTCAAATAAATATGCCCTAAAAGGCCTTACGTTTCTTAGATGAATGTTTTCCGCCAAATAGAAAGTTTCACAACTCCTAGCTATGAGAAATGAACCTAGGTTGCCATCTATATCGAACTACGTATGTTAACACCAATTGAAACGTAAAAGGCCTCTATAAACTTTTTGGTCAAAGAGGCCTTTACATGATTAAATCTATCATTGGAAGGGCTGACTTTGTGGATAACGAGCCCGCTCCCATGGCGCTTATCAGGTTTCAAATCCTGGTGGGAGTCCTTTACTTCGTATGTCTTGGCCACTGGACCAATCAAGCAAAAAATAATAATAATAATAATTAAATCTATCATCACATCACATTGACCTCTCAATATAGTTAACAGCCCCAAGTTTCACTCCTTTTTCTAAGCTATAAAGATTGGCTTGGTTATGTGAAGACAACATAAGTATTTTCTACTTATGCTCAATTTGATAGTTCGAATCACTCTTAAATTATGTGAGATTTGAATCAATTTTTATGTGAAGGTGTTCATGTCATGTGAATGTGTTTGATAGCGTTAAGACTAGTAAATCAAGTTTAGGTCTTGTTAGCACTATCCAACGACACCATAGGTTGATTGCACTTTCTTCACCTAGCCAAGAGAGTTCTGCACATAAACAATGTTTGATTTTTTTATCCATGCTGTCTACAAAAGCAAGACCTCAACGCGTGTATGAATCTGGCAATTATGCAGAGTCTTGTAGGTGGAATTGTCCGGAATATTTATCTTTAGAGATATAAGTGCCTCCCCCCCAAAAAAAAAAGACTCAAAAGTTATATTAGAGAGAATTGGGGGTGCTCTTATTGCCCCATTTAACAGAGGTATTTGGAATCTTAGGAAGGATTTACATATAACCACTTGCTCTTTTCTAAAACTACGTCTAAAAAAAAAAAAAAAACCAAAAGCTTCCATCTTTGTAATTAACAACTTTCATTGTTACAAAAATATGTGTCAAATAGCTTGATCACGATCAAAGGTTAACTTCTAACTGGTTCATCAATTTCAATGCATATTATTCTAAAATAGTGTAAATTTTATTAGATTCAATTTATTTCTAATTTCACTAAGGGTACCTAATTAAATTGAGTCAAATTTATGCATTTTACGCAATAATGCTCCAAAAATAACTTAATTGATGCTTGAAAGATGAAAATACTTATCCTTCTAAAACAAAATACTATGTCTTTAATCAATTGCTAAGGGTGTATCTAATTGAATTCTTAAAAGTGCTTCTTGGGCTTTTAGTTTTTGAAAAGTCTAATAACCCTTAAAAGCTCATATGATTATTAGCCTTTTAGAAAGGTTTTTAAGAAGTAAAAGCCAAAATTAGCTTTTTGGAGAAGCAAACTTCGACCGACTTTGCTTTCAAAATGCACATTTTGCTTTTACAGGAAACTAATGAAAATTTGAGGGGAAACGAACCTCGAAGGGTAGAGATGGGTAGAAATATTTCACTTTAATCTAAGTTAGTCCAATCATCACATTGATCAACATTTTAAAGGGATTAGAATGCATAAATTAAAGGGATTAACATGACAAGGATTTCTATGTGATAAATCTATTTAAAGTCAATAATTTGTACAAGAGTTCTCAATTTTGGATAACTTGTATATTGTAGATGAGTCCAACTAATAGATTTATATGCTTAAAAACAAAATAGAAAATATTAGAGAACCAAATGATGTTTTTCCTTGTGCTCATTGTTCTATACATAGAAAGAAAGAGACCGGTTTCAATTGAGAAATCGGGCCAATTGCATTCAATTAATTTTGACCAGGTTTCAATTCATTCTGACCTGTATTTGATGACAAATTGATTAGGCAGGTACTAATTGGTTTTAAATTTAAGCCCATTTATTTTGCCCTGATTATTATAAATTGTACTAATTGATTTCTAAGCATTAGCTCTTTTTCCAAACTTCATATGAATAAGGGATTTTCAAAACGTGTGAAGGGATTTATCCAACCAACTCAAATCCCTATTATTAAGGAGGGATGATTTGGGAGGTATCATTTCATGCATAAAAAATAAAACTCCATTCATCTAAGTTGGTGGTGGTGGAGTGACAACCATGGCCGATTTAGAGAGTGTAAAATTGGCAGGCATGAGACATGCATGTGCACTCTTGTTGCTAATGGACTCATATTTGTCGTCTATTGTCTGGTTTGAAGGAGATTTATATCTCTGCAGTGACAGTGCTACAAAGTCAGTCAGGGTCTGGAGTGGAATCATTTGCCGGCCAGCCTAATCATCAAGGTGAGTCCTATAATGGGTGCCGAGCATTGCTTAAACTTATCTTCCTTCATCGTATCCTCCTCCACCTGGTGCAGGTTTGGTGGTCTTGAAACTTTGGGTTATACATGTCCTTTTATTTTATCATGCACATTTATGATTATTGATTTTTTTTTTTTTTGGTCATAAGGGGCAGGTACATACAGGGATGTTTAATTTCAAAAGTAAAAGAAATATTAGTTGTTTTAGTCATTTACAAGGGTCATATGAACAGGAAAGATGGTGGAGAAATGATTTTCTTCTTTGTAAAAGGCAAATTTTATGTTCTATTTAGAGTAGGAAACGTGATGTTTATTGGAAAAAAAAAAAAAACCCTTCTTTTTCTTATATAAGAAATTTATATTTTTGTTCTCAACATCCGAGTAAAATACTTTCATGTCTCATCTTCTCTTTTTCTATTAATTGTTATCCACTCATTTCACATTAAGATTATAATATAAATTAAAAAAGTTATCCCCTCTTTCTTTATAGGGCCTAGCCTATAATGGAGTTTGCTTTGGATGGAAAGATAGATGGCTCAATGATGTGGGCATTGTCAGACTAATCTTTTTTATAGAGGAGAGTTGAGGGTGATTGTTTTTTAATAATTTGATTGAGATTGCTATGATTTGCAACATACAGTACTTGGAGAATAAAATATGTTGTGAGTTTCCTTTTTTTTTTTTTTTTAAATTGTGATGAGTAGATGAAGGTGAAGATTGGACCATTGATTGACTTCCAAATATCAGATTTGAAGAGCTAGCACCATTAAATGATGAATATTGAGTTTTTGTTTTGACAAGATCTAGGGTCTGATAAAAAATAAAATGAAAACATAGCACGCATTGGATCATGAGAGCTTTATATTTCTCTCTAATCTGCTGTTAATTTAAAATATTTTAGAATTGGTGCCAACATAATAGCTGCCTATGGTACTGGAGTTGCAACAATCATCACTACAAATCCACTTTGGCTTATCAAGACAAGACCACACTCTTTTATTTCAAAATTATTATTTCTTCTTAAGTAAGTGTGGGGGTTTAATTGTAGGCCTGAAATTAGAGTAGGCCTTTATTGGTAATAATATGTGTTTGTTTTAAATTTTTTATCAATAGTAATTTTAGTGAAAATACTAAATTTAAGTTATTTTTAATTTTTTGGCACAGGCCCTTGTTGCTAGTGATATAATGACGGTAGCAATACAACATAACATAAGCCTTGTGACATATAGGATTTTATGAGAGGCCATCTTATTTACTTAAAGAGTCCTATATATTGTTTAATTATCTTTATTACAAAATTATTTAGTTATAATATCCTGAAACCGACTTTTCTTAATGTCTTAGCCAAACAACCTGTGGTACTTTTAAGATTAAAAAGGCACATACAAAGCTTGTGTTAATCAAACAACTTTTTCTTTTGAAAGTCTGCTTTAATGAAATAGACTTTCGAAAGCAACCTTTCAAAAAGCACGTTTTACTTATAATAAGCCCAACCTAACACACCCTAAAACATTAGTTGTTGGCTAATGTCAAGATTATTCACTCAAATTCTCATATTAAGGTCGTTTGTCGGTAACAAGAATTCAGGTGAGTTATATGTTTATATTTGTGAATTTCCTAAATTTTAGATTGTGGGGACTGGAAAAATTTATATCCCCTCAAGATAAAAGTGCGGATCGAGTAAAAGGACATTGGGTTGATAATGGATTCGTACAACTTGAAGCCAATCTGCATCAATTTCAACCTTACTTGATACAGGTTAACCCAACCTGCATAATTCACAATGGCAATAGAGGAAGAATAGCAGCATGTCATGATCTCATGGTTTTAGAGGCGCAACTCCGAGGTTTGAGGCTTCTTGGAGTCTCATGAGTATCACAATCGTCCAAGTGGTTGGACACACATTTGATTGTATGGATAGATGGATCTTGAAGGATCATTGGAATTCTAAAAGGGTTCAAAGGATTTTGGAAGACTCTAGGATTATCTTGAATTATATAGAAATGCTGGGGTTGTCATTATAAATCATGTAAATGTGTCGAGTAATCTAGAAGATTGTGCATAAGAGTAGTATTAGGATCTGGTGGTGTAGAAAATTCTAAAGAAGTATACAGAATGTTTCTCATCATTGGATGGGTGACATGTTTTTTTGTTTTTTTTTTTGGAAAAGTTGTCTACTATATATATAGGGTCAGTTCTCTTAAGCCGAAGCTTAGCTTATACTAAGCTGAAACAGTGCTGGTCCCACAAATCAAAGTCGATTATCATTGTTTTTCACATGATGATTGTCTCCAAAATCAAGATAAATCCAATCAGAACTGAATTTTCCAGTTCCATCATGCAAAAAACAAAAATAATCAATTTTAATTTGTGGGACCAACGCTATTCCAGCCTAGGATAAACTAAGCTGCAACTTAGGATAACCCTGCTCATATATATATATTTATAGGAAGAGAAGTATAAATAGGGTCTTAGGCATTCATTTCTAACTGAGCAAGGTTGAAAATATTACAAGCTTTCACCATCTTTAGTAACCTTTAAATAGACAATGGGACAGGTGCGAGTGGAGTGCCACACGGGACTGAATCAAGTGGCGGATTTGCAATCCAAACACAGTTTGCAGAAACACCATAAGTCATCGCAATTTTGAGAGAAAAAGGAGATCTTTTCCTTATTCCACATAAAGACATTAAGGGCATGTTTGTGGAAATTGACATTAAAGAGCACAACTAGATTGGATATTGTGTGTGCAGCATTCATATATGCAGATTGCTTAATTTACAGATGCATCGAATTGTTTTTACTGGTGGAGCCTATCATAGTGTAAATGAATTCAGGTTTTAATGAACTGCATTCCATGGACAAGAAATACGTTAAGTTTGATGGACAAGAACTTCACTTCCATTTTTACTTCCATTTTTACTCAAATGATGTGGCTACAAAATTTCAACTGTTTATCTAATTTAAGTGCTTTATGTGAACTTGATGGGCACTCAGTGCTCATGGATATTGCAGAAGTCCATTGGTTTGCTACAATTTATTTTTGCAATTTACCGTTAGAGATTGAATGGAATAATTTTGCTATGTTGCATTTGATCTTTATTGATTTCTGATGGGCCTCTGGATGCTTACACAGTTAGAATCCATTATTATTATTTTTTGTAAATTACAGAATCCATGAATTAAGTGATCTACTACTACTCTATACTTTTAGAAGATAGTTTGGTTTTGTTGATATATTTGATTTTAGGAACAGGTTTGCTCCATTTATTCATTTTTACAAGCACCACTTTTAGCTGTTCTTGTTGCTTCTATTTTGAAATATTGAACACCAGAAGAGTTTAAAATCAAGATCTCACCTTGGAGAGGCATAAACAAATAAAGTATAATCCTTTTTTGTGATGATTTGAATTAGTGAAATGGGCTTTCATAATGATATGATGTGGACCACTTGCTACAAAAGTCTGTTTAAGGATGATTCTTCAAACTTGATTTTTATATAGTGCTTTTATGCAGATTAATGTTTATCGGTCCAATGGAAGTTTATTGATGTCAGATCTCAAATTCCTCTTTGTAGGCTCGACAGATTTTGTCCTCATCCTGATTTTGAGAAATACGAGAAAAATCTTCTTTTTTTTCTATTTTATTGTAACTTGAAGAGAAAAAAAAAACGGTTCATTTCCCGTCGAGACTTTCGCACCAAAAAGAAAAATTAGTTTTCACCAAAGAATTCATGGTCGCACCAAACAATATTAGCACTAATTCATTGAGGAAGAAACATTTGCACCAAACATGAATATAGGAACTCCCGCGGAACACCTTTCCATGGTATCTATTTACCATGGACTTTGCCGACGTGGCAATTTCCTTTTTCCGCGGAAAGGGCTTGTACACAAACGAACTCTAAAAGAAATATTTGCGAAGTTCGGAGGGAAGCTACTCTATTGCCTAGTGGAACCTGAATCGACTAATCGACTTAGCTCAAGTTGCGTTCGATTTTAGTGGCAGAACTTATATTAGAAGCCATTCAAAACTTTAAAGAAATATTTGACCACGAGAAAGAAACTAACAAAAACGGACATATGAAAACTAAAATATTAAAATAAAATAAAAAAAATTAGTTACATTTGCCTACTTTCTTAATGGTAAATATGTAGGATTGTATACAAGGAAATATAAATTTTTATATCCAATGGGTTCCTGTGTGAGTCGCAGTTCCTTACACACCAACATAACCTTGTGGAAATTGCCAGTTCTAATCGAACTCATAAAAACCTGGAGTTCAAATTGTGTCCATGCTTGTTGCTATCTATTTCGCCAACTTGACTTATTGTACCCAACTACCCTACCCACCAACACCCAAGTCCCTGACCTTGTCCCAACCAGATAATTTAGAGTTGGGGTCATTTTTACTTTCTGATATGCTTCACGTTTGCTATCCTTCCTCATTAACCAACCCCAGGATGAACCCAAGCTGCAATCCCTGCATGAACACAATCCAAACCGACTCGACCCAATCGTTTCCAGTCGTGCAGGAATAGGATGATCAAGTGATGTACTTTGTTGGCTCTCCACTAACTGAAACTGCCATCCTAAGCCACCATTAGTAGGTGTGTCCTCAAACGGATCAGATATCTGGACCCTACCATCCTATACAACCCAACCCATATGCGGTTTTCAATTAACTTTTATGCCCCACAGTCGCAGACCCGAGATTTTAGTTCAGAGGGGTAAACCCCAAACAGATAGTCGGATTTTAGGAGCAAACTCAGGATTTTTCATGTCGGTTCTTGGGGGCAAACCCATCATGAATTTAATGTGGGCAATGGATGCGAACCCAAGATTCTAATGTGTGTTTTGGAAGCGGACCCAAGTCCTACAGCAGCAACTGCCCCCAAAACTATATATATAGGTCCGCAACTTATGTCCCATAGCCTAGGTTAGTGCTGGCCCAATGAACCTGAAAGGGCCAGGACTCTTCACCAATGAAGATAGAAACCTAACCAGCCTAATCAAAATTAGGTTTTTATACTTTCAGGGCCACACAAGGATGGCCCTACCTTGTGTAAGAAGTATCCATTTAGACCCTGGAAATAAATCGAAATTTATATGTGTAGTCATGGCTGGGAAAGTGCAGTGGAAAGCTTCTCTAAGTCCAGCACATTTAAATATTGGGCTGACCAATTGAGCCCAGATTCAGCCCATTGACCTAAAATCAGGCTTTGGATGAGTTCATTTGCAACATATTACGCCCCAGTGTAAAATATATAAGGCAATGTCATGCACATAAAACTTTAAGAATACATGCACCCATGTTATGACCATTTAGTTATTTCTCTCGAAAATTAGGTCTATGCGCATGCAAGATACCTTTAGACACGGGCCATTATAGGCAGGTTTCGGCCACTGCAAGCCCAGAATTGACCGTGTCCACAATTCAAAACGTATGGCTTATCAAACTCAAAACCCTTGGCCCATTGTGAATATGAATGCTTTCAAGTAGGATGCAAATGGGTTACATCTAGGGCAGAACCATGGTGGATCCGATTCATCGGGTCTAGATCCAACACCAACAGGAAAAAAAAGAATTCAGATCAGGATCTGAATCCGATATAAGATGTGAAATGCATTAATATGATTAGATAAAAAGGCTTTATAATATTTGTTTTTTAAATACAGGTGACTATTAAATCGTAAATGATCTCTAAGTAATTCCTCACAACATCATTAAAGCTATGTAGGGCCTTAATTATATATATTTATGATATGTGGAACTAACCATCCTAGATCCAAATCAGCAAGTCGGAACATACAAGGATCTGAACCTAAATCCGAATCGTCTGGATCCTATATGCTTGTATCTAAATCCAGATCCGAATTTTTCATGAATCCAAAATTAGGTTTCATACATGCTTTGTTTGGAATAAAAATAAACTTTGGATACTCAGATAATCAGATGCTCATTTACAAACCTACTTTTAGGGGCTCATCAAAGCCATCGAAAGCTATAACCGCCCTTTATAGTGTCACACATCAAAGACACCAGCAATTTCAAAGATGAGAGACACGGCAGCTGAGATACTACAGAATGCAACTCCCTAACCAATATCACTCACTTGGAAAACAAAACAATGGACAAGTAACAGAAGCAAGAAGGTAGAGTGAGGGAAATGGGATCCTTCTTTCTATTTCTGACATGCCCCAATATTAAGGCAATTTTATCTGTTCTTCTGATCTGCTCTGTCATGAGATGGGACTATGGGTCATGTCCAAATCTATCTCATTCAAGAAGACTAGCTATAAGATTGGTGGCATGCAGGTACACAATACCATGGAATGTATAGAGTTCAGACTAAAGAGGAGGCGTCCTAAAAGAGAAAGAGTCCGGATCCACCGTGAAACGGAGAGAAATTGTTTCATTCAATAAACATCCGTTAGCTGTATAAAATCTCATCTTTGATTCTTTTTTTTTTTTCATTTTAAGAAAGCAATTGAGAGGGTGCATTAGTTAAAATTTTACACATTTGGTGAATGTGGATTGGCTAAAAAAAAGTTATCTTCTTGTTTCTACGAAACAGAGGATACATTAGTAGGGGTCGCGTGTGATCACGCATGGTGGGCCCAATAACAAATAGATGCGATCTCCCATTAATTAGTAATTCTTTGAGAGCGAGATTGCTCAGTTCTTGGCAACCCAACCTCTCACCTTAACCTAAGGATGTTGAAGACCGGGCTGAAGAATGTCTGGTCTCAGCCCGACTTCTAAGCTATTAGCCCAAGCCTGGCGCAAGCCGAAGTCGGCCCAAAAGTGGCTGGCCCGAGCGCAGCCCGAGTTAAAGTTAAAGAGGAGGAAAAAAAAAAAAAAACATTTCCTAATATGAACTCCCCTCAATGTGGATAATCAGTCCCATGTGGCGTGAGAGATTCAATCTCTATCACAAGATGCTGACATGGAACCAATTGCTCCAACTAGGGGAAGACAGAACATGGAGTGAGAGTGATGCACATGGGTGTGAGGATGCGAGAATCCCCACTTTTCCCTCTTTTACTTTTCCTGCCCTTAACTTTCCAGCTTGATGAAAACATGTGAAATAGAAATGGCTGATAGAAGATGATAATATAAATTTATTTGGGGATTTACTTATGGAGTTAAGTGGTGTAAAGGTTATTTTAAAGAAATAATAAAATATAAGTGTGTTATGATGGTATTTTATTTTTAGTTGTTTGTAATGGAATCTTTTTTACTTTTTTTTATTGAAAAATAGAGTTTTTTTGTCTTTTAGTGGTTGTTTTTCAATTTTTTTGTGAAAAATAAGGTGGAAAATGGGAAAAAAAGTACTTTTGATTTACTTGTTTTTGAGAGATGAAAACTTTACTCCACTCAACTCTACTAATAGAGTTGCTAAACAATCCCTTAGGGTGTACTGTATTTAAGTAATTTAATCCCAAGTGTCCTATTTCTTTTCTCCTTTCATGATACTCCATTCCTTGGATGTATCTCTTTAACTGGATTGCTCCTTTCACTGACTTATCCAAAATTTGCTTAATAGCATTTAGTATTTTGCATTTGACAAGGATTTCTCTTGATAGTGACTGGTCTAATAATTCAGGGAACTACAATTGCAGCGCATGACAGTGTAGGGGCAACAACTTGTGATGTGACATGGGGTGGCAAATGTGGCAATTAGCCAACCAATGACTGATTTGGTTAGGTTGATTTGATTCAAGGGCATCAAATGAAGTCAAATGGGTCTGCATAAGGACTGGTCTATTACTTCTATTATGATGGATATTTTGTTGATGTCTAGCAATTTTGTAAGATGAGTGCAGCCACATCCCTAGGAAGTAGAACACTTTTGACAGTGGGGACAGCTTTGAGTGTTTTGTGTTTTGTGTTTTGGGTGACTGCTTTTACTATGAAAAAAAGTAAGTTCTTGGTTTCAAGAACTCAGATTTGACTCACCACCCTAACTCAGCCAAGTTGACTCAGACTCAAAGGCACCAAGTTGAACCCAGGCCACAATTCCTACTTGAAGAACACAGCCTGACCCAAAACAGGCCTCTGATAATTTCATTTGCAAGATAATATGCCCCTACTGTTAAATATCATGTGAGGCAATGCCAGGCCCATAAAATTTCAAGAGTACATGAACCCATATCATGAAGCTTCAGTTATTTGTCCCCAAAATTAGGTTTATGTGCACGCAAGAAACCTAAAGACTAGGCCAGCTTAGACCAAAGTCCACAATTCAAAATGCATGGCATATCAAAGACCACAAGCCCTTGGTCCATCAAGATTATAAATGCTTAAAAGAGAACATCAAAGCCAACAACAGCTAGGACCTCCCTTTCAAGTACAATCCTTCAAAGACACCAACAATGTCAAGATGAGAGACACAACAGTTTATCTAGCTAGAGAATGCAATTTCCTCACCGGTTTCACTAAAGGGGCCTGCTTCTTTAACATTACTTTACATAGGAATTCATGGTGTAAATGGTTAAGAAAGAAGACCAAAGGTGAATATTTAAAAAATAACCATCAAATAACCTCCACTTTAATGAAAATTGAATCGTGTGACAAGATAGAAAATGAATACACCCGAGAACAGTCAAGTCTCCTTCTAGATCTCCACATTATATCATCTACTCCTCACCTCATATCCTTTGCCTCTCATCTCTTTAATAATTATTCAATGGAGCTCATTTGACCATTAGCTCCTATGTAATCTAATTGTAAGGCGATGTTCCTTAGTTATATGATTAGATGCTAATTAATCATAATTCATGAGTAAATTAGCCAGTTTTCAGGGTGATTAGAGGTTAGACCGCTTTGGGAAGTTTGGACCTAGTTGAAGATCTAGAAGAACATTTTCATAAACCTTTTAAAATGTGGGGAGTTATTTGCAATTTTAGAATATTGGTGGTCCTGGACTCTTTGGACAAGGGAAGCCTTGTTGGGGGACTTTCATCTCCTAGAAATCATCATTTTGATGAAATTCTTGTAAAACTCATTTGCTTGAAGAACTAGAGCCAAAGACTTCCTTGTAAATACCAAAAACTACTTAAACTATATACACCCAGCTATCACCTCATTTCAGTTCATGCACTCTCATTCCTTTCTCTCTACAAAATAGCTTTCTTCTCTCTTCTTCTTCTATTCTTCCTTATATATATTGAAGAGATCAAGAGACTCCATCAAATCCAAGTTAGAGATGGTCATCCCAAGCTTCTTGCATCCTTGATCATCATCTTCTCCACCTTCCCCTCTCCAATTCTTGTAGTTTGGTCTTTTTTGGTGTGCAATTCTCTTCCCAAACCCTTTCTCTTGCCTAATTATTTGATCTACTTGCCAGGACTTTACATGCAAGCCCTTTTAGCCCCAATCCCCTTTGCTTCATGTGTAGGAGCTCTATTTGGGGGGTTAATTAGGCCTTGTTTACAACAACAAAAAAAAAAAAAAAAAGGCCTTGTATGGCATCTATATTCTTATTCCAACACAGCCATCCAAAATAGAGTTATTAAAAAAAGCCTTTAAAAACAAAGGCTAAAGCTCTTACTTTCACAAGCCCAAAAATGGGGCCTTTCATTTTTAGAGGCTTCCTCTACTTCTCTATAGTAAATAGACGCTATTATTTTTCAAACTTCTACTCGCTTTAGACATTTAGACAAATAGAGGTTGGAAATAGCTATGCCAAACATAGGCATATATTTGGGAAATTCCTTAGAAATAGATAGAGATCTTGGAAGGACTTGAAGATCTTGAAGAGTTTTCACCTTCGTCTGAGCTAAGGCAAGTAAATATCTATAATTACATAACATGCATGCTATTTTTTCTTGAATTGATAATGGATCTACTTTAGATTAACTTAATCCAAGCTCTTCTATGGGTTTGAGTTAATCATGTTAATTGGATTAGTATTGGCTAATGTATTAGAATTAGGTGCCGCATGTGATGGATTGGACCTTGGAAACTCTTAAAATGGTGGAATTGTAGACTTTCCTAATCCATCAATCTAGGGTTCTTCTTTTGGTTCCTTCATGCACTGTCTGCTCGTTCCACTTAACTATGATCTGTCTTTGTCCTCCACTCAAGTACAATCAAGACCGGTCAAGGGCCAGTCCTTCACATTCACTACAACAAAATGCACTTTTTCCAACACTATTTGCTGACACAATAAAAATTTGCGTTGGCAAAAGTCTTATTTCCAACGCATATTTGAACTGCGTTGGCAAAAGTCACAGAAATTGCTACTTTTACCGACGCAAGTAAGACCGTGTTGGCAAAAGCTATGGAAACCATATTGGCGCCAACAAAGAATCCCCCCAAAAGAGAGGGAAAGTTTTGTCAACGCGTCTTTTTCTAATGGGGACACAATAATGCGTTGGCAATTATCTTGTCTAATGGTGACGCACAGGTGTGCGTTGGGAAAGCTCTGAGCTTTTATTCGCACCATTGCCAATGCATGAGTCGCGTCCGCAAAGCCCCATCTATGACAAACTTATCTTTTCCGACACTATTTTCCAACGCTGTGAAAAATTGCATTGGTAAAAGTCACAAAGAATTGCTGCTTTTACCGACGCAAGTAAGACCGCGTTGGCAAAAGCTATGGGAAACTTTTCCCGACACTATTTGCCGACGCAGTGAAAATTGGCATTGGTAAAAGTCTTATTTCTTATGTATATTTGGACTGCGTTGGCAAAAGTCAAAGAGAATTGCTATTTTTACCGATGCAAGTAAGACCGCGTTGGCAACAGTTATGGAAATCACATTGGTGCCAACAAAAAATCCCCCCAAAAGAGAAGGAAAGTTTTGCCAACGCGTGTTTTTCTAATGGCAACGCAATAATGCGTTGGCAATTATCTTGCCTACTGGTGACGCATAGGTCAGCGTCTGCAAAGCCCCATTTAGTAAAATTCTTTTTTGCTAAAATACTTTGAGCACACCGTTTTAATCGGTTTGATTTACTCCCAACTCTCTGCTTCTTTCCTTTTTTATTTCTTTTGAAATTCTGGGGGCAACTACAATAGCTTCAGCGGAGTATGCTAGGAATTTTTTTGGATGGGTCCCACTCGTGCCCATATATGGATAATCAGAGTAGTTCAAAATGATCAACCAAGTCGGACCGAGTCTACCATGAGCATAATAATTTAAAAGAAATGAAAATATTATAAAAAAAGATAATAAAATAGAAAAACATTTTCTGTGAGTATAGAATTATATGACTTGTTAGTTTTTTACTTATTAATACTAAATTTAAGCAGCAATAGGCACCCATATCTATGATTCACTCAGTCATATGAATAGTACCTCTGATCCTTAAATGCTTTTGATGTTCTAAAATCAATGCAAAATGCCTCTAAGAGTCTATCAAAGCTTCTCCTAACAAAAAAATAGTAAAAAAAAAAGATGAATTGGAAAAATATATATATATAGGACCTGGACTCAGGGGTGAGTCAACCGGACTCATTGCCATTGATAATCATAGATTCTATCTTGTAAGATCCACTTTGGAACCTTTTTTTTTTTTTTTTTTTTTTTTTTTTGAACTCTGGAATTTTTTTCCTTAAGTGCACTGATATTGATATTTCCCTCCTTTCTCATTTTCATTTACTATTACTATTAGGTAAACACATGCTTAATGATTTAGAACTTGATGTCCCATTATCACATGTTCAGATTATGTGAAGGTAGGGAGCTTTTGGATATGATACTCTCCAGGTGAGTTTTTGTTATTATCATATGGGTATTGCAAAGTGATTATATAAAATTATTATGCTAATTTAATATTGTCTTATTATCCCAAGATCTTTTTTGTAGTGAATGCTTTGCCTTGTAAGAATTTATTGCTACTTGTATTCTGATGTTGTTCTTTTTTTGTTTTGCAGATTGGTTTTGGATTTTATTGTGCTGACTGCGGGCTCTTAGGGATTATCTTTTTTAATTTGATCACAGACATTTGTAGATGTTAGAGATTTTGGGAAATGATCAGGTAGTAATATTTATGTATTTTAGAGATTTGTGGGTTTATTTCGGTTTATGGATGTGGGATATTTGGTTGTGGATGTTATTTTTGATTTATTGATGAACCTATTTTAAATTGGGCTGTACATCAAGTTTGTTGGTTTGGAAATTATTCAGATTTTTATTTGTGGTATACAGGGAGAAATGAAATTTTAATTTAAAAAAATAATATTAAGCTTTCCCGACGTACCAGCGTGTGTTGTAAAAAAGAAAAGGTATTACATCATTTGCTAACGTGATTTGTGCGTCAACGAAGTTGCATTGCCCATTACCATGAATTAATTCCCAACGCACTACGAGTATCGGCCATTACCATGAATTTCCAACGCACTGCCAATGTCGGCCATTACCATGAATTCCTGACGCACTGCCAGCGTCGGGGCCATTACCATAAATCCCCGACGCACTGTTAGCGTCGGCCATTACTGTGAATTCCCGACACACTGCCAACGTCGGCCGATACTAGGAACTCCCAACGCACTACCAGTGTCGGCATTTATTTTGCTAACGCTGGTATTGCGTTGGCAAATATGGCTTTCGAATCAGGAGGATTGGACTTTTGCCGACGCACATCTCTTTGCCGACACATTACCCGACACTGCAGTGCGTTGGTAATTGTATAAGCATCTGCCAACGCAGTTAAAATAGCGTCAGCTATGGATTCGGCTACACATAGTTGCCGACGCGCAACCGACGCACTGAAATGCGTTGGGAAATCCTTTCCCGACGCAAAACCTACCTTTCCAGACGCGGCGACTGCGTTGGTAAAACTGTATTTTGTTGTAGTGATTGTGGGTGAGTCGTTCTTCACCAATTGAGTAATCCCACATTCTCCTCTGTGCTAGTTTACTTGAGTGATTCCACATTCTTCTCTATGTGCTAGTTTTTCAATAAGAAGAATACAACTTTCTCTACTTAAAAACTTTAAAACATAGAAAATCAAATAGTCCCATGGGTAAGAGAGAAAGAAGGCGATACCCTTTTGTTTGGGGTGGGGAGAATCCTACATTCCTATCCTCTAGGAAATCAAAATCCTCTTTATAAAAGAAAATAAATTTTTCTTTCAATTTCATATAAGGAAATATTGCATGAATTTAAAGAAACTACATTTAAATAAACTCAATCATACTTTAGTATTAGAAGAATCATTTTATACACGATAATAGTATAAAGATTTTAAAATCACAACTAATCTTATTTACAAGTTAAACAATTTCTAATATTTCCAACTCTCTCTCATCAACAAAAGTGTCGCACTAAACAACAAAATAGTGGGCTACACAGAAAGTCAAAATATTTTTCCTCTCCTCACACAAATGTAGTCTTAGTGGGCATGAACTCATTCCACTAACATGGCATGTGGAGTGCAAGTCCAACACCATTTTACCAAAAAAAAAAGGAGAAAAGGAAAAAAAAAAAAAAGTCCAACACAAATGGCATGTGAACTTAACAGTAACCAATTAACAAATTAAGGACATGTGGACAGTGACATGTACTTTTCCATGCCAACATGGATATTGGATAGTCAGTCCCATGTGGAATGAGAGTTACAAGCTTTGTCACATGATGCTGATATGGAACCCATTGCCCCAACTGGAGGGACACAGAACATGAAGTGAGAGATGCACATGGGTGTCAGGATGTAAGAATCCCCCCTCCCCACTTTTGCCTCTAGCCCTTGTCCTGCTCTTTGCTAATCTATTGTGCGCCACCCCTGTAGCTGGAAAGCAAGCAATCAGGTGAAAACATATGAAGCAGCTACCAAAAGGTACCTGGAGAAATGGTTGATACAAGAAGATAATGTAAATCTCTTGGTCAGCACTAGGGAGTATATAAGAGATTTTAGCCAACTTCCCTTTTTCTGTCTCTCCCTCATCATTGCCCGGTCTCAGATGTATCTCTTTATTAATTGGAATGCCCCTTTCACTGACTTGTCCGAATTCTACTTAATAACATTAGTATATTGCATCGATAAGGATTTCTTTTGAACCGTGACAAATCTAATAATTCGTGGGAGGTCTAAGAATTCTGGTTCATGGTTTCAAGATGTAGTTCAGCTGGTTGGGACACAGGACAAGCTTGATGTAAAATTATCTCATTCCATATAAAATAAACTATTCTGAGTACCAAATTTATATCAAATTGTTCAAATGAGTCTAGATATGCATGTCAACCCAAACCCGACCCATTTGGATGGATTACACAGGTTGTACAGGTCAATTCTAAACTGACCTGTTTAAATCTGGGTCGGGTTTTATGATCCATGACCGACCTGTATCTTTTGTGGGTCTAGTTATGTAGGTCAAATGCACATCAAATACAGGTCAGTTTAGTGGGTCGAATTATATTTTGTCACCCGATGACCTAACCCATCAACCCAACCTAATCCGACTTGATAATTTGGAATCTGAGTTGATGAACCAATTAATAAATGGCCAATCCATTAATGATTAAGCGGTAACGCATGCCTCTTTCAAGAAGACAACCAGGGTTTAATCCCTGCTAGCTAGTTAGGGTGAAAAGCTACAAACTTTTCCCCATACACAATTAGCCAAAAAATATGCCTCTCCAAGGAATTGATCTCTGGTTGTGTAGGTCTCAATGTAGTCTTCTCACATATGGTCTAAAGTAGGAGGAAAAAAATAGGCCAGAAAAATAATAAAATGTAACATATCCGAAAAATCCGACCCCAATGCATCCTGACTTGATTAAGTTGATTTGACTCAAGCACACCGAGTCAAATCAAATGAGTTAGTTTTTTTGGCCCCGGAGAATTGCAGTCCGAGAGACCTCTTACTTTATCCTTCTGTTTTAAGAAGTAAGATTTGACTCACCCTAACTCAGCCAAGTTAACATCAACCAGATGTATCTAAAAAAAAAAATCCTCAGCCAATTTGACTCAAGTCAATAAGAACAGCTCCTCACCCGAGTGGTAAGGAACGTCTGTTTTTACCGGACTGCCTAGGGTTCGAACTCCGGGTAAGTCACCTCTTCGTACTTATGCGGGCTTCTTTCCCACTTGAGTGGACTGCTTTTCCATGTGTTTATGGGCTCTTTCTTGGGTCTCAGCCCCCTTTGCTGGATTAAAAAAAAAATCGAAATGATGCCGAAGTTGGACAGTTTCAAACGAAGACTGCGGAAAACTAGACCAAATTGGCCCGCTTTACCAAAATTGATGTCATTTTCAGTAAATTTTGTATTATCAAGTTTTAAATTGTGTCAATAATACAGTGGAGTCCGCCATTGAAATGATCTTTTGGAATTCCTAGAATCCCACCCTTTATGCATTTTGTTGGAATTTCAAATGCTTCATCAAGAAAAGGAATTTAGAATTCCACCTAAGATGACACCATTTGGAGAATCTGAAATTCCTCGCACATGAATTCTTGAAATTCTAGTAAACAAACAGGCCATTCGGTTCTGCCACGACCTAGTTACAACCCAAGTAAGGCCAAAGAGGCGTCTTTAAAAATAAAAAATAAAAAATAAAAAACTAGGTCAGGTTGGGTTGGGTCGGTCTGGGATTACCTCAATCCAAGCACAACTAAAAGTGTGTGTGTGTGTGTGTGTAAATCTAAAATCCAAACCCAATTCCAATTTAACCTGGTCATACTTGACCCGAACCCAATCCAAACTATATTTATTGCTTGCAGGGGCAGACCCAAATATAAGGGTACGGGACTGAAGCTCCCACCCAAATCTGAAAAAAGTTCAAAATTCTTACGAACCTCCAGCAATTTTTGAAAATGAGTATACTTTGTTTTCTACCTTTGATCCTTCCCCACAATATTTTCTTGTCCCCTGATTGCTTGTCCGGGTGCAATTTGAGTTTAATTGGGTAGGGCCAGATGTCCGAGTTCTTTGTTTGATTTGCATTCAAACATGTGCCTAGAAACCGGGGAATTTTCTTCTACAAAATCCCACTGTAGCTAGAGGTATTCATGGACCTGATCAGAGGGGGCAAGCATATCTAAGCCCGACCCGAATTGAGATATACAGGATGTCAGGAACTCATGTAGCCCAAGCCCCACAAAAGCCCAGCTTGCCTGAAACATGTCAGACTCGAGCCCATCCATTTTGTCAATGGATTTGGGTCACGCCTCTAGATTACTATTCCTAATTCGAGCCGGCCTAAATATTAAATGATCTCAGATTCTAGATCCAAGCTGACCCCATGTACTAAAACCTAAGTCCCAAATCTTGCCAAAAGTGGGTTGGGTCCAGGTGGGACTCGAGCTGGCCCGGCCCATGAAAACCCTTAATGGCAGTAATGTAAGACTTTCCATCCCCGCATTATATTCACAGGGGATCTCACTTTGTAGATGGTGGCCATTGAGAATCCTGCGCCACCCTTAACATAGACAACGAAACTCTTACCGGCAAAAAAGACGCCCTTATTGAAGATATATCATCAATGATGATTCTTTTTAGCCCCATCAAATTATTCTAATCCACAATTGAAGGACTCTAAAATTTAATGATATCATGAATATATATTTTAGGGAGATTAATTAAACTTACGTATGTCAAATTTGGATGAGTGTCCAATGAATGATTGCAGTCAGAGTCAAGCTGTTGGATTGGACACAGGTGGGTCCATTGTATATAATTAAGTGCTAGCATGAACATATGCGCCAACTTGGGTTTTACCTAGTACTTTTCTTCCATCCAAATTAGGATTTCCCTGACTCAGTCTCATACGTACACTTACACATGCTACACAAGTCTCTGGCCAACCTGGCAATTGAGAATTTATCTCTACTCTAGAAAGAAAGAAGTCTCATCACTAAACCATTTAAGTGGATTGGCACTATACATAGGTTCAAAACTTTATTTTTAATTATTGTAAAGATTATAGAAGAGAAACATTTCAACAGTAGTAAGGATCATTTCTTACATAAATATGATGATTGCAAAATCAATAAAATAGGAAAAGCAGAACAGCACAATTTACACATTGAAAAGTAGATCATTCCCTCAATCAATTAAAATAAATGGTGGCGCTGAAGTTTAGATGCGACCAAAGAGATGATGGTTTCATTGAATTTTTATTGAAATGGGTTGGAGGAATCAATGTTGAACTTCGAAGGCGAAGATCTATTTCAATAAAATCTTATGAAATCAATTGATCATGCAACAAATGTAATGAGTTGAACTTAATTGAATAACACCAAAGATCATCTCTCATCAGTGTTCAATATTGCATGTTCAAAATAAATAATTATTTTCTTGATGTTGCTCAAGTTATAATATCTAGAGCCAGAATCTCAATTAGAGATAGGAAAACAAGCTCAAAACAAATGCAAAAATATAAAAAGGCTCCAAAAAAGCATTAACAACTGAGAATTATGGTTTCCTCTTTTACCCTTTTTTCTCACTGTTGGAAGATATATATTTTGTAGACCTTCAATCCAAAAGTTTGTATGGCTTCTCTTTTAGGTGTTTTTTAAATATGTTTATTAGGTCTTCTTTTTTTCAAAAAATCTTTCAGAAAAAAAAACCCTCAACCACTTCATTTTAAATTTTTTATTTTTGGTAAAACCCTCAAACACTTCATGATGATGGCAAAGGACATTTATTCCTTGATTTATGAATTGTTGGATTCTTCTATGATATCAAGGAATAAAGGTATAAAGTTTGTGAAGCCCCTGTCATATTTCTCAACTTAAAGGATTTTTTAATTTTTTTTTTAAATGTTATATATATATATAATGGTTAATTTGAAGACGAAGACCCCTCTTGTGCTTATCTTTTTATATTAAGGATAAGCTTTTGCAAGCGCAGTGGGGGTGATTACTGTTTCAACCTATTCTATAATCTAGGGTTTTGAGATGCACCAGTGAAATAAAATTCAATGATTTAAGAAGGTCAAAATTTGAGGTACAAAACGGCAAAACCTCAATTCAAGGGTATTTGAATGAATTGAAATTTACCCACCTGTATGGCTCTATCCATGTGCATGTGGTCCTTTGCTTATCTTACCAGACACCATAAATACGAGTCAGCATAAGTGGGCCCAATTGAAGTCATTGACACTGTCATTATAGTTTATATCTTGTATACTCTCTCTCTCTCTCTCTCTCTCTCTCTCTCTCTCTCTCTCTCTCACTTCAGTGTATTTTGCATTGATAGTAGTTCATTATTTATATGATACAAAAGAAATAAATTAGAAAACTATATCACATCATGATACAATTCTAAATAGGAAATCTTGATAGATTATGACAACAGTATCCTCTTACATATATCATGATATACCAAATAGATCCTAACATACTTAACCTAACATACTTAATTAGTACAACCTTTCTTATATGTGATAATCCCTATCACCCATCTGCAACCCAATGCTTCAGGTATCCTTAAAAAAAAGTCTGTTGTGATGTGCTAGTGGTGAATAAAAAGGTGGAAAAATCTGACCCAACCCGTATAATATGAGCAGAGCAATATGCATACAAGTCAGTCAACGTTTGGGAGACTTGACCCATAATTAAAAAGGGTTGGATTAGGGTCAATCCGCTTAACCCACATAGCCCGCCTAATCCATTTAAATGGGAAGATTTAAAGCAGATATGAATACCTAAACTCATTTGAACAATTTGGTCGTTTAGTAATATGATACTTAGAACAGTTTATTTTATATGGAATGGGCCGAGCTTGTGTTGGGCTTTTTTTTTCTCTTACAATTAACTAAAACGTAGCATTTTCTTTAACTAAATGTCGCCTTAATATTTGATATGGATTGGATTTGGGCTTAAAAGGGTAAGAATGGGTTTGGTGCCTTGTCAACCTGACCTTTTTGTTATTCCTAGTGGTGATTGTTTCTCTGTAGAGTTTATTAGGGTACGTTTGGCATCGTGCCATCTGGATGTTCCTATGTTTCCACGAGATAAGGGTGTAGAAAACATGTTTGTTATCTATAAATAATTGTTCCAAATTTTGTTCTTATGGGAAGGACTCTCAAAATCTTATTCCCCTGGCATAAGAAAGTTGGAACAAAAAAAACTTTAATTTTTTTAAGAACCAACTTGCTCGCACAGTTGTTTCTTATCTCTTCCCTTTTAAAGAAGACATAATTAGCGAAAGGTCCCTAAAGCGGATCCAGCCTCTGGTCCATGCAAATTCAATTTAAGGGCTCTGGTCCACTGAGCTACACAGTTTGCAGGCAGAGGTCCCTACGTCCACACGATCACATATTTCAGTACTAATTTGCCCTTTCAACCATTTTAGGCATAAATTTTGAAATTTAAATTTTCAAATCTTGTATTCTCCCTCTCGTATCTCTATCGATAGAAGTCAACAACCAATTGGGTTACCAGGTCAACAACCAGATCGAGTTACCAGAGAGGACATCATCTTCTCTTATTCGGTTTCTGATCTCTGCTACAGAACAGAGACTTTGCTATAGGACTTCTTCTCCTCCCCTTCTCCAACACAAGCGAGAGGCGGTGGAAGGCTGCAGCGGCAACTAGCTCCGGCCGCGATAGGACGGTTCCAGTCTTATTCTTCGGGACCGTGCGATCACAAGAACCCAAGTTTGTTTCGTTGCAACAATCTAGATTTCCTTGTCTCTGCTTTTCCAACAGTTGTCTTCTTCGACAACGCTGAAGCACTTCCAACAAGAGGCGACAACGATGGCGAAGAGAGTCTTTGGCGACTTGCGGCGTGGCACGATAGCAGTGCAAAACCTATGGCGATTCCATTCTCCGGTTCCGGCGACAATGGGCATAACAGTTCAACGCCACTTATTGAGATTGTAACAGAACCTTCTTATCTGTCTGAAACTTGATTTGAAAACACCAAATCAATTCCTGCCTCTGCCTGCCTATTTCTGTTATAGAAACCAGAAACGAAAAGGAAGAAGATGCCTAGTTGCCAGGCCAGGCCAGTCCAGGTTCAGGTTCAGGTTCAGCCTGACCCGTGAAGCATAAAGCCCAGCTAGTAACACGCTGATGTTCTGGTTTATGAAATTTATTTGAGTTTTTGTTAAATTTATCTGAGTTTCTGTCAAATTTATCTGAGTTTTTGACAAATTTATATTAGTTTATGTAAAATTTATCTTAGTTTTTTATTTTTTTATCAAATTTATCTAAATTTTGCGCAAATTTATTTGAGTTATGAAATACATTTATATGAGTTATGGACAAATCTATCTGAGTTTTTGTTTAATTTATCTAAGTTCTGGAATAAATTTATCTTAGTTTTGGACAAATCTATTCTAGTTTTAGGAAAATTTATTTGAGTTTTTGAAAAATATAGCTGAGTTTCTGACAAATTTAGCTCTAGTTTGAAAATTTTAACAGAGTTTTTGAACGAATCTTTCTGAGTTTTTGGCAAATTTATTTGCATTTTTTTAGATCTATTTGTGTATTTGGATTTTATTTGTGTCTTTTTAAAATTTATTTGCATTTTTTGAAATAAATTTAACTAAGTTTCGGCAAAAATACTTGAGTTTTTGGCAAATTTTTCAGAAATTTGGAAATTTGATTTATCTTCATTTTGGCAAATGTGTTTGCGTTTTTTAGTTATATTTTCATCTTTTGAAATTAATTTGCGGCTTTTGAATTTGTTTGCATTTTTTGAGTTTTCTTTGGATCTTTTGAAATTAATTTGAGTCTTTTGAGATTTATTTACATTTTCTAGAATTTATTTGGATTTTTTAAAATTTATTTGCATCTTTTTAAATTTATCTGCATTATTTTGAAATTTATTTTTTTTAAATTTATTGCGTTATTTTGAAATTTATTTATGTGATTGTAGAATTTATTTGAAGATCTCATTAATGGAATTCCATTAATCGTGGCCAATTAAATGGTAGTTGACCATTATTAATAGGATATCCCACCAATCATGGGATATGATTTAAAGAAAGGGTAAATTAGACATTTTAGGTATGAGAAAGTGTAAGAGGGACCTTTGGCTGCATGAGTTTAGATTGTGAACTGTTTGCAATAAAGTCATGGTTTGAGGGACCTTCGACCAAACGCCCCTTTAAAGTATGCCATTTGAATATTCTAAATCTTTTCACTTATCCTAAATATAGGCCCCACGTTCATAATTCCAAAGAATGTGGCATTGGTTTATAATTCCTAGAGATGGGTCACATGGTCATAATCATAAAATGTAGGCACATATTATAATTCTATAATGGTGGGACCACATTATAAATTGCATGAATTTAGACTCTATCTTTTAATTTATAAAGGTAAGCATCGCATTGTAATTTCTAAGGTGAGTCCCGTGTCCACAATCACATTTTAATGGTAGCCCCATGTTCGGATTTCTAAATGTGCGTACGACATTGTAATTTTTTAAAGGTGGGTCCCATGGCCCTGCGTTATAATTCCTATAAATGCGTGCCCACATTGTAAATCTTATGAATGTGTTGCCCTCATGTTCTAATTTTTAAAGGTGGGATCCACATTCTAATTTCAAAAGGTGGGCCATGTGTCCAATATTATAAAAAATGGAGCTCCACTTTGTAATTCATAATTATAGGTTACATGGTCGCGTTTACAAAAGGTGGACCCACATTGTAAATCCTATGAATGTGGGCCTATATTCTAGTTTCTAAAGATGAATCCTATATTTACATTCACAAAAAGTTAGCCCACATTATAATTCATACAAAGGTAGGCCCACATTATAAATCCTATGGATATGGGTTCCATGTTCTAATTTTTAAAAGCGGATACCACATTGTAACTTCTACAGGCGGGTCCCATGTATGATAAAAATAGTGCTGCAAACAATAAAATGTGGGGTTCTACATTGAAAATCCTATGTTTGCTCCTTTAAGCAAAACTTTTATAATATTATCAAACAAGTTCCATACGGCATATTTTTAGTAGAGTAATTTAATATAATGTTGCCAAACAAGTTCTGCAAAGTATAGACTTTGCACAATCCGATCTCAGCACAACCTGATCTGAACACAAAATTAGGAACAACACGAGAATGATGCCAAACAGGCCTTTGGTGTCACAAGCTGCTCATTTTGAGGGAGGAGGTCATTGAGGCTCAAATGGTTGGGGATATTGAGAGAGGCTTAAAGATGGATATAGGAAGATGATTTTTTATTTATTAGCTTATAAACAATTTACATTAGCAATGAAGAAAAGAAAGAGAAGATGAGATAAGGAAGAAAGTACATTTGACGACCATTTAAGAAGTATGAGCGGGGACCAACCACCATAAAAACCTTTTAGCATGTGTTATGTAGCTAGTTTTTTTTTTTTTTTTTTTTTCGGAAAGAGTGAGGATTACAAAAATAGTTTTTGGTACTATAATGGTATCCATATTTGGTCCAGCCATTTTTTCTTGAAAAAATAGTAAAATTGGGCTAAGTTTTCTGTGATTCCTAAGCAAATAAACTCCCCCGGGGGCAAGGGGGTAAAAGAAATTACTGCGGAAGAGGAACGTTTCCAAGAACTTGGTTTTCTGTAGCATGTACATAAATGTGAGATTTATAATGCCTCTCACCTCTTTGGGAATATATCCAATTTTCCTAAATTCAAAACACTAATAAGTGCAAGATGTCATGGACCTAAATTTCTCTCCAATCGTAGGTAGTGTCACCTACCGCTATATTGATTAATAAACAAAATAAACTCTATTCAACATTTTTGTTGTGGTACCCCATCCAAGGGAGCTAGTGGAGACCCAAGAGAGCCCACACACGCGGAAAGAGAGCCCGCACATGCAAGAAGGAAGCCCATACATGGGATGAGAGCCTACACATGCAAGAATGAACTCCATTCAACTTAACCGCACTTGTTTTACATGTTATCAATCCTATGGTAACTCTCGCTTTGATTGAAGTGAAATTATGAGGTTTTCGCATTTTCAATGGGTGGTTTGAACTTAAAAGGACTTTTCACGAACAGTGGAAGAAAGAGGAAAGGCACCAAGGTGAAGGGGTGCTCTAAGAGTCCATCCTTAGAATTTAGTGTTGGAAGTAGGTGTGCCTTCTAAATGAGTTTTTAAAACTTTTAACCCACTTAACGCAGGGATCAAACACCCAAAAGGCTAAGAACCCAATCCCAAAATCTAAAACACTAATCTCATGCATTAAGATCAAAGATCTATTAAGAAGACAGATCAAGAAATAAGCACAAATAAGAAGATTTACTAAAACAAAAAAGTTGTAGATCTATACCTTAAGAGCTTGGTTGCACTTAAATCAAGAACTCGAATACTTGATTACAGGAAAACCCTTTTCGCATATTAGATCTCCTTAGCCTTGGTGTTCTTTCACGTCATAACCTTCTAGTTAAAGAACTTCTTAAAAGCAAATGGTGGGATCTCAAATAAGCAAAAAACCCTAGGCACTATAGTAGGAAACCAAATAATAAAAAAGGAGGAAAAGAGAGAAAGAGAAGTGGATGTCTAAGTTTGGGCGTGCAAGTGCCTTGGACGCCCACCCTTCCCTCACACACACACACACACACACACACCTCCTCTTGGAATAAAATTAGAAGTCTCACTTCTAATATTAGAGACTTCTAATATTAGTATCTGTCATACTCCTCCTTTCCTTAAGAGTTTTAATCGGATTAGTAACATTTTCTTCTTAGGGCTAGCATGATGACCACCAGGGATTCCGTAGAAACCGACTCCAACTGAAGATCTGGACCCCACATCTCATGTAAACTTCGGACCGACAATTAGTTGCAAATGACTATACTAAATAAATGCAATTGCATTCCAGTATAAGGAATAATTACAAGAATACCTAAATCTCCCTAATTTCTGCAAGTAAGTCCCTCTATCAATTATATCCATAGATCTATTGGAATAAATCTGTCCAACCAAAAATAAATCTACATCTTATTATCCTTGTGACCCAATTAATCACAGTAATCAGTACCATCCAATTAACTCTTAATTCAGATGTGTGCTTACTTACCAATGATAAAGTCCATTAATTGGCAGAAGGGGATATTTATCTCTTATATGATAGATTATATCTTGAGAATTATATATTCGCACATTTTCACCACCACGTACCCAGGACACCGAGGTATTGACTTACAATTGACCTCACTCATTAGTAACTCAAAGTAAATGCATGGCAAAAACTTGAGTCTATTAATCTCTCAAGATTAAGAACTTATTGCTTTGGAATTATGAGAGCAGTCTTTAATTAAAGACATGTTTAGATAAGATGCTACTCATGGTCATTTTCGGTACATTCAATGTACTAGCACAAACAATTTAGAGTATTACACTCTGATGATTGAAACAAATTACATTATGTCATAGTAATTGCAGTGCTATAACCTTTTTAGATGAGATGCCCAGTCTCATAACTAGTTGTGAAAAAACTTCAAATATAAGATTTGTAATCCATATCTAATGTATATGAATCTCATCCATACACATAGATTACATTTAATATACTTGTGGGCTCCGGTTCATCTTATAACCCACCATGTCATTTTGTATTAGTTATGTGAATCAAATAATAAAATACTATCCATCACATGAATAGAGTATGAAAATATAAATTAATTAATAAAATAAATTAATTTATTCACATCATCATTGGATTGAAGACGTACAATTTAACATTTAGAGCACATCTAAGGTCTGTTTGTGCAGAGTCACGTAAAGGGAAACCTGCGTTTCCACTTCTGCAGCAATTGATTTTTCATCCCCTTACGTCTGAAAATTAGATGATGATTCCCTCCGAAAAAGGCATCTGAAAAATTCCGCCTACAAATCCGGAATGAGAATTCCATCGCTGTATCAAATGAACTGGGTTTTCCGGCACCCTGTCCCCGCCTGTTTCCACGAAAATCTCCACCGCACAAATGGTAACCCTAATGCACTAGATTTTCTTGACATTGCGCACCTCATTCCCTCTTTATAGATTTTTTTTTTCCTCTTCCCCTCACTGTGGCCATCATATAAAAACCAAACTTAACTGGAATAAAGGTAGTTGCCCAAAATATATCATAGACATGGATGTCTTGCAAAGGACACCATACGCGATAAGGTTGTGGGCCAAGTCAACATAAACCAAACCAATCAACAAACGACATGTGGGTTACCTACATGTACTTTTCTGCGCCAATTTGGCTACTCCTATGTGGCATCAAGGTCCATCACAAGATGTTGAAATGGCACCAATTGCTCCCATTAGAGGGAGACAGAACATTGGACAGTGAGAGTCGCACATGGGTGCAAGTTTGCAGGAACCACCCTTTTGCCTATTTGCCCTTTTCCCCCTTGCCCCTCCTTTCTAGCCAGGCTAGTATGCACCACACATGTTGCAGGAAAGCAAGCAATCATCAGGTGAAAACATGTGAAGCAGCTAGCAAAAGGCACCTTGAGAAGAAAAAAGATGGTGGATAAGATGATGATGGTATACATTTTCTCCTCAAACATTAGGTAGAATATATGAGAACTTTTAGCCAAATATCCAATTTTCTTCCTCCTTTCATCATTACCCATGTTAATTAATCTGATTGCACCTTTCACTAACTTATCCAATCATCTGCTTAATAGCATTATTATATTGACATTGATAAGGACTGCATTTGAATGAGTGTGACAAGTCTAATAATCCATTGGGCTACTGGAGTGTGGTCCATGAGACTTATACCTAATATGAGCAATGATCATAATTCATGATTAAAATGGTTTGAGCCAACTCGCCCTAATTCGGGAAAGTTGGTTCGACTCGAAAGGGTCCTATACTGAGTAGAACTGAGTACTCTTAAACTGCAAATATGGTTTATGGACCTTGTACTTGTCCGAGTCGACTTGAGTTGAGGACACTGCGCTGGATGACTCCAGCCAGATCTACTGGAACTCGGTTAACTCGCTTGCATTACTCAAATTGATGCCAGTTTAAGCGCACGTTCTTAGTTGTGAGTTTGGAAATTATAGCATTGATTAAGTGAGGCCTGCCAGTGAACTAGGTGATTAATTAGATACAAAGACCCGATTTCGATCAACCAATTGTGGGGCCCAGTAACCATCTAGGATGGGCCCACAATACCGTTTGACTTGTGGTCCCAAGTGATGACCACAATTTAGGGTGCTCCCTTGAGTTTATGTTTTCCTCTCCATTTGCAATTTACATTTAACAAATGGGGACTGTTTTTGCAAGAGGGTACTTTCCCCTTGAAAACATTACAGACAAAATAGAGAAATTCTTTCATTCTACATGACTTCCTTCTCTATTTTTTTATTATTAATCTTAAAAACAAATAAAGTTAGACCATCAGTTCTAATCAAAGTTGGATTGTCTTAATGTGGATTAACTGTATGATATAATAAAAGTTAAAATATATATTTTTAAAGCTCACCAAGTTTGTGAGAGATGAGTGGGGGCCCTTACTTCAATATCCACTCTCACTAACTTAAATGCAAGGACCCCTAACTTAAAAGTGAGGGCCCTCACCTATCTCTCACCAACTTGGTGAGAGTTCCTCTCATAGGAGCACCTCCCATTTTTAAATAGTTAATGGTGGTTCCGATTGGTTAAACTATAAGTTTTTATGAATTTTAACTGTTCTTTCATCGTTTGACTGATTTTGACCGGTTTTTGACCAATACCCATTTTTATCTGGCCAGTCCGGCTGTTTTTTAAAACACTAATGGATATACAAGGGGATTATAAACTATAAAAAATAAGAGGTCATTTTTTACTATTGCAATGCATAATTGTAATGCAAGATTTTCGATCCCCGCATTTCCACAGGAGGAGTCCCTAATTTTAACGATGAGATTGAAAGTTTCACACAAAAATTGTATCGGAGCACTTCCAAAAAGATAAATTCTCAAGGTTGGCCACTTCCCTTGTCATTCCTTTTCTCAAATTTATAGTGGTTTCCCACTTACATCAATTTGGTTATCAGTTCCTTTGCACATATCTACTCCTTGTGAATAAGCATTAGCGCTAGTTTGACACTGATTCAACTATTATCCATCGTCTTTTACAATCACGGGGAATTTGCACTATCAAGTAATGAAGTCACTAGCAAAACCATCTGTGCTCGGCACGGTCGCATTATAAATTAAAATTTCTTATATTAAAAAAAGTCATGTGGATCTTTCCATCCACTAAATAAGTTGCATAAATGAAAATGAAAAAATTGGACAGCAATGGAGTAGAAGAGATGGGGTGGATCAAGAGACCTAAAAAAGGAAGAAGATGAGAGTAGTGGGTGGTTAATTTGTTGAGATAAGGATATGAGTGGGAAGCTATATGAAGACAATGTAAAATATTTTAGTATAGAGGGTTAATTGTCAATCAAAATTATAAGTGACAAGCAAAATTAGATCCAAAACCTTTTAGCTTAATATATTATAATTAACTAACTTTTTTAATAAAAAAAAATTCGCTATGTTGGGCTTGTGGTCTAAAGAGTGATACCTTCTACTTAAGGATCCAGGGATCAATCCCCAAGCACTTGTGTGAGACTAAAGTGCGAATACCGCTCAATCATTAGTGTGTCGACAATCATTGACTAGATTTATTATCCATATTCAAATCTATTCACCCCTCTCCTCCTTTTGATTGCCGTCCATTTAAGTGGGCCTCACATGAGGTTGTGATGGCATTTTCTAGTTGGTATCAATATCAAAATCAAAGATGCAAGTGTCTAATATTTGTTTATGAGTTATTAATGGATTGGATGAGAACAAGGCAAGGAAGATGACATTTGCTTTTGTTTGTTTGTTTGTGGGTTTGTTTGTTTCTTAAGTTTCGCTTGTTTTGATTTTGTCCTTGGGTGAGAGTCCAAGAGACTATTTTAAGCAGCCGATATGACAACAGTGTCTAGCATTCATCAACACTACTAACGAAGACCATTTTACTTGTAATTAAATTAAGTGCATAACTGCCTTGCGGCGACGCTACATTTTAATAAATAATGTGCAGCAACACGTTCAAGGATTGCAAAGGATCATGTTGTGGGTCAACTTAAGTCTCGACTGAAAAAACATCATCATCGAAGTCTTGTCTAAACTATGTATGTTGGATCGTATGTGCTAGACTTAAATAACATGTGTTATCTCTATTTTGGAAGTCCAAATTCTCTTAGTTTTAGGGGCTTTTTTTCCCTGGGCAATTGATCTTGTATGAATTTAAGAATTTATATATCCATGGATGGTTAAAAATGAAAAACCAAAGGTGAATATATAAAAAAAATCTGACCATCAAATAAGCTCTCCCTTTTATTGGGAGTTGAATTAAGGGAATTATGGAAATGAATATGCAGCCATCACCCCTAGCAATTCAAGTCCTAAAAAAGTCAAGGTCTAATTTATATCACTATCTCATATCCTTCTCCCCCCACCTCTATGCAAACAAACATGTCCTATTTTAGCCCACCTATCGAAAATTCAAGTCACTCAAAACAAAAATGCCCTAATGTATATGAGATGTCTGTAAATTTTACTTCAATAGGAATTAGCATCGCAGTAAAACTGACTATAGAATGAGTTATGTGATTAATTGACCATACAGTAAGATTGATCTCATATGATGAATTAAGCATCTATCGTATGGTCAATCTTGTTGTGTAGACAACTACTATTGGAGTAACGTTTTGGGACATCCCATACACGTTGAGGTGGCTTATTTTGAGCGGCTCAGATGTTTAGTAGGTGGGCCCACTGTGGGTTCCAAACTCCAATATTTCAACTGAAGAATTGTCCAAGTTAGAGACTGCAATTATGAATGTTTTCAATTTTATAAGTGGGCCACTCTAGATGGATCATAGCATTACTTTCTTGGCAATTTTAAAGCCTCAGAATTTAATGATTTTAAGTGCAATTAATTTCATTATTGAATCCAATAGTGGTTAATGTTAGATTGGCATCAAATTGGAAATAATATGAATTCATGTTGGGTAGGTAAGTGTGAAGGGCTTGAATTTCTCTAAAGTGTGCCCCTCCATGCAAAATAAAGTAAGGCAAAAAAGGGGTGTAAAAAAAAGTAGTTTGATATCCTATCCATGTGTAAAGGAATCTATTAAATTTTTTTCAATTCACATCTCCAATTATTAATGTCTACTCTCTCTCTCTCTCTCTCTCTCTCGTTTCTCAATTCAAGTCTCCTATTTTCAGTGCTCTCTCGTTTCTCAATCAAGTCTCCTATTTTCAGTGGTCCTTTTTTTTGCATTGCACATATCTGAAACCTTTATGTGGATGTTAATTAAGGGTTTGTTATAGAGGAGCAAAAACGCCCCTTTTTGAGAAAATACTTTAAATTTGTAGTACCTATAAGATATTAAAATCCAAATCTTCTATTAGTAACTCTGAACTCGGGGCCACTTTTGTTTGATTAAGTCTGTTTTATATCACGTGAAACCCTTTATATTGGAACTATCCCAAGGCTTACTCAAATGAGGCATTAAACAACATGGATTTTAGTCGTTAGGAGCATGCTTATATTATTTCGCTCATGATCAATCCAATGGTTGAAGTAAAATTAATTTTGGGTAGCTATTAGATATAAGGGTCCAGGTGATATGAATGGATTGGATCAAATAGGTGGCTTAATCCAATAAGGGTAGAACTTTTATTTTTCCATTCATTTACTTTTAAGTTCATTGTATTTTTTTAGAGCAACTTCAATAATTCTTTTATATATTTGTGTCTCTTTTTAGTACCATCTCAGGTCTTATTTGCATGCCGAGTTTAGATCAATGTTCAACCAATTTTAAAATGTGAGCATCTTGAGACAATTGGTGCAATTATCAAACGTTTTAATTTGAGAGGTAAACCTTTTTTAATTCATTTACTTTTGAGTTCATCATATTTTATTTGAGCAATTTTAATAATGTCATTTTAATATGATTTATACAAAAGAATCATCATTTTAAAATTTCTATAAATTTGCAATATTTTTATGGTTTGTATTTGTATGGTTTTTATAGATTGTGAGTTTCTTTTTTTCCCCTTTTTTGTTTCAACTTTTGGGTATTGGGTTCTCCTTGATTTTTTTCTTCTAAATAACTTTTTATCATGGGACTTTCTATGAATTCTAATTTTTATGTTGTATTTTTTTAATTTTTTTAATAATTATCATTATGAGTTAATTATTTATTTTACTTCCATTGTGTCCTTTAAGTTCTCTTTGTAAAATCTTTTTATGGATTTTTCTTATTTCTTTTGTGGCTTCAGATTATCCAATTTTGAGCATTAGATTATCATAAGTTACTTTGGTTCTTCTAAATTTCTTTTATCATTGTATTATCTATGGATCTTTATTTATATATATATTTTTTATAGCCTTTTAATAAAATTTATTTTATTTTACTTTGTATTTCTTTTATTATAATTTCTCACTTGTGATGGGTTTTTAGTTTTTTTTATGATGGTTTTTCATGAATTTATGGGTTCTTTTATCTTTGTCCTTTTGGGCTCCATTTTTTAGTTTTTTTTTTTTTCTCATGAGTGTTTGATTCTTTAAAATTGTATATGTTATTGAATAGATTATGGATTTTCATTTCTATATTTTACTTCTCCCTGTCTTTCAAATTTCACTAGCAAAACATGCCCGCGCTTAGCACGGGCAGTATAATTTATAATATTAAAAATAATATAATTTAAAAAAATATTAAATTATATTGAAATGGCAAAAATTGCAATCAAAACTAAACCCTACAATAATAATTGAAAAACATAGTTGGTTAATTTCAAAATGAGAGCACTTTAATTTCTTTGGAATTACTTGAGTATTTTACTTCAAGCAATCTTTTGAGATGGGAAGAATAAACCCATAATGAAAAAAAATAGAACTTTTAAAAAACAAAAAATATAACATGAAAAAAGTCCAATGACAACCCCAAAATAAAAAAAGCTTAAAAGGAACAAATATACCCATTGAAACCCAATGCCTAAAAATAAAATATTGAAATGAAAAAGTAAAAGAAAAATCATAAATCCATGAAAACATATCACCACGAAAACTAAAAAAGAATTCATCAAAATCGAAAAAGAAAAATAAGAAAATCTAAATATGCATTGATTGATTAGAGACCGCAAAAGATTGGACTCTTTAAAAGCAAATTACTTTTAGATAGGACACTTTATTTTGATGGCTAAAATCAAAGATTTTCTCTCGAATCCCTAAAATCTTTCCTTCAAGTAAAAATCAAAATTAAAATTGAGCTTAAATTTCTCAATCAATTGTGAAATTGGAGCTCAATTACTCATGTAAGTATTTTATTTTATTTTATTTTTCATAAAAAAATGGCAGTTCAATTGGTGAGAGACGTTGGAGTTTAAGTAACGGAGTGAAGTTTGAGTCCTTTTTAAGTAATTTTCTATCTTGTTTTATATATTTTATGAAAAATATATATTTATATAATTTGTTCGGTTTGGTTTGAACGGGTTAACCGCACATTCAAACTAAAAACCGAACGGAACCGAACGGTTTGAAGGAAATCCGAACCGTGACCGAACCGATCTACTACAAAACCGATTCGAACCGCCCAGTCCGAATTAGTTTAGTGGTTTTTTTGTGCAACCCTACAAAAAATAGAGGTACCTCCAGATTTAGGAATTCAAAATTTTTACTAAAGATCATGCGTTTAAGTGAGTCTTTTACACTTAAGTCATGGTCTCCAACCGTTCGTGGGATCCATATAGTGAAGTTGTAGGATCCAACAGGGTTAGAAAATGGCCACAATGATGTGGAACATAAAAGACAAATGGCCTTTGTGGCCCAGCAAGCATTGGTAGAGAAGAAACTTGTAAAATTTTCGTCTATATGAAATATCAATCTCATAAATTATCACCAATTTCTTCCTCGCCAAAGAAAAAAAGGAAAGTTGATGGTCGGTCCAATTCACAACATGAGAATTCGATCGATCAAACCATTCTTAACCACTGGGCCACACCGACACCTCTGAACTTTTTTCCCTTGGCCCGTTTGTCTTGTTTCCATCGTCATCACGATAAGGATGACAACATCCTCGTCAGTCAGTATTTTCTTGACATCTTAGGACGAAAAGGGAGTACGATATAATAATGCTGTACGATATAATAATGCTGTACATGTAATTTTTATAGAAACAGCGAACAAATGACCAATGTACTAACTTGTTCATCGTATATTATACACAAAAAACATAAGGAAAAAAAAAAAAAAAACCCCTAGATAGCATTACAAGATGTGACAAAACCCCATTAAAAAGAATGAGAATATGGGGACATACCTAATGGATTTGGAGGCTTCTTGCAGTAATGAAACGGAGAAGAGAATGAAGATTATGCAATAATGAAGCCAAGAACAGAGTTAGAGAGTTTATTTTTTAATTAGATACGTCAACTGAATTGATAGAGCTTATCTCTCATTGGAAGATTTATCTAAAAAAAATCGAAATTGAAATTGATTTGAGATCGAATTTCTCAAATTGATTTGAGATTAGAGTCCAATTTTGCAATCGATTAGCAAGTCGGACTCTAATTTCGAAATCGATGCATACTCCTATAATATATAATAATTTGATTTTATTTATAGTTTATATTGTTTGTTTGTTTTGATTTTGCTTTTTAGTTTTCTCGATCATTAATCTTCAACTTTCGTGGGCTTGTGTTTATTTTTTAAATTATATGATATCAGGTATTGAATTCCTGTGAAGTTCTCTTTTTTTCCCCTCTCTCTTAAAACTAAAACCTTTTGCATTTAATTTTAAAGAAACTGATTATAAATATTTTTTTATTATAAATTTTAATATTATGATTATAGCTCGGGCATGTTTTTCTAGTATATTAATGAGTCTAGCATCTAGAGGTGAGAATAGGGAGGCCAACGAAATGCTACCAAGAGCGATCAATGAACCAAAACTTATAACCTAATACATTCGTATTATAGTGAAATTAAATACAAAATCTTTTCTTAATACGTAAAATCATTATATTGGGCGAATTCAACGGGTTTTATTGAAAAATGTAGCCTATTTTCCTATAAATTTATGAGTCCAACATCATGAGGTGAAAATAGAGACAGGAAAACACTATTAAGAGTAATCAACCAAACACTATTAATAGGAATTTGGACAGCCATACTAGGAAAGGACCTATTCACGCCACAATCTTTACAAATAAGGTACCAAATCTAGAAGCTTTATGAGCTTCAACGTTAGAATTTTTAGAAACATGACTTAAAACAAACTTTATCAAAATGCCATTGAGAGAAATTCTCATAGTTCTAAACCCGTTAATGAGAATTTGCCAAAACCAATATTTTGTGACAGGTCACAGGAAGTTGGTAAAAAAGGAAAAAAAGAAGGCCCGGTTCCAAAGGAGATCCGAATTCCGAAACCGTTTCAAATTCTAACTTCCCAATCCAAAATCCGAAACCCGAAACGACGCCCTCTCACACGTTTCTACATAAACGGTCCAGATTTAATATCAGAACGGTCCATCTCCCGGATGATCTTCCCGACTTGTTGACTGTCGTCACTCCTTTCCAGCCCCTGGAACCGGTCACCGCCTACGAGGAGCGGGGAGCATTGACCAAATGACGAAAATACCCTCCGCTTCACTGAATTAATTACCAAAGGAACCCTTAACAAAAAGGAAATTAGATGAGGGATCTGTTGTTGGGGGTCACACCATAAATTGTGGGGGTACATGAAGAGATCTTCATCTTATGAACTTGTTTTCTCAATTCAAATTTTTTTGACCAAAGTTTCTCCTCGCGGGTTAAAGCTTAATTGAATATCACATTGATCAGAGTAATATTTACAGGTCAATTGTAATAATATAAATGATATGATCAATTGACAAGAGCCCAAGTTTATATATCCCCCGATTAAAGGTTGAGATTTATAAGTTACAGGCCTAATTCAAATCGACTCAATTATTCGCTTGGTTGGTACTTGGATTTTCCTCATAACTAACGAGCCATGTTGTTGTTGCTCTCCAACTCTTTATCTTTGATGTGTGGCCAACTATTTATGGATCTAAAATTTTTGAAGAGTTTTAAGTTTAGTAAAAAAGCCGAACCAAAATAAATGACCTAGTTGTAACTATAAACCTAGGGTTTCAAGAGATTTTTATAAATTATTACGTTTCGGAATTTGATATGTGATGTGAATGCCTCTGATCATGCGAATGTTTTCTTTTTTTAATATTATGTCAACATGGATTTGATCATGCAAAAGTTTCACTTTTTCAGTTCCAAATTAAGGATCTTATCTTCTTTACCAAAACCTTCCTAAAAAAAAAGTTTTCTAAAAGCATTCATGCTTATCATTTGTTGTTTTGTATAAAATATCCTTAAATAGAAGTTTTCAAAAAGATTCCAATTGAAGGGAGTTGAATTTTTATCTTTCTTCACCCAAAAGTGACTGCGGATTCCATTAGTTTTGAAGATTTCCACGAAATGTGTACTGCTAGGTGTATCAAAATTCCAAACAGCCCTTTGTGTAAAATTAAGTAAGAGGAGATCCATGGGCCTTATGAAAATTCTCAAGGGCATTTTGGGCAATAAATGCCAGCAAATCTGTTTTCATAGGCTTTCGTAAATTCAGGAGCATTTCACCCTTTTGAATTCCGTGATTTTCTGTAACGACAAAATACAGCCTGTAATTCGAAAGCCAAAACCTAAAAACAATTTGGAAGGTTTTGGGAAACAAAAAAGAGCAAGCTCATGTCTGCCACCCTCCTAGTTTTTGACATTGAAGCCCCTACTCTTTTGGCTCTTTCTCCTTCCATGGCAAAAGCTGATAAAAATAATATTCCTTGTGGTGGGCCCACATTTGATCACTCAAAGCCTTCACATGCACCTTCCAAAATAGGAAATAAAATCATAACTTGAGTCAAATTTGACAATTACAGTATGATCCACCTTTTGAATTGGATTGGATTACTATGAAATAAATGTACTTATTTAAATTAAACAAACCCTAATGCCCTAATATTAATGGCTAGGATGATCTCTTGATGGATATGTGATCAGGTGGGCCCCACAGACATACCTTTTGAAAATTCAAAATTTGTGTGTGTGTGTGTTGCATTGGTTTCCTTCCTATTTGCTCTAGGTCTTTTTAGGAGAAGTCAAAACAAGGGGGTGTATAAATATAATATGGTTTTCTCTTTGGAAAGGAAAGGGCAGTTATTTCTCTTGAAAAAAAGTTCCTTTTCTTATTTGGATAGTGATGTTGGGGGGCATAAATATTAAATAAGATTTTTCCATATACTTTTATTTATCCTGTTGATTTGAACTCAAGACAGAGCGCCCTTTATAGCTATCTTTCTGTCATTGTAGCTTTTTTCTATCATGTAGTTGTTGCAGTAATTGAAGACAAATGAGAGAGTTGAGAAAGAAGTCACAGGGGAGTGGTCATGGGGCTTGAGGCTTTGGATTGGTTCATTCCCATCTGAAAAAACACAGTAAGATCTCATGTATATCTCTAGATCTAGCAGCAAAAGTCCAGGAAAAGAAGTTTTAAAAAAAGAAACCAAGAGTTTCATGGGTTTTTTTGGGTTTTTTGTTTCTGGGGTTTTTGCTTCATGTTTTGTATGCTCGGTGTTTGAAATGAAGGTTTTAGAAATGGGTTTCTTTTTATAATCATGAAAAATCCCTTCTTTATCTAAAACAAGCATCAACATCTCTTCTTTTTTGGTATTTATCTTGAGTATTTGGTTGTAGAGATGAGGATTTGGTTTGTTCTTCTGCTTGGCTTGGCTGGTCTAAAGAAGGTCTAAAGAAATCAAATCCCAGTTTCCAGAATGGGTTTTTTGTTAGGAATACTGGAAAATACTTCTTTTGTGGAAAACATGCAATAAGCTTGGATCTGTGTGGACTTCCCTTTTTGTATATATGAAAGATGAGTTTTTGAACTTTGATTCCAGAAAAAAGTAGTGTTCTTTCTATTCAAACCTGCTATGAACTCTCTTTCTTTTCTGTTTCTAGTGATTTTTACTTGTAAGCTGTATGAGAAATTACAATTCTGGAAATGGGTCTTTCTCCAGTAACTAGATAAAGTGTTTTTATTCCTTAAAATCTGACCAAGAAGGCCCTTTACTTCAAATATTTGGTTTGGATTTTTTTATTTTTTATTTTGCATAAATCCCAGTTCTAGAAAAAGGTTTTTAGCAAATCAACAGATTAGTACTTATTCCTTCAATTCTTTCCCTAAATTTCTACTGTTGTTGAAAAACCCTGTTGACCATTTTTCTTCTTCTTTTTTTTTTCACTCAATAGAAAAGAGTATAAAACCCTTCTTCAAGTTTCTATGTTCTGCTGTGTGAAAGATATCAATTTTAGAACTGAACAGTAATTTCCCCCACTCTTGATGCTCTAAAAGAGAAAATAAAGTTCTTTTTTCTGCCTTCTTCTTTTTCTTTGTTTGAAAAATAAGAGTTTCTTGATTTGGGTCTGTGTCCAAGTTCATAAATAGAATCGAAACTTATCTTTTTTTTTCCTTTCTTTCTATTTAGGGAAATATATATGTCTATTTTAGGTGTCTTCGCTGTTATGTACTGTCAATCTTCAAACTTTTGCCAACGCATTCTCATCCTTAGATACCGTTTATTTCTTTCCTTTCTTTGGTAAAAAGTGCCTAGTATTACTCTAGTATCAGAGGAAGCTCTCTGTTCCCTTGTCTGGGTAAGTTTAAAGATTTCTGTATGACATTGGATATAAGGTGAAATGGCTTATTCTGCTTTTCTTCTTGTCGTCTTTCCTCTTCTTCATCTTTTCCTCTCCCTTTTTCTTCATGTATGACATTGAAGAGAGAAGAGATGAGGTGAAGTGTTTTTTTTTTTTTTTTTCATTTTTCTTCTTTGTTGATAATACTTCATGGTTGTCTGCTGTTAACCTAAGATGACATATTTCCTTCTGAACTTTGTTTGGACCTTTTTTATTTTCTGCTTTTGCATCTGTTATTTCCAGAAAAGAAGCAAAATCTTATGTTAATAGAACAGTTTTGAAATATTGATGGTTGTATATTAAGGTTGTCTTTGGATGTGGCCAAATTTCCAATTGGTTTATTGGTAAAAACAATGTTTTATTTGTTCTATGGTTGATTTCTACTAGGTTGATTATTTCTCCCTTTTATTTTTATATCTGAGGATTGATAATTACATGTCATGATATGGTTTTTCCTTCTGGGCTTCAAATCCTTTTTTTTTTTTTTTTGTGTGTGTGTGTGTGTGTGTGCTGATGATTTAGTCTTTCTGTGCTTCAAATCAATGTCTACAACCGTTGATGATTTGATTCTGACAGTGATTTGTGTTGGGGAAGGGAGACTACCTAGTGTTATCACTCATTGTCATGTTGCTTCAAACACTTGGTAGAAAGGGCATTCTCTGTTTCACAAAAATGCCCTCACTGCTTTCTATTCTGGGTTCCACATAAGCACACTACTAGAATGTTAATGGATTTTTCTCATTTCACTTTGTAATAATCGTAGGAGAGTGAAAATGTGATTCACATATGTAAAATTTGCATTTGTGAAATGTGTTTCCATGTTTGTTAGGAAGCACCATTTTCACATGTGTAAATGTTCCATGGTTCGGATTCTCTATGTAAAATTTTCCTACATGTCAAAATCTATGTAGTTTTAAGAATTTTGGTGTGAAACTAAACTTTTGGTGTTTAATAATGGGCCTATAAAATTTTGTAGAGTTTGGATTAAAATTCTTGGGCCCTCTGTGAGCTGCAAAAAATAAAATGTGATGATGGGCTTGATACCATGACCACCTGGGCGGGACATGTACTGGCGTCTCTTTGAGGTGGGAGGTGTAACCCTTGCACTTGTGGAGAGGTGTGAAAATGCTCTCATTTTGACACTATTTTCATACCAAAATTTATGCATGTGAGGAATAAATGCGTGCAAACAAATGTGGTGATGCTTAATTGTTACATATTTCTAACATTCACTTGTGTAAATCAGTGCAAAAAAATGACCCTTTTAAAAAATCTAATAATTGTTTTTCTGTTTTTTCTTGCTATCTACAGATATTTGATATGAAATGGAGTTTTCTCAGTCAACAAAGATTGTTTTTGATCGAATCCAGCAGCCGGAGCCTGAAAATGTCTCCAAAATTATTGGTTATCTTCTTTTACAAGGCTACGGAGAACGTGAAATGATCCAATTAGCATTAGGCCCTGACGACTTAATTCATGCTGTGATCAACAAAGCTAAATCTGAGCTTGGTTTATCCCGGAAACTATCCGTTTCAACACAAGTGCCTCCACAGCCGATCAACCCGGTTCCCATGACTGATCTCCCCTTACAATACACACCTTTTTCTCCAGCAGCCTCGCGCCCATTTTCTTCCCCCGCAACATTTAGGGCTGTGACACCTTATTGGGAGCCACAACTTGTGAATGATCATCCACCAGTTCGGAATGTTGATTTTGTCCCTGTGACATATACAAAATCAATTGAAGATGACTATCGTCTTCACAATCAAGCTCAATTTATGAACTTGGAAGATCAATTAGAGCCTGTCAACCCTATGGGAGTTGAATTTTCTAGTAATTATTATTATCCAGAATCCACATTTGGCAGTCTGGGGACTAGAAGTAGCCGAAGATCACCAAGCCTTCCAGAGTTCTCCTTAAAAACTTGCCACTACTACAACAAGGGTTTTTGCCGGCATGGTGCAAATTGTAGATATGTCCATGGTTCATCAGTTTCAGATGGCTTTCCTCAGATCTTTACTCCACAGCCTAGCGAATTGGCTAGCGACGATCAACTGTTATCACCCATTTCGCTGGAGAAGTTGGAAATGGAGATTATAGAGATCTTGAAAATGAGGAGAGGAATGCCTGTTTCAATTGCTTCTTTGCCAATGATGTATTGCGAGAGATATGGGAAGTCCCTGCAGGCTGTGGGCTACCTCACCGAGAGCCAGCGGCATGGGAAAGCTGGCCATAATCTCACTAAATTGCTCGCTCGATTGAACAGTATTCGACTCATTGACAGGTAACAAGTTTGCTCAATGTGACATTTTTCTCTCGCTATAGAAGAATCCTCATCTGTCATACATTACTGAAGTCAACATTTTATGATGTGGCTCATTTATGTGGACACTCAAAATCTCTACCGTCATTAAATCCCAACTGTCCAAATTTGCATGGAAGGTGGATGATCGCCCATAGTGGATGGCTTGCTGTATGGCAGGGAGTTATGAGACCAGTGCCAACCAAATGGTGGGCCCCATTTATTAATGACTAAGATTAATTATAGTTTGCTTTTTACCATGCTGGTTGGATGAAGAAAGGCTGCTTCTTTTGATCAAGCATCATATTTCTCCTTTCTCCTTTTTTTTCCCAATCTTTTGAGGAAATATACAATTATCAAAGATCTCTTGTTTGCTCTACAAGCACATAATGTTTACTCATGAGTAGTCCATGCAGTATTATTTGATGCCCCATTTTCTAATACTCATGAGTTGAGTTCTTGTTATTGATTACAGACCACATGGACAACATTCAGTCATTTTAGCAGAAGATGCTCCTAGATTTATGGAATACAGGAGCGAGAGGAACGACCCAGGTGCCATAGTTCCTGGTTCTCGTCAGATTTATTTGACTTTTCCTGCTGAAAGCACATTTACTGAGGAAGACGTGTCCAACTACTTCAAGTAATTACTTTGTCTATAACTCTGTAGGAAGTTTATTGTTATCCAATCGATTGCTAGTATATATTTTCTAATCATTCTTGTTCTTTTAATCATTTATCAGAGGCTTTGGGCCGGTTCAGGATGTAAGGATTCCATGCCAACAGAAACGTATGTTTGGTTTTGTGACTTTCTTGTACCCAGAGACTGTGAAAATGATTCTTACAAAAGGAAATCCCCATTTTGTCTGTGGGGCTCGTGTTCTGGTTAAACCATACAAAGAAAAATCAAGGCTCATTGACAGGTAATTTTTTAAGATTGTAATTGATCGAGCTTCTATCTCTGTTTTGTTTAATGCAGCTATTGAAATGCATGTTTTCCAAATTTTGTTTTGATTATAATTTTTTTGTGTGTTTTACCGTGTTCATGGAAAATTGTGCTTGTTATGTCTTTAGTCCTAGAAATTATGCGATCTTAAAGATGAGGATACGCGGCATTTTTGGGCATTTAGTTTGAACAGTTTGGCATGTGGTTGATGTTGTAGAATGTTGATATCATCTACCCGCTATAGATAGGGCACAAGCTTTAAAAAATAAAAAAAGAAAAAGAAAAAAAAGGACTTCGAATTACCTTCTTGGGCTTGGCATCTTTTAGTCTTCTTTCTATATGTTAAATGAGGATCGTGTACCATTTTCTGTGGTTCTTTCTTAAAATTTTATTTTTAGATGGTCGGTTGACAGGTTTGGACTTAGGATTGGTCTGTCAGTTTTTAATCAATTTTAGGGGCAGGCAGCTTATTAACCTTGGTCACCATGACCTATGTGAAGTGCCTGCGAGAGGTCCATAGCATATTTACATAAATGCTGGCCCTCACAAATCTAGTTTCAAAACCCAAGCCTAAATGATCATTTGTTGCTTTTACGAAACCCAAGCCTAAATGATCATTTGTTGCTTTTACGCATTCTTGCCCATATTCCCTGGTAAATTTTTTGTTCTGAAAATTTGCTCACATGGCAGGAAATCCACAGAGAAATTTGAGTCTACAGCATATTATCCTCATTTTCTAGATATGGATCCTGAACTTCATTCAAGTGAGTTATTATTCCATGTAGTATTTCTCTGAAGGCACTATTGATTATACGTTCATCAGCATCTAATGTGTGTGTGTTTATTAGTGCCCCGAGATAATTCCAGACTACTGGGGAACAAGCTGATAGAGGAGCAGGAAAAGGCTATTGAATTTGATCAAAGACGTCTCTCTGAGTTTCAGCTTACCCCGAAGCCACTCGGCCAGGGCAACTTAGTGAATCCGATGCAGGAACTGAAACTTGCCGGAGGTATTTTTGAATCTCGTAAATTATGAAATTTATTTAGAGTATGTTCAATGCTTGAAAAGAGGATGAGTTCACCCAACTTAGGCCCATTTGTTGCGGTCAACGGTTATGGTTTCTGCATTGGATCAATCAAAGGGGCCCAATCTCCTCACATGTCCAAATTTTGTTTTGGGTACATTGACATGTACTTTGGGGTCCTATTTTTAGACCCAAAATTGGAAACATTTTGAATATATTGGTAAAGTAAGCAGCTAGTATGGAAATTGTCGACCACATTAATTTTGAATACTTGGTTCTTTGTGCTTATTTGTTTATTAACTTTTGAGAGTGATTAATGTCAACCTTTGCTTCCAATAGTATCATATATATTAATATATTATGGTTTTTTTTTTTTTTTGTTTCGCTTGACCCGTAATGCGCAATGGCCAGACATTATGCAGAAGTATGGGAACCAATTGCCAGCCCCTTAATTATCTTTTACAGGTTTAAATTGATATTTTTGTCATTGTTTTCAGTTCTGATATTATGCTGTACTTCGAAGTTCATGCAGATCACAATGATCTTTATACATCAAATCGATTTAATTATTTGTTTGATGCTCTAAACATTGGCTCCACAAGTGACGACAAAACCAAGAATACAGGCAGCAATTACAGTGACCAGGAGAGGTAAAAACCTTTATCTGGATTTTGTAAAATTTGCTTGCACAGATTGGATTCCCAAATGTCCATGTGGTGTGACCGCAATGACAAGCAGCCTTGGTAAAAAGTTGTGGTCCTGGATTTCCATTTGATATGGCACAGTTTATCCAACCATGAAGCTACATTCTTCCCATCCAGAGAGGGATGTTGGATGATGAAAATAACTAGTTCAAAATGGATTTGTTTGAACAGGTTATTTTGCACAATAGTGACCACAATTGCTGTTGGCCGTCCACCAAAATGCCTGTAAGATGGTTTTTGTGCCAAGTTGTAAGCGGCACAGCATGGGTAGAATAGATGGTTGTTGGTTTTGGTGGTACTTGATGACCTAGTAACTGATTTAATGGTCATCCCCAAAACCAAACTTCATTGCTGCATCAAAGTCTGTCTCTTTTCCCCCCCTTTTTTTGTGGGTCTTTGTCCTTACAGAAGTTGCCTCATTTTTATTTTTTTTCTGAAATTGCAGCAGCCAAGGACTTAATCTCCCAGAGAGCCCGTTCGCATCTCCAATAGCAAGCTAGAATTCAACCGTCGTAGATAGGCAAGAGATTAAGAGATTCAAACATGATAGAGAAGAAAAAGTTAACAAGAGAATTTATAGAGAAGTGTAGAAAGTCCTGCATTCCTTTTAAAAATCTGCTAGAGTTCATACCAATAGACTGAAACAGCAGAATGTTTCCTCCTAAATCAGTGGGGAGGAGATTCCAGAGTAAAGATGATATACAGAAGTTAAAATGTAAGAAATGCCACACTTTTTAAATTTTCTTTTGTGTTATAGTCACAGAAGCAGGTGATTGGTCGAATCTGTAATATAGTCTTTTCTTTTGGGGGGAAAAACTGCTACAGGTGCAGGGGTTATAGAAGAAAGGTGTTACATTGAAGAAGCAGATGAAAATAACTAATTTGAAATCAACAGAGTAGTCATTTTATACCAACTTGTTCCTTTTTTCTAATTAGATTGACAGAGTAGTCATTTTATACCAACTTGTTCCTACCAACTTGTTCCTTTTTTCTATTTAGATTGTTTGATGGTCCCTTGATTTATTCAAAATAGACTCAGTCCTTGCATACAGTTGCTATAATTGTTTGGGCTACTGAGTGTCCCAATAGATGTTTGTCTAAGCTTTCAAAAAAGAATTGAGTGGACCTTGAATCTTTATTTTGAATCGTTTGATTATGTACAAAGAAAGCCAGAAGCATTTTCAGTGCAATGTTATGGTGTGATTACAAGTTACGGGGGACTAGCAAAACTTGGAATTTATGGGACAAGTTATAGTGTTTTTATTTTTTATTTTTTATGTATATATACATATAGTTGTGTTCATGGTTGGAATTTAGCATACTTCAGATGTGCTTTGATTTTTTGGTTTAGTTTGCTCACAGTCCAAAAGTCTATTTTGCATTCATTCAGAGAATCTTTTCCCTAACTCAAATGTGTTTTTGAGAGCATTAGATGTATGTCTGTGTGTTGAGAGATGGCGTTTGTGTTAAGAGGGCAAGATAAATATATGAGAGAGAGAGAGAGAGAGAGAGAGAGAGAGTATTCTTTATGATCTCCTAGGAAGTGAGTTTTTCAGAGTTTTCTTTATGATTTCCTAGGAAGTGTGTTTTTCTTAATGATTTCCTAGGAAGTGTGTTTTAAGAAAGTTAGTACTTTGGTTTGAATGCCTTGTATTTTAATCAGCCCTGTTAAATCAAATCAGGTCATGAAGGATTGAAGTTGAAGATGAGTTCATATTGGAATTTCCTTCACATTAGTTTAATGTAGTCTGTTTAAGCGTAGTTGTTACGCATTGTCAACAAGAACATGTTACAAAAATTTTGACCATGAGGGCCCTGTTTTGCGTCAGCATGATTAAGTTTAATGTGTAATTATGTTATGATTATTGTGCTGTGATGGTTGTGTTTATCAAATTTCTCGTCTGCTCTCGTCTGTCATGCTATATGTTTATTGAGTCAAAGCATCAATTTTTAATTGAGCACCACTTGCTAATGCCATTTTTAAGGTTTACTTAAGCCTATGCTTAAATTCAACCTCAATTCTCTGGATAACTCAGATGGATATTTTGTCACAAGGCCCTTTTTAACTAATGTTCCTTTTGCTGGTCTTTGTATGTGCTTCATCCTTCCAAACCCTCCTCTTAAACTGATCTCATGTAAACTAATTTTCCCATGAGAAGTTTTCAAAATGTATACCCATTAAACTTCGTGAATTTGTGTGGGTTTAACGGGTGCCATATAGGGAGTTAAGTTAGTCCTTTTGGGTCAAAGACGTCAAGGACACCCATGTTGTGGAAAAAAAAAAAAAAAAATGTGCCCCAAAAGGTGAATGCTGTTGGCCACTTGGGCCACGTCTGAGTTTGACTCGCCTGACTCAAGGAGAGAGATATATTCAGCTTGGTCAACTTGGCTGAGTCATTGCGACCCACCACAGGGGTTTAAACTATGATTGGGTGAAGCCAATCCTGAATCACCTGTGGATCTTTTTCTCCAATCTGGTGGTCTCCATCTGACCTTGGTGTACAAAAAATAGGTGCCATATGATCCTTTTCTACCCTCTATTCAAATCTCAAACTGCAATTTTTGTTAATGATAAAGATAAACATCAAAACTTATCATATTTTTGGGTAAGATCTCCTAGAAGACCTTATCTTATCATCAAAAACTTTTTCATTTAGGTGGGCCCCACATTGGATGGACCACACAGTAGTTTTAAAAGGGCTTCTTGGCTAGATGATTGGGACCCATCTTAAATAAATAGCCTTTGGACCTTTATCCAATGAGGACATGGTTGAAATAAAATAACTTCCAAAGTGAGGAGGCTTTTATTTCATTTGACATTTGACAACTTGTATGCCTGTCTTACAGCTGTTTGTCCCAACGAGAAGGCTGAAATTGAGGGAAATGCATCCGCACATAACAATTTGACTGTAATTGCTGAATCTTTTGTGGGTCCCACTCAATTCATGCCAATTAGTAGATAATTTAAGATCATTGAGATGTCCAAAATCTGCATGATTTGATAATAGTGACTATCCATTAAAGCTTGTTATAAATCTTAAGTTCCTTGACATAATCATCCTAAATAAACCATGATTAGCATGAATGGGAGTGGGCCCCACAAGCAGGCTGTGTTGATGGCTGAGATTTCTTGAATGATCCACCCAACAACCATTGTTTGACTTTAGTGTTGCTGACAGCTGGCATTTCTCTGTCTTATCCAAAATTTTGGCAATATCCACTCAAGTATGACTTGGATTCGAATCCTTTCAGAAGATAAGGATAGTGCGCACGTGCAAGAAATCTCGGCCTTTCATTACCTGTCACATGGTTGTATCAAACTCGACCCGCGCTTAACTCGATGAGTTCTCACAGCAAGGTATTCTGACTCAATACCCTTTGGGTCAGGTCCGCTCTTACCTAGACCCAAAGTCTATGGGAAGTTCAAAAAAGGTAGGGGTGTTCGTGGGCCGGGCTAAGACATAACCAGGACCGGCCATGCATTAGAAACACCTGCCCAAGTTCGACAGTGGCCATAAAATGCAGGCCCGAGCCTGCCCATTTAATCAATTGGGGCGGTCCAACGGGCTCATTTTTTTTTTATCACTTTTGTGGGCATTTGAGCAATTGTTTGGACTAATTAAATTAAATTACATACATTTCTTAGTCGGGTCGGGCTTTGGGCTTTCTATCACTTAAACCAAGCCCGGCCCAATTATTAAACACATCCTAATTACATATGCAAGCCTAGCCTAAAGCGGGCTGGGCCCGGATCATGCTCGGGATGGGCGCCCATATGAAAAGGTTTATCTTTGGAAAATGGAGATGGGAAAAACAAGAAATGGTTTAAAATGCCATAAGTGGTAAAAAAAAATGGCAGTGGAGTCCACTTGGCACCATTGTAGGATGCTTGTTTGCATAGAATATATAGGAATCAATGTTACGTGTGGTTAAAAAAGTAGATCCAAGTTGAATACAAAAATGACCATCAAATAACCTCCATTCTAGGAGCGGACCTAGGAATTCTTAAAAAAGAATTGAGAGGGCCACGTATAAAAAAAAATGTAGTTTTCAAAATATATAGGGGCTTTTCTGAAAATTTTGGAAGTGCTTTTGTAAAAAATTATAAAACATTGGTCAAATTTTACATATGCACTCCCAAAATTAATCTTAACCAATTCATGACTGTAAATATTGACCAATGTATATAGGTTAAGATTAAATTTAGGAAATGGATCAATTTGATATATAATTTAGCTTATATACCATAATTTACCACCACCACCATCATTAAAGTCTTATCTTAACTATGTTGGGATCAACTACATGAACTTTGATTATATATTAGATAAAAATATCAATAGTTGGTCTAATTGTGGCATAAGAAGCTTGAACCTTAACATGGCTTGGACCCTGCGGGTTTCAACTTTCAAACCTGAGCCAGAACCAAAATCCTAATCTGCCCACCTAAATCTCACTTATAATTGGGTTGGACCATGTGAATTCAAGTTTGATCCGACACAAGTTGCATCCCTTTGACCAGTACGTGTAAATTGTTTGGGAGCGAAGAAAATAGGGCCTGGCGTTGATAATTGAACCTATATTTATATTGAGAAACAATCATATACTGATATCTGCATGGAGGGTTTTTTTTTATTATTATTATTTTTTAACCCAACTAGGCAGATAGGAACAATTGAACCTACACCAGTGGGAGAGCCCTCAGATGAGGAAAAGAGCCTTCGGGTGCGGAAAGGCGTGGCATGCCCATAGTTTAAATCCTAGGAAGCTAGATGAGAAATGAAGGTAAGTGACGGTTTTCAATATTTGTGTGGACTTATCAAGAGGATAGCTCTAATTCAGTTGATTCCTCTAATATGAATGGCTTTGATAAATCAAAAGTGGACCAAACATATGTTGAATGGAAGTCTTCAATATGGTAGCTCCTATTTTTATAGTAATAAACCACAATTTTCTGATTTTGGACTATACTTCCCTTCATTAAAAAAAAAAAAAAAGAAAGAAAGAAAAGTACTATTAGAGAGTTTTATTTATTTATTGCAAACTGCCGAAAATTTGTTGAATAAGACTTGTGTACACATGGCCACATATGATATGATACTTGTCCTTTAGCAGTTATGGTTCAGTGTTGCATTGTTTGTATCTTTCCCTGTCTGCATCTCTAAGAGGAGGATCCAATGTTCAGAAATTTTGTTTTCATCATTATCATCATCTCATGAATCGTTTTCCACCTTTTAATCTCAGCAAATTAGTCATTTGGTGAATTGGTAGGGCCTTCCATGTGTAAGTTGCAGGTAGAAATGATTATGATAGCAACTTGGGTCTTAATCCGAACCAGCAAGACTTTACCATGTTGACTATAAAATTTAGATTGGGCTTGTTTGGGTTTGGTGTTGGAGGACTCAAACCTAGGTTTTGACTTTTGACACCCACAGGAAACTTTGGTTGGGTTTGAATTTGGGCTTTTGAGTATTCATGTTTGTATTATTAAGTAAGAATGATTTCAAATCTGTTTGTATTTTGTGGAGAATGTTTGGTTGTTTCGGATGAATAAACAAAAGGGCTGGGATGGGCCGGCTCCCTCAGGCCGAGTGGAGTCAAGCTCTAGCTCAACCCTCAAGGTTGAGGGCTCTTTGAAATTGGGTCCTACTCTATCCTTGGGCTCTAGGACAAAAAGAAAAGCCAACGCTTTGAGGGTCAGGCCGGCCCGAGTCCCCCTGTCCAAGGACGGATTGACATCCCTAGAGTGAAGGAACTGGAACTTCGTTATGGGGTCCCACCTATTTAACTTAACCATTGAGATTTAACCCCCTTTTCTCTAGTTGAATGCCCCAATATTTTCACTCCAATTGAAGTTTGCCAACTATAAGATTGCATAAGATCATTGTATGAATAACTTATTATATGCCAATTGAGGTCATTCATTTGTACGGTTCGAATTTCCAATAGGTTGCCTCAAAGTGGAGTTTTAGTCACTCGATATCTTTCCCATTAAAGCATTGAGATATTCAGGTATTATAGTGGATAGGAGTTTCAGATAGGTTGTTCGTGGGCTAGATCAAGCTGGTATGAGGCTTATCCAGGCTGGGCCTGATCATAAAAACAAAGGGCCGTATCTTGCCAAATCTGACATGAGCCATAATACTTGGGTCGAGCACAACCACCTCAAACATATCAGGCTCGAGCCTCCAATTTAAATAAATCCAGCCCAAGAGCCCACTTAGTACTAACAATTTAAAAAAAAAAAAAAACCGACAGAGAAATCTTAAATTCAAGGGAATACAAAACAATGCTAAGTTCAAATGCTACTTTACAAATATTAGTAAAGCAAAGAAAAATACATTATTCTAGTCTCGGGCAAGTTGCATTAATCCATTAGATTGGGCCTGGCCATGCCGCGCCGAGCCAAGTTTCCTAACTTTCTATCACTTAATCCAAGACAGGCTCATGCGTTAAGCAACCTGAAGTTTTACTTCCAGCTCAACATGAATTCTAAAACTAGGCACAAAGTCGGCCCAAACTCGGCTATAGCACCCTCCAACTCCAACAACAGCTTATTTTCATGTTCTTTCTAATGACGCTCTTCTTCCAAAGCAGAGATTTCCTTTTGGAAGAATCACAACCTTCTGAGAAGGCTTTCATCTTCATCCCTCCGGAGACCCATCTATCTTGGCTTTGTTGGCATCTGTCGATGGGGCCCGTCTATGATCACACATGTTGTAAAGTCCCACATTGCTCATGTGAGTTTCTTGGGCTATATGTGTGGACTCCTCTTTATATAACCTAACGCGTTTTGGGTATGCCAATGAGGTCTAGAAACAAAGCCTTGTGGGCACGCACACCTATGGTGGCCCAAAGCGGACAATATTATTCTGGGTAAGCTGGGTCGTGACACATGTAGTGGGCCCTGACCATGTGGTATGAAAAACCCTACGAATTGATCGCTCCATTCGGTGAAGCAGGAGAGAGAGAGAGAGAGAGAGAGAGAGAGAGAGAGAGAGAGAGAATTTCAGACCTGATCAGCTTGATCTAAATTCGATCTGCTCATCTCACTCCACGATCAAGAGCACATATATATATGCTAGTATGAATTCTGTTTCTTCTCACTTGTTCTTCATTGCTAGAGAAGATTTTCTTGGTATTTCTTCTTTGTTGTTTCTTGGGGGCTGTCCATGTGATCTTTTTCTGCCTTTACTGGTTGACCTCCCCCCCTTTATCTTCTTCTTTTTGATTGTTGGGAGTGATGGGCATATATGAATGTGTACCAAGTTAAGAATTTGGGATTTGATTTTCAGAGGAATTTGTTTGTGCATGTCTACCATTTGGTTGTGGGATTGAATTGAATTTATACACTCTGAAAAGATGACTCCCTTTGAATGGACCTCACCTGAGAGCGGCAAATACCCATAAATCCTGATTGGAGAACCCAAGCCATCCAATCCTTGCCCGGCCTAGAATGTTGTCTCTTATTATGGGCCAACCTTAGTTATAACCCATCAATGTGGCCCACACGAATCAAATTTCACTCTAACTGGAGTTAACATATCATGATCACGTGCGATTTTCATCCATGTTCAACTCCAACTATGCATTTCTATGCTCGCATCAAATGAATTCAACGATTTTGATGAATCTCAAAGAAAGAAAGAGATGATAGATAAGTCGAATTCCAATCAATCTTAAAAATATGGATTATAATATAGATATTAGAAATCTAATTATTTGGCCTTATCGTTGGTATGGATGGTTGATGAATAGTTATGGAAGTCCTTGTAACCATGCTTTCCAATTGTAGGACAATGAACTTTATTAGTAGAATATGAAGCTCTAAGCTCCGGGTCACTAAATGATCGTGGAATTTTTCTAGAGCTTTTTGTATATACCCCCTTAAGGTTTATAGGATTCGTAAATAAACCCCTGAGATTTTTGTATTTGTAAATAAACCCCTGCCTTTTCTTTTTAATACTTTTCATGTCCCCAAAATCAATATTCTTAACAAGAATGGGCAGCCACCATGAGATTTGTGTAGAATTTTTATATAAATGATAGTTTTGCCCTTACATATACTAAACAAAAATGAGTATATTATTATTTACAAAAATACTATTATTTTATCTCAAGTTCCAATGGTTTCTCTTAATAACTCTCATATGCATATGATCAGGGGTGGACCCAAATACAAGAGCTTGAGGACTAAAGGCCCCACCTAGAAGCTTCTATTTTTTTTTTTTAACATTTGCCAGCTCCCCCAATATGTCTTTTACATAGAGCGAAACACCACCTCCCTCGCAAATTCTAAAATATAATCTTTTTTTCATTTGCCCATCCCCCCAATATTTCTTTTACACCCTCTACACATAAAGCATGATCATGTACTTTGAGAGTTTCATCAATCCAACGGTGAGTCATGTGTGGATTGGATAAATCATAACCAGTTCTAAGTACAAGTATCGATTGTCATCATGATCAATTTGGATTTAACCAACAAGTATTGTATTTTGAATTCTTTTCCTTCGATTTTTGCATTTGTTAGTAGTCTTTTCTTTCTTTCTATCTTTTCTTTTTCTTCAAATTGCCTGCCAATGCATTTTAGGGGATAGCAATACCAGATTGAGGAGATTAGGTACCCATCCATGTCAATACTTTTTCTCTATTTTTTTTTTTTTCCATGTAGCTTGTGTTTCAAATGATGATGAAAAAAGAAACCCTTTGATAAGGCCGATAATGGTAGTCCAAGTCTACAGTTTAGGAACTCTATCACTCTGTAACAAGTCGTTGTTCTTTATTAAATTGCTTATAAGTGAGCAAAGATACAAAATGCCATGAACCTCTTTTCCTGAGGTGTCTATGCATGCCCCAATATATATTTGCATGTTATAGAAGGTCTAAGAATGGCGTTGGACAGATAATCAGGCCATAAATATTCTTGGAATGGAACCAAATTTTGTGTTTACTTTCATATGAAATCAGCACTTATCTACGCTGTAATGCTCAAATCTTGATGGTTCAGAAGGCCTCAAGCTGTTTAAGGAACGGTTTGAGGGGCAGCTTACACTGGGGTGGGGTGGGGTGGGGTGGGGAATTCATTGAATGACATTGCTTGGGAGTCTGGAGAAAACCACCATGGGGTTTAACATTTATTTGTGACGGAGGATCACTTATAGCCTCAATGGGGAGGCCTGCTTTCAGCCTGTTCTAAGCAGACATAGTGGCTGATTTGGCAGCCAAGATTGGGCTGGAACGCATGGCCTACTTGTTGGACAGTTGGCTTTGTGGCTTCTCACTTCATCCCTTTGATGGGGTATGTGTAATCTCATTTTTGTTGATTCCTGTGTAATCTCCTTTCTGTAGATTACTCCATCACAGCAGGGATGGTAGGCATGAATGGAAGGAGAAATGAGTAAAAATAAAAATAAAAACAGAATGCTGCTGTTATAGTTACCATTGTACTCACTTTTGCATATATTCTTGTACAGACCACAATAATGCCGTTACTTGGCTTTGACATACATTGTCTTGGTTACGGTTTATCATTTTTCACTCTTCTATCGCTTGAATTCCTACTACCTACCCTCATTCTAGAAGTGCCATGTACAATGTCCACAGGGATGAAGAGTATAAATAAGAACAGGGACCTGAGCATTGAAAAATATGCAGTTTCTGGATGGCCCCATTTCCATAATTCTCGGATCCATTGGTCCAGTTGATAACCACTGATGGGCCCTTTATAGATGAGGACACTCAAAACAGAATATAAAATATAAAATCTAGCAAACTATTTTATATAGATGTATATAGTTTTGCTAACCTATCTTAAGTCCGCCTCCAAAATCCATATGAAAATTTTGGGCCCATTCCTAAAACTCACATGGAAATCTTGGATTACAAAATCCAACGACCCACCACACCACCCCCCCCACAAACCAAAAAATAATAAAAAAATAAATAAATAAATAAATTTTTGAGTCTGTCACCGGTGAGGCTCGAAGCATTTTCACCTGTGTATATGCATCATGTGTCAGGACCATTTAAGATGGACTTCAGAGGTGTGCCCCACGTATTGGATATTCTAGATGCACGATGCTCATATGCATTGTGGGCAAGTGAAAAAATTCCGGCAGAGGCCCATTGTTTATCTTTAAATTTAAGATCTATTATTAGGGCTGAAATCCCAAACTATAGATCTATTACAACCACGTCATGGGTCAAATTTGAATGGGCCCCTATTGAAATAGAATACACAAAAAATAATGAGAAAGGCTTGTGAAGCAAGTTCATGACTGAATGAATGGTTGAGATTTGATACATATGGACTGCCAGAAATATAACGGTGCTTTAAAATCAATTTGACTCCTAGCAATTGAAATATAAGGGGTAGATTGGAAATATAAAAGGCCATAAATCTTGGTAGTATCTTCTCAAGAGAAAGCTATTATGAAGCTTATAGTTTGGGGAGAAAAAAAAAAAGGATGGCAGATGAAGGCTTGGTTTTTTTTTTTTTTTTTATTTCAAAAGATATTGATTGCTATTATGGGGCCTTTTTTTTTTGGCCTCATTGCTTTGTTGGCCTTATGGCACAGCCCATGCAGGTTTAATAGGATCCCGTAGATTCTACCTCATCAAGATCTAGATCTGATTTTACTGTTGGAATGATGAAAATTTGGCCTTGACACAGGCTCGGGTCCCAAACAATTGATTTTTACTAGATTTCAATAACAGTGATTAAACTAGTGAATAATCCTAAATCCGATTAAAAGAAAGCAATCCATACAAAGAGAAGGACACATAATTTATACGTGGAAAACCTTACTAGAGAAAAAAACAACGGGCCTTATCATCTAGGCCAACAGACAACCAAGCACTGTATAAAGAAAGTTACAAATAACTCACAACCCTTCTCAGTCGAAACTCAACCTAGGGACTGTGCAATCTTGCTGACTACTCGCCATGCACCTTCACCGTACTTGAACTAAACGCCTCGAAGCCGTCTTCAAAGAATCTCTACTTCAGCAGAATAGAATGGAGTATAACCAAAGCCTTGATCTTCAGCACTGTAGATGATAACCTTAGGGGGAAAAATGGATCTCTCAATTTCTCTATAGGGTTTTATCTTAATAGAGAGGAGGTGTTGAATGGAGAGATAAAGGCTTTATATAGGCCTAATTTCGTGCCTCAAGTGTTAGAAGTTGATTGGGATCAGTAATACCAACTTAAGACAAATCAGGAGAGAGTTCTAGGCAAGTTTCTACGCTCAAACGACTAGTGGGTCCGCTCGAGCGAACAAATCTCTGTCTTTGAAGGTTTGAACTTCAGACCATGGCTCGAGCGATCATTAAGTTAGGTCGAGCGAAGAGGCTACTGTCTTGGGTTCGCTCGAGCGAATGTTGGATTGCTCGAGCGAATTGCATTCTGCCTTTGGCATTAAGCGATGGGTCGAGCGAACTGAAAGAGTAGCTTGAGCGAAGAAGCTTCTGTGAGGGTTCGTTTAAGCGATCAGAGGGTCCACTCGAGCGAACTGTGTTATGTCTTCAGCTTTGGAAGGACGGCTCGAGCGAACGATTGGAAAGCTTGAGCGAAGAGTGTTCTGTGAAGAGTTCACTCTAGCGAATAGAGAATCACTCGAGTGACCATTGTCAATTCCTGAACAAACTACACTTCTTCAACGAAAATCTAGGGCAATCCTTTTCTAAACAAACTTACATTAGTAACAGTCTCGGTTTTGTCCATAACCCAATGAATTAGCCAACTTAAAATCTTACAGAAGATATTGGGTGGTGAAACTCTGTTTAAATTTGGGTCGTTGCACATGTATTCTTCGTTCACCCCAGGATCTACCACAAGCCATCTCCCTTGCTTTCTCTGCTTCTTGGAAACCAAAACTAACAAAAGCGAAGCCTCACTTTTCCCCCTTGATTTTGTCCAACGGAATAAAGGAGTAAATTTTTTATGATTCATGCCAAAAACTTGCTTTAATATTAGATGCATTCATGTTCTGAGCATCTTTGTATATTATTATTTTTATTTTCTCTCTTTTACAGATGGCAGTTAGGAGGAATGAAGCTGAGAGGACAACCAACCTCATTGATCCTATGAAGAAGAAATTCCGTCAGTTGCATAGGATTGTGAAAGACCTGGAAGAAAGATGAGCGAAAGAAGAAGAAAGAAAAGGAGACCAAACTTGAAATGACAGAGGATGGAGGAGGAAAAAAAAAATGGTAACTGGTTTGATAGAGAGTTTATATACGAGAAAAAGTATAAAGATGGTAACAATGATCTTCTATATTGTGGATTATCTTTGATTTCCTTACCTGTTTTATACTAATTGTTCTTTTGTTGATGTAGTTTGAAGAATTGAAATTTTATACTAATTGGTCTTTGGTTGATGTAGTTTGAAGAATTGAAGAATGAATTTGTGAAGAAGTCACCTCTAAGCGAATCCGAGTCTGATAGGGGTCAGTCAGCTCTGAACGCATCCAAGTCTGATGCGGGTGGGAGTTCCTTGCAGCCAAGACGGAAGGACAAGAGGGGGAGTACTTCCTTGCTATTATGAACAGATACGTTATGGATACAGTAGGGACACGTCGTAAATACGGCAGAGACACAAATTTTATACATAAAAAGTGAAGTATCGAATACGATACGACACGATACGTTGCCCATTTTGAAGTATCCGTGGATTATATCTTCCTTACAGCCAAGACGAAAGCGTGGGCGGAGGAAGCACTGAAGGTTTTTTCTAGACTAGTGTTACTTCACATTTCACAAGAAAAACAAATTGACCCATTCGATACTAATCATATCCTGGGCCTTGTCAAATTGTATATTTTGGTTTCCAAGCGTGGGTCCCACATCTTGTGCTAGTTTTGAGATTTTAGGGGTTTTAAAAGAAGTTCACATTTGGTTTTCTTTATATTAGATTTCATCAAGTTAAAGTTAGATAACGGGCCTTATAGTGTTATTATGATATATCCAGCAACGAAGGCCCGTCCCCAAGCAGTCAGTTGGCAGCATGTGATTGGTCCCAAGTTTATAAATATTTGCATGGTTACAGAGATTTGTGTAGAGATAAATCTTCTGAGAGGGATTGTTGCTGAGAATTGTAACATAAGGGTTTTCATTGCACAGTTTTGATTAATCAAGTTGCGTCTGTGCTGCATTTTTCCCCCTCTCAAGTTCTGTTTGTGTTGTTTGATTGTGCTGTGACTGTGAGATTGTTTGGGTGACTGAAGGATCGGTCATCGGAGGGACCCTTGGTTCCTCACATTGCTTTTTTGTAGAAAATTGCCCCATGACAACTGGGACTTACATGCTACTTGGGTCTAGGCTACCAACTTTTAATGAGAGGCCTCAACCCCAAAACATACCTGACTCTTGAGTGTCAACCCAAAATCTTAGTGGTGAATTGGTGGGCCCTTCCATGCGTAAGTTGCAGGTAGAAATGATTATGATTGCAACTTGGGTCCCAATCCAAACCAGCAAGACTTCACCAAGTTGACTATAAAATTCGGATTGGGGTTGTCTGGGCTTGGGCTGGAGGGCTCAAACCTGGATTTCGACTCAACTTAGGAGGTCATTGAGGTGCTTAACTTGAGCGAGTTTGACCTAGTAACTTGTAGGATTCGTTCAGACTCATTCGTCTTGCCTAACTGGTGGTCTATCAAGTTAAATTGACTCACCAACCTCATGCTAGTGGAAATTCGGAATGGCAATGGGCGGGTTTGGGTTTGGGTTTGGGTTTGGGTTTGGGCATACCTGAATCAGACCCGCTTGGTATTTGTATTGCCCCATACCCGCCCCGACACGTGGCAGGCTTTATGGTTGCTGTACCAAACCCACCCCATGAAAATAACTGGTCAAGTCGGGTTTGATAGTGGTTAATTTAATTTTCTTAACCATATGATAATTAAATGCATTAGTTCTTTAATACAAATTACCCTTTAAGCAAAAAGGAAAAATAAATGGGTTAGTGAAAATTTGAGCCCAGGAGATTTACGGAAATGTAACTCCCTACTACCACCTGCACTGATGGCATTTTACATACAAAACCTTACTTAGGAATATATAAAGTAAAGATATATGAGGCGAAGCAGGTTAGACACACCCAAAATCCAAACCAGACCCGACCCAACTTGAGTTAGTGAATGAAAAACCATACCCAACCCAAATCCTACTAGCACAACCAAACCCACAACTAATAGGGAATGGTCGGGGTGGGTTTCTGTTTAAACCCGACTCATTGCCATCCCTAGTCGAAATATATATAAAACTACAATCCCAACTTCCACTTCGAAAATTTTATATTTCCTGTCCATTAAATTCGTGCTGTTAGAGGGCCCATTCTCACTCCATTGATGTCGTTGGAGGCCTAATTTTACTCCATCCACAAGTTGGGATGGTTGGGCCTTTTAATCACTGTGGTATTTGAGTTGGCCCACTAGATCACCAATCGTGATTATTTTTTATGATGAACTATCATGACTAATACGTCTTTGTGCCGAATAAACTCGGAAACCGGACTCAGTGTGGCAGCTATCAGGCCGAATAAACTTGAAGGCTGAAGCCCCAACCGAGTCTGGATCGAGTTAGATAGTCAGCCAAGTTTTGACCAGAGCCAGATCAGGTCAGAAATCCAACCATGTCCTGGTTGACTCTATTGAGTCTCAGCCAACCCAGTATAGGAAAAACTCGTTACGAATTTAGATTTTCCACTCGGTTGTATGACTCATCTGTGTGGACTGGGCTGAGTTTCACCAAGGCTTCAACCTGTCCAAAATAATAGCAGGATCATGGATCATGGTAGGTACTGCAAATTAAGGGCTCTGATCTTATGAATCCCAATTGCGTGTATGATTTTGAGGGTGGAGATAAGTGGAGGAAATAAGTCCAAGCTTGTTTATATGGGCCAGCCCAGGAGTGTGGCGTAGTCCTGTAATGGGCCAAAAGCATAGAATGCGAGGCATTTGAAAAACCATGTCTGTCTAACGGTGTCAATGGGCCCGAGTCTGGCCCCTGTATGGCTTCGATTTGGTCTCATATTTTGCAGGCCTGGACATGCATATAGATCCATGGGCGGGATATGGATCCATTTTAGGTTCTAAAACTAACTATAAGAAGCATTCAGACCTAGGGTTCAGTCAAACTTATTAGGCCCATTTATCTAATATATAGTAGTAGACAGTCTATCTACACTGTCAATAAAATAGTCATTATAACATAGTAAATGCATGCAAAATACATATGGGTCATTTATTTTCTTCCTTCTTTTTAAATGAATCTCTCTCTCTCTCTCTCTCTCTCTCTCTCTCTCTCTCTCTCGCATATATCTTGTGTTATTGAATTTGACCTCATTTTGCTGAAATAAGCTTCAGAAGTCGTTGTTTTGTGGGAAGAAAGTGGTTTTCTGATTTATTTATTTTTTTTTTTTTTTGTTTGTTTGTTTGTTTCAGTTGGGGTTTTAGACTGTAGTGTGAGGAGTTCCTATGACATGACTGATTTTTCTTTTCTTTTTCTGGTGAAGTGTTGTTTGGGATCTGGGATGTTGTTGTTTTATTTCCTTCCATTCTTGTTTTGTTTTACATTTCTAGTTAGAACCGAGTCAATGTTGAAATGATTATTGATCTGTTGTATGTTTGGAACTATCAATTGGTGGATTAGAATTAAGGCTTCAAACTGTAGCATAATAATTCCTATTTGGGACATTCTGTTGTAACTCACTTGGGACTTGGGTGGCTTCTAAATGGTATTTGATGAATTCTATTTAGAAGGTAATTTTGATGTAATGTTTAGTTTTGTTCAATGTTGTAGTTCGTGAAATTTATTTTATTTTCTCAAAGATTGTTAATCTTGAATCAGTTTAGGTCACGTCTGGCAACCAAATCTTTGGAGAAAAGATTTTCGGTTTCCCTAAAGTTAGCAAATCCATATTTGGCAATTGTAAATTTCTAAGGATTTGGACAAATGAAAATTTTTATTTGTTAGGATTTTCAGATCTGACCACTCTCTGAAAGATTTGAAAATCCTCATTTAAGTGGATTTGCACACTGAACCTTATGTTTCTCAACTATACCTACCGATATATACTAATATCAATGTAAAATCATCAACCATACAAATTTCCAGTGAAGAGTCTTTGTTCCAGTGGTAGTGAAGAATCATTAGTTCTATGGATTCCTTGCCCGTTCCCAAACATGCTCTTAGGAAACAGCCTGTAAGAAATTCCTTCTTCTTAAGTGATGTGGGTACTTTCTCATTTTGAAGTTTTTATTTGTGCAGTTGAATCCAAGTCCAATTGTACTAAGAATGATTTATAAATCTAGTAATGCCAATTGGTAGTGTATTTAGTGCAATTTATGCAAACCACATTCATGCTGACCCGCTTTTTTTTTTTTTTTTTTGGGCCTACTTACATATTTAGAAATTTTAAAATTTTACAATCTTATTCAGGTTTCTTCTAGTAATGAGTTGTTATCATGAAATTATATGAAGAGGCTTAATGTGAGGGACTTTTTTCTTTCTTTTCATATTTCCACTTTTCTTCTTTTGGGTGCATAATATATATAGGGGAATCCCTCGGTTGAGAACCGACGCACCTAAACTCCGTCTGGGCCCACTTTATGATCAATCCGACCATACCAGAAAACAATGACCCCCTCATGGTTAGATCCTAGGGAGTGGCACTTGTCCGAATGAACTGAACCATTGAATCTAGTGTGCGGTCATTTTGGACAGTGAAGATTTGTCAGCTATCAAACAAGTGGGCCCAATGATGATTAGAGCCTCAACGACCATACACAAGGCTCCGGTGTGGTGGGGCATCTTTTGGCCCCACTGGTTCTTGTCCCTAAGTGGGGCCCGAGGTACACCCCACAAGCGCCAGAGCTCACCTTAACTTTATCCAGGGGTGACCCTATGATCGATCCATCTAGACTATAAAATGAGGATCGTATCCAAAATTGCAGTAGCAGAAAACTTGGAATAGAGAATTTATTACCATTCAGAGATGGGAGAATTTATTGTTTTTTATTGGCTGCGAAAAATAAAGTTTATTAATTTATTATGCCTACAAATAAAATAATCAGCCGAAGATATTAAAAGATCATATTATGCTAAGCATTGGCTTGGCCCAGGCCAACACGGGGACGATATTTGACGTAGGGCCATTCAATTTAGGGCTTGAATTGGACAAGCCCCAGCAGGCAATATTCGAGATGGAATTGGACAGCCTAAGTTCAGGCCCGGCCTGTCCCATCCACAGGCCCGCTCTCCCTACACTCCTATGAGAAAGCAATATTACCTATTTGACTTGTCACACGATGTGTATTCAATGACTCTGATCAAAGTTCAAGTGGTTTTACACTGCATCCACTTATAAGCATGCCGGACCATAGATGGCCAGATATAAATGAAAAAAAATGTAATTGCATGCGAACAAATTTCTGTTTGATTGAATCATCATATACATCGGATAAGAAACAATATATTGAACTTTTGTAACTTTCTATCATGGAGCCCTATATATAATAGTTGTGACCATACATATATAGCTACACGCAACCCATACAAAGTCATTCAAATTATCATTCATGTTTATTGGAGCCGAAGTGGGCACTCAAGTTGGGACATAATTAGACAAAGTGGGTCAAACAAGGTGGGTTGCATTACAATTGCAGTCCTAATGAAATAATGTTAATTGCATAGGATGAACTAATTTCAGTTAGATAGTCCATAATTTGGGTAATTTTGTCAATTCCCCTTACCTCCCCTTACATGAAGAAGGTATTGGAAAAATTAGATTTTTTTTTTTTTTGGGGGGGGGGGGGGGTGGTTGAAGCCAATTCTAGAGTTAAGCTGCTGGTCAAAACCTCTTTACTTTTAGAAGTCCATCCAATCACACCTGTACATAATATTGAGTACAATGCCGTAGTTTGTGGGGCCATATGAGCTATATCCATGTATAGTGGATAATCGCCCTACCAACATCCGATCACATTTATTTCTCAGTGGGTCATTGCTTTTATGAACAAATATTCTTATTATTTGAGTAAAGATATTTCAATTATATAAAGCACAATTAACTTGCTATAATTTCCCCAATGCCCCCCTAACAACCATTGTTACTGCCATCAATTCTTCCAAGTCACAACAGCAAATTCTAAATGTGATGAATCAAAATAGTTGCTTGGTGATTGGAGAAAAACTACCGGAGAGGACTTAATTGAAAGAAATATAAAAACGTTTATACTATTTTTAAATATTCAATTTCTCTTATACTTTATTGAAAATGTGGTAAAAGTTGCATACATTTTTTAAAATTCTTTAAAATTCTTCAAGGGGCAGAAACCCTCTTTTTAGATTTCCACACTAATATTCTGTCATTGTGATAGAAAATATGGAAAACAATGGGAAGGACTTGATTGGGAAAACTATGAAAAACATTTTTACGTTTTGAGATGTCCAATTTATTAATTTCTCTTTTGAAAAAGAGCTAAAAGATGTATACTTTTTTGAAATTCTTCCTTTATTTTTAAATCAATGTGGGTCTGGAATTACTATTTGGGGTCGTCCCATGGGTCACAGGCACCAAGTTTGTCAAATAAATTATAGCATTGAATACAGTGCCTTTTACTTGGGAAGATGAAGACAAAACATAAAAGATCCATTGTCTCAGCCATCCACCCAAGAGCCCTACAAAGCGTCTGTGATTGGTGAAGCCCAAGGAGGACAATGTCAAACACCATTATTCTCTTGTTTTGTCTGGTTGGGCCCCAAAATATTAGTCATAACATAGAACTTGAGTACACTCTATCCACTGGGGTCTTCCATTCACAATTTTATATCCTACATGGTGGGAAGCACACTTCTTCTTTTTTGTTTTTAATTGTATATTATACAATTTTTTAAACCCTCCAATTTAGTAGCGTTCGAGGAATAGAGCTTTGGGCTTTTGAGTTTTGGGTAGAACCCTCGTGAACCCAATAGGCAAATCCAGGTGTTAGTACACGGGTGCGGTTATGCTTGCGAGATTCGAGAAACCCTTTATATAAAATTTAAAAAAAGTCTAATTTTATTATTTAATATCTTCACCCAAATGAGAATCCTGGGTCTGCCATTGAATACCGGCAAGATGGACCACACCCCTTATGTCTAATAAGGGCTCTAACACTACTTACACTAACTAGTCTTATGAAGAGGAAGCTTGTACCATTCCAGCAGCAGAAGACTAGGTGATTGAAGTACCCCAAAAACAATCATCTTACACCAACAATCTTGATGTCTTTTTTCCCCTCAATTTGGATTTTGGAGGAGCGTGGCCATTTCAAGTTCGAATCAACCTTACCATTTGGTTAGGATTATTTCTTTTACCATGAAGATAAGGTAGAGTATTGTTCTTGTTTAGAGTGGACATAAAATTTAGTTTGATTTGCAGATTGCCAACAAATGACCTATGAAAAGAGAGTACTTATACCCCACCTCATTATATTTTTCCCTACTTGCTGTTGACTCTCGAACATTGCCTAGATGAGGCTGGGCTTATTATGCCACTCCACCTGAAGGCCAGGTGGTAGGGTAATGTGTTCCTTACAAAAAAAAAAAAAAAAAAAAAAAAAACTTTAAGAACCAAGTTTAATATTTATAGCAATCCATATGGATTTCTCAATTACTGAGCGTTAGGGTTGCGAGCAGATATTTGATTATCTAGGATCTCCAATCTAAGGGGGGAAAATGAATTTTGGAACCTAGTTTTGGTTCTGATAAAAACTTGGATTCGGATTTGAAATATATTATAGGATCCTACAAGAAATCAGGTTTGTTTATGGATCCATACAAGGTCCAACCTAAGGACCTAGTCCTAGACTCTTTACTAAATCATATATAAGATATGCTTTAAGCCCCAATTCCCAAACCTGAGGAGGAGTTGGTACTGAAATTAGATACTAGTTCTTTTCTTTTTTTTTTATCTAGATCTTAAATCAGAATTGATCGAATACTTTTTCCCCACTAATCCAGATCAATTTGATAGGTTCTATGCCAGATCCAGATCCAAATCCGGATTCATCCTTTAAAAATAGTATTAGATCCGGATATAAAATGGTTCCCACCTAGAACAGAGCCATTTCCAATTCTACATTTATATTACTTTCACTTCAATTTTGTCATGAGATACAAAGCACACATTAAACAAATCAAAGTAATGCAGCTTGAGAAATAGAATTTCAACAAGAAAATAGTATCCAATCCAACTTGATTGTGAGACTTTAGTTGCTAGTCCTTGTGTAAGTTGGGCTGTCTTGTACCATTTTGTAGATTCCAATTTGCGTCAGGAGGATGCTTAATTTTCTAAATTTTTGACCTTTGGCTCCAAGTTTGGTCAAGGAGATGACTTGGGAGATGAAAACAATGACTGAATTGTGTCGGCCCATCTTTAGAAAATGAAGCACAATTTTGCTGCTTGTTCTACTGATCCATTTCACTCCTGTAGCACTTTTTGTCTGGCTTGATGTCTTTAAAATGGGTCTTGAATTTTTTTTATTATTGGGAAATGGGTCTTGAACGTGTGGAATGGAAGGCACATCTTGGTCACAGCCCTTTAGAATTTGTAAAATGTAGCTTCCAGGGCTGTATCTTAGATGGTCTCGGATTAGAATTGAAATAGCCCAAACCTGGCCTAAATTGCATTTGGGTTTTGAACCCATATGCTCAATTTCGGTATTTGGACATCTGGACCCAATTAGAAGCGGGAACGGGGCCCAATTTAGAGTTTCAAACCCAATCTGGCCCGAATTCGATCGGGCTTCAGTTAGAGCCCAAAGTTCAGCTCATTTGCATTTTCATCTGGGCAAGACAGAAACTCAGGTTTGGTCCACAGCAAGTTAATTTCTTGTTAGCTTTATCATAATGGCCATTATTGTCATTGTCCCCATTGTTGTAGAAGTCTCACTCTCACCCCATATGTTGGGTTGGCCCTGCGAGGTCTTGTGCTCTCTCTGTTCACTCTATTTCTTATTCAGCGCCTGAGTTCCATGGGCAATTTGACAGCAAGGGCTGTAGTTCAACCTTCTTTATCTTTTTAATTCATGCAATTCCCGACAAATTGGAGTGTTTGACAGGGACTGGTTGACAAATTCCAAACATTCTCAGATTGTTAACTCTCCAAACTTACATATCCATTTTTTTTTTTAGTATGCAAACAAGCCAGGTTGGGTTGCAAGCTGCTCAGATAGGCCTTTTAAGTTTAAGCTAATGAGGTTGATTGTTTTATGAGCCACAAGCTAATTAGTCTGTTTAGCTCGGCTTAATTCAAGCTTGTATTTTTATCCAAAGCTCGGCTCAAGCTTGAGCTTGGATTGACATATACTTTGTAAATTTGATTAAAATGTAATATACTTTTAAGAAATGGTAATGGTCAATACAACTTCAATACACAATGCACTAAGGCTTGGGTATAATTAGAAATTAAAAGTAAAACTCAACATAGAACATTAACTTGAGAACTGAACACAAGTGCATTGAATGATTAGCGATAAGCCATCTCCGTTACGGGTTGGGACACCCATGTATTAATCTTTGATTATTACTTTTGTTGGTTAGGGATTTGTTAGGTGTGTCCTTGTGTGTGGGTGTATGAGTAGATTAGCCACTAGAAAAAAAGCATAAGAGAAATTGACATTTTTCTTACAAGTAAGTTAACTCTACTTAACTATTTTTTTTTTTATTGATTTGATTCCATGACTGGAGAGTATAATTTCAAATGTTAGGACTTGAGATCAATCCTTTTATTGATGTGGTAAAATAAGGTGTTTTGCCACTGATACATCAGAAATAGTTTGGCAAACTTTGCTCCACTTTATTTATGCTCCTAATGAACAAGATAGCTACATAAAAGCAAAGAGGCAAAAGTTGTAATAATGTATAGAAGTCATGAGTGCATACATGGAACAAATGGTGCGTGCGCACTACCATTTTATTGGCCAGATCACCCACAACGGAACAAACTACCAATCAACCTAAAGAGACCCCACATCCTAAAGAGATATCTCAGATAAGAAAGTGGGGGACAAAGATGCTCTATCTTTAAGTGTGCTTAGAGTAGACAACAAAGCAATGTGATTCCTTTCTTTTAGTTCTACCCACACTTGATTCCAAAAACATTTTTATGAGGGCTTGCTCTAAGATAAAAAAGATAAAGCTGAACACTCTTGAAAACCATACAACTTGGAAGAGCTATCAACATCACCAGCTTAAAGAGATGGCCCACATCAGCTACTATTCTTTCTACTCTTACATTTCTCTAATGTCTCCAAAATACCCCATAATTAAAAAGTGTCTCAAATGGTAATGGGGTTGACTCAGTGTGTTTAACCTAAACCCTAGCCATTTTTTATTGCCTCCAGATTTGGTAAGGTAAAACCTCACAGTGGCCATGAGTGGACCCTTCACGGTCCACCACTTCACGTGGGCAACCTATTATACATCCAAATAGGGGCTGCCTGTGGTGACGCAGTGGACATGGGCGGATCCACATTGATGACAATGGGGTCAATTGATCCCACTGAGATCTGAATAATTATTTAAAAATAAAAAATTTTATGCCATGAATTAAACTTGTGGGAAGCTTTTGACCTACTCAATTTAAGAGTTTCACCTCACATTAGCTAACTTTACATTTTTTCTTTGTTGATGTGGTAGTGAACAAAAGTCACCATAAAATACCCACCGCTTAAGATAATGGGCCAACTGTCCACCAAAATAAAATAAAAAATCAATGGGCCCACATTACTGATATTCACTCTAGTAACAAGTTTTTAAAACTTAAAGGAATTGGTGGCATTCCTAGACAATTAGTGGAGACGGAAGGATATCGTATACTAATTGGTTTATTTGCTCCTAAATTTGGCGTTGATTTTACCAGTAACGACTGTTATGATAGAAAAAGATTTTTCAACAATGAAGTACGTAAATAAAAAGTTGCATAACCGAATGGGAGATCAATGGATGAATGACTGTTTGGTTACATATATTGAAAAGGATGTGGTTGCTAGTGTTAACAATGAAGCTATTATGCAATGATTTCAACATAAGAAAACCTGTTGAGGGCAGCTACAGGAGTTTATGTATTTGGATTTTTCTTTTGGATTAAGAACTATTATTAACAATGTATTAAATTTATGTTTAATTTTTTTTAGAATCAATATTATCTTTGTCTGATTATCGGTAATAGATTGTTAAAATTTTATATTATATTTGTCGAATTATCGAAAGTAGATGACATATGTTGATAAAGGGGAAAAAATTAATTGATTTGTGAAGATGAGTCTTTTGTTGACCCCATCGACTCGAAATCCTAGAGCCGCCACTGGCAATGGTTCCCCCCAGTGGTCCACTGAAAATCACCATACGTAGACCCACTCGGAGGATCCCAATTCTTTCTTATCCTGCAGGTTGAAAAACTTTTAACCTAAAACAATGCAAAAGTGAAGAGGGCAAGTCAACTTTTAAATTACCAAGTCAGGTTCGAATTGAAGTGAGTAGACCAGTTGGTATCTGTTGAGTAGGTTCGGTCAAATTAGAGTAGGGTCAGAATGTTAGATGGGAAAACTTGAATTGAATGTCAAAACCAACTCTTTGATTAAATAAATTGGAATTATTAACCAAAAACCCATCTTATTTAGAAGTGGAAATAGAATAGAATTGAAGTTGGTTGATCAGGTCAGGAATGAACCATGTGTCACCATCAAGTGGATGAAACATGGTACAGGCACATGTTGTGGATGATGTCAAGCCCATTGCATTGGTTCACAAGAAATCAAAATATTGGTAAGAATGGACATCCATGTGGCACACAAGAAGTCCAACACTGGCTTCTTTGCATTCGTCACCCTAATAAAAGACTGGACCATGTTTGGCCTTTTTTATCCACACAAAACTGTTCCTTATTCTCAAGTTATAAAACCCTAATTATGTTGTTAAAATGTATATTACTGGCTCTCATCCCCTTTGTCTGGATCTGATTACTTTATTTTTTTTTATCGGTTCAAGGTATGTTTATGCGATGAGAGAATTATACAATAAAGAAAATATTGTTTTGAGTTTTCATGCCCCCCACTATTCCATTATTTGGTGGACACATTTCTCTCACCCAAAAAGGAAACAAAAATCAATTTTCTTTGACAAGGATAAAAAATTTGCAGGTACTCATCAATTCATGTATGAGTGGCAAGCAGGGCATGGAGTTTGATGTTGATGGCAGGTATAATTAACCAAGGTTAAGTAATTCTACTCTTGGGATTACATATCACATTAATTTTATCTATATGAATCAAGTTGTTTATTTGAAAGTATAGGTTTACTAGGACTTGGAAACACAATTATTTTAATTAAGTCCTTACTCATACTTAGAGTGAGAACAAATCATATTTAGTTGGGTTGACTTTTGAATTTATGCCCATAATTTAAATATAAATATCATATGAACGAAAATCCTCAAATGAGCAAACCACCTCCGCCCCCCCCCCCGCCCGCCGGGCGGGGGGCACTAAAAAATCAATCCAAACCCCTCCTAGGACACTCGATAATCAATCTAAGCCCCTCACACTTTCTACCCTATATGAATTGGTATAAGTTCAGTTTTGACACTTGTCCAACTCATATTCACCATTAAATTAAGAAAAAGAAGAAGATATATTCTAAAGCCATTAACTTGAGGGTCATAGATTAGAGTCCTAGGATGATCTAATGGCCGATTCTTTGTATACCTCTAGATTTCTTTTAAATCTTTCAATTTCTCACCTCCCCATGATTAGCATGGCTCTAGGTGGGATTCATAAAGGGGTTCTTGTATCTTATACAATTCCTACATTTGAAAATCATCCAAGTTTTCCCTAAAATAATAATTTTATGAGAAGAAATTATGATGTTGGGCTCCTCACATAATGCCACAGGTTCTCTTCTCAGTTTGCCATTAACTTAATCATTTGCTAGACAAACACACTCTAAAAAAATTTTAAAAAAAATCCAAACTCACAACACATTTTCTTAGCTTCCGCAAAAATGGAAGTTTGGAAAGAGAACCATGCGTGAAAAGAGGGGAAGCTTTTCTACTTCTATTCCGTGAAAGGGTGCCTATCAAATGCTTCCTAAGTGCGCTAGAGGTTTAATTGTTTAGTGGATTTTCTAATTGAAATCCTAAGTACTAAAAATCTACAAGAGCAATGCCATTATTTTTTTTATTGAAAAGCATTTAGAGTTTCTTATTTAATTATGAGATATCAATGCACAGCCTTCCTAATGTCTCTTGGGCCTCTTTGATAAGTTTAATTTTAGAGTGAAGTGAACTGAACTGAACTGAAACCTCGAATGGGGAGAGAATAAAATATGAATCAAAGGGTACTTTTGTAATTCGGAAGGAATCAGAGGGCAATTAAGAGAACTTGAAAAAGGACGGACGGCGTAAAAGAAGATGATGAAGTGGAATCCACTAAAACTCATGTCAGTAAAGCTCCGTCTGGGTCAATCTCACACGTTGATTCCCCTCACCATCCGTGTTTTCTGCTAAGTACGCAAATGCCCCTCGACTTCCACGAAACTGTGAAAAGGCCCCTTCCTTCTGGTTTGCGAGTGTGACACCACCATGACCGTAGGAGGACCCACAGGTTACGGTACTCCGCGAGACAGCAGTGGTCGGTGCCTTTCTTTTCTCATCGGTGGTCCTCGATTGCTTGGAAAAAACAGAAAAAATGGTGCACTCACTCACTCTCATGTGAATGTCGTCTGCTTCTTGCAAATGGTCCCACAGAGAACAGTAAAGTGCGTGGAAAGGAGTCGTTTGGATGTTTTTGATAGGTGTCGTTTTCGTTGCATGACACGTCATCAGCACAAGGGGTCGTGCCGAGTACAGTGTACGGAATGATATATATATATATATATTGTTGTGGGTAAGGTGATGCTCGGCTGCACGAATCAAAATGCACCCTTTTTATCTTTAGAGATAGGACACTGAGCAGATCTGTGGGTCCCACTGAGTCTACCCGGCAGCCCATGTCAAGGTTCGAGGCTTGGACTCAGATTTGAGAGTCGTCCAATTGAAAATATCTTAATTTTCTTTTTTTTATTTTTATTTTACAACTATGGTGAGGTGTAAGATTTATTTAAGGACACGACGAAATCCTCGAATCACACGTGGAGTCCTCACCTCTGCAATAATGGCCGGGGCCCGTTTGACACTTTACTAGTTTAATAAAAGTCAAATAAAGCCTTCATTTTTCGGACAAATTATCACATCAAAAGTATACTTTTTTAAAATTCTCTTAACTTTTTAAAAGAAAGTGAAAAACACAACCTTCTTTTTCCACTAAAAGATAATAAACTCCACTTTTTCTATACAAAAGTCAAAAAAATTTCATACCAAACAACTAAAAATAAAATACAATCATAACCCACTTATATATATTATTCTCTCTTGATTTGATGTTTTACTTTATATTTATTTAAGGTAAAATTATCAAACGGAGGGCGAGCGTGACTTAATACCATAACCTTTTGTTTATCTGTCGTTATCTTAGCCAACTGGGTTATTTTTTGGAGTTCAAATATCTTAGTTTAGTGGAGCCTTTTTTAAGCCCTTTCGGCCTAATTTTTTGGTACACTATCTAAGTCCATATCTAGCAAACCAAGATCAGTCTTTGATTGTACATGTAGATAGGGAGAGGAAGTGGACGGGGGGAGACTCTAGATCAAGGATGGCAAATCATTGACTCCTATGTGAGAAAGAAACAAGGCCGAAAATAACATACACCAACATTTGTTGTAAGTGCAAAAGAGATATATCATACAATCAATTATACGGTTGTTCTTGAAAATGACTAGACTTTGCAAGATTTTGCAAAGTGACTTGGTGATCACGAAATTTCGTAAAAGTTTGTGATATCTCAATAATTTGGGTATTTTAGTCTTTTCACAAAGTGGATTGATACTAGGGAGTATTGCTATGGAAAATTTTGTTGTTTGGTTAGGAGAAGAGTATTATAGGCTTTAGGGTTGACCATTAGGTCGAAACCATATAGCTTTATAAATGAGTGGGGAAAGTACTTTGAAACCAGTCACTCGGATCCACCTAATATTAACATCGACTTGAAAGACTGAGACTGAGTTTTGATTTGTGTTTGGTCATTTGAAGGGCTAGAGATGACTTCATTTTCATAGGCTCTTGATTGAACCCTTATTAAATCTCAATAAATACTAAAAGTTTGAAGTTTACTCCTATGGTGATGTTGATTGTAGCAAGGTTGGTGGTTGGCCTTAACCCTCACTTCTACTTCATAGAGGTGTGATCAAGTCTTTTTTTTATTTTATTTTATTTTACTATTGCAACTTTCTCTAAAGCCGAATGTACGTCGCCTTCAGTTATACCTTCTTTTAAATAAGAGTTTTTTGTATATACCCTCTTAAGGTTTGTGTGATTTGCAAATAGGCTTTTATAGTTTTTATATTTGTAAATAGGTCCATACTCTTTCATTTCAATACCTTTCATGTCCCCAAAATCAATATGACTAATAAAAATGGATAACCACTATGAAATTTGTGTTAAACTTTTATGAAAATGATAGCTATGCCCTTATATCTATTAAACAAAAATGAGTATATTATTATTTATAAAAATACCATCATTTTATTTTAAGTCCCAGTTGTCTCTCTTAATAACTCTTTAATGCAAATAGAGTATAATCATGTATTTTGAAACTTTTATCAATTTAACGGTCGGTCATGCATGGATTGAATCAATTATAACTAACTATAAGTACGTGCTTTTCGTTGTCATTATGATTGATTTGAATCTAATTAAACAAGTCATATACCGATAAAAATAGATTTATGTGTAGTTATTCTCTCGTACAAATATAATTATTAATGTTACAAGCTTTAGAGAAAAATAAGCTCAAGCTTTTAAATTTATGCATATATGGATAAGGAGATGGGCAACAGAGTCATTTCACTCTAAAAACCCTTGGTTGTTGGAAGGCTACTCATTTTGAGGATACAAAAGGTATTAAATTGAAAAAGCAAGGGCTTATCTATAAATACTAAAGCTATAGGGGCCTAGTTACAAATCCTACAAACCTTAGGGGGGTATATGCAAAAAGTTCTTTAAATAAATCTCTAATTGCTTCTAGAAAGTCTTGAATGAAGTTGCCCATGAGAATGCCTAGATTTGGTCAATCTTGTTAGATTGATATTGCATGGAGTGCTGATGTTCCACATCAGATGTATAGAGGTTTCGACTATTAACTTGTTTTTTTACTGGAGGACTACCATACTTGTGTGATGCTGGATTTTCAATCCACATGATCTAAGTATAGGGACCTCAGCTTAAATGGCAAGAACTAGAAATTCATCATAGTATTTTTTTTTCTTTGGCTAGGTTGGCCTAGTAGTTAATAGTGATGACCCAAGGATCAACCTTACGCATGTATATGATATCGAGGTGCCAGTACCACTCAACTACGAGTGTTTGGCAATTTGTCATAACGCTTGTGTAGGTGAGAATTTCCTATAACCCATTCAATGATTTATGTTAGTTTGGAACTTAAGATGTTTCGAAATTCTCTTATTTTGTTATTTTATACGTGATAGGCAAAACAGTCTAAAAATAATTAATAACAAAGATTTATAATTTTTTCCTTTATTTTTTTGAAATAATTTTAATTGAATAACAAAAGGTCCAAAACAAGCTGGTATTTGAATATCATAGGTTGTTAAAAATGAAAGTCAAAACTGAAATTTCAAAAATAAGCATTAAACAATGTTTCCTTTTAAGGAAATATATAAAAGAAAAGATAAAAAACGTTATATCCAGCCATCACCAAACCTTATATTCTTCACCCCTTCTCCATCTCATTGATACGTATTTTTAATGTTAACGAACAGGCCTAGGAATAAAGCTTGGGCTTTGTGTAGAGCCAATACAATACAGAGACTGAATACAAAAACCATGGCCAATACCGAGTGGGAATTAGAAACCGCGTTCTGAAACCAGGATCCTGAGGGTAACCTGGTAATATATGGAATAAAGTGGGGTATTTGTAAAGTCTGTCATTCTGTCATCTTACATTATATTTTGAGAGATTCTCAAAGGGAGGGTACAGACTTGCAGTTTACTCTCCTGCAAAAGAGTCAAGAACCGTTTCAGATGCCATTGGGGAAATCCGGGGGCCCTCAGAGGTATGTCAAACTGGGTTCCAATCCACATATGCTTCATTCAATTTATTGTTCTGATGATTTCAGATCTGGGTTTTGTGCTGGAAGCAAGATTCTCTCTGTTTTCTGTTTGTTGCATCTGATTTTCTAGTGAAGAATTGTGTCTGTTTGAGCTAAAGTGGCAGGTTTTTTCTGGCAAGTTTGCTGTGAGTTCGTTAAATTCTGGAGAAATTAATTGTTTTTATGGTTTTCTGGATCTGGGTTTTTGCTCATGAAGTAGGATATTTGAAATTTTTTGTCTGGTGGTTGGATAATCTCTTGTGGAGAAGGGTTTGTTTTGAGGTATGATTGATGGGTTAGTTTCGGGAATAGCTGAGATTCACTGTTTTGATTGTTTTGGGTTTGGTTTTTTCTTCAAAGCAATCCTTTTTGAGATTTTTCAGTCCAGTGCATGGGCCTTTTGATGGAACCACAATCAGAAATGGCAGGTTTGCTTAATGGATTGGTTTTTATGAGCTGAAATGGCAGGTTTTCTTGGTGGGGGTGTTGGTGAATTCAATAGATTTGGATTAAGTTTCATAATTCTGATGTCTTTCTAGAAATGGTTTTGTTCTTGAGGAAACCGGGAGACTCTCTCTCTCTCTCTCTCTCTCTCTCTCTCTCTCTCTCTCTCTCTCTCTCTCTCTCTCTCATGTTTTTCTTATGAGAAAACAGGACCATTTGAGCTAAAATGGTAAAATTTCTTAGTGGGTTGTAAGTTGAGAGATTTCACTGAAATTTTTCTTGGCTGAGATTGATTGTTGTTTCTTTAGAATTTCAATATTTTTTCAAATGAGTTTTTGTCTTATTGTTGGAAAATCTTATTTTGCTTTTGGTTTGGATTGAGATTTTTGAAGTGGGAAATGGTATTTGCGCTTCATAAACTTGATATATGTGCAAGCCATTTGTTATCTGTTAATTAATTTCCAAAAGTAACAAAAGAAATTTATGAAATGACAGAAGAAATGGGTTGACTGCGCCAAAACTAGGATGTTGTTTCAGCGTCCTTTTAAAACTGGGATGTAATATCAGCACCTTTTTATCTGAATGTTGTAGTTTAAAGATGGAGTATGTCGAAATTTAGGAGTGAGTTCTACCATTCTGCTTGAAATGGTAATTGACTTTAAGAAATCTTAACTTTCAAAGTCCTTTTTTCTTTTCAGAAAATGATATGTTTGGCTGAATCCTTGTTTGGATTTGGATATAGTTGTTTTGAAAGCTTGAGCTGAAAATAAGAATCAATTTTTTTCCTACTTGTATTGATATAATATTTTGGAAAGGGGTTGCTTAGTGATTTGTAAAAGTTAACAACTTTTAGCAAATTGAAGTTCTTATGGGAAAATTGGCTTTATAGGAGGGCGGAGTCAAGGGGGTAGGTGGGGGATGGGCCCCACAAATTTTTTGAATGGCTTCCATAAGCCATTTCATAGTGTGGGTCTCTCCTGTCTTTTTCTGATAATCTTTTCAGGAAGATGGCCCCATCAGGGCAAAGGAAGGCCCTTGCTTTGTAGCTGGTTTAACTCTCAACTTATTTGAAGTTTAGGGCTTTAGATGGTTTGCTTCCATTATCGATATACTGTGACTTGGTGAGTGCTTGAGGAAGTTAACAATTTGTGTGGGATTTTAGTTTCTCCAGAAGATGGTCTCGTTGTGTGAAATGGATCTTGCACATTCAGTGAGAGGTTTTCTCTGTGTGGATGTGCCTCTAGAAAAGAGGCTTAAGATAAAGGATCAAAGGTGAAAATCTACATGAGTTCGTCAAAATTGCCCCACTTTGACATGAGTGAGTTCTCCATCTCTCACCTAGTGGGATTGAATCCTAAGAATTTGATGCCTCCGTTCCCTGATCTCCACCCTTGGCTCTTCACTCTTCTTCCCTTCAATCTCCCTATGAGAAAAACCTCTTTTTTTGTTGAATTTCTAGGAATTCAGTGGGTATTAGGCAAACAAGAGCATAAATACATGCATCTTCAGGCATTAACACCATAAAATAATGAGTCTAGTACAAAAACCCGTGCTAATCACGGGTAAGCATGAATAGATAGGATTCTATGTATGTTAGAAAGGGAAAAGCTACTGGTTCATAAGTAGGGGAAGCATATTAGTGGAAAGTGGGGGGAGAGTAGGTAAGCAGATATAGAAACCGAAAATAACTTCCGGTCAAAATTAAAAAGTAAAGTCAAAATTAGATCCAAAAACTTCCAGCTTAATATATAATAATTGGTTTATGATGGAGGCATAAGAGTCACATAAAAAACATCGGAGGATTGTAATCACCACAATGAGAAAAGCATAGCTTTGAATTATGCTTTGAATGAGGTGGCTTCGAACCTGCACCAAAAACAAGAGAAATGCATACGTTTTTGCACAAATAAATTGTATTTGGTATTATTCTTTTGGTATACTCTAGTGATACACATAAAAGGCTTTTTAAGATGCCGCATATTTGGGTTAGGACTCCTAAAGTCATATACCTTAACAGTATTGATCGCTGACCAACATATCTTGGACTCTTGGTACCCAGATACTTCAAAATAGACAATGTATCGTGTTGTATCTTATCCAATACTTACACAATTTATGTTCAAAATCCTCGGCCCTGTCACATTCTTGTGTGCTCCTACCATATCTGGGCATCATAGCTATGACTCCAAACATAGAATACAGCTATCTTGCTTTATCTGACTAACACATTTTGAACCTTTTTTTAATTCCCCAAGTCATCTTTCTGTGGCAGCTATCTCTTCTTGTTAATAAAAATTGCTTAATAACATCGGCTGTTAACATGTGATTCTCATAAGTAATAGAAACTATTATTTGAACAAAGCTTGAACTCGACACAGTTACCACTCCATGCTACCGTACTGGGGCTCCATGCTTCACATTTGTGCCCCATCTTACATATTCTAAGCATGTCACTGCATGTGAACTGCATCAAAGATAAACTAGTATGTTCTTTCTTTATATTATAGCTGTTGACTTACTTCATACAAACTTCTTTCTATAAATAGGGGTTCGCTACATGAGAAACAAAGTAAGTTTCCAGATTAAACTGAGAATTTACTTTGTTCAATCAGATTCACTAAATCTGCCTTGCATGCCTGAGATATCTCTGTTGGAGCATGTGCACTACGTGATTAACTTTGTTGAGGCTCAAAGGTTTTATTTATTTATTTCAGCACTTCCAATTGCATGTGGAACATTTAAGATTTTTAGTTCATAATCATCGGTACCATTGTCATCGTTGAAGCTTTATCCCATTAAGATTTGTGATTAGCTACCTCGTATCATAAATACATTGCTAGGATAAATGCTTAGTTCTCATTGGAATTACCATTGAGGCAAATGACTGGTTCTTGCTAGGACATGCTTCTTTTATAAAAGAGAACAACTTCTTTAATCCGTGTGCTACAAATTCAGTTTTTTACTCAATGATAGGCTGTGTGTAGCCAGAGTTTGGAACTGCCGAGGAGGCAGATCCATACATGGACAGGCGAAGCTGCATTTGTATGGGTATGTGTCGGAATCTGATACCGGTATGAGGTGTCCAATTCGGCATTCCAAAAATGTTAATATTTGTGAATGCAACATAATATTTAAACAAACAATTAAATTTTTTAGTATAAAAAGTGATATGCAAAGATTACATTGATAAAAAAAAAGGGTTTTTTATAGGAAAAAAATCCCTTAGTACCTGTATACAATAGCGGAGGGACCAAACATTTCATATTAACGTGAGGGCCTCCCACTAGTTTTCTCCTTTTCTTCTTCTTCTTTTCTAAATACTTTTTCAAACTTATCTATATCAAGCGATATCACCGGATGTCGGACATAAATCCCTGGCAGAAAATTGCTTTCTTCTTTACCTTTTCCATCCATTTCTCTGCTTCCTCCTCAATGGTTCTAGTCCTTGATTCTCTTTATTCACCTTCCATTTATTTTCTTCTCCTTGTTTGGCCCCACTGCACTCCATCTTCATATTCTTTGTGGTTGTCCTTTTCTTTTGAATGGTTATGAAGGTTTATTGAATGTAGATGACTAGATGTAATGTTAATGGAGATGGAATGTTATACTTGTGAATGGAGATGATGTGAAATTCTAAGTGCAGATGATGTAATCAAAAGACATTCTATAATATTTACAAACTTTTTTTTTATCGACAATAGGCGAAGATATCGCCAAATGTGAATAAGGTTTTACATTGCAGTAAACTATGGGATATACATGTTAATAACTAGTAACACCAGAAGCTTGAGCTATTAGTGAACGGCATGGCAATTTATATCAACACTCCCTCTCGAACAGGAAGCCAACAGAACAGACAAACCTGATAGATGGAGGTAACATGCCTCCCAGGGGTTTCAAACTCGTGACCTCTAGCTCTAATACCATGTTAATAACCAGAACTTGCTATTAACAATACAAAACAAAACGTAAAACTTATGTAACTAACTCTATGAGTAGAATTTCGGAAAAAAGAACACAGTTAATAAGATGTATAGGTGTTGTATAGTTTCATGGATTCTCCATACTAAAGACCATGAAAGGAATAAGATGCACAAAAGAAAACAACATATTCAATAGATATTTTATTATTATATTGCTTTAAACAACTAAAACAAAGAAAAAGGAAGATTTTGTATAAAAGAGAAGAATACAAATGGAAGGTAAGATAAAGAGAATCAAGGGCTAGGAGCGCTGAGTAGGAAGCAGCGAAACTAGTGGAAAAGGTAAGGAAGAAGGGGTTTTCTGCCATATTTTTATGTCTGACATCCGGTGATATCGTTGGAAAAGTAAAAAAAGGAAGGAAAAGTGGCGAGAATGTTTGGTCCCTCTATTGTTGTATACAAGTATAAATGGTTTTTTCCTGTAAAAATAAAAAACCCTATAAAATAATTTCCAGATTTTACTCCATATAGTCAAGCAATAAACATATTGTAAAAGTTGAGATGATATTCTATTAACATATTGTAAAAGTTGTAATGATATTCTTTCAATTGCAAGATTGTTCATTTACTACTATCAATGTTCGACTTACACGTGACTCTTAACACTAACAAGTTGTTCACTTCAAAGAATCTATGCTGGATGAACTACTGTCCATCCTCTTTGCCGTGAAACCCATAATACCAATTCCAAAAAGATACTTGATGTCTTGAATGAACCATTGAGCATCCAAGTTGTATCTGTTCGTTGATTGAAGGACTTGGATTGTTTTGAGAAAAGGAAACACCATGGCCTAACAATGTTGGAGCCTGCCTATTGAATGTTGCAATCTTTTGTGGAAATTGATCAGTGGAATGTTGAACTTCCTTTCTATGAACCAACAAATACCATCTTTGTGGAAGATATGTTTGTGTCTATCCAGTTCAAACATCTCTAGTGGATCAGTCATCTTTGTATAGATGTGAAGGAACTCTTCCAGAAGGCAGGTACTTCAATATATCAATTCAGTAAAGATATGTTGGTTTAGCTAGAGAAATAGGTTTGATAATTCATGTATATCTCGGTTAACACCCAAAACACATCCACATCTATGGAAGGGATCATTTGCAGAATGTTGCAATACTTTCCCATGAATGGTCTAAAATTGTTGCATTCAGTGTCAATCAACTCTTCATCTTCATCGAGAAGGGCTTATCCCAATCACCTTTGGTTGGTTTCAACTAAACCTCACTTAAAGCCACGTTCTCGTAACTCCATTATTTATTATGCCAATCCTCATTACTTCATTAAGATCTTTGTTAGTCTCTTCCCGTCCTCTTTCCTCTAGTTCTTCAATTCATATGGAGGTTGTTTATGATATTCTATGTACGTGTCTAACCCATTTCAATTGACATTCTTCTGTTTTTTTTTTTTTTTTTTGCTAAGTTGAGCTACTGGTTAGGAGTGATACTTTAAATTGGGCCTAGGGATTGATCCCCAGGCATATGTGTGATCCTAATGTGCCCACAACAGTCAACCATGACTGTGTTGGCCATTGGTATGGTATGCCTTTATTTCAGTGGCAAATAGTGATTAGTCTTAAAGCTTTCACCTTTGCATGTAGACAACCTCAAATTAGCGATATTAAAATAGTATGATATTGAAATATTGAAAAAAAATGCTTGTTGCAATGTACCTAAAACAAGTTGAGAAATTACTATAGCTGCCAAACATGCAGAAGTTGCTACTATGGTATTGGCAATTTAGAATAGAACCAAAATTTTCTTTTCCCTGAACTCTTCTTTAGTGGAACTAAAAGTGACTAAGTGAGATTGTCACTTCGACTTTAGATCATGAAATCATGTTAAAGAAGAATCAAATGATTTGCATGAAAGATCTGGAGAGGATCCAAATCTGTTGAGAAGCTGGAAAAAGTCATGCCACAGTCATGACCCATCGTGACCTATAATATATGGGCTCACTCTCACCTGAGTGCATGAGCTCACCTTATGTCGAGCTCATTGCCTTGTGGGACCCACCTGGGGATGTGACAACCCAACACACACACACCCTCAAGGAAAAAAAAAAAAAAAAAAGAAGAAAAAACTACATGTGTTTGGTGAATAGCTAACATGTCTTCATCGTCCAAAATGAGTCCACAGTCAAAATCCAATGGTTTAGTCCATTTAGATGGGTGTCAAATCCCGGGATCAGTAGCTATTGAGGAGGGGGGCGGGGGGGCGGCGTGGGGGTGGGTTGGGCCCACTAGGGGTTCTCTGCGCTGTGAGCTCATGAACTTAGGTGAGGCCTATGTATATGTACACTTGTACATGCACCTCGTACTGTAATACGATGTGAGGTAGCATTTTGGGCCCACCTATCACCAATTTGAATTGTTCACACCTGGACGACCCCTCCTAAATTACGCTGGGTCCCATGGGTTTGCACTTATCTAAATAGGACTAGACCATTGGATCGAGGGTCAATATTTTTTAATTGAAAACCACCTAAAATAATTAATCTCGCATAGTTTGGCGCCTTCTTCACACCAAAGGTATTACATTGTGCCGTGGGTTTGTACCCATCCGAATGGACTAGACCATTGGATCGAGGGTCAATATTTTTTTAATTGTAAAACCACCTAAAATAGTTAATCTCACATACCTTTGGTGCCTTCTTCACACCAAAGGTATTACATTGTGACCCCCGCGCCCCCTACCTTGTACCGTATTATGGTACATACACCTAGTACCAAAGTAGGAAAGAATAATGTTTTGGTAAGAGGTACCTGAGTACCTCTTATGGATTGCATCATGGGACAGCACGTGATAAATCAACCACGTTACACTAACCCCTCGTGAATTGGCTCTAATTTGATACTTACTTTTGGATCAAATTTTGTGAAAACTGTAACTTAAGAAACTGTTGGAATTTAATCCAACGGTGAGGCTATCTTCTGATAAGAGGTACCTCTCCCAGATTTGCGTGAGAGGTAACCTTTTTACTAACACGTGAGAATACACATGACAATCCGACCCCCTCACGCTCATTAACCCAAATGAATTAACACCCACCCTAATTTGGCACTAATTTGAATAATAATCGCCATCGGATTAGATTAGTTCCAAATATAATTATCACCGTCGGATTATAATAGTCCTCATTGGCCCCTATGATGCATGATAACCATGGAAATGCTATTGGATCTAAAGATCTGGATAAGACTTGCCTATGTGAAAATTTTCAACTCCATTACATCATCCTAACCCCATGATCCATGTCTCTAAAGTTTAATGGTTTTAGAGGCATCATTTTCTTGGGATTTCAATCCAGGTTGGATGAGTGTCAAATTTGGGCTTGTGACAATTCAGAGAGAGAGAGAGAGAGAGAGAGAGGCGCAAAAAGGGGTGCTTTTGAGAACATCGGGCATGGTACACACCTGATTGTGGGCCCCACTATTAGGTCCATATGAATGGACAAACATAAGGACCACATATGAATTGCACAAAATCAATGGGGTTGGCACCCATCCGAATAGACTGGATCGTTGGATTGATTACACTTCATGTTTTGATATGAGATCGTTGAAACATGCGAGCCATTGATTAAGGGGTCCACGTGATGATGTGAGCCCCAATCAGAGTACACTGGCAATGGGGGAGATCTTTCGATCCCCTTGGTCCCATCTTGAGGAAAGGGCCTAGGTGGGCCCCATAGCAAGTTGTGCGCTTTGATCCAGTGTGTGACGCATGCATTGGATCAGCCTATATTATGGGTTATGCTCCTGTGAGAACCTTGCTCATCGTAATATGGTGAGCTTTGCCTAGTGGGGCCCACCTGAGGCCCCGGAGATCATGAGATAGTGGGTTTCTTTTTTTTGGGGTGTGTGTGTGTGTGTGTTTGGTTGATAACCCTAGATATGCAGTTTGAAGCCAATCCAATGCCTCTAACCCTTGATCCCTGGCCCACAAGTTTAAATGATTTATACTAAATAAAAAGCTGACCCTCAATGCAATGGTCTAGTCCATTCGGGTGGGTACAAAACTCATGGCCCACAAGTTTTTAAAGATCTATATCAATGCGTATGGATGGTTCGGATGGATCATAAGTTAGGCCCATTGAAAGTTCTCACTGTAATGTGGTAGGAACAATTTTCACAGAAGCATCTCTCATATATATATATATATATCAAGTGAGCGCTGTGTGCCTAATACCAATTGGGGCCCACCTGTTGATTCATCCAAGTGAACCATATAGTAGGGACCACCCTTACTAGTCAATGATCTTGGGTTTGACACCCATCCGAACAGGCTAGACCATTGGATTGACTGTGTACGCATTTTGGATAGTGAAAACTTGTCAGGCATTGATCAAGTGGTTAGGATGATGATTTGAGCTTGTGTCACCATACATAGTTGTGGGGTTGGGGAGTGGGATACCCATCCCCAGGTGGGGCACCACAAGAAATTGTGCTCACTATATCATGAGCACCGGGGCTCAGGTGAGGGGGGCCCATATCATCATCAAAGCCTTGTGTCAACTAGGTTGGGGTTGTCTACATAAATTTTGTTTCTCCATTCTAATCTATCCTGAGCCAAATCCTCGGAGGGGCCACATATATACATATATATACATATGTGTGTGTGTGTGTGTGTGAGAGAGAGAGAGAGAGAGAGAGAGAGAGAGCTTGTTACATCGTATTAGACTTGATTGTATTAAATTGGGTGGAAGTTTGTTGTATAAACAGCTCTTATGATTATTGTCGTTCATTGACTACAATAGAATAACATTGATAGCCTCTGCTTGTGTCAAGTCTAAGAGCTAGATTGACCTCAATGGGATGTCATTTACTTTTAACTCTACTCAAGTTAGTTTCAACTTTCAAGTATTTCAAGAGCCTGGTTTGGCTTAAATATTGTATTATGACTATTCTGAAATATTCATGTTAAATATTGTTATATCTCAACCAGACAAGACCCTAAAGACACAAGCAGTATACAAGAGCTATACCATCCTCAACCAAGACACAAACTATAAATCGAAAACAGCAAAAGGAGTAAGACAATCCACCCTTGCTTAGCTAAAGTATCGACCATAGCATAGGCCGAGGTCAATATATGAGAGAACTCTACTTGAGCCAAAGATGACAAACTCTTGATCTCATTAAGAATGAATTGGAACTTCCATGGGCGTCCATTAGAAGTCGCAACTAAGTAATAGCATTATATGAGTCACTTTCTATAATAAGCTTTGTATGATGAACACAAACAAACATATGGAGAGCCACCAAGGTAGCCCACAATGCCCGCCTCATTAGAATCTGTCATGCTAATAGAGTTAGAGAATATCATCAAAACATCCCCTCTACCAGTGCAAAGCAAAGCTCTCCCATCCCCAAAACCCAGTTATGGCCGGACTTGCTTTCCCTGTTGCCCCACCATCCACAGTAAACTTTAAAACCCCCTCAAGGGGAGGAGCCCGCAACAAAAATAGGCTTCCCAATTGTGCAAAACATCATCAAACCTCACAACTGAAATCTTTCCTTGGGAATGCCCATTTTGCTATTTTCAAAAACATTATGAAAGAAGCTCCTTGACTGGATTGATTCCTCACCACCACCCCCACAACCCCCACCACCACCCACCCCCCCACCCCCTAAAAACCCTCTCATTCCTTTCATTCCAAATAGACCCCATAAATTTAATCGCCAAATAGTAGCACCACACCCATAAGAAGGAACCAAACTCCGAGACTCCACCAATCTAAGAAAGGTCTTGGGAACACACCACGTGACACTACATCTAGAGAACATCTTGCGCCTTATAAAGGAAGAAAACTTGCAATGAACAAAAAGGTGATCAGTGGTCTCTCTCTTCTCATTGCAAAGTGAACAAAATTCTTAAACGGCCTTTGAGCTCAAACCTCTTCTTCTGAGATTGTCCACCGTAGATATCCATGACCGCCAACCAACAGTATGTCTCCACTCTTGGAGGGGGTCTAAAACACTCCAAAGGCGAGAGCAAGGAAATATTGTTATATCCCACTATTGGCCGAAAGGCAGAAACCTTGCTCCATTGGGCGTTCCACATACACAGTCTATTTTCCATGTTGCTTTTTTTCAGTTTTTTTAAATTTTTTATTCAGCATCAATATTGAACTCATCCCATTCAATACAAAATGCAGGTTGTTTTGGCTTTCTAAGACTCTCCCACAAAGTTTGAGGGGTTTCATATTGGAATTTTTTTAGAGTGTTCAGTTGGAAGTTAAACCAGAACTCCCAAGATTTTTCTTTCTTCTAGTTCAGCAGGTGGAATCATGAAGATTGATCAAGTGTAATACTCTATCCATCAGATGAGTTCTCAGATAGGATTGGAGAGCACTGGTGCTAGAAAGGACTACCGGTATTTTCCAGATCATACTTTCCATTCATTTCAAACTAGCATACCTGTTCCCAAAGTAACTCAATTCGTGGCTCACTCACCGATGCAAGCTTCCAAGAAGATGGGGACTTCAAATGGGTCCCGCCAATTGTATTATCAGCATGAAGTGGATTCCTATTGCTTGCCGCAGAATTCACATGCTTTAGACCACCTCTCCTCAGACGATGGATGCCAAATCAGCAACTTTACCATTCAAGCCGCTCATGAATTTTGCACCTTAGAGTCATCTTTGACTACGCCCAGTTATGCTATTTACAATACACCCTCAAGTGTCAGTTTTTCACCCAATCATGGGAGTCCAGCATCCCAACAAGATTCTCAGTCATACCCATCTGATACACGTCACTCCCCTGACAATGCCTATGGATCACCCATAAGTGGGTCGTGCATAACGGATGACATAGATGATCTTAGGCATAAGCTAAGAGAATTGGAGACTGTGATGCTGGGACCAGATTCAGATGTTGTTGATGACACTGTTGACGGTGCTGCCTTCTCTAGCCATGCCGCAGTTGCCGAGAGGTGGAGACAAGTTATGGAGATCCCCCGGGGAGATTTGAAGCAGGTGCTTATAGCATGTGCGAAGGCCGTCGCAGAAAATGATCTGGTGACAGCAGAATGGTTGATGGATGAGCTGAGGCAGATGGTATCAGTTTCAGGGGAGCCAATTCAACGATTGGGAGCTTACTTGTTGGAAGGGCTAGTTGCTAGGCTAGCTTCATCAGGCAGTTCTATCTACAAGGCTCTGAGATGCAAAGAGCCTACAAGTGCAGATCTACTCTCTTACATGCACATCCTCTATGAGGCCTGTCCCTACTTCAAGTTTGGCTACATGTCTGCAAATGGTGCCATTGCGGAGGCTGTGAAGGACGAGAATCATATCCACATTGTTGACTTCCAGATTGCACAGGGAAGCCAGTGGATAACCTTGATTCAGG